>BSBN01000554.1:0-2739371 GCA_027924645.1 Cunninghamia lanceolata | reverse complement strand
ACATCTTACAACCACTAATAATGGAAGATGCTCTTACAAATACACTATGTAACCCCCTCATCAATGTTTTATTACAACAATATATTCAAGTCCCCCAAAAATTAAAAAATAATTACATATGTCCCCACCCTCACATGGGCGTCCCATTCATCCAATACATGTTTCTTGGATATACATAATTTATTTACCCATCTATGAGCAATTAAGTTACAATAGACCTTAGGATATGATGCTTTAAATGCTCTAGCTTTTCTAGGAACTGCGTGGACATTGGTTATTAGTAAGGGTTTATGAAATGATTTAATGAACTTAACTAAACCTAAGTATTGGCAATACAAACCTTGATGCGTGAAGGATATTCCATAAGTGAGTTTGGTTATGTTGTAGATGTATAATATCTTGATAGATGTGGTTTACTTGCATATAATTGTTCGTTAAATTGGATAGTGCATTGAAATGTTAATTCTAACATTGGCCTTTATCTTATTTTTACATGGGAATTTGTTAATATTATTCTAGTCAATATGTGGTTAAATAGATTCTAAAGGTGTGGGAAATAAAGACTAACTTGTTTAATTTTGAAATCTACTATTGATTTCACAAGTATGATAATTGTGTTTCTTTGTGAGTAGTATAAATTCTATTGTCTCTTCGACTATATATATTGTGGATGTATTGATGCTCAAGCAATGAGTGTGTAGGTGTGTACAATTACCAATGAGAGGATACGAGACATCAAGAACCTAAGCCTATTCCAGTTCACATGGTGAAGTAATAGGATTTGCCTATGTGTTAAACTAGTATGCCTATTCATCTTGACCATGAGTGGTTAAGACCTTATGCTCTTTTAAAGTGATTATATGTTGCTTGAATGTCATTTTGTGATTTTTAAGTCCCTTGAGAATGATATTTATCTCATTTGTTTTATCCAAAATGTCAAACTCGGATTTGTATATTCACCTTACTTTAAAGGTGTTCAAAAGTTAATTTTTTTAATATTTTGATGCCTTATTGTACCCCAAGGTTAGTACCTTGGAGTAAGTCGTACTATGATCCATGTGTACGGTGAGTTGTGTGAGTATAGTACTTATCCTACCCTTTTGAAGAACATTCCATAAATAAACATGAACACTTTCTTCTTTGCAAGGTGTGCAAATGGTGTACACTCCACTTGACTTGACCATGCCTCAACGTTGGTGAGCCCACATGAATGTACATGCATGGCCATACTTTGCATTTGGTTTTTGTATGAGAGTGGATGAAAGCCATATTGGGTGCCATGTATTCTCATTCTATTGGATGATGAAATGTGACATGACAAGCTCTCATATAAGCTCTCATTGTGACTTTGGAGGCTATTATTACATTCCTGAAAACTCATTGTTTTGGAGAGAGTTTTTGGAAGAAGGCATGTAGAGAGTTTTAGAAGGTATTCTTGTGTTTACTTGAGATGTGAGGGCATTTGGCTTGGAGTTGAGGGATTTCAAATCATGGAAGAAAGCCCAAAAGAGGAAGGAGAGAGTCTCTCATTTATTTCAACAAGCTCCTTTTTGAAGAATGATTCATTTTCCTTTGCTACTGTCTTTCTTGCATTTATATACATGTATAATGTAGAAGGTGATCTTGTTACATTTTGAGTTTGGAAGAGTAGTTACCTTCTCTTACTTATTTTAGTGTACATTTTCAAGTGTATGTATTTGTGTGTTAAAGGGCAAAAGTGCTATACCATTTGAATACATGATTATGTTGATTTCAATTCCTCTACATTGAAATGTTGTGTGCATCTAGGTGAATGTGTGTCCTCCTTATTTTGCTTCTTGTTTTCTTGTTTCCAAACCAACCTAATGTATTCTCCTAGCTCAACAAATAACTAGAGTCTTAAATGACCTAATACTGCCACATCGATTGGGTGGAGAGTACTCACCCATTTGGCATTGTTCTCAAAGTTTTCTTGGAGCACTTCTTAACCTATGGAGATATCCCTTGAAGAGATTGAAAGATGGTGCAACTGGTTTCATTGTGTATTTAATTGGGGTTCTTAAGAACCTTGAAATTGTAAGCATTTTCATCAAGCATTTTGCATTGAGGACATCTACTTATTGTGGAGTGGAATTCCTTGGATATTGAAAAGTGTATACTCTTGATTTTCTAAATGTAACATATGTCATTATGGAAACTCAAACATTTATCCATAAATTAGATATGAGATGAAGGATTGTTTATTGCTAAAATGTATCAATTTAGAGTGAAAATATATTTTAGATTAACTCCATAATACTATTTTAAATTAGAAACAAATGGATAAATATATGCATACATATATGTTTAAGAAATTCATATGTATATTAAATTTGACATTTATAACAAAAATATGTGTATGCAAATGTGATTACTTATATATATATATGATGGGTTCAAATGTTGACTTCTTTTATGCTATTTCTTATGCTTCCAAACTTTATACCTATGCTATTTCAGATACTTTTCTAAGACATTACTACCATAATATGTTGTCTTTTATATGTATTCTGCAAACCTTAAACTTAATCTACCAATATGAAACATGGTGATAATATTTATCAATTGCATGAGTTAGACATAAGTACATGTATGTATATAAATGGGATTTTGTAGGTTAATTATGAAGGCTATTTTGTATGCATATGTTTTATGGATTAACCTTGTGTAGAAGCAAGTTGGTAGCATTAAGGAGAGGAGAATTCGTAGCATATTGGAAGACAGAGCATTGAAGGAAGTCACAGTTAAGAACCAACTAAAGTTGAACGTGATAATCATGGAGGAATAAATACAAGAGAAGAAGCAGACTTGTTCTAGGATTCTAATCGTAGCTTATGTGTTTTCATTCATGAGCTATGGTGTGTAGGAATTTTTGTTTGAGCAGGACTCTGCTTCCTTTGTTTCAGTTAAAATAATAAATTGATCTCAAACCTATACCCTGATATCTAAGGATGAATTGATGATCAAGTTAGTTGGCAGTTACATCGTACTCTCTTGTTTCTGTATAAGTTAGGAGGGATGAGTTTGATGGGAAGTTAGAGAGTTTTCCTTTCCAAGTTACTTTATTTTTACAGTTGCTCAATGGTTACTTTGTTTTTATGTTGAAAGATATAAACATGTTTTATTGAATACAATATGAAAAGATCATGTTTCTGATATGAAGTAATACAACTATGTGTTATGAGAATATGAAGTAGATTTAGTTTCTAGATTAAGTGAGATAGTTCCCTGAGCTGGCCACTCAAGGTACTACCCCTCACTTTGTATTTTTCCTTATTTATTCATGCATTTCTAGTTAAAATTGTTTCATGTTATTTTATAAAGTTACATTGTGGAATGAGTAGAATATCTTGATTGATATTTCTAGTAGTTGTGATTCATGATTAGATTGCATAATTTAAGACCTCCAAAGGTTAGTGTCACTTCTTTTATCATTCTATATATTTTGAGTTAATTCTGTAATTCTCTGTTGAATATAGTTATCTTCAGCTTATGCTGAGGGTACCCGTAGCAACTGGATTTTTAACTGTTTTTATTGTTCTTGAATTTATGTGAACTTCGCTAAATTAGGTTAATTCGAATAAGTCTGTATGAGTTAGTTTAGATTAGAAATAAGTCTTGAAGGCATATATAATGCAGGCATCATCATAAGCTTACACTCCTTGGTCGATAATTCAATGTACGAATGCAATGATAGAGTGGACTGTTTAGATAGGTTTACCCCTAAATTTTGTTTAAGTCTACAACGTATTAGTTTTCCTTTACATTTTTGGCACCGTTGCTGGGGATGGTGTTACCTTCATAGTCTCATTAGTTTTATGTGCTTTCATAGATTAAATTTTGATTCTAGCATTAGAATTAATGAATTCATTTTTCTTCAGGAAACACCAGACATTATACTAACATTGTGCAGGGCCGTGGAAATATCAAGCTAAAACTATTGTATGCGGAGGTAGAGAGATCATCGAGGTAGATTATTCCCTTCAACTTCTCAGGATAACGAGGATACAACTGACTTTATCAACTACACAATAGAAAGTGTTGAAGAAGAGTTTCCTCTTACATCTTCATCAACACCTCCTACATCTCCATCAACTTCCTCCATAACCACAGAAGGGACTTTTAGAACCATGGCAGATGCTGTAGTAGAGGATCCTCTAGGACAAGTGACATCTGAATTCCCTATCCCAGACCAAGCACAGACTGCTACTCTGAAAAATATACCACCTTCTGCATTGCCTGTTTTCTACATCTTGGTGACCGAAGATCCTAACACTTTCCTGATTGAGTTTGATGTCTTGTGTAGGAGTTATGACTACACCACTGATCCTTACAGACTTAAGTTATTCCTTGCCACACTAAAAGATGCTACTTTAAGATGGTTTATGGGGTTGGGGAAAGATGTCATTCCAGACTGGGATACCATGAAGATAAAGTTCCTGGCAAAATATAAAGACTACTGCTGAGGACATGATAGGAGAAGAGATGGCATCTTCAGGATGTCACAAAAGGAGGATGAACCACTAGAAGACTATGTTGAAAGATTCTAGTTTGCCTTAGAGAAAAACCCTCAAAATAAATTATCTAAAGAATCACAGAAGTTGGTCTTTTTGACAGGACTTAATGATGACTGCATGGATGCCCTCAATCTCATTGGAACAGGGGATATATCTCAACTTCCCTTTGAATATGTCTATAGAGCCTGCAGAAATTATTCTAGAACATTTTCTAGAAAACCAAGGAGAGAAAGAGCAGCCATCACAAGAAAGGCAACTAACGGAGTTTCAAGAGTGGAGATTAGTTTCCTCCTGACCAACATGAAGGAGGAAATTATTAGCCATATGGCTACATAGCTGGACACTCTTCATATCAAGAAAAAACAAGAAGAGGTAGATGCAATGCTTATTGAGTACCACCCCAGTTGTAGACAGAGGAAGGCCAATTGTAAATGCAAAAGGGTGGCCAGTATCCAGCAAGAAAAGATTGAAATGCTAGAATTACAGCCATTTGAAGGAGAAGATGGGCAACTATTTTTCATAGCTCAAAGAAGACCTTGGAAGCAAAGGCAAGGTATGCCCTATGATCCACTTAATTTTAATTCCTCCTTTCCTACTGCAAACCAAAACTTCTCTGCTTGGAATACTCAGCAGTGGCTCGGTAACCCAAATGCATGGCAAAACCCCCAATGGCCTACTCCACAAGCTGGTTGGAACCAACAACAGCCAAACTCATGGCCTCAACAAAATTTCCAAGGTCCCAACTATAAACCCCAGTGGCCTACTCAGCAACAACAATGGCAGCCTCAGTGGAACAAGGGCCAACAATGGCAACAAAATGCACAATTTCAGCAACCTATGATTCCATCTCAGCCACAACAGCCAGTCATAATGCCTCCATCAACACCTCAAAATCCACCTCCTAGACCTACCCAAATCCCTACTCAATCTGCACCTAACCCTAACAACAAGCCTATCCAGTAGGCTTATACTAACGAGGTAATGCAATATCCCACCTATGGGGTGGAAGTGAGTAATGTTCATCTTAGATCAGGGAAGCAACTTGCAGGGCCTTCATCTCCCCAAATTACAGAGCTTGAAGATGAAGAACCCACTGAAGAAGCCTCAAATAAACCACCTTTGGAACCCGAATAAACCCAAGATGCCCAAACTATCTTACAATAGAAGCCTCCTCCTTTCCCTGAGTGCTTGGTCATGCAAAAGCAAACAACCCAAACTAATACTATCCTTCTTAGCCAGCTAAAAGATATAAACATCAAGATTCCCTTAATCCAAGCCATCAAGGATATTCCTATCTACACTAAAACTATTAGGGATCTTTGCATAAAGAAGCTAGGAGGGAAGAGAATAGACCCTTAGACAGTGTATGTTTTAGGTAATCTTTTTGATATCATGTTGGGTAATATAACTGTTCCCAAATACATAGATCTAGGTAGTCCAGTGGTGGATGTAAAGATCAATGGGACTCTGATTAAGAATACTTTGATTGATTTAGGTGCTGCAATTAATGTCATGACCAAGGAGACAATGTAGACACTCCAATTGAACAACCTTAGGCCTACTTAGACAGTCTTGTAATTAGCTGATAGGTCTACAGTCAAACCTGAAGGAGTCATAGAACATTTGGTCATTGCATTAGATTCTTGGGAATACCCTGCTGACTTCATAGTTTTGCAGCCAAAGGTTAATCTTGCTGGTTATCCTCGTATACTAGGAAGACCATGGCTTGCCAGTGCTGATGCATTTATAGGTTGCAGGTCTAGTAACATGATCATATCCAATGGGACAGTGACCACCAAATTGGTTTTATATCCACCAGCCTAGCCATACCATGAGCTTGAGCAGGCCATTTGGCCTAGCCTAGAGGATGAGGACACCTATTCCCTGCAAACCCTGATGACTATTGAATGTAGCCCTTTATTGAATATTCCATATGAAGATGGGTTAATTGCTCACATTATACAAAATAATTGTGGGAGGCACCCACAACAACAAGACTGCCTATCTTGCTTACAAGACCCTTTGAGCAGCATAATACCCAACAGTGCATCAGAAGAAGTCTCCCAAATCTTCCATGCGTTATTACCTTAGCAATGCTTACCTGTATTATCCAACCTTGATTTATCTTCCATGCAAGAACTGTCCAAACAAGTAGAAATCAAGCCAGGTAAGATCTTGAATATTAACAATGCATTGATTGATGAACAACGACAATCCCTACATGAAATATTGCATACACACTTAGTAGCATTCACCTGGGATTACAATGACATGAAAGGCATTGATCATGTCTTATGCATGCACAAAATATATATTGATGATGGCTATAGACCCATTAGGCAGCAGCAGAGGTGCATGAACCCCGCCCTTAAAGAGACTGTGAAAGTTGAGCTTTAAAAGCTTCTAGATGCAGGCTTTATATACCCCATTTTAGACAGTGAATGGGTTTCACCATTGGTCATAGTGCCCAAGAAAGGTGGCAAATGGAGAGTTTGTGTTGATTATAGGGAACTGAATACTGCTACCAGGAAGGATCACTTTCCATTGCCATTTATTGACCAAGTTCTTGACTCTTTAGCAGGCAAGAAATATTTTTCCTTTCTTGATGGTTTTAGTGGCTATAACCAGATTAAGATTGCTCCAGAGGATTAGGATAAGACAACGTTTACTTGCCCTTGGGGGACATATGCATATTACGTCTTACCCTTTGGTTTGTGCAATGCTCCAACTACATTTCAACGAGTAGTCCTCAGTATTTTCTCTGATTTTGCCCATGACAGCATGGAGATTTATATGGATGACTTTAGCACATATGGTGACACATATGATGAAACCTTACATAATTTGGAGAATGTGTTGAAATGATGTACAAAGCACAACCTCTCTTTGAGTAATGAAAAGTGTTTTTTGATGATGACATAGGGAATAGTCTTGGGACATTTCATCTCAAGTGCATGCATCCAAGTTGACCCAAAGAAGATTGAGATCATATCTACCCTACATATTCCACAAAGGCAGAAGGATGAAAGGAGCTTCCTGGGACATGCAAGATACTACATGAGGTTCATTCAGGATTTTAGCAAGATTGTTGCACCACTATTCACTCTGCTAACAAAAGACAGTGAATTTGAATGGACATCAGATTGTTAGATTTCTTTTGAAAAGCTAAAAACATCATTGACACAAGCCCCTGTTCTCAGAGGTCCAAATTGGTCACTACCTTTTCACATCCATATAGGTGCATCAAATTTTACCATTGGGGCAGTCCTAGGCCAACATGAAGGAAACAAAGAATATGCCATATACTATGTAAGTAAAAATCTGCAAGCGACTGAGTTAAATTACATTGTGACAGAGAAAGAGATGTTGGAAGTTGTTTATGCAATTGACAAATTTAGGCACTACATAACTAGTTACAAGGTATTCATACATACTGATCATGCAGCCATCAGATATTTGATGAACAAGACAATAGTGGGTGGCAGACTTGTAAGATGGTTATTGTTGTTAAAGGAGTTTGATATTACAATTGTTGACAAACCAGGCAAGGCCAATGTAGTTGCTAATTTTCTGTCTAGACTACCTACACAATCTTCAAAAGGAGTGGTTGATGATTCTTTTCCTGATGAGCATCTATTTGCTCTCACTATACACACTCCATGGTATGCAGATATAGCCAATTATTTGGTTATAGGACAAATACCAAGATACTTCTCTCTAAGGGAGAAGAGGCAGCTAGTTCACAAATGTTTTCCTTATTCATGGATTTCTAGATTTCTATTTTACACTGGGCCAGATAATATTATGCGCAGATGTATCAGGGAAGATGAGGTGTTTGATATATTGAAGGCCTGTCATGATGAACCTTGTGGGGCACATTTTGTAGCCAAGAGGACAACCTTCAAAATATTAACAATAGGATATTACGGGCCAACACTTCATAAAGATGCTCTCAAGTACACTAGGAGCTGTGATAGATGTCAGAGAATAAGGAGGCCTACAAGAACTGATGAGATGCCCTTGCAACCAAAAATCTCATTGGCTCCTTTTAACAAGTGGGGTTTGGATTTTGTGGGTCCTATATCTCCTACATCCAACAACAAAGAATATATCCTAGTATGTACTAATTACTTAACTAAATGGGTTGAAGTGAAGGCATTACAGTTTGCCAAAGATGGCAATGTGGCAAAATTCCTGTATGAGGACATCTTCACTAGGTATTGTGTGCCAAGGGAGATAGTAACTAATCAAGGGCCATAATTCACATCTGATTTAATCATTGGTTGAGGAATATCATATCAGACATAAGAAATCCACTCCCTACCATCCTCGAGCCAATGGTTAGGTGGAAGTCACAAATAGGGAGATTGAGAACATCTTGACTAAGACAATGCAACTTCACATAAGAGAAGGGGTTTCTAGGCTCCCTGAAGTTGTTTGGGCATACAGAACAACCTAGAAGATAACTACAGGGTTTACACCTTATGAGTTGGTCTATGGAAAGACAAAAGTCCTTCCTTTAGAATTTGAACACAAAACCCTAAGGACAACAGTGGACCTAGGAATGGATTTGACCATAGCACAACAGGATTGGCTACAACATTTGAATGCTTTGGATGAAATTTGATTGGAGGCCCTTCACCACATAGAGGTCATACAGAAACAAAGAGAAAAATGGCATGATAAGTACATCAAAACAAAGGAATTCACTGCAGGTGACTGGGCACTCCTTTATGATTCAAGATACAAGGACTTCAAGGGCAAGCTTTAGTCACATTGGTTAGGTCCATATGAGATCAAGCAAGTCTTTCCTAATGGTGCAGTTCAATTGCAGACTATCGATGCAGTTCAGTTTTCACTGCTAGTAAATGGGTACAGACTAAAATTGTATAAAAAGCCATTCAGAAAGATGACTTTCTTGTTTCTCTAGCTGCTCAGTATGGTCCTCCTAACACTCCTGATGATGATGATGCGACACCAAATGATACACCTTCAAATATTGATCCACCAACACTGTCCAGTGATGTGGAGGTTGAGTTGCAATACTCAACCCCTGTTGCTGAAACATAATTTTATTTGCTTTAAAATCACATGCACACAACACATTATACATGATGACCACTGTCAATTTTAGAGGGACCTATTTTTCACATATCATAGGGACTTGTCGCAGTTGGGCCCTGGTTTCCTATTTTTTAACATATTTAGTCAGGACCTGTGCTTGTACACTCAAAATTGTGACTCCAGTTCCCTGGGGTTGTCAGGTCAGATTTTGGCACACACATGGACCCTTTCCCTCCTTGCCACAGGGTGATCCGCCATGTCACTCTTGCTCACGTGGAATTAGCCAGTCGAGAGGAGGCAAGACACGGCTGGGTTCTGGCTCATTGGAGAGTTGAACTTCGCAGAGAGGGGTCGGCAAGTACTGCAGCCTTTGTTGTTGTGTGCTTTGTTGTATGTTTTGTTCAATTGCTATTGTAGTTGAGATAACCCTATTACCCAAAGGGTCACTAGTTTCTCTTCTTCTGTTTGGATTCCTTAAATTCCACCTTTGTGTGGGTGAACGGTTGTTTTCATTGATGGCCTCTTGTCTTTATAGGTGTTGTAAGAATTTTTTTTGTATCTATTGTTGTCTAGTTTCTTCTAACAAAAAGAGGATGAATGGGTCTCCTTGTGGTAGAACAAATGTCTGTTGCTATGGTTGTGGATGGATCTCCTTGATCTCGTCACGGATAGCCCTCACCCACTCTCCTCTCACTACTAAACACATTCGTGAATTAGAAGAGAGGAAGTCATGTGATTACTAACCTTAACTAGATCTAGGTTTTTGACCTATGGCTTTGTTAACCTAGGGTTTGACTCGTGTTTTGACTTTATTTTTACCTTGTGATGAAATCAAGGGTTTGTTTGGAATCATTTGAACCGTGATTACCTCATGATGGAATCGAGGGTTTGCAATGTTGTCTATTCTAGGGTATCTAAAAGTATGCAAACTAAATGATATGCAAAACGTTATTTTTGGTATTTTTTAGAGTATTTTGGAAATAAAACTGCTTCTAATCTATGAAAGTGAAATATGTATGCAATTCTATATGACTTTTTTGATGCAATGTAAACCTGTGTTTTTTTGTGTTTTTGATGTTTTGAATGCAATTTAATCTAAGAAAAGGAAAAATGCTTCTTCTAACAATGTAGATCTAGAAATATGAAAGCGATTAATCTAACATGCAAGATCTAACTATCAAGGAAAAAGCAATGTGTTACTATTCCCAAGAGCAAATGTGATTCTCTAATTACTATGAAAGCAATGAAAAAAATGAAGGAACTTGAGAGAAATGAAGATTTGTTGACTCCACTACCCTTAGCAATCCTTGTAATAGGCAACCTTGAATCCTTCTCTGGCAGCAGGTGATCCTCTTGACAATAAAATGACTCAAAGAAGTAGAAGAAGCTTTGATGAATCTTATATGAGCTCGATGAGAGCTTGGATTGAGCACAATGGCATAGAATGAAGCAGTGTGATGCTACCTGGTTGAACAAATAAAGAAAAAGGTACCTTCATCCTATAAGAGCATTTGAATGCTAAGTTGGAGAGCAAAATTTGGCAAGAGTTATGTGCACAATGAATTTGCCTTCCTTTGTGCTTGAGGGAGGGGGTATTTATAGGTTTAGAAGAAGGAATTGATTAATGAGTTAACTCATATGATTGATGACTTAACAAGAATAGATTGGGGAGTTAACAAGGTTGATTACCCAGTGAACTCAGTTGATTAGAGAGTGATGAAGCAAAGATAACTTATCACTGGAGAGAAAATGGAGGTGAGGGAATGCATGAGATTGATTAGAGAGTTAATTTGAGATCAAACAGAGATAATTATGCATGTGTGGATGCATGAAATAGTTAACTCTCTATCAAGGATCAAAAATTATGCAAACAAAAAGAAAAACGTGTGAAAATGGAGCAAAAACGAGAGAGAAACTTGAGTTTTTTTTGCGGGTCCAAAAATGGTAGGGTCACCCCTTTTACCAGTAGGGTCACCCCTGGGCAACCATGGGCCACCAGGGGGGCAACCTACGTCACCCGGGGGAGATCTGGGCTGGATAGGGTCAGATGCAGAAAAATAGGGTGGGAGATGGTAGAAGAGAAGAAAAGGATGGGTTCTGCATCAAGAAACAAGTCAGTCATGTGGAAGAATCCAAATCTCCACTTGTGTCTGCAGGATCTCCAGGGGAGATCTGGAAATAATAGGGGGAGATTTGGATTGGTTGGTCAAAAATGAAAACTATCAGTGGGGGATGGATCAGGGGACCTCTAGAAGGCTTCTATGAGGTGCACTAGAGGAAAAACAAAGGGGAGAGGTGAAAACTCACCTACAAGACTCTCACAAGGCTTAGGATCAAGGTTGAAAGCTAGAAAATGCAAGTCGACAAGTGTCGCAACAAGTGTCAAAAAGCGTCGCAAACAGGTGGGAGGGAGAGAAATTGACAAAGTAGAAACGTCACAAGACAAGAAAAGAGGACATGTCATCAAGAGGCCTACTACTCGAAGGATTTATTTTCATGCTTACATGTACGTGACAAGGATTTGAATCATCATAGGGGTCTTCATGGAGGTGGTACATGATTTTTGTGCTTACATATTTGCCCCCTTGGGGACCGTAGTCTACATGAAAGGTAGGTACCATTCCTGAACTACGACTTACTTGTCAATTTTTCCCGCAATTTGTACCTACAATAACTAGTATTAGTTCGACATTTAAATGTATCAAAACAGACAATGAAAACTGAAATGACAAACTTACCATGGATCGTTTAAGTTCGACTATTTGATTACTTTTGTCGATTCAGACCTGTAGGTATGAGAGCACACAAAAAAATGCATAAAACCAAAGAACTAACCTAAAATGCATAAATGAAACTAAGCTAAGGGCAAACAAAGAGAGCTAGATTGTGAGATCGATGTGAAACAATGACAAAATCGTTTGTGTGAGCAGTCGATAGAGAGGTATTGTTGAGGAGATAGTAGAGATGGCCACCTCTTCCTCAGCCACAGAGAATCAGGTATGTAATTAGTGAAAAACTCTTCTCCGAACCCTAGTTTTTATTTTGCGAAAGATCACTTAAAATTGTCTATTTTTGGTGATTTTTCGTATTGCATTGTAGGCATGAGTTTTCCATAGTCCATGATAATATTGAATGCTTTTGGATTTAATTGTGTCTATTTTTGAATAAAAAATAGACACAGTTAAACCCAGAAGCATTCAATTTTGTTGCATTGTGTTCATCTCATCGTTTAGAGTTAGATTGGTCTTTCATTTTATGAAATCGACCAAGAAATGAGGTTTTTAGAGTGATTTCTGCTCAAGGGGCTCACTCCTAGTGTCACCCCTTTTGTCAGGTAGGGTCACCTGGGGGAGATCCCATTTGACAATAGGATCTCCTGGGGAGATCCTGCTTAACAGCAGGGTCACCCGGGGAGACCCTAAAAAACACTTGGGTCACACGGGGGCGACCCTATTGGACTAATTTCTAACTTCATTTGAAGTTGTTTAATGCTTGTTTTGCTCTGATCTGACATGATTTGGTCACTAAATCTGCCTGTTTATTACAATTTTTTTGTGTAAGGATTTCTACAATTTTTACAATTTTTAGGGATTTTATGAGTTTACGAGATCTAATCTAAAGTTCTCTTTTAATTTTGTAGGAGATGCGTATTTAATGGAATGCTTGCCAAGAGCAGGGGTGGCTCTCTGGAATGTTTGCTTCATTGAGTGCAGAGGATCATGCCATACTGAAGAGGGCAAGTCTTGCCAGAGTTTTCCATGTTCCCGTGATCCATCCTGTATCCCATATATGCTATGATATCTTGACTTTTTGGGATGCCGACAGGAACACGTTCTAGTTCCCACAGATTTCAGGAGAGTGGACTATCACTCTTTATGATGTATACCATATACTTGGGGTTCCCGTAAGGGGATAACCTCTATTTCTTCCTGTTAGCGAGTCCTTTGAGGATGAGGCTTCCTGGGCTGCATTCATGGGGGTTAATCACCCTGGGGACCAAACAAGAGTTCAGCTTACATCTGTGCCACGACTCTGCATCCCACTTCTAAGGAGGTTTTTGATTGGCTTGATTGCTTCGAGGCTGTTAGGAGACAAAGCCTCAGCTCGTCTGAGATGGTGTTGGGCACCCATTATTTGAGAATTAGAGGAGGGAACAGTTTATGCATGGGGACCTGACATCCTGGTGATGGTCTACAGAGATTTTTATCAGATCTCTTGGTGAGGGGCTCTAGCTTTTAGCCACTCTTCTCTGATTATGACATGGATTTTTGAGCATGAGGCCTTATCGAAGCTCATTCCTTTTCCAGACATGCGACTACCGAGAACAGAGAGGTGGGCACATATTGGTCATTTTGATGCTACTCTTCCCACTATTTCTACCCTTACTGATGATGACACAATTTCTGACCCTTATCATGACATGGAGGGGGCTTCGGCCCATGATGACGAGATGAAAATGCACTGTCGTGAGGGTTCAAAGATCACAGACCGTAATTGTCAAGTTGAGGCTCATCGGGTGGACTGTGTTTTGTAACAGTTCGGTGAGGATGTCCCTGAGGACTTGAGCCCAGTGTCTACTTGTTACAAGACCATTCAGGAGATGGGGGTGATCAGATAGAGGAATGTTGTTTGGACACCTTTGACTCTAAGCATCTTTATCACTAGGGTTCCTAGAGGAGGATGGAGGGGAGGGAGAGGGACTCCTTCCCGATCTCTGGTTGTGATAGTTGACTAAGAGTCCACTGATGAGGATTATGTTCTTGATAGTGAAGATTCGTCAGATGCGGTCCCTCTTGAGGATGAGGATTTTGACAACATTGGTGTTCCAGATGAGGTTCTTGACATCCCCAAGGGTCCTTTTGTTGTTCCTTGACCTCCTCATTTAGATGAGGTGATGCATCAACTTGACCCTGACTGGCAGCCTGGAGATCCACATAAGTTTTGTCTATTTGTTTTCACTTAACTTTGTCGTTTCTCTTTTCATGTGCTACTGACCTGGTCTTGTCTTGATTTGGCATTTCAGGCAATGTCATGGAGTGGAGGGACTTGGTTCATGAGGTTAACATTGGAATGATGTTTCCCTTCACTAGGATGACTTGTGGTCATCTTTTGGATGATCCTGGTGTGCCCCCTTCCGCGGGATGACACACTGACATTTTTGCCCCTATCTATGATGGGTGTCAGATGATTACAGATTTGAAGACCCAAGTCGACACACTCCAGGGTGAGAACAAAGTACTTCGGG
This sequence comes from Cunninghamia lanceolata, assembly GCA_027924645.1. Taxonomy (NCBI): domain Eukaryota; kingdom Viridiplantae; phylum Streptophyta; class Pinopsida; order Cupressales; family Cupressaceae; genus Cunninghamia; species Cunninghamia lanceolata. Next base: position 2,724,527 of record BSBN01000554.1, on the reverse strand, counting down.
AGATAACTCGCCTTAATTTTGTGTGTTCTTATACTAGTATGGCGGGGCCTTCACAGTCACATGCTTGTAGCAGAACACATAATTCTCACAAATCTCATGGAGTGACTAGTCATACTCGTAGATGGAGGAGACGAAGCTTTGAGGGTTCTATTGGAGGGAAATGTCCTTGATTTACTTTAATTTTGAAACTCATGCCCCCTTGCATGGGGAGCCTCTACTTCTCTCGAGAGCATTTTGTCTTAGCTCTTTGATACCAATACACATGTAAACTTCGGATGTATCTATGAAAGTTTATCCTTTTTTATGGTTTTTCACTTGTCGAATTCTATACTCATCTCTTGTGCATGTTTGGAAGTTTTTAGGAACTTTCTGATTATATTTGACCTTTTAAACTCTTTTAACAAATGCAAGTATGACAACGATGATATGTTTTTGTAGTTTTGTGGGATATATATATGATATGCAGTTTATGATACAATAATTCATGAACACAAGAAATGTTGTAAATGAAACTATAGCACTTATTGAATGTCATGAGATATGACATTTGACGTTATTGCTTTGAGACTCTTTTTCCAATTTTAGCATGATTGCAATATGGAACAAATGTAGTGACTGCTCTTAAATATTTTTTTTGATTTAGGGGATTGCGGGTTGTCCTGATGTAAGAGACCTATTCATGGCTGTGAGATATGATTTAGGGAAACTCAAGTGGGGAGTGGAAATGCATATGGAGCGTTTCTGATTTCTGGACTTCACTAAAGGCTAAACACTAATCCTTATCTAGATAAGAAAAATTGGTAAGCTTTCAACTTAGACAAGCAACAAATTTTATTGGTGTCCGCTAGACTTAAATCATAGATGGCAAGAAAATTTGACCCGGGGTAAAGGATAAATGGGAAAGAACAAGGGTCCCTAGATAGAAGATGATCCTAGAGACTACTAGACTCTCAACTTTGCTCAGCTAGTGTGTGTGTGTGTGTGTGCTTAGTACATTTCTTTCATTGTTAGAATGTCACCCTTGAGGCTTCAAGCTTAGATTGATCTCCACCCAAGATTATGGACATTCAAAAATCTTCTCTCTTTCACTCTTTTTTTTTGTATCTCTCTTTTTTTTTCTTTTTACTTTTTTTGTATTTTCCTCACTTGATTTTTCTCATTTTTATTAGATTTTCTAACTCTTCAAGAAATGAATGCTTTTTGGACTTTTTCTATGCTGTGCTTTGATCTCTCAATTCTCACTTTTTGACAATCATATTTTGATCACTCATTGTTTTATTCACTTCTATCTTAGATTGCTTCCTTTAGAGTTTTGATCTTCCTGACGTTTTTGGCCAAGAAAGATAAGGGGCTGAGCGCCACCTAAAGTATTTGTAATCTAGTTGGATTTCTCTACTACTGGGGAAGAATTGGGTAGGCCTACTTGCAAGATTCCTTTGAACACTGTAGGTTTGAATATTGACTTCATTTAGACCTAACATCTTGACTCATTAAGACTAGGATCAGTGTAAAGCTAAGAGCTAGGTTTTGATTAGAATCGCTGGGAATGTAGGGGGATAATGGCGGTTGTGAAAAATGGGGATCTCTAGGTCCTGAAAGGATAACGTACATCTAGACAACATTAGACTCCTTTCTAAAGGGAAAATAGTAAGAGCAAGTGACAAACAGTAATGCAAGATGAACTGAATGATGTAGAAATGCAAGAAACAAATTGTTTTTGACATTTTTTAAAAAATAATTTCTTTTGTATTTTTATGTTTTATGATTTTTTTGGTTTTTTAGACAATATTTCTTGAGGTGAAAGGCATTGACTGTTTCGCCAAATTCCTCTCCCTCCATTGTGCACAAGAGATAGGCACCATTTCTGACATCTTCCTTGAACCATGTAAGGACCTTTCCAATCTTCTAAGAAAGCTCTCTTTCATCTTCTTTTCTTGTTTTTCGTGCTTCCCCTTCTTAGGACAAGTTCTCTAACTCGATAAGGCTTGTCATTTGAATCAATTGCTACCAGCCTGGTGGTTTCTCTTGGTATCATGAGACGCAATAAGTCTCAAAAAGCATGTTGATGAGAAGGATTCCAATATAGAACCCCATCACAGTTTAATAGCTCTGCTAATAGGTTGAACTGCTCTTGCATGTAAATTTTTCATGTCAAGTCTCTCTTGGATTCTTTGCAAGAATTAGAATAATTCAAGAGGATTTTTTGGCTCCCTCTACTCATCGGAGGGAACAAAACTTATACTCGTCCTCCCATTGGGTTCTGGTCTCAGATCCATGGCATACCCAATATAACTTTTTGGTAGTTCAAAAATGACAAGGTCATCGACACTGACTGTCACTCTCATCTTCCACTCTCTATGGAAGATACCTTTTCTCTCTTCATCCTCGTCGGGAAGTCTTTCAACCATTTCTATTTCTACCCATGTGCTTCCCATTCACTGAGTTCATTTGACTGAACTGAGGAGGAGGTGGTTGGTTTTTCTTGTGGTTGTGATACCACAAACATCTTAGGCAACATTCCTATAACATTGGTTGATTCATTATCGATAGAATGTACCTCCTCCATGGGCATTATTGGTTGATTGGAGTCCTCCATTGGTGTGAGAGGTTCATATGATTGCATTTCTTTTGATGTCTTAGGGACATGCGATTCAATTAGTGGTGATAATGGTGTGTAACCTTCCGTCATGTCTTTGTCTACATCTGAGAAAGCATGTGGGTCTACATTTCTCAGATCTAATGTGGTGGTCTGAAAGACTGGTCCTTCTGTTCTATGAGGCTTCTCCCCTATGCAAGGAAAGAGCTTGTAGGCCTCTTGGAAATCGATCATGAGTATTTCTAAGGGGAATTGGAGTGGTCCATCCCATTCAATCAACTCCATGATTTCAATCATTTTTTTCTTTGGGAACCATTTCCCTTTGCTTTGGTAGTGGCCCATTCTCTAGAGGTTTGATTTATGTGGTGTTTATGGTCTTTTTTGGAGCTTCCATCCATTTGATGCATATCAACTAAGGTGTAGGATTTGGGATGGTCAACTTGTTGGTAGGGAGTTCATAGTCTATGGGGATGCCTATGCGTTTGTTTGATGTATTTTATTTTAACATGTTGAAAGGCTCTAGATCTCCCTGTGCGACATACACTTTCCCTAAGTGTAAAAAATGGACCTCTTAAAATAGTGTAGATGGCACAGCCTTCATCTTGTGTATCCATGGCCTTCCAAGAATCAAGTTATATCTTGTCTCCTTATCTATGACATAGAAAGTTGTTAGAATTCTTTTGGGTCCCAAAGTCATTGGAAGGGTAATCTTTCCTATGGCGGCTGCTTTCAAATTATTGTATTTGCTTAGAGTGTCTCTTGAAGTGGTAATCTTGGTGTGTCCATAGCCCATTCTCTCTAAGAGGGAGCAAGGAACTATATTCACTGCAACTCCATCGTCGATTAATGTTTGTTTGATGCATGTGTCATAGATCCACACTTGAAGATATAGTGTAGGGTCTCCTTTGTTAACTTTGCCTCAGAGGGCATCTGTTGTAAGTCGAAGAACCCAGGATCTTTAAGTTTTGAGTTTGGTGGGCTAAGATCATAGTCCACATGGTTGATTTGTTCCCTAGGTGGTGACGTGATTTGGTCAAGATATTTTAGGCCTATTGCTTGTAGCAATGCAGAGCGATGTGAGGGGGGGTTCCTGAGAAAATCAATGAATGAAATGTGTGCATATGTTTTCTTTAAGTCTTCTATGAGCTCATAGTGTCCAATGGGGGTTGGTATTGGTTCTGCTATTAAGATGGTAACCTCATATGCTTTTATTTTCTCATTTTCTTCCTCATGATCTTCCTCTTGTTCTTCATTTTGTATAATCTCAACCAATCCCATCAACCTAGTTTCTCCTTTTTGTCCTAGCTATGGTGGGATTTCAGGGTTACTACTCTCAGCTGCTTTGTTTTGATTTGTCATTTCTATATCATTGTGTGTGAGGAACGAATCCTGATAAATTCTCATGTTTGCATTTTGTGGCACTATTGGAGCTTGATTTTGTCTTGTATCTTTGTTATCCAGGGTGACCTCCTGTGGGTTTAAGAACATTTCTATAAACAAACATTGTTGATCTTCTAGAAGTCTTGCTATGAATCTGTTGTATTCCCTACAAGACTCTATGCTATGCCCCTTTGTTCTATGAAAAGAACAAAATTGGTTGAATTCATATGGGGGTCTTTCATATCTTCCGTCATTTCCGTTCCCATTTTTGTTGCAGTTCTAGCTTTGGTAGTTGTCCCGAGGATAATACCCATTGTTTCTAGGTCGATATATGGTGTTTACGTTAGGAGGATAATAATATCTCCCATTATAATCATCTTTTATCCTTTTGACAGGGGGTTGATCCGTCAACCCGTTTGTGGTTGCATTCCTATTGTTTTTGAGTATTTTAATGATAGAGGCATTGTTTCCTGTGTCTTCCTTCATTAGCTTTCCGTTTGAACCATAGACTTTTCTACCACTATCAATGGTGGCTTGGTCAATTCTTAAGGTGCTTTCCAATGCCTCTTTGTAGGACTTATATGGTAGTTTTTGAAAATCTTCTCTCATGTCTTTGTTAAGGGCATGCAAGAAGAGGTCGCATAGTTCTCGGTGGTCCATGTTTGGAGCACTAGTTGAAGAATAGAGGACTTGCCTCCATTGAGTCAGAAAATGTGCTACAGATTCATTTGGCTCTTGTTCATCATAAGGAATTCACTGATCCCTATTTTCACGAGTTTGTTCATGTCAAACACCATGACAAACTCTCTGATTAGTTGTCTGAATGAATGAATTGAAGCTTGTGGGAGATGATAATACCAATCCAAGCCAATGCCTTCAAGCATTTTTGGGAAATTTTTTGCGACAACCCCATCCCAAGGAAGGAGCTCTCTTATGGTTGTAGTGTAGGCTTTGATGTGCGAATTTGGATCACCTTCTCCTTTGAACTTCAGGAGATCTGGTGATTGTTGAGGTAGTTGCACACTTCTTATGTTTTAGTCTAGAGGCTCTTTCAAATATTCAAGATGTGTCCCTAAGAAGGCACTCTGAGATTGTGGGGTTGTTAATAATAACCCTATAGGCGGGTTTTGATAACCCATTGTTAGATTCGTTGGATTGTTCTGAATGGAAGGGTTCCCATTTAGACAGGTATCATTACTAACATGTTGTGAATAGTAATTAAGGTAGGGGGATTTTGATATACCCCCTAGTCATGTTCGTGAGACTTGAGTCTTCTTTCTAGAGCAACTTGCTCTACTTCCAAGATTCTTATTCTTTGCACTAAAGTTGCGATTAAATTTGCAGGAGTTGCAGCTCTAGGGTTTTCTTCATTTCTAGGATGTTCTCTTTGAATATTTTCATAGTGATGAGCTTCCTCACGTGCAACATTTTATTTTTGTTGTTCTTCTAAGGCAATCCTCAATGCTTCTTGAGAATCTTTGGTTTCTTGTAGACATTTTCCAACCTTCTAACCTCTTCATCAAGGTGGGTATTCAATGTACTTGTGGAAGGTTATTCTGGTCGATGTATTTCTAACCTTACCCTTCTTGCTTTATGCAGAGCATTTGATATGGCTAGATTGTTTTTCCAAACCGGGTTCTTAAAAGAGAGAGAGCGTCTAGATTCTCTTTGATCTTGCTCATAGTTAGAATCCTTTTAATCATAACAGTTGGTGATTGGCACATCAGGATGTGGTGGCACATACCTATCAAATGATAGAGTTTCTGGTTCCCTTTAGGGAATGTTCCCTTGGTTTAAGTCAGGTTCTGTCATATTCAGGGGTGCCATAGACACCATAGAATAAATAGAATAGATGATGGCGTAATTGATGGAAGTCAAAGTGGCTAAAGAGGCTATGAAGAAAGTTTTGTAGTTTTCTATGAGATCCAAATAATGGGAATGTGAAATAAAAATTTTTGCTCTTCATGTCGGGTTCACCAAAATATGTACGCTCAAAATCGTGACTCTGGTTGCCTGGGGCTGTCGGGTTAGATTTCGGCACGCACATGGACCCTTTCCCTCCTTGCCACGGGGTGATCCGCCACATCACTCTCGCTCACGTGGAATTAGCTAGTCAAGAGGAGGCAAGACACGGTGGGGTTCTGGCTTGTTGGAGAGCTGGACTTCGTGGAGAGGGGTCGGCAAGTATTGCGGCCTTTGTTGTTGTGTGCTTTGTTGTATGTTTCATTCAATTTCTATTGTAGTTGAGATAACCCTATGACTCAAAGGGTCACTAGTTTCTCTTCTTCTATTGGATTCATTAAATTCCACCTCTGTGTTGGTGAATAGTTGTTTTCATTGATGGCCTCTTGTATTTGTAGGTGTTGTAAGAATTCTTGTTGTATCTATCGTTGTCTAGTTTCTTCTAACAACAAGAGGATGAATGGGTCTCCTTGTGGTAGAACAAATGTTTGTTGCTACGGTTGTGGATGGACCTCCTCAATCTCATCACGGATAGCCCTCACGCACTCTCCTCTCACTCCTAAGCACATTCGTGAATCAGAAGAGAGGAAGTCATGTGATTACTAACCTTAACTAGATCTAGGTTTTTGACCTAGGGTTTTGTTGACCTAGGGTTTCACTCATGTTTTGACTTTGTTTTTATCTTGTGATGAAATCAAGCATTTGTTTCAAATCGTTTGAACCGTGATTACCTTGTGATGGAATCAAGGGTTTGCAATTTGTCTATTCTAGGGTATCTAAAAGTATGCAAACTAAATGATATGCAAAACATTCTTTTTGGTATTTTTTAGAGTATTTTGGAAATAAAAGTGCCTCTAATCTATGAAAGTGAAATATGTATGCAATTCTATATGACTTTTTCAATGCAATGTAAACCTATGTTTTTTTTTGTGTTTTTGATGTTTTGAATGCAATTTAATCTAAGAAAATGAAAAATGCTTCTTCTAACAATGTAGACCTAGAAATATGAAAGCGATTAATCTAACATGCAAGATCTAACTATCAAGGAAAAAGCAATGTATTACTATTCCCAATAGCAAATGTGATTCTCTAATTACTATGAAAGCAATGAAACCAATGAAGGAACCTGAGAGAAATGAAGATTTTTTGACTCCACTACCCTTAGCAATCCTTGTAATAGGCAACCTTGAATCCTTCTGTGGCAGCAGGTGATCCTCTTGACAACAAAATGACACAAAGAAGCAGAAAGAAGCCTTGATGAATCTTGTATGAGCTCAATGAGAGCTTGGATTGAGCACATGGCATAGAACGAAGTAGCGTGATTCTATCTGGTTGAACAAATAAAGTAAAAGGCACCTTCATCCTGTAAGAGCATTTGAATGCTAAGTTGAAGAGCAAAATTTGGCAAGAGCTATGTGTACAATGAATTTGCCTCCCTTTGTGCTTGAGGGAGGGGGTATTTATAGGTTTAGAAGAAGGAATTGATTGGAGAGTTAACTCATATGATTGATGAGTTAACAAGAATAGATTGGGGAGTTAACAAGGTTGATTACCCAGTGAACTTAGCTAATTAGAGAGTGATGAAGCAAAGATGGCTTATCATTGGAGAGAAAATGGAGGTGAGGGAGTGCATGAGATTGATTAGAGAGTTAATTTGAGATCAAATAGAGCTAATTATGTATGTGTGGATGCATGAAATAGTTAACTCTATATCAAGGATAAAAAATCATGCAAATAGAAAGAAAAAATGGGTGAAAATGGAGCAAAAACAAGAGAGAAACTCGAGTTTTCCCCGGGTCCAAAAATGGCAGGGTTGCCCCTTTTACCAGTAGGGTCACCCCGGGGGAGATCCAGGCTGGACAGGGTTAGATGTAGAAAAATAGGCTAGGAGATGGTAGAAGAGAAGAAAAGGATGGGTTCTGCATCAAGAAATAGGTCAGTCATGTGGAAGAATCCAAATCTCCACTTGTGTCTATAGGATCTCTAGGGGAGATCTGGAAATAATAGGGGGAGATTTGGATTGGTTGGTTGAAAATGAAAAATGTCTGTGGGAGATGGATTAGGGGACCTCTAGAAGGCTTCTATGAGGTGTACTAAAGGAAAAACAAAGGGGAGAGGTAAAAACTCACCCACAAGACTCTCACAAGGCTCAGTGTCAAGGTCGAAAGCTAGAAAATGCAGCTCGACAAGTGTTGCAACAAGTGTCAAAAAGTGTTGCAAATGGGGAGGGAGAGAAATCGATAAAGCAGAAATGTCACAAGACAAGAAAAGAGGACACGTCATCAAGAGGCCTACTGCTCAAAGGATTTATTTTCATGCTTCCATGTACGTGACAAGGATTTGAATCATCATAGGGGTCCTCGTGGAGGCAGTGCGTGATTTTTGTGCTTACATATTTGCCCCTCAGGGACGGTAGTCTACATGAATGGTAGGTACCATTCCCAAACTAGGCCTTACCTGTTGTCAATTTTTCCCGCAATTTGTACCTGCAAGAACTAGTATTAGTCTAACATTTAAATGTATCAAAATAGATAATGAAAACTGAATTGACGAACTTACCATGGATCGTTTGAGTTTGACTAGTTGCTTTCTTTTGTCGATTTAGACCTGTAGGTATGAGAGCACGCAAAATAATGCACGAAACAAATGCATAAAAGAAAAGAACTAATCTAAAATGCATAAATGAAACTAAGCTAAGGGCAAACAAAGAGAGCCAGATTGTGAGATCGGTGAGAAACAAGGACATAATCGTTCATGTGAGTAGTCGATAGAGAGGTATCGTCGAGGAGATTACAGAGATGGTCACCTCTTCCTCAGCCATAGAGAATCAGGTATGTAATCAATGAAAAACTCTTCTCTGAACCCTAGTTTGTATTTTACGAAAGATCTCTTAAAATTGTCTATTTTTGGTGATTTTTCTTGTTGCATTGTGTTCGTCTCGTCATTTAGAGTTAGATTGGTATTTTATTTTCTGAAGTCGGCTAAGAAACAAGGTTTTTAGAGTGATTTTTGCTCGAGGGGCTCGCTCCTAGTGTCACCCCTTTTGTCAGGCAGGGTCTCCTGAGGGAGATCCTACTTGAAAACAGGGTCTCCCGGGGAGATCCTGCTTGACAACAGGGTCGCCCGAGGAGATCCTGAAAAACACCTGGGTCACCTGGGGAGATCTTGAAAAACACCTGGGTCACCTGGGGACGACCCTGTTGGACTGATTTCTAACTTCATGTGAAGTTGTTTAATGCTTGTTTTACTTCGATCTGACATGTTTTGGTCACTAAATCTACCTATTATTACATTTTTTTGAAGGTTTTTACAATTTTTTTTGTGTAAGGTTTTCTACAGTTTTTACGATTTTTAGGGATTTTATGAGTTTATGAGATCTAATCTAAAGTTCTCTTTTGATTTTGCAGGAGATACATATTCGATGGAATGCCTACCAAGAGCAAGGGTGGCTGTCTAGGATGTTTGTTTCATTGAGTACAGAGGATTGTGCCGGGCAGGTCTTGCTAGAGTTTGCCATGTTCCCATGATCCATCCTGTATCACATATATGTTGTGATATCTTGACTTACTGGAATGCCGACAGGACCACATTTCGGTTCACAGATATTTAAGGAGAGTGGACTATCACTCTTTATGATGTGTACCGTATACTTGGGGTTCCTGTGAGGGGACAACCTCTATTTCTTCCTGTTAGCAAGTCCTTTGAGGAAAAGGCTTCCTGGACCGCATTCATGGGGGTTAATCACCCTAGGGACCAAATAGGAGTTTAGCTTACATCTATGCCACGACTTCGTATCCCACTTCTGAGGAGGTTTCTGATTGGCTTGATTACTTCAAGACTGTCATGAGACAAGGCCTCAGCTCGTGTGAGATGGTGTTGGGCACCCATTATTGGAGGATTAGAGGAAGGCACAGTTTATGCATGGGGACCTGACATCCTGGCGATGGTCTATAGAGATTTTTATCGGATCTCTCGGTGAGGGGCTCTATCTTTTAGCCACTCTTCTCTGATTATGACATGGATTTTTGAGCATATGAGGCCTTATCAGAAGCATATTCCTCTTCCAGACAGGTGACTACTGAGAGTAGCAAGGTGGGCACATATTGGTCATTTTGATGCTACTCTTCCTACTATTTCTACCCTTACTGATGATGACATGATTTCTAACCCTTATCACAACATGGAGGGGGCTTGGGCCCATGATGACAAGATGAAAATGCATTTCCATGAGGTTTCAGAGATCACAGACCATAATGGTCAAGTTGAGGCTCATCAGGTGGATAGTGTTTTGCAGCAGTTTGGCGAGGATGTCCCTGAGGACTTGTCCCCAATGTCTACTTGTTATAGGACTGTTTAGGAGATGGGGGAGATTGGACAGAGGAATGTTGTTTAGACACCTTTGACTCCAGGAATCTTTATCACTAGGGTTCCTAGAGGAGGATGGAGGGGAGGGAGAGGGACTCCTTCCCGATCTCTGGTTGTGATAGTTGACTAAGAGTCCACTGATGAGGATTATGTTCTTGATAGTGAAGATTTGTAAGATGAGATCCCTCTTGAGGATGAGGATTTTGATGACATTGGTGTTCCAGATGAGGTTCCTGACATCCCCGAGGGTCCTTCTGTTGTTCCTTGACCTTCTCATTCAGATGAGGTGATGCATCAACTCGACCCTGACTGGCAGCCTAGAGATCCACATAAGTTTTGTCTATTTGTTTTCACTTAACTTTGTCCTTTCTCTTGTCATGTGGCACTAACCTGGTCTTGTCTTGATTTGGCATTTCAGGCAATGTCAAGGAGTGGAGGGACTTGGTTCATGAGGTTAACATTGGAATGGCTTTTCCATTCACTAGGATGACCCGTGATTGTCTTTTGGATGATCCTGGTGTGGCTCCTGTTGCGGGACGACACATTGACATTTTTGCCCCTATGTACCATGGGTGTTAGATGATTACAGAGTTGAAGACCCAAGTCAACACACTTCGGGGTGAGAACAAAGTACTTCGGGAGATGACTCGCCTTAATTTTGGGCATTCTGATACTAGTATGGTGGGGGGCCTTCATAGTTGTATGCCTGCAATAGAACACATCATTCTCAAAGATCTCATGTAGCGACTAGTGGTACTCGTAGATGGAGGAGCTGAAGCCCTGAGGGTTCTGTCGGAGGGAACCATCCTTGATTTACTTTAATTTTGAAACTCATGCCCCCTTGCATGGGGAGCCTCTACTTCTCTCAAGAGCATTTTGTCTTAGCTCTTTGATACCATTGCACATGTAAACTTCAGATGTATCTATAAAAGTTTATCCTTTTTTATGTTTTTTTCTCTTGTCAAATTCTGTACTCATCTCTTGTGCATGTTTGGAAGTTTTTAGGAAGTTTTTGATTATGTTTTACCTTTTCAACTCTTTTAACAAATGCAAGTATGACAATGATGATATGTTTTTTTGTAGTTTCGTGGGATATATATATATATGATATGTAGTTTACGCTATGATAATGCAAGAACACAAGAAATGCTATAAATGAAACACTTACTGAATGTCATGAGATATGACATTTGGCTTTATTGCTTTGAGACTCTTTTTCTAATTTTGGCATGAATGCAATATGGAACAAACATAGTGACTGCTCTTAAATATGATTTTTGATTTAGGAGATTGCGGGTTGTCCTGATATAAGAGACCTATTCAAGGCTATGAGATAGGATTTAGGGAAACTTAAGTGGGGAGTGGAAATGCATATGGACTGTTTCTAATTTCTAGACATCGCTAAAGGCTAAACACTGATCCTTATCTAGATAAGACAAATTGGTAATCTTTCAACTTATACAAGCAGGAAATTTTATTGGTGTTTAATAGACTTAGATCATAGATGGAAAGCAGAGTAGACTCAGAGTAAAGAATAAATGGGAAAGAACAAGGGACCCTTGATAGAAGATAATTCTAGAGACTACTAGACTCTTGGCTTTGCTTAGCTAGTGCGTGTGTGTGCTTAGTACCTTTATTTCTCTATTAGAATGTCACCCTTAAGGCTTCGATCTTAGACTGACCTCCACCCAAGAGTACGGACATTCAACAATCTTCTCTCTTTCACTCTTTTTTTTTGTATCTCTTTTTTTTTTTGCGTTTTACTTTTTTTTTGTATTTTGCTCACTTGATTTTTCTCATTTTTTTTGGATTTTTTGACTTTTCAAGAAATGAATGCTTTTTGGACTTTTGCTATGCTATGCTTTAATCTCTCAATTCTCACTTTTTGACAATCTTATTTTGATCACTCGTATATTAGATTGCTTCCTTTAGAGTTTTGAACTTCTTGACGTTTTTGGCCAAGAAATATAAGGGGCTGAGTGCCACCTAATGTTTTTTTAATTTGGTTGGACTTCTCTACTACTTGGGAAGAATTGGGAAGGTCTACTTGCAAGCTTCTTTTGAACATTGTAGGTTTAAATACTAACTTCGTTCAGACCTAACATCTTGACTCGTTAAGACTAGGATCAGTGTAAAGCTAAGAGCTAGGTTTCAATTAGAATCACTAGGAATGTAGGGGGGTAATGGCGGTTGTGAAAAATGGGGATCTCTAGGTCCTAAAAGGATAACATACATCTAGACAACATTAGACTCTTTTCTAAAGGGAAAATAGTACAAGAGCAAGTTGTAAACAATAATGCAACATGAACAGAATGATGCAGAAATGCAAGAAACAAATTATTTTTGACATTTTTTTTATTTTTTATAATTTTTTTTGTATTTTTATGTTTTATAATTTTTTGGTTTTTTAGACATAATATTTCTTGAGGTGAAAGGCATTGACTGTTTCACCAAATTCCTCTCCCTCCATTGTGCACAAGAGATAGGCACCATTTCTAACGTCTTCCTTAACCATGTAAGGACCTTTCCAGTCTTCTAAGAAAGCTCTCTTTCATCTTCTTTTCTTGTTTTTTGTGCTTCCCCTTCTTAGGACAAGTTCTCCTACTCAGTAAGACTTGCCATTTGAATCAATTACTACCATTTCAGTGGTTTCTCTCGGTATCGTGAGATGCAATAAGTCACGAAAAGCATGTTGATGAGAAGGAGTCCAATATAGAACCCCATCACAGTTTAATAGCTCTACTAATAGGTCGAACTGTTCTTGCATGTAAATTTTTACGTCAAGTCTCTCTTGGATTCTTTGAAAGAATTGGAATAATTCAAGAGGAGTTTGTGGCTCCCTCTACTCATCGGGGGTGACAAAACTTATACTTGTCCTCCCATTGGGTTTTGTTCTCAGATTCATGGCATACCCAATATAACTTTTTGGTAGTTCAAAAATGACAGGATCATAGACACCGACTGTCACTCTCATCTTCCACTCTCTATGGAAGATACCTTTGCTCTCTTCATCGTCATCGAGAAGTCTTTCAACCATTTCTATTTGTACCCAAGGTGCTTCCCATTCACTGAGTTCATTTGATTGAACCGAGAAGGAGGTGGTTGGTTTTTCTTGCGGTTGTGATACCACAAACATCTTAGGCAAAATTCCTATAACATTGGTTGATTCTTTATCGATAGAATGTGCCTCCTCCATGGGCATTATTGGTTGATGTGAATCCTCCGTTGGTGTGAGAGATGTTGGTCTCTTACAATGATTTAACAACTGAGCTCTTAAAACTGTAACTCAGAGATTGGACATCTAACCTAAGTAGCTGTCTTAATCACTATGGAGATGCATTTCACTTGTCAACCCAAGGATGTGAACTTGAAATGGGTCAGCATGATATGTACACTAAGAACTTCCAAAGTAACCATGTTCATTCTATAGCTAAGAGAGACATAATGCTGAAGATAAACTGCTAGAAAGGAAATAACAGGAATGTTGAACATCAACCAACAACTATTCTAGGATCAAGTACAAGACAAAAAGTAAGAGTTTGGGAAAACAAACAGGAAACTACTCTGTCTGCTTTGGCTGCAAGAACAGACATAGAATAGAATTCTAGTGGCTGCAGGAAAATTCAATGCCAAATTTAACTAAATGCTTAACAGAAAATGTAACTAAACTAAAGGGTGAAATTCTCACCAAGTGGGCCCCCTTGGATGAGTATTCCCTAAGAGAAATGTAAACTCAGAAATGCGAACTTACAACTTCATTTTATTCATTCGAAAAGATGAGTACAACTGAACATTATAACTGTATTACCAAAAATTGGATAATGCAAGTACAATCTCTGAATAATCAACCACTCTCAGAAGGAGTATCAGAGTCTTATTTATAGAAGGAAAACTACAAAACTAACTACCTAGGAGGGCGGTCAACTCCAATAGAATAGGAGGATACCTCATTATGGAAAACATAGAAAGTGGAAAGGAGGTTACGCATGCAGGGGAATCTGGTCAAGTGAGTTTCTTTAACGCAGATCTAGCATAACAATAACTCCTAAATTTGCTCAACAAGTATTTAAGATTAGTTACAAAGTGGTTGCCTTCCCTCCATTTGACATTTGAATGATCACCATGTTTGACTTTTTATGGCAAGCAAGCAACCAACAGAATCTTCCTCTACTTTATGGATGCTGATTATATCTGCATAACAATATTAGTACACACAATAATTGCACATCTGTAACTACCTTGGAGTAATATTCATTAACCATATGTAAAATTAACATAGATAGTTCATATAGCATGTCTTTGTCATAAAAGGATATAAGAAATGACCTATGCTCAACAAGTTATAGCTTTGGGGTAATGACAAAAAGATAGAGATTAAAGTACCAAAGTCCAAGATAACTACAGCAAATGGATAATAAAGTTTAACAAAATTGAGTCATAAACTAGACTTATCAAGAGGTTCATATGATTCTGTTTCTTCCAGTGTCTCAGGGACACGCGATTCACTTAGTGGTGATAATGGTGTGTAACCTTCCATCATGTCTTTGTCTGGATCTGAGAAAGCATGTGGGTTTACATTTCTCAGATCTAATGTGGTGGTCTAAAAGACTGGTTTGTCTGTTCTATGAGGCTTCTCCCCTATGCAAGGAAAGAGCTTTTAGGCCTCCTAGAAATCAATCATGAGTATTTCTAAGGGGAATTGGAGTGGTCCATCATGTTCGATCAACTCCATGATTTCAATCATTTTTTCTTTGGGAACCATTTCCCTTTGCTTTGGTAGTGGACCATTCTCTTGAGGTTTGATTTCTGCAGTGTTTATGATCTTTTCTGGAGTTTCCATCTGTTTGACGCATATCGACTGAGGTGTAGGATTTGGGATGGTCAACTTGTTGGTAGGGAGTTCATAGTCTATGGGGATGCCTATATGTTTGTTTGATGTATTTGATTTTAACATGTTTAAAGGCTCTGGATCTCCGTGTGCGACATACACTTTCCCTAAGTGTAAAAAGTGGACCTCTTGAAACAGTGTAGATGACATAGCCTTCATCATGTGTATCCATGGCCTTCCAAGAATCAAGTTATATCCTGTCTCCTTATCTATGACATAGAAAGTGGTTGGAATTCTTTTGGGTCCCAAAGTCACTAGAAGGGTAATCTTTCCTATGGTGGCTAATTTCAAATTATCGCATCTGCTTAGAGTGTCTCTTGAAGTGGTAATGTTGGTGTGTCCATAGCCCATTCTCTCTAAGAGGGAGAAAGGAACTATATTCACTGCAACTCCATCGTTGATTAATGTTCATTTGATGCACGTGTCATAGATCCACACTTGAAGATATAGTGTAGGGTCTTCTTTCTTTGTTAACTCTGCCTCATAGGGCATCTGTTGTAAGTCAAAGAAGAACCCAGGATCTTTAAGTTCTAAGTTTGGTGGGCTAAGATCATAGTCCACATGGTTGATTTGTTCACTAGGCAGTGGCGTGATTTGGTCAAGATATTTTAGGCCTATTGCTTGTAGCAATGCGGAGCGATGTGAGGGGGAGTTCCTGAGTAAATCAATGAACAAAATGTGCGCATACATTTTCTTTAAGTCTTCTATGAGCGCGTAGGGACCAATGGGGGTTGGTATTGGTTCTACTATTGAGATGGTACCCTCATATGCTTCTATTTGCTCATTTTCTTCCTCATAATCTTCCTCTTGTTCTTCATTGTGCATAATCTCAACCAATCCCATCAACCTAGTTTCTCCTTTTTGTCCTAGCTGTGGTGGGATTTCGGGGTTACTACTCTGAGCTGTTTTGTTTTGATTTGTCATTTTTATATCCTTGTGTGTAGGGAACAGATCTTGATAAATTCTCATGTTTGCATTTTGTGGTGCTATTGGAGCTTGATTTTGTCTTGTATCTTTGTTATCTGGGGTGACCTCCTGTGGGTTTAAGAACATTTCTTCAAACAAACATTATTGGTCTTTCGGAAGTCTTCTATGAATCTATTGTATTCCCTAAAATATTTTGTGTTATGCCCCCTTGTTCTATGAAAAGAACAAAATTGGTTGAATTCATACGGGGGTCTTTCATATCTTCTGTCATTTCCGTTCCCATTTCCATTATGGTTCTAGCTTTGGTAGTTGTCCTGAGGATAACACCCATTGTTTCTAGTTCAATCTATGACGTTTATGTTAGGAGGATAATAATATCTCCCATTATAGTCATCTTTTATCGTTTTGATAGGGGGTTGATCTGTCACCCCGTCTGTGATTGCACTCCTATTGTTTTTGAGGATTTTAACGACAGAGGCATTGTTTCCTATGTCTTCCTTCATTAGCTTTCCGTTTGAACCATAGACTTTTCTACCACTATCAATGGCAACTTGGTCAATTCTTAAGGTGCTTTCCAATGCCTCTTTGTAGGACTTATATGGCAGTTTATGAACATCTTCTCTCATGTCTTTCTTAAGGGCATGCAAGAAGAGGTCACATAGTTCTCAGTGGTCCATGTTTGGAGAATTGGTTGAAGAATAGAGGACTTTCCTCCATCGAGTGACAAAATGTGCTACAGATTCATTTGGCTCTTGTTTCATCGTAAGGAATTCCCTGATCCATATTTTCACGAGTTTGTTCATGTCAAACGCCATGACAAACTCTCTGATTAGTTGTCTAAATGAATGAATCAAAGCTTCTGGGAGACGATAATACCAATCCAAGGCGATGCCTTCAAGCATTTTCAGGAAAATTTTTTGCGACAACCCCATCCCAAGGAAGGAGCTCTCTTATGGCTGTAGTGTAGGCTTTGATGTGCAAATTTGGATCACCTTCTCCTTTGAACTTCAAGAGATCTGGTAATGGCCGAGGTAGTTGCACACTTTTTATGTTTTGGTCTATAGGCTCTTAAAATATTTGAGATATGTCCCTAAGAAGGCACTCTGAGATTGCGGGGTTGTTAATAATAACCCTATAGGTGGGTTTTGATAATCCATTGTTGGATTAGTTGGATTGTTCTGAATGGGAGGGTTCCCATTCAGACAGGTATCATTACTGGCATGTCACAAATAATAATTGAGGTATGGGAGATTTTGAGATGCCCCCTGGTCCTGTTTGTGAGAATTGAGTCTTCTTTCTGGAGCAGCTTGCTCTTCTTCTAGGATTCTGATTCTTTGCACTAGAGTTGTGATTAAATCTGTAGGAGTTGCAGCTCTAGGGTTTTCTTCATTTCTAGGATGTTCTCTTCAAATATTTTCATAGTAATGATCTTCCTCATGTGCAGCGTTTTCTTTTTGTTCTTCTTCTAAGGCAATCCTTAATGCTTCTTGAGCATCTTTGGTTTCTTGTAGATGTTTTTCCAACCTTCTAACCTCTTCATCAAGGTGGCTATTCGATGTACTTGTGGAAGGTTGTTCTGGTCAATGTATTTCTGACCTTAAGATGGGTTGTTGAAAGATAGAGAGCGTCTAGATTCTCTTTGATCTTGCTCATAGTCAGAATCCTCGTAATCATAACTGTTGGTGATTAGCATGTTAGGATGTGGCAGCACATACCTATCAAATGAGGGAGTTTATGGTTCCCTTGGTTTAAATTAGGTTCCATCATATTCGGGGGTGCCATAGACACCACATAATAAATGGAACGGATGATGGTGTAAGCAATGGAAGTCGAAGCGGCTAAAGTGGCTATGAAGAAAATTTTGTAGTTTTCTATGAGATCCAAATAATGGGAACGTGAACAACACAAACAAAAGTTTTTTCTCTCCACGTCAGGTTCACCAAAATATGTATGCTCAAAATCGTGACTCCAGTTGCCTGGGGCTGTTAGGTCAGATTTCAGCACGCACACGGACCCTTTCCCTCCTTGCCACGGGGTGATCCGCCATGTCACTCTCACTCACATGGAATTGGCCAGTCGAGAGGAGGCAAGACACGGTGAGGGTCTGGCTTGTTGGAGAGCTGGACTTCACGGAGAAGGGTCAGCAAGTACTGCGGCCTTTGTTGTTGTGTGCTTTGTTGTATGTTTCATTCAATTGTTGTTGTTGTTGAGATAACCCTATGACCCGAAGGGTCACTAGTTTCTCTTCTTCTATTTGGATTCCTTAAATTCCACCTTTGTGTGGGTGAACGGCTATTTTCATTGATGGCCTCTTGTCTTTGTAGGCATTGTAAGAATTCCTTTTGTATCTGTCATTATCTAGTTTCTTCTAACAATAAGAGGACGAGTGGGTTTCCTTGTGGTAGAACAAATGTCTGTTGTTATGGTCGTGGATGGATCTCCTTGATCTCATCATGGATAGCCCTCACCCACTCTCCTCTCACTCCTAAGCACATTCATGAATTAGAAGAGAGGAAGTCGTGTGATTACTAACCTTAACTAGATCTAGGCTTTTGACCTAGGGTTTTGTTGACCTAGTGTTCGACTCGTGTTTTGACTTTGTTTTTAACTTGTGATGAAATCAAGGGTTTGTTTGGAATTGTTTGAACCGTGATTACCTCATGATGGAATCGAGGGTTTGCAATGTTGTCTATTCTATAGTATCTAAAAGTATGCAAACTAAATGATATGCAAAGTGTTTTTTTTGGTATTTTTTAGAGTATTTTGGAAATAAAAGTGCTTCTAATCTATGAAAGTGAAATATGTATGCAATTCTATATGACTTTTTCAATGCAATGTAAACCTATGCTTTTTTGTGTTTTTGATGTTTTGAATGCAATTTAATCTAAGAAAAGGAAAAATGCTTCTTCTAACAATGCAGATCTAGAAATATGAAAGCGATTAATCTAACATGCAAGATCTAACTATCAAGGAAAAAGCAATGTGCTACTATTCCCAAGAGCAAATGTGATTCTCTAATTCCTATGAAATCAATGAAAATAATGAAGCAACCTGAGAGAAATGAAGATTTGTTGACTCCACTACCCTCAACAATCCTTGTAACAGGCAACCTTGAATCCTTTTGTGGTAGCAGGTGATCCTCTTGACAATAAAATGACTCAAAGAAGCAGAAAGAAGCTTTGATGAAGCTTGTATGAGCTCAAAGAGAGCTTGGATTGAGAACAATGGCATAGAATGAAGCAGCGTGATGCTACCTGGTTGAACAAATAAAGCAAAAGGCACCTTCGTGCTGTAAGAGCATTTAAATGCCAAGTTGGAGAGCAAAATTTGGCAAGAGTTGTGTGCACAATGAATTTTCCTCCCTTTGTGCTTGAGGGAGGGGGGTATTTATAGGTTTAGAAGAAGGAATTGATTGGAGAGTTAACTCATATGATTGATGAGTTAACAAGAATAGATTGGGGAGTTAACAAGGTTGATTACCCAGTGAACTCATGGTGCAGGAGCACCCCTTCAAAATAAAACATAAGCCTACTTGTAGTATGTTTTGACTTTATGATGTAACAAGGTCCCTTGGACCAATTCATTGTTTTGGATCAACCTAGGTTTATGTGTCGAGAGTTGTAGTTTGTTATGCTAGCTATCCTCCTAGCCACTTGGAAGCTCCCAGCCACTGGGAATCGACTCTGTACTACTCGAGAGGAGTAGTTATTTATGGCCTAGATCAGTTTGTTTTTAGATACTGTTGCATAGGAGAAACAGAGACATTGTTGTGTTTTTTTTTGGAGATCAGATAGAACATTGTGATATAGTGGGCTGTGATATCTGTATGCATTTTTGTTATTGAATTAAGGAAGATCCCGTTGTTTCATTTGTCTAATTTTTGATCTATCAGTGTATTGATTCTCTTGTTGCAGGCAAAATGGATTCAGTTTTCCATTCCATCGGTTGATTCTCTGAATCGGTGGAATGGACATGTACAGTAGTTTAGTTTGCATTTCTATTTTTCTATTTATGCATTTCATGTTTGTGGGATCGATGTATAGCATGCTATGATTTATCCTAGCATCCTCATGTGCTAGGGTTCAAAGGATAAAATCTAAGTTAAGATTACCCAGGAAATGGTTCGGCCCGATTGCTGTGTTTTCTGTGTGAAATTTGTTAAGTTTTGAGGGTTTTGTCAAAATGTACAAATGGTGTATATATAGTGTTTGTATGTGACATACAGTCTGTGTGTATATATCACATTTGTATCTATGCGTATATCGCTAACTGGTTTGGGTGTTAAAACATGTTAAAAATGCATGTTTCGAAGGTACAAAGGTGAAACAGTTCGGATATACAATTCCTGTGTATATCGCTTTTGCATCCAAGGGCCATTTCATGTGTATCCGTCAAATGCATTTTGTGGTTTGTATATAGCGAATGTATATTTCAAATATACGTTCGAGTGATACAAGGGAAGGTCAACGGTCAGCGGATCGCAGAAGGAATATTCCAAGGGATATTCGCTGAATGCATATTCAATGTTGTATGTTTGGTTGTATGTTCAAACATACATTCCACAGATACAAAGAAGTCAACACCAGTCAAACATACATTGAGGGCATCTTTGGAGGAATATTCAGTGATTGTATGTATCTAGTGCTTGTATATTGGAAATATACATCGCGCTTATACATTGTCGAAAGATACAAAAGTCAACCGGTAGCGGAGGTAACAGGAACCAGCGATAAGAGGTCAGAGTTTGCATGTTCTATATAAAAGAGGCGATAGATACAAAGGAACCGCGGGTTCGGCTGGTTAAAGTTTGTATGGTGCGGAATGTACATTTTAAATGTACATTGGTGGAGATACAAGTGATCGATACAAATTGCGACTGGTCGCGGTGGTGAACCGGTATACCAAGCACTGTAGCAAACCGGTACTAGTAAGTCAGTTTTGTATGCATCGTTGTGACGATAGCCATCAGAACGGTAGAGATTGGTGAGACCGATAGGCAAAGTCTTGCTGATAGGCACATAAGCGAATACGCATCGATGTGAAATTGGGTGTCAGGGTGAGATGTATTGGAGGTGCCGATGGTCATTGTCAGGCCAATAGGATATGTCGGTGAGAACGTTTGTTAACTCTTGCCGATGGAATAATAAATATCAAATTCCACCATTCCATTTGAGAACGTTTCTGGCTGTGCCTCTGCATCAACTCAGCTGATTAGAGAGTGATGAAGCAAAGATAGCTTATCATTGGATAGAAAATGGAGGTGAGGGAATGCATGAGATTGATTAGAAAGTTAATTTGAGATCAAATAGAGCTAATTATGCATGTGTGGATGCATGAAATAGTTAACTCTATATCAAGGATCAAAAATCATGCAAATAGAAAGAAAAATAGGTGAAAATGGAGCAAAAATGAGAGAGAAACTTGAGTTTTTCCATGGGTCCAAAAATGGCAGGATCGCCCCTTTTACCAGTAGGGTTGCCCCTGGGTGACCATGGGTCACCCGATGGGCAACCCTAGGTTGCTTGGGGGAGATCCATGCTAGACAGGGTCAGATGCAGAAAAACAGGCTGGGAGATGGTAGAAGAGAAGAAAAGTATGGGTTCTGTATCAAGAAATAGGTCAGTCATGTGGAAGAATCCAAATCTCCACTTGTGTCTGCAGGATCTCTAGGGGAGATCTGGAAATAATAGGTTGAGATTTGGATTGGTTGGTCAAAAATGAAAACTGTTAGTGGGAGATGGATCGGGGGACCTCTAGAAGGCTTCTATGAGGTGCACTAGAGGAAAAACAAAGGGGAGAGGTGAAAACTCACCTACAAGACTCTCACAAGGCTTAGGATTAAGGTCGAAAGAAAGAAAACACAAGTCGACAAGTGTCGCAACAAGTGTCGCAAATGGGGAGGGAGAGAAATCAACAAAGCAGAAACATCACAAGACAAGAAAAGAGGACACGTCATCAAGAGGCCTATTGCTTGAAGGATTTATTTTCATGCTTACATGTACGTGACAAGGATTTGAATCATCATAGGGGTCCTCGTGGAGGCAGTGCGTGATTTTTGTGATTACAGTGCTGCAGGTGCTTGTAGCAACGAGTGTCTGCAGAGATTTTCAACCATTTGGCACACATTTCATTCTTCTTCACACACATTTCCTTATTGTTCCATGTGCTTCAATCACCTTCCATAATCCAATAGTTGCGGCATGTTTGTTCACATTGTATTAACTGGCTATTACATCAACTTTTACGGCTTGTCAACTCAAATAAATTTTGACATACCCGCTACCCTCCCATCTGCTCTATGCATATCACTTTGCTCGTACCAATGTACTGATCTCTTTTTCCAAGGTGATCTACTCCATGCTCTTCATAATCAATGCACATAAGGTAACCTTTTAATGATTATCTTCAAAGTTTCTATTTATATTCATTATTACTAAGTGTTTATCTTATGCATGCAACAATATATCACCCCATTTCATGTAATTATTACTCTTTCATCCCTGGACATTTGTTCGTGAAGTGTGGTCACTTCACCTTTCAGTTGGGAGGAGGGGTATATGGTCAGTTTTTAGTTTTCTTTTTACCATCAATCAAATTTTTAAGCTGCTGTCAAGGTTTTCCTATGCCATTTTTCATGATAGTCGACCTGCCCTAAACTGTGAGCTTGTTACTTCCCTATAAGTGAGCTGAATTTCAAATTTTTACTAACAAAAAACTCTAAATGCTACAGTTAGGGGGTGAAAGTATTGACAAGCAGTTTTCTGAGGTGGTAAAATTGAAATTAGGTAGAATTGAGAAGTGATAAGAGTGCAAAATATAGGTGCAATGGGGGGTGATATAATCAAAAGAGAACCATCGGTGCATAAGGAGATATTGGAAGATGTATTGTTTCTCCCACTCTTTACTAGAGTGGTGTGGTTAGACTATTTTCTGAAGTTAACATAGTATGACAATGATATGGCAAGGGATTTTGCAGCAACTCTACAGTATGACGAAGCAACAGTGAGGCGATTAATTGTGGATGCCTCTGAAATAGCTATTTCTCGAGTCACTGGATTACCATAAACAAGGTCTAAGTATCCAGCCCTTGCTGATGCAGCACTGGCGAGGGAGGAATTCTGCGAGCGTGGTGAGAACCTGGATTGGACCACACAAGGTACAAAAAGATTATCCCTTCCTTTCTTATGGGGGAAATGTGCTTCGTATATTATCAAATATATCACTTGTGATGGTAGACATAACTTGTTGTATACTGCACACTTTAAATTGTTAAATCGCCTGCACCATGACAAACTGGTTAATGTTCCCAATTATCTGTACAATATGTTGAAGCAAATGGCATTTGAGTATTAGAAAAGACAAACAAAGACTACATTGTCTCATCATTGTTTGGTAGCTCTACTGGTTAAAAGAAGTTTGAGAATCCAACACCCACAAGTTAGTTGGGATGCTTTTAAACAATGCAAGGATATTTCTGAATTGCTAGAAGAAGTTGAACCTAATGTTGAACCAGAGCCAAAACTAGAGGTTGACCCTAAAGTTGAGCCTAAACGAGAAGAGCCGCAGGAGGAAATTCCTCTAGAAACTATGCCAGTGATAGAAGAAGAAACCTCAATTCCTGACCCTAAACCCATGAGGGGAACTATGAGAAGTGATGCTTCTACTTCTTCTAAGAAGAAGAGTAAGAAGAATGTAGAGAAGCATAAGGGCATTGAGAAATAGAAGGGTGCAAGGGAAAAGAAGAGGAGGAGAAGTCAAAAAAGAGAAAAAATGAAGATAAACCAGAAACTGTCACACTTAGGCATTCAGGAAGACTGAGGAGGTAGAATGTAGGAAAAAGAGTTGATGAGGGACAAGGGGAAGTAGAAAAGGAGGAAGCACAGCAGCAGCAAGATCCAACATTAGTGGACACAACTTTAGAGAAGGAAGGAAATGTCCTTGGAAATACTCCTACTGATGCCAGTGTACCTGCCAAACGCAGAAGGTATGTTTCTTCATCCTTTTAGGAACCCGTGTTTAACTCTTCTCTTTACTTTGTTAGTATATTACATTTGGATGCATATGCTTTGTAAGTCATCCTATGAGTATATTGTATTATCCCACATTCATGGGAAGTAATAGTTGTTTAGATTAGAGTTAGTATATAAGTACGTGTTGTGGCCAATGAAGGCATCCACGAATTTATTGTATTGAGCTTGCTCAAAGGAGGTTGCCCCCTCGAAGTGGCTTGCGATCAATAAATTCCTTTTGTTTTATTTCTATTATTTCATGCATTTTTCATTATATTGTTACAGGAGATTCCTCTCATTTGGTATCAGAGCGCTTTCTTGGGCTCGCTGGGTGGATTTTTGCCAATTTTTTTTCATAGTGGCCTCTAGGCACTATGATTATTGTAGTTGTTCTTTATTCTTGCATCTATATTGTTCATTTCAATTGCAGGTTCAGATAAGGGAATAATCCCTATTCGCTTAACTGTGGGAAGTGCTTGGGCATAGCCCTAAAACTCATTGTAAGGAGTACCACAAGAACCCCAAAGTAGTTGGCCCATTGAGAGGACCTGCCAGTGAAAAGGGCAACGGCCCCTACCTGATTGACTAGTTCCCATCTGTGAGGTAAACCAAGAGCTATTGGTTGTGGCAAAGTGGTTATCAGTTTTACCTAAGCCATGGAGTGAGGGGTACTGCCCCAATACGCAAGTTGTTAGACAGCATTGGTATCTGAGTGAATCCCCTGAACCTTTAGGAAGCCAAACATACCTGGGGTCCATATCTATTACCAGCTGACAAATCACCAATTGAATCTGTCCAAAACCATTTGTAGATCATTTCCAGTAAAAAAAATTTCTATTTTTCCGCCATATCTTTCTTGCTTTAGCTTCGTTTCCTCTAAAAATTCACTGGAACCCCTGAAATTCCATTCTGCATATTTCCTTCCTTGAGGACTATATCCCAAATTCCATTTATCGAAGCCAGAAATCCCACATTTGTCTATTTTTAGGGTTTTCCATAACTTCTTCGATTCTCACCAAATCACCTTCAAATTTTGCCATAGTGTTCATTTCCTATTTCTACTCCTTTGTCCCTTTTGGACAAATTTTCCCATTCTTTCACCTCGCTTCTGAAATCCCCATTTTCTGGTTCCTTGTCCCTCAAAAAGTGTCCAAAACCTAGTCAAACCCCAATTACCCATCAGAGTTTTTCCCAAATCCAAATTTTCCTTTACTAAAAAAGTTTTTGTTTTTATTTTTCTACCCATTCCAAAAAACAAATCCTGGTTATGGTTGTCACCTGCGTAGGAGCAAAAACAATGGAGGAGGAACTTACAACCATCAAAACCAAACTCTAAGATCTGGATGAAAAAATTCTCGGGCTCAATCTTCAGCATTCAGCCATGAACAATAGATGGTAGCCAGAGTCTTCTACAGATATAAGGTTTTCTTCTTCCAACAATTTTCATGGACCAAAACTTGATTTCTTCACTTCAATGGTGATGATCCGACTGGATGGATAACAATATTTCAATCTACATAATACTTTTGATGTCAACAAAGTCCCACTTGCCTCCTTTCATTTGGAACATGAAGCCCGTCAATGGTTCCGTTGGTACTCAAAGCTCATGAAGAGCCAAAATGGACAGATTTTTGCAAACTCATTTTGCAACGATTTGGCCC
Source organism: Cunninghamia lanceolata (assembly GCA_027924645.1). Taxonomy (NCBI): domain Eukaryota; kingdom Viridiplantae; phylum Streptophyta; class Pinopsida; order Cupressales; family Cupressaceae; genus Cunninghamia; species Cunninghamia lanceolata. Next base: position 2,698,739 of record BSBN01000554.1, on the reverse strand, counting down.
TAGTGCTTTTGATGACTTCACAGGAGCACTCACAAAACTGCGCCAAATAGGCACTGTGAGAGAATATCAGACATAATTTGAAAAATTGGCCAATCACACAGAGGGATTGTCTGATGAATTCTTCAGGAGTTGTTTTGTCGGTGGTTTGAAGGATGCAATTCACTCTGAGGTTAAAATGTTATGTCCAAGCACAATGATGGAAGCCTTAGGGTTGGCTAAGTTGGCGGAGGACAAGATCACAACTCAACAATGCTCCAAATCCAATTTTGTTCCATTCAAAAATATGGATCCCCAAAGCCCTCAAATAATGCCAGCTCGTAGAACAACTCATATCAAGCATTTGACTGAAGTAGAGATGCAGGCACGTAGAGAAAAAGGGCTTTGTTATAATTGTGATGACAAATTCACTCGGGGACATCAATGTGTTGAGCAAAAGCTATATCTCTTGGATGTGGATTCTCCACCTGAAACTAAAGTTTATACAGATGCTTAGGATACAGTAGTTGATCAAGTTGAAACTCAGCAGTCGCTTGTTGACCCTACTTCTCAGGAAGACCACCAAGAGATTTCTCTCCATGTCGTAGCAGGAGTCACCAACCCACAAACCATGCGGGTCAAGGGTTACTTCAAGAAGCTCCCTCTTACAATACTCATTGATTCTGGTAGTACTCATAACTTCATTGACCCTCAAATAGCCAAACATGCTGATTGTTTTGTTCATCCTTGCTCAAACTTTGAAGTCATGATTGCCAATGGGGGAACATTACCTTGCAAAGGGAAGTGTCGCAATGTGCATATCTCTTTTGGAGATTATAACCTGCACTCTAACATGTTTGCCTTGCCCTTAGGTAGATGTGATGTGGTTTTGGGTGCCCAATAGTTATGCACACTTGGACCCATCTTATGGGATTTTGCTAAACTTTGGATACAATTTTTAGACAATGGGCACAAACACACATTCAAGGGCTTACAACCGAGGTCTCTCAACATCATAAGTTCACATCACTGGGAAAAGCTTCTTAAGAAGAATTCACATGGTGTCATCGCTCATCTTCACTCCATTCAGATGCAACCATCTGTGGTCTCCACTACTCCTTCAGCTCTACAACGAATGACGGCTATTTTGCATGCAGTACATAAGTGGCGGTCGTACCTATTAGGGAATCATTTTTGCATCAGGGTGACTCACCAGAGCCTGAAATATTTCCTAAAAAAATGGGTCTCCTCCCCAGCACAACAGAAATGGATCAGCAAACTCATGGATTATGACTATGAGATCACTTACAAGAAGGGTAAGGACAATATTGTGGCAGATTCTCTTTCTTGCACATGTGCTAACCAAGCTTCTCTTTCAGCTATTTCTATGTCTGTTCCAAATTGGTTGGAATCTATCCCGTAGGCTATCTTCTATGAACTCTATGTTTCTCCATTGGTAGGGCACTCTGGGTTCCTCAAAACTTATGAGCGGGCATGGCGTCACTTCTTTTGGAAGGGAATGAACAGGGCAATTCAATAGATTGTGGCTGCATGTGATAGCTCAGAACAACATTAGTGGGCCAAGTGGCTCCCTCTCACTGAATGGTGGTACAATACCTCCTACCACACTGCATCTAACATGACTCCATATGAAGTAGTCTATGGTCAGGCACCGCCAGCGCTCCTTCCATACTCCCCTAGTAGTTCACGAGTTCAAGCAGTCGACATGGTTCTCCCCACCCAAGATTAGATTGGGGATCATAAGCTAGCTCCTTCTTCCCGTGTTCATCCAATATTTCATGTCTCTTGTCTAAAGAAATTTTGTGGTGCCAACGACAGAGCACAAACTATTTTACCACAACTGGATAATGAAGGATCCATCCTTTTGGAGCTAGAGGTAATCCTCGATAGGCACACTCATCCTCTTTGCTCCTGATCCATCATAGAGGTATTAATTCAGTGGCCTGGAATGCACCCAAAGATTGCTATAGGGGAACCACTCCTTCAGATTCAGCAACAATTTCCACATCTTACGCTTTGAGGACAAAGCTTTTCTAAGAGGGAGGGAATGTTAGGAACCTGTGTTTAACCCTTCTCTTTACTTTGTTAGTATATTACATTTGGACGCATATGCTTTGTAAGTCATCCAGTGAGTATATTGTATTATCCCACATTCATGGGAAGTAATAGTTGTTTAGATTAGACTTAGTATATAAGTACATGTTGAGGCCAATGAAGGCATCCACGAGTTTATTGTATTGAGTTTGCTCAAAGGAGGTTGCCCCTTCGAAGTGGCCTGTGATCAATAAATTCCTTCTCTTTCTACTATTTCTATTATTTCGTGCATTTTTCATTATATTGTTGCAAGAGGTTCCTCTCAACTGAGGAGGCAGAATGTAGGAAAAAGAGTTGATGAGGGACAAGGGGAAGCAGAAAAGGAGGAAGCACAACAGTAGCAAGATACAACATTTTTGGACACAACTTCAGAGAAGGAAGGAAATGTCCTTAGAAATACTCCTACTGATGCCAGTGTACCTACCAAATGCAGAAGGTATGTTTCTTCATCCTCTAGTTCTAATTCAGAGGACATTTTCATTGCAAGAAAAATGGGAAAAATAGTTCCTGGCAGTCCTGCTAGAGAAATTTTTAATGTTACTGAAAGTAAGGATGAAGGTTTTGATGTTGAACAAGAAAAAGAGTTGTTAGAAGATAGAAATATGAAGCAAGAACTTCAGGAAGCCCTTAATATAATTAAACAATTAGAAGAACAAGTGAAACAATATGAGGAGAAGGATAGGGAGAAAGAGATAAGAATAAAAGAATTGGAGGTGAAGATTCAGACATATGGTCATGGCTCTAACATGGATCTCTTAGCACAAGTGATTGAGAGTAAAATGGAAAATGAGGAAAAAGAAGCTCCAATCTTGTAACCTCTTGTAATAAGACCTCCAACATGCCTCACTATTCTATCTATGGGTTTTAAATTGATGAATTTTAATGATGAATTCAAACAAGAAAAATAAAACTGGGAGAAGGAGAAACAAACTCTTAATACATCATTAGAAAGTAAGAATGCTGAGTTGAAAAGGTTGGAAGGAAAGCTAACATAGGTAGTTGACAGGGCAATTCAAATCATAGAATGCAGACCTCCACCAAAATTTTATGCCTTATTTCTCAAAGAAAAGTTTCTTAGTTTTCAATTCAATAGATTCATTAATGATCAGTCCATTTCCATCTATTCAAGGGATGATTTTTTCCAGTTATTTCAAGGAGTCAATTTAGAAGAACAAGATCAGTTGTGTGAATATTGTTTGCACAATTATTTGATGGAAGAAGATACATAGTGGAACCCCTTGATCTATGTTGGTGATCTTCAAGTCAGAGCACTAATGTCTTATCTCAGAAATGAGCAGCTTAGAGGGGAGCTGATGGATAGATATGAGGAACAAGAAAAGAAAGTGCCACTGCAGATTAGGAAAGAAGCATTAGATCCTAAAGTAATCTTGACCCAATGGCTAACACTACTTTCTCATAAGGCTCCAGGTAAGGTAATTATGGATTTAAGACTCAAGGATTATAGAAGAATACAGTGGTTGGCAGTATCTATCATTCAGAATTACAAAAGGTATGTGCAGAATAGATGGGATAGTTTGACCTTAGAATTGCAAAAGAAAGAGCATCATTCTCTCCCCAACTTTATGAATATGTTTGAGAGGTTGCACAGGTATATCTAAATCTCAGAGCAAAAAGGAGTGGAATACTTATCACCCTCCTATTCTTATTTATCTAGTGCCACACTAGGCAGGAGGAAGAGGTGATGAGTGTAGGTGTGTTGAATTAATCAGGGTGGAGAAACTTGCATGCTACAATAGATTCTACCTCAATCAGGGAAAGGAGATCAGATAAGATATGGATCTGAGGCAGATAACTTTGCATTATAACCTTTTCCCCTAGGTGTTTTGCTTGAGGGCAAGCAAAAGTCTAAGTTGGGGGGGAATGATGGGTTCAAATGTTGACTTCTTTTATGCTATTTCTTATGCTTCTAGACGTTATACCTATGCTATTTCAGATACTTGTCTAAGACATTACTACCATAATATGCTGTCTTTTATATATATTCTGCAAACCTTGAACTTAACATGCCAATATGAAACATGGTGATAATATTTGTCAATTGCATGAGTTAGACATAAGTATGTATGTATATAAATGGGATTTTGTAGATTAATTATGAAAGCTATTTTGTATGCATATGTTTTATGGATTAACCCTGTGTAGTAGCAAGTTGGTAGTGTCAAGGAGAGGAGAATTCATAGCACATTGCAAGACAGAGCATTGAAGAAAGTCATAGTTATGTGTTTTCATTCATGAGCTATTGTGTAGGAATTTTTGTTTGAGCAGGACTTTGGTTCCTTTGTTTTAGTTAAAATAATAAATTGATCTCAAACCTATACCCTGATATCTAGGGATGAATTGATGATCAAGTTAGTTGGTAGTTACATCATACTCTCCCATTTCTATATAAGTTAGGAGGGATGAGTTCAATGGGAAGTTAGAGAGTTTTCCTTTCCAAGTTACTTTATTTTTATAGTTGCTCAATGGTTACTCTATTTTTATGTTGAAAGATACAGACATGTTTTATTGAATACAATCTAAAAAGATCATGTTTCTGATATGAAGTGAATACAACTATGTGTTATGAGAATCTGAAGTAGATTTAGTTTCCAGATTAAGTGAGATAGTTCCCTGAGCTGGCCACTCAAGGTACTACCCCTCACTTTGTATTTTTTTCTTATTTATTCCTGCATTTCTAGTTAAAATTGTTTCATGTTATTTTATAAAGTTGCATTGTGGAATGAGTAGAATATCTTGATTGATATTTCTAGTAGTTGTGATTCATGATTAGATTGCATAATTTAAGTCCTCCAGAGGTTAGTGTCAATTCTTTTATCATTCTATGTATTTGAGTTAATTTTGTAATTCTCTATTGAATATAGTTATCTTCAGCTTATGCTGAGGGTACCCATAGCAACTGGATTTTTAAATGTTTTTACTGTTCTTGCATTTTTGTGAATTTCAGTAAATTAGGTTAATTAGAATAAGTCTATATGAGTTAGTTTAGATTAGAAATGAGTCTTGAAGGCATATATAATGTAGACATCATCATAAGCTTACGCTCCTTGGTTGATAATTCACTCTAGGAATGCAATGATAGAGTGAACTATATGTATATCAACAACATCAATAAACTCATGCCAACAATATGTCCAACCCATAAACCGCAACCACAAGCTCCCTATATAAAACCTGTCAATGAAGAACATACATATCCAGGAACTCCCACTGCACGGGTAATGTCAAATCTGAAAATAGATCAAGGCATACTAAGTCTACCAATCAACACTCAAACTAAGGTGTGTTTAATGATCAAAACCATATAGTACCAAGAACAATCACAATGATGCACACATGCAACACAAATAGCTGCATACTCCCTCACAACATGTCACCATAACTCTCCCAAGTCAAACCATATGAACATGAACCTCTAGGAAGAAGTCATAGAACAAAGAGAGTAAAAATGTAAATCATATCATGTCCTTCTACTGACACCCCAAAGTGCTAAGTTGTGTCAAGTATGATCTCTTTTACAACTCCAATGAAAAGCCTTAACACCCATTTATTCAATCTCATAGATCAAATGAAACATATGTATCATGTAAAATCAACATCCATGTAAGCCTCACTAATCAAGGAAGATCAAACTCAAGTACATCCATTCCCAAAACTAGGAATAAGACCAAACAAACATCTCCTAAACTCCTCATAAATGACATCATAAATCAAACTCATATGCACAAGGAGATAACCATGCCAACATCCCGCAAATGAATCCTCCAAAACTAAAAACCATAGCTCAAGATCCATATTCATGAGAAGATAAATCATAAATCAAAATGCATCTAAAATATGGGCAATGCCTCTTAGATGATAATCTGCCAAGTAGACCAAGAGTAGGGAATGAAAATGGTCCTCAAGGATACACCAAGCCATGATGAATCTCTCTAAGAACAATCTCTTCTAAGGTCCATGAACTCATGCCCATATCTAGGTGTAGGCTCCTTGGTCTTCCTGTTGAAACCTACAAAGAATAACCCAATAGAACTCTAGCCTCACCCAAGTCTCCAAGTATCCATGAGCACCTACAACTGATCAATCCATGCTAAGCTCCAAATGCAACACTGCACTATCATGAAGCTCTCAAGCACATGACCAATGTATTCAATACCAAGATAACCAACAAGATCAATGTCAAAGCTCCCACTGTAGAATTGGGAACCCAATCATGACATCATGATATAACATCTCCTCCTAGGAGATCACATGCTCCAATGAACATATCCTAGTCTCAACACTCAAACTATTATCCAAAGTAAACCAAGACACAATACCAAACACCTCTAAACCAAGGGTCAACATCTCCAATCACATGAAGACAACCATATCCTAACAATAGAACTTAAGACTGTAATAATAATCATGATCCAAGAGTTTTTCCATGACACCCAACCACTGTAGAAGATCATTCATCACTAGGTGACGAATCCACATCACTACCAAAGTTCCCACTAAACTATGATAGGAGCTATCCATGGTATCATGACAACCATCTCCTAAATGAAGATCATCCATGGTCCACACACATAACTATAATACCAATAAATCCAAAGTAGAAACAAGATCTCCAAGCCAAGAAGATAAACCATCATTGTCAAAAGCTCACACTAAACTGTGTAACCAAGATATCCATGATATCATGATAAACATGCTAGAAATCCCAATAATTGACTATCCAGGCACTCTAATCATCCATCCTCTCATCCCAATGCAACATACCAATGCAAAAATGGCCATAGACAAGGCCAACTAACAAAGTTTGCATCAACATTTAATTGATCTTGTGGATATAGATAGTCCACATTTGAGTCATCCCACTACAACCAATAGGTGGTACCAAACCCATTAACTACATAAATCATAGATCCCAAACATGAAACATGCAAACTTGTCATCACATAAGTAACTTGCACACTAAGACAACATGAAGATAATCTTGTAGACCTCAAGACTCAATCACCAAATCAACCATATATCTGATTTTCCAAACAAGTCCACAAATGAGTAACCATAGTCAAGGAACCAATCAAACATCTCTGAGATAAGAACAACCTCCTAAAAGTGAACCAGACCACCACTTATAATCATGAATCAAACATCATAACCCACCCATACTTGTCAACAACACACATGGTCATGTCATGTCAATGCTCAAAATGTACCTGCATATCTATGACACCATAATCATCATCATCATTGTACTTGTAGTCAACTCCTACAGAATTGAGAATCCTAGTCTCATATGTGTATCAATCATGTCTTGAAACCAGAAGACCACCTGTGTTCCTATCTCCATCAAAGTCCAAACTCTGAAAACACATGTACCTATATTTGGAAGCACCAAATTTGAAAACCTATTATACCATGATGTTGGTCTCATAACAACATGCACTCCCATAAGTTTGTGCCTAAAAATTTATTTGAATGATCTCACAATTACACCCTAAATCTCAAGATCCCACAAGTGCTCAAACAAGTCAAAACTCTCTCTGCACACAAAACTAAAAATCTACATAATCCACTATGTAGTACACTACAAATTCTCTCCAACACCTATTCAAAATTGAAAATATAATTCCATATGTGAAAGTTATGACCATTTAATTGTCTCGGAGCAATACCTAGCTTCAGGAACCAAATTTTGATACAAACAGTAAAATATGATGACTAAAACTATATCACTATGTAACTTTTGGATAGACCTTTCTGATGCCTATAAGAAGTCAGAAATTTGATAGTGTGGGTGAAAGTTATGCCCTATGGAAGAAAATGCCCTCTAAGGGCTAGAAGGGGCCCCTTGGTGGGACCATGTCCATACAATTGTATAACCTGTTGGTGTCAATGGTGGTAGTAGGTGGTGACACTCAAGCTGAGCGGTTGGCAATGGACCCCAAAAATGTTTTAATTAGTTTAAAATTTTAAATTTTCCAACCCTTGGAATTCAAGCTTGACAAAATATTATAAATTGTTTAAATTTTTATTAAGTCTAGTTTCACCACTAGTGGGGGATCTACAGGCTTAGCCAACCTAATCAGGCGGCTAGGACCGGGGCCTAAGGCGCTGTCATTCTGTTACCGTCATCTAGTAGCCGATAGGCACTGTCCCAATTTTTGTTTTAAATTTCTTTTCTATAGTTTAGAACTTAAATATTTTTCTAATAATTTTTTTTCAAGACTATAGAAAGACATTTTCTACCATAGGGTATTAATTTTCTTTTTTTTTTTCATAATTTTTAAATATGCAGAAATTTTATGATTATTTAGTTGTATGATCATATAGGGCAAAGGGAGCAAATTTTTTTCTTTAGACCATGGTGACCAAAATATATCAAATTTTATGTTAATCTTCATGTCTTGAGCCTCCTAGATCCAATGGTGAGGTTAGTTTTGTCCCATTAAGTCATTTTTGTGACCTCCACTATAAAACCCTCATATGAAGCACATCCAAGAAACCCTATTCTACCAAGATTTTGAAACCCCAGATCTACAATAAACACAACAAATCTGCAAACACCAAAACCTCAAATTTGTAAAACAACCTGCACAAAACCCTCATACCTTGAAATGTCTCAAATCTTTCCTATATTGCCATGGATTCAACTTTGTACCAGATCTACTCAAATAAGGGTTATACAAAACCAGGGAGCTCACACCTCCCCAAACCATAGATAAAGATCTAATATCATCTGTTAGGAAATTACTAGGTTGATCAAACCATTTCCTACATAACCCTATGAGAGATAATGATGCATATAAGATTACAGAATAACCATAATGCAAAGATCAATAGAAAAGCCACAAGATAACACAAGATATACCTTGGAAAAACCCTCAAGAGGAAAAAAAACCCAATCTCCAAAAACATCCATACTCTATGTATTATTCAACAATAAAATATTGCAATGCACTTATAGAGTCTCATGAATACTTCTGAAACATCAAGCTCCTCCAATGCATCCTCCATGTTTCCAAGAATGTAACCATGCATCCCATGCCATGCTTCACATATGCACTCATAAGAGAAACTCATTACAATGACAACCCACTCAACCAATCAACCCAAACCACTAGCCATGTGCTTGGTTTTATAGACTCAAGCTCACACAAATATAACTTGTGATATTGGAAAAACCATGTGTATCAAAACCATGAGTAAACCATTGACCTCTCATTTAATTCTTGTTACTGAGTTTTCACTTTATGGTACTAAGTTTTCCAAATATTAATTAATTATTCTATGTCTCCCACACATAAAATAACTAACCCTATGTTACATACAAATTTACAAGTGGACCTAAATAAATATTTAATGTGGCTAAACACATCCCCTAAAATGTACCACAAATGAATATTTATTTTACAAAATTTAAATATTTCATTTTTATGCAAGGTGTACAACTCTCTCTCTCTCTCTCTCTCTCTCTCTCTCTCTCTCTCTCTCTCTCACACACACACACACACACACACACTGTAACATGCTATCTCACATTACCCAAAATAACCATAATTATCCATCCTAACTAAGAGTAAGAATACATCATGATTAACATAATCATAGTTAAACAAGAATGAATTAATACAATCATAATAAATAAGCATGTTATTCTTTTCCAAAACATAACAAAACTTATAACTACAATATCCAATGAAACCTCATTAGTGAATGATCTTCACTATACATGTACAAATCTATGCTCAAGGCATCAAACATAGAAATATACATAATAACTGACTATCAAGTCATATAAAGAAAAGCACTGCATCTGGATCTTTGACATCTATCTTCATAAGCCTTGGCTTGTCTTCTACTTAGGAAGGAGAGCATCATCCGAGTGCTTTTCCTCCAACCATAGACTAGCGGTCCCCTGCACAACTTCCTACCTAGAAGTGGCCCTACCCTTCAGGGAAGGTATAGATATAAGGAACCATTAGGTTTTCCATTTGAGTATTTGGTGTTGTGTCCTTCATAATGTCTCACGATCACACAACTCTAGATCCACTCTAACTATGTATGACACAACTGGAGACATTATGCCATCTGGAGCACTGTGGATTGACTAATGCATGCAGAGACGAATGCATTACTTTGGCCAAAGTTTTACATACATGTATGTTTCACAATGAACATAGTCATATGTCCACCACCTCAACTCGACTTAGAAGTTGTCTCATCCTACAATATTCATAGTACAACCTTTCACGGTCTTGGATAAATAATTTCAATACATTCTTAGTACATTCCTTGGACATTCAACTCCTGTCTTGGGAGTGCATTCAATAATGTCTCATTGCTTTTGCAATAGGGAACCTATGACTCCACGTCACTCTATTCCCGTACTTTCATAATGACATAAGTTTAATCATGTTTTTGACTTGTGACCTTACCCGATTGATGATTACATCATTTACCTTATCCCAAGGTTTACTCTAAATTCATATCATCTAGAAGGGTACTTTCAATGGCACAATGCGTTGATTCCACTAAGAAGGTTTAATCTCAAGGAATCTACGTGAATTCTTGATACCTTTTACTTTGTTTAAGAAGTATTTCCATTCTCAAGAAGATGGTGTTTGTTTGCTTTTAAACTCAAGAGTTCATAATGGCATAGGGTTGGCTCTTATAATAAATCAAGTGTCAAGGAAGAATAACTTCTCCAAAGGAAACATGGCATGCATTCATTGTTGCCAAGGAAACGATACAATTACCTTATATAATACCTTCCTACTTCATCGAGGAGTCATTATATCATTACATGCATAACATGCACTAAGATTATCATATTATCTATACTAAATAGTCGAGGATTGTTATAAGTTGAGATTGATATATATATATATATATTTGTGTGTGTGTGTGTTAAGTGCACTCGGCACATACAAAGGTTTACCACTGTCAACAGGGTGGTCATTATTCATATACGGCTTTGACCATTTTCATTATCAGTTACATGGCATGATAGCACATCTATCATGTGTAGATACCCTCACGAGCTCTCACATAGTTATTATATATTGATGCCCTCTCAGGCTTTTAAATAGTTATTATGTGTTTAGGGGAAAATTGGATTTATTAATGTTCTAGATTTTAGATGTTTAAATCCACCTCTCCACTTTACATTCAAGGATCCAGGGTTGAGTGGAGAGCACTATCATACCCTAGGTCACTTACAAATGTAGGGAAACTTGGATTAGGGAATTTAATTATCAATTTTTCCTTCTCTTATGATCAATTGACCATTAAAACCCTAATTATGTAAATATGGCAACAAATTGATGAGTAACAGGAAAAGCTCTTGCAGACAGGAGTAAAATACCAAATCACAGAGTACTTATTTTCTAGGTTCCGAAGCGGAACAGTCAGGGACATTGGAGCGGGTGCCCAAGTCCAAGGTACCAGTTTCTTCATGGGATCCAGACCTCCTTCCGACACCGATCAGCCCTGTAACTTCTATTTCCTGAAACTTGGATGCGGAGGACACTAGAGCAAGCACCCAAGTCCTAGAAATGCTCCTATGTCCTACTTTTCTTCAAATCCTGAATCCTTGATGCCTGCCAATCCTTCCTGCAACTCCATTTTTCCCAAATACGACACTTGTAACCTACAATCACAAGACTTGGTTTGGGGTTGTGGTGTTTAGAGGCTTGCTTCAGTCAAGCCCTGGAGGACACTTAAGTCTCTAAACACCATTGTCAAATAAAGAGTGTGTGCCCTTGTGAGGTAGAGGCAAAAACTAAAGGAATCAATGATGAAATCACAATATAATATCACCTTGTAGTGAAGGTATCATGTGAGGAAGATGCCCTTCATTCCATGATGAAATGGATGCTCAAATATGCAAACAAACACATAAAAAACACAAGTCTGCTCTTGTAACACAATGAAAGCCTTGAATCACCTTGAGAATGCCTAGAGTTCACAATGATCATCTAGTTTACAAATGAATGCTTAAACATGCTTATATATGCAACTACAAGCACTCCCACCAAGATTTTAAAAATCAAAACTTACCATGTCGGCAAAAGGACCAAATAATGGTCACAAATTGACACCCAGAAATTAGGGTTGTCCCAAAATAGGACAGGACTAGGGCACGAGCGCCCAAGTCCTCCCCCTATTTTAGGTAGGGTACAACTCAAGGGGTCCACCTGGGTCCAATTTGCCATGAAACCTAGGTCTCATTCCATCGGGATACCAAAATATGAACTAAGATGTCCTAAATACATGCTAAAGACCCAGGAGATAAACCTTATGAGGGAAAAGCCCCCAAGGAGACATTTTCTGATGTTACATTTAGCCCCCACTTTAATATATGTATAAACATGAGGCCAACACATGCATTAAAGTAAGGTCACAAACACAACAAACACGCCAAGCATGGAAAAGACACATCAATCACATAGAAGACAGTAACAGGCACGCAAAACACGGGGAAGATAGTTACAGTCATGTAGAACATGGAGAAGACAGTTAATTCATAGAAGACACATTAATGCATGGAAGACAGGCATGATATATTTTCTTTTCTTTTTCTCATATATATGAAATGCAAATGCAAGTATTGGGAAAATAAACAAACCTCCCATAATACATGATACACTACCTTAGGGTACAGTTCTCTATATATATGGTGCAACACACATGCAAGACACACAAAACCTCCCAAAATGCAGAAAGCACTACTCGAGGGTGCTGGTCTATACATATGGGGCAACAAACACGCCACACAAAACAAGCACGCCAAAACACACACACTTGAAGACACGAAGAAAACATGACAGACAAGTGATGGAGTGTACCTATTTCTAGGTCCAACACCATCTCAAGCACATTATAGGCACACACCGATGATTGTGCTTTGCCACAACAATCACCAAAGACACACTTAAGGGTTGAGTTAGTCATAGAACCGCTCCCCGCCTCTATAGAGGACTTTTGAAAATGACAGGATGATGCAATCTGCTATGAGAAATACACCATTCCCACCTCCGCAGAGGGCTTAAGATAAAAAGAATATACATGATATCCCACCTCCGTAGAGGGCTTACATGATTGATTGATTGATTGCAAACAAACTCAGGATGCACGATGCACTACTCTGGGGTGCAAGTCTTTGCATCTGAGGTCAAACACATTGCTAACATCTATAACAGACATCTTACCTTATATATGGCCCCACCTTAAGGTGGTTGATATCAGTTATCGATATCAAGCACATTAAGGTAGGAAGAAAACACACAAGGGAACACCGAATTTTGCAAAGCCCATGCCCCCCGGAGGTGACATGTACTTTACGATCGCCAAATATTCCCACAAACACATCCCTGCAAGAAACATGTTAGTGTCTACAAAATCATGATAAACAATAGCATCAATGCATATGATTAACCACATAAAGAGCCAACGTTATACCACAAATTCAGAGTTTGAGGATAACTGTAGGGCTATATCACGAAGCTCTCTGAATTGAGTATCACCAAGGCTAGATTCAAAGGCAAACAAAGGTGCATAGAGCAGTAGTATTGTTAAGGTTTGTAGATGCGATAGAAACATCATAAAATTCACTACACGGAAAGGATGAGTACTTTCACTAGCCAAGCATTGGATAAGATATACAACCCCATCGTTATATTGGAAACTAAGTCTATTTGTTGATTGCTCTCAAAAGGGACACTAAGTCCACATTAGTATAAATGTTTGTCGTCATCCACCCGCTAGATGGAAACACTAGAGGAAGGGAAAAAATAAATAAGAGAGGAGAAACAAGTGTCTTAGGGACAATCACATAGGAGGGTGCCCCCAGGTCACCAACCATAGCGCTATGTTCGTAAGACACAACACACAACAATGAAATCAGAGAGAGGCAATTTAGAAGAATGATGATACAAATAGAAGAAATTCACAATAGAGATGGTCTCTTGGTATACCAGACCTTACGGGAGAATTTGAGGTCATCCCAAGAGGCCTAAACAACATATAACACATCATGGGGGAAGCACATCACGAGAGAGATAAAGGGTTAGAGATACTTACCTATAGGGTCTTCGTATTATATCTTGGAACTTGTGAACCTCTTGGAGAGGTATTCAATCATATTTAATGCAAAATTTGAGTGTTCTTATGAAAGTCTTGTTTGTTAACATATGATGCTTGTTCCTTAAATCCTTGTTTAAATGAGACTTTTTGGTGCTTATGAGGGGGAGAACCACTATTATTTTTGACTATTGATTGTCGTCTTGCTCTTTTCTAATTTTTAGCGAGTTTTCATTGTTGAATCTTTCTAGAACAGTAGCAGGAATCATCTTGTACCATCTTACTTGTCTATATTGGGGAGATCCATATAAGTATAACGGAGGAGGAACCTCAGCATAAATTCTGTTTCTTCGTGGATGAGGTGAATTATCCACTTATTTCTTATCCACTTCAATCATTCTGATGATACTATCATAGTCCAAGTAATCATCCTTGTCTACTTCCATTAAACCCTATTCCACCATATTGTTTTTAGTATGTTTAGCGAAAGGATTAGAGAAGATTTGTAAATTCTGATTTGGCGGAGCAACCGACTTATTTCCATTATCATTCACACCCAATACCTGGATGACATTTGAATCAATAAGGTCCTGTATTTCATGTTTAAGACACATACATCATTTAGTGTCATGTCCTTGTGTCCGATGATAATGACAAAAGGCATTAGCATCAAAGTGAGGTCCTTGTTTATTAGGATCAACAGGCTTGATCGGGGGAAGCTTCAGAATGTTGTTACTCACAGTTTGATTCATGATAAAATGATAAGATTCAGATATCGGAGTAAACTTTCTTGGTTGGTATGATGCTTTCTTCAGATTTGATATAGCAGACACATTCGTATTTGGTCCATTGATCTTGATGAAACTCCTATTATTGTTTCTCTTAAAATTGTTTTGTGATGATCCACCCATGGATTGACCAACTTGAGCCGATGAGTATTGGTTTTCATACTGACTAGACAAAAGTTGATAATCACGAAGAGCGGTGCATAAATGTTGAAAGGAGTTATATTTCATCAAGAGAATCTTATCACGAATAATAGGTTGTAGATTTGTAATGAATATCTTTTGAACATCCTCATCTTTCATCTGATACTAAATCTATGCATAAAGTCCTTGATATCGACTAATGAATTCAGTCAACTTTTCTTTTGGACCTTGTTTGCATTGAACCAAGTCAATAAGGGTGACTTGGGGTCTGATATTTTCTTGAAAATGTTGTAAAAAATGATCAATCAACTGCGAAAAGGAGTGTATTGAATTCAGAGGCAATGAACAAAACCATTCTAAAGCAGTATCTTTGAGAGATCACGGGAAACATTTTGCTAACAAATCCTCTTCAAAATAAAAATCGCTACACATAGTTGTAAACGCTGCCACATGACTATTAGGATCACCTTTTCCACCATATTTTTCAAAGCAGGGAGTCTCAAACCTCTCAGGCATAGGAGTTCTCAAGATTGCATATGAAAGAGGATTACGAGCATGGTATGTTGGTAGACTAGGTTGCAAAGAGTTTGTCAAATTTGTTACCTTTTGTTGCAAAGCAATCATGCCCTGTAAAAGTTGGTTTAGGATGGCATCATTGGGAGATGTGGTTTGTTGTATGGAATTAGAACCAAGGTGAGGAGGTGATTGATCTTGAGATACAATAGGTGGAGGCTGAGGATATGTTAATGGTGGTTGGCCATAATGATAGGTGGAAGATGGTTGTGAGTAGGTAATAGGTGGCTGGAAATGAGTGGAATAGATAGGAGATTGGGAACAAGTATTCATAGAAGAGGTCCCTTTAGGAACCAAATTCTGATAATTCCATCCCACAGCTTTGTAATTAGTGCCATTAGATACTCTAATATCAGTGGTAGCATTACTACAAGCATTCGCATTAGTTGTTAAGATCGTTGGTGTAAAAGTCAATATTCCTGTAGATGGTATAGGTATGGGTACTTGAGTATGAGATGGTGATAAAGTGTTATTTATCGCTTGTGCACATTCGGTCACTGGCATGATATTGGTTTGTACAATATGTGCTAGACCGCAAATTGCATTTACACCATCTTGTCCCTCTTTTATCAATTCTCTTATATTATGAATTGTAGGGACAACTTCTTCAGCTATGCTCTCATTTTCCATAAATGATTGAAATTTATCTAGCTCTTTATCCAATTTTTCTATTTGCTCATTAGATACATATCTTGTTGCCTCAATAGTATTATCAACATCATGAAAAGTTTGTTATTCCATTGTGGTTGGAGGATGTATAATATCTTGCACAATTTGAGTTTCTCCCTTTGTAAAGAAAGTGTCCAAAGTACCAACTTCTTCAAGAGCACTAGATCCCATTAATCTTTTACTTATTCTCAAAGGGATATTGTTTTTAGGACAGCATGTCATAAAGCTTATAAAATCATACAACACACAACGCACAAACTAAGAGAACAAATCCTAGGAGCAGGATATGATTAACGACCAAAAATGCTTGGAATTTTGTACTTTTTTAATGCAAATGAATGAACCAAAGGGAGTTGTACAGATTTTGATCAATGGAATCAAGTTATATGTCTGATATTAGTCCAAACAGCAAAATTATCCTTCTCAACGCACTCTTGATGCAAATCAAAGATAATGACAAGTCAAATTAAGTGAAAATATGTCAAAATAGGCACTTTTTTCACCAAATTTCAATGCAAAAGAAAATAATAAAGGGTGTTGTGAAAATGATGATGGAAAGCAAATAACATCAGTAATAATAACCAATTAGTGCCAAAATATCCAACACAACACACTTTTAGCACCACTTAAGGTAAAACCCTAGTGAAAATATAGCAAAAATAGGCTATTTTTCATGGTTTTTCAACTCCAAGACCTAGCAAGAGGGGTGTTGTAATGAATTTTAGGAGGTACAAAAAATAATATTAGTCACCTTAATCCATAAAATTGATCACAACACTCTTGGAGTGCAAACTACGTCAAACTCTAAGGCAAAAATAGCCAAAATGTGTAGTTTTTCACCGAATTTTCACTACAAGATCCCATTAAAAGGGTGTTGTGAAGCTTTTTATGAGGGGAAGAAAATGATTACCCTAATAACAGCAAAATAATTCCAAAATACCTTTCACAACACACCTATGGTTCAAGTTTATAAAGTTGATAAGGCCAAATTTAGTGAAAATCATTATTTTTGAAGCCTCAGGTTTGAGATCTTAGGACAAAATGCTATGCGAATGTTTTGAAGTTTCATTTATGATGAAAATTAAATACTCTTAGATTTGAAAATGATTTTCAAGATTGAACATGCAAAATGCCCATGCAAATTTAATGAAAATGCATCAAAATTGCTAGTTTTTGTTGAAATTTTCTATGCAAAAATGCAAATATTTTAAATCTAAATGCAAATTCACACTAAAATGCAAGACTACAACCAAATTTTAATTTAAATGAGCCTCTAAAATTAGTATAAAAATCTGAAAAAAAAGATTTTGCCTACTAACCCTAGATTTTGGAATTACTAGGTTATATCAAAATTGTCAAAATTTCTACAAAAACCTAGCAAATTAATAATGAAAATGCAATGCAAATTTATGAATTTTTAGATTTTTCTATAGTTTATATCAGATCTGATGTAAAAATCATGAATTAGGAAAATTTAGGAAGAATTGATGCAATTTAGTAAGCCAAACATTGCAATTTTTTTGAATTTTTCTAATTTTTCAAATTTTTTTTTAATTTTTCTCAATGCAATAAAATGAATGACTATATGAATGAATGAATGACATCCAAATATGAAGACACACACTCAGCAAGTTGTAATTTAAGTCCAAAAACACGGGTTCACCAAAATGTTTAGGGGAAAATTGGATTTATTAATGTTCTAGATTTTAGGTGTTTAAATTTGCCTCTCCACTATACATTCAAGGATCTAGGGTCAAGTGGCGAGCACTATCATACCATAGGTCACTTACAAATGTAGGGAAACTTGGATTAGGGAATTTAATTATAAATTTGTCCTTCTCCTATGATCAATTGACCATTAAAACCCTAATTATGCAAATACGGCAACAAATTGACGAATAACAGGAAAAGCTCTTGTAGACAGGAGTAAAATACCAAATCATAAAGTACCTATTTTTGGGGTTTCAAAGCAGAACAATCAGGGACACTGGAGCGGGTGCCCAAGTCCAAGGTACCAGTTTCTGTTGGCAAGAGACACTATATGTATTCATGGTTGTTGTCATTGATGGCAACAAAGGTCATCCCACATATCCGCAAGTCATGGTGTGTCTCTACCGGAAGTCAGAATGAAGATTGTTGTGGTCCGGTGAACAAGAACAGAGCATGTGGCAAGGTCCGACAGATTGGTCCGGATCTTTCAGAGGAAGTGTCTTGGTGCAGTGCGGATTTGGGGAAGTCAAGAGGACTACCCTGAGTAGTATATTCCAAGGATTTAGCCTCCAGTGATGGACAAGGAAAAAGATATGAATAGTTGAGTACCGGATTCCTAAGAGACAGTGAGAACAGAGGAAGAACTGACTGATAGAGTATCAAACTATTTTTTGGATGTGCTACTATTGATGGTAAAGGTTGTGAAGGCATGAATCATGTTTGGCCGACATGATTAATGACATCTACAAGTATATGCTTGATCTGCATTACTTGATATGCAAGGATTCAGCTGACAGAACAGAGTTTGTGAGAAGATAGACTATTCCAGGTGCCGACTAGAAAGATAATGAAATCACTAATGCGGATATAAATAGAGGATGGATTTTGTTGTGAAAAATATAGTTGTGGTATGGGGTATGCAAATAAGTGCAGAGCAGAGTAGATGTAATAAGAAAGATCCGGTATGTGAAAGGAAAGCAGAATAAAGAGCAGAGGAAAGATGAAGTGCAGTAGATCAGTATACTGAGCCCAAACTGGAACTGAACTCCAGCATATGTAGATGCTTCCAATCGGTTCAAGTATTGTATAACATTCTTTTGTAGACAGTGTGTCTCCTTGTAGGCAGTGTGCCTCTTTGTGAGCAGTGTGCTCGGGCAGTGAGCCCTAATTGGCAAGTGCCATCTTGTAATTCCTTATTCTTCTAACAGAGAATAATCTTTGGGTTAATCACCCCGTGGTTTTTTCCCTTAACCAGGTTTCCACGTCAAAAAATACTATGTCATGTGTTTCTCATTTCATGGTAATGTTTGTTTGTTTGATTCAATGATGCTTTGATTAAAAAGGAAGTTCAAAAGAAGAAATAATTAGGATAACTGATTCACCCCCCCCCCCTCTCAGTTATCAACAATTAGTATCAGAGCCAAGTTCCTCCTAATAGAGCCTAACAGCTTGACGAAGATCTGGGAGTTCAAATGGATGCATATGGTTTAAGGGAGCAACTCAAGACTGCCCTTGAGGATCTTGAATAGTTAAACTCTGAAGTCAATGAATTAAAGGAAAGACTCAAACAGGCTGATGAATTCATGAGAGAACTAAAGGACAGATTAAGTCTCTCTATGAAAAAGAGAAAGGAGCTGCTCCAACAATTAGCAAGACAAAGTGAAGAAAGCAATACAAATGAAGAATTGACTGAGAAAACCAAGTTACGTGAAAAGTTATCAAAAGAAGTCATTATGTTAAGACATGAAATGGAATCAGGAGCTATAAAGTTTACTCAAGAGATTGAAGAAAAAAGAAAAGTTGAAGACAATCTAAGACAATCTCTTAAAGAGAAATCAGAAGAATGCCACCGGATGGACAGGATTATCAGAAATCTTGAATCTGATCTTGAAGATGCCAAAGATAATGAAGAAAATCTTGAGGATCAAATTGTCTCTCTCAAAAGAGATCTTCAAACAGCAAATGAATATAAATAAAAATTCAAGATAAGTTCTACCCAACTTGAAGTACTTCTTGGAAGTCACAAGAGAACAGATGACAAGTATGGTTTGGGATATGAGAAAGGAGAAAGCTCTGGATCCGGTCAAAAGAATTTTAGATCAGAAAATCCAAGGAATAGGCCTAGAAGACCTCCGATAAGACAGCCCAATGCTCAAAGATATCCATCCTTTAATGGATACTGCCACAGCTGCAATCACTTTGGTCACAAAGCTAATCAGTGCAGAAAGAGAATGAATCAGACTAATTCATCCTTCTCTGGACAGTGCTTTAACTGCAAAAGGTATGGACACAAGTCTCATGAATGCAGAAATATGCAAATAAACAAATCATTCAATGGTAGATGCTTTGCATGCAATAGAGTAGGTCATATGGCTAATCAATGCAGAACAAGAGGTTATCAGTCAAATATGCAAAGAAATGTTATTTGCCAAATCTGTAATAGGTTCGGTCATAATGCAAAAGTCTGTAGAAGCAAGAATCAGGACAAAAGAGGTCCGGTGTATAATCAGAATCAAGACAAGGGTAAACAAAAGATGAATGCGGATGAAGTTAGGAATCAGATGAACAAGATTTGGGTGAAGAAAAGTTTAGAGAATATAGAAGTTGGATCCGCACCAGACTCTGGTGTTGATATTTCTTCCAGAAATTAAAAAGTGAGCTCTGGCTCAGGGGGAGACTCAAAGAAAATCCTGTTCCCCCAGCCAATCAAGTGGTGCCGGATGTGGCACAAGATGCAGAGTAAAGGGTTTGAAGATATAAGTCTTGAGATGATCTAGATAAGATTTTAGAGGTCCGCATGAAGATGTAAAGAAGTTGTGATTGATCAAGTAAAAACTATTCCGGGAGATGCTCTGAAATGACAGAAGACTACAAAAGGGTCCGGAGAGATCCGGAAGTGCATTGTCTTGTTCTGCGGATTGGACAGAGTGTTTGGGATGTTCTTGTAATGTGTCATCTTGATTTGTTCATGATTGGAAGATCTGCATGATGTTCATAGATCAGGACTGATCCGGTACTCCAAGCTATCCAAATAAGGCAAACTAGAATAATGTAGGTCGAGCATTTATTGCCATCAGATATTAGGGTTTGCGGAGCAATATAAGGGATTTCTCATAAAATCACTTGCTCATTCTGCACTCAAGAAGAAGCAAAAAGTGGAGCTCTGCAACAAGATTCATCAAGCTCACCAAAGATCTCCTGCCGAAATCATTACATACAGAAATCAATCCAACCACTCCGTGTAACCGAAGACGCATAAGGTATTTTCTGTTATCGATATCTTGCTACAAATCATTTGAGAAATGGCTACTCCAAATATAGTAAAGATCTCAGATAAGCCCCAACCTGAATTTAAGAAACATCCATACAAGTCATTGGAGGTAGATCCCTTAGGAGCATTCTCTAGTGTTCCTCATGGCGTTTTACACACATAAGACGTTAGGGTTTACATACATGCAAGCATTAAGGAATTCAGGGAATTCAAATTGAGAGATCTCTATCACAAACAACTGATAGATAATGCTTTTGAGCTTAAACCAGAGTATAAGGGTATCTAGAAGAAATAGTTTGATCAATTCATTCATTTCCCTTGCTTTGAAGAAGATGAATGGGTCCGGTATGTATTGAGCAGGATGCATGACAACTTCCTATGGCTGGATAGACCCTGCAAGATCACAAAAGAGGCAATTAGGGCAGTAACTGGTCTATACTCTTCCGGAGGGATACCTATCCTCAAATCTGTCAAAAATAACATTGTAACTGAGGCCACCGGATCAAAATTTGATAAGAGGGCAATGACCATTGAAGATATTTCTGATCCGGATATCAAGTATGCATCCATGATAATAGGATACAAGATCTATCACTCCAGTAGGGAGAATTCTGTATCTGGAACTGCAGTATATACTGCCTATGAAATGCTGAGGAAGAATGCAGATTATGATCTCTGTGAACTTCTCTTAAGCCAATTAATGGAAAATATACAGAAGATCAAGAAGGACAAAAAGAATTCTTTTAAGTATGGTACCCTTATATTATGTCTATTTTTCTACTTCATGAATGAGCTGCCTGGATCAAGTGGATGGGCATGGCAGAATGACAAACCTATTACAGTCCAGATAAGAGATTATTTACATGGGCTTGAGGATGCCAAAGCAAGAAATGCAACCCTATGGGGATACTTCAAAAACTTCCAGAGCACGATGCAAGCAAGAGAAAGAATTCCCCAGTCTCTTGTTGAAAAATACAAAGACTCAGTTTGCTTTATGGTGGATACTGATCAGTGCCTAATGGAGGCAGTGGAGCCAAGGACTGTCTGGATCATGCCCATGGGGTATGAGGTTGATGAACAAATTGTGGAACTGCATGTTCAACACATGCTTAGTCAGCCCAAAGATCCAAAGGCAGAAAGGTTTGGAACCTTTGAGGAGCTGAGTGTGAAAATCCATGTGGAACTCAGGGAACCTGAGATAAAGAGGAAGGTGAGAAAAGAAGTAGAGCATATTGCTCAAGGCCTAGGCATCCCAAAGGAGGCATTTGATGCCAACCGAGAAAAGAGAAGAAAGGCTGAGGAAGAAAAGAAAGAGGCAGAAAAGAAAAGCAAGAAAAGTGCTCCGGTGGAAACCTCAACCCGGACCAGATCATCAAAAGGATCTACACCTGTCAGAACCAAAAGCTCAAAACTGGAAGTCCAGGCATCCGGTAAAAGATCTAAGACAAAAGCCACAAGGGCTTATGAAAGCCAAACGGATGAAGAGGAAACTGAGTCAGATGAGGGAGTTAAAGAAATAAAGAAGTAGAAGAAGAAAGGATCTGGTAAACCCTCCACAGGTCAAGACAAGGAAGAAATGGCAGAGGAATTTGTTGAAAAGCCCACCCTATCTCTAGAGAGTGTAATCAAGTCAGTCACTGTGGATGGGAATCTTCAACCAATGGCCGAATTTTATGATGACTACAATGAGGCAGACCAAAAGATCCTACAAGAAGCTACAATCAGGTACCTCAACATTTACAATAAATCCTTTATTGAGATTATCTCCGAAATTCCTAAGAGTCTAGAGAAGGAATTAGAAATAAGAAAGAATAATGCTCAGGCAAAAGATCTTGAGATCTGGGAGTAGATAGCTATTCAGCTATATCCTCAAATTGATCCCAAGACAATGAACATAATATTCAAAGACTGCAAAGATGAGTTCAGGAGTAAAGCAAGAATGAATCAACACATGCTTGGTGAGACTGACAAGGTGGCCATAGAGACAGAAGAGATCCTCTGGAAGGCCTTCAAAAGGTTTAATCTTCCTGTTGTAGAGGACTTAGGTGCAGAAACAGCTGTGGACTTGGAATCATCTACTCCGGAAGAAGTGGCCCTTGAACAAACTAACATCTCTCCTCCGGCTTCCCCTACAGTCTCCGGATCCCAAGAAGAAGAGAAATTACAAGAGAAAGAAGCAGCAGTAAAAGAAAAAGAGGTTGACAGCACCAAGGATGCAGAGAAAGAGAAGATTCCAACAGAGAAAACCACAACTGAAAGTGGTAAGAATGTGGAAGGAGAAAAGACTCCAAAGGACAAAACTACAGCAGAGAAGAAACATCTGTCTTTGGCAAGAGACACTGCACAAACTGTTCAAAAATTTCTGAGCCAAGAAATAATAGAGATTGATGAACTGGAGCTTCTAAAAGGTCCATTCAACTTTGACTCCCTATCTCCAGTACAGACAATGAAGATAGCTTCATTTGCAAATGCTAAGGCAAATGAAAAACTCCTAAACTCTCATATGGAAGACTGTGAGTTGATAGAGGCTGCTTCCAGAGTGCTTGAAAAGATTATGCCATCAGTCCAGATAGATCTGACAGCCTCCTCTTCCGGTAATCTCAAAACCTTAGTCAGCAGTGTTGATACACATTTTGATTCTCTAGAAAAATCAGCTGAAGAAAAGGTCTGGAAGGAATTTTTGGATAAAGACTTTCAGAAGTACTAGGATTAATCTCTAATGATAGGAGAAATATGAGTATTGGAATAAAGAGCTTAGAAAATGCTCTTAAGGATGGCAGTGACATTTACAAATTTTGTATCTCCTGGTCAAAGGCAATAGTAGAAATTGATAAGAAAATAAAAGAGGAACAGGACAAACTACAAAGTTTGTCTCAAAGTTTTGATCCTCTCTCTTCCTCCATAGTAAATCAAGAATGTCAAACTATTGCAATCACAAATGCAATAAAGAACTTTGAGAAGGAAAGGAAGAATATAACTAACCAGATGGGAGAACTTAGAAGGATTATAATCCCTAAGTTAGAAACTATGCATGAGGCCATCAGTGATGCTCAGATTACCGTCCAAACAAATGATCCGACAGATCTCAAAAGGGCAGAAGCTTTTGCATTTTTGTTGATTGGTCACATTTCAATTTTGGATAGAATGAAGCAAAGTTGGGCTACTGAACTGGTCCAATTGAAGACATCCTTTGCAGACATTCTTCAGTTTATGTGAGTATGTAATATGCGGCTAAGTATAGTAAATTTTTGAAAATTTTGGTGTGCAGACCCTACCCTTTGCCATTGATGTCAAAGGGGGAGTGAGGAACAGTGAAAAATGAGGAATCCAACTAAGGAGGAGTTCCGGAAATTGTATATAAAGATAGAGCATCAGCCAAGGGGGAGCACAGTGTAAACACTTAGTCATTTTTCACTAAGTGTTGCCATCAATGCCAAAGGGGGAGATTGTTGGCAAGAGACACTATATGTATACATGGTTGTTGTCATTGATGGCAACAAAGGTCATCCCACATATCCGCAAGTCATGGTGTGTCTCTACCGGAAGTCAAAATAAAGATTGTTGTGGTCCGGTGAACAAGAACAGAGCATGTGGCAAGGTCCGACAGATTGGTCCGGATCTCTCAGAGGAAGTGTCTTGGTGCAGTGCGGATTTGGGGAAGTCAAGAGGACTACTTTGAGTAGTATATTCCAAGGATTTAGCCTCCGGTGATGGACAAGGAAAAAGATATGAATAGTTGAGTACCGGATTCCTGATAGACAGTGAGAATAGAGGAAGAACTGACTGACAAAGTATCAGACTATTTTCTGGATGTGCTACTATTGATGGCAAAGGTTGTGAAGGCATGAATCATGTTTGGCCGACATGATTAATGACATCTACAAGTATATGCTTGATCCGCATTACTTGATATGCAAGGATTCAGCCGATAGAACAGAGTTTGTGAGAAGATAGACTATTCTGGGTGTCGACTAGAAAGATAATGAAATCACTAATGCGGATATAAATAGAGGATGGATTTTGTTGTGAAAAATATAGTTGTGGTATGGGGTATGCGAATAAGTGCAGAGCAGAGTAGAAGTAATAAGAAAGATCCGTTATGTGAAAGGAAAGCAGAATAAAGAGCAGAGGAAAGATGAAGTGCAGCAGATCAGTATACTGAGCCTAAACCAGAACTGAACTCCAACATATGTAGATGCTTCCAATCAGTTCAAGTATTGTATAACATTCTTTTGTAGACAGTGTGTCTCCTTGTAGGCAGTGTGCCTCTTTGTGAGCAGTGTGCTCGGGCAGTGAGCCCTAATTGGCAAGTGCCATCTTGTAATTCCTTATTCTTCTAACAGAGAATAATCTTTGGGTTAATCACCCCGTGGTTTTTTCCCTTAACCAGGTTTCCACATAAAAAAATACTGTGTCATGTGTTTCTCATTTCATGGTAATGTTTGTTTGTTTGATTCAATGATGCTTTGATTAAAAAGGAAGTTCAAAAGAAGAAATAATTAGGATAACTGATTCACCCCCCTCTCAGTTATCAACAGTTTCTTCGTGGGATCCAGACCTCCTTCCAACACTGATCATCCCTGTAACTTTTATTTCCCAAAACTCAAATGTGGAGGACACTAGAGCGAGCGCCGAACTCTTGGAAGTGCTCTTGTGTCTTTCTTTTCTTCAAATCCTGAATCCTTGATGCCTACCAATCCTTCCTATAACTCCACTTTTCCCAAATATGACACCTGTAACCTACAATCACAAGACTTGGTTTGGGCATTGTGGTGTTTAGAGGCTTGCCTCAGTTAAGCCTCAAAGGACACTTAAGTCTCTAAACACCGTTGTCAGATAAAGAGTGTGTGCCCTTGTGAGGCAGAGGCAAAAACCAAAGGAATCAATGATGAAATCACAATATAATGTCACCTTGTAGTGAAGATATCATGGGAGGAAGATGCCCTTCATTCCATGATGAAATGGATGCTCAAATCTGCAAACAAACACATAAAACACATAAGTCTGCTCTTGCAACACAATGAAAGCCTTGAATCACCTTGAGAATGCCTAGAGTTCACAATGATCATCTAGTTTACAAATGAATGCCTAAACATGCTTATATATGCAACTACAAGCACTCTCGCCAAGATTTTAAAAAATAAAACTTACCGTGTCGGCAAAAGGACCAAATAACAGTCACAAACTGACACCCAAAAATTAGGGCTGCCCCAAAATAGGGCAGGACTAGGGTGTGAGCGCCTAAGTCCTCCCCCCCTATTTTGGGTAGGGGACAACTCAAGGGGTCCACCTGGGTCCAATTTGCCATGAAACCTAGGTGGCATTCCATCGGGATGCCAAAATATGAACTAAGATGTCCTAAATTAATGCTAAAGACCTGGGAGCTAAACCTTATGAGGGAAAAGCCCCCAAGGGGACATTTTCTGATGTTACATTATGAAACAGTAACATGGAAGCTTCAAAGGCATAAAAGATAGTTTTATTCTAGCCAACGACATACGATAGCCTTGCATGCACAACTTGCATGGACTACGGCCTCAAAGTTGGCTGAGTAACACCATGACACAAATGTTACATATGATAATGCAAAGAAGGCATTTGCAGCCTCAAGCCATTAATAATAGTTTAAAACCATGACTGTTATCATAGTAAGTGTCATTATAAACATATATGGCCTCGAAGGCCATTAACAATAACTTATAATAGCTATGATTCAACACATTCGACGTAATCTTTGTTAGCAGAGATAAATCTCAATACACTATCGAATTCAATTTGATATTCCTCAAGGATTCATACCTGTAGGTGTAAATACAATCATGTAAGGCTGTTGTTGAAAAGATTTTGAGCATGCATAAAGACTGAGCTCTCTTGCTCCCCACACTGCTACTATAGTAGTGCTTCAACTTAGGCACTCTCTTGGAACTTGTTCTCCCTTTTGACACACCCCAAAAACATACTCAAGAAAAGACACCAAGATTGGTATCACTGGTACCTTTTGCATGCCTTCCCAATACTTTGCATGTCTCAAGAGTTTTCCACCTCACGGGATCCAAAGGATCCACTTTGCCCATCATCAAGAGGGGTCCACAAAATAGGCTCGAACATGGCTACCACTCAGCCTCCACTCTCTCCCCACTCCTCGTGGGTGGTGACTGGCCGGGTGCCAACAAATAAACATGGATAATATATTATTAATATATAATATTGATACCAAGGTGATCGACCTCTAAGGAGGTTATAACAATTATAACACCAATAATTCCCTTACATGAAATTAAGGGTTATCAAATAAACCAAGGTGTTATCAATGTTAACACCATTAGAAATATGACACATTCTTAAAATACAATTTAGGGATTGAGTACCACTCCCCCTTCATGGCCATGATAACCATAAGTAAAAATATAAAAGATATAATAATCACAAATCTTAATACGGAAATGGATAAGGAAAATAAGGGAGTTCTCGACAAATTGTCGAGATTGTCAAATGACTCAAATGGATGTTCTGTGAACATCATCATTTAGTCAAATCGACATAGAAGGCGTCAAGAAAGTTCAAATTGTCAACCGACACATAAATGAAAACAACTAACAAGGAGAGACGCAACTCACTCTAACTTGCAAGGATTCTTAAAGACTAGATTCGATACTTAAATGGCAATTCTAACCTTTTCCCAACATCTATCTCTTCCTCCCGGATGATACTCTCCCTCCATCTTCGAAGGAGGATTCTTTTCTTGATCACACTCACCATCATAAAATCATGATTAGTGTATCATCATCTGATTCGTAAATTATAATAATTAAATAAACATATCAACATGTAATCTCATGTCTAACTAATCATTAGTCAGTATTCACATAATCAATGATTAAATCTGATATTTTCCACAAATATCTAATCATTAAACTATGATTAATCATCATGATTACCACAAAAAAGTAAGATTAAGCTAAATCATAAGTTGGGGATGTAACACATCTCTGCCATAAGAATCATTGTCCCTAATGATTAAATGTCTTCAGAGTCAACCAACATAATAAGAAAAGTGTTATGTGAGCATAATAAAAAGTTTTTCAAAAGAGATGGGGAAATCTCACATGAATATCCTCATAGTTTTCCCAGGTGGCATTTTCCTTTGCATACTAGCCCCACTGGACCTTGCATTGAGTTATCTCTTTGTTATGTAAGCGTAGCTTACACATTTCGAGCACCTTGATGGGATTAATCACTACCACCCCTGGGTCCTTCACTTGTATAGCATTCCAATCAAGAATAGGGAAATGCTTATCTTCTACATTAAACTTTTTCAAATAAGAAACATGGAAAACATTATGCATCATGGCAAGAGCTGGCGGTAGAGCAATTTTGTATGCGACTGGATTGACCTCTTTGAGAACTTTGAAGGGACCCATGTATCTAGGAGCCAATTTGGATGTCTTCCCAAACTTAATGGAGCTCTTTTGAGGTTTTACCCTTAAAAGGACTTTTTCTCCCACTAAGAAATGCCTTTTGATGCGTTTAACATCCACATAACTTTTCTGCCTATCATTGGCTTCCGCTAGCCTTCTCTTAATTAGATGGACTTGCTCTTCCATTTCTGACATCTCTAGACCAAGGCTAACCCTATCTTCTAGCTTGTCCCTGCTTATAGGGGTTTGACACTTTCTTCCATATAACGCTTTGAATGGAGCCATCTTAATAGCAAAATGATAGGAATTATTATAGGTGAATTCCACCAAAGGAAGATAATCTTCCCATTTGTATTGCTAGTCCATGCAATACATCTGCAATAAATCCTCTAGTACTTGGTTTACCCTTTTAGTTTGACCATCTGTCTGAGGATGATAAGTAGAGCTTATATTCAACTGGGTTCCAAGTGAAGAAAACAAGGTTTGCCAAAACCTTGATGTCATTCAAGAATTCCTATCTGAGATAATCTTCTCAGGAATGCCATGTAATCTGAAAATCTCTTGAACAAATTTGCAGGCTATGACGGGTGCCCAATCTATCAAGTTCCTAGGTATAAAATGTGTGGCTTTGGTGAGTCT
Organism: Cunninghamia lanceolata; assembly: GCA_027924645.1. Classification (NCBI taxonomy): domain Eukaryota; kingdom Viridiplantae; phylum Streptophyta; class Pinopsida; order Cupressales; family Cupressaceae; genus Cunninghamia; species Cunninghamia lanceolata. Next base: position 2,669,346 of record BSBN01000554.1, on the reverse strand, counting down.
ATCCACCACAACCAAAATAGCATTGTGCTTGTTCCTTGACATAGGAAGTCCTTGCACAAAGTCCATGCTTATGATTTGCCATTTCCATTCTAAAATTTTATGAGGGTATAAAAGTCATGTTGTGTGATGGTGTTCCGCCTTCCAAAACTTGCAACATCCCTCTTCATTCCTTTCCATAAATATAAGGGTTTCACATCGGCAAGTAACTTTGTTACTCTAGGATGTCCTGAATATGGTACAAAATGAACCTCCTTCCACACCATATTCCTTAACTCCATAGAGTTAGGTACATACATCCTTCCTTTATACCTTAATAACCCATCTGGTTCAAGGTAAAATCCATCATATTTTGGATTCTAGGGGTTTTCCAAAAGGGCCTATTTTACCTGCTCGTAAAACTCATCTCCCTTAGACTTTTGTAGTACCTGATTCTTAAAATCAGAATGTCTGGAGATCATTGAGGAGATATGTCTTCTCCTACTCAAGGCATTTGCCACCCAGTTTTCCTTTCCTTGAATATATTTAATCTCAAAATATAATCTGAGATGAACTCCAACCATCTTCTTTGATGAGCATTTAGATGTGGTTGAGTGAACAGATATTTGAGCCCTTGATGGTTTGTTTTCAACTCAAAGGGTTTTATGAGCAAGTAGTGTCTCCACATTTGCAATGCATGAATGACTGATGTCAGCTCCAAATCATGAGGGGTATAGTTTTGTTCATAAGTTTTCAATTTTTGGGATTTATATGCAATGACTTGTCCATCCTGGACTAGTACACCACCTAAGCCTTCCCCTGAGGCATCAGTAATGACTACAAATTGACCTTCTAGGTTAGGTACTTTCAAAATTGGTGCTGAAGTCAATTTTTCCTTCAATTGGTCAAAGGCCTCCTAGCACTTTTTTGACCACTCAAACTTCTTACCTTTCCTCTGCAAAGAAGTTATGGGACAAGCAATTTTTGAGAAGTTTTTCACAAATTTCCTATAGTACCCTACCAATCCCATGAAACTTCGGACCTCATGTACATTCCTTGGTATCGACCATTCCAAAATGACTTAATTTTAGCTGGGTCCATAGCTATTCCCTTAGCTGAAATTATGTGGCCCAAATATTGTACTTCCCTTCAAAAGAAAGTACATTTAGAGAGCTTACCATACATTTTATGCTCTCTCAACCTCTGGAGAACAATCCTTAAATGCTGAAGGTGTTCTTCCTCATTTTTAGAGTAGATTAGGATGTCATCAAGGAAAACTAGGACAAACTTGTCCAAACAGTCCCTGAACACGTTCATTAAATTCATAAATGCAACAGGTGTGTTTGTTAACCCAAAAGGAAGGATAGTAAACTCATAATGCCCATACCTTGTTCTAAAGGTTGTTTTATGGATGTCCTCATCCTTTAACCTCAATTGGTGGTACCCAGACCAAAGATTGATCTTGGAAAATACAATTGTTCCTCTCATTTGATCAAAAAGATCATCAATATGGGGAAATGGGTATTTATTCTTAATTGTTGCTTTATTCAACATGTGGTAATCTATGCATAACCACAAGGTACCATCTTTTTTTTTCAAAAATATTATTGGCGCTCCCTAGGGTGACACACTGGGTCTAATCAGTCCTTTATCCAACAATTCCTACAATTGAACCTTTAGCTCCATTAACTCTATAATAGTCATTCTGTATGGAGCTTTAGATATAGGTTCAGATCCTTGAATTATATCTATGGAGAAATCAAAATCTCTTTTAGGAGGTAATCCCAGTAGCTCATCCAAAAATACATCCTCAAAATCTCTAAGAAAAGGGTACCTATCCATATCTGATCTCTCCTGGTCTATGGGTTCTCTCTTCCCAACTCCATTGAGTTTTTGAGATTCATAAAACATTAAATCATCTTGGAAATTGGTTTCCTCAAATCTATTTAGTTTTTCCATTTTGATAGCAAAAAACTAGCATCCTTTTCTTTGAGCTCTTTTCATTTGTAGGGCAGAAATTTGTCTTAGTTTGACTTCCCTAGGGTTCCCTTGTAGAAAGACTTTGTTCCCTAAGTCATTCAGACATTATATTGTTTTGGCATAATAGTCCACTTTGGCTCGATGTCTCCATAACCAATTTATCCCAAGGATAACATCGTATGAGCCTAGTGGAGCTACATAAAGGTTCACTTCAATGGAGAAACTTGGAAGTTCAACCTTAGCCTCAAACAAGCATTGCTCTACCTGAGCCTTGGTCTTATTTGCATATTCAACTGACCAAGTATTTTCCATGTATCTAGCCTTTCTATAAATTTTGTTTAAAATTTTTAGGGAAACAAAACATTCGGTAGCAACAGTATCTATCAAAATTGAAATTGGAAGACTAGATAAAATACCTATAGTTTTAGAGGCAGTGATTTGGTATTCGGCCTACCTATTGTCCAAGGCTACATGTATGCATTACTGGAATGCCACCCACTAAGAGGGTAGAGGGTTTCCTTGTGGCTGTGCTCCCTGCATCTTGTTAGGACACTGGTTGGTGTAATGATCTCCACCACATGTATAGCACCCTCCCATAGGTCCTCGTCTCTCCTGAGGTTTCCCAGAATTATCTCCATTTTTCTTGGAGTGGTTATTACCCTTCTTCTCCCCCTTGAATTTAGTTTTCTTATTCTTTGCCCCTTTATCATTTTTTTGGTAAAATCCTACTTTTTCCCCTTTTTCTTAGAAGATTGGGAGGATTGGGACCAATTATACCTCTTTCAAATCCTTTCCTTGTAGGCAGACATAGCTTTCAATTTTTGTTCTTGTTTGATGGCCTTCTCATAGACTTGGTCTATTGAAGTGGGACCATGCACGTCAACCTCACCCCCAATCTAGGTGTTCAATCCCATTATAAACTTTCAAATGTGAAATCTCTCATCCTGTTGGTATTTTGGCACATACTTAAGTAGGCGAGTGAACTTTTCCCAATATTCATTCACAAATAATTCACCCTATTTTAGATTCTAAAAATCTATAAGCTTCTGGTCATAAAACAACTGAGGCAACCATCTTTGCCTAAAGAGTTCCATGAACCTGTCCCATGTTAGACTTGTAGACCTCAAGCCTAACTCCATCTTTTTGTTCATCCACCATGTGGATTCTTCACCCACCAACTAGTATGCTCCCCACACCACCTTAGTGATCTCAGTATAATTTCTTATTTCAAAATACTTTTCCATCTCGGTAAGCCATGCCTCCGTGGCATCTCCACTTATAGACCCATCAAATTTGGGTGGCATGACCTTTATCATGTCTCAGGATAATTCCAAAGCCAAATGGCTTCTTCTATCCTCTTCTTGTCTAGCCTCAAAGTTATTCTCTCCATGCTCACTTTGGGTGGTGTCATTATGACGTGTCTCATCATCACCCCCATAATAGGATTCTCACCCTGGTCCTTGCCGACCCCTCACCTCCTGCTCGAGAGTCTCAACTCTCACTCTCATCTCTTGAAGCATAGCGAGGATCTAGTCAAGTTTAGATTCGGAGCGGCCTGAAGGTTGCCCTTCATCCTAGCTATCTCCCATCTTGGTTCTTATCTGAACCTTGTTGCAATCTACTTCTCCTGAAGTTTGCAAATTAATCATTCGATTAGTTGTCATACCAATGAATTCATTCATAATATAAATATATTCTCATTCATGTAATCTTTAACAAGAAAGGAAAGATTTGCCAGAATTTTTCAAATGCATTATAGTTTTCATTGGATTACATATAATCCATCCAAAATTTGCAAAATTTTGTTTACATCTTTCTACTGCAAGTCATTATCAAATTGGGATACCTTCCCGTGTTCATTTCTCATCCTTGAGATTTATCAAATCAATTTTAGGAGGTGGACGTACTCACAGGTACTCATCCACAACCTCCTTATTAACATCAGAATCCTTAAATTTACTTTCCATGAATGGTTCCTTAGGTGCAAAGGGTTTCACTGATTCATTTTAAGAGTTACGAGTAGTAATCCTAACTGCTTTCCTCAACTCCTTCTTGATGCATTTAATAGCATCAATGAATGTCTCATCATCAGCCAACCATGCACCTACCAAGCAACCAGTTTGTTCAGGGTGTTTCATTCTTGAGGCTCGCTCCCTCAAGGCCTTAAGGTAACGAAAATAATTTATCGTTACCTTCTTTCTGGGTGTCGTTCTTATTCTTACCATTCTAGCATAAGAACATCCAAACATTAGCAACCGTTAAATGTTGGATAAAGATAATCATTATGTAGTGAGCTCATAGGTCCATGTATTGAACCCGGTAGCTCTGATACCATATGTAACATGCTATCTCACATTACTCAAAAATAACCATAATTATCCATCCTAACTAAGTGTAAGAATACATCATGATTAACATAATCATAGTTAAACAAGAAAGAATTAATATCATCATAATAAATAAGCATGTTATTCTTTTCCAAAACATAACAAAACTTAGAATTACAATATCCAATGACACCTCGTTAGTGAATGATCTTCACTATACATGTACAAAGCTATGCTTAAGGCATCAAATATAGAAATATACATAATAACTGACTATCAGGCCATATAAAGAAAAGCATGGCATCTGGATCTTTGACATCTGTCTTCATAAGCCTCGGCATGTCTTCTGCTTGGCAAAGAGAGCATCATCTGAGTGCTTTTCCTCCAACCTAAACCAACGGTTCCCTACACAAATTCCTACCTGGAAGCGGCCCTACCCTTCATGGAAGGTATAGATATAAGGAATCGTTAGGTTTCCCATTTGAGTATCTAGTGTTGTGTCCTTCATAATGTCTCATGGTCAAACAACTATAGATCCACTCTAACTATGTATGACACTACCGGAGACATTATGCCATCTGGAGCACTATGGACCGACTAATGCACGTAGAGACAGATGCATTACTTTGGCCAAAGTTTTACATAAATGTATGTTTTGCAAGGAACGTAGTTTTATGTCCACCACCTCGACTCGACTTAGAAGTTGTCTCATCCTACAATATTCATAGTTCAACCTTTCACGGTCTTGGATAAATAATTTCAATACATTCTTAGTCCATTCCTTGGACATTTGACTCCTATCTTGGGAGTGCATTCAATAATGTCTCGTTGCTTTTGCAACAGGGAACCTGTGACTCCACGTCACTCTATTCCCATACTTTCATAATGTCATAAGTTTAATCATGTTTTTGACTCATGACCTTACCCAATTGATGATTACATCATTTTCCTTATCCCAAGGTTTACTCTCAATTCATATCATCTAGAAGGGTACTTTCAACGGTCCAATGGGTTGATTCCACTAAAAAGGTTTTATCTCAAGGAATCTATGTGAATTCCTGATACCTTATACTTTGTTTAAGAAGTATTTCCATTTGCAAGAAGATGGCATTCATTTTCTTTTAAACTCAAGAGTTCATAATGGCATAGGGTTGGCTCTTATAATAAACTAAGTGTCAAGGAAGAATAACTTCTCCAAAGGAAACATGGCATGCATTCATTGCTGCCAAGACTCCAAAGGAAACATGGTATGCATTCATTGCTACCAAGAAACAATACAATTACCTTCTATAATATGCTCCTACTTCATCGAGGAGTCATTATATCATTACATGCATAACATGCACCAAGATTATCATATTATCTATACTAAACAGTCAAAGATTGTTATAAGTTAACCTTGATATTGACACACACACACACATATGTTAAGTGCACTCATCACATACAAAGGTTTACCACTATCAACAAGGTGGTCATTATTCATATACAGCTCTGACCATTTTCATTATCAGTTACATGGCATGATAGCACAGTTGTCATGTGGAGATACCCTCGCGGGGTCTCACACAGTTATTATATATCGATGCCCTCTCACGCTCTTAAACAATTATTATGAAATAGTAATAGGGAAGCTTCAAAGGCATAAAAGATAGTTTTACCCTAGCCAATGACATACGATAGTCTTGCATGCACAACTTGCATGGACTACAGCCTCAAAGTTGGTCAAGTAAAACCATGACACAAAGGTTACATATGATAACACAAAGAAGGCATTTGCGGCCTCAAGTCATTAATAATATTTTAAAACCATGAATGCTATCACAGTAAGTGACATTATAAACATATATAGCCTCGAAGGCCATTAACAATAACTTATAATAGATATGAGTCAACATAGTTGATGTAATCTTTGTTAGTAGAGATAAATCTCAATACACTATCGAATTCAATTTGATATTCCTCAAGGATTCATACTTGTAGGTGTAAATCTCAGCACAAAGACCGAGCTCTCTTGCTCCCCACTCTACTGTTGTAGTAGTGCTTCAGCTTAGGCACTCTCCTGGAACTTGTTGTCCCTTTTGACACACCCCAAAAACATACTCAAGAAAAGCCGCCAAGATTGGTATCACCGATACCTTTTGCATGCCTTCCCAATACTTTGCATGTCCCAAGAGTTTGCCACCTTGCGGGATCCAAAGGATCCACTCTGCCCATCATCAAGAGGGGTCCACAAAATAGGTTCGAACATGGCTACCACTCAGCCTCCACTCTCTCTCCCCACTCCTCGTGGGTGGTGACTGGTCAAGTGCCAATAGATAAACATGGATAATATATTATTGATATATAATATTGATACCAAGGTGATCGACCTCTAAGGAGGTTATAACAATTATAACACCAATAATTCCCTTACATGAAATTAAGGGTTATCAAATAAACCAAGGTGTTATCAATGTTAACACCATTAGAAATATGACACATTCTTAAAATATGATTTCGAGGTCGAGTACCACTCCCCCTTCATGGCCATGATAACCATAAGTAAAAATATAAAAGATATAATAATCGTAAATCTTAATATGGAAATGGATAAGGAAATCAAGGGAGTTCTTGACAACTTGCCAAGATTGTCAAATGACTCAAATGGACATTCTATGAACATCATCATTTAGTCAAATCAACGTAGAAGGCGTCGAGAAAGATCAAATTGTCAACCGACATAGAAATGAAAATGACTAACAAGGAGAGACGCAACTCACTCTAACTTGTGAGGATTCTTAAAGACTAGATTCAATACTTAGATGGTAATTCTAACCTTTTCCCAACATCTATCTCTTCCTCTCGGATGATACTCTCCTTCCGTCTTCAAAGGAGGATTCTTTTCCTAATCACACTCACCATCATAGAATCATGATTAGTGTATCATCATCTGATTCATAAATCATAATAATTAAATAATCATATCAACATGTAATCTCATGTCTAACTAATCATTAGTCAGTATTCACATAATCAATGATTAAATCTAATATTTTCCACAAATATCTAATCATTAAACTATGATTAATCATCATGATTACCACACAAAAGTAAGATTAAGCTAAATCATAAGTTGGGGATGTAACACACACACACACACACATCTTGTGTTTTATTCCCTCATGGAATGGGATATATCTATCTTATGTTTTCTTCCCTCTTATTCCTTCATGGATTTGGAGGACCTTCTACACACACCCATGGGCCTATTTATTCCTAAGGGAAGAAATGTTGATCAACGTTAATTGATCTTCAACATTTAGTTCCAATGTGAGAGGCTACACATGGGGGTGTCGCATGGTCCTCTCTATTTTCTCTCTCTACTTTGGGAGGCTTCTGTCTCTTTTCTTGGGGGACTTTTTCTTTATTGGGGAATCTTATGTATATGGGTACCTAATCAAGCTACAAATTTGTTGAGACCCATGTCTCACACACCTAAGTTGTGCTTAAGGCGGGGTGTTAGTGTAAGTTTTTATTTCATTTTATTCAGGTGTGATGTATTTTTTTATATTTATGTCTAGCTTTCTTAGGTTATTAGAAGTTGGTGAGTTGTCAACATCTTCTATAAGAGTAACACCTTCCTATATTGGGTTTTTAGGAGTTACATTTCCTATTGGTCGTATTTGCCACCTCCTCCATCTTACATATCTTATATGTACCGACTCTCTTGCATTCTTGTGATGTTAGTATGAGCTTTTTGTTTATGCATATTTCATTTTTCTATTATTGTCTTGTGAGCATTTGCATGTTGTCTGTCATTCATAGAAACACTTTATTTTTCTATGTTAGTATTTGAATAATCTATTGAATAGTTTCGTGTGTCTATTCCCTACACTATGTCTTGGTTGTTCTTGCTTTTCATAGAATCTAACATGGTATCAAATCTCTTGCATGTTCGAGAGTAATTATGTGTCAAATCTAACACTAGGTGGAATTTTCAACCTCAACATGTAGCCATGAAAAGTATAAGTATGTGCTTCCTTGGTGAAGGTGTGTGATGTAGGAGCATCCAGATTCACAAGCAATCTTGTGTCACCAAAAATAATAGCAGAATTTTTTTAAAATAATTTGTCAAGTTTATTTTGTTTTGGTTGTTGTTGCATGGAAGGTTTTTCCAAACATGTTTTCTTAGAGGGATGCTACAAGTTGTTATAGGTATGTAGTAGGCTTCTACATGTGTGAAATAGGTTGCTACATGATATCTATTAGCTACCACAAGCATTATTTAGAGTACTACAAGTGTATTAGAGGTTTCTACAATCATACATGAAGTTGTTATAGGGATGTTGGGAGATGCTACAAGTGTTATTTGGACTACTATAGGTGATGTGGTAACATGCTACAAACTTTTGGTGATAAGTCTAATGTTGGAGTCTTTGTGTTCAAGTGCTTATTGTTGCTTCAACAATTGAAAGTTATTTGAGTTGAAGTTTGACTAGTGATAGCTTACTTTTCATGGGTAGTTGAAAATTCTTCCCTTGGTTGAGGTTACACTATTTACTAATGTGGTGATAGATGGACTTATTTTCTTTGATGGAGTCATTATGTTTCATTTTTAGTGGCTGATTTAATCTCTTTATTGGTTATGTTTTATTCATTTGTCATTTCTTGGTGGTTGTTTTTTATTTCACTATGTGGCAGGTTGTTATCTTGGTCTTTTAGACATCTATATTTGCTATGTAGGTTGTGCGTGGATGTTTTTGTGTTGGTAGTCGGAATCTTGGTAGTTCTATTTTTAGAACATCCATTGCATTTGATTCATCAAGACAAGAGGAGGGGCAATCATTTTTTGAATAAAATGAACCATTTTGGGTAGAGACAGTTATAGAAGAGAGGGAGGAGGCCATGAAGAAGATAACATATAGAGGATAGAGAAGGGAGTAAAGTTGTGAGGTAGACTAGGTATGAGGAAAGAGGAAAATAAGTAATCCTAGATGGTTCATTATTGAGCTGTGTATTTTGAAGACTCCTTGAGCATGTTGTAATCCTTCAATAGACATATTTTCTCAAAATAATGCAAGTCTTTTTATTGCATCCATTGGTTGTGTGTATCCTTGTTGAATTCATGTTAGGCTGGTAGATTTTGGTAGTCTTTAACTAGACCTCCTTACATAGGCCACATCAACTGGTATTAGAGTTGGTTTGCTCATTGGATGTGTCTTGGAGGCTTTAGAAGATTTATTATAGGTGGGAGAGGAAGTGTTGCGATTACAGAAGCTATGAGAGACATCCATTGATATTGTGGAAGGATTTAAATGATGCAAGTTTCTACTTTCCATATTTGTATGTGGGTAGAAAGCAAGGAGGTTTAGTTTTCTCAAAAGAATTGTTGTGTGAAGTCAAACTTTAAAGTGTGTGAGATAAGCCTAACCCACACATTTTGATAGGGATGTTGCACAAGGGCACACGATTTTGGACAACACCAATGCAATGGATTAGTGCCTTTCTCACACCACAAGAGGCCAAACTTGATGTTCTACATGTGAGAATCTAGAAAAATAAGGCATCACAAATGAAGATGCCGATAGAGTTGATGTGCAAGTGCAAGAACAAATGATAGAAATTGAGAAAGTGCACACCAAGCTATGAAACAGCTAAAGGAACTTCCCACAATGTTGTGCACCATGATCAAATATAGGACCAAGAATGCCCAGGATATGTGATCTACTTATGTAGTGATGGAGAGTTAGCTCACTAGCCTTAAGGATGAAAAAGATGATGTAGCTGAACAAGTTTCAAGAGTGACACAACATGGTCATGAAGGCAAGAGTGCTAGAAAAATTTGAAGGGGCATACTTTTGATGTTCCACCAAAATTTTCCAACTTGCTCTTTAAGAAGAGTTGATTTGTATTTTGGTTTGTTTTTGCTTTGATTTTTGAGTGTTTTAAACACACAGTACAAGATTGCACAGTGGCTATTCTTAAACATCTTCCAATTCAATAGTCAAAGATCAATTTTGGCCAATGAAAATAGGACAAATATTTACCACATTTTGGTGTAGATGAGGTGTAAAACTGCTATTGACTGATTGACCATTGGACTAGATGATGTTTAAGTAGAGTGTTGCACAAGAAGAAAGTTGGCGCCACTTTTGTAATAAGTTATATTTCATGCCAATATTATATATATTTTATAATTGTGCCAAGAAAAGAGAAAAACATAAGTTTAGATAGAATTTTTAGAGGATGTTAATTATGGAAAGATGTAAATATGGATTGCTTGGAATAAGAATGGTAGTTAGCTTTTAGAGGAGGTAATTCAAATTATGAGCTTGCACACTTCTAGAAGGAGTTCAAGATGTAGTTGTAGGAAGTTTTAATATAGATTCAAGTTAGAGTAGATTTAAAGAAATTCATTAATAGTTGAGTTGACATAAGCAACAAAGTCTATATAAATCCCAACACTGTAATACTTCAATATAGAAGAATTAATATAGTGAAGCTTTGCCATATTTGGTATGCAATGCTTTGTCTTGCACATATATGTGATTAATGTTTTATTAGGTTTTGATTTATAGTTTGTAGGTCTGTCAAAGGGTACTAGGACTTTCATGTGCCTCGAATGAGTAGTCATATGACTGATATGCTAGTGGTAAGAGTAATTAAGTGCTTAACCAATAGGTCTTAATGTGTGCCTGTGGAATTTGGCTAACATGATTTCAAGAAGCAATTGCAATTATTGAAAGTTGGGTATGTTGGCATGGAGGAATCATCCAAAGTGACCTTGGACTACACCCAATTTAACTATTACAATCTTAAATAGAAGGTTGCATATTACAAGGCACTAGATATAGAAGTTTTGAGCCTAGGAATGGAGAGCATGGACCTTAGGGTCGTTCTTGCTAAAAAGCACAAACTGATTAGAAGAATTGAGCAAGGTCTAGTTGCAATAACCTCTTAGGCTCCATCTCTTCAACCTAGATTGTTATTCCTAGTCCTAAGGTTGGTCCTTCTTCCAACAATTGTACTACATCTAAAGATTTGCAAAATCAATTGAGGGAAATGACAAACCTAATAAAGCAACTTCAAATGGACAAACTCTCTCTATGAAAATTGAATAAGATAATGTTGTTGAAAGTAAGGAATACTGAGAGGGGGGTGAATTAGTATTCCACAAAACTACTTGTTAACTCTATTAATCCAATTTCCAAAATTAATAACATAAAAGAAGAACAAGCATAAGAGCAGCAACCATAAAGACATAACACATTGACACAAGGATTTTTAAGTGGAAAACCCAAAGAGGGAAAAACCACGGTGAGTGTTAGCTCACAATATATTATGATAGCTCAATGTCGAATTACAAGAAGGCTCATTGCCTTATGAAGAAGTGCTCACTGCCTAGAGAAAAGAAAGAAGAAGGATTGGCTCACTGCCAGAGGATGAACTATTGTTGATGCATCTACCACATGCTGGATCACAGTTCCATTGAAGGATCAATACATAGATTCAAAGGTCTTCATTTATTTTGCACTGCTCCTCAACTTAACTACATATACTCTGTTTTTTGTCCTTGTTCAACTTTTCTACTCTGCACTCTGCTCATATTCCTTCACACATGAATTCGCACACCACACATCACATCACCACAACCCAACAATCAATTCCATCGAGTATATATATTTGCTACAAGATTTAACTCATAATTAGGTTGGTAAGCAAAACATAAACCGTGTACACAAATACTACATCTTGTCGGCTTGAACTTGTGTACAAACTGCAATGTGGACCAAGCCAAACATATAATGATCTACCTATAGGTTGGCACAAATCATACAACCACTTAGATTTATTCCTTAAACAATATATCTTCTCCGCATATGAATTTTTCATGCATGTCGGCCTATCTCTTAAGAGCACACTTACCAATTCAATTGTTACTTCACAACTTTCACTGCGGATCATATATGACTCTAAGAATCACATCCAACACTCATCTTTGACCTCTTAACAAAGTATGCAACTGCGGAGGGATGCAGACCCTTTTTCTTAGGCATTGTGCACTCTTCCTAACTTGGCTATGTTCACTCGGACTTAGCTAAATCATGGTATGTCTTCCGAAGATCTTTAGAACTTGCAACCTTGGATATTTCACTTTCAAGCAACTGTGAACAATATACCTGAACCACATACCTTGACCATCAACTGCAGAGGAATACCACTTGAGTTTGCTACTAACTCTGTGTTGTCAGTACCTAGCCATTCTACCTTAGTCTTTTGTGTCCAGATCATATCATTGTGTGCAGGTTGTTTCCAAGTTAAGTTCCCAATCATCCTTAGCTCCATCATGCTTTGTTTGCCTTGTTGCCATCAATGACAACATTACCCAATCAACCGTGTCTCTTGACTATGTTGCCAACAAATGTAAGTAGAGAAGGAATCCCTAAGAGAACTCCTTAAGAGTATAATGGCAAATCTTTTGAAACCAAGGATTAAGGAGGTGGTGGGATTAGTTTAAAATTCGAGGGAAGCAATTAGGAAAGACAAAAGGATATTAATGGAAGAAAGATAGGCATCTAAGTAGTTGGAAGAGATCAGGATAAATGGTCCCCAAAATTTGGCACTATCACTGCCATACCAAGCAAGGTTGGTGAGAAGGTGAATGCAATTCTCCAAGAAAAGGGATCTCTCTAAGGAACAACTAAAGAACATATTGAAAGTCCTAAAAGCTAGTTGCAAAGCAATCATTAGGGTGGATTCACACATTTCCCACATTGAGAATGTGATTAGGGATTGTTTAGAGTGCATTGACAGTTTGATAAATAAGGGGTTGCCTGCTCCCTTGAATGAAAGTGGAGCTCTCAGAAGCAAAGTAGAATGGATGAAGGGAATTGGATCACTCGTCCGCATCTTTGGCAAGAGAATTATGGAGAGTGAACTACATACATTTTAGAAGTCAATGGAGCACTAAAGACTATCATATCACTAAAGCTCTAGTATAAGACATTCTTTTATTCTTCCATTGGTTGTCATTTTCTTCTAGTGGTCATGTGTTTTGCATAGGCATGCTAACTTTACATTATGTAAATATTTGTCTTGCTGGTTAAAGTGTAGACTTGTGTGTACCCACGATTGGGATATTGAATTATCTAAACATATGCCTAACTATGTGCCTTAGTATCTTCTTAGCAAACATGCAAGGAAAAGAAGTGCAATTGTAATAGCAAAGTGCAATTGTAATAGCAAGGTACAAATATCAATCACTCGTTAGGTGAGCAATGATTCCATTGCTATAAATATATATTTTTTCTCTTTGCACAAGATCTTTTTCTATGTTTTCACATTGGTTCCCAATGTATGTCTTGTCTAGTTAGAAGTCATTAGAGTCTATAGTTGTAGTAGATGCAGGTTTGCATAGCCAAGTTGGAATCACTCTACCAAAGTAAGGCTGCTAGGATTAGTGAATGTTATGGGGAGTCAATAGCCTTTGGCCCTAGGCTATTTTGTTAGCCATATATCTATTATGATTAGTCATACATCTTCTCAAGATAGACCTTGCCAAAAGACTCCCAAGATGATTTGTAAAATCTTTTCATATTAGTATATTGTGACATTTGAATCAATCTCAGTTGTGAAGAGTTTTTACTTTACCATAATGTATTCCATAATTTGAAGATGGTAAGAATATGAATGCCGGCTAGACTGCTAATAATGTTCATATGAAAGTCATAGAGACCTAGTTGTTTATTGATGATAGTCTAACTTAAACATGTTTTAAATTTTGCACACTTTCTTACTCTAATTTGACTTTGATATCATTTGTCCCGGTGGATGTAAGCACTAGTTTGAACATGAAACTAATCAATCTCTGCTTGAAAATATGTTTTCAACATAATAAGGGTTTGGTTTTTAACCAAATAAAAAATCTATTCCAAACCCATTTAATTTAATCCTCAAGTAGATCTGCATTCATATATGGGACTTCATAGCTTGGTAATCTTAACCATGGATATCAAATAGGTTGCTATCATGACTAGATCGATGTTGCATTTACCTTTGTCTGTTATAATAAAATTCTTATCTGCAATTTCAACGTAAATTGGTGTTAAGGTATGCTAGTGACAGCTAAATTGAGTATTCTTACACTGATATGGTCCAGTTTACTCACGGATTTGTGTCAATTAGGAGCAATAGATAAGAGATTGTATTGATTCAAAAGGACCCTTTTTGGCCACCCATCAAGGGCGGCTCCTTCACAATTTGAACCGGGAGGTGGACTTGCTATTTCAATTTTCATGTCCTAAAAACCACACTGTTTTAGTGGCAAGAATCAAGTGCTACTTTCAGCCATCTAATGGTAATAGACTCCAGCATGTGACCCACAAACAGTAGTTTGTCCTAATCTTTCATAGAGCAAAACTTAAAAACGGGTTCTCTTTGCCTATGAGTATGAACCAGACATGCCAACAGGAATATCATGATTATTTCCATGCCCAACAGGAAAGATCAACTCTTTCTACACTTTGCAGGCCTTGATAGACATCAAGATGTACCACTTAAGAACATCTTCTACATTGAATCGAAGCATCTCATTCTTTGTATTCATACAAGAAGTGCATGTCTAGAAGTGAACAGCATTTTGCTATTTTCCATTGAGGTGTGTTTGTTTAGTACCTTTTTTTTTAAAGGTCAAAATTATTGTTAAAAAATTACAATATCAAAATCTGAACATTAATAGCAGTGATGTTCTGATGCTAGCCTATGGGTTGATCCAAAACAGATTTCAACTGCCCATTTTGAGCAAATCCACAGAAAAGTCTATGAGAATCAAAGAAACTGTCAGCGTCTAAATTGGACAAATTTCAACGTGGCACCAGCCCGTCAAGTAGATTAGCCTTCGATCCAACATTGGTAGTGACTATTCCAAAGCTATAGGCAGGGCACTCCCCAAGGATTCAAGTTAGTCTTTTTTTAGAACCCAAGCCTAACCATATTTGGTCTGTCCTCTTTGACCTTCCTAGTGTTTCCCTGGGGATTTTTATCAGTGTTTCTCCAAGTTTCCAGGATGGAGAATGCGGTTTTGGGGATGGCAAAAATTATGCTGAATTTTGGAGATGGCAGGGGAATGGCTGTTTAAAATTTAAATAACTTAAACAAACTATAAGCAGCTGAAATTTTAAAAAGTTGATGCAATGTGTTGAATTTGCAATGACTATCCTCCCTGTTTTACCTTTTTAGGGGTTTTATTATATTTTTCCTTGGAAGTTACCTTTTTCTATTCTTATGCACCAAATGGGGCAGGATGTCCAGTTCTGAAAACAGGGGATGTCGTCTCTAAGTCCCCAAGTTCCTGGAACATCTGGGACATTGGAGACATCTCCCAGACCCTTGGGGTGCATCCCTATGGAATGCTGGTTTTTACTTTTTTAAGCTGAGACTTTCGGAGTTCCCTTTCATTTTTCAACATAGTACTTGGGGTGGAAAACCAAAGCTTCAAATTTGAGCTTAGAACTTTGCTTTCCTTTAGAAGTTCTGAATTTGGTCATTGTTTTTGAAGCATCAGCTGTTTATGTGTAAAGCATTTGATTGGTGTTTGCTGTGAGGAGATTGCCTGAATAAGTTGGAGCATTTGTTTCTTTGGTCCCAATCTTGTTCTGTATGGCTTTTAACGAATCCTTTGGCCATTCAATTTCAATGTCTTCCACTTCGTTGTCTTCCTGTCAAACCAGAGTGTGAAAAGAGTCTTTGATTTTGAGCTGCTTCTTTTGTGTTCAATGAGGCCGCCCTTTCTGTGCATATGCCCTATGGAATTTATTTTCAATCTACAAGGCTTTGCCTTTGAGATTGGGCAGTTGTTCCTCTTTAGAAAGGCTAGCTGATTGTTGCTGGTCTTGAGAAGTTATGGCCTCTGATCTCTTTGGGCAGCTTCTATGTTCTTGTGCTTATGTGCAGAACAGGCACTCGCCAAATAGCCATGTTCATGACCGAACGCACACCGAAAGGGTATATTCTTGTAATCCACTGGATGTTCCCATTCAATCCCTCCCAGGTCCTTGTTTGGTAGACTAATCAACAGAGTGAACAATGCTAGCAACATAAGGGACTCTCTAGAATCTTCTTGCATCAATGGACCTTTCCAAGGAATATGTCTATTTCAATGCTTTCCTTTAAATGATTATGTATCTAAAGACTGAAAAATGGAAGCCATTCAATCAATATTAGATGAAAGTTCTAGCTGATGTGACATTCAACATTACGATTTATAAAAGAAATTGTGAAATAGTATGTTGTTCAAGATAAGCAAAACATTTCCTGGGATATAAAAAATAGTGGTAGCAGATTATTTTGGAAAATGTTGTCAAGCTGGACTATGTAGTCTTTGTTAAACCCAATTAATCCTTCTAGAATGGAAACTTATGCTCAAAAGGCGATGATTCTTACATGCTACAACAGAGACAAAATCAACTTTACAATCAGGGCATGGAATCCCATTGGCTAAAACTAAAAGGAACTCTAAAATTAAAAATCTCCGTGATCCATTTTATACAAGATTTACTTCAGATTTCAATATATACACTGACAGCTAAAATAGTAAATTACAATACAAGACACCTGAACTTCGCCTCTATGCTATGTCCAAAGTTCATACAAACACCAAATACCAACCTCTATCCAAGATTCCAAACATTCTGCAAACTATTGACAGATCATGAATTTA
Organism: Cunninghamia lanceolata; assembly: GCA_027924645.1. NCBI lineage: Eukaryota > Viridiplantae > Streptophyta > Pinopsida > Cupressales > Cupressaceae > Cunninghamia > Cunninghamia lanceolata. The sequence continues at coordinate 2,652,363 of BSBN01000554.1, read as the reverse complement.
AGCCATTTTTTGTTTGGATGACTCGAATCACATGCATATAAAAGATACAAAAAACAGAGACAACGATATCCATTCAAGTATGGTGAAGAAAACTGCAACAACTAGGACTACTGAATCTGACTTCTGCATTTTACAGAAAGCATTCCTTTAGAAATATACAGATTGATTTCTCCATATGATAGTAATACAAAAAGGCCACCTTCACTTAGGATTTACCTCTATATAGGCACCAATTCCATACACCAATATATAACCAAGCCAGAATACCAAAGTATATCATCTTAAGATAACTGACGCGATTGAATATCAGCTATACTCTATCTAAAACTCAATTAACCTACTTTACACATTTCTTCATGTCAGAAAATCAGAAGGGAAGCAGTCTTAACACAAACCTCCGCCTCTACATTCAAAGAATAGTCCCTCCTATCAGCAACCAACAAATCATCAGAATTTCTGAAATAAGTGTTTTCTTCATCATCATTATAAAATGCTTGCCAGTAAGAAAACCTCTAGGACACTCTGCTTTGAACATTGTTTTCTCTTGAAGGAACCCTCTGAACCAGAGTCAGGGTGTCTGCTCCCTATTAGAAAGATTCCTCCAAAATCCCACATAACTCTTTCCCACAACTTCCTCCCAAACTTTTTCAGTACTGACACTAGTCTGTTCAGCGGCCACAACATTTGTCCTGTATCGTGGAGTCAACAATTCATCCTGCGAAGAAGTCCCAGAAGCATCATTCATGTCAGAGTCCTCATTTGCAGCATCCTTCCCCTGCACTGCTTTGCTCTTCTTTCTCCGCTTTCTTTTTATTCTTCTCCATGCCTTTTTGCAGAGACCTGCAGGCAACTTCACAAAGGCAAGAACAGCCAAATTCAACAGAGCACAGGGGCAACAAACAACAGCTGCACAGTCAGCAGTTACACCACCTGCAACCTCACCAAACTTGCGGCTTCCGTGCTCCTTTGTCAGCAAGGGCTGGGTTCGTGAATTCCCGGCTTTTGAATTCAAATCCTCAACCATAGCTGCTGCAGAGAAACGAGATTAGATGAAATGGCTTTTTATATGTCTTAGGCTATTGTGGTCTGTAGCCTATCAAAGCGTATTTTACTTGTTTAGAAGATTGCTTGTATAAGTATTGTTTTGATGGGTGTTCAATTTTGAAATAAAATTCTCACAAAAAGATTTATATGCTAGGTTATAACTTATAAGTGCAAATATCTGTATAATTGTTTCTAGGATCATTGTTACAGGGCAGTTTAAAAGGAAATGCAACTGTCACTAATTCAACCAAACCCTAGCCAGACCCTTTAATTTAGGGGTTCCATGAGCAAAATTACCCATCATATTAATGAGCACTAGTGCTACAGAAAAAAAAAAAACTTTATAAGGCTATAACGCTTTAAAAAAACACTTTGAAGGAAACACAAGATTCTATAACAAAAATCTGACAAATAAAGCTCCAAAAAAGACAGGCATCTTTCCTACTTTAGACCACAACGTAGTGCGGTTTAAAGAACTACTTTAAAAACGAACCATTAAATAGTAGAATCTACAATAAAACTCCATAAAAATTGAAGCTCGAATTTCCACGGCATCTTCTTTTTTCAAACACAGAATATATAATTTGACACTGTATATATGCCTCTGTGAATATATGATTAGCTATTAAGAAAAACTACAAAATCTTTCATCCATCTGCATTTCACAAAGCGCTTTTATAAAGTAAGAGAACCTAATATAAAGAATTTCAGATTTAACCTAAACGAAAATTTACGCAGAGAATCAATCGCAATATACCAATATCAAGCAAGCACGATTACAAATATATTTGCACTCATAATAATCTCGCATATAAAAGCTCAAACAGCGAATTACATAAAATCATAAATAAAGACAACAAAACGTCTGAAAAAAACGATTTTAAAACTAAACGCACAGAAACGATCTTATTTTTAGGTTATTCTGGCCTATTGCAGGTTTAAACTCATTTGTATCTCTCATAGCCCCCTCAATTTATAATGGAAAATCTGAAACAACTTCACCATCCCTAACATTCTAAAATGCAGAGCATGCTGAACTCAATTGGAGCTATTTGCGGCGAAAATGAAATCAATTGCAGCGGAAAACCATACCTGATCGAAACTGCCTCTTAACAGACGCTTCTACAACAGAATTGGGCGCTCTTGAGCTCGATCTGTAGAGAATTTCAAACAGAAACCAAAATTCCAGCCGCCTTTGAATACTCTGGACAAAACTTTGCCGGAATTGAAGGGATTGACGACAATTCGAATCCCTGAAAATTGCCGTCCGTCAGTTCACAAAAAGTTGCCGGAAATACTCGGCTAGCGATTTAGAGTGTCAGAAACGACACTTGAATAGAAGAAAATTTCTCCGTCACACGCTTCGTCAGCCCAATCAGAAAATGTCTCCGTCACACGCTTTGTCAGGCCGATCATAATTTACACGTGTCAAATAGCACATTAGCATAAATATATTTTAGAAAATTTACTGACAAGGTGGAATAAATAATAGCAGGCCCATACAAAAAATAGATAGTAGGTTAGAGTAAATGCCAAATCATGAGCCTGCTGTGTTTGAAGTCACGGGGAGGATTCAGTTTGACCATGTTCTCATAGACTTAATTTTCTTGGGGGTGTGGATATTTAGGTTAAAATTAATATAATAATATATCCGTAAGTGGCATATTCTTGTGTTAAATTTGGTTTATAGTGGGATTTATCTTTATTTTCATTTCACTGGTTATATTTATTTTCCAGTATTTATTATTAGCTGATAGGCTTTTATATGTGAGCATTATAGTGCTCGGAATTGTCTCACGCCTAAATTTTACGCCCGTAAATTTTCTAAACTCGTCGGTTTTTCTATCAGTGTATTCCTTGAACCTCCTATGGGTGCAAGTGCTAGTTTACTCATTTCTATTTCATTCCCACTAGCACTCATTTCTATATATTCACTCTCTACTTCAAGATCATCACCTTATCTTTGCATATTATTTCCATGTTGCTTGAGATTGATCTAGGTCAATCTCAAGGAGTGGAGGAATGATCCCAAATTCTAATTTCTAAGACTCCAAATTCGAATTATGGCTTTCTCCCCTGCTATTATTAGTTGTTATGAGCCGATCTCACACACGTTTGTGTGACATGTTGCTATGTCATGGTATTTAAAGACATTCAATGTGCACTTAATCTCATGGATGATCATCACATGATATGAGGTAGACTATTAGAGCATTCTTCAATTCTAAAGGACAATAAAGGATTCAAATTTGCATCATCATCAAATAGGCCACTTGTATGTTTGCAAATGTTGTCTTTGATAGCTCTCATTGTCATTAATTCGGTTCACCAAGGAGTTTGACCTCTAGGAGAACTCATTCAACTATCAAGTCAACAAATGCCTAAACAATGTCTCTAGACACCACCTTATAGATCCAGATGCTCATTAGACAAAGGCAAGCATCTTTTTAGGTGCATCATTCTCGCACATCTTAGATTAGGTTTCCTTGTAGTTGGGATTAACCTTGTAGCACTCGATATTGATTCATAAGGTTGCGATAGTTCAAACTCTAAGACCTCCATTAGACTGAGATAGACAATTTCATGATAGTGGCGAAGTGATTTAGAACATCATTAGCATCATTTATCCATCATTGATCCTAGAGTGAAGTACGCCTATCCTCCTATTCAATTATCACTTTTACTTCAATTCAACTATCAATCCTAGCTCTATCATGGAGGTGATCCTTGGTAAGGCTTATTGCCCTCTTCACCAAGCCCTTATCCTTCTTTTGATTCAATATACCCAAAATCTCAAGCCATGCCTTCCCCTGAGCAAGTTGTAATGGAGGAGGAGCTAGTTTCAGGTTAGGGTTTAAAGCCCCTTGATGGGGAGATGAGACTCGATTCTAAGGTCTAGTTGAGGGTTTTTCTTGACCAATTTGGTAGAGGAAAAAATAAGGTTGCTCCATGTATGGAAGGTTGTAGTGAGATGGCTGCAATGGATGACTAGAGGAAGGCTCCTAAGGGGAGAAGGCCCATTTCCTTTAAAAGGGAAGTGGATGAGGAGTATATATGATAGGAGAAGTGGAAGGATAAGGGGTTTCAAGATGAGGTAAAGGTTGAGAATGTTGGACCTACCATGGGTGATGGTGGTGTTCAAGATATGCCCTTGTTTCTCCTGATTATTCTAGGCAAGCGAGCTTTGGAGTGGAAGAGTTGGCCTCCATTCTAGAGAAACTTGAATATAAGACATGTGGGGTGGAGAACAAGATTCTCAAATGGGTTTTCATGGAGAACAAAAGGCTTAACTTGAAGATCTCTTTGCTACACCAAAAGATCAACAATGATTTTGCTCATCCTAGTGTCAATGTTAAAATGGACAATGTGTAATCCAAGTAGCCCTAGAAGATATCAATAGACTTAAAGATGATAAGATTAAACATGAAGAAAGAATCAAAAAACTTGAAGGCGAGTTGGAAGCCATAAAGTAAATATAAAAAGAGTAGTTTAGGTGAGCAGAATTACTATTTGCATTTGCACCACAAGCATTCAAATGCTCCAAGTCAATTTGAAGAATTAAGATATTCCTTTTCAAGAGTGTCCTAGTGCCAGAAATCAAAGCCAAAAATTGGCTAGGAGTATTGGGATCGCAAAGCCTCCTATGAATTTCGTGGATGATAACCTAGAGTTCCTTAAAGAAGAGTGAGAAGCAGTCGTAGCCTTGAAATCATTATAGCTCTATTGTTTATTATTGCTTTTAGGTTTACTATTGTATTGTTGACTTGTTGCAATGTTGTTGATGTTATGTTATTAGTTTACCCTATGCTCCTATTTAGTTGTTTCTCAGGATGGAGCTTTGTTCTCTATGCTTTGTTGGTTGTACAAGGGATGGAGCCCCTTTCAAAACCCCCTCTTTACCTTTTATCAAAAAAATATCAATCCCAACTCTATTATCTAGGTTAATTATTTGTCAATTGATTTTATTTATTTAAATAGCCTAGATAATTTTATGTGAAGCATTTAAAGCTTTTATCTCCCTTATATTATTTGGTGAACCCAACATTTCTTACATGATCTAGGATTTCCCCTTGGGCTTTTATCCTTTCTCCATGTTAAGGTTTCAAATCTATTTTTTTATTGCTCATCTTTCATATTAAATTTACCTAAGGTTTGATTGTGCTTCTATGTGATCATTCATTGTTGGCCTTTGTGGTTTGTATTTCACATGTTTCAAATATGATTATTGACTAATTTTTCTAAATTTTTACTATCCCTTAGATCTTTTATATCCATAATTTAATCCTTTCAGGTTTTGAGTATTGTTTGCATGCCAAAGTCTCTTCCACCTCATCTCCCTCTTATGAAGAAGTGTATGCTTAAATTTTCAAATATCTTAAATCCTTGAAAATTGTATACTTGTTGATGTTCATATAAGTACCATTGTTCCTCCTATTATTGAGGGAGCATGAAAATACTAGTATGATCATGAGGAACATTTGGTTCAACAATATTTTGCACAAACTTGCTAGTTTGACTTCTACTAAAACTCCTACAAAATTGGCTAATCTGATTCATAACTTGTTTATTAACAAACCATATGGGTTACAAATCCTGGATGATAACATAAAGGCATGCCCCACTTTTTGGCCTAAGTGGGCCATTCAAATCAAGGTTTTATTTTGTTTCAATTTTCTTTCCATTATAGAAACCAAACGATAAAGAATTTAAAAATAATATGAACTAATGATTTGTGATGTTTCCTATTTAGATTTATTTTTTTAATTTTTAAAAAAATCTCTTGTTTTAAATATTTGTTAATAAAGTGTTTGTTACACTTTATAGTATTTTTTATTGAGTAATATTTTCCCCACAACTTGAGTTAGAAATAAAATATCTTAATAATTTTTTTTAAGCATAGATTATTAACATTGATATTTAGGGCACACTTTTTTTTGTAATTTTTTGTTGCAAATATTATTTATTATTATTTTTTAAATGACAATAACTATTAATTTTTTACACATATTTTCCCATAACACATAAATCTTTTTGTATATACCCAAATTATTATTGAAAAAAGAACATCAATATGAAGGGCACTCTTATTTTTTAGAAAATTGTTTTTCTATTGTTTGCTATTTTTCCGCATGTTGAACAAAGATCTTTAATTTTTGTAATAAATTTATTTTGATTAGAAAATAGAAAATAAATATAGTAAAATCTATATTTTTGGAACACTGAGGGATACATTCTTGCAAAATTTCATGTCATTATGACTTCATTTGATCATGAAAAAAGTGATTTGAATCAATAATTTGTGCTTCATGAAATCATTCCATGTGGCTCAGAGGGAAAAGGGTACCACACAAAATGCTTAAGGGACACACATATACATATCGAGAACACCATATACATTGAATTTAATCTAATTTTCTTTGTTTTCCAAGATTTCTTGACATACTAATTTGCACAAATTGTTAAATCAATGTGGCCCACAAGTGGGATAGGGCTTTATGCTTCCACCCTCTTACAAGTTATTAGTGCTAAGGTTACCCTCCCTAGATGTTTGACTAGTGCATATACTATTGCAAGTATGTGCTTACCAGTGTTGTCTTTGATGTCAACATATCTGTGTTGTCATTGATGTCAACTGTGCTCTTGTTTTGATGTTTAATTATGTTGAGTTAGTTGCTTTGTATTGGCTTATATAAGTGTTGAAGATAATAAGAAAGTGTTCTGGATATTAAGTTTCCAAGTGCTTTTGAGAAAATTTGCTCTCCTAATGGAAACAGTGTTGTGCAGAGTTTCCTGGCTTGCAGAAGTACAGTGTAGTGATTTGCTCCACATATTTTGTACACTGAATATATTTATCTGCGGATTGGAAGTTATGTTAAGGAATGTTTGTAGATGCCATGTTTCAAGTTTGAGCCTCCAGTATGAAGATTTGAGTGAGTTCTGTTCACCAGAGTGAAAACCATTTTTCTGTGCATTTAGTGGTGGCAGGGAGAATGCATTCTACTCCACATTTCTCTGCATTTAAGTCTTACAGTCTGCGGTTTTGGAATTAAGTTTGTAATGATGTTATGTGCCTTTAGTTCAAATGGTTCATGTTTTAGTGGTCTAAAAGCGATCTTTTCCTTATGACAGTGGCCGACAGTGATATTCAAGTGCTTTGGTTTGAAGAATCTTGTGGATAAAGTGTTTAGAGGTTGTGCAAATGTTCTTAGTGATTATAATGTGCTTGTGGATGTCTCTTGATCATGTTCCTACCTTTTGATTGGTCCGCAAAATGTAATCCGGATTGTGCATGAAGCGTATTCTTAAAGGTCTTAGTGTTAACACCAGTTTTAGTTAACTTGGTTGTTTTCACTACTTGCAATTATGCCTTGGAGTTTGTGATAGTGTGTTGTTGTGTGGAAGATTACATTTGAGTCCCAGCTAAGGAGTGGTTTGGTCTGCATTCATTCTTTCTTTTTCATTAATTTGTTTAGGTCCAGACCTATTCTAATGTATGTATGTTTATCAACCTTAGAGATTGTTCCAATGGTTGATGATTGTAATGCCGACCTTGATGATCATTCCAAGGTTGATGAATTGTATAAATACTTGTAATGAAGTCGTGGAAAAATAAATCAATGTGTGAAGATGTAAGATAATTGAGAAGTGAAATAGTAGAGCAGAGTAGAGGATGTTTATTGTGCTTAATGGAACTAAACCTTGGCATAGTGTAGATGCTACTATCTCAGTTCACCAACTTTGGCAGTGAGCCTCTTCTTTTGCAGTGAGCAATTTGGGCAGTGAGCCTCTGATTTTTGGTATTGTTATTACATATTATATTGTGAGCTAACACTCACCGTGGTTTTTCCCTTATTGGGTTTTCCATGTAAAAAGTTTGGTGTCTCGTGTTGTATGTGTGAATATGTTTAAGTTTCAGATTTCATGCTTTCATAGTTAAAATACAATAACAGTGATTAAGTGGATGATGTGTTAATGGTTTTGAAGTATTGGTTACAACTAATTCAACCCCCCTCTCAGTTGTCTTACGCTTTTCAACAGTTGGTATCAGAGTAAGGGTTCCTCAGTAAACAACCTAACAGCTCGAGGTAGATCTAGGATGGTGCACAGGAAGGAGTCACCACAATTTGACGGAATGAATTATGCCCTTTGGAAGGTACGGATGAAATGCCATCTTATTTCTCTTGGCTATAGTGTTTGGAAGTTAACAAAGAAAAAGTATACTATTCCTGAAAATGGTCCATCAGATGAAGATGAAGTCAAATATTATGAATTAAATGGAAAAGCTAGAGATGCTCTATTAAATTCCTTATCTAACACCGATTTGGTGAAAGTTATGGATTTGGAGACTGCTCATGAGATTTGGGAAAAGTTGAAAAGTTTATATGAAGGAGATGATTTTGTAAAGAGTGCCAAATTACAAAACTTGAAGGCGAGGTATGAAGTCCTAAAGATGGGTGAAGATGAAAACATAACTATCTACATGCAGAGAATTGATGAAATTGTCGATGGAATCAAAGGTCTTGGAGGAACTATTAATGAGGATGAGGTTGTGCTAAAGATTCTTAGGTCATTGCCTAAATCATATTGTCACAAGGTGGCAGCAATTGAAGAGGTTATGAGTGTGCAAAAGATTACAAAGGATCAGTTGCTCGGGAAACTTACAACTTTTGAAATGAGAGAATTTGGTGATGCTCTGCCAAAGACTGAGACTGCTTTCAAAGCCAACACTTCAGAAAAAAACTTCAAGATTTCAAAAATATGTTGTGGAATTTGATGACGATCTAGATGAGGCTGAAGCCAACTTTGTGGATAGAATGCAAAGAGGTGCCAGTAAGTTCAAAGGCAAATTACCATTCAAATGCTTCTCTTGTGGTAAGATTGGTCACTATGCTTCTAGGTGTTCAGAGAGAATTGAGAGAGGTAAGAAGAAATATGAAAGTAGACCTAGAATTATAAAGAAATGCTATTATGTTAGAGATCTTAATGATGATGGTGTAATAGATGATGAGTCTAATGATAATAGTACCAGTGCAAATAAATGCTTGTTTATTGCTAATAAAGAAGAACTTGAATCTACTAATCCCGCTAGCTGTGTGAAGGAAGAAAAACTAGTGAAAGAAAGTGCTTTGTTTGTCCAGGTTGAGAAAGATAAGGATGAATGGATTATTGATAGTGCATGCTCACATCACATGACTGGTGATAAAAGTAAGTTTGTAAACTTTGAAAAGTATGATGGGGGACTTGGTAGGTTTGGAGATAATGCAGCTAGTAAGATTTGTGGAAGAAGATCTCTTTCTTTTTATGGTAAGCATAACACAGATGATGTTTTATATGTGAAGGGTTTAAAGTATAATCTTTTAAGTGTTGGCCAGATGTGTGAAAAAGGGTATGATCTAAGTTTCAAGGATAATGGATGCAAGATCATGGAAAGTTTTGGAACAGTCATTGCAACTGGTAAGAAGACCAAAGGTAATGTTTATCACTTGAGGGGAACTGATAATTGTTGTTTGATGGCTCAGAGAGATGAAAGTTGGTTGTGGCATAGAAGGATGTGTCATATCAATTTTGATAACTTGGTGAAGATAATCTTAGTACAAGCTGTGAGAGATTTGCCTAAGTTGGTGAAGCCTGCTAATACTATTTGCAAGGAATGTCAACTGGAAAAACAGACAAGGACAAGTTTCAAGAGCAAAGAACAATTTTCTGCTGGATTGCTTAAGCTGGTGCATACAGATTTGTGTGGTCCTACAACAACAAGAATTCTGCAAGGAGACAAGTACTTTATGTTGCTTATTGATGATTATTCTAGAATGACATGGGTCAATTTTCTAAAAGAGAAATCAGAAGCCCTAGACAAGTTCAAAGCTTTCAAGGTAATGGTTGAGAATGAGTTAGAATTGAGGATCAAATGCTTAAGGTCTGATAGAGGAGGTGAGTTTACATCAAATGAATTCAACATTTTCTGTGAAGAGCATGGGATAAAAAGGCAGTTGTCTGCTCCTAGGACTCCTGAGCAGAATGGAGTTGTTGAAAGAAATAATAGGACAGTTCAAGAGGATGCTAGGTCAATGATGATGGAGGCTAACCTACCTGAAGTGTATTGGAGAGAAGCTATACACATTGTTGTCTACATTTAAAACAGAGTCCAAGTCAAAGGTAATGGTACTCAAACTCCTTATGAATTGTGGTATGGAAGAGTTCCCACAGTGAAATATTTCAAAGTTTTTGGAAGCAAATGTTATATCAGAAGAGATGAATAATTAGGCAAGTTTGATGCTAGGTGTGATGAATGAATTTTCCTTGGATACTCTACTAAGAGTAAGGCCTACTAGTGCTACAATAAGAGATTGAAGGTCATTGAAAGTGCTAATGTGAAGGTTGATGAAGACAAGGAAATAACATCAGATATGAGTGGCTATGAATCAGATGAACCTGCTATTATAGTCAATAAAGAAAAGGTGGAACAAAAGGACAATCAAGTTGAAGAAGAAAAGGCTTTGGATAGTACTATTAAGACTCCTAGGTATGTAAGGATTAATCATTCTGAAGATCAAATTATTGGTGACAAAAGCAAAGGGGTATTGAAAGGAAAAGAGTTGCAGAGGAATAGGTGAACTACTGTTTGCTTTCATATATTGAATCCAAAACTGTTAATAAAGCCTGCAAAGATGAAAGTTGGGTAAAATCCATGGAAGAAGATGCTAATGATAGAAAGAGTACAAGTGGAGGTGCTTTTCTCTTAGGTAACAAATTGGTTTCATGGCTGAGAAAGAAGCAAGAATCAATTTCTTTGTCTACTGCAGAAGCAAAATATATTGCTGCAACATGTTGTACTCAAGTACTTTGGATGAAACAAATATTGAAGGATATAAGAGTTGTGTATGATGAACCAAATTCAATATTTTGTGACAATACAAGTGCTATAAACATTTCAAAAAACCCAGTGATGCACTCAAGAACAAATCATATATCTATAAGGTATCACTTTTTGAGAGAAAAGGTAATAGAGAATGAAGTAAAGATGGAGTATGTGTCTACAAAGGATCAGATTGCAGATATTTTCACAAAGCTTCTTCCTAAGGAAAATTTTGAGTATCTTAGAGAAAAGTTAGGGGTTATTACCCCTCCTGCTCTAAACTAAGATGCAAGAGAAGTGCATCAGTCCAGTGGTGTCCAAACTCTTATTCTTTGATTTGGATTGATGTTTTGAAGGCTACCTCTCAGGGGGAGCATTTAGATGTTACTGATATAAGTTCCTGATAAAGAGGAGTAAGTATTGCAAGTATGTGCAGAGAAAGAAGAAGTGATGTCCTTTGCCATTGATGTCAAAGGGGAAGAGAAAATCATGTGAAAAACTCAGAAGGAGAAAGAGTTCAGATGTGTAAAGAGAAAAGGGGAGAAAAGTAATCAATGTAGATTCTTGTCTTGATGGTTCTTACATTTTTTCACATCAATGTTGCCATCAATGACAAAGGGGGAGATTGTTGCAAGTATGTGCTTATCGATGTTGTCATTGATTTCAACATATCTGTGTTGTCATTGGTGTCAACTATGCTCTTGTTTTGATGTTTAATTATGTTGAGTTAGTTGCTTTGTATTAGATTACATAAGTGTTGAAGATAATAAGAAAGTGTTCCAGATATTAAGTTTCTAAGTGCTTTTGAGAAAAAATTCTTTCCTAATGGAAACCGTGTTGTAGAGTTTCCTGGCTTGCAAAAGTACAATGTAGTGTTTTTCTCTACATATTCTGTATACTGAATATATTTGTTTGCGGATTGGAAGTTATGTTAAGGAATGTCTGTAGATGCCATGTTTCAAGTTTGAGCCTCCGATATGAAGATTTGAGCGAGTTCTGTTCACCAAAGTGAAAACTATTTTTCTATACATTTATGGTGACAAGGAGAATGTATTCTACTCTGCATTTCTCCCCGTTTAAGTCTTATAGTCTGTGGTTCTATAATTAAGTTTGTAATGATTTTATGTGCCTTAAGTTCAAATGGTTCATGATTTGGTGGTCTGAAAGTAATCTTTTCCTTATGATAGTGGCCGATAGTGATGTTCAAGTGCTCCAGTTTGAAGAATCTTGTGGATAAAGTGTTTAGAGGTTGTGTAGATGTTCTTGGTGATTATAACATGCTTGTGGATGTCTCTTGATCATGTTTCTACCTTTTGATTGGTCCACAAAATGTAATCTGGATCGTGCATGAAGCGTATTCTTAAAGGTCTTAGTGTTAACACCAGTTTTAGCTGACTTGGTTGTTTTCACTACTTGCGATTATGCCTTGGAGTTTATGATGGCATGTTGTTGCATGGAAGATTGCATTTGAGTCCCAACTAAGGAATGGTTTGTTCTGCATTCATTCTTTCTCTTTCATTAATCTGTTTAGGTCCAGACCTATTCTAATGTATGTATGTTTGCTGATCTTGGAGATTGTTCTAATGGTTGATGATTGTAATGCCGACCTTGATGATCATTCCAAGGTTGAATTGTATAAATATTTGTAATGAATTCGTGAAAAAATAAATCAATGTGTGAAGATGCGAAGATAATTGAGAAGTGAAAAAGTAGAGCAGAGCAGAGGATGTTTATCATGCTTCAATGGAACTGAACCTTGGCATAGTGTAGATACTACTATCTCAATTCACCAACTCTGGCAGTGAGCCACCCATCGACAGTAAGCCACCCCATTGGCAATGAGCCTCTTCTTTTGCAGTGAGCAGTTTGGGTAGTGAGACCTAAGGCAATGAGCATCTAATTTTTGATATTGTTATTACATATTATATTGTGAGCAAACACTCACTGTGGTTTTTCCCTTATTGGGTTTTCCATGTAAAAAGTCTGGTGTCTCATGTGTTGTATGTGTGAATATGTTTAAGTTTCTGATTTCATGCTTTCATAGTTAAAATACAATAACAATGATTAAGTGGATGATGTGTTAATGGTTTTGAAGTATTGGTTACAACTGATTCACCTCCCCTCTCAGTTGTCTTGCTCTTTTCAACATATACCGCCCCTCCTTCCATGATCACACCTCATTCTAGCATTGTCCCATCGCATGGTGTATCCTCTTCCCACCCTCCCACTAATTTTGTTCCTTAATATGGCCTAGTGTCACATCCCGTTTTTGAACTAATGTATTTATTTTCATTATTTTCGAGAAGACATATAGTTAGTTAGAGAAAATATTATGATTAAAGTAATGATGGAAAATGCATTTGCTTTATATTAATTTATATGCAAAGAATAATTGTTTATGACATTATTATTGATCACGTGGTTAAAAGATGTAATGGACTAACTATTGTCGTGTAATTGAGGTGGATGCAGGAACAATGTTGTTTTCCCTCTGATGTGAGGAGAGAGAGAGTATCACCATGGATAGGATGCTAGATCGCATGAATGCAATGATCCTTATGCCATCTGGAAACACACACATACACACACATACCTAGTAGAGGATAAGTCAGATTTGGATTAAGTCTTTATCCCTATGTCTCTAATCATCTTAGAATATTTGTGATTAGTAGAGATGGCATATTTATTCTTATCAATATATATGTCGTCATTAAGACGAAGGTTAACATCCTTTTCGCCATCAAATAGAAACATGGTGTATGCCTTTGGATGCCAAGTCAACATGTGTAATCGACTAAATATGTTTAATTTTGTTTTCAAGATCTTAGTCGAATTTGCAAGAATTCTATGTTGATAATTGTGCTTACAAATAAGCACAATTAGCATTTGATAGTATGCAATAGCAACATCTATTAGATAAGTGTATTATTGTCTATTTTCAAATTATTGTTATTAATATTATTGTCTTGGTTAAAGATCATGTTTGGTAGAGGTAAAAGTTTCTCTTTATTTCTCCTAATTGTACTTCCTCTATGCTTGGGGAGTGGGGGAAGGAGCAGTAGCTCCATACTCCCCACTTTTTCCTACATGTGAAGGGTTGCGGGGGAGTGGAGAGAAATTTTAGGGTGATGTATTTACTATCAGCCCATAACCAAGGTGAGTAGGGATAAGTTAGGAGAGAAGAAAATAGAAACATTTGGAGTATGCATAAGAGGGCTTGTAGCTCAAGGAGTAGAGGAGATATAGAAATGCAAGCCTAGTAAAGGTAGCAAGAAGGCAGCGGTGAAGTTTGGACTGTATCACTATACAGGTAAGTCCACTATATTCAGTAGAGTATGGAAATATACATCTTCTTTGCATTCGATTAAGTCTGCCAATTTAAATATGAAAAGAGTTTTTTATTAGATTGTCGATTGGCAAGTAGGCTTCCACAAAGCATAGTGGTAGTAAACGTGTTGTTTATCCTCTATGGAGGATTATTTTCCCATATCATTATACTATAATCCGGTAAGATAAAGAGTTATATTAGCTCTGTATAAATATCTATTCCCTGTCTTATTGTAAATACTATAGGAAATGTAATACATTTCGATATGTCTGTTTTAGAGAATCACCTAGCAATGTCTTAAACATATATCATTTTCACTACTATTGAAACACAATAGCTTCAATGGTACAATAGTCAAAAGAACGTGTAACCAAGCTAAGGCCTTATGATACTCAAATGTAGGTATTATACGTATGGAAACCTCAGTTTAGTAATCTTTAAGATGTATAGGCTGACTGTGCCACAATATGTATGTTGACTATGCCATAATATATAGGTCGAAGGTGTAAAAGATATGTAGGCCGACTGTTCCACAAATTATAGGCCAATTGTGCAACAAAATATAGACTGGCTATGTCAAATGTATGGTTGGGCTTAAATCACACACTCTAAGCTTTGTTTGCTTAGGTGACAGATGTGGGCCCATTTGATTTTCCAAGTCTGTTCCCGTTCAAGAAGCAGTCACTGTTAATGTTAATGTTTAAATTGAAACTTTGGTCTCGTCGAAAGTTTGGTGGATGTCTGTAAGTATTTGACTACATAAAACAATAGATCACATCTCCTGGAAAATGGTTGTTGCAATGAAAAAAAGATATGGGTATCCTCATGAGGCAGTCACACTGTTTCACCTTATGCAACAAACAAGTTTCCAACCGGATCAGTTTTCATTTGCCAACGTACTTTGGACATCCATCAAAGCATAATGGAAGGGGGATATCGTCAAATATTATAGTTGGAAATGCTCTGGTAGACATGTATGCAAAATGTGGAAGCATAGACAAGTCACGTGACCTATTTGACTGGATTCATCAAAGAAATGTGGTCTCATGGAATGCTATGATTGCAGGATATGCACAAAATGCATTTGTTGAAAAGGCTTCAGAAACTTTCAACCAAATGCAATTGGCAAGTGTAAAGCCAGACTCCGCAACTTTTGCCAGCATCCTACTTGTGCCAAAATGGGAGCTTTGGAACAGAGTATGGACATCCATCACATGATGAAGGATAGACAAATTTTGTCAGATGTTGTAGTTGCAACTGCACTGGTAGACATGTATACAAAATGTGGAAGCATAGGCAAAGCATGTGAACTGTTTGACAGAATGCCATGATTGCAGGATATACAAAATGTGGAAGCATAGACAAGGCACGTTAACTGTTTGATAGAATGCCTCAAAGAAATGTGTTCTCGTGGAACGACTTGATCACAGGATATTAACAAAATGGATTTGTTGAAAAGGCTTTAGAAACTTTCAACCAAATGCAATGGGTAGGTGTAAAGCCAGACTCTACAACCTTTGTCAGCATCCTCCTAGCTTGTGCCAAATGGGAGTTTTGGAACAGGGTATGGACATCCATCAAAGCATAAAGGATAGAGGAATTTTTTCAGAGTTAGTTGCAACTGTTATGGCGGGCATGTATGCAAAATGTATCTACATGTTCATAAAACTTACATATTTAACTTCTGGAGTAGTTTTGATATCATAATTGTAGCTACAATTCATCATAGAAACTAGTGAAGAATATGTGTGATTATGGGAGTTGAGGAAGGTTTAGATGAGGTATATGCTTAGGTTTAAACTAGTGAAATAATATTTTGTGTATGTGCATTATGTGTGTGTGACTTGTGATGTTATTAAATTGTGACGACCATGGTTTTCTTGGATTGGTTCTAGAAATTAGCTACAAAATTGCTTAGATGGTAGAAGCCTTGCACCAATCAAATGGGTTCAAGACCTCTAAATGGCCACACACCTCACCAAAACCCCTATGAAGTTGAAGACATCATTTGTAATGGTGGATAGGAGGAAAAGTAGGCATGATACTTGGATTGGCCTACAAGCAAAGTCCTATGCACTCTGATAATAAATTGGTAACACATGTTCCTACATTCTATGAATTAATGAATAACTCTAGTTGCAATAAAGATGAATGAATATTATCTCTAAATTCATGAATCTAACTACAATTATATTTGACTATTGTAATGAACTTTGTGATCTTTGTTTACCCAATATGTCTATAGGAGAAAGGGGTAGAGATTGCTTAAGGACGCCATTAAAGATGTGTAGTAGGAAGAATTGAGGATTGTTGAGTTGTAGTTGGCAATCATCAAATCCTTGGTTAAGGATCAAGAGACTTGTTATTAATTTACCTTAAGGCATTAAGTTGTAAAGTCTAGAGATCTGTATAAGATATGTTAATAGTTAAAGATTATAATACTTTGTGTAAACTACTTATGTAAAATTTGACCCATCACCTCATAGATAGAGCTAGTTTTTTAATACTATGATTCTAGTGTGTGATATAAATTACTTAAAGGTTTGTATGAGCTTCCTAGAAGGCTTATGAGTACATGTTCATTTTTTATTAGGATATTATAGTGTTTTGTTGTCATTTGGTAAAGCTAATTATGAAACCTCTAAAGCTTGATACCTTCCTATTGAAGTATTGCTTTATATTATTATTTGGGTTAGTCTCTAAGACATGTGACATGATTCTTTAATGCTCTAGTGAATGAACCTAAATACCTATGTGCAATTGACCTAGAGTGAATGATCTAGACAAATAAAGCCATGGATGGTTATAGGCTAAAGTACAAAGGTTATGTAATATGGGATTCCTAAATTTGGCAAGTAATTATCTTATGTCATAAATTGAGCATATTACCTAGCTATATCAAGTCTTGTGGATGGTCAAAATTTATTAAGAGCTAACTATGTAAACCCCATGGATAAATCATCAAAGGAAGTATTAGAAAAACTCTTTGAGGTAAATTCTAATAGCTTAGATTGAAACCACTATCCTATCGCTCTTTCTAGGATTTAATGATCTAAAGTCTAAATAATTTAAGTATGGTAGGTTGTTGCTTGAATTAATCATAATTTCTTAAAGTCCCTTCATGAGAATTGCTCTATCAAGGCTATGCTTTGAGACTAGCTTCCTTTGTAATATTGGAGCCTATTTTTGTTTCCAATTCTAAATAACTCATAACCATCAATTCCTCAAGAAAATAATTGACCATGGATGTCTTAGAGTAAATCTCTAATGGGCACATGTCCCCAAGAGGAAAGAAGCCTTGGAAAGAGTCCTAATTCAAGACAAAACCCTCTTCATTAAGATATCAAGTGAAATGAAAGTCATTGATTGACCAAAGTTAATAATGCAGTGACACATATCCTCTAAATGGGATTTTGAATTTTGCCCTTGTAAAAAACTAGAATTGAAATCATGTTAAGTTAAAATTACAAGGATTCGCACATCCACTAGCATTTTTAGGAATAAAGAAGTGTTAAATGCAAACCTGAGATCTCAAGTAAAATCAAATTTATAATACCCACATTTGTAGAAATTTTTAAATATAATCATATGTCAAGATTGAAATTGAGAGCTTTAATAAGTAAAATTTTTCAAGGATGCTTATGTCCATGGTATGCTACTATCCATAATGTCATGATACTTTTGTAACTAAGAGCCTAAGCATGTTAAAATTTATAATGTTCCCACATTTGTGGCGAGTACTAGTGGATTTTATAACTATTGATGCCCCAATTGAATCTATATCCATTGATCTACTAGAGTGAATCAAAGTTAACAATTGGAATACTTTAGAATACCTAACAATTGAGTGCATGCCATTTGTTTGCATCAATGTTAACCCTTTGGAATACTTTAGATTATAGCCTTAGGATTCTAGAACTGACTTACAATTATGTAATGTTCTATAGGACTCTCACATCCACTAAGCCCACAAATATAAGGCCATTAAATTTTTAGACCTAGATGCCTAATTAAACTAGGCTGTATAAAATTCTTTCACATCCATAAGCATAATTAAAGTATGTCAAATATGCTTGAGATTTCATGAATGTAAGAATGTACCAATTGGAGTTGGCCATGTGTTCTCATATCGATTCTTTTGAAATTTGATGGTTCAACTCAAACTAAATCTTGTCTTAAGGCCCATCTCTCAGTTGTCACCCTACGTTAAGATAAAATAAGGACTTTTTTAGACCTAGACATGAATGCCTAAGCTCAATGTTATTATCAAACCCAAGAAGCCAAGTATGTCGATCTAAGAGAATTTTTGGATGACTTTTCATAAGGATTTATTGATGTTGTAAGACTAAATTCTTTTATATAATGTGGACAGAAGCTTAAGAAGTTCAATTAAAAAAAATAGTCTAATTTTTCCCAAGTCTGTTTGGCTATCACATATGGTATCAAAGCATGGTTTAAAACTAATGGCCTAATGGGCCATTAAGGATAGAATTTTAGGTTTAATTTTGAGATTGATTATGGATTGATCATGCAACTACTCTATTGATGCAAGTAGTAAGAAAGATAAAGTTAATTTAAGTTAGTCTTTTGTAGTGTATCAATAGGCAATGATTGTTAATCATTTTAGTTTCATAGGTTTAACTTCAACCGTGAGGAAGAAGAAGAGAGAAGATGATAGAAGAAGGATAAGAGCAATTCATAGATGAGTTACTAAGCTCTAACATGGAGTAAAAAGAGCACAGGTGTTAGGAGTAGAGAGAACCCAACAAAATAGAAAATGAAATACTAAAATCAATTGCGAAAGAAATACTCATTCAACATGAAATAAGAGACCAAATGTTGCCAAGGAAGCTAACAAAATTTATAGTTGGATAGGATTGGAATGAGCAAACAAGGAACCTAAAAGTGGGATGGGATCTAATAAATTCTAAGGAATAAGCCATATAAATAAATTGTCAAGAACAAATCCATCATTGGGGATTTTGAATAAATCAAGTCAAATAGATGTGACGGTACCAAGTGGTAGGAGTTCAAGAATGTAGTACCTTTTATTTATTGAGGACCTCACTTCACCAAATGCAATCTATGGTATTATTTTATAATTATTTTTATTTTTAATGACAATAGAATTGCTTTAATTCAAATGTTCCCTACTATTATAATGCATACACAAAAATATTTATTTATAATTTTAGATGTACCTTCAGACCTCAAGTGTGATACTATTAATGATAGTTACAAAGTGATTTAACTTTTATAAGAATAGAATGTACTTCATAACAAATTCTCTGCTTCTATTGTAAACTTTAAAAATACTCATTATAAAGACTTATAATAACTTAAAAACATATTTTCTCTTATAACTATAAAGTTATCAAATGCATTTGCATGAGATGAAGAATTAAAGTTCATCACTCTAGATTCTTTCCAAAAAACTAATTTTCTTACCTTCATTGTATACAAACATGTATGCTTATGATAAAAATTATATTTTTAATTCAACTAAACAAAAATTGTTAGCCATGACTCATAAGTCTTTGGACATTATGAAATGAATCTCCCACTATGAAATTTTGACATGAATATGTTGCAAGTATGTGCCTAATCGGTGTTGTCATTTATGTCAACATATCTTTGTTGTGATTGGTGTCAACTGTATCCTATTTTGTTATTTGTTTAGAAGCTTTATATGTTGAGGATATTGAAAAAATTAGCCCCTCTGGAAGAATCAGGAAGTAAATAGTGAATCACAGTGAAGACAATGAGTTGCATACTGAAGAACAGTCTAGAAGATTGCTTCGCATTTCTTGCTAACTGAAGATCTTGGTCTGTAGATTGGAAGTTATTTAGAGGCATGTCTAAAGATGCTAAATCCTAAGTTTGAGCCTTTGGTATGAAGATTTGAGTGAGTTACATTCACAGAGTAAAACCTTCTTTTTTTTATTATTCACTAATGCCTGAGAGAAAGTATTTTGCTCGGCATTCCTTCGTATTATAGTGTTTTTCTCTACGATTCTAGAGGGAAGTCTAGGATGATGATAAGTTCCTACAATTGCAATGGTTCATGTTTTGGTGGTCCGCAAGCTATCTTTCTTTTATGACAGTTGAAGATAGTGAAGTTCATGTGCTTCGGTATGAATAATCTCATGGATAAAGTGGTTTGAGTTTGTGCGGTTTCTCCTGGTGATTTCAACGTGCTTGTGGATACCTCCTGATAATGTTTTTACCTTTACATTGGTCCGCATTAAGGAATTGAGATCGTGTTTGAAGATTATTCCCAGATAACATAGCATATAACCAGTCTTAGCCAACCTAGTTAACTCCAGTGATTGCAGAAATCTCTTGAAGATTATAGAAGCATATTGTGTTGTGGAAGATCGTGTTTGAGTCCCAGCTAAGGTGTGGCATGATCCACACACATCTATACTAAATTTCCTTTGTGTAATTTTGAATTAGGTCAAGACCTATTTTGTAAATGTTTGTAATGCTGACCTTGGAGATTGTTCCAATGGTTGATGATTGTAATGCCGACCTTGATGATCATTCCAAGGTTGATGAAATGTATAAATACTTGTAATTGAGTCGTGGAAAATATGTCCTTGTGCAAAGATGGGAAGAAAGGGAAAGAGGTGAAAATTCAGAGCAGAGAAAAGAAACTATTATACTTTAATGTATTAATCTCAAACATGAAGAAGATGTTGATCTTGGTAGTGAGCTTGGCAGTGAGCCTCCAGTAGGGTTCAACAACCCTCATTGTAATCTTTCTAGGCTTAGGGTTGAGGCAGTGAGCTTGCTAGACCTAGTTGTACTTCATGGCAGTGAGCCAGCATGTTTTAGGCCCGTGGAGTGACCAAGCCTGAACATTATTTTTCAAAGATTACAATATATTTTGAGAGCTAATCCTCTCCATGGTTTTTCCCCACCTTGGGGTTTTCCACATAAAAATCTCATGTCTCTTGTTTTTAATGTTGCATCTGTGTTTAAGTTTATGATTTCATGCATTCATTGTTTAATCATAATAATTGTGGACAAGTGATTAATGTTTAAGTGCTTAAGTGGTTGAGTTTTTGGGACAACTGATTCACCCCCCTCTCAGTTGTCTGACGCATTTCAACAATTGGTATCAAAGCAAGGTTCCTCTGAATAAAGTCTAACAACTTGAGGAAGATCCAAAATGTCTTATAAGAAGGAAGTGCCACATTTTGATGGGACGAATTATGCTCTTTGGAAGGCACGAATGAAAAGCCATCTTCTTTGTCTTGGTTACAAAGTATGGAAAGCTGCAGAAGCAAAATACACCATGCCTCAAAATGGTTTGACGACTGAAGATGAAATCAAAGAATATGAGGTGGATGTCTAAGTAAAAGATTCTCTGTTAAGTTTATTAAGTGACTCAGTATTGACAAAAGTTGTGGATCTTGAAACTGCAAATGAGGTATGGGAGAAGTTAAAAAATCTGTATGAAGGAGATGATTCTGTGAAGGAGGCCAAGCTATAAAGTCTAAAAGTGAAATATGAGGGTTTGAAGATGAATGAAGATGAAAACATAATAGCCTTTATGCAAAGAGTTGATGAACTTGTCACCATGATAAAAGGTATGGGGGGAACTCTTGGTGATAAGGAAGTTGTGATGAAAATTCTTAGATCACTATCAAAGTCCTATAGTCACAAGGTAGCTGCAATTGAAGAATTTATGCAAGTAAAAACTATTGACAGAGATCAGTTACTTGGTAAGCTTACTGCCTTTGAAATGAGAGAGTTTAGTGATGCCCTGCCAAAAGTTGAGACTGTGTTCAAAGCCAGTACTTCTGGGAAAACCTCCAAATCAGAAAGTACAAGGTAGAATCTGATGATGAGTTTGATGAAATTGAAGCCAACTTTGTGGATAGACTGCAAAGAGGATTTGGTAAGTTTAAAGGTAAATTACCTTTTAAATGTTTCTCATGTGGTAAAGTAGGCCACTTTGCTTCCATATACCCTAAAAGAATTGGAAGAAATAGAAAAAGATATGAGAACAGGCCTCAGATCCAAAAGAAATGTTATTATGTTGAAGATTTTGATGATGATGAAGGAGTATCAGATAATGGTGAACTAGATAATGCTTGTACTTTTGGTAATGAATGCTTGTTTATTGCTATTAAGGAAGAACTCGTGTCTACTAATCCTGCTAGCTATGTGAAGGAAGGAAAACTAGTGGAAAGTGCTTTGGCTGCTCAGGTTGTTGAAGACAAAGATGAATGGGTTATTGATAGTGGCTGCTCTCACCACATGACTAGTGACAAAAGTAAGTTTGTGACTTTGGAAAGATATGATGGTGGACTGGTTAGGTTTGGAGATGATACAACTGGTAACATTTGTGGAAAATGATCTATTTCTTTTGATGGCAAGCATAATACTAAAGATGTCTTGTATGTGAAAGGATTAAAGCACAATCTTTTGAGTGTGGGTCAGATGTGTGACAAAGGTTATGATTTAAGCTTCAAGGACAATAGATGCAAGATCAGGGAAAGCTCTAGAATAGCCATTGCAACTGGTAAGAAGACTAGAGGTAATATCTATCACTTGAAAGGAACTGATAACTATTATTTGTTGGCTCAGACTGATGAAAGTTGGCTATGGCATAGAAGGCTGTGTCACATCAATTTTGATAACATTATGAAGATAAGTACTGCACAGGCTATTAGAGATTTGCCTAAGCTTGTGAAGTTTTCTAATCCTATTTGCAAGGAGTGTCAATTTAGGAAACAAACAAGAACAAGTTTCAAAAGCAAGGACCAATCAGTTGATGGACTATTGGAACTAGTGCATACAAATTTGTGTGGACCTACCAGAGTAAGAAGTTTCCAAGGAGATGGGTATTTCATGTTGCTTATTGATGATTATTCTAGAATGACTTGGGTTACCTTTTTGAAGGAAAAAGTAGAAGCTCTAGACAAATTCAAGGCATTTAAGGCAATGGTTGAAAATGAGATGGATTTGAAGATCAAATGTTTGAGGTCTGATAGAGGAGGAGAGTTTACATCAAATGAATTCAATTTCTTTTGCAAAGAACATGGGATAAAGAGATAGTTATCTGCACCTAGAACTCCATAACAAAATGGAGTTGTTGAAAGGAAAAATAGAATAGTTCAAGAAGCTGCTAGAACCATGATGAAGGAAGCTGATCTTCCATAAGTATATTGGAGAGAGGCAATTCACACTGCTATATACATCCTAAACAAAGCCCAAGTCAAAGGTAATAGTTCTAAGACTCCTTATGAATTGTGGTATGATAAAATTCTTACTATGAAATATCTCAAAGTTTTTGGTAGAAAATGTTATATCAAAAGAGAAGAAGATTTAGGCAAGTTTGATGCTAGATGTGATGAAGGAATTTTCCTTGGTTACTCCACCAAGAGCAAGGCCTACCAGTACTATAATAAGAGGCTAAATACGATCATTGAGAGTGCAAATGTCAAAGTTGATGAAAGCAAGGAGAGGTCTCCAGAATCAAGTGGATATGAATCAGATGAACTAGATGTTTCAGCAAGCAAATAAGTGGTGCAACATGAAGACAACTTAGATGAAGAGGAACAAGCTCCAGAAAGTGCTACCAAGACACCAAGTTATGTAAAACTTAATCATTCTAAAGATCAAATCATAGGAGATAAGAGCAAAGGAATCCTGACCAGAAGAAGAGCTGTAGAAGAACAAGTAAATTTTTGTCTGATTTCCAAGATTGAACCTAAGACTATGAATGAAGCTTGCAATGATGAGAATTGGGTAAAGGCTATGAAAGAAGAATTGATGCAGATAGAGAAGAATTAGACTTGGGATCTTGTTACCAGACCAACATATAAAAATGTAATTGGTACCAAGTGGGTCTTCAGAAACAAGATGAATGAGAATGGTGAAGTGGTAAGAAACAAAGCAAGGTTGGTATGCAAAGGATACTCTCAAGTTGAAGGAATAGATTTTGAGGAAACATTTACACCAGTGGCAAGGATTGAAGCTATAAGAATGTTTTTGGCATTTGCAACCTACAAAGATTTTAAGGTATATTAGATGGATGTGAAGTCTGCATTCTTGAATGGAGAATTGGAAGAAGTCTATATTGAACAACCAGAAGGATTCTAGTCATCAGATCAGGGTGACATGGTATGCAGATTGAACAAGGCATTGTATGGATTAAAACAAGCCCCCAGGGCCTGGTATGCTAGGTTGGCGTGATTAAGAAAATCAAATCAAAGGTAAAACATAAACTAAATGCATAACAAAACAAAGAGTTTATACCTAGATAAGAAGACCCAATCTCATCAAAGGGAGAGGAACTTAGCACCCAAGAGCTCCTAGATAAGATATACCCTAATTGATGAATACAAATGTGAGATGCTCTATTCTAATGCAACTCAATAATCTAGCTCAATAGACATTTGGACATGGTAACATTACTTGAAAATTGGATCCTAAAATGGGTTGGAGGATGTTGTATTTATAGAGATTTTGGAGGGATTTTGATCCAAGGGTTGAGATTGATTTGGGAGATCAATGGTGGAGGATGAAAGTGGTGTGGATGGCCCAGATTTGATCTTGGAGGAATTGAGGGCTAGGAATAAATATGAATTTTTTATTCATTTTGGGAAAAAGGTGAATTAAATGAGTATGGGTGAGATGGAATATATGTGAATTAAAAATTCACATGGGGAAGGGTAAATTCATTTGGGGATAAGTGGAGATAAATGAGGTATGGCATGGGTAAGGGGTGTAAGATGAATTAATTGTGATGTGGGATATATTTAAATAAAAAATTGACTTATGTGGATATATTTCAATTTTTTATTTGGAGGATGTGGGGAAGGGTGTTAAGCTGGATTTGACCATCTTAATGGGAGGTTTAAAATTAATTAAATAAGGTTGTATTTAATTAATAAGGTTGTATTTAATTAATCCTAAGGCTAGGATGAGGTAGGCTAGGGTAGGCAATTAAATAATAGCTATTTAATTACCTAGGGTAGGGACAAGTCAATTAATAGGATGAATTAATTAGTTAAACATAGTTTGGCTAATTAATTGAATTTAGTGAGGAGGGAGAAATTGGCCAAATAAATATTGCATATTTATTTAATCAATTGGCTAAGGTTTGAACTGTTGAATTAATAAAATTAATCCAATTGTTGGGGATAGAATGATGAAAAATTAGGTGATGAAGGGAGAATTAAGTAAATAAAGATTTAATTAATTGATTAGAAGGGAAGTTGGTGTGTTTAGGAATGTCGGGAGTCAGTTTGATGGTAAAAGATATTTTTACGTGTCTACATTTGCCCCTCTTTGACATGGTGTCAGGACCTAGCAGGAAAGTGGTGTCAGGTCAAAGAAAGAATTTGCCCCAGCTGCCGGGAAGGAATAAGATGGGTGAGGGATGCCCCCTCGAGAGGTCGCCGAAAAAAAAATTAAAATTTTTTAGGTGAGCTCTTGAAAGGACATGACGGGAGAGAAGTTTTAGATAAAGGATGGGAAAAAGAGATGACAAGAACAAAAATGGAGGAAAAAGGTTGTGATCTGCACCCTGGAGGGGAAAAAGAGTGGGTGGAAAGATGACATAGCATGCTATATTAGGACAAGTGGGCCTAAGAGTGCCACATTTGCACACATTGACTTGGTGAGAAGGAGTAGAGGAGAGATGGCAGAGCGCAACCCCTAATTCCTGTGACTTCGACACACTTTCGAGTGGTTCCGATCGTTTAGCTAGGCACTGGAGGCTGGACACCAGGTAGGGCCTAACCCTGGCTTTGTGATTTTTTGATTTTGTCGCATTTTTTGGGTTTGGGAATTGGGTTTTGTAATGGTGGCGCTATCGCAAGGTCACGCAGTACTAAAGTACATGGATTAGTGCCATCCTCTGGATTGGCGCTATCCGCTCAGGTAGAATAGGGGTAGATTAGCACCAAATACTTAGCATTTTGGCGCCATCGTCTATATTGGTGCAATGTGCGCATGGGGTTAGGGTTTTGGTGTTTTAGCGCCAAATGGGTATTAGGGTAGCGCTATGTTCTAGACTAGCACTATTTTAAGGAGTAGCGCTATATTTAGGTTTAGTGCAATGCATAGGATTAGCACAATATGTGATATATGCGCTATTGGTATAATTGGTGCTATTCTGTAGATTAGCGCCAAGTGGCACAGTGGTGCCATTTGTTAAAATGGTGCTAAGTATCTTGCGTAGTAGCGCTATGTGTGAAAGTGGCGCAAAGTGTCTTGTGCAGTGGCGCTATTATCTGTAATAGCGCCATGAGAAGAATTAGTAGCACTATTTTTAAAATGGCACAAAGTATGGTCTGTTTTGTCGCCAATGTAGATTAATGATCTCAAAATGAAAGTAGAAAAACATAAAACAAGTGCATAAAAACAAATGTTATACCTTTCACAATGAGTCACAAATCCTTGATAGGGTGGAAGGAGCTGCACCCAAACTCCTTAGATTTTACCCAAGTAGATGAAATGTGGATTGCTCTTTGATATTCAACACAATAGGATGAGGGATTTTGGATTTAGATGGAGATTGAGATGGGGATGAGGAATGATTTTGGCATTATGATGTTGGGATAAGAAGATTTTGGAAAGATTTTGGCATAGTAAGGATGCAAGAAGAAGTTTTTTTAATGGCTTAGAGAAGGGTCTCATTTATAGATTTTTAGACAATGGATGGAGGGTGAGGATTAAAAGATGAGATCAAGGGCTAGAAATGCTTGAGAGTTAGGGTTAGGATTGAAGTCATAGCCTTGTGACAAGTGTCACAAGAGGAGTGGAAGAGGGAGATCAATGGTTGAGATTTAGACAATGGGATTGGAGGGCTCTCATTATTTGTGAATTTTAAATTCACATGGGGAAAGGTGTTGAGGATAAAAATGAATTAAAAATTCATTTTTGGGAAGAGTGGATATGACAAGTGAATGAAAAATTCACCTCATGGGGGAGTGTGAATTAAAAATTCACTTTTATGTGGAGATGTGAAGGTTGAAGGACACATGTACACTTACATGTGTAAGGGGGTGATAAATGAGTTGTAAGGAAGATTTGACCCTTTGAATAAAAAATTAATTTTTATTCAAAGGTGTGTGGGAGGATGGGCTAAGCAAGGTTAATTAAGTGGTTAGCTTAATTAACTTAGGTCTAGGAGATAGGTAGGTTAGGGTAGCTAATTAAATAATTGCTATTTAATCAACTAGGCTAGGTTTAGGTTGATTAGTAGGGTAGATTAATTAGATAAGCATGATTTATCTAATTAATGAGGATTAGGGAAATGGGGAAATTAACTAAATAAGTATTGTGAATATTTATTTAATCAATGAGGAATAGTGTTGTAAGTTATAGTGATAAATTAAATGAATTAATTGATCACAATGGATGCGTAAATGGTTAAGGGTAGATGATTAGGGATAAATTAATTAAATAAAATGAATTTATTTAATTAATAGGAGGGATAGTTGGTGGTGTAGAGACATGGGAAATTGGTTTGCGAAGCAAGTCAATTTTAGGTGTCTACAGTTGGATAAGTATCTGATACAGTTAGGGTTCAATAAGGGTACTATCGACAACAATCTTTATTTCAAGATCAATAATAAACAAATCCTAATTGTTGCAGTCTTTGTTGATGACATTATCGTTAGAGGCAATGAAGGTATGTGCACAGTTTTGACTGGAGAAATGCAAAGTGAATTTGAAATGTCCATGTTTGGTGAGATGAATTTCTTTTTAGGTCTACAAATAAATCAATCAGATAAAGGTATCTTCATTTCTTAGTCTAAGTATGTGAAAGAGTTGTTAAAGAAGTTTGGGATGGAAGACTCTAAACCGGTAAATACTCTTATGGTAGCTAGTTGTAAGTTGAGAAAAAATGATGATTCACCTATGGCAGATCAGAAAAGGTATAGATCTATGATTGGAGGATTACTTTATCTGACTCAAACTAGACTTGATATAATGCATGCAGTTTGTCTTGTGGCAAGATTTCAAGCAGAACCTAAGGAGTCACATGTGATGACAGTCAAGAGAATTCTGAGATATTTGAAAGGTACAATGGATTATGGTTTGTGGTATCCAAAGGATAATGATTTCACTCTTAGTGCATACACTGATGCAGATTGGGCCAGAGATGTGGATGTTAGAAAAAAGTACAAGTGGAGGTGCATTCTTCTTGGGAAAAAGGTTGGTATCTTGGTTAAGCAAGAAACAAGATTCAATATCTCTGTCCACTATAGAAGTAGAATATATTGCAGTAGCATGCAGTTGCACTCAAGTGTTATGGATGAAGCAAACATTCAAGGACATCAAAGTTGTGTATGAAGATCCAATTGCAATCTTTTGTGATAATACAAGTGCCATAAACATATCAAAGAATCCAATAATGCATTCAAGGACAAAGCACATATCCATAAGATATCACTTTCTGAGAGAACAGGTGATAGAGAATAAAGCCAAGTTGGAGTATGCATCTACAAAAGATCAGATTGCAAACATTTTCACTAAGCCTTTGCCTAAGGATACTTTTGAGTATCTCAAAGAAAAGTTAGGGGTTATCACTCCTCCTGCTCTAAACTAAGATGCACAAAAGTGCATCAATTCGGAGGTACCTAAAATCCATCTCCAGATCCGGATTGATGCCTGTAAGGGCTACTTCTCAGGGGGAGTAGTTAGATGAAGAGAGTTCAGAAGATAGATTGGATCAGAATAGCAGAATGCAAGTATGTGCCCTTTTCCATTGATGTCAAAGGAGGACATAAATCATGTGAAAAACTCAGATAGAAAGAGTACAAATGTGTAAAGAGATAGGGGAGAATCTTGTCTTGATGGCTATTGCAGTTTTTCACATCATATGTTGCCATCAATGACAAAGGGGGAGATTGTTGTAAGTATGTGCCTAATCGGTGTTGTCATTGATGTCAACATATCTTTGTTGTCATTAGTGTCAACTGTATCCTATTTTGTTATTTTTTTAGAAGCTTTATATGTTGAGGATATTGAGAAAATTAGCCCCTCCAGAAGAATCAGGAAGTAAATAGTGAATCATAGTGAAGACAATGAGTTGCATACTGAAGAACAATCAAGAAGATTGTTCCACATTTCTTGCTGACTGAAGATCTTGGTCTGTATATTGGAATTTATTTAGAGGCATGTCTGAAGATGCTAAATCTTGATTTTGAGCCTCCGATATGAATATTTGAGTGAATTACATTCACCAGAGTAAAACCTACTTTTTCTAATTATTCACTGATGTCTGAGAGAGTATTTTGCTTTGTATTCCTCCGCATTAAAGTGTTTTGCTCTACAGTTCTAGAGGGAAGTCTGGGATCGTGATAAGTGCCTACAATTGCAATGGTTTATGTTTAGGTGGTCTGCAAGCTATCTTTCTTTTATGACACTTGAAGACAGTGAAGTTCATATGCTTCGGTGTGAAGAATCTCATGGATAAAGTGGTTTGAGTTTGTGTGGTTTCTCCTATTGATTTCAACATGCTTGTGGATACCTCCTAATCATGTTCCTACCTTTACATTGGTCCGCGTTAAGGAATTGAGATCGTGTTTGAAGATTATTCCCATATAACATAGCGTGTAACCAGTCTTAGCTAACTTGGTTAACTCTAGTGATTGCGGAGATCTCTTGAAGCTTATAGAAGCATATTATGGCATGGAAGATCATGTTTGAGTCCCAGATAAGGCATGGCATGATCCGCACACATTTATACTACATTTCCTTTGCGTAATTTTGAATTAGGTCAAGACATATTTTGTAAATGTTTGTAATGTCGACCTTGGAGATTGTTCCAATGGTTTATGATTGTAATTCCGACCTTGATGATCATTCCAAGGTTGATGGAGTGTATAAATACTTGTAATTGAGTGGTGGAAAAGATGTCCTTGTGCGGAGATGGGAAGAAAGGAAAAGAGGTGGAAAAGTAGAGTAGAGCAAAGGAACTATTGTACTTCAATGTATTAATCTCAGACATGAAGAAGATGTTGGTCTTGGCAGTAAGCCTCCAGTAGGGTTTAACAACCCTCATTGTAATCTTTCTAGGTTTAGGGTTAAGGTAGTGAGCTTGCTAGACCTAGTTGTACTTCATGGCAGTGAGCCAACATGTTCTAGGCCCATGGAGTGACCAAGATTGAACATTATTTTTCAAAGATTGCAATATATTTTGAGAGCTAATCCTCTCTGTGGTTTTTCCCCACCTTGGGGTTTTTCACGTAAAAATCTGGTGTCTCTTGTGTTTAATGTTGCATTTGTGTTTAAGTTTCTGATTTCATGCATTCATTGTTTAATCATAATAACTATGGACAAGTGATTAATGTTTAAGTGCATAAGTGGTTGAGCTTTTGGGATAATTGAGTCACCCCCCCTTTGAGTTGTTTGACGCATTTCAACAGAATCAAGTACAATAATTCCTCTTGTTCTAAGTCTTGTTATCACTCCAAACACTTATGAAGTGCCCTATTTAACTCTCTCCTAACTATTAGGAAATTAGGGGTCTCAACCTTGCAAATTTCTTAATTTTGTTTAATTATTATTTGTTTTTTCAGAAAAATGCATCCTTGGGGGCTTTTTCCTAAAGGTTTAGCTCCCAGGTCTTTAGATTTGCATTTAGAGCATTTTGCATGTTAAATCAGACTCCTGATGAGAAAACCCATGGGTCTTGTGGCAATTTGGAGCTAAGGGGGACTATGTTGATGATCAATGAGCAAAGACAGGAGGGTGGACAAGGGCGCTAGCGCCTTAGTCCAGCCCTATTTTGGGTTTGCCCTAATTTGAAATGTTGGTTTTGTGACTGTTATTTGGTCTCTAGGCTGACATCATAAGTTTCAAATATGAAATTCTTGGCGGGAATATTAGTGGTTGAATATATATGCATAATTAGGTTATCATTAAAAACTAGATGGCTATTGTGAACTTGATGCATACTTGCTGTACTTGTGATTATCATTATGTTGCAGAGCATAGCATTGTTATTGTGTTTGTTTGCATGTTGGATTACATCTTCTCCTCATGGCATTGAGGAGCTTATTCCTTCCATAAGAGCTTCATCACCAAGGTATAGGTGTCAGATCTGGAGAAAGTGGAGTTGCAGAGCAGGAAGGCAGACATTGAAGATTCTAGATCTAAAAAGAAGTGGACACTGTTCAACATTTCAGGACAAGGGTGCCATCAACCTTGTCCTCCATTTTCAGATCATGGGAAATAGAAAGTGTAGTAGAGATCAGTGCCAGAAGGAGATCAAGACTATGCGGAAAAAGTGGCACACTAGACTAGGGTGCCATCAACATTGTCCCAGATTTTTCTGTTTTTCGTCTACAAAAAATAGAGTTAAGGTTCTTTGCCCTTTGTTTATTTTCTGTAGCATTTGCCGTAATTTACAAATTTGATTACTATTTTGCTTAAATTAGGGTTTCAAGGACATAAAGGCATTAATTGACAAACTTGTGTGATCACATTTGAACTTCCCAGCAAAAAACCAAGTGGCAACTCAAATCTAATAGCTGACTCTCCTCTTGATAGGTGAGGCACTCAGTTGAAAAGCCCTTGGAATATTTTGTGGAAAGGAGGATTCAAACTAAAGCAAACATTAACCCTCTCCTTTTTTACCACTAAATATTTTGGTGAACCCGTGTTTTGGACTTTTGGCACCCTGCTGAGTGTTGGTTGATAAATTTGCATTGATTCATTCTATTGCATTTGAAAATTTACAAAAAAATTGATATATTTGGAAAATTTGAAAAAATTGCATTCTAGTGTTTGATTTTTGACATAGTTTGCGTTCATTCAATTGAATTTAATTAATTCTCTGATTTTTACATCAGATCTGAAATTCATCATCATTCAATTCATTATTTTCAATATTGCATTCGAAAAAAATACGAAAAATTTGCAAAAATTAGCATATTATGCTTGCATTGTTGTAAAATTTAAATTAATTGGCATTTAATTTAAATTAATTTCTTTAATTTGCATTATATCTGATACAAAATACATAAATTTATCATTTATAATTCATTTGCATTGCACTTGCATGGTTGATATGTTGAAGTTTGCTTGAAATTTCATATTTTTCATGAAAACCTAGTTTTGCATGAGCTAGGGTTGTAGTCAAAATATTATTTCAGATTTTAATACCTTGTCAAAAAACTCATTAGGTCTGATATCTGATTGTAGTGTTGCACCATAGCGGCCTCCTTGTAAAATTTCATGCCTAGTGTTTGAAAACTTGCATTTTTCACTAGATTTGAGCCTATTGTCTTGCTAGATTTGCACTCGAAGTGTGTTGTAAGGGATTTTATTGCACTAATTAGCTGTTATTAGCCTTATAATTTGATTCCCCTTCTCAATTTCCTTACAACACCCTTTATTTCAAGCCTTTGCATTTAAATTTTGGAAAAATTGGCATATTTTTACTATATTTGCACTAGGGTTTGGTCTAGAGAGGCACTATAGACATGTTGTAATAGATTTTTTGGTATTAGGTGGCTATTAGTACTATTATAAGTTGGTTTTCATCTTCATTTTCTTTACGACACCCACTTCCCTAGCCTTTTGCATTAAGATTTGGTGAAAAATTGTATATTTTGGCCTATTTTCACTAGGTTTTAGCTTATTGACTTTTTAGAGTTCCTTCAAAAGCATGTTGTGAAAGGTGTTCTTGCATTAGTGGACTGTTTTTAGGCATATAATTTTCTTTCCCTCTTGAAAATATTTACAACACCTCTTCTTTCAGTTGTTTGCACTGAGAAAAGTTGAAAATATCAAGCATTTTAGAGCATATTTGACATCACTTTTGCATGTTGTTGTTGCATAAGTTTTGGAAGATCTTGAAAATATGATTTGACACTCCTTTGAAAACTCACAAATGGATTCTCAACATAATAATAATTCTAGGTTTGTTCCTAGGCCTCATTTCAAAAGAAGAGCCCCTGAGCTTGGAATAACATTCACACCTCATGACAAAGAAATGGTAAATACCTAAGGGCCTCTTTATATTATAGTAAAGATAATGGAACAATGTATGCATGGAACACTCATAGATCCTAATTGCATGACAAATGTGGTCACTGAAGATTTCCTCCTTAAACATGAAATGGCACAAGAATCTTATGAACCATCAGATTTGAGAATTAAAACACATAATGGAACTTTCATGAAACTGATTGGCAAGATAACTCTAATGGTCTCGATCTATGATAAATTTATTGATCAATAATTTGACATAATCCCCTTATCTGACCTCTTCCGTGTAAAACTTGGACATCCTTGGCTTAAAGCTATGAATGTTGTTCCTTCCACTATTCATAAATGCATTAAATTTCCTTTGTGTGGAGAGATCTGTACTATCCGTCGTAATGATTATCAACCTCCGACTAAGGACAAAAACTTTATTCTTGATTACTTTTGGCCACAACCTAAGATAGATCCTAAACCACGAAGAGATAGAACTTTCATAGAATACAAAAAATACAAAGCAAAACAACTAGCTCGAGTGGCTAGGTCTCCTTTGCATCCAATAAGAGAATAACAAGAAACAAGCATAAAACAAGATTATTATGGATTTGATGAAATTTTTGACAAGAGAAATGCGGATAAGGAAAGGTCTCATGACCCACCTCGTCCACAGAGAGATGACATTTATGCTAAGGTCCCTCCCCCATCATCCTCAAATGGATCAGGATGCTTTCACCGACAACAAAATATTCCACCAAGGCCAATGAGATTTGAACATGGTGCTTCCTTCTCTACTACTCAAATTGTGGAAAAACATGATGCGATAAGCAACAAGACAAGAAGAAATAGACTAGAAAAAGAAAGGGGGAGGAGAAGACAAGATTATGCCCAACGGATCGCAAATGAACAAGAGAACATTCAACCTAACATTGAGAATCAAGAAGAACTTAAAGATGAACAAGTTGAAAACAAGAACAATAGTTGGGCTTTGGTACCTTACACACCTCTTTCATCTAGCATTCGAGATTGGGAGGATGATGACCTCCTCGATGATGACCTCTAGCATGGGCCTCTCTATAGGTAAGTATCTCTAACCCTTTATCTCTTTGTGATGTGCTTCCCCCATGATGTGTTATGTTTTGTTAGACCTCCTAGGATGACCCTTGATTCTCCTGTAAGGTCAAGGATACTAGGAGACCACCTCTATTGTGACCTTCTATTTGTATCATCATTCTTCTATATTGCTTCTCTTCTAATTTCATTGTTTTCTATTGTGTCTTACAGACATAGCGTTGTAGTTGGTGAATTGGGGGCACCCTCCTATGTGACTATCCCTAAGACACTTGTTCTCCTCTCTGATTTATTGTTTCCCTTCCTCTAGTGGTTCCACCTAGCTGGTGGACGACGAAAAAACATTTATATTGATGTGGACCTAGTGTCCCTTTTGAGAGTAATAAAAAAATGGACCTAGTCCATACATGACGACGGGGTTGTAACAAATTATTCAACGCTTGGATAATGGAATCACTCTGTGATTTCTCTATCTTGATGTTGATGTTGATGTTATCTTATCTTGCTAACAGCACTTTAACAATATTACTGCTCTATGCACTTTCCTTATCATGAATATCGCATTGCTTGGCTTTTTCATGTAGTTGATCATATGTATTGTTGTTTATCATGATTATTTTGGCACTAACACTTTTCTTGCAGGATGTGTTTGTGGGAACATTTGGCGATTGTAAAGTACATGTCACCTTTAGGGGCATGGGCCTTACAAGAGCTCGTGTTCCCTTGTGTGTTTTCTTCCTACCTTAATGTGGTTGATATCGGTACGTGATATCAACTACCTTAAGGTGGGGGCATATATAAGGTAAGCTGTCTACTTTAGATCATAGCAAAGCATGTTTGAACAATTTGAAATCAATCAAATCAATCATGTAAGCCCTCTACGGAGGTGGGGTATCGAGCATATCCTTTATCTTAAGCCCTCATTGCGAGGCGGGGATGGTGTATTTCTTAGAGAGATTGCATTATCCTGTCATTTTTAAAAGTCCTCATCATGAGGCAGGGAGTGGTTATGTGACTAACTCAACCCTTAAGTGTGTTTTTGGTGGCTTTTGTGGAAAAGCCCAATTGTTGGTGTGTGCTTGTAATGTACCTAAGATGGTGATGAACCTAGCAATAGGAAAACTCCATCGCTTGTCTGACATGTTTTCTCCATGTCTTTAGCGTGTGTGTGTATGGTGTACTTGTTCTCAAAGTACAAGACCGATGGCTATGAGCTCCTCTACACTTTAGGATTTATTTGGTGTGTTTGTTCTTAAGTTGCAAGACTGGTGGTGAACAACTCCTCTACACGTTGGGATTTTGTTTGGCATGTTTGCTCTCAAAAAGTGCAAGACTGGTGGTGAACAAATCCTCTACACTTTTTAGGATTTGTTTGTTTACTTTCCTTGTACCCGCATTATGCATTTCATATGGGATAATCAAAAAGAAAATAATCACTACATTCATTGTATTCTCTGTGTGTCTTCAATGCTGCATTCTCCATGTTTTGCATGACTATAACTGTAACTGTCTTCTCCATCTTTTGCGTGCCTGTCATTGTCTTCAATGTGTTTGGCGTGACTTCTCTGTGCTTGGCGTGTTTACCGTGCTTGGCATGTTTACCGTGTTTGTTGACCCTCTTTAATGCATGTATTGGCCTTGTGTTTAATGCATACATTAAAGTGGGGGCTAAATGTTATGTCAGAAAAATGCACCCTTGGGGGCTTTTTCCTAAAGGTTTAGCTCCTGGGTCTTTAGATTTGCATTTAGAGTATTTTGCATGTTAAATCAGACTCCTGATGAGAAAACCCATGGGTCTTGTGGCAATTTGGACCTAAGGGAATTATGTTGATAATCATTGAGCAAAGATAGGAGGGTGGACAAGGGCGCTAGCGCCCTTGTCCAGCCCTATTTTGGGTCTGCCCTAATTTGAAATGTCAGTTTTGTGACCGTTATTTGGTCTCTAGGCCAACATCATAAGTTTCAAATACGAAATTCTTGGTAGGAATATTAGTGGTTACATATATAAGCATGATTGCGTTATCATTTAGAAACTAGATGGCTATTGTGAACTTGATGCATACTTGCCATACTTGTGATTATCATTGTGTTTCAGAGCATAGCATTGTTATTGTGTTTGTTTGCAAGTTGGATTACATCTTCTCCTCATGGCATTGAAGAGCTTCTTCCTTCCATGAGAGCTTCATCACCAAGGTACAGGTGTTAGATCTAAAGAAAGTGGAGTTGTAGAGGAGGAAGGAAGATATTGAAGATTCCAGATCTAAACAGAAGCGGACACTGTTCAACATTTCGGGACAAGGGTGCCATCAACCTTGTCCTCCATTTTTAGATCATGGGAAACAAAAAGTGTAGTAGAGATCAGTACCAAAAGGAGATCATGACTGTGCAGAAAAAGTGGCACACTGGACTAGGGCGGCATCAACATTATCCCAAATTTTTCTATTTTCCGTCTGCGAAAAACAATGAGTTAAGGTTCTCTGCCCTCTATTTATTTCCTGTAGCATTTGCTGTAATTCATAGATTTGATTACTGTTTTGCTTAAATTAGGGTTTCAAGGACATAAAGGCATTAATTGGCAAACTTGTGTGATCACATCTGAACTTCCCAGTAGAAAACCAAGTGACAACTCAAATCTAATAGCTGACTCTCCTCTTGATAGGTGAGGCACTTGGTTGAAAATCCCTTGGAATGTTTTGTTGAAAGGAGGATTCAAGCTAAAGCAAACATTAACCCTCTCCTTTTTTACCACTAAACATTATTTAACACTTTCCCATAATTATTTGGACATTTTATAATGTATTTTTATTATGTTGGAACTTGTGCCATATGTCAATGCCTTGTAAAATGAGTTGTAAGTTGTCATTGATGCTCATTTATTGTCAAAGTAAGGACAACCTATTCCTATAGATTCTTTGACAATTGTAAGAGATAAAAATAGGGGGAGTTATTGGGAATATTGACCAATTGTAAGATGTGTAAGATGCATCTGTAAGAGCCTAATTTTAGATGAGTTATTATTAGCAAACTTGGGCACCCATCTTGGGAAGATAAATTTAGGAAGTTATGACATGTTAAAGAATATACTAAAATAGCTACGAGTGGGAATCTTGTTTCTAGGTTTTGGGCCAAACCTATAGCCATTGCTTGCTACCTATTAAACAACAAGCTCCTACATCATCACTTGTGGATAAGATTTCAATGGAGGTGTGGTTTGTTGGAAATGTTGGTAGGTGGTGACTAATCAGGAAAGTACTGTACACTAGCCATGTATCCTCACCGAGGTTTGGGGGTGCAGCCCCCAAGAAATTTTTTTTAGAGCTAACATAAAAAATCCTATTTTTGTGACTGACATAAGAAAACCCTATTTTTGTAACCGACAAAAAGGCTTGATAAAAAGCAGCTAAGGGTTAGGGTTTTGATATATTGTATTGTAGCATTTGCAACGGTATTGAGTTGTAGGGATTGCTGGTTGTAATCGGTTTGATTTACTGGATAAGAATATTGGACTCTCTATTTGGTGGATGTAGCCCGAGTTTGGGTGAACCATGTTAAAACTTGTCTCTCGCTGTTATTAATTCTGTGTATTTCCATTTCTCTATTTGATCTTTATTTGAATTTAATTGATATCTTCTGCCGGCTAACCCTAACAGGAAATATGTGTTGTCATTGATGTCAACATAGTATACATTGATGTCAACATAACAGATGGAAATGCATAGACAGACTTGTACAAAGGAAGAGTCAATATGGTCAAGACAAATTAGTCTAGGAGAAGAGAAAATGGTCTAAGTATGGATCAGTTTTGGGCTTGAACATGATGCGGAGGAAAACACTCATATCCTTGTATGATTCCTACATATATATAGACATATCTCATCCACTGGGAGTACCGCACTCAAGGGCAAGAAGTAGAAAAGTGTCTAAGGCATTCTCAGTGCAAAACCTAAAGCAGAGTCAACTTGAATTGGTCCGCACTTCTCCACAAAGAGAGAGTTGTCCATGAGGTTCTAATGATAGTTTCTGACATGTATTGAAATGTTATATCTAAGGTTTTAGTCTCTCATTCCTTCAACATGAAAAGTTACAAGGGATAGTTCATCGACCATTACTGAAACAGAGTAGAGTAGTAATAGGGAGACAATGGAATGCTCTACATTCCTCTGGAAGAGATCTATTTGTCATGCAGCTCTATGAAATGACTAAGATCAGTATGTTATATGCTATGATGAAGTTTCAAGTGTTCTAGTGGTCCACAGAGACATTACTCAAGTGACAGAGGCATCACAATGTACCCTGGAGCCTAAATATACAAGTTAAGTTCTTCAAAAGATGAAACATGTATAAATCTATTATCAAATCTTGTGTGGAGGTGGTATATGGTCCAAGACACATCAAATATGATCCACATATAGATAATTCTCATTTTTTGGTACCACATCAAAATGTCATAGCTGTAAGCAAAGTTGTAAGTATAACTATCTTCCGGAACTCTAAGTACCTAAGCCATTCTTGAATTCCTTCAAAAAATTTAGATAGTGGTGTACGGATCTGATGAGTAACATCTATTGATATCTTTGATCATTTCTAGAAGGTTCCATACCTTGCACTTCACCGTAATATCATATTTTGGGTTATGAAGCATCACATAAGGTCCAGAAGACTCAGTTCTCTATAGACTGATACATTTCTTGTCTTGCGGATGCATAGGTTGGTATGATACTTTTCTAATAAGGTGTATGATTGTTATTGAGCTCTTGCATGATTGAATCCTTGGCCTATGTCAAACTTTGTTATCTGCTAATAGAAAGGGCATACATACTATTCAACGGACCAACAAATCCCTTATCAAGTAATCTACCGGCTACATAACGTGCTACATTTACATTGTCAAACCAAGGAATCATATTCTTCTTGGATGATGCTTGTATTGTGTGTACAATTAAGGATTCCTGAGTTTTATCCTAGAGGTTGTGTAAGGGAAATAAAACAATTACAATATTCTAAGTAAAGAGGAATAATGGAAACAACTAGATTATCCAACACAATAGTAATCAAATGTCTGTATGTAACTTCTATGTAAAAGGGGAACTAACAAGTAGTTTAGTTCGGTGATCACCTTGACTCAATGGACTTGACAACATAAACTATTGAGGTTAAACTACTTCACATGATTCATAACAACAAAATATCAATCACACACACACACACACACATATATATATAAATACAGTTTATAAAAAGAACATATAAACAAGGTGGAGAAGCACAGTACCTCAAGTGGCTGGTTTGAGTGGCTGTGATCCCACAAGATCTAACTAAATCTCTACTAAATCTTTGTAGTCATAAACAGAACTCAAAAACACATACTCCTTTATTGAATGCTAAAAGTAACAAGGATACAACAAAATCTGCTACTATATCTCTATTCAAAACCGTATGAAAACAAAATCTAATCTTACTCTATTCAATCTAGCTAATCAAGATCAACATTATTTTTATGAGTAAAGCTACTAGACAATAAATGTATTAACTGCCCATTATCCCACATCGTAGGAAAAGGACTTTATTACAGAGAAACAAAAAATAAGAAACTAACTAACATGAAGATGGCAAAGAAAACACAGTCCTACTACAATTCTACCTCTTCATTATCCATAAAGATTAATCAAGACTTAGAAATAGAATCATAGAGCACGATCTGGGTTCCTCAACTGCATCATTTATTGAAAGATAACCATTATAGAGTCATGGATGACTCATCCCAGTCAATTCAGGATCTTCTTCCTTTGGCTGTAGGTACTTGTATCATCTTTTGCCGGTATGATCAGCATCTCCTTCGGTTGCGGGTTGTTCAATGTTCTTCATGATACAAAGCCAAGATTTTGTTGCATGATGAGTTAGTACTCTATATAACATTTATGCATCACTTATCACTTAGAATCAACATAAAATACCAACTTATCACATGAACAATCTATTATCCACACATAATTAATTATCAGCATATTATATACCATCTTCATGCTTTAGTGTCTTAAGGATAAACATGGAGGGTGATCCCACAATAGTGGGTTACACTTTTTTGCCAAACTTGACATTGAAATCAACATTTTGAACTAAATCTTCACTTTCTAACACCTCTAGCCGCTAAACCATTAGGAATTTGAAGATGATGCAAACTAGTGATTTATGAGATTTTGTCTGTAGATATTTTTTTAAAAAAAATTGGAATTAAATTGTAATTTTTTTTGCATCTCCTTTGATAACTAGTTTTTAATAGAAAAAAACATTTTTTAAAGTGATGTGTACTCCATAACACATAACTTTTTTTCTACAAAGGATAAAATTTTGATTCTTTTGAATTTAGATTGGTAACACCGATATCTAGGGCATGCATTTGGTTTCATAATGTTTTGTTGAATATTTTTTTAAATTAAGTTTTGAAGTCAAACCAATTATAATTTAGACATAGGCGTATTCCATAAAACATAACTTTTTATGTATGTATCAAATTTTTTTTTTTTTGTTGAAATAAGGACATCAATACCTAGGGCATACATATTTTTTAGAATTTTTTTTCACTAATTTAGTAATTTTCCATGTGTGTAGAATAGAGAACTTGATGTTCATTGAAAAACCTATGTTTAGTAAAACTAAAAAAAATAATCATAATAAAATCTAAATATATCAAAACTATACTCATTGGAAAGCTTGTTTTGAGGACTACGATCCTCCAATTTGGTTTGGCAAAGGTGAATCCATTTGGACCTTCAACTAGGCTTTGAAAGCCAAAATTTTGCAGAAGAAAAGGAAAGGGAAGGTGTCTAGTGGGGGTCTTCATTCGAAGACAACTGCAAACGAAGGTGGGTGACATCCTTTGTCCAAAGATTACACACCTTTGAATGAAGGTCCAAAGATAGCGCAGATATCCCCATAGCAAACACCTTTGAACGAAGGTACCTTGCATTATAAATAATGAGGGTCTTCGATCGAAGGTGTCATTTTATTGTTTTAATTTGGTGCCCAAAGACCTTCGAATGGAGAACACCTTCAAATGAAGGCATCATTATTTTAAGATTTAAAAATCCCGACAGGACCTTCGAGCGAAGAAAGCACCTTCAAACGAAGGTGTTTTCTATAGTTTTTTTGGCACTTTCAATTTTTCTTCGTCCACAAAAGTGTAACCCACTATTGTGGGATGACCCTAGACATAATTAATACATATACGAGTCTAGAAATATCTTTGGGAAATAGGTAATTAAAGAAATAAAAACAAGACAAATGATGGTCTCATTAGTTTGCATTAAGTTTTTAGCTTCTCCCCAATAATTGAAAGATGAACAATTGATAGTGTTAAGTAGTACATGAGCCGATTGGTTAAGTACCTAGTGCATGCGGAGGATCTTGACTAGTTTCTCCAAGTTTAAAAGGTGTGGAAAGATGTGTCTTGATATTCTTCATAATGCCCCAAGGTCCGCAACAAGTTTGTTATCACTTTGCATGTGTTGTGGCCAACTAGTGAGTAGCTACACGTTACATTCAATATTGTTCTAGATGCCAACCCAATCAATGTTTCAAGATCTTGTGGAAAATATATATCAAAGATATAATTCATTTGAAAGGTAAGTAAGGTGATTGTGAATACAGAAGAGCAGAAGAAGATATGAAATGTGCAGAATCAGTTTGAAGGCAGATATTGAGCAAGAATAACAGACTACACCATCAACATATAACAGATGTGTTCTCCATAACAATCGTTATATCTATATTATCATTGTAATAGCAGTGAGCTAAGCATTCATGGAGTAGTAGCTTCCTTGGGTTGAAACCCTAAAATAATGTTGTAATACTTTTGTAGTGAGCATATTATATTGTGAGGTAATCTTCATCGTGGTTTTCCCCTATTTTAGGATTTTCCATGTAAAAACACTAGTGTTATGTGTTGACTCTTGATTTGCATGTTTTCCTTCATGTTTTCAAAGCTATTCAGTTTTATCAATAAATGTTTGATTAAAGTTTTTAAGTGTGCTGATTCACCCCCCTCTCAGCACCCCATTGTGTTCAACATGGTCTAGATATAAGACTTCACTAAGACATCTAAGAGTTATTGGTTGTAAGGCATATACACGTGCCAAGGGAGAAGTGAACTAAGTTGGAGATCAAAGCTATAAAATGTATCTTTATTAGTTACAATTATGATGTGAAAGGATACAAGCTTTGGGATCCATTTGCAATGAAGGTAATTTATAGTAGAAGTGTGATTTTTAGAGAAACTAAGCCTTATTACATTGTTATATAGCTAGAGAAAATTGAATAGAAGAAAGATGTGACTCAACTTCCTTCTATGCCTAAAAAATTTGAATCTAGGCCCCATTTAGATAAGAAGTTGAGGAGAGCTCATCAAGCTCCGAATCTTTAGAAGAAGAGGAAGAACCTCCACCTCATCTTGTTCAAAGGTCTACAAGATGTAGGCAACCACTAGAAAGGTATGGGTATTCTCTTTATGATTGGAGATGTATATTTTCTTTAAATAATAACATTGATGAATTAAGATTAGGGATTGTGTTTCTCTAAAATTCCCCTCATCCTTTTGAGTTCTTCTTGTTCTAAGTTCTATTGTCACTCCAAAAAATTATGAAGTACCCTATTTAGCTCTTGCCTAACCGCATTGAAATCCTCATCTCATTAGTATTAATTTATAAATCTCATCATGCATAAGTTTTCAATACCATGAATGCGCAATTAAAATCATGATTTTTTTAACCTATACAATTATTATTCTCTTCTCTCTAACA
This sequence comes from Cunninghamia lanceolata, assembly GCA_027924645.1. Classification (NCBI taxonomy): domain Eukaryota; kingdom Viridiplantae; phylum Streptophyta; class Pinopsida; order Cupressales; family Cupressaceae; genus Cunninghamia; species Cunninghamia lanceolata. The sequence continues at coordinate 2,609,309 of BSBN01000554.1, read as the reverse complement.
CCAATCTATAAACCTCATTATGTGAGTTTTTAAAGTGTCATGCATAACCACTAATTACAACATAAACACATTTGTAATTTTTTTACTTCTTCATTATAAATTATCGTAGTTTATTTCTAATTAAAACCAAACAGATTGAACTCAAATTAAATTAAAAATATCAACAAATTCACAAATTTATTAACTATTTCATCAAGAAAAGGGATGTGAACAACATTATAAATATCTAACCATAAATGTCACAAAATCTACATACACTTATATAAAACTACATATTGAATCTAGAACATGCAATTAAATAGTTAACCTAACATAGAAAAAATATAATACAATTAATCTAAACAAAAAATATACAAAATGGCAAGGGTAACTGGGAGTCCTCTCCCATTTCCTATTGGTCAAGCATCTTTCCATTTACTTGAAGTGTTCCTCACCTTTTATTTTCTCTTTCTCTACCTCCTCCTCTAGCGTTTCATTTCATACATATGTAGGTTTTATGAAAAAAATTCAATTAAACATCCATGTTATCATAAAATAAGTCTTTGATAGATACCCCAACACTGAATATAAGTAGTGAGATCTCCATTGTACTCTATGCATCTAATTTTATGAAGCCAACATCATATTCTAGATTGCCAAAAACTCAAGACAAAAATGAAACCAAAAAACTTTCTTAAAACTAAACATAAAACCTTGTTCCTTCATTATTATTACAAGTATGACATAAAACATAGTGCACATTATTATAATACGATCCTATTTTTTAGATCACTTCATTTAGCCTCACCAATAATCTCCACAAGAACATTCTCCCTATTTAAAATGATGGAAATAATTTGCATCCCTCATGATAATTTCTCTTGCAACAATATTGGAGATAAATTTTGTTGCAATGTGGCAATCAACACATACTCAAAGGTTCTTCACAACTATAATAGTTGTTCTAAGGGGCATGTCTAACAAACCAAAAACAATTACCAAAATTTCACTATGGTGGCAGACAAACAATTCTTTTTCCTGCTTTTCCACATCACTAAGTAAATATGTTGAATCTAACAAATACCCTGCTACCTTCATCTCCCAAGCCAATTTCTCCAACTTTGCATATATCTCCTGTGTCTGTGGATGCAATCTATCTCCTACAAAAAAAACATGTACCATTTTATGGCCTTCAATCCAAGTACATCTAGGGATCTTTCTAATTCATTTATCTTTCATCAATGTCCTTACCAATTGAACCTTACACCACTTGCCCACTTTTACATAGATGTTTGAGAGAAGAACATAATTCACAACATGTTTTTAGGATCCAAATAAAAAAGCAATGTTGCGACAAATTATCCTAATCCTATATTCATATGTGATCTGCATGCAGTGCCAAGAAAACACATCCACACAACCACTACAAGTTTAACTAGCATCTTAATTAGGGTGTCCTCAAGATAGCCAACATGGGCAAGAAGGTCAACCATGCACACATAATGATCAATTGTAGGTGTAATGCAATAATGGTTACTCATGTGATTGAAATGTGTGCAACCCTTATCCATTAAACCTATAGGGTTACATGCACATAGAACACAAGAAAAGCTTATAATGTCAGGATATGTTCCAAAGTGCTTCCTTAATTTTAAGATTTTGAGAGCATCCTTGCAAAATCCATTTTTTGCACATCTTACAATCATCTCATTCTATGACACCACATTTCTTTGAGGTATTTTGTCAAACAGTTCGCATGCCTTATCTATGCTTCCACATTTACCATAAATGCCTACTAGAGAAATTCCAACTGTAATATCTTACAATAATCCCCCTTCCATTATGCTTTGATGGATGTACATAGCCAGTTCCAAAGCTCCCATTTTAGCACAGGCAAGGAGGATGCTAGATTTACAATGCTAATTTCATTTACTTGAAAGTTTCGAAAGCCTTGCCAACAAATCCATTTTGTGCATATCCTACAATCATGGCATTTTGTGAGACCACATTTCTTTGAGGCATTTTGTCAGACAGTTCACATGCCTCTATGTATCCACATTTTGCATAGATATATACAAGAGCAGTTGCAACTACATCTGACAAAATCCCTCTACCCTTTATGCTTTGGTGGATGTCCATACACTATTTCAAAGCTCCCATATGACATAAGATAATTACTTTCCAAATCTAGGAATCTCCAGATACATAGCCTTTGTATTTTAGCCTCTAACCATCCATGGCTTTATTTGTCTAGATCATTCAATCTAGGTCAATTACACATAGGTATTTAGATTCATTCACTAGAGCATTAAAGAATCATGTCACATGTCTTAGAGATTAACCCAAATAATAATATAAAGCAATACTTCAATAGGAAGATATCAAGATTTAGAGGTTTCATAATTAGCTTTACCAAATGACAACAAAACACTATAATATCCTAATAAAATGAACATGTACTCATTAAGCCTTCTAGGAAGCTCATACAAGCCTTTAAGTAATTTATATCACACACTAGAATCATAGTTTTTAAAAACTAACTCTATCTATGAGGTGATGGGTCAAATTTTACACAAGTAGTTTACACAAAGTATTATAATCTTTAACTATTAACATATCCTATATAGTTCTCTAGACTTTACAACTTAATGCCTTAAGACAAATTAATAACAAGTCTCTTGATCCTTAACCAAGAATTTGATGATTGCCAATTACAACCCAATAATCCTTAATGCTTCCTACTACACATCTTTGATGGCATCCTTAAGCAATCTCTATCCCTTTCTCCTATAGACATATTGGGTAAACAAAGATCACAAAGTTCATTACAACAGTCAAATATAATTGTAGTTAGATTCATGAATTTAGAGATAACATTCATTCATCTTTATTGCAACTAGAGTTATTCATTAATTCATAGAATGTAGGGTCATGTGTTACCAATTAATTATTAGAGTGCATAGGACTTTGCTTAGACACCAATCCAAGTATCATGTCTACTTTTCATCCTATCCACCATTACAAATGACGTCTTCAACTTCATAGGGGTTTTGGTGAGGTGTGTGGCCATTCAGAGGTCTTGAACCCATTTGACTGGTGCAAGGCTTCTACCATCTAAGCAATTTTGTAGCTAATTTCTAGAACCAATCCGAAAAAACCATGGTTGTCACAATTTAATAACATCACAAGTCACACACATAATGCACATCCACAAAATATTATTTCACTAGTTTAAACTTAAGCATATACCTCATCTAAACCTTCCCCAACTCCCTTAATCTCACATATTCTTCACTAGTTTCTATGGTGAATTGTAGCTACAATTATGATATCAAAACTACTCTAGAAGTTAAATATGTAAGTTTTATGAACATGTAGATACATTTTTGCATACATGTCTACCATAACAGTTGCAACTACCTCTGACAAAATTCCTCTGTCCTTTATGCTTTGATAAATGTCCATACTTTATTCCAATGCTCCCATTTGGCATATTCTGGTAGGATGTTGGCAAAGGTTGTAGAGTCTGGGTTTACACCTACCCATTGCATTTGGTTGAAAGTTTCTAAAGACTTTTTAACAAATCCATTTTGTTAATGTCCTGCGATTAGGACATTCCATGAGAACACATTTCTTTGAGGCATTCTGTCAAATAGTTAACGTGTCTTGTTTATTCTTCCACATTTTGCATATCCTGCAATCATGGCATTCTGTTAAATAGTTCTTTGAGGCATTCTTTCAAATAGTTCACGTGCCTTGCCTATGCTTCCACATTTTGCATACATGTCTACCAAGGCAATTGCAACTACAACATCTAACAAAATTTGTCTATCCTTCATCCTATGATGGATGTCCATACCCTGTTCCAAAGATCCCATTTTGGCATAGGCAGGATGCTGGCAAAGGTTGCAGAGTTTGGATTTACACCTGTCAATTGCATTTGGTTGAAAGTTTCTGAAGCCTTTTCAACAAATGCATTTTGTACATATCCTACAATCATAGTATTCCATGAGACCACATTTCTTTGAGGCATCTGGTCAAACAGTTCACGTGACTTGTCTATGCTTCCACATTTTGCATACATGTCTACTAGAGCATCTCCAACTGTAATATCTGACAATAATCCCCCTTCCATTATGCTTTGATGGATGTCCATGCCATTTCCAAAACTCACATTTTAGTAAATGCCGAGAGTACGCTGGCAAATGAAAACTGATCCGGTTGGAAACCTATTTGTTACATAAGGTGAAACGGTGCGACTGCCTCATGAGGATATCCATATCTTTTTTCATTGTAGCAACCATTTTCTAGGAGAGGTGATCTATTGTTTTATGCAATCAAATACTTACGACCATCCACCAAACTTCTGGCGGAACATAGTTTCAATTTAAACGTTAATGTTAATGGTGACTACTTCTTAAATGGGGACAGACTTGGTGAAACAAACGGGCCCACATCTGCCACCTAAGCAGTCAAAGCTTAGAGTGTGTGATTTAAGCCCATCCCAAATGTATAGGTTGATTGTGCCTAAATGTATGGGCCAACTGTGTCAAATGTATAGGCCAAATGTGCCTAAATGCATAGGCCAACTATGTCAAATGTATAGGCCGACTATGCCTAAATGTGTAGGCCGACTGTGTCAAAATGTATAGGCCGATTGTACCAAAAGATATAGAGCCTGACTATGAAAAGTATAGATCAACATTGTAGTGATTGGATGTTAAATAAAACCATGCTTTGGTTGTAGAAATTTAGTATGGGTCGATGGAAGACTTAAGAGAGACCTGAGAGAAGGTCATTTGTCTTAAAAAAAGTATTCTTCTCAATACAATAGCTAACCGAGAAGGCATAAAGTGTGTTTGAAAGCTTAAAAAGCTAGTTAATGAGTCAAAGTCACTATGTAGGAGCACTTGACATTAGACCACTATTTCCAAGTATATAAAGAAGAATGAGTTGTTTTAGATGCTATTCTAGAGTTATACTAAACTATCTATATCCTAGTTTTGTAGAGGAATAATATTTTACCCAATCTTAGGCTAAGAATAGCCACAAGATTGTCGAGAGATATACTTACTATGGCAATGAAAGGTCATGATATAGATTAATTTGTTATTTTGGAATTCTCTTTTGATATACATGAGGAATTGTATTTAATTCGCAGGTTTATGAAGTTATAGAATTATCTTTGATAGATTGTGACTCAAATATTTATATTCCTAGATTAAGATAGATAAAGTCTTTAATCGTTAAACCCTATGGCTTAAATGTCAAATCTTGTATGTATAGAAGAACCCAGATGAGCATGGAAATAGATAGACTAGTCATTGAGTAGATGACAGGTCATCATAGACCCATGAATTGTAAGGATGCAAAGAGGGACTCAATGTATGTTACATAGTCACCTAAGCTCTCACCTTAGACTTGTCAAGATGACTAGTAGATAAGGGATTATGATATGTCTTTAAGACCAATTTGGTATAAACAAGACAAAGAGAATTATTATATATATGATATGAATTGAAAAATAAGAATGTTGTCTCCAAGTCGAGAAAAGAGTGAGTGAACATATGACTATACATTTATATGAAACGTTGGCCAAAGTAATGAAAAAGTCACTACTTGCATTGTCGGTTCACGGTGTACTAGATAGCTAAACAATCATAATGGGTCATACATAGCTAAAGCTAGACTAGAGTTGTAAACCCAATTGTCATTAGCTAGGACACATCACTAGTTCTTAGATGGCATAAAGAATCAATTAATTCTCATTATCTATTACCCTCACAAAGGGAAGGGCCACTTCTAGTAGGAAGGTGTGTGGGGGGCTGTCAGTCTGTAGTTGGAGGAAAAGCACTAGGGTGATGCTCTCTCTCTCTCTCTCTCTCCTGCAATTGACTGTCGAAGACTTGTGAACAGGAATACATTACTTATTTTGTAAATGATATTGATAAAATTGTAATTTGTAACAAATACGACCATTTGATATATGTGAAAAGTGGTATTCGCATGTGAAGCAACCATATTTTGAATATATGTATTGTACTTGAAATTTCAAATGTAATATCTCTGCTTACAGATAATTTAAAAAAAATAAGTGAGATTTTTACTTTATTTGTGTTTAAGGATATTTAATATTCTAGTTGGGACGTTACACCTAGATCCTAATTTTACTCCTCCCAATACCTACATCCCATGTGTAGTTTTTCACATCCTCCCCTCTTCCTCAATCCACTACCACTCTGCTTACCACTTCCATGTTTCCTACCACATCTATTGCTCCTACCACTACTTTCACTAGCATCATCTCTACTTCCACCATGGCTACTTCCCACTTTGTTCCTCCTTCCCTCCCTATATATTCATCTCATTACACATCTTCATTTATCCCCACATTTCCACCCATCTTATGTACCTTATAACCAACCTCCTTTCTTGGTTCATAATCCTCTATTGTTACAACTCCTTCACCCTAGATACACTAATTCAAAACATATATAAAGTTAAAAAAAATGTTGATACTGTGCCTAGGGGACAAGACATTGATGAGTTTATGGAAGTCATGCAACACCATTAGCATTTGAGATTGTTACATATCCTCTACTTTCTAGTTTTGTGGCACCTCACTTTGAGATGTATGATGGAAAAGGTGACCCAAATACATATTTATGTTCTTTCATTGCCATATGTCTAGACTTTGTGTATGACGATAAGTTACTAGCCAAATTCTTTCCAATAACTTCAAAAGATTATGTTATTGAATGGTTCCTTTTATTTCCTTAAGGGGTCCATACATGAATTTTCTGATTTGACTAAGGCACTCTTAAAGAAATTCATATTTAATATGGGCCTTCACATTACTAAATTTGTAATTTATTTGAGTGTGCTCAAGGACTAAATGATTGTATACATGATATTATATCATAAGATTTTAGTCTTTGTGTTCTAAATTGCACCATCCCTTGCATTAATTATAAAATATTTTTTCAAGACATTCATCAAACTAATTCTTAATAGTGTGTATCTCAAAAGATTTACATATTTTGTGGACATTTGTGCAAATATGAAAATAATTGAATCCAAGATTTTAGTCAATAATATCTTCAAATATGGATCATCAACCTCCAATGCATCTTCATACCCTTCCCAATTTCAAAAATCTACATCTTTTTCTAAGACTAGTGATTGAAAAGATAAGAAGGAAAATTTTCATCAAGTTGCATATACTTTTAATGTTCCGTCTTTCAAACAAATTGCTTCTCAAAAATTTTACGAAGATGTAAGAACCTTTAGACATTGCACTTTAGAGTTTATTCAGCTCTAATTTGACCAATTTTCCTCTTCTTATGGAGTAAAAAGTATCCCTATGCCTTTTACCTCCTAGTTTAGCTCCTAGGTCCCCGTGTTTACACTTTGCAAGCTTAATACTTGTTGTCATGTAAAAAGTTTCCCTATGACTTTTTACCTCCTAGTTTAGCTTCTAGGTCCCCTTAATTTCATTATGCATGTTTAAAACTCATCCTAGAGAAAATTCCCCTGAAATCCATATCAAATGGGACCTAGGGATCCACTTTAATGCTTAATCAAGACCCAAATCATGCCTTGGGACTTGGGTGCCCGTGTCCTAGTCCAGGTTGATTTGCCAAGACCTAAATTTAAGGATGTCAACATAGGACCTTTAAAAATGTTTCCCTCTATTGGCCTTTTAAATTTGAATTACGAATGTTAGTAGGAATGCATATATAAGTGAGTTTATGTCTTCATTTTACACTTAGATGGATAATGCAAACTTGTGATATTGAGCTAAGGGACTTCAAAGAATTAATTGTGTTGCAGAGAAGAATTGTGTTGTTATTGTGCAGATTTGGATTCATCAATCCATCTCCTCATGGTGTGAAAGATCTTCATCTCTATGAGGGCTTCACCTCTAAGGTGAAATCTATTTGGGTTTTAATCATTCTATTTCATCATTTGATTTTGACCTCTACCCTATAAGGGAATGCACTCTAACTAACAATAGTGTTGGAAGGCTTGGATGCCATTCTGAGGCTTGACTAAGGCAAGCTCCTAAACACCACAACCCCCAAACCCCTCTCTTTGTGATTGCAGGTTACGGGTGCGAGATTTGGTGAAGTAGAGTTGTAGAGAAGAAAAGTAGAGGATAGAGATTTGAGATCTGGAGAAAAAGTGCAAAATTCAGCCCTACTGGACTAGGGTATCCACCCCGTAGTCCTCTCGACAGGATTCATCCCCAAAGCAGGATCAAGATATCATCTGACACACCTCTCTATTCCAATTCTATAGAAAAATTGCCCTATTGGACTAGGGCACCTGCCCCTTTGTCCCCAAAGTTTCTATCTACAAAAGCTAACTTAAGACAAGTTTCTAATCCTTCCTGAGTGCCCTCCCATGTGGTGATCTGTAGCAGTTTATTCATTTGTACCTGATTTCATTATAATTAGGGTTTGAGGCTTATCGAATCTAAGGTTTGACAAATCTCTCAATCTAATCAATTTTTCCATATCATTCCTGAGTACATCAACCTATAGCTAAGTCCTCTTCATCTGTAGTGACTTGGCTTGATTGTTGTCCTTGAGTGTTATTGTGAAAGGAAGGTTTGATTTGATAGACTTGGCACTATTCACTATCTTCCCACTTTTCATACATAACATTTTGGTGAACCCGTGTTTTTATTGAACTTGCATCTTGCTGAGTATTGTAATCAGTCATTGCATTCATTCATATCACATTTTTTATCTTGCATTGAAAAATTTTGCATACATTTGGAAAACATTGAAAAAACAAGCATTATAGGCTTGCATTAAGGCATAGTTTTGCATATTTTTCATTGCATATCATAAAAAGATTTAATTTTCTGATATTTGCATCAGATCTGAATCATTAATTCATATCAAATCTTGCATTTACAAGCTTCATTTGCTAGGGTTTTGCCTAAAAAGTTGCATTTTTCATATAACCTAGTCTTAGCAAAAACTAGGGTTTGTAGACAAAATTTCATTTTCAGATTTTGCTACTCCTTTTCAACATTCATTCAAATCTAATTTTTAAGTATAGTGTTGGATCATAGCACACACTTTTGTATCCTAGTTTTGAAACTTCCACATTTTTCAATTACACGTTGTGTATTTCAACATAAGGAATTTAACCTCTCTCTAATATTTCGTTGCAAGAAATCCTACAAGTGGTCTATACTACTTTTTGCAAAGAACTTTTAACATCTTGGACACTCTGTTTGTAGTGACACTAGTGTGTTTTGTTCTTTTCCAAAATCTTAAAAATCCCAGCTTCCTCAAACTAGTGTTGTGGTGCACAAAAGTTTCTAATATTGGTGATATTCGATAAATGAATAGACCTTATTGCATTTCATTATGACACCTTCATGTCATTTCTCTTTGGTATCTTTGTGTGCATATATCAAATATCTTGATTTTCATAGATTCTTAACCCTCATGAGTGAGAATCCTACAATATTAGAAAACTTAACCGAATTCATCTCCATGAATAGTCATGAGAAAGATAACTATGATGGCACTTCTTCTATGCATCTACTCTCTAATACATGTAATGGTAACCTAGCTTTGTCTATTTCACATCATGAATCCTCTCCCAAAGTTGTTCCTACTTGAGAGGATATTTTGGCGCAAGAAGATTAAATCATTAATACATTCCTTAATATCACCCTACCCTCCCTTCATTCCAATGCTCTGCCTTTGGAAGATGAAGCATTAGTGGATAAAGGGCCTCCTCTCAAGAATGATCCTCTATGGGTAGGTAAAGAATATTAATCTAATAATCACATGGTACATGAAGCTCCTATGGCTCATCCTATGGATCTTCCTCCTTTGATGGAATGTTCAAGTACCTTGGATATCTCTAAGGAGGTGAAGACCATGGATAGCCCTACTTTGATTGCAAATTCAAGCCCCTTAGACATCACTAATGATACAATCACTACCAACCTCCTTCACAACACTGTACCTTCCCTTAACTCTGATGTTCTCCCTTCAAAAGCAGAAGCATTGGTGGATGAGGAAAGGTCTCTCACATTACACTAGTAGAAATATGGCAAATAAATGACCAGGTGACTAAAAATTTTAGTCATGTGACCAAACTTTTAATCACGTGACTAAAAATTTTTGCAACACAGTTATAAATGACTAAATAAATGACTATTTTGGTCATTGGTTGAAATGACTAAATAAATGACCAAATAAATGACTAATTTAGTCATGGGGCAAAAAAACACAACTACAAATAAAATTGACTAAATAAAGGACTAAATAAATTCCTCTATTCTTTTTTCTCACTTTAGTTTTGGAGGGAATTAATGGAGGGATTGTGCATTTATGAATTTTGAACAAAAGTGAAACTTGTGAAGAAGCAAAGATTGTGCATTTAGCATGAGAAGATTGTTTGTGGCCGCCGATAATAGGGTATGCAGAGTAGTCGAACAAGAGAAGATTATTCATGGCCGCCAAGAATAGGGTATGCAGAGTAGTCGAATAGGAGAAGATTGTTCATGGCCACCAAGAATAGGGTATGCAGAGTAGTCGAACAGGAGAAGATTGTTCATGGCCACCAAGAATAGGGTATGAGTAGTCAAACAGTAGAAGATTGTTCATGGCCCCAGTTCTTTGAGTTTGGAAATAGTTTTGAGATCATCGTGTGAATGAAGAAAGGAGGGAATTTTGGGATTTCCAGCTATAGACAACAACTATCAAAGGAGTAGATAGATGATAGATAGACAATAGATAACAAATGGTTTTATGAAGCAGAGGTAGGGTTTTCCACGTACCTCTATTCTTCTCTTAGCCTGCTCTAACGTTTTGTATCTTTGAAAGCTTGGTGCTCTGTCATTAGTGACTGTTCTATCTCTTTCAATGACTATATGAAGAGGTCTCATGGTTCTTTATTGATAAAGTTCTACTTTTTCCATTCTTGATTTATACTTAGAATACCTTGGCATGAAGGAATTTGATGGTCTTCAACTTGTGACTTAGACACTACCCCTGTGTGTGTGATTCAACCTTTGAAAGATGATTGTATTTTCAAAATGACTATCACAAAATAGAGAATGAAAGCTTGTTATTGAGAATGTAAGACTATTCCATATTTTATTTCATTCCTTAATTATGCTCTTCACTATCTTTACTATCTCTTACTGCTATCTTGATAGTAACCTTTGTCATGAAAACCTTGTTCATTGCTTCATACATGAACTGATCTTTGTTGTCCTATCATGAACTTGCCTACAAATTCCTTAATACAAAGATATCATTGATGATGACTGTCCTTTGTATGTAAAAATCTATCACAGTCACATTCCCTTTGTCCATCTGTTGCTATGACTATCATATAGCTTATTAGCTTGATTTTGATAAACTTGAAGATTCTATTCATAGACTTTTGACTGTAAAAAATCCTCTCTGTTACTTTTGTTATTGATATATGACATAGTTTTCACATAATTCACATTTGGATGCAAAAAGATTGTCAATATTCCACTGTCTTTTCTCTATTGTTGTATCGCACTTTGGTGACTGTGATTAGGGCATCTCTTTGAATGGATAGTGATCTCCGCTTTTCTTTTGTGGTGTTGTGCATTACTCTTTTTGATGACTAATTTCACTGTCAGTTTGATGACATGACTGTCATCACTTTCAAAGGCACTTGTGTCACTGTTTTAGCATCTATATAATGACTATCTTTGCCTGATAAAATCTTCAAGGATTAGTTAACTAATTAGGTAAGGGTTTGTATTTTTACAAAAGTGTTTGGCTTCATGGATTTTGTATTTTCATCTTTTCAATGCTGCTAGAGACTGTAATATCTACCCCCTCCTTTGCAATCAAAGGCATGACTGTATTCTCTATATTGTTTTTCCTATTGTCATGATTGTCATTTGAAATGGTTGACATCTTGAGTCCTTTATTTGGTGACTTTGCATATGATTTTGGCAAGTGATTTGCTGCTATGAATACTTCATCACAATAGTTATTTAATTGGGGTTTTAAAGTGTAATCTTGATAAATTGTTTAGTATTTCTTCTAAATGCTATTTATCTTATGGTTTACATAGCTTGTCTATATTTCTAAGTCAGACAACTTGTAAAATGTATAATTGTCAGCATGGGAATGAAATTGAATTGCTGTTGATGTTTGTTATTCTCATGGACATGTATTGAAGCACTTACTCTATCTGATGCATGTACCTAAAAAAATGTTTTAGGTGCATATAAGTGCAGCAGCTACTTGCATGGGTGATAAAGCTTGTTTGGAGAGGACTTTGAGACTTTTGAAAAGGCGGGCAAGGAATTCAGAGTTTGCTGTCACGAATTTGAAGTCGGCGAGGCCCTCTTCAGCAAAGTCAAATTTGGGGAGGCACTCTGCAGCAAATTCAAAGGTAATTCAAAACCCTCATTGCTAAAAGTGAATTGATATTTTTATGATATTTGGGGACGCTGCTTGTGGGCACCCCGAGGAAATATTTTCATGATTGAAGCTTGAAAACTCAATAGAAAATGTTATCTTCAATATTTTTGAAGTTGATCCTTAACTGATCCTTGAACTCAAATAAAACCACACCTCTACTTTGCATGATCTCCCTGCATGATGACTAGCTCAAACTGAAGGAAAGGTTATCCTAGCTTGACCATATGCATGATTGAAGGTTACCTTTTAAGATTTTATAATTAAAGGCCTTCTAGGCGTAGGATAGCTTATTATACTTAAATAATACTGGAATGCACAATATTATAGATGAATCAACATCGAAGGTTGACTACAGATCAATATCATGCATATGATGAGAGAGTAGCCAAAGAGAGGGAAATGGAAAAATATCCATGTCCATGTAATGACTTTCTTGGTGGAAGGGTGAGAAAAAGAAATGTGATCGATCAACATATGATAAGATATGGGCATAGTGGTATAAGCCCTTGGACTTACAATTATTATGAAGATATGATAGAATTGCAGACTGTGAGAGATGAAGAAGCAACAAACATAGATGAAGAGGTAGAAATGTTAGACAAAGGGTTTGAAGTTGAAATAATGTTGAATGAGGGTCTAAACGATGATTGGGCCAAGTTAATGGAGGATACTTTAAAGACTGTGTATGCTAATTGCAAGTTAAGTCATTTGACAACAATCCTTGAAATTCTTAACTTGCAAGTGGTGCATGGTTGGACAAATGAGAGTGTAGATTAGTTATTGGTATTATTAAGTTTGTTGTTACCAGCTGACTCCACATTGCCAACAAAATGAAGTCAATGTAAAAAGCAGATTAGTAAGCTTGGCTTGGGGTATGAAAACATCCACACATGTGTTAATGGTTGTGTATTATTTCACAAAAATCTTGCAAGTGAGAGTGAATGTCTGAAATGTCATGAAGCAAGGTATAGACAAGGGTTGAAATCAGCTGTGGTTCCTAGAAAGGTTCTTCACCACTTTTTGATAATCCCATGATTACTTCGAATGTATAGGTGCAGAGACATTGCTGAACTTATGCAGTGGCATGCCCAAAATAAGAGCATTGATGGAAAACAACGACATGTGCCTGATTCTAAGATGTGGATGGAATTTGTAATAGATGGCCTGATTTTTCTCAAGATCCTCGTAATATAAGGTTGGGTTTGGCTCTAGATGGGGTGAACCCATTCTCATATCAAAGTACTAAATGGTCAACTTGGCTAGTGTTTTTAATAAATTATAACTTGCCTCCATGGTTAGCAACTAAACCATTTTTCTTAATTCTATCATTGATTATACTAGGAAAGAAAAGTGTAACTTCAGATACAATAGATGCCTATCTAGAGCCATTATATGATGAGCTAATGGAATTGTGGAAAGGAATTGAAGCAATTCAATCTTTAAGTGATGGTCATTCAATCAAATTCACTTTAAGATCTTCCTTATTGGTTACAATTCATGATCTTCCTGCATATGGTACATTGTCTGGTTTCACTATTCATGGATACCATGGTTGTCCTACTTGCAACTTTAAGGATTTTGTGAGGCACTCAAGAAGTTTGTGTAAGTGTATTTATTTTGGACATCATGCTTACCTTAAAGTGGGTCATCCATATCGTCGACAAAAAACACGTTTCAATGGTCAAGAAGAGAATCGTGAAGTACCTTTTCTAATAACGGGTGATTACATTATTGAGAATGGACAAAAAAGAATGTCATTTATTGAAAATAGTTGGATTTCTGGTAGTAGATATGATCCATGTAATGAAAGTGGTGTAAAACGGTTGTGTATATTCTATAAGTTGCCATACTTTAAGGATATAGCCATTAGGCATACTGTTGACTTTATGCATACTGAGAAAAATATAGCCTATGCTATTATAGAAACTCTTTTTGGTGCTTTTGATACTATTTCATCACATGAAGACTTTCAATAACTAAAGATTCGTCAAAATCTTTGGGTTAAAAAATATGATGATGCAAAATATAGAAAACCCAGTGCTCCATATATCTGGATAGAGGAACAACGTGCACAATTCTTACAGTTGATGTCTCAGACTCGCTTTCCCATTGGATATGTAAGTAGTACTATCAGAAGCCAAACTGGCATTAATAGCTTAAGAGGCCTAAAGACCCATGACTATCATGTTATAATCAAAAATATTTTACCTATTGTGGTAAATATATCAGGTTTGGCAAAGGGGCCAAGATTGGCAATTATAAGGTTGGGCCTAATATTAAAGAGAATGAGTTCACATGTATTAGATCCTTCGAACTTTGATAGTTTGAGGGAGGAGGTTGTTGAAGTCCTTTGTCTATTGGAACAGGAATTTCCAGCAACAATCTTTAACATTTCTATGCATCTTTTGATACATCTAGAATATGAACTAGAGCATTGTGGTCCAATAAGAATGAGATGGATGTATCCTATAGAACAATATATGAACGTTTTGAAAAAAAATGTTCTTACTAGGGCAAAACTAGAAGGTAGCATGTCTGAGGGATATTCAATGCAAGAGGCCATTGGATTTTGCACAGAATATATGAAGGATTTTAAAAATGTCAATTGATGTGTATGGGATGATGATGAAGATGAGAGAGTTGCAGGTGAAGTATTAGAAGGAAATGGATGTTGCTTCAAGCTATCACATCAAGAAAGAAGTGTGATACATGCCTTTATTCTTCAAAACACATCTTCGTTCGATAAGTGACATAGGTTAAAAAAATTTACACAATTATTTATTTAAACATTTATATTATTAATCTTACTCAATTGCATTTACACATTTATATTATTAATCTTACTATTTGCACATTAATATTCTATGTAGAAAATATGAAGAAGAGAATCATATTTGGATGCAACATCGACCTCAAAAGCACAGACGTCATGATTTGGTTGGAGGTGATTCTTTTCCAAAATTTGAAGAATGGATTGCTAATGCAGTTAGTGATGCAAACGAAGAAGGTCAAGATATAACAACAGAGGAAAGTGAGCTTTCACAACCTCCACATTTATGGGCTATGTGTTTTAGTGGAATGTGAGCCTATGGTATCTATTTTAGAGTGGAGGAAAAAGACAAAGGAAAGACAAATTATGATTGTGTTGTAAGTGCTGAATCTCTTCATGAAACTGAGAAGAAATTCTATGCTGGATTCATCCAAGAGATTATTCAAGTGGATTTTGGTGAAAACAGTCCTATATTATTAAAATGTAAGTGGATCCAACCATCCGCATGTTAGAAATGTAAGCAACACTACTTCAATGGAAATCTGATTCAATATAAATTTCTGCAATCTTTAACTGTGTGTTATTAAGGGAGATTGTAACATATAAACAAAACTATGCTTCACATAAATGCAAAATCAGAAATATGAATGCATAACACAATTTTTAACATGGAGAAAACCCTTTTGGGTAAAAAACTCCACATAGGAAAGAGACCCAATGTTTGTATTAATCTGAAAATGATTTACAATACAACAACACTTCAACTCTCTCCACCAGTCTTCAATCTGACAGCATTCCGACAACACCTGAATACCTAAAATCTATATTGCAGGAACTTATACATGGAAAATACTTATAGAAACATTTTATAACTCATCTTAGGCATTCACCATCTCTCTCCTAAGATTATCCAACTCGTAAACATTAATTACCATCTTACAAGCATCTTACACTTGTCCAAAAACAACCATGCAAAGGTTGGGCTCCCAAGACTAAATCTGGCCTCTTACAACATCTTATGATGCACCATAACCCTCATAGATTCCACAAAAGATTATCTATCCAAGATAGGAACCTTGGGATAAATATAGCAAATATACAACTAACATATCCATCATATGCGTCATAGAATCACAAAATCTTATTACAACTTGCAGCTATCATAGATTCACTCACCAAACATTATGATAGTTGTCATACATGCCAAAAATAGTATATTCCTCAAGGGAGCATGCCTATTCTCATTTACCATGAGTTTTTACATTTGCCAACCGTAAATGTCACTCCGTAACTACCACCGGTAACTTTGAAATTACAACTGTTAATGAGACTACCTCATTCCCTTATGGGTAATTACAAATAACAAATAATAAATGGAATAAAATACAATATTGGAATTTACAAGGTTAATGGCACCTTATTCCAACATTCTCCCACTTGACATTATACATTGTAAATCAACCCATAGGAAAACACATGAAAAATAATTAGGCACTAGAAACAAGGCCCATGGCCTCTCTGCACCATACAAACTTCTCTGTGCTCACATGCTTGGTCAATGAATCTGCAACATTCTTCTGATTGTCTATCTTCTTCAGCTCAATCTCTCCATTTGCAACCAACTCTCGAACAAAGTGATAATGAACATCAACATGCTTAGTCTAAGCATGATACATAGGATTCTTGGCCAAACAGATAGCACTCTGGCTATCACAACCAATCTGAATGATCTTGCAATCAAAACCAATACCTGTACACAGTCTCCTCAACCAAACTGCCTCCTTAGAGACATGAGTAGAAGCCATATACTCTGCTTCTTGGTGGACAAAGCAACTGTGGGATGCCTCTTACTCATCCAACTCACTGTACCTCCAAACAGAGTAAACACATAGCCACTAGTGGACCTTCGACTATCCAAGTCACCTGCCCAATATGCATCAACAAAACCCTATATGTCCAAAGATTTATCAGCACTATTAGTACTAGAATAAACCAAACAATGGTTAGGAGTACTCGCAAGATATTTAAACACCCTCTTCATATAGTTCCAATGCTGTCTACCAGAGTTAGACATAAATCTGCTCAAAACTCCCACTACTTGGGCAATATCTGGTCTAGTGCAAACCATTGTATACATCAAACTCCCTACAACACTAGCATATGGCACATTAGACATATCCTCAAGATCATCCTCAATCTTTGGACACATATCTAATGAAATCTTAGTACCAATGGGTAAAGGAACTCTAATTGGGTTACAATCTTGCAATTTAAACCTTTGCACAATAGTATTCACATACTTACTTTTTGACAACCAAAGCTTTTTGTTAACTCTGTCCCTCCTGATCTCCATTCCCAAAATATACCTTGTAGCACCAAGATCCTTCATCTCAAATGCACCTGAAAGTTGGGCTTTAAGCTCACTAACCATACCCTTAGTATTGCTGAAAAACATGTCATCAACATATAAAGCAATAACCATTATAGAATCACCAACACAATGAATGTAAACACAATGATCCTCCTCGCTTCTAACAAAACCCAATTTCAAAATAAATGAATCAAACTTTTGATACCACATTCTGGGGGATTGTTTTAAACCATAGAGAGACCTCTTCAACCTGCAAACCCAATGTTCTTTTCCTTTTACCTTAAAACCTGTAGGTTGTTGCGTATAAATTTCTTCTTCAAGATCTCCATGCAAGAATGTAGTCTTAACATCCATTTGCTCAATCTCCCAATCATAAGCTGTAGCAATGGATAAGAGAAATCTAATAGAATTCAATTTAGCAACACGAGAGAATATCTCACCAAAATCAACTCCCTCTCTCTAGGAGTAGCCCTTGGCTACCAGTCTAGCCTTGTACTTCTCCAATAACCTATTTGCTCCAAACTTCTTCTTGAAGACCTGCTTACATCCTATGGCCTTTCTTCCTTTGGGAAAATGAACAAGATCCCAGGTGTTACAAGAGTCTAAAGCCATCATCTCCTCCTGCATGGCTAGCTGCCAAGACTCACTATCATCTACAGAAATAGCTCCCTTGTAGGATCTAGGTTCATCGTTAGTACTCAATAAAGCATATACACAATGGAAATCTAGTGGGGTATACCTATCAATTGGATTCTATTGTCTTATGGATCTCCTCAAGGGTGGAGTAAGAGACTCTACTTGTTCTTCTACATGATCATCTACACCAACTTCTTCTGTAATAATAGATTCATCTTTATTAGAACTTCTTGAATCTTCTTCTTCTTCTTCACCCCCCAATCCATCATTTTTTTCTTCTTGAGGTGCATCTTTCTACTCTAACTCAAAGTGCACTCTTTACCTTTTCATCTTTTTCTTTTGGCTTCTCAGGTTTAGAAATAGCTCTAAGTTCCTTGAAAATTACATCTCTAGAAAAGATAATCTTGCGGGTTAGCAGATTCTAAAGCTTATAACCTTTTACATTATCACCATATCCAATGAATGTACATTTTTTAGCCTTTGGATCCAACTTAGATCACTTTTCCTTAGGCACATGAACAAAAGTCTCACAGCCAAAAACCCTTAAATGTGAAACATAAGGTTTCTTACCTGTCCACACTTCATAAGGTGTCGAATCAAGAGCCTTACAAGGAGATCTGTTTATCAAGTAGCAAGTAGTACACACAACCTTTGCCCAAAAGCATTTATCTAACTATGCATCACTAAGCATACTTCTAGCCCTTTCCATAATTGTTTGGTTCATCCTTTCTGCAACACCATTCTGCTGTGGTGTATACGGAGTTGCCTTTTGTCTGATTATACCTGCATGCTTGAAAAACTCATCAAATTCCTTAGAACAATATTCCCCTCCATTGTCAGATCTTAATATTTTTATCTTTAAACCTAATTGGTTCTCTACTAAGACTCTGGATTCCCTAAACTTAGTGAAAACTTTAGATTTATGTTTCATAAAATAAATCCATGTAAATCTAGATACATCATCAATGAAGGTTACAAAATAACAAGATTTTCTGATAGATTCATTATCCACAGGTCCAAACACATCCATATGAATAATTTCTAACCTCTCTTTTGCTCTATTGCTTCTTGAAGGAAATGACTTTCTATTTTGTTTACCAAACACACAATGCTCACAGAAATCAAAGTGCTCATCAGAATAGGAGAAACCATCCAACAAATTTTTATTCTTAATAGTTTTTAATACATTATTGCTTGTGTGGCCCAATCTATGGTGCCACAACATACAAGTGTTTTCAAAAGCCTCAGATACATAGGAGGCATTATAAACTATAGTGGCTTCAAGCTTGTTGGTTATTTTTCCTAGACTGGATGCTTATTCCCAGTTATCCCTACAAGGTAGCCATTATTGATCAACAGGATTCCCAGGCCAGGGGCCAACAGTTTAGGAGATAGACTCTATAAATATCTCCTCTTCTTCTTTAGGCTCTGCAGAACCAAGGGGGGTATTCCCTACTCAACATCTATGAAATAAAACTGTGCAAAGACTGGGATGTTGACACAAAGTAGATAAATCCTCTATTAAGCAGACCAAAACTGTGAGATAAGTGCAAAGGGGCTAGCTTTGGGCCTATGTTCAGTTGTAGGATTTTAGATCCTAAAACTACTTCTAATGTCCTAAAAGGTTTGTTTATGAAGTTTGAGTTTGATTTGTATTTGGATGCAAAACTAGGACCTGGAGTGTAATCTCAATGCAAGGCTAGATTGGTGCCTATCCAGGGCTCGGAGTCAGTAGACATACACATGTGAATGGTCAACATAAACATATACCAAAGACTAGATATCAAGGGGATCTTAATATATCCGCTTTACAGATATCTCCCAAAACAGAGTGTTTAGTCATTCATGCTTAAGGGAATCCCCGCTGCAACATATTTTCTCAATGATTAATCTAAAACTTTTAATTTGTCCCTTGAACAAAGGTAGGAGACTAAACATTCAATATAGAGAACCCATATTCCTAAATCATAAATAACCCTTAGTTATTTAGACTCAAAAGAAAATATAGCCACAACATGGAGACAAATGATTAAACACATGCAATCAGTGCATTTCTCATATAAAACAACATGAAACCAATTAATTTATACGTGAAACATACAACATGAGACTCATAGACTCACAAAACATCTAGGACAGGGCCACCAATTAAGTCGTATTATATCACAGAGCCAGAAATTTGTCTAGTTTTCAACAACAAAATGAGTAACATAGCATGGCTTTTATACCATGACTGTGTACTCAGCAAAATAATTACAAGGCAAGGTCCAAATTTCTCGTCAGATACATAGCACCATAAATGACTCTCAAAATAATAAATGCAGCAAGGGACAAAATGTGGATAAACAAGAGGACGAGGAGCAGCTGAGCTCTAGCCCCACGCTGCCACTTGAGGATTTTCTTCTTCAGTCAGGTAGCTATCCAGTCAATCAGGCCATACCTCTGCAATTCTTGTGCCATTAATGGCACACCAACCCGTAGGACGTAGCAACGGTCTGCATCTGAAGATTCCTGCCAAGAAAGATGCATCGAGCCCAGGAAATCCTACGCTGATGAAAGTTTGAACTGTGACAGTCAAAATCCTACCTATCGCTTAGATCTGCAGTGCCAAAATAGTCTGAAAAGTCAAGAACAAATAAAAACGTACCACGTAGGCACCCCGCGCATCCATCGCTGACCATTTCAAAAATGCAAGATCAATAATCCCACATTCATCCTGCAATGCTTGCTTGACTATTATATAAACCAAGCCACGAGCAAACCTAGTGTCGTGCGCTTTTGCCCTGCATGACCATTGAACCACCTGCCATCAACCCATTGCTTTGACTCCCACCGATATCAAAACCCAATCGGCGAGACCAGAACCCATTGGCGGGCCAGAAAACTCACCTGTCGATATGTTTGTCACTCTGACGACCACCCTGCATAAACCTTGTCCATCAGAGATCGACAACACCCAGGAAACATCTGTCGATGCCTGTAGTTATGCCGACAACCCTGCTTGATTGGGGAGACCAACTTCATCGGCCAAACTCCAGCCTACCTCTCTGACACGCATTGTCACCCTGACAGATACCTCCATCGGCGCAACCAACTCATTAGAGAAACATTTTCCCCCTACGCTGATGAAGAATGTCATGCCGAAGACCATAAATCATCTCTTCGGTCATCGGAATAACCCCTAACTCAGTCACTGATGAAGCATGTCACAACGATGAAAGGAGCAAACTGTGGACAACATAATCGCTGAAACAAAAAAATGAACTCACACTGATGGACCTAGAAATTTTATAGGGTTTAAATAAAAAACCCTGCAATCGCTTAAGCTTAAAACCCTAGACATAAATGATTACCAACATAGGCTTTGATTAGGGACGTGCAGGCGCAAGACTACAGCGAGGACCAGACTACTCCGGGGCAGACCAGACAAAACTCAAAACCCAAAACGTGACCGACTACACAAGGCATATACAAAATATTTAGAACTAATCTACAGTGTGCACAGAAGGTACTCATTTATGTGAAAAAGGTTTTAAGGAATTTACCGTGCACTGGCAATTCCATTAGTTCACCATTTAGGGCTTGGAGAAAATAGGAATCATCTCCATAGATATTGTTAATTTGATATGGGCCAGTCCATAAGGGTTCAAATTTACTGTGCTTGCCCTTATCCTGATTCCTAGCATTCCACATAAGGACTAAATCACCTATTTGAAACCTTCTCCCTGTAGCTCTTCTGTCAAACAGATATTTCACTTGTTGCTGTGTCTTGATGTTTGTTTTTTGTGCCTCCCTTCTTATTTCATCAAGTGCGACCAGCTAATTTATTCTTTAAGTCATTGGGTCCCCAGTCTCCTCACCGTTCCCTTGGATGAATTTATAAACCGGCAGGAGGTTGTTCAAAGGCAACCTAGCTGCTGTACCATATACTAATTCATAGGGTGACCTTCCTATTGCTCTCTTCACTGCCACCCTATCAGCCCATAATGCCAACTTCAATTTTGAGTCCCAAGACCTCTTGTTTTTATCTACCATCCTTTTGATGATTTTTATGAGACTTTTGTTGCTTGACTCTGCTTGACCATTCCCCTGTGGATGATATGGAGATGTATGAGACAAATCCACTCCATATTTATTGCAAAAATCAACAAATTCACCAGACCTGAAGCACATAGCATTGTCTATGACCAATTTGGCTGGTACTCCAAATCTAGTGATAATATTCTCTAGAACAAAGTCCATCACCACTTTGCTAGTAGCTTTTTTAGTTGGGATGGCCTCAATCCATTTGGTGAAATAATCAGTGGCGACTAGAATCCAACTGTGCCCTCCATTTGATTTTTCTGTGATTTCCCCTATGAAATCAATTTCCCATTGCTAAAATGGAGCTTCTACAGTTATAGTCCTAAGGGGTAATGCACCTCCATATTTTAGCTTTCCTAAGGACCTTTGGCAAGGATCACATTTCCTTATCATTCTATGTGCATCTGAGAAAAGAGTTGGCCACCAGTAGCCAGCTCTAAGAGTTTTGTGGGCTGTTGTATGGGTGGCATAATGTCCACCACATACTCCATTGTACATGTCATTGAGAATATCCTTAGCCTGATTCTCATTCACACATCTGAGTAATACACCATCATGATTTCTCCAATACAACTCTCCTTGAACAATGATGTATTTAATAGCCTGTAGCTTCAAAGTTCTCCTCTGGATATCACTGAGATGGGAAGGACAGTTCAAATTCTGCAGACAATATACTATGTCCTTATACCACTCAGATCTTGACATATTTATAACTTCATCATGTACTACATTCACTTGGCATGCCTCTAAATTTGATTATGTCATTAGCTTTGCCAAACCTTGTCCTCTTACCAATTTCATGATCTATATCTCTATGTTGAACTCCTGCAATTTGTTTATCCATCTGCATCTCCTTCCAGTTACCTCCTGTTGAGTAAATATATCTTTGACTGTTGCATGAGGCACATATGCAACTATTTGAGAGCCCACCAAATATGGCCTGAAGCTCTTAACTGCTCTGACCAGTGCATATGCCTGCTTCTCCATTATATCATACTTTAATTCAGCAGCCTGTAATGACCTACTAAAGAAAGCTATAGGCTGTTCAAACCCTTCTTCATTCTTCTGCAATAAGCATGCAGCAATAGTATGGAAAGAAACAAATGAGAATAATTGAAATAGCTTGGAAAAATCAAGAGATTTTAGTATAGGAGCCATCTTTATAGCTTCTTTTATGTTCTGGAATGATTTGGTTGCTTCATCTTCCCATTTGACAGTCGCACCCTTCTTTAGCATCCTAGATACATCCTTGGTGGTCTCTACGAAGTTAGGAATAAATCTCCTAACAAAATTAATTTGTCCAAAGAAGGACTGATTATCTTTCACTGTTTTAGGGACCTAAATTTTGTCAATTGTAGCCACCCTCTCAGGATCAATCCTGATCCCTTCCTTGGAAACAATATGTCCAAGCAGTTTTCCTTCCACAACCCCAAAGGCACATTTCTTTGGGTTGAGTGAGATGCCATACTCTAATGCTCTAATAAAAATTTGCTCCAAATGCATACAGTGCTGCTCTTCTTTCTTTGAATAAGCTGTCAAGTCATCCTGATAAACAGCCAAAATTGAGTCAATCAATCCTGCAAAAGCAACATCCATGGCCCTTTGAAATGTAGCACCTACATTTGTCAGTCCAAATGGCATCCTCACATATACATATGTCCCCCATGGAGTAGTGAAAGTAGTCTTGAATTGCTTTGATTCCTTTACCTTCACTTGATTATATCCTAAAAATCCATCCATCATAGATAGAAGTTCACAACCGGTCACCTTCTGCAACATAGCCTCCATATTAGGTAGTGGATAATTATCCTTCAAAGAGGATTCATTCAAATTCCTAAAGTCCACACATAGTCTTATGTCACCATTCTTTTTTCTAACTGGGACGAGGTTGGACACCCAAGTTGAATGTCTGATAGGCATAATTATTCTAGCCTCCCTAAGTTTCATAAGTTCTTCTTGCATTTTAGGAGCTAAGGTTGGGTTTATAGGTCTCTGTTTTTGTCTAAATGGTTTAGCTCCAGGCTTCAAAGGGATTTCATGCTGAAATAAATCCTCTCTATAAGCTTTGAGGTCCTCATATGACTAGGCAAAGACATGCTTGTACATTCTTAGCAATGCAATCAGCATAACTCTGATGTGTGGTTTTAGCTATTTGCCAATGTATACCTTCTTGGGAGCCTGAGATGTCCCCAAGTTTACCTCTTCTAAATCATTTTTATTTGTTGGAGATGCCTTTGTAACAAATTGGTCCCTATTATCAAAAGCTCTCTCTAAAGCGACCAGCCCTCTAGGGATTTTGTTTGTTTTGAGTTGAATTATCTCCTTCCCTAAGAGAGTGTCTCTTCCATCTACAACTTCTACAAAGTTCTAGAAATCTATTTCTTGGTTCTCATATTCATCAATACAATGCAGAAATCTTAGTAAATACTTATCATCATTAAATACTTGCCAGCTGCATACATTGTCTGGCACTGCGGGTTTCAGTTTGACTTCAACATTTGTGACATCTGATAGAGTGATGTCACCTGGTCTGATAGCTACATTGGCTAGAAAATCTACTCTGACATTTTTTGATCTTTCTATCCAATTTATTGAAAATGTATCGAACAATTCTATTGTATCCAAAATAGCATGCTTATATTGTTTTAACCTCTTATTTTTTGATGCATACTTATCTCTAACTTGGGAAACAATAAGCTCTAAATCACCAAATACCTTGAGCATCTTAATTCCGTGCCTCAAAGCGACATTCAATCCTAACAGTAGAGCCTCATACTCTGCAATATTATTTGTACAGGCGAACTTCAACAAGAAAGAGAATTTTAGAAGCTTACCAGCTAGAGACAGAAATATAATCCCAGCACCAGAGCCTTCCTTCGAACAAGCTCCATCAAAATACATGGTCCATAGACCCTGTTGATCCAATTCTTGAATGCAAATGTCTCTCCCTTTACCCTGCTTATCATCTGAGACAACTCTAAAATTTTCACAGTCAGTGTCCACAAAGCATATATGCTCCTCTGACTCTTGGTCCTCAACTATTTCCAATGATCTTTCTTCTCTAATCAGTTTGACATCCTTGCCATGCATAGGGATCATAGCATATGACAAATATACTTGCATACTCCCACCAATCAATGCCGCCCACCTTCTTGACAGCAACATGCCATATTGTGGCTTGATGTCAACAACTGTTATGTTCATTTTGTAAGTTTTTTCTGGATATGCTGCCAGTCTGAAATCCACATCTTTCATGATTCCAATTGCAGGTACTTCTCTAGCATCCATGGCATAGCATTTCCCACATGCTTTGTCTATTTTTAACCCAGCTTGCTGCATGATAGCTAAAGGCATGATGTTTGTTGATGCTCTTGAATCAAGCATACAGTTCTTAATTATTTTTCCATTTATGACAAGGGAGACATAAAACAGTTCCACTTGTGAAGGGCATTTTGTCATGGTCATCCCAAGATACACCTCAGGAACTTCATCTTCATCCATACACAGGGCTTGTTTCTTACCTTGAGGTTCATCATTCAGCTTGGCTTGACATGGTACCCCTGAAATTAAGGATACTGCTTTATTTTTGAATTCTTCCATTTTCACCAGTTCCATAAGTGGAACAGAGAATTTTATCTGCGACAAAACTTGAGTGATGTCAAACGGAGCATAATTTTGAATAACAGTTGTAGCTTGCTCCATAGTTTTATTTTTATCCTGAGATGATTGAGCTTTGGTTTTTGTGGCTGCTTGACTGTCATTCTTGCCCTGAGAAATTTTATTTTGATCCTCAACCTAGGGAACTATATTTCCTAGTCCTTGAAGATCATGATCTATTTTTTGCTTAAAACCTTGCTTGTTATTGTTCCATTGTTTCTTATATGTTTCCGTCCCCTTATGACTGTGTACAGGTTGGCCCATAAAAGTATTCTCTGGTTGAGGTATATTGCTTACCTGAGCTTTACCCCTTAGGTTATAATTGCTTTTAACTTGAGCTACTGCTACAGCTGTGAGGGCTCTAATTTCTTCATCAGAAGGTCTCTTCAAATTACTCAAAAAATTGTGTGAATCCTGAGCATAGGCGTAGATATCTTCCTCATCTTCATCATAGGGAAATTGCTGCCAGACCTGAATCTCATCATTTGCACTTACATCAGCATTGTGAGAAGAGTATTCTCTGTTTGTAGACAACATATTGACATTCTTATCTTCCATGCAATGCAGCTCATTACACTCATCACAGGCAACAACATTGTTGTATAGAGACTGAGCAATCATACATCGTGACTGCGAGTGAGGTATTTGACATATGATACACCATGGGGTGTCATTAACAATATTTACAGCCTTCTTCAAAGGATCAGGAGTTTCCTTAACATTTTGAGTCATTTGACCTGTGTTACTGTTTGGAAGAATGGGTTTACCATTATGCCAATTGATATGATATGGTATGTCATGTAATGATGGTCTTCTTTCTTGCCTTTGGTAAATTGGTCTATCAGGACCTATCCCCTTTTCATTTTTAGCCATTCTATAACCTAAGTCCTTGACAATAGTTGTCAATAAGTAGATGCACTGCCTTGAATAGCTTGAGCTTTAGTATTGGGATTTTGCAGAATTTTCACATCATCTCTTCTGTTTGTCTTACCCGATGCCTTTCTATTATTTTCAATATTAGTTGCAATCTTGAAGGCATCTTTGAGGCTAGTAGGGCTCTTGTCTCTCAATCCATAAGCTATTTTGGCATCAAAAGTATTTATGTACAACACTATGCACATAGGTTCATTAGGTCTCAAGTCCTGTGGCAATTTGTTCAATACCTTAGTGAATCTAGCATTGAAATCAGCAACCTGTTCATTTGATCCTTTGGTGATGCCAGTAAATTCATTGATAAAGAAACTAGGATCAGTTTTGTCACCATACTGTTCTTTGAATATTCTCCTGAAGTCATCCCATGATGAAATGCTTCTGTCCGGTAGACCTGTATACCATTCCTTGGCTTCATCAACTAAGGATTGCATAAATGATTTCATAAATACATCCTCATGCTCAACCTCAAAGTTGTCCATGATATTTTGAAAATCTTTTAAATGGTCTTCACCTAATACAGTATTACTTCCTGAAAATTTAGGCACTTGTAGCCTCACATGTTTGTCAATAGGGTTGGGGTAACCAGGAATGCCATCAAAAACTAACTGCTTGAATCTATCTAGCTGCATAGGTTATCTACCAGGCTGAATAACATTGGCATTTCTATTTGCATTCTGATTTCTTACATTATTCAATGGTACTCTAGCATTATTTGCATTTTGTCTCTGATCATTGTGTTGATCCTGTACTTCATTCCTGTGTTGATTTCTTTGCATATTTGCATTGCCAAGGGTAGGAACTGAATCACTCTGAGTAACTCTTAGAGCTTGCACTTTCTGTCTCATGTCATCTTTGATCTTTACTGCTTGCAGATATTCTAATTCTACCCTTAAGCTCTTAATTTTGTCAACTAGTTCCTCTTCTCTAGGCATAGAAGAAGATGGTTTTATCCCATTCTGATCATCATTATCTTCATCCCTTGGAGACTCAACCTCTTCAAATCTATCAGTGGGATCTAAAAAAGGGCGTTCTTGAAAAACTTCTGACCTTATTCTCAGAGCACCACCCTGCTATCTTTCATATACATTCTGGATTTCAGCCTCAGTGTTTGAAAAATAGGGTACTGTTTTCTCTGAGGATCCTGGATTGTCTTGAATAAATTCATTTTTCTTGGGGCTAGGAGAACCGTCTTGACTGGCTTGAACAATCCCTTTTTTCCTATACATCATTTTTATGGGTAACTCTTCAAACAAAGGGTTACGTTGGGATCTTCTCCCTTGCATACAAATTTTTACTTTACCAGTTGGGAGATTGGTTCGGAGTCACCACCTACAACTAGCAATTATTTTCTTTAGTATCTAGGTTCGCAGAATAATACTTTCAAATCACCGTCCCTAGTAGAGTCACCAATTTCTGTTGGTTATTTTTCCCAGACTGGATGCTTATTCCCAGTTATCCCTACAAGGTAGCCATCATTGATCAACAGGATTCCCGGGCCAGGGGCCAACAGTTTAGGAGATAGACTCTATAAATATCTCCTCTTCTTCTTTAGGCTCTGTAGAACCAAGGGGGGTATTCCCTACTCAACATCTATGAAATAAAACTGTGCAAAGACTGGGATGTTGACACAAAGCAGATAAATCCTCTATTAAGCAGACCAAAACTATGAGATAAGTGCAAAGGGGCTAGCTTTGGGCCTATGTTCAGTTGTAGACAGAGGATTTTAGATCCTAAAACTACTTCTAATGTCCTAAAAGGTTTGTTTATGAAGTTTGAGTTTGATTTGTATTTGGATGCAAAACTAGGACCTGGAGTGTAATCTCAATGCAAGGCTAGATTGGTGCCTATCCAAGGCTCAGAGTCAGTAGACATACACATGTGAATGGTCAACATAAACATATACCAAAGACTGGGTATCAAGGGGATCTTAATATATCTACTTTATAGATATCTCCCAAAATAGAGTGTTTAGTCATTCATGCTTAAGGGAATCCCTGCTGCAACATATTTTCTCAATGATTAATCTAAAACTTTTAATTTGTCCCTTGAACAAAGGTAGGAGACTAAACATTCAATATAGAGAACCCATATTCCTAAATCATAAATAACCCTTAGTTATTTAGACTCAAAAGAAAATATAGCCACAACATGGAGATAAATGATTAAACACATGCAATCAGTGCATTTCTCATATAAAACAACATGAAACTAGTTAATTTATGCATGAAACATACAACATGAGACTCATAAACTCACAGAACATCCAGGATAGGGCCACCAATTAAGTCGTATTATATCACAGAGCCAGAAATTTGTCTAGTTTTCAACAACAAAATGAGTAACATAGCATGGCTTTTATACCATGACTGTGTACTTAGTGAAATAATTACAAGGCAAGGTCCAAATTTCTCGTCAGATACACAACACCAGAAATGACGCTCAAAATAATAAATGCAGCAGGGGACAAAACGTGGATAAGCAAGAGAAGGACAAGGAGCAGCTGAGCTCGAGCCCCATGGCACCACCTGAGGATTTTCTTCTTCAGTCAGGTAGCTATCCAGTCAATTAGGCCATACCTCTGCAATTCTTGTGGCATTAATGGCACACCAACCCATAGGACGTAGCAATGGTCTGCGTCTGAAGATTCCTGCCAAGAAAGATACATCGAGCCCAGGAAATCCTACACTGATGAAAGTTTGAACTGTGACCGTCAAAATCCTACCTATCGTTGAGATCCACAGTGCCAAAATAGTCTGAAAAGTCAAGAACAAATAAAAATGTGCCATGTAGGCACCTCGCACATCCATCGCTGACCATTTCAAAAATGCAAGATCAATAATCCCACATTCATCCTGCAATGCTTCCTTGACTATCATATAAACCAAGCCACGAGCAAACCTAGTGTCGTGCGCTTTTGCCCTACATGACCATTGAACCACCTACCATCAACCCATTGCTTTGACTCCCACCAATATCAAAACCCAATTGGTGAGACCAGAACCCACTGGCGAGCCAGAAAACTCATCCGCTGATGCCTGTAGTTACGCCGACGATGCTGCTTGATCGGGGAGACCAACTTCATCAGCCAAACTCTAGCCTACCTCTCCGACATGCATTGTCACCCCGACAGATACCTCCATCGGCGCAACCAACTCGTCGGAGCAACATTTTCCCCCTACGCTGATGAAGAATGTCACGTCAAAGACCATAAATCATCTCGTCGGTCGTCGAAATAACCCCTAACTTAGTCACCGATGAAGCATGTCACAGCGATGAAAGGAACAAACCATTGTGGACAACATAATCGCTGAAACAAAAAACCAACTCACACCGACGGACCTAGAAATTTTATAGGGTTTAAATAAAAAACCCTGCAATCGCTTAAGCTTAAAACCCTAGACATAAATGATTACCAACAAAGCTTGAATAGGCTTTCGAATCTCTTCCCCTTCGCTACCACCAAGCTCCCTCTCACTAATCTGCAACCATGCTTGTCCAATGTCACATGCATTCCCAAATCATTCAACTTCAAAACTGAAATCAGATTTCTAGCTAATCCAAGAACATGCAAAACACTAAGGAGGGTTTTAATCCTCCCATCACTAAAACACAACAATACCTTTCCTTTCCTAACAATCAGATATGTAGAGTTGTCACCAAGGTAGATATTACCTCCATTATATTCTTCATATGAGGAGAACCATTCCTTATGCAGAGTCATATGAAATGAGCATCCTGAGTCAACCAACTAGTGATCATTAGAAACAAGATTACATGTAGAAAGTAAAACTTCTTCACCTACATTCGAGGACTTATCCAAAGCACTCTCCCACTATTTCTTAGGGTTTCTACACTGCTTCACATGTTCCCTTTTACCGCAGTTCCAACACTTAACTTTGTTCTTTTTACCAGGAGTCTTAGACCAGCCCTTGGACTTGTCCTTAGCCCCTTTCTAATCTCCTTTAGGTCCTCTTTCCTTAGACCTTCCCCTGACACTGAGAGCATCCCCTAAACTATCTGAACTCTTCTTCCTCAATTCCTATGATAGTAGCACTGAAACAAGAGCATCCAACTTCGGATCCACAAGGTTAGCAGTGATAGCAAGGATAACATTCTCCCAAGACTCAGGTAAAGAACAAAGAAGTAAGATACATTTATCTTCCTCACTAACCTCAACATCTACTGAATCAAGCTAACTCACTAACAAATTAAAATAATTTAAATGCTCTGCAACTGATTCACCTTCTCGCATTTTCATGGAAAACAATTTTCTTTTTAAATAAAGTTTATTTACCATACTCTTGGCTTGATAGATCTCACCCAACCATTTCCACAACTTGTATGTAGTCTCTTCCTTTGCAACATTCAATAGGATAGAGTCTGAAAGACACAACCGGATGGTTCCCCGTGCCTTCTTATCTAGTCTATCCCACTCATCTTGAGAGACATCATCAGGTTTCTTCTCTTTTTGGACAGCCAACCATTGGTTTCTTTCTTCCAACAAATCTTCCATTTTCAGCTTCCACAACTCATACCCTATTCCGTTGAACTTCTCAATGTTCAATCAAGAGGTTGATGCAACGGTGGATGCAGCCATAATAACAACACAAGATCTGCAAAACAAACACAACCAAATCTCCCACTACAGCTATAGCTTCCACACTACCACCCAAGAGTCAAAGCTGGCTAGGCTTTGATACCAAATGTTAGAAATGAAAGCAACACTACTTCAATGGAAATCTGATTCAATATAAATTTCTACAATCTTTAACTGTGTGTTATTAAGGGAGATTGTAACATAGAAACAAAACTATGCTTCACAGAAATGCAAAATCAGAAATATGAACACATAACACAATATTTAACATGGAGAAAACCCTTTCAGGTAAAAAACTCCACACAGGAAAGAGGTCCAATGTTTGTATTAATTTGAAAATGATTTATAATACAACACTTCAACTCTCTCCACTAGTCTTGAATCTGACAGCATTCCGGTAGCACTCAAGTACCTAAAATCTACATTGCAGCAACTAATACATGGAAAATACTTATAGAAACATTTTCTAACTCATCTTAGGCATTCACCTTCTCTCTCCTAAGATTCTCCAACCCGTAAATATTAATTACCATATTACAAGCATCTTACACTTGTCCAAAAACAGCCATGCAAAGGTTGGGCTCCCAAGACTAAATCTAGCCTCTTACAACATCTTATGACATGCCATAACCCTCATAGATTCCACAAAAGAGTATCTATCCAAGATAAGAACCTTGGGCTAAATACAACAAATATATAACTAACATATCTGTTATATGCATCATAGAATCACAAAATCTTATGACAACTTGCAGCTGTCATAGATTCACTCACCAAACACTATGACAGTTGTCATACATGCCGAAAATAGTATATTCCTCAAGGGAGCATGCCTATTCTCATTTACCATGAGTTTTTACATTTGCCAACTGTAAATGTCACTTCGTAACTGCCGCCGGTAACTCTGAAATTACAACTGTCATTGAGACTACCTCATTCCCTTATGGGTAATTACAAATAACAAATAATAAATGGAATAAAATACAATATTAGAATTTACAAGGTTAATGGTACCTTATTCCAACACCGCAGTACATGTTGATGAGTATGGATTTGTACATGCAAATACATGACAATTTTTATCAGAGAGGGATGAGCCCTATGTTTTCCCTTTTCAAATTAATCAATCATTTC
Organism: Cunninghamia lanceolata; assembly: GCA_027924645.1. NCBI lineage: Eukaryota > Viridiplantae > Streptophyta > Pinopsida > Cupressales > Cupressaceae > Cunninghamia > Cunninghamia lanceolata. The sequence continues at coordinate 2,576,700 of BSBN01000554.1, read as the reverse complement.
TAATTGATGATGTAAGAAGCCTAGGATGGTTGTATGTCATTCAAATAGATTCTCGTTTGAAATGAAAATTTATGGAAGTTGTTGATATAATGCCTGATGGGCAATATGTTAATTTACAAGAAACATTCGAAGTAGTGGATGAAGATGATGATGGAGTGTTTGGAGAAGATATTTTGATTACCAATGAAGAGATTGGGAGAGAGAATGTATTGCATGATAGAAATGAGGATGAGGAAGAAAATCAAGCAGATGCAAACATGAACGATCATGATTTTGATCTTGTTGGCAATGCAAATGATTAGTGAAGGCATCAAGAAAACAGTGAGCTTGTAAAATGTAGTAGAGAAGCAGCAAGATAAGAAAGGGCATTAGTGTAGATGAATTTCTTCCACTTTGGGTTTTGCAGGGTAATCTCTTGTGTTGAGCTCTACTTTTTGTTATTTTTCTAGTTCTTGTCTTGTTACACATCATGCATATAACTAGCTATATTTGTTCCAAAAATAAATTACTCATTTTTAAAGCACATATTGACTATTTTTGTTTACTTACATTTGTGTGTTTAGAATTTCTACAGAATTATATAAGTAGAAATAATGAGGATTTTATAAGTAGAAATAATGAGGATTATATAAGTAGAAATAATGATGATTCACACTATCAGAAAGGCAATTAGTTTCTTCTCAAATAGAAGGATAAACAAATAGAGTTTCCTTTGGGTTTCAATCTGTGTGCCACATTTACTTACTAAATTTTTGCTCCTCCATATAATGCATCTTATATGCTATCATCCTATGTCATGTCACTTGTCATAGACTATCTCCTCTAATTTCTAAGAATGCATCTTATATGCTCTGTGAATGTATTTCATATGGGGACTATCCTTATATACTATGACTGCATTTGTTTATATGCTCTAGTTGACTGAAAATAATGGCTTTGTTATAGTCCACTCTTGTTCTATTGATTCAAGTTGCTGATTTATATATTATTGTTTATTTGGACTTCAGGAAATGAGGAAAAAGACTATGAGGCACAATTTAGATGATAGTGATCATGTTGCTAAAGTTCCACTGACAGATTATGAGCACTTTTGTAAAGAACGTGTGGCAAAGAATAGTGAATATTTATCACATCTTGGTTTGACAAACAGACAAGTTGTAAATCCACTAAGTAGTATATTATTTGTTTATGAAATTTTATAGGCAAGAGGTTTATGTTTATAAGACATAATATGATTTTTTTTGTTTTATAGGAAAGAAAAAGAGTGCAAAGAAAATGCAGAGAGAAAACAAAAGGAAAGTACAGATACAGTGGTGCCAACTCGTAGAAGCCAACACATTTGGGATTCAAGTACGAATGCAGTTGGTGAAAATAATAGTTGTGATGATGTGCAACCCGATATAACACATAGTGATGTGCAGCTTGATATAGCACATGGTGATGTGCAGCCTGATATAGAACATGGTGATGTGAAGCCTGATATAGCACATGGTGATGTGCAACGTTGTGATGATCTCTTAGCACAGAGTCTAAGAGAGATTATTGAAAACAATGAGAGGAAAGGAACAATAAGTGAGCTGTAGATGATTTATTCAAGATTAAAGGATGTGTTTGAAGTGAAATCTATAGAGACTGGTACTGATCTACCTACTCATGACACACCTAATGTGGCCAAAGATGATGAAGTTTCAGTTAATGAAAGTCATGAAGAGAGATCACTTGCATCTGATGTGCCTGTTACAACTTTTGATGGAACTAGTGGATCAAGAAAAAATATTGCTAGTGGTTTAATAGAAGATGTGCCTACTTTTTTCAAAAGAAAAAGATTGAGTCAAGATTTATACAGATCTACAGAGAGGAATGTAAAACAAAGAAGATTAGAAGGCAATAAGCCATTCTTGGTTGAGGTATCGAGAGATGGTGAGCCCATTGGGAAAAATGCTGCAAGGTGGGCCTCTGAGTTGGGTGTGAGATGTAGGGCCCATCTGGATATTTGCAAATCAAATTTTGCAGAGCAAGATCCACGAAGTGTGGAAAATGTTATACAAAAAATGGAAAATGCTTTTGAGACTACTAGTGGGCAAATCTCTAGAAGATATTACAAGCAAAAGATGAGACTTTTGATGAACAATTATAGATACAATTGTAGAAAAACAATCTTGGAGGGAAAAGAGAGGTTAGAATCCCCTCTATCTCCCAAACAGTGGGAGGCATTGAAAGAAAATATGTGTTCTGAAGAATATTTGACAAAGAGTTATAAAGGAAAGAGGGCAAGAGATAATGTGGCAGCTGGATATACATTTGGCCGAGGTGGGTTGTAGGCCAAAATGGACAAACTTGGAGTAAGGGTATGGCTTTTTGGTTTAATTTACGTTGGTTATTTATTTTGATTTTTATTGAATTGACTATATGTTGATATTGACATTGTATTTTAGGTGGAAAACAGTAATAGAGAAGTAGGTGTGGAAGATATGCTCGATTATATGGCAGCACTAGATCCTAGTAAATCTAATGGTAGTATGAAGTGGAAATCTAGTTTGTCAATAGAGATTTCAAAGCCATTTGTTAGATGCCTAGTAAGAGCCACTGCAGATCATGTCAACTCAAATGAAGGGTACCCACATATAATGAGTTTCTTACATAGTCTCACTGAGAAATTGTCATAGTTGGCTTCCTCTATTAAGCCTATAGTTTCTGCATGGAATAAGCATAGTATTATGGATGCAGATGAGGTAAGAGGCTCTATTACACTATCCTTTCATTTTGTGTACTTGTTATTGGGTAAACTTGTACCATGTTTTTGTTATACTTCCTTGTGATTGCATTTTTTGGATACTTCAATAGTTATCATAGCTCTTGGATACTGTAAAAAAGAATGAACCTAGCCTCAATGTGCAATACTGCAATTCTAGCCATTATAACCTTATCATTGATGCTTTACAAAAATGCATTATCACAAATTGTCTCACTGTTCTACTTACATAACCAAAAGAAACATGCAATACTACAATTTACCAGGTTCTACTTCAAACCATTTTGCTTGAGTATTCACTTCATTATTGTTGTCCTTGTCATGTTTATGACATGCTCCTATGCTACATTATGACATTTAACTCTATCATTCTAGACAGTCACTTTGGGTATGTCATAGCAAAGCTCTTAATCACTGATTCTAAAGTCAAGGCTGTCATATCTGCTTTGTTTCTGTCATTTCAAGGGTTCTTGGTCACTGTCTAATGGTTTTGATAGTGCCTTTATCTCTTCTCTTTGTTTGGTAAAACCCTACTAGCTGTTGCATCTCTTTATCTTCTCCTATACCTTCCATGCTGTGGACTGTCCTAAGACAGAGATATGGACTGCCATCTTACAACTTTTACTATCTTTCTTCTCATATGAAGGACTGGGACTGTACCTTCTTGTTGAAAATATTATGCTCATGACTATAAGAATCCTCCTATAAAATGGATTCTATTGCTTACAATAAAGGAAGAATCTCACAACATACCTTGACTTAGTCATTTAAGAGTGGAAGAAAAATGTTATTTTGAATAAAAAATTATAGTTTTGCATTCTTCACTTGAATTATATTAATTTTTGCATGATGATTAAATCACATGCAAAGAAATTATATGAGAGCAGAACGAAAAGAAAAAGGCCCTGTCAATAGAGCTCTCTACAAAGCTGCACAACTTGAGGACAATGATGATAGTGATTATATTGAACGTCTTGATGAGAATCTACATGATATTCAGAGTAGTAGTAGTGGTGCTGGAATTGAGGTGAGTGCTATTTATTGTTTTTATGTCTTTCATGGTAGTCATTGTTGTTTTAACACACACATGCAAGTAAGTACTATTCAAGTAAGTTGTTTTAATTCTATTTGAAGGAAAATCCACCACTATGATTTACTTTAAAGGATTTAACTCTAGAGAGAGACCAATAAATTTAAGTCACTTAAAGGGAATTACATCAACTTCTAATAGAAACCAATTAAAAGCATCCACACAATGACAACAAATGTGCCTTGATAAATCTATTGATTTGAAGAACTGGAAATAGCCAATACAAAGACAATCAAACAACTTATGAACTTGAATATTAACAAAAAATTAGAACACCATACATATCCACAAAGTTAACCATCCTTTCCCATTATAATATTAAATTATCATCGAAGTGTAATGTCTTGAATCTGAAATATGATTGGATAGATAATATTGGAATATATAAATTGTCTTGCATAAAGATGCTGATTGTCTAGGCCTTGGTTTCCCTTATAAATATGGGAAGCAACAAGCTTTAGGCCTCTTGTAACTAAACATGTTTAATAAAGAGAAATTAATGGCATAATCAAGTTAACCAAGATTTGAATTTGTTAATCATCATAGAGCACCCGTGACCTTAGGCCTGGCAAGGTACTCATCTCCATGTTGCAGTATCTATTAACTGTGCTGTGCCCCTATTTATTATCGCAAAAAAGTGTCAAAATTTTATCCTTGTTCTCCATGTTGATGCCAACAAAACTAATCGTTGCTCCTTCTGCACCTAAAACTGTAGCTACACATCAACCTTTCAAGTATGTCCGCTCCCATGTATCGAATGTAAGGTCACTGAGCCATTTGAATTTCTGAATTCAGAGCAGATTGGTCTAATGGTCCTTCCATCTTTTATCCAACATAGCCTTAACATCAATTACAAATTTTCCATATTCTGCATCTAGGGCTATGACCCTATCCAAAATCATGTTAAAGGTCAAAGTATCTATATCCTGCTCCTTTTTCAAGACTTCCATAACCACAGACACTGTTGTTCTGAATTCTGCCTTCCAAGTATCAAGGCCTTTATCTTGATTGTTTTCCTCTGTCAGAATAGGGGGGATAAATTGATGCTTGGAAGTAGAAAAAGATTCAAGTCTGGCATGCATCCTTTTATCTTCACTGCTAGCATATTGATGCTCTTCAATGATCATAGTCACCATCTGCTCTGTGGACTTCAATTTAGCAGGAGCATCAAGATTTCTTTGAAGTATCCTATAAAGCAGGCCTAAATTATGCAAGGAAGGCTGCCATTTCTTGTACAGTGGCTCCAAAATAGAAAAGTTTGCTTGCAATTGTTTAATGGCCTGAGATAACATGGAGTAGCAATCATGCACTTCCCCAAGTTTATCCACAACCAGCTTTATCCTGTATTCCAGAATTTTCTCAAAGATTTCAAGGACCTTGATCCTTGTCTCATTTTTTCTTTCCTCATTTTGCTTCTTGAGGTCCTCAATTTCTTTTTCAAATTTTGTTCTCAAAGCATTAAACTCTTGCATTGTCACTGTGACATCACCAGTTGTTGGTGGCATAGAAGGTTGATATGGAACTATTGACAGACTTTGGGAAGAACCCACATCTTGCAGTTTCTTTTTCAATTGCCTATTTTCAATGAACAACCTATTCACTTCATCATTCATGTCTTGTTGTGTTTTCTCATAATCTTGCAATTTTGTTTCCAACTTTTTTACAATTGCATGGGTGAACATGGTAGAATAGACTGTAAGAGTAGAGGCCTCAGTTTCTGAAGTATCTCGTAAGGTTTTCACCACAACAGATCCCCTCATTTCCCGAACAACATCTAGCAACCTTGGTTTACGAGTGTTCTTTTATTTTGTCCATATGGCAAGAGTGTTGATAACTGAGAGGGGGGTGAATCAGTTATCTTAATTATTTCTGCTTTCTGAACATTCTTAATAATTAATGCAGCATCAATTCAAATAAGTAAACATAACCATGAAATGGAAATACACATGACACAATATTTTTGACGTGGAAACCCTATTAAGGGAGAAAACCATGGGGTGATTAACCCAAGATCGTATTCTCTATTAGAAGAATAGAAATATAAAATGGCACTTGCCAATTAGGGCTTACTGCCTGAGCACACTGCTCACAAGAGGCTCACTGCCTACAAGAGACTCACTGTCTACAAGTTGTAAGAAGAATAACAACATCCTTGAACTGATGAGAAGCATCCACATATGCAGAGGTTCAGTTCCAATTAGGCTCAATACACTGATCTACTGCACTTCATCCTTCCTCTTCTTTGGTGCTATTGACCTGTCACATACCGGACCTGTCTTACTGCTTTCACACTGTTCTTCTACTTTTCTTCGCATAACCAACAACACACCAACTTTCACACTTCTCATCGAAATCCATTTGGTATATATATCCGTACAAAGGATTTCATCCTCTTTCTAGTCAGCATCCAGAATAGTCAGTATTTCCCAAACTTTAGTCTGTTGGCTGAATCCTTGCTTACCAAGTGATGCGGATCAAATAGATACTTATAAAAGTCATCTAACAAGTCGGCCAATCACAAATGATACATTAAGAATCTTGATCACCATCAATATCTCATCCAGAATAATGTCTAAAGCTCTACTGGTAAGTTCTTCCTCTGTTTGCTCTGCCAAACAGGACCCCAATACTTGAATGCTTATATCTCTTCACTCTTTCTTCACCGGAGGCTCAAATCCTGGAATCTACCAATCAAGGTATTCCTATTGACTTCCCCAAGTATGCACTTTCCAAAGATACTTCCTCTTAGAGATCTGGACCTGACTGTCAGACCTTGCCACAACACTCTGTTCTTGCTTACCAGACCACAACACTCTTTAATCTGACTTCTGGTATAGGCATACTATGTTCTGCGGATGTGTGGGATGAACTTTGTTGCCATCAATGACAACAATTATGAAGCTCCAATGTGTCTCTTGCCAACAAAGAGTCTCTGTCTTTGGGTTGAAACCACATCCACTCATTCCCTCCTCATAATCAAATTTAGACACAAGATTAGGGTCATCTTGACTCCTAACTTGGTCAAGAAAGAATACCTTTTTCAATTCAAGACCTAGGATGATCAGCATGTTACTCTTCAAGACCATTTGTCTTGCTTCCTCAAGAGTCACATTGTTTTCATCAACTTTTAGTTCTTGGATTGTTCAGGTGGTTATTTGATCATACTAAGACTCATTAGCACCCATCTTATTGATTTCCACCTTTTCATCAAATTCCTTCATCTTCATTTTTAACCAGAAATATCAGAACTCTGGAGTCTTGATGAAATCATCATCTTGAATAAATCTCAATGATGCCACCACCCTTTCATCTTCCTATAGGTCTGGATCAATTTGGGCTTGTTCTTCCATCCTAGCCTCAGGCTTGTGTGCATCAGTTTCTTGACCAACCGATGGTTGATCAACTTCCTCTCCATCATGCAAATGTGTCAAAATATTGGCAACTTCATCAGTATCCCCCACACCCTCAGACATCTCATATGGGACTAGAGGAGACATGCCTTTAGTTCTCTGCCTTTTATGTGGTGGTGATTCAGGGATTTGTGGATCTTGAACTGATATGACATCAAGGCTAGGCTCATGAATCTCAATTCCTACAGTCCTCTTCATTGGAAGTTTGGTTGCCTTGGTAGGCCGTACTTCAGATTTAGCATAAATACTTTCAAAATTTTCAATCATTGTATTAATCCTCCTTAGAGGATCTTTCTCTTCAACAAAAAATCCTTCAAAAATTGGATTCTTTTCATTTTTGTCATCTTCAATTTTCTTGAGGATCCCCCATTTCCTCTTCCTGTCATACACTTCATTAAAAGTAACCAGGTTCCTTATCACATCCTCATCATAACAAATTTTATAGGAGATGCCCATCTTAGTCAAGATTGCTTGTCTCACCAAGTACATATGACCTTCAGGGTCACAAACTCTTTCAACACCAGAGTCCAAAGAGTACTTGGCCTTCAAATAGGCCTGTAGCTCCTCAAGAGTGTCCGAACCAATTGACCAATCTCCAAAGACAATGATATCAGGCAAAAAGGTTCCTTTCTTCGCTTTTTTCATCACTTCCTTTTCCCTCCACATAATTTGCCACATGAATTCCAAGAGTGCAATTATGTCACAAACAAACTTTGGCAATTTGTGAGGTGGTTGGGGGCAATCATATACCTTGATTATTGTGTGCTCTGCTAGGAAGAACCAATCAACATAATTGAAAGTATGACATTGCTTTGGTTTATGTGCAAGAGGTCTCAGAATTACCCTCATTTCTGGTGATAATCTTGGGATCCCAATACCAAAAGAATTCATTATTCTCATAGAAAATTCATTATGAAATACATTATAGCTACCAGTTTGGCAATGAGAATCCCACATGTAACACCAACATTGAGTAGGCATTCTTTGTCTTGTCCTGTCAATCATGCTGATGTGCATTTTACTAGACCATTTACTCCTATTTTGATATAGGATCAGATGGCAAACCAAAGAATAAAACTTGAAGTTCATGGGTTTCTTATCTTCCTTCACATTGATGAATCCATCGTGTATTTTCTTTTCAAGATATGAGGCAAAATCATACTCAATGTTCACTTCTAAATTTTGTATCTTCATAGCCATCATCATCAAACTAACTAGCATCCTCTGATTAGCATCAATTCCTAGTACTTGGCACAATGCATAATAGGTCCGTTTGAAATAGACTGCAAAATCTTCCATAGGGAATGGTTCAACTACATTGGAAGGAATATCAACCATCCTGTTGTTTGCACCTCTTCTCATAAATATAGGTAGCTCATCACTTCTGAGTGTTCTTCTCAGACTTTTGTATTCTTGTTCAATGTTTTGTAGGTCAATTTCAGTGAGAGCTTGTTTGCTCAACATAAAACAGTCAATTATAGCACTTCTGTCAATTCTCAACAGAGAAGATCCATTTGGTAACCTTACTATTTTTAGTAGCCGGGTGATAGTGCAGTGCTAGAGTATGAATCAGTTCCACATTCATGAATACATTTGAAACAATTAGCTTGGCCAAATCCATCTTCCATGGATTGCCCACCAGTCCCTGACCATCCTTCTTCTAACAGAAGTACCAAAATAGTTTCCAGCCAAAAATGGGAATTAAGGCATCCCTACAACTCTCATCAACATCCCTAAATACTTTCTTTTGACCTTTGTCAATTGAATTGGGTAAAACATCTAGCAAAGATTGCTGCAATGATCTTTTCTTAGGGGCAAGATCAGACTTACTGGTCTTACTTGTGGATTCAGACTTCTTGGGTGCCATTATACAAACTAGGGTTTCAAAATTCAAGAAAATTCATGGAGAATTGAAACAGAGCAAAGATTCTTCAAACTTTCTTGCAGAGAATGTAGAGATGGACTTACTTGAACACTTTGAAGCTAGCTAAGAACCGACCGAACTGGGCACCTTCTCCGAGCCAATCTGCAATCTCTGAATTGAGCAAATGCTGAGAGATTTCTAGATTTTATCAAGCCACAATGTTCAACATTCAACCATTATTTTTGGTTCGTGCCACAAAATTATAAAATCTCCACATTCAATTCATTTCAAATATAAGCCCTTGATCAAATTTGATCCAACAATCAGATGAAGTGACAAGATCTTTCAAATTTCTTGGTAATCACACACTTGCACTAAGTATGTTTACTCATTTATTATCATTACCGCATTACCATGGAGCTTGTTTAAACTGGTCACGGGATGGCGATAAGCTTCAATGCCTTCATTTACTATCATTACTGCACTACCGTGGAGCTTGTTTAAACTGGTCACGAGATGATGATAAGCTTCAATGCCTTCATTTATTATCATTACCGCACTACCGCGGACCTTGTTTAAACTAGTCACGGGATGGTGATAAGCTTCAATGCCTTCATTTACTATCATTACCGCACTACCACGGAGCTTGTTTAAACTGGTTGTGGGATGGCGATAAGCTTCAATGCCTTCATTTATTATCATTACCGCACTACCGCGGAGCTTGTTTAAACTGGTCATGGGATGACGATAAGCTTCAATGCCTTTTGTTCACTTTTCTTGATTACCGCCAACCCTCAGCCCTTATGCTCAAACAAAGCAAGATCGCAGGGTTTATAGCCCCCTTTATTCCATTTTATTCCATTACCATCAACCCACAAGTGCCTGTTGTCATTACCGCAGTGAGATTATGTTGTCAACTTTTATTACTTACCACCTTGCCGCAAATGTTCTTTGAAAGCCATTGCGGGAGCCCAGTAACTTGGATACTTACTACCGCCAAGCCGCAACCAAGTGGTGAGACCTCTGAGGGACCATGGTATACATGGTTGACCAAGCCCTTCCTATCGCCATGCTGCGAACAACTTGTATGTTTCCAGTGAGAGTGCGGTATACATGATTCTTGTTTCTCTAGTTCCCGCACTACCGCCAAGACAATGAGGATGACCTGCAAGATTGCGGTAACATGGTTGACCGAGCCCTTCCTACTGCCATGCCGTGAACAACTTGTATGTTTCTAGCAGGAGTATGGTATACATGATTCTTGTTGCTCTAGTTCTTGCACTACCGCTAAGACAATGAGGATGACCAGCGAGATTGCGATAAACTACAAAAACATAGAAATGATTAAGAATAACTACATACTCCTCAAAATGACCATGTTATGTGACCCTAGGAAATAAATGGCATAAAATTTTGGCATGAATGTCTATTAAGAAATGGTCATATACAAGTGAAAAGATCAAGTAGGATGGAAATGTGCAAAATTCTTGAGAGGTCCTATCAGGTGAGACATTAGAATAGTATATTTGGAATAATGACAGGAATTAACAAAATTTTAGGGTTTTAAAATTTTGTTCCAACACAAGTAATGGTTGTTTTATTATGTAAATAAGGATAATCCTTACCTATATAATAATTATTATGTATTTCAATATAATGTGTTTTTTTGTTTTTGTTTTTGTAGATATGTATTGATAAACTCCAAGAAGGGGATAAAGTTAGGGTGTTGGATCCGTGTGATGGTGTTGCTGTGGGTATTGGGTGGATTCACTCACTATCTATTGTACATGGAGTCAACTTGAAAGGAACAAGAGATGCAAATGTAAATATTTTAAAGGTCACAAGTAACATACAACTTGCTTATGAAGACAAAATAGATGGAGTTGTCCGTCTGAAAGAGAAAGAAGGAACCTTCACACAGTGGCCACTAAAATATTTATAAAAAATGGCATAGTTGATGTTTATCATGTACTTGTTGTTAGACATCTTGGCCCATTGCTTTATACAATATTTTGAATGTGTTGTTTAGGGATCTTAATTTTCACGGTGTATTTGAAAGAGTTGGAAACTCTTAGACAACTATGACATTTTTTATTATATTTATATATATACTCTTAGACAGTTTTCATATCTTATAACTTGATATATATATATATATTTGCATTATATTTTTTTATTGCAGATTACCTTTCTTTATCATGATGTTGAATCAATCTTTTCATTCTAGCATGTTGTAGCTTGTTCATATATGTAATTTTTTTATAAAAGTGCATTGAAAACATTACCCGCCTCTAGAATTGTCATAGAAACTTCTTCAAAATGCCACGTCTATCCTGGAGGCACTAGGGTTTGTACCTCAATGATTCCACACTATTTTAGGCCTAAAAAATCCCAACCGTGCCCAATTCCATAGGCGATTCGATTCCGAATATGATTCTGGGACGAATAGTACCTAGAAATGCCCTGTTTTTCTGCCAATTAGGTAACTTAACAAATAATAAATGTTATATCCCAAAACTTGCATTGGAACTTTGGTAAAATCTTACCATACTATAACATCATCAAGTTGACCTTGGATATGGAAATTGTTCAAAATAGAAAATAGTTTGTAAATGTTGAATGGTCAAACAGTATGAGAAATTATAGGCACTAGGAGTTACCTTTTGAAACATTAGGACAGAGGGCGGATAAAATTGATATATATGGTGTAAAAGCCAAGGGATTGCCTTTTGGTTTTAAGATCCATGTGACTTTGATCCTGATTTAAAATGTTCCTTATGAGTGGTCCATTATGGTAACCTACATAGTGGTATGTATCCTTGGAAGCCTTATGGTGCCATATTATTTAATGGAGTATATGTGGCGTTAAAAAAATTGAAATGCTCTTTTATAGTAAAGGAGAATGGGTGGTATTTGTGATCTACTATGCTAGAATACAATAATCTACACCTCAAATTTAGATTACTCAAACCATGTCACATTGATCATATTGTTAAAATAATATAATATATTCCATAGCTTAAGATATTTTTTTGGTTTCAGGGATCTTATCAACATCATAAGGAGTTGAAGGCTGCACAGGGAATCAAGACCACTCAGGTATCAAATTTTAGGCTAATAATTTTATGTATATGAGCATAAATTTATCAAATATATGTGGACAATGAAATTTAGTGACAATTTCTTGATTTCAGGGTCTTGAGCATGCCATAGCAGGAACTCAGTTATATGTTGTTGGACCTGATGATGATTTAGAGGATATTAAGGAAGAAGCAATGCAAGATATCACTAATGTAATGTCTCGAATTGACAAGAGTGGGGAAGGAGTTTATGTTCAAGCTTCAACTCTTGGATCTTTGGAGGCTTTACTTGAGTTCTTGAAGACCCCAGTTGTAAGCATCCCAGTTAGTGCAATTGGTATTGGGCTTGTGCATAAAAAAGATGTCATGCGTGTGAGTGTAATGCTTGAGAAAAAGAAGAAAGAGTATGTTGCAGTTTTGACATTTGATGTCAAAATTGCTCCTAGAGCTCGGGAGCTTGCAGATGAAGTTGGTGTCAAGATATTTGTAGCGGACATTATTTATCATCTATTTGACCAGTTTAAAGCATATATGGACAATCTTAAGGAAGAAAGGAAAAAGGAGGCTGCAGAAGATGTTGTTTTCCCCTGTGTACTGAGTATTTTGCCAAATTGTATTTTTAACAAGGATCCTATAATTGTTGGTGTTGATATTCTTGAAGGCATTGCAAGGGTCAGTATCTAAACCTAGTCTTTTCAGTGTTATGACTTATACATGTAAAAGATTGTTGTATCATTTTTGGTTTGTATAAAGCCATATGTGGTGATGGCATCTATAGATTGGCACGCCATTATGTGTTCCCACAAAATATTTCATAGATATTGGCAAAATAGCCTCAATTGAGATCAATCATAAATATGTTGAAATGGCTAAGAAGGGCGAAAAAGTGGCCATGAAGGTATTTTGAGAAGTTGTCTTTGTTGTTAATAGTTTTATATGATTTTGGATGCTATTTTTTGAAATGTTTTTGTTAATGAATTATCATACAAACTTTACAGATTGTTGGGAGCAACGCTGATGAAGCACATAAAATGTTTGGTAGGCATTTTGAAATGGAGGATGAATTTGTGAGTCATCTCACTAGAAGATCCATAGATATATTGAAAGAAAACTACAAGGTAAGGCTATTTGATATCCGCATTACGTAATTTTACAGTGTATTTACTATTATGCATTTTATACTAATTGAACATTTGTGCTTTTCATTTTTGGCTGATAAAACAACTTTTAATGTCTAAAATGGAATATTCTTCTTATTTTTTCAGGATGATTTGTCCAATGATGATTGGAAACTTGTGGTGAAATTGAAAGAGCTGTTAAAAGTTCCTTGAGCTACTACTAATGATGCATTGTGCAATGGAACTTTGGATTGGAGCAAAACCTTCTGATGAAAATGGGAAAATGCACCCTGCAACATTACAAACAACACAATTAGGATAACAAATGGTGAACTTTGTTGATACCAGGACAATAGCTTTTGCATCATAAGATTCATCTATATGTTTTGCTATGTGGTGTACGTGCTGCACCTCTGGCTACAATAAGATAGTAGTGAACTTCAGATCCTATCTATGCAGGAGGTCATTTGAATGTCTGTTGTTTAGCTTATTTTCTGAAATTTAATAGTCTGAACAGACAAGTGCGGTATTACCATGTGAGAAAGGGAAGAGATTGATTCCAAGAGTAGAGATTTTGTGTAATGATCTATTTTATGATTTCTTGAGGTAATGAAGAAAATATCACGAAAACATTGTTTTAAATAAATTCATATTTTACTACAATTGTACGAAACCAAAAACATTTCCATGTTGTCATCTTCAACATGTTGTTGACTGGCTGGATTTCACTGTTTCAAGTGTCACTTTTGCTTCAGCTATCTGGGACCATGTTATGGAAGGTTACAGGTAATGGTGTGTTTTCTTGTTGCTGCAGGGTCATTGCTACAGGGGCCTCTAAGTAGCATTATCAGGTTGTTATTTAGATATTGTTCACAGTGGTTTAGGGTTGTTTGAATACACAGGTAATAGCTCAATGGCTTGTGTGAAGGAGACTATGGAATGCACCAAGGCTGCAATTAAAGCACCTGAACTGGTTAATAGAATGCCAAAAGAAATGATGTCTCATGGAATGCTCAGTGGCAACATCTCTTTTCTAAGTGTCAAAAGATGTGAAGGGCTTCATCGGTCCAACCTGCCTTTCCATTGTTTTGCTATTGTATCTAATGTGACTGCTGAACTAGTTTTTTCTTTAGCCCATCCTTATAGTTTGTTGTACATGACAGAGCTCATGAACTGGTTTTTTCTAGTACTTATGGCAGCCTTGTGCTACTTTTTTATTATTTGTGATTCTTTTCCTGCATTGTTCCAATAAAAAAAATATTTATTGCCACTTTGCTTTGTCTTGTTTCATTTTCTTATTAGTCGATTCTCAAATAGAAAGTGTTGGCTCAAATTTATCAATCTTTACTTGGCAACATCATAAAATATATAGTTTTCCAATTTTATTTCCTTAATGTTTTAAATTCAAATTTAATAATATGTTTTTTCTGCATTATAAAATTTATAGTATTTAATAAATTATTCATATCATGACTAAATTTACTACCAATTAATGGAAACCAGTAAATAAAAATGACTACCATGACTAAATAAATGACCAGTTAACAACAATCAATGACTAAATGATTACAATGACTAAATAAATGACTAAATATATGTACTACCAAATTGATGACTAAATATATTACCAAATTACCAAATATACTACCAAATTGTTGATTAAATATACTACCAAATTAATGACTAAAATCTATTTAGTCATAAATTTGGTGACGAGATAAATGACTAACAATAAACTACCAATGGTTACATGACTAAATATACTACCAAATTGATGATTAAATATACTACCAAATTGATGACTAAATATACTACCAAATTTATGACTAAATATACTATCAAATTTATGACTAAATATACTACCAAATTTTACTACCAAATTAATGTCTAAAATTTTTTTGGTCATAAATTTGGTCGTGAGATAAATGACCAGCAATAAACTACCAATGGTCACATGACCAAAGTACTGATCACATGACCAATTTTTGGTAGTTTTTTTAGTCATTTTTCCTATTTTTCTACTAGTGTTAGATCCTTTACGGATAGATGTTGAGTGTAATCAAAAGGGAAACAATCTTAATTCAATCTTAATTAATAGACTTATTCCACACACTAAGGGGATAATGGATAAGTATACTAATGTTCCTGAAATGCTTGTACAAAGGGCACCTAATGCATCTCCTCACTTCAAGCCGGTGATGATAGTTTAAGGTGATAAAAAACCACCTCGACCCCCATATTACATTCTAAATTATGCAAGGCAAATCACTCAAAGGAATCAAGGTGTTCAAAATGTGTCACAGCAACCACATTACAATGTGATTACTCACACATACAACACCAGTAATAACAAGCAAAGCAAGCAAGCACCACATGTGCCTATCTCTCTTCCATCTTCTCAACCTATGCTTCCTCAACCACCTTATCTTACTCATAGAGGTGGTCACGATTATGATCTTATTGAGAAGCTTCATGCTACTCCTGCTAAGATCTCTCTTTGGGAACTCATACAAACATCACCTACATACCACAGAATGCTCGAAGAAGATTTATAAAAGGTGATTGTACCACCTGTTGTTAAAACGAATGATGTAGTAGCTTTGTTAGACTGTATGCATGTGATAAACATGGATATTCTATTTCAACCACATGAATTACCATCATCTGAAGTTCAAAACCAATATGATCCTCTTATAATCTTTGTCACAATAGATAAAGAGCTAATAAAGCAGGTTATGATTGACAATGGATCAAATCTTAATGTTTGTGGTATTAATTTGTTACACAAAATAAAGATTGACATATCTTTAATCAAACTAGATAAAATTAGTATTTGTGGCTTTGATAATGTTGGTAGACAATCCCTGGGTACCATAACTTTACTCGTAAAGGTTGGACCCCTAACATTATCTACCCTTTTTCTTGTCATGCCTGGTTTGATTTCATGTAATATGATTCTCGGTAGATAGTAGATCCATGCCATGGGGGCAGTTCTGTCTACCCTTCATCGATCAATAAAGTTCATATATGAAAACAAGTTGCACACCATTGAAGCCGATCCTGAACCAAATAATTGTTTAGCTATTGAAACGCAAAAACAAGTTAACAATCATAAGAGTCTAAACAACTTGCGAGTTAATTCATCAATACCTCTTGCCATAGATAACGTTGTGCAAGAATCTAAACCATCAAATGCACTTTTTGGTGATGATTGGGTTTCATTATATTTTACTCCTTATTTTACAGGGAAATATAAACTTAATAACTCTAATCCTAACGCATCAAAAATCACATCAATCTCATCCAAGCAATCTTTGGAAACACCTACGAGACCCAAAGTCTCCTTGGTAGAAAGAAAAGATAATATTTTTACTTATACTACAGATTATGAGACCTACGAGGCCTCACCATTTTCTAAAGAGATGGACTCTCTCTATGGTCGTGGATTTCAAATTTTGTACAAAAATTGCAACTACGTAGGCAATGGTTGTGGTGTGAATCAACAAGGAATCTGAGTAACTTTACAAGTTGTTGGAATTAACTACATGACTGGTATTGGATACCATTCTTTGAAGCCCACCAAATCCTCTCGTCACCCTAAACTAAGTAATGTTAATACCATATCAAAAAGACCAAAACTTAATGCGGTACATCTTGAGCTGATAGACAAGGATTGTCCACTAGGAAATATCCCATCGAATAAGGTAAGTATCTCTCCCTCATTTAGCCACACTTGATGTAGCACCTATTCTAGATGCTCTCAAGGGTGGCCCTCTCCTAAATATATATTGATATGTCATGTTGTGTAAATGTTGTTTAGGTCTCCTAGGATGACCCTTGATACTCTTGTAAGGTCAAGGATACCAGGAGACCACCTCTGTTGTGACCATTCTTCTATTTGTTTCATCATTCTTCTACCCTTCTATCCTTTATTTTATTGTTGCGTGTCATGCATTAGGGGCATAACATTGCAGTTGATGTCTTGGGAGCATCCTCCTATGTGGTGTTCCTAAGGCACTTGTTTCTCCTCTCTCATTTTTATTGTTTACCTTCTTTAGTGGTTCTACCTAGTCGGTGGATGATGAAAACAAATAAATAATGATACGGACCACGTGTCCATTCAGTGAGAAAGCAAAAATGGACCTTGTCCATATATGAAGATGGGGTTGATATACATATCCGATGCATGACTAGTAGAATCACTCTGTGTGATATATCATGTTGTCTTATCTCTTCTAACAAACCTTTGCAATACAACTTCTCCGTGCACTTTGGATTGTTTTGTATCTCACCTTGTTGTTACACTAAGTCATGAGATACCTGCAGTATAAGCCCAACGGCTATACTCAGATCCAAACCTATAAGTCTAGCCTTGGTTTCTTTGATGTGATCTAATACATGCATAGCTTTCATGATTTGATTTGGTTATTATCTTAGAGTAAGATGTTCTAACCTTATCTCTTGTTGATTATCTTAGCAAATCTTATCAATGTGTTTGTGGGAACATTTAGCGATCGTGGCACATGTCATCTTTGGGGGCATGGGCTTTGCAAGAGCTCTTGTTCCCTTGTGTGTTTTTACTCTACATTAATGTGCTTTATATCGGTAAGCGACTTCAACCACCTTATGGTGGGGGCATATATA
The DNA here is from genome assembly GCA_027924645.1 of Cunninghamia lanceolata. Lineage (NCBI taxonomy): Eukaryota > Viridiplantae > Streptophyta > Pinopsida > Cupressales > Cupressaceae > Cunninghamia > Cunninghamia lanceolata. The sequence goes on along the minus strand of BSBN01000554.1, from coordinate 2,558,742 downwards.
ATAGTATCTTCTTGATTATTTTGCACTGACAAAGCATGTCTGCATACATTGATCTATTGCGTATACCTCCTTTTCACTGTAAGGTGTCTCTGTGATGCAGGTGAGGTTGTAAACTTTGAGTACATGCTTCCTTTTCACTGTAAGGCATCTCTGTGATGTGGGTGGGGTTGCATTTTGAAATCCCTTATATAGAAGGTGGGATGGTGTATCTCTTGAGCTAGTGCACATCCTTTTATACAAAGTCTTCATCGTGAAGTAGGGTTGGATCTTGAGTCATCCTCCCTTAAGCATGTCTTTGGCGGTTGTGATAGCGTAGCTCAACCATCAGGTGTGTTTGGCATGTTTTATATGGTGGGAATTAGCAATAAGCTCCTTCCATTGCTCGTGTTTGCCATGCATAAGATGTAGAGTCCTTACTATGTCTAGTAAACTTGGTGGTAATCACAAAATTTAGAGGAAAAACCTAACTGAATAGTCCACTTGGACCTTTGGAAAGACCTTCATTGAATTATCGACCAGGGCTAGTAATCTTGTGATGGCACTGGCATTGTATGTCCTTTCAAGATTAAAACTACCTAACTCATCTAGTATAGTATTATGATTCAAACTGCATAGTGATAAAGAAAGTAATGTTGATACTGTTGCTACGGGTACTTACAATATAAGACTGTAACTAATGACTTTAAATAAATGAACACTAGGGTTTAACTTGGTATTGATAATCTATCCTACACTCCAGAATACAAGTCAAGTAAACTAGAATAACTTGAAGAATCTAATTGATCATACATTTATGAAATAACTGCTACAGTAATGATAAGATACAAGAAATGAAGTGAGGGACAGTTACCCTAAGTGGCCCTTGCTCAGGTGACTGTCTCCACTGATCTAACTCAAATCTAGTTCCTTATATTGACACAATCATATTTGATTCTAATCCATTCATTGCACAATATTTTTAAATCACATAAGATCTTGATGAAATATATTGTTCATGAACTCATCATTAAAATAACAAACATTGTTTGCATATAACTGGAAAAAGATCTAGATAGCTATATCCACGAATTGAACAACTACGTACTTGACTAACTTCCAACTAAAAAAAACTTAAACTATCTCACCCACTGAGCCATACACATAGGCATGGGGGAGTTTATTAAAATAAGGTCTCTTAACTAAAATCATAAACCACCACTCCGTACAAACCAGAGTGTGATAAATGCCAAACAACAACAATTGAAAAAGAAAGAAAGAAGAGTCCTGATGAAATTGGAACTTCTTGCTGAAATATAGGGACATGAGCTAGTTGAATCAGTCACATTAGACTCCTAGCTGCAACAAAATCCTTCTCCTTCAATCATTTTTATTAATTTCTATCACAATGCATAACCATCTTCATCAAGTGCCTCTATGTTGTAGTTGCCGCATTCAACTTATCTTGGAACTTCCCCTGCTCTATTGTCTAGGAACTCTTTGGCTGTAGGTTGCACCTTGTATTTGCTGCAGGCTATAGTCCATCTCCTTCATCTGCAAGAGTTAGTTCACAAAACATGAACACAATACTAACAACCATAGATAAGCACATATATCATTTACAATCCATACATAATCATGCAATAATCATCATATTATAACCATATTCCATATACTTAATAATCAGGTTTAGGATTGCATAATAAGCATAAAAGATAGTAAAGTGTAAGAATATGTATAGGACAAATTTATGAGAACTTGCATAAAACCCTAAGAAAATTAGCCAATAACTAGACTCATCATCACCTGCAACTACCCATTTTCTTGTCCTCAAGCAAATCAACTAGGACAGGAGGTTGTAGTGCAAACTAATTTCCCTGAAGTTTGTAACAACATCCATTCTTTCAACCTGTTCCAAATAAAAGCCATTATGATATGCCAACCTATTCATTTTTGTAACCTCTACCTTCTCACACTGCACATTCTTCTGTCCAATGTGGCACCGGGTACATAAGCATTGGTAGCTGGAAGGTAAGTGGTAGCCATTCAATTCCCCATCCTCTGGCAATATCCATATATTTCTATACTCTTTCAAACATCAATATAAAATTATAAATAGAGTGGGGTTCTTTTCTTTGGAATTAAGGGGTTAAATTGTTCCATTTGTCTTGCACAAACTGATAACAATTGTGGATGAGTCCAATAGTTAAATGTTGCATTCTTTCATAATCATGTAGTCTCAAATTCATGATTATTCTACCCACACCCTTATGATCCAAAAGTTGTTTCCATTCTCCAATGATTAAGTCAGGGGTTTTAGATTCTTTCCTTATTGGAAGAGTAATTGATTTTTCTCTCTCCATATATGCTTGCATGATTTCACCCCTCAATTTCTCATTTCTAAAATAGGATGCAAGTGCCCTCAATTGTAAATCCCCCACAAAACCTAATGGGTTCCATTTTGTATCATTAGACACAACATAGTTATACAAGTAGTACTCACATAACTAGTCTTGCTCTTCTTGTGTGGCAGTAGCAATTTTTTTTAGAAAAGTCATTTTTCCACTCATTGCAACTGATTTGTTACTGATCAATTTACTAAATTGATAACTCAAAAATTGTTCTTGCAGAAACAGGGCATAAGTCCTAGCTGGAGGTCTATATCTAACAATATGAGTAGCTTTATCTGCTATCTCCTCCATCCTGACTACTAGCCTTCTCAACTCAATATATTTTCTTTCTAATGCATGAGTATGCTGTGCAATCATTGCTTCTTTTTCTTTCTTCCACTCTTCCTCTCGTTTAGAAACATTTTGAGTTTCTTTCCATAGTTGATATCCCAGGGACATAATTGTATGACAGGTGGGGGTTCTAGTGACAGGGGGTCTCTTTTCCTTAGCCATTAGCTCCTTGTTCCCTACTATGACTATAGCTAATTGTGCAAATAAATCTGATTTTGACCCCTATCCATGAGTATTTAGTTTTTCCTCCAACTCCTGTATCTTTGCTTCTCTTTTCTTGTCCCTTTCTTCATAAGTTTTGACCAGTTCTTCTAGCTTCTTAATTCTCTCAAAGGCTTCTGGCAATTCTCTTCTAACATTTCTTTCTTTAAGAAATAATTCATCATCCTTTAAAAATTGATTAGCACCATCCCCAGTAGACTCATAACCCTCATTTTCAGGGTTAGTTGGGGTTTTCTTCCTGGTTTTTCTAGCAACAAAAATATCCTCTGATTTAGATCTAGAGGTAGTGGAGATATACCATTTCCTTTTTGTGGGAACTTGTACATTTTAAGTTACATTGGCTTCTTGTTCAAGATCAGTGTCCACTGCCACAACACTTTCTTCTTTTTCTTTTTTTGGTTGCTTAACCCTACCCTTCATAACACCTTTCTTCTTTAGGTGGTGTGAATGCCTAGGTTGGGTAGATTTCTTTTTCTGCACCTTTGATGGTGCAGAGGAAGAACCACCTCTTTTCCTTCTGGTCTTTGGTGTTCTGGTTTTGGGCTTACTAGAAGATGAGGGTTGATGCGCTTCCTCTACTATAGGTTGATCAGATGCTGCATGTGGCATATTTTATACATCCTGCTCCCTTGATTCTCCTTTGTTGCAGGTGAATGAAGTAACATGTTGAATAGGAGGAGTTTCCCTTATAGATGCAACATGTGATTTTATGTTGTTTGGTATTGATGGTTCCCCCATAATATCATTAATATTTCCATGAGACAAAAATATTTCCCAGGATACCTGTGGGTATTGCACCTTAAGGCTCCTCTTTACTAACAAGACAGTTAAATAGTCATGTGATAGTGCTGAATTATTTTCCTTTCTCTGATACTCAAACCCCATTATTTTCAACAAATTATACAGAAAATTTGGCACATTGACTATTTTATTATGGTGAAGGTGACTCAACAACTTAAGATGCAAAGTATATAAAAGGGACTGCATACCATCACAAGTAATGTAATTAATAATATGAAAAACACAAGATGCCCATACCCGCAGAAGTGATAGTCTCTTATTACCCTGTGACGTTGAGTCCAGGTGATCCCCTACCTTGCTGAATTCATCCCTAGTAGCTATTGCATTTTTCTTGACAGGGAATTCTTCTCCACTTCTGGGTAGACCAGACACTTCTGCAATTGCAGCCTCTAAAGCATCCACCTTTAAACCCTTAATAGTGGCTTCATCATGTTGCAATGTGGCTGCAACTTGTGTTGTCATATCTTCATTATATTTGGTGAGCTTCAGAAAATAATTGAGCCATCCTGTTCATGTAAAAATTGGCAAGGCTAACTGTTCTTCCAATATCATATGATGCACTGTTGGTTCTCTTCTAATAAGATCACCTCCCATTCTATAAATGTAACTCAAATTCAAAATTTTCACAACCCTCCCTCTACTTAACCCACAATTCTCTGTTCACAATTCTTTGCTCAACCTCTCGTTATACTTCATACAATTTGGTTGCTTGCAACTTCATGCACTAAGCTTGAACTAGTCTGAACTGACTTTTGAATTTAGAAAGAGGAAGTTGGCAAGGAAAAATATTATGATGCAGGAAGGACAAATAAAGGGTTTGTGTCTATCTATGTTTTAGTTTAGTGGCTTTTGGTGGAAAATAATAACAATATTTTTGTTGTTTTGAACATTTACTATCTCCCCCCCCCAACTAAATCTGGAAGTGTCTACACTTCAATGCTTGCATGAGGCAGAGGGAAATGATTATAGAATATAGAGATAAGATTAATAATGAAAATTATTCTGAATTAAATGCAAGCATAAATAGAATGTATTAGAAAATTGTGTTAATTATGGTATGTTAGTATGCATGCCTGTTGAGTTGTAGTGAATAGAACTCCATGCGTACAAAGTTGTGAGAAGAGTGTCTACAACATAAATATGATTGGAAATTGGATAATCACTTATGAGATTTGAAATTAAGGACAAGTTGGCATGTGCAAATGGGTGGATCAATCATGCATGCATTGATATGACGGTTGGCGGCTGCATGTGCGGGAAAAATGGAATAATTGCTGGTGACATGTAATTAACTCGATGCAAAATTTGAAATCTCTAGCAGATAGGTGCTATGGGTACCTTCTTCAATATGTCCTGAAGTTAACATTGGTATCTTTTAGTTGCCTTAATACAGGTCCCTACTGCATAATGAAGTGGTCTTCAAGAGGATGGTGGCATCTATGCTATGTGTGCATGTGAAAAAGGATAATGAATTATACTTGAGTGATCTTAGGAGGTGAGTGGTGTAGCTCCTCTACTGAGTCACTATGAGAACTGGTAGTGTCTTCTTCTAGGTTATTGTCTGGTGATAATATGGCAGTATCTAAGTTAGGAGTGGGAATAGAGCATTACTTTAGAAAAGCATCTCTTGTTGCTAGCTTTGTGTAGAGCTTTAATTTGTGGCCATTAACCAATAGTGAAAAACTGACTACATCTATGGTCTGTAGTTTGACTACTCCATTGGGAAATACCTGTTGTAATTCATAAGGTCCTAACCACCTTCATTGCAGCTTGCCTTTATAGTCCTTGTAGTTGGAATCATACAATAAAGCCCAGTCACCTACATGGAATGCCTTGGTCTTGATAAACTTGTCATGCCATTTAGTCCTCTACTTTTGAACTATCTCTATGTGATGGATAGCCTCCATTCTAATTTCATCTAGCCCATTCAAAATATGTAACCTTTCTTTCTGTGCTGCTGTCAAGTCCATGTCAAGTTCTACTATTGTCCTTAGGGTCTTATATTCAAATTCTACTGCTATTTTTTGATACACTAATTCATAAGGTGTAAAGCCTATAGTTGTTTTCCATGTTTTTATGTATGCCCATATTGCTTCTGGTAATCTGGTTGCCTAGTCTTTCCTATGAATGTTCACTATTTTGGTCAGAATATTTTTAATCTCCCTGTTTGTAACTTCCACCTACCCATTGGCTTGGGGTTGATAAGGTGTTGACTTTCTATTTCTGATTTCATATTCTTTAACCAATGTAGAAATGAGTTCAGAAGTGAACTGGGGACCTTGATCAGAGACAATTTCTCTTGGGGCTCCATACCTAGTGAAGATATCTTCATACAAGAACTTGGCTACATTCCCATCTCTTGCAAATTGGAATGCTTCGACTTCAACCCATTTTGTCAGATAATCAGTGCAAACTAAAATATACTCCTTGTTATTAGAGGCGAGTGAAATTGGGCCAATGAAGTCTAGCCCCCATTTATCAAATGGTGCTAGTGCTAACTGTGGCTACAAATGCATCTCATCTATCCTTGTTGTTCTGCCCATTCTCTGACATTTGTGACAACTCCTTGTATACTTTATTCAATCCTTATGAAGAGTTGGCCAATAGTATCCTGTTGTTAAGATCTTGCTGTCACTTTGGCTGCAAAGTGACACCCATAGGGCTCATCATGGCAGGCTTTTAGGATATCAAAGACCTCATCTTCTCTTATACATCTCCTCATAATATTATCTGGACCAGTGTAGAATAGATAACCAACAATCCAAGAATATGGAAATCTTTTATGCACTAGCTGTCTCTTTTCTCTGGGAGAGAAATGTAATGGTATCTGCCCTGCCACTAAGTAATTTGCAATATCAGAAAACCATGGTGTGTGTATATTGAGAGAAAACAAATGCTCATCTAGAAAAGAGTCATCTACAACACCTTCTTCTAATTGTGTAGGCAATCTAGACAAAAAATCTGCCACCACATTAGCTTTCCTAGGCTGATCCACTATTGTTATATCAAACTCCTATAGTAAGAGTAACCATCTGACTAGTCTCCCTCCAGCCACATGTTTGTTCATTAAGTACCTTATTGCAGTATGATATGTGTGGATAAAGACGGGATAACTAGTGATGTAATGCCTAAACTTGTTAATGGCATAGACAATTGCTAACATCTCTTTTTATGTGACAATGTAGTTAAGTTTTGCTCCTTGTGAGTTCTTGCTAATGTAATAAATAGCATACTCCTTGTTACCTTCCTTTTGTCCCAATATAGCTCCTATAGCAAAATCAGAAGCATCAGTGTGTATGTGGAAAGGTAATGCCCAATTTGGTCCTCTCAAGACAAGTTCTTGATTCAAAGTTGTCTTAAGTGTCTCAAAAGAGTGCTAACATGTTTTCCAGTCAAATTCCATGTCCTTTGTGAGTAGAGTAAACAAAGATGCTACAATTTTGCTGAAGTCCTGAATGAATCTCCTATAATAGCCTGCATGGCCCAAAAAGCTCATGACGTCTTTTTGTTTCTATGGCACAGGAAGTGTAGAAATGATCTCAATTTTATGGGGATCCACTTGAATTCCTTCACTTGATATAAAATGTCCTAGAACAATCCCTTGAGTCATCATCATAAAACATTTTTCATCACTCAATGATAGATTGTGTTCTTGAGATATTTTTAGAACTTTCTCTAGATTGTTGAGTGTTGTTTCATATGTTTCTCCATAGGTGGTGAAGTCATCCATATAAATCTCCATTGAATCATGAGAATAATTTGAGAAGATATTTAGCACTGCCCTTTCAAAAGTGGTTGAGGAATTACATAAACCAAAGGGAAGGATAGAATAAGCATAAGTACCCCAAGGGCATGTAAACGTAGTCTTATCCTGATCTTCTGGAGCTATCTTTATCTAGTTATGACCACTAAATCCATCTAAGAAGGAGAAGTACTTTTTACTTGCTAGGGAATCAAATACTTGGTCAATGAAAGGAAGTAATGATCATTTCTAGTGGCTGCGTTTATCTCCCTATAGTCCACACATACCCTCCATTTGCCTCCTTTCTTAGGGACAATAACTAAAGGTGACACCCATTGACTGTTAGAAATAGGGTAAATGAAACTTGCATCAAGGAGTTTTTATAGATCAGTTTTAACTATGTCTCATAAGGTAGGGTTCATTACACTTTAATGTTGTCTAATTGGTTTGAAACCATAATTTATGTAGATTCTATGCATGCACATGTCTATATCAATTCCCTTCATATCATGGTAGTCCCATGCAAAGGTTGCTGCATGTGCCTGTAGCATAGTGTTAGGGAATTTTGTTGTTCTTTAGTTAGGGCATTGTTAATATTCAACATTTTAACTGGCATGATTTCCAATGTTTTAGAAGCTAATTGTACAAATGAAAGATCATATCCACTGATGTTGGGAGCACACTCTTGTGATAGTAAAGAGTGGAAAAGTTGGTATATTTCTTCTAAGAAATTTGCAGGTATAATGTTTTGCAGTGGATCTTGTAGACATGCTAGAGAGTCTTGTTGTTATGGGTCCCTACCACAGTTATTCTATATAATATGGTCAATTAAGTCATCCTCATCTTGGTTTTCCAAAAGGGGACTGCGCTTAATGGTCATGGGGGTTTGCAAGGAATAGTTGTCTTCTTCTTCCATGGTAGGCCATATAACTTGCTCTAGATTTTCATGAGGTTGGGTTGGATGATAGAGGATTAATTTCTTGGTTATAGTGCTATTTGATATTATCATGTTCCCAGACCTACAACCTATGAATGCATCAGCTATTACTAACCATGGTCTGGCTAAGATAAGTGGATATCCTACAAGGTTGACCTTTGGCTGCAAGACTATGAAATCTGCAAGATACTCCCAAGAATCTAATGTTATGACTATGTCCTCAATGATTCCTTCAAGTTTTACTGTTGACCTATTTTCCAATTGTAAACTAGTTGGTGTGGGCCTAAGGTTAGGTGGCTAAAGTAACTGCATTGTTTCCTTAGTCATGACATTTATGGCTGCTCCTAAGTCAATCAAGGTATTTTTAATAAGGGTTCCATTTATCTTAACATTCACTACTGGACTACCAGTGGTTTTGTATTTAGGGATAGTTATATTCCCTAGCATAATATCAAAAAGGTTTCCTAAGACATGTATTGTTTGAGAATCCTTCCTTTTTCTTCCTATCTTTTTGAGACAAAGGTCCCTTACTCTTTTGGTATAAATTGGGATATCCTTGATAGCTTGAATGAGAGGGATTTTAATACTGACATTCTTGAGTTGTCCCAGTAGACCTGTCTCAACTTGGGTATGATGTTTTACAATGGCTAAATGCTTAGGGAAAGGAGGCTCTAGACTTGAGATAGTCTGATTTACCTAATTTGACTCAGGCTCCAGAGGTGAATTGTCTAAAGCTTTAGCTATGGGCTCCTCATCTACCATCTCAATAATTTGAGGGGATGAGGGCCCAACTAATGTTTCCCCTGACCTAAGGTGGACAACACTCACCTCTACCCCATAAGTGGGGTGTTGAATAGCCTCATTAGTGTATGCCTATTGGACGTGCTTGTTATTGGGGTTAGGTGCAGGTTGGGTAGGCAGTTGTGGTGCTCTTGGTGGCTGAGATGTTGAGTTTGATAGATTGGGCAGAATAGCCTACTGTTGTGGCTGAGAAGGTAGCAAAGGTTGTGGGTAATTCATATTTTGGTTTTTCCACTGCTGTCCCTTTTGCCACTATGGCTTCCATTGACTTGGCTGTACTGGCCATTGAGGATTGTAATTGGGTCCTTGGAAATTTTGTTGTGGCCATACATTTGGTTGCTGCTAGTTCTAGTTTTACTAAGGGTTTTGCCATTGTTGAGGGTTTTTCCATTGGTTTTGGGTATTTGGCCAAGGTTGGGGGTTCCAACCAGAGAAACTATGATTAGCAACTGGGAATGATGCATTGAAACTTAGAGGGTCTTGTGTCATACCTTGTCTTGGTTGCCATGGCTTCCTTTGTACAACATAGAATAGATGCCCATCTTCACTTTCAAATGGTTGAAAGTGTGGTTTCTCTGATTTGTCTTCAGTAATACTGGCCACCCTTTTACACTTGCAATTGGCTTTCCTTTGTCTGCAGTTGGGGCAGTATTCAGTGAGTATTGCTTTAGCCTCCTCCTGCTTCTTCTTCAAATTTAGAGTGTCCAACTGAGTATCTAGGTGACTTATAATATCTTCTTTCATGTTGGTCAGCAGGTAACTCAACTCCACCCTTGAAACTAAATTAGATGTCTTGCCAATGGTAGATGTTCTTTCCCCCCATATCTTCTTCATAAAAGACCTTGAGTAGTTTCTGCAAACTTTGTAGATATCATCAAAAGGTAATTGAAACACATCTCCTATCCCAATAATATTAAGGGTATCCATGCAATCCTCATTGACTCCTCTAAAAAATACAAGCTTTAGGGATTCATCTGAGAGTTGATTCTATGGGTTTTTATTTAGGCAGAATTGGAACCTTTCTACATAATCTTCCAATGGTTCATCCTCTTTTTGAGTCATCTTGAAAATGCCATCTCTTCTTCTATCAATTCCTCCACAATAATCTTGGTACTTCTCCAAGAATTTTTTCTTCTTTATGTCCCAATATGGAATAGCATCTTTGCCCACTCCCATAAACCATCTCATAGCAACATCCTTCAAAGTTGCAAGAAACAAATTAACCCTATGAGCATCAGTTGTGTAGTCATAGCTTCTACATAGAACATCAAAATCAAACAAGAATGAATCTAGATCCTTAGCCACCAAACAATAGAAGATTGGAAACGCTGAAGGAGGTATATTCTTCAAGGCAGTAGCCCTCTCTTGGTTGGTGAATGAAAATTCAAAAGTCACATGTTCTGGTGGATCATCCACTACATCAACCATGGTTAGGAGGGTTCTTTCTATATTATCAGTAGATGTTGATGAGACAGAAAAATTCTTCTTCAGTAATACCCTCGCTCTGATCACTGTAGTCACCAATATCTACTCTAGCTTGTTGGTTTGTAAGGAGAAACCTTCCCAAAGCATCTCTCTGCCTCCACATATAACAGGTATGACTTTGTATAGCAACGACTCCTGCATAATGTTAGTGAAATGTGTCTAGTATTTTGTAGGATGAAACCTTAGTATCCTATTCTCTGAAAGCAAAATGTTTAAACTAGAAAAGCTTGGAAATAATAAGAACTAATATCTGAAAGTAGCACCATCCTCAACAATGCTACCAAAAATGTATAGTCCTTACTATGTCTAGTAAACTTGGTGGAAATCAAACAATTCAGAGGAAAAACCTAACTGAATAGTCCACTTGGACCTTTGGAAAGGACTTCATTGAATTATTGACTAGGGCTAGTAAGCTTGTGATGGCACTGGCACTGTATGTGCTTTCAATATAAAAACTACCTAACTCATCTAGTATAGTGTTATGATTCAAACTGCATACTAATAAAGAAAGTAATGCTAATACTATTGCTACAGGTACTTGTAATATAAGACTGTAACTAATGAATTTAAAGAAATGAACACTAGGTTTTAACTTGGTATTGATAATCTATCCTACACTCCGGAGTACAACAAGTCAAGTAAACTAGAATAACTTGAAGAATCTAATTGATCATGCATTTATGAAATAACTTCTATAGTAATGATAACATACAAGAAATGAAGTGAAGGACAATTACATGAGTTGCCCTTGCTTAGGTGACTATCTCCACTGATCTAACTCCAATCTAGTTCCTTAGATTGACACAATCATACTTGCTTCTAATCCATTCATTGCACAATCTTTTTAAATCACATAAGATCTTGCTGAAATATATTATTCATGAACTCATCATTAAAATAAAAAACATCGTATGCATATAATTAGAAAAAGATCTGGATAGCTATATCCATGAATTGAACAACTACTTACTTGACTAACTTCCAACTAAAAAAAAAATTAAACTATCTCAATGACTGAGCCATACATATAGGCATGGGGGAGTTTATTAAAACAAGGTCTCTTAACTGAAATCATAAACCACCACTCTGTACAAACTAGAGTGTGATAAATGCCAAACAACAACAACTGAAAAAGAAAGAAAGAAGAGTCATAATGAAATTGGAACTTCTTTCTGAAATAGAGGGACATGAATTAGTTGAATCGGTCACGTTAGACTCCTAGGTGCAACAAAATCCTTCTCCTTCAATTGTCTTTATTAATTGCTATCACAATGCATAACCATCTTCATCAAGTGTCTCTATTTTGTAGTTGCTGCATTCAATTTATCTTGGAACTTCCCCTGCTCTATTGTCTAGGAACTCTTTGGCTGCGGGCTGCACCTTGCAGTTGCTGTGGACTATAGTCCATCTCCTTCATCTACAAGAGTTAGTTCACAAAACATGCACAGAATACTAACAACCATAGCTAAGCACACATATCCTTTACAATCCATACATATCCACACATAATCATGCAATAATCATCATATTATAACCATATTCCATATACTTAATAATCAAGTTCAGGACTGCATAATAAGCATAAAAGATAGTAAATTGTAGAAATATGCATAGGACAAATGTCTAAGAACTTGCATAAAAAGATAAGAAAATTAGCCAATAACTAGACTCATCATATCCCATGTGTTTTCTGTGTCTTCCCTATGTGTTTGGCATGCTTGGCATGTTTTATACATGTCTTACATGTTTTTTATGGTGGTGCGTATTGATAAGCTCCCTCCCCATTGCTTAGTTAGAGATATATGCATGTATGTATTTACTTAATCATGTCTTCTCTCAGTGTATTTCTTCGTGTATTGTGTGACTGCTCTCATGTCTTCATCATGTATTATCAGAAAATTTACTATTTCACTACTTTGCACAAGTTGAAACAATATCTTATCCAAACAACAACAATTTAAATATGATAGAAGAACAAACATTTCATGATTCTAAACAAGAAATCAAAGTGATAACACATGTACTTGAATAAATCAACAAACTTGATAGAGAACTAGCTGAATTTCAAGCATTTGTGGAAAAAGAAAGGCTAGTAGAAGAATCCGTACATGTTGTTCATAATCTAAGAGAGTTATGAAAAGAAGGACAAGATGGTGTTAACATGCTCTATGGGATAGCCCATATAATGGGTAACAACATTATGTCAGTGACTAACTACGCGAATGTCATTAACAATGTGTCATCATTGAATCATTCATAGGTTTCTACATCTATACCAAATACTGGAATGTCTACTTTCACATCATCAATTCTCACTACTAATGCACAAGCTTGTAGTAATGCTACCACTAGCATGGTAGTATCTAATGGCATCAATTCATAGAATTACAAGGTTGTGGGATTTAATTATCAAAAACCTAACACTTAGGATGTCTTCATATATGAATAACCACTCTCAACCACCTTTCACTTACAATTTCTCTCAACCACCTTTCATTACCACTCACAACCAATCACCTCTACATTTCATGACCACAACTTCCAATTCTTCTAACCCACAAACCGCATCACCTAATGATGCCCTTTTAAACCAACTCTTGCAAAGCATGACCTCCTTACAACAAAAGGTAGCAAACTTGACTAATTCTTCTTCTCAACCTACTTTACCAACATATCATGTTCGTAGTCCTTTATCCTATGCAATTCTAAGAACTCTAATGCTTGACAAATTTGAGACTCCTCGCTTTGGAAAGTATGGTGGTAAAGGTGATCCTAATACTCATGTGGCAACATTCGCAATGATGTGTAGTGATTTCTTCTTCAAAGAGGATTTGCTAGCAAAACTCTTCCCATGATCTCTCAAAGATACTACTTTGGAATGGGTTTTCTCTCTACCTCCTAATTAAATAAATTCCTTCTCACAACTAGTGGATTGATTCTTGCAACACTTCCAAGAAAACTTTGGACCTACTATCTCCTTGATTGATTTGGTTCATTGTAAACAAGGTTCAAAAGAGAAATTGATGGAATTCATCAGTCGATATCAAGGTCTCATCTTGCAAATACAATATCCGATTAAAGATGAAGATCTTTAGAAAGTATTCATTACAAATTTACAACCGAACATACGCGACAAGATTTTGTTGATGAAGTATAATTATTTTCAACATTTATGCAAACTCTTCGCAATTACTAGCTTTCGTCTAGTCAGTATGAGAATCAAAACTCGTCAACTCAAGTTGATCAATCCACAACTAAAACATATCAAAACAACTTTGAGATGAATAACAAGAGTTTCATTAAGATCAATGGGCAAAATTCGAATAATTTTCAATCACAAGTATCTGCTATCAATAATCCTAAACAAGCAACATTTCAATTCAGATAGCAACATCGACAATTTACTCCATTATCTGATTCTCTTCAATCAATTATGAATCAAGTGGTAAGAAACAACAGTTTGAAGCTTACTCTTGTGAAACGATTCGATAGAAACAAGATACAAGGACTTTCATTTGATGCCAATGCTTACTGACACTATCACCGCTCACAAGGACACGACACCAAACAATGTATGCATTTTAAACATGAAATTCAAGACCCCATCGATTCTAATATAATATAGGTAACTGGTGTAAATGACAATGGAAATAAGTCGATTGCCCCTGTGAATCAAAATTTACAAATCTTCACTAATCCTTTTCCTAATCATAATGGCAACAATATGGTAGAGAAAAATACAATCGAGAAAAATGATGATTACCTTGATTATGATGAAATAATTGGCATGATAGAAGTGGATAAGGGAAAGACTGATCGGGAGACAACCAGAATGCATCAGATATGCAAATTGAGCAACCTCGATAGTATAACATTAAGCAAGAAAAGGTTGTCATGATTGAAAGTATCCCATTTCATCGTGAAAGACTCCTTCATCAAGAAAATCAAAACAAGAAAGCAAAGGAATAGAAAAGAATAAGGCAACTGTCATTAGCAGGGAATAGCAATGATTCCCCTCCTCATAAGAAACAAAAGATTTTAAACATACAGGGTCTTGAGAAACAAGCACCGCATGACCATCCTAGAAATAAGCATCAATCAGGTATGAACTTCTCACATAATTTGTCACACTTGATGGAGAACCTCTCTAAGATGCTCGCAAGTTTGAATTCCTCTTAGATTATATATATGTCATGTCGTGTTCCCCCATGTTGTGTTATGTGTTGTTTAGGTCTCCTAGGATGACCCTTGATACTGTTGTAAGGTCGAGGATGTTAGTGTAGGTTTTTATTTCCTAGTTGGGTTATTTTTTTTCACTTAATTCCTAGGTTTTTCCTACACCTTTTATTAATCTCACTTAGGTTAATAAATCATGTCTTATTAGGTGAGTGGATTGTGTATAAGGAAAATTGATATGTCAAATGATAAAATCAAAACTATGATAATAACCAAATCAATAAACCATAACATATAGAGATCTATCTAAAAGAAAAGCCATGATCAATGAATAAATCAACTAAAACAAGAAAGCTTTTACCAGATTGTATTGTTCTCTTTTGTCGAATGTGGATTACTCAAATATGTTGCGAAACCATGTTTGCAACAAGCAAGTATAGGTGCTCAAAGATCAATGTCAAAAGATTGTAAAAGGTGCTCAACGATGTGATGTATGCTCAATGCGCTGTAAAAGGATGCCTGAGAATAAGTGATCGAAGAGGATTTGTGAAGGAGATGAGGGGGGTATATATAGGGTTCAATAGAGATCAATCAACGGTCTAGATAATTCAGAAGAATCAATGGAGGAGATAAAACAAATAACCATGATGAATGTGCACACAACATGTGTCAACCCATAAGGATATTTTTATTAAGATATGATGAAAACAAGATTGATTGAATACATAACTCAACTTGTAATTTTGCCTTTTTTAGAGTTCTAAAAATAAGACTGATTGTGCACGAGTTAACAAGATATTTTAAGAGGAATTGGAAGATAACTGAAATTAAATAAATAAATTTATTTTTTTAATTGTGCATAATAGAGGAATATAAAGATTATAAATAAAATATTCGATTTTATTTATTTTTATAGGATTGAGATAATTTAAATAAATTTGCATGATTTATTTAAATTTAGAAGAATAATTGATTTAATTAAATAATGTAAATTATTTAATTATAGATAAGAGGGAATTTGATGAATTAATTAAATAATGGGATTTATTTAATTAATGTGGACTTGAAATTTGAAAAAGGATAATGATTTATTTAAATAATAAAAATTATTTAATTTTAGAAGAATATAGAGAAATTTGACTGAAATTAATTAAATAAAGAGGATTTATTTAATTAATATTGATTTTTGGAAGATAACTGAAATTAATTAAATAATTAGATTATTTAATTAATGTTGAAATGCAGTTGATTTGGAAGAATTGATGAAATGCAAGTGATTTGATTGAAATGAAAGTGATGTGATGACTTGGTCATTTTTAGGTGTCTACATTTTGCCCCTCTTTGATGCAATGCAATTTACAATGTTACTTCAAAGAAAATGATTGTTGAAGACATGATACAATTTTGATGCCACAGTGTAGCTAGTTGCCCGAGCATATGCCCCCTCAAGAGGAAAGATAGGGAAGCGACAGAAGAAATGGGTTGATGCTCGACTAGAAGATTGTGTTGGAGATAGAAGAAAGGAGATAGAAGAGAATATGAGAGAAACACTGTTGGTCGATCCTTGCTTGAAAACTATATAATGACATGGATAAATGGATGGTTAAATGGATGGTTAAATGGATGAGCTTGTTGCAACGGTTTCACAAATGTTTATAAAGAGCAATCCTTACTTTTGATATAGCACATGGATAGTTTTCCACCAAGGTATAAATGACCAAGGTGCTGTGATATCTGAATGCGTGGACATTGACTCTGCAAGCAAGTGGTTTGAACTTAGATCCCTTAGACATAATATAACCTTGTTGGATATGTGAATGAGCCATAGTCTTGAACATAAAATAAACTTCAATACATAAATGCAAGAAGAATATTAAATATGTAAGATGCTAGGTCGTAACACACACAAGATAAATATGCTACTAAGAAAGATACTAAAGATCATTCCTCAAACACGGCACACAAAAGCAATGACTATGCCCTCATTCCGTACTGCATCACAACATACCAAGATTATAGATAAATCAAGGTAGTCTTGAATAGGTATTGGAAAAGGAACAAAAGATAAACCAAAAAGCAAATTGACTGACTTATAAAGTAAACATACAGCCAACATATTCTCTTGCCAAAGAGGTTGCTCAGGATAGATTGGAAAGGAAAGATAACAGCCTTATCATAGGAGCGATGTGTTCATTAAAGGGTGTTATCTGTTGAAAAGATAATGCCTGGTTTTTAGGAAATGCCACATGTTGTATAAGACACGTGTGTTGGTCTTGATCATGGAACACTTCGTATAAGACAAAAATTGTTGATCTGTTGCGCGGTTGAGACTAATTTAGCTGATGTTGGCAATCAATATGTAGGACAGTATATGACTCTATAAGTAAGTTGCTTTGCTTTAGGTTTGTTAAGAACTTTTTCTTTGAAAGGATGCTTTTGTTTGTTGTTTTGCTGCTTCAGTTAGTGAAGTCGAGGTGAATGGATTTTGATAAATGGAAGACTAGGAAGATGACATGTCAATGAATTGAGATGGGTGAAGAATGATGAATTGTATGTGCCTGAGTACTAGATACATCCTTCGTATTCCAGACTGCCTACATACCCTATATCCATGGGATCAAGGCACATTACGAGGAAAGATGAAAAATGATAATATGTAGTTCTAGGTAGAGTGATGAGATGAGTCAAGGTGCTTGAGCTTGGGTAGGTGAAATTATGAGATCTTATGTACCTGAGTACTGGATACTTCCTTCGTATTCTAGACTGCCTGCATACCCATATCCATGGGATCAAGGTACCTTAAGATTGAGATAAGATGATATGTAGTTCTGGTGGGTGTGATGATGTAGGAAAAGTGTTGGGAATATAACAGCCTTATCATAGGAGCATGTGTCCGTTAAAAGGTGCTATCTGTGGAAAGGAGCACGATTGAGGTGCTTGCAAACCATGAACAAAGATCCATTCCTAGACCTAGGTTAAGGAAAGAGTTGCCCCCATTTCGGTAGAGGAATTTGCACAGGTGACTGATGGAGAAGATAGAAAGTTTGACCTAGGACAAGATAGTGATAACTGTTGACACAGACCAATTCATGGGATGACGATGGTGGACATTGACAAATTTCCAAGCTATTCTAGATAGGGAGATGGAAATGTAAACAAGGTCAATGGTTTTATTATGGTGGTGTGACAGAGTGTGTTGTGAAATGGTCATGGAATGAACAAGACTCGATAGATGATGGATGTTGACTCTGCACATAGCGCATGTTTGCCAGGTTTTCACTATGGTACTTATCCAAGACACCTATTTACCAGGTTTTCACCAGAGGATGGATTTTTTTTTTTGATACTCTGAGGATCAAGTATAGAACTTCTTGAGATGAACATTGTTAAGTGGCTCATCGAGAGGAATGTCGTCAGGTGTGGCTAAAGTATAAGCTCTTGATCCATATGCTGCTATGACAATAAAGAGTCCTAACCAATTAGGCTCAAGCTTGCCCTTCTTTTCTCGATCTACTTGATTTCTCTGATTTTATTTGAGGACAAGATCACCAACTTGAAACCGTCTTTCTTTGATCTTTTTGTTGTAATTACGCTGGAGGCAGTTTTGATAGACTTGGAGATGATTAAGCGCAGTAAGGCACCTCTCATCTAGTAATTTGAGCTCAGCTAATATGGAAGTGCGATACTCCTCTCCATCAATCAGGTTCTGCATGGATACTCTGAGGGATGGGATCGTGACCTCTATAGGTAGAATGGCTTCAGAGCCATAGACCAAGGCATAGGGTGTGGCACCAGTTGGTGTTCTGATACTAGTGCAGTATGCCCATAGGGCAGGATTGAGTTGTAGGTGCCAATCACGACCAGCTTCATTGACCATTTTCTTGAGGATTTTGAGAATAGTTTTGTTGGAAGCCTCAGCTTGGCTATTACTTTGTGGATAGTAGGGAGTTGAAAAGTGATGCTGGATATTGTATTATGTGCATAAGGTACAGACATCTTGATTCTTGAATGGTCTCCCATTATCAGTGATAATGGTTTGGGGAATACCATATCGACAAATGAGGTAGTTTAGGATAAACTTGGCTATTTGCTTACCGGTGATATAGGTCATGGGAATGGCTTTGAACCACTTCATGAAGTACTCAGTGGCAGTAATGATGAATTTGTGGCCATTGGATGAGGATGGGTGGATTTGTCCTATGAGGTCAAGACCCCATTGAGAAAAAGGCCATGGAGTTGTCACAGTTTATAATTTATGAGATGGTGTGTGAATCAAATCTCCATGCTGCTGGCATTGTAGACACTTTTTAGCAAACTTCATTGCATCTTGTTCAATTGTAGGCTAGTAATACCCTATGTGGATTATCTTCTTAGCAAGATTAGGACCAGTAGAATATGCACCACAGACACCTTCGTGTATGTTTTGTAAGGTAGCTTCAGCTTCTTCCACATTAAGACATCGTAAGAGGATACCATCGAGACTCTAGTGATAAAGTGTATCACCTAGAATGGTGTAACGGGAGGATCAGTGGATAAAGGTTTTGCATTGGGTTGATGATAGTTCAAAGGGAAAGGTACCGTGTTTAAGGTATTCAAAGATATCTTTGTACCATGGGGAATTGGAACATTGACAGCTGGTATCAACAATTGCTCGATCAAGAACTCACATTTATGTGTGTTTGCAGGCATGTCTAAAAGTGACCCCACAGAGGCCATAGAGTCTACAGCCTTGTTATGCTCTCTTGGAATTTTCTCAAATGTGATGCTAGAAAAGTGTGGTTTGTAGGCATCCACTAGTTGCTTGTAGGGGACCAACTTTTCATCTTTTGTTTGGTACTCATCTATGACTTATTGAATGACTAGTTGTGAGTCTCCATATACTTGTAGTTCTGTGATGTCCCATTGAACTATTGTATTAAGACCAATGAGGAGTGCTTCATACTTGGCTATGTTGTTGGTGCAAGGAAATGCAAGCTGATATGGCTTAGGAATATAGTCATTTTGAGGTGTGATGAATAAGGTGCCGGCCCCTGATCCATGCTGTGTGTAGGAACCATCAAAGTACAATTTCCACATTATTGAGGTAGAAAGAGTGAAGAGATTCTCATCCAGAAAGTCAGATACCATAGGATGCATATTTGTTATGGGTGCTTCTACTAGTTAATCTGCTAGGGCCTGTCCCATGATTGCTTTACGATCCACATACTCAATATCAAACTCACTAAGGATCATGACCCACTTAGCTAGTCTGCTTGTAAGAGCTACTTTTGCTAGTAGATACTTCAATGGGTCAATTTTGGCTATTAGATTTGTGTGTTGGTTCAGCATGTAATGCCACAACTTTTGGGAAGAAAACACTACTGCTAAACAAGCCCTTTCCATCGGTGAATAATTGAGTTCATAACCCACCAAGGTTCAACTAATGTAATAGATTGCATGCTCTTTTCCTGACTCATCATGTTGTGCTAGAAGAGCCCCTAGGGCTGCAGTTGTAGTTGAGATGTATAAGATCAAAGGTCTATTGGTGACTGGTGGTACCAAGATAGGAGGTGTAGCTAGATATTATTTGAGCTGATCAAATGCTGCATAGCACTTATCATCCCATCGAAATGAGACATCCTTTTGGAGCAAGTGTTGAAATGGTTGACATTTATCCGCTAGCTGTGAGATGAAACACCTAATAGAATGTAACCTTCCTTGCAGGCTCCTTAATGCTTTGAGGTTCTTTGGTGGAGGCATCTCCACTATAGCCTTGACTTTTGCTGGATCTACTTCAATGCCTCTATGAGATACAATGTATCCCAATAGTTTTCCTAATGTTACCCAGAAGACACACTTCTTTGGATTGAGTCTTACTTGATATTTCTCGAGTCTGTCAAAGATTTGTCCTAAAACCTATATGTGATCTTCTCTAGAAGATTTTACTAGTATGTCATTGACATAGTCCTCCATGATATGATGAAAAAGATCATGGAATATCACTGTCATTGCTCTGATAGGTTGCCCCTGCATTCTTTAGACCAAATGGCATGACGCACCAACAATAGTTACCCCAAGGACAAGTAAAAGTTGTTTTATGTTGATCTTCTTCTGCTATCTTTATCTAATTGTGGCCAGAGAATCCATCCATAAGAGAAAGAATTTCATGCCCAATGGTCAAGTCTACTATGAGATCAATGTTCAGTAATGGAAAGTCATCTTTGGGACATGCTTTGTTAAGATCTCTAAAATCATTACACATGCAGATGCCCCCATTCAATTTAGACACAGGTACAATGTTTGAGACCCATTCTAAATAATCAATAGGTCGGATGAACTTTGCATCTAGCAACTTCTGTATTTCAACTTTTACCAAGAGAACTATCTATGGGTGCATCTTCCTTAGCTTTTGCTTGACTAGTTTAACTGTTGGATCAACTATGAGGTAGTGAACCACCAGATTAGGGTCTAACCCTGGCATATCAGCATAGGTCCATGCAAAGTTTATGGTTCTTTGTAAGAAGTTGTTAAGATTCTTATGCTCTATTTCTGATAATGATGCTGCAAGGAATGTGGTCTTCAGATTTTGCTCTGTGGCAAGGTTTATCTCTGTAGAATCTTCCACTAGGAGAGCTGATTTCTCTTGATACTTAGATGGTAGGGGAAGGTCAAATCCTCCATCCCCAGGTGCCACAATTGGGTTTTCACCTTTGGATACATCATTTATTTTTATTATTTTGTGATCGGGAGGTGCCATAGTGTGGTTTTCACCTAGAGATCTTTCTTTATTTTTACTTTTGCGACTGAAGGATTTGGCATTCTCACCAAAATAAGTTGTTGGCTCTAGTTCCACTACAAAACCAACTTTGTGATCACCTAGAGGGATACCATCCCAAAGTCCCAAGAACTCAACTATAGCTTCATCATTATGAAATATATCTATAACGGGGGACCCTTGTTGGTCCCAATCGATAAATTCATGGTAGACAAGTGTTACGATCTTGGTGTCTGTGGTGGATGTTAGGGATATAGAGGATAGCATGAATATGGAGGATTCTGTGAATAGGTCAGTCATATGGAGGGAAGAGTCATCGATGATATCTTCTTTAGATGTCGAATCTGCAAGAGAAGTTTCAACCACCTTATCGAGGATACCCTCGATGTCCAAGGTGCGTGGTAAATTCCCACAAAATCCTAACCCCTTCTTGTCTAGTTTCTTTGTCACAATAATGGGTTCATTGCTCCTTGATTTTGTTTTCCAAGGCCACCTTTGCCTTTATAGCCCATGTTTTTGACTATCCTTAAGCCATTACCATATTGCTTGACTGGTATTGTGACTGGTTCTTTCTCTTTGTAGATCCAAGAAGAGATGTCTTCAATAGTTTCCTCTGTCAATAATTTTCCCTCTTGAAATTGGGTTAGAGATGCTAGGGGAGGAATTATTACTTTTTTAGTTGCTTTTGCAATGGGCAGTTGGCCGTAGGATTTAGGAGATAGAGGTATCCGCCCTATACAACAAGATTCTGAGATATCATATTCTCCAAAGCCTATATCACGGATGTGAGCTTTGATTTCAGGAATAGGATGAGGAGTAGGTTCACTTGCAGAGGCTTTTGTTAGATTTTTAGGGTTGACATACAGTGGGGATTCAATGGCTTTATCATTATTGGGCACTTAGTTGCAATTCTTATAACTACCTTGCAAGACACGAAAGAATTCGAAAGGATTAGGATCTCCTGGGATAGTGATCTCTGTACCATTAAATGGGAATTTGAGAGACTGATGGTACATTGAGGGAACAACTTTCATGGCATGGATCCATGGGTAGCCTAGGATAATGTTGTAAGGTAGCTCAATGTCAAGGACTTGGCACCTGGTTTCAAGCATGACTGGGCCTACTTGTATAGGCAAGTGGATAACACCTTCTGACCGGCGTTCAGCATCATCATACCCCTTGATTGTAATACTTTGATCAATGTTGACTTGATCCTTAGAGTATCCCAATTGTTTAAGTAACTTTAGAGAACAAATATTGAGACCAGCACCACCATCTATAAGTATGCGTGTGATCTTGCGTTTATGGATGAGAACCTCAATATGAAGTGCATCATTGTGGCATGGATTGTGGGATGGGAGGTCCTTTTCAAAGAAGACCACATTGTAGGGTGAGGCAATGTTACCTATAATAGCTTGGAAATCCATGACCTCTATGTTATTAGGAACTGAAGACTCTTGTAGGGCTTTTCTAGCACAGTTTTGTGTGCGGGTGATGACCGTAGAAGGTCTAAGATAGAGATCTGTATAGGGATTTTCCCTAGATGTTTGACAAGATTGTAATCAGATTGGGTTGGGAGACTTGGTGTAGGACCATGAATGGTGACATGACCTCGACTAGTTGTAACAATGCAATCCGTAGATTTGCCTTTGATTGTGAGGGTAGATACATGACTCTCTTCAAAACGACCCACAATGGAGTCATAGGAAGTGGAAGCTTTGTTAACACATTTACCTTTATCTGGAGGAGGACCTTGACCATGGTTAGGGAATGGTTCCTTGTACATGTTGAGATCCTTGTTGGTGTGTTGGACTAGTTGTTCATCCTCAAAAGTGATTTTGTTTCCATTGATAAGGTTTTGAATGATGTGCTTGAGTCTCATGCATGATGTGGTTCTGTGTCCTTTGCTCCTATGAAATTCACAATATTCATTTTCTCTGTATCGCAAGGATTTGTAAACAGGTTCCCCATATGGAGGAGCATCTGGTAAGGTGATGAGTTTGCTATGTATAAGTTTCTGTAAAACATTCTCAATAGGCTCTCCCAAGGGAGTAAATTGACATGGCGGAGGGTAATCTTGTTGAGATCACTCTTGTTGTCATTGGTTTTAGTATGGTTGCCTTTGTTGGTTTTGTTAAGGTGGAGTTTGACTCAGTTTTGAAAGCTGAAGGAGTTGTTTCAATGTTTGGACATGTTTAGTAACGACCACACCATCATTGACCATGTTTTTATTTTTATTCCAAAATTTTGGTTTGTCATTTGTTTGTTGGTGGGGAGCATTGTCTTTAGTTTCTTTGAAGATTTTGACCACGCCCTTAGCGATGAGGGCCTTTTCAATGTTGATTCCTTTGTAGGTAATTTTGTCGAAGGTTGTTGCACTAAGAATTTGCAAATGGAAACCCAATTCTTGGTTGAGGTTCTACAGAAATATGCTAACAATCTGCTTTTTAGGTATCTTGAATGGGAATTTGCTAGCCATTTGTCTCCATCTTTGAAGGAAGGAAATGAAAGTTTCCCCATTTTTCATTTATTGTTGCATAGGTCGGTCATGGAGATCTCATGTTCTGTGTTGTAAGAAAAATGGGTGGCAAATTTCTCTGCAAGCTCATTAAAAGATTTGATGCCCGTGGTTAGGTGTGAGAACCATTCTATATCTTGACCTCCAAGACTGTGAGGAAAGAGGCACATAAGATATGTGTCGTTATGTGAGACCTCAAAGCAAGCAAGATAGAATTCTCTAAGATGGTCTTATGGGTCTCCTTTTCCTTTGTATTTATCAAATTTGGGAATAGTGAAGTTGTGAGGAAAATGGATCATGGGTAATGACCGATCAAATGGATAAGGACAAACTTCTTCCAAAGAGAAGGTCTTCTTCATGTGGCCAAATGTAAGATCAGATAGTTGTTGAACTTCCACAAGTTTTAGCTCCATAGTTGTGGGAGGGGTTGGAAACATCTCCTATTGTCCTAGAAGTGGTTGCTGTTGTCTATATGGAAGATTATAGTGGAAGCCATGGGCATTGATGTTGTAAGGGTTGTATGATTGGTTGGGGTCATATGCATTATACATTGGGTTTAGATTGGGTTGGAATTGGGTGCTTTGATTTTGAGGAGGTGGGGGTAGTGCTAGATAAGAATGTAGGATTTGTGATGGTTGTTGATAAGAGCTTGGTGGAGGAAAGCTAAAGTTTGTTGGGTTTGGTTGCGGTGGTGGAACATAACTTTGGGAAGTTTGGTTTTGGGAATGTTGAGGGTGGGTAGGAAATGTGTTGAAAAAGGTTAGTGTCAATGATCATTGTGGTGGAGGGACATAAGTAGATGTGTTTTGTGATGGCGGAGGTTGATTAAGATTGAGTGTAGAAGAATGTTGTGGGGGAGGGACATAGGTTGCATTGTTGTTCTGTGAAGGTTGGGGTTGTATGACATTGTTTGGATGAAGGATACAAAGGGTTGATGATGGTGGGGGTGGCATTTGTTGAGACCCTTGTTGCATGGCTACATAAGTGTTTCCCGGATTGTAATTTGGCAGAAAACCTTCTCGTGATGGGGTAACCAATGTTCCACTTGAGATTGGTGTGGGCATTTTAGGAGTTTGGTGTATGTTTGATTTTGCTAAAGCGGCCTACCTTGCTAGTTCTGCTTGATGATATAGTCTCTTGTTGGTGTTTGTAGATCTCCATATGGGTCAGGAGTGGTGATATGGGTCTCTCTACCATTGGACGTTGATAAAGGGGATTCTCATATTGTGCAATTGTTCTCCCTTGTGAGCTTTGTTCTAGTATAGAAGTGGTCATAGTTGACATGGTTTGGATAGTCGTTATAGTGTCTTAGGTGTTGTTAGGCTTGCTAAGATTTGATAGATCAAAACCTTTGGGTAATTTGGCTCCTTGCTCTGCTAACAAGTGAAAGAAATGATCTTGGTTCTCGCTAAGGATTTTGTCAAAGGTGGCCATGGCTCTAGGATCTTGTATGATTTGATCAAGGTCTTATCTATCTTCTTGAGAGGATTGACCTATTTCAAAGTGTCTCTCTTCTTGAGATGGGACTTGACCTATGGTATAACCTTGTGGAACAAAACTTGGAGGCATACCGGTTGTATATTGAGGTGTATCAATCAAAGGGACATTAACTCCTTTAGGATTGTTTGGTTGGTCCTGTTGTGGCATGTTTTGAGAGTTGGTTGATTTTGCCACTGGTGTCTTTGGAGTGACCTTGGGAGTCATGTTGGATTGGCTTGGTTGAGGCATACGAGGAGGCAATTTGTGCTTCCTTAGGGTGACTTGCTTATCCTTCATGGTTTGCTGGAGTCTAGTGGTTACCATGGGAGACACTAGGTCAATATGCTGTGCTTTTGCTGTGGTTTTGCTTGTGGTTTTGGGAAAGATAGCTTTGATGAACAGTTTGCTGGACCAAAGGTGCTATACTATTTGACCAAAGGCACAGGACTGTGCAATCAGAAGTGAGCTACTGTTAGACCAAAGGCGAGCTCTTGTTGTACCAAGGGCGCTGAAGTAGTTTTGCCAGATGTGAGGTATTGTTATACCAAAGGCATGCTATTGTAATACCAAAGGTGAGCTGCTATTATACCAAGGGCGCTGAAGTAGTGTCTGATGTCTTACAAGGCAAATTTTGATAGATTTTGATTTTATTTTGATTGGATTTACTTTGGCAAGAGAAAACAAATCAAACAAAGTGGCAAAAAGGACTGACACAACATATAGTGTATGTTCGAGGCTCACCAAAAAGCCTAATGTTTCCATGGGTATTTAGACAATTTGCAAACAATATCAAGCACTTTTTATCCCTAGAGACAAGGTTTCATTGTAGTAGATTAGCTCACAACTTAATACTCCATCGACCAAATGTCATTCCATAAAAGTGTCAGACATTTGTATCTTTGCAAGAGACAATAGGTAGGGATATCTCACCCTCCCCTCAGAAAGATCATGTAGGTCACAAGAGCTTTATGGCCGAGGGAATACTCTCTTCTCAAGGGAGCCAATGGTGAGTATCTTGAGGGCTTAAATTGATTCCCCTTACATGATGGTTACCACAACGTTCAGGGGTGGATCAGGTAGTCACTATCTAGATTGGTTCTTAGTAACTTTGAGGGACCAATGCCTTGCAAGAAATGTGACAAGCTACTAAAAGCTTTAACCAATCCTACTAAGAGTATCAAACACTTCGCACAATGTAAAAATCATTTCCACAAAGAGCTAGTACACCTCTTTTAAGTTTGGCACCACAAGGTAAGGCTGACGTTGATTAGGACTTGGCTTTCCCCTTATCCCTCTTATATAGTGGTTCAAAGGAAAACTCCACTTAGGGTCATCCCTTTTGGATGAAGCGCAGTCCAAAAGCAAGCCCTTCTAAAGGAATAACTGAAATGTAAGAGCAAGCACGTCAAATAAAGGTTTAATTGTCATGTTATAAAAAAATAAGGTACAACTAGATTAGGCACACACACGATTGTAGTTATCAATTGTCCCTTATGAAATTGAAGTGTTCTTGCATTCATGTCCATTGTCCCTTAAGAAAACAATATGTTCCTAAGACTTAGATTGCCAAAGTGATTTGTTCAATTGTCCCTTAAGAAGGCAATATATTTCTAAGACTTAGTGTGATAGATTGAGATTTCTTCAATGCTCGTCCTGCATGAATATGTTAGGAAGACCCATTTGCTCTGTTTGAGTGATAAGAAGATGCAACAAGTCGATTAGTTCCACACAAACTAAAAAGTTAGCAAAAATAAATCAATTTGACTAGAAGTGCTTGACTGTATTACCAAAGGTGACGTACTATATTACCAAAAACATTGTAGTGTGTTACCAGAGGTGAGTTGCTGCAAGACCAAAGGTGATTTACTGTGTTGCTAGAAGTGCTATACTGTGCTACCAAAAGTGCGGTACAGTGCTACTGAAAGCGCTTTCTTGCCCCAGATCCAAAAAAAGTTATATTTGGTCAAAAAGCACAAGTTAAACATATGATTTCATGTTTTCTTTCTAGATCTAGGATGTATGGTTGATTGGATCCGTAACCTAGGATCAAGAACCACTCAATGATGCCTCAAATAGATAGGTTAACTCAACAGTGAAAATACTCCTAAATACATCAGCTTAGGCAGTATAAAAGATAATTAAAAGACAAATAAATTAGCTTGTCAGTCAATCAATGATAGATGTGGTGAGTTAAAACCCTGTAAATCACAAAACAAGATCACAAAACCCTAATATGCCAAATGCGCCTTACTGTGCTGCCAAACGCATTAGACTGTGTTACCAATAGCGTGCTTCTGTGCTACCAGAGGCACTATAGTATTGCCCGAAGGCTATATACTGTGTAACCAGAAGCACTTTACTATACTGCCAAAGGTGTTTTTCTGTGTCTTTTGCGTTGTTCTGTACTATACTTTAAAAAAATTCAATTTCTCAAAGAAAAATAGGGATTAGTGGGTCTCACTGGGCATGCCAGAATGTGTATGAGGAAAATTGAGATGTCAAATGATAAAATCAAAACTATGATAATAACCAAATCAATAACCCATAACATATTGAGACCTATCTAAAAGAAAATCCATGATCAATGAATAAATCAACTAAAACAAGAAAGCTTTTACCAGATTGTATTGTTCTCTTTTGTTGAAAGTGGATTGCTTAAATATGTTGCGAAACCATGCTTGCAACAAGCAAGTATAGGTGCTCAAAGATCAATGTCAAAAGATCGTAAAAGGTGCTGAATGATGTGATGTATGCTCAATGCGTTGTAAAAGGATGCTTGAGAATAAGTGATCAAAGAGGATTTATGAAGGAGATGAGGGGGGTTTATATAGGTTTCAACAGAGATCGATCAACAGTCTAGATAATTCAGAAAAATCAATGGAGGAGATAAAACAAATAACCATGATGAATGTGCACACGACATGTGTCAACCCATAAGGATATTTTTATTAAGATATGATGAAAACAAGATTGATTGAATAGATAACTCAACTTGTAATTTTGCCTTTTTTAGAGTTCTAAAAATAAGACTGATTGTGCACATGAGTTAACAAGATATTTTAAGAGGAATTGGAAGATAACTGAAATTAAATAAATAAATTTATTTATTTAATTGTGCATAATAGAGGAATATAAAGATTATAAATAAAATATTTGATTTTATTTATTTTTATAGGATTGAGATAATTTAAATAAATTTGCATGATTTATTTAAATTTAGAAGAATAATTGATTTAATTAAATAATGTAAATTATTTAATTATAGATAAGAGGGAATTTGATGAATTAATGAAATAATGGGATTTATTTAATTAATGTGGACTTGAAATTTGACAAAGGATAATGATTTAATTAAATAATAAAAATTATTTAATTTTGGAAGAATATAGAGGATTTATTTAATTAATATTGATTTTTGGAGTTTTGGAAGATAATTGAAATTAATTAAATAATTAGATTATTTAATTAACGTTGAAATGCAAGTGATTTGGAAGAATTGATGAAATGCAAGTGAAGTGATGACTTGGTCATTTCTAGGTGTCTACATTTTACCCCTTTTTGATGCAATGCAGTTTACAGCGTTACTTCAAAGAAAATGATTGTTGAAGACATGATACAATTTTGATGCCACAGTGTAGGTAGTTGCCCCAGTGTCCTTCCTACATGTGAGCATCCATTAGCTATCTTGGGAAGATACTTTGCTATCTTTAGTCCGATAGATGGTTGCTCCACATTGGTCGGTGTTGCCACCTCCTCCCTCTCCCTAGTCTATATAAGCATGTTACCTAGCTTGTATTTTGTATCTTTTACTTTTGCATCCTCTTAATACTATTTTGCTTCTAGAATTTGCATTACTCTCTTGGAGACTAACTCTATTTTGCTTTTTTAATTTCATATCATTTGCGTTCATAGTTTAGATATATATTCTTTTGTACTAGTTTTTTAGGTTATTAATCTTTTCAGATTCTAACATGGTATCAGAGCTTTTCTATGTGCAAGAGTAGATTTTAGTTTCCATATTTGAGAGACTTGAGGGGGACTAATAAAGCTTATCGCAAGTTTTCTAAAAAAACCTGGTATGCTCTTCTCTTGCATCTTTAGATGATCTGGAGAATCAGAAAAGTTTGATAGAAACCTTTTAATCTCTAGGGTTTGCATATGTGTTTTGTGAAATCTAGGTGATTGCAGCATTTATGGTTATATTGGCAACATTTCTAGTTGTTCCAACGCATCCAGGAGGCTCGAGAAAGTTAGATTTGGCTTTCATTTCACCAAAATCGGAGATCGTTTGACATAGTTGCAGAACCGGGGTTTTCAACTCAGATTTGGAAAATAGTTTTTGTTTGGAGTGTTTTCAAGCCAAAAGGACCTTGCCATTGCACTCGGGAGGTTTCGCAAATGAATTTTGACAAATTACACTGTCAGTTTTGATGTCAGGAGTAAGAAAGGCAAAAAACATTTGTCGGAAGGCCATTTTGACCCCTTAGCACGCATTTCAGAGCAAGTTTTATGTGAAAATTTTGTAATTCTTGCATTTTTTTATTTTTCCCTGCAAAAAAATTTCAAAAAATTACAGGGTTTTATTTTTGTTGAATATCAAAAATCATTAAATACAAAAAAAATTGAAAAAATTTCAAAAAAAGCAAAAATCAAAAAGTAATTTAAAAAAAAAAAAATTATATAGTGATTTTTCAGCATTGTGCAAGTGCTTAAAGCACTGCATTAAGGGGCCTCAACCCTCTTAAGGGAGTTGGCCCCCCTTTTGGGGACTGATCTCCCCACTTGGTGGGTGTGACGCTTTTAAAAGGGTCCGTAGACCCTGGGGGTAGCGGGTACGGCTTCGGTCCCCGCCCCCTTCCTTAAGGCTTCGACCTCATTAAAAAATCTCTTTGCCATTTCTTTATCACTCTACTTTTCAATATTCTTAGGCCTGTTCAGTTATATTTTGGCTTGTGTAAAAAACATTTTTGGCTTGCGTGCCAGCAATTGGCAGATGTGCCATTTTTTCTTTGTCATTTTCAATAGGAACACTATATTTGGTAGATTTGGCAAAGAATCTCTACAAGCTCTAAAATTGGTGGACTGCTAACTTTGGCGGTGTTTTTGGTAGAGGTTGCTCGTAGACTCCTCTCCATTAGAGTTTTCACTTTTCATGTCAAACTTCAGAGGTTCCATTCAGGCTCATTCTGACTCCATTTCTTGAGCTTTTGTTTTGACTTTGGCTATTCTTCCATGCTCTTTGTGGTTGTGCAAACAATTCTTGATTTTGGTGCATAGTTTTTCTAGAAATTGTAGATTCTCATAGGTGACACTATATAGTTGCCATTTTTTGGAACTTTGGAAGGTCATAACTTTCGCATATGACCTCATATTGAGGCGATTCTTATTTTGAAAGTGCATGATTTTTCGAGTAGATTGTAGTGGTGTTGTTAGTTTTGCTTGGATCAAATCTAGTATTGTTCTTTTAGCATACAACCAATTTGTGAGGGTTTTGTAATGCATTGAGATCAAAACCACTAAGTATTTCTTGCTAGTGGCAGTTGTAAATGTACTAATTATAAAGTGCAAAATAATTTTTGCTTGGGGGGGTTCTTTGATTGAGTGAAAAGGGGGGGTTGTCTTGTGTGTGTTCTCTTCTTTTCAACATTTCTTCATCATGGATCAAACAACAATACCCATCTTAACTCCTTACAACTACTTTGAGTGGAAATCATGCATGCAATCTACTTAAGGAAAGTTGGATTACATAGAATAACAATGGGACTTGAAACTAAACTTGCTAAAGATGTAGATAAGCCTAAGTGGTTTAACAAATGTGATGATGCATATGGAACAATGTGTAACTTGTCTATTTCTCCTGATTTGCTCTTTCACATTGAGTCTTTAAATTCACCAAATGAAATTTAGACAAAGCTAGAAACACTATTTGGCACACAAGATTCAATGAGGGGCCACGTGTTGGAAAATGAACTAATTATTTTAAGTCTAGACAATTTCAACACAATCCAAGATTTCTTCACCAAATTGAAATCACTAAGGCTCCAGTTAAAACAATGTAGAATTGAAAATAAAGATGAAGAACTGATTCTTAGTATTCTCTCTAAGCTAAGATCATAATATTCTGTGTTTGTTTCTACTTTCTATGCTACTAAGCATGCACTTAGTACTCAATTCACCATGCCATCTTTAGATGATTTTTCTATCTCTCTCACTCAAAAAATGGGATAAGCTAATCCAGATGGGCATTCTTAAGTCATCTAAGTCACATGCCCTGATAGCCAACCAAGGAATAAAAGAACAAAATAGACAAAGTAGTAACAACAAGAGTAAGGATAAAAACAAAATAATAGCAAGGAGAAGAAGGATAAGATACCAGTTGCTTCAAAAGCAACTAATGAGACCCAATATTCTAAGGGCGACAATCCTAAGAAAGAGAAGATCCAATGTGCCTATTGTAAAAGACCTAGTCATGATGAACATGAATGTTTGAAGAAACAAATTGATCACTTGACACACATTCTTGAGAAGAATAACACCAGTGTTCTTGAGTCTATCAAATAGAGTTCAAATGAGGGGTCTATCAAGGCAAAAGAAAACAACAAGGGGAAAGAAAAGGGCAAGGCCCTTGTAGTAGTTGCTTCTTCACCATCCACTTGGGTTCTTGATTTGGGTGCTTTGCATCACATGGCTTCATCTAAGGAAGAACTTGCATCTTTGGAGCCATGTACTATGCCTTCTATTTTGATGGGTGATGACACTCCTATTGAGGTGTGTGGGAGAGGGTCTATTGATGTGGCGAATAACACATTCTATGATGTTCCTTGTGTACCCTCATTATCAACTAATCTCCTGTTAGTATATTAGATCACTCACATAGGTTTAGGCAAGTGGGTTAAGTTCACTCTTGATTCAGTGGAGATTCGTGAGTTGCACAGTGGTTCTACAGTTGCAGTTGGGAGAGTAGATCATCAGTCACGATTCTATCTATTTTCTCACTTTGTCCCTGATCCTCCTTTGACTATTTTTCTCACTCATTCTGATGATGTGAGTAGGTTATGGCATGAGTGGTTTGGTAATTTTAACTACTGCTACTTACAACAGCTCAACCAATAGAACATGGTCACAAGGTTGCCTTCAGTTCAGTTTTCAAGTGGTATTTTTCAAGGTTGCATTCTTGGTAAGCATCCCAAGGAAAAGTTTGATAAAGTAAAGGCATGGAGAGATTCATAGATACTGCAGTTAGTTCACAGTGATTTGGCTGGTCTATTTCAACATCCTTCTTTCAGCAGGGCTAGATATGTCCTCACATTCATTGATGACTTTTCTTGCCATACTTGGGTGTACTTTCTCAAATAGAAGTCAGAGGTATTTGATCATTTTTAGGATTTCAAAAATTTTGTAGATAAGAAATCTGAGAAAGCCATCAAAGTTTTGTGCACAGACAATGGTGGTGAGTATGTCAACCATCATTTTGAGCGGTTTTACACTTTAGAGGGGATTGAATTGTAGCATTCAGCTCCATACAATCCTCCATAGAATGGTGTTGCAGAACAAAAGAATAGATCCTTGAAGGAAATGGTGAACTGCATGATTCACTCCAGATCTCTTGCACCATAGTATTGAGCAGAGGCCATTAACTGTGCTTGTTATATCTAGAACCATGTTCCTCATCGAGCCTTGAAGGGAGTCATTCCTTGTGAAGCTTGGAGCGATCGAAAACCATCAGTTAATTACTTTTGAGTTTCTGGTTCTCCTACATGGGCCCACATTCCTCTAGATAAACGCAAGGCCTTAGATCCATAAAGTAGACCTTGCACATTTGTAGGCTATCTTGATGGTGTGAAAGGTTATCGGTTGCTCCACCCTACTACACATGAGTTGTTTATTGAGAGGAGTGTTCAGTTTGAGGAAGGCTCTTCGAGCTCACCTTCTATCACTTCTCCACTTCCTTCTACATCGACATTAGTGTCACTTGGGCTACATGACAGATCTTCTGATGAGTTAGATTCACCTGAGTAGTCTTCTACCTCCACTTTGGATGCTGAGAGAGATTCAGAGGACTCACTTCCTTCCTCTCCTAGTCATCATTCAGAGGGTGATGATTCTCCTCCACATTCTCCATCTTCTAGTCCACTTTGGGCTAGACAAACTTTACAGTCTGTAGGCGATTGGGTTAGGGATCTATGTTAGCAAGAAAAATTAGGTTTATAAGATTAAGCATTGCAAATCAAACCTAATCCTACCATCTTCAAAGAATCCATCTAAATGACACAAAATGAATGCAAATCAAAGAACAATGTCACCTAGATTGCTTGATTCCTTGGTTGGAATTGTGGATTGCTTCTCAATAGTGAACAACCATAGTTGCCATAGCTGCAATGATGATGGATGATATACTCAAAATGCTAAATGGATGCTCAATGGATTCAATATGCATGAGATGATAATCTAGACGCTTTCTAGATTGTGTGGGATTGATCAAGAAATGAGGTGAGAGGGTGTATATATAGCTCTCTACTAAGATTTATCAATGGTGGAGATTCGGTGGCTATGTGAATGGTTGAGATTAAATAAGAAGCTTGGATGAATGTGTACAAGACATGTGTCCATAGGGATAGCTTTTATTAAATGATTGTAGTTGGTTTGTTGGTAGTACTAAGATTGCTTTTCTTAAAATAGGATGCTTTTCTATTTTAAAGATTAGGTGATGTGAATGATTGATTTTAGAACCAATTAAATTATTTTTTGTATTTGATTTAGGATAAGACCTATCTTGTACAGATAGAAGAATGTGATAAGAGAGGGAAATGATAAGATAAAAATAAATTAAACAAATAAATTTATTTAATTTATTTTTAAATGATAGAAGAAAAGCTAAATTTAGAAGATTGTAAAATGAACATAAATTAAATAAATAAATTTATTTAATTTATAAGGATGATGAAGAGATAAATAAATAAAATATTGATTTTATTTATTTATAAGAGGAATAATAAGATAATTAAATAATTAAAGATTATTTAATTATAGATGAAAATAGAAGAAAATAGATGAAATTAGATGGAATTAATTAATTAAATATAATTTATTTAATTAATGATAGAAATGGATAGATGATTAACCCAAGTGTGCTAGACAAAATTGACATATGCAAGGTGAAAATGCAAGAAATTGACAAATTATGTGAAGGGTCAATTTTGGGTGTCTACATTTTGCCCCTCTTTGAGACAATGTCCGTTAGGGCGTTGTTTCAAAGAAGATGAAACTGATACATTAAGATAAACAAGCTATACCCCAGTGTAACTGGTGGGTGATGTCCCCTTGAGAGGAAAACCAGGCTACCAGGAAAAGACTAGGTTGACTTGCGACAAGAAGACAAGACAAGGATGGACTAGGGTTTGGGTGACATGAAGAATTAGGGGTTGGACGGGATAGAGTAGGGATGGAAAGGAAGAAAATAAAGTTTTGTCTTAGAAGAAAGAAATAGGGTTTGGCTCTATAAATAGGCTTGGAGGGATTAGTTCAACTCATTTGTGCTATTTTCTTTGAGAATTCTAGACCTCTGAGTGTTTAGAGTACATCAGGACTTCCAGGAGCATTAGGATGGTTTTTCCATGCAAGGATCATCGAGCGAAGAGGGTGAGGACATATGGATGACCAACAAGAGTTCCCACACTAGTATGTATCTAAAAATTTCTCTAAATGCATCATTAATAAGTTCATAGGCGTATTTAATTCGCGTGATTGACTAAAGGCGTCTAGGGATAGGTGGTACAGTCACGGTAGGAGGGTTCACAGAATGAACTATCCAAGCCGTGCAGCAAGAGTAAACACAATGGAAACAACTCAAAGAAATGAAGCAAATTTAGATTCAGTCTTTCAGTATATCATAGAAATCAAATACAAACTGGCCGGGAACATGCGGGTTTACAATTTAGCTCACTGGCCTGATTATAGAAAATCACAAGATATAGCTTTGAAGCTTCGCACAAATCTAAACTAAGGATCATGAGAACTACTTTCCTAAGGATCTATTACATCCTTATATATCATCTCTAGTACAAAATATTCCTCCCCATTGGCCAAGGAAGATCACAAACTCCAATGAAGAGCTATAACGTGTGTAAATGGATAAGTCAGACCTAATCATGTAGAACACCTCTGCAAATGTATGGAATGATATGCAGATCTTGGGGAAGGTCTACCACAAACCAAAGATCATTGAATGATGGGTCATTAAGTTCCACAAGTCAAGGAATGCTCTATAAGTCTTCTCCTTTAGCTGATTATCAAAGCTTGTCAGGATGCTCTGTTCTAAGAAAACACTTGATCTTCTGATAGCGATATCTTTCCAGTAACTGATCCAAATGCTATGAGCTTTGGATATGTTGTAGATGAATATGTCTAGATACTAAGTCCAACTCCGCAAGATACAAAATACAACTGCGGTAGAGTATGAACCAAAATACAAAAATTGCTTCTGACTGAATTGCCTAAACTGAACTAGACAATGAAAAGAAACAAATTGAAATGCAAATGTTTTTGGTTGATGCAAGATTTCTCTAGAACTAGGGATGCTCCTACATCAATAGGGCATGCGCATTTGAATGATAGAAAGTCACTTTCAACATTTTGGATCGCATATGAACACGGGTTCATCACGTTTAGTAGAATAGGTCACATATGGTTAAGAATTAGGTTTTAGGGCATTTCATATGCCTTTGGTGAAAAATATCACCTTTGGTCGGCAGAGGCTCACCTTTGGTGGGTTAGGTCGCATTTGAGTGATAGAAAGTCACCTATAGAAAAATGGGTTGCTTATGGTAGATAGAAAGTCGCCTATGGCAAAATAGGTCACTTTTGGTAGATAGAAAGTTGCCTATGGAAAAATAGGTCGCTTTTGGTAAAAAAACATAGGCAAACTTAGGGTTTGATGGAAAATAGGCTCACATTCATAAATGACACTTAATTGATTGATATGTGCAGAGTGTATTGCTAGCATTGATGTCGAGGGAGGTTCATCCTGCAGATTTAGCATTGGTCAGACAACTAGATGTAGAGGAGCACATGTTCTTAGAGATAGTGGGCTTAGAGCATGCAGTGTGGATCACCCCTATACAAGCTCATTTGGCATTGATGACATTGTTAGTAGAGTGTTGGTACAGTGAGCATAGTTCATTCCTATTTTTGACTGGTGACGTGACCATCACTCTAGAGGATGTGTGGCATATATTGCGGATTTTGATTCATGGTGAGCGGATAGACTATGATTTGAAGTGAGGTCCTGATGCACTTTGATGACTGTTTGGGACTCCTGACATAGGGGATGAGGATCATGAGATATCGATAGGGACAATGAGGGGACACTGTGACAAACTACAAAGATTAGTGGTGGCGATCATTTGATTTCTGGTACCAGATAGATGAGCTCAAGGATGGTACCAGATAGATGAGCTCAAGGATTCCTTGTAGGATGGGGATTCTGATGGAGGGGATATTTGAGTATGGTGTTAGATATGCATGGGGTGCATGTGTATTGGGGCAGTTGTATCATTATCTATTGGCAAGAGACACTGTGTGGCTTCATGATTGTTGTCATTGATGGCAACAAAGTCTATCCCACACATCCGCAGAGCATAGTATGCCTATACTAGAAGTTAGATTGAAGAGTGTTCTGGTTTAGTGAACAAGAACAGAGCATGCAGCAAGGTCCAACAATCAAGTCTAGATCTCTCAGAGAGTAACTCAGCAAGTTGCAGATTTGGGTCAAGAGGAGTATCATGACTACTATATTCTAGAGATTGAGCCTCCGGTGATGAATCATGGAAAAGATATGAGCATCTAAGTGTTGGGTTCCAAACAGGCAGAGCAGACTAAGGAAGAACTGACCGACAGAGTATCAGACTTCAATCTGGATGAGTAATTGATGTTGATCAAGCTATTTGAGGGATCATACATGCTTGGCTGACATGATTTATGACTTCTATGTCTATGTTTTTGATACGCATCACATATTGAGCATGGAATCAGCCGACATATCAGTGTTTTGTAAATATCTTGAATATTCTGGTTGCTGGCTAGAAAGATGTTGAAAACCTTGGTGCAAATATATATACTAGATGGATTTCAGTATGAAGGTGTGTGTGAAAATAAAAGGTGTGCAAAGAAAGGCAGAGATAAGTGTGGAAGTAGCAATACAAGTCCGGTATGTGACAGAACAACAACACTTAAGCAGAGGAAGAATGAAGTGCATTAGATCAGTATATTGAGCCTAACCAGAACTCAACCGTAGCATATATGGATGCCTCTTGCCAGTTCAAATACCTGGTTACCTTCTATAAACATTGTAGACAGTGAGTCTCTTATAGGCAGTGTGCCTCTTGTGAGTAGTGTGCTCGGGCAGTGAGCCCTAATTGGCAAGTGCCATTTTGTACTTCTTATTCTTTTAACAGAGAATACAATTTTGGGTTAGTCACCCCATGGTTTTTCCCTTAACAATGTTTTCCACATTAAAATCCTTGTGTTATGTGTGTTGATTTCATTTCTGCTCTCATGATTATATATGCTTATGTGTTTTGATGTTGCATAAATTATAAAAAGACAAATAAAGTAAAATTATTAGAGATAACTGATTCACCCCCCCTCTCAATTATCTACCTTGTTTCCAACAATTGGTATTAGAGCTAAGTTCCTCTAAACAAAGCCTAACAGCTTGAGAAAGAACTGGGAATCTTAATGGATATGTATGGTATGAAGGAACAACTTCAGTCTGCCCTAGATGATCTTGAGCAATCTCACTCTGAAGTCAATAACTTGAGAGAAAGATTCAAACAAGCCGATGACTTCATAAATGAGCTAAAAGAAAAACTGAGTATCTCTGTGAAAAAGAGAAAGGAACTACTTCAAAAATCAGCAAGTCAGAGTGAAGCCAATGATACTAATGAAGATCTGAATGAGAAAAACAAGCTATGTGAGAAGCTATCAAAAGAAGTCATTATGGTAAGAAATGAGATGGAACTAGGGGTTATGAGATTCACCCAAGAAATTGAAGAGAAAAGGAAAACTGAAGATAATCTAAAATAATCCCTCAAGGAGAAAATAGAGGACTGCCACAAAATAGATAGAATAATCAGGCATGTTGAATCTAATCTTGAAGAAGATAGAGATAATGAAGAACAACTTGAGAATCAGATAGACACTCTTAAACAAAATCTTCAAACAACAAATGAATACAAAGAGAAATTCAAAATAAGCTCAACTCAACTTAAAGTTCTTCTTGAAATCCAAAAGAGGGTAGATGACAAGCGTGGCTTGGGATATGAGAAAGGTGAAAGCTTCGGATCTGGTCAGAAGAATTTTGGATCAGGAAATCAAAGAAACAGGCCTAGAAGACTTTCGGTAAGGCAACCAAATGCTCAAAGATATCCATCCTTCAATGGATACTGCTACAATTGCAACAACTTCGGTCATAAATAAACTCAATGCAGAAGGAGAATGAATTAGACTAATCCATCCTTCTCCGAACAGTGTTTCAACTGCAAAAGGTATGGTCACAAATCTCTTGAATGCATAAATATGCAAATAAACAATTCATTCAATGGTAGATGCTTTGCATGCAATAGAATGGGACATATGGCTAATCAATGCAGATCAAGAGGATATCAGTCAAATATGCAAAGAAATGTTGTTTGCTACAATTACAATAGATCCAGTCATATTTCCAAATTCTACAGAAGTAAGAAATAGGATAAAAAGGGTCTGGTGCATCATAATCAAAATCAAGATAAAGGAAAAGGAAAAATGAATGCGAATGAAGTTCAAAGGGAGATGAACAAGATTTGGGTGAAGAAGAGTATAGAAAATGTTGGGGATGGATCTACACCAGAATCTGGTGCTAATATTCCTTCCAGAAACTAAGCAGATGAGCTCTGGCTCAGGGGGAGTCACAAAGGAAAAATAAATTTCCCCAACCAGTCAATTGGTGCCTAAATTTGGCACATGGAATGTTGCGGATTAAAGGGTTCTTAGAGAAATATCCAAATAACCCTCAGTAAAAATATGAAAGAGCCGCAAGGAGTTTTAAAGAGTTTAATCAACCTAGATTGATCCGGTTTGATAGCCATCTGGTAAAGCAGGATCCTCATAGACAGATCTGGTATGATTCAAAATTGAAATATCTTGATTTACGGATTCATGGCATGATTAAAGGAAAAAAGATACATTGTCAACTATCACTAAAAATGATTCTAAGTGCATCTCAGTGATTCAGAAAGATCTCTCTCAGAATAAGGCAACTAGATGACTTGAGTTGTGCATTTATTGTAAAAGGAAATTAGGGTTTGTGCAGAGATAGAAGGGTTCTTTTACTCATCATTTGCACATTTGCATTTGAGAAAAAGAAAGGAAGAGCTCTGCATCAAGTTTTTGCAACTTTGTCAAAGATCAACTGCAGAATCTGATTCAACCAGCGACCTATTCTGGCTCTTATTATGAACCTTAAAAGCATAAAAAGGTATTTCCATTTCTGAATATCTCTCTCTGAATCTTTTGCAAATATGGCTACTCCAATGGTTATTAAGATCACTGATAGGCCATGCCCAAAGTTCAAGAAACACCCTTACAAGTCCCTAGAAGTTGATCCCTTAGGCGCTTTCTCTAGCATTCCGCATGGGGTTCTGCACATAGAAGATGTTAGGGTGTACATCCACGCCAATATTGAGGAATTTGGAGAATCTAAGCTGATGGATATCTACCATAAACAATTAATAGATGAAACTTTTGAACTCAAACCTCAATACAATGCCCTCCGGGATAAGCATTTTGGACATTGCATCCACTTTCCCTATTTTGTAGAAGATGAATGGGTTTGGTATGTTCTTAGCAGAATACATGACAATTTCATGTGGTTAATGAAGCCCTTCAAGATAACAAAAGATGCCATTAGGGAGTAACTGGATTGCACTCATCTGGTGAGTTGCTTGTACTCAAATCTGTCAAGACCCAGATAGTAAGTGAGGCTACCGGATCTAAGTTTGACAAAAGAGCCATGACAATAGAAGATATCATAGATCTAGATATCAAATTTGTCTCTATGATAATTGGTTATAAAATCTATCATTCCAGCAGGGAGAATTTTGTGTTCAGAACTACAATTTATACAGCATATCAGATGCTAAGGGAAAATGCTAATTATGACCTATGTGATCTTCTGAATCAACTTTTAGAAAACTTGCAGAAGATCAAGAAGGATAAGAAGAACTCATTCAAGTATGGTGGCTTAATACTATGTCTATTCTTTTACTATATGAATGAGCTACCTGGATCAAGTGGTCGGGTATGGCAAAATGATAGACCAGTTGCCATACAAATCAAAGACTATATGTATGGGCTTGGTGATGCCAAGGCTCAAAGTACAGCACTCTAGGGATACTTTAAAAACTTCCAAAGTTTGATGCAGGCTAGAGAAAGAATTCCTCAAACAATAGTTGAAAAATATAAGGATACAGTATGCTTCATGGTAGACACTGATCAATGCCTAATGGAGGCAGTTGAACCTAGAATAGTTTGGATTATGCCAATGGGATATGAGGTAGATGAGAAAATCCTGGAGCTGCATGTCCAACACTTGTTGAGTCAGCCTAAGGACCCTGAGATAGAAAGGTTTGGAACCTTTCAATAATTAAGTATAAAGATACATGTTGAACTGAGACAACCAGAGATGAAAAGAAAAGTGAGAAGGGAAGTAGAGGAAATTGCTAAAAGATATGGCATATCAAAGGAGGCAGTTGATTCAAAGAGAGTGAAAATAGAAAGAACTGAGAAAGAGAAACAAGAAGCAAAAAAAGAAAGTGTTCCGGTACAAGCCTCCTCCCAAACTAGATCCTCCAAGAGCTCTATACCTACCACCTCTAAGAGCTCAAGAGCCTCAAAACTGGAAGCCAAGACATCCGGAAAGGGAGAAAAGAGAACAAAAACAAAGGCCACAAGGTCATACATAAGCCAAAAGGATGATGAAGAAACAAAGTTTGATGAGGAAGTAAAGAAAATAAAGAAGAAGAAAAAATCCAGGGAATCCTTTGCTGGTAAAAACAAAGAAGACGAGGCAAAAGAATTTGTTGAAATGCCTACTCTCTATTGATGATGTCATCAAGGCAGTCACTGTGGATGGGAATCTGCAACCAATGACAGAATTTTATGAGTATAGTGACACAGATAAAAGGATCTTGGAAGAAGCTACAGTTAAGTACCTAAATATTTATAATAAAGCATTTATTGAAATCATTTCATTAATTCCCAAAAGTCTACAGAAGGTACTTGAACTGAGAAAGGAGAATGCTAAGGTAAAGGACTTAGAGATCCAAGAACAGATTGCTATTTAGCTCTATCCTTCCATTACTCCAAAGAAAATGAACATGATCTTTAAGGATTGCAAGGATGAATTTTGGAGCAAAGAAAGAATGAACAAACTAATGCTTGGAGAGACTGATCAGGTAGAAAAAGAAACAGAAGACATCCTCTGGAATGCCTTTAAAAGATTCAACCTTCCTATCATAGAGGAAATAGATGAAGAACTTTCTACTATGGATGTCGAAGG
Organism: Cunninghamia lanceolata; assembly: GCA_027924645.1. Taxonomy (NCBI): domain Eukaryota; kingdom Viridiplantae; phylum Streptophyta; class Pinopsida; order Cupressales; family Cupressaceae; genus Cunninghamia; species Cunninghamia lanceolata. The sequence continues at coordinate 2,516,516 of BSBN01000554.1, read as the reverse complement.
ATTAAGTGCATCAAAAAAAGAATCTATTGAGAAAAATGTAGAAGAGTCAAAAGAGATAGATGAGGAGAAGTCTAAGGACTTGGATTCCTCTGTTCTGGAAGAGGAAGTCCATGAAGAAGTCAACATCTCTCCTCTGAAACTCCCTGCAGACTCAAGTACTGAAGGAGAAGGAAGAGAAGAGGAGGTAAAGGGAAGAGAAGAAGAACAAATAGAGAAGATCCCTGATGACAGTTTTGAGGTTGCCAAAGGAAAGAGGACTCAGTCTATGGCACAAGACACTGCAGAGGTAGTAAAGAGCTTCTTGAACAAAGAATGATAGAAATAGATGAACCAGAATTATTTCAAGGACCACTCAATTTTGATTCCCTCTCTTCAGTCTAGACAATGAAGATAACATCCTTTGCCCAAGCTAAAGCAAAAGAAAAGCTTGTGAAGTCTCACATGGAAGATTGTGAGCTGATAGAGATTGCATCTGGAATGCTGGAGAAGATCATGCCATCCTTCCAAAAGGATCCTTCGGCCTCTCCATTCGGTAACCTTAAATCTCTAATAAACTCTGTCAACACTCATTTTGATTCCTTAGAAAAATCAGCAGAAGAAAAGGTCTAGAAAGAATTTTTGGGAAAGAGATTCTCTGAAGTACAGGGACTCATAGATAATGATAGGAGAACCCTGGATATTGGGATAAAGAGCCTAGAAAATTCTCTTAAAGATGGTGGAGAAATGTTAAAATTTTGTCTATCCTGGTCTAAAGTGACAGAGGATATTGAAAAGAAGGTGAAAGAACAAGAAGGTAAACTGTCAAGTTTATCTCAAAATTTTGATCCTCTCACCACATCCATAATGAGTCAAGAGTGCCAGGCTATTGCCATTATAAATGAAATAAAGAGGCTGGAAAAGGAGAAGAAGAATATAATAAGTAGGATGAGTGAACTTAGAGGGATAATTATCCCCAAGTTAGAGGCAATGCACGAGGCCTTAACTGATGCTTAGACCACAGCCTCGACCAGTGATCCGGCAGACCTAAGAAGGACAGAAGCTTATGCATTTTTGTTGAGTGGTCACATCTCAATTTTGGACAGGATGAAGCAAAGTTGGGCAATATAATTTGTACAGTTGAAGACCACTTTTGCGGATATACTTAAGTATATGTAAGTATAACATGTATATATACTTATGTGGTTATGTACAGGTTGATTTTTACAAATTTTGGTGTGCGGATTCCACCCTTTACCATTGATGTCAAAGGGAGAGTGATGAGTAGTGAAAAATGTGGAATCCAGCTAAGGGAGAGCTCTGGTAAAAGTGTACATAAGACAGAGTATCAACCAAGGGGGAGTTTGCTACCACACTTAGTCATTTTTCACTAAGTGTTGCCATCAATGCCAAAGGGGGAGATTGTTGGCAAGAGACACTATGTTGCTTCATGATTGTTGTCATTGATGGCAACAAAGTCTATCCCACACATCTGCAGAGCATAGTATGCCTATACCAGAAGTCAGATTGAAGAGTGTTCTGGTCTGGTGAACAAGAACAGAGCATGCAGCAAGGTCTGACAATCAGGTCCGGATCTCTCAGAGAGTGTAACTCAGCAAGTTGTGGACTTGGGAAAGTCAAGAAGAGTATCATGACTACTATATTCCAGAGATTGAGCCTCCAGTGATGAATCATGGAAAAGATATGAGCATCTGAGTGTTGGGTTCCAGATAGGCAGAGCAGACTGAGGAAGAACTGACCGGCAGAGTATCAGACTTCAATCTGGATGAGTAATTGATGTTGATCAAGCTATTTGAGGGATCATACATGCTTGGCCGACATGATTTATAACTTCTATGTCTATGTTTTTGATATGCATCACATATTGAGCATGGAATCAACCGATAGATTAGTGTTTTGTAAATATCTTGAATATTTCGGTTGCCGACTAGAAAGATGTTGAAACCCTTGGTGCAAATATATATACTAGATGGATTTCAGTATGAAGGTGTGTGTGAAAAGAAAAGGTGTGTGAAGAAAGATAGAGATAAGTGTGGAAGTAGCAATACAAGTCTGGTATGTGATAGAACAACAACACTTAAGCAGAGGAAGAATGAAGTGCATTAGATCAGTATATTGAGCCTAACTGGAACTGAACCTTAGCATATATGGATGCCTCTCATTAGTTCAAATACCTGGTTACCTTCTATAAACATTGTAGACAGTGAGTCTCTTGTAGGCAGTGTGCCTCTTGTGAGCAGTGTGGTCGGGCAGTAAGCCCTAATTGGCAAGTACCATTTTGTACTTCTTATTCTTTTAACAGAGAATACAATCTTGGGTTAGTCACCCCGTGGTTTTTCCCTTAACAAGGTTTTCTACGTTAAAATCCTTGTGTTATGTGTGTTGATTTCATTTCTGCTCTCATGATTATATATGCTTATGTGTTTTGATGCTACATAAATTATAAAAAGAAAAATAAAGTAAAATTATTAGAGATAACTGATTCACCCCCCCTCTCAGTTATCTACCTTGTTTCCAACATTATCTTCATGACTATGCGTATTTATTTGGCTCAAGTATGTCAGTTGGAGTCACATTATTGCGTGTTTGTTCATATGAGCATATTACTATGATGAGGCCAATGGGTTTACGATAGAGATTACGAGGGTAGCCTTATGTTCACATCTATGGAGGAGTCACTACATATAGGTAGCTTAATGCACCTATATACTAGAGGTGTACATTATATGAGCTTGATCAGTTCACATGGAGGCCATGGAGAGACTATGAGAGTTGGGATGATGATGCAGAGTAGCTTCTATATACGCGACAGCCTAGATATCTCTTTAGGTGGAGCATTTATGTTATTGAGCGATATCTCCCAGAGAGAGTACTTATACAATTTGGTTTTCCCCAGGGTGTACTGGTAGGGGATGCCATTTATGGGCAGACACAACGAGAGATCTCAGAGTGGGGTCCTCAGGTGGTTGTGGAGACAACACTGGCAGATTCTGAGAGCTTGCAACTAGTAGTGTGGGACTGGATCATGGGGCTGACTGATCCTGGTACTACTCTAGAGTATAACTCTTATTGGTTCATACACAGGCCTACTCAATTGAGTGCTCCAGGGGAGATAGGACAGGTTGCGGTGCAGAGGCCAGTCAGGAGGAGAGTGAGGGGACAAAGGTGACCTCTAAGAGTATAGATAGTACCATGGGAATAGGTTCCTTAGGTATAAGGACAACAACAGGGACTAGGATAGGTTCCTAGACAGGTATAGGTGCAAATTCAGCCAACACAACAGCAGGTTGCAGTAGTGGGAGGTGGTGGAGATGGAGAAGATAGATAGGCTCAACTGCGGAGACAGCTTCAAAGGGCGATAGGCCAGAGGATTAGATTGGAGGCACAATACAGGTGCTTGGGGATTGATAGGGATAGAGCCTTAGTAGCTATGCTGCAGGCTTAGGGATAGGTGCATGCCTACCAGGCATAGGTAGCATAGGTATAAGTAGCATAGGTACCAGATGATGATTTGGTAGTAAGGTTCATGGCACAGAGAGATGTAGTCGTGTAGAGAGCACAAAGGTTGATAGGAGAGAGAGAGATGTAGCTATAGCCACATTAGGTACAGATTAGGCTACACTATTTTTAGCTAGAGAGCTCACTCAGGTACAGGGTGAGTTAGGTACAACTTAGGTGGAGACAACGTATTATAGGGGCTTATACTTCAGAGCAGTGCTAATGGACCAGAGATAGCAAAGTTTTTGGATGAGATCCAGGATATCATGATCAAGGAGGACAGGGAGATCTAGGCCATCAGTTGCGGGCCTACCCCTACAGGCAGGTGTAGGAGGATCTCAGGGAGCTGGTGGTGATCAAGGTGAGGCTTCCTCAGCGAGTACCACCCACCCGAGGCATCAGGGATAGCCTTCTTTTGTATATATATTATATCAGTTTTGTATCATGTTGTACCATTACGAGGCCTACGAGCTGATATATGTATTATGGATGACTCTTGATAGCTAGATTTCTTGGGAATTAAGGTGTCTCAACCTTTGCAAATTCCTAATGTTGTATTTATTTACCCCATGTTGAGTTGGCATAGTCGACACCTTATGTACATACATTAGGATAAATTTTGGTGACTTTAGTAGCCGTGGTTTCCCCCTTGAATAATTAACAGGGGTTTGGGGGCAGTGCCCCCGTGGGGGTTCAGGGGCAACGCCCCTAAAACCTCAACTGATTTTTATTTAATGACAAGTGTCGGTGAGTATCTTTGCATGAGAGAAAGGAATCTTTGGGCGGTCAATGGAGGTTATGACAAGTTGTAAGAGGAATAAGATATTTTTAGTCAGTGTATGGAAGATTCTCTTACAGCTGTAAGTGTTGTCAGTTATGACGGATTCTATGACAATTGTATGGTGGGTAAGAGCGTCTGTCATAGCCTATCTTGGGACAAGGTGCCCACATTGGGATGGGATGTTGGACAAGTATCCTTAGGTGTGGGTTTTGGGGCATGAGTCCAATATGGACACCCATCTCTAGAAGGTTCCATATTTTCTTTGTAAACTCTATAAAAATAGGTGCTTGGATGGGGAGATAAGTAGTGTGTTTTACAGGTACTATTATGCTGCTGGAATATCTCTAGATTTGACATTCGAAGACTCCTAAAAGAGCATTGGCTCTGAAACTGTATTGTAATCTGTTATTGTTTATTGTAATACATTTGAGTTGTGTTTTAGAGTGTGGGGTTTTTCACTCGTAAGGGTTTTCCCCATGTATATCTTATCTCTCTCTCTTCTGTCTACTTTCTGTGTGTATGTGTATTGCTGCAATATCTCTGTTAGATGTTCTATGTTACTGTAGTTGTAAGAATTAAAATTGAATTTGCATACATCTCTCCTCATTAGATTAGTGTAGGAAGTGATTTCTGCACACCTAGATTCCTTTCAGTTGGTATCAGAGCCTGGCTAGTTTTGGTCTTAACTGTTGGGTAGGGATTTTTTGAGCTGATCTTAAGTTGAGTGGGAGTCTATGTAGAGTATTCTAATTTTTATTACAATAAGGAGATGGCAAGCACATTAGGAAGGTTTGAAGTGGACAAGTTCAATGGCAATAATTTCAATCTGTGGAAGCTCAAGATGGAAGACATGATTGTTGACCGAGACCTTTGGGAAAGTGTTCATGGAACTAAACCAGCTGCAATGTCACAAGATGAGTGGGATCTCAAGGATCGGAAGGCTAAGGGTCTCATAACACAGTCTTGCTGATTCTGTGTTGTTAAATGTCCATGAGGAGACTACTACAAAACTACTTTGGAAGAAGTTGGGGGATGTGTATCAAGCAAAATCCTTAGTTAATAAACTTTTTCTGAGAAAGAAGTTGTATTCTCTTCGAATGGAGGATGGAGGATCTGTTGCTGAACATATGAATGCTTTCAACATGCTGGTTGCACAATTGACATCTATTGGTGTAAAGATGGAGGAGGAGGATCAATGTATGACCTTGCTTTGTTCTTTGCCGGACTCATGGGATCATCTTGCCATGGCTATTGGAAGCACCACATCCCATTCAAAATGGAAGAAGTGGTTTCTTCATTGTTGTCTGAAGAAATGCAGAGAAAGTCTTCTGAGGCAGCCAAAGAGGCCCTTGCAGTTTGTGGAAGACCCAAGGAGAAAGGGAAGAAGAAGGACAAGAAAGCTGAGAAGGGTAGATCCAAATCCCGTGGGAGATCCAAATCTTCTGGAAAGTCAAAGGCTCTTTGTTGGAACTATGGAAAAACTGGGCATTTCTAAAAGGAATGCAAAGAGAAGAAGAAGAAGAAGAATAAGAAAGTTCCTGATTGAGATTTTGATAAGTCACAAGATGACGGTGATGCTTTCATCGTAGCCCTAGAAACTCATACATCTGATGATGTGTGGCTAATCAACTTTGGTGCATCATTCCACATGACCTCGCATCGAGACTGGTTCACTAAGTATGAGGAGTTTGATGGTGGAAACGTGTATTTGGGTGATGACTCTCATCTGAAGATTGTTGGTCGTGGAAGAGTCTCTATCTGATTCCTTGATGGTCGAGTGAAGGGGATCTCTGGGGTTATGCACATCCCAGGCTTAGCATGGAACCTACTTTCTATAAGTAGTTTGAATGATGCAGGTGTGCAGGTTGTCTTTTCAAAAGAAGGATACAAGATGACTAGAGGAGCTATGGTGCTTGCTAAGGGTACTAGGAGAGGTACTCTGTTTCAACTGGAAGCATGCATTTCACAATGCAATAGTTCTTCTAACTCAAGGAAGAGGGCAGCAGTTACTTCATCCCCACCATCTAAATGAGCAGTGAAGAAATATGTTGTTTCTAGTCTTGATGGTTGTAATCGTGCATTGTAAGTTAAACTTCCTACTGAAAAGACAATGTTATGACATAAGAGATTTGGCCACATTGGTGAGAAGGGTCTGCGTACCCTGAAAAATAAGAACCTCATTGAGGGGTTAGATGATTGTAATCTTGAGTTTGACTTTTGTGAACATTGTATTTATGGAAAATAAAACCGTGTTTAGTTTTACTCGAGTTCTCATAAGTCTTCTGGTGTGTTGGACCTTATCCATCCTGATGTGCTTGGTTCTGTTAATGTTCCTTCGTTATCAAAGTTTGTATATTTTGTATTTTTTATAGATGATTACAGTAGAAGGACATGGATTTATTTTCTCAGAAGCAAATCTGAAGTCTATAGCAAGTTTAAGGAGTTTAGGGCCTTTGCTGAAAATCAGACTAGTAAAAAGATTAAATGTTTGAGAACTAACAACGGTGGTGAGTTCTATTCTACAGAATTTGATAAGTATTGCAAGGAGCTTGGGATTGAAGGACATAAGACAACTCCATACACCCTGCAGCAAAATGGAGTTGCGGAGAGGATGAATAGGACACTGATGGAGAAGGCTAGGAGTATGCTTAGTGGAGTTGGCCTAGAACAAAAGTTTTGGGCTGAAGCTATTGCCACTGCTTGCTATCTTGTTAATAGATCTCCTACATCATCTCTTGTTGGAAAGACACCCATGGAGGTGTGGTCTGGTAGAAATCCTTCAATAAGGCATCTTCGTGCCTTTAGTTGTGAGGCATATGCACATGTGCCTAGGGAGAAGCGGTCAAAATTAGAGAACAAGGCCATTAAGTGTATCTTCATTGGCTATGGTGTCGGTGTGAAAGGATACAAGCTTTGGGACCCTGTGGCTGAAAAAGTGTTGTATAGCAGAAGTGTCATCTTTAGAGAGCTTACACCTTCTTCCACTATTTTACAGCCAGAAGAAATAGTAAAGAAAGAGGATTTTGTTTAGTTTCCTGCTACCCCTGAGAAGACTGAACAGAAAGACAATGTTGGACCTGATGATGAGGAGAGCTCTAGCAGCTCTAAAAGATCAGATGAAGAAGCTGAACCTCAACCTCATCTCTTAAGGAGGTCTACACGGATAAGAAAGCAACCTGAAAGGTGTGGCTTTACATTACTTGATTCTAGTTGTGCTTATGCTTTGGTTACTAACAGTGATGAACCTAGAACTGTATCAGAGGCTATGGACATGAAAGATGCAGGTTCCTAGAAGGAGGCCATGGAGGATGAAATGGCTTCTTTGGAAAAGAATCAAACTTGGGACTTGGTGCCTTTGCCTCCTAGACGGAAACCCGTTGGATGCAAATGGGTGTTCAAGAAGAAATTTGGTGCAGATGGCAGTGTTGAGAAGTATAAGGCTAGATTGGTTGCGAAGGGGTATTAACAAGTGGAGGGTATAGATTATGGTGAGATCTTCTCTCCCATTGCAAAGCTGACATCCATTCAATTCATGTTCTCTCTCGCAGCAGTTTATGACTTGGAGGTAGAACAAATGGATGTGAAGACATCTTTTCTTCATGGTGACTTGGAGGAAGAAATCTGCATGTCACAGCCAGAGCATTACATGGTGAAAGGTAAAGAAAATTTGGTTTGTAAACTTAAAAAGTCTTTGTATGGTTTGAAACAATCCCCTAGGAGATGGTACTTGAAGTTTGATGCCTTTGTGTTGTCAATTAGATTTGTGAGATCAAAATTGGATCATTGTGTGTATTATAAATTTGATGGTGATCGTATTCTCATTGTTGCACTATATGTTGATGATATGTTGCTCATTGGGAAGGCTAAAAATATGATTTCTGATTTTAAATCTTAGTTGTTAGCACAGTTTGAAATGAAAGATTTAGGGGCAGCCAGGTACATTCTAGGAATGGAAATCAGAAGAGATAGAACCAACAGAAAAATTTGATTAGGCCAGAGTAAGTATGTGAAGATTGTGTTGGACAGGTTCAGCATGGCAGATTGTAGACCATTGTGTGTTGTCGTTTCCTTGGGGACAAAGTTGTCTGTTGAGGATTGTCCAAAATCTCCTAGTGAGGTGGAGGACATGAGCAGAGTACCTTATGCTAGTGTTGTTGGTAGTTTGATGTATGCTATGGTCTGGACAAGACCAAACATTGCCCAAGCAGTGGGAGTCCTTAGTCAATTTATGGCTAATCCTAGACGAGTTCATTGGGATACAGTTAAGCGAGTGTTTAGATATTTGAGGGGTACTTCTGAGTATTCCATTTTCTATCATGGTAATGTTTCAGGACCTCTGCATTCTATTGATATTCGTGGATTTGAGAATTCAGATTGGGTAGGTGACATTGACAATAGGAGATCCACCAGTGCTTATGTGTTTACACTATTTGGTGGTGCTAATAGTTGGATGAGTAAGTGACAACTTGTTGTTGCTTTGTCCACGACAAAAGATGAGTATATGGCAGGAACTCATGCTTGTAAGGAAGCCATTTGGCTTAAGAGATTGTGTTCAGATATTGGTGTTGATGCAGGTCATATCATGATCAGTTGTGACAGTCAGAGTGCAATTTGCCTTGCAAAGAATTCAACTTTCCATGCTAGAACAAAGCACATTGATGTTTAGTTTCACTTCGTGCGAGACATGGTTGAGGATGGAAAGGTAAATTTGGAGAAGGTAGATACTTTGAAGAATGTTTCAGATGCATTGACGAAACCAGTGGGCACAGAGAAGTTTAGATGGTGTTCAGAGTCTATGGGCCTCTTGGCCCCTAGCAGTTAAATCTTGTCATTGATTTTGGTCCTTGCAAGGTGTTCAACAAGTGGGAGAATGTTGGGAATTAAGGTGTCTCAACCTTTGCAAATTCCTAATGTTGTATTTATATATCCCATGTTGAGTTGGCATAGTTGGTGTGATGGGTGAAAAGTGGGATTAATCAAATCAATAATAAAACCCAATACATCAATGAAATGTGAAGGAACAAAGGATTTAATAATAACAAAGCGATACTTACAACCTTTTACCTTTCATCTTCTATTGTTCGCCTATCTGTTCTTGATCTTGATAATAATGAAGCCCTCAGAAGCGTATGCTCCCTTGCTTGTTGAACATGACAAGAATAGAATGGCTATGATATTTGATGTGTTGAAGATGAGCTTCAACACAATATTGATGGATGGTAATGAAGTATTATGGAGATGGGTGTCAATGGCACACTATACTTCCTGCAGCATAAGTTTACTCAAACGATGGATTATCTGGAATGTTGAGGAGAGATGAAATCACGGCCATGGCATCTAAAGCTTTGTTCTCAATCCTTGGTATCTGCTCAAAAGAGATCTTGACGAAGTATTCTTTGAAGTCGTCAACCATTCATTTGTAAGGGATTAGTTTCTCATCTTTTGTCTAGTAGTCATCATTTACTTGATTTATGACCAGTTGTGAGTCACCATATACCTGAACTTCTTGGATATTCCATTCAACTACTAATTTGATGCCGATGACTAGGGCTTCATACTCTACCACATTGTTAGTGCAAGGAAAGAGTAATCTGTATGATTTAGGAATGGTGTCGCCACTAGGGATTATCAACAAGATACCTGCTCCTGATCCATGCTGAGTGTATGATCCATCAAAGTACATTTTCCATGTTGTTGTGGTTATGTGAAAGATAGATTCGTCTAGAAATTAAAAGCTCAAAGGGTTGTTATCCGTTAGAGGTGCATCTGCCAGTTGATCTGCAAGTACTTGGCCTTTTATTGCTTTCCTGTCTACATATTCGATATCGAACTCACTAAGAAGCATGACCCATTTGGCCAATCTACCTGTTAAGGCTGCCTTGCTGAGTAAGTATTTGAGTGGATCAATCTTTGCTACTATTTTGATAGAATGTGACATGTAATGTCTCCACTTTTGTGAGGTGAAGACTATAGCTAGACATGCTCTTTCTATTGGTGTGTATTGTAGTTCGTATCCAACAAGCATTCGACTGATATAGTTTATTGCTTGTTCTTTTCCGTCATAGTTTTGTTGTGCGAGGAGAGCTCCCAGAGTTGTTGGTGTGGCCGAGATATATAGTAGTAATGGTTTACCCTGAATGGGTGGCATCAATACAGGTGGCCTCATGAGATACTCTTTTAACTGCTGAAATGCTTGCTCACATGAATCATTCCATTTGAAAGGGACATTCTTATGTAGAAGGTGAGAAAATGGGTGGCACTTGTCTGCCAATTGAGAAATGAATCTTCTGATAGATTATAGTTTTCCCTATAGAGACCTTAGTTGAGTGAGATTCTTAGGAGGTGGCATTTCCATGATGGCCTTCACTTTAGCTAGGTTGACTTCTATTCCATTGGTAGACACTATGTATCCCAGTAGCTTACTTGAGGTAACTCCAAACATGCACTTCTTTGGATTGAGATGCATTAAACTTTTTCAATCTGTAGAAGATTTTGTGCAGTACTGCGAGGTGTCCTTCTCTTGTGAGTGATTTTGCCAGAATGTCATCAACATAGTCTTCCATTATAGTGTGCATCATGTCGTGGAAGATTGTGGTCATAGCTCTCTAATAGGTGGCACCAGCATTTTTCAAACCAAATGGCATGATACACCAACAATAGGTGTCCCAAGGACATGTGAATGCAGTCTTGTGTTGGTCTTTAGGTGCAGTTTTTATCTGGTTATATCTGGAAAAACCATCCATTAGTGACAGCATGGTGTGTCCTGCCATGAGATCTACAATCATGTCAATGTTGGGCAGGGGAAATCATCTTTCAGACAAGCTTTGTTCAGGTTTCTGAAGTCGTTACATATTCAAACTCTACCATTTGGTTTGGCCACTGGTACTATGTTCAAAACCCACTCAGGATAGTCTATTAGTCTGATGAATCCGACATCTAACAATTTCTTTAGCTCTTCTTTTACCATGAGGGCTACATGTGGGTGCATCTTTTTGAGTTTTTGCTTTACTAGTTTAGGTCCTGGAGCTAAAGATAAATGATGCATTATGAGATTTGGATCTAGCCCTAGCATGTCTGCATATGTCCAAGCAAAGTTGATTTGTTTTCTCTTGAAGAAGTCGGTAAATGCTAGTTTTTCTTGTTCTATTAAAGCCTTTGCCATGTGTATCATTCTGGGATTATCACCTATGTTGATATTGATCGGCTCTGCTGGTTCTATCAAGATTGAAGATCTCTCCTGATGTGTAAGATTGGGTAGAGGGTCAAGCCTTTCATCCTTGGGTGCCTCAGAGAGGTTTTCACCTTTGGATACATCTATATTTTTATTTTTTTCATGATATAATACTGCCGCGAAATGGTTTTCACTATTAGATCTTTCTTTCATTTTGACATTTTTGAGACTGAAAGGCTTGGCACTCTCTCCAAAATAGGCCTTCTCGTTGAGTTCTATAGCATAGCCAGCTCTGTGGTCCCCTGCAGGTATATGATCTCTAAGCTCAAGATAGTCTATGATGGCTTCATCGTTCTCAAAGGTATCGAGCTCAGGGGTAGTGCCTTGTAAATCCCAATCTATGAGTTTGGGGTGCACCAAAGGTAAGGGATCATTGGGTTGGTCTGGTTCGATGGTGTTGATAGTTAGGATAGAGTTGTTAAAAGCACGGATGAAGTCTACGATGGTACTCTCTATTAGCAGATCCGTCAAGGGGGGTATCATTCTTTCCTCGCGACTTTCACTATCGTTATTACGTGGGTTAGACTCTAGCGGTCTAGCCCTTGGACCTTGTCTCTTGTTAGCATAGGTTGGGTCATACTAGTGGACAACATCGATGCCTTTATCATCACAAGATAGCTCAGAGAGGCTATCCCATTCATATTCGTTGGAATCAGTCTCATTTCCCAGTTGCAGTTGCTAAATTTGATCGACCAAATTACTAGTGGATGATTCTGGTTGTTTGCCTTTATTCCTCTTTGTTCTGTTGGTTCTTGATGTGCCATTGTAACCTAGCCTTGTAGTGTCTCAGGCTGTTAAGGTATGAGGTTGGATGGGTTCAGTGATACCATCCTTTCTTGAACCAAGTGGACCGCGTCCTTCATACCCCATTGTTTGTAGCATTTGGAATCCTTGACCATATTGTTCAGTTGGTATAGTGGGATGGTCTTGTTCTGTGGTTGAACTACCTTCATCGTTGTATAGCCATTGTAGGATATCCTTTTCATCACTCTCATCTTCGAGGCTTCCCCATTTGATAAATAGACCTTTGGTAGCTTTGTCTGCTTTGGGTTTGCTTAGAGTGGGTCTTCCATATGATTTTGGAGATAGGGGGAGTTGTGCCAAACAGAGGGATTGGGAGATTGTGTACTCACCCAAGCCTTTATCCTTGAGTCTAAGGTTAGGTTGAGAAGCATTTGAAGTGGAAGCAAGTGAAGCAGGGTCAACGTGGGATGAAGATGGAGCAGAGGCACGGTTGTTAGGAATCACCACTTCAGGTTTGGGATGAATGGAATTATAATACTGAAATGGGTTGGGGTCACCTTGAATGGTGATCTCTTGACCTTCGTAAGGGAACTTGATACATTGATGGTATGTTGACGACACTTCTTTTAGAGCATGTATCCATGGTCTTCCAAGAAGAATGTTGTATGCTAGTTCCATATCAAGGACTTGGCAAGCCACATCTTTTACTATAGGTCCCACTCTGATTGGTAAAGTAACAATTCCTTTGGAAGTTCTCTCCTCCTCATCATAGGCTTTGATAGTGATTTTCTTTTTTGGATCTATAGCCTTCTCTGAAAACCCCAATGTAAGGATTAGCTTTAAGGTGCAAATATTCAAACCAGCTCCTCCATCGATGAGGACTCTCTTTATCTTGTGTTTGTGAATGAAAGCTTTGATATGAAGGGAGGCATTATGGGGTTGAGTGATTGACATATCATCCTTTTCAGTGAATGATAGGGAGTGAGGTGAGGCGATGTGACCTACCATGGTTTGAAACTATTCTTTAGCTAGGTTTGTTGGGAAGGAGGCTTCTGCTAAAGCTTTGTCAAGTATGGCCCTATGAGACAGGGACAGACGCAAAAGTTCTAGGATGGAGATATGTGCAGGTGTCTTATGGAGTTGATCCAAGATACTGTACTGATTAGTCGGAGTGGCGGGGGATCCTCTAAGAGTGACTCTATTACTGCAGGTGGTAATGTTACAATCCAGATCTTTGTTTATAGTGATCACATTGATGTGTGAATCACGTTCTGAGATGTGCTTAACAACATAGTCAAAGGCGACATTTGTGTAATTGGCATTGTTATTTCCACTGTTGTTTTAGTTGGAAGGCCCTCCCTGTTCGTAGTTGGGAAGAGGATCCTTGAATGCCTGGTGATCATTGTTAGAGGTATGCCCATCAAGTGATATTTTGTTTTGCTCAATCAAATCTTGGATAGTGTGCTTGAGCGCAATACAATCGTTGGTTTTGTGACCCCTATTTTGGTGGTACTCACATAAATCATTTTCGTTCCACCAATGGGGTTTGACTTTTGGTTCATATTCTCGCGTCGAGGGAAGTGTTATGATCTTGTTTGTGATTAACTTTTGTAGGGTAGTTTCCAATGATTCTCCCAAAGGTGTGAATTTTCTCCTAGGTTAAAAATTTGTAAACCGTGATTCCGTGTTTCTTGGTTTGTTTTGCGGGCAGTTGTTTTGAGGAGTCGATAAATTGAAGATTGGTTGCTTTGGTGCCGCATTTTTGGCATCTACCACCCCATCATTCACAATGTTTTTGTTTTTGTCCAGAATCTTGGTTTATCCATGTTGGTGTTGGTACTAGGAGTGTCTTTATAGAGCTTGATTTGACCTTTTGTGATTAAAGCTTTTTCAATGATGAGACCCATCTCAATGACCTTGCTAAAAGGAAGTAGGACATTGGATTTGTATTTGATAGCTTAGGTCAGTTTGTAAGTTATGGACGAACATTTCCAACATTTGTTTTTTAGGCATTTGGTGTGGACACTTACTTGCTAACTGTCTCCATCTTTGTAGGAAGGCGGCGAAAGATTCCCCACCTTTTTGCTTGGTGTTACAAAGATCCAATATTGAGGTGTCGTGTTCAGTATTGTAAGAGAAGTGGGTGACAAATTTGTCTACAAGTTCATTGAATGTTTTAATGCTAGGTGGTAGTTTAGAAAACCACTCAATGGCTTGTCCTCCCAAGCTTCTTGGAAACAGTCGCATAAGGTAAGTGTCATTGTGTGCGACCTCAAGGCATGCAACATTGAATTCCCTAATGTGGTCCCTTGGATCACCCTTTCCTTGATATTTATCAAATTTTGGCACCTCAAATTTAGAGGGGAAAGGTATCATGATCAAGGTCCTATCAAAAGGATATGGTGAAATATCCTCTAGGGTGTAATGTTTAGTCAATGCTCTTATTTTCATGTCCATGAATTGTTGTTGTAAAGCTTAGATTTGTTGGTTCACTAGACTTAGGGCATCTATGGAATCAATGGTTGCTTTGCTTTTGTCTATGGGTACTTCCTCCTGTCTACTTCCCTCAGGGTTTCTTTCTTCCTCCATTTCTTTTAGAGCCTCTACGTCAAAATCTTTAGGGAGCTTGACTCCTAGATGTGCTAGGTGTAAAAAGAATTTGGTGGGGTCTTGGGCAAGTACCTTTTCCAATAGGAGTTAAAATTTTGGGTCATGCTGCGTTTGAAGGATCTCTTCTATAGAAATTTCTTCATCACTTTCGTGAGCATTTGGAACAATTTTCTCAGCTATTTCAATCTATTTTTGTTTTTGTAATCTTGTTAAGACCATGCAAGGTGACGAGAGATGGAATGGAATGAGTTTTTGAGAAAGGTGCTAGAATTTGACAATATTTTAGCAAGGTTCTTCTTAGATCTAGTTGGTGTCAAACAAGTTAGGTGAAAAAAATGATAGTCGAAGTAAGGATGGTAGAAATCCATTTACTTGATATGGACTAGTCTTGCACAAGCCACTAGTGGAGTTCTGATAGAGAAGGATAAGTGATCCTTGATAGAGGAGACTCACTAGGTTTGTTTGAGATGTGATGTGATTAAGAATACTTTGGTTCTAACCTTGTTGGCTTTTGGAAGAATATTGCGAGATTTGGATGATGTAGCACAGTTATGGTATGGAAGAAAGGGAAATAGTTGATTTACATGATTTTAGTTAGATTTTGGAAAACTGAGATAGGTTTGAAATGAGCTTTTGAAAAGTTTGACAGTTTTTCTCTTAGCAGTACAAAATTTGCTTTCTGGATTACATGCGCAACAGTAAATGCGCCACAACAGAGTTCAAAAGTGCCACAAGTCAAATCAAATGCACAATTCTGGTAATGTTTTAGATGTGCTGTGACAGAGTTTAAATGTGTTGCAAGTCAGAATAAATGCATTGCAGGTCGTTTCAAATGCGTAATTCTAGTTTTTGAGTTGGTTTTTCAAAGTTTTTGGAATGTTTTTCTATTTTTTGGTTTTAAAACTTTGGTCTTTTTGGAAAATTTGACTTTCAATTATGGGAAAGACATAGCAAACACAAAAGTTTTCATTTTTATCTTTTGTTATTTTTTTGTATTTTAGACTTTTTGACACAAAAACAAGTACATCCTAGGCTGGATAGGAGAGTATTTGTTGAATCCTCTAGCTGTGCATATTCAAAGCATGTAGCTCTAGGATTTGGTAGCATCAGCTCCCCTCCATGGCACTCACTTCTCATGCATACCAAATCTAAGTTTCCTTAGGCTCGTACCCCCACCGAACCTTAGGATTGTCCCTACTACCTCTACTAAGAATCACATGAATCGAGGCCGCTTCAAAGGCTCTGCCTTTTGTGTCAATGAATAGGGGTTTTTGGTATACTAAACAAATGGCTAAGTAGTCAAGGCAACCGTTTGAGTGGTTACACATGCGGCGGAACTACTCTCTGTTATGGAGTCTCCCAGCCTCCAAGGGTTACACCTTGGAGGGTTTTGGGGGAGGTTGGCCATCGGTGTAACACAACAACACTTGTTGCAGGAGGTTTTCACCTCAAGCATAATTTATTTTAAGTGGATTGGTAGGGCTTGGCTTTAGCCTGTTACCACTTGGGGTCATTCCCACTTGGACAGACATGCATCCAAGGGCAGGCCCCTCTAAAGGTTATACAGATGGAATAACAAGTCTGGCATTCTGGTCACCCAGTTAAGGGGAGAGCATAAGCCTGTTGTCATTCGATAAACACAGAAGACACTGATTTATCCAATCCTAGTTAAAAAGAAAACAACTAAATGGGCTATCTACTTGTGCACTCATGCATTTGTTAACTTTAAAGTGGTTAAAAAGATAGCAATGTTTATTCCCATTTGTAAGATAGCAATGATCTAACTAGGAAAGAAATTAACAATGCAAAGATAGCAGTGGTTCAATTACTCTCCATCCTAGTTAAAGACTATGTGAAATTTACATGCATGCATTTTTTTTTACTTTTTCCATTAATTAATCTAGGTGAACTAATTAATGCAGCTAAATGATCTAATCCAGCCTCTTATCCTGTAAAACAAACGTTTGCTCAGACATAAAAATTAGATGAAACCCTAAAACCACAGTGTAGAACAGAAGCGCCGCTATGCAGTCTGAATGCGTAGAAATAGAGCTTGCATGCACCATTTTACAGATGCACTAAGACAGATGTCAAAAGCGCAGGAATATGAGACATAAGTGCCATTTTAACAAATGCATCGTTAGATAGTATGAAAGCACCGTAAAACAGGGTATATGCATCGAGATGATGTAGGCACCAGAACAGGTGAGGTATGCACCGTCTCAGAGTGTGGATGTACCATATTTTTGCAGGCGCTGGAATAGAAGGCAAAAGCACTAATTTATATGTTGAATGCGCCAGACTTCTGCATGCGTCAGAACATGAGGTAGAAGCATCAGTTTAGAGGATAAATGCGCCAGATGCACCTGTCAGAAGCTTGTATGACCACTGTACGGAACCTGTCACTAAGAAAACTCAGATTTGGATTAGATTAGGGGCAAGGCCCCCATAGTGGGCACCAAAATGTGATGGGTGAAAAGTGAGATTAATCAAATCAATAACAAAACCCAATACATTAATGAAATGTGAAGGAACAAAGGATTTAATAATAACAAAGTGATACTTACAACCTTTTAATTTTCGTCTTCCATTGTTCACCTATCTGTTCTTGATCTTGATAATAATGAAGCCCTCAGAAGCGTATGCTCCCTTGCTTGTTGAAGATGACAAGAATAGAATGGCTATGATATTTGATGTGTTGAAGATGAGCTTCAACACAATATTGATGGATAGTAATGAAGTGCTATGGAGATGGGTGCCAATGGCGCTCTATACTTCCTACAGCATAAGTTTACTCAAA
Source organism: Cunninghamia lanceolata (assembly GCA_027924645.1). Taxonomy (NCBI): domain Eukaryota; kingdom Viridiplantae; phylum Streptophyta; class Pinopsida; order Cupressales; family Cupressaceae; genus Cunninghamia; species Cunninghamia lanceolata. The sequence goes on along the minus strand of BSBN01000554.1, from coordinate 2,498,855 downwards.
CAATGGATGATGAAATGAAGAAGAAGATGGTTGTATTTATAGAGTTGTGTGAGAGAAGATCAATGGTTGAGAAGAAATGAGAAGATCAACGGAGGAGGATGGTTGAGGAACGTGCAACAAATAGAATGACATGTGTCATTCAAAAAGAAGCTTTGTTGAATTAACTGCTCTCTTGATAAGGATGAGTTTTTGTTTTTCTTAAATTAGAATATCTTTTTCTAATTTAAGAGCAAAGTTGCTTTAAAGTTGCTTTAACTCAGCTTTTGCTTTTGTATGACAAGAGGAATTTATTTTTAGAAGATATTGAAGATTTTTAGAAGATAAGAAAGCATAATTAAATAAATAGATTTATTTAATTATTTGTAGATAATTTGGAGGAATAAATAAAATATTAAATATATTTTATTTTTGTGGAGATTTAAGATTTAATTTAAATAAAATTGCATTTTATTTAAATTTAGAAGAATAAAAGATTTAATTAAATAATTAAAATTATTTAATTATTTTAGAAGAATAAAGTTGATGTAGATGAATTTAATTAATTAAATAAATTTAATTTATTTAATTAAATGGGAGAAGATAAATCAAATAAATAAATAAATTTATTTATTTATTGATAGAGGACTATGAAGGTGAAATAAATATTTAAAATATTTATTTAAGTAGAGTCATGTCATTTTTAGGTGTATATAGTTGACACCTTGTGTACATGCAGCAGGATAAATTTTGGTGACTTTGGCATCCGCAGTTTCGCCCTTGAATAATTAACGGGGGTTTGGGGGCAGCGCCCCCAAGACGGGGTCAAGGGGTAGAGCCCCTTGCAGGGTACAGGGCAGCGCCCTTGGCGCACTCCCTGTCACGGTACAGGGCAGGGTCGAGGGGCAGCGCCCTTGGCGCACTCCCTGTCACGGTACAGGGCAGGGTCGAGGGGCAGCACCCCCGTGGGGGCTCGGGGGCAACACCCCCGAAACCTCAACTGACTTTTATTTAATGACAAGTGTCGATGAGTATCTTTGCACGAGAGAAAGGCATCTTTGGGTGGTCAAGAGAGGTTATGACAAGTTGTAAGAGGAATAAGATATTTTTAGTCAGTATATGACAGATTCTCTTACAGCTGTAAGTGTTGTCAGTTATGACGGATTCTATGATAGTTGTAAGGTGCATAAGAGCATCTGTCATAGCCTATCTTGGGACAAGGCACCCACATTGGGATGGGATGTTGGACAAGTGTCCTTAGGTGTGGGTTTTGGGGCATGAGTCCAAGATGGACGCCCATCTCTAGAAGGTTCCATATTTACTTTGTAAACTCTATAAAAATAGGTGCTTGGATGGGAGATAAGTAGTGTGTTTTACAGGTACTGTTATGCTGCTAGAATATCTCCAGATTCGACATTCGAAGACTCCTGAAAGAGCATTGGCTTTGAAACTGTATTGTAATATGTTATTGTTTACTGTAATACATTTGAGCTGTGTTTTAGAGTGTGGGTTTTTTCACCCGTAAGGGTTTTCCCCATGTATCTCTCTCTCTCTCTCTCTCTCTACTTTTTGTGTGTATGTGTATTGTTGCAATATCTCTGTTAGATGTTCTATGTTGCTATAGTTGTAAGAATTAAAATTGAATTTGCATACATCTCTCCTCATTAGATTAGTGTAGGAAGCGATTTCCACACACCTAGCTTCCTTTCAAGATTGTATATATCGATTCTTTTGTACATGATGAGACACTTGCATATTGACCCATATATATATATATATATATATATATATATGGATTTTGATGGTGATATTTGGTGTTATGATTATAGATACATGATGTATGATGCTTATTTTATGGTCATATGTTATTATAGTTATGATATGCATATGATAGATGTAGATGGTAATGGATATGGTATACATGCTTATGTTAATGAAATGGATAATGATTTGAATATGATGATATGTATATAATAATATTTCTCTAACACACTTGTTTGACAGGAAAAAGATGAAGAAGACACAGATGATGAAGCCGAAGGAAAATCAAATTTGATCAATCCTTGTGAGAGCTATAAGTTTTATTACGGTAAATAAATGGTGAACAATGGATGCATCTTAGACGATAGTTTCACACAAATTTATGGGATTTGCAATCCTTATGTTTGATATAGCATATGGATATTATGCACCAAGGTATAAAAACCAGGGTGACGATATATCCAATGCATGCAACATAATATAATCTTGTCTAGTATGAGGTCAATATGGTGATCCAACATACACAAGATATGAATATTAGCTATTTCGAGATGGACTTTGACTCTGCAAGCAACGATTTGAACTTATTTCCACTAAACATAATGACACCTTGTTGGTTATATGTATGGAAAATAGTCTTAGCATAGAATAGTCTTAATGCATAAGAGACTATTTAGCTTCTCAGATACAAAAGATATTGATATGTAAGATGTTAGTCCCAACACGAACAAGATACCATTAAGCATAGTAGGAGAATAAGATCATCCAACAAACACAGCATATGAAAGCAAATGACCATGCCCCAGTCCATACTTCATCGTGACATACCAAGATATGGTGAATCAAGGTAGCTTTGACTAAGTATTAGAAAGGGACAAAAGATAAATCAAAATAAAACAAAAGACACAACCATCATGTTCTCTTGCCAAAAGAGGATGTTGTTGGATAGATTGGATAGCACTTTGTTGTAAGGAAAGATATATCCTGTTGAAGGCTGAGATGTTGGATAGATATAGAAAATGTTGGCTAAAGGCATGTTAATAGATGTCTTTGTTTACCCTTGATTTGATAAGTTCTTGAGCTATTGAGACTTGCATAATTTGTTTTATACTTGAGTTAGTCAAAGAGAAGAAGACGAAAGAAAGAGAAGAGATGAAATGGGAATGGAAGAAAGAATCGTTTGTGCTTGCATACTAGATCATACTTCCTTTGTATTCCAGACTACCTACATACCCTATATCCATGGGATCAAAGCACAATACGATGATGATGAGACATGATAATATGTAGTTCTGGGTGTTTATTGATGATGTGGGAGATAGATGATAGAAGAAATGTGAGATAGATGAAGATGATGATTGATGAAGATTAGAAGAAAGATGAAAGATGGAAGAGATCTATCGCCTATGCCTGAATCTAGGTACTTCCTTCATATCCCAAATTGCCTACTTACCCTATATCCATAGGATCAAGGCACTTAACAATAGAGATGAGATGTAGTTCTGATTTGTGTTATGAATAGTGATGATGAAGGTGGATGGATTGACTGGGTTATAATTTAGTTGAGATTGATTGGATGCTTGATGATGGTTGGTTGGATATTTGGAGATAGTTGGTTGGATGTTTGGTGATGTGAAATGTGATTGGTATAGTGTTGGACAATGATGCTTAAAGTATCCACTCCAAAAACTAAGTGCAAGCAAGTGCCCGTGGTATGGGTTGAATTTATTATGGACGATGAAGGATGAGGTGATAACCTAGACCTAGAAGAATGATGGATAAAATGATATGTCAACTCCAAAAATTTCCAAAACCCATGATAGCAGTAAGCATAAGGGTGGAAAAGGGAATGATCTTATTAGGGATGGATAAGTTTATTATGAAAACGGGTAGAGTTTGTAAGGATATGGACAAATCTTATTATGGATAGATAGATGAAAAATGAAGACTAAGTAGATGATAAGAGTTGGTTCTACACATAGCGCTTGTTTTCCAGGTTTTCACTATGGTGCTTATCCAAGGTGCCTATTTACCAGGTTTTCACTAGAGGACAGATTATTTATCTTTACTACTTTGATTGATTTTTTATTTTTTTATTTTATTTTATTTTATTTTTTTATAATGGGATATTCCAAGGACTAGGCATAAAATCTCTTTAGATGAACACTATTGATGGGTTCATCCAAAGGAATGCCTTTAGGTGTTGAGAGTGTATAAGCTCCTGATCCATAGGCTGATGTGACCACATATGGTCCTAACCAATTCGGTTCAAATTTGCCTTTCTTTTCGTGATCCTGTTCATTCTTCTGATTCTCTTTAAGGACAAGGTCTCCTACTTGGAACCTTCTTTCTCTGATCTTTTTGTTGTAGCTACGACGAAGAAAATTTTGATAAACTTGGAGATGATTGAGTTCCATGAGACATCATTCGTCCAATAGATCTAGATCATTTAGCTTGGATATCTTGTATTCTTCATTAGAGATGAGATGTTGTAATGATACTCTTAGTAAGGGGATCTCAACCTCTATAAGTAAGATAGCTTTAGTGCCATATACAAGAGCATAAGGTGTAACCCCAATGGGAGTTCTAACACTTGTTAGATAAACCCACAAGGTTGGATTAAGTTGTAGGTGCCAATCACGACCAGCTTCATTGACTATCTTCTTAAGAATTTTGATAATGGTCTTATTAGAAGCCTCGGCTTGGTCGTTACTTTGGGGATAGTCAGGTGTTGAGAACCTATGTTGGATATGAAGTTTGTTGCATAGATCATGAACTTATTGGTTCTTGAAGGGATGTCCATTGTCAGTAACAATGGCTTATGGAACTCCATAGCGGCAAATGATATGATGAAGGATGAACTTGGATATTTGCTTACCAGTGATATAAGTAATTGGTATGGCTTCTACCCACTTTGTAAAATACTCTGTGGTAGTAATGATAAACTTATGACCATTGGATGAGGTTGGATGGATCTTCCCTATGAGGTTGAGTCCCCACTATGAAAAAGGCCAAGGTGTAGTAACATGTTGTAACTCATGTGCTAGAGCATGTATCAAATCCCCATGTTTCTGACATTGTAGACAACGTTTAGCAAAATTTTGTGCACCTTGCTCCATTGTTGGACAATAATATCTAGCTCTCAAGAGTTTCTTAACAAGACTAGGGCTGGCAAAATGCGAACCATAGACACCTTCATGTACCTCACGCAAAGTAATATTAGCTTCCTCTGAGTCAAGACATCTAAGAAGAATACCATTGAGACTCTTGCGGTATAGGGTTTCTCCAAGGATAGTGTAATGAGAGGCTCAGCGGATGAAAGTTTTATGTTGGGTTTTGGATAGTTGGAATGGAAAAGGTACCATGGTAGAGATACTCGTATATATCCTCGTACCAAGGAGAATTGGGACCAACAAGTTCACATACAAGCTTAGATTGTAGAACTTCAAAAGATGTTATAAAAAGTTGTTCAACCAAGAACACACATCAATGTGCATTAGAAGGCATGTCTAAAAGAGAACCAATTGTAGCCATAACGTTAGCTACTTTATTGTTGACCCTAGGAATTTTCTCAAATGTGATCTTGGAGAAGTATTTCTTGAAATCATCTACCATCAACTTATATGGGAGAATCTTTTCATCTTTGGTTTGATATTCATCCAAGACTTGTCTGATAACCAACTGAGAATCTCCAAAGACTTGTAATTGTGTGATAGCCCATTTTATAGCCATGTGTAGTCCTGTGATCAAAGCTTCATACTCATCAATGTTATTTGTACAAGGGAAAGCAATCCTGTATGACTTCAGTCTACAATCTCCTTGAGGTGTGATGAAACAAATTCTGGCTCCAGATCCATGTTGTGTATATGATCCATCAAAGTATAGCTGCCAAACTATTGAAGGATATAAATTAAATAGCTCTTCATTAGAAAATTTAAGATGGATAGGATGAATGTTTGTTATTGGTGCTTCTGCTAGTTGATCTACGATTACTTGTCCTTTTATAGCTTTTTGATCAACATATTATATATTAAATTCACTTAGAATCATTACCTATTTTGCTAATCTTCCTATGAGCATTGCTTAGGAAAGAAGATACTTGAGAGGATCAAACTTAGTTATGAGCTTTGTACGTTGGTTCAACATATAGTCACAACTTTTGGGAAGCAAACACTACCACTAAACATGCTTTTTCCATGGTTGTGTAGTTAATCTCATAGCCAACAAGAGTTCTACTGATGTAGTACATGGCTTGTTCTTTCCCTGAGTCATCATGTGGAGCTAGGAGAGCACCTAGAGTTATTGTTGTTGAGGAGATGTATAATAACAACGGTTGATCAGATATAGGAGGTACCAACATAGGAGGTGTAGCTAGATATTCCTTTATTTTCTGAAAAGTTTATTGGCACTTATCATCCCATTTGAAAGGTTCTCCCTTCTGAAGAAGGTGTTGAAAAGGATGACATTTATCTACTAGCTGTGCAATGAATCTACAGATAGACTACAATCTACCTTGTAAGTTGCTAAGTTGTTTCAAATTGGGTGGTGGAGGCATTTCCATTACAGCTTTTACCTTTTTGGGATCCACTTCTATGCCTCATCGGAATACAATATAACCTAACAACTTTCTGGATGTTACCTTGAATACACATTTCTTTGGATTTAGTCTCACTTGATATTTCTCCAATCTATCAAAGATTTATTCCAATACTTGTAAGTGGCCTTCTCTAGTTTTTGATTTTCCCAAGATGTCATCTGTTGGGTCCCCAAATTAGCAGATAGTAAACCCTAAAGGTTTTCCAATTCTTATGATCAAGTTTACTGTAGGACTTGGCCAATGAAGACGGGAGATTGTTTGCACTTGTCTCCATTGCACTTTAGGTTCTACTGCACCTAGGGGGTATCCCTCATTCAATCAATAGATGTAGCTTTTCAATACAACGTAGAATGTTCTCAGGCATGCACCAAGATTTGTTGGATAAACCCTAGACTGACAATATTCTTGGACTATCACACTAGTTAAAACTAAGAACATGCATAACCTAACCTAAAACAAAATAAAACATAAAATGGTTTGTTTCAAATGATTTGCTTTTAAATTGTTGGATTTCCTGGACCTTTGGGTAAATAAAATTCTAGATTTGTGCTTTATTTGGGTAACAGAGTCATACATTCAACCTACGCAAATGCTTCCTAATGACAACACAACTTCATATCCAAAGGGCTTAATATAAATTATTACTGTCTTGTAGCAATGGCCCAAGAGAGTATTTTCTGCAACTCTACTTACAAATCCCAAAAAAATACACAGTCCTCCATATCCCATCTAAAGCATTTTTAATTCATTCCTTGAATGAAAGCAACAAATGGAACATGCAAATTCAACAGATGTAAATAGATAAACTCAAAGATCCTTAATCTTCTTGCTTAAGAGGAAAATGCATGCATTCATGGAGACAATTACAAAAAATACACACTACAAAGTGTTTTTCATAGATTTCAATCTGAATAGAAACACTGTTAAACAGAAAATGATTCACTTACAAGGCAAGAATTCAATCTGCAACCTAGAACCAGACATCTGCTCCTACAGAATGCTATTTCCCCAACATGTGAACACCTTATGTTCAAATTCCAGCCTCCCTCTTACAATGAGGAACATGTTCTTATAAGCACAAGAACATGTTGCCCTAAAATTTAATACACTTTAGAAGTAGGTGAGATTTGTTTTTTATTACAATCAACTGCTAATGAGCCTGGGGAAGATATTAAAATATACAAAAAAGAGGAGAAAACAAAATACAATATAAAATGATTTTAAATTATTCTCCCTTTTTTAACTTTTCACATTTTCACTTTGCAATTGTTGTGTATCCTCATTTTGCACCATTGCAGCCACTTGATCGGAGACCCCCGACTCCCCCATGATGTTGTGAAATGGAAGCCTGAGACCTCTCCTTTGGTTCTTCCCTGATGGCAACTATCCTCTGAGGTGATAAAGAACAAATTTCAACAGTTACCAGTCCAAATTTTGCCCAATCTAATTTTTTTGGGTCATTTTTTACAGTGGAGGGGTGTTTTTTGTCCTTCTGGCGACCAAAACCATTGTGAATGTGCTTAAAATCTATGCCAATGCATTAGGAATGATCATAGGAAGATTTTATAGCCTATAATAGTAATTTTGAGCCAAACAGAGCTTCCAAAAATTGCCCTAAAGCTAAAAAATGTGATCTGCACTTTCATTGTGCAATGAAATCTGCCTGAACCTACCGAAAACCCATTGGAAATGCCAAAGAAATGAAGGAGAGATGAGTATTTACCGTGTAAAAGAGGAGGAAGGGTAGAAAATGCCATGCGATGGGCATTTCGCACCATCACAGGGGTCCCTATGTGCACGACAGAGAGGGCTGCGATGGTGCGAAATGCACCATTGTGCCTTCTATTTCCTTCATAAACTTTAATCAAAGTTTAATTAAACCTGTTTGATATTATTTTCCCTTGAAAAATTTCATTCCAACTTTATTAAAATGCCTTTTAATATTTAATTTTAATATTTGCATTTTAAAACTTTGACTTAGGCAAATCTTTAATTCCTCCTGCCAGGCACATGGCATTTTTTCACCGCAGGCAAACCAGGCATCCGATGACCGCAAAAATTTGCGCAGGGGCATCTTTAATTATTTCAAGCAAAACCATTTCCTCCAAATCTGCATCTCCGACCGAATTCAGGGACCTGCTTTGTAAACTGACCTGCCTAATGGGTTCACTGCAACTGAGATGCATTAATAATGCATCATATGGTCTCTTATTTTGATGAAATTGGAATTGGAGAGGTTTGAGACCAAATCAAGAAATGGGTCATCCTCAGATTTGTGAGATTTACAACTTTTTAGAATGCTAATTTTAGCTCGGTCGCAGTCAGAAAATAATTAATTACCCCATCAAATTTCATCCTGAAAGCACAAAACTAAGCACATTACCATATGCACCAAAAAACTTCCTACCAAGTGGATTTACAAGATCATCCCTGAGTTGCAAGATTTTAATCGGCAAAGGTGGGCTCCGGGGTAGATTGGGCAACATGTCGACCTAGCCTTTGTCGACACGTAGAAAGAGTATAAAACACTTCAAATTCACAAAATTTGAAGGTGTCAACAGTGGCTTTGATTGGGGATGTATGCCCCTTGTACGCATAGCACGAATCTAGATCTCTGGTTAGCAGACCAGGTATCTACTCCATTGGGCTCCTTAACCACTGTATACTTCATTCTACCAACCAAACTTCAAACTTGATTTGGTGGCCCCGAGGCACCAAAAATGGAGAACCAGTACCTTCCCTTATCAAACAAGTGATTCTAATTTGACTGACCCAAACACAATCTGAAAACTTGACTAAAATCTTCCTGATCATATACACTGTCACTGACATCTCTAACCATTTCTCTGAGCCTATCATTGTCAATGTAATCATTGTCATTTTGCATCTCAAAATCAAGCATATAACCACACCTATTGTCATACGCTTCACTGTCAAGTAATGTATATATGCCATATTCATCAAACAATGCATTATTATATGGCACATAACACTTCTCATTATCTACCCGATTGTTATGCATTACTAAGCATTCATCCAGCTGATCCAGACATTGAAAATACTCAAAATCTATGAAGTGGGTGGGATCATCAGGTTTGACTTCATCATAGATTTGAATAGAAAATGCAAAATCATCATAGGAACTTTGAGGAAAACCAAATAAACAATTCTTAGAAAAACAAACATAATCATTTATATTGCTCATTCCATCACCCAATTGCTTTTCACATAGGCCTGAAATTTTTGCCATGTCAACACATTCTGAGATAGCTTTCCCTGAGAGACTTTCAATATCTTTTGTATCACTAATTGATGGTGATATCAATTTTTGATCCACACACCCATCATTCTCACATGGGCCAAAGATCTCTGATTCTGACTTACATATCCCCTCCTCACAAACTGATGCAACACCTAGATCATATAAAAATATAGTTGTCTCCTCATATAAGGGGTTTGAAATCTCATGTAACCCACCTTTGAATATATCATGACAAGACACCATTTGATCCATCTCTATTGCCTTATCATATAATAGATTTGAGAATCCTTGAAATCTATTTTCAGCTGGTAATGATATAAACTCTTGACTCATAGAATCATCATGATGCACACTAAAATCAGCCAAGGCTAAAAATAAATCCGTTGTAGTGTGGACACCAATGTCATCTTCACAAAGAGAAAAATTCTCATATTCAGTCTCATTTATGTCACTTGAAAAATTAGAATAATAATCATTGCCATCAACCTCATAAGTTGGGCAATTTTAGACATGTTCAACCTTGGCAGGGTAATCATTACCTAAATCTTCCACATTGTCAAAGCCATGATCAGAACCAATCAACTCTTGCATATCACCAGATGGTTACACCCCTTCACAATTTGGTGCATAACTATTCCACAGCAGATTGGAACTTACTTAAAATATTGTTTTCAGAAACATACATGTTTTTTGGCTGCTCACATGCATTTTCCAGAGGTCTATGAGGCATAATCTCAACATTAAACATATTTACTTCATTCAAGTGCACTGTGTCATTTATTGGCTCAAATACTGCACTAGGATAGGCATAATCAACACCTTGGAATGATGCATAAACTAGGGTAGTAGTAACACATTCATCTTGAAAATTATCTTGAAAACATGCAGCCATGTATCCTATGGGCATCCCATACTTCTGATTATTTTCAATGTCTATAGCAAATTTATAGGCCTGATGCAATGTGGCAGGCTCTTTATCCCTTAAGAGGTAGCTCATTTCTTCATCAAATGCACTGAGATAAATTGTCAAACATAATGCATCATTTGGTCTCATATATTATGGAATCCCTTTGATTGTCTTTGAAAACCTCAGGTTAAAAGCTAGAACTAACTCATCTTCTTCCTTTTGGATTCTCATAAGTTTTTGTATCGCTAAACCTGGGTCAATTCTCTCACTAAACTGCTCTATGAATGTTGTCACAAACTCACTCCAAGAATGGACGGAGCATGCCGATAAATAAGAGAACTAGTCCCTTGCATCTCCCTTTAGAGACTATACAAAAAGCCTCATGATCACATCATCATGATCAACTTCGTAATCATCCATTAAATTTTTATACTGCTGCAAGTGTTTTTCTACCAATTCACCATTTATAGCACTGAATTTTGGTGGCTTTTCTCTGATCTCAGGTGGAATGACATTTGGGTAACCATTTATTTCATTGAAATTGATGGCCCTATATCTTCCAATGCTGAAACCTCTTATATTACATGGCTGGGACTGATTATTACACATTGTTACATTTGACACCATACCAGGATGAATGGACTAATAATACATATTCATATGCTTTCGCAAGCACCACACTCCAACCATGCATTCACTCATTTACAACCCAAACTCAAGCATTTCCTAATATTTAACCTTGTTATCATTATGCTTAATACATCTTCGCTATGAATCATTTCAACAATTATGCATACTACATCATAATATATGAGCTGAAATTTACAACATAAAAGTATGCAAACTTATTTCCACCATTTCCCTTTTAACCAATGCTAACTTCACCTAATAGGGAATCATTTAAAACTCATACACCATGGTTTTCACATAAGCTCATTTTTGAAAATTAGAATAGAAATACCTGGACAACTGTAGCAACTACTAACCCTTCTTCTGGATTGAAAATATGTTGATCTAGAACTTTTTTACATCCTTTATCAGGTTCTTTGTATACAGAGTCGCCACCTCTTTTGTAGAGGAATGAGTCTTATAAAGCTGAAAATTTCTTACAACCTTTCTTTCATTCTGGGTTCTCCTCAATAGTAGAGTCACATGAAACCTCTTCAAAATATGTTGCAACCAAACTTGTCTAGGTCTAAAACCCTCTTGAAATCTGAAACAAATAACCAGGTTCCTCAATTTTCTAGACTCTTTTCATGGATATGGCATTGTTCCCTAGTGGAGTCGCTAGTTTTGTTGGGTCCCCAAATCAGTAAACAGTAAACCCTAAAGGTTTGCCAATTCTTATGATCGGGTTTACTATAGGACTTGGCCAACAAAGATGAGAGATTGTTTGCACTTGTCTCCCCTGCACTTCAGGTTTTGCTGCACCTAGGGCGTATCCCTCATTCAATCAATAGATGTAGCTTTTCAATACAAGGCAGAATGTTCTCAGGCATGCACCAAAATTTGTTGGATAAACCCTAGACTGGCAATATTCTTGGACTATCACACTGGTTAAAACTGAGAACATGCATAACCTTACCTAAAACAAAATAAAACATAAAATGGTTTGTTTCAAATGATTTTCTTTTAAATTGTTGGATTTCCTGGACCTTTGGGTAAATAAAATTCCAGATTCGTGCCTTATTTGGGTAATAGAGTCATACATTCAACCTATGCAAATGCTTCCTAATGACATCACAACTTCATATCCAGAGGGCTTAATATAAATTATTACTATCTTGCAGCAATGGCCCAAGAGAGAGTATTTTTTGCAACTCTACTTATAAATCCCTAAAAGAATACACAGTCCTCCATATCCCATCTAAAGTATTTTTAATTCATTCCTTGCATGAAAGCAACAAATAGAACATGCAAATTCAGCAAATGTGAATAGATAAACTCAAGATTCTTAATCTTCTTGCTTAAGAGGAAAATGCATGCATTCATGGAGACAATTACAAAAAATACACACTACAAAGTGTTTTTCATAGATTTCAACCTAAATAGAAACACTGTCATACAAAAAATGATTCACTTACAAGGCAAGAATGCAATTTGCAACCCAGAACCAGACATCTACTCCTACAGAATGCTATTTCTCCAACATGTGAACATCTTGTGTTCAAAGTCCAGCCCCCCTCTTACAATGAGGAATAACATGTTCTTATAAGCACAAGAACATGTTGCCCTAAAATTTAATACACTCTGGAAGTAGGTGAGATTTGTTTTTTACTACAATCAGCTGCCAATGAGCCTGGGGAAGCTATTAAAATATACAAAAAAGAGGAGAAAACAAAATACAATATAAACTGATTTTAATTTATTCTCCCTTTTTTGACTTTTCACATTTTCACTTTGCAATTGTTGTGCATCCTCATTTTGTACTGTCACAGCCGCTTGACTGGAGACTCCTGACTCCCCCGTGATGCTGCGAAATGGAAGCCTGAGACCTCTCCTTTGGTTCTTCCCTGATGGCAACCATCCTCTGAGGTGATAAAGAACAAATTTCAACAGTTACTAGTCCAAATTTTGCCTAATCTAATTTTTTTGGGTCGTTTTTGACAGTGGAGGGGTGTTTTTTGTCCTTTTGGCAGCCAAAAACTATTGTGAATGTGCTTAAAATACTTGCCAATGCATTAGGAATGATCATAGGAAGATTTTGTAGCCTATAACAGCAATTTCGGGCCAAACAGAGCCTCCAAAAATTGCCCTAAAGCTAAAAAACGTGATTTGCACTTTCATTCTGCAATGAAATCCACCTGAAGTTTCCGAAAACCCGTTGGAAATGCCAAAGAAGTGAAGGAAAGATGCGTATTTACCATGTACAAGAGGAGGAAGGGCAGAAAATGCCCTACGATGGGCATTTCGCACCATCGTAGGGGTCCCTATGCACACGATAGAGAGGGCTGCCATGGTGCAAAATGCACCATTGTGCCTTCTATTTCCTTCATAAACTTTAATCAAAGTTTAATTAAAACTGTTTGATATTAGTTGCCCTAAAAAACTTTCATTCCAACTTTATTAAAATGCCTTTTAATATTTAATTTTAATATTTGCATTTTAAAACTTTGACTTAGGCAAATCTTTAATTACTCTTATTGGGCACATGGCATTTTTTCACTGCAGGCCAACCGGGCATCCGATGACCATCAAAATTTGCGCAATGGTATCATTAATTATTTCAAGAAAACCCATTTCCTCAGAATCTGCATCGCCGACCGAATTGAGGGACCTACTTTGTAAACTGACCCGTTGGATGAGTTCACCACAACTGAGATGCATTAAAATAATGTATCATATGGTATCCAATTTTGATGAAACTGGAGCTAGAGAGGTTTGAGACCAAATTGAGAAATGGGTCACCCTCAAATTTGTGAGATTTGCAACTTTTCAGAATGCTAATTTTAGCTCAGTCGTAGTCAGAAAAGAATTAATTACCCCATCAAACTTCATCCTAGAGGCACAAAATTAAGCAGATACATTACCATATACACCATAAACCTCCTACTAAGTGGATTTTCAAGATCATCCCTGAGTTGCAAGATTTTAATCGACAAAGGTGGGCTCTAGGGTAGATTGGGTAGCATGTCGACCTAGCCTTTGTCGACACCTAGTAAGAGTATAAAACACTTCAAATTCGCAAAATTTGAAGGTGTCAACATCATCAACATAATCTTCCATTGTGGTGTGAAAAAGATCATGGAAGATAACTGTCATGGCTTGTTGATATATGGCCTGTGCATTCTTGAGATCAAAAGGCATGACGACCCAACAATAGGTACCCCATGGACATATGAAGGAAGTCTTGTGTTGATCTTCTTCTACAATTCTAATATGATTATAGCTGGAAAATCCATCCACCTACTGTGAGGTTAACAATGGTATCTATGCTTAGTAATGGGAAGTCATCCTTAGGACAAGCTTTGTTAAGGTCTCTGAAGTCAGTACAACAACGGATGTGGCCATCAGGATTTGAGACTAGTACTAGATTGGAATTAACTCATTTCGGATAATAAATAGGTCTTATAAACTTAGCATCCAATAATTTTTAAATTTCTGCTCTGACCAAAAGTGCTATTTGAGGATGCATTTTTCGAAGCTTTTGCCTGACTGGTTTTGCATTTGGAGATATTGCTAAATGATGTACAAGTGAAGGGATCTAAATCTGGCATATCTACATAGGTCCATGCAAAATTGATTTCTCTTTTCGTGAAGAAAGTAGTGAAATCTTTTCTTTCCTGTTCTGATAATGATGCTGCTAAGAATGTGATCTTGGGATTCTGTGTTGTGGCTAGATTCATCTCAAGTGAGATTTCTCTACTAGCAATGGTGACTATTCTTGATATTCAGTGGTCGAAGGAAGGTCAAATCCTCCATCCTCAAGCGTCTCAGAGAGGTTTTCACCTTTGGATACATCCTTTTTTTTACTTTTTTGCAGTCAAGAGGCGCCTTGTGGTTTTCACCTAGTGACCTATCTTTTTTTATTTTATTTATTTCAATTTATTGAGTGAAGGATTTGACACTTCCACCAAAATATACTAACAAAGGTAGATCCATCATGAAGCCTGTTTTGTGATCTCCCAACAGTATGCTTGTCTCAAACCCATGAATTTTACTATAGCTTCATCATTTTGAAATGTGTCTAGAATAGGTGCCCCCTATTGGTCCCAATCGACAAGGTGAGGATATATGAGTTTAAGGTCAGATGATGAGGAGTACAAAACAAATAAGGCAGATGAAAAGGTAAAGATGGATGTGTCTTGGAATAACTCAATTATGTGGAAGGAAGAGTCATCGTTGACATCTATATTAGAAGTCCCTTCTGCAAGAAATGCTTTTGCTACTTCCACGAGAATACACTTAATGTCTTTGGAAGGCAGATCCTCCTTACCATACCCTAGACCTTGCTTATTAAACTTCTTGGTAACAATAATGGGTTTAATAGGTCCTTGTCCATGGGGTCCTAGCCCTCCTTGTCCTTTATAGCCCATATTCTTGATAATGTGAAAGCCATTGTTATATCACTCCACTTCTAGAGTAAGTTGGTCATTCTCATCAAAGAAGAGCCAAGAGTTGATGTCATCGATGTCTTCATCTTCGAGCATGCCTCCTTTTATGAAGACGGTAGGAGATGCTTTGATAATGGTTGGGGTTGAAGTAGCTTTGGATATAGATGGTTGGCCATAAGATTTAGGAGATAAGGGCAAGGTTCCTACACAACAAGATTCTTGTAAAGTGTACTCACCGAGTCCTTTCTCTTGGTATTTGGCATCAATGGCGGGGATGGATTTACTAGATGAGGGCTTATTTAAATCAGATGGATCTACATAGGATGTGGATGGATAGGCTTCGACATTAATGGGGACACAATTGGGATCTTGATATTTATCTCGAAAGGTTCGACAAAACTCAAATGGATTTGGATCGGTGGGGATTGTGACTTCAACTCTGTTGTAAGGGAATTTGAGGCATTGATGGTATGTAGATGGAACATCTTTGATGGCATGTATCCAAGGACGTCCAGGGATAATGTTGTATGTCAATTCAATGTCTAGGACTTGGCACTTGGTATCGGTGATAATAGGACCAACTTTGATGGGTAGATAAATAATCCCTTCGGATTCTCTCTCAGCATCATCATATGCCTTCATGGTTATGCTCTTAGTGGTATCAATACGATCCTCAAAATATCCCAATAGTTTGATAAGCTTTAAAGAACATATGTTTAGTCCAGCTCCACCATCTACTAATATTCATTTGACACATCGTTGGTTTATGTGAACTTCGATATGGAGGGCATCATTATGGGATGGATCAGATGATGAAAGATCTTTATCGGAGAAGGTCAAACGGTAAGGTGATACAATACTAGCTATCATGGTTTGAAATTGCGTAGTGTCGATATCATTAGGGACTGAAGACTCTTGTAGAGCTTGGTCAAGGATGGTTTTGTGGGCAGGTGATATACACAATAAATCCAAAATGGAAATATGAGCGGGGGTCTTACCAAGATGGTCAAGGATGTTATAGCTAGAGATTGGACGTATGGTAGATGGTGCTCCTTGAATAGTAACATGACCTCAACATGTGGTAACAACACAATTAGGGGCTCCTTGGATAGTGACCAAAGCTCGACGAGTGGTATCAGGACAACTAGGATCTTTTCCTCTTATGGTAATGGTGGATATGCGAGGTTGTTCAATTCAACCAATCATGGATGATTCATAGGTATATTAGATATTCTTCCCTTTATTAGAAGTACTTGCCTTGTCATGTGATGGGAGAGGATTCTTAAAAGCATCAAAGTCATAGTTTGAGGTTTGTTTAGGTGGATCAACACTAATGGCTCCTTGATCAATGATATTTTGAATCACATGTTTCAATTTCATGCAACTGGATGTGCTATGTCCTTTCAATCTATGAAATTCACAATATTCATTGTGTTTGTACCAACTATGCTTATACTATGGTTCTTCATATAGTTGAGTCTCAGGTAGTGTTATCGTGTCCGCTTGTAAATATTTTTTTAAGACTGATTCAATAGGTTCTCCCAAAGGAGTGAATTGACACTTAGGGAGTGGATTCATTTTAACTTGGTCTTGTGGAAGAAATAGTGTGCTTTTGTTTGCTGCTTGGACATGGATGGGAGGTTTCATAGTTTGAATATTCTTTGCATCAACAATGCCATCATTTACAACATTTTTGTTTTTGTTCCAAAAGCGAGATTTATCATTTGAGGATTGTGCATTGTCTTTGGTTTCCTTGAAAATCTTGATAACACCTTTAGCAATTAAAGCCTTTTCCATGTTGGTTCCTTTAGATATAAGCTCATCAAAGGTGGTGGCACTTTGTAGTTGCAATTAAAATGATATCTCTGGATGAAGGTTTTGAACAAAGATATCCACTTGTTGCTTCTCAGGGATTTGCCCTGAAAGTTTTCTAGCCATGTTTCGCCATCGTTGGATGAATGATGAAAAAGTTTTCCCATTGCGTTGTTTATTGTTAACAAGATTGTTCATTGTAACCTCATGTTCAACGTTGAAGGCAAAGTGTGAGACAAATTTGCTTGAAAGTTCTTTGAAAGATTTGATACCAAGTGGGAGGGGTGAAAACCATTCCAAAGCTTGTCCCCCAAGACTTTGAGGGAATAATCACAAAAGATATGTGTCATTATAGGTGACATCAAGACAAATGACATAGAATGTTCAAATATGGTCAGTTGGATCTCCTTTTCCCTTGTATTTGTCGAACTGTGGGATCTCAAAATGCGGAGGAAAAGGTATCATTTGTAATGACTTATCAAAAGGATAGGGGCACACATCCTCAAAAGAAAATATTTTCTTTGTTTGTCCCATACTCATGTCATCAAGTCGCTAGTATATTTGTTTAACATCCTGCTCCATATCAGATAGAGATGTTTGTTGTTATTGCATAGGATTTTGGTGGCTTGGATGTGGTATTTCATATATCGGGGTGTTGTTTGGGGGGTATTGTTGTGAGGTGTTATATGGTGGGGTGTTGGTATTTTAAACTTGATTATCAAATGATGGAAAGGTGTGGGTGTTTGGGGATGGATTGACACCATGACTTTGCATCGCATGTGAACCAAGAGATGGATTAATGTATGACATTTGTGGATTAGAAGTTGGTGGAGTTTGAGAGACGTTGGACGAATTGATATAGGATATATGATGATTTGAAGTGGATGGAGATTGGGATACAATAGGTAGATTAACATCTAGAGCATTTGTTGGTTGGATGGTTGTAGTCCAAGTGAATGGATTTTATCAATGTATGGTTGTGATCTAAAGGTTTGGTCAATAACCGGCATATGAGTAGTGGATGACACTTGCAATGTTTGAACTAGATTCATGGATGCAGATAGTTGGGATGGTTCAATATGCAACACAAGTAGATTGGTATGAGGTGCTTGTGTGACTTGTGAAGGGGTTGTGTCCATGGAGGAGGATACCATGGGATGGGATACATAAGATGTAGAAACATGTGACACACTTTGGTTAGAGACTTGAGGTATTTGGGGCACTTGTGAAGGAGCTGTGTTTATGGAGGAAAGTGGAGTGGATTGAGATGCATGAGATAGGGTGACATGTGAAATACTTTGGTTAGGCACTTGAGAGGCTTGTGACACATAAGAGCTAACAACATTGGTTGGTGTCAAGAAAGGTTCGATGGATGTGGGTGGTACATGGGGGTGGTACATGGAATGGAGGAATGGATAGAGCGGTAGAGAAGGATGTTTGAACGTTGTGTGGAGATGGTGTAGATATGGTAGACATGGTGGTAATGGCCTTATGGGTATCCTTTGCAACAATAACAACATTGTCAGTTGGTTCATGTTTTTGGATTATGGATATATCAAAGTCACTTGGCAATTTGACTCCTTCTTAAGCTAATTGAGTGAAAATTTGTTCATAGTTTGACCTTATGATCCTATTGGCAAGTCGCATAGCTTGATGATCTTGGAGTTCTAAATCATCTGAAGAGTCCTCATCAGTAGGTTGATAATGCGGCACATGAGTGGATGAGGAAGGTCCAAAATGCTGTTGTGGTATTTGGGTAGTTGTTGAAGGTCCGATAGTATAACCCTCAGGTACAAACATGTCTTTAGGCATTCAAGTCATAAATTGTGAAGCATCCTTAAGGGGGATAGCTTGAAATTGCTATAAATTGGCTTCCATGGCTACTCTATATTGGCTCCTTGTGTGAGGCATTGTTTTGGAGATGCTTTGGATGTGATGGTTTGGACTAGTTTGACAAGGTTGAGACTCTTGGATGTTTTGCTTGATTTGATTGTTTAATAGGATTGGCTTGATTAAATGTTTGGATTGATTTGGATTATTGTTTTCTTGGCTTGGTTTGATAGTTTGATTTGGATTGGTTTTGTTTGGATAGATTTGATGGATTGATTATCACCCAAGAGATAGACTCATGAACTCAAGGGTGGACAGGATTGGTTGCTGATGCTGAAATGATCAAAAAGGACAAGTTAATGATCAAAGCCAAGGGATAATGCTGATTTGTTTGGTTGATTGATGTTGTTGGCTAATTTGAAATCTCAAGAAGATGGAAAGATCAACAAGTCTAAAGTGTGATAAGATCAGGTTGGATATGATGAATATTGGTTGTAGGTGATCAGTGAGTTTATCTAGAAGCTGCTAATGGACCTAGGATTGACTGGTAATGTGATTGTCAAACTGGATAATTGATGACAGGTTACAGTTTACCAAAGGCGATGTTCAAACCAAAGGTGACTAACGATAGTTCATATGTGACAAAGGATAATTCAAAGGCGACTGTCTAAGGATCAAACGTGATTCTCTGTTGTTCAAATGCAATTGGAGAAGGCTCAAAGGCAATTTTGGATAGCTCAGAGGCGACTGTGTTATAATCACTAGTGATTTTGAAGCAAACTAGAGGTGAGCTTCTGTGATTCAAAGGTGAGTGACTGCGATTCAAATGCGAGTGACTACAGTTCAAATGTGAGTTTCTGTGACAATGAATCATTTTTGGGAAAGTTTTGACAAGAAAACAGATGACTGAAAAACACTCAAGCATACAAGACACTGACAAACTTGTACAAGCTAGGTTAGAAAGGACATTATTTGTTGGATTCCCACTGCGGATAAATTTGAGCTGCACTTATTCAGAGCGAATAGCTTAGAATTTTGGTGGAACTAGTTCACCCTTACATGGCACACACTTCTCGGACACACCAAAATTCAAATTCCCAAAGACCCAAAAGATCTCAAAGAATTTGCTATCTCTACTTTGAATTGCAAGAACGTGGGATGGCTAAAGAGGTCTAACCTCCTATGCCAGCAAATAGAAGGATTTTGACCACTAAATAAATGGTTTCTAGTGAATCTTCAGGAGACCAACACCTTATGAGCATCTAACAATCTACTTAAATCTTTGACTATCTCTACTAGGAGTATCAATTACACTAGGTACATCTCCTTTCAAACTAGCACTGTATGGTAATCGATAATACCGGTTTGGACATAGCTTTCGCCTTATCCTATTTTGTATAGCAGACCAAACAAAAGTACCACTTGGGATCGCAAATGAGTTCTCCTTGTGGATGTGTCTCAAGAGCAGGCCCACTCTAAAGATAATAACAAGTTCTCTTACACCTAAGATCCATTTGATAGGCAAGGGGAGAGGATACTTTTGTTTTTAGCTTAGGGTTACAAACATACACAACAAGCAACCAAAAAAAGATAAAACAAACATACAACAAATAAGGTTCCTTTTAAGCACCAAAACCAAATATTCCTAAATTAGTGAAAAAATATGATAAGTCTTTGACCAATCGATCTTGCAACAGATTAGTCAATAGTTTTGATCCTCCTTTCTTTGATAGAAGATAAGAAGTTGCACAAATAGATATTAGATGCCAAATAAAATCAAATTACAAATGCATAGACCAAATGCGAATGAACAGTGGTCAAAGGTGATTTCCTGCAAATCACATGCAATAATAATTTTATCGGATGCGACTACCTGCTGATCAAAGGCGAGTTTGTATCGTGCAAAAGCGACTGGGAATCATGTAGATGTGATGGAGTGTTTACGAAAGGCATTTGGGTCTATAAAATCTGCAAAAGCTCAAAATCCAAGTTAAGATAAATGATCAACAAACAAATGTAAGAGCTCTAATGACCCCAGAAGATGAATTGCTTGGGTTGAATCCTGTATTTTGCAAAATAACACAAAAGATCTAGCAAATTGATATGATTAGGTCAAAGACAAATCAAACCCTAAATAAACTTGCTTGAGAATGATACAAAATGCTTAGAGTTAGCAAATAAACCAGCTTGCAACCTAGATGAGACATAGAAAATAAACTAAAAACCCTAGAAGACTTTGCAAACACAGAAAAACATTAATAAACCCTAGATGACCAAAGGCGATCCTTTGCTGATCATATGCAAATGTCTGCAAACTAAAGGTGACCGAGTACTATGCAAATACGATTTTCTATGCACCGACTGCGATTGACGGTCATGCAAAGGTGACGCTCTGTCATTCAAGTGTGATGCTCTATGGATCAAATGTGCTCTGTGTATCTAGACTTCAAAAAACAACTTTCAAATGAAAAAGTTAATCAAGGATGTGAGTCCCACTGGGCGTGCCAGAATGTGTTAACAGGAAAAATTAGGTTTATAATATCAAGCATTGCAAATCAAACCTAATCCTACCACCTTCAAAGAATCCATCTAAATGACACAAAATGAATGCAAATCAAAGAACAATGTCACCTAGATTGCTTGAATCCTTATGTGATAGGTAAAAATTAGGTCAATAAGATCAAACATATAATTGAAAACCTAATCCTACCACCATCAAAGAATCTAATCCAAGTGAAACCAAAAGTATGCAATTCAAGAACAAGATCACCTAGATTGTATGATTCCGTGTTTATGATGTGGATTGTTTCTCAACAATGAACAATTATGAAGATCAAAGCTGCCATGATGGATGGATGATAGTGATAATATGCTAGATGGATGATAATTTGCTCAATATGCTCAAGATGATAATGTAGATGCTATATGAAAATGATGAGGGATCAAGTATGGAATGAGAGGGTGTTTATATAGACCTCAACCAAAATCAATCAACGGTGGAGATTTGGTGGCTACGTGAACAGTTGGGATGAATTGATAATCATAGGTGAATGTGTAGATGACAAGTGGAAGGAAGATAAGGCTTATGTGTGACTGTGTACATAAAAAGTACTACATATGAAAGATATTAAATAAAAGATGTAGTACCACACATGTTTTTTTAAATAAAAGATACACACATGTCGACTCATGATAAAAGATAAGTGATAAGAGAAATTAATTAAATAAATAGATTTATTTAATTAATTGGAAAGTGGGCTTATGAAGGCATTTTAATTAAATAAATAAGATTTATTTAATTAATTTAGATAGAAATAGAGATAATTAAATAATTAAAGATTATTTAATTATAGATTAGAGAAAATAGAAGAAATGGATACTAAATTAATTAAATAAATATAAATTTATTTAATTAATAGAAGAAATAGGTGATTTTGATAAAATAGGGAAATTGCTCAAGTGTGTTAGACAAATGCAGATGATAGATAATGCAATATTTGATACTAATGATAACTAGGTCAATTTTGGGTGTCTACATTTTGCTCCTCTTTGATACGATGTTCATTAGAACATTGTGTCGAAGAAGATATGATGATTCACTCGATAAACAAGGTTTATGCCCCAGTGTAACTGGCAGGTGATGCCCCCTCGAGAGGTAAGCCAGGCTAACTAGGAAGGGCTGGGTTGGCTCACGATAAGATGAAATGCTAGAAACAAGTGTGACACAAAGAAAACAGGGGTTGGGTGGGATGAATTGGGATGGTATAGAAGAAAATAGACTTTGGTATAGAAGAATTAAGGTTTTTCTTAGAAGAAATTGGGTTTTGGAATTAGGGTTTGGCTCTAACACACTTATTTTGTAGGATAAGGAATGCGGAAAATGAAGATGGAGGGAAAGATTGATCTTGGTTGAGGACTATATAGGATTATGATGGAATGGATAGATGTTATGACAACTTTTAAAGTAATTCCTCAAAAGTAAAGAAATGCAATCCTTATGTTTGATACAACATGTGGATGTTATGCACGAGAGTATAGAAGACCAAGGTGTCAAGGTATCCAATGCATAACTAGCATACTATAATCTTGTCTAAACATATGAGGTCAAGATGTTGATCCAACATACACAAGATATGAATAGCAACTAGTGTTCCAAGATGGACTTTGATGCTATAAGCAAAGGTTTGAGCTTATCTCCACTACACATAACGACACCTTGTTGGTTATATGTATGGAGCTAGTCTTATCATAGAATAGTCTCAAATGCATAAGAGACTTCTTAGCTTCTTAGATGCAAAAGATATTGATATTGATATGCAAGATGCTAATCCCAACACGTACAAGATACCAATACGCATAGGAAGAGAATAAGATCATCCCATAGACACAACATACGAAAGCAATATGACCATGCCCCATTCCATACTTCATCGCAACGTACCAAGATATAGATAGATCAAGGCAGTCTTGATTAGGCATAGGAAAGGAACAAAAGATACTATCATCATGTTCTCTTGCCAAATTTAAGTGTTCTTGGATGGCTTTAAGCTGGCACCTTGTTGAGAGGAAAGATGCATCCTGTTAAAGGCTAAAGATGTTAACAAAATTCTATAGCAAATGTTGGCTTAAGGCATGTAAACAAATAGATTTTGGCTTATCCCTGATTTGTTAAAGTGCTTGAGCTTTCGCTGATACGCATAGTCTGCTTCTTGCTTGAGCTGGTCAAAGAGAAGAAGATGGAAGATGAAAGAAGATGAAGGTGGGGTGGATCTTTTGTGCTTGCATACTGGATACTTTCTTTGTATTCAAGAGTGCCTACATACCCTGTATCCACGGGATCAAAGGACATTTATGATGGTGATGAGACATGATGAATATGTAGTTTTGGGTTTATTGATGATGTAAGTGATGAAGGATAGAAGAAAATGAGATGAAAGATTAGAGGATGATTAGAAGAAAGATGAAATATGGATAGATGAAGGAGGGACTATCGTCTATGCATGAATTAGAGTGCTTCCTTCCCATCTCAGATTGCCTACATACCCTGTATCCATGGGATCAAGGCTTTGAACGATAGAAATGAGATGTAGTTCTTGTTTATTGTGTTGACGGTTAATATCAAAGGATCAACTTTATTGCTTGTATTTTTGCGATGTTTTAATTTTTTTGGATTTTTGCTATGTTTTGGTTGTGTTTTGGATGTTGTCTATGTTTTGGGTTTTGGTTTGGATGGTTGTTGTGTTTTGGTTTGGTTTGGATGTTATGAGCTAGAGCTCTGGATGCCCACTTCCAAATAAGGCTCGACAAGTGCCCCCAGTGTGGGATGAAAATTGTTAATGAGATGCTGCAATGGATGTGTTTATGCGGATAGTATTCTAAGGTGCCAAATGATATCTTAACCTCAACAAATTCTAAGCTATGAGAACTAGCATGGTAGAGGTAAGAGAGAAAAGGCTTTTATTATGGATGAATAAGGGATAATGGCTTGCGATGTCAAAATAGGAAAGATAGTGGATTATGAAGGCAAGATAGTAGATGATGTTATGGAAAGCTGTGATCAAACAAACAAAGTAAATGATGGAAGCTAGTCTCTACACATAGCACCTATTTGCTAGGTTTTCACTATGGTACTTATCCAAGGTGCCTATTTACCAGGTTTTCACCAGAGGATGAATTATTTATCTTGTACTATTTTTTTATCATCCAAAGTGCCACAAGGTGGTTTTCACTATTGGATGGTTTTTTTTTGGAATATGCTAAGACTCATTGGTAGAACTTCTTTAGATGAATACTATTGACTAGTTCATCTAAGGGAATACCTTCAGGTGTTGAGAGAGTGTATGCTCCTGATCCATAGACTGATGTGATGACAAAAGGACCAAGCTAATTGGGTTCAAACTTGCCCTGTTTCTCACGATGTTGCTGATTCACAGAATGCGATCCACAGAAACCTTTGTCTACTTCACGTAAGGCAACTTTTGCTTCCTTGGAATCAAGACATCTAAGAAGGATACCATCAAGACTCTGGCAATATAGGGTGTCTCCTAGGATAGTGTAGCGAGAGGCTCGACATCAGATAAAGGTTTTTCGTTGTGTATTAGATAGGGTAGGGTTTGATTGTAGAGATACTCGTATATGTCCTCATACCAAGGTGAATTGGGACCAACAATCTCACATATGAGCTCAAACTGTGGAACTTCAAAGGCTGGGATCAGAAGTTGTTCAACCAAAAACTCACACTTATGTGCATTGGAAGGCATGTCTAGAAGAGATCCAATCATAGCCATAGCATCTACTGCTTTGTTTTGTATCCTTGGAATCTGTTCAAAGGTGATATTGTCAAAGTATTTCTTGAAATCATCAACCATTACCTTGTATGGAAGGAGCTTCTCATCTTTTGTTTGATACTCATCTAAGACCTATTTGATGACTAATTGGGAATCACCAAAGACCTATAGTTGTTTAATAGCCCATTGTGCTGCCATGTGTAATCAAGTGATTAAAGCTTCATATTCTGCTATGTTGTTGGTACATGGAAATGCAATCCTGTATGACTTTGGGATACAATCTCCTTGAGGGATGATAACCAATATCCCTGCTCCTGATCCATGGTGTGTGTAAGATCCATCAAAATATAGTTGCCACAATGTTGGTGAAGTTAGGTTGAACAATTCTTCATCAGGGAACTCTAGATGTATTGGATGAATATTGGTGACAGGTGCTACGGCTAACTGATCGAAGATGACTTGTCCTTTTATGGCCCTTTGATCCACATATTTTATGTCAAATTCACTTAAGATCATAACCCATTTGGCTAGTCTTCCTGTAAGGATTGCTTTTGAGAGAAGATATTTGAGTGGATCAAAGTTAGATATGAACTTTGTTGTCTGGTTCAGCATGTAATGTCGCAACTTTTGGGAAGAAAACACCAATGCTAAACATGCTTTTTCCATAGATGAATAGTTAAGTTCATATCCCACAAGAGTTCTGCGGATGTAGTAAATGGCTTGTTCTTTTCCCAAATCATCATGTTGAGATAAAAGGGCACCCAATAATACTATTGTTGAAGATATGTAGAGTAATAGTGGTCAATCCAGTACAGGAGGTACCAACACATGAGGTGTTGCTAGATATTCCTTGATTTTATCGAAGGCCTGTTGACATTTTCGATCCCACTTAAAAGGTTCACCCTTGCGAAGGAGATGTTGAAAAGGATGACACTTGTCTTCTAGTTGTGAGATAAACCTGTGAATGGATTGTAACCTTCCTTGTAGACTACGAAGTTGCTTTAGATTTGATGGTGGAGGCATTTCCATGATGGCTTTTACTTTGTCAAGATCCACTTCTATTCCTCATCGAGATACAATGTATCCCAAAAATTTTCCAGATGTTACACCAAATACACATTTCTTTGGGTTTAGCCTGACTTGATACTTTTCGGGTCGATCAAAGATTTGTGCTAGTACTTGTAGATATCCTTCTCTTGTTTTGGATTTCCCTAGAATATCATCAACATAGTCTTCCATGATAGTGTGGAAAAGGTCATGAAAAATAATTGTCATGGCTCGTTGATAAGTAGCTCCAACATTCTTGAGACCAAAAGGCATTACAACCCAACAGTATGTACCCCATGGACAAATGAATGATGTTTTGTCTTGGTCTTCCTCTGCTATTCTAATTTGGATATATCCTAAGAATCTGTCCATCAAGGATAGCATTTCATGTCCAGCTGTGAGATCTACAATGTTGTCTATGCTTGGTAGTGGGAAGTCATCTTTAGGGCATGCTTTGTTGAGATCTCTGAAATCAGTGCAACAACGAACTCATCCATCAGGTTTTGCCACAGGTACCAAGTTTGAAACCCATTCTAGATAATCAATAGGCTTTATGAACTTTGCTTCTAACAGCTTCTGAATCTCTACCTTAACCAAAAGAGCTATTTGCGGGTGCATTTTGCACAGCTTTTGTTTGACCGGTTTTGCATTAGGAGATACTGCTAAGTGATGTACCACAAGTGATGGATCTAGTCTTGGCATGTTGGCATAAGTCCATGTAAAATTGATAGCTCTTTTTATGAAGAATGTTGTGAAATTTCTTCTTTCCTGCTCTGATAGTGATGCTGCCAAAAATGTGATCTTCGAATTCTGCTCTGTGCCTAAGTTCATTTCTTGAGATTTTTCAACTAGCATTGTTGATTTTTCATGATAGTTAGTGGTGACAAGAAGATCAAATCCCCATCCTCAGGCACCTCAGGGAGGTTTTCACCCTCAGATACATCCTTTATTTTTACTTTTTCGTGGTCAAAAGGCACCTTTTAGTTTTCACCTAGTGACCTATCTTTTTTGATTCTATTTATTTCACTTTTGTGACTAAAGGATTTGATGCTTCCACTAAAGTATGCTAGTTTAGGGAGATCCATCATGAAGCCTACTTTGTGATCACCCAATGGAATGCCTTGTCATAAACCCATGAATTTAGTAATAGCTTCATCATTTTCAAATGTGTCCAATATCGGTGCCCCCTGTTGGTCCCAATCGATGAGGTCAGGATATACAAGTGAAAGGGAAATGGATAAAGGGTTACGACTAGATGAGGTGGTAGAGATCATGAAAATGGAGGTTTCTTGGAAAAGGTCGGTGATATGAAGGTAGGAGTTGTTGTTGGTATCCGAATTAGAAGTTTCTCCTACCAAAGAAGGTCCAACTTCTATATCAGAAATACACTTAATATCTTTGGAAGGCAGTACCTCCAGCTGATAGCTAAGGCCTTTCTTACTAAACTTCTTAGACACAATAATGGGTTCAATAGGTCCTTGTTTCTGTGATCCTAATCTTCCATGTCCTTTGTAACCCATGTTCTTAATGATGCGGAACCCAATGTTATATCTTTCCACTTCAAGTTGTACTTGGTCGTTCTCATCATAGAATATCCAAGAGTTAATGTCATCAATGTCTTCATCATCAAGGAATCCCACTTTGATGAATACTATTGGTGGAGCTTTTATAACAGTTGTGGATGAAGATGCCTTGGATGTAGAAGGTTTGCCATGAGATTTGGGAGATAAGGGAAGAGTTCCAACACAACAAGATTCTTGCAATGTGTACTCACCTAGATCGTGTTCAGTGTACTTGATACGAGGATTTGAAGTGGTTTTACTAGATGATGGATGGAGTAAGGCGAATGGGTCAACATAGGATGACGATGGATAAGCTTCAGTGTTGATAGGAATACATTTAGGACATTGATATTTGGCTTGAAAGGCATGACAAAACTTGAATGGATTGGGATCGGCATGGATAGTAACTTCAACACCGTTATGTGGAAACTTGAGACATTGATGGTATGTGGAAGGAACGGCTTTAAGGGAATGGATCCATAGACAGACAAGGATGATGCTATAGGGAAGCTCAATATCAAGGACTTGGAAATGGGTGTCAGTAGTGACAGGACCAACTTGGATAGGCAAATGGATAATTCCTTTAGTATCTCTCTTAGCATCATCATATGCTTTGATAGTAATGACCTTAGAAGTATCAACATCTTTCTCAGAATATCCCAATTGTTTTATTAGTTTTATAGAGCATATATTGAGACCAGCTCCACCATCCATTAGTATTCATTTGATACGATGTTGGTTTACAATTACTTCTATATGGAGGGCTTTGTTATGTGATGGGTTGATGGATGGTTGAAGATCTTTGTCAGAAAATGTGAGATGGCAAGGGGCTGCAATGCTGGCTACCATAGATTAAAATTGTGTGTTATTGAATCATTAGGCATTGAAGACTCTTGCAATTCTTTTTTAAGAATAGATTTATGGGTGGGGGATATGCGAAGCAATTCTAGGATGGAGATGTGTGTGGGTGTTTTGCCAAGGTGATCAAGGATATTATAACTAGAAGGCGATCGAGGAGGATTGACAGGTGCTCCTTGAATGGTAACATGGCCTCTTCTAGTAGTTACAGCGCGATCAGGTGCTTTGCCTTGGATAGTGATGGTAGAAATGTGGGCATGGTTAATGCGGCCAATCATGGATGACTCATAGTTGTAATGGATATCATTCCCCGTATGAGGGTTACTTGTCTTGTCATGAGATGGAAGTGGAATTTTGAAAGCATCTATGTCATATTCGATGTTGGTTGATGAGCCGATTGTGATTTTAATTAGACCTTGATCGTTGCAATCTTGAATGACATGTTTTAAGCGCATGCAACCGTTTGTTTTGTCCTTTGACTCTATGGTATTCGCAATATTCATTCTTTTTGTACCAAAGAGCTTTGAAGACAGGTTCTCCGTTGGGTGGAGCTTCAGGTAATGTGATATCTCTTGGTTGGACAAGTTTTTGAAAGATTACCTCCATGGGTTCCGCTAAAGGAGTAAATTGTCGTTGAGGTGCTAGGTTTGTTCTTGGTCGATTTCGTTGAAAAGGTTGATTAGCTGTAGATGCAGCTTGAATGTTAATGGAAGCTTTTACTATTTGTATGTTTTTTGCATCCACAATGCCATCATTAATGACATTTTTGTTCTTGTTCCAAAAGCAGGATTTGTCATTGGAAGATTGAGGATTGTCTTTGTTGTCTCTGAAAATCTTGATAGTGCCCTTAGTTATTAAAGCTCACTCAATGGTGGCTCCTTTAGAGATAAGTTCGTCAAAGGTGATAGCACTTTACAGTTGTAGTTGGAATGAAAGCTCTGGATGAAGGTTTTGGACAAAAATGTCAAATTGTTGTTTCTCAGGTATTTGCCATGATAGTTTGCTAGCCATGTTGCGCCATCATTGGGTAAATGAGGAGAAATTTTCACCATTGCATTGTTTGTAATTGAAAAGGTCATTCATGTTTACCTCATGTTCAATGTTGAAAGTGAAATAGGATTGAAATTTGTTCGCTAATTATGCAAAAGTCTTGATTCCCAGAGGTAAGTGAGAGAACCATTCAAGAGCTTGTCCTGCTAAACTTCGAGGGAATAGTCTCAAAAGATATGTATCATCTTGAGCAACATCGAGACATGCAACATAGAATGCTCTAAGATGGTCATCCAGATTACTTTTCCCTTTGTATTTGTTAAATTGTGGGATTTCTAAATGTGGTGGAAAAGGTGTCATATGAAGTGACTTGTCAAATGGATAAGAGCATATACCTCCCAAGGAAAATGTCTTCTTGTTTTATCCTACTGCCTTGTTAATCATTTGTTCAACATCTGCTTGAGATAATTGTTGTTGTTGCAAAGGGGGTTGATGGTTTGGATGTGGAATGTAATATGGTGTATATTGTGGTTGTTGTTGTGGAATGTATGAGGGTATGACCATTTGTTGGGGTTGAGTGCTCACATTATATGTTGAAGGATTGGTATGTGACACATATGTGTTTGAGGATTGTTGTCCTTGAGGCACAAGTGGTGGTTGGGTTTATTGAGATGCATTAACTCCAAGATTTTGCATCACATGGGAACTAGAAGATGGATTGATGTTGGTCAATGGTTGTGGATTGGAAGTTGGATTTGGATTATGGTAAACAATGGAAGGATTGGTGGATGAAGAAGGATGGACATTTGGGTTCATGTTTTGGACGACATGAGTAGCTTGAGATGGATTGGTATATGGCATATGTTGGGTGACAATGGGTAATCCTTTAGTTGCATAAGATAGATTGACATTTTGTGAAGGATTATATAGAGGTGAAGTGAATGATGTAAGTCGATCTACATGAGAGACAACAATGCTAGGATTGTCTTGTGAGACAATAGGTGGGTCGATCATGTTAATGGGACTAACATTGGGATTATATGGTGTGTTGGATGGATTTGTGGAAGTCATGGAAACCATATTAGAAGTGATAGGAACATTAGCTTGGGGTGTGGTTTCCACATGTGATGCAATAGGAGTAGAGACTTGTGATGGTTGGGGAACTTGTATGGCTTGTGGTGTTTGCATAGCTTGTGAAACTTACAAAGTTTGTGGTATTGGGATAGATTGTGATACTTGAGGAATTTATGCTTGTGAAACATGGATAGCTTGTGATACTTGAGGCACATATACGGTCATGGTGGGAGTGGGGGTGTGTTGTAAAACATGGAAAGGTGGAAAGCTCAAATTTTGTGAAAGGTAGGGAAGTACCTCAGTTGGAGTTATCAAAGGTTCTAGAGTGTATTCCGAACGTGTTGGGTTTGATGGTGTAGTAATAGGCAATGAAGGAGATGAGTTGGAAGGTGGATTTTGTAGCATGGATATGGTATGAGATGGTGTGGCTATAGTGGATGGTCCCTTTGCAAAAATAGCGGGAGTGTTTGGATTGTGTTCTCGAATAGCGAATATGTCAAAGTCACTTGGTAATTTGGCTCCCATATGGGTTAATTGCAAGAAATAGCGATTAGGATCAGATAAAACAAGCTTCTCAACTTGGTCCCATAAGTGTGTGTCTCTAAATTCTGATAAGTCATCTTGGGATTGCTCTTCATAGGACTCTGAAAATGTTTGAGGTTGCACTTGTTGTGAAGATGATGGTCCAATAGTGTATCCTTCAGGTAAAAACATGTCAGAAGGCATACCAGCTATAAATTGAGTTGCATCTCTAAGGGGAGTTGATCAGGATTGTTGCATTTTGGCTTCCATCTCAGCTCACAATTTTGCTTCCATTTCAGCTATATATTGGCTCCTAGTTTGAGGCATGATGTTTGATGTTTTGGATTGGACTAGCTTGTCAAAGTTGAGACCCAAAAGGTGATGGTTTGTTTTGCTAGTTTACTGGTTGCTTGGTTTGCTGATGAGTTGTTGGTTATTATTTGGTTGTTGGTTGTTGTTGTTGGGTTGTTTTGTTGGTTGTTGGTTGTTGTTGTTGGATAAACTCCCTAGAGAATAGCTCACAAACTCAAGGGAAAATTTGGTTGCTGATGCTGTTTGCTAGTGTTGTTGGGGATAAGTAAAGCCAAAGGGATGATGTTTGCTATTGCTAAGTTGATTGTTTTGATGTTTGGTTGTTGTTTGGGGTCTCAAAGGATGGAAAGCTCAAAATTCCAATGGTTTTAATGTGCTCAAGATAGGAAGCGATGTTCAGGTGGCTGCAAATGATCAGAGGAATGTCTGAAAGCTAGGGACAGAGCCAAGAAGTCTGAAAGTGCAACTGATTTGGCTGGGCTGATATGGATTGCTGATGTTTGACCAAAAGTGAGATAATAGCTTAGAAGCGACTCAGAAAATGCTAAAAGCAACGAGTAATAGCTCATAAGTGATCTAGATTTGTTTCAGATGACAGGCTACAGTGTTGACCAGAAGTAACTATTTTTACCAGAGGCAGCTAGTCATAGTTCAAAAGCAAGCTACTGATGTTTAAAAGTGATGCAATGTTTGCCAGAAGCGAGCAGATATTGGTTAAAAGTGATCTAGTTTTTGCAAAAGGCGAGCAACTATTGTTTCAAAGAAATCTAGATTTCTGAAAGCGAGCAGTTATTGTTGAGAGGTGATTTGTGTCTATTAGAGGATGTGTTTGAATGATATTTTTGACAAGAAAATAGTGATTTTAGTCACTCACACTCACAACAATCACAAGCTTATACAACCTAGTCTAGGAAAGGACTATATTTGTTGAGTCCCCTTGCCATGCGTAGTCAAAGCAGATAGCTTTAGGATCTTGGTAGCACCGGTTCCCCTCTATGACACTCACTTCTCACGCATACCAAGATCTAGGTTTCTCAAGGCTTGTCCCCCCACCAAACCTTAGGATTGTCCCTGCTATCTCTACTAAGAACCACAAGAATCAGGGCGGCTTCAAAAGTCCCACATTTTGCATCAACAAATAGAGGGTTTTTGGCTATTACACAAGGTTGCTAGTAAGGGCATCCATTCGAGTGGCTACACGTGCGGCAATTCACTCCATTAATGGAGGCTTCCTAGCCCAAAGAGGTTACACTCTAAGGGGTTTTGGGGGAAACATTCGTTGGTGTAACACAGCGGCACCCATTGTTTGTGGCTTTCGACACAAACACTTTTCTTATATAGTGGTTCGGAAGGACCTGGCTTTAGCCTGTTACCGCTTGGGTCGTACCCCTTCTCACACCGGGAAGGCATACCCTCTAAAGATAATAACAAGTTCTCATGCACCCAAGATCTATTTGATAGGCAAGGGGAGAGGATACTTTTGCTATTAAATTTGGGTTACAAACATGCACAACAAGCAATCAAGAAAGATGAAACAAGCACGGAGCAAACCATGATTCTTTTTAAGTACCAAGCCCAAATGTTCCTAAATTAGTGATAAAAAGAAATGTCTTGGACCAATCGGAGATGCAATAGATATGTTAGTAGTTTCACAACCTCCTTTTCTTGGACAATCGATAAGATGTTGCATAAAGAGATGATTAATAGCCAAGAAAACCCAACTGTGAATGATAAAACTGAAAGCGGCACATAGTTACTAGAGGCACCTGATTGTTGCTCAAAAGTGATCTATATTCTACCAGATGTGAATTGTTACTGCTCAGAAGCGATGCTGAAAACCTAGATGCGAACTGTTAATGGTCAAAAGTGGCCTATTTCTACCAAATGCGTAAAATTCCCTGTAAAAATTAGATGTTAGTAGAAAACCCTAATTTGCAGAAAGTGACCCAGATAGCCAAAAGCGATTACTTTCAGGTTAAAAGTGATGCAAATTGGCTGGAAGTGGCAACTGTTGGTTTAAAAGTGATCTGGAAAATGTTGAAAGTAGCAACTTGTAGCTTAAAAGCGATGCGTAAATTATGAAGGTGACTGATTTTTGCTTAAAAGCGACCGCAATTTGTTGTAAGCGCTCCAAAAATCTGAAATTCATGAAAATAACTTAAAACAACAAAGTTAATCAAGGACGTGAGTCCCACCGGGCGTGCCAAAATGTGATAGGTAAAAATTAGGTCAATAAGATCAAGCATATAATTAAAAACCTAATCCTACCACCATCAAAGAATCAAATCCAAGTGAAACCAAAAGTATGCAATTCAAGAACAAGATCACCTAGATTGTATGATTCCTTGTTTATGATATGGATTACTTCTCAACAATGAACAATTATGAAGATCAAAGCTGCCATGATGGATGGATGATAGTGATAATATGCTAGATGGATGATAATGTACTCAATATGCTTAAGATGATAATGTAGACGCTATATGAAAATGATGAGGGATCAAGTGTGGAATGAAAGGGTGTTTATATAGACCTCAACTAAAATCAATCAACGATGGAGATTTGGTGGCTATGTGAATGCTTGGGATGAATTGATAATCATAAGTGAATGTGTAGATGACAAGTGGAAGGAAGATAAGGCTTATGTGTGACCATGTACATAAAAAGTATTACATATGAAAGATATTAAATAAAGGATGTAGTACCACACATGTTTTTTTAAATAAAAGATACACACATGTCAGCTCATGATAAAAGATAAATGATAAGAGAAATTAATTAAATAAATAGAATTAATTTATTTAATTGGAAAGTGGGCTTATGAAGGCATTTTAATTAAATAAATAAGATTTATTTAATTAATTTAGATAGAAATAGAGATAATTAAATAATTAAAGATTAGTTAATTATAGATTAGAGAAAGTAGAAGAAATAGGTGATTTTGATAAAATAGGGAAATTGCTCAAGTGTGTTAGACAAATGCAGATGATAGATAATGCACTATTTGATACTAATGATGACTAGGTCAATTTTGGGTGTCTACACTTTGGTTTGCTTCTCAATAGTGAACAACCATAGTTGCCATAGCTGCAATGATGACGGATGATATGCTCAAAATGCTAAATGGATGCTCAATGGATTCAATATGCATGAGATGATAATCTAGACGCTTTCTAGATTGTGTGGGATTGATCATGAAATGAGGTGAGAGGGTGTATATATAGTTCTCTACTAAGATTTATCAATGGTGGAGATTAGGTGGCTATGTGAATGGTTGAGATTAAACAAGAAGTTTGGATGAATATGTACAAGACATGTGTCCATAGAGATAACTTTTATTAAATGATTGTAGTTGGTTTGTTGGTAGTACTAAGATTTCTTTTCTTAAAATAGGATGCTTTTCTATTTTAAGAATTAGGTGATGTGGATGATTGATTTTAGAACCAATTAAATCATTTTTTTGTATTTGATTTAGGATAGGACCTATCTTGTACACATAGAAGAATGTGATAAGAGAAGGAAATGATAAGATAAAAATAAATTAAACAAATAAATTTATTTAATTTATTTTTAAATGATAGAAGAAAAGCTAAATTTAGAAGATTGGAAAATGAACATAAATTAAATAAATAAATTTATTTAATTTATAATGATGATGAAGAAATAAATAATTAAAATGTTGATTTTATTTATTTATAAGAGGAATAATAAGATAATTAAATAACTAGTATACCTATATTTAAAAAATATATCTAAAGTACGCCAAGAGATATCCTTCTAGAGGCGCCTATTTTTCTATCAATTTACCGCACTCCCTTTCAACTCACCTCAAATCATACAATTTGATATGTTCATTCTACATGTGAAAAAAAATTAAGGAGGCAATATAAATAGATTGAATGTGGGTTTTTTTATATGCCATTCTGTAACGTTTCTTTGGATTTTTTTCTTTTTTATTCCTTTCACCCTTTTTTTTGGTTTTTTTTAAATTTGTGGAGTGACTATTTGGTTTTTTAAATAAATATTCTAGATTGGAATCTTATAAGTTTACATAGAAATTCTAGAATATTTTAGCTCTCATTCGTGTTGTGAATGTAGGAACGCCTCTCGACGTAATTAAAGATTATTTAATTATAGATGAAAATAAAAGAAATTAGATGAAATTAGATGGAATTAATTAAATATGGATAGATGATTAACCCAAGTGTGCTAGACAAAATCGACATATGCAAGGTGAAAATGCAAGAAATTGACAAATGATGTGAAGGATTCTCCCAGGTTCTTGGGATTAACTACTCTGAGACTTTTGTGCCAATTTCTCGAATGAATTTCATCTGACTTGTTCTTGCCATTACTGTAGCCAACCATTGGGAAGTACACCAGATGGATGTGAAGAGTGCTTTTCTTCATGGTGACCTTCGGGAGGAGATCTACATGGAGCAGCCACAGGGGTTTGTTCAGGACTCTTCACTTGTGTGCCATCTTTAGAAGTCTCTCTATGGCCTCAAACATGCTCCTCGAGCCTGGTATGCCAAGATGGACTCCTTCCTTCTGACAGTTGGTTCACTCAGTGCCATTCTGATCCCAATGTCTACATTCTACAGCAGGATGATTCACTCCTATCTCTAGTTCTATATGTTGATGACTTGTTGATCATAGGGAGTTCTTCATCCACCATTGGGGCTATCAAATCTACCCTTCATGATAGGTTTTTGATGGCTGACTTGGGCTTGTTGCATTACTTTCTTGGGATTGAGATCTTCCAATCTATTTCTTGGATCATTATCACACAGTCCAAGCATGCTCTAGATTTTCTCTTGAGGTTTCATATGGTTGACTGTAAGCTTGCTCTGACTCCCTTCATTTCTGGAGTCAAACTCGAGGCTCAGTGTCCTTCACCCTTTGTTGATGGCACTTTGTACTTGTTAGGACTGGCAAAATTTTCACCTAGGTTATATTAAATTTTTGACAAAACCCTAATTCCACAATCCATCAAAATACTCCTATCCCGTGTACCATTCATTCTCTAAGTCCAAAAGTTATTTTCCACACCTTCATCTAATTCATCTTTCATTGTATATGTGTTATTTTTTTTTATACTTTGTGTTTTGGCCTTTACCGCATTCCCGCAAAATCAAGAAATAAGCCCTAAAGTCATTTGCGGGGATGCAGGGGTTTGTGGCAGGTTAGCATCCCTCATCGCACTACCACAACGAGGAAAAATAGTATCTACGGGCTGGCGGTATGCAGAGTGTGGTATCCAATGGTTATTGCAGCCCCGTGACATGGATTTTATGGTGATAAAAGGATCTGCGGGTTGGCGGGAAGCAATTAACTTAAGATCTGAGTGCTACCGTGGCCCCACGATGAAAATGACTTAACAGTTTGCAAGTATGTGGTGTGGTGGTAAGAAGGTGGTAAAGTAATAACAACCACCGTGGCCCTATAGTGGTGAAATATGAACATCTTCAAAGCTGTCAGGATAGCGGTAACAGGTTAATAAAGCATCAAATGGTCACTGCCACCCCATGACATGAACATCATAAGCCATAAAATGGGCGCGAGATGATGGTAAATAGTAAAATTAATAGTGATGGTTACCACAGCCCCACAAGCAGTAATATTATAACAGTTTGAAGGATTGCGATATTGTGGTAGGACAATGAAATGATAAACAATCACCATGGTCCCATGATGGTGAATTATAGATAGTTTGAGGTCTTGCGAGACTGCGGTAGAAGATAAACATAGACAATCTCAATCACCGCAACCCTGCCAGGAGAAAATAAGGGCTAAACTTAGCCTGTGGTAGTACGATAAGCATTGAAAATTGGAATAAATGCTTTGTTTCCCTGTAGAGGCCAATATTTAATGTGGTGGGATTGCGGTCTAAGTTAAATGACTACATATTCAAGTAAATCTTGTCAATGTATCTCTTCCATCCAATTTAATTGGATTAACGGTGCACGTTCAAAGTGATATGAATACTGAGATTTATATATCTCTTGGCATGAAATAGATTAATGGTAAGGTGACCAGCTCCATGACTGATAAAATCTTGAGTCTCTTTGCATTTTTCTCATTCATATGAGCTCAAAACTTTTGGAGATGACAAATTTGAAGTCTGGAAGTGTGCTCTACAAGTTCTACTTGATTGGGTAAGTGAAATCTCTTTGTCCCTCTATCAGAGTTGATGCATTGTGCATGCAATTTTTATTTTAAAGAAGCTTAGTAGATCAAGTAATCACCAAAACCCTAGTTCAATAGAGTGAAACACAATGGCACCCAAAAAGACTGAATTAGTAAGCAAGAAAGGGGAGTCTTCTACTCCAAAAGAGAATAAATGACCTCTCCAACAATCTCTGTTAGATGTCCTGCCAAATTCAGTTGACAAGGGCTATAAGAAAATGTTCAAAGATGAGATAAAAAGTTGCCGTAATGTCCTTGTTCCTATCTCGAGATGGAACTTGTTCTGGTACTTCT
The DNA here is from genome assembly GCA_027924645.1 of Cunninghamia lanceolata. Classification (NCBI taxonomy): domain Eukaryota; kingdom Viridiplantae; phylum Streptophyta; class Pinopsida; order Cupressales; family Cupressaceae; genus Cunninghamia; species Cunninghamia lanceolata. The sequence goes on along the minus strand of BSBN01000554.1, from coordinate 2,460,521 downwards.
GTGACAAAAAGGATGCACAGGGTCCTATTGCCAATCCATGGATACTTGATTTGGCTAAGCTGGTGGTGCCAAAAGTTTTTGTAGATGTTGAACTAGTTAGAGTTCTATCTCAGCACTATCATGTAGCCACAAGGACATTGAGAATGCCAGATGGATCACCCTTGCTGGTTGTAAATAGAGCTACAATTATTGATTATTTCATGCTAAAAAAACATACCCTCATGAAAGTGGACATTTAGAAGAGTGAGGAAGACTACACCAAGCTAAGAAAGACATATAGGAGTGATGAACTCCTAATGTATATGAGGAAGGGGGCAAACAACAAGAGAATTCTTGTTCCAACTACATCTATGGAGCCTTTCTTAGTGGATGACTTCACTATGTATTGCAAGAACACCTATTTTTCTCTTTGCCAAGTGTTGGGAGTGGATGCCCAAGACAAAATACAAGTGGGTTTGATGATGATGGAAATGTGAATCCAAAATCCAAAAGTTAACATTGAATATGACTTTGCCTCTTTCATTGAGAAAGAATTGCATGATGGGTTCCTTCAGATAAGGGAGAATAGGGCACCCATAACATTCAAACACTATTCTTTGCTATTCCATTTAATTTTGTATCAAAATAGGAGAAGGTGGACAAAAAGAATGGACTTGAGCATGGTAGATCAAAGAGGGCAAAGATTACCCGTGCAACGTTGATGCTACACCTAGGACAACAACTGCAAGAACATCAACTATGTGGTATTTCATGATGATTTTACAGTCAAGATAATGGCCACACTTGGATATCTTTCACCTACATTATCCAAAGAAATCAGAGAAGTATTGAGGCCTCTTGCTTTGAAGCCTGAGCAGGGCCACATGCATAATTTTGCTGATTGATTTTTTCTCCCAGATCACACTGTGATCAGAGTTTATGGGTGCACACAACCACCCCATGCTTTGTCTAAATTGTGCCTGCTAGATTAGCATTTCTAGAGTTCATGTAGCATTTGCTCTGGATAGAGAGGGATATCATGAAGAAGCACAAGAAGGGCACATTTTTGCTAGATCTAACTGTGCTTGAAAAATTGTCTGTGGGCTATGGCACCTTGGAAGAGCTACAAGTTTACTTGAAAACAAAATATTCATTGAAGTAAAAAACTAGAGAGGGTCTGTGACCTTGAAGGCCACATGAATTTTGTTAGACAAGTTATTCTCACTAGGTTCAAGATATCCCATCAAGTCAACTTTGATGAGGATGTGATTATAAATTGCCTCACTCCTAAGGAGGTGTATGATAGAAAAAGAAAATGGGATATTTTGATGGGGATAGAGGATGATCAAAAGAAAAATGACCCTAGTTTCCTTAGTTTCTTTGTTGAGGAAAATGATCCATTGAAGAGGGTCAATATGATAATTGATAATTTTGGATGGTTGTATGGAAAAGCAAAGAAGCAACCTACAAAGGCTACTAAGCTCCCTGTGAAGAGACTAGGTGGAATTGAGATTGCTAAGACTACTCCTGATTTAATGTCAGTACAAGAGCCTCCATCCCCTGATCGGCCAATGTCCAAGAAGAAAAAGGTGGATGATGTATCTCCTCTCGTGCCATATGAAATTTCTAAAGGGGTGGGTGACACTGATGAAGTGGAAAGCATTTTGAGGACATGGGCAAAGGTGAGGAATTTGATCAACCCCTTGTTGGCCAAGAGACTGAAGCTCACAAACCTAAAGCTAGGATGGATGCAAAGGCACAAGGTGAGCCTGAAATGCATGAAGATGAGAGAGTTGTGGCTTCTATGAGATTCATGGATGATGATGATTTCGTCAACACTCTAGAGTTCAAATATTTTTGGTTGAAAATGAAAATGAAAGAATTTCAAGAAAAGGTTGAAATAAATAAGATGGGAGTAGATAAATCCCAGCATGACCAAATTGTAGTACAAACATTTAAGCAGATCAAGATTGATAAAATAAATTTCATCCCTCAAGAGGCTCAACAAATGATCTTGAAAAGAAACATGTTGATCATCCTTGGCATGGAGTTGAAGAAGATGTTTTTATTGAACCAAGTGAGAAGTCAAGATGATCCAATAATGGTCTCTTAATTTGACTTTGAGAATGGTGTGAGTGGTGTTGGGTATAAACCAAAAACTGAGACATTGGTACTTTGGGCCACTCAAAAGAGTACAAACAAGCCAAGATTAATAGATGTGGTCCAAGAATTCAGAGGAAATGCAATGGTGAAGACACTGGAGGACACATCAACTCTGGAGGCAGCTACATTGACTATGCACTCAACCATGTTCACCTAGGCTGTTGTAAGAAATATGCAACTCAAAATGACTTAATATGAGAAGAATCAGATTAAAATGAATGATGAAGTGAACAAATTGTACTTGGAGAACATGAAGCTCAAACAATAATTTAAAGGTATTGATTTTCTTAGAGCAAGGCAATTGTGCCTTACCAGCTATTTATGGTAAAATTGGGTTGTTTTAGTTTAGTGTTTGAATCCTCCTTTCACCCTTTACATTCAAGGACCTTTGGATCAAGTGGTAGAGCACTATCAGGTCCTTGGTCACTCACAAATGTAGGGAAATTTGGATTAGGGTATTTGATTATAAATTTTCCTTTTCTTATGCTCAAATATCCATCAAAACCCTAATTATGCAAATACAGAAATAAACAGACGAATAACAGAAAATGCTTATGCAGAAAGATGTAAAATGACAAATCACAGTGCACCTGTTTTCATGGTTCTAAGGAGGAAAAGTCAGGGACAAAAGAGTGAGCACCCAAGTCCAGTGCCCTACTTTTTGTCGGGATCTACGAACAAGATCTGCAACCTGTTCCTGTTGCACCGAAGGTTTTTCCATCATGAAACTTCGAGGACTAATGAGCGAGTACCCAAGTCTAGGGTGTCCTTTTTCCTATTGTTCTACAATTCTAACACTCCAACATGCCCTTCTGCAACTTCACTTTGTCGACATCATCAACCTGTAACCTGTAATCACAAAACTTTGGGAGGGGGTTGTGGTGTTTAGGAGCTTGCCTAAGTTAAGCCCCGGAAGGACACTTAAGTCTTCTAAACACCTTTGTTAGATAGAGAGTGCGTTCCCTTGTGAGGTAGAGGCAAAAACCAAATGAATAAATGATCACAAACACAATAATGTTACCTTGAAGTGAAGATCTCATGAGAGGAAGAAGAGCTTCATTCCATGAGGCAATGGATGCTCAAATCTACAAACATAAACACATAGATGACACCAATCTGCTCTTGCAACATAATGAAAGCCTTGTATCACCTTGAGAGTGCATAAAGATTAGAATAACAATCTAGTTTACAAATGAATGCCTAAACATGCTTTTATATGCAACTACAAACATTCCCACCAAGATTTCATAAATTCAAACTTACTGTGTCAGCCTAGGGACCAAATAATGGTCATAAACTGACATTTAAAATTTGGGACTGACCCAAAATAGGGTAGAACTAGGGTGTTGGCACCCAAGTCCTCCCCCCCTATTTTGGGCAGTGTTAAGCTCAAGGGGTCCCCCTAGGCCCCATTTGTCATGATACCTAGGTTTCATTCCATCGGGATGCCAAATTATGATGCAAGATGTCCTAAATGAACACTAAAGACCTGAGAGCTAAACCTTAAGAGGGAAAAGCCCCCAAGGGGACATTTTTTGACGTTACACTAGCCTCCAACATCTCAAGAAGTTGATGATACCACTATTCCTATTAAGTAGATGAATGCAATGAAACAAAGTTTTGAGAAAGAAATTGAGAAGTTGAAAGAGACAAATGAGGCCACCAAGAAAGAAACAAAGTCTAAGATATATGGTGTAATTAAAAAGATTTTGGAATACAGGATCAAGTTGGTGTTGGACAAGATTGAGGATGTGCAGAGTTGCTATTCTTCTTTGTCTAAAGCACTAGATCAGATGAATGCCAATGTTCCCATACTAGACCCTTTGCTCATGAATGGCAGTCAGTCCACCATACTTTGATCACCTTGTGTAAAGTGTTGCAGAGAAATCTAGATGCCTCTGCTGCCTTGAAGCCAACCGAGAAAATGGTCAAATTGATCATTGAGGAATTCCAATATGCATCTGGAGAGAGCCAGAAGGTGAAGGAAAAAATGGAATCCTTTGGATCCTTCAAACATCAGTTCATTCCAGGCATTCTTCAAGAAGATAAATAGCTCAAATGTCTTGAGAAATGGAAACAAGAGTGTGATGATATGGTTTCTCATATTGTTGAACATTTGCAAAAGGATAAAGACTTGAACATTCACAGTTTCAATTTGATCTTGGATAGGATAATTGCATTAGATGTGGGATATGTAAATTTCATCTCAGATGGCAGAGGACTTCTAAATAAGAGGTGGAAAGATCATCAAGCAAATGTGCTTTAGATTCAAGAGTACAAGTGGCCGAGTGACTATACAATGTACCAATGGGAATAGACATATTTGTCTATAGAAGATTGATTAGGCCAAGTATGCATTAGAGCTGTTGAACCTCAAGTTGGCATTAACAACCTTCATGTCACCTTCAACAAACCTTAGACATCCTACTTTTGTCTCTTTCTTATTTTATTCTTTGTTTCTCCAAATATATTTGAATATTTGGCGGTCTTATTAAGACTTGCTAAAAAGTAAATATTGTAATATGTCATATAAAAGGGTGGGAATATGAAAAGTCATTTTTTGGAATGTGAATGGTCTAAAGCTTGTTACTTCCTTCATTCCTATAAGAAGGGAACCAAGACCCTGGGGAAAGCTCTCTGGGAATTGAATTTTGTAAAGAGACATTGTAAAGGCTTGTTTTTTGAAGCATATCAATGAAAAAGTTGCATTTCTCTAGTGTCTGAATTATGGTTCTCAATTATTTGTTGAATGTTTTGATAGAATTTTATCTGGTTGTCTCCATTTTATTGTCTCCTTATTATTTAAATTAGCATATCAAGTATATGTCTAGTTTATCAAAACAAAATTCATGTTCTGTGTGATTTGTTTAATAGGGTTTCTTCAAGTAAGATTAAATTCCTTTTAATAGCTCACAGTAATCTGGAGGTTTCAATTGGATAAGTAAGAAGAACCTGGTAAAAAATAATTTGCACATTTATGCAAGTCATAAATAGTATTGTGCCAAATAATTCAAGTTATAACTAGAAGGAAGACACATATCTATCTGGATTTTGATTCCATTACCTAGGAAAGGCATCGATCAATTCATTTCCAAATCCATTCCTTGTATAATATTCTAAAATCCAATTTAGATTTTTTGTTGTAGGAGTAGGAGTAGTGGTTAATAAAAGATTCAGATAATCTATTTTCAAATCATATGCCAATTTGAAGTAGATTGAATTGGATGATTTAATTGACAAAATTCCACAAAATCCATATTCTTCTCAACATTCACCAATCATTTTTTAAGAACAAACATTTAGTGGTGAAAATAAGGTAATACCTGCCTAGGCATAGCAAAGCTGAAAGAGCAAGGAATTCCAATCATTTTGATTGATTCCGTTCATTGGTCAATTCACTTGTAAAACCTAATTATAAAGATTGGCATCCTTTTAGGGTTTTACAAATCTATTGATTTGGGAACCAATAGCACCGACAGCTTGTTGGGAGTCTCATTTATCTGACTCATATGAGACCCAACATTTCATATGCTATAGGCATGGTCTCTCAATTCATGCAGGAGCCACATGAGCTATACTGGAAAGTAGCCAAGCAAATCCTTCACTACATTCAGGGTACTCACAGTTTTGGGATTCACTACACAATGGGAATTGATCTTGAGTTGGTGGCTAGACTGATTCAGATTGTGCAAGCTATTCTCAGGACCACAAGTCTACTTTAGGTTACAATTTCTCACTTAGTTTGGGTCTTATTTGTTGGTTGAGAAAGAAGCAGTCTTCTATTGCTCTATCTTCTACTGAGGCCGAGTATTAGGGGGCTGTGAATGTTGCCACTAAGGCCATCTAGCTTTAGAATCTTCTCACTGAGTTTGGTATCTAGATTAGACAGACATCAGTTATATTTCGTGACAACCAGAGTGACATTCAGATCTCATAGAATCTAGTTCATCATCAGTGGACCAAACACATAGAGGCCCACATGCACTACATCCAGAAGCTCATCAATGGCCATGTCATTGACCTTCGCTACTATCTAACTTTCAAGCAAGTTGCTGCTATCTTCACCAAATCCTTCACTGAGAGCAAGTTCCTTCATTTGTGAGCTTTGCTAGGGTGTGAGGTGCTTCATCTTCTGGGGGGATTTGTCCTCTTACTCAGAGTCCTGACTCTCTCTTCTTTGGGGGGTCTCTTCTCTCTCTATTTGGGGGGATTTTCTCTCTTATGGGGGGGCTTCTTCTCTTTGGGGGGAATTTTATGTACATGGGTGTTGCAAGGTGTGTGCCCTTGGTCTCCTTGTGCTGCGTAGTGGAATGCTTGGGTTCATGACAAGGCTTAATCACTTTCTGTGGATTCATTAACTCTGGAAGTTGTATCAGACATTAACAGGTCAATATTTTGGTGCAACGGCAACCGTCTTGCTAACAATTGGTATCAGAGCCTGGGTCATAGGTTCAAACCCCTTGCTTGCACTAGGAGGGATTGTTGCAAGGTGGGCACCCTTGGTCTCCTTGTATTGTGTAGTGCAACGCTTGGGTTTGTGACAAGGATCAACTGCCTCCCATATATTCATTAACTTTGGCGGTTGTATCAAGCATTAACAGGTTGATCTTTTGGTGCAACGACAACCATCTTGTTAAAAATGGGTACCTCATCAGGCTTGATTTGTTGGGACCCATCTCTACATCCACTTAAGCTACACTTAAGGGGGGTGTTAGTGTAGGTTTTTATTTCCTAGTTGGGTTGTTTATTTTCCCTTAATTCCTAGGTTTTTCCTACACCTTTTATTAATCTCACTTAGGTTAATAAAGCATGTCTTATTAGGTGAGTGGATTATGAGGTGTCACCTTCCTACATGTGAGCATCCATTATCTATCTTGGGAAGACACTTTGCTATCTTTAGTCTGATAGGTCGTTTCTTCTCATTGGTTGGTGTTGCCACCACCTCCCTCTCCCTAGTCTATATAAGAATGCTACCTAGTTTGTATTTTGTATCTTTTACTTTTTCATCCTCTTAATGATATTTTGCTTCTAGAATTTGCATTACTCTCTTGGAGACTAACTCTATGTTGCTATTTTGATTTTGTATCATTTGCATTCATAGTTTAGATATCTATTCTTTCGCACTGGTTTTCTGGGTTATTAATCTTTTCAGATTCTAACAAAGGATACTGGAAGATGTTGTGACCATTCTTCTATTTTTTTCTACATTCTTCTATTCTTCTCTCCTCTATTTTATTGTTGTGTGTTGTGCCTTGGGGCATAACATTGTTGAAGATGTCTTGGGGGTATCCTCCTACGTGGTGTTCCTAAGGCACTTGGTTCTCCTCTCTCATTTTAATTGTTTCCATTTCTTCAGTGATCCTACCTAGTCGAAAGATGATGAAAAAAAACAAATACTGACAAGGATCATGTGTCCCTTCAGTAAGTAAGAAAAAATGGACCCAGTCCATATATGAAGATAGGGTTGATATATATATCCAATGCTTGACTAGTAGAATCACTCGGTGTGATGTATCATCTCTTGTAACAAAACTTTGAAATACTCTCAATCTTCTCAATGCACTTTGGATGGTTTTGTATCTCACCTGGTTGTTACACTCAGTTTTGAGATACCTGCAATATTGCCCAATGGCTATACTTGGTTCCAAATTTGCAAGTGTGGCCTTGGTCTTTGATGTGATCTAATATATGATTTATGCATAGATTTTATGATTTGATTTGGTTATTATCTTAGAGTAAGATTTTCTAACAAAAGATTCTATCTTCTTGATTATCTTGGCAATCTTAATATCAATGTGTTTGTGGGAACATTTGGCGATCATGGCACATGTCACCTTTGGGGGCATGGGCTTTGCAAAAGCTCTTGTTCCCTTGCATGTTTTCTCTCTACTTTAATGTGCTTGATACTAGCATGCGGGATCAACCACCTTAAGGTGGGGGCATATATAATGGTATCTGTATGATTACTTCTACATTGACAAAGCATGTTTGAAAGGCCTCATTGCGAGGTAGGGTGGTGTATCTCTTGAGCTAGTGTACATCCTTTTAAAAATCAAGCAAGAAATCTCTCATCACAAGGTAAGATGATGTATCTCTTGAGCTAGTGCATATCCTTTTATACAAATCCCTTCTAGGGAAGGTGAAATGGTGTATCTCTTGACCTAGTGCATATCCTTTTATACAAAGTCCTCTGTGGAGGCAAGGCTGGATCTTGAGTCATCCACCCTTAAGTGTGTCTTTGGCGGTTGTGGTAGCATAGCCCAACCGTCAGGTGTGGTTGGCATGTTTTAGATGGTGGGACTTAGTAATAAGATCCTTTCCATTGCTTGTGATTGCTATGTATAAGATGTATATTGTGTCTGTCATGCCCACATTTCCCATGCGGTCATGACACACAACACACGTGTCATGTCCACATTTGCCATGTGGTCATGACATGAACTATGAAAAACTTAAATGTGGTTTAGTTTCTATTTTTTTTTCTTGAATATGAACAGTAACATACATAATAGCAACCAATAAACTTTATGTATCAAACTAACATAATTATATATATATATATACTCCAGTATATATATATATATATATAAACAACCCAAGACTACTTCCTCCAAAATGAGTTAAATGGCAGAAATATTCACTTCCAGAATTATAGAATAAACTAAACCAGTGGTTTTCTCTTTTTTTTTTTTTTTGAAAAGAACATAACTCTTACATAGATAACTCTAGATATTATTCCTTTTTTTTAAGCTATATACAAGGTATAGAATACATTTCTTTCTATTCTTTAACAACAACAAATATTATGACTTCTAATGCAACCACATAAATCAGATTTAAACTTTCTTTTTTCTTTTTTTGTATGCAATAAAAATTAATTTACATCTAAGATGCATTTCCTTTCTTTCATCTACAATAAAATCTAAACAGCAACAATACAACTCATACATATTTTCTTTTTTGAAAGAACAATGACAGAAAATTATTTATATTTATTTTCACATGCATTTCTCAACACAATGCCAACTTCACAATAAAGGGAATAAACAACTTTAAATAAAATAAACAGAAAGTTTACATTGTACTCCTTTTCACAGCCAACTCCAAGGCATAAAACTTGCCAACATAAAAATACAATGAGGCCATAATGGCCATGGCTCAACAGCTAATAAAAGTACTACTAAAGCCACACAAAAATAGCTTCCCATCCACTCCATTACTCCAAAAATGCACCTGCAAGAAAAACACAACAAAAAGAACAACCTAGCCACTTTGAAATGCCCTCCTACCTACTGTAGACCTGCAAGAGGGTCACCCCCGAGCTAGGGAGGTAGGGATTCACACGGGTGCAACACTCCACAACAAGCTTCAAACAACAATCAACACAAAAACAACCCCAAGGATAAACACAGAACTCAACTCATGAAAATGAGTTTGATGAGGGTAGGGAATGGACCCCTCTACTTCAAAGGCCACCCAAAGTACTAAAATACCAATCTCATGGCCTCAAGACAAAAAATCTCCAAAACCACAACTCCTCAAATACCTCAAAATAAACCTCCAACACCACAAACTCTCCAAATATCTCATATAACCTCCAAAACCACAACTCTCCAAATATCTCCAAATAACCTCCATGGCACTCTTTCCATTCAAATAATCTCCACAACAAGTAAAATCCCTCAAGGCATAAATAACACAATGTGGGAGTGACCTCAAGGAGGTTCCTTTCCCCTACCCAAACAAGTTGAGCCTTACCTCCAAAAAGGAGGTGCTCTCACCACACACGCATCCCACACAAAAAAACAATGAAACAACAAACAACCAAGAACACAACACAACACAAAATAAATAAACAAGGGTGGAGAAACTTAGTTCATGAGGCTTACCTTCAAAGCCCTATAATGGAAGTATGTTTGGTGATGAGCTCCAAGCTTTCCCAAACCTTCTAATCTTCAAGACTTTCTCTAACTTCCCCAAAATTGCACCAAAAAAAAAAAGAAACTCCCAAAAAAATGCAAGAACCCCACACTCCTCAAAAAGAGGAGATAATATAGGCCATCCATTTTGGCCTTAAGGAATGAGAAGGTGACACTTGTCACCTTCTCCTTCCTCCTCCAATGCCACTTGCAAGGGAGTGGAAGTGTGAGGGTGACAAGTGTTGCCCTCCAATTCCATCTCAATCCTCACCTTATCCACTTGTTCTTTTTGGCAAGAGACACATTGTAGCTTCATGAGTGTTGTCATTGATGGCAACAAAGTTCATCCCACCTATCTGTAGGACATGGTGTGTCTATACCGGAAGTCAGATTGTAGAGTAACTTGGTTCGGTGACCAAGAACAGAGTATGCAGTAAAGTTTGACAATCAAGTCTGGATCTCTCAGAGGAAGTATCTATGTAAAGTGTGGACTTGGGGAAGTTAAGAGGAGTACCTTGACTGATAGATTCTAGGGATTGAGCCTCCAGTGATGAAATAATGAAGGGATATAAGCACCTAAGAATTGGGTTCCTGTTTGGCAGAGTAAACAGAGGAAGAACTGACCGGCAGAGCATCAGACCTTGATCTGGATGAGATATTGATGGTGATCAAGCTTATTAAGGTATCATTCATGACTTGCCAACATGATTGATGACTTCTATGAGCATCTCTTTGATACGCATCACTTGATAAGCAAGGATTCAGCCGACAGACCAAGAATTTGGGAAAATGGTAAGTATTCTGGATGCCGACTAGAAAGTGGATGAAATCCTTGGTGCGGAGATATATATATACTAGATTGATTTTGGTATGAAGGTGTGTGTGTGTGTAGAGTGCGTAGTGTTGACTTTTTCCCAGACTGGATGCTTATTCCCAGATATCCCTACAAGGTAGCCATCAGTGATCAACAGGAGCTCTGGGCCAGGGGGTCAACAGTATAGGAGATAGACTCTATATTTTATCTCCTCTTCTTCTTCAGGCTCTGCAAGACCTAGGGGGTATTCCCTACTCAACATCCATAAGGATATGCATGCAAGGCTGGGATGTTGACAGAAAGCAGATGAGTCCTCCTGTATGTAGACCAAAACTGAAAGATAAGGGCAAAGGGGCTAGCTTTGGGCCTATTTGCAGTTGTAGACAGAGGACTGAGGATCCTAAACTAACTCTAATGTCCTAATGTTGGTTTTAGATTTTGCTTTGGAGTTTAAGTGTGGATGCAAAGCTGGATATGGTTATAACACAAAACAAAGCATGATTGGTGCCTATCCAGGGCCTGGAGTCAATAGACATACACCTGTGAATGTTCAGCATAAACAACTAAAACTGGATTTCAAGGGGATCTATGTGATACCTGCCTTACAGGCATCTCCCAATACAAAGTGTTAGGTTATCTCTACTTATGGTATCCCTACTGCAGTATATCCCTCCCAATGTTCAACCTGAAAACAGTTTAATCTACCCCTTGAATAGAAGTTAAAAGATCAGACATTCAACACAGGAATTCTATGCTCTAGAATCTAAACATTACCAAACATCCAGATTCAGAAGAAGGATACATGCAATACTGGAGACAGAATTAACACAACACATGCCAAACAGCATTTCTCATATAATTTTATTCATGAAATCAGTGGGTTCATGCCAAAAACAAACAACAAGAGATACATAAACTCACAGGTAAGCTGTACAGAGCAACCAGATCAGCTTGTCATGCATTACAGAGCCAAAATCATCAACTTTCAACAACCACAAATGAACAACACAACCTGCTTATAACAGCCAGGTAGGTGCTCAGCAATTAATTACATTGTTGACCAAAATTTCGCCAGATACACAGTATCATGAAAATGGCGCTCAAACACAACCGGATTGGCGCCCAAACTTGAATGCAGCAGGTAGGGGAAGAGACAAGAAGATTTCTCGAGCCCTACGCCATCATCCGCTGATTGACACCTCCAGTCGGGTACAAGATCGACCCACGCCATCGCCCACACCTCTGCAACAATCGCCATTAATGGCGCACCAACCCGCAGCCTCAGGAAGAACATCAAATCTGCAGTCGCAACCATTTCCCGCCGAGACTCATCATCATGATGTTTCGAATATGCAGGATAACATTATCCCACATGCACCCCGCAGCAACCTCCTTTGCACTTTATATACTAGGTCATGAGCATATATCATGTCGGCACTTTTGCTCCTGACGACACTAGTATAGACTTCATCATCATCATCTTCCAGCAGCATGATATCCTGTTGTTCGAAAAATCACCCTGACGTCATCATGATATTTGAAATATAACCTTCATGATAATCGGCACAACCTGATCCTTCGGAGGAACATCCTCCTGCTGAGCTTATAACAAAAGTCTGGCCGATGAACATCCTGATGACGTCATCATCATATCCTGCTGACGTCATCATCATATCCGCCTACTGCGCACCTCCTCACATCCGGATGACGTCATCATCATGTTTGTAAATATCAGGAGGTCTCTTCAAGATGATCAGTGTTAGAAATATGACCCCCGCGGACCTTGATGACATCATCATCATATTAACATCATCATGATATTCGGAAGACAACCGGATATTTGGAAATATCCTCCTGATGTTCAAATATCAGGTTGCACTGTAGCTCCTCTATAAGATCGGGGCGATAACTGAATATGATGATGCTGCTTGAAAAGATCACCCCCAGTAGATAATGCGCGAAGCTAGCAGGCGGATATCTCCTTAATATCAACATCATCATGATGTTCGAACAAACAAACATATATCCGGGTGATATGAAAATATCACCCCCTCCTTCGCGAATATCATGATGCAGATAGGCAGAAAGAAAAATATCACCCTGATATACGGATGACGTCAGCATCATCAGGATGAGAAACAAAGAATAGGAAGTGATACAACATCATCAGGATGATATTGACTAAGATCATCCTGACGTTCCAAAATATGATGACCCTAGTGAATATCGGGTCGCAATTACAACTCTTCAACAACATCATCAGGATGATGTTAACCAAGATCACCCGATGATAAAAATATCACCCCGGCGAAATATCATGAAGGCAGAAAATATGATGACCTCCACAAGCAGCAGGATGATAACTGGAAATATGATGATGATGAACACGACCCTTAGGAAAAAACAAGTTAGGTCGAGCAATTCAAAGAATAAGCAACATCATCATCATGTTCGCGCAAGGTGATAAATGGAAGATCACCGGAGACTTTGAAGAATCACCCTCGTAAGCAGATCAGGGCGCACTGTAGCTCGTCAGCATCATCAGGATAAAACCCGAACATCACCCGACAGCGAAATATGATGATGACGATGAGGAACCGGTCGAAGGAGAACATGATGATGCTGACCTTCATGGAAACAAACATGATGATGATGACCTCCTCCTCAAGAAAATATGATGATGCAGCTGAAAAATACTGAGGAGGTCCGTTACTTAGAGCATTTTTTGGATACTTAGGGAGAGCGCCTGAATGAAAATTTTTCAAAAAACTACCAGTCAATTCAGGCGTCAACAGTGGCTCTGTCTGGGGACGTGCAGCCTGAAAGACTGCAGCGAGAACCCCAGATCTCTGGGATGCAGACCAGTCCCTTATCCATTGGGCAAAGAGTCAAATACTGCACTAACCTGCATCACCCAACACACTTGATGGCCTAAGGCCACCAAGAAAAGAAAAACATGTATCTCCCTTTGTCAAATATTTTGTTTTCATCTGCATGCACTGGGTCAAGCTTGGAGATACTACAAAGATCCACCCACAAACAAATCTTGTCATCTGCACATTCAACCCTCTGATTTGGCTTGTCATTATCACCCCTGTGCAGATAACCTTCAGCATCATGTGACATGTGGGTGCAGAATATATCAAACAATGCATGTTCATATGGCGTATAGCACTCATCATCATCTGCATCAGCAGTATGCATTGCAACATGATCTCCTAGCTGGACTACAAATAGGAAACACTCAGAGTCCACCACACAACTAGGAAGATCAAGGCTCATTGTATTATATGCTGGCTCATCAAAAGAAAAGCTTTCAAAATCACAATTGTGTACATCATGTACACAACCATCTGGTACACCAGGCTGGAAAAGATCAGGCTCTGACACCTCTTTACAATCAGGCACATTTTTACAATCACTTACCTGATGTATGTTGTTTCCTCTTTCATCAGGATGAGAAACAGAATCCAAGCCAAAAATAGTGTCTAGATCTTCACCACACTCAGACAGATCCTCATCACCACATGTGCCATAAATGGGTGGCCCAGGTACATCAGCTTCATCATAGTATGCCATTTGTTCATGGGCAGCAGAGCATACCTCTTCATCACCAATGGATTCATTCTGTGGAGGAGTATCAGCCTGTGTATCATAAGCAAAACAGCCATCAAATGAAAAACAGTCATGCTCTGAACTAGCACTTATTTCAATTTCTGACTGCTCTTCATGATCTCTATGTGTTTGAAAGATAGGCAATGGGTCACACATAGGACTGCTTCTCTGTTTGCTTATAACTTCTCTGTCTTGAGTACAATACTCACAATTTTCTCCACAGGTCCATTCTAAAAATTGCTCATTGCTGTCCACAACCTCATTGTTGTCTTCATGGTCAGATGCCTCATGATTGCAATGGGAATCCTCATTAGTCCTTTCACTGGCATCCTCAACATTCATCTTTTCATCTTCACATGATGCCTTCATGACTTGGTCATTCGCAGCTTCATAACCATTTTTCACACCAAGGCCTGGGGAGAGGGGTTTCAGCAGGTGCATATTTCTCATTTCTTCTACATTCTCAATGAACCTGTATGCCATCTGCATACTTGTCACCTTGAAATCCCTCAGTAATGCACTAGAGCCCTCCTCAAAAGCTTCAAAGAATATGCCAACACAGGCTGAAATATCAGGTCTGAAACTTTCAGGGACATGTGAAAGGGCTACTGCAAACCTATGACTGAAATCAACACATGGCTCTTCATCTTGTTTTCTGATTCTCATCAATTCTGCAACAAGATCAGCCGGTTCTTTTGCAAATTCTTCCTTGAAACAGTCAGCAAGCTCATCCCAACAGGCAAAAAATTTCTTTGGAAAGCTCAAATACCAATCTTTTGCTTTTGCATCAAAGGACCTAACAAGAAACCTCATCCACATATCCTCATCTCTGAATGAATATTTTCCCATAAAACTTTGAAAATTTTGGATATGTGCATGCCCATCACATACATTGTGACCACTAAATCTAGGCATCTGACAGTATATCCTAGCAGGCATAGTTTCTACTTTATAATCCACCCATGACAAATCCAGTTGGTCATACAAAGGATCAAAAGGGCTGACAGGAGGTTTAGCTTTCTGACAGGCAGACACAACAGGGTTACTGCTTTTTAACTTGGCCTGCTCAGCCTCTAAGAATATCAACCTATTTCTTATCTCCTCTATTCCTTTATCCAACATTTTACCACTGAGTGTGGGATAATTCATACTTGGATTCATAAAAATCCTACTCTTAGACATTGTTTGTCTGTCTAAGACCTAAAGCTTCCCCTGTCATCTAACCTATGCAGTAAAATAGCAAATAAAAGGGGAAGGAACAAGGTACCTTTTCTCATACAGATGCAGAAATATGTACATCTTTTTTCTGTCACATCACATACATCCATCTTTCATGTGCATTTGGATATTTTTTGCAGAGTCGCCACCTCTCCAGAGAGGACAAAATTTTCAATAGCTGAAAGCTACTTTTCCAGGTTCATTCCACCAGCAGAGCATCATTTTGTTAGTGACTCGGATGGGTCACAAGATATAACACTTTTTCATCAATTTTCTCCCCAGCGGAGTTGCCAATTTCTGTTGACTTTTTCCCAGACTGGATGCTTATTCCCAGATATCCCTACAAGGTAGCCATCAGTGATCAACAGGAGCTCTGGGCCAGGGGGTCAACAGTATAGGAGATAGACTCTATATTTTATCTCCTCTTCTTCTTCAGGCTCTGCAAGACCTAGGGGGGTATTCCCTACTCAACATCCATAAGGATATGCATGCAAGGCTGGGATGTTGACAGAAAGCAGATGAGTCCTCCTGTATGTAGACCAAAACTGAAAGATAAGGGCAAAGGGGCTAGCTTTGGGCCTATTTGCAGTTGTAGACAGAGGACTGAGGATCCTAAACTAACTTTAATGTCCTAATGTTGGTTTTAGATTTTGCTTTGGAGTTTAAGTGTGGATGCAAAGCTGGATATGGTTATAACACAAAACAAAGCATGATTGGTGCCTATCCAGGGCCTGGAGTCAATAGACATACACCTGTGAATGTTCAGCATAAACAACTAAAACTGGATTTCAAGGGGATCTATGTGATACCTGCCTTACAGGCATCTCCCAATACAAAGTGTTAGGTTATCTCTACTTATGGTATCCCTACTGCAGTATATCCCTCCCAATGTTCAACCTGAAAACAGTTTAATCTACCCCTTGAATAGAAGTTAAAAGATCAGACATTCAACACAGGAATTCTATGCTCTAGAATCTAAACATTACCAAACATCCAGATTCAGAAGAAGGATACATGCAATACTGGAGACAGAATTAACACAACACATGCCAAACAACATTTCTCATATAAGTTTATTCATGAAATCAGTGGGTTCATGCCAAAAACAAACAACAAGAGATACATAAACTCACAGGTAAGCTGTACAGAGCAACCAGATCAGCTTGTCATGCATTACAGAGCCAAAATCATCAACTTTCAACAACCACAAATGAACAACACAACCTGCTTATAACAGCCAGGTAGGTGCTCAGCAATTAATTACATTGTTGACCAAAATTTCGCCAGATACACAGTATCATGAAAATGGCGCTCAAACACAACCGGATTGGCGCCCAAACTTGAATGCAGCAGGTAGGGGAAGAGACAAGAAGATTTCTCGAGCCCTGCGCCATCATCCGCTGATTGACACCTCCAGTCAGGTACAAGATCGACCCACGCCATCGCCCACACCTCTGCAACAATCGCCATTAATGGCGCACCAACCCGCAGCCTCGGGAAGAACATCAAATCTGCAGTCGCAACCATTTCCCGCCGAGACTCATCATCATGATGTTTCGAATATGCAGGATAACATTATCCCACATGCACCCCGCAGCAACCTCCTTTGCACTTTATATACTAGGTCATGAGCATATATCATGTCGGCGCTTTTGCTCCTGACGACACTAGTATAGACTTCATCATCATCATCTTCCAGCAGCATGATATCCTGTTGTTCGAAAAATCACCCTGACGTCATCATGATATTTGAAATATAACCTTCATGATAATCGGCACAACCTGATCCTTCGGAGGAACATCCTCCTGCTGAGCTTATAACAAAAGTCTGGCCGATGAACATCCTGATGACGTCATCATCATATCCTGTTGACGTCATCATCATATCCGCCTACTGCGCACCTCCTCACATCCGGATGATGTCATCATCATGTTTGTAAATATCAGGAGGTCTCTTCAAGATGATCAGTGTTAGAAATATGACCCCCGCGGACCTTGATGACGTCATCATCATATTAACATCATCATGATATTCGGAAGACAACCGGATATTTGGAAATATCCTCCTGATGTTCAAATATCAGGTTGCACTGTAGCTCCTCTATAAGATCGGGGCGATAACTGAATATGATGATGCTGCTTGAAAAGATCACCCCCAGTAGATAATGCGCGAAGCTAGCAGGCGGATATCTCCTTAATATCAACATCATCATGATGTTCGAACAAACAAACATATATCCGGGTGATATGAAAATATCACCCCCTCCTTCGCGAATATCATGATGCAGATAGGCAGAAAGAAAAATATCACCCTGATATACGGATGACGTCAGCATCATCAGGATGAGAAACAAAAAATAGGAAGTGATACAACATCATCAGGATGATATTGACTAAGATCATCCTGACGTTCCAAAATATGATGACCCTAGTGAATATCGGGTCGCAATTACAACTCTTCAACAACATCATCAGGATGATGTTAACCAAGATCACCCGATGATAAAAATATCACCCCGGCGAAATATCATGAAGGCAGAAAATATGATGACCTCCACAAGCAGCAGGATGATAACTGGAAATATGATGATGATGAACACGACCCTTAGGAAAAAACAAGTTAGGTCGAGCAATTCAAAGAATAAGCAACATCATCATCATGTTCGCGCAAGGTGATAAATGGAAGATCACCGGAGACTTTGAAGAATCACCCTCGTAAGCAGATCAGGGCGCACTGTAGCTCGTCAGCATCATCAGGATAAAACCCGAACATCACCCGACAGCGAAATATGATGATGACGATGAGGAACCGGTCGAAGGAGAACATGATGATGCTGACCTTCATGGAAACAAACATGATGATGATGACCTCCTCCTTAAGAAAATATGATGATGCAGCTGAAAAATACTGAGGAGGTCCGTTACTTAGAGCATTTTTTGGATACTTAGGGAGAGCGCCTGAATGAAAATTTTTCAAAAAACTACCAGTCAATTCAGGCGTCAACACGTAGAAAAGAAGAAGATTAGTAAGGCAGGTCCGATATGTGACAGGACAGCAGCACCAAAGAAGAGAAAGAATGAAGTGCAGTAGATCAGTGTATTGAACCTAACCGGAACTGAACCTCAGCATATGTGGATGCTTCTCATCAGTTCAAGTATCTAGTTTCCTTATATAAACTATTGTAGGCAGTGAGCCTCTTGTGAGCAGTGTGCTCAGGCAGTGAGCCCTAATTGGCAAGTGCCATTTTGTACTATCTTATTCTTCTAATAGAGAATACAATCTTGGGTTAATCACCCCATGGTTTTTCCCTTAACAGGGTTTTCCACGTCAAAATCACCATGTCATGTGTATTGATGTTATTTCTATTTCATGGTTATGTTTGCTTATACGATTTAATATTGCATTAATTGTTAAAGAAGATCAGAAAGTAGAAATAATTAAGATAACTGATTCACCCCCCCTCTCAGTTATCAACAATTAGTATCAAAGCTAAGTTCCTCCAAACAGAGCCTAACAGCTTGAGGAAGATCTGGGAATTCAAATGGATGTGTATGGTATGAGGGAACAACTTCAATCTGCCCTAGATGATCTTGAGCAATCTAACTCTGAAGTTAATGAATTGAAGGAAAGACTCAAACAAGCTGATGATTTCATAAATGAACTAAAAGGGAAACTGAGTATCTCTATGAAAAAGAGAAAGGATTTACTTCAACAATTGGCAAGTCAAGATGAAGACAATGATAGAAATGAAGATCTGAAGGAGAGAACCAAGTTATGTGAAAAGTTATCAAAAGAGGTCATTATGGTAAGGAATTAGGAGTTATGAAATTTACCCAAAAAATTGAAGAGAAAAGAAAAATTGAAGATGATCTAAGACAATCTCTCCAAGAGAAATCAGAAGACTACCACAGAATGGATAGAATAATCAGGCATCTAGAATCTGATCTTGAAGATGCTAGAGATAAAGAAGAAAAACTTGAGGATCAAATAGACACTCTTAAAAAGGATCTTCAAACAACAAATGAATACAAAGAGAAATTCAAGATAAGCTCTGCTCAATGTGAAGTTCTTCTTGAAAGTCAAAAGAGGGTAGATGACAAGCATGGCTTGGAATATGAGAAAGGTGAAAGCTCTAGATCCGGTCAGAAGAATTTTGGACCAAGAAATCAAAGAAACCAGTCTAGAAGACCTTCAGTAAGACAACCTAATGCTCAAAGATATCCATCCTTCAATGGATACTACCACAACTACAACAACTTTGGTCATAAAGCAAATTAGTGGAGAAAGAGAATGAATCAGACTAATTCATCCTTCTCTGGACAGTGTTTCAACTACAAAAGGTATGGTCACAAATCTCATGAATGTAGAAATATGCAAATGAACAACTCATTCAATGGTAGATGCTTTGCATGCAATAGAATGGGACATATGGCTAATCAATGTAGATCAAGAGGATATCAGTCAAATATGCAAAGAAATGTTGTTTGCTACAATTGCAATAGATCCGGTCACATTGCCAAATTCTGCAGAAGTTAGAATCAGGACAAAAAGGGTCCGGTGGATCATAATCAAAACCAAGACAAAGGAAAAGGAAAAGTGAATGCAGATGAAATTCAAAGGGAGATGAAAAAGATATGGGTGAAGAGAAGTACATAAAATGATGGGGATGGATTCGCACCAGAATCTGGTGCTGATATTCCTTCCAGAAACTAAATAGGTGAGCTTTGGCTCAGGGGGAGTAACAAAAGAAAGACATTTTCCCCCAGCCAATCATCAGGTGCCCAAAATTGGCACATAAAAGATTACGGATTAAAGGATTCTCAGAGAAACATATAAAGAAGGTTTGGTAAAGATATGAAAGATCCGCAAGAATGTTTGAAGAGTCAAATCTTCCAAGATAGATCCAGTTTTACAGTCATCCTGTAAGAAGCAGGTCTTTGCAGTTAGATCCAGTTTGATTCAAAATTGAGGAATTCTGATCTGTGGATAGATTAAATGATTGAGGAAAGAAAGATAGATTGTCAATAATCACCAAGTATAATTCTAAGCATATCTCAGTGATCCGAAAAAAGATCTTCCTTAGAACAAGGAGAACAAGGCAACCGGAATGACTTGAGTTGCGCATTTATTGCAATGTGAAATTAGGGTTTGCTCAGTGATAAAAGGGTACGTTTACTCTTCGTTTGCACATTTGCATTAGTGACATAGACAAGAAGAGCTCTGCAAACAAGCCTACCTCATCTCTCTCAAGGATCATTCACAGAATTCAAATTAGCTGGTGATCTCTTCGGATCATTCCATGAACCCTAAAGGGCGTAAGAGGTATTTTCTATTCTTTCTCTGAATCTTTAAAGATGACTACTCCGAATGTTGTGAAGATTTCTGATAGGCCGCACCCTAAATTTAAGAAACATCCCTACAAATCTCTAGAAGTGGATCCTTTAGGTGCATTTTCCAGCATTCCACATGGGGTTTTGCATGTTGAAGACGTTAGGGCATACATTCATGTGAACATTGAAGAGTTTGGAGAATCCAAGGGATTAGATATCTATCACAATCAGTTAATAGACGACTCTTTTGATCTCAAACCTCAATATAAGGCTATCTGAGACAAACATTTTGTATAGTACATTCATTTCCCTTGTTTTCTGGAAGATGAATGGGTCCGGTATATTTTGAGCAGAATGCATGACAACTTCATGTGGTTGAACAGGTTGTTTAAGATCACTAAGGATGTCATTAGGGCAGTAACCGAATTACACTCAACCGGTGGGATGCCTACTCTCAAATCTGTCAAAAACCAAATTGTAAGTGAGGCTACTGGATTGAAATTTGATAAAAGAGCAATGACAATTAAGGATATCATAGATCCAGATATCAAGTTTGCATCAATGATAATTGGATATAAGATATATCACTCCAGCAGGGAGAATTCAGTATCTGGAATTGCTGTATATACTACTTATGAAATGTTGAGGAAGAATGCAGACTATGATCTTTGTGAGATCTTTTTGAACCAACTTTTGGAGAATCTGCAAAAGATAAAGAAGGATAAGAAGAATTCCTTCAAATACGGTGGTTTGATACTCTGCCTATTCTTTTACTACATGAATGAGCTACCCGGATCCAATGGATGGGTATGGAAAAATAACAGATTGGTTGTAATTCAGATCAGAGATTACTTGCATGGGCTTGGTGATGCCAAGGCACAAAATATGGTGCTATGGGGCTACTTCAAAAACTTCCAATGCATGATGCAAGCTAGAGAAAGAATCCCCCAATCTCTAGTTGAGAAGTACAAAGATATAGTGTGCTTTATGGTAGAAACTGATCAGTGCCTAATGGAGGCTGTGGAGCCAAGAACAGTGTGGATCATGCCAATGGGGTATGAAGTGGATGAGAAAATTGTAGAGCTACATGTTCAACACATGCTAAGTCAGCCCAAGGATCCCAAGGTAGAAAGGTTTGGAACCTTTGAAGAATTGAGTATAAAGATTCATGTGGAATTCAGACAACCGGAGATGAAGAGAAAAGTGATAAAAGAAGTAGAGAATGTTGCCAAAAGATATGGCATCTCAAAAGAGGAACTTGATGCACATAGAGAAAAGATGGAAAGGACAGAAAAAGACATGGAAGAGGCAGAAAAAGAAAGTGCTCTAGTAGAAGCCCCCTCTCGGACCAGATCCTCTAAGAGCTCTGCATTTGCCACTGCTAAGAGCTCAAAGGCATCAAAACTGGAAGCAAAATCATCTGGTAAAGGAGAAAAGAGAACAAAGACAAAGGCAACAAGGTCTTATATCAGTCAGAAGGATGAAGAAGAGACAGAATCTGATGAAGAAGAAAAAAGTATCCGGTGAAGACAAGGAGGCAGAGGCAGAAGAGTTTGTTGAAAGGCCTACTCTATCCTTAGATGATGTAGTTAAAGCCGTTATTGTGGATGGGAACCTACAACCAATAACAGAATTCTATGATGCATATAATGATGCAGATAGAAAGCTCTTAGAGGAAGCCATAGTTAAGTACTTGAACATATACAATAAAGCATTTATTGAAATAATTTCTCTAATTCCTAAAAGTTTAGAAAAGGAACTTGAAATGAGAAAAGAAAATGCTAAGGCTAAGGACTTAGATATTAGAGAACAGATAGCTGTTTAGCTCTATCCTTCAATTACTCCAAAACAAATGGATATGATCTTCAAAGATTGCAAGGATGAGTTCCGGAGTAAGGCTAGAATGAATCAGCTCATGCTTGGAGAAACTGATAAAGTGGCAAAAGAAATAGAAGAATTCCTCTGGAATGCCTATAAAAGATTCAATATTCTTGTTATAGAGGATTTAGGTAATGATCCCTCGAGAATGGATAACAAAGAAGAATCTACTGAGACTGTAGCAGAAGAGGTAAAGGTGACAGGTGAAGAGAAAGATAAGGACTTAGAATCCTCTGCTCTGGAAGAGGAGATCCATGAACAAGCAAACATCTCTCCTTTGGTTTCCACTGCTGACTCCGGATCTAAAGAAGAAAGAGTAGAAGAGAAGATCAGTCAAGAAGTAGAGGAGAAGGAAAAAGAAGATGACAGTAATAAGGGTGCAGAAGGAGAGAAAACTCCAACAGAAAATACCACAGATGATAGTGGTAAGGCTGCAAAAGGGGACAAAACCCTGTCACCGGCAAGAGACACATCAGAAGCAGTCGAAGAATTCTTAACCAAGGAGATGATGGAATTTGATGAACTGGAACTTCTTCAAGGACCATTCAATTTTGACTCCCTCTCCCCGGTTCAAACCATGAAGCTAACATCCTTTACTTCAGCAAAGGCAAAAGAAAAAATTCTGAAGTCTCACATGGAAGACTGCAAGCTCATAGAAACTACATCCGTTGTATTGGAGAAGATCATGCCATCTTTTCAGAAGGATCCCTCAGCCTCTTCATTCGGTAATCTCAAATCTCTAGTAAATAGTAGCACACATTTTGATTCCTTAGAGAAGTCAACAGAAGATAAAGTCTGGAAGGAGTTTGTGGAAAAGAGATTCTCTGAAGTACAAGGACTAATAACCAATGATAGGAGAAATATGGATATAGGGATAAAGATCTTAGAAAATGCTCTTAAAGATGGTGGGGAAATGTATAAATTTTGTCTATCATGGTCCAAAGTAACAGTCGAGATTGAGAAGAAAGTGAAAGAACAGGAGGATAAACTAACAAGACTATCTCAGAATTTTGATCCTCTTACCACTTCCATAATAAATCAAGAATGTCAGACTATTGCTGTCCTGAATGAAATTAAGAAGCTTGAGAAGGAGAAGAAAAATAGAATAAGTAGGTTGAGTGAGCTTAGAGGGATAATTATCCCTAAGTTAGAGGCCATGCATGAAGCCTTAATTGATGCTCAAACCATAGCCCAGACAAGTGATCCGATAGATCTGAAGAGAGTAGAAGCTCTTGCATTCCTATTGAGTGGTCACATCTCAATTTTAGATAGGATGAAGCTGAGCTGGGCAACAAAAGTTGTACAATTGAAGAATACTTTTGCAAATATACTAAAGTATATGTAAAGTATAACCAGATAATATACTTATGCGATAGATTGAATTTTGAAAATTTTGGTGTGCGGCCACCCTTTGCCATTGATGTCAAATGGGGAGTGAGGAGTAGTGAAAAATGAGGAATCCATCTAAGGGGGAGCTCCGGAAAATATACATAAGAACAGAGCATTAGCCAAGGGGGAGTATAGTATGACACTTAGTCATTTTTCACTAAGTATTGCCATCAATGCCAAAGGGGGAGATTGTTGGCAAGAGACACATTGTAGCTTCATGAGTGTTGTCATTGATGGCAACAAAGTTCATCCCACCCATCCGCAGGACATGGTGTGTCTATATCGGAAGTTAGATTGTAGAGTAACTTGGTCCGGTGACCAAGAACAGAGTATGCAGCAAGGTCTGACAATCAGGTCTGGATCTCTCAGAGGAAGTATCTATGCAAAGTGCGGACTTGGGGAAGTCAAGAGGAGTACCTTGACTGATAGATTCCAGGGATTAAGCCTCCGGTGATGAAATAATGAAGAGATATAAGCACCCAAGTATTGGGTTCCTGTTTGGCAGAGTAAACAGAGGAAGAACTGACCGGTAGAGCATCAGACCTTGATTCAGATGAGATATTGATGGTGATCAAGCTTACTAAGGTATCATTCATGACTGGCCAACATGATTGATGACTTCTATGAGCATCTCTTTGATACGCATCACTTGATAAGTAAGGATTCAGCCGACAGACCAAGAATTTGGGAAAATAGTAAGTATTCTGGATGCCGACTAGAAAGTGGATGAAGTCCTTGGTGCGGATATATATATATATACCAGATTGATTTCAGTATGAAGGTGTGTGTGTGTAGAGTGTGCAGAAAAGAAGAAGAGTAGTAAGGCAGGTCCGGTATGTGACAGGATAGCAGCACCAAAGAAGAGAAAGAATGAAGTGCAGCAAATCAGTGTATTGAACCTAACCGGAATTAAATCTCAGCATATGTGGATGCTTCTCATCAGTTCAAGTATCTAGTTTCCTTATATAAACTATTGTAGGCACTGAGCCTCTTGTGAGCAGTGTGCTTGGGCAGTGAACCCTAATTGGCAAGTGCCACTTTGTACTATCTTATTCTTCTAACAAAGAATACAATCTTGGGTTAATCATCCCGTGGTTTTTCCCTTAACAGGGTTTTCCACGTCAAAATCACTGTGTCATGTGTATTGATGTTATTTCCATTTCATGGTTATGTTTTCTTATATGATTTAATATTGCATTAATTGTTAAGGAAGATCAGAAAGTAGAAATAATTAAGATAACTGATTCACCCCCCTCTCAGTTATCAACAGTTCTCTCACACATGTGTGGGAGGACAAGTGGTGAGGTGGCATCCCCACTCAACCTCCAAGAGGATAAGGGATGCCATATGGCATCCTCTTATTCTCTCAAAGAGCCATCTCCATCCAAGATGCTCTCACATGTGTGTGAGTCTTGGAGGAAGATCCCACACACTTGGGAGTCTTGGAGACCTCCCAAGTCCTCCTTGGGAAAGGATTCCCAAAATTTGGGAAGGGAGATGAGTCTTTCCCAAAGCATGACTCATCTCCCACCTTCCCTAATTTTAAATTTCGTCACTTTGACTAAACCATGGTTTAGAGTGACCAAAAGTGAGTTAATCCAAGGGTTAGTTAGTCAAAATTGACCCTAGACCCATGGGTAACCACCCAGGGTAACTTTTGGGACACTAAGGTTCACCAAGGGGGTCATAAATCCACTTTAAATAGCTTCAAAAATAAAAACAAATACCAAGTGGTGTAAGTCAAATAAAAATTATACAACACTTAACATTAATAAATTAAACAAAGGGGTGCTAGGCCAAAACATTAAAAATTAAGTCAAGCACTTAAATCACATTCAATTTCAAACGTGATCCTCATCCCTCTTGGGAATGGATCAGTTTTATAGGGAATAACATAGTGTGAATTCTACCTCCAATTTCCTGTGGCATGGGAATGTGAAACCTGCACATCTCGATCAAGTGTCAATCATATCATGATAATCATAGCCGAAGCAACTGGAATTAAATTCAAGCCATAGAATACAACAATATCATCAATAACATAATTCTGAATTAAATTGCATTTTTCAATCACATGTCAATTAGTCAACATCATATACATAACTAGAATTCTCATCATAAAGCATCATCAAATATATCTCTCATATGTCGAATCACAAAATAACATCAAATATGATCAACTTGAATCACATATGTCCAATCAAAGTCCTATCAAAATCAGGAGATAGAATCAAGTCTGCATAATGAAACCATAGCCTCTCAAAGTCTGATAATGTCATCAACTAAAAAGCATAACGATCAAAATAAGGAAGGAAAAATAATCGGCCTCATAGTGTTGATGGCATACTATGAGGTGCTCATGTACTCTGTGTGTTTTTCTTATGTGTTTGTTGTGTCTTCCCTCGGGTATGGTCTAAAGGCGTGTAGCGATGAGCTCCCTCCACACTTTGGGTTTTGTTTTGCATGTTTTTCATAGTCTAAAGGCACATAGCAATGAGCTCCCTCTACCCCCTAGTTTAGGATTTATTTTAGTTGTTAAATTAATGCATTCTTTGTGTATTGCATGCTTCCACTATATTCTCCATGTTTTGCGTGCTTCCTATTATCTTCATTGTGTCTTGCATGTCTTCAATGTGTTTTCTAGTGCTTACCTGAGATTGGGGGCTAGAAATAGTCCTCCAACCTTTGGGGTATGCCTTAGCTCTATGTGCTTGGCATGTTTGATGTGTTTGATGTGCTTCAATCATACTTTAATACATGTATGGAATCGTAAGATCATACATACAATAAAGTGGGGGCTAAATTTCATGGAGTAAAAAGTATCCCTATACCTTTTTACCTTCTAGTTTAGATCCTAGGTCCCCGTGTTTACACTTTGCAAACTTAATACTAATCTCGGTGCAATTTCCTACGAAACCCATGTCAAATAGGACCTAGGGGCTTGTTTTAATGCTTAATAAAGACCAAATTAGGGCCTTGGGACTTGGGCACCCATGCCCAAGCCTAGCCTAATTTGCTGAGATCAAAATTTAAATGTGTCAGCTTGGGCCCTCTCAAAAGGTTTCCCTCTATCCGACATCTTCAATTTAAATTACAAGTGTTAGTGGGAAAGCATATATAATTGAGTTTATGACTTCATTTTACACCTAGATGGATAATGCAAACTTGTGATATTGGAGCTAAGAGATTTTAAGGTCTTCATTGTGTGGCAGAGTAGAATTGTGTTGTTATTGTGTTTGTTTGTTGCAGATTTGGCTTCATCAATCCATCTCCTCATCATTTGAAGGATCTTCATCTCTGTGAGAGCTTCACCTCTAATGTGACATCTATTTATGTTTTAATCATTTCGTTTCATCATTAGATTTGGAATGCACTCCTTGGGCATGCACTCTATCTAAAAATTGTGTTGGAAGACTTATATGTCCTTTCAGGGCTTGATCGAGGCAAGCTCCTAAACACCACAACTCCCAAACCCCTCTCTTTGTGATTGTAGGTTACAAGTGCAGGATTTGGAAAAGTGCAGGTATAGAGAAGTAGTTCAAAGGATAAAGATTTAGGATATGGAAGAAAGTTGTTGATATTCCTTCCTACTGGACTAGGGCACCCACCCTATAGTCCTCCTGACAGGATTTTCTGTGAACTCAGGAGCTAGATATCATTTAACACATCTCACTGCTCTGGATCTATAGAAATATTACCCTGTCAGACTTGGGCACCTGCCCCGTAGTTCGCAAAGTTTTCAATTACAGAAATCCAACTTTTGGTATGTTTCTAATCCTTCTTGAGTGCCTTCCTATCTAGTTTTCTATAGCATTCTATTCATCTGTACCTGATTTCATTATAATTAGGGTTTGAGGATTATTTGATCTAGGATTTGACAAATTTCTCAATATAATCAATCTTTCCATATCATTCCTGAGTACACAAATTTGTAGTTGAGTCCTCATTCATATGTAGTTAATGTGAAAGGAGGGTTTGATTTGATAGACTTTAACACCATTCACTATCTTCCCACTTTTCATACATAACACCTCCTATATGTCCATTGAATCCTACCAAAACACTTCCCAAGAATTATAATGAGCAAGTATTTTGCCATGTTCATAGAGTTAAGAGACATAACACCCAATCTTGCATGGCTTTGAAGCATATGGTACAAGATTTTATTGATAACACGATTCACATTGAAGGTTTTAATGATGGTAGAAATTATTCAATTGCTCCTCCACATCAAAGCTTGAAAATCTATACCAACCCATTCCATACTCATGCCAACAATGTGGAGGCACAATATTTAATTGACATGGACATGAAACTTAAATAATTATCATGTTGGTTATCAATCTCCATCCTGTATTGATGCCTATGTTGTAAGAACAATATATTTTAAGGATACTACTTCTTACTCCCTTTCCACTCCATTAATCACATTCTCAAATGAGGAGATCCCATAAAATAATCATTATGGTCCATTATATGTGATAGGTGAAATACAAGATATGATCATTGGTGACATCCTTATAGATGCTACACATCAATACAATATATACACTGAGTAGATCTTGGTTGCTAAATATTTGAAGACAAACTCCTATGTCCATTTAGGAGTATCCATGAAGATGACCAATGGATTATTGATTGATACTTTGGGTTGTGTTATTTTACCTCATAAGGTTGGAGCTAAGGAAGTGCATATGTTATGTCATGTTACTCCTACTTCCACTAGATTTTCCATATTACTTCGTAGAACATGGTTGGAACACTTGGGAGATGTACCTTATGTTGTACATAAACATGTCAATTTTTTTCATGTTCAAGTAGGGTTGTAAAGATTGCATGAGATCCATATGATGATTTTGTGGATTTGAACCATTTTACTTTGGGCACTTAACCTCCATGCGAAAGTGAGAAATCTCTTCATAAAGTGTATAAAGGAAAAATAGAAGAAAAAAAGATAAAGAATGATAATGCTAAGGTGAAACATGATGAAATTGAGTATATCTTACCATCTATACTACAAAGATCAATATTTCAAACCAATAATGCTATTACTTGGGTTCCAATAAGAGTGTTGTGGTGCAAGAAATGTAAAATGTGTTTATACAACCAACTCAAAAAACACAATAGAAATGGATTAAAAAACACCCAATGTCCCACCTTTAGATAGTGTGTTTGCAAAGAGTATAAATTCCTACCAAGAAGAAACACATGTCATTGCAAAAGAAAGTAATGAAATTGAAGAAGAGGAATATGGTGAAACTTTTTGTTACAAGGATGACCTCTTAGAGGAGGATCTTTCTAGATATGTTCCATGATACTTTGAGCACTCATATATCTATATTTTATTTTTATTTGATCTTTTCCATATGTGCTTATACTTTGGCCTTTTGTTTATGCCTTGTATCAATCTTTCTCCACATAACATTGCAACTCAAATCAAGGAGACTCAACACTCAGCTACAGTCCTCAAAGGAGAGATAAGAGGTCTATTGATTGCTCCCTTTGTTTCCAAGGAGAGATCTTATGGCTAATTATCTAATCTAGGGTAATTGGGGCTAAAATAGAGAAAACAAGAGTTACAGACCTGAAACCATCAAAACATAGAAAGCAGTGGTAGGGAGGGGCTGAACAGAGCCGTGAGAACTTGTTTCCATAAGGTTTTGGTCATTTGAACAAGTGGGACAAGGGCACTAGGCACCCTAGACCCAGATTAGGGCTCTACAAGATCTTTGGATTTGGATGTCTTCACCTATCGGTCTTCTTGCTTCATGTCACCTGTTGTCATTTTATTCCTCTAAATGTGACCTGTACACACACAAGAAGAGAAAGGGTTGGTGCTATTTAGGAGCTTGCCCAATTCAATCCCTGTGAATGGTGTTCCCACCTCCACAATAGCAATGATAAGAGATCAAAGAGTGCATGCCTTAGGAGGGAAGATGAAAATTTGAAGTAGAATAGAATGTTGTAATAAATCATGAAGGAATAAATCACCATGAGCATGGAAACCCTAGCTTTCTTGATGTGGCATCACAACTTGACTCAATAAGTTGGTGTAGCACAAATAAGTAGAGAGATCTTCACAAGACCTGCAAGAAGTTAGTGCAACATCAATAATCCACCATATAAAGCTTTAGAAAAGAATAGAGAGCATGAAAGAGAGTGCTAGAGTTCTTAGATTCATTAGAGAGCTTAGGTCTTCAAATGAATAAACAAACTTCCTTTTATATGCATTCCCATTGATTGTTAGGGAAATAAACCAAATGAGGCCGACTAAATCTTAGAGATGTCTTAAGCTGACATAACCTTAATTTAGCCTTGAGCTAAAGGAGGGACTAGGGTGTTGGATACCCTTGTCCTTTAGCCCCAATGAACTCCAGGATGATCTTAATTAAGTGTGCTTAGTCCCATTCTAAAGTCATTTGTTGAGGTTTATTCATCAAGATTAAGATTTAATTGTTTTAGGTCCACCCGGGTGCTAAACTAGGTGTAAAATGGAAAGGATAAGCATTTTACTCTATAACAGTATTTTACATATTTTTTTTCCACCTTCTATATTATGATTTATGATTTGGTTCCCCACTTGGAGGCATCTTCCTCATGTTATTTTTATTTTTAGCACCTATGTTCTCTTAATGTTTTTTCTCTCATACTTGCTTATGTTTCTTTGTTTGTTTTTTGTTTTTCTACCTACCTTGTTTAACCCATATGATTGCTTATTCATTACTTTGGTTGTTCACTTGTTCTTTTCTTACATGATTTTATGATCTTATGATTCATGTTGATTATTCTACTTCTCTTATTTAAAACCATAATCATTATGATTCTTATGCTTATCTTTATCATGATCTATGTTTATTTATCTTATGCTTATCATGTCTATCTACTTATGATTCCATGTTTATCAATGTTTTGTCTTATGATACATGTTAATTCATCAAGATTTAGTCATTATCATGTTATGATATTATAAGCCTTATCATGACATTATATCCTTTGGATCCTTACTCATCACTATGTTGTCATTTATGTGCTAAAATTTCCTTAGCATGCTTCTAGAGATATCTTATTATTTGATTACAATGGTGGCATCATGTCATCCTCATGCAACTTGTATGATTGCATCTTAGTCAATTACTTTGTTATTTTTATTATTATCATCACCATATATCGTGTTTCCGTCTCCTCCAACTCCTTGCATACTTTATATTCAACCAATTGGAGGGGGCATTTATTAGTAACAATTTTTATGGTTGAGATTTTAGATTGCATTTTGTGATAGAAATAGACTCATCACCATATCTAGATGGAGTTATATCATTTTGTAGTAACACATCCACATTTCTTAGAGTTTTATTACATCACATTACCACATTATGTGGAGTCTTATAGCATTACATGGTTCAATGTGTAGATTTCTATCACATGTTGCATCACACAAAGTTTGATTTCATTTCTTGTATTATGCAGAGATTCATCACATCACCAAATCACATGGAGTTTTGTTTGCATTACCATATGTCGTATGGAGTTTTATCACATGGCCACATCATGCAAATCCTTATTAAATTTTTTTCATTGTGCAAAGTTTTTTACACCACTTTCTTAACATTCATAATTATCTATCCCTTCGCTTTTTATTTTTGTAGAAATTTATGGTAAAATTGTATTTTGTGCTTATTTTGATCACGTGGCAAACACTATTGATTGCATACTTTTTTCTATTTTATAGGTTTTGAAAGAGTAATAATGGAAAGAATAAATCAAGAAGGATTTGTTACTTTATACAAATCAATATCCTTTTATAATTTTTGGAATATTTAGTTTTCATTTTGGCTGAGAATGTCCATATAATTTGAAATACATTCTCATGTTAGACTCACTCACATCAAAGAGAGTACAAAGTGTAATGGTGAAACTAGCATACCCATGCCATTTCCCATTTATTTTTTGTCCACCTTGAAGGGAATGATTTAATACAACATATTAATAAGTAGCATACTCTTGTGCTAATTTCAGCTCATGGACTAATACCTATTCATCATTTCACCCACATTACACTTATTCTTATGTATTCACTACCTACTCATCCTTATTTCATCCCCACTAGAACTCATTTTCATACATTCACTCCCTATCTCAAGATCACCATTTCCTCCCCATTGATCATTTCCATGTTGCTAAAGATTGATCTAGGTCAATCTTGAGGAGCACAAGAATGATCCCCAAATCCCAAGACTCTAAATTTAAATTCCAACTTTTTTGGTCTCTTCTTGGTGTAGTCATGGTTAGGAGGGTCCACAGAGTGAATAGTCCATACCGTGCAACAAGAGTAAACACAATAGAAGCAACTCAAAGATAGAATGCAATTGAAAATTTAGATACTCATTATATCATAGATTTAAATCACATACATTCTAGCAACATGCGGGCTACAAAACAAGGGCTCACATGCTTGATTATAGAATTGAAAGATATGGCATTGAAGTGCCTCTCCGAAAAGAATCTAACTATCTATTTCATGAATTATGGTAACTGCTTTCCTATGCATCTATTACATGTATATATTTCATCTTCAAGCTCCTGGATTCCTCCGTGTCAACCAAGGAATCAAGTTACATTCTCTAATGAAGGTGTAACATGTGAAATAGATAGGTTGACCTTAAGCAATTGGTACTCCTCTGCGAATGATGGCAACTTGATGTGGATCTCAAGGAAGGTTGGCCAGATCTTCAACAACCTTGAATGCTGTTCCATTTAGCTCTACAAGCCTTCTCCTTTAGCTAACTGTTTGAGACTATCTGAATTCTCTATTATGAGAAAACAATTGATCTTCTGAGAATGATAACTTTCTAGAAATTGATCCAAATGAATTGAATTTTGGATATGATGTGCATGATGATATCTAGAAGCTAAATCCTGCTCTGTAAGAGTTGATATGACAATGCAGAAAAATGTGGTACAAAATGCTAAAACTTCTACTGACTAAACTGAACTGAAATGAACTGGCAAATGAAGAAACAAAGAAAGAATGCAAATATTTTTAGTTGATGCAAGATTGCTCTGCAAACTGGGATGCTCCTGCATCAGACACTCGGGGTTGTTGAAAAAATAGTGAGTCCCTCACTTTGTTGGGGCTAGAGGAAAACCAAAATGGTCCACCTCATCCTGAGAAATCCAAGATGAGTCTTCTTCCGGTCTGCCTTTCCACTTTACCAAATATTATTTGTATTTCTTGCCTTTGGTGTTGTGTCCAATTCTACTATCCAAAATGTCTTCAATCTGCCCAGTGCTTGCTGTGGTAAATTCTTCTTCAAGTCTTCTTCAATGTTGTCACTGAACTCTCCTTCATGGTACTAATATAGGTCTACAATGTTGAAAATAGGTGATATACCCAATGTCTTCGGTAGCTCCACTTCATAGGCATTTCCTAAATCAAACTTCTTGAGTATCCTACATGGTCCAAACTTCTCCATCTTCAACTTGTTATATGTCCCTATTGGAAATATCTCTTTTCTCATATATACCATTACCTCATCTCCTAATGAAAATTCTTTGTGTCTCCTCTTCTCATTTTCTTGCTCCTTATACTTACTATTCATATCCTCCAAATGTTTCTTAACCTAATTATGCATTGTCTCCATGTGTCTTGCAAACTCTTCTGCCTCTACACTTCTCTTGTTCTACATATAATATCTCTTAGCTCTACTACTCCTCTAGAGTTTACTCTGGTTACAATCTCAAAAGGTGTCTTTCCTATACTCCTGTTCACTAAATTATTGTATGCAAACTCTACTTGTGATAGGATCAAATCCCAATTTCTTGCCTTCTCTCCAACCAAACATCTCAACAAGTTACCAAAACTCCTATTTACTACCTCTGTCTGTTTGTCAGTCTATGGATGAAATGTTGAACTGAACTTTAGTTCTGTCCTCATCATCTTCCACAATGTCTTCCAAAAGTATCCAATGAATCTTGTATCTCTATCTGAAATTATGCTCTTAGGTAATCCATGCAATCTCACAATCTCCTTGAAAAATAGGCCAGCCACATGTACTACATCAGTTGTCTTCTTACAGGGTATGAATTGTACGATCTTTGAAAATCTATCCACCACTAAAATTATAGAATCATGTCCTCTCTGCGTCTTCAATAATCCCAATATGAAATCCATGCTTATATCTTCCCAAGGTCTCTCTAGTATTGTCAAAGATTTATACAATCTAGTATTCTGACTACTCTCTTTTGCAACTTGACATACTCTACAACTCTAAACAAAATTCCTTACATCCTTATATATCTGAGGCCAAAAGTAATGTTCACTTACCAAAGCCACTGTCTTATCAATTCCAAAATGTCCTTCTAATCAACCATCGTGCTTCTCCTTGATCAAATTATCTCTCATTGAACTCCTAGGGATACACAATTGATTTCCTTTGAACAACATATCCTCTTGAATGAAATAATCCAACCACTTACTTCTATTTGTCACAATAGGTTCCTTGCATGCTTTCCATGGTTCTGCAAAATCAAGATCTTCCTCATACATGTGCTTCAACTCTTCAAAACCTAATACTTCAACTCTCATCTCCGTCAGCAAATTCCTTCTACTCAATGCATCAGCAACTTTGTTTGACTTCCCACTCCCATGCTTCAAAACAAAAGTGTAACTCTGCATAAACTCTACCCATCTCATATGTCTCTGATTTAACTTTCCTTGACTATTCAAATATTGTAAAGCTAGATGATCTGATGTATAAAACACAAATTCCTTAGGCAACAAGTAATGTCTCCACTTCTTCAAGGCTTGAATTATGGCATAGAACTCCTTATCATAAACTGAATATCTTCTCCTTGCATCATTAAACTTCTCACTAAAATATGCTACAGGTCTGCCTTCTTGACTAAACATTGCTCCTATTGCATTTCCACTTGCATAACAATCAACTTGAAATACCTTATTTTAATTCGGTAATGCTAACACAAGTTGCTCTATCACTTTCTGCTTCAACAATTTAAAACTTTTATTCACTCTTGATGTCCACTTAAAGTCCTTTATGTCACCTATCATTGTCTCTATCATAGGGTTAGATACTGAATTGAAATTTATGATGAACTTCCAATAGAAACTAGCTAATTAATGCAGAGGGATATGAGAAACTTTGTGCAGAGATAGGAGAAGGATTAAACTACCTTCAATGGATGGATGGATTCATATGAGGGAGTATGAAACTACAACCAAAGTACACAAAAAATGATCTATATGTTGATCATGCATGGCAGGGTAGCTTGCTCATCACTCAATGCTTCAATGCTTGGTTTGAGATCCTCCACTTGGTTTAGGAGCACGAACCCATTTCCAAACCTCCAAGACACCATGGAGAGCAGCTTAAATACACTTGGGATGAGGCTAGAACCTCCTTTTAAGTTGACTGACCCAAAATGACAGTTGGTCTCATCAAATGACATGACTTCCAAAGGTTGAGAAATGCACAAATAAGGGTAAATGAACCAACTCACCTTCTCCACTCCTATCACACCTAGAACTACCTTGTCTTAGTAGACTAAGATCCCTACATACCCCCAATGACTTTGACACAATATTCTTTTAAATGCCCCTTTATAAAAATAGTCCTCTTGGCTTGCAAACTAGGCCAAAACCATCATTTCAAGGTTGGGGTAATAGAGTAGGTTATCTAACCCCCAAACTACCTTGAATATCACTAATATAATTGGTGTATCCTCACCAAACCAACAAACAAACTCAGGCACTTAACTACTCAATGATTCCTTCACAAGCAAGCCTATTCCCTTGTAGCCCTGTCAGCAAGGTTTTTGAAGCATAAATTTTAGAAGACATGACAAAACCGCAAACAAAATACCTTTTTAAGTACCCATTATGGAGTTATATAACATACTAAACATGCAAGGTGTGTTCTTTTGGAACACAAGCCTCAAAATTAGACTGTCTTTGTTGTCCAAGAGGGCAATTAGCCCTATTTTACAAAGGAAGTACACAAAATATCAAGCCCACGACCAAAAATCCACTTTGGTGAGCTTGTACACATCCCAAATCGACCAATTTCATAGGTTTTAGGATTTGCAAGTGTGGGTTTCTTATCAAACCAATAGCTACCTGTCTCTTGCCTAATACATGAAGAAATTAGGCCTTCATGGCTTCAAACACCAACTTCTTCCACTTCCCTGCTCCTGTGGACAAAAATTAATTGAGAATGTACCTAGCTAATCTCATTCCATCCATTATTTTCTAGAGATGTGGCTGGGATGGGTCAGGAAACCATTATTTTCCCAAAAACCCTCAAAACAAGGGTTTTGAGATAGTTTTCATAAAAACAGTAATAAAATACTCAAATCACAATAACAAACCTCCTAACCTACTGCAAAACAAAGCTAACTCCACCTATTTCACATTTTTATTCAACTTTGTCCTTGACAGCACTGTACGGCTGCATGGGATGTGAGGAAACAACAAAACAAAATAGTTAAATAGCAGGAAAACTGCATGTTTCAGTATTATTTCTCCTTCAAACTTCAACAAACACCTCTTCCTTGACTCAAGAGAGATATATATCATTTTATTACAATAAAATTCCACATTACCTCCACTCCCATCATGGAAAAAGCCTTCATAAAGGTAGAAAATCTGACTGTCTTCCAGAAAAAAGCTCACTATCTAGAATTAGACTATCCTCCTTTTAGTAAACTTAAGATTCTACTATAAAAATTCTTTTATTAAGACCTCCACTACATGGTTATGCCCCTAGTGGACTTTTATTACAATATTTTAAAACTAAAATTGCCTCTAGGCTCTATGATGAGCTCTCAAAAATCAAAATTTTACCTATTGACTTAACCATAATTCTCCTAATGACTTAGGTGCTCCTGCACCACTAATCCATGAAATGATTTGACTTCTCTAATACATTCAGGTGTAGGCCACTCAACAATTGCTCTAACTTTCTCAGGGTCCCTCTTCAATCCTTCTGCAAAAATCACAAATCCCAAATATACCAATTCTTCCTTCATGAAACTACACTTCTTGATGTTTATCAGCAATTTCTCTTCTCTCAATCTCTGCAATACTTGTCTAAGGTGCTGCAAATGTTCATCCTTTGTCTTATGAAAATTAGAATATCATCCAAGTATACAATAATAAACTTGCCCAAGAATTTCTTCAAAACTTCATACATCAACCTTATGAAAGTACTTGATGCATTTGTCAATCCAAAAGGCATTACTAACTATTCATACAATCCTTCATTTATCTTGAAAGCAGTTTTCCATTCATCTCCTCTGATTCTAATCAAATGGTATCCACTCTTCAAATCTATCTTAGTGAAATACTTTGCTCCACTCAAACATTCCAGAATGTCATCCATCCTAGGCAATGAGAATCTATACTTAACTGTGATCTTACCGATGGCTCTAGAGTCTATACACATTCTCTATTATTCATCCTTCTTTGGTGCTAGCACTGCAAGTACTACACAAGGGCTTAGACTCTCTCTGATCAATCCTTTCCTCAACAACTTTTGTATCTATCTATTCAGTTCTGCATTCTCTGCTGGTGTCATCCGATGTGTTGCTTTGTTAGGCAAACTAGCTCCATGTATAAGATCCATGTGATGACTAATACTCCTAATTGGTGGCAATCCTTCTGGTACATTGTCTGATATGATGTCTTCATACTCTGTCAACAATTCAGTTGTCTCCTCTAGGTGTGATTCTTCAGTCTCTATTTTTAGGGTTCCAAGCTTCTTAGGAATCAAAGCATAACACATATTCTCATGTCTCAAGCCATCCAAAAATTTTCTTTCATGTACAAACAGATTCTAGCATTCCCACATACTTCACTCTTAGGCTCATCTTCTACAGGAATCAAGGTAATCTTCTTTCCATTTGGCACCATAGTGTAAGTATTCTTTCTCCCATCATGTATAGTTTTTCTATCATACTTCCATGGTCTACCCAACAATATATGACATACATCCATAGGCATAATATCACACAACACTTCATCATGATAAGATCCAATATGAAATTTCACCAAACATTATTCACTCACCAGTACCTTATGATCATCCTAAATCCATACTATCCGATAGGGCTTAGGGTGTTTCAATCTCTCCAGGTTCAGCTTAGTTACCATCTCCTCTAAAACCAAATTATCTAAACTACCACTATCAATTACAACCTTACAACATTTACCTCCTAATTTGCATCTGGTCCAGAACAAAATTTTCCTCTACGGTGGTTCTTCATATGTCTCTGCTTGAAATAGTGCTCTCCTCATGACCAATTGTGATTGATAATTTGAAACAACTGTAAGAACCTAATAAGATACCACAATTACTCTAGAATTCCTACTCAAATTCAACTCACCAATAAAACTAAGAAAAATACAGAAAACATAAGTTATACCTTGCAAACTGATTTATCCTTTTCGTTTCATTGTCTCATATCTTGTCAATGATCTTGTTGATAATGATGTTGCTCTCAGAATTATACTTCTTTGCTTTTCAAGATGACAATGAGATGAATTGAATTGTGGATTCTAATATGCAATGTGAACAATGCAAACTATGCTAATGATGATGTGAAGCTAATGATAAAAACCATTGTTAATGATAATGAGGATGATGATATGCAACTATGGAGATTATGATATTGATATGCAAATGGGGGGCCAAAGGCACGCTTGAATACTTGATGGAATTTCTGCAACATGTAAGTACTATAGCTCTTGTGATGCAAAATAAAGGTGAGGATCTTGATTTTATAGGCCATGAAGGCTCAAATCCAAGTGTCAAAAAATCCACGGTTGGAGAATAAGTCTTGTCACATGTACAGTCAAGATCAAATTGGTTGGGATGAGGGAGATAAAACTGAAAGATGTTCCTACTACAATGACAAGGTGGAGGAATACGTGGAACCATAAGCCACATGTCATGATGCTCATAAGGACCATTGAGACAAAGGTGGAAGACCATGAGAAGAACATGGAGGAAGGAGTCCTTGGTTGTTGGAATTTGAGAGGGAACATAGGATTTAGAAGACAAGTGTCTTTCACCATGTTTGATGGTTGAGGAGATATAGGGCACATGTTTGAGAGGATAAATGACTAATTAAATATTAAGAATATTTAATTATTGGAGCAACATGATGAGGTGTCCAATGATGTGGAAAATGAGTTGGATGAGTGATGTGGATTTTAGACATAGGACTTTGTCTTAGAGGAAATAATTAAATAATTTAGGATTATTTAACTAGATATGACATTAGAGGAATTTAAGAATGTAATTTGTTAGAAGAATATGATAAATGTGAACCAAATAAATAAATTAAGATATTTATTTATTGAGAGGAATAAGAATAAAATAAATATTAAATATTTATTTAATTTGACTTGAGCCATTTTTATGTGTATACATTTTGCCCCTCTTTGAGACAATGTGTTTTATCACGTTGTTTCAAAGAATAAAAATTTTCTGAGTATGATACATGCCCCAGTTTGCCCCTGGTATAGGTTTGATGACCATAGGATGCCCCCTCTAGAGATTGGTTGGGATGAATTTTGGCAAAAGGATAATGAATGACCTCACGATGAAGAAGAATGAATGACTCGATCCATATTTGAAAAATTCAAGTGATGAAGAATGAGAAATGGATTAAAAAAAAAGAATCCACATGCTAGGTCAAAACACCTCGAGTTAGGGTTCATTTGACTATAAATTAGGATGTGGGGTCTCTTTTTTAGTCATTTGCACACTTGTCATTTGAAGAGAGATTATAGGGAGCCTTAGAGCATAGCAGAGCAGAACAGTCAACGAAGATGCATTAGATTCTGATAGAGAACCACAAGTTTGAGAGGATCCAGTGATTCGGGTGGCCAACAAAGTATGGACCCCTACTATGTATGCTTTGAATTTCATGTGAAATGCAATTATGATGGTCAAATTTTAGGGTCAATGTTGTCGGTTTTATATGCGCAAGATGATTGCTTTTGTGCATATGATAATTATGTCTACGCATACATCCTGATTTTGTGCATCTGAGAGCTAAATCTGTGCATATGCATTTTTTTCACGTGCTAAATAGTCTTGCGCATATGAGTTAATCCCATGCAAACAATTAGGGGCTCGATGCATATGTGTGATCTAGTGCATTTAATCAACAGTCATGCGCATACAATTAGGTCTTACACATGTAATTAGGGATTTGATACATATGTTTTGATTTTGCGCATCCGCTATAAAACTACACATATGACACCTAATTCTATGCATATGCTTGAAATCACACAAATGATAGGGGCTTCTATGCATATGACACAAAGCTGCACTTTTGATAAACAGAGTTGCGCATCTGAATTAATTGGTCAAATTACTTAGCTAAATTGATTAAGTCAGCATTGTGATCAATGTTGGCCAACTGATAGGTTATCTTTGAGATTGATAGAATCTCAGAAGAGATCATAGGATAGGTTTAATGATAGGATAGCTAAGTAACTGGTTTGATAGAATTCATAGATATGTAGCTTAGTTGGTTGGTTGATTAATGCACGTGTGTTATTGATTGCAGGAGGAGCTAAATGATGTTTTGAAATCATGGGAGAGATTTCCTGTTACATAGCTACTATGACTGTATTTGACCAAGACCAATCACTTCATTCTTGGATCAGTTGGATTATGGTATGTTTTCTTTATGCTTGAGATTTAGGCAAATCTGGGGATACTGATTGCACTGGCGGAGAGATTTCATAGTGAGCATGACACATTTCACTTGCCGACTGGAGAGATTGATGTGACCTTAGAGGATGTACATTGGATTATGTGGATTCCAATACAAGGAGAGCTAGTGGAGTATGAGCCACATACGGGAGTGAGATTGGCAGAGTGTCGATGAGTGTTTGATGATGCTGATATTGAGGGCATAGAGATTAGCTGGGCTAATATGGTTGACTACTACGAGCCCTTGTCATCTATATTAGTAGGGTTGATTGGAGGTGTAGTCTACCTGGATAGGAGATCACATGGATTTGTGGTTGGATGGGGGAGGACCCTAGACAGGATGGTGAGTGAGGGGACATGCTTTTCCTAGGGTGTGTGCCTACTTGTGAATTTTTACCATGATCTTCATTAGTTTGTTTACGATGGAGCTGCTAGTCTGTCTACTGGAGTGTCCTTGTTATAGAGTTGGGCATTGTGTCACATAGTGATTACATGGCCGATAGGGATGGGATTTAGAGGTAGAGATAGACCTTACTCTTACATGTTTCAAGAGATCCTTTCCTAGCTCAAGCTAGGAAAGCTTGAGTATTGGAGACACGCATTTGATAATGTGGACACAGTTGAGTGGCGACCATACCTGGACTATGAGGCATGGGATGAGGATGCCACCAAGCTACCATATTGTTTTCAAATGTGGTGGTTGATAGGGAGGACCCTTATATTTTAGAGTGACATATCATTTCTCGTGTGTACCGATAGTTTGTCAAGGTCTAGGGGATGCCCTAGGGTACTTCTATATTTGCTCATATGCACAAGGAGCATCCATGGTGGGGTCATGTTGCCTCTTATAAGTAGGTGAGAGCTAATTTTTTACAGATTCCATATCAGGCTTGGGATCTGTAGAGAGCCATTGTGGATGCAGGGATGACTACAGATTATGCAGGACATTTTGCAGCCCATCCCTTTCCTAGATACTCTGGACCTGGGGAGTGGGCTCCTAGACTAGAGGATGGGGATGAGGAGGATGATGATGCTCCATGATGGAGGATGAGATGACAGTGAGGTGGGAGGGGTGGCAGAGGTGGCCGAGGTGGAGAGGATGATGATGGTGGAGGTGATGATGGAGGTAGAGGTGATGGAGGTGATGATGGAGATGATGGGGATGATGGGGGATGGAGGAGAGTCAGACATAGAGTTGAGGGGGCACCATAGGTTTAGGCTCAACCTTAGGTATAGTCACAGGTATAGGCATAGGCTCAGGAATAGGCACAGGTACAGGCTCAGGATGACGGGTAGATAGAAGCATTGCGAGCCCAGGTGGCTCAGTTATAGGGCCAGGTTGGACAGATGCATAGGAAAATTACCTAGCTATAGGGAGATGTGAGGACTAGAGCAAGATACTACTATATAAAGATACACTAGGGTAGAGGCCGTACTTGAGTAGGTACAACAGACTACAGCATAGGGTCCCATTGGATAGACTATTTCAGAGATGGTTTGAGTAGGTCAGGAGATTTTCTATTGGAGATCCCTGTATGATTAGGTAGTGCCCCTAGAGCAGAGAGCAAGTAGCTTCCATCCAAGTTCACACAGTAGATCCAGGCGGACATTGTTTGAGAGTGGAGGAGTTATGGGGCTGCCACCTCCTCGAGGGCCACCACGGACAGGGCCGTTAGGTCCTCATTGACAAGGTGTCATTGTACCTCATCATTTAATATGTTTTCATATGTCAAAAATCCAGGGGCTGTGTCCTCGGCTATCTACAACTAGGGATTCTATAGTTACCAGTTTCTAGCTAATCCTAACAACTTCTACAAATTTGAAGAGATTAATCTATCTAATTGCTGAATGAATTTAATGAATGCTGAAGACATAATTAAAAAAGGAAATTTACTCAAAGCAATCTTAAAAATAGTAACATGCATCTATCTATTAAAATCAGTAAATACTTTTCACAATAAAAATCTAAAGTAATAAGACAGTGGTACTAGCCTCCTACCTTGGTGGTGAAAGTGGGCCCTTGCTCCACACCCTTGGGGCTGAAGGCTACAGTAGGAAATCAACACAAAAGAAGATCACAACTAGATCCAATCTAATTCATTCACTCTGCATTCATGAAAAATATTGCTAACACAGAACTAAGATTACCAAGAATCAAAATAATTCAATCATTGTATATATCTTCTATTATTTCTACAAGTATATATCAAAAGAGTGATGACATATCACTTATCTTATCTATCAGTCTTTCTATGAGATGACATCCATCTCTTTATTAC
The DNA here is from genome assembly GCA_027924645.1 of Cunninghamia lanceolata. NCBI lineage: Eukaryota > Viridiplantae > Streptophyta > Pinopsida > Cupressales > Cupressaceae > Cunninghamia > Cunninghamia lanceolata. The sequence continues at coordinate 2,417,188 of BSBN01000554.1, read as the reverse complement.
ACTAGCTGTTTAACTATGAAAGAAAATCATGCAAATAAAAGTAGACTTGAGTGGAACAGAAGTCCACTCAGAATCTAAGTTTGAGTCTTAATACATTTGGGCATCGAGGCCCTAAAAATAAGGATATTGAATTAGTTCCATCATAACTCATGCAAAAACTTTGAAAAGATAAAACTCCAGCAGTTTAACTAAAGATGACCCTTCACCACTCAAGTGATGATTTGAGTGAAATGAGGGGTATTAAGATCACTGCTAAGAGTGCCTGGTTAGAAGCTTATGCTGGAAATATGCCCTACTCTCAGGAGGTGCTAGAGATAACTATTCCTATTTGTAGCTTCAAAGATAAGTCTACAGCTCCGGAGATATGTCTGTAGCTCTAGAGATACTGTAGCTTTCTCTATTCAGCTCCAAAGATACTCCAGACTCCCGCAGAGCTCCGGAGAGGCATTCCTCAATTCTTCAAAACTTCAGGTGTCATGGTACTTTGGTATTGTCTCCGAAGATCATTGAAGACTATCTTCGGAGATGCACAAAATTGTTGTTTCTGGCATCTACACTTGTTGATTCAAAAAGAGAAGTTTCTGCATTTTTCCATCAATTCCATGCACATTAGTCACTCAATCAAAAATTATAATCTTAAGTAATCTATCTCAATTAATCATTAAATAGAACGATCTTGCTAGCTTATTTGGGTGCAGACATTAGGAAAGAAGGACTCAGGAAGAAGAAAAAGAGAGGCAAAAAGATGTATTTCATGAGTGCAACTTGGCACTCATCATCCCCCCATACCTAAGGTTTGGTAGGTCCTCCTACTTCTCACATTCTAGATTTATTCTAGAGAAGCAGCTTGTCAGTCAGGCTATAATCCTGTTCATAGGTGGTCCAAGTTGTGCAGTTGATATTACCATTGCCTCTGTATTCATCAACCTACTTCATCCAGTCCTGCAATTTCTCATCTTCCATCTGTTCTGCTCAGACAGGGAGTGGTTCAATTATTAGAGGGGGCCTGAACCGTCCACCTATCCATTCCTGCTTATGGTTATCCATCAGTTTGGATATCAACTTTGCTTTTCTCATGAATAATCTTAAGTTTACAGGGGTGACCACCTCTCTCATTTTCTGCTCCGGGGTCAAAATATTCCATCTCTTCTTTGCTACAACAAGTACTGGATTTTATGAATTGATCATAAAAAGACCAAAATCGATGGAGCATTCTTGCAAACTTTTCAGGTATAATGGCAAAATTCTATTCTTATTATCAGGATGATAGATAAGGGACCTGAATTGAATCTTGAAAGCATTTGGATTGGGACATTCCTTCCTGATGAAGAGATCTATTTTTAAATCTTTCTTGAGATGATCCTCCATCCTTTCATTCCAGATCTGATGATTCCTCATTAGGGACATAAATGCCTTAAGCTGGCATTCTCCCACAAAATGATTAAGAATGAAAGTTATATCATTAACACAGAACCCATGCAGGTATAATTCACATAGGAAGTTGTTGTCCTCATCATTACTCCTTGTGTATGCTGTCATGAATCCTTCTACTGTCTCAGTATCCTCAACCAGGTCAGATAGGACTAAAGAGAATTTCCTCTGTAGGACTCTTTCTTGTAAGAACATAGAATAGCTGGCACTTGGAGGTCTGTAGGATAGAATTTCTAAAGAAAGGGAGACCATTTCAATGATTTTGCCTTCCAGAGTTGCTTTTCTCTTTGTTTTGGCAGTGACTGCCCTTTGTAACTGCAACATAGGCTTGGAAGCCTCATATTCCCTACACTTCTTCTCCCAATGGAATAGGGCTTTGGGAATGTCAATGGGGATTGGACCCACATAGGCATCTGTTTGTATTTCCTGCTCATTGGTTGCCCTTGGGCCAACCAATTCTTGAATATATTGCTTCTGGTCATCTAGTTTGTTATTGGCCCAAGTTAACTATCTATCCTAGCTTTGTACTTTCTCAATCAATGTTGCCATTATTTTGAGGCTATTGTCTCTAGCTCTGGTGAGCTCAGAAACACTCTGTGCTGCCTCTTTCTCTTTTTCTTCCAATAGTTTGGCTGCCTCAATTTCCTTTGCCTCTAACTCTGTCTTTTTCTCAATTCTCTAGGGCCCTAATTCTGCCTCTTTCTCCTGGATGATCTTATCTTTGCTTTGGAGTTCTATTTGTAGATTTACAATGATTTCTTTTTGCTCCATTTCTACCTCTACTCTGACCTTCTTGAGGTAAGTAATAATTAGATTCTTCCCCCAGAGTAATCTCTTTAAATTTTCAATTTCTTCCATCAATTGCTATTCTTTTGAAATTTCTACATCCTCTTGATCAGAGGGATGAGAGAAGGTTTCTGCTTCTGCTTCTATTGTTGTTTCTATGGCTATTGGATGATTATCATGGTTTTCCATGGCCATCTGCCCTATTTCTTCTTCTTCTTCAGACTGCCTGTCCTGAGGGTCCTCTTGGGGTTCCTCTACTTCTGCTGGAACTGATGAAGGCCCAGCCTTATCCTCACATGTTCTAAAACCTAGGAGTACCTCAGCGAGCAGGGTAGTATCTTTTTAGCCTGTGAGAGCTATCTCTTCCTTTTGCTTCTTTGGAGCAAAGGTGGGGCAGGTGCCTCTGGAGCAAGTCTCTCTTCCTTAGAATATGAGGAAATAGTAAACGTTTGTATATGTTCTGTCTCCGAAGCACATGATGGTTCTGAATTTAGACTTGACTCCAGATGAACAGATAGTGCAGGGGAGATTTCTCTTTGTTTCCTCTTCCTGACCAGAGGGATCTCATCTGAATCATGAGATGGTTCTTCAGCCCACCAGGTTCCCTCTATTCTCTGTCCTGACCTTCCCTCTGTTAATTTCTTAGGGCAAGATTCCTCAGTTATTTTTCTCCTAACTGAGCAAGTCATGTAGGGGGTTTTTAAGGAGTCAAGGACAACACTGAGAGGGGGGGTGAATTAGTGTTGTGTGAATTTTCAAATGTTTTTACAAACTTTAACTTTCAGAGCACAAGGACATAAAGATACCATTGATTTGTCAAATACATATGCACATGACTGTGAATGCAGAAAGAGAACAAAACTTCATAAGTAAATCATACACACACAGAGAAGATTATGACATAAGATTTGCACGAGTGGAAAACCCTCCAGGGGTAGAAAAACCACTCCAAAACTACCTCACTAGCTTAAACAAAAACCTCACTGGTTACAATGTTTAGAAGCACCAACTTCAAGGAGCACCAACCCCTAATACAGAACAAACTAAAACTAGAAAATCAGAGGGTTACTCTGTTTCCATTCAATTCAATATTCCATCTCTACATAATACAAACTCCATTTGTAATTTCTCCATGTGTATGTCTTCAATCTTGCATCTAATGCTCAAACAATTCATTCACCTAATTTAGATTATCTTTGCATATTCAATTGCATATTGTCTTCTTGCTTGATTTGGTTCAATCTATATCATTCAAGTTGTCTTCAATTTTTCATATTGATTCACATAACAATATCTGATAAATCTATGTTTTCTTTTCAAAAGGATCTTGTAGAAAATGTCTTCATTTCTGCATAACTTTTCACACACACTCACTTTCAATGTACTTCTGAAGCCAATAAAAATAAGATCCCTCTCTGCATTCTGCAAAATCAATTTTCATCTTCTCATGACCTTTCATATTCTCCAAATCACAAAACCCTTCAATCTGATTATCTTCTCTGCCTGCAAATTCCTTCAAACAAATTTTCATTATTCTCTTTTCAAAACCCTTTCATCTTCTCTTCAATTTTCATCTTCATCAACAATTTATTTTTCAATCTGCCCTTGTAAGAGAAAATAAAATCTCTTTCAAAAATCTTCATTCTTTTATCTGCCCTACATAAACAAAATCATGAAAGAAGTCCACCATAAAATATTAACAAACATCTTCAATAAAATCTGATCAATAAAATCTTTGAGAACTTTCATCTTCTCAAACAAAATCTCTTTCATCTTCTTCAAACCCTTCATTTTCTTTTCAACAAGACTCTTCATATCCTGAAAAAAAACTTCAAGAATAATTGAATGAAAAATCTCCACCAATTTGTCTTATAAAATCTCCTCAAAAAAATCTTGATGTCATCTCTTTAAATTAGAAAAAAAACAATTTCTAATTTAAGAAACACTAATCACCAAATAAAGCTCACCATTTTAAAATTCATAAACATGGTATAGGCCGACCACTTAGTGGTATAAGTAAAGTTTCTAAATATATTCTATTGCTCCCCTAAGAAGACAATTTAATGCCTTTCATAAATAAAATGGAGATCTTCAATTTTTGGGCTCCAAAAGATTTTATAAACTGCCTTAATAGAAACTTTCTAAAACATAGTTTATAGTCATACAAAAGCAATATACATTCACGGGAATGTCAAACAAGAAGGTTCAAGTCGGGATTCAAGGTTTAAATTATAACCATTAGATAGAGACTTCGCGCCCTTCACATATTCAAACTTATCCTTAGATTTAGTCTTTGGTGCCCATGTGCTCACCACATCACCGATGACACTGGTCGGCTTAGAGAAAGGGGCCGGTTAGACCACAACCCTGATGCCCTTAGGTTGTGACTAAAGTCACTTACAACCTGAAGCAGTAAGTCACCATCTAAAAAAAAATAAAGTGCATTAGATATGTCACGGTTAGATTTTTAAAAATTGCTAGGGGTTTGGATAAGTAGATCTTTCCATTATACTAGAGTTGACACCTACCAATCACAAATACCACTGAACTTAATCATAATAGATTAGCAATAACTGATAACACTGTCAATCATTGAAACTAACATTCTCCTATCATGAAAGACAAACCATCTTTTGTGCCTTCGATAACATTAAGACCATACATGATGCCATGTTGTAAAGAATGCCACTAAGATCAAATGAAAACTTTGAAGATCATGCCATTGTATTCCATGAAGAACATGCTACTATAAACAATTGAGATCAAATGAATACCATGCCACAACTGTGATATCACATGTCATAAGTCATAACAAGAAGACATTCTAACCAATAAAGACCAAAAGCAAATCCAACTAAGGGTCATTTGATCAACTCCTATCCTGAGTTACCAAGCATCACTTTCACTGATCAATATTATCATCAACAATTCAAATCAACACCTTATGTTCATCCTGAGATCCATTGAAACATTTTGAACAATACCAACTCCTTGATATCCTAACAGCTCAACTTTTGACATTGTCCTCAAACCATCTTTATGTGAAGCTTCACTCTGCCATACATCCTGCTATATCTGCATTAGCATCAACTTAATCTGAATGACACAACACTTTACCATACTGAACAAGCTGTGATATGACAATAGAAAGAACACACAAGATGATGTCTCCTGCTCCTGTCAACAACTTCACACAACTCTTGATGAACACACATATGAAACAAATCCTTATCTTTTGAAGTATAACCTTAACTTGCATCAACCTCTTGCACTTACCTCTTGAATGGTGACCTTCAAATGTTTACTAATATCAACCCAAGATCCTACAAGACCTTTTTGACATCAATGACAATCTGACACCGTCAATCTCCCCCTTTGTCATTGATGGCAAAACTTCATGAAGCATTCTTTCTTCTTCCCCCTTTTTGACATCTGATGACAAAGCTTGAATTAACTCCCCCTTTAACTTCCTCTGATGAAATACAAGATATCACCATTAATATCATAGCTTGAAGAACTCTATCTGAAACATATTAGTGAAGAAGATCATCAATGAACCATGTGAAATTATCACACCAGAAACTCCTTAATATCTCTAGTTTATCATCTTCTTTTGACACTATCTTCAAACCACTTGAAAGCTCCAAGACACATGTCATAACTCAACAAAGTAATAGATATGATCATCAAACTGACTCCTTGATATGAATTATATGAACTTGAATTTCATGCAAAGACTACACTTTTCACCAATAAAAATCAGTATGAATTACTACACAAGAGATGTCCTTGCCAAAGGCTTCCAACATAAACTATCATCCTGCAACCAATCTATTCTTGCACACCCTTTGTGACATGAAAAATGAAGACTATTTGATGAATACCATCCTCCTGCACAAGACACTTTTCACAACATAAAGAGCTGATTCCTTTTTAACCTTGTAATTCAAATCAGCCCATCAAGACTAGACATCATCAAACTAATCAAGTACTTCTTGCAACAACACCTTGCAAAACCAAATGCAGAGACAGGAATTTAACTTCTTCCATTTTCAACCTCCTCAGGCAACATAAGAAAAACATCTAAAGAGAACTACTTGAGAATATCCAAGATCCTTTGTGAGCACCAACATGATATGAATAGGACAAGACATTCAACATCATCAATCTCTTTGAGCATTAAATCCTTTAACAAATTATCAACACCTTGCATTCACTGAACATGTCATAGATCATGGACACCTGATACCACTTCAAAACTAGAATCACACAATTTGTACAAACCTCCCTGAAACATATTACTGATGAAAAACATCAAAGAAACATATGAGATTATCACATCAAGAATACTTCCATATGAGCATCCAGTCCATCAATTTTGCATACCAACAAACCAACTGCATTAACAAGTTCTTCCTGAATCACTGTCTCATATTGAAGATCAACTAAGTTAGCAATACCATCATATAATTTATTTGACAAGAATTAATATGACAAGATCATCATTCAAATGATCTCCTTCCTAAAACTTCTTGGGGATAATTGATAGATCAAGAACAACTCCCCCTTCCTTCATGCTATGTGTTATGCAACTGATGAAGTGACTTGTGCAAGATGCACAAGTTTAGAATTTATCTTCTCTTGTCTTTGTTTTTGCCTCCAAACTTTCTTAGGTTCTTGCTTCTATTTAGATTTCTTTATCCAGACCTTTTCAACCTTGTTCTTTTTCCAATCTATCAAACCAGGTAAAGCTATTCTTCCAAACATTCTACAACTATATGCTTTGTGAACAGGAGAATTACACTTGAAACAAACAATATTAGTATTCCTGATTGAAGAAAAATGATTTCTTCTAGAATTAACTAATTTATGTCCAAATTGATTACAAGCATAACAATATCCATTAAATGAATAATTATACCTGTACATATATGCTTGTCTTACAGGGGCATTTCTTCTAATTTTTCTACTTTGATTATGCATTTTGTCTTCAAGGGCAGTAGTGTGATAATTTAAATCAATCTTCCTTTTAGGAGTCTCTCTAATTTTTGAACATTCTCCCTTTTCATCAAATTTGAGATTCTTTTTCAACTACTTTCTAACATCCTCAATTACTTTACTTAAAGAAATTATTTCTTTTTCTAGCTTTTGGCATTCAACCTTTTTAGCCTCTAACTCAGATTTTGTTTCATCAGTTATCTTCTTAGCTTTCTCAACCTCTGTCTTCAAACTGATAATCAATCTGTCTGATTTATCTGCTTGATTCTTCTAGTCTACAATCAGGTTTCTTGCCTCTTCAAGATCTAAAACAACTTTGTCCTTGAATTCTTTCTCTTGTTTAAGCTGATCTTTTAATTTCCTATTTTCTTTACTAAGTTGTTTAATTGTATCCAGGGTACATAGAAGCTCTCCTTCAAAATCAACCTCACAAATATCTTCATTAAACTCCTGTTCATCTTCATCATTAGTCTCAATAGCAAAGACATCTTTTCTTTCATTATTTGAGATCTTAACTCTATTCTTCTTACCCATTTTACTCCACTACCAGGACCTACCCGAGCCTATTAGACTTCAAAAGGGAACCTAGGCTCTGATACCAATTGTAGGAGTCAAGGACAACACTGAGAGGGGGGGTGAATCAGTGTTGTGTGAATTTTCAAATCTTTTTACAAACTTTAACTTTCAGAGCACAAGGAGAGAAAGATACCATTGCTTTGTCAAATACATATGCACATAACTGTGAATGCAGAAAGAGAAAAAAACTTCATAAGTAAATCATACACACAGAGAGAAGATTATGACACAAGATTTGCATGAGTGGAAAACCCTCCAGGGGTAGAAAAACCACTCCAAAACTACCTCACTGGCTTAAGCAAAAAACTCACTGGTTACAATGTTTAGAAGCACCAACTTCAAGGAGCACCAACCCCTAATACAGAACAAACTAAAACTAGAAAATCAGAAGGTTACTCTATTTCCATTCAATTCAATATTCCATCTCTGCATAATACAAACTCTATTTGTAATTTCTCCATGTGTATGTCTTCAATCCTGCATCTGATACTCAAACAATTCATTCACCTAATTTAGATTATCTTTGCATATTCAGTTACATATTGTCTTCTTGCTTGATTCGGTTCAATCTATATCATTCAAGTTGTCTTCAATTTTTCATATTGATTCACATAACAATATCTGATAAATCTATGTTTTCTTTTCAAAAGGATCTTGTAGAAAATGTCTTCATTTCTGCATAAGTTTTCACACACACTCACTTTCAATGTACTTCTGAAGCCAATAAAAATAAGATCCCTCTCTGCATTCTGTAAAATCAATTTTCATCTTCTCATGACCTTTCATATTCTCCAAATCACAAAACCCTTCAATCTGATTATCTTCTCTGCCTGCAAATTCCTTCAAACAAATTTTCATTATTCTCTTTTCAAAAACCTTTCATCTTCTCTTCAATTTTCATCTTCATCAACAATTTACTTTTCAATCTGCCCTTGTAAGAGAAAATAAAATCTCTTTCAAAAATCTTCATTCTTTCATCTGCCTTGCATAAACAAAATCATGAAAGAAGTCCACCATAAAATATTAACAAACATCTTCAATAAAATCTAATCAATAAAATCTCTGAGAACTTTCATCTTCTCAAACAAAATCTCTTTCATCTTCTTCAAACCCTTCATTTTCTTTTCAACAAGACTCTTCATATCCTGAAAAAAACTTCAAGAATAATTGAATGAAAAATCTCCACCAATTTGTCTTATAAAATCTCCTCAAAAAAATCTTGATGTCATCTCTTTAAATTAGAAAAAAAACAATTTCTAATTTAAGAAACACTAATCACCAAATAAAGCTCACCATTTTAAAATTCATAAACATGGTATAGGCCGACCACTTAGTGGTATAAGTAAAGTTTCTAAATATATTCTATTGCTCCCCTAAGAAGACAATTTAATGCCTTTCATAAATAAAATGGAGATCTTCAATTTTTGGGCTCCAAAAGATTTTATAAATTGCCTTAACAAAAACTTTCTAAAACACAGTTTATAGTCATACAAAAGCAATATACATTCACGGGAACGTCAAACAAGAAGGTTCAAGTCAGGCTTCAAGGTTTAAATTATAACCGTTAGATGGAGACTTTGCGCCCTTCACATATTCAAACTTATCCTTAGATTTAGTCTTTGGCGCCCATGTGCTCACCACATCATCAATGACACTGGTCGGCTTAGAATAAGGGGTCGGTCAGACCACGACCCTAATGCCCTTAGGTTCTGACTAAAGTCACTTACAACCTACAGCAATAAGTCACCATCTAAAAACAAATAAAGTGCATTAGATATGTCACGGTTAGATTTTTAAAAACTGCCAAGGGTTTGGATAAATAGATCTTTCTATTATACTAGAGTTGACACCTACCAATCACAAATACCACTAAACTTAATCATAAAAGATTAGCAATAATTGATAACACTGTCAATCACTGAAACTAACATTCTCCTGTCATGAAAGACAAACCATCTTTTGTGCCTTCGATAACATCAAGACCATACATGATGCCATGTTGTAAAGAATGCCACTAAGATCAAATGAAAACTTTGAAGATCATGCCACTGTATTCCATGAAGAACATGCTACTATAAACAATTGAGATCAAATGAATACCATGCCACAACTATGATATCACATGTCATAAGTCATAACAAGAAGACATTCTAACCAATAAAGACCAAAAGCAAATCCAACTAAGGGTCATTTGATCAACTCCTATCCTAAGTTACCAAGCATCACTTTCACTGATCAATATTATCATCAACAATTCAAATCAACACCTTATGTTCATCCTGAGATCCATTGAAACATTTTGAACAATACCAACTCCTTGATATCCTAACAGCTCAACTTTTGACATTGTCCTCAAACCATCTTCTTTATGTGAAGCTTCACCTTGCCATACATCCTACTATATCTGCATTATCATCAACTCAATCTGAATGACACAGCACTTTACCATACTGAACAAGCTGTGATATGAAAATAGAAAGAACACACAAGATGGTGTCTCCTACTCCTGTCAACAACTTCACACAACTCTTGATGAACACACATATGAAACAAATCCTTATCTTTTGAAGTATAACCTTAACTTGCATCAACCTCTTACACTTACCTCCTGAATGGTGACCTTCAAATGTTTACTAATATCAACCCAAGATCCTGCAAGACCTTTTTGACATCAATGACAATTTGACACCGTCAAGTTTGTCTAGGAGCAGGTTCTGCAATTTCTTTGCCTTTCCTCCTTTTATCAAGAACAGGGGCTGCAGATGAAGTTGCCTCCTGTGAGGGCTTCTTTCCTCTGTGAACAATTGTGGAGGAGGCTGAAGGCTCAGTTTCGTCTTCTTGGTGGGTAGGAGAACTCTCACCTCCTGGCTGTGCCATCTCTAGTGCTCTATTCTGGGGACTCTTCTCAAGAAAGTGTTGCCATAATTCTTCCCCATTGGCCTGAGATAGGAAGTGGTGCTTAACTACTAGAAAGATGAGACCATGATATTTCATGGGACCCTTATTCTGTTGATATTTCTCTACAGTTGCCTTGATGGTAGAATACAGGAAATTAGGAATGTTTATGCTATACTCAAGGTGTCTATTTCCATGTCTTAGAAAAATCAACATTTTCATGATTGTCCCTAAAACTAGAGAGAATTGACCATCACAAGTAAAGTATTTCATTAACTAGGTGGCAATAGATGCCCAAGGGTTTGGGAGTGTGGACCTCAGAATTCCTTTGACTTCATTTTTATTTGAATGCAATTGAATAGCAGGTTCACCACGAACAAATTTTTTTTTAATCAAATCAGTGTATAAGGTTTTCAAGTGGTAAAACCTCTCACCCTGTTCGGGAAGTCTAGAAATGTGGCTGATAGTGGCTGAGGAGAAATTGATTTGTACTCCTCTGACAGCTGTCTGATTGTCCCTTAAATTTCTAAGGAATTTATCTACAACATCCTCCTAAAACCCTTCAAATTTTTTTAGGAAGTCTAACCATCCTGCAGCCCTTAAAATTTTTGCTGCAGCTTCATCCTGCAGAAGGTGTGCAACACTTTCTAGCTCAGACTTCTTCTTTACCCCCATTGCTTAATTCCTCACCTTCTGTGCTTAATTCCTCACCTCCTCAATCTGCAGTTTATCCTTTCCTTTTATCTTTGTAGGCTCTGGAGGACTGTTCAATTCACTCTGTAGGCTCCAGAGGACTGTTCAATTTGCTCTATTCTTCAGGGCACTTTGAAGATTCGAATGAGGAATGTTATATTTTTTAGCTTAGGCTGATGCAGATTAGTTAGAGTACCGAGGCAATCATAAATGTGACAGAATGCCAGGACACTCTGGAGGTAAGGTGGAAGTACAACACAGTTGGTGGCATGTGTGAATTTTAGAAAACAAATGATGGCAAGAGGATGTGTCATCATGTTGGCACCCAAAAATAGAAAGACAAGACAGTTGCTATTAATGATTTAATTAAAGATAGAATTATCTGGATTAGTTTTAATGATGATGTCAATGTACACGGGAGAGATGCTGCATCATTGTTGGAGACTGCACACATCGTGGCACATGGGCAGTTTTTGGTGGCTAGAGATGACGCCCACTACTCCACTGGCACGTGACCTACAATCATTGTGCTAAGTGGTTCAAGAATCCATGTTCCTTGGGTGATTGCAACACCGGCTTTGTAAATACCCCTTCAAATGACATGCGTGCCAATTGAATTTATTTTTGTGATAAAGTAGGGGATGAGTCATGATGACCTCATCATGTGATGTGTCTACTTTACCGTCTAGAGAGGTGGGTCCCCTCCCCTATTATGGAAATTGACTCCTTTATTGATAGAGCATCAGAGGTGCTCCTAGTTGGAAAGCACCGAAGGTACTCCTAGTTGGAAAGAACTGGAGGTGCTCCTAGTTGGAAAGCACCGGAGGTGCATTTGACTAACTCCTGGCACCTGATCATCTCTGGAGCTCAAGTGTTTTCAACTGTCTTAAAGAAGGGAACCGCCATTTACTAGTTTTCAACTCCCTTGGTCGAGAAAGACAACTATTTGCTAGTTTTCCATCTTTCTCTATTTTTTTTTAGAAGGCCGCCATTTGCTAGTTTTCAACCTTCCTTTTTTTTTTCTTTTTTTAGAAGGCAGCCATTTGCTAGTTTTCAACCTTCCTTTTTTTTTAATTTAATCCAATACTATGACAGAGGAGGTATCCCCTGTATCAAAACACAAATCATGAAGAAACTCCTCTTTAGTAGATGGTCTTTTATAGAGCCTGATTTGGTGACCATTTACTAGAAATGTGTCTGTGCTTCCATCAATAGGTTCCAATAATACAGTTCCATTTTCAAACACTTCCTTGATTTGATAAGGACCCATCCAGTGAGTTTGTAATTTCCCTTTGAACTCCTTGAATTTAGAATCATAAAGAAGAACTCAATCACCTTGTTGAAATGTCCTCCCTTTTATGTGTTGGTCATCCCATTTCTTCCTCTGATACTGAACCAGTTCTGTTTGCTGAATGGCCTCTGTTCGAATTTCATCCAACTCATTGAGCTGAAGAATTTTGTTTTGTTGAGCTATAGATAATGGTAGACCAACATCCAATACAGTTTTAAGTGTTTGGAGTTCAAATTCTATAGACAATATAGACTTTTCCTCATAAACTAATTCATATGGTGAGAACTTTGTTGAGGACTTCCAAGTGGTATTGTAAGCCCAAACTACTTCAGGTAATCTACTAGCCCAATCTTTTCTATTCATTGCTACTGTCCTTGTCAGAATATTTTCAAGTTCCCTATTGGTTACTTCTACCTGTCCATTTGCTTGAGGATGGTAAGGTGAAGATTTTTTGTGCTTGAATTGATATAAATCTATGAATGCTTTGATTACCTATGAAGTAAACTGAGGTCCTCTGTCTGAAACTGTTGATCTTGGGGCTCCAAATCTTAAGAAATTCTTATTGTAAAGGAAATCAGCAACTTTTTCTTCTCTTGCAAATTGTAATGCTTGAACCTCCGCCCACTTAGTAACATAGTCTATGCATACTAGAATGTACTCCTTGCCTGATGATGGTGGGGAAATTGGTCCCACAAAGTCTAGACCCCACTACTCAAATGGTTCCATCATGACTTGAGGATGCAGTAACATCTCCTGGGTAAAGGTTGGCTGTCCCATCCTTTGGCACTGGTCACAGTGCTGCACATACTTCTTTGTATCTTTATGAAGAGAGGGCCAGTAGTAACCAGCTCCAAGGATCTTGTGGACTGTCCTGTGGAAAGAGTAATGGCCACTAGATGGTTCATCGTGACATGCTCTCAACACATCAAAAATCTCATCAGCCTTTAAACACCTACGTAGAATGAAATCTGGACCACATTTAACTAGTAAACCATTCAACCATTTGTAAGATAAACTTTTTTTAACTAAACATTTTCTTTGTTTTGAAGTAAAATGGGATGGATACAAGCCTGTAGCTAAAAGATTAGCTATGTTAGCAAACCAAGGTGCAGTAGAGGATATAGCAAAAAGATGTTCATATGGGAACTTGTCCTCCACTGGTTGGTTTTCTCCTCCTGCATGCAATCTTGACAAAAAATCAGCAACCAAATTAAACTTTCCTAGATTATCAACTATGATAATATCAAATTCCTACAATAGCAATAACCACCTGATGATCCTTGCACCCACTACTGGTTTATTCATTAGGTACTTGATGGTTGCATGATCAGTGTGCACAAATATCTTATATCCAGTGATATAATGCCTGAATTTGTTTATAACATAGATGACTGCCAAGAATTCTTTTTTAGTTGTTGTGTAGTTTCTTTCTGTAGAGGTAAGGTTTTTGTTGATGTAATAAATGGCATGCATACTTTCTCCTTCCTCCTTTTGTCCTAAAACTGCCCCAATGGACTCATTTAAAGCATCAATCTGTATGTGAAATGGTAAAGTCCAATTTGGTCCTCTTAAAATTGGTGTGACAGTAAGCTTCTCTTTCAAGGTTTCAAATGCTGATTGACATTCTTCTATCCACAGAAATTCTGTGTCTTTGTTAAGCAGGGTAAACAGGGGGGCTGCTATTCTGCTGAAATTTTCTATGAATCTCCTATAATAGCCTACATAACCCAGAAAACTTCTAACATCTGTCTGGTTTTTAGGTGAAGGCAGCTATGTAATCACTTCTATCTTGTTTTGATCCACTTTGATTCCTTTCTATGAAATGTGGTGTCCCAAAACAATTCTTTCCTCCACCATCATGAAGCACTTTTCATGGCTAAGGGATAATTGATTTTTCTCACAACATTTTAGTACTTTCTCAAGGTTTGTGAGAAATTCTTCAAAATTATCCCCATATACAGTAAAGTCATCCATATAGACCTCCATGCATTCATTAGCTAGTTCAACAAAAATAGCTAAAACAAGTCTCCGAAATGTAGCTGGGGCATTGCATAGTCCGAAGGGAAGAACTTTGTAAGCAAAAGTTCCCCAAGAGTAGGTGAAGGTGGTTTTGTCCTGATCTGCAGGTGCTACTTGAATTTGATTATACCCACTGAATCCATCTAGAAAAGAGAAATACTTTCTTCCAGTAAGGTTGTCCAGAACTTGATCAATGAATGGTAAGGGAAAGTAGTCCTTTTTTGTGGCCTTGTTGAGTTCTCTATAATCAATACATACCCTCCATTTCCCATTCTTTTTAGGAACTATGACCATATCTCCAGTTCAACAATCAATTGATTAGAAATGACCATATCTCTAGTTCGACAATCAATAGATGCTGCTGCTATGTCTCATCTTTAGTCAAATAAAAGCATATATTTTCTCTTCATTAAATCAGTTTTTGAAGTGGACTTGAGTATGGGTTTAAAGATTTTTAGCTAAATATCAAATAAATTTGTCTAAATAAAACAATTAATGCCATGCATGAGTTTATCTTGATATTACATGTTCACCTCAAGATCAGCAATTATTTTATCAATAAAGTGAAGAGAAAGTCTATTTTATGTTAAGTTGCAGAGTTTCAGAGTTTCAGAGCTCCGGAGATGGACAGAGCATCAGAGATGCACAAAGCGCCAGAGATGGATAGAGCTCTAGAGATGTACAGAGCTCTAGAGATGTACAGAGTGCTAAAGATGGATAGAGCTCTGAAGATGCATAGAGTGCCAGAGATGGATAGAGCTCCGGAGATGCACAGAGCACTGGAGATGGACAAAGTGTCGGAGATGGACAGAGCTCCAGAGATGCACAGAGCTCCGGAGATGCACCAAGCACTGGAGATGGACAGAGCTCTAGAGATGCATAGAGTGCCAGAGATGGACAGAGCTCTGGAGATGCACAGAGCGCTGGAGATGCATAGAGCTCTGGAGATGCACAGAGCACCAGAGATGCAGAAGTCAAAAATGCAATTTTAGTAAAACTATAATATCTCACTCATTTCTTAACGAAAATTAGAATTTCAAAATGATCTAGAAAGCCTAAAGAGAGAGGAACAAATCCATGAAGGTGTTTTGATGAGATTCATTAAAATGAACAAATGGTTAATGATATAAGTTGACTATTATAAAGCATGAAGATGTAGAACATAAAAGTCAAGAAAACTAGTTTTAGTAAAATTGTAATATCTCTCTCATTTCTTAATAAAATTTAGAAATTCAAAATGATCTGGAAAGCAGGAAGTTAGGGGAACAAAACCCAGAAATAATTTAAGGAGATTTAGTAAAACAAATAAGCAGTTTATGACAAAAGTTGACTATTTTGTAAGCTCTAGAGATGTTCCAGAAATACTTTATGAAGTTGCTGTGAATTCTTCCAATCTAGCAACACACACTCTGAGATTTTCTGAAGGATAGATTGACTATAATTACTCTTAAATTAATGGATCTAATTATGAGTAATTATTCCATGCAAAGAATACACACTTAGTGTCATTGCATGTCTTTCTAAAAGACTGCATGTTTTGCCTTGTAATCAGCAATTGTATAATTAGTTAACTAAATGAATAAGTTTAGTTAACTAGATAAATAAGTTTAGTTAGTTGCATGAATAAGTTCTCTACTCTAGAGAGACTCTTAATTAAGAATTTAATAACCATAGTTATATATAGAGAACTATGGCGTAGAATAGAAAAAAGGGAAGTTGTAAAAGAATAGAATTGAAAAAGAAGAACTCTATTTTTTTACAGTAGTATGTATTTTGGATCTTGAAGGTTATTGAATAAAAAAAAATTGTTCTACCCATTTGCTGATTGTTGGAATTGATTAGTCTCTCCGGAGGAAGGAGCAAGGGCCCACTCCAACCAAAGGGCAGAGCCTATATTTCTTAGTTTCATTAGTTGCTTTGTTGTTATGCATAATTCCTTTAGCTATTCTAGTTTTGCCTTCCATAGAATAATTTATTTTTCTGCTGTATAGTTCCTTTATTCTAGAATTAGATCAACTGCTTAAGTTATTGATTTCCTTAGATTAAATTGTCTTTTTTAGTAGAGTTAAACCCTAGTCTGTTCCATGCAATTGTTGTCAATTCCCTTTTGTAGAAAAGACTGCCATGCAAGTTATTCCTTCTCCCTTTTGCATACAGCCATGGACACCGCCTTGGATTGATATTTTTAAAATTAAATGATGAGGACTGCAATGACCCTCGTCATTTTTGGCACTATTGCCAGGGATAGGTGTCATTAGGGAGTTGTTGATCTGGTGACAGCAGGTCAAAAAGAGGGGAAAAATAGTTTAATAGTCTTTTTAGGTTTATTATTTTAAAGTCTAGGTAGATAAAAGAAGTTCCTCAAGAGAGATCTGTATGCTAAAAACCCCCCAAATAGCAGATCCAAATAGTAAGGTTCTTGCATGCAAAGAAGGTGAAAAATCTTGTTGTTTTATAATTTCAGCTCTTGTGCAGCCTCTTCAACTGGATGACCATGACTCCAATGTCCAGCAAGAAAAAATGCATTTTAGGACATTGATGTCCTATTGCTTGCAATAGGTAATGAGTATAATGAAGAAATCTTGTCTCCACTGGAGGAGCTTGTATGGTAGAGTATTATTTGGATGCCTTCAATGCGTAAGGAGGGCTGCCTGATCAGATATTTGAAGAACAACAAAGAGTTACCCCTAATCATGCATGTACCAGAATATGAGGAAGGGTTTCAGGATCTCTTCAATCAGCCCATGAACAATAATGAGCTACCTCTAATCATGCATGCACCAGAATGTAAGGAAGGGTTGTAAGATCTCTCCAATCAGCCCATGCATGTGCTAGAGTCAGAAATTATGGAGGAGGTTGTTATTTCAAAGGAAGGTGAAGCATCAAAGTTCAAATTTTCAGTCATCTTCTTCTCATGGTTTTCTTTTTCTTTTAGAAAGTTAAATGCATGGATCCATATTTTGAGAAAATGAAGTTATTTTCCCCAACCAGTCAATGGTTTTGTGTAACCTAACTCTACATCACTAAGTAGAGTAGGTTAGGGTAGGTTTATTTTCTGCAAATAAGTGCTTTGCACATACTTTTTCTATACAATTTGCTGCTTCCAAGAACTCTTGCAGATATTTTGGCTTTCAGAAGTGAAGACCTCTTTGCATGGATCATGCAAAACATGGGCTAAAAAGATGGAGAACCAACTAGTGCATGATGGTCACATGGAAGACTAAGATGGACAACAAGGTATCATCTATGGAGATCAATAGAACAATAGCTCTGGAGATCAGCAAAGTATTAGCTCTGAAGATGAATAGCAAGTATCAGCTCCAGAGATCAGCAGAGTCTTAGCTCCAAAGATTAGCAACACACCAACTCCAGGGATCAATAGAGTATAAGCTCCAGAGATTATCAGAATGGCAAATCCAAAGATCATTAGAACTCCTCCAGAAAACACCAGAACAACAACTATAAGGCATCTCCGGAGCAACTGCAATAAAATAAAAGAGGTTAGCTCAAAAAGATGATTATGAAGTGCACAAGGACCTACAACCTCTTAAATGTGGGGGAGATGATGAGACCATAAAGTGTCTCATCTTTAGTCAAATAAAAGCATATATTTTCTCTTAATTAAATCAATTTTTGAAGTGGACTTGAGTATGGGTTTGAAGATTTTTAGCTAAATATCAAATAAACTTGTCTAAATGCAACAATCAATGCCATGCATGAGTTTATCTTGATATTACATGTTCACCTCAAGATCAGCAATTATTTTATCAATAAAGTGAAGAGAAAGTCTATTTTATGTTAAGTTGCAGAGTTATAGAGTTACAGAGCTCTGGAGATGGACAGAGCACCAGAGATGCATAGAGTGTCAGAGATGGACAGAGCTCTAGAGATGCACAGAGCTCCGGAGATGCATAGAGCACCAGAGATGGACAGAGCTCTAGAGATGCACAGAGCACTAGAGATGGATAGAGCTCTGGAGATGCACAGAGCTCTGGAGATGTACAGAGTGCCGAAGATGGACAAAGCGCCGGAGATGGACAGAGCGCCGGAGATGCATAGAGCGCTAGAGATGGACAGAGCACCGGAGATGCACCGAGTGCTAGAGATGGATAGAGCTCTGGAGATACATAGAGAACCAGAGATGGATAGAGCTCCAAAGATGCACAGAGCTCCAGAGATGCATAGAGCTCCGGAGATACAGAAGTCAAAAAGGTAGTTTTAGTAAAATTGTGATATCTCTCTCATTTATTAATAAAATTTAGAAATTCAAAATGATATGGAAAGATAGAAGAGAGAGGAACAAAACCTAGGAATCATTTGAGGAGATCTAGTAAAAAAATGAGCAGTTTATGATAGAGGTTGACTCAGTATTCATGAAAAATATTGCTAACACAGAACTGAGATTACCGAGAATCAGAATAATTCAATCATTGTATATATCTTCTATTGTTTCTACAAGTATATATCAAAAGAGTGATGACATATCACTTATCTTATCTATTAGTCTTTCTATGAGATGATATCCATCTCTTTATTACACTAGCTATTTAACTATGAAAGAAAATCATGCAAATAAAAGTAGACTTGAGTGGAACAGAAGTCCACTCAGAATCTTAGTTTGAGTCTTAATACATTTAGGTATTGAGGCCCTAAAAATAAGGATATTGAATCAGTTCCATTGTAACTCATACAAAAACTTTGAAAAGATAAAACTCCAGCAGTTTAACTAAAGATGACCCTTCACCACTCAGGTGATGATTTGAGTGAAATGAGGGGTATTAAGATCACTATTGAGAGTGCCTGGTCGGCAGCTTATGCTGGAAATATGCCCTGCTCTTAGGAGGTGCCAGAGATAATTGTTCCTATTTGTAGCTCCAGAGATATGTCTGCAGCTCCGGAGATATGTCTGTAACTCCGGAGATACTGTAGCTTTCTCTGTTCAGCTCTGGAGATGCTCCAGACTCCTGCAGAGCTCTAGAGAGGCATTCCTCATTTCTTCAAAACTTCAGGTGTCATGGTACTTTGGTATTGTCTCTAGAGATCATTGAAGACTATCTCCGAAGATGCACAAAATTGTTGTTCCTAGCATCTACACCTGTTGATTCAAAAAGAGAGAAGTTTCTGCATTTTTTCATCAATTCCATGCACAATAGTCACTTAATCAGAAATTATAATCTTAAGTAATCTATCTCAATTAATCATTAAATAGAGTGATCTTGCTAGCTTATTTGGGTGCAGACATTAGGAAAGATGGACTCAGGAAGGAGAACAAAAGAGGCAAAAAGATGTATTTCATGAGTGCAACTTGGCACTCATCATCCTCCCATACCTAAGGTTTGGCAAGTCCTCTTGCTTCTCACATTCTAGATTTATTCTGGCGAAGCAGCTTATTAGTCAGGCTATAATCTTGTTCATAGGTGGTCCAAGTTGTGTGGTTGATATTACCATTGCCTCTGTATTCATCAACCTGCTTCATCTAGTCCTGTAATTTCTCATCTTCCATCTGTTATGCCCAGATAGGGAGTGGTTCAATTATTAGAGGGAGCCTGAACCGTCCACCTATCCATTCCTACTTATGGTTATCCATTAGTTTGGATATCAACTTTGCTTTTCTCATTAATAATATTAAGTTTGTAGGGGTGACCACCTCTCTCATTTTCTTCTCTGGGGTCAAAATATTCCATCTCTTCTTTGCTACAGCAAGTACTGGATTTGTTGAATTGATCATAAAAAGACCAAAATTGATGGAGCATTCTTGCAAACTTTTCAGGTATAATGGCAAAATTCTGTTCTTATTATCAGGATGATAGATAAGGGACCTGAATTGAATCTTGAAAGCACTTGGATTGGGACATTCCTTCCTGATGAAGAGATCTATTTTTAAATCTTTCTTGAGATGATCCTCCATCTTTTTATTCCAGATCTGATGATTCCTCATTAGGGACATAAATGCCTTAAGCTGGCATTCCCCCACAAAATGATTAAGAATGAAAGTTATATCATTAACACAGAACCCATGTAGGTATAATTCACATAGGAAGTTCTTGTCCTCATCATTACTCCTTGTGTATGCTATCATGAATCCTTCTGATGTCTTAGTATCCTCAACCAGGTCAGATAGGACTAAAGATAATTTCCACTATAGGACTCTTTCTTGTAAGAACATAGAATAGCTGGCACTTGGAGGTCTGCAGGATAGAATTTCTAAATAAAGGGAGGCCATTTCAATGATTTTGCCTTCCAGAGTTGCTATTCTCTTTGTTTTGGCAGTGACCGCCCTTTGTAACTACAACATAGGATTGGAAGCCTCATATCCCTACACTTCTCCTCCCAATGGAACAGGGCTTTGAGAATGTCAATGGGGATTGGACCCACATAGGCATCTATTTGTATTTCCTACTCATTGGTTGCCCTTGGGCCAGCAAATTCTTTAATATATTCCTCCTGGTCATCTAGTCTGTTATTGGCCCAAGTTAACTGTCTATCGTGGCTTTGTACTTTCTCAATCAATGCTACCATTATTGTGAGGCTATTGTCTCTAGCTCTGATTAGCTCAAAAACACTCTGTACTGCCTCTTTCTCTTTTTCTTCCAATAGTTTGGTCTTCCTAAAATCAGAGGATAAGCATTTCTCTGGTTTCTAGGTTCTAGTATCAGGAAGTCCATTAGAAATTCCCATGAATCTATCACAACTGGTACATCATTGATTACTCCTTTTGGAATAGTTATTGACTAGTCATTAAGTTGAAGAATTGTAGTTGTGGATTGGATACCTGATAGAGCTAGTTTGTTCATTGTATTAACTGTCATCACATTAATTACTACTCCCAGATCAACCAGAACATTTGAAATTTCTACCCCTGAGATGAAAATAGTTATGACAGGATTTCCAGTGTCTCCATATTTTGGGAGGAGAATTTCTCCCATCAATAGATCCACTACTTTTCCTCCCACCTGTATTGTGGAGGGAAATTTTTTCTTCTTTCCCTGTGTTTTGATACAATACTGTTTAATGACATGATTTAGTTCTGGTATATCTCTGATTGCCTGGAGAAGAGGAATTTCAATGTTTAGTTGCTTGATTTATTGTAAAAGTTCTGATTCCAAGTTGGTTTGGATTTGTTTTTGTAAGATCTTTTTCTGGGGAACATTCTGTTTAAGCCGTTTTGGGTATGGTGCTAGTTTTTCCATCTCTGGAGCATCTCCGGAGCTCTTGTCAAAATTATGTTCAGGAATGTTCTCCGGAGTAGGTCTTTTAGGAGTAACTTCGAAGTTGTCCAAGGATGATTCTTCTAGCACTTTTTTGTTAGTAATCTCCTCCGGGGGTTGAGTGAATGGATTTTTAGGTTCTTCATAATTGGTTACTTCAACTATAGTTGGAGGAGATGGTCTTGGGAATGCTTTCCCAGAACACAGCTGGAGATTATTTGAATATATAGCATTAATTCTAGCCATATTTTCTTGCTCTATCATGTAAACAGCTGCTCCCTGTTTATTCCATGGATTTGGTATAGGCTGAGCTGGTCAAGGTGGTTGACTAACTGGTTCATTTTGTGCTTGACCTTGTGTGTTGGAGGGTCCAATTAGTAAAGCTTGTTGTTGAGGTTGGAAATGTTTAGGTTGTCCCTGGTATTGTTGATTATATCCCTGTTGAGAACCCCATTGAGGTTGCATGTTTTGTGATCCAAATTGTGGTGGCCACTATTGATTTCCCCAAGGCTGATTTTACCAATTTTAGTTTTGCCAATGTTGATTTTGCCAATCCTGTTGTCCCCAAGGAGGATTATTTTGAGGCCCATGCCAAGTTGGATTCCACTGATTGTTTCCCCAATTAGAAGGACCCCTGTAAGAAGGCTGGTTTAGATACTGATTATAAGGGAAATTCCCAGCTTGTTTTTGTCCCACATAGTTCAATTCCTCTTCTATTACAGCATTCGTCTTACTTAATCTTTTCAAGGCTAGAAGTTGACTACATTGACTGGTAGGATGTTCCTTATCATAGATCTGACAAATCTCTAATTTTTCCAAAGGGCATTCTCTCAACAGATGTTTGTTTCTACACCTAGGACAATAGATGGAGAGTGGTTCAGTTGCTCTGTTTTGATTAGTTGTTTTAGTTTTTGCCTGAATCCCATCTAATGTGGTATTTAATTGGACCAGAATGTCTATTCTTAGATTTGCAATCTCCTCCATCGACTGTCCTATTTCATTCTTCCCTTTAAAAGTTTTGGATGACCTCACTCCATTTTGGGTTCTGGAATAGTTCCTACAGAGTTCTTCTATATTAGGTATTTCCATTTTGTTGATGTTCCCTTTTCCCATTAGGTCCAGTGCCTATTTTTATTCTTTATCCAATCCTTTTACAAACAGGGTTCTGGCCAAGGAGTGATCTACTGGGTTACCATACCTTCTCAAGGTGAAATTAAACCTATCCACATAGTCCTCTAAGGATTCTTCCTCCCCTTGCCTAATTTTAAACAATTCTTCATTTTTATTACTAGATCTGTAGTAATCTTGATATTTTTCCAAAAACTCTATTTCCATCTGATCCCAAGAGCGGATAGAATTCTGGGGTAAACCCATAAACCATCTCATCACAAAATCTTTCAGAGTTGAAGGGAACAGTTTGAGTTTCTAGTTATCTGATCCATAATCATAAGTTTGGCAGACTACTTTAAATTCAAACAATAAATGATCTGGATCCTTAGAAGAAAGTCCTCTAAAGTTTGGCAAGTGTGCTGGTGAGATATTCTTCACAGGAGCATTGTCTCCAACAGCCAAAACAATAGGATATGAGAAGGTTCTTGGAGCCTAATTTTCCTCTTCCTCATGATTATCATTTTCCATGTTTAGTATTGGTTCTTCTCCCTGAGGTTCTAGGAAATTAGGTTCTACCAGAGGATCTGCCTGAAACTTTTGTTGTAACTCTTGGATGTAATCGGCAAGTGGAAGATTTGGAGGATCTAAGGGATTGTTATTTTGAGGTACAGCTTCCAAAATAGGTTCTGTTGGTAATTTTCCTAGACTGGATGCTTATTCCTAGTCATCCCTACAAAGTAGCCATCATTGATCAACATGATTCCAGGGCTAGGGGCCAACAGTATAGGAGATAGACTCTATAAATATCTCCTCTTCTTCTTTAGGCTCTATAGAACCAAGGGGGTATTCCCTATTCAACATCTATGAAATGTATCTATGTACTAGCTGGGATGTTAACACAAAGCAGATAAATCCTTTCTTATGCAGACCAAAACTGCAAGATAAGTACAAAGGGGCTAGCTTTGGGCCTATATTCAGTTGTAGACAGAGGATTCTAGTCCTAAAACTACTCCTAATATCCTAAAGGTTTGATTTAAAGTTTAAGTTTAATTTTATGTTTAGATGCAAAACTGAGACTTTGGGCTGCAACCTCAATACAAAACTAGATCGGTGCCTATCCAAGGCTCGGAGTCAATAGACATACACATGTGAATGGCCAACATGAACATATACCAAAGACTAGATATCAAGGGGATTTTTAATATCTGCCTTATAGATACTTCCCAAAAAAATAGGTGCTTAATCATTCATACTTAGTGGTATCCCTGCTGCAACACATTTTCTCAATGATTAACCTGAAACATTTAATTTGTTCCTTGAACAAAAGTAGGAGATTAAACATTCAATATAGAAAATTTATATTCTTGAACCTTAACAACCCTTAGTTATCCTGATTCAAAAGAAACGATGCCCACAGCTTGGAGACAAATGATTAAACACATGAATAGAGCATTTCTCATATAAACAACATGAAACCAGTGAATTCATGCATGAAACATACAACATGAGACCCATAAACTTACAAGACATCAAGAACAGGGCCACCAATGAAGTTGTATTCAATCACAACACCAAAATTTTGTCCAGTTTTCAACAACAACCATGGGTAACATAGTCTGGCTTTTATACCAGGACTGTGTACCTAGCAAAAATTAATTACAAGGCAAATCAAAAACTCTGCTAGATTCAATGCATGAGGAATGGTGCTTAGAAATATTCAATGCTGTAGAGAGACAAAGAGGAATGAGCAGGTGGAATCAGGATCTGCACCGCCGCTCAAGGACTTTCATCTTCAATTGGGTAGTTGACCTGTCCTTTCCACCATCCACTTTCTGCAAATCCGCCATCAATGCTTTGTCTACCTGTGGGATGCAACAACAAATGCATCTGGAGATTTTCCCGCTCAAAAATGGTCACACATGCTCAGGAAAAACCATCATTGTAGGTTCAAAACAAGGCCGTCGATCCATTCCTATCGCTGGGATCCACAACTCAAAATCGCATTGACTAGTCGTTGGCCAGTGAAAACGTGCCACACAGGCACCCCATGATTTTATCGCTGGCTTTTCACTTCTTCATTTTGCCTTTTTCGCCCTTGTATATGCATGTTCGAATGCATATACAATTGCCACTATTCACCTGCCAAAAACCCTTGTATATGCAAGAGCAAATGCATATACAACTGTTCATCATACAAGGCAGATCTCAAAAATTTATCCACCGCATCTAACTTCTCCTTTAGGTCTAGAATGCATATTCCTTCATTGTATATCCAAATGTATATTTTGTTTGTATGTTGAATATACAAACACAAACATACAAGCAGGGAATCTTTTCAAAATATTCCATATACATTCTTCCCTTGTATATTGAACATGTACAAACCCGTGTGTATAAAACTGCGGCGAGCACCACCAAATGCATCCCTGCTGTATTGCAGCAAACGTATGTGCACAAGCCTTTGTATATTTTTCAATGTACATTTTCCTTTGTATGCCAAATATACAAATACAATGTACAAGACCCTATATACAAGCGGGAATCATTTCAGGGAATATACCTGCAATGTATTTTTTCTTTGTATCTAATTATTGTATGTCTGAACATACAAGCCAAATATACATGCGACCTGATATGCAAGCAACAAATATTCCTAGAATCTTCAATGTATATTCTGCCCTTGCACATCTTCCTTTTGAGCCCGATATGCATTTGGAAATGTATACAACTCAGTTTATTACCATCTTTGGAAACTGATTGAGATTTCAAGGCCGCTAATCATACATTTACACTTGCACATACAAAAACTTATCATTTTTCATGAGTGTGACAGGAAAAGGTAGTAAGACAATGCATAGGGGCTGGGACTAAATAACTAGAGATCCACCACAGAAAGTCCTCATTTAGAAGATACAAAATAATGCAAGACCCCAAGACTCAGAAATTTCAGGGTTTGAATGGGAAAATCTGCAAATGCATGAACTTAAAACCCTAAACATAAATGAGTACTAACATAGGCTCCGATTGGGGACGTGTGGGTGCAAGACTGCAGCGAGGACCAGACTACTCCGGGGCAGACCAGATAAA
Source organism: Cunninghamia lanceolata (assembly GCA_027924645.1). NCBI lineage: Eukaryota > Viridiplantae > Streptophyta > Pinopsida > Cupressales > Cupressaceae > Cunninghamia > Cunninghamia lanceolata. The sequence continues at coordinate 2,391,094 of BSBN01000554.1, read as the reverse complement.
ACCCAAAACTCAAAACATGACCAACTATACAAGGTATGTACAAAATATTTACACCTAGTTTACAGTGTGCACATAAGGTACTCATTTATGAGAAAAAAGATTTAAAGAATTTACCATGCACAGGCAATTCCAGTAGTTCACCATCGAGGGCTTGGAGAAAATAAGAATCATCTCCATGACCAGTGCTAATTTGGTATGGGCCAGTCCATAAGGGCTCAAATTTTCCATGTTTGCCCTTATCCTGGCTCTTTGCTTTCCACATAAGGACCAGGTCACCTATCTAAAACCTTCTCTCTGTAGCCCTTCTATCAAACAGATATTTTACTTTTTGCTACATCTTGATGTTTGTGTTCTGTGCTTCCCTTCTTACTTCATCTAGTGCAACTAGCTGATTTATTCTTTCAATCATTGGGTCTCCAATCTTCTCATCATTTTCTTGTATGAATTTGTATAGTGGCAAGAAATTGTTCACAGGCAATCTAGCTGCTTCACCATATACTAATTCATAAGGTGACCTTCTAGTTGCTCTTTTTACTGTTACCCTGTCAGCCCATAATGCCAACTTTAGATTTGAATCCCAAGACCTCTTGTTTTTACCTATCGTCCTTCTGATGATTTTCATGAGACTTTTGTTTCTTGACTCTGCCTGACCATTCCCTTGTGGATGATATGGTGATGTATGAGACAAATCAATTCCGTAATTGCTGCAAAAATTAATAAATTCACCAGACCTGAAGCACATAGCATTATCTGCGACCAATTTGGCTAGAACCCCAAATCTGATAATAATTTTCTCTAGAATAAAATCCATCACCACTTTGCTTGTAGCTTTTTTAGTTGGAATGGCCTCAATCCATTTAGTGAAATAATCGGTGGCAACCAGAATCCAACTATGCCCTCCACTTGATTTTTGTGAGATTTCCCCTATAAAATCAATTCCCCATTGCTAAAATGGAGCTTCTATATTTATAGTCCTAAGGGGTAATGCACCTTGATATCTTAGCTTTCCTAAGAACTTTTGACAAGACTCACATTTTCTTACCATTTTGTGTGCATCTGAGAAGAGAGTTGGCCACCAGTAGCCTACTCTGAGAATTTTGTGGGCTGTTGTCTGGGTAGCATAGTGCCCACCACACTCTCCATTATGCATGTCGCTTAGAATATCCCAAGCCTAATCCTCATCTATACACCTGAGCAATAGACCATTAGGATTTCTCCAATACAGCTCTCCTTGAACAATGATGTATTTAATAGCATGTAGCTTCAAGGTCCTTATCTGATTATCACTGAGGTGGGAAGGATAGTTTAGATTTTGCAAATAGTATACGATGTCCTTGTACCACTCAGATTCTGACATATTTATAACTTCATTATGTACTATATTCACTTGGCATGCCTCTAGATTTGATTGTGTCATCAGTTTTTCCAAACCTTGTCCTCTTACCAGTTTAGTGATATATATTTCAATATTGAACTCCTACAATTTATTTATCCATTTGCATCTTCTTCTAGTTACCTCCTGTTGAGTAAATATATCTTTGACTGCTGCATGAGGCACATATGCAACTATTTGAGAGCCTAAAAAATATGGCCTGAAGCTCTTGACTACTCTAACTAGTGCATATGCATGTTTCTCCATGATGTCATACTTCAATTCAGCAGCCTGCAATGACCTACTAAAGAAAGCTATAGGTTGTTCAAAACCTTCTGCATTTTTCTACAATAAGCATGCAACAATAGTATGGAAAGAAGCAAATGAAAATAACTGAAATGGCTTAGAAAAATTAGGAGATTTTAGTACAGGCGCCATCTTTATAGCTTCTTTTATACTCTGAAATGATTTAGTCGCTTCATCTTCCCATTTGACAGTTGCACCTTTATTCAACATCTTAGAGATATCCTTGGTGGTCTCTACAAAGTTAGGCACAAATCTTCTAACAAAATTAATTTGTCCAAAGAAGGACTAAACACCTTTCACTATTTTAGGGATCTAAATTTTGTCAATTACAGCCACTCTTTCAAGATCAATCCTGATTCCATCCTTGGAAACAATATGTCCAAGCAATTTTCCTTCCACTACCTCAAAGGCACACTTCTTTGGATTGAGTGAGATGCCATATTCCAATGCTCTAATAAAATCTACTCCAAGTGCATACAGTGGTGCTCCTCCTTTTTTGAATAAGCAGTCAAGTCATCTTGATATACAGCCAAGATTGAGTCAATCAATCCTGCAAAGTAACATCCATTGCCCTTTGAAATGTGGCACCTGCATTTGTCAGTCTAAATGGCATCCTCACATATACATAGGTTCCCCATGGAGTGGTGAAAGTGGTCTTGAATTGTTCTAATTCTTTCACTTTCACTTGATTGTACCTTGAAAATCCATCCATCATGGATAGAAGCTCACAGCCAATCACCTTTTGCAACATGGCCTCCATGTTTGGCAATGGATAATTGTCCTTCAAAGAAGATACATTCAGATTTCTAAAGTCCACACAAAGTCTTATGTCACCATTCTTTTTTCTAACTGGGACAAGGTTAGACACCCAAGTTGAGTGTCTAATAGGCATGATTATTCTAGCCTCCCTAAGCTTCATAAGTTCTTGCATTTTAGGAGCTAAGGTTGGGTTGATAGGTCTTTGTTTTTATCTAAATGGTTTAGCTCTAGGCTTCAAAGGGATTTCATGCTGAAATAAATCCTCCCCATAAGCTTTCAAGTCCTCATAGGACCAGGCAAAAACATGCTTATATTTTCTCAGTAATGCAATCAGCATAGCTCTAATATGTGGCTTGAGCTGTTTGCCAATGTATACCTTTTTGGGAGGATGAAATGTCCCCAAGTTTATCTCCTCCAAATCATTCTTATTTGTTGGAGATGCCTTTGTAACAAATTGGTCCCTATTGTCAAAAACTTTCTCTAGAGCAACCAGCCCTCTAGGGATTTTATTTGTCTTGAGTTGAATTACCTCCTTCCCTAAGAGAGTTTCTTTCCCATCTACAACTTCTACAAAGTTTTGAAAATCCACTTCTTGGTTCTCATATTCATCAATGCAATGTAGAAATCTCAGCAAATCCTTATCATCATCAAACACTTGCCAGCTACATACATTGTCTGGTACTGCAGGTCTAAGTTTTCAACATTTGTGACATTTGATAGAGTGATATCTTCTGGCCTTATGGCTACATTGGCTAGAAAATCTGCCATGGCATTTTTTGACCTCTCTATCTAGTTTATTGAAAATGCATCAAATAATTCAATTGTATCCCAGACAGCATGTTTATACTATTTTAACCTCTTATTCTTTGATGCATACTTATCTTTAACCTGGGAAACAACTAACTCTGAATCCCCAAATACTTTGAGCATCTTGATTCCATGCTTCAAATCTACATTCAATCATAACAACAGAGCCTCATACTCTGCAATATTATTTGTACAGGCAAACTTCAGCAAGAATGAGAATTTTGGAAGCTTACTAGCTGGAGACAGAAATACAACCCTAGCACCAGAGCCTTCCTTGGAACAAGCTCCATCAAAATACATGGTCCAAAGACCCTATTGGTCAAGCTCTTAAATGCACATATTTCCCTCTTTACCTCCCTTATCATCTGAGACAACCCTAAAATTGTCACAGTCAGTGTCCACAAAACATACATGCTCCTCTAATTCTTGATCCTCAACTATTTCTGATTGTCTTTCTTCTTTGATCAATTTGACATCCTTGCCATTCATTGGGATTATTGCATATGATAGGTCTAATTGCATACTTCCACCAATCAACACTGCCCATCTCCTTGACAACAACATGCCATATTGTGGCTTGATATCAACAACTGTTATGTTCATTTTGTAGGTCTTTTCAGGATATGCTGCCAATCTAAAATCAACATCCTTCATGATTCCAATGGCAGGTACTTCTCTAGCATCCATGGCATAGCATTTCCCACATGCCTTATCTATCTTCAACCCAGCTTGCTGCATGATAGCCAGAGGCATGATATTCGTTGATGCTCCTAAGTCAAGCATACAATTCTTAATCACTTTTCCATTTATGACAAGGGAGACATAAAATGGTTCAACCTGTGAAGGGCACTTTGTCATGGTCATCCCTAGATATACCTCAGGAATCTCATCCTCATTAATACACATAGCTTTTTTTTTACTCTGAGTCTCAATACTCTGATTAGCTTGACAGGATACTCCTAAAATCAAGGATACTACTTTATTTCTGTATTCTTCAATTTTCATCAGCTCCATCAATGGAACAGAGACTTTTACTTGGGACAAGACATGAGTGATGTCAAAAGGAGCAATATTTTGTATGACAGCTGTAGCCTGATCTACAGTTTTATTTTTATCTTGGCATGATCCAGCTTTAACTCTTATGGCTCCTTGACTGTCTTCCAAAACTTGAGAGTTCTTACTTTGGTCTTCATCTTGAGGGACCTCATTTTCTGATTTTTGAAAATCATGACCAGTTTTTTGCTTAAAGTTTTGCCTATTATTGCTCCATTGCTTCCTTTGTGTTTCAACCCTTTTATGACTGTGCACTGGATGGCTTACAAAAGTATTTTTGGGTTGGTGTGAGTTACTTACCTGAGCTTTACCCCTGAGATTGTAATTGCTTTTGACTTGAGCCACTGCTGAAGCTGTGAAGGCTCGAATCTCTTCATCAGAAGGCCTCCTCAAGTTATTCAGAAAATTGTGTGAATCCTGAGCATAGGCATAGTTATCTTCATCATCATAGGGAAGCTGCTGATAGACCTGAATCTCATCAATTACATGTGCATCAACATTATGAGAGGGATACTCCCTATTCGTAGACATCATATTTACATTATCATCTTCCATGCAATGCAGCTCATTGCACTCATCACATGCAACAACATTGTTGTATAAAGACTGAGCAATCAGGCATTGTGACTGTGAGTGAGGCATTTGACATATGATACACCATGGGGTGTCATCAACCATATTAACAACCTTCTTCAAAGGATCAGGTGTTTCCCTAGCATTTTGAGCTCTTTGATTTGTGTTGTTGTGCGGGAGGATGGGTTTACCATTATGCCAATTAGTATGATATGGCATATCATGTAATGTTGGTCTTCTTTCTTGCCTTTGGTAAACCTGTCTATCAGGACCAATTCCCTTTTCATTTTTAGCCATTCTATAGCTCAGGTCCTTGACAATAATTGTCAATTTATCTAATTTATCCTCAGAAGTAGATGCACTGTCTTGAACACCTTGAGATTTAATATTTGGATTTTGCAGAATTTTTACATCATCTCTTTTGTTTGTCATACCAGATGCTTTTCTGTTATTTTCAATATTTGCTGCAATTTTGAAGGCATCTCTGAGGCTGTGAGGACCCTTATCTCTTAACCCATAAGCTGTTTTGGCATCAAATGCATTTATGTACAACACCATGCACATAGGTTCATTAGGCCTTAGGTGATGTGGTAATTTGTTCAACACCTTCATGAATCTAGCATTGAAATCAGCAACCTGTTCATTTGATCCTTTGGTGATTCCAGTGAATTCATTAATGAAGAAACTAGGATCAGTTTTGTTAGCATACTGTTTTTTGAATATTCTCCTGAAGTCCTCCCATGATGAAATACTACTGTCGAGCAGACCCTTGTACCATTCTCGGGCCTCATCAACTAAAGATTGCATAAACAATTTCATGAAAACATCTTCATGCTCAACCTCAAAGTTGTCCATGATATTCTGAAAAGATTTTAAGTGGTCTTCTCCTGACACAGTATTATTTCCTAAAAATTTAGGCACTTGCAGCCTCACATGTTTGTCAATAGGATTGGGGTAACCAGGAATACCATAAAAAATAAGCTGTCTGAATCTGTCCAACTACATCAGCTGTCTACCAAATTGATTAACATTGGCATTTCTATTTGCATTCTGATTTCTTACATTATTTAATGGTACTCTAGCATTATTTGCATTGTGTCTTTGATCATTATGCTAATCCTGGACCTCATTTCTATGCTAATTTCTCTGCACATTTGCATTTTCAAGGGTGGGAACTGAATCATTCTGAGCAGTTCTCAGCACTTGCACTTTCTGTCTCATGTCATCTCTAATCTTCATAGCTTGTAAATATTCTAATTCAGCTCTTAAGCTTTTGATTTCTTCGGCTAATTGTTCCTCTTTGGGCATAGAAGAGGATGGTCTCATTCCATTGTGGTCATTGTCATCATCATCCCTTGGAGATTCAACCTCTTCAATTCTGTCACTGGGATCTAAGAAAGGGCATTCTTGAAACACTTCTGACCTTGTCCTCAAAGCACTAACTTGCTATTTCTCATATACATTTTGGATTTCAGCTTCCATGTTTGAAAAATAAGGCTATGTCCTCTCTGAAGATCCTGGATTGTTTTGATTATTATCACTTTTGGGAGAACCCTCTTGACTGGCTTGAACAGTCCCTTTTTTCCTATACATCATTTTTCTGGGTAATTCTTCAAACAGAGAATTATGCAGGGATCTTCTCCCTAGCATATAAATTTTTACTTTACCAGTTGGGAGATTGGTTTGGAGTCGCCACCTATAACTAGGAATTGTTTTCTTTTAAAAATCAAAGTTCTTACACAAATTCCCTAGTAGAGTCGCCAAAATCTATTGGTAATTTTCCTAGACTGGATGCTTATTCCCAGTCATCCCTACAAAGTAGCCATCATTAATCAATAGGATTCCTAAGCCAGGGGCCAACAATATAAGAGATAGACTCTATAAATATCTCCTCTTCTTCTTTAGGCTTTGTAGAACCAAGGGGGTATTCCCTATTCAACATCTATGAAATGTATCTATGTACTAGCTGGGATGTTGACACAAAGCAGATAAATCCTCCCTTATGCAGACCAAAACTGCAAGATAAGTACAAAGGGGCTAGCTTTGGGCCTATATTCAGTTGTAGACAGAGGATTCCAGTCCTAAAACTACTCCTAATATCCTAAAGGTTTGATTTAAAGTTTAAGTTTAATTTTATGTTTAGATGCAAAACTGAGACTTTGGGCTGCAACCTCAATACAAAACTGGATCGGTGCCTATCCAAGGCTCGGAGTCAATAGACATACACATGTGAATGGCCAGCATGAACATATACCAAAGACTAGATATCAAGGGGATTTTTAATATCTGCCTTACAGATACTTCCCAAAAAAATAGGTGCTTAATCATTCATACTTAGTGGTATCCCTGCTGCAACACATTTTCTTAATGATTAACCTGAAACATTTAATTTGTTCCTTGAACAAAAGTAGGATATTAAAGATTCAATATAGAAAAGTTATATTCCTGAACCTTAACAACCCTTAGTTATCCCGATTCAAAAGAAACGATGCCCACAACTTGGAGACAAATGATTAAACACATGCACAGAGCATTTCTCATATAAAACAACATGAAACCAGTGAATTCATGCATGAAACATACAACATGAGACTCATAAACTTACAAGACATCAAGAATAAGGCCACCAATGAAGTTGTATTCTGTCACAACACTAAAATTTTGTCCAGTTTTTAACAACAACCATGGGTAACACAGTCTGGCTTTTATACCAGGACTATGTACCCAACAAAAATTAATTACAAGGCAAATAAAAAATTCTACCAGATTCAATGCATGAGGAATGGCGCTCAGAAATATTCAATGCTACGGAGAGACAAAGAGGAATGAGTAGGTGGAAATGGGATCTGCACCGCTACTCAAGGACTTTCATCTTCAATCGGGTGGTTGACCTGTCCTTTCCGTCGTCCACCTTTTGCAAATCCGCCATCAATGCTTCATCTACCCGCAGGATGCAACAGCAGATGCATCTAGAGATTTTCCTGCTCAAAAATGGCCGTACACGCTCAGGAAAAACCATCGTTGTAGGTTCAAAACAAGTCCGTCGATCCATTCCTATCGCTGGGATCCACGGCTCAAAATCACACTAACTAGTCATCGGCCAGTGAAAATGTGCCACATAGGCACCCCATGATTTTATCGCTGGCTTTTCACTTCTTCATTTTGCCTTTTTTGCCCTTGTATATGCATGTTCAAATGCATATACAATCGCCACTGTTCACCTGCCAAAAACCCTTGTATATGCAAGAGCAAATGCATATACAACTGTTCATCATACAAGGTGGATCTCAAAAATTTATCCACCGCATCTGACTTATCCTTCAGGTCCGGAATGCATATTCCTTCATTGTATATCCAAATGTATATTTTGTTTGTATGTTGAATATACAAACACAAACATACAAGTAGGGAATCTTTTCAAAATATTCCATATACATTCTTCCCTTGTATATTGAACATGTACAAACCCGTGTGTATAAAACTGTGGCAAGCCCCACCAAATGCATCCCTACTGTACTGCAGCAAATGTATGTGCGCAAGCCTTTGTATATTTTTCAATGTACATTTCCCTTTGTATGTCGAATATACAAATACAATGTACAAGACCCAATATACAAGCAGGAATCATTTTAGGGAATATACCTGCAATGTATTTTTTTTTTGTATCTAACCGTTGTATGTCTGAACATACAAGCCAAATATACATGCGACCTGATATGCAAGTAGCAAATATTCCTAGAATCTTCAATGTATATTTCGCCCTTGCATATCTTCCTGTTGAGCCTGAATGCATTTGGAAATGCATACAACTCAGTTTATTACCATCTTTGGAAACTGATTGAGATTTCAAGCCCGCCAATCATACATTTAGACTTGCACATACAAAAACTTAACATTTTTCATGAGTACGACAGGAAAAGGCAGTAAGACAATGCACAGGGCCTAGGACTAAACAACCAAAGATCCACCATAGAAAGTCCTCATTTAGAAGATATAAAACAATGCAAGACCCCAAGACTCAAAAATTTCAGGGTTTGAATGGGAAAATCTGTAAATGCATGAACTTAAAACCCTAAACATAAATGAGTACTAACATGTTCTAGGTTTCTCTCCTCAACAAAATATTGTGCCACCCCACTGCTTTCCCCTATGGCTTGTTGTTGGGGTGTCTACTTTATATATCTTCCTTTTAAGTCTCTAGCTCTAACCATATAGATCTATCCTAAAAACTGTTTTAACCTAGTTTCCCTAATTAACACAAGATTTCCCTGGCAACGGCACCAAAAATGACAAGGTGTCGTTGTACCTCATCATTTAATTTGTTTTCAGATGTCAAAAATCTAAGGGCTATGTCCTCAGCTGTCTGCAACTAGGGATTCTATAGTTACCAGTTTCTAGCTAATCCTAATAGCTTCTACAAATTTGAAGAGATTAATCTATCTACTTGCTGAATGAATTTAATGAATGCTGAAGACAGAATTAAACAGGAAATTTACTCAAAGCAATCTTAAAAATAGTAACATGCATCTATCTATTAAAATCAGTAAATACTTTTCACAACAAAAATCTAAAGTAATAAGACAGTGGTACTAGCCTCCTGCCTTCCAATCCAATTCATTCACTCTGCATTCATGAAAAATATTGCTAACACAGAACTGAGATTACCGAGAATTAGAATAATTCAATTGTTGTTTATATCTTCTGTTGTTTCTACAAGTATATATCAAAAGAGTGATGACATATCACTTATCTTATCTATCAGTCTTTCTATGAGATGACATCCATCTCTTTATTACACTAGGTTTTTAACTATGAAAGAAAATCATGCAAATAAAAGTAGACTTGAGTGGAATAGAAGTCCAGTCAGAATCTAAGTTTGAGTCTTAATACATTTGGGCATCGAGGCCCTGAAAATAAGGATATTGAATCAATTCCATCGTAACTCATGCAAAAACTTTGAAAGGATAAAACTCCAGCAGTTTAACTAAAGATGACCCTTCACCACTCAGGTGATGGTTTGAGTGAAATGAGGGGTATTAAGATCACTGCTGAGAGTGCCTGGTGGTAGCTTATGTTGGAAATATGCCTTGCTCTCAGGAGGCGCAGGAGATAATTGTTCCTGTCTGCAGCTCTGGAGATATGTCTGCAGCTCTAAAGATATGTCTATAGCTCCGGAGATACTATAGCTTTCTCTATTTAGCTCTAGAGATGCTCTAGACTCCTGCAGAGCTCCGAAGAGGCATTCCTCATTTCTTCAAAACTTCAGGTGTCATGGTACTTTGGTATTGTCTCCGGAGATAATTGAAGACTATCTCCGGAGATGCACAAAATTGTTGTTCCTGGCATCTACACCTGTTGATTCAAAAAGAGAGAAGTTTCTGCATTTTTCCATCAATTCCATACACATTAGTCACTCAATCAGAAATTATAATCTTAAGTAATCTATCTCAATTAATCATTAAATAGAATGACCTTGCTAGCTTATTTGGGTGCAGACATTAGGAAAGATGGACTCAGGAAGGAGAAAAAGAGAGGCAAACAGATGTATTTCATGAGTGCAACTTGGCACTCATCACTCATCCTCAGCAGTCAGCACCTTTTGGAGGTAGTACTGCATAGACATTTTTGAGATATGTATCATTTGTATACACATTATTTTTGATAGCTCGAGATATACTTTCATGATATCATTGTATACTTGGACATTTTATTATTTTGATGATGATATACATATGAGTTTGATGGACTATATGCATGTGTATTATGGATGGATGCTTTCTATATTATGGATGTTATGATTATGTTTCTATTTTGATGATTCTAACATGTTGATTATATGATGCATATGATACTTATGATATGATGTTTCTATGATTCACATGATGACTTATATCTACGTGTAATATTTATTAGTAATGATCCTATATGTTTATAATTTATGATGACCTAATGCATATGTTGATGATTCTTAAATGCCATACATGATGTTTATTTTTCTATGTATGATGATCTAATGCGGAAATGCTATGACAATGATATCTATGTTTTTCATTTTTGATGATAAATGTTATGTATGCAATCTATATGGATATATGACATCACTATATGAAACTGTTGTTAACAATCATGATCTAAATGTTTATGTAACTAATGAACTTAAATGCTATGAACTTATGGTTGGACATGCTTATAATATGCAAAATTATAAATGATTTGTTTTTGTTATGCCAAGTATACTCAATCATGAATAAAGGATTACTTAGACGAATTAGAAGAATGACTTGGACAAATAGATAACTTAGAAGAATAATTTGGATGAATGAAAGAAAAGATTTGGATAATGTGGATGAAATGAAAGAAAGAACTTGGATCTTAAGCCACTTGGTAAATGGTATTTATGGAATTCTTATAAATCAAATGAAATGCAATCTTAATATGTACAAATGAGATTTAGTCTTCCTATATACAAATTTTTGAAGTACTTTTTTCATCATTGAGCTTTTAAAATGTTGTAAGGAAATACAAGCATCTAGGTATAATTAAACCATGATGCCCTGAGTATCTCTTACATGGATTTTGATTTAGCAAGTTAATACAAGCATCTAGGCAAAATTGAACCAAGATGACCTGAGTATTGCTTGCATGTATCAACAAACAAGGATTGCACTCTTTCATGCTTAGAACCATAATGTCCTCAATGATCTTTTTCTAATCATGTCATTAGACAAGTTGTCACATTACTAAAGATTAATCCACAAACAACAAACAAATGAAAATAATCATGCCCCATCATAGCTCCTCTAGTTTTGGACATCCTCGAGTAGAATAGGAAACATGATAACAAAAATCAAGACCTAAGATGTAAACTTATAGAAACCATCAAATATTCTTGTCATAGATGTGTTTTATTGCCATGATAATAGATATAACCATCCTGATAGTTTAGGCATATTGTTGTCTGATATAGGTTAATGTCTTGTGTCAAGTTTTTTTGTTGAAAAATATTTGTTTGTAGTATTGCATGTTGTCTGGAGATAGTATCGCAATCCAGATTGTTATCCTCTAAGATTGTGACATTCAAGAATCCAATTCTATAACTAGGTCATGGATTTTGCCCCCAATTAAGTAAAGGATCTACTTATTATGGATGAAACATATGGACTGAACAGATGGGATACTCGATATGTTGAGCCCTAAGGGACTGACCTAATGCCTCAGGGGCTCATTGATGATGGCCTTGCCTACATGACAACACAGAGGAAACACAGTTTGACCATGTGGACCTAAGACCTAGGGGGTGGGAAGCCTAGAGGGCTCATCAATGATGGCCTTGCCTACGTGATAGCTTAGAGGCAACGTAGTTTGACCATGGAAACTAACATTGATGATGGATGAATAGATGGAGTGTAATCATTATGGTTAGACGAGAGGTATGGATGGATGGGAAGCCTTGGGGGCTCATCGATGATGTCCTTGTCTATGTGATAGCTCAGAGGCAATGTAGTTTGACAATGATACTAACAATGGAGTTGTGATGGATGACATGATGAGTGAAGGATTAGATGGATGACCTTATTTGATAAGGTGGAAAAGGCTATCGAGCAACAAGCCATGATAAGTATCGTTATGCATTTTGATGGATGCAGAAGGAAAAATGAATGAAGACCGAAATCCTATAAGATGGAGGAAACAAGTTTATCACAAATGACGCCTATTTCTAGGGTTTGACCACTTGCTTTTATTGCACCATTTTTATTTTTTTTTATAAATGTTTTTGTTTCCCTTGCATTGGGGTTTTAGGTATAAAACTTGCGAAGATGCATATTGTTGATGGGATCATCAAATAGCTCACCTTTTGATGTTGCTAACTGGTACACGCCTGATCCATAAGCGGCAATGATTACATAAGGACCAAGCCAGTTGGGTTCAAACTTACCTTTCTTGTCCCTATCCTGCTGATTTCTAGGATTTTCCTTGAGAACTAGGTCACCAACTTAAAAGACCCTAGGTTTTACCCTGTGGTTGTAGCTTCTTGACATCCTTTGTTGATAGGCTTTGAGATGATTAATTGCATTTTGTCTTCTTTCCTCCAACAACTCTAACTCTTGAAGTCTAGAAATCTAATACTCTTCATCAATTATTAATCCCTTCAATGAGACTCGTAAGGATGGTAACTCAACCTTGATGGGCAAGATTGCTTTTGAGCCATAAACTAGGGCGTAGGGTGTTGCACCTGTGGGCATGTGGATACTGGTATGGTAGGCCCACAGAGATAGATTTAGTTGGATATGCCAATCACGGCTGGCATCATTGATAGTCTTCTTTAAGATTTTCAAGATTATTTTATTAGATGCCTCTGTCTGACTATTTCCTTGGGGATAGTACGGGGTGGAGAAACGGTGTTGGTTATGGAATTTGTCACAGAGTTCCTTGACATCCTAATTTTTAAAAGGTCTTCCATTATCAGTGATAATGGATAAAGGAATGTCGTAATGGCAAATGATATAGTTTAGGATGAATGAGGCAATTTGCTTGCCTGTGACATTGGTTTAGGGTATGGCTTTGATCCACTTAGTAAAGTACTTAGTAGCAGTTATTATGAATTTATGGCCATTTGATGATGGGGGATGAATCTTTCCCACAAGGTTGAGCCCCCATTGGCAAAAAGGCCAAGGAGTCATTAAAGGTTGTAGCTCTTGTGCTGGTGCATGTATTAGATTTCCAAGAATTTGACATTTCTTGAACCTTTTCACAAAATGATAAGAGTCTATTTCCATACTTGTCCAATAGTATCCCATATGTATAAGTTTCTTAGCCAAGGTGTGACCACTAGAGTGCATTCCGCAAATACCTTCATGCACTTCTCTTAAGGCGGTTTGATATTCCTCACTTTCTAGACACCTAAGGAGAGTATCATCAAGACCTCGTCGATAAAGGGTATATGCAATTATAGTATAGCGAGCGGCTTGACGAATGAAGGTTCTTCATTGATTATTAGATAAACTAGGTGGTAGGTGTTCTCTTTCAGATAAGTATAGATATTTCTATATAAGGGGGAATAAAATCCTACTATGTGGCATATGATTCTTGTTTCAAGGATATCGTAAGCAAGATTAGACACTAGCTCCACTAAGAACTCATAATGTGACTAATTTTTTGGTATATTCAGGAGTGATGTAATGGTTTCCATGGCACCCGCAGCTTTGTTCTCCAGTCTTGGTATTTGTTCAAAGGAAATCACAACAAAATATTCTTTGAAGTCATCTACCATATGCTTGTAAGGTACTAACTTCTCATCCTTGGTTTAATAGTCATCATTTACCTGATTGATGACTAGTTGTGAATCTCTGTACACATGAAGCTCTCGGACTTTCCATTCTATAGCCATTTTGAGACCAATGACCAATGCCTCATATTCTGCCATGTTGTTGGTACAAGGGAAAAGTAGTCTATATAATTTCAGGATTGTATCTCCTTGAGGTGTGACCAACAAAATGTTGGCTCCTAACCCATGCTGAGTATAAGATCCATCAAAATAAAGTTTCCATGCTTGTGTTGTTATGTTGAAGATGGCTTCATTTGGAAATTCAAAACTTAATGGATTGTCATCATTCAATGGTGCATCCGCTAACTGATCTGCAATCACTTGGCCTTTTATTGCTCTTCTGCCCACATATTCAATGTCAAACTCACTGAGAATCATTACCCACTTTGATAGTTTGCCTATCAGAGTAGCCTTACTGAGCAAATACTTCAGTGGATCTAACTTGGCTATCAACTTGATTGAATGAGTGAGCATATAATGTCTTAGTTTTTGGGATGCAAATACTATGGCAAGACATGCTTGTTCAATAGGCATGTATTGTAGCTCATAGCCTACCAATGTTTGACTAATGTAGTAAATAGCCCATTCCTTTCCTTCATAGTCCTATTGTGCCAGTAGAGCTCCTAAAGCAGTTGGTGTTGCTGAAATATAAAGCAAGAGTGGTTTGCCTTGGATTGGTTGCATCAAGATAGGTGGATCCATCAAATACTCTTTCAGGAGTTGAAAACTTGTTTACACCTCTCATCCCATTTGAAAGGAATGTTCTTGTGAAGGAGATGGGTAAATGGATGACATTTGTTGCCTAATTGTGAGATAAACTGACAGATAGATTGCAACTTTGATTGTAATGACCTCACTTGATTGATATTTCTAGGTGGTGGCATGTCTAGTATAGCTTTCACTTTAGCTGGATCCACCTCAATTCCATTAGCTGAAACTATATATCCTAAAATTTTGCCGGATGTAACTCTGAACACACAATTCTTTGGATTCAAACGGACATTGAATTGCTCCAGTCTCTGAAAGATTTTATCTAATACCTGTAGGTGTTCTCTTGTGAGTGATTTGCCTAGAATATCATCCACATAATCTTCCATAATGGTGTGCATCATATCATGGAAAATTGTTGTCATTGCTCTTTGGTATGTTGCTCCTGCATTTTTCAGTCCAAATGGCATCACACACCAACAATATGTACCCCATGGACATGTAAAAGCGGTCTTGTGTTGGTCTTCTGGCACTATTTTGATTTGATTGTAGCCAAAAAACCCATCCATGAGAGATAGCATAGTATGCCCTGCTGTCAGGTCCGCAATGATGTCGATATTAGGCAAAGGAAAGTCATCCTTGGGGCAAGATTTATTCAAATCCCTAAAATTATTACAAAGTCTAATCCTTTTATTTAGTTTTGAGATAGGAACAATATTGGAAATCCATTCCAGATAATCAATTGGTTTGATAAACCCAACATCCAATAGCTTCTTCAATTCTTCTTTCACTAATAATGCTATTGTTGCAAATATGTGCCTAAGCAGTGTTGTCATTGATGTCAACATATCCTTGTTGCCATTGGTGTCAACTGTATCCTATTTTGCTTCCTATATAGAATACTAGATTGTTGAGGATATTGAGAAAATTAATGAGGATCACTGTATGCGGACCATATGGCCGAGTAGAGGATTATCTAAAGAATCTCTAGTTAAATTTTGAAGGGTTCGTATGCAGATTTGAAGAAGCTATGGCCATCTGAGTTGAACCAGTTTTGTAGTGTTCAGAAGAGATAGAGTGACAAGAAAGAGGTCCGGATTGTTCTGGATATGTCAAATGATGATCTGCGGATCTAGAGGCATGTTTGGTAAGTCAGTGTGTATCATCCATTCAAGTGGTTCGTGGTTTGGAGGTCTGCAAGCAATCTTTCTAATTAATGTGACAGTCATGGAAGATAGTGTTCTTGAGGTTCTGGAGGAAGATGCAAGTGATTCTGATGATTTGGAGGAGTGCAGATGTTTTTGTTGAATTCAATGTGCTTGTGGAGGTCTTTGGATTGTGTGACTACTATGTTGGAGGTCTGCATTGAAGTTTGAGCTTGTCAATGAAGATTTCCTTCTTGGTGTTGTTGTTTTTCCTAGTCTTGGTTGACCAAATGATTCAAGTGTGTTGTAGATGATCTAAGAGTAATTCTATGAAGTGTGGCGTGTTGATCAAGGAAGATTTGAGTCCCAGTTATGGTTGGCCAACAACTTAGTGATTCGCATTAAGTCAGATGCTTGTAGTACCGACCTTGATGTTCATTCCAAGGTTGATGAAGCATATAAATACTTGTTGATGAGTTGTGGAAAATTATCCTTGTGTGAAAATAATAAAATCCAAAGAAAGGATCAAAGGCAGAGCAAAGCAGAGGAGAAGTAGAAGAACAAGTGATGTTTAAGGTGAAGAATTAGAGAAGAAGTATTTGGGGCAAAGCAAAAGTTTTGTGAGCATTCAAAGAAACTGAACCAGGCATGAAGTAGATGCTATTTATCAGTTAATTCTTTCTATATTAAACATAAATTCTGTAGGTGGTGAGCCTCTCTTGAGAAGTGAGATCTGGGCAGTGAGCTCGAAGGCATGTGCCTTCTCTTTTCTTCTAAGTACTTTTAACAGGGTACAAATCTTGTGGGTTAACCCCCACTGTGGTTTTCCCTTTACCAGGTTTCCACGTAAAAATTCTGGTGTTATGTGTGCTTAATTTATTTCTACTCTTATGTTGTTGATTCATGCTTTAATGTTTATCTGATTGAAAGTTGTTAAAAAATGATTAAAAACAAAAAAGGTTAAAATTATGGGACAACTAATTCACCCCCCCTCTCAGTTGTCTGGACTAATTCTAACAATTGGTATTAGAGAAAGCTTCCTCTAAAATAAGATTAACTGCCTGAGGAGATCCAGGATGTCAACTTACAAGAAGGATAATCTGAGATTCGATGGAACAAATTACTCTGTTTGGAAGAGTCGCATGGAGTGCGATTTGCAATGCATGGGTGATTCTTATTGGGAGATAACCAATGATGAGTATAAACCTCTGGAGAAAGGTCCTTCAACTCCAGATCAAATCAAAGATGCTGAAAATAACCTTCGAGCTAAAGAAGCCTTGTTGAGTTCCTTGACTGATTCAAAAATGTCAAATGTCTTTGGACTAAAAACTGCTCATGAAATCTAGAAGAAGTTGGAGAATCTTTATGAAGGCGATGAATACGTCAAATGTCCCAAGCTACAAAGTCTGAGAGGAAAATTTGAAAATCTGAGGATGAGTGAAGATGAAAACATCACAATCTACATGCAAAAGATAAATGAACTTGTGTGTGGTATCAGGTGTGCTGGTGAAACTTTGGAAGAATAAAAAATTGTGGAAAAAGTGCTTAGATCTTTACCTAATTCATACAAACATAAGGTTACTACTATAGAAGAGATCAAGATTGTCTCAAAAGTTACAAGAGATCAACTGGTTGGGAAAATTTCAGCCTTTGAATTAAGTGAGTTTGATGATTCTCTACCTAATTCTGAATCTACTTTTAAGGCTAGTGTATATGGAAAACAAAAATATGATCTAGGTGAAAGCTCTTTTACAAGATCAAACAAATTTGCTAAGGCAAGGAAGGATCTTGGAGATGATGAAATTGAGTCTATAGAGTTGGAAGCTCTTATTGCCAAAAGAATGCCAAGAGTATCCGGTAAGTATGAAGGAAAGTTGTCATTTAAATGTTTTCCTTGTAATAAGATTGGTCATTTTACCTCAAGATGTCTAGAGAAATTTTCAAAGCCAAACCCTAATAGATTTAAAGGTTAGAAGAATTGTTACTATGTCCAAAAATATGGAGAAGAAGGAGTCACAGATGATGAATCTGATCATGGAGGTGCCAATGAAGATGATTGAGTATTCATTACTATCAAAGAAAAAGATCCAGTGTCTACTGAATTTGCTAGCTATGCAAATGTAGAAAGTGCCTTGGTTGCTTAGGTTGTTGAAAATGATGAATGGGTGATTGATAGTGGATGTTCTCATCATATGACTGGTGATAAAAGTAAGTTTATAAACTTTGAAAATATGAAGGTGGAATTGTGAAATTTGGAGACAACTCAGCTGGTAGAATCCATGGCAGAGGATCCATCTCTTTTGATGGTAAGAATAACACAAATAATGTTCTGTATGTGGGAGGGCTGAAACATAATCTTCTCAATGTTGGATAGTTGGTTGACAAGGGTTATGATCTCTGATTCAAGGATGGTAAATGCAAAATCTTTGAAAGCTCTGGAATTAAAATTGCATCTAGTACACAAACTAGAGGTAACATCTTTCAATTAAGTAGTTCTGGTAAAAGTTGTTTGATTGCATAGACAGATCAGAGTTGGTTGTGGCATAGGAGAATGTGTTATGTGAATTTTGATAACATTGTCAAGATAAGTTCTACTTAGGCTGTGAGAGATCTTCCAAGACTTGTGAAACCTGTTAGCATGTGTAGAGAATGTCAATTGGGTAAACAGAATGAAACATCATTCAAAAGTAAAGAACAATTTTCAAGTGGGCAATTGAAACTTGTGCATACTAATCTATGTGGTCCTGCTAGAATTAGGAGTGTGCAAGGAGACAGATATTTTATGTTGTTGATTGATGATTACTCCCGGATGATGTGGGTAACTTTCTTAAAAGAAAAATTAGAAGCTCTTGAAAAATTCAAAGTGTTCAAAGTTATGGTGGAAAATGAGATTGGTATAAAGATAAAGTGTCTGAGATCCGACAGAGGTGGAGAGTTTACTTCCAATGAGTTTGATACATTCTATGAAAAGTATGGAATAAAAAGACAATTATCTACTCCTAGGACTCCTCAGCAAAATTGAGTTGTGGAAAGAAAGAACTGGACCATTCAAGAAGCTGTCAGGACCATGATGATGGTAACAAATGTTCCACAAGTTTATTGGAGAGAAGCTATGAGTACTGTTGTCTACACTCTTAACCAGGTGAAGATCAAAGGCAATTCTGGTAAGACTCCTTATGAACTCTGGTTTGGTCATCCTCCTACTATAAGATACTTTAGAGTTTTTGGTAGTAAATGCTATATCAAAAGAGATGAGGATCTAGGCAAGTTTGAAGCAAGAAATGATGAATTTTTTTTTATGGGTTACTCTACTCAAAGCAAAGCATACTGGTGCTTTAACAAGAGGTAGAAAAAGATTGTTGAAAGTACTAATGTCAGAGTTGATGAGAGCAAAGAAGGATATTCCAGGTCTTGTAGATATGATTCAAATGATCAAGATGAAAATCCAAGTCAAGAAAGGCAAGTGTAAACTTAGATTCAAATCCAGATTGATCCATAAAATCTAGTAATTCAAGAGGATAGTGCAGAAGTTGAGGAACCGGCTCAAGAAACAGAAGCTCAAGCAATTCCCAAAACACCCAGGTATGTAAGGATGAATCATCCTGAAGATCAAATCATAGGAGATAGAAATAAAGGTGTTTGAATTAGGAGAAGAATTGTTGAAGATCACGAAGAGATTTGTCTGATTTCAAAGATTGAATCAAAAATAGTAAGTGAAGCCTGCAAAGATGAAAACTAGGTAAAGACAATGGAAGAAGAATTAATGCAAATTAAAAAGAATAACACTTGGGATCTTGTCTCTAGACCTTGTTAGGTCTCAAAAATGCAGGTTGCTAATCCTAAGAGGATGCCAGGCTCTATGCTTAGATTCACAACGTTTTTTGAACTAACTTGACAAAATTAACCTTCAAGGTTTGATGATTTCCTACACTTTAGGTCCTGCTACACCTAGGTGGGTGAACCTTGAGAATTAAAGAAGACTAAATGTAAATGTATTGACTAATTAAATCTATCTACAATGGCATATGGTGTAGGATAGATGAAAGCTTGCTAACTAAACGAGTGGTTGGTATAAATTGTATAAGCAATATCAAGGTGAATTTTAAATGATGAATAGAAATAAGACCAGTGCCTTGTTGGGTAAACAGAGTCAAATGAAGGACTAAGACTAGTGGCTTATAATGGGCAGTAATTCTAACTATTTGGCACAATTTTAGTTTGTAACTTGTATAAACATGCAGGGAGCTAACTGACAAACTCTTCTTATTGATCCAACCAATACAATCAGATATCTTATAATTCACCAGAAGGTATTTTAATCCTTTCTTGAAGGAACCAATTGAGTGGAATATGTAAGAATAACAGATAATATTAACTTGGAGACAGAATGGCAATCCTAATTATATGGTTCTTCTTAGTAATCCAAACTAACACTTCCAGGTTACTATGACTGATCAGAAGGATTTTAATTCCTATTATGGAAACCAATTAATCAAACCACACAACTCCAGCAAATGTGTATTGAGAAATTAAATATATACTTGATATATTAATCTGAATAACAAGGAAATACAGAACTAGAGACAACCACACAATTGAGTAACTTTAACAAACAATTGATGCCAGAATAAAACCACAAGATCAGAGAACTCCAATTTACTTCTTCAATAATAAACTTGCGACATGGTCTTTTGAGAACATTGTAAACTGTATATATTATATTCTACTACTCTTCTTTCAGCATCAAATGTTTGAACTTATATAGATATTCTTATGAAGAGACATAACTCTTCAAGAAGTCTTTTTGGAAATTAACAAGATTAACAATCATAACATAACCATGATTAGGCTTTATTCAACCACAAGTAAAGTTTAGTAACATGGTCTAGGTACTCCTAGCTACGATGGGAATCGGTAAATTCAATGGCATTCCTTGTAATCACATCCATCGTGACCATCTTCTCCAAATGTTTGCAGGCTTCCTCGGATGCAGAATCTTTGTCCTTAAGAGTTCCCAAAGCTTCATGTAATATAGCTTGACAGTCACTGCTCCACTCTTCTTTGCTCTTTAGTTCTTTATCACTTTTGAATAATGCGGGCACTCCTACTTTTGAAGCTTCAGCACATTCCTTGGCATCAGCTTTAAGTTGATCATAGTACTTTTGATGTTACTCGATCAACTCTTTTGCATTGGGGGCACCTGCAATGTCGGAAGTATCTTTACCTATGTCTCATTCAATTTCTCTTGCAATCTTTTTTCAAGCCTTTCATGTTCCTGATTTGTTTTATAATTTTGAGAGTAATTATCCCAAAATTGGTTTAACCAATGCACCATGTTGGCATGCCTTCTCTGTAGCACTATGACAAGTGTATCCATCTGGATTTGTGCTACTTGATCTATGGATAATACTTGGGTACTTTGTGAACTTTCACCCTGGGTTAACCTCTTTGTTGATCCCCCGAAGGTACTCTTAATAGCATCTTTTAAATAATCATTTTCTTTTGTCAACCTTTCATAGCTCAGTTTATACGCATCTCTTTCCTTAATCAACATCTGAGCCTATGCCTTATTCAACTTTGCAACATTGATGCCAATGTCTGCAGTTATCAAGGGATCAGTCTCCCCTGCCTTCAGAGTCATGACATGGCCAAAAGTCTTTTTAGTGTCTATGATAGCTGTATTTTTGTGGGGAGGATACAAGGCCCATATCATTAATGAATTTTTGTCATTATTATATTTGGTGCCCATGTATACTTCATTGACACCTTCTGGGGTGAGCTTATATTTATCATCTATATTATTCAAAAAACTATCAAAGACTAGAGTAGACTTCAAATCAAGGCCAGGAAAGATCATTACTCCTCCATCTTTGAGCAACTGTCTACCCTGGCTAGGGGTCATATCCTATAGCTCATTATCCACTGTTGTTTTCAGCATATCAAGTAATTGTCTCTCATTGTTAGCAGAGACATCATCCACTGACTCTCTGATTTCATTCCCTTTGTATTTATACAAAAATGATTTAAACTCTTTTGAATGAATGAATTTGTCATCAGAAATAAAAGAATCATAAGCTGTTTGATGTGGGTCTTCATCAGCAAACCCCTCCTCATCATGTATTATGATAGGAGGCTGATATTGTTGCATCTTTCTCTTAGACATTTTTATTGTTTTGTCCTGTGGTTCCTCTCGCCCTGCCGGTTCTTCATCTCCAGAGGATAATACCTCGATCTCTGCCAACTGTTTTCTTTTCTCATCTAGATCATTGTTATATTGTTCCACCACCAATTCCACCTTAGCTTCTTCCAAGTTTTTGATGACATCATCATGTGGATAGGGGATATGTGTGTATCCACTGAGGTTTTGCTTCCTCCGAGCAAGGTCAATAAAACCCTTAGGATCAAATCCTTTTCTCACCTCAGCACATTTCATATTGTAGTGTATTAACTTATCCAAAATGAGGTTATAACCTTCCTTGGAAAGCACAGTAGAATCCCCAAAACACAAAGTACTAGGCATAAAAGATTATTTATCATGGGAACTCAGATGCATTATATTTGAACAATGCATTTGCCTAACTATTTCTAGGTAGGAAATGTTGATAACTGAGAGGGGGGGTGAATCAGTTATCTTAATTATTTCAGCTTTCTGAACTTTCTTAATAATTAGTACAGCATCAATTCAAACAAGCAAACATAACCATGAAATGGAAATACACATGACGCAATATTTTTGATGTGGAAACCCTATTAAGGGAGAAGACCACGGGGTGATTAACCCAAGATTGTATTCTCTATTAGAAGAATAGGATTACAAAATGGCACTTGCCAATTAGGGCTCACTGCCCAAGTGCACTGCTCACAAGAGGCCCACTGCCTACAAGACACTCATTGTCTACAATTTACAAAAAGTGTAATACAATACTTGAACTGATAAGGAGCATCTACATATGCTGGAGTTTAGTTCTGGTTAAACTCAGTGCACTAATCTGCTGCACTTCATCCTTTCTCTTCCTTAGTGCTGCTGTCCTTTCACATATCGGACCTACCTTTCTGCTTTCGCTCTACTTTACTGCTTTTCTTCATACTACCCCAAAACCACGACACATCTCACAACTAAATCCATCTTGTATATATATACGCACAAGTGATTTCATCACCTTTCTAGTCAGCATTCGGAATAGTCAATATTTTCCATGGACTCTGATCTGTCAGCTGAATCCTTGCTTATCGTGATGCAGATCAAGGATATACTTGTAGAAGTCATCAATCATGTCAGCTAATTATAACTTATGCCTTAAGAATCTTTACCATCATCAGTAACGCATCTGGAATAATGTCTGATGTTCTGCCAGTTAGTTCTTCCTCTGTCCACACTACTAATGAGGAACCTGACACTCAAGTATTCATATCTTTTTCTTCATCTATCACTGGAGGCTAAATCCTTGGAATCTATTAGTCAAGGTAGTCCTCTTGACTTCCCCAAATCCACACTTCACCAAGATACTTCCTCTAAGAGATCTGGAGCTGACTGTCGGACCTCGCCACATGCTCTGTTCTTGCTTACCAGATCACAATACTCTGCAATCTGCCTTCCAGTAGAGACTCATCATGTCCTACGGATGTGTGGGTTAACCTTTGTTGCCATCAATGACAACAATCATGAAGTTCCAATGTGTCTCTTGCCAACAATCTCCCCCTTTGGCATTAATGGCAACACTTAGTGAAAAATGACTAAGTGTTATACTATACTCCCCCTTAGCTGATGCTCTGTCTCTATGTACATTTTCTTGAGCTCCCCCTTAGCTGGCTACAACATTTTTCACTGCTCATCACTCCCCCTTTGACATCAATGGCAAAGGGTGGGGTTCGCACACAAAAAAATTCTCAAAAACACTTCTATACTTAGCCGCATAAGTATTTATACATGCTATACTTTACATAAACTGAAGGATATCTACAAAAGATGTCTTCAACTAGACAAATTCTATTTCCCAACTCTGCTTCATTCTGTCCAAATTAATATATGACCACTTAACAGGAATGCAAACGCATTTGCCCTTTTTAGATCTGTCGGATCACTGGTCCGGGCTGTGATCTGGGCTTCTTTTAAGGCCTCATGCATGGCCTCTAACTTAGGGATAATTATCCCTCTGATTGCACCCAACCTGCTTATTCTATTTTTCTTTTCCTTCTCCAGCTTCTTGATTTCATTCAAGACTACAATAGTCTAACATTCTTGATTTATTATTGAGGATGAGAGAGGATCAAAATTCTTTGATAGATTTGTCAGTTTGTCCTCTTGTTCTTTTACTTTCTTCTCAATGTCCAATGTTGCTTTGGACCATGATAAACAAAATTTGTATATTTCTCTGCCATCTTTAAGAGCATTTTCTAAGCTCTTTATCCCTATACTCATATTCCTCCTATCATTAGTTATTAACCCTTGTACCTCTGATAATCTTTTTGCCAAGAATTCCTTCCAGACCTTATCTTCTGCTGACTTCTCTAGGGAATCAAAATGTGTGCTAACACTATTGACTAGAGATTTGAGATTACCAGATGAGGAGGCTGAGGAATCTTTCTGAAAAGATGGCATAATCTTTTCTAACACTCCAGATGCAGCTGTTATAAGCTCACAGTCTTCCATGTGAGACTTCAAAAGTTTTTCGTTGGCCTTTGCATTAGCAAATGAAGCTATCTTCATTGTTTGTACCGGAGATAGAGAGTCAAAATCAAATGGCCCTTTTAGTAGTTCTGGTTCATCAATCTCCATAGTTTCTTTTGTCAAAAAGTCCTTGACTGATTCTGCAGTGTCTCTTGCTGGAGACAGATTCTTCTTTTCTTCTGCAGTCACAGAATTGTCTTTTGGAGCTTTCTCTCCTTCCACAACCTTTGTACGGTTATCTTCTTTTTCCTTCACCTCTGCTTCTTTCTCCTTTATTCTTTCTTCTCCTTTGGATCTGGAGTCAGTAGGGGAAACTGGAGGAGTGATGTTTGTCTATTCATGCACTTCCTTTTTCAGAACAAAGGATTCCAAGTCCTTATCCTTTTCTATACCGGTGTCCATGATTTGCTCAGTGGATTCTTTTTCAACACCTGTGACCAAAGGATCAACACCCAAGTCCTCTATAATAGGAAGATTGAATCTTTTGAATGCATTCTTGAGGATCTTTTATGTTTCCTTGGCTATCTTGTCAGTCTCACCAAGCACGAGCTGATTCATTTTGGCTTTGCTCTGAAATTCATTCTTACAATCCTTGAAGATCATGTTCATTTGCTTTGAATCGATTGAAGGGTATAGCTGAATGGCTATCTGTTCCTAGATCTCCATATCCTTTTCATTGGCATTATTCTTCCTCAATTCAAGTTCCTTCTCAAGGCTTTTAGGAACTAAAGATACAATCTCAATGAAAGCCTTGTTGTAAATGTTCAGATAATTAACCATGGCATCCTGCAGACTCTTCTTATCAGCTTCACTATATTTATCATAAAATTTTGTTAATGGCTTCAAATTTCCATCCACAGTGATTGCCTTGACTATATCATCTAAGGACAGGGTGGCTCTTTCAACAAACTCTTCTGCTTCTGCCTCCTTGGTTTCACTAGATATCTTAATCTTTTTCCTCATTTTCTTCACCTCCTCATCTAATTTAGTTTCTTCATCATCCTTCAAGCTAACATAGGATCTTGTTGCCTTTTTCTTTGTTCTCTTCTCTCCTTTTCTGGATGTCTGGACTTCTGGTTTTGATGTCTTTGAACTTTTATCTAAGATAGGTGCAGCCCTTTTAGAGGATCTGGTCCGGGAGGGGGCTTTCACCGGATCACTTTCCTTTTCTACTTCTTCCTTCTCTTTCTCTGCCCTTTCCACCTTTTCTCTGTTGGCATCAAGAGCTTGTTTTGATATGCCATATCTTTTGGCAATATTCTCTACTTCTTTTCTCACTTTTCTCTTTACCTCTGGTTGTCTAAGCTCCACATGAATTTTTATACTCAATTCTTCAAAGGTTCCAAACCTTTCTATTTTGGGATCCTTGGGTTGACTAAGCATGTGTTGGACATGCAGCTCCACAAGTTTCTCATCCACCTCATACCCCATTGGCATGATCCAAACTGTCCTTGGTTCCACAGCTTCCATTTGACACTGATCAGTTTCAACCATAAAACAAACTGTATCCTTATACTTTTCAACTAGAGATTTGGGAATTCTCTCTCTTGCTTGCATTGAATTTTGGAAGTTCTTGAAGTAACCCCACAGAGTTGTATTTCTTGTCTTGGCATCTCCAAGCCCATGTAAATAGTCTCTGATTTGGATTGCAACAGGTCTGTCATTCTGCCAAACCCGACCACTTGATCTGGGCAGCTCACTCATGAAATAGAAAAACAGACACAATATCAGCCCACCATACTTGAAGGAATTTTTCTTATCCTTCTTGATCTTCTGTAGATTTTCCAATAGTTGGTTTAGAAGAAGTTCACATAGATCATAGTCAGTATTTTCTTTTAGCATCTGATAAGCTGTATAAATTGCAGTTCTCGGTACTGAATTTTCCCTACTAGAATGATAAATTTTGTAACCAATTATCATGGATGCAAATATTATATCTAAATCAGTGATATCTTCAATTGTCATAGCTCTCTTGTCAAATTTTGATCTGATTACATCACTCACTATCTAATTTTTGACAGATTTGAGAACAGGTATCCCACCGGATGAACATAGACTGGTTACTACCCTAATTGCATCTTTGGTGATCTTAAATGGTCTATTCAACCATAGGAAGTTATCATGTACTCTGCTCAACACGTACCAGACCCATTCGTCTTCTTCAAAATAGGGGAAATGAATGTACTATGCAAAATGCTTATCCTGGATGGCCTTGAACTGAGGTTTGAGCTCAAAAGAATCATCTATTAACTGATTGTGATAGATATCAGCCAGCTTAGATTCCCCAAATTCTTCAATATTCGCATGAATATATGCCCTAACATCTTCTACATGCAGAACCCCATGCGGAATGCTTGAAAAAGCGTCGAGGGATCAACTTCTAAGGATTTATATGGATGCTTCTTAAATTTAGGTCGTGGCCTATCAGAAATCTTCACTATATTTGGAGTAGTCATTTTTCAAGGATTTTGCAGAGAGATATTGAGAACGGAAAATACCTTTTGTGCTTCTAGGTTACATGAAGTGAGCTGGATCAATTACTGGATGAATCAGATTTTGCAGATGATCTTTGATGGGCTTGAGGAATTTCTATTGTAGAGCTTCTTTTCATTTCTTCTTGAATGCAGAATGAACTAATGCTTAATGAGAAAACCCTTATATTGCTCCGCAAACCCTAATATCAAGTTGCAATAAATGCTCGACATAAGTCATTCCGGTTTGCCTTATTCAGATGACTTGAAGAACCAGATCAATCTTGATCTTAAACATCTTGCAGAGCATCCAAATCTTAACCATAGTCTACTTAGGTGTTTCTCTTATGAACTCTTTAATCCGCAACTCTCCTTGTGCCAGTTCCAGCACCAATTGACTGGCTGGGGGAACAAGGTTTTCTTTGTGTCTCCCCTTGAGCCAGAGCTCACTTTTTAATTTCTGGAAGGAATATCAGCACCAGAGTCTGATGCGGATCCATCCCCTACATTCTCTGTACTTTTCTTCACCCAAATCTTGTTCATCTTACTTTGAACTTCATCCGCATTCACTTTTTGTTTTCCCTTATCTTGATTCTAATTATAATATACCGAACCTCTTTTGTCCTGATTCTTGCTTCTATAGAATTTTGCAATATGATCGGATCTATTACAAATTTGGCAAACAACATTTCTTTGCATATCAGGGACAGTTTTAGGTAAGATAAAGGGAGTGTCCTCAAAACCATACACTCTAACCATGGTAGCATCTTCAAAACAGTACCAATCTCCCCAATTATGAATAACAGTAGGAGGACCACCAACATCTTTCGGTCTAAGGAACTTCTTTATCTCATTGGAGATTAAATACTCACAGGGGTGACTGAAATATCTATACAACACTTTTACACAATATTCTTCAAATTGTACATAGCTAGAATGGGCATATCTGCTATCCCATATCCTGGTCCATATTTGTATTAGTAACTTCTATCCCTTCTGGTCTACTAGAACAACTTTAAATTCACTTGGCCACAATCCCACTTCCTGGCCATAATAGAGCACCATGTGCATAAGAAGTGAGTAATGTTCAAAAGAACTTGCTGGGGCATTGTTTTTTATTGCAGTCAGACCAGAATCCATTCTATTAACAATATAAGCAGCATAATCAAACTGCCTTGCATTGTGGCATTGGATGTCAGTAGCTTTAACCATCAAAGGGATTGTCATAAATTCAGGGACCTCTAATCCTAGGACCTGGCCCACATAATAATAGGTATGTTGTATGTAGGGTTCAAATATTGATACATGAAAAGGAGGCCCATCATCCCATTGAGGG
The DNA here is from genome assembly GCA_027924645.1 of Cunninghamia lanceolata. Taxonomy (NCBI): domain Eukaryota; kingdom Viridiplantae; phylum Streptophyta; class Pinopsida; order Cupressales; family Cupressaceae; genus Cunninghamia; species Cunninghamia lanceolata. The sequence goes on along the minus strand of BSBN01000554.1, from coordinate 2,362,571 downwards.
GCACCAATTCTCCCTCAGCTCTGGGCCTATGAATAGGCAACCTCCATCCATTGTAAGTTGTATCCATTCTCCAATATTCCTTTTCTAAATCCTCATAAATAATGGGGACAGTGCATAAATCATCCAAGTCGAATACTTCACAGATGGCATTTTTTGTCAAGTGTATAATAGGCTCCCCTTGTGGGTTGCATATAGCCTTCAGACTTGGGTTATATTGTTTAGCAAGAAGTTGGAGGAGTTCAACATTCAGGAACACATCAGGCACAACTAATTTACCCAAATTCAAATGCCATGGGTTTGATACCAGAGAATTCCTAAATCTTCTGTTGTGGTGGAATTTGAAAAGTTCATACCCTCTGATTGGGGTCCAAATGTTCCCTAGATGTTTACATTTGTCCTCTAATTTTTCTACTTCTTCCCTAAGTTGAGCAGATCTTCTAGCTTTGGGAGTTGACCCTGGTAATTGATCAATCAAATCTTGATTGAGCTTTCTGTCCTTTATTTTTTCTTCAGGGGTTTTATCAATTTTTTGTTTCTTAGGTTTACTTGTATCCCCTTGTGATTTTCTGCCCTTTCCTTTTCCTGGAGTCTCCATTTTTAATCCTTGACAGAAAATCAAAATACGGGCTACAACACAAAGGTTTGTGTGTATGTACCTGTCGTCGGTGGCTGTGATCGAATTCCTCTATTTGCGCTTCAAGTTTCCCCTATAGTTTCTTCTCAAACAACTCTGTTGATTTTAATTATAATGATCTTGGAGGATTTCATCGCCGTTTGCATTTAATTGTTTGAGCAGTTCAATATCCTTCATCGTTGTGAAATGTCACATCCTTATAACTCCTTTCATCGACATGATTTTTATAATGTCTGGGCGATTTTAATATTTCTTTATGGTGCGAACAATCAATCGCTATAACCCTTCAATTGTCTCTTCGACGCTACATTAAGTCATATCGACAGGAGATGTCTATACCTTATCCAACGTGAAAGTGGGCACAATTTCCATCGGCATGACCTCTTTCATCGCTGTGTGATTGATATTCCTTTCCGACATGTTAAGTGTTACCGATATGACTATTAATAAGACTTCTTATCAGTGAGTGTAATCCTCATTTCTATCAGAATGAGATATGTCATTGGGGTAATCTTTTTTAAGTCACCTGATCATGGTTATCTCCCCAATGGCCATTTTATATTCTTTATCGGAGAGAACTTCACAAAGTACCACCGACACTTTTATCGCTGTGACTTATGGGTCGGTAAGACATATAAATTTCATTCCGACCTGTTTAGCTTTGCTGATGGTTCTTATCTATCACATACATCGGTGTGAGCTATGTCGAAATACCTTTTGTTATTCGCTGAGACATTGGGGTATCGGGGACTCATAAATCTTTCGTTCTGATGTTCATCTCTTGCCGATTACCACTATTCCTTTTAATTCCATGGGATGCTCAGTGAGAGTTTCGCCGAAGTACTCTATCGGTATGATGTATACTGTCGGGATGATCTTTAAAGTGTTTACCCGATAGCCTTTAGTCATACTGATTGGTGTGACTGATAGATTTTCTTCTCCTATTAGTTTCTCATGGATCAACATAAGTAACAGTAAAGTCTTGCCGATAGTATGAAATTTAAGCCCTTTACAGTGTTTGTCATGGACTTTTTTGTGGGATGTATCAATTTTTAATTATGATTTTGGGTGGGATGTTTTATGATTTGGTCAGATATGGAGAGGTGAAAATACAGGAAAATTTTAAATTTTTCCTGTCCCAACAGTGGCTCTATCTAGGATGGATACTCTTTGTGAGTATAACAAGGATTCAGATCTCTTGGGGGAGTAGGCCAAATGTTTTATTTGTTCGGGATGACAATTTTATGAGAATTGTATGAAAATGGGGAATGAGAGTGATAATAATGGGGAATGGGAATGATCCTATACTATTGTACATGGAATTTTTTTTTTATATATAGAGATAGGATTGTCCATGTACTAGTAGACCCTAATCTCTTTTGATTTCGGTAAACTACTATGCATGGAATAAAATATTCTGAGAATTGTCTGAGGGTTGTCCATGCACTGGCAATGCTCAATCCTCCTTGTGCATGATTATGAAAAGAACAGCGTCAAATATTGCCCATGCACAGGCAATTCTTGCTCTTCTCCAAACATATTCTACAAATAGTAAGAGTCATCACCTCCTTTTCCAGTTATAACAAAAGGACCTAACCATAGAGCTTCAAATTTTCCATGCTTTCCTTTGTCCTGACACCTTGCATTCCACATTAGTACTAAATCATTTATTTCAAACTTCCTATCTTTGGCCTTTTTGTCAAAGACGTATTTCACTTGTGATTGTAACTTAATATTCTACTTTTGGGCTAGTCTGCTTGTTTCATCAAGTTCTGCAAGATGCTCCAGCCTTTCCTCCATTGGTTCCAGAATGTTTAAATCTTCCTGAAGAATGAACTTATAAACTGGTATGAGATTTTCTAATGGTATTCTTGCCTGTGTTCCATACACTATCTCAAAAGGAGATCTCCCAATTGCCCTTTCTACAGTGATCCTATCAGCCCACACTGCCATTCTTAATTTTGAATCCCATGCTTTCTTGTTTTTATCCAACATTCTCTTTATTATCTTCAAGAGGCTTTTGTTACTTGATTCCGCTTGTCCATTTGCTTGTGGATGGTAAGGGGCAACATAGGACACAGTGATGCCATGTGTACTATAGAAATTTTTGAATTCATTAGATCTGAAACACATTCCATTATCTGTAATTAACCTTAATGGAGTGCTGAACCTGAACATAATATTTTCCATCAGAAAGTTAATCACCACCCTACTTGTTGCCTGTTTGGTTGGAATTGCCTCCACCCATTTTGTGAAATAATCAGTTGCCACTAAAATCCATTTGTGTCCACCACTTGATTTCTCCGCAATTTCTCCTATGAAGTCAATACCCCATTGATAGAATGGAGCCTCGACTTGCATGGGTTTTAAGGGTAATGCTCCTTGATATTTCAGCTTGCTTAAAAATTTCTGACATGCTTCACATTTTCTAGTGTAATGATATGAATCATTAAAAACTTTAGGCCAATAGTATCCAGCCCTTAAGATCTTGTGGGCTGTAGTCTTTGCTGAAAAATGACCTCCGCACATGCCTTCATGTAACTCTTTCATGATATGTTTTGATTGATGCTCATCTAAGCATAGCAGTAAAATTCCATCTCTATTTTTCCAGTAAAAATCCCCATCAATAAATACATATTTTGAGGCTTGCAATTTAAGTGTCCTCCTTTTGTTATCATCATACCCCTCAGGACACTTCATATGTTTTAGATAATATATAATGTCAGAATACCATGGAGTATGCTCAATACTAGAACTTGCATTATCAACATCATTAGCACCACATATCTGGGAAGCTTCGAGATTACTTTCAGCCATCAACCTAGAAAGGCCTTGCCCTCTCACTAGTTTAGTGATCTGGATTTCAATATTGAACTCCTGAATTCTATTGATCCATCTGCATCTTCTACCAGTGACTTCAGTTTGGACCAATACATCCTTTACTGTAGCATTAGGTACATATGCTATGATTTCAGCTCCCACCAATTATGGCCTAAAAGTTTTAACTGCTTTTACTAATGCATATGCCTATTTTTCAACAATGTCATATTTTAACTCTACATTCTGAAGGGATTTGCTAAAAAATGAGATAGGCTATTCATATCCATCATTATTTTTCTGCAATAGTACTGCTGCAACTGTATGATAAGAAGCAAATGAAAACAGTTGGAATGGTTTACTAAAATCAGGGGATATCAAGACAGGAGCTTCTTTGATTGCTCTCTTAATAGTAGAAAATGCTTCTATTGTTTCTGTTGTCCATTTTACTTCTGAGTTTTTCTTTAGCATCCTTGATATAGGGCAACCAATTTCTGCAAAATTTGATATAAACCTCCTAACAAAATTAATTTGGCCAAAAAATGACTGTATGGCTTTCACATTCTTAGGAATAGGGGCTTGGTCAATTGCTTTTACCCTCTCCGGATCTATTTTCACTCCATCCTTTGAAACTATGTGGCCAAGCAATTTCCCCTCTGTCACTGCAAAATGGTACTTCTTAGGATTCAATGAGATCCCATATTCTAGGGCTTTGATAAATATTTGCTCCAAATGTGTGCAATGATCCTCAACCCTTTTAGAATATGTTGTCAAGTCATCTTGATATACTATCATGATTTTATTAATTAACTCAGCAAAAGCCACATCCATTGCTCTTTGAAATGTTGCTCCAACATTAGTGAGTCCGAATGGCATTCTCAAATATACATATGTTCCCCATGGAGTGGTGAATGCAGTCTTAAATTGCTCTGATTCTTTGACTTTTACCTGATTGTAACCTGAGAAGCCATCCATCATTGACAACAATTCACATCCAGTAACCTTTTGTAGTATTGCTTCCATATTGGGGAGAGGATAATTATCCTTGAGAGAAGATTTGTTTAAGTTCCTGAAATCCACACACAGTCTAATATCATCGTTCTTTTTCCTGACAAGTACCAAATTTGAAACGCAAAAGGAATGTCTGATGGGTTTAATGATAGCTCCGTCCCTTAATTTTGTAAGTTCCTCTAGCATCTTAGGAGCTAATGTAGGATTGATAGGCCTTTATTTTTGCCTGAATGGTTTAGCATCTGGTTTTAGTGGTATTTCATGCTGAAACAGATCCTCTCTATATGCTTTTAAATCATCATATGACTAGGCAAATACATGCCTATACTTCCTAAGTAAGTTGATAATTTTGCTCCTGATTTTTGGGTTAAGATTTCTTCCAATATACACATTCTTTGGGGCTACTTGTGTCCCCAAATTGATTTCTTCAAGGTTATTAGGTACCACTGGTGTGTCTTTCATTTTAAATCTGTCATGTCCATCAAATGCCTTTTCCAATGCTATAAGTCCCTTAGGTATTTTATTTGTTTTCAACTGGACTATCTCTTGACCAAAAAGGGTTTCCCTCCCATCATGTTCTTCTACAAATGCATTGAAATCAATCTCTTGATTTTCATAATAATCAACACAATGTAAGAAGTTGACTATATCAACATCGTTATCAAACACTTGCCAGTTATGTATATTATCTAGGATGGTGGGTCTGGTTTTGAACTCAACCTCTGTAATTCCTCCTAATGTGACATCATCTCTTTTCAATGCGATATTTGCTAGAAAATCTGCCATAATGTTTTTAGACCTATCAATCCAGTTGATTGAAAAGGCATCAAATAATTCAATATTATCCCAGACTGCATTTCTGTACTGTCTCAACCTTTTGTTTTTTGAGAAGTATTTTTCTCTTGCTTGGGAAGTGACCAATTCAAAATCACCATATACAGCTAACTTTTTTATTTTATGCTTAGTGGCTATGTTCAAACCAATGAGCAAAGCTTCGTACTCTGTTACATTGTTTGTGCATTCAAATGTTAATAGAAAAGAGTATTTGAAAGTTTTACCTCCTGGTGAAATAAACACTACTCCAGCCCCATTTCCTATTTTGCTACATGCACCATCGAAATACATTTTCCATACATCATTTTCTTCTTTCATAGATTCAGTATGTATTGGATCAGTATTATACACTTTTGGCATACTTTCTCCCACCTTAAAAGCTCCCAAATCTGTCACAAAAGAAATTTATTTGATGTTGATCCAAACGTTCTATAATATTTTCATACCTTGGCTCTCTACATAGCTTAATTTCTTTACCTCCCACTGGTATTGTGGCATATGATAAGTCCAATTGGACATTCCCTCTTGCCATTAGAACCCATTGTCTTGATAGGAGCATTCCATAATATGGTGCGATGTCAACCACAGTAATATCAATGTTATAAGTTGCTTCAGGGTGTGAGGCAAGTTTTATCTCCACATCCCTCATAATACCAATGACTGGGATAGATCTATTATCCATTGCATAACACTTGCCAAATGTAGTATCAACCCACATTCCCAATTCTTTCATAACTGCTATTGGCATGATGTTCATGGTAGCACCCAAATCAATCATGCAATTCCTCACTATCTTGTTCTTGATCAATAATGTAGTGTAGAAAGGGTCTACCTGTGAGGGATTCTTTGTCAATGTATCACCAAGGTATACCTCAGGCATTTGGAATGTTTCTTGATGAACATTGTTTGTTCTACTTTCATGTCCTTTATGTTTTTGACTTGGTGTATCAGAAATCAGCTTAACGACTGTATTCCTATATTGATCTATCTTCATCATTTCTAAAAGTGGACCTGATATTTTGACCTGAGATACTGCATGAGCAATGTCAAAAGAGTGGGCCATAGTCTGATCACTCTTTCCTGTCTTTATATTTTCTTTTTCTTGATTTTGTAATTTTGCTTTCATTTTATCCTTACCACCCTTTTCTAGTTCTTTAAATGATGACTTTGTATTATTCTTCTTTTTATTCTGATCTTTTATGAATACACTCCCAAGTGTTCCTTGTTCAACGTTTACTATCCTATTCCTCAAGTTATAAGCATTTTTAGCTTGAGCTATTGCAGCTACTGTAAGAGCTTCTCTTTCATCCTCAATAGGCTTTCTCCATTGATCATATGGCTGATTTTTATAGTAAGTAGGTTCCTCATAACTATCCTCTTGATCTGAGAATACTTCTTGCTCTCCCATGTTGATATGATGCCTCTAGTTTCCTACACCATACTCATATCCCTCTTCCTCTGTAGAAGAGTAATCTTCAGTCACCACACATGGTGTATCCTGCATCATATTTATAGTATGGTTGTCTCTATTATAATTGTATAACATCTCTTCTTCTTGTACTGATTTAGCCACCTCATAGTACTCAGGTAAATGTGGTAGATTGCACACCAAACACCAAGGTTTATTTTCTACCATATGTGCCATGTTTCTTTTTAGGGGGTCAGGGGTATCCTTGCCATAATGTTGCTTTCTGCTATTGTTGATGGGTCTCCCATATTTCCAATTTGTATTGTATGGCATATCGTGCAATCTGGGCCTTTCATGCCTATGCTGACCTTCTGGTTTAGTCTGTTGAACATTTGGGTTCTGAGGATTTCTAGGGTTAGCTCTCTTGCTAATCATACTCGTAGCTTTCCTATTGTTTTCAATAGTTAAGGCTACTTTTTGTGCTTCAACCAGGGTTGCAAGACACCAATTTCTAAGCTCATACCCTGTCTTGGGGTCAAATGCTTTTATATAAATGCTCAGTGCTGCTGGATCAGATAACTTGGATCCATGTGGTACCTTGTTGTGTAATTTGGAAAATTGTAGATTGAAATCATATACTGATTCATTTTTGTACTTCTGTATACTTATCAGTTCATGTAATGCAAATTTAGGGGCATACTGGTTGCCATACTGCTCCTTAAATTGATTATGAAAATCAGTTATAGAACTAATTGAGCCATCAGGTAAGTTGTTGAACCAATCTCTTGCATCTTTAGTGAGGGACATCATGATAAACCTCATTCTAATATCTTCCCAGTCCATACCAATATCTTGCATGAAAGCTTTGAAGCTTCTGATATGATCTTCAGCTGATATTGCATTGTTGCTAGTAAACTTGGGAACTATATTTCTCCAATTACTATCCATAGGATATGGATACAACTAATACCCAGTTAAATCAAACTGGCTACATATGTTTGCAAGGTTTTGAGGAGGAAAGTTCATGGATGGTGGATTAGGATAGTAATTATATCCACCTAGTGGCTAATGATAGGCATATTGTTGTTGCGGATTTATGTGGGGATTTATGTAAGGATTTGACGGTCTGTAATATTGTTGGCCAGGGGGTGGGTAAGGATTTGCCATATGTTGAGATGTATTATGTATGGGGGGTGGTCTAGGGTGTTGGGGAATGATATTTTGATGACTTCCAGATGCATGTGAATTTTGAACTCCATTTGTATTTTGTTGTTGATTCCTTGAAGTGTTTCCTCTATGTGGAGGTATATTTTGGGGGGTCTATTTTAGATTTACTTTTCATCTGTTGAATCTCTTGCTGCAACAACCTTTTATCCTCCTGTATCTTGAACATTTCGAGTTCCTTCCAGAGCCTAAGCACCTCCTGCTGCTCTTCACTCATACTTCCTAGATTCTCTGGATTGTCATTTATTACTTGACTTGAGAATCCATGTCTTATCCCTTCTCCCTAATGTAATGACATCTTGAAATCATATTCAGCTTGGTTTTGATCAATATCCCTCATGACATGTGCTTCATACTCGAGCTGTTCTTGAGGATCCAGTTTGTATCTTGCCAAAATATCATCAGTTACTCCATTGAGATTTTCGTTTGAATCATGTAGAGGTGTGAACTTGTTGTGAATTGAAATAGTTTACTCTGCATTATCCTCTTGAGCATACTAGTTATTATCTTGGTGAGAATAATTTGAAGTTCCATTTCTTTTGGAAATGTTTCTAAGTGGTGGAGATGACTGTAATTTCTTGCCTTCCATCTTGGATCTCCTACCATTCATTTAGTATTAATTTTTTGTTATAATAGTAACTAGAGTCACCACCTATTTTGTAAATAGGAAAAATTTTGTAATTTATCTTTCTGGGTTCTGGTTGTCAGCAGAGTTACCAAATTAAAGTTTCTAAAATGACTCTATGAAAGGAATGATTTATTTCTAAGGTCTTTTATTTTTGTCCCTAGTAAAGTCACCAATTTGTTAGGTCTTAAAAATGTAGGTTGCTAATCCTAAGAGGATGCCAGGCTCTATGCTTAGATTCACAATATTTTTTGAACTAACTTGATGAAATCAACCTTCAAGGTTTGACGATTTCCTACACTTTAGGTCCTGCTACACCTAGGTGGGTGAACCTTGAGAATTAAAGAAGACTAAATGTAAATGTATTGACTAATTAAATCTATCTACAATGGCATATGGTGTAGGATAGATGAAAGCTTGCTAACTAAACGAGTGGTTGGTATAAATTGTATAAGCAATATCAAGGTGAATTTTAAATGATGAATAGAAATAAGACCAATGCCTTGTTGGGTAAACAGAGTCAAATGAAGGACTAAGACTAGTGGCTTATAATGGGCAGTAATTCTAACTGTTTGGCACAATTTTAGTTTATAACTTGTATAAATGTGCAGGGAGATGACTGACAAACTCTTCTTATTAATCCAACCAATATAATCAGATATATTATAATTCACCAAAAGGTATTTTAATCCTTTCTTGAAGGAACCAATTGAGTGGAATATGTAAGAATAACAAATAATATTAACTTGGAGACAGAATGGTAATCCTAATTATATGGTTCTTCTTAGTAATCCAAACTAACACTTCTAGGTTACTATGACTGATCAAAAGGATTTTAATTCCTATTATGGAAACCAATTAATCAAACCACACAACTGCAGCAAATGTGTATTGACAAATTAAATATATACTTGATATATTAATCTAAATAACAAGGAAATACAGAACTGGAGACAACCACACAATTGAGTAACTTTAACAAACAATTGATGCCAGAATAAAACCACAAGATCACAGAACTCCAATTTACTTCTTCAATAATAAACTTGTGACATGGTCTTTTGAGAACATTGTAAACTGTATATATTAAATTCTACTGCTCTTCTTTTAGCATCAAATGTTTGAACTTATATAGATATTCTTGTGAAGAGACATAACTCTTCAAGAAGTCTTTTTGGAAATTAACAAGATTAACAATCATAACATAACCACGATTAGGCTCTATTCAACCACAAGTAAAGTTTAGTAACATGGTCTAGGTACTCCTGGCTATGATGGGAATCAGTAAATTCAATGGCATTCCTTGTAATCACATCCATCGTGACCATCTTCTCCAAATGTTTGCAGGCTTCCCCAAATGCAGAATCTTTGTCCTTAATAGTTCCCAAAGCTTCATGTAATATAGCTTGACAGTCACTGCTCCACTCTTCTTTGCTCTTTAGTTCTTTATCACTTTTGAATAATGTGGGGCACTCCTGCTTTTGAAGCTTCAGTACATTCCTTGGCCTCAGTTTTAAGTTGATCATAGTACTTCTGATGTTGCTCGATCAACTCTTTTGCATTGGGGGCACCTGTAATGTCAGAAGTATCTTTACCCTGTGTCTCATTCAATTTCTCTTGCAATCTTTTTTCAAGCCTTTCATGTTCCTGAATTGCTTTATAATTTTGAGAGTAATTATCCCAAAATTGGTTTAACCAATGTACCATGTTGGTATGCTTGCTCTATAGCACTGTGACAAGTGTATCCATCTAGATTTGTGCTACTTGATCTATGGATAATACTTGGGTACTTTGTGAACTTTCACCCTAGGTTAACCTCTTTGTTGATCCCCCAAAGGTACTCTTAACAGCATCTTTTAAATAATCATTTTCTTTTGTTAACCTTTCACAGCTCAGTTTATACGCATCTCTTTCCTTAATCAACATCTGAGCCTGTGCCTTATTCAACTTTGCAACGTTGAAGCCAATGTTTGCAGTTATCAAGGGATCAGTCTCCCCTACCTTCAAAGTCATGACATGGCCAAAAGTCTTTTTAGTGTCTATGATAGCTGTCTTTTTGTGGGGAGGATACAAGGCCCATATCATTAATGAATTTTTGTCATTATTATATTTGGTGCCCATGTATACTTCATTGACACCTTCTGGTGTGAGCTTATATTTATCATCTATATTATTCAAAAAACTATCAAAGACTAGAGCAGAGTTCAAATCAAGGCTAGGAAAGATCATTACTCCTGCATCATTGAGCAATTGTCTACCCTTGCTAGGGGTCATATCATGTAGCTCATTATCCACTATTGTTTTCAGCATATCAAGTAATTGTCTCTCATTGTTAGCAGAGACATCGTCCACTGACTCTATGATTTCCTTCCCTTTGCATTTATACAAAAATAATTTAAACTCTTTTGAATGAATGAATTTGTCATCAGAAATAAAAGAATCATAAGCTATTTGACATGGGTCTTCATCAGCAGACCCCTCCTCATCATGTATTATGACAGGAGGTTGATATTGTTGCATCTTTCTCTTGGACATTTTTATTGTTTTGTCTTGTGGTTCCTCTCGCCCTACCAGTTCTTTATCTCTAGAGGATAATACCTCGATCTTTGCTAGCTATTTTCTTTTCTCATCTAGATCCCTATTATATTGTTCCACCACCAATTCCACCTCAGCCTCTTCTAGGTTTCTAATGACATCATCATGTGGATAGGGGATATGTGTGTATCCATTGAGGTTTTGCTTCCTCCGAGCAAGGTCAATAAAACCCTCAGGATCAAATCCTTTTCTCACCTCAACACATTTCATATTGTAGTGTATTAACTTATCCAAAATGAGGTTATAAACTTCCTTGGAAAGCACAGTAAAATCCCCAAAACACAAAGTACTAGGCATAAAAGATTGTTTATCATGAGAACTTAGATGCATTACATTTGAACAATGCATTTGCCTAACTATTTCTAGGTAGGCAATTCTATCAGGGATAGTTTTAGGTAAGATAAAGGGAGTGTCCTCAAAACCATACACTCTAACCATGGTAGCATCTTCAAAACAGTACCAATCTCCCCAATTATAAATAACAGTAGGAGGACCACCAAAATCTTTCGGTCTAAGGTACTTCTTTATCTCATTGGAGATTGAATACTCACAGGGGTGACTGAAATATCTATACAACACTTTTACACAATATTCTTGAAATTGTACATAGCTAGAATGGGCATATCTGCTATCCCATATCCTGGTCCATATCTGTATTGGTAACTTCTGTCCCTTCTAGTCTGCTGGAACAACTTTAAATTCATTTGGCCACAATCCCACTTCCTGGCCATAATAGAGCACCATGTGCATAAGAAGTGAGTAATGTTCAAAAGTACTTGCTGGGGCATTATTTTTTATTGCAGTTAGACCATAATCCATTCTATTAACAATATAAGCAGCATAATCAAACTGCCTTGCATTGTGGCATTGGATGTCAGTAGCTATGACCATCAAAGGGATTGTCATAAATTCAGGGACCTCTAATCTTAGGACTTGGCCCATAGAATAATAGGTATGTTGTATGTAGGGTTCAAATATTGATACATGAAAAGGAGGCCCATCATCCTCATTGAGGGGCACCAATTCTCCCTCAGCTCTGGGCCTATGAATAGGCAACCTCCATCCATTGTAAGTTATATCCATTCTCCAGTATTCCTTTTCTAAATCCTCATAAATAATGGGGACAGTGCATAAATCATCCAAGTCGAATACTTCACAGATGGCATTTTTTGACAAGTGTATAACAGGCTCCCCTTGTGGGTTGCATATAGCCTTCAGACTTGGGTTATATTGTTTAGCAAGAAGTTGGAGGAGTTCAACATTCAGGCACACATCAGGCACAACTAATTTACCCAAATTCAAATGCCATGGGTTTGATACTGGAGAATTCCTAAATCTTCTGTTGTGGTGGAATTTGAAAAGTTCATACCCTCTGATTGGGGTCCAAATGTTCCCTAGGTGTTTACATTTGTCCTCTAATTTTTCTACTTCTACCCTAAGTTGAGTAGATCTTCTAGCTTTGGGAGTTGACCCTGGTAATTGATCAATCAAATCTTGATTGAGCTTTCTATCCTTTGTTTTTTCTTCAGGGGTTTTATCAATTTTTTGTTTCTTAGGTTTACTTGTATCCCCTTGTGATTTTCTGCCCTTTCCTTTTCCTGGAGTCTCCATTTTTAATCCTTGATAGAAAATCAAAATACAGGCTACAACACAAAGGTTTGTATGTATGTACCTATCATCGGTGGCTGTGATTGAATTCCCCTATTTGCGCTTCAAGTTTCCCCTGTAGTTTCTTCTCAAACAACTCTATTGATTTTAATTATAATGATCTTGGAGGATTTCATCACCGTTTGCATTTAATTGTTCGAGCAGTTCAATATCCTTCATCGTTGTGAAATGTCACATCGTCATAACTCCTTTCATCAGCATGATTTTTATAATGTCTAGGCAATTTTAATATCTCCTTATGGCGCGAACAATCAATCACTATAACCCTTCAATTGTCTCTTCAATGCTACATTAAGTCATATCGGCAGGAGATGTCTATACCTTATCCGACGTGAAAGTGGGCACAATTTCCATCAGCATGACCTCTTTCATCACTGTGTGATTGATATTCCTTTCCGACATGTTAAGTGTTACCGATATGACTATTAGTAAGACTTCTTATCAGTGAGTGTAATCCTCATTTCTATCGAAATGAGATATGTCATCGAGGTAATCTTTTTTAAGTCACCTAATCATGGTTATCTCCCTGATGGCCATTTTATATTCTTTGTCATAGAGAACTTCATGAAGTGTCACCGACACTTTTATCACTGTGACTTATGGGTCGGTAAGACATATAAATTTTGTTCCGACCTATTTAGCTTTGCCAATGGTTCTTATCTATCACATACATTGGTGTGAGCTATGCCAAAATAACTTTTGTTATTCACTGAGACATCGGGGTATCGGGGACTCATAAATCTTTCATCTTGATGTTCATCTCTTGCCGATGACCCCTATTCCTTTTAATTCCATAGGATGCTCGGTGAGAGTTTCACCGAAATACTCTATCGGTATGATGTATACCGTTGGGATGATCTTCGAAGTGTTTACCCGATAGCCTCTAGTCATACCGATCGGTGTGACTGATAGATTTTCTTCCTGACAAAAGGTCATCGGTATTATTTCCTTCATCGGTGACTTTTGCAATCTTCTCTCCGATCCTTGTTTTCACACCGATAGTCATTTCTATTAGTTTCTCATGGATCGGCATAAGTAACAGTAAAGTCTTGCCGATAGTATGAAATTTAAGCCCTTTACACTGTTTGTCATAGACTCTTTTGTGGGATGTATCAATTTTTAATTATGATTTTGGGTGGGATGTTTTATGATTTGGTCAGATATGGAGAGGTGAAAATATAGGAAAATTTTAAATTTTTCCTGTCCCAACAGACCTGAGGACAAAAATGTGATTGGAACTAAATGGGTCTTCCGGAATAAAGTAAATTAAGATGCTGAAGGTGTAAGAAATAATTCAAGGTTGGTACGCAAAGGATATTCTCAAGTGGAAGGAATTGATTTTGAAGAAACTTTTGCTCCGGTGGAAAGAATAGAGGCAGTCAAATTGTTTCTTGCTTTTGCTACTTATAAAGATTTCAAAGTCTATCAGATGGATGTCAAGTCAACAATTCTAAATGGAGAGTTAGAAGAAGTCTACATTGAGAAACTAGAAGGATTTCAGTTGTTTGATCAGAGAGACATGGTCTACAGATTAATGAAAGCATTGTATGGACTCAAACAAGCCCCAAGAGCTTGGTATGTAAGATTAGATAAGTATTTGCTAAAGCTAGGTTATAGCAAAGGCACCGTTGACAGTAATCTCTGTATACGCCTAAAAATGACACGAATCATCCTAAATAAATTTTCTAAATATTTATTCCATTCTTCTATTAATTAAATAAATATTCTAAATTTATTTAATCAATTCACTGTTCCATAATTAAATAAATTCTATTTATTTAATTAAAATTCTTCTAAATGTCCTACACAATTAAATAATCATAAATTATTTAATTAATCCAAATTCCTCTATCCTAAGTTCTAAATTCAAAAATCCACCTCACCTTTACACCTCACCTTTTCCACCTCACCTTTTCCACCTCATCAGGTTGTACATGTAATTAAATATATTTAATATTTAATTACCTATTTTTCTCTCACCCACATGGCCTATTTCTTCTCAAATTAGAAGTTAGTTAACTAATCAATCAAATCTGTTAACTGATTGGTCATTTGAGTTCACTGGTCAATCAATTCAGTCAGTTCCATAATCCACTCTTCTAACTGATCAATCAAGTCTGTTAACTGTTCAGTCAATGGAGTTAACTCTCCAATCAATTTTGTCACATCCCCTCTTTCATGATGGAGCTGGGACACTTGTCACATTTCTACTGGTTGCACATTCCTCAACCATCCTCAGCCGTTGATCTTCATATCTCCTCTCAACCGTTGATTCTCATTCTTCCAAGTCTATAAATGAAGCTTCATCCCCCCATTCTAATCATCCAGGCTTTTGACATCGTTACTCTGCAGAAATATAACCAGCGCGCCTTTGGCACCCATTTGTCATCTACAAGCTTGAGATCACCATTGTTGCATTGGAGCTCACCTTCATTGCATATCACACCATAGCCGTTCACCATCGACTTCCTCAAACAGCTTTAAAAGATTGCACTCTCTGAGGGCTCATCTCATCTGCGAAAGGACGATTCGTGATAGGCGAACAACAGAAGTTTCGAAACGGAAGAGGTTTGCTGTGTTTGTTCATTGCTTTGTTCATTTGAATCTTCTTTGTTTCTCTATTCTGTTGATGTTTGGGTCTTATTTAATTCATTTGATTGATTCGACATTTTACCCTCACATTTTTGGCACCGTCTGTGGGAACTTTATGCATTGATGGTAGGTGGAGGGGACAGCCTTCATGGCGTGGATCCATGGTCTCCCTAGTAGAATATTGTAAGCAAGCTCCCGATCAAGGACTTGGCACACCACATCTTTGATTATCGGTCCAACTTGAATAGGTAGGACAACCGTGCCTTTCGTGGTTCTCTCTTCCTCGTCGTAGGCCTTTATGGTAATCTTCCTCCGTGGATCAACTGCCTGTTCGGAGAACCCCAATGCAAGGACTAGCTTCAAAGTGCAAATATTCAAACTGGCACCCCCATCAATGAGAACCCTCTTGAGGCAGTGCTTGTGTACGAATGCGACAATGTGCAGGGGAGTGTTGTGGGGTTGAGATATGGAAAGGTCATCTTGCTCAGTGAATGATATGGAAGGGGAGGATGTCAGATTACCCACCATGGTTTGAAACTTTTCTTGGGCTAAGTTAGTGGGGATAGTAGTTTCCACTAAGGCTTTCTCAAGAATCTCCTTATGAGAAGGAGATAGATGCAAGAGCTCCAATATGGAAATGTGAGCCAGAGTTTTTTGCAATTGGTCGATGACATTATATGGGCGGGATTTGGACGGAGAAGGTGATGACCTTGGAGGAGTGGTGTTGATCGTGACTCTACCACTGCGGGTAATTATACTACAACCAGTTCTGTTAGGTCCTGGTTGTTGGTTGGGGGATATGACGTTGACTTGCGGAATATGCTCAGAAATGCAGTTAATGGTGTACTCAAAGGGAACGCTTGCATAGTTAGCATTACTCGACCCACTGTTCTAGTTTGGCCTGTTGCGATTGTTGTCATTGTGACCATTGATGTGGTTGTAACCATTGTTGTTGTTGTGACCGCTGTTGTGATTGTTGTTATACGGCCGGTTGTGGTTTAGAAGAGGATCCCGGTAGGCCACATGAGATTCATTGGAGGTATGTTGTTGTGTCCCTCCCTGATTCTGATCCAGTATATCTTGTATGACATTCTTGAGGCGGATACAATTGTTAGTCGTGTGCCCCCTTACTCACAGTAGTCTGTGTCCTTCCAATAGGGAGGTTTGACGATAGGCTCATAGTCACTTGTTGGCGGTAGAGAAATTTCATTGTTAGCCAACAATTTCCTGAGAGCAGACTCTTGAGATTCTCCCAACGGCGTGAATTTTCTCCTTGGATTTGAATTGAACCAAGGTCTAGGTTCCCGAGGGGGTGGCTTGTTGAGTGCACCGTTATTTGCTTCTTCCTTAAGAGTGAATATGGGTTGTTGTTTAGGGGCTGCCGCCTTGGCATCCACTACTCCATCGTTGACCACATTCTTGTTCTTGGTCCAAAACTTTGACTTGTCAGTTGTGTAATTGGAAGGAGGTGTGTCCTTGTAGAGCTTGAGAGTTCCTTTAGCGATCATAGCTTTCTCAATGAATAGCCCCATTTCAATGACTTTGGTGAATGAGGTAGGGCATTGTATCTGAATCTGATAGCTAAGATCGGGATTCAAATTGTGGATAAACATTTCCAATAGTTGTTTCTCAGGCATGTCGTAAGAACACTTACTAGCTAGCTGTCTCCATCGTTGTAAGAAGGTGGCGAAAGACTCACCACCTTTTTGTTTGGTGTTGCATAGGTCTAGCATAGATACTTCGTGTTCTATGTTGTAAGAGAAGTGCGTTATGAATTTATTGACAAGTTCATCAAAAGTTTTGATTCCCGGTGGGAGGCGCGAGAACCACTCCATAGCTTGACCTCCTAAAGATCTTGGGAATAGTCTCATTAAGTAGGTCTCGTTGTGAGCTACTTCTAAACATGCTACAGTGAATTCCCGGATATGATCTCTAGGGTCCCCCTTTCCTTTGTATTTGTCAAATTTCGGGATTCTGAACTGAAAGGGGAATGGTTTCATGACCAAACTCCTGTCAAAGGGGTATGGTGCTATATCTTCCAAGGAGTAGTTCTTGGAACTTGTGCCGATCTTAAGGTTGGAGATTTCTAGCTTTAGACTCTCAATTTGTTGCCTCACATCCGCCATAGGAGCATTTTGATCTATGGGTTGTTTTCCTCTCTCATTGGCCTGGGGGACCGTGTCATTTGTGTCCCTCTCACGTTCATTGTCTGCATTTTCCCTGATGGAGCTAATGTCAAAGTCTGCGGGGAGTTTGATTCCGAGATTAGCAAGATGATGGAAATATTTGGTGGGGTCCTCAAGGAGCACTTTCTCCACTAGGCGTTGGAATTTGCTATCTTGCATGTGTGCCACTAATTCTTCACGAGAAATTTCTTCATCATCATCATCGCGTGGTGGGGCGATGTGATCGGATGAGTCGGCCATTTCAATTAGCTTGTTGTACTGGGATCGAGTAAGAACCATGCAAGGTGGGGTGGGATGAAGTGGACTAGATTTAGAAATTTTGGCAAGGTGCCGACTAAGACTGTAATGAATGGGGTATTTAGGCCAAGACTTGGACAAAGGGTTCTCTCGCTCAATGACTTCAGGTAAGACGGTTGACACAAGACTCTAGCCACTAGCAAGGGTAGTTGATACCAGTCTCACTGTGTAGGGCTTAGTCGTTCAACAAGACTACTAGCAAAGGTACTGTGACCTACTAGGCTTACGTGAATTCACTAATGAAACGAAGAAGGGCCTATGTCGGATCGGTATGGGACAGAATGACGTTGGGGCAAGAGTGACTAGGATAGAAGGTGACGGGGACGACCGACGAAAGAGAGAGAATTGGGTGAAATGGATGAAAATTGACTGCAAGGTTGATTCTGACCTCGAAAAATGAAACTAGGCTGAAATGGGTACTCTGAACAGCTGACGAAAATTTCTCAAAAATAGGGCAAATGCTCACTGTCACACATGCGCAGAAACAGATGTGCAGCAAGAATGGGTAAATGCGCCATAAGTCGCTGTAAAAGCGCCGCTCTGGTGAAGTATGTATGCGCAGTAACATTGTGTAAATGCGCAGCAAGTCGGTGTATATGCGCAGCAAGTCGCTGTAAAAGCACAGCCAAAAAGTGTATATGCGCAGCAGAAAGGTATGTATGCGCAGCCAGTCAGTTCAAAAGTGCAGAAAGTCACTGTGTATGCATAGCAGAAAAGGATATATGCACAGTTCTAGTATTTTTTTGCAAATTTTTGGGATTTTCCTCAGTTTTTGGTATTCTTTGGCTGGAAAAGGTCTTCCTGATCTGATATTTATGAATTAATTTAGCAAGAAAACACGGCAAGCACAAAGAATGTTTTGTAGTTTTCTATTGTTTTTGTAGTTTTTTGACTCTATTGTGGACGAAAGCAAGCACAAAATCCTAGGCGAGAAATGGATTATAAGGGATTTGGGCCACTAAAACAAGAGGTATTTAATTCGGGCAACCGTTCAAGTGGTTACACGTGCGGCGGCGCTACTCTACGTTATGGAGTCTCCCAGCCTCAAAGGGTTACGCCTGAGAGGGTTTTGGGGGAGGTTGGTCGTCGGTGTAACATAACAGCACTCATTGTAGAAGGTTTTCACCTCAAGCACAATTTATTTTAAGTGGCTCGGTAGGGCTTGGCGTTAGCCTGTTACCACTCAGGGTCGTTCCCGCTTGGACAAGCGTGCATCCAAGGGCAGGCCCCTCCTAAAGGTTAAACAAATAGAATGACAAGTCTGGCACTCTGATCACCCAGAAGAGGGGAGAGCATAAGCCTATTGTCATTCGCAAGTACAGAATACACTGATTAATCCACCCTAATTAAAAGATAAAAACTAAATGGGCTAATCTACTCAAACAGAACTTTGAAGTGATTTCAGCAATATTGCAGTGGTTCAGTTTTAAATCCCAGAAAGCAGTAGTGAGTTCAATTTTAAATCCACGTTGCACGAGATTGTTAACTTTGAAATTCAGGTCTCACGATATAGCAATGGTTCATTTTAACTTCAGAAAGCAGTTGTGAGTTCAATTTTAAATCCACGTTGCACGAGATTGTTAACTTTGAAATTCAGGTCTCACGATATAGCAATGGTTCATTTTAACTGCAAGATCAGCGATGAGTTCAATTTTAAATCTTAGATAGCAATAACTTGGAAGTTGTTTGCAATGCAAGCATGAAATAAACCGGTTACTTCCTCCCTAATTAAGACTAGATGAAGATTTGTAATGAACAACCATTTTACTCTTTCCCAGAAAATGAAATGTGAGCTAGTTAGATGCAACTACATGTAACTAAACCTGAGCCTATCCTGCAAAACCGCTCCAGCAAACACCTGTAAAAGGGTTAG
Organism: Cunninghamia lanceolata; assembly: GCA_027924645.1. NCBI lineage: Eukaryota > Viridiplantae > Streptophyta > Pinopsida > Cupressales > Cupressaceae > Cunninghamia > Cunninghamia lanceolata. The sequence continues at coordinate 2,342,807 of BSBN01000554.1, read as the reverse complement.
CGTTAGCCAAAATCCTCTAGAAAAGTACTAAAACCTGAGCCAGTTACAAATGCGCAACTTCAGTGATCAGATGCGTAGAAGTGATCAACAGAAGCGCAGCATTAACGAATGCACCGTAGTTTTGAATATATGCGCCGTTAAAATGGATAAATGCGTAGTTTTAATGTATGCGCAGCAACAATTTTCAGAAGCGCCGTAATAGTCAACAGATGCGCAGTTATAACAGATGCGCAGTAACAGTCTATGAAAGTGCAGTAACAGTCAACAAATGCGCAGTTTTAACAAAAGCGCCGTAACAGTCTGTAAAAGTGCAGCAAGAATACACAGATGTGCATGATTTTCAAAAGCGCCGTAACAGTCTTCAAAAGTGAGACTGGTATCGACTACCCTTGCTAGTGGCTAGAGTCTGGTGTCAACCGTCTTACCTAAAGTCATTGAGCAAGAGAACCCTTTGTCCAAGTCTTGGCCTAAATACTCCATTCATTACAGTCTTAGTCGGCACCTTGCCAAAATTTCTAAATCTAGTCCACTTCATCCCACCCCACCTTGCATGGTTCTTACTCGATCCCAGTACAACAAGCTAATTGAAATGGCCGACTCATCCGATCACATCGCCCCACCACGCGATGATGATGAAGAAATTTCTCGTGAAGAATTAGTGGCACACATGCAAGATAGCAAATTCCAACGCCTAGTGGAGAAAGTGCTCCTTGAGGACCCCACCAAATATTTCCATCATCTTGCTAGTCTCAGAATCAAACTCCCTGCAGACTTTGACATTAGCTCCATCAGGGAAAATGCAGACAATGAACGTGAGAGGGACACAAATGACACGGTCCCCCAGGCCAATGAGAGAGGAAAACAACCCATAGATCAAAATGCTCCTATGGTGGATGTGAGGCAACAAATTGAGAGTCTAAAGCTAGAAATCTCCAACCTTAAGATTGGCACAAGTTCCAAGAACTACTCCTTGGAAGATATAGCACCATACCCCTTTGACAGGAGTTTGGTCATGAAACCATTCCCCTTTCAGTTCAGAATCCCGAAATTTGACAAATACAAAGGAAAGGGGGACCCTAGAGATCATGTCCGGGAATTCACTGCAGCATGTTTAGAAGTAGCTCACAACGAGACCTACTTAATGAGACTATTCCCAAGATCTTTAGGAGGTCAAGCTATGGAGTGGTTCTCACGCCTCCCACCGGGAATCAAAACTTTTGATGAACTTGTCAATAAATTCATAACGCACTTCTCTTACAACATAGAACACGAAGTCTCTATGCTAGACCTATGCAACACCAAACAAAAAGGTGGTGAGTCTTTCGCCACCTTCTTACAATGATGGAGACAGCTAGCTAGTAAGTGTTCTTACGACATGCCTGAGAAACAACTATTGGAAATGTTTGTCCACAATTTGAATCCCGATCTTAGCTATCAGATTCAGATACAATGCCCTACCTCATTCACCAAAGTCATTGAAATGGGGCTATTCATTGAGAAAGCTATGATCGCTAAAGGAACTCTCAAGCTCTACAAGGACACACCTCCTTCCAATTACACAACTGACAAGTCAAAGTTTTGGACCAAGAACAAGAATGTGGTCAACAATGGAGTAGTGGATGCCAAGGCGGCAGCCCCTAAACAACAACCCATATTCACTCTTAAGGAAGAAGCAAATAACGGTGCACTCAACAAGCCACCCCCTCGGGAACCTAGACCTTGGTTCAATTCAAATCCAAGGAGAAAATTCATGCCGTTGGGAGAATCTCAAGAGTCTGCTCTCAGGAAGTTGTTGGCTAACAATGAAATTTCTCTACCGCCAACAAGTGACTATGAGCCTATCGTCAAACCTCCCTATTGGAAGGACACAGACTACTGCGAGTAAGGGGGCACACGACTAACAATTGTATCCGCCTCAAGAATGTCATACAAGATATACTGGATCAGAATCAGGGAGGGACACAACAGCATACCTCCAATGAATCTCATGTGGCCTACCGGGATCCTCTTCTAAACCACAACCGGCCGTATAACAACAATCACAACAGTGGTCACAACAACAACAATGGTTACAACCACATCAATGGTCACAATGACAACAATCGCAACAGGCCAAACCAGAACAGTGGGTCGAGTAATGCTAACTATGCAAGCGTTCCCTTTGAGTACACCATTAACTGCATTTCTGAGCATGTTCCGCAAGTCAAAGTCATATCCCCCAACCAACAACCAGGACCTAACAGAACTGGTTGTAGTATAATTACCTGCAGTGGTAGAGTCATGATCAACACCACTCCTCCAAGGTCGTCACCTTCTCCGTCCAACTCCTGCCCATATAATGTCATCGACCAATTGCAAAAAACTCCGGCTCACATTTCCATATTGGAGCTCTTGCGTCTATCTCCTTCTCATAAGGAGATTCTTGAGAAAGCCTTAGTGGAAACTACTGTCCCCACTAACTTAGCCCAAGAAAAGTTTCAAACCATGGTGGGTAATCTGACATCCTCCCCTTCCATATCATTCACTGAGTAAGATGACCTTTCCGTATCTCAACCCCACAACACTCCCCTGCACATTGTCGCATTCATACACAAGCACCGCATCAAGAGGGTTCTCATTGATGGGGGTGCCGGTTTGAATATTTGCACTTTGAAGCTAGTCCTTGCATTGGGGTTCTTCGAACAGGCAGTTGATCCACGGAGGAAGATTACCATAAAGGCCTACGACGAGGAAGAGAGAACCACGAAAGGCACGGTTGTCCTACCTATTCAAGTTGGACCGATAATCAAAGATGTGGTGTGCCAAGTCCTTGATCAGGAGCTTGCTTACAATATTCTACTAGGGAGACCATGGATCCACGCCATGAAGGCTGTCCCCTCCACCTACCATCAATGCATAAAGTTCCCACACGATGGAAAGCAGGTCACCATACAAGGCGACCCTGATCCCTACCAACACTGCAATTCTTTCCAAGCAAAACCTGAATGTGTCATACCCAACAATCGAGCCCACATTTCCCCTACCTTGCAACAGGACCATTCTGCTGAAGCTTCCTCCTCACGGCCTAAACCAATGAAAATCACCATGAAAGAAAATGGCGTGGGGGAATACCAGATTGAGCACAGCCTCAACCTTGCAAAAATGCCCCTGTCTCCTCGCTCCTTTGGCCAGCCCAAGCATCAACCCAGGCATTTTCCAAAGCCCTCTGCTCCTCCTATAACTCCCGCAAACCCCTTTGTAAAATGGGGGACCTTATCCGATGAATCAGAGGAGCGAGATCTCTTGCAATGGCTTTATGCCGAAGAAGAAAACACACCCCAAGATCCACCCAGACTCCCTACAGAGCTCTATGGGCAAGGTGAGACCATCTTGCATAGGATGGGATATGAAGGACAAGGCCCTATCGGCCTCAGAAAAGAAGGGATCATTGAACCTATACAACCTTCTTCCTCCTCTTCGGCTAGAAACACCACTGGCTTGGGATACAAAGGCAAGGGTAAAGCCAAGGAAAATGCCTGTCTTGTGGAGACAATCCAAACACCCCAAGAGGACAGTGACACAGATTCAGATGAGTCGAATGAGTATGAGTGGGACGAGCTAACAGAGCACTCCTACGATGACAAGGAGATCGACACCATCCAAACTCTTAGCCCTTACCATGAGAGACAAACGCAACGGGATAGACCACTGGAGTCTGATTTGCCCCTCCCTGAGAGTATGGCTTTCGAGGAAAGTTTCGATTCCATTGCGATAAACAACTTGGAGGAAAGTACCACCCAGAACACTACCCCCACCTGTGCTCCTAGTATTTCCATCCACACTATCAATGAATCAGGTCTTTCATCTGACTCCCTTCCCCTCTTGCATCCTGACCTTATTGACTGGGATCTGCAAGGAACCCCCCAATTAGATATGTTCCAGAACGATGATGCCTACATTGACTATATGGGACTTCGAGATCACTTACCAAAAGGAGATCATAAAGCCAGTTTCGCTATCGAACTCAATACTGTAGCTTACTTCGGGGAGGGTGCCAAGCCTTCTAGTCGCAAAAATGTAAAGATCAAAAAGGGATCTGATGGTGAAAACTGCCATACGGCAGTGTCAGATCATAAAACGGTAAAAAGAAAGGACGTATCTGAAGGTGAAAACCCAACTGTGGCACCTGACGATGGAATGCTTGACACCCTCCCAAGTGATATGTATCAAGAAAGGTCACAGTTCGTGGTAGAGCCAACGGAGCCAGTGAACATTGGAACCGAAGAGCAGCCTCAAATTATCCACTTTGCAAAATCTCTAACGCCGCCTGAGAAAACTAGGTTTGTACCATTCTTTAAAAAGAAGAGAGGCAACTTTGCTTGGTCATATGCCGACATGCCAGGTTTGGACCCAAACCTGATCCTACATCACTTGCCATTGGATCCAGGGGTGAAGCCCGTAAAGCAAAAACTGAGAAAGATGCATCCCCATATAGCCCTTCTGGTCAAGTAATTCTATCCGGTGGTCGACATGTCTTCTGGGAGGTAAGACAGCAGGCAACTTATCCAGCATCACGTCTGCATAGGCTCTATGACATCCGCAACGGCTTCTGGATTCGAAGACTCAGCTAGCTCGTCTTCATCCCAATCTCCAAGAATGGCAGCAAGAAACATTGAGTCGACATCTTTTCAGACTGCCTTGTTCAGGCTGAGAGCGGACACCACACTCTTTTCAACCTTTTCCTTAACAATTTTGACCATGCTCAAATTATTTGGATCCATGAACAGCATCATATCCAGATGGGGTATTAGACCAACTTGACCTTTGCAGAAAAACTCCTGCCCCAAGATGAGCTCGAAGTCTTCCATCTCTATGACCACCAAGTTGACCCTGATCCCTACCAACACTGCAATTCTTTCCAAGCAAAACCTGAATGTGTCATACCCAACAATCGAGCCCACATTTCCCCTACCTTGCAACATGACCATTCTGCTGAAGCTTCCTCCTCACGGCCTAAACCAATGAAAATCACCATAAAAGAAAATGGCGTGGGGGAATACCAGATTGAGCACAGCCTCAACCTTGCAATAATGCCCCTGTCTCCTCGCTCCTTTGGCCAGCCCAAGCATCAACCCAGGCATTTTCCAAAGCCCTCTGCTCCTCCTATCACTCCCGCAAACCCCTTTGTAAAATGGGGGACCTTATCCGATGAATCAGAGGAGCGAGATCTCTTGCAATGGCTTTACCTTGAAGAAGAAAACACACCCCAAGGTCCACCCAGACTCCCTACAGAGCTCTATGGGTGAGGTGAGACCATCTTGCATAGGATGGGATATGAAGGACAAGGCCCTATCGGCCTCAGAAAAGAAGGGATCATTGAACCTATACAACCTTCTTCCTCCTCTTCGGCTATAAACACCACTGGCTTGGGATACAAAGGCAAGGGTAAAGCCAAGGAAAATGCCTGTCTTGTGGAGACAATCCAAACACCCCAAGAGGACAGTGACACAGATTCAGATGAGTCGAATGAGTATGAGTGGGACAAGCTAACAGAGCACTCCTACGATGACAAGGAGATCGACACCATCCAAACTCTTAGCCCTTACCATGAGAGACAAACGCAACGGGACAGACCACTGGAGTCTGATTTGCCCCTCCCTGAGAGTATGGCTTTCGAGGAAAGTACCACCCAGAACACTACCGCCACCTGTGCTCCTAGTATTTCCATCCACACTATCAATGAATCAGGTCTTTCATCCGACTCCCTTCCCCTCTTGCATCCTGAGCTTATTGACTGGGATCTGCAAGGAACCCCCCAATTAGATATGTTCCAGAACGATGATGCCTACATTGACTATATGGGACTTCGAGATCACTTACCAAAAGGAGATCATAAGGCCGGTTTCGCTATCGAACTCAATACTGTAGCTTACTTCGGGGAGGGTGACAAGCCTTATAGTCGCAAAAATGTAAAGATCAAAAAGGGATCTGACGGTGAAAACTGCCATGCGGCAGGGTCAGATCATAAAACAGTAAAAAGAAAGGACGTATCTGAAGGTGAAAACCCAACTGTGGCACCTGACGATGGATTGCTTGACACCCTCCCAAGTGATATGTATCAAGAAAGGTCACAGATCGTGGTAGAGCCAACAGAGCCAGTGAACATTGGAACCGAAGAGCAGCCTCAGATTATCCACTTTGCAAAATCTCTCACGCCGCCTGAGAAAACCAAGTTTGTACCATTCTTTAAAAAGAAGAGAGGCAGCTTTGCTTGGTCATATGCCGACATCCCAGGTTTGGACCCAAACCTGATCCTACATCACTTGCCATTGGATCCAGGGGTGAAGCCCGTAAAGCAAAAACTGAGAAAGATGCATCCCCATATAGCCCTTCTGGTCAAGGAAGAACTCAAGAAATTGCTAGACGTGGGGTTCATCAGGGCCATAGATTACCCCGAATGGATATCAAACATCGTGCCAGTGTCTAAACTAGATGGCAGGGTTCGACTATGCAACGATTTTTGAGACTTAAACAAAGCATGCCGCAAGGATGACTTTCCCTTGCCTAACATCGATATCATAGTCGACCTCACGGCAGGACATACAATGCTGTCACTCATGGATGGATTCTCAGGGTACAACCAGATCAAAATAGCACCAAAGGATCAGCACAAAACCGCTTTCACTTGTCCATGGGGTACCTTTTGCTGGAATGTCATGCCATTTGGGTTGAAAAACGCAGGTGCTACATATCAGTGGGCCGTGACAACCATATTCCACGACATGATGCATGTGACCATGGAAGATTATGTTGATGATATCTTGGCAAAATCACTCACCAGGGACTCACACCTAGACACATTAGAAAAAGTCTTCCAACGGTTGGACCAATTCCAAGTAAAATTGAACCCGAAGAAATGTGTGTTTGGGGTCACATCAGGCAAGCTGCTAGGCTTCATCGTGTCAGCAAACGGCATAGAAGTAGACCCGGCCAAGGTCAAAGCAATCATGGACATGCCTCCGCCCAAAACTCTAACACAGTTGAGATCCTTACAGGGCAAGCTACAGGCCATCTGCAGGTTCATCTCACAGATGGCAGACAAGTGCCATCCTTTCAGCCATCTCCTACATAAGAACGTTCCATTTAAATGGGATGAGCAGTGCGAAGAGGCATTCAACAAGCTCAAGGAGTACCTCATGAATCCTCCTATACTCATGCCTCCGATCCAAGGAAAACCTTTGATTCTCTACATATCTGCTACACCTACTGCCCTTGGGGCTCTCCTAGCACAGCAAGACTATGAGAACAAGGAAAGAGCTGTGTACTACATCAGTCGAACCTTAGTGGGCTACGAGTTGCAGTACTCGTAGGTGGAACGTTCATGCCTTGCGGTGGTTTTTGCCTCACAAAAACTCCAACACTACATGTTGGCACATCCTGTCAAACTCATTGCCAAGATCGACCCACTAAAATATCTTCTCAGCAAAGCAGCTCTCACAGGTCGACTAGCCAAATGGGTTATGCTTCTTAGCGAATATGATATAGAGTATGTGGGCAGAAAAGCCATCAAGGGGCAAATCATCGCTGACCAACTAGCTGAGGCACCGTTACAGGATACTTCGCCAATGCAGTTTGAGTTCCCTGATGAGTCTTTATTCACTCTGTCAACATCTCCTTGGAAACTCTACTTCGACGGGTCTTACACCAACCATGGATCGGGGGCAGGTATCTTGTTTATCACTGCCCAAGGTGACACAATTCCAAAGTCCTACAGGTTGTTATTTCCATGCACTAACAATATAGCGGAGTATGAGGCCTTGGTAATTGGTCTCAAGATGGCTACTGAGTGGAAAATCCAAGCACTATGTGTCTATGGTGATTCTCAGCTTGTCATAAACCAGGTCAACAACGAGTATCAGACCAAAGATGAGAAGCTCATCCCATACAAGCGGATGGTCGACGACCTCAAAGCACATTTTGGGACCATCTCGTTTGAGCAAATACCCAGAATAGAGAACAAAGCAGCAGATGCAATGGCGACCATAGCCTCTCTTCTTGAGATACCTGAACATGAGTCACGGTATGAGTTCTTAGTAGAAACAATTCGACAACCGGCTTATGATCTCCTCGACACCCATTCCATTTGCCACCTAGTAGGATCTGATTCGCCTTGGTACGGTAAGACCTACACTTACCTCAAGGACAATATCCTTCCTTTGGACCTCTCTTCCAACCAAAAACGAACCTTCATCTGACAAGCCTCCCGTTACACCATTATCGCCAATACCCTTTACCGACGTGGTCTGGATGGTACTTTACTCCGTTGTCTAGAACCAGAAGAATCTGTAACTGCCTTGCGAGACGTGCACGAAGGGATCTGCGGAACACACTCCAGCGGTCCTTCCTTAGCTAAGAAACTCATGCGTTTGGGTTATTACTGGCCCAACATGGAAATGGATTCATATCAGTTCGTCAAAAAGTGCAAACAGTGCCAGATACATGGGAACCTGATTCATGCACCTGCTCAGGAGTTGAGACCTCTAACGACACCCTGGCCCTTTTGCCAGTGGGGACTTGACCTCGTGGGAAAGATTCATCCACCTTCCTCCAACGGCCATAAATTCATCATAACCGCCACTGAGTACTTTACAAAGTGGATTGAAGCTGTTCCCTTATCAACCGTCACAGGAAAACAAATCTCCTCTTTCATTCTGAATTACATTATCTGCCGATATGGCATCCCTTCATCCATCATAATGGATAACGGGAGACCCTTCAAAAATCAGGATGTCCAAGAGCTTTGTGAGCATTTTAAAATCCAACATCGTTTCTCCACCCCATATTACCCCCAAGGTAATGGCCAAGCTGAGGCATCGAACAAAACCATTCTGAAAATCCTAAAGAAGACTGTCAATGACGCTGGTTACGATTGGCACGTCCAACTCAATCCCGCTCTGTGGGCCTACAGAACCAGCATACGCACTCCCATAGGTGCTACACCCTACGCCCTCGTCTATGGTTCCGAAGCCATCCTTCCCATTGAGGTCAAACTCCCATCCCTTCAGGTGTCATTGAAAGGTCTCATATCAGACGAAGAGTACAGAGTCTCCAGACTACAAGAGCTAGAACTGCTAGAGGAAAGGCGCCAAAAAGCTTTTGACCATCTCAAAGCCTATCAACAGATGATGTCAAGAAGCTACAACCACAAGGTTAGACCAAGATGCTTCAAGGTTGGGGACATCATCCTAAGAGAGAACCCTCGCAATCAGCAGGACAGAGAAAAGAAAGGTAAGTTCGAGCCTAACTGGCTTGGACCCTATGTAATTGTAGCGGCTTACGGATCGGGGGCATATCAGTTGGCCACATCGGAAGGTGAGTTGTTTGATGATCCAACCAACAGCATGCACCTTCGCCGGTTCTATACCTAGGAGAACCCCAATGCAAGGGGGGCACAATAAAGTCAAAAAATCAAAAAAGTCAAAAAAAGTTACAAAGAGAAAATACAAAAACAAAAAAATTGAAAAAAGAGAAAATACAAAAAAAAAAAATCGTCCTTTGGTGAAAACCTGGCAAACAGGCGCCTTGGATAGGTATCATGAGGAAAACCTGGCAATCAGGCGTCATGTTACTTTCTAGCTTCTCATGCAAATAAAAACAAGTGATGAAAACCTGGTAAACAGGCGTTACTTGTGACAAACCGCATTCTCCATCTTTGGGAATCCAATCACCTTGAGCCCATTCTTGCTCTATTTTTCCCATTCAACCCATATCCATCCCACAAATAAACACTTGACAGTTACCTATCATGGCTTGATACTCACCTTGTGGCCTTGTCAACCAAGGTTTTGTCCCATACTGTCCCGTCAATGTAAGCCTAGTGTAGTGTCTCTCGTCGGTGTCTATGGTCCGAGTCCGTGAACTACGTTGCCTCTGCGTCGTCACGTAGGCAAGGCCATTTCGCAATGAGCCCCCGAGGCACTAGGTCAGTCCCTTAGGGTCAGTCTTCTCAATAAGGATTGTGCAACCTTCTCATCAAGTAAGCAAATGCAAGCAAACACCCGCGCTTCAAGCAAAAACCTTGACTATGAGCATCTTAACCTATCCAATGCAAAGCAAATACCCAAGGTCTTCTAAATGATTTTATGCAAATTAAGGCAAGAAATAAACACATATCAACGCAAATATGCTTTTGTAGATTGGAAACTAGGGTTAAGTTACAGAGTCTTGATTTTTGCTATCATACCTTCCTATGCTACTCAAGGATGCCAAAAGCTACAGATGCTATGATGGGGGCATGATTATTTTCTTTGTTTGCTATTTGGGGATTAAACTTTAGTAATGTGAAGCCTTGTCTAAGGACATGACCGGCAAAAGATCATCGAGGACATCAAAGGTCTAACATGAACGGGGGCAATCCTTGCTTGTTGAAACGCAAGAGGTACTCAGGTCATCTAGATTCAAATTTTGACTAGATGCTTGTATTAACTTGCTAAATCACAATCCATGTAAGCGATACTCAGGTCATCTCGGTTCAATTATACCTAGATGCTTGTATTCACTTACAACATTTCAGAAAAGTACCCAAAAAAAAAAATGCCCAATGATGAAATAAAGCACTCCAATAGAAAAGCATCCATCCTATATCCATTTATACATCCATACCATACCCCATGCAATAAAGATCCAACAATGCAGAGTATCAATGTTTACAAAAGCTTGCGAGTCCTTCTATCGAGTCTTTCTTCTATCAATCCTATTTCTATCTATCATCGTATCTTTCATCCTTGTCCAGTCAGTCTGAGCAATGATCCAAATGCAAGCTCCATCCTTAATCCATACCAATCAAGTCAAGTCAATCTTGCACAAATGATCCACTCACAATCAGTGGTCTTGATCCTTGTCTGGTCGTAAACCAACTCGATCAGTTAATCAATCAATTGTCTTATACAGGATGTTGCATTGTCAAAATCAGACCAATACACGCGTCTTACATGACATGCTTCATTTCCTGGAACCAGACACTATCCTTCATGTTGCTCTAGGGATCCATCATTCCCCACCATGACAACACACCTGCCGTGTTGGTCTAGGGATACATCGTTCCCCGCCATGACAACACTGTCGTATATCATTGGTTTACCACTTGACAGGGGCAATACCTTGTTTGTTCTTGTGTCATTGGTGCATACTTGCTTGCTTTCTTGTGTGTGTCATCATTCCATCTTGCATCGCGTATCATTCGACTCTTTCTTCAACCAATTTCTTCATTCTAACCTAGCTTCCCTTCCTCTTCGTGAGATTGTCTATCTCATGCCTTCTGCCTCCTTCCCGTCTAATCTCCCGAGGGGGCATCCTATCGTCATTGAACTTGTACCAGGGGCAAACTGGGGCATGTATCACTATCAGACTATCGATTTCTTTGAAGCAACGCTGTAAACTGCATTGCATCAAAGAGGGGCAAAATGTATACGCCTAAAAATGACACGAATCATCCTAAATAAATATTCTAAATATTTATTCCATTCTTCTATTAATTAAATAAATATTCTAAATTTATTTAATCGATTCACTGTTCCATAATTAAATAAATTCTATTTATTTAATTAAAATTCTTCTAAATGTCCTACACAATTAAATAATCATAAATTATTTAATTAATCCAAATTCCTCTATCCTAAGTTCTAAATTCAAAAATCCACCTCACCTTTACACCTCACCTTTTCCACCTCACCTTGTCCACCTCATCAGGTTGCACATGTAATTAAATATATTTAATATTTAATTACCTATTTTTCTCTCACCCACATGGCCTATTTCTTCTCAAATCAGAAGTTAGTTAACTAATCAATCAAATCTGTTAACTGATTGGTCATTTGAGTTCACTGGTCAATCAATTCAGTCAGTTCCATAATCCACTCTTCTAACTGATCAATCAAGTCTGTTAACTGTTCAGTCAATGGAGTTAACTCTCCAATCAATTTTGTCACATCCCCTCTTTCATGATGGAGCTGGGACACTTGTCACATTTCTACTGGTTGCACATTCCTCAACCATCCTCAGCCGTTGATCTTCATATCTCCTCTCAGCCGTTGATTCTCATTCTTCCAAGTCTATAAATGAAGCTTCATCCCCCCATTCTAATCATCCAGGCTTTTGACATCGTTACTCTGCAGAAATATAACCAGCGCGCCTTTGGCACCCATTTGTCATCTACAAGCTTGAGATCACCATTGTTGCATTGGAGCTCACCTTCATTGCATATCACACCATAGCCGTTCACCATCGACTTCCTCAAACAGCTTTAAAAGATTGCACTCTCTGAGGGCTCATCTCATCTGCGAAAGGACGATTCGTGATAGGCGAACAACAGAAGTTTCGAAACGGAAGAGGTTTGCTGTGTTTGTTCATTGCTTTGTTCATTTGAATCTTCTTTGTTTCTCTATTCTGTTGATGTTTGGGTCTTATTTAATTCATTTGATTGATTCGACATTTTACCCTCACAATCTCTACTTCAAGATTGATCATGAGAATATTCTAATTGTTGAGGTATTTGTTGATGATATCATTTTTGGTGGAAAAGAGAGTATGTACAAAACATTTGCTGATCAGATGCAAAGTGAATTTGAGATGTCCATGTTTGCTGAAATGAACTTCTTCTTAGGTCTACAAATCACTCAGTTAGATAAAGGTATCTTTATATATCAGTCTAAGTATGTGGAAGAATTGTTGAAGAAGTTTGGAATGGAAGATTCAAAGCTAGTAGGTACGCCTATGGTAACTGGATGTAAGTTGAGTAAAGATGATGACTCCCCTAAGGCAAATCAGAAAAGGTATAGATCAATGATTGGACAACTGCTCTGACTTAGACTAGACCTGATATCATGAATGCAGTTGGGCTTGTCACTAGATTCCAAGCTAATCCTAAAGGATCCCATGTTGTAGTAGTCAAGAGAATTTTTAGATATCTCAAAGGGACAATCGATTATGGATTATGGTATCCAAAGGATAATGACTTCACTCTACATGCATATACAGATGCTGATTGGGTAGGAGATGTGGATGACAAAAAAAGCACTAGTGGTGGTGCATTCTTCTTGGGAAGTAGATTGGTCTCTTGGCTAAGAAAAAAGTAGGAGGCAAATTCCCTATCTACAACAGAGGTAGAGTATATAGAAACATCAAACAATTGTACTCAAGTTCTGTGGATGAAGAAAATGTTAAAGGACATTAGAATTGTGTTTGAGAAGCCTATCACAATCTTTTGTGATAATTCAAGTGCAATAAGCATCTCAAAGAATCTAGTGTTGCATTCAAAGATAAAGCATATATCCATCAAGTTTCATTTCTTGAAAAAGAAGGTAAATGAGAATGAAGTCAAGTTGGAGTTTGTATCTTCAAAGGATCAGATTGTGGATATTTTCACTAAGCCTCTTCCCAAGGATACTTTTGAGTATCTCAGATAGAAGTTAGGGGTTATTACCCCTCCTGATTAGAGCTAAGATGCACTAAGGTGCATCAATCTGGTGGAATTCACAGTCATATCTTGTGATCTGAATTGATGTTAAGGAGATACTACTCAGGGGGAGTAGGCAGTATGAAAATTTTGGGATCAATCTAAAATAAAAAGGGAGAAAAGATTGCAAATATGTGCCCTTTGCCATTAATGTCAAAGGGGGAGAGAAGTTCATGTGAAAAACTAGTTGCTGATGAAAGAGGGAGCAGTGAAGAAAGTGATTGCAGAAGTGATAAGAGAAAGGGGGAGAAGGTCTTGTCTTGACGGTCAAATCTATTTTTCACATCATATGTTACCATCAATGACAAAGGGGGAGATTGTTGTAAATATGTGCCTAAGCGGTGTTGTCATTGATGTCAACATATCCTTGTTGCCATTGGTGTCAACTGTATCCTATTTTGCTACCTATATAGAAGACTGGATTGTTGAGGATATTGAGAAAATTAATGAGGATCAATGTATACGGACCATATGGCTAAGTAGAGGATTATCTGAAGAAGCTCCAATTAAGTTTTGAAGGGTTCACATGAAGATTTGAAGAAGCTATGGCCATCTGAGTTGAACCAGTTTTGTAGTGTTTAGAACAGATAGAGTGACATGAAAGAGGTCCAGATTGTTTCGGATATGTCAAATGATGATCTACGGATCTAGAGGCATGTTTGGGAATTCAGTGTGTATGATCCATTCAAGTGGTTCATGGTTTGGAGGTCTGCAAGAAATATTTCTAATGTGACAGTCATGGCAGATAGTGTTCTTGAGGTTCCGGAGGAAGATGCAAGTGATTCTGATGATTTGGAGGAGTGTGAATGTTTTTGTTGAATTCAATGTGCTTGTGGGGGTCTCTGGATTATGTGACTACTATGATGGAGGTCTGCATTGAATTTTGAGCTTGTCAATGAAGATTTCCTTCTTGGTGTTGTTGTTCTTCCCAGTCTTGGCCGACTGGATGATTCAAGCGTGTTGTGGATGATCTAAGAGCAATTCTACGAAGCGTGGCATGTTGATCAAGGAAGATTTGAGTCTCAGTTATGTTTGACTGACAGCTTAGTGATTCACATTAAGTTACATGCTTGTAGTTCCAACCTTGATGTTCATTCCAGGGTTGATGAAGCATATAAATACTTGTTGATGAGTTGCGGAAAATTATCCTTGTGTGAAAATAATAAAATCCAAAGAAAGGATCAAAGGCAGAGCAGAGAAGAGAAGTAGAAGAACAAGTGATGTTTAGGATGAATAATTAGAGAAGAAGTATTTAGGGCAGAGCAAAAGTTGTCTGAGCATTCAATGAAACTGAACCAGACATGAAGTAGATGCTATTTATCAGTTAATTCTTTCTATATTAAACATAAGTTTTGTAGGCAGTGAGTCTATCTTGAGAAGTGAGCTTTGGATAGTGAGCCTGAAGGCATGTGCCTTCTCTTTTCTTCTAAGTACTTTTAATAGCGTACGAATCTTGTGGGTTAACCCCCACCGTGGTTTTCCCTTAACCGGGTTTCCATGTAAAAATTCTAGTGTTATGTGTGCTTAATTTATTTATGCCCTTGTGTTGTTGATTCATGCTTTAATGTTTATTTGATTGAAAGTTGTTAAAAAGGATTAAAAATAGAAAAGGTTAAAATTATAGGACAACTGATTCACCCCCCCTCTTAGTTGTCTGGACTAATGCCAATAACTATATGCAGATGCATCTTCCATAGCTTTTGTTTTACTAGTTTAGCTCCTGGAGCTAGTGAAAGTGATGCATTATGAGATTTGGATCAAGTCCAGGCATATTCGCATAGGACCAAGCAAAATTTATCTATCTTTGTTTGAAGAATTGGATGAATTCCTTCTTTTCTTTCTCAGATAAAGATTTTGCTAGATAGATTATCTTTGGATTGTCTTCTGTACCAATGTTGACAAGTTCTGCTGGTTCTATCAAAACTGGGGACCTTTCCTGATGTGTAAGGTTGGGGAGAGTGTCAATCATTTCATCCTTTGGCACCTCAGAGAGGTTTTCACCATTAGATACACCCTTTATTTTATCTTTTTCATGATCTAATACTACCACAGAGTGGTTTCACCATTAGATCTATTTTTTATTTTTACATTTTTGCGGCTAAAAGGCTTGGCACTCTCTCCAAAATAAGCCATGTCATTGAGTTCTATAGTAAATCCATCTTTATGATCTCCTAATGGTAAGTGATCCCTTCGTTCTAGATAGTCAATAATAACATCGTCATTTTGAAAGGTATCTAGTTTGGGGGCCTCTTGTAGTTCCCAATCTATAAGTTCGGGATGTACTAATGGTAGAGGATCATCGGGTTGGTCTGATTCAAGGGTAATGATGGTAAGGACAGAGGAGTTGTCTAGGTTTGTGGGGGTATTTACAAGGTCTAAAATAGTACTCTCCTCAATATTATCTATAAAGTGTGACATCCAACCTTCCTCTTGGGACTCACTATCAGTATTTTGCAAATTGAACTCTAGCGGTCTAGACCTTGAGCTTTAACCCTCATGGTATGTATTTGTTGGGCTATATGTTTGAACCACATCAATACCTTTATCTTCACAAGATATCTCAAAAAGACCTTCTCATTCCCATTCATTAGAGTTTGTTTCACTCCCCTCCTGCAATTTGTGAATTTGCTCAACTAGATTGGTGGTAACCTTTTCCTTGTCTTTTCCTTTGTACCCTAGCCCTGTAGTGTCTCTTGCCAATAAGGAAGAAGCTTGTATTTGTTCCATGATACCTTCTTTTCTCAAGCCTATGAGACTATGACCATCATATCCCATTCTCTGCAAGATAGTAAAACCTGGGCCATACTGATCAGTTTGTAATTGGGGTTGTTGATCTTGTAGCATGGATTCACTATATTCTTCTTTATATAGCCATTGAAGGACATCTTTTTCATCACTTTCATCTGATAGATTACCCCATTTGATAAAAGTACCTTTAGGAGTCTTTAATGACTGTGGTTTGTCTATAGATGGTTTTCCATAAGACTTTGGTGATAGGGGTAGTTTTGCAAGACAAAATGTTTGCTCAATGGAATACTCTCCTATCCCTTTATCTTTGAGTTTGACTTTTACTTCGGTGGTTTTGGATGTAGAAGGTATTGAACTTGGGTCAATAAGGGCTGTAGAAGATGATCTTTCATGGTTGGTAGGTATGACAACTTCAAGCTTTAGTTTGATGGTGTTGCAGTATTGAAATGGATCGAGATCACCTTTAATAGTAATCTCTTGGCTGTTGTAGGGAAGATTTATACATTGATGATAAGTGGATGGTACAACCTTCATCACATGTATCCAAGGTCAGCCAAGGAGAATATTGTAGGCTAGTTCCATGTCAAGGACTTGGCAAACCACGTCTTTCTCTACTAGTCCAACTTGTACTGACAAAACAATAGTGTCTTTAAAGGTTCTTTCTTTCTCATCATATGCCTTGATTATAATCTTCTTCTTTGGATCAACGACATTCTCGGAGAACCCTAATGCAAGGATTAATTTTAATGTGCATATATTTAAACCTGCCCCTCCATCTATAAGGACCTGTTTTATTCTATGTTTATGAATGAGGGATTCGATGTGAAGAAATGGATTGTGAGGTTGAGTAATGGACATGTCTTTTTTGGTAAAAGATAGAAAATGGGGTGTAGTGAGATGTCCTACCATGGCTTGAAATTGCTCTTGGTCAAGATTTGTTGGCACGGTGGTTTCCAATAGAGCTTTTTCTAGGATAGCCTTATGGGATGGTGAAAGGTGCAAAATCTCCAATATAGATATATGTGTAGATGTCTTTTGGAGTTGGTCTAGAACATTATATTGATTGGATATGGAAGGTGGTTTAGGTGGATCCCTTTGGAGAGTAATCTTTCCACAATGAGTGGTAACATTACAATCGGGCTTGTTATTTATAGTAATTACATTTACATGTGAGTCACTTTCAGATATGTGGTTAACGGTGTATTCATATGATAAATTCGTGTAATTGGCATTGTTACCACCATTATTATTTTGTTTATTTTGTTTAGAGGGACCTCCCTTCTCATATTTAGGGAGCGGATTCTTGAATGCCATATGTTCATCATTGGATGTATGTCTATCAATTGATATATCTCCTTGATCTATCAAGTCTTGGATGGTGTTTTTCAATCGTTGGCAATCGTTGGTTTTATGACCTTTGCTTCTATGGAATTCACAAAAGTCAGAATCTTTCCACCAAGAGGGTTTAAACTTGGGTTCATATTCTCTTACCGTAGGAAGTGTTATGAGGTTGTTTACGATGAGCTTCCTTAGGGAAGATTCATTTGATTCACCCAATGGTGTAAATTTTCTGCGAGGAGGAAAGTTTGTTGGTCTTGGTTCATTGTTTGTGGGTTTGTTTGGAGTAGTATTGTTGTGTGGACTTGATAGATTTAGAATTGGTTGTTTTGGTGTCACATGTTTTGCATCTACAACTCTGTCATTTACAATGTTCTTGTTCTTAGTCCAAATCCTCAATTTATCCGTGTTGTTACTTGAACTAGGGACATCCTTATATATTTTTATTTGTCCTTTAGCTATCAAAGCCTTCTCAATAAGTAATCCCATTTCAATGACCTTACTAAAAGAAGTAGGATATTGGATTTGGATTTGATAACTTAACTCGATGTTCAAGTTATGGACAAACATTTCAATCATTTGCTTCTCAGGGATGTGGTAAGGACATTTACTTGCAAGTTGTCTCCATCTTTGCAAGAAAGTGGTGAAGGATTCACCACCCTTTTGTTTGTTGCTGTATAGATCTAACATTGAAATTTCATGTTCATTGTTATAGGAGAAGTGTGTCACAAACTTGTTTGTGCTAGTTCATTGAATGTTCAGATTCTGAGAGGTAGACGTGAGAACCACTCCATAGCTTGACCTCCTAGGCTGCATGGAAAGAGTCACATAAGATATGTCTCATTATGGGCGACTTCTAAGCATGCAACGTTGAATTATCTAATGTGGTCGCATGGATCACCTTTTCCTCTATATATATCAAATTTAGGGACTTCAAATCGTGAAGGGAAAGGCACCATAACCAAGCTTTTGTCCAAAGGATACGGAGATATATCCTCTAATGAGTAATGTTTTGTGGAAGTCCTCATTTGTAGGTCCACAAATTGTTGTTGTAAGGCTTGGATTTGTTGTGTGAGTGTATCTAAAGGATTTGACATATCCTTAGCCTTTTCATTCTTTGGAGCTTCTATTTCATTTGATGAGGTTGTTTCTCTCAATTTTGAAATATCAAAATCAACGGGTAGTTTAGCTCCTTGTGCTAGCATAAGGAAGTACTTTTGTGGGTCCATTGTTATGACCGTATCCATCATCTTTTGAAATTTTGGATCTTGTAAGGCACTAACAAGTTCTTGTTGGGCGATTTCTTCCTCTCCATCACTAGAAGAATGTTCACTACTATTGGATAGATCCATTTCTTTTTGTCTTTTGGCTTGAGATCTAGTTTCAACCATACAAAATTTTGATATGAAAGTTGGATGAGAGACTTGTGAATGTAAGTGATGTTTGTGATGGGATATAGTTTGGGGTGAAAGATTGGATTGGAATGTGCTTGGTGATAAGGTTTGCTAAGGTTTGTTTTGATCTTTGTTTAAACAATAGTCTTGAGCTATGATGTATAGCTATCAAAGTGTTGATCCAAAGTAAGTCAAATAGGGATGACTGAAATCACTATTGGTGTAGACTAACCTTGTCAAGATGCTTAGTGCAGTTCCTAGGTGGAGGATGATGGATCCTGATAGGGAAACTACCCAAATTGTTTGTTTGAATAGGAAGATCTTAAAGGCACCTTTAAGAGAATTTGTTTATGTTTAATTTTGAGAAGGCTAGATATGGGATGCAAGTGAGATGTTTTGAAAATGGGTATGGGTTGAATTTTTATGGTTCAAATGACTTCACAAATGGATTCTAAGCAGAAATGGGTATCCAAAACTGATTTTGTTATTTTTTGAAAACCTTGGGAATAGCTCACTATTATAGATGCAAAGGTTCAGATGCGTAGGTACAGGGTGCAAATGTGCAGTAGGATGTGTTATATGCGTAGTTCTGAATGTGCCAGAGTAGAGTGTAAATGCATAGCAGTGTTATATGCGCAACAAGATTGATTATATGCACAACATGATTCTATATATGTGCAGCAAGAGGTATATGTGCAGCAAGAAGTTTCAAATGCGCAGAAAAAATTGGTAGATGTGCAGTTCTGCTAAAATGACTAGATTTTTTTATCAAGTTTAAGTATTTTTGGCATGTTTTTCTAAATGACCTATTATTTTTCTTGTGATGATTTTCTCTATTTTTAGGCAAGAAAACACAGCAGACAGTACAATTTGATGTTTTCTTGTGACATTTAGTGTTTAACACAAATTTGAAGACATGTACAATCCTAGGCGAGAAAGGATACTACTTGTTGAATCCCAACTTGGATTTCTCTAGCCACTTAAACAAGGTGGACAGGTAGAAACTTGGTGGCACTGGCTCCCCCTTACATGGCACACACTTCTCAGGCACACCAAGTTTCATTCCCTTGAAGAGGAATTTTTGTCTCTACACATGAATAGTGAAAATATTGGGCTGCTTCGGAGGTCTGACTGTTGAGTGCAAAGAATACTAAGAGGGGGTGAATCAGTATTCTTAAAACCTTTTCATTTACACATTCATTAATCCATTTACTAAATTCAATATCATAAAAGAAAAGTAAATATGAGAAGAGCAGCCACAAATTCATAACACATAGACACTAGGATTTTACATGGAAACCCCAAAAAGGGAAAAACCACGATGAGTGTTAGCTCACAATATATTATGATAGCAATACTGAATTACATGAAGGCTCACTACCTTAGAGCTCACTACCCAAGGACTCATTGTCTAAGAAGTACTCACTGCAAAAAGGCTCACTGCCAAAAAGATAGAAGAGAAGATAGAAGGATTGGCTCACTGCTAAGAGAGGACTGCTATAGGTGCATCTATAAAATGTTGAAATGTAGTACTAATATGTTCAGTATATAGATTCAAAGGACTTCATACTATCTAATCTACGTTTTTGCTCTACTTTACATATACTCATGTTTTTTGCCCTTATTATCCTTTTCTTCTCTGCAAACTACCATAGATTATGCACATATCAAATTTGCACATTATCCACACATTTCCATCCCTCCAACACTGAAATCCATCGAATATATATCCGCAATAAGATTCATCTCACAATCAAGTCGGCAACCCAGACATGAAACGTGTATATAAGTGTTGTACTTTGTCGGCATGATCTTGTGCTCAAACAAGAATGTAGACGCAAACAAACATACAATAGTCTTCATATAGGTCGGCATAAATCATTCAACTACTTGAATTAATTCTTCAAACACTATATTTTCTCCGCATATAGAACTAGCTTGCCTGTCAGCGTATCCCTTAAGCACACACTTGACCAATTGAACTATCACATCATGATTTCCACTATAGACCATATGAGGCTCTAGAAATCATATCCAACATTCATCATTGACCTTTTAGCATACCTTCAGATCTACGGGACATAATAATCCTTTATAGAAAAATGCAGATCGTGGAACTATTGCTTTGTCATAGTGAATATTGTCAAATTGGAAGCTGATAAAGAACGACTTGTAGAATGTGATCAAAGTAACTTTAGAAGGTATAAATCTGGATTCAGGTAGTCATGATGTGTATCTTTGTTGCCTCAGAACTGTAAGACAAAATGTTCCACAGTGGAGGAATGCAAACCCTTTTACTCTGGTACTGTGCACTGTTCCTGACTTGACTTTGTTCACCCAGACTTAGATATTTTACCATATGACTTTTGGAGGAAGTCAGGACTTGAATAGTGAAACATGTGATCACTAGGTAGCTATGAACAATATACCTGAACTACATACAAATATCATTAATTGCGGAGGCATACCATCTCAAACACTATTACTTACTTGGTATATTGCACACTACCCATACTTAGTCATTTATTCTTCCGGAGTAAGGTCTCTTTGCTATGCCGGTAGAAACCCTTTGCCTTGTTGCCATCAATGACAATATTTAACATTCATCAGAGCAGTGTCTCTTGGCAACATTGACCTCCTGCATCAACAAGTAAAGGGATTTTAGCCTCTAAAACAAATGGTTCTTAGTAACTTTGAGGGACCAACGCCTTGCGAGCATGCGGCAAGCTACTAAAATATTTGACTAATCCTACTAAGAGTTCAAATACTTCACACAATGCGAAAATCATTTTCACAAAGTGTTAGTACACCTCTTTTTGATTTGGCACCGTAAGGCAAGGCTAACGCTGGTTAGGACTTGGCTTTCGCCTTATCCCATTTATATAGCAGGTCAAAGGAAAGTTTCACTTAAGGTCGTCCCTTTTGGATGAAATGTAATCCAAAAGTAGGCCTTGCTAAGGGTAAACAAGAAATGGTAGACAAGTCTGGCTTTTTGATCACCCAAGATGTTGCAAGGGGAGAGCATATGCCTATCACCTTTTTGCAAGCATAACAAACACTTGTTTATTGACCACCTAGATTAAGCTAAGTGTGACTAATCTAACAATACAAAATGCCATATTTACATGATAATATAAAAGGAAATATAGTCAAATTTAGCCTCTTAATTACTCTATGTGATGATTTGTATGCAAGACTGTCCAATTTAACCCCTAATTTAGACTATGTGATGATTTGTATGCAAAATTGTATGCAAAAATTTTCTAATTAACCTCCCAATTTAGACTATGTGAAGATTGTATGCAAACTTTGTCCAATTAAACCCCTAATTTAGACTATGTGATGATTGTATGCAAGATGTATGATTACTCCTATTTTAAACTAGATGCCACTAGATTATCAATGTATGAGTAAATGCAACAATGATGTCTAAACCAAGCCCTAAACCTACAAAACCAATTGTCAGTAGTCTGAATACACTTCTTCGATGATCAATGATAGTTGTAACCAAGTTAGTATCTAAGATTTGTAAAAACCTATACTAAAATTTGATAGAAATTGGATGTGTGGGAACAGACAACAGATGCACAACAGAATTAAGCAAATGCGCAGTAAAATTTATATGTGCAACAAGAAGTGTCAAATTGCAGCAAAAAGTGGCATATGTGCAGTGGTGGCACCCTCAAATTTTACAAATTTGATGTGCCAATATTGTTTTGAGGTGTCGACAAAGGCTTGGTTGATATGCTGCTCAATTTACCCTAGAGGCCACCTTTGACAATTAAAATCTTGTAACTCTGAAGTAATATTGCAAATCCGGTTGGTGTAAAGTTTCTTGGCACATATGGTAACATACCTGCTCAGTTTCGTGCTCCCGAGATGTGTTTTGATGGGGTATTTAATCATTTTCTGAGAGCGACCCATTTCTCGATTTGGTCTCAAACCTCTCTAGTTCCAATTTCATCAAAATTAGAGACCATATGATGCATTATTGCAATGCATTCCAGTTGCGGTGAACTCATCCGGCGGGTCAGTTTATGAAGTAGGTGCCTGAATTCGGTCAACGAAGCAGATTGTGAGGAAATGGGTTTTCTTAAAATAATTGATAACAACCCTGTGCAAATTTTCACTGTTGTCGGATGCCTGATTTGCCTACGGTGAAAAAATGCCATGTGTCTGTCAAAGGAAATTCAAATTTTACCTAATGTATAAAGTTTTAAAATGCACAATATTAAAATAAAATATTAAAAAGGCATTTTAAAGGTTTGAACGTGATAAGTGAAAGTCAAAATATTAGAAGAAAAGGTATTATAAACTTTATGATAAAGTTTGTTTAGGGAAAAGGAAGTGCTTTGGTGCTCATCGCACAATCACACGAGAGTATCCTCTACTACTTCAGACCCCTGCAATGGTGTGAAATGCCCATCGTAGGGCATCTTTTGCCTTTTCCTCTCTTCTATAGGATAAAACAATGCATTTCCTTTGATCTTGAGATGGTTTCGACGAATTTGGAGTTGTTCCAGGCGGGAATGTTGCTGATTCAAAATTGCAATCACGTTTTTTGGTCTCAGGCCAGTTTTTGGGGGTAATTTTGAGCTAGAAAATATTATTCCAGGCTGCAAAATCTTCCTATGACCATTCCTAAGGCATTGGCAAAGGTTTTTTGCTTGTTTATTTTGATTTTTAGTTGTTGGAATGATGAATAATGCCCCTATTTCACCAAAAATGACCTAGAAAGTTTGATTTGGTCAAAAGTTTCAATTGAATGTTGCTATGATGATGTTTCTAATGTAGATTGCTATGAAGGAGATAAAAAAAGAGGTCTTAGAGTTCATATTGTAGCTGCACACAGAGGAATGAGGAGTCTCCAGCAGCTGCTGTACAATTTTGAGGATGGGTGAAAAATGTCAAAAATTAAAAGGGGAGATTAAAATATATTTGTTTTTGATTATATAAGTTGGCAAAAACTAGGGGTTGAACCCTTACATTAAGACAAAAAGAGACCCCAGAGGCTAAAGAACAAAAGAGCCTCAGAACCACCACAACACAACCCGCATAAACAACATAAACAACATGAACAACCTATAGACAGCAAATAGAAAGTAGCAGAAAATAGACAGCATAACAAGAAACATAACTAAGGAGAAATATTCTTCCATCCTTTGGCCAGAAATTCAACAAATTCATCCAGCTTTTTGAATTTCTCCTCATTTACATCATCAGCATTAGTCCCAAGATCCTACAACAGAGAAAGATTAAGCAACATCGTACGACGGAGCACGCTGCTTATGAGCTCTCCCATAGAAGAAACCTTCTGCTCCAACTCCTCCACACGACCCCTCAGGACAACAATATCATGCCTGTGGTTATCATCTTCCTCAGTCTCGTCACCAACCTCCTCCATAATCATCATCTCCTCTTCGCCAGCATTGTCCTCAGGATCACTGTCAGTGCCTCCTGAATCATCAACCTGTTTACTTTCATTCTTACCCTCTTCATCTTCAGAGATCTCTTGAACCTCAAGGTCTTTAGAATTTAGTTGATCATCCCCTTGAGTGGAGGCATCAGAAGCACTTTCAGAGTATTCAATCAGTTTAGCTTTCGACATAGGCTTACCAGCAATCCTACCAAACCTCCTAACCCCAGAAGAGAAACCCTCCTTTTCTTTAACAGATAGATTAGGTTTATTTTTACTGCCAGGTCCCACAGGGTCACTGCTCAGATTTTTAGGGGTCCCCACAGTATCTCCCACAATATCCTCCTCCAACTCCCTGATTTTCCTCTTCTTTCTTTTCACAGTCCCTTTAGAAGCCAGAGTATGAGTAACTATAACCATGGTGGTCTCCTCAATGGACAGAGAAAAATAAACCCCTTTCATTTTATGAGAAGCAGGGGAAGGGCAAGGTTCTTCAGAAATGACAATATCATCAGGGTTGGCAGAAACCTCACCACTATGGGTCTGGATAGGCTTAGGTGGCTCCAAAGCAAGATGAAAATTGTATAAATAGAGGATAAGACCTTGGTGCAAAGGAATGGGTTTCTTGGAAGGTTTCTTATCTGTCTTAGCTTTAGCCCTAAAGATTGAATATTCAAGAGACAACAATAAATAGAAAGGGAAACTGATATGAGCATTGCGCCTAAAATGATTAAGCAAAGGGAGGTGGTAATTATAAAACCTGGTAAACTGACCCTCCATAGTGAAGTATTTCATGAGGAGGAAGCACATTTCGTCCCACGGCTCTTGCAGCTTGGCCCATTCAAACCCTCCCTAGTAGAGAACAAATTCTTCTCCTTCCCCCAAAAACAACTTCTGGTTAGAATGGTCTACCACTTTTGCCTTCCTTTGCAACTTAGTCCCCTTAGTAGACAGACCAGTCACCATAGCAATTACTTTCACAGAGATCTCAAACCCAATTCTCCCAACAGTAACTCTACGATTTTGCCAGGACTGTGTAAATTGTATAGACAGATTCTCGTCAAAACCATTAAGGCGTTCCAGAAAAGGGCTGATTCCACCTTCCTTGTAGTAATGCTAGACCACAACATTATCCTTGAATTCATAGTAGGAAATTGGCTTCGTACGAATCCTATCTCCTCCCATTTTAGTCTTCCTCGCAATAACACAGAACACCCAAGGCCAGAAATTCACAGAGATATTGTGAAAGGTAAAAGTAACAGTTTGATAAGGAATAATGATAACGAGAATGCATGAATTATCATTAATCAAGAGCACCTTCTGAAAAACCAATTGAAGCCTGCCCTTCCCATGCTTGAGCATAATAATCATAAAATCCTTATGATTATCAAATAAGCAACTCGTCTTAACACAAGGGAGTAATAATGCTGAGATGACATTAAACAAAGAAGTACAAAATAACCCATACTTCAAGATACACGTCAGTAGCCCCCAAAGAAGCCGACAGAACAAGCTATCTCTCTTAGCATGATGAGTCATCCTTGACAAGTCAGCTCTTTTTCAATCAACTCCCTTATGTTTATAGGAATATTTTTAAATTGGCACCAACATTGCCAATTTAAAAATTGCTGGACATAATCAGCAGGGCATCAGCAACCCCATTCCCCTCTCTATAAATATGAGAGATTTCAACTCTAGAGATCCACTACAGAAGGATTTGGATATCAACTATAATGTCTTTGAGTTTCCACCCACAAGTCGACACTTTAGTAATTGTATCAATGATCAGTTTAGAATCCCCCTGTATATGCAACTGTAGAATGTCAAGTGAAATAGCCAATTTCACTACCCATAAAAGAGTAAAGGCTTTAGCATAATTATTGCTTTGAAAACTTATCCCACCAGTATAGGTAGCAACCAGCCACCCTTTGTCATCACTGATAATCCCACCACCACTAGCCTTGCCATTAGCCTTAGAGGCTCCATCAAAGTTAAGTTTGAGCCAATGGGGCCTCAGGGAAATCCATCTGGTATTTAATCTCTGTAGCTGTTTGGAATTATCATAAGTTAGGATTTGGTTTAAAATTCTCCAATTGATCGCAATTTGTTCTTCATCTTGAGTAAGTGGTTTGTCAGCAGTTTTGATATGGGAGTTAATCATACTTTCCATGAGGATCTTGGAAAAAGATTGGAAGACTTGAGAGGAATCCCTAATAGCTTCCCTAAATATTCTATTATTTCATTCCTTCCATAATGTCCAACCAAGACAAGGAAGTGTTTGGTTCTAAATCTCTACAAGCCAAGGATGAGAGAAAGTAGGGCACCAATTAGCAATGACTTCCCTAACATTAGGATTACAAACCCATTGAATACCAAAGTTCCTTAAAATAGTATTCCAAATTTCCCTGGCAAAATCACAGTGAAGAATTAAATGAGAGATAGTTTCATCCTTCTCCAGGCATAGGAAACACCTATTCACCAAACTGAAACCCCTCCTCTGTAAATTGTCTTGAGTTAAAATTTTGTTATGAACAGTAGCCCACCAAAACATATTAATTTTAGGAATAAGCTTATGATTCTTGACTTTTCTCCAAAGCTCATATTTATGCACATCAAGGATCAATAGATGGTAAACAGGGTTAATAGAAAACTAACCTTTCTTATCCGGCCACCAATACAACTCATCTTCCCTAGGAAAGAGGGGAATTCTGACCCCCAACAACATTTGTTGAATAGAACGTATCCTAGGGGTAAGCTCAGGGCGTTGAGTACAACAATTGAGAAGATTTTTCTAGAGCCTGATACCATTGTCACTATGAATATAATGACAAACTTTGGACCCAAAAAACTGTTTAGCAATACCAGCAACAATTCCATAATCTCCCTGAGCATCAAGGGTCTTATCAGCCACCCAAATGTCCTCTCAGAAGTTGATAGAATTACCATTCCCCAATTTCCATCTAAGTCCGTGTTTAAGTAAGCTTCTAGACTTCAGCATTTTATTCCAAATAACAGAGCCCTAAGGAAGCCCCTCCTGATGAAGGAAACTAAGATGGTCAATTCCATGTAAATACTTGGCTTGCATAATGGCCACCCATTCTTTATGACTATGGACCAAATTCCAGTTAACTTTGGAAAGGAGTGCTTTATTCATATTCCTTACAGATCTAATATTAAGACCACCATGAGATTTGGGAAGACAAACTTTCTCCCAGCTAACCAAAGATATTATCTTTTTATCTTCCACACCTGTCCATAGGAAATTTATTTGGATCTACTCCAACTTGTTAGCAATAAACCTAGGCATTTTAAAAAGAGATAGGAAAAAAGTAGGAATACCTTGTAGAGAAGCTCATAAAAGCTATAATTTACCAGCACTACTGAGGAGCTTCCCCTCCTGCCAACCAACTTCTTTTGAGTTCATTCCAGAATTCCATTCCAAAAACCCTGAGAAACCTCTTTAACAGTGAGAGGGAGGCCAAGATAAATAGTAGGAAGGTCAGCCTCAGCACAACCAATAATATTAATTATTTTTCTCCGGAGATCACCCTGAGTGTCAAAAAAATAAACATTGCTTTTCTGAAAATTTATGTATTGACCAGAGGCTTTGGCATAGTCATTGAGAATATTCTTCCAACTTCAAGCTTCAACCACATAAGAGATACAAAAAAGGATGGTATCATCCACAAACTGTTGTACAGACATAGAAGGGAGAGAAGAGGTAGGTTTAATACCCACAATTTCCTTAGAGGTAATCTTAGAATGAACATATCTCCCAAGGGCCTCAGTCATCATGATAAACAAATATGGCGAAAGAGGATCTCCATGTCTAATCCCCCTCGTGGAAGAGAAAAAACCCTTGGGAACTCCATTAACCAAAATAGAGAATTTAGCAGTAGAGACAGCTTCTCAAATGAGAAGGGATATTTTATCATTAAAACCAAATTTTTTAATGACTTTAAACAAGAACTTCCATGAAACTCTATCATAGGCCTTAGAGATATCTAACTTTAGAACCATACCAGGGATCCTGCTCTTGTCCATAGAATGGATTGTTTCATGAGTGGAAATAATAGCATCAAGAATTTGATGACCAGGGACAAAGCCTTTTTGAGAAGGGGAAATAATTTTGTCCAGAAAAGGCTGAAACCTCAGAACAATCAATTTAGTGCATAGCTTATAGATGGTATTGCACAAGCTAATAGGTCTGAAATTAGTAAGATGCATGGTCTTCGGCTTCTTAGGAACAAGAACAATAAATGTATTGTTGATCTGCTTAAGAAGTTTACCAATTCTGAAAAAGTCCCTAACAACAACAGTTACATCAAAGCCCATAATATCCCAATATTCCTAAAAGAATATTGAAGGAAAGCCATCAGGGCCTGGAGCTTTGAAAGGACCCATGGAAAATAACAGCACAAACCTCTTCCTCAGAAATTGGTTTTAACATTTCAATGTTGTCCTCTTCCGTAATCAACGAGGGGATTTTGTCCAGGAACTGATCCATAATCTACCCATTAACAACATTATCAACTTGTTCCGATAGCAAATTCTGAAAAAAAAACAACACAAGTTGGTTCCCAATCTCATTGTCCTCTGTGATAATATTGCCATCCTCCAAACATAATTTGGAAATAGAATTAGCTTTCCTATGCTTCATAGCTAAAAGATGAAAAAAAGTAGTATTCTGATCCCCTTCTTTAAGCCACTGAACTCTGGACTTCTATTTCCAAAAAATTTCTTCTTTGCTCATAAGATTCTTCCAGTCAGAAATCAGATTACTTTCCTCCTGGGTAATGTCATCAGTAATAACTCCTTGAGCCATTAGATGTTGAAGATTATCTAATTTACCAGAGATAGTTTTCTTCTGAACAAACACATTACCAAAACTATATTTGTTCCAACCACGAACCTCTTGCTTAATATGAAGGAGCTTCTTAACTAGCCGAAACATAGGAGTGCCTTGAATCAGAATTTGCCACTAATGAGCCAAAATATTTATAAAATCTTTATGTTTAATCCACATAGCTTCAAATCTGAAAGGGAAGGGGTCATGCTTATGTTGGTTCATCCAATTAAAGAGAATAGGACTATGATCAGAAATGGTTCTAGGTAAAGCCTCCAGACTTAGATTATGGTGATTTTCCCAATTGTTAGAAATAAGAAATTTGTCCAATTTAACTTGTATCATTTGATCTCCTCTTCTTCTGTTAGACCAGGTAAAGTTTTCATTCTAAAGCTCCACATCCAGCAACCCAAAAGTATTGATAAACTCCACAAAATCAAACATACTGTCAGAATAGTTCAGAATACCCCCAATTTTCTCTGAAGGATATAAGGGAGTATTAAAGTCTCCAGCCAACATCCAAAGAGAACAAGGGGAAGTGGAAAGAGTATTAGACAAATCTATCCACAAGGATTTCCATAGGGCCCTAGTGTTCGGGGCATAAATATTAATTAGGGACCAATTAAAAGAAGGCAAAGAGAAGTTGACAATCAGAAAATACTTACTGGAAGTAGTAAGAGTACCATGAATTTTAGCATCATTCCACATGGTAACGATCCCTCCAGAGGCACCCATAGCTGGGCTAATACAGAAAGCAGCCTTGGGCCAGATTTTATCAGCTATCATCTTAAAGTTCTCCTCAGTCATCTTAAAAATATATTTATTTATTATTTATTCTTCTCTTCTTTTAATTGTAAAATAATATATTTTTTCCAATGCATTTTGGAGGGAAAATTGTAATGTGAAAATATCTCACCTACCTCCAGAATGAGTTAATTTTAGGGCAGCATGTTTGAGCCTATAAGTGAACTGTTGGGCTCTCATTTTGGTGGGTGGAAGATTTTGGGAACTTTTGGAGAGTAAATAAAACATAGGTTTTGCTGGGTTGCTTCATTTCTTGATCTGTAAGTCTATGTATTATGTGTTGAATGCATTTTTGTATAAAACTTATTCAGTCTCATGTTGATGTATATGAAAAATACAAAATGCATGTGTTTAGTTAATTGTCTCCATGGTTGTGTGCATTTCTTCTTCTGAGCCAGATAACGAAGGGTTATTTTAGATTCGAGAATATAGATCTACTATATTGCATGCTTAATCTTCTACCTCTATTTAAGGAATAGATTAAATGTTCTAGGTTAAGTATGGGGAAGAATGTATTGTAGTAGGGATATATGTAAGTAGAGTTAACTGAATACTCTGTCTTGGGTGGTGTTTGTAAGGCAAATACCAATCTAATCCCATGAAACTTGAATGTCAGTTGAGTTTATGAGATAAGCACCAGTTAGAGTTTGTATTGAGCTTATAAGCCAAAACCCAAGTCCTTCATCCGATCATAAAACAAAATCAGAACATCATTAGTAAGATTTAGGTTTTAGGAGTAGGGTTTTAGTTGCATGTTCTCAGATTTAATCAGTTTGATAGTCTAAGAACATTGCCAATCTGGGGTTTATCCAACAAATCTTGGTGCATACCTGAGAGCATTCTACCTGAAGTAGTCAAAGATAAATCTTTTGGTTTTGAATAAGGGAATACCCTCCCAGGTATGGTAGAACCTAAAGTGCCGGGGAGACAGGTGTAAACAATCTCCTATCTTTGTTGGCCAAATCTATCATTAAACTTTAGCATAAGAAATGGCAAACCTTTAGAGTTTGATGTATTTAGATTTGGGAACCAACATGCAGGACTGATATTTTTCTTCATAGATGCACAGGACTAGAACTCGAATGCGCAGAAACAACCTGTTATGATTGTAAGTACACCAAAAACTCAAATTTGGATGTTAAAAATGGGACAAGGCCCCACGGTGGGTGCCAAAATGTGATTGATAATTTGAAACAACTGTAAGAACCTAATAAGATACCACAATTACTCTAGAATTGTACTTCTTTGCTTTTCAAGATGACAATGAGATGAATTGAATTGTGGATTCTCATATGCAATGTGAACAATGCAAACTATGATAATGATGATGTGAAGCTAATGATCAAAGCCATTGTTAATGATAATGAGGATGATGATATGCAACTATGGAGATTATGATATTGATATGCAAATGGGGGGCCAAAGGCATGTTTGAATACTTGATGGAATTTCTACAGCATGTAAGTACTATAGCTCTTTTGATGCAAAATAAAGGTGAGGATCTTGATTTTATAGGCCATGAAGGCTCAAATCCAAGTGTCAAAAAATCCACAGTTGGAGAATAAGTCTTGTCACATGTATGGTCAAGATCAAATTGGTTGGGATGAGGCAGATAAAACTAGAAGATGTTCCTACTACGATGACAAGGTGGAGGAATACATGGAACCATAAGCCACATGTCATGATGCTCATAAGGACCATTGAGACAAAGGTGGAAGACCATGAGAAGAACATGGAGGAAGGAGTCCTTGGTTGTTGGAATGTGAGAGGGAACATAGGATTTAGAAGACAAGTGTCTTTGACCATGTTTGATGGTTGAGGAGATATAGGGCACATGTTTGAGAGGATAAATGACTAATTAAATATTAAGAATATTTAATTATTGGAGTAACATGATGAGGTGTACAATGATGTGGAAAATGAGTTGGATGAGTGATGTGGATTTTAGACATAGGACTTTGTCTTAGAGGAATTAATTAAATAATTTAGGATTATTTAATTAGATATGACATTAGAGGAATTTAAGAATGTAATTTGTTAGAAGAATGTGATAAACGTGAACCAAATATATTTATTTATTGATAGAGGAATAAGAATAAAATAAATATAAATTATTTATTTAATTCAACTCGATCCATTTTTATGTGTATACACCAATGATTCTCCTTTTTCTAGTTTTCCAACTAAACTAGGTGATCCAACAGGTTCTTTTTTTACATAAGTTGCTCTTCCACTATTCTCTATCTTCTTGTTTGTACTTCCCTGATGATATTCAAATGCTCTATGTCCTTTACCTCCACACTTAAAACATGTTCCTCTGAATGTTCTCCTATCAGATCCTCTTTCTTCTCTTATGTATCCTTCACTCCAGTAAGAATTATGATGTCCTCTACAGTAGAAAGTTCTATCATCTCTCTGGTATGCATTGTTATTTTTGTCCTCCTTCTTGAATGGGCTATCTTGTTTGTTCTTCTCTACATATGATCTTTCTCCTCTAGAATAGGTTCTACCTCTTTGAAATTTACCTCCTCTACCTCTCTGTCTCTACTCATGCTTGTTGTTCAACTTTTCTTCAACTTTCAGGGAAAACTGATATGCATCTTCCAGTGTTGTCATCCTTACTAAACTGAGTTCTTGAATGTTCATTCTCAATCCATTGATGTATCTTGCCACTTTCTCCTTGCTTTCTTCACTATGTCTTGTCCTTATGATCATCTTATGAAATTCTTTAGTATACTCCTTCACAAATTTCTCCTTTTGTCTCAGGTTTTGTAATCTCTTCAACAATTCCAACTCATAGTCAGCAGGTATAAATTGATTCTTCAATTTTGTTACAATTCTATCCCACTTTATGATCTTTTCTTTTACTCTTCTATTTCTATCTAACTAAACTTCTTTCCACCAAATAGAAGCATGTCCTTTCAACTTAGTCTTTGCAAATCTCACCTTCTCCGGATCTTCAATTTCTTCATATTCAAAATATTCTTTTAGGTCATTTATCCAATCAATCAACTCTTTTGGATTCAAATTGCCAGTATAGTTCAGTACATCCACTCTAGGTCTTTTTCCAATCTTTGAAATAGCTCTCAACAACTTCAATTGATCTGATTCTTCTTCTTCTTCTAGGGTTCCTTCATTTTGATTAGCAGATTGAAATTCTTCATCATCACTCTCAACATCATGTCTAGGTGTTAGTCCTCTTCTTCTATCTTCTTCAATGGCATTAAATCAAACTCATATTATTTTCATCATCTCTATCATCTCATCCATTCTTCCAGTCATAGTACCAACAATAGGTATTCTCCTCGGTGGCATCTCTTCTTAGGATCAAATGTAACTACCTCAAATTTGGCGATCTGGTTACAAGGTGACAATTACCTCACAATCGGTGATTGGTTGACCAACACAAGTAGGTTGCCTTAGTTCAGTGATCTATTCACAACAAGATCTTATGAAATGCCTTCACCAATTTTGCTCCCAAAGGATTCCAACTTCACTCTGATATCACTTCGTGCAGTCACGATTAGAAGGGTCCATAGAGCGAATAGTCCAAACCGTGTAGCAAGAGTAAACACAATGGAAGCAACTCAAAGATAGAATGCAATTGTAGATTTAGATAATCATTATATCATAGATTTAAATCACATACATGCCACCAACATGCGGGCTACAAAACAAGGGCTCACAGGCCTGATTATAGAATTGAAAGATATGGCATTGAAGTGCCTCTCTAAAAAGAATCTAACTATCTATCTCTTGAATTATGCTAACTACTTTTTTATGCATCTATTACATGTATATATATCATCTCCAAGCTCCTGGATTCCTCCGCGTCAGCCAAGAAATCAAGTTACATTCTCCAATGAAGGTGTAACAATCTAGATTGTGCAACAAGAGTAAACACAACAGAAGCAACTCAAAGATAGAATGCAATTGCAGATTCAGATAGTCATTATATAATAGATTTAAATCACATACATGCCAGCAACATGTGGGTTACAAAACAAGGGCTCACAAGCCTGATTACAAAATTGTAAGATATGGCATTGAAGTGCCTCTCCAAAAAGATTCTAACTATCTATCTCATGAATTATGCTAACTATTTTCCTATGCATCTATTACATGTATATATCATCTCCAAGCTCATGGATTCCTCTGCATCGGCCAAGGAATCAAGTTACATTCTCCAATGAAGGTGTAACATGTGAAATAGATAGGTCATCCTTGAGCAAAGTTCTGGTACTCCTTCATGAATGATGGAAACTTGATGAAGATCTCAAGAAAGGTCGGCCAGATCTTCAACAACCTTGAATGATGTTTCATTTAGCTCCACAAGCCATGGAAGTGATCCGCAAGCCTTCTCCTTTAGCTGACTATCTGAGACTGTCTGAATGCTCTGTTATAAGAAAATAGTTGATCTTCTGAGAGTGATAACTTTCTCAAAATTGATCCAAATGAGCTAAATTTTGGATATGATGTGCATGATGATATTTAGAAGCTAAATCCTACTCCACAAGATCTGATATGACAATGTGGTAAAATGTGGTACGAAATGCTAAAATTGCTACTAACTAAATTGAACTGAAAAGAATTGGAAAATGAAGAAACAAAGAAAGAATGCAAATATTTTTTATTGATGCAAGATTGCTCTGCAACCTTGGATGCTCCTGTGTCACTTCTATTAGCTATTATGAGACAAACTAACACATGTCTATGACAAATGTTGCCTATTGGTAGGTCATAGAATCAAAATCTAAAGTCTTATTAGGATAATCCTCCACATAAGATGATAGCCTAATGTTACTATAGGTTCTAGAAAGTTTATTATGATCATATCAAGTGATGTGTGGTACCTCCTGATGGTTAAAGATGTACAAGGATGAGTATAGGGACATGTCCTTATATGTGGATAAGTTATATTAGTATCTCACTATACCACAAATGTAATAGGAAAATACAAGGACAAAATATGCATTAGAGATTATAATATATCACTCAAGCATATATGATGTATGTCTATGCTTGCAGTATGAATGGATGATGAATGTATGGAATAATTGATATGAATATATGAAAGGGTATATCTTATGATGTGTAATTGAGTATAATCTTTCTTAAATTGTTTGTAGTAATTTGCCTTGATTATTTTATTTTCCTTCTTATTGTATCACATTAGGGTTAACTTTTTGACATAAATCATCCAAACTTTGGGTCTATATTTATTGCGAACATTTGGTTTTATATCTAAGACCCTAGTGTAACAACCCCAAAAATGTGACTAGAAAATTTTCTTCATTTATATAAATATTACATCAATTAGCAAAACTATGCAAGCAATACAAGAACATCAGAATGAATAGTATCTACCATTCATCCAGTACAATAATAGTACCAAAAAGTACATCTCCATGATCCTACATACAATTGGATCAAGAACTTCAACCCCTCAATAAAGTGTACAAGAATACAATAGGCCAAAATCCAAATGCCACATATGTAAAGTGGACATAATCATTATACATCATAACATATATGAGGGAATTGAAGTTCAACTTTGCACACTAACCCATCCAAGCTTCCATGCTTCTATTGCTAATCAGTAAAGGCATTAAACCCACCATCAAGATGTCCCCTTCCTTCCCATCCATCAATCAAGGAAAAGAAGTATCCATCCATAATCGAAAAGTGTTGCTTATTACCATGCTAGTGATTATCTTGATTAGTTCATTCCTTTATTAACCCATAAGAATACATATGGAAACATAAATGAAAAACATTCAAACACATAGATTAAATTTCAAAACACGCATTTACAATAACATACACATATCAAAGACTCATTCCAAGACAACCAAGGCAACACAACACATCATTTCTAACATCAAATACATATATGAGCTCAAGGACATAAAACATGCCAAATGACTATCATTAAATTCCACAAGACTTTTAACTCTACAAGGCTTGACCTAGTACAACACTACCAAAACCATATGAAACACCCAAATGACTGGCTACTTGCATGATCCCATACTATAAATTCTCTCTTCAAGTGATGACATATATCTTATTAACAAACACACGCTCAATGTAGGATAACATGCATCACATACTACATGTACCCATGCCTTAGCACAACACGTAAAAATAACATACATATAATAACAATTCAAAAACATAAACACACACAAAGGCTTACATCAACACACAACTAATACCTACATAACTCAAATTATAAAGTAAGACACATAAATCAAATACACATAGGCATACAAATACATCAAGAAGACAAGTATGACAACCAATAGCAAAACACATAAGAACACATAGAACACACCCAAACACCCTTCCTAAGTCCCATACCACACCAAGATACTAAATATCTCAATGGTAGTTGTGGCTATGGCCATGATGATGCCCACATGAAGGGGAAGCATCCAGACTGGCAAGAGAAGGCATGGCATGAGCAGTAGTACAAGAGGCATTGGCCCTACACTTTATGAGTGTTTGCAAGTAGGAAACTTATAGATCCACTTTATTAGCCTAGACCTATATATGTAACATGACATTAAAGTATATAATTGCTTTAGTGTAAGTAAAAAAAGAAGTGTTCATAGTAGATCCTAAAAATAAAGCAAAATTTCTATCATTCCATATGTAAAGAGAATCTCCACTTTGAAAGCATGTCAAATCCAGGTATATGTCATAGGCATTTTGGGAACATCACCTAAAATAATCATATTCTAATAGAAAGGATTTGACCCAAAAGGCTTTAAAAAATCATGAATGAAGCTCCAAGAAAATTGGGATTACGGGTACAACTAGAAAAAATGCTTCAAAATTTCTAAATGTCCACAAAAAGGATAGAGGGGATTAAAAACACTCAAATGGTTAATGTGAGATCTAATGGGAAGGCCCTATAATTTTATAATTTTATAATTTTAATATTGTAATAATTAAATAATTTTATTAATTATATATTTAAATTTTATTAAATTTTTAGTTTTGTTATTTTATTAATTTTATAATTATATTATTTTAATATTTTAATTTTATATTTTTATTAATTTTATTTTTTTGGCTTATATACCTAGGTAAGGCACCTAGGAGTCAGAAAAAATGAGTGTTGTTGCTTGGATTCTAGTAGCAAGGAGCTCACCACATTCATCCAAAAGAAAAAAATATTATCCTTTTGGGATATCAAAAAACCAAACTTAGTTGTGCCCACAATTACAACCCAAATCATGAGGTAGAAGTCAAGTAGAAAAGATCCAAGGACAACAAAGATTCTAAACTACTCATATATTGATATCTCAATATACACATAGAAATCCTAAAAAAACCATAGAAGTTGTCAACAATGTATCATCCTCTCAATTCAACCGCATCACAATCCCAAACTATATGCATAAACACCCGATGGGGAGAAAATTACATAAGTCCCACCTTTTCCAAGTCTTAAACAATAGATATCATAACTGTAATAGAGTAGCAAAACTAACCATCTCCCAAAGATGAAAAACTAGAGTCCACAGAATAGGCGAGGGTAGGCAGGACAAATTATGTAGGCCTTGTAGTCATCCATAGACAACCCTTACATTTATTACAGGATACCTTTGGTGGAGGAGGGGGAGCCACCTCCTCTTCCTCCACCTTGTAGTAGTGACACTAATTGACCGAGGCCTCAAAGACCAAATGTACCTTCATCGCCTTAGCAATTGCTTCCACATCCTTATGAATCTTATGATGCTTAAATAAAGACTCATGAATTTTTTGATGAAATAGTCAAAGAGTATCTCATCCTAATTTTTAATACTATTATTATCATCATGAAGAAGGTATGTACCTACAACCAGTGAGAGAAAGGTGGCACAACTAAGAGCTTGTGTTGCATCAAAGATGTTCAACCTAAGGACTCAACAGGATCCATAAGCAAGTTTATCATGACTTCTCTCACACAAACAAAAGGGGCACCATCCATATTTTCAAGGTCCCATATCCTAGTGACCAATTCTCTAAGGTCTTGGTTTGAGATTTCCTTCTCAATGTATTCTATGAATCCCTCTTGCATCATCTAACACCCACTCTTGGTCTTCTTTTCTTGTTGCCTTCCAATTTTTCTCCTACCTCCCACATCATCCCTCTATTTCCTTTAGCATGTTTAGATGAGGAAACCATACTAGTAAGATCAATACACCTCAAGGAGAAGAAGGAGAAACACAAACCTAAAGCGAGGACTTGTGAATGCACCTCATTCATTCTATTTGGTTATTCCATCTCAAATAGCCTCACACAAGAGAAAGAATCAATGTAAAGCATGGAAATAACTCCACCATTTGTAATGGTGAATGTCATAAAGGCTTGTCCTAAAAAATCCTCTGAAATCATTATGTATTGCCACCATCTTCTAGACTAGACTGCTAACCCATTATCGAGTGATAATATTTAAATTTTATTACTTTTTATAATTTTATAATATTAGTTTACTAAGTTATTAATTTTATAATTTTATTAGTTTTTTAAGTAGTTTGATTAATTTATTACTTTTATAGTTTTAGAATTCTTAGAGTTTTATAATTTTATTATTTATATAATTTTATAATATTATAAATTTATTAATTTTATTATGTCATAATTCTATTAGTTTATTAATTTTATAATTTTATTAAATTTTAAATTGCTAGTAAACTTGAGAGGCACCCAAGGCTGCAAAATATCAGAGTTGAAGCTTAGATTTTTGGTAACGTTATGTTCAGTAGATCAATATAACCTAAAATTATCTATCCAGATATAATCATCAAACTGGCTAAACAAGATCACCATCCTTTAAACCATTGCTCCATATAATGCTTAGAAGGTTATCAAACTATAGCCAAAATGGAAGACTACATATATAATTGAGAGACAAAAAGTCCCAAACATAGAAGAGGCTACCATGGATTAATGCCAAAAACCAAAGATTTCGTAAGTAAGCCACTACTTATATTAATACCTAGAGGGTTGACACCTTATTACATATCTTCTTCAACCAAAAGCATGTTGTCAGGGTAAGACCAAAATACCTCAGAAAAATATACATAAACTAATCTAAAACTTGAAATCCTTCCTAATTAGCCAAACCATAGGTGAAGAATTAACAAAAAGGGATGGACAAACCACCAATACTTCATGCAAAAAGACTTGGGAGGGGGGAAATTATAGTAGGCCCCTCATATCAGACATACTAAACTAGTCTTAACATCATAAATCCCAATCTATAGCATGTGTGGGTTGAAACAAATTACACAAGCCTCATCAAAGCCCATAAGAACCTTTACATTTAACAAATAAATCATGTTTCTCTAGTGGAGTTATCTCCACTAGGTCCTCTAAGTTCTCATCCTCACAATAACTAGAAACATCAAATTTAGCTTTAGGGGGAAGATTAACCTTAAGTACCTTCACATTTCTTCTACAACTTTGTGCATTTGTTCTTGACATTGCTTTAGGGAATGTAGGTGATTGATGTAGTAGTTGAAATAGACCTCCACATGGTGTTCCACATCCTCAATATCATTATGTAACAAGTGTTGGCTACATTAGACAACATAGAAGTGCAACTCATAGATTAGGCCACATCAAACACATTCCTCCACCCCTATATGTGTTCATGATCCAACAAGGGGTTGTTCATAACACTCCTTATCCCCATGCAAGGCACACTATCCATCTCCTTTGCCAACTCTCATATTGTTATAACCCACAAACATAGGTCTATATTCTTGATCTCCTACTCTAAATAAGTGGTAGTCATTGAGCATCACCCCACTGGTCTCCCATTTCTTCCTCTATCTCTCCTTCCCCTTAACAATGGGCTCCATAACCTTCTCTTTGTATTCTTAGTTTTGGTGCTTACCCTTACATCAAAAGAGGACAACATTAAACCCACAAAGAGATGTAAGAAATACCTTTTGCCATGAAAATAATGGAAAATAAGCCTCAAATATTAGTTAGGGATGGTGGATATCAATGCTCATAACACTCAATCGTTACTAGTTCTAAAAAATGATGAACATACCATAATGCCTCTATATCCCAAGATCCTATACCTTCCCCTCAAATCATGTCAATCACCAAAACATAATTACTCTCTAGTGATTGGCAACCCATTATTGGGTATTTTATTAAATTTTTATTTTCTTAATTTTATTTTTATTATTTTATTAATTTTATTATTTTTTGGCCGATAGGCCATTCTATATGTGCACACATCTTGTAACTGCCAAAAATTTGGTAGTCCCAAAATTTTGGTCATCCAAACATTTAAAAAAAATTAATCGTCCAAAAATACAAAGGAAATAAAATGAAAAAAGTAAAAAAATCCTTTAAAATAGAAATGACCCTTACAAAAATTTACGGAGAGATATTTATAAAAAGTTGTAATGCCAAAGATCATGCAAGATTTATTACCTGTGCCCTTCTATTAGATCACTTCATCTACCCTTAACTATAAATTGAGTCTGCTCGTCTGCTAAAAGCAAAGCGAAATAGGATCAACGAGAAGGAAAAATAAAATATAGAGTCTGAATATCTCAGATTAACCAAAAATTAGAGTGTATATCTATGTCAGATTTTGTTTAGTTTTGTGCATTTTGTTATTCCAATGGTATGCTTTTGTGTTTTGGAGTCTTAATTTGAGTTTTCAGTAAAAAAAAAAGGAATTTGTGCTTAATCCCTATGGATACGTTTGCTTTAGTAGATTTACATGCCTACAGTATCATGAAATGGGATAGGGTCTCTTGACAGAGTTTCAAGTTTTAAATTCTCTCTTGTTTTTGAGTATTTCTTTAAATTGAGGAGGTTTTTAGGTGATTTTGTCTTAAATTTTTTCACTACTCTTCAAGATCTGTTTTTGTAATCTTGGGTGCACATTATCTTGTGAACACTTTAGAGCCAATGTTCTAGTTTTCGTTAAAAAGAATATTTATATGCATGTGCTAAGAGCAATACATAACAAACTTGTGAAAGTTTTAAAAATGCTAAAAATAAAAAATGCTATTCTAAGTTCTTGTGCATCCATTTTATTTTCACAGATCTTAGAGGGGTACAAAATTTGTTCTAAGCTCATATAATTGTCTCAGCAATGTAAGATTTGTTGGCAGTAAGTGAGACACAATAACATTCTATGATGCTTTAGACATTGTAATGAATAGTTGAGATCAGTATCTCAGTTCTTAGTTGGTCAAATATATGAGAAATATTGAATGCTATGAATAGATGATGAAGGCCGTTTTGATTTTCCTTCAGATGATCATTTTTTTAATTAATGGATCAGGATGTATTGTTTCACTTTTATTTGATCTCCATGAGAGCTAGTTGTCTTTTTCCACGTAGTTTGAAGTTGTTTTTTCTATTTATAGTTCGGAGAGCCTTAGTGAAAAGGTTTAGTTTTGGTAGTTGTTTGAAGGGAATTTGGAATTTTTGTGTAAGAAGGTTTAGATGATAAACACCTTACAAAGATAATTGACTCTATAGGAATTCCTTATTAAATTTTCTTGCTATAGCATGTGCATTTGTTTTTCTTTTTTACTTTACAGGTACCCCCACAAGGTATTGAAAAGGTTTACGAGTTTATTGATTCAAACATGCCTAGTGTGAAGGAGAAAGAATATGTTTGTTCATTATAATGCAATTTCTTAACATTAGGAATTGTAAATTTCTAAACTAGTATACAATAGTATCATCACTAAATCCCTTGATTTTTTGCATTAATTACTCATTTACCTGGTTTTCTTTGATTCAAATTTCTATTTCATTATGTGCTCATGTTTTATCTAAGTTAAAATATCATACTCTAAAAACATCTAAAAATTAATTTGGGATAGTATGGTTAGTGTTGTTGCAATACCCTATGGCACATTTGTTGTTTCTACTACCATTTCTATTGGTACATTGTCTCCTCTATATTTCAAACAAAATGCAAAAGAATATATATATATATACCCTATGGCACATTTGTTGTTTCTACTACCATTTCTATTGGTACATTGTCTCCTCTATATTTCAAACAAAATGCAAAAGAATATATATATATATATAAAGAATGGATGGTGGTAATCCAAGTTAATTCAAGAGAAGAATGTTACATACCTTTTTGTTTTGTTTTTGTTTTGGGTTTTAATGTGTAGCTTAAGAAGTCCATAATTTACCTTTCTATGGTTCTAGGATCCATCCATATGAGTCTGCATAAGGTGAATAACCAATGCCATCTAATTACACTGATATAAGACAAATCTTGAGCAAGATTATAGATTTCTGGCTTTTTAGTTTG
The DNA here is from genome assembly GCA_027924645.1 of Cunninghamia lanceolata. Taxonomy (NCBI): domain Eukaryota; kingdom Viridiplantae; phylum Streptophyta; class Pinopsida; order Cupressales; family Cupressaceae; genus Cunninghamia; species Cunninghamia lanceolata. The sequence goes on along the minus strand of BSBN01000554.1, from coordinate 2,300,459 downwards.
GTACTCAGGAAGTGCTACCACTAGTAGGGAGTCAGGATACGAGTCAAACCTATGCTAGTGTTGGTAAGCTCACTAGGACTTTTTGCTAAATTTATTAGTGGTTTACTCTTTTTATACATGGAAGAGTTAACAATATCCAAATCTGAATTGTAGTGCTAAGAACTTATGCTATGCATTGATTTTCAATGCATATTACATTTTGGGTAATTAGTGGATAGTTGTCTACCCACTCCCTGTACTTTTAAATATTAATCATAGTAAAGAATATTTCTTAATCTGAGAATCCAACTGTGTCACCATACACCCTTTGGATAGAGGTTCATGGAAAGCCAACTCATTTGCTGCACCCACCAAACCGCATTAAAGTAGAGACCACTTGATATGGGGGACATGCTTGCCAAGTTGTGAGCCTGAGTCATTATACAAATGTACACCTATTACTGCTCGAACACAGCCTAACAGTTCGCATATTTTTATATTAGCAAGAAATAAAAGTTTGCCATTTCTGCCATATGTATGTTGATCTACATTCTTTGCACTCATTTTGGGTGAGACATAAATGTTAGCAAATTGAATAGTTAGTGTGAAAGTTAAACAACTAATCACAAAATAAAATGATAGGGATAATGAATGTAATTTTGAACATCTTGATCATAAGGTATGTTGCTAGTGGGTGCTTTGAGAAAGTTCAACATATATGTTTTGAGTGGCTGACAAAAGGGTAAAAGGTGAAGTTTGCTTTGAAACTTGCAGTAGGATTTATGAGTTCGCACATTAGAATGGGTACATGGATATATGTTCCATAGAATTGGGAAAGGATGGATGCATACATATTCCTATGATGGGAATAGTGTTACCCTATTCATATCAAAATGGCCAAAACATAGAAAGAATAGTGTTCATATTAAAATATAAATATATACTATTTGGTGATAGGCCTATAAATATTTGTGCCTATTGGCCATTTGATAGCACCTTTGGTGCTTTTACTAGTTATAGATTTATAATTTTTTCAATCTTATATATCTAAAAAAAATAAAAACATTTTTTCAAAAACATAGAAAAAATTTATTTACAAAAAAATTAATTTAAATTATAAAATATTAAAGAACACCCACACACACAAAAAAATGACAAGTGAAAAACATATAAAAAAATGAGAAAGGAAAAGAGGAATACCTAGAAATGTAGCTAAAAGAGAAGTAAACAACTAAGCATGCAAGGGGGTCAATCCCCAAGTTTGTAGGTTGCTCACAAGGTTTGCATGCAAAGTGAATAGAAGAATTTGTCGGTCTCACCTATTTATGCTCAAACCTCCTTTTATGAAATCTAACCTAGTTGAAGGGGGTTCTCTCAAACCTATTTTGATTAAGAATGCTACCACCATAGGGTGCCACACATGTGTTGATTAGGTTTGACCAAACTTCCTGTTGACAATAGATGCAATAATCAATACATAGAATTTAAAAGATAACAAAAATAGATAGAAATAAAATCAAAATGAGGGAAGTGACAAGAAAGGGAAAATTGTTGGTGTAATTAAATATTTACTTACACTTTATTAAGTTGACTTAAGGCTTCTTTAAGTCATTTTAGACTTTCTTATCTTGCAAATATAAAAGCAAGATATCACAAGTAATTCATTAATTGCATCCTTATTGTGCAAATTGCTCTCCTATGTTTTTTTCCCTGTAGAAGGCTAATCTTAGGTTTTACAAGTGATACTGGTCTCTTGAGTTTATTGGGGACTCTCACATGGTATCAGAGCTCTAGATATGTAAGCCCCTTCTCAGATCTGAGAAAAATTCAAGTAAGATCTTTTGTAAGGTGCAATTTTGGGCCAAACGTACCTCACCATTGAGTCTAGAAGGCCCAAAAACCCTTATTTTCATAGAAGGCACTCTATATTTTGGTGACAAAAAATTTGGGTTTTTTTAGGGTTTCAAGAAATTTAGGTCTATGAAATTTGTACGACCTATACAGAATTTGTACGGCCGTATGACACCCCATTTTTTGTGCAACCTTGATTTTCATGCCATTTTTATAGATTTATTTTTATTTTGGAGTTGCCTTGATTTGTGTGCCATCTTGACTTCCATACTGCCTCATTTTTTGTGCCATCTCAATTTCTGTGCACAGGTACATCTGAGGTTTTTTTATTAATTTCTTAATAAAAAAAGAATTTTTTATTTGGGAGCTAGCCCTAGGGTTTAACCCTTGGTCTCATGCGTGACAAACACCTAGCTTCCAAGTACTAGCCCCCAGGCTCTTAGATCCTGTTCATGTGAGTGACTAGAGCCCTAGTCGCCAACCCCCAGAGCCTCAACCCTTGGTCACATGGGCATTCAGGGGCTTCAACAGTGCTTCTTTATTGTCTGAAAGGAGCGGTTTTGGTAAATCAAGCATAATTTGGGCATACTATGTCCAATTTAAAAAAAAAAGGCGTTGGAAAGCTGTTTCTGATCTCTACGCAGGGGACCACTTATTGTTTTTAGAAAGTTTCATTAGATACATGATTTTTTTGATTGAATTCAGATCTATTTTATACACCTATTTTTTAGAAAAAGTACACACCAGTGGCCAATTGTTTTTGAACAAGGGCAAAATATTCCTAAATTCACTAGTACAAAAAGAGCAATATATTACTAAAAAACTACTAAAAACTACTTAGAAATGACCAAACATGGTCACGTGACCATTAGTAGTTTTTTTCCAGTCATTTATAACGTGACCAAATTGATGACTCAACCATTTTTAGTCATTTATTGGTTGTTTTGATTGATCGATTTGATAGTATATTTAGTTGTTGATTTAGTCATTGATTGTTGTAACCTGGTCACTTATTTAGTCATTTATTTTTCACTGATATATTTAGTCATTAATTTAGTCATTGATTGTTGTTAACTGGTCACTTATTTAGTCATTTTTATTCACTGATTTCTGTCTATTGGTAGTGTATTTAGTCATTAATTTTAATCATCATTTTAATCAATTTGGTAGTATATTCAGTCATTTTTATTCACTGATTTAACACTGGACATATATTTAGTCATATTTATTCACTGTTCATTGATTTCTGTCAATTGGTAGTATATGTAGTCATATTTATTCACTGTTCATTGATTTCTGTCAATTGGTAGTATATTTAGTCATATTTATTCACTATTAATGATTTCTATCAATTGGTACTATATTTAGTCAATTTAATTATTAATTGACGTCAATTAGTAGTATATTTAGTCATTTTAATTGACTGATATTTGAGGATTTAAACATAAAACACAGAAATACACATCATAATCATCAATTAATTGCATACAATATAAAGACAACCATTGAGAAGGCAAAATAGCTAAACTTTATTAAAAGAAAGGTGTTCTTATAGCTTGCACAAGTCTGAAATATCTATCTTGCTTGAAAAATTCTTAGAAATAGAGTATTACGATGTTTGTTTTCAATCACAAGACTGAAAATCTGAGTTACAATGTACATAAATGACAAGAAAGCAACTTCTCCAAGTTTACAATCCTTTGCCAAAAACTGAACTGTCAGTATCTGATTGTCAACCAGCCTAACTACTGCCACATGTCATCTAATCTACCCCATCAGTCTAGCACTTGTCCTTCTTGACTGCAACTAAAGGAAATACACTGTCATATGTAGTGAGGTCTATGATAGGATATTCATAATGGACTAGATTAGGCTTCCTTAATGAAACATCACTGTATTCTTGCGTCTTATACTATCATCAACACTACTTATGGGACAATTTTTTATTGAGTTTGAAGATATCAGGTCTTCTTAGGGCATGGAATCATATTCTTCCTTCATTAAAGTATCTTCAAAAGCCTCTTTTTGAGTCTAAACCGTTCACTTACCCTGCCTCTATTACATTGGACACTTGGTAGGAAGTCATATATATTTAGTGTCCTTGGTCTTCACTACTCATTGTGGTGACTAAACCGTGCATACTTTCTTTCTAGATGATTGCCCTACAACTTTCACATACTTGCCTTTTAATTAATGCTAACATTGTAGTCCTCTATTCATTTTCTCATGCCACTGAAACCATGTTTACTATGCCTATATCCCTAGGAACCATTGACCATTGCCACTCACCATGAACATCTTACCTCTATGCACTCATTATCTCTCTATTATAGAATGGTCACCCATAAGTATACATAATTTAGACTTTCATTTGTAGACTATCATAGGTTTATGAAACTATCATATTCCTGCAACTATACTACCATGTAGAATATATGCCTTGCAATAATAGCATTATTAGTGGTTGTCCTTTTTTCTATTTAAGACTTCTATAAATTTGTCTACTGGTTGCTTCCAAAGTCTTGATGAAATGCTAACATTGTCACCTTATGACTGTAACCTTCCTCATTGATCTTTGTGCATTGCCAACTGCCCTTCCTTTCTCAAAAACTAACACACCACCCTTGATCACAGTAGCTTAAGACTCATCTCACTTTGTCTATGGCATGAACTATGTACTTTATCTTTTGCTCATTGTCATTTATGCTCCTTTAGTCTGCATGACTGTCTTCATGACATCTCATATATGAAGCTCTCTCATTTATGCTCCTTGAGTCTTCATGACTGAGTGTTGATCACGAATGTTTAGGGAGGAAAAGCAACATAAAATCAAGTCCAAAAAACCCATAAGACTTAAATATGTGTCTTTGCTTTGAAAAATGTGTTACAAAGTGTGTTTCTCAGTGTTGTGACTGAGAAAACTGAGTTATAGTATCTTTTTTTGCTTATATAGCTCCAAAATAGACAAAAACACTAAGATCCCTGAACAAGACATTCAAACTATTGCATAAAGCATTGGGCCAAGCTGTCTAACAATTAGTACATGATAAACATCAACTAAGTCATTTTTTTCAAATATTTTAATGGCCACCATGTGAAGGTCCCTTCTTTCTCTTTCAGATGGACAACTCCATCTATTTTGTCTTCATAAGCAAGGGGTATGTTACTTGTGACCTTTAAAATATTTACATTTGCATCTCCTGTTCCTTTCAATTTGACTCCATGTACAATAGATAGTGAGTGAATCTGCCCAATGCCCATAGACATAGCACCATCACTAGGATCCAACACCCGAACTTTATCCCCTTCTTGGAGTTTATCAATATTAAATGTCTGCAAAAGCAAAAAAAATACACATTATATTGAGATATAAAACACACATTATATTGTTTTTGACAGCTATATGTAATGTCTTATGTCTTGAAACAAATTAGTTTTTGTATGTTTTTTTTAATTATGTTGAATAACAAAGAAGCAAATTTTTACTCTAACAAAAAAACTAACCCATTGCAAAGTACAAACAAATGGAGGGCAAGACTACAATAGTGCTAGACTGTATGAGTACTCTAGAAAGAGACATGGATTGGCAATAAAGTCTCGCCAAATGAGGACCATGACATCCCCAAACACAATGCACTAATGCATAGTCAAAATCTTTGTATGCACTCCATTACAACTAAGCTCTAAGCTTCCATATGTAAGTTATATGTTCTCCCTTATTTCCATAATCTATGTATACTAGCTAATTACACTTCACTACTATTCTAACCAACTTCTATCAAATAGGTAATGATTACCCTTATTTACATAATAAAACAATCATTACTTACTTGAATAGTACTTACTTGCATGTGGTTTCATAGCACTCACCTTGAGTTTAGCACGACTACTACTATGAATATCATGTGCATGCTCATCGAGTTCATCATCATAATTATAACTATCAACATTGACATGAAGTTGTACAATTTTGTAGAGAGTTCTATTGACAGGACCTTTTCCTTTTTGTTGTGCTTTTATATAATTGCTCTGAATGTGGTTTAATCATTATGCAAAAATTAATATAAGTCAAGTAAAGAATACAAAAGGTATAATTTTTTGTCCAAAAGAACATTCTAAGCATGAAGAATTAATGACAAAACATTGGGACAGATTAACTTACAAATTAAAGAATGCAAAAGCTATAATTTTTTGTCTAAAAGAACATTTTAAGCATGAAGAATGATAAAACATTGGGACAGATACCTGACAACTATTATATTACATCAACTTCAGCATAACTATGATGACTGTGCTGCACATTCTTGTCCAGTTCATCATAGTCATCACTATCAATTTCAACAACTCTGTTGACATCATGAAGGCATTTTTGCTTTCCTGCTGATTTGAAAAAATTACTCTGCATGTGGTCTAACCATCATGCAAGAAAATATACAAAGCATTAAATAGTCAAGTAAAGAATGCAAGCTATAAATTTGTCCAAAAGAACATTTTCTGGATCACTCCAACAATAAAAAACTGGGTTGGATTCTCTTACGCTCATATTTCAATAATCTACATATTAAGAGGCATTTGTATACAGAATTGCCAAACAAGAAGAAATGAGATAAATAGAGCCTCTTACCTCATCTGAATATGTGGATTTATGCTCATTCCATGCAGAAACTATAGGGTTAACGGAGGCAACCAACTGCGAAACTTACTGACTGAGAATGTATATGTAATTCAATACATGTTGCTACCCTTCATTTGAGATGACATGATCTGGAGAGGCTGATCCTACTAGGCATGTAATAGATGGCTGTGAAATCTCTGTTGTTGAACTAGATTTCCACTTCATCCTACTCTTAGATTTACTAGGATCTAGTGCTGCCTTATAATTGACAATATCTTCTACACTTTCTTCTCTATTACTACTTTCCACCTAAAATACAATGTCAATTTCAACATATAGTCAGCTCAATAAAAAATCAAAATAAATAAAACAATGTAAATTGAACCAAAAAGCCATACACTTACTCCAAATTTGTCCATTTTGGCATGTAACCTGCCTCAACCAAATGTATATCCAGCCCTCACATTATGTCTTGCTCTCTTGCCTTTTTTACTCTTTGCCAAATATTCTTTGGAATGCATACTTTCTTTCAATGCATCGCATTGTTTGGGACATAGAGTGGAGTCTATCTCTTTTCCCTTCATGATTGTTTTTCTGTAATTGTATCTAAAATTGTTCATCAAAATTCTCATCTTTTGCTTGTAATATTTTCTAGAGATTTGTCCACCAGTAGTCTCAAAAGCATTTTCCATTTTTTGTTTAACATTTTCCACATATCGTGGATCTTGCTCTACAAAACTTGATTTGCAAATATCCAAATGGGCCCTACATCTTACACCCAACTTGAAGGCCCACTTTGTAGCATTTGGCCCAATGGGCTCACCATCTCTCGATACTTCAAGCAAGAATGGCTTCTTGCCTTCTAATTTTCTTAGTTTTGCATTCCTCTCTATAGATCTGTACAAATCTTGACTCTATCTTTGTCTTTTGATAAAAGCATCCACATCTTCTATTAAACCACTACCAGTATTTCTAGTTGATCCACTAGTTCCATCAAAAGTTCTAGATGCAATAGGTGCACTCTGAGGCACAACAGATGCAAGCGGTCTCTCTCCATGACTTTCATTAATTGGAACTTCATGCTCCTTGGCCACATCAGGTGTGGCATCAGTAGGTAGATCATGAGTACCAGTCTCCACAAATTTCACTTCAAACACATCCTTTAATCTTGAATAAATCATCTGCAGACCTATTGTTCCTTTAATGCTCTGATGTTTTTCAATAATCTCTCTTAGACTTTGATCTAAAAGATCATCACAATGTTGCACATCACCATGTGCTATATCAGGCTACACATGATCACCATGTACTATAGGCTGCACATCACCATGTACTATATCAAGCTGCACATTAGCATATGCTATATTAGGCTACACATGATCATCATTGCAACTATTATTTTCAGCAACTGCATTTGTTGAATCACAAAAGTGGTGGCTTCTACGAGATGGCGGCACTGTATCTTTTCTTTCCTTTATTTTTCTCAGCATTTTCTTTGCACTCTTTTTGTTGCTTATAAAATAAAAAATAATATCATATTATGTCATATAAATAAAGCCCTTGCCTATAAAATTTCATTAAACACTATTAAACAAATAATATACTACTTAGTGGATTTACAACTTGCCTATTTGTCAAACCAAGTCTCAATAAATATTCATTATTCTTGGCCACTTTTTCTCTACGAAGGCACTCATAATCTGTTAGTGAAGTTTCAGAATTATGATCACTATCATCTAATTTGTGCCTTACAATCCTTCTCTTCATTTCCTAAAGTCCAAATAAACAATAATGTATAAATCAACAACTTGAATCAGTAAAAATTTATTGAGTTCATAAGTTGATAACTATTGACTTTCCAATCTACTGATAACTGCAAATGAAAACTTAAAATAGAATTCAGTTTATAGATTAAAAAGAATTTGCAGTCAAAAACCAAGAAGATGTTTACAATTACTGGTATTAGACAAATTTTCCTTAGGGATATATTCACAAGAAAAGAACTCATAAAAACATAACACAAGCAAGATGAAGGAAAAACATAGTTTAGTTCATCATGAGGTGTGTTAGAACTATTCAAAATTTCACATAGTCCCACTTTGTTTCATACATTTTCCTTCCATAAATCCATAATTAGGGATTCATATTCCTTTAAGAATTATTCCAAGAGTCATTTATGAGCATCTCATATCAGGCCTATGTGAGAGAAATTTATATTTTGACCATTGATGCGTTTTTGTCTCTTACTGCAGCCCCGCAGCACATGCAAACAACCTTGGTGGGTGCACAGGAATTAGAGGATGTGAATACATAGTTACCGCTTCCCAGCAACATGCAGAAAATTCAGTTGCGGTGTTGCGGTATAAACTCATGCGGCACATAATATGTTACCGTGCCCCCATAGTAGGTAAGGAGATGACCAACATAAATGCAATAGGAAGGAGTTGGAATTAAATGTTCACCACGCCCCTGCAACCCTTTCAAGTCAAGTCTGTGGTGTTGCGGTATAAGGAGTTCAAGTAACCGGTAATGCTACATACCACGGCCCCATGATGCTGATAACTTCGACTAGCAGTAATGCAGGAAATAATGAATGGGAGACCAAAGGCTCCTGCGGCCCCACAATGGTAGGCCAAAGCTTGGTGGTGGTGCGGTAAAAGACATAAGGGATAATATGTATCCCACCATCCCACGGTGGTGTGCAACAAGGCTTGCATGGTGGCAGTAAGTGGTGAAGATGAACGTAACTGTCCAAGAGGTCCCGTGGTCCTGTGATTGCCCTAAGTTAGTCTTGCGATGATGTGGTAAGGAATTAAATGTCAAAATAACTTCAATGTTGCCTTGTAATGGTTATCATTGATGCCTACGGGATTCCAATTTTTGAGGAAAGGACTGTAAGTCTTGAAATACTTGCCCATCCATTAGATTGGATCAAATCAATAGTCTGTGTTTGAAAAGAATTGAATGTTAAGATTTGTTGATTTCGTGGCACAAACTAGGTTAATGGTAAAATGACCAGCTTCATGGCATGATAAAACTTGGGATTTCTTTGTATTTCTTCATTCCAGTGAATTCAGTGTTGATTGTAGAAGGTTAATTCAAGCTTTGTGTGCTCTCCTCAGGCATTTTTTTGACTGGGTAAGTCTACTCAATCACTCTTTGCATAAAAGTTGGTGTTTGGTTTGTGCTCTATTTTCAACTAGTCTGGTAAAGCAAGTAAAATATCAAAACCCTAGTTCGTAGAGGCATTAAAATATGGCACCTAAAAAATTTGAGTCTGTGAGTAAAAGCACTGACCCCCTACTCCCAAGAAACGATCACTTCAACAATTATTGTTGGACATCCTGCCAAATTTAGTTGACAAGGGGTCTAATAAATTGTTCAAGGATGTTGTAGAAGGATATCGGGATGCTGCAATCCCTATCTCTGGATGGAACCTTTTTTGGTATTTTTGTGGAAAGAAAGATGGACAGGGACTAGTTGGAAACCCATGGAATTTGGATTTGGCAAAGGTTGTGGTGCCAAATGTATTTGTTGATGTGGATTTGATTAGAACATTGGCACAACACTATCACTCAGCCACCAAAATAGTCAGACTACCAAATGGGTCACCATTAGTAGTTGTGGATAGGAATGCAATCATAGACTACTTCATGTTGAGCAAGCAAGCCCTCACACAAGTATATCTGCACAAGAGTGAGCAGGAGTACAATAGTTTGAGAAAAACACACAGAAGGGATGAGGTGCCCATACACATGAGGAAAGGGGCAAATAACAGAAGAATTGAAATCCCATCCACTGCAATTGGACCTTTCTCTGTTGAAGATTTTGCTGTCTATTTCAAAAGAACATATTTTTCTTTGTGTCAGGTGTTGCGTATTGATGCCCAAGGTAGAATGCCTCTTAGCCTAATGATGATGGCCACGAGAATTCAAAATCCAGAAGCTAATGTTGAATCTAATTTTGTAACATTCATTGAAAAGAAACTACATGATGGATTTTTGCAAATAAGAGAAAACAAAAAGCCCATAGATTTCAAATACTACTCTTTGTTATGTCATTTGATTTTGTATCAAAATAGAAGGAAGTGGCCCAATAGAATGTGTTGACATTTCTTCTGAATCAGCATTAGGGTTTGCCACTTCTAATGCACAGGCAGATTCAGGCCAACTGAATACAGGAGGTTGCGTGAGCTCCTCCCCTTCACTTCTGGTTCTGCCGCACCAAGGGGGGTATCCCTATAACTTAAGATGTAACCTTGACTGGCTCAAAGATAGAAAGATCTGACTTGACAACAGCAGGCAGAATGCTCTCATGTATGGACCAAGATCTGTATGATAGATCACAAGGCTGGCAACATTCTTGGACATGATGTCTGGTTGGGTATGAGAGCATGCAGGGGGTTCCTAATCCTACTCCTACAACTAACAGGTGGAAGTATGAAGTGTTTTAGTTTGAATTTGGATGCAAAGCTGGACATGGTGTATAACACAAGAACACAGCATGACTGGTGCCTATCCAGGGCTTGGAGTCAGTAGACATACACCTGTGAATGATCAGCATAAATAGCTAAAACTGGATTTCAGGGGGATACACATGATATCTGCCTTACAGATATCTCCCAATATAGAGTGTTGAGCTATCTCTACTTATGGCATCCCTACTGCAGTATACCCTTCCCAATGTTCAACCTGAAAACAGTTTAATCTGCCCCTTGAGCAGAGGTTAAAAGATCAGACATTCAACATAGGAATTCTATGCTCTAGAATCTAAACATAAGCAAACATCCAGATCCAGAAGAAGGATACATGCAATACTGGAGACAGAATTAACACAACACATGCTAAACAGCATTACTCATATAAGATCAACCATGAAACCAGTGGATTCATGCCAAGTCCTACAACAGGAGATACATAAACTCACAAGATAACTGTACAGAGCAACCAGATCAGCTGGTTATGGATTACAGAGCCAAAATCATCAACTTTCAACAACCTCAAAAGAATAACACCCTCTGCATTATATAGCAGGAGGGTGTCTTCAGCATCAACTACCAGGTTGACCAAAATTCCCGCCAGATATACAGTACCATAGAGATGGCGCTCAAACTTGAATGCAGCAGGTAGGGGAGGAGACAGGAAGATTTTTCAAGCCTTGCACCGCCGCCTAGGGATTCAGATCTTCAATCAGGTACAACATTCGTCCACGCCATCGCCCATACCTCTGCAACAATCGCCATTGATGGCGCACCAACCCGCGGCCTCGGGAAGAACATCAAACAGACAGTCGCAACCGCTTCCCGCCGAGATTCATCATCATGATGTTTCGAATATGCAGGATAACATTATCCCACATGCACCCCGCAGCAACCTCCTTTGCACTTTATATACTAGGTCATGAGCATATATCATGTCGGCGCTTTTGCTCCTGACGACACTAGTATAGACTTCATCATCATCACCCTCCAGCAGCATGATATCCTGTTGTTCGAAATATCACCCTGACGTCATCATGATATTTGAAACATAACCTTCATGATAATCGGCACAACCTGATCCTTCGGAGGAACGTCCTCCTGCTGAGCTTATAACAAAAGTCTGGCCGATGGACATCCTGATGACGTCATCATCATATCCTGCTGACGTCATCATGATATCTGCCTACTGCGCACCTCCTCATATCCGGATGACGTCATCATCATGTTTGCAAATATCAGGAGGTCTCTTCAAGATGATCAATGTTAGAAATACGACCCCCCCGGACCTTGATGACGTCATCATCATATTAACATCATCATGATATTCGGAAGACAACCGGATATTTGGAAATATCCTCCTGATGTTCAAATATCAGGTTGCACTGTAGCTCCACTATAAGATCGGGGCGATAGAAGAATATGATGATGCTTGAAAAGATCACCCCCACTAGATAATGCACGAAGCCAGCAGGCGGATATCTCCCTGATATCAGCATCATCATGATGCTCGAGCAAACATATATCCGGGTGATATGAAAATATCACCCCTTCCTTCGGAATATCATGATGCAGATAGGCAGAAAGAAAAATATCACCCTGATATACGGATGATGTCAGCATCATCAGGATGAGAAACAAAGAACAAGAAGTGATACAACATCATCAGGATGATATTGACTAAGATCATCCTGACGTTCGAAATATGATGACCCTAGTGAATATCGGGTCGCACTTAAAACTCTTCAACATCATCATCAGGATGATCATAACCAAGATCACCCGATGATAGAAATATCACCCCGGCGAAATATCATGAAGGCAGAAAATATGATGACCACCGCAAGCAGCAGGATGACAACTAAAAAAATGATGATGATGACGACCCTTAGGATAAAACAAGTTAGGTCGAGCAACTCAAAGAATAAGCAACATCATCATCATGCCTGCGCAAGGTGATAAATGGAAGATCACCGGAGACTTTGAAGAATCACCCTCGCAAGCAGATAAGGGCGCACTGTAGCTCGTCAGCATCATCAGGATAAAACCCGAACATCACCCGACAGCGAAATATGATGATGACGACGAGAAACCGGTCGAAGGAGAACATGATGATGCTGACCTTCATGGAAACAAACATGATGATGATGACCTCCTCCTCAAGAAAATATGATGATGCAGCTGAAAAATACTGAGGAGGTCCGTTACTTAGAGCATTTTTTGGATACTTAGGGAGAGTGCCTGAATGAAAATTGCTCAAAAATTGTCAGTCAATTCAGGCACTAACAGAATGGATCTAAGCATGATTGATGAAAATGAACAAAGATTGCCAACACAATGCTGGTGTTACAAATGGGATAGTGATTGCAAGAATTGTGACTATGTTGTGTTTTGTGATGATTTATCAATTAGAATAATGAATTCTCTTGGTAGCTTTTCTCTTAGATTGACAAAAGAGATCAGGGAAATGTTGAGGCCTCTTTCCCATAGGCCAAAACAGGGTCATACGCATAACTATGTTGATTGGTTTTTCTTGCCTATTCATACTATAATCAGGGTATATGGGTGTACTCAACCACCCCATGTGTTGCCCAAATTTGTGCCAGACAGAATTGTATTACTTGAATTCATGTGGCAAATGATGTGGATGGAGAAGGATGTAATGAATAAATAGAAGAAAGGCACATTTCCTCCTGATTCCATAGTGTTTGGTGATTGGTCCATTGGTTATGATATTTTAGAGGATTTGCCAGCCTATTTGAAGGCTAAATATTTTTTTAAACCAGGTGTAGAGAGGGTTTGTGATCTAGAGGGTCACATGAACTTTGTCAAACAAACCATCCTCACAAGAATGGGAATATCCCATCAAATCAATTTTGATGAGGATGTGATCAGAAATCTTGTCACCTTTCAAGAAGTGTATAATAGGGTAAGAAAATGAGAGATTTTGAAAAGGATTGAGGATGACATGAGAAAACAAAATCCTAATTTTCCTAGATTCTTTGTTGAAGAGGGGGACCCTTTGAGAAGAATAGATCTGATAATTGACAATTTTGAAAGAATATATAGCAAGTCTAAGAAGTAGCCTTAAAAGGCTACTAAGCTCAATGTCAAAAGACCACCAGGAGTCGTGATTCAAGAGCCTGCACTAGATGCAATGTCACTACAGGATCCAGGTCATCTCCCTAATTCACCATCTACCAAAAGGCAAAGGATTGAGGATGTTTCTCCACTAGTTCCATATGAATTGAGCAAAGGAGGGGTGACACTGATGAAGTGGCTAGTATCTTGAGAAATATGGGAGATGAAGGAGAAACAGATCATCCACTTGTTGGCCAAGAAATAGAAGCACACAAACTAGAGGCCAAAATGGCTGAACAGGCACAAGGGGAGCCTGAATTAGAAGAAGATGAAAGAATTGTGGTTCTTCTATGAGATTTATGGAGGAAGATGATTTCATTAATTCTCCTAAATTCAAATATTTTTTGATTAAGATGAAGACGAAATAATTTCAAGAACAAGTGGAAATAAATAAAATGGATGTTGATGAATCTCAGCATGAGAAAATTGTTTCAAAAACTTTCAAGAATATGAAAATAGATGAAATAAGTGTCAGCCCTGATGAGGCTAGACAAATGGTATTAAGGAGCAGCATGCTGATCATTTTCGGGCTTGAGTTGAAGAAAATGTTTTTGTTAGACCAAGTCAGGAATCAAGATGACCCCATGCTAGTTTCTCAATTTGACTATGAGGATGGTGTCAGTGGTTGTGGTTTCAATCCAAAAATGGAGACTTTGGCAATATGGGCAACACAAAAGAACACCAGCAAACCAAGATTACTTGATGTGGTCCAAGAAATAAGGGGAACAACTATGGTCAAGACATTCCAGGACACATCAGCAACTGAAGCAACTACCCTCACTATGCATACTGCAATGTTTACACAAGTTATTGTTGTAAAGCTAGAGTAAAGATTGTTTGATTATGATAGAACTTAGATGGAGATGAATGATGAGGTAAATAGATTGTATCTTGAAAATGTAAACCTGAAAAAACAACTAAAGGGTGAGAATTTTTCTCAGATTCAAGCCATTGTGCCATTTCAAACACTTGTGCCACAAAAGACCAGTGATACCATAGTGACTATTGAACAATTCAATGTTTTGAAATTGAAGTTGGAAAAAGAAATTGAGGAATTGAAAATCCAAAACGAGAAAATAAAGAATGAGGCAAAATTGAAAATTCTTGAAGTGTTTGAGAAAATTTTGGAATATAGAGTGAAAATGGTTGTTGACAAGTTAAGAGATGTGCATGAATGCTATTCTTCCTTGTCTCAGGCCATGGAACGGTTGAAAGTAAATTTTTCTGTTTTAGATCCCTTGTATCAAAGATGGCATTCAACACATCACACAGTGATCACTCTATGTAAAGTTCTACAATGGAATCAAGATGCTCCTACAGCTCTAAAGCCAATAGAGAAAATGATCAATATGATATTGGATGAGTATTAGTATGTGAATGGTGAGAATCAAAGAATGCAGGCAAAGATTGATTCTTTTGCCACTTTCAAACACTAGTTCATTCCATCAATCCTAACAGAGAATGAAAAGATCAAGGATTTTGATGCGTGGAAGGATGAATTTGGTCATACAGTTTATAAGGTCATGGAATTTTTGAAAAAGGATGAAGATATCAATATTCTTAGCTTCGACATCATTCTGGACAGAGTAATTGCTTTGGATGCTAGATATATAAAGTTTGTAATTGATGTCAAAGCATTGCTGGACAAAAGGTGGAAGGATCACCAGGCCAACTTGCTCCAAATTCAAGATTATAAGTGGCCTAGTGATTTTACTATGTTTGAATGGTAGGAGAAGTATCTTTGAGTTGATGAATAGACAGGCTATATGTGCAGGGGAGCAATGAGCATCATGGCCTCATGACTACACAGTATACCAATGGGAGCAAGAGTATTTGGCTCCTCCAGAAGAATAGGGCCTTCAAGATGTTGTAGTGGAAGAACCGAGCCTTCAAACACTCTATCATGAAGAGGGGGACTTTGCCAGATCGGGATGATCATGGGTCTCCTATGTTGATTAACAGACTAAAAGTGTATTGCAAGTCTTGTGGGCTTCCAATCAATATTGTCTACTTTCTTTGTTTTCTCTTAATTATGTTTTAAGAAAAATTAATGTTTAGTTTATACGAAGAGGCATGAATTTTGAAAAGATGCTATATTTTGTAACGGTCTGAAGCTTGTTGCTTCTCTTATAAAAGAGAAACCAAGACCAAATTTTGATATCATCATCATAGGAATTTATAGAAACATATATGAGGAGACTTCTGTTATATTGTAATATCTATTTGAAGCAATCAATGGAGAAGAAGATTTAATCTAGTACTCAAATTCTAGTTAAGATATCTAAGAGCATTTCTTTGTTTGTAATGAGGAGGCTTAGTTCACCTAATGTTAAGATATCTATATGTATTATTAAATCATATATGTTCGTCATTGTTTCCTTCACACAAGCATATTCAATGCATGTGGAGGCTAGAATCTGTATTACAAACTAAAGCTATCATCTAGGACATACAAGAAAAGTCTAGCATCTAGAAAACATATAGGACATACAAGAAATTATATTCTAACTAAAAAAAATTAATTTCAACCAAAGTAAGAAAACTAAGAAGAATGATTGAACCTAACTTTAAATGCACTTCAAATCAATAGTGAACATCTCAGGTTTTGTATACAATGTACCAGCAGAATAATGATGATTACATTCAGAAATGTATCAGTAAAACAATAGTGAATAAGCATACCTATACTCAAATATTTATTACATTCAATAATATACATATAACCAAAGTTTAGGTGACAAGCTAACCTCTTAAGGTGATAGGCTAGTTAAGGTGACAAAACATCATCATAATCATCTGCATTGCCAGCAAGATCAGAATCTTGATCACTCGTGTCTGCATCTGCTTGATTTTCTTCCTCATCCTCATCTGTGACATGCTACTCATTCTCTCTCCCAATCTCTTCATTGGTAATCAAAATCTCTTCTTCAAACACTCCATCATCTTCATCCACTCTTCGAATGTTTCTTGTAAATTAACATATTGCCCATCAAGCATTATATCGACAACTTCCATGAATTTTCATCTAGAACGAGACTCTGTTTGAATGACATACGACCATCCTAGGCTTCTTACATCATCAATTAGAAATGATTGGTTAATTTGAAGAGGGGAAACATACGGCTCAACCATCTCTGATAAAAATTGCCCTATATTTGTGCATACAAATCCATACTCATCAAATTGCATTTCAGATGGTCAGATCCACTTACATTTTAATAATATAGGACTATTTTCACCAAAATACACTTGAATAATTTCTTGGATGAAACCAACATAAATTTCTTCTCAATTTCATGAAGAAATTCAGCACTAACAACACAATCACAAGTTGTCTTTCTTTTGTCTTTTTCTTCCACTCTTAAATGACTACCATAGGCCCACATTCCACTAAAAGACATAGCCCATACATGTGGAGATTGTGAAATCTCACTTTCCTCCATTGTTACATCTTGACCTTCTTCTTTTACATGGTTGACTGCATTAGCAATCCATTCTTCAAATTTTGGAAAAGAATCAACTCTAATCAAATCATGACGTATGCACTTTTGAGGTCGATGTTGCATCCAAGTTTGATTCTCTTCTTCATATTTTGTACATAGAATATTAACGTACAAATAGTAAGATTAATAATATAAATGTGTAAATGCAATTGAGTAAATAAATTATTGTGTAAATTTTTTTTTACCTATGCCACTTATTTAACGAAGTTTTGTATTGAAGAATATAGGCATGTATGGCACTTCTTTCTTGATGTGATAGATTGAAGCGACATCCATTGCCTTCTAATACTTCACCTGCAACTCTTTCTTCTTCTTCATCATCCCATACACGTCAATTGACATTTTTAAAATCCTTCATATATTCTGTGTAAAATCCCATGGCCTCTTGCATTGAATATCCCTCAGACATGGTACCTTCCAGTTTTGCCCTAGTATGAACAATTTTTTTCAAAACCTTCATATATTGTTCTATAGGATACATACATCTCATTCTTATTGTGCCACAATGCTCTAGTTCATATTCTAGATGTGTCAAAAGATGCATAGAAATGTTAACGATTGTTGGTGGAAATTCATGTTCCAATAGACAAAGGACCTCAACAACCTCCTCCCTCAAACTATCAAAGTTTGAAGGATCTAATACATGTAAACTCATTCTCTTTAATATTAGGCCCAACCTTATAACTTCTATTCTTGGCCCCTTTGCCAAACTTGATATATTTACCACAATAGGTAAAATATTCTCGATTATGACATGATAGTCATGGGTCTTGAGGCCTCTTAAGCCATTAATGTCAGTTTGGCTTCTAATACTACTACTTACATATCCAGTGGGAAAATGAGTCTAAGACAACAACTGTAAGAATTGTACATGTTGTTCCTTTGTCTAGACATAAGGAGCACTAGGTTTTCTCTATTTTTCATTAGCATATTTTTCAACCCAAAGATTTTGATGAATCTTTAGTTGTCAAAAGTCTTCACGTGATGAAACAGTATCAAAAGCACCAAAAAAAGTTTCTATAATAGCATAGGCTATATTTTTCTTAGTATGCATAAAGTCAACAGTATGCCTAATGGCTATATCCTTAAAGTATGGCAACTTATTGAATATGCACAACCATTTTACACTACTTTCACTGCATGGATCATATCTATTACGAGCAATCCCATCATTTTCAATAAATGACATTCTTTTTTGTCCATTCTCAACAATATAATCACTTGTTATTAGCAATGGTGCTTCACGATTCTCTTCTTGACTATTGAAACGTGTTTTTTTTTTATGATATGGATGATCCATTTTAAGGTAAGCATGATGTCCACAATAAATACACTTACACAAACTTCTTGAGTGCCTCACAAAATCCTTAAAGTTACAAGCAGGACATCCATGGTATCCATGAACACTGAGACCAGACAATGTGCCATATGTAGGAAGATCATGAATCATAAACAATAAGGAAGATCTTAAAGTGAATTTGATTGAATGACCATCCCTTAAAGATTGAATTGCTTCAATTCCTTTCCACAATTCCATTAGCTCATCATATAATGGCTCTAGATAAGCATCGATTATATCTGAAGTCACACTTTTCTTTCCTGGTATAATCAATGATAGCATTAAGAAAAATGGTTTAGTTGCTAACCATGGAGGCAAGTTATAATTTATTAAAAACACTAGCCAAGTTGACCATTTAGTACTTTGATCTAAGAATGGGTTCACCCAATCTAGAGCCAAACCCAACCTTATATTACAAGGATCTTGAGAAAAATTAGGCCATCTGTTATCAAATTCCATCCACGTCTTAGAATCAGGCACATGTCATTATTTTCTATCAGTGCTCTTATTTTAGGCATGCCATGGCATAAGTTCAACAATGTCTATGCACCTATACATTTGAAATAATCATGGGATTATTGGAAAGTGGTGAAGAACCTTTCTAGGAACCACAACTGATTTCAACCCTTGTCTATACATCGCTTCATGACATTTCAGACATTTGCTCACTTGCAAGATTATTGCGAAATAATACACAACCATT
This sequence comes from Cunninghamia lanceolata, assembly GCA_027924645.1. NCBI lineage: Eukaryota > Viridiplantae > Streptophyta > Pinopsida > Cupressales > Cupressaceae > Cunninghamia > Cunninghamia lanceolata. The sequence goes on along the minus strand of BSBN01000554.1, from coordinate 2,280,851 downwards.
GACACATGTGTGGATGTTTTCATACCCTAACCCTAGCTTAGTGATTTTATTTTTACAGTGACTTCATTTTGTTGGCAATGTGGAGTTAGGTGGTAACAACAAACTTAATAATGCCAATAATTGATCTACACTCTTATTTGTCCAACCATGCACCACTTGCAAGTTAAGAATTTGAAGGATTGTTGTCAAACGACTTAACTTGTAATTAGCATACACGGGATTTAAAGCATCCTCCATCGACTTTTCCCAATAATCATTCAACATTCTATCAACTTCAAACCCTTTGTCTAACATTGTTTCCTCTTCATCTATGTTTGGTGACACTTCATCTATGTTTGTTGCCTCTTCATCTCTCACACTCTACAATTCTATCATATCTTCATAATAATTGTAATCCCAAGGGCTTATACCACGATGCCCATATCTTATCATATGTCAAAGAATCAGGTTTCTTTTTCTCACCTTTCCACCATGAAAGTCTTTACATGGACATGGATATTTGTCCATGTCCCTCTCATTGGCTACTCTCTTATCAAATGCATGGTATTGATCCGTAGTCAACCTTCAACGTTAATCCATCTGTAATGTTCTACACATAGCAAAAAAAATCTATTAGAAACAAAAATTTAGCTTTCAAATACATTTGGTTTGGTAGAATTTCATCAAGTTTTGTGCGAGAGACTGCATTTTTGGTGAGTGCAGGTCTAAACCCTACCTAGGGTTTCCAAGGAGCAAAATTTGACCTTGAGTAGAGTTTCCACCATCAAAAAATCCTAAAAATTGGTGGCAAGCTCTATCCCACACCTATTCACATCCTTGCAAGAGGACAACTCATGATTGGCACACGTGAAGAAGATATGATTGATTATGTGTGCAGATTTGCTATGAGACAGTCCTAAAACCCTAGGTTCTTTGTTGCTTTGAATAATCTATGCACTATATGTCAATGGAGGGGTGAAGAATCATAGTGGCATGTTGTTAGGGCTTGCACAATCCTGGCAATTTATATGACAAGTGTTCTTACCTTCGTTTGGAGTCATCACCTTCCTAGTGGCAGCAAGACCTAAATTGCATAAATCATTGTGTTAATCACTTGGTTAGGTCATGTACATTTGGAAACCCCTAGAAGATCTTGTAATAGGTATGAATAAACCAAGTTGCCCATATTCCATATTGTCTTCAATGATTGAGTGTCACTAGTGTGTTGTTTTGATGTTTTAGGCTTAGGAGCAAATTGTCAAGAATGAACAAGGGTGCAGATTTGTATCAAGTGTATTGAAACTTTGTTTGGGATGTGTCAAGGTTATTGTGTGTGAGTCCCTCCTCTGCATCATGTTTTGCCTCTACATAAATATCTGTGGTCAGTTTTGTGCATTTTTTACTTGTAGGATTCTCACAGTTAGTGAAAAAGGTAATGTTCATGAAGGAATGGAAAAGATGTGTAGAGCCTTTGAATTATACCCGTACTATGCAATGGTATTGAATCATTTAGCAAACCATTTTTTCTTCACAGGACAACATTTTCTTGTGGAACAGTTGACTAAGATAGCTCTTGTTTCAACTGACCACCCTCTCATGAAATCTCATTCATATTATAATCTTGCACGATCTTATCATAGTAAAGGTGATTATGACACCACTGGCCGCTACTACATGGCATTAGTCAAGGAAATCCAGAGGCCACAGGATTTTGTAGATAGGTTCAATTGAAGCTGGGAGATCTTAACAGTTCTCTCTCAAATTTTGAAAAGATTCTAGAGGTCCACCCTAAGAATTGTGAGAGCTTAAAAGTTGTAGGCCATATATATGCTCAGCAAGGGCAGGCAGAGAAGGCTTTGGAAATTTTAAGAAAGGCAACCCGCATAGATCCGCGTAATGCCCATGCATTTATCAAGATGGGTGAATTATTAATATCATCAGACCCTAGTGCAGCCTTAGATTCTCTTAAGATAGCAAAGTATCTTCTAAAGAAGAGTAGAGAGGAAGTACACATTTAATTGTTAAACAACATTGGGGTTCTTCATTTTGAGCGTGATGAACTAGAGTTGGTTCAACAAACTTTTATGGAGGCATTAGGAAATGGAACTTGGGTTGAATTCATAAATAAAAGCCCCAGTGCCAATTCTACAATTTTTCTGTGCTCTTTAAGGATATGGAATTCTTCCATTGATTAGAAGAAGGTGGTGTTTCACTTGAGCTGCCATGGGATAAAGTCACAACACTATTTAATCTTGCTAGGTTGTTTGAATAGCTACATGATACTAAAAAAGAAAATCTCTTATACAGGCTAATATTGTTCAAGTTTCCTGATTATGTTGATGCATATCTACTTCTTGTAGCCATGGCTCAGGGTCGGAATGAGATCCAACTAAGCCTAGAATTGATTGGGGATGCACTTAAGGTGGATAAAAACTCATCAAATGCTTTATCTATGCTTAGCAAAATGGAACTGAAAACAGATGACTAGCTTAAAGAAAAAGAAACAATTAAAGTTGCACAAAGTGAATCAGATGCAAAGAATTCTTATCTTGACATTTAACTTGGAAATTGGAATTATTTTGTAGCTTTTCGTAATGAGAGGAGGGATCCAAAGGTGGAGGCACAACATATTGAGAAGGCTAGAGAACTGTATTGTAAAGTTTTGGCACAGAGACCAGGAAATGTTTATGCTGCAAATGGGGTAGCCATTGTACTAGCTGAAAGGGGTCAATTTGATATTGCAAAGGAAATTTTTACATAGGTACAAGAAGTTGTAGTAGGAAACATCTTTGTTCAGATGCCTAATGTGTGTGTAAATCTAGTACATGTTTACTTTGCACAAGGGCAGTTTGCACTTGCAGTGAAAATCTATCAAAATTATTTGAGGAAATTCTATTTTGGCACTGACACCCAAATTTTATTATATTTAGCTAGAACACATTATGAAACAAAATAGTGGCAAGATTGTAAAATAACATTATTAAGAGTAGTAGATTGTAACTACTGTAAGTTGCCAATCACAAAGCTATAGATTTTGTGTTTATAAATGTAATGAGGCTTTCAAATTAACTATGAATTCGCTGTAGAGGGTGTCCCCAAATCTAACTTCACTGTAGAGGGCCTCACCGACTTCAAATCCATTGCAACAAACTCCAAATTCCTTGTCCACCTTTTCAAAAGTCTCTAGGTCCTCCCCTCTTTATCACCCATGCAAGTAGCTGCTATAACTCAAAATGCCTCAGTGCAAAGTATCTCTGGGAAAGTACTTTGATCTCTACATTCCTGACCTTTTTTTTTTCGGCGAGTCCAACACAAGTAGCTCTGAATTATTGGAGATATTCCAAGTTGAGTGCATGAAGAGCATGTTAGAGTGCCTGCAAGTGAAGAATGTAATGGTGATGGTGATATTTAGTAAGGAGTTGGAGATTTGAGTGCAAATAGAAGGAAGATATAGAATAGGGTATGATGGCGATGCAGATAGAAAAAAATATTGGAATAAATGTGAATAGTGAATCGCGACAATACATCATGCCAATAATTTCCTGAAAAGTTCTTTATCGCCCATACAACTAGCTACTATAACTCAAAATGCCTCAGTACAAAGTAGATCTGGGAAAGTACTTTGATCTCTATATTCCTGACCTTTTGTTTTTCGGTGAGTCCACCACAAGTAGCTCTGAATAGTTGGAGATATTCCAAGCTGAGTGCGTGAAGAGCATGTTAGAGTGCCTACAAGTGAAGAGTGTAATGGTGATGGTGATATTCAGTAAGGAGTTGGAGATTTGAGTGCAAATAGAAGGAAGATATAGAACAGGGTATGATGGCGATGCAGATAGCAAAAAATGTTGGAATGAACATGAATAGTGAATCACGGCAATACATCCCACCAATAATTTCCTGAAAAGTTCTTTTTAAAATTTTGACTAATTTGTATTTGGGTGACTAACTATTTAGTCATTTTATTTCTATGACTAAATAATTTTTTAGTCAACAACCAAATTAGTCATTTATTTACTCATTTATAGTTGAGTTGCAAAAAATAAGTAGAATTTAGTCATTTTTAGTTGTGACTAAAAGTTTTAGTCACTTAGTCATTTATTTACCAAAATTCTACTAGTGATTGTGAGGGGTATATTGTTGTTTTATGTTATTTTTATGTAGACACATTATGGATCAATCTAAAATTACTCCACTTACCCCATACAACTATCATGGGTGGAAGAAACAAATAGAGATCCATCTGAAGAAACTGGGGTTATATAGAGTGACTATGGGCACAAAAATTGAACCTACAAGGCTATTGAAAAGAGGAAATGGTACAATAGATGTGAGGAGGCCTTTGGAACCTTATGTTAATCAATTTCACCTAATCTACTCTTCCATTTTGATTCTTGCACAACACCAAATGAAGTATGGGCCCAATTAGACCTTTTGTTTGGCAAGCAAGATAGTTTGAGGATTTTTTAGTTGGAGAATGACCTTATTGGTCTAAATCCTACAAATTTTGATAGAATCCATGACTTCTTAACCAAACTCAAATCACTTAGATTGTAGCTCAAACAGTTTGGTATTTAGAAAGAGGACACCCAGTTGATTCTTTCCATACATGCCAAGCGTGGTCTAGATTATTTTGTTTTTGTCTCCACATTCTATGCTACCATGGATGCTCATGGAATAAAATTCAAGATGCCTTCACTTGATGACTTTACTACTTCACTCACCAAGGAGCAGGTAAAATTGGTTTAAATGGGCACATTGAAGTCTACAAATCCATATGCTTTCACTTCTTGCAAGTCAAGGCACCAAAGATGAAAAGGCTTCAAGTGGTAAGGAAAAGAAATAGAAAAAAAATCATGAGAAAGGCAAGGAGTCAACTTCACATGCAACCCTTGATTCATCATCTAGAAAAAAGGAGAAATCAAAGGAGAAACCCACATGTGGCTATTGCAAGAAACATGGGCATGATGACAATTTTTGTGACATCAAACAAGTAGATGAGTTAAAGAATCTTGTTCATAAACTTAGTGTTAGTTCTCCTTCAACTTTGATTTCTAGTTCATCATCTCCTACTTCTTCATCACAATAGTCAAGATCTTCTGAGAAAAGACATGTAGGCATTGCTAATGGAGTTGAAAAATACAAAGGTAAGGCACTTTGTGCAACTACATCTCATGGATTAGGTAAATGGCTTATTGATTTAGGAGCATCTCATCACATGGCCTCCTCATAGTCAATGTTTTCTACTTTTGATACTTGTGTTATGCCACCTATTTTGATGGGTAATAATACTTATATGAATGTAATTGGAAAGGGATCTATTTCTATTGGCGAGGGTACTTTTCATGATGTATTGTGTCTACCTTCTTTGTCACATAATCTACTTTCCATATACCAGATTACTCATAGTGGTGTAGGGAAGAAAATAGAATTCACACCTGATCTAGTTATCATCAAAGATTTGAAGAGCATAGAGATTCTTGCTACTGGGGTGGTTGATCATCCATCTTGGTTATATACCTTTTTTTAGATTTTTCTCTAGATGATGATTTAGATCCTTTGGCTATTGATCACACTTCTTGTGTGCATATTTATTTCAAGGATAAGTTTGGTTATCTAAATCTTGGTATTCTTGCTATAGATTTAGTTTTTCATATTGGTGCCACTAGTTCATCTCCACCATATCATGTTTCCATTGAGATTGATGCTTCATTGGTTGAGCAGCATGATCTTGATGATACTCTTGAGTATTTGCAATTCATCTTTGATGATGCAGTCATTGCACTATTGTTATCAGTTTTATTTTGTCTTTGGAGACACTTGATTATGAGCTTCTATTTTGTCTTGAGTTGTCACCTTCATTTATTAGGCATGTTGTTCCTAATTTTTTTGTGGCATCTTTAGATTGTGACATGTGTACATTCATCTAGTTTTTGGAGACATTCATTTTGAGGCTTCCTACTTCACAAGTTCTTCAACATTAACCATTGGAGTTATTTCTTTCTAAGGGGAGGAACGTCATTTGCCACAAGTGCATCAGTTTCTGCATTCATGTTTAGGTATCCTCTTCTAGTTCAGGAGATTCTATAGTGTTGGAGGATTTGATTGCCACTATCTTTCCATCTTATTGGGGGCTCATGGCTGTATCCTTGTGATGGATTCAGTTGTAGAGGGTCTTAGTTTGAGTCCTTCTTCCATCAATTGTACATATTTATTTGCATGTTATTTGCATATTTTTCTCTTTTCGAGAGGGGTTTTTTCCCACAGGGTTTTTCTCCTTTTCTATGTTTGTGAGATTTTTCTTTATGTACATAGGTGCCTAACATGGCCTTGTAGCCGAGACCCATTTTTGCATCATTTGCATGTTTCTCATTCTCCCTAAGTTGCACTTAAGGGAGGTGTTGGTGTAATTAAATATTTAACTACACTTTATTAAGTTGACTTAGGGCTTCTTTAAGTCATTTTAGGTTTTCTTATCTTGCAAATATAAAAGCAAGATATCACATGTAATTCATTAAACCAATTCATTAATTGCATCCTTATTGTACAAATTGCTCTCCTGTTCTTTTTTCCTTCTAGAAGGCTAATCTTAGGTTTCGTAGGTGATCCTAGTCCCTTGAGTCCATTGGAGACTCTCACAAAAATAATGTACAAACACTTGTGCATTTGCAATCTTCTTCACACAACCTATAACCTGTAGAATAGATAAAAGAGGGTTGGGCTGTATAGAGGTTTGCCTTAGTCAAACCTCATTTTTTGTATTTCTACCTCAACGACAGCCAAAGATTGATATGTTGATAAATAGTGTGTGCTCTTAAATTATAAGTGCATCTAAAATTGAGGCAAGAAGTGACAAAATGAGATTTGATAAGATAATATAAATAAAATACAATTAATCTATGCAATTAAGTGACATGCAAAGATTAGTCTAAGCACAAGCAAGATAATAGAGCAATGGAGAGTGTTGATTTTAGTAGAGGTTCGGTTTGAAAGAAGATTGATTCATAAATTTGGTAGAGCTTTGCTATGAAAGAAGATCCATCCTTTTGAATGATAACTCAAATGAGCTTTTATAGAAGAGGAAGGAGAGCAAAAAGCTAGGAAACGAGTTGTTTGGGTGTGGATAGACATGCAGGAAAACTCTGAATGCCGCACAAGAAAAAACACACCTTCTAAAATAATTGATGAACTAAAAGAAACTATCAAGACACCAATGCTTTGCATAGATGACTGTGCCTAGAGCTCCTATCCATGCAACTTTAGTTTCTAGAAGGTCTAGATCACTTAGGGCATTGCTAGGATTAAGGCACTTTTATGATTTTTAGCTAGGAAAAGCACGAAGGGGTCAACATAGAGATTGGGAGGAATCTATGTAGACTGAAGGCACGGTTAAGGGAGGGGACACTAAAGTGAATTCCAAATAGAATGTGAAATTATGGGTGAGCATAATTTACAATGCTACATTTAGCTCCCACTTTAGTGGGAATATGACACTAAGTATAAGACATAAAGATAAGCATGAAAAGGATACCCAAAATGATACTATAGAGGATGTAGAGCTCTTCAAGTAGAGGAACAAGCCCCTAGGCTGATAACCCACAAAACCAATATGTTAGACAACAAAAACCTGTAAGACAATAGTGTTAGAGCATAAACCTACAAAACCACTATGTCATAACATCACAAACATAAACATAAATATAAAGAACATAACACACATAGAGGGGTAAAACACACAGTAAGAAAATAAAATTTTTGAGTTAGTAAAGTGAAAGAGACCTCAATGTAAAAGCTTGTCTCAATACCATACATTGTCCCCAAAATGCAACAAGAATATACAAAACCAACAAATAGAGGAATTATTAAATAGATATAGAAGAATATAATGAGTCAATCAATTTCTTCAAGGAGAGAAGACATACAGATAGATAGGGCATAAATCAATATGAATGAACAAGAGTACATGACTGAAAATAACTTTCTCTATTGCTAGGGGTCATGCAAATCACAATACCCTCATGGATCAGAGACTAGCAAGTTGCATTATGCTAGGTGACCATGGGTGTATAAAGGTAGGTCATATGAAGCACATAGACTAGAAAGTTGCATTATGCTAGGTGCCTCATATACTACATGGATCACAGACTAGCAAGTTGCATTATGCTAGGTGATTATGAAATGCCAATGTCTCAAGGAGTGTACCAAAAACCAATGCCTCAGGGAGTGTATCAAACACCAACACCTCAGAGAGTGTATCAAACACTAATGCCTCAGGGAGAATATCAAAAACCAACACCAGAAGGGGTGAACACTTCAGATAGCATTAAATGCAACACCTTAGGGGGTGAATTGATAAGATACACCTTAGGGGGTGAATTGATAAGCTACACCTTGGGGGTCAAAAAAGAAAGGTGCATGTATGGATGCACATGTAAGGAGAATATATGTGCCTGGGCCCTTAAAATATTAGCATGTATAATATGCAAATATTTTAAGGTAAATAAAAGGGGAACATAGAAGATGGGAGATCCTTAAAAAGAATGTGTACCCCTTGAACAAGTTATCTCTACCCCCCATAAAACAAGTGAGGAAAACCATGAAAAAGAATAGTGTTGTTACCAAAAATAAAGTATGGTTGCACATGAGATTATACCACTTGCTAAATGTTAAAAGGTGGGAAGATAGTGAATAGTACCAAGTCTATCAAATCAAACCCTCCTTTCATACTAACATGCAAGGACAACAATCGAGCCAAGTCACTATAGATGGAGAGGAATCAAGTACAGGTTGATGTACTCATGGATAATATGGAAAGATTTGTCAAACCCTAGATTCAATAGACCTCAATCCCTAATTGTAATGAAATTGGGTACAAATGAATAAACTGCTATAGATCACTGGATAGGAAGACACTCAGGAAGGATTAGAAACTTACCAGAAGTTGGATTTTTGGAGGTGAATACTTTACAGACTACGAGGCAAGCACCCAAGTCTGATAGGGTAATATTTCTGCAAATTTTGAATAGTGAGCAATGTCGAATGATGTTTAGTTTCTAAGTTTGGGATAAATCCTGTTAGGAAGACTATGGGGTGTGTACCCTAGTCCAATAGGGTAGAATTACAACTTTTCTCCAAATCCTAAATCCTTATCCTCTGAATAGCTTCTCTGCACTTGCACTTCGCCAAATCCCACACCTATAACCTGCAATCACAAAGAGAGGGGTTTGGGGGTTGTGGTGTTTAGGAGCTTGCCTTGGTCAAGCCCCAAAATGACATTCAAGTCTTCCAACACCGTTGTTAGATAGAGTGTGTGCCCAAGGGAGGGTAAAGGCCAAAGCAATGATGAAATAAAATAATTGAAGCAAAAATAGATGTCACCTTAGAGGTGAAGCCCTCACGGAGATGAAGATCCTTCAAATCATGAGGAGATGGATTGATGAAGCCAAATCTGCAACAAACAAACACAATAACAACACAATTATGCTTTGCAACACAATGAATTCCTTGAAATCCTTTAGCTCAATGTCATAAGTTTGCATTATCCATCTAGGTGTAAAATGAAGACATAAACTCACTTATATATGTATTCCCACTAACTTTCGTAATTCAAATTACAAAAGCTAACAGAGGGAAACCTTTTGAGAGGGCCCAAGTTGACACATTAAAATTTGGATCCTAACAAACCATCATAGACTTTCAAGATATAGGTGCCCAAGTCCCAAGGCCTTCTTTTGGTCTAGATTAAAGTTTAGAATGGGCCCCTAAGTCCCATTTGACATGGGTTTTAGGGGAAATTTCTTTGGGATAAGATTTAAGCTTGCATAATGTAAATTAGGGGACCTAGGAGCTAAACTAGGAGGTAAAAAAGCATGAAGTTACTTTTTACTCCATAACACCACCATGAATTGCAATGAGCAAGCACAAAAAGCTATAGGTGCCACATAGTGGGTAGTGAAGAGCAATTTCATTTCTCACTAAACCTAATGCAGCCAAGGCATGCATGTAACCTGACGGATGATCCCATCCTAAATCAAGAGATGCTACATTTAATTATCAACCTAGGAACATGTTTATTGAAATGATGTTTGTACTATATGTATAGCTAAAGAAATGTTGGGTACTTAGTTGTGTATAGCTTAAGCAAACTGAAATCAAAGCAATGCTAGAATGAAATCAAAGTAACATTGAAAGGATATTGTAAGTTCAGAAAGAAAACTATATTACTACTTAAATACAATAGAATGATAACTATAACAAAATCACAATCTAGTTGAAACCAAATCATAATCTAAGTCTGAGATCTTAAATCTACTTACATGAGAGTGAAACTAATAGGTGGTAGCCTAACCATAAGTGGGCCCTTACTTGGGTTGACTTCCCTCCTTTTACTAGTTAAGTACTAAATCAATACATTCACTTCTAATTCAAGAAAGAACAAAAAAGAATGATAGGCAATTGAAATGATATTATTCTATTAATTGGAATTAGAACTTGATACAAAACATGTATAAAATCTTGCATACTAGATATATACGCCTCTTACAGTTCAAACATAAATGAAATAACAACAACGACTGGTCCATTCCCCTTCATCGAAGAGAATGATTCCATATTCCTACAGAGTTACAATACAAGTAGGAAACAAAAGATTTAATCAACTTGGAAAGAGAATCCTAATCAGAACACTTAGAGCGGAACCAACTTATCCTAAAAACATGGAGGCAATTATTATTCATCCTCAACACGTCTTCTCTTGGGGAGTAAATTTTTCCATGATGTTACCTGCATCTTATCTTAGTCTCCACAAAGGAAACAAGTTGTTGCAATACATCTTCTAATAATTGCATGCTATGCTGCATGAACCAACCCTTGGCTATAGGAACTTCTATAGGTGTGACTGTGGAAACTATGTGCTTTGGCTGCAGAATGTTTGTGACATGGCTGCAGGAAATCTACAGCTCTATAGGTTAGTAATCTTGGATGTTGCATGAAGGGTTAGTCCCATTAAAGTCTCTAACCATAAAGATTATTTCAAACATACTTATTCACACCATGTTATTGGGATAAGTTTCCATTAACTTCCAATCCTAAGCAATTCATGTGTCTCCAAAGTTCTTGGAATGTGTTCCCCAACACATAAGGACTTTGAGAGATTAATTATTATTTAATTATATCACTTGGCTTATTGCAATCAATTCTTAATTGATAGGATCAAACTTGGGTGCCCACTTTTGGGGAGGGGGCCATGAAGACTTTGTTGATTTCTCCTAAGTCTATTTTGAGAGTTTGACAACTCCTAGTGAGTGTGAGTTAACTTGGGCTCCCACTTTGGGAGGTGTCTTATATTTAGACTTGGAGTTTTCTTTTTTATGTACATGAGTGGATATTTTTTTTGATAAGATAAGTGTAAAAAAAGGGTACCGATCCCATAACAAAATAGTCAATAGAGGCTCACCAAAACTCGAACAGTTTAGAATAAACCATTAAAGTTTATGCATCAAAACATAAAGATAGAAGAACTAGTAAATAAGCAAAAGACTAAAGATATTGAATGCCACAGTAACAGTAGACTGAGCACAGACTGACAGTAGACAAACACTAAGCCACCAGAGGCTACTCGAACATCTTGTCCCAGTCATCAACTAGGAACTAGAGCACGTCCTCATACTCCATCTTTTTGTCTGTCTTCTCTTGACCTTTGGGAACCATCTTTTGGAGAGCCAACAGAGTCGTGGTAGACCTGTGCATAACTTTGGCTGAGAATTTGGCCAAGGTATTAAACTTCTACTCCAGATGTGTCATCCTAGCCTCCAGCGAATCTTTAGCTTTGCCCTTTTTGTTTTTAGCACCTTTCTTTTTTTTACCAGTCTCTCTTATCTTTTCCTCAGAGCTGTCAGTATCTGAATCCTACACATTAAAGTCCAAGAAATTGCTGGGGCCTTCTTCACCAGCTTCCAGCACCTCAATCTTGTTACTTTTGTTAACCGACACATCTCCACCCATCTGTTTAGTCTCCTCCACCATAGTGTCTGTCTTGATAATGGCCCAAGACCCCGACCCCTGAAGCTTAGCAGACCCTTTCCTGTTACTATCCTCTGAGTCTTCATCTTCCTGCAAATTCACAACTACCTTAGTATTCTTCTCCTCCTGTTGGTCCTCTTCCTGCATCTCCTCAACATCATCCTTCATAGACATGACAGCTTTCCCTTTGGGCATTGAGGCTAGTTTAGTGGCAAGTCTAGACGGCCTCCTGGTAGTAGGGATATAAGTCTTGCCTTTAGTGGGGTTGTAAACCTCATCCTCAGCACTATCTGAATCCCCAATATCTTCATCATTACTAACTTCCTCAACCACCAGGGTAGTTTTTATGTTCCTAATCTCAGTAACAGTGTCATTCCCTTCTTCCAGGGTTCCCCTTTTCTTCTTGCTACATAGGGAAGGGCTTCCATGTAGGATTTTTCTTTTGGTTGGGGTAGTCATTAGAGAAGTGGGGATGAGATCTTCTATGGTGGGTTTAGGGCTAATGGACACTGAGGGTTTTTTTCTTGCCAATTTTTAAGGACTTGACATAGGAATCAGGGGTAACTTCAGTAATTATGACTGGGCCCTCTCTAACCAAGGGTGGATTATGCGGCTCAATCCTGATGGGAGTGGGGGATTTTGGAGGACAGAGAGCAAGGTGGAACTTATACAATCTCATGATTAAACCTTGATAAAGTAGAAGATCAGGTTTACTGGGGTCAAGGGCATGCTGCTCTCTAGCTGCCACAATGGAGGTTTCCAAGGAAGAAAGTAGATAGAAGGGAAAACTGATATGCTTACTACGCCTAAAGTGGTTAAGCAAAGTGAAATGGTAATGAAAGAACCTTCTAAACCTCCCCTCAAGGGTAAAATACTTCATAATCATGAAACATATCTTGTCCCATAGTGGAGGTAAGAGCTAGTGGTCAAAACCCCCTTGCAAGTTGTTCAACACCTCCGCTTTGTTGAGAAAAAGCTTCATGCCTTGAGGATCCGAAACCTTACTTTTCCTAGGATGCTTCATCCCACCCATAGGCAACCCAGTAGCCATCCCAATCACTTCTTCAGAGATCTCAAATCCCATATTGCCAACTTTAACCTTTCTGCCATTATAAGACTGCAAAAACTGAGCCAAGAGATTCTCATCGTAGCCTTGTAGGCATTCCAGGTAAGAGGTAACACCACCCTCATGGCAGATGTGCCATAAAGTCTCATTATTTTTAAATTCCTCACATGTCTCAAGTTTAGTGCGCGACCTATCTCCACCCATTATGTTAGACTCCAACAGGTAGCAATGCAGTCAGTTAACAAAACAACCTCAATGCAACAAAGAGCAGGTGCATTATAATTCTCTGATATCTCCTTGTTAATGACTAATAACACTTCAGATTTTAGGCTGAAACTAATAATGTCTCCAACCTTTCCCATGCCAAAGGTGGCATACTTTCTATTAATCTACATGCGGGAACAATTAATCCCTTTCAAATCATCATTCAGGAGCCTTATAAGATTATCATTAAATCTTATGTTAAGCATTCTCGAGATGTCAAGTTGTGAATTCATGTGGCTAGGCATGTGAGAGGCACCCTCAAGATGCCACCTCAACATGTTAGAAATGCAGACACTTTTGAAAAGACAAGTCGAAGCAATATCTAGTTGGCACTTAACTTTCGTGGCCTCCAATAACCTGTACCCGTACTCCAGCTGGCCAAAGATACTAGAACTCCAATGGTCCCACACTCTCTCCCAAGGCTTAAGATAAGATCTCATGAGGAACTAAGAGTTGGGCTTAACTCCTCTTTAATGAGGGTTTGAATCTGACGTGGGAGATTCTTATCAACTCTCCAACACTGCCACATGTCCAGACTTTGACCCAGATTAGCCATCGCATCTGCCACTTTATTGCCCTCCCAAAAAACATGATCAATAACCATCTGTTTGAAGCTAGTTAGTAAGCCAATGATGTCTTCAATTAATCTTTTCATTCACCAACCACAATTAGACCTTCTCATGGCCGCATCTATAACTAACTTAGAATCACCTTCCACTTGCAGGTTATCAATACCCAAGGCGTGGGCTATCTTTAGACCTTTTAGAAGTGCCAAGCCTTTAGCCATATTGTTTGATTGTTGACCAATGCCCTCAGTATAAGTAGCAATGGGGGCACCCAGATAGTCTCTGAATATTCCTCCTCCACTAGCAAGACCAGAATTCTTTTTTTTCGTCCCATCAAAGTTAAGTTTGATCCAGCCTCTGGGGGGCAATTCCCACTAGGTATTAAGTCTGGCCATCTTTTTAGAGGTGTCCACCTTGTTCATATCCTCCTTTAGGTGCTAGTTCTTGGCAATTTGAATTTCAATCGGAGAGGGGGAATACTCAGCAACTTGAAGGGAACAGGTAGAGGTGTTTTTCGCAACCACCCTGCAAAAGGATAAAAAAACCTCATCAATATTACAAGCAATTTCCCTGAAAATGTGATCATTTCTTTCTTTCCACACAATCCATCCCAAGTGCGGAGGAATCTATCTCCAGAGTTCTCTTATCCTAGGGTGAGTGAAGGGGGAGATCCAACTTTGGGCAAAGTCCTCCAAGTTTTCCTGGAAAACCCACTCTAGATTAAGCTTCTACAGAGTTTTTTCCCAAATTTTCTTAGAGAACTCACAATGAAGGAGAAAATGTTGAATGGACTCTTGCTCTTTACAACATAGCACACATTTGTTAACCAATTGGAAACATCTTGTATTAAGGTTATCAATGGATATAATATTGGAGTTAATAGAGGAGTTAGAGTGGATATTGTTGATACACTTTGCATGGATATAATATTGGAGTTAACAGAGGAGTTAGAGATGCATGATATTTGCATGAACATGATATACTAGTTAACAGTGGATTTAGGGATGCAAGATATTTGCATGAATATGATGTGGCAGTTAACAGTGAAGTTAGAGTTACATGTTACTTGCATGGACTTGCATGTTGTTGCATCTTGCTTATATAGACTTGCATGTTGTTGCATGTCGCTTATATGAACTTGCATGTGCTTGCATGTTGTTGCATGTTACTTGCATGGACTTGCATGTTGTTGCATGTTGCTTATACGGGTTTGCATGCTGTTGCATGTCACTTATATGAACTTGCATGTGCTTGCATGTTGTTGCATGTTACTTGCATGGACTTGCATGTTGTTGCATGTTACTTCTATGGACTTGCATGTACTTGCATGTTGTTGTATGTTTCTCCTATGGACTTGCATGTGCTTGGATGTTGTTGCATGTTGCTCCTATAGACTTGCACATGCTTGGATATTGTCACATGTCACTTGCATGTGCTTGCATGTTGTTGCATGTTGCTTCTATGGACTTGCATGTGCTTGCATGTTGTTGCATGTCATTTCCATGTGCTTGCGTGTTGTTGCATGTCAGTTATATGATCTTGCATGTTGTTGCGTGTCAGCTTTAAGAGGTTGCTTACAAAACACTCCAACTCCATAAACTTGCATGATGGTACATCTCAGTGTTTCAGATAATGGGTATCAATTGCATGTTGAATCAAGTGTTTGCATGTCACTTACATGCATAGAACAAGGTAATTCAGATTAACTTTGGGGACATTAATCTTGCGTGTTGTTTGCATGAGATTGGTGTGTGTTGATCACTTTAGTTAACAGAAATAGATTGGGAAAACTTGGACACCTAATTTGAGGACTTTCTATTGTTACTTTTATTTAGAAATGTATTTGATTTTGGATAAGTTTACTTGAGCAAACTTGGGTGCCCACATCTAGGATAGGTAGTTAACAGAAGGCTTGACTTTGTTTGACTTCAATCTTCTCTATTTGGAGCGCTTGGTTTTTGCATGAGGATTTGTTCTTATGTTATCAATTACAATTGATTGTAATTTGAGTTTCAAGATTTTCAATTAAGAAGCTTTTGTATTAATAAAAAAGCTCCATACATTTTCTAGAGAGTTGAATTGTGAAAAAGACATAGAAGAAAAAAAAAGAAGTTAATTGTAAAAGACTTAGAAAAAAAAAAGCAAGAAGATTTTTGAAGTTTTTAGGGGTTTGAAGGTTGAAGAAGCTTTTTAAGTGCATCAAGGAATCAAAGGATTTTAGTATTGAATGTAATCTCTCACAGGAGATTTAATACAAGCATAAACACCTTTGGTGTGGAGCTTTTTCCCTTAGAGGTTTCTCCATGTAAATAGTTGTCTTCTTCTTGCAAGCTATTTTCTTCTACTAAATTGATTAAATTGGAAAAATACTCTAACATCTAAATTGAAAGTTATTTTTCAGATTTACACATGCTATTAATTTCATAGTTGAAAACATTTTAAAGCCACATAGTTGCAAATTTACCTTGTTCTCTCTCCCTTTTTCCAACGTGTGGTATCAGAGTCATTGGTTCTAGTGAGAGAGGGATGTTTTTTTCTAAAGTATTGAAGGAATTTTGGTTGCAGGGGAAGTTCTATGTGTTAACATTGTTTTGTAGATCTATGAGTTTGGAATCCATGGTTTTTACCTCTCAGACGGATATTATCAAAAGAATCTTTGTTGAGCTCTTGAGGCTCAAGGTTATGGATCTTTATGGAGTTGATCTTGTGGTAGTGATTTGGAGCTCCATTTTGACAATATGTGTATATTCTCTTGTTTGGTGGTTTTAATCCTTTACCTTGTGGTCATGTGCAGTGAAAGGGTGTTTATGTTGGATGGTTACTTTTAGTTCCTTACATGGAAAAGCACTCATTTCTTGGACTACAGTTTGGAGTGCCTATGTTGGGTTCATGGTTTCAGTCCATGGTTACATGAAAGCACTGGATGATTTATCATTGGTTGTATGGAGGTTGTGGAGTTGGTATTTTTTATGATATGGACACTCCTAAACAACCTGGTTTCTCCTTTCTCATATTCATGCTATTTTGAATATGTAGGTTTTCACAGTTTTCTTGTTTCAAAAGATTGTGGGATCTATAGATCTATGATATTCTATTATTTCATATGACATATTTGATGATGTTCATTGGTGTGAATGTTTGGATGTTTAAGTGGTTTCAAATTTATAGAGATATGGTTTTGCATGTTTTACATATTAACCAAAATCTGTGGTTTGTAGATCTATGGAAAATTGTGTTTAGATACTTTCTGGATGGAAACAATTTCAGATTTGCAAGGCTACTTGTTGGGTTCTTATGATCTATGGTTTCTCCTATGTGGATTTATTTAGCAAATCAGATCTAGAGTTGATTCTGGTGTTTGATTCTTGGAAATCTACATGTTATACCTTGTTACATTTGTTCTACATGATATTGATGTGGGGTTGAATCTATTTTTTCAGTTATTAAAGGTTGAAGTACTGATCATGATTTTTCTCCTATGAGATGTTGCATGTGTGTAGATCTTGTGAATAAGATGATGTGGGTTCTATTTGGTAGGCCTCTTCTTGGTCACCTTAATTACATTGATATTTTTTGTATTGAGGCAAAAGGGTAGTTTGGAGTACCTGATTTAGTTATTCATTGGAATTTATAGCAATAAAGTTATGTTGCATGAGAAGCTTTTTTCACTTTCAGTGGAGTTTTAGTAATGATGTTGATCATGATACCATGCATAACTTGGATCACTTTCAGTGGGAGTTTTTTGTAGTTTCATAATGTATCCTATCTTTTTTGTTTCAACATATTGGTTCTAAACTATCATTGTTGCAGTGTTGTGAGCCATGCATAATCTTTTTAGAAGATGGATGATCTTTTGCAATGGTTGTTAGTGTCATAAGAAGCTCTTGGATTATGCCTTTAGTTTGTAGTAAGGGTTCACTAAATTTTTTTGTTCTATTGACAGAGGATGTTAGATCTTCATGTTTTTGAAGAGGTGTTGACATCTTGGTTTTCCATAGAGGACTTCTGTAGTTTTTGGTGAGGTGTTGAGTTTATAACTTATCAGTTTTTGCTATATGATCCTTGGTTTAGAGGATGTATAGTATTATGTCATGATGCACTCTTGATCATGAGTTAGAGTTTTTTTGGAATGATGTAGGTGCTCTTGGGAGCATAATATGTTCATTGGAGCATATGATCTTCCTTTGAGAAGATGTTAGATCATGATGTCATGATATATTCCTGATTCTAGAGTTGGAATTTTGAAAATGGTTTGGTTAGTTCTCTTTGGTTTTGAAGTATTAATCATTTGCTTGGAGCTTCATGATTATACATATTGCATTTGAAGTTAGCATGGATTGATTGCTAAAAATTCATGGATACTAAAGAGACTTGGGTGAGGCTTGATATCTCTTGAACTTAGAGATATGTGTTGGAAAGATTTCTCATTATGAGATGTCAACAAAAGGACTGAGAAGCCTACACTTGGAAATGGATGTGAGTCCATTATAGACCTTATGAGAAGGTTGTCTTTATTATAAGATTTTATTGCTCGGTGTTATATGCAAGGACAATCATGTATCCCACTCTTGGTCTACTCGGTAGGTAAATGATCTAATAGGTGTTGCCTACCTGATTATTAGATGCATTCTTTATATGTATCTTGTCTTCTCTTTTACACTAGTCTTGAAAAAGATTGTTGAGAAGTAGATGGATAAGTTTATGGAATTCTATTGTTCTCATTATTATTTGATCTTGAGCTATAGAACTAGTTCTAAGGATTTGTTTTAGAGAGGTACAAAAATGGTTTGTGGTTTTTGGGCTTATTCCCTTTGTTGTGGGAATGTTTGGCTAGTTTGATTTACTTTCAATGAGAGCTTAACATCTATTGCTGCCATGTTTTCATTTTAATTTTGGATGTTAGATGTTGATACCCTTTTAGTTTGGGAGTGTTGAAAGAGATCTTACTTTACACAGTTTGGCACAAGTTAGTGTGGCATAAAGACATGGTATGATTTTGTAGTTTCTCTCTTTCTTGGTATATTGTCTTCTTCTTAAAGGTTCTCATGTTTATGGAGTTGAGGTTTGTATTTGGAGTCAATTGTTATTGTTGTTAACAATAATTTGGTAACTCCTTGATCTCTTTCTTCATTGGTTAAGAGGACTTGGGAGAGTTATTCAGAGATTGGTAATGAGAGATGTTTTATGCATATCATTATATGTTTTGACACTATATGGTAGAGGAGTTATCCACTTCCTCTAAGATAAGTGCTATAGGAGGATTTGTTAATGCCTTAATCTTATTTTTAGATTTGATATTACCCATGCAATGGGAGTTTCTAGATATGTATGCTCTTTATTGTCAAAATATCTTCTTGGTTGTCTCAGTTTGTAGGTTATTTATATGAAGATGAATTTGTATGTTTCACTATTGGGATCTACGAGTTGTGCAAGTTTAATGGGTTGTCTTTACCCATTGGTTGCATTGAAGACTTGGATGTGGATTATCAATATCCATAGATCTATTCAGTATTATTGTAGATTTTGTTTGTTGGCCTTATCTTTAGTCATTTGTACCTTGGTATTTTTCTTTGAGATGGGAGGCTAGATGATTAGAAAGTTTATTTTATAGGGACTTGATTGTAGTTTTGGGTTGGTATGTTGATGGCATGGAGTTCTACCTATGATGGTTTGTTTACCTTGGTTTTAAGATATAATATTTTGGATGAGCTAGTAACTTGTTGTGGTTTCTTTTCCATTTGGTATGAGTGTGGTAGACACTCAGAGTCATCTGTTATCATATGATTTGATGCTTGTGTTCATGTTGATATTAGTGCAGGTTTCAGTGATAGTTGATATGTTTCACCTTGGCTTGTTTCTTATTTATCATGGGTAACATGATGTGAGTTCTTGTTTGAGATGATGGTTGTCATGGTTGCTTTTGTAGACATCTTGTTGGAGCACAAAAGCATGTTGAAGAATCAATGGTACATTGACAGCTAGGGATGTTTTTTCCTATGATTTAATGTTTGATTATATCATTTAGAGTAATTGCAATGTATAATGTCAAGTGGGAGAATGTTGGGATAAGTTGCCATTAACTTGCAATCCTAACCAATTCATGTGTCTCCAAATTTTTTAGAATGTGTTCCCCAACACATAAGGAATTTGAGAGATTAATTATTATTTAATTAATCACTTGGCTTATTGCAATCAATTCCTAATTGATAGGATCAAACTTGGGCACCCACTTTTGGGGTGGGGGCCATGAAGACTTTGTTGACTTCTCCTAATTCTATTTTGAGAGTTTGACAATTCCTAGTGAGTGGGAGTTAAGTTGGGCTCCCATTTTTGGAGTTGTCTTATATTTAGTGTTGATATCTAAAACTAACAGCTAGAGATACAACCTATGGGAAGTTCTACAAATGGGGGACTAGAGTGTACTCTATAGAACAACCTTCGAGGTTTTAGAAGTCGGCTCTTTAGATGTTCACTAGGAAGAGAAAAGGGAAAGATAGAAGCTGATACAATAAAATCTACACTAAGGTGATGCGTTGAAGCTAAGATAGTTCATTCACCAAACAACATAGTATAATTCCAGCTTTATTAACTTCGAGGAAGTTTGAAACAATATTAAACATGATTCAAAGCACCCTCAACATCACATAGACTAAAACTATAAAAGCTTAAAAGACAACAGTAAATGATTAAAACTATTTCTCAATGGACACAGAGAAATATACTTAGTAGATTTAACAGAAAATAACATACCATAGAGACAATAAATGCATAGTTGATGTATTAGATCTCTATTTTTATAGCTTAGTATGCTAAGCTCTTAGAATTATATTACAATCAAATGACTGCTAGGATATCAAAAACTATCCTTCTCCAAAAGTGATGACCCCATTCTAAAACTACAATGCTCCCTCTTATAGAAAGCACCTTCGAAGAGAGAGAGGAAGCAACTAAAAAGATTTTCCCATGATGCCAGCGAGGCACCCATCATGGCATCCGTTGCAATTGCCAACCGAAAGGATAAGGTTGTTCCCCCTTTTTCATCTACTAGTGCCACTTGTTAGAAGACACCATGAATCTACCGAGGTAAAGAGATACATGGAACCATACTGATAAAACATGCTACAGCTCTGCATACATCCGTTAGCAACATGCTAAGAAAAATGGACCAATAGTGTATCGAGAAAGCCTCCCAAGCCTTAGAGATGATCTGTCCTACACCCAACAGGAACGTGGCTTGTTCTGTCACCTCCACGTGCTACAATAGAAAGAACCAACAACCTTTCCCAAACCAAAAATAATTTGGATAAGTTGTGCACTGGCACAACCCAGAGGGAGTCCTGCCTTTTCTTTTGATAGAAGTTGTGCCATGCTACCATGTGGCACAATCCGTAGACTATAGAAAGATATAATAGTGAAACCTAGTGTCCAAAGTTTGCTACTTAGTGATGCTGCCATGTGGCGCCCCTGAGCAAGCTTAAAAGGAAAAAGGTCCTATGAACACTAGAAAATGTGCCTCTTAGACACGTGGAGCACTCCGCCAACACCATAACTTAGGAACCCTTCGGGGCCGTAATAATGAAAGAAACAAAACTAAAGGCCACTGAAAATGAAGTGTACAACTCTTGGCAACTCCTTGGGGACTTCTGCCTATGGAGGTAAAAAACTAGAAACCCTGATTTCACAAAAGAAAAGGATGTCCAAAACTATAGCTTTGAGAGAGCAAATTGCAAAGGCTCCCAATCAGTCTCAGTGAGCTGCACCTTCTATTGCAGTGCCTCAAAATCTTGGTTGAGATCAATCATCTTGATAGATAAGACACTCAATGTGGCCGATGTGGCCTTAATGTGGAATTTTAGCTGTGCTAGAGGCTAAAGAATTGCGTTCACTTTTGAGGTGCTTGGCGAAGAACTCAGGGCCTAGGAAATAGACAATCTTGTTGCTGGTGCTCCAAAAGTTGCTTGATCTGAGTTTCTTCCATGACTGACCCATCCAATAGGAATGGGGAAGGGAGCCCAAGTTGCACTAGCTGCTTGATATAGCCCCTCATCTGTCTCCTAGTTTGATCTAGGGTGCGATGACACTCTTTGGTCTTTATGGATACCTTATTACACTTGATGAAGTCATTGGCTTTCATTGCCATTATCCTTCTATCATTTATTCCTACTATTGTTAAAGAATCATCAGAAGTGGTATACAACTTTTGAACCAATAACTGTGACTCGGCCACCTTCAGGGTGATGGAAGTCAAAATCTGTTCAATGGTGGAGTCATCTTCCATACTTAACTCTTGAGCATCTGGAATGAATCTCAAGATGAGCTGAAGGGACATGGCAACTCCTGTGATCTTCTCCCAATAAGAAGAATACAATTGTTTTAGCATAGGGAGAATGCTAGTTTTCTGCGTGGAGCTTGCCAATGCACTTTGCAGCTGCTGGATCTGCAAATCCTTATCTTTCCTTTCAAGCTGTAGCTTAGCAATCTAGTCCTCCCTCTCCTTTTTCCCTGCCAAGGCCTATGAGGTGGTGTCAGAAAGGTTCTTTTGAACCTATGCCAGCTCCTTTTCTTTAGCTTGTAGCCTCAAGTCAAGGCTCTCCTCTTTCTTCTCTATAGCAGCCTCGACCAACACCTGATCCAGCTCTGTTTGTAGCTTACCATTCACAGCTTGCTCTGCCTCCAAAGTGTTGGGAATTAAGGTGTCTCAACCTTGGTAATTCCTTGTATTATTTCATTGTATTTATTTATTTATTGCCTATTGTATAATTTGGATGTAAATCCTATGTTGTCATATTGTGGGAGTTGGCACGGTGATGTGTCATCCTACATGGCATATGACCACATGTAATTTTGTCCTCACATGAGGAGATAGGAATCCCACTTAGTGGTAGGAATATTTTTCCATGTGTCGGCATCTTGGATGTTGTGTAAGGGAATATTGATCGTAATGGTCATGATAGATTCCTATGACGAAGTTATGACATGTAAGAGTCAGAAATAGAAGCTTGTACGATAGGTGAAGACATGTGTCAAGAAGCATCTTTGAAAAAGGCATCTTTGGGTGCCCCAAGGTGGACTATGACATGTTGTAAGAGAATATGCTATTTATAGCCTATGTATGGCATATTCTCTTACGGCTGTAAGTTATGACAGCTATGATAGTCGTAAGAGTCGTAAGAGCATCTGTCATAGCCCATTTTGGAAATCGGTGACCTCTTTGGGATGGGATGTGTGGACAAGTATCAGTTGCATCTTATAATGTTGACCAAGTGTCCATAGGCATGGGTTTTGGCCCATGAGGCCAAGTTGGACGCCCATTCCAAGATAGAGGCTATTTTTCCTTTTATTTTCTATATAAATAGGTGCTTTGAGGAGTTACATTATGTGATTGACAGGTACTATTATGCTACCGGATTGACTCCAGACATGAGTGTCGAAGACTATTGAGAGCTTTCATTGCAAGTGTATTGTAAATCATATTCAGTTTTGATAATACATTGTGCAGGTTTTCGAGTGTGGGGTTTTTCACCTGATAAGGGTTTTCCCCATGTTATATCTTGTCTCTCTTCTTCTGTCTTCTTTCTGGTTCTATGTGTACTGCTGCAATATCTCTGTTATATGTTTCATATTGCTGTAATTGTAAAGATTAAATTGAATTTACATAGCCCTCCCCTCATTAGATTAGTGTAGGAAGCGATTTCCGCACACCTAGCTTCTTTTCAGTTGGTATCAAAGCTTGATCACCTTTGGTCCTAGTTGTTGGGTAGGGGTTTTTTGAGTTGATCTTAAGTTGAGTGGGAGTCTATGCAGAGTATGCAGGATCTTATTGCAGCAAGGAGATGGCAAGCACATCTGGAAGGATAGAGGTGTGGAAGCTCAAGATGGAAGACATGCTTGTTGATCGAGACCTATGGGAGACCGTATCCAGTGTAAAACCAACTACTATGGCACAAGCTGATTGGGATCTCAAAGATCAAAAGGATAAGGGTCTCATAAGACTCGGTCTAGCTGATTCTATACCATTGAATGTCCATGAGGAGAAGAGTACAAAAGACCTGTGAAAGAAGTTGGGTGATGTTTATCAGGCCAAGTCCTTGGTGAACAAACTTTTTCTAAGAAAGAAGTTATATTCTCTAAAGATGGAGGATGGAGGATCTATTGCAAATCACCTAAATGCCTTTAACATGTTAATTGTACAATTTGCATCAATTGGTGTGAAGATGGAGGAGGAGGATCGTTGCATGACCTTGCTTTGTTCTTTGCCAGACTCGTGGGATTATCTTGTGATGGATATTGGGAGCACCACATCCACTTTCACAATGGATGAAGTGGTATCTTCGTTGTTATCTGAAGAGATGCGGAGAAAGTCTTTTGAGGCAGCCAAAGAGGCTCTTGCAGTTTGTGGAAGACCCAAGGAGAAAGGGAAAAAGAAGGACAAGAAAGCTGAGAAGGGTAGATCCAAATCCCATGGGAGATCTAAATCTCCTGGAAAGTCCAAGACTCTTTGTTGGAACTGTGGAAAAACTGGGCATTTCCAAAAGGAATGCAAAGAGGAGAAGAAAAAGAAGAAGAAAGCTCCTGATTTAGATTCTGACAAGTCATAAGATGATGGTGATGCTTTCATCGCAGCCCTGGCAACCCATGGATCTGATGATGTGTGGCTAATTGATTCTGGTGCATCATTCCACATCACCTCGCATCAAGACTATTTTACTAAGTATGAGGAGTTTGATGGTGGAAGGGTGTACCTGGGTGACGACTCTCATCTAAAGATTGTTGGTCGTGGAAGAGTCTCTATTTGATTCCCTGATGGACGAGTGAAGGGGATCTCTAGGATTATGCACATCCCAGACTTAACACAAAACCTATTTTCTGTAAGTATGTTGAATAATGCAGGTGTGTAGGTTGTCTTTTTGAAAGAAGGATGCAAGATGACTAGAGGAGCTATGGTGCTTGCTAAGGGTACTAGGAGAGGTACTCTGTTTCAGCTAGAGGCATGCATTTCACAATGCAATAGTTTTTCTGACTCAAGGAAGAGGGAAGCAGTCACTTCATCCCCACCATCTGAACTAGCAGTGAAGAAATCTATTGTATCTAGTCCTGATGGTTGTATTCATGCTTTGGAAGTTAAGCTTCCTGCTAATAAGAAAATGTTATGGCATAGAAGATTTGGCCACATTGGCAAGAAGGGTCTTAGAACCCTGAAAAATAAAAACCTCATTGAGGGGTTAGATGATTGTAATCTTGAGTTTGACTTTTGCAAACATTGCATATATGGAAAACAAAATCATGTTCAATTTTATTCGAGTTCTCATAAGTCTTCTGGTGTGTTGAACCTTGTTCATTCTGATGTATTTGGTCTTGTTAATGTTCCTTCATTATCAAAATATGTATATTTTGTATCTTTCATAGATGACTACAGTAGAAGGACATGGATTTATTTTCCTAGAAGCAAATTTGAAGTCTATAGTAAGTTTAAGGAGTTTTAAGCCTTTGCTGAAAATCAGACTGGTAAAATAATTAAATGCTCAAGAACTGACAACGGTGGTGAGTTCTGTTCTACAAAATTTGATAAATATTGCAAGGAACTTGGGATTGAAAGACATACAACAACTCCATACACCCCGCACCAAAATGGAGTTGTAGAGTGGATGAACAGGACACTGATGGAGAAGGCTAGGAGTATGCTTAGTGGAGCTGGCCTAGAACAAACATTTTGGCCTAAAGTTGTTGCCACTGCTTGCTATCTGGTAAATAGATCTCCTACATCATCTCTTGTTGGTAAGACACCCATGGAGGTGTGGTCTGGTAGAAAGCCTTCAATAAGGCATCTTCATGTTTTTGGTTGTGAGGCATAGGCACATGTACCTAGGGAGAAGCAGTCAAAATTGGAGAACAAGGCTATTAAGTGTATCTTCATTGGCTATGGTGTCGGTGTGAAAGGATGCAAGCTTTGGAATCCTGTGGTTGAAAAAGTGTTGTATAGCAGAAGTGTCATCTTCAGAGAGCTAACACCTTCTTCCACTATTTTATAGCTAGAAGAAAAAGAAAAGAAAGAGGATGTTGTTCAGTTTCCTTCTACCCCTGAGAAGACTAAACAGAAAGATAATGTTGGACCTGAAAATGAGGAGAGCTCTAGCAGCTCTGAAAGTTCAGAAGATGAAGTAGAACCTCCACCTCAGCCTTTGAGGAGGTCCACATGAATCAGGAAGCAACCTAAGAGGTTTGGGTATACATTGCTTGATTCCAGTTGTGCTTTTGCTTTGCTTACTAACAGTGATGAACCTATAACTGTGTTAGAGGCTATGGATATGAAAGATGCAGGTTCCTGGAAGGAGGCCATGGAAGATGAGATGGATAGTTTGGAAAAGAATCAAACTTGGGACTCAATGTCTTTGCCTCCTGGATGGAAACCTGTTGAATGCAAATGGGTGTTCAAGAAGAAATTTGGTGCAGATGGTAGTGTTGAGAAGTATAAGGCCAAATTGGTTGTGAAGGGGTATTCACAAGTGGATGGTATAGATTATGGTGAGATCTTCTCTCCCATTGCAAAGCTGACATCCATTCGATTCCTGTTATCTCTTGCAACAACTTTTGACTTAGAGGTGGAGCAGATGGATGTGAAGACATCTTTCCTTCATGGTGATTTGGAGGAAGAGATTTACATGTCACGGCCAAAGCATTACATGGTGAAAGGTAAAGAAAATTTGGTTTGCAAGTTAAAGAAGTCTTTGTATGAATTGAAGCAGTCTCCAAGGATGTAGTGCTTGAAGTTTGATGCCTTTGTGTTGTCAATTGGATTTGTGAGATCAAAATCAAATCACTATGTGTATTATAAGTATGATGGTGATCATATTCTCATTGTTGCATTATATGTTGATGATATATTGTTCATTGGGAAGGGTAAGAATATGATTTCTAATTTTAAGTCTCATTTGGTAGCACAGTTTGAAATGAAAGATTTAGGGGTAAACAGGTACATTCTTGGAATGGAAATTAGAAGAGATAGAACTAATAGAAAACTTTGGTTAAGCCAGACTAAGTATGTGAAGATCGTGTTGGATAGGTTCAGCATGGCCGATTGTAGACCATTGTGTGTTGTTTCTTTGGGGACAAAGTTATCTATTAGTGATTTTCCAAAATCTCCTAGTGAGGTGGAGGACATGAGCAGAGTACCTTATGCTAGTGTTGTTGGCAGTTTGATGTATGCTATGGTTTGCACAAGACCAGACATTGCCCAAGCAGTGGGAGTCCTTAGTCAATTTATGGCTAATCCTGGATGGGTACATTGGGATGCAATTGAGCGAGTGCTCAAATATTTGAGGGGTACTTCTGAGTATTCCATATGCTATCATGGTAATGTTATAGGACCTCTGCATTCTATTGATATTCATGGATTTGTGGATTCAGATTGGGCAGGTGATATTGACAGCAGAAGATCCACCAGTGTTTATGTGTTTACACTATGTGGTGGTGCTATAGTTGGATGAGTAAGTGACTATTGGAAAGAGACACTATATGGATTCATGGTTGTTGTCATTGATGGCAACAAAGGTCATCCCACATATCCGCAAGTCATGGTGTGTCTCTACCGGAAGTCAGAATGAAGATTGTTGTGGTCCGGTGAACAAGAACAGAGCATGTGGCAAGGTCTGACAGATTGATCCGGATCTCTCAGAGGAAGTGTCTTGGTGCAGTGCGGATTTGGGGAAGTCAAGAGGACTACCTTGAGTAGTATATTCCAAGGATTTAGCCTCCGGTAATGAACAAAGAAAAAGATATGAATAGTTGAGTACCGGATTCCTGAGAGACAGTGAGAACAGAGGAAGAACTGACTGACAGAGTATTAGACTATTTTCCGGATGTGTTACTGTTGATGGTAATGGTTGTGAAGGCATGAATCATGTTTGTCCGACATGATGAATGACATCTACAAGTATATGCTTGATCCGCATTACTTGATATGCAAGGATTCAGCCGACAGAACCGAGTTTGTGAGAAGATAGATTATTCCGGGTGCCGACTAGAAAGATAATGAAATCACTAGTGCAGATATATATAGAGGATGGATTTAGTTGTGAAGATGGTAATTGTGTGATGGTATATGCGAATAAGTGCAGAACAGAGCAGAAGTAGTAAGAAAGATCTGGTATGTGAAAGGATAGCAGAATAAAGAACAGAGGAAAGATGAAGTGCAGCAGATCAGTGTACTGAGCCTAACCGGAACTGAACTCCAGCATATGTAGATGCTTCCAATCAGTTCAAGACTGTGATTCTTATCACTTTGTAGACAGTGTGTCTCCTTGTAGGCAGTGGGCCTCTTTGTGAGCAGTGTGCTCGGGCAGTGAGCCCTAATTGGCAAGTGCCATTTTGTAATTCCTTATTCTTCTAACAGAGAATAATCTTTGGGTTAAGCACCCCGTGGTTTTCTCCCTTAACAGGGTTTCCACGTCAAAAATACTATGTCATGTGTTTTTCATTTCATGGTAATGTTTGTTTGTTTGATTCAATGCTGCATTGATTAATAAGAAAGTTCAAAAGAAGAAATAATTAGGATAACTGATTCACCCCCCCCTCTCAGTTATCAACAGTGACAACCTGTGGTTACTTTATCCATGACAGAAGCTGAGTACATGGCAGCAACTCATACTTGTAAGGAATCCATTTGGCTTAAGAGATTGTGTTCAGATATTGGTGTTGATGCAGGATAGATTATGATTTGTTGTGACAGTCAGAGTACGATTTGCCTTGCGAAGAATCCAACTTTCCATGCCAGAACAAAGCATATTGATGTACAGTTTCACTTCGTGCGAGACATGGTAGAGGATGGGAAGGTAAATTTGGAGAAGGTAGATACTTTGAAGAATGTTGTAGATGCATTGACAAAGCCAGTGGGCACAAAGAAGTTCAGATGGTGTTCGGAGTCTATGGGCCTCTCAACCTATAGCAGTTAAATCCTATTATTCTATTGGCTCTTACAAGGTGTTCAACAAGTGGGAGAGTGTTGGGAATTAATGTGTCTCAACCTTGGTAATTCCTTGTATTATTTTATTGTATTTATTTATTTATTACCTATTGTATAATTTGGATGCAAATCCTATGTTGTCATATTATGGGAGTTGGCACAGTGATGTGTCATCCTACATGGCATATGACCACATGTAATTTTCTCCTCACATGAGGAGATAGGTGTCCCACTTAGTGGTAGGAATATTTTGCCATGTGACAGCATCTTGGATGTTGTGTAAGGGAATATTGACCGTAACGGTCATGACAGATTCCTATGACGAAGTTATGACATGTAAGAGTCAGAAATAGAAGCTTGTAAGACAGGTGAAGACATGTGTCAAGAAGCATCTTTGGGTGCCCCAAGGTGGACTATGACATGTTGTAAGAGATTATGCTATTTATAGCTTGTGTATGATAAATTCTCTTATAGCTATAAGTTGTGATAGCTATGACAGATTCTATGACAGTCATAAGAGTCGTAAGAGCATCTGTCATAGCCCATTTTGGAAATAGGTGACCTCTTTGGGATGGGGTGTGTGGACAAGTGTTATATGCATCTCACAATGTTGACCAAGTGTCCATAGGCATGGGTTTTGGCCCATGAGGCCAAGTTGGACGCCCATTCCAAGATAGAGGCTATTTTTCCTTGTATTTTCTATATAAACAGGTGCTTTGAGGAGTTGCATTATGTGTTTGACAGGTACTGTTATGCTACCAGATTGACTCCATATAGGAGTGTCGAAGACTATTGAGAGCTTGCATTGCAAGTGTATTGTAAACCATATTTAGTTTTGATAATACATTGTGCAGGTTTTCGAGTGTGGGGTTTTTCACCTAATAAGGGTTTTCCCCACATTATATCTTGTCTCTCTTCTTCTGTCTTCTTTCTGGTTCTATGTGTATTGCTGCAATATCTTTGTTATATGTTTCATGTTGCTATAATTGTAAAAATTAAATTGAATTTGCATAGCCCTCCCCTCATTAGATTAGTGTAGGAAGCAATTTCCACACAATTAGCTTCCTTTCATAAAGCCTCATTTGAGATTTTATCATGCAATTATTTTTGTAGTTGAGAAATCTCCACATCTTTTCCCTTGCTTTTAGCATTGAGCCAATCTACCATGGCATTGACATTTTTTATCTCTTACTCCCACTTTGTTGCCTATCGGCTGGCCTTTAAATAATCTATGGTGATGACCCTTTAGGTCTCCTCCATCAGCTCAACTCTATCCTTTGGGTAGGCCCGGCTAAGGTTGAGATTGACAACATGGACCGTGTAAAAATCTGGCTGCATATGCTCTCCTAGCTTGTTGACGTTGGGAGTCATTGATGCTGTCAGCATAGTTTGTTGTGTCTTGTCATACACAATACTCATTTTTGTGGCCTCTGGCCTCTTGCATCCTTCTATCTTCTTTTTGCTATCCTCTCCTCTCGGGCTTTCTTGGTTGCCTTAATTTGGCTTCTATACTATCCGGGGGATTGGATATACTACCAAGCAAAAGGTGTACCAGTAGGAAGAGAAAAAGGAATGGGCACAATAGAAGATGTCACTTGAGTCCCCATGGAGGTGAACAATGGGAAGCTCAAAGTAGAAGGGGAGAAAGGCAAGATGCTTTGCAAGGGAGCCATAGAGACACATAGAGACATGGGAGCAAATAGGGGGGGCAGAAGAGGTCAGCAACATCATGGAGATCTATGTAGAGGATCAAACTAGAGGGGGGAAGACATGACAAGAGATACCAATATAGAGATAGGAGAGAAAGGTTGCAAAACTGTGGAAGAAATGATTGCATCAACAGAGGTTGCAGTGGACATGGTGGGGGAAACTAGGGACTGGGAAGAGAGAATGGGAGGAGTAAAACATACCTGCGATGTGGGAGCTGTGGAGATTGGCGTGACATCAACTACATCCTCCTCATCCATTATGTTTCTTAAGTCATCCTTTCTATACCTCGCCCTCTTCTTGGGCTAAGATGATACCTCCAAAGGAGATCCCTCTACTGCATAACCTGAAGAAGTTGTCTTTCTTCTCTTTAGTGTTTACGGACCCCTTTGATAAGTTATATCATAAATTGTTGGTCCCTGGGTAGGAGGCGACTTTGTAGGCCTCTCTTTGACACTAACAGATTGGGATTCATCTTCTATCATCAGAGTAGCTAGTGTTAAATGCCCCTCCTCCAATTTAGTATCAAATACATCATCAAAATCAAGGGAGTCATAGCGGGTATTTAGGTCATGTATCTCTTGACAATACACCCAGAAAGATGCAATCCTCTCATTATCCCAACCCTCATTTTCTAGGCAACTCTTTAGTCCCTTATGAATTTTAACCATGGGGTTGTAATCCTTCTTTGGATTGTAAAAAGAGAACCATGCCAGCCTTGGTTGCTCTGTAGGAATATAAACCAAATTGATAAAAGTAGTAGTAGATTCAATGCTAGGGGACCATCGCTCGTCCCAATACTTCCACAGCTCATGCATAATTTATGTTGTTATCTTCATTTCCAAAAAATACCTATCAGGGTCATAATTCCATTGGTCACAAATTAAATCCAAACTGAGCTCAATGAGTTTGAATGTAAGAAACTTTTTTGAAGACCTCTTTTTTACTATTACTCCCACCCTAGTCAATGGAGTGGAATACATCACTGCTTTGTTCCTATCGGTGCCCCATTATCCATCAACAATGCTCAGTTGCCAGGCTAGCTCTAAGGCCAGAGTCTTGTCAATTAAGTATGCAAGGAGCCTGAAAGGCTCCCCTCTAAAACCATGCATCCTGACAAAGGTAAAGTTGGTTCCGAAGAACCAGTTAGTGGGAGGATTGTTGTTTGTCATCCATGCTTGTTGATGGTTAGTAATACACGCTGGCTTGTCTCGACGGGTCAGGTCCAAGAGTGCCAGAGTCAAAAATAGGTTGGAGAATGAATAGTAGTCAGAAGAAGTAGACATGACATGGGTCCATGTAGATATGGGGATGGTCTTCGTGGGGTTAGACTCATCTACCATGACCAAATCAATATAAGATGTGAAGAAATCAATATTTTGGTGCCACATCATGTCTGCTAGGAAAGAAGAATACCTGAAAGAATATTGGGTGGAGTATGCCACCAGTTGAGAATGCATGGCATCAGCTATGACATCTACAAAATCCATTCTAAATTCCTCTCTTTGTTTCCTCAAATGGAAACCTAACACCAGTTGGAACTCAGAGAACCAAGAATCATTGTCCAAGCCAAAGACAAAATCAAGCATAGAAAAGATATCTTGCATTTCGTGTTGTTGAAAGTTTGTGAGCACAAGGGACATCTTCGACATGTTTGTATCCTCCTTGTCCCAACGAAGCTCATGGTTGAAAAACTTTAGCTAGTCCCTCCTTCCAGCCCAATAGTACTCCAACTTTTGTCGATCACATACTTCCATTGATGGGCCAGAATGAACACACATCATATCTCAGATGGCTTGGGTGCTTATAATAATCTTGACATGATGCCTAACAATAATCCCACTATCTG
Source organism: Cunninghamia lanceolata (assembly GCA_027924645.1). Taxonomy (NCBI): domain Eukaryota; kingdom Viridiplantae; phylum Streptophyta; class Pinopsida; order Cupressales; family Cupressaceae; genus Cunninghamia; species Cunninghamia lanceolata. The sequence goes on along the minus strand of BSBN01000554.1, from coordinate 2,248,443 downwards.
GATCATACGCTCGCGTGAAAGCATCTACCAATTCGAGACAAGGGTAGACCAGTGGGACCATGAACTAAGGTAGACCACAGTTCCATAGCTAGAAACCCAGAGACTTGTAATCTTTCTTTACCGCTTCAACCAACATCCTCTCATGGGTGCCCAAGTGGAGACCCCTTGGGCTTATATGCAGTATGGGGTCATAGATTTCATCTGCATAGTCTATTACTAGACTCACAACCCTGGAATTTCCTATAGGTGGACTTGATGTATTTGGTAGCTACGTCTTTGGTGGGACAAGAGTAGAAGCATATGACCTGCTCTTCAAAACCTCAAGGAAGAAACCTGCGGCTCCTACCTCAACGTTGGAAGATGCTCCGACTAGGTCTATAATCTCAAAAATTCTACCTAGAACTCTATTTTTCTTCAAAATTTCACAACGCGACAAAAAATTCACACTTTGTTCTCCAACATGTAACTCCTAGTGTTCAATCACCCCATAAAAGCTTTGCAAATACCTCACTATGCACTTTGAAAACACAACTATGCTGAAAACTCCACTCATATTGCTTATGCTCTATATTACTTCAATCGTTGGAATACTACAAATGCTTGGAATACTGCAAATGAGCTAAGAGAGAAGCATTTATCTGCCAATGCTTAATGCATTCATGAGAGTTTATTTTGATTTCCCTCGAGATGCACATACTCATTATGGGCAGGTAAGGTATGACTCATAGCACCGTCTTTTTGGGGAATGCAAAGTTGAGAGTATAGAGGGAGGCAACATGTGGTAGGTTACATTAAATAGCCCAAGAGTAGCTAAGTGTGACATCTCTTCAATAAAACCCAGAGACTAAAGTTGAGTTGGCAACACACCTGGCATAAGGACAAAAGGACGTGCACAAGACGCTTATTGAAAGAAAACACAACAAAAGAAAACAAGCAAATTATTTACATAGGAAACCAATAGAGACAACATTAATTAAAATTCTTAAGATGAATCTCATTCACCAGAATCCCAAGGACATTTACCTCCAAATCTTCCAGTTCAAATGCATTGCTCTCTTTATAACTAGTAACCCGGAAAGGGTCTTTCCACAATGAATCAAATTTGGCATGTTGTCCTAGCTTAGCAACTCACTCATCATATTTTAGAACCAAATCCATCTTAGAAACTTGGATCTAATATCTTTTTGTCGAACCATCTTTTGACTATTTGTTGGTGATTAATCATGGTGTTGTGAGCATTCTCTCTAGTTTCTTGTACACCGAGTAGTTCTGCTAGTCTTACTTCCATAGCACCATTCTCTTTAGTCTCTAGGGATTTAAGCAATTGTAACGCTAGGATTTCCATAGAATTTGGCAACACTACCTCCTTCCCATAGACTAATTCATACAAAGATGTCTTTAAGGCCTGCTTAGGAGTAATTCGGTCGGCCCTGAGTGCTGTTCGCAAGTGCCTGTGCCATTCTCTTTGATGATCTACACCTATCTGCTTGATCAACCTGATCAAATTTTGGTTTTTAGATTCCACTATCTCATTGCCTTGCAAATAGTAGTTAGATGAGGTTTTGAGAAAAATCTCACTGTTGAGTGCAAATTTTGATATTTTAGAACCCAGAAAAGCTCTCGCATTGTCTGAAATAATGGTCTTCAGTGGTCTGAAATGTGCCACTAAGTCTTCTAGGAAGTTGAGGATCTCATTTGATGTGGTATTCTTTAGCGGAATTGCTTATGACCACTTGGTGAAGTAATCTGTTGTTGTAAGGATTCATTTATGCCTAGAATTGGGCGTTGGGTTGATCATCCCAATAAAGTCTAAACTCCACTAAGTGAAAGGTTTGTCCACCACTATCAGGTTCAAAGGCATAGCTGAGTTCCTACATTTTCTGATGAAGAATTGACACTGCTGACATTTCTTGGCTTAATTATGGAAATTCGAGAACAAAGTTGGCCAATAATATCCTGCATGCATGATTTTAGTTGTTGTTGTTTTTGTTGAGAAACGACTGCCCGCGGGGCTGTTGTGGAAATTGTGTAGGATTCTGATTGCTTGGAGATTATCCATGCATCAGAGGAAAACTTCGTCGAAGTTCCTTTTGAATAGGACCCCTTCAAGTAATGCGTAACCAACTCCTTGTAATCTATAGAATCTCCTTTTGTGAGAAGGAAAGTTGTTGGGGTACTTACCAGTTTCCATGAACCGGACTCTATTTGCAACCCATGATCTATTTGATTTAAATTGATTGATCAAGACCTTCTCTAGAATTTCTTCTTCAGTTAGAGATTCAATTGCATGTGCTAAGTATTCACAGAGTCCTCTTCCTTGGATCACTTTTGTAGGTCTAACCTATATATCATATTCTAGAATCTTTGTGATCTAATTTGCTCTCTTATTTGTGATTTCTCCTTCCATGATATACTCTCGTACACTTGAATGTGCAACATAATTCGTTCCCTTGCTTCCCACAATCAGGTGCCTAAATTTCTTTAGACCTTTCACTATAGTGAATGCCTGCTTCTCTATGAAATTATATTTAGTCTCATATTCCTACAAGGTCTTCAAATGGAAGGCAATGGTCTATTCTCCCTTGATCTCTGCATCTTTCTGTGTTAGCACTATAGTGATACTATGTTTACTACCGCAAACATACATAATGAAGTATTTTGAAAAGTCAGGATTAACTAGTATCGAGGTTGAAGAAATTGCCTCTTTGACTTCTTCAAAAGTTTCTCTTCCTTCAAGAGTCTACTTGAAAGCTTGATCCTTTTCTAACATGAGGGTGACCAGTCTAACTAGCCCAGAGAAGTCAGCTATGAATCTACTAACGAAATTAATCTTTCTAAGGAAAGATTGGACTCCTTTCTTGTTCATAGGCATGGGTAATCCCTTGATAGCTTGTACTCTTTCAGGGTATATAGAAATCCCTTCTTTGGATACCACATATCCAAGTAGCCTTCCTTGCAGAGCTTCGAAGACACATTTTTGGGGTTTAAAGATACCCCAAACTCTTGACATCTCTGGAAAACTTTCTCCAAGTGATCGAAATGGTCCATATTTGACTTAGAGAAGACTGTAAGGTCATCCAGATAGATAAGTATAATCATATTGATCAGGCCTCTGAAGTCAATGTCCATTTCTCGCTAGAAGGAAGCTCTAATGTTGGAGAGGCCGAAGGGCATTTTAGCATATGCAAAGGTTCCCTACTTGGCAGTGAATGTGGTCTTGTTTTGGTCTTCTTCCTTTACCCATACCTGGTTGTATCCGGAGAAGCCATCTAGAAAAGAAAACATTTTAGAACCTTCAACAGTTTGCAAGATCTGCTCCATGGAAGGTAATAGATAATGATCCTTCAAAGATGCCCTATTCAAATCCTTGAAGTCCATGCATAACCTAATATCTCAATTTTTCTTTTGGATGGGAACCAAATTGGGTACCTAGGTATAGTGCTTGATTGGATATATTATTTATGAACCCATAAGCTTCCTTAGATCCTGAGTCATCAAGGATTCTATCCTCAGATTGATTGGCCTTTGCTTCTGATGTATAGGTTTGGGCCCCTCAGTCAGATCAATGGTGTGTTGGATCACATTATGATCATATCCCTTGAGATCATCATAAGACCATGCTACTGCTATGTCATATTTGTTCCAAAAGGATATTAGCCTCTCTTTGTCTCTTCGAGATATGTCCTTCCCAACTTTCATCTCCTTGCCACCTCTGATATCAAGATTAGCATAGTCACCTTTATCTGCAACGAACCTTATCTTGTCATTCCTAGCATCATTGTAATCAAAGAAATTTTCTAGCATGATCAAACCTTTTGGGAGTTTATTTGTTCTAAGCTGAATGATTTGTTCTTCATATGCTTCTTTGACCTTTGGATGTAGTTGTTCCACAAACTCGCATGATTGCTAGATAAACATGGCAATCTAGTCATTGCTCTCGAAAACCTGCCAGTTCTAATCATTGTTGGGGATAGCTGGTCTCACAATTACCTGCATGGAATACTTATTGGCCTAGTGGTCTATGACTATGTCAAATTGTGACCCAATCATAGCCAATTTGTTGGTATTTACATTTCGAGACCTCAAGATTGCTTGAATATTGAAGCCTTCAAATCCTTCGATCAAGTCCCATACCTTATGGCAATAGGATCGCATCTGCACATTTTTGTGCTGCCGAAGTTCCTCTTACTTGCTTTATTACCAGTTTGGAGTCACCAAAAACACTCAACTGCTTCACTCCCATTTAGTCTGCTAGACTAAGGCCTTGGACTAGACCTTCATACTCAGCTTCATTATTGGTGTAGGTGAATTGGAAGCAGAAAGCCTGGAGAGTCTCTTCCCCGATAGGAGATACTAGTCGGAGACCAGATCCCAAACCATTATTGCACCTCGTGTTGTCAAAGTGCAAAGTCCACAGACTGGATTGATCACTAAGATCTCTATCATGACTTCCTTGGATTTTGGTGATCCAAGGGATGATTTGATCCTAATCGTACATTACATAGGTTCCAAGGTTGGTGACATGGTAGTTATCGAAAGGGTCTTCTTACATGAAAGTATTGATCAGGGTTTCTTCTTCTTCACTTCTTTCTCCTATCACTTCTTCATCTTCCATGAGTTCTACGCAATGCATTTCATCCTAAGACAAAGACATATGGGTAGCTTTAAAGTTTATCATGGCTTTATCTGCTATATATTCTGTGTGCAGCGATTCTGATAGCACTTTCATTTTAGAGCCATACTTAGTCCTTAAGATCAGGTGTGACCAATAAAGAGACAAATATCCTCCGATATTTGTAGTAAAATCTCAGGATAAACATATGCCAGAAATAGGGGAAATGTCTATTATAAATACCTCCTGAGATACTGTGATATTGGGGCATGAGAACAGGGTCATTGAGATATCTTTGATTATCCCTAGATTCTGGACCATCTTTCCATGAAGATGCATAACTCCTTTATTTAAGGGCTCATATTGTAATTTTAATGGCTCAACTATCTATTTAAGCATGACCATAGTGCTAGCACCTGAGTTAATCATGGAATTATGCAGTAGTTTATCCCCTACAATCAGAGTTAGGTAAAAGGGAGTAGGTTCCATCTTACCTATTTCTTTCTTTGTTTTTTCTACTTTAAAATTGTGAAAGTTGTGGGCACTTGTTTCGGCATGCCTTGTGCTCTAATAACCAATTCTTTATCTTTTGTTTGAGCACATTCCACAATTTTTGTCATTTTCATGGGCCCTTCACTTCTTTCTAAGGCTTCGTGCAGCAAAGACTTTTGCCCCGGGATGGCTAAAATATCCCAAAGGGACACATTGATGGGGGGCTTTTTCAATTGTTCGACCACATTGAGTGATCCTAGCGGTTGAACCTTTGACTCCTTCAGTCTATAAGAGAATGCCTCTTTTCACTTTTGGAAGGGTTGGGTCACCATCGGTGAGCCGGAACTCCTTTCAAAAAGTGACATGGGTTGCTACTCCTAAGGTATAGGCTCGCTAGTAAGTCTCCTCTTATAGTGAGTGTTATAATTGGATTGAACCTATGGGATCCTTGGTGGGACAATCCCATTTGTGAACACTGCATCTTCTTCTTCCATCCACGAGAAAAGAGCGTGGTCCGGGGAAATTTCTCCTTCCTGCTTAAGGGACATTCCTTGGACTTGGGCTACTAGCACAACATTTTCTATCCCCTAGGACTGGTAGGAATAAACCCATGTGTCAGGTGTGGTGGTACCTATTAGGGTTTAGGGTTTTAGGTTCATAAAATTATAAGTCATTGCCTTTTGAAATCCTTTAAACCTAAGTCCCTAGGCTCATGCGCTTTATTTCCTAATTCCTTGTTGACCACTTATGGTAGGTTCCCAGTCCCTTAAGTCATGACCTAAAGCCTTTATATTCGTTGGGTGACCAGCCCCATGTCCTAATTCTTACCTCCTATGACCCTTGAAAAATTAAACCCATGTCCTAAGTTTTCCCATAGGTTATAAGGCTTAATAAATTGTATTTCACAACATCGCAGTGCATATCACATGACATCATCATCCCTCTATGCGGCCATGACAAGGTGACACCTGTCGAAGGATCTAACTTTACATCCCTTTAATTTAGGAATCTTACATTAGCCAACCATATGCTGCCAAGTGTCAGTATAAAAGTAATCTAAAGGAAAGTTTTAATCTAATAGTTGTGCATCGTCGCAAGAGTATCTTGCCAGGAAGGAATCTTCACCGTCTGGTCACGAGATGGTGACAAGTGGCCTTGTCTTATGAAGGAAGTCAAATGCAAATGAAGGATGGACGCGTGGAGGCTTTATCGTACCTGCGCAGGGTAGGTAAAGTGGTGGCCCACTTCTGGCTGCGATGCCGTGAAGTAATGCCACGTGTCCAAGCCAGACAAATGTGATGTGCTCAATAAGGGATGTACATCTGATGTGGCTCATCTTGACTGGTCAAGGACTTTTCAACTATGATGACTGAGATTTTTAAATCTCGCGGGTAAATGACGGCCGTGGATCTTGCAGGAATGAACTCAAATCAACGATGCAGATTTAAACTTTGTGATGAATGTTGAAGGCACCTTATGACATGAATGAAAGGTTAAGGCCAAAGCTACCTCCATTAATGCCTTAGAAGCTATGCTATGAAGCTTAAAAGGAAGAAAATTTAGGGCCTTTTGCACCATTTCTCCAAGAACAAATAGAATTCAGACACACAACAGATTCTCAAGTGAGCAAAGGATGAATTCCAAACTTCTGCAAGCATAAACCAATAATTTTATTCTATCATCCTATGCCTGACATATTTTAAGTTGACTTCTTGAGGAGATATATAATTACCTATATAACAAATCTTAGCTTGTTACAATCAGTTTGAAAATGAGTCAAGCTAGTCAAGCCTCCACTTCTAAGTGCAGCTTAGATTAGGACTTTATGGTCCAAATCCCAGGTTCTACTAGAAAATCCCTGAATCTACATGGTCCCAGCAGACCAAATGATAAGTTCCTTGATTTTTGTTATGATTGTAGAGATGCCAGATTGCCTGTTCCTGGTTGGGTCTTGTTTGAACATTGGCACAAAAGAATGGATTATAAGGCCCTCATCTACCATGCTTGGTGATTTGATTTGGCCAAGCTCATCCACCCTAACGTATTCCCTAATCCTAACCTGTTGAGGGCAATAGCGCTAAGATATTATCCTCAGATGAGGAAAATCTTAACAGGGAATGGCATGAAGATTATCAAACTCACAAAGAGGTACATTGCCAATGTATTTAACCTAAACCCTATGGCTAATAATCCAGTTGACTTGGATGCATTGAAGAGGAAATATAAAACTATCAAGCATGCCTATAGAGATTTTGACTTGGCCAAGCATAGACTGAGAAGAGTGGATGATAAATTGGTAAAGATCTCAAACAGTGAACAAGAGCCTTTCCAATGTGAACTGTTCATGCACTATTTTATCAAAACATATCACAGTTTCTGCCAGGTGCTAGGCAGGGATGCCTGAGATAGAATTCTCATTTACCTAATGATGATGGTAGTAGATATTAAGAGTCAAGAAGGAGCCATATGACTATGCCTCCTACATTACAGATAAAATGCACAAATAGATGACAAAAATTAAGAGCAAATTATTTACTGTGGATGCCCATGTTGAATTCACATGGTATTCCATGCTATGCCACATGCTTCTGTTTGATTTGTCTAGAATGTGTCACCAAAACCTACATGTCAGAATGGTAGACGCACAAGGGAATATGTTGCCAGTACAACTGTGGACATGCATGATTGATATGCATTGTACTAGTGCTGATATATAATTTTTGAGGAATATTTTTTGAGGATTCTTGGTTTCTTGGAGCCATAAGGAGAGAGGTTGTACCTAGATGTGCTGGATTTATTGAGACCTTTAAAAATGACCTCTTACTTGGGGATTAATCATAACTGGGGTGATTGGTTTTATCATGAGCACACTAGTTGCATCAGGGTCTATGGGTGTGAGGCCCCACCCCACATTTTGCCTAAGTATGTGCCTAAGAGAATTGCATTCTTGGAGATCATTAGGTAGTTGAATGAATCAGATAAGGAGAACCTAAGGAAGAACAATAAAGGCTCATTTTTTTCCACCTCCATTAGATTTAGTGATTTTCTAATAGCTGATAAAAGTGGGTTGGATCATATCAATTCAATATTACAGTGCTATGGAATGTATTTGGAGCAGCCAAGAATTTTTGACCTTGAGGGTTTCATTAATAGGGTAAGGGTCAACAAGTAGAGGCCAAGATACATCCACCAAGTTGACCTTAATGAGGATCCTATTAGAAACTACTTCACAATGTATGATTTCCATCACTTGAGGATCAAGTGGGACACAATAATGATAGGAGAAAGAATGAGGAAAAATATGAATGCTACATATCAGGGTGCCTTCACAGAAGTGCAATACCCCATACAGAGAATTTAGAAAATGTTGGATAATGTAGAGCAACTAATTTCTACTAGTCCTACAGGAGAAGAAAGACCGTCCTATCAGCCTAGCAACTCAAGGAGAGGATATGATGTGAAAAGAGAATCAACTGCCCTATCCCCTACCAAAAGAGCAAAGATTATTGACTTAGAAAATCTAGAGGAAATTGAAGTAGTGGATTTAGAGGGAGAGGCAGAAGAATAGGTGCAGGAAGATGCCCATCTGGTGAATTCACCTGACAGAGTAAGGCCTTATTCATCCCCTAAAAACAGGGCAACGAGGACAATGAGAAGCCAGAATATAGATATTGAAGATGTTAGAGTAATGGCTTGTAATAAATTTTTACAGGATGATGAATTCATAAACACTCCTGAATTTAGGAGTTATGTGCTGAAAGTAAGAAGTGAGGAGTTCCAAAAAAGGATTGAGGATGCTAAGAGTGGAGTTGACCCCTCTGAGTATGAGGCCATCACCCAAAGGGTGTTGAAAGAGGTTAATTAAGCCATTAGCACAATGACTCTGGATGAGGGGAGGGCACTAGCTGCCAAAAATAATAACTTGCTCCTCCCTTATTGGTCTTTGTCAGATACAATTACATTTGACACAATAACCAGGGAAGATTCTGATATGATAGATGAACAAGTAGAGAAGGCTCTCTCTGGTACAGCCTTCAATCCCAGGTTTGAAACATTAGCAATATGGGCTCTAGCCCCAAATAATAATAAGCCTAGGATTGGATTGGGGGGATTGGTAGGAGATGTAATAATAAAGAGGGTATCTGACACCCCTGCCCCCAAGCTGTAAGTTTGAATGTACAGACTACACAATTTGTTTAGGTAGTCACAAACAAGTTGCAAAAAGAATATGATGAGATGCTATTAAAGTATGCACACACAATTACAGAGCTCAACAGATATAAGGAGTAGCTATCATTAGGGGCTGGTACTACCACACCCCCACCTATGATCCCAACAACAGAGGCATTTCCTATTGATACAGAGCCTCTATTGAACGATATCAAAGAACTGAAGGAGGAGGAGGAGAGATTGAAAGAGGAAAATAAAGGTTCATTCAAAGAGATAGTCATTAATTTGATAAATCACAGAGTGACTAAAATTGTGGCAAGGATGGATGAGACATGGAAGTCTTATAATGATTTAAAGGCTATATTGGATAAACATGAACATGATAAAGAATGTCTTAAGGCGATGTAGATGTCATGGCTGCAAAGGACTAGTGAATTAAGAGACTTGATCAGATGTGCAAGGTATGATGTACAGGTGCCACTAGAGATAAATCTAACCCTTGAAATGTTAGAAATTTTTGAAGGGGTCATAGCTTTCCAATTAAAATTGGATAAAGTGCTTGGTGAAAAGAAGTAGTTTATGGAGAAAATAGATAAGAGGATAATGCCTAGCATTCTGGAGGTCGATGGGAAAGTCAAAGGCCTTGATAAGTGGAAGGCTAACTTCAATGACAATGCCTGCCAGCTCATTTCTACTTGTTGCACTGATGGGGACCCTAAGTTGGCAGTTTTAAACTAAACTTTGGATAAGCTGCATGTTTTGGCAATAAATTTTGAGTTGTTCTGTAAGGAAGCAAAAATTTTGATGGATGCAAGGTACACAGGACACATTGGCAAGATTTCAAAGTTGATTGCATTCCAGTGGTAATCAGAAAGGTCGTATACTGAGTGGGTGGAGAGATACAAATAGGTGTAGCTAAAGCAAACAAGGAACTACTCCTCTACATTTATGTGGTTGGGCTCCTCAAGTCATTTGGGTCCCATGTGACATATTATTTTTTATCTTTCTCTAGGCTCAATGTAGTAAATGCTTATATGCCCTTGAGTAGCAATCTGTAATGAATTTTTCACCGAACCAACATATGTAATGAATGCTGGGCACTAGGATCTGTGTCTATAAAGAGTTGGTTGCCTCTCTTTGTAGGTTGTTGGAAGTTTTGGGATTTTGAGGAGTAAAGCTAATACAAAATTTTGGCCAGTTGTTCTCTCTATGGTCTTGTGAGTTCTATTTTAATGTATGTATTTTCATAAGCCATTTATTAGTTTTAGGTTGAAATATATGAATAATGTTGTAGTGCATGTGTTTTATTAACTGTCTCCATTGTTATCTACAATCTCCTTTTGAATTAAGTAGCCAAGGGTTACCAAATTTCTTGAATGCATGTTTGTTGTATTGCATGTTTGATTTTTTACTTCTATTAAGGAACAAACTAAATGTTTTAAGTCAAATATGGAGGGGTATGTCTGATAATAGGGATATTTATAAGCAGAGTTAATGGAAATACTCAATCTTGGGATTCCTCTATAAAGTAGGAACTAAATAACCCTCTAAAACTTGTATGTTCATTTGGTTTATGGAAGTTTATGCATTTTGAATTGGACTCCATGCCCTTGGATAGGCACTAACCAGAGGCCTACATTAAATTTATGAATCAAACGCTGATCTAATAGCCACACGCAAACATAAAATCAAATCAACTCAAAACCTCAAACTATAGGATAGTAGGAGTAGGATTTTAGGCTTCAAATCCTCTGGCTCACAACTGAAATAAAGCCCAAAGCTAGCCCCTTTGTATTTACCTCACAGTTTTGGTCTGAATAATAGAGGATTCATCTACTTTTATGTCAATACCTAGTTTAAGCTAGGATTTACCATATGGGTATTGAGTAGGGACACCCCCTAGGTCTTGCAGAGCTTGAAGTATAGAAGAGACATTACAGTCTATCTCCTATTCATTATCTATTGACCTAGGGATCCTATGGATAGATGGCAAAATTTTAAGGAAACTCAGACAATCAACTAAAAAATAGCCAATAGATTGGTGAATCGACTGGGGAGTTGAAAAGGAACTTAGAACTTAAGTTAAATCCCAGTAGTGGGTGGTGACTCTAAACAAAATCTCCCAGCAGGGAGAAGATCCCTGCACAATGCTTTGTTCCAAGAATTACCAAGAAAAATGTATAGAAAGAAAGGAACTGCTCAACCCAGTCATGAAGGTTCACCAAGTCCAAGAAATAATGATGATTCTCTGAATAATGTTAGGTCTTCTGGGCAACAACCACAATATTTTTCAAACACAGAAGCTAATATTCAAGAAATGTATGAAAGACAACAAAGTGATGGGTTGAGATTAAGATCTGAAGTGTTTCAAGAACGTCCTTTTCTAGATCCCCTTGATAGATTTGAAGACACGGAATCCCCAAGGGATACTGATAATCCCAATGGAAATGGACCATCCTCTTCTATGCCAAGAAAAGATGATTTGGTAGAAGAAATTAGAAATCTTAGGGTAGAACTTGATTATTTACAAGCCCTAAGAATAAGAGATGATATGAAACAAAAAGTGCAAAATCTTAAAATGGCCCATCAAGACTTAGTTCCCACCCTCAATAATGCAAATGTGTTGAGAAACTAGTAGGCAAATGAGGTTCAGAACCAACAAAATGATCAAAACATCCTTGGGAATTATCAAGGACTTAACCAACATGTGAACCAAAATCCACAAAATAATCAGAGACAAAATGCAAATAACAATAAGGTACCACTAAATAATGTAAGAAATCAGAATATTAATGTTAATGCAAATAGGAATGCAAATGCCAACTGGTTTGGTTGAAGATCTAGATGTAGTTAGACAGGTTCAAAGAGTTAGATTTCAATGGTATTCCTAGATACCCTAACCCCATTGACAAACATATAAGAGGTGAATTACCAAAGTTTTCAGGGAACAATGTTGTGTCTGGAGAGGATCGCTTGAAGGCTTTCCAAAATGTCATGGATAATTTTGAGGTAGAGCATGAGGATGTTATCATGAAATTGTTTATGCAGTCATTGATTGATGAAGCTAGAGAGTGGTATAGAGATTTGCCTTACCAGAGTATCACATCATGGGATGAATTTAAAAGGATCTTTAGAGAACAGTATGGAGACATAACTGACCCTATTTTTATCATTAATGAGGTTACAGGTATTGCTAAAGGGTCAAATGAGCTAGTCTCCAACTTCAATGCTAGGTTTACCAAAGTTTTAAATAAATTGCCACCTCATATGAAACCAAATGAACCAATGTGTATGGTTTTGTACACAAATTCCTTTGATGCTAAAACTACATATGAATTGAGGGACAAAGGTCCAGCCAGCCTCAGAGATGCTTTCAGAATTGCAACTAACATAGAAAACAATAGGAAGGCATCAGGTAAAGGAAATAAAAGGGATGATGTGAAAATCTTATAGAATCCAAACAACAAAATTCAAAATGTTCAAAATAGCAATTCCACATCTGAAGACAAGTTGGATAAGTTGACATCTATTGTTAAGGACTTAAGTTACAAGATTGCTAAGAATGAAAAAGGTCTTGGTCCTAAGAATTAGGTTTATCAGAGGCAAGAAAAGAGACCTCAGTTACATGATATGCCATACAATACAAATTGGTACAATGGTAAGCCTATTCCCAACAATAAAACTAATCAAAGATCTCAGAATGTTAAAGAAACTCCTAAACCCCTAAAGAAAACTGGCAATGTTGTGGAAGATGCTCCATGGTGTATAATATGTCAAATGCCTCACTCACAGCCACAATGTATGATTGCCCAGTATTTTTATAATGATGCTAATGCCTATGATGAGTGTAATGAACCTCACTATGTAGAAAATGATAGCATTAATATGCTCTCTACGAGTGGAGATTATTCCTCCCCTGATGAGATAGATATGGAAACAGGTGTGAATGAAGGAAAGTGCTATAAAGGTAAAATATGTCAGCAGGATTTTTTGACGATGAAAATGAGTGTCATCAAGTTTATGCCCAAGATTCACACACTCCTTTGGTTAATTTGAGAAGGCCTTCTGATGAAGAAATTAGAGCTCTTACAGCTACTGCAATAGCTCATGTTAAGAGTAGCTATAACCTCAGAAATAAAGCTTAGGCAGGTGATTTAGGTCAGCTGGGAAGCATCTTTGTAAAACATCCTCAACATAAGAACAAGGACCCTGAGCCATTGAAAAAACAAAATAATAACAATAAGAGAGATTCAAAAGAGAAGTTAGGTCACAATACTAAAATTTATGAAGGAAAGATTTCTCAAAATGTAGAAAGGATTGAAGGTTAACATGTCATGGATGATGTTCAGAAAACCATTAAAGCTAGGGTTGGACAGACTCAAGAGAAGAGTAAAAATGTGGGTCAAGCTACAATTGTTATACAAAATTATGCCCCATTTGACATAACCTAGGCTTTGTCACAAATGGAATTCCTAGTCCCACTGATGGAGATGATGAAAATTGAAGAATACAGAAATAAGGCATTGGCCTTGATCTTAGGGGTATCTCATCAGACAGAGCACACTACTAAAAATCAGAACAATACCTAAGAAATGAGTGTTGATGAAGAAGAAATTCCTAAAGTTTATTTAGGAATGACACTCACAAAGTTTCCTTCTCAGGTTGAACCATTTTATGTATCCCTTATTGTTAATGGGAAGGTGATTAGAAACTGTATGCTTGATTCAGGTGCTTCAACAAACATCATGCCTCTGGCTATTATGCAACAAATTGGGTTGAATATAGATAAGGCATGTGGAAAGTGTTATGCTATGGATACTAGGGAAGTACTAGTTATAGGGATTATGAAAAATGTGGATTTCATGCTTGCAGCCTATCCAGAAAAAACTTATACAATGAATGTTATAGTAGTTGATATCAATCCCCAATATGGTATGTTGTTGTCTAGAAGGTAGACAGCATTAATTGGAGGAAGTATGCAACTGGATCTGTCATATGCCATGATCTCCATGAATGGTAAAGATGTTAAGTTAGTCAGCGAAGAAAGGGAACCTAATACAGTTGAAGATCAAGAACTAGAAGATGAGATTTGCTTTGTGGATACTGATTGTGAGAATTTCAGAGTTATGTCATGTGATCAGGATGAAAATAGAAAAGAGACTATTACTGAGGAATTAGAAAAGAAAAAAGGCCAATACAGCTTGTGGACAATGTAGTTTGATGGTGCTTGCTCAAAGGAGGGTTCTAGTGTAGGACTGGTGTTTTTGTCTCCCATTGGTAAGATCCTAAAATTCTCCTTTCTGTCGAAATTTGCTTGCACAAATAACAGTGCAGAATATGAAGCCTTGTTGCTAGGATTGAATGTTGCTCTCAGACATGGAATTAAAATGTTAAGAGTGTTCAGAGATTCAGAGTTAATAGTTTCCCAAGTAAGAGATAGGTATGCTTCAAAGAATAAAATATTAAAACAATATAAACATGTTGTTTGGGATACTATAGAATTGTTTGATGCATTCTCAATAAATTAGATAGAAATATCAAAGAATATTATGGTAGATTTCCTGGCCAATGTGGCCATCAGGCCAGATGATATCACTTTATTTGATGTTACAAATGTTGAGATCAAAATCAGATCAACAGTGCCAGACAACATATGTAGTTGGCAAGTCTTTGAGGATGACAAAGATTTAATAAAATTTCAGCACTGTGTTGATGAGTATGAAAATCAAGAAATTGATTTCTAGAACTTTATGGAAGTAGTAGATGGGCAGGAAACCCTTTTTGGGAAAGAAGTAATACAACTTAAAAAAAATAAGATTCCAAGAGGGTTAGTGTCTTTAGAAAGAGAATTTGACAATAGAGATCAGTTAGTTGCCAAGACTTCTTCTCTTCACATGGAAGACTTGGAGGAGATAAATGTGGGTACACAAAATGCTCCAAAGAAGGTCTACATAGGTAAACGTCTAAAACCACATATCAGAGCAATGTTGATAGCCCTATTAAGAACAAACATGTCTTTATCTAGTCATATGAAGACTTGAAGGCATATAGAGAGGACTTATTTCAACATGAAATTCCCCTTAAGCTTGGAGCTAATCTGTTTAGATAGAGGCAAAGACCTATTAATCCTACTTTAGCTCCCAAAATGCAAGAAGAACTCATGAAGCTTAGGAATGCTGGAATTATTGAGCCCATAAGGCATTCTACTTGGGTGTCAAATCTTGTCCTAGTAAGAAAGAAAAATGGAGATATAAGACTGTGTGTAGATTTTAGAAATCTGAATGTGTCTTCTCTAAAGGATAATTACCCCTTGCCTAACATGGAAGCTATGTTGCAAAGAGTGACAGGATGTGAGCTCTTGTCCATGATGGATGGATTTTTAGGATATAATCAGGTGAAGGTGAGAGAATTAGAATAGTATAAGACTGCCTTCACAATCCCATGGGGGACTTATGTCTATGTTAGAATGCCCTTTGGATTCACTACAACAGAAGAGGCAATTAGCGCCTAAAATAGCACCAGAATTTAGTGCATTTGAGTGCATGAATTAGACACTTCTACTGGCACAAAACTCGGCACCCAATAGTATCTCACTATTGCACTGGGTTTATTACCGGGTTTAGCGCTGGATTTTAGTGCCAAGATTAATGCCAAATTTAGCGTCGAATTTTGTTACTTCCAGTTTGGCTTCCGATTTTGCTTCTAGTTTTGCTTCTTGTGTTGCTTCCAAGTTTGCTTCTGGTTTTGCTTCCAGTTTTCTTCCAATTTTGCTTCTAGTTTTGCTTCCAATTTTGCTTCTAGTTTTGCTTCCACTTTTGCTTCTAGTTTTGCTTCCAGGTTGGCTTCTGCTTTTGCTTCTAGTTTTGCTTCCGATTTCGCTTCCAGTTTTGCTTCCAGGTTTGCTTCCAATTTTGCTTTTGGTTTTGCTTCCAATTTTTCTTCTAGTTTTGCTTCCGATTTTGCTTCTGGTTTTGCTTCTAGTTTTGCTTCCGATTTTACTTCCAGTTTTGCTTCCAATTTTGCTTCCAATTGTGCTTCTGGTTTTGCTTCCAGTTTTGCTTCCAGTTTTACTTCCAATTTTGCTTCCAGGTTTGCTTCTAGTTTTGCTTCCAGTTTTGCTTCTAGTTTTTCTTCCACTTTTGCTTCCAATTTTGCTTCCAGTTTTGCTTCAAATTTTGCTTCCATTTTCGCTTCCAATTTTTCTTCTAGTTTTGCTTCCAGTTTGGCTTCCAATTTTGTGTCTGGTTTTGCTTCCAATTTTGCTTCCAGTTTTGCTTCCAATTTTGCTTCCATTTTTTTGTCTTATGTTAGTTTTAAAAATACTTATTGTTTTGCTTACATTTATTAATTTAATATGTTTTATTTCAATTTAATTAGTTAAATATATCATGCCTCTTAAATAACTCATATGATTATAAAGTAAGTAATTTAATTATTTAACTCATATGATTAAATAAAAAGATAATTATTATAACATGATCATCATCTATAATTAAAACAAGTGAGTCAAATATCTATAATTTAATTAATTTTGACAACATCCATCTTGAGCAGTAAATTGGAATCATCATACGTAATAAATATCCATCCAAAAATCATCGAACACTTTCAATATATATAAATTGACAAGTCAATACAGATAAGATCATCATCATATATAACTAAAACAAGTGAAAGTCAAATATGCCAGTAGATCAATAACATGTCTAAATGATACATGTACAAATGATATATGTAAAAATGATAAATTATGTAACTCAAAATGATACAAGTCAAGATGATACATGTCCAAATGATATAAGTCAAAATGATACATAAATTTATGATACAACTCATTAATATGGCACTGCAGGTCATGAAAATGATACATATGATAGCTAGTGACTATGAAAAGAGGCATCATAACAATATATCAACAATGATCCATGATGCAGTCTATATGATCATGAATGTCACTAGCTACTACGAGAAACTACCTCATCATCATCATCACCATCGTGATCATCATTACCATCACCATCATCGTGATCATCATCATCGTCATTAGCCTCAATACCTTCTATATCTACGTCATCATCATCCTCTGCCATGTGATCTATACCAAAACCAACATAATCTGGATCTCTATCATGAGGATCATCTTGATCTTCTGGAAGACCCATGTTCTGCAAAAAAAAGGATTTAAAATGAAAAGTTATTATTTATTTCATGCAATAATTTTTTTTCTGTTATATATCTAATATTACAACATATGAAATGAAACCATAATCATATTACATCATATCAAAGTGCACATACCATAATAAAATTTCAAAAAAGTTACAGCTAATATGTCATTCCAATGATGTAAAACATGCAACAATTCTAAAAAACATTAGTAAAGATCATAAAAAAAATTGTTATAAATTTAACTATCAACTGTATATTCTATTACATAACCTTAAGTGCTACAAATTGCTTAGTTGAAATCTCCCATTTTGACATAGGTAGGGAGGATGGTGGCAAAGGTTGTGGAATTTGGATTTACACCAGCTAATTGCATTTGCTTTAAAATTTCTGAAGCCTTTTCAACAAATCCATTTTGTGCATATCTTGCAGTCATTGTAGTCCATGAGACCACATTTCATTGAGGCATTCTATCAAACAGTTCCCATGCCTTGTCTATGCTTCCACATTTGGCATACATGTCTAACAGGGCAGTTGTAATTACAAGATCTGACAAAATTCCTCTATCCTTTATGTATAGATGGATGTCCATACCCTATTCCAAAGATCCCATTTTGACACAGGCAAGGAGGATGCTGGCAAAGGTTGTGGAATTTGGTTTTACACCAGCCAATTGTATTTGCTTTAAAATTTCTAAAGCCTTTTCAACAAATTCATTTTGTACATATCCTGCAGTCATTGTAGTCCATGAGACCACATTTCTTTGAGGCATTCTGTCAAACAGTTCACGTACCTTGTCTATGTTTCCACATTTTGCATACATGTCTAACAAGGCAGTTGCAACTACAACATTTGACAAAATTTCTCTATCCTTTATGTATTGATGAATGTCCATACCCTATTCCAAAGCTCCCATTTTGACACAAACAGGGAGGATGTTGGCAAATGTTGTGGAATTTGGCTTTACACCAGCCAATTGCATTTGCTTTAAAAATTTTGAAGCCTTTTCAACAAATCCATTTTGTGCATATCCTACAGTCATTGCAGTCCATGAGACCACATTTCTTTGAGGCATTATGTCAAACAGTTCACGTGCCTTGTCTATGCTTCCACATTTTGCATACATGTCTAACAAGACAGTTGCAACTACAACATCTGACAAAATTCCTCTATCCTTTTATGTATTGATGGATGTACATACCCTATTCCAAAGCTCCCATTTTGACATAGGCAAGGAGGATGGTGGCAAAGGTTGTGGAATTTGGCTTTACACTAGCCAATTGCATTTGCTTTAAAATTTCTGAAACCTTTTCAACAAATCCATTTTGTGCATATCCTGCAGTCATTGCAATCCATGAGACCACATTTCTTTGAGGCATTCTATCAAACAGTTCACATGCCTTGTCTATGCTTCCACATTTTGCATACATGTCTAATAGGGAAGTTACAACTACAACATCTGACAAAATTCCTCTATCCTTTATATATTGATGGATGTCCATACCCTATTCCAAAGCTCCCATTTTGACACAGGTAGGGAGGATGTTGACAAAGGTTATGGAATTTGGCTTTACACCAACCAATTGCATTTGCTTTAAAATTTATGAAGCCTTTTCAACAAATCCATTTTGTGCATATCCTATAGTCATTACAATCCATAAGACCACATTTCTTTGAGGCATTCTATCAAATAGTTCACGTGCCTTGTCAATGCTTCCACATTTTGCATACATGTCTAATAGGGCAGTTGCAACTACAACATCTGACAAAATTTGGTGCAGTCATGGTAGGAGGGTTCATAAAATGAACTATTCAGATTGTACAGCAAGAGTAAACACAATGGAAAAAGCTCAAGAAATGGAAGAAATGTAGATTTAGTCATTCAATATATCAAAGAATTCAAATATAATCTAGCCGGCAACATGCGGGCTTACAATTAGGGCTCACAAGCCTGATTACATATATGCGCAAGATAAAGCTTTGAAGCTCCTTCGCATGAAATATAAACTATTAGATCTTTCTTATGTGAATAGTTGCTTTCCTAAGGAGCTCTTACATCAATATATATCATCTCTAGACCAATAGATTCCTCCGCGTTAGCCAAGGAAGATCACAAACTCCAATGAAGCAATATACCGTGTTCACAGATAGGTCGGACCTAAATGCATAGAACACTTCCTCAAATCAATGGAACAATGTGTGGACCCTTGGGGAAGGTCGGCCACAAACCACAAGACATTGAATGATGTGTCATTGAGATCCGCAAACCTTCTCCTTCAACTGATTATCAAGAACTGTTAGAATGCTCTGCTCTGAGAAAAATAGTCAACTTCTGATAGTGATATCTTTCCGGTAACTGATCCAAATGCTCTGAATTATTGATATGTTGTAGATGAGTGAATGTAGATGCTAATTCCAGATTGGCAAGATATGAAATTGCAAAATTGGACCGCAAACTGAGAACTGGTACTGACTGAACTACCTGAAC
Organism: Cunninghamia lanceolata; assembly: GCA_027924645.1. Lineage (NCBI taxonomy): Eukaryota > Viridiplantae > Streptophyta > Pinopsida > Cupressales > Cupressaceae > Cunninghamia > Cunninghamia lanceolata. Next base: position 2,228,515 of record BSBN01000554.1, on the reverse strand, counting down.
TGAACTGGAAAAAGTGAACGAACTAAAATGCAAACAAATTGAAATGCAAATGTTTTTGGTTGATGCAAGATTTCTCTTCAACCAAGGATGCTCCTGCATCAAACATCTGGGGTTATTGAAAAAGTGAGTCCCTCATTTTGCTAGGGCTAGGGGAGAACCAAGATAGTCCACCTCAGCCTAAGAAATCCATGATGAATCTTCTTTCGGTCTACCTTTCTACTTCACAAGATATTCTTTGTATTGTCTTCCTCTAGTGTTGCATCCAACTCTACTATCCAAAATGTCTTCAATCTATTCCGGTGCTTGTTGTGGTAACTGCTTCTTCAAGTCTTCTTCCATGTTGTCACTGAACTCTACTTCATGATACAGGTAAAGATCTACAATGTTGAAAATAGGTGAAATACCCATTGTCTCCAGTAATTCCACTTCATATGCATTTCCTGAATCAAATTTCCTGAGTATCCTACAAGGCCCAAACTTCTTCATCTTCAACTTGTTATATGTCCCAACTAGAAATCTTTCTTTTCTCAAGTACACCATCACTTCATTTCCAACTTCAAATTCCTCATGTCTTCTCTTCTCATCTGCCTTCTCTTTGTACTTATTGTTCATGTCCTCCAAATGCTTCTTCACCTGATTATGCACTGTCTTCATATGATTTGCAAATTCTTCTGCACTCCTCTTATCTTCTATACTGATATCTCTTAATTCTGCAACTCCTCTAGGTTTCACTCTGGTAACAATCTCAAAAGGTGTTCTTCCGGTACTCCTATTTACTGAATTATTGTATACAAACTCTGCTTGTGAAAGAATCAAGTCCCAACTTCCATCTTTGTCTCCAACCAAACATCTCAACAAGTTTTCCAAACTCCTATTCACTACCTCTGTCTATCCATCTATCTGTGGATGAAAAGTAGAACTAAACTTCAAATCTATCTTCATCTTCTTCCAAAGTGTCTTCCAAAAGTAACCAACAAACTTTGTATCTCTGTCTGAAACTATACTCTTAGGTAATCCATGCAATCTCACAATCTCCTTGAAAAATAGGTCAGCTACATGCACTGTATCAATTGTCTTCTTACAAGGTATGAAATGACACATCTTTGAAAATCTATCAACCACTACAAATATTGAATCATATCCTCTCTGTGTCTTAGGTAATCCCATTACAAAATCCATGCTTATGTCTTCCCAAGGTCTCTCGGGAATTGTCAAAGGTTTATACAATCCAATGTTCTGACTACTCCCTTTTGCAACTTGACAAACTCTACAACTTTGCACAAATCTCTGAATATCCTTATGTACCTAAGGCCAAAAGTAATTTTCACTTACCAAAGCTACTGTCTTATCAATGCCAAAATGTCCTGCCAATCCACCACTATGCTTATCCTTGATCAAATTGTCTCTCATTGAACTTTTAGGTATGGACAACTGACTTCCTTTGAACAACATATCTTCCTGAATGAAATAGTCCAACCACTTACTTCTATATATCACAACAGGTTCCTTACATGCTTTCCAAGGTTTTGCAAAGTCAGTGTCTCCCTCATACATGTTCTTCAATTCATCAAAACCCAACACTTCAACTCTCATCTCTGTCAGCAAGTTTCTTCTTCTACTCAAGGCATCAGCAACTTTGTTTGATTTACCACTCCTATGCTTCAACACAAAAGTATAACTCTGCATGAACTCTCCCCACTTCATATGTCTCTAATTCAACTATCCCTAACTATTCAGATACTATAAAGCTTGATGATCTGTATACAACACAAACTCCTTAGGCAACAAGTAATGTCTCCACTTCTTCAAGGCTTGAATTATGGCGTAGAACTCTTGATCATAAACTAAATATCTTCTCCTTGCTTCATTCAACTTCTCACTGAAATATGCTACAGGTCTACCTTCTTGACTTAACACTGCTCCAATTGTGTTTCCACTAGGATCGCAATCAACTTGAAATACCTTATTGAAATTTAGTAATGCCAAAACAGGTTGCTCTGTCACTTTCTACTTCAACAACTCAAAACTCTTGTCTGCTCCTGATGTCCACTTGAAATCTTTTCTGTCACTTCTCACTATTTTTGTCATAGGGTTACAAACTGAACTAAATTTTTTGATGAACTTCCAGTAGAAACTAGCTAAACCATGAAATGATCTAACCTCTCTAATACTCTCCAGTGTAGGCCATTCAACAATTTCTCTCACTTTATCAGGGTCCATCTTCAATCCTTCTGCAGAAATCACAAATCCCAGATATACCAATTCTTCCTTCATGAAACTACGCTTCTTGATGTTTATCAGCAATTTCTCTTCTCTCAATCTATGCAAAACATGTCTAATATGCAACAAATGTTCCTCTTTTGTCCTACTGAAAATAAGAATATCATCCAAGTACACAATCACAAACTTACCCAAGAATTTCTTCAAGACCTCATTCATCAACCTCATGAAAGTACTCGGTGCATTTGTCAGTCCAAAAGGCATCACTAACCACTCATACAATCCTTCATTTGTCTTAAAAGCAATTTTCCATTCATCACCTTCTCTGATTCTGATCTGATGGTATCCACTCTTCAAATCTATTTTTGTGAAATATTTTGCTCCACTCAAACAATCCATAATATCATCCATCCTAGGTAAAGGGAATCTATACTTAACTGTGATCTTGTTTATTGCTCTAGAGTCAGTACACATTCTCCATTCTCCATCCTTCTTAGGTGCTAGCACTGTAGGTATTGCACAAGCACTCAAGCTTTCTCTGATCAAACCTTTCCCCAACAACTCTTGTATCTATCTATTCAGTTCTTCATTCTCTTCCGGTGTCATTCTATGTGTTGCTTTGTTAGGCAAACTTGCTCCTGGTATAAGATCCATGTGATGACTAATACTTCTTATAGGTGGTAATCCTTTAGGTACATTATCTAATATGATGTCTTCATACTCTATCAGCAACTCTCTTATCTCATCCGGTTCAGTTTCTTTCTTCAATGCTTCAGGCTTTTTAGGAATCAAGGCATAGCACATACTTTCCTATTTCAAACCATCCAAAAATTTTCTTCCATCTACCAAACATATTCTAGCATTCCCACATACCACATTTTTAGGATCATCTTCTAAAGGAATCAAGGTAATTCTTTTCCCATTTGTTGTTATAGTATATGTATTCTTCTTCCATCATGCATAGCTTTTCTATCATACTGCCAAGGTCTACCCAACAAGATATGACAACATCCATAGGCATAATATCACACAAGATTTCATCATGATAAGATCTAATATGAAATTTCACCAAACATTGTTCACTCACAAGTACCTTATGATCATCCTGAATCCATGCTATCTGATAGGGCTTAGGTTGTTTCAATCTTTCCAACTTCATCTTAGTCACCATCTCCTCTGAAACTAGGTTATCTGAACTACCACTATCAATTACAACTTTACAACACTTACCTCCTAATTTGCATTTAGTTCTGAATAGACTTTTCCTCTGTGACAGTTCCTCATTTGTCTCTACTTGAAATAGTGCTCTCCTCATCACCAATGATTCTCCTTTCTCTGGATTGCCAACTGAAAAAGGTGATCTAGTAGGTTCTTCTTCAACATAGGCTGCTCTCCTACTATTCTTTGTCTTCTTGCTTGTACTACACTGATTACATTCAAATGCTCTATGTACTTCACCTCCACACTTGAAACAAGTACCTATGAATGTCCTCTTATCAGATCCTCTTCCTTCTCTTTTGTATCCTTCATTCCAGTACGCACTAGGATTTCCTCTCTGGTAAAAATTTCTATCATCTCTCCAGTAAGCATTGTTATCTTTGTCATCCTTTCTAACTGGGCTGGCAAACTTGTTCTGCTCCACAAATGATCTTCCTCTCTGAAATTTACCTCCTCTACCTCTTTGTCTCTGATCATGCTTCTTATTCATCTTTTCTTCAACTTTCAGGGAAAATTGATATGCTTCTTCCAAAGATGTGATCTTTACCAAACTTAGTTCTTCTTGAATGTTCAATCTCAGTCCATTGATATATCTAGCCACTTTCTCCTTGCTTGCTTCACTATGTCATGTTCTTATGATCATCTTATGAAATTCTTTAGTGTATTCCTTCACAGATTTCTCCTTTTGTCTCAGGTTTTGAAATCTTTTCAACAATTCCAACTCATAGTCAGTAGGTATGAACTGATTCTTCAACTTTATCACCATCCAGTCCCACTTTGTAATCTTTTATTTTCCTCTTCTATTTATTTCTAACTGACCTTCTTTCCACCATATAGCAGCATGTCCTTTCAACTTTTTCTTTGTAAATTTTGTTGCAAGTATGAGGTGAACCAGTGTTGTCATTGATGTCAACATACTCATATTACATTGACAAGAAGGATTGAATGAGCTGTGTGTTGAGGATATTGAGAAAATTAGCCTCAGTCAGGAACAGTGAAGAACAGTGATGAGAAGAAGGCAAATATATTGGATAGGTTGCGAACCAGAGGATGCGGATTAAAGGGTTTGCAGATATGAGTCTTGAGATGCTTCAGTCAAGTTTTCAGAGGTCCGCATGAAGACCTGAAGAAGTTATGGCTGTTTGTGTGGAACCGGTTCCGGCAAGTGCTTAGAGGTGATAGAGGATCACAGAAAGGTCCGGTGAGGTCCGGAATTGTGCAATCCTAATCTGCAGATTGGAAAGAGTGTTTGAGATGTCCTTGTGATATGCCATCTCAAGTTGTGTATGATTTGGAGGTCCGGAAGTACCTCTTGCATTATGACAGTGGCGACAGACTGTGTTCTTGAAGTTTCGGATAAGGAGGATAAGAGATTTCAGTAAGTAAAGGAAATGCGGACGTACCTGGTCATTCAGACAGGCTTATGAAGGCTCTTGGATCATGTTGAGGTTGTGTTGTTGGTCCGCATTGATAATGTATGATTTGAAGGTCCGGAAGTACCCTCTACAGTGGCGACAGACTGTGTTCTTGAAGTTTTGGATGAGGAAGACAAGAGATTCCAGCAAGTAAAGGATGTGTGGATGTATCCGGTCATTCAGGCAGGCTTGTGAAGTTTTCTGGATCGTGTTGAGGTTGTGTTGTTGATCCGCATTGATAGTAGAGCCCGGAATTGAAGTTATTCTTCCGGATGAAGTTCTTGCTCTGTTTAGCCGACCGGATGAGTTGTTCATCCTGCGAATGTTCTTGTGGTGGCTGACCGGATGTGTTATTCATCTTGCGGATACTCTTATGGTTGTTTGCCGACTTAGATGTTTGTTCCTAAGTCGATGTCTTGTATAAATAATGGTTTGTGAGTTCATTTCAAAGTGTGGATTGTGTGGAGGAGTGTGGCATAGTGAAGAGAAGTGCGAAAGGCAGAGCAGAAGTTTTTGGGCTTAAATGGAACTGATCCGAACATGGTAGAGATGTCATTCTCCAGTTCAAGACTGTGATTCTTATCACTTTGTAGACAGTGTGTCTCCTTGTAGGCAGTGGGCCTCTTTGTGAGCAGTGTGCTCAGGCAGTGAGCCCTAATTGGCAAGTGCCATTCTTTTTATTCTTCTAACAGAGAATAATTCTTGGGTTAATCACCCCGTGGTTTTTCCCTTAACCGGGTTTTCCACGTCAAAATCTTGGTGTTCAATGTGTTGATGTTTATCTGCTCTTGTGTTTGTGCTTTCATGGATGATTAATTGATATGTTGTTAACTAACAACCAAGAATCAAGTGTTTGAAAGAACAAGAAGTTTTATACAACTGATTCACCCCCCCCTCTCAGTTGTATGCCCTAGATCCAACAATTGGTATCAGAGCTAAGTTCCTCTGAAAGAAGCTTAACCGCTTGAGGAGATCCAGGATGTCATCTTACAAGAAGGATAGTCCGAAGTTCGATGGAACCAACTTCACTCTTTGGAAAGGTCGCATGAAGTGTCACCTGGAATGTATGGGAAAAGCATACTTGGCTATGGTTTCAAAACCTTATGTACCTCCACAAGGTGGTCTGACAACTCTGAATGAAATCACAGAAGCTGAAAACAATCTGCGGACCAAGGAAGCTCTTCTAAGCGCATTGAATGACTCAGATCTCTTGAATGTTATTGACCTACCAACTGCATATGAGATTCTGACTAAACTGGAACTTCTGTATGAAGGAGATGAGTTTGTCAAAAGTGCAAGGTTGCAAAGTCTGAAAGGGAAATTTGAAAGATTGAAAATGAGAGATGATGAAAACATCACTACCTTTATGCCAAGAGTGAATGAGTTGGTATGTGGAATTAGAAATGCTGGTGGAACTCTAGATGAAAATGAGATTGTCTGCAAAATCCTAAGATCCCTTCCTGCTGCCTACAAAATCAAGGTTGCTGGCATTGATGAATTCAGAGCCCACACAACTGTCACAAGAGAACAACTGGCTGGCAAACTAGCTGCATTTGAAATGACCGAGTTTGGAGATGATCCTCCCAAGACTGAATCTACTTTCAAAGCCAGTGCCTATGTGAAAGGCAAACAGAGATTTGATCCGGGAGAAAACTCATCAAGGAAAATGTAATGGTATGATCAAGCAAGAAGAGACATGGAAGAAGAAGAAGCAGAAACAGCTCAACTTGAAGCCCTCATTGCAAAGAGACTGCCAAGAGGATCCAGTAAGTATGAAGGAAAACTACCCTTTAAGTGTTTCAACTGCAATAAGATTGGTCATTTTGCTTCAAGATGTCTGGAAAGATCTGCAAGGTCTAATACTAACAGACAAAGGTTTCAAAAGAATTGCTATTATGTTCATGAAGAAGATGACAATGAAGGAGTAACAGATGATGAATCAGAACTAGGAAGCAAATCCGGAAATGAGTGGGTGTTTATTGCCATCAAGGAAGAAGATTCAATACTCTCTGAATCTGTCAATCACAAAGTTGTTGAAAAAGCTTTGGCTGCTCAAGTGGAAGAAAAGGATGATTGGGTTATTGACAGTGGATGTTCTCACCATATGACTGGTGACAAGAATAAGTTCTTAGATTTGGAAAGATATGAAGGAGGAATGGTAAAGTTTGGTGACAATTCTGCTGGCAGAATCAGAGGTAGGGGAACTATTTCCTTTGATGGAAAGAGCAAAACAGGTAATGTACTATATGTTGAAGGATTGAAGCACAATATTCTCAGTGTTGGTCAGTTAGTGGACAAAGGCTATGATCTCCGGTTCAAGAATGGAAAATGCAGAATCTTTACAAGCTTCGGAACTGAAATTGCATCCGGTACTCAGACAAAAGGTAATATCTTTCATCTGGTTGGTTCAAATAAAAGTTGTTTGTTTGCTCAAATTGATCAGAGTTGGTTATGGCATAGAAGAATGTGTCATGTAAATTTTGATAACATCATCAAGATAAGCAATACTCAAGCTGTAAGAGATCTTCCAAAATTGATGAAACCTACAAATAGTGTGTGCAAAGAATGTCAGTTAGGTAAACAAAGCAGAGTCTCTTTCAAAAGCAAAGATTAGTCTTCTACCGGATTGTTGGAATTAGTACATACTGATCTCTGTGGTCCGACAAGAATCAAGAGTCTGCAAGGTGATAGATATTTCATGTTGTTAATTAATGATCATTCCCGAATGATGTGGGTTACATTTCTAAAAGAAAAATCAGAAGCATTTGAGAAGTTCAAAATCTTCAAAGCTATGGTAGAGAATCAAACCGGAATGAAATTAAAATGCCTAAGGTCTGATAGAGGTGGTGAATTTACATCTGGTGAGTTCATTGACTTTTGTGAGAAGCAGGGTATAAGGAGACAGTTGTCTGCTCCTAGGACTCCACAGCAGAATGGAGTAGTTGAGAGAAAGAACCAGACCATCCAGGAAGCTACCAGGACAATGATGTTGGAAGCAAATGTTCCTCAGATGTTTTGGAAAGAAGCTATCAGCACTGCAGTCTACACTCTCAATCGAGTTCAAATTATAAACAACACCGGTAAGACCCCCTATGAACTCTGGTTTGGCATCACTCCTACTGTGAAATATTTCAGAGTATTTGGTAGCAAGTGTTATATTAAAAGAGATGAAGATCTAGGAAAGTTTGATGCTAGAAGTGATGAAGGAATTTTCTTGGGTTACTCCACTCAAAGCAAAGCATACCGGTGTTACAATAAGAGATTGAGGAAGATGATAGAAAGCACCAATGTAAAAGTTGATGAAGGAATTGAGAAGCCTTCAAGATTTTATGAGTTTGATGAAAATGACCAAGAAAGTGTTCAAGGAACTCAATCCTCTCCGGTGAGATAGAGTCAGCCTGATCCGGTAAATCAAGAAGAAGAGATAGGTTTGAATGAGCCTGATCAAGAAGCAGCAGTGCAGGCTACTCCCAAAATTCCAAGGTATGTAAGACTGAACCACTCTGAAGATCAGATCATAGGTGACAGAAGCAAAGGTGTACAAACTAGAAGGAATGTTGCTCAAAATCAGGATGAATGTTGTCTGATTTCAAAGATTGAACCTAAAACAATAAATGAAGCCTGCAATGATGAAAACTGGACCAAAGCAATGGAAGATGAATTAATGCAAATTGAGAAAAATCATACTTGGGATCTTGTTCCCAGACCTAGAGACAGGAATGTAATTGGAACCAAGTGGGTCTTTCGGAACAAACTAAATGAAGCTGGTGAAGTAATCAGAAACAAAGCTAGATTGGTCTGCAAAGGGTACTCTCAAATAGAAGGAATTGACTTTGAAGAGACTTTTGCTCCGGTGGCAAGAATTGAAGTAGTCAGATTACTTCTTGCATATGCTGCCTTCAAAGACTTCAAGGTATATCAGATGGATGTCAAGTCTGCCTTCCTAAATGGTGATCTGGAAGAAGAAGTCTACATTGAACAACTGGATGGATTTCAATTGTCTGATAATGATGATATGGTTTGCAAGTTGAAGAAAGCTTTGTATGGATTGAAGCAAGCCCCAAGAGCATGGTATGAAAGGTTGGATAAGCATCTTGTGTAGATTGGATTCAACAAAGGTACTGCTGACAGTAACTTATATTTCAAAATTGATCATGAAAACATTTTGATTGTTGAAGTGTTTGTGGATGATATCATTTTTGGAGGAAGAGATAGTATGTGCAAAACTTTTGCAAATCAGATGAAAAGTGAGTTTGAAATGTCTATGCTTGGTGAAATGAATTTCTTCTTGAGTCTGCAAATTACTCAAACAAAAGAAGGGATCTTCATTTCTCAGACCAAATACGTGAAAGAATTGTTAAGAAAATTTGGTATGGAAGACTCAAAGCCTATGAACACTCCTATGGCGACCAGATGTAAGTTAAGCAAAGATGATGATTCTCCAAAGGCAGATCAGACAAAGTATAGATCAATGATTGGTGGATTGTTGTATCTCACTCAAACTAGACCAGATATAATGCAGGTTGTTGGTCTTGTGGCAAGATTCCAGGGTGATCCTAGAGAATCTCATGTTATGGCAATCAAAAGAATTTTTAGGTACTTGAAAGGAACAGTTGAGTATGGTCTATGGTACCCTAGAGATCCGAATTTCTCTCTTCATGCTTACACAGATGCAGATTGGGCAGGAGATGTGGATGACCGGAAGAGCACTAGTGGTGGAGCATTCTTTTTGGGGAAGAGATTGGTTTCTTGGTCAAGCAAGAAACAAGATGCAATATCTCTGTCTACAACTGAAGCAGAATACATTGCAGCAGTAGGTAGTTGCACTCAAATTTTATGGATGAAGCAGATGCTAAGAGACATTAAAGTTGAATATGAGGAGCCTATCACAATTTTCTGTGATAATTCAAGTGCAATTAATATTTCTAAGAATCCGGTATTGCATTCTAAGACTAAGCACATATCTATCAAGTTTCACTTTTTGAGAGAACAAGTAAACAAGGAAGAAGTCAGATTGGAGTATGTTCCCTCCAAGGATCAGATTGCAGATATCTTTACAAAACCTCTTCCCAAGGACTCTTTTAAATATCTCCGGGAGAAGTTAGGGGTCATGGCCCCTCCGGTGATGAACTAGGATGCACTGATGTGCATCAGTCCGGTGGATATCATAGTCATATCTTGTGATCCGGATTGATGATGGGGAGCTACTACTAAGGGGGAGCAGCTGGTATGATTCTGATGTATTAGAATTGCAAGTATGAGCCCTTTGCCATTGATGTCAAAGGGGGAGAGAAGACATGTGAAAAACAAGTGGTTAATGATCAAAGGGGGAGCAGTAAAGGAAGAGAAGACATGTGAAAAGTTGTTGTTGATAGGGGGAGCTGTGACAAAAAGGAGAAGTTCTTGTCTTGATGGTTTTTCACATCATATGTTGCCATCAATGACAAAGGGGGAGATTGTTGCAAGTATGAGGTGAACCAGTGTTGTCATTGATGTCAACATACTCATATTACATTGACAAGAAGGATTGAATGAGCTGTGTGTTGAGGATATTGAGAAAATTAGCCTCAGTCAGGAACAGTGAAGAACAGTGATGAGAAGAAGGCAAATATATTGGATAGGTTGAGAACCGGAGGATGCGGATTAAAGGGTTTGCAGATATGAGTCTTGAGATGCTTCAATCAAGTTTTCAGAGGTCCGCATGAAGACCTGAAGAAGTTATGGCTGTCTGTGTGGAACCGGTTCCGGCAAGTGCTTAGAGGTGACAGAGGATCACAGAAAGGTCCGGTGAGGTCCGGAATTGTGCAATCCTAATCTGCGGATTGGAAAGAGTGTTTGAGATGTCCTTGTGATATGCCATCTCGAGTTGTGTATGATTTGGAGGTCTGGAAGTACCTCTTGCATTATGACAGTGGCGATAGACTGTGTTCTTGAAGTTTCGGATAAGGAGGATAAGAGATTTCAGTAAGTAAAGGAAATGCAGACGTACCTGGTCATTCAGATAGGCTTGTGAAGGCTCTTGGATCATGTTGAGGTTGTGTTGTTGGTCCGCATTGATAATGTATGATTTGAAGGTCCGGAAGTACCCTCTACAGTGGTGACAGACTGTGTTCTTGAAGTTCCGGATGAGGAAGACAAGAGATTCCAGCAAGTAAAGGACATGCGGATGTATCCAGTCATTCAGGCAGGCTTGTGAAGTTTTCTGGATCGTGTTGAGGTTGTGTTGTTGATCCGCATTGATAGTAGAGCCCGGAATTGAAGTTATTCTTCCGGATGAAGTTCTTGCTCTGTTTAGCCGACCGGATGAGTTGTTCATCCTGCGAATGTTCTTGTGGTGGCCGACCGGATGTGTTATTCATCTTGCGGATACTCTTATGGTTGTTTGCCGACTTAGATGTTTGTTCCTAAGTCGATGTCTTGTATAAATAACGGTTTGTGAGTTCATTTCAAAGTGTGGATTGTGTGGAGGAGTGTGGCATAGTGAAGAGAAGTGCGAAAGGCAGAGCAGAAGTTTTTGGGCTTAAATGGAACTGATCCGGACATGGTAGAGATGTCATTCTCCAGTTCAAGACTGTGATTCTTATCACTTTGTAGACAGTGTGTCTCCTTGTAGGCAGTGGGCCTCTTTGTGAGCAGTGTGCTCGGGCAGTGAGCCCTAATTGGCAAGTGCCATTCTTTTTATTCTTCTAACAGAGAATAATTCTTGGGTTAATCACCCCGTGGTTTTTCCCTTAACCGGGTTTTCCACGTCAAAATCTTGGTGTTCAATGTGTTGATGTTTATCTGCTCTTGTGTTTGTGCTTTCATGGATGATTAATTGATATGTTGTTAACTAACAACCAAGAATCAAGTGTTTGAAAGAACAAGAAGTTTTATACAACTGATTCACCCCCCCTCTCAGTTGTATGCCCTAGATCCAACAAATTTCACCTTCTCTGGATCTTTAATTTATTCATATTCAAAGTATTTTTCCATGTCATTTATCTAGTCAATCAATTCTTTAGGGTTCAAATTGCCAGTATAGTTCAGAACATCAACTCTAGGTCTCTTTCCAATCTTTGAAATAGCTCATAACATCTTTATCTAATCTAATTCTTCTTCTTCATCACCTTCTAGGGTTTCACCAATTTGTTCAGCGGATTGAAATTCTTCCTCATCATCACTTTCAACATTAGGTCTCAGTGTTAATCCTCTTCGCCTATCTTCTTCAACAACATCCAAATGGATTTGCATTGTTCTCATCAATTCCATCATCTCATCCATTCTATTAGCCATTGTACTAACAGGAGGAACTCTTCATGGTGGCATCTTCCTAGGATCAAGTGCAAACTACCTCAGGTTGGGCGATCGGGCTACAAGCGGCAACTGCCTCTCAATCAGTGATCGGTTACACACAAGTAACCTGCCTCGGATCAATGATCTTCTCACAACAAGATCTTACAGAATCCCCTTTGCCAATTCGCTCCAAAGAATCAAACTTTCGCTCTAATACCACTTGGTGCAGTCACGGTAGGAGGGTTTACAGAATGAATTGTTTGGACCATGCAACAAGAGTAAACACAATGGAAACAACTCAAGAAATGGAACAAATGTAGATTCAATCATTTAGAATATCAAAGAATTCAAATACAATCTAGCCAGCAACATGTGGGCTTACAATTAGGGCTCACAGGCCTGATTACATACATGCACAAGATAAAGCTTTGAAGCTCCTTCGCATGAAATTTAAACTATCAGATCTTTCTTATGTGAATAGCTACTTTCCTAAGGAGCTATTACATCAATATATATCATCTTCGAACCAATAGATTCCTCCGCGTCGGCCAAGGAAGATCAATAACTCTAATGAAGAGCTGTAACGTGTTCACAAATAGGTCGAACCTAAATGCATAGAACACTTCCTGAAATGAATGGAACAATGTATGGACCCTTGGGGAAGGTTGGCCATGAACCACAAGACATTGAATGATGTGTCATTAAGATCCTCAAGTCAAGGAATGATCTGTAAGCCTTCTCCTTCAGCTGATTATTAGGAACTATTAGAATGCTCTGCTCTGAGAAAAATAGTCAACTTCTGATAGCAATATCTTTCTAGTAATTGATCCAAATGCTCTGAATTCTTGATATGTTGTAGATGAGTGAATGTAGATGCTAATTCCATATCTGCAAGATGTGAAATGCCAAAACTAGACTGCAAACTAAGAACTGCTACTAACTAAACTGCCTGAACTAAACTAGAAAAAGTGAACAAACTGAAATGCAAAAAAATTGAAATACAAATGTTTTTGGTTAATGCAAGATTTCTCTTGAACTAGGGATGCTCCTGCATCAAAATTCCTCTATACTTTATGTATTGATGGATGTCCATACCTTATTCCAAAGCTCCCATTTTGACACAGGCAGGGAGGATGGTGGCAAAGGTTGTGAAATTTGGCTTTCAAACAACTCATACTCATAGAGCCATGGTTTTAGGTCATGTATGTTATGGTAACAACAAGGGATTCCAACTAGGGTTACAATAGCTAAGACTGCCCTCATTTGTGACCGTAACAAGGTTCCTGGACAACACTATCTTGCTCTTCAAACTGGGTACTATATAGGCCAAGATTGGGTTGAAGAAATCACTTGATGGTTACCCGTATAGTGATACCACACCCTAATACCCCATGCATTCTAAATAGCTTGAGATTTATACAATACTCAACCAAGATGAAATTGTATCACTATACCACACTTAACTATGACAATCCTTTCTTGACAACAATTTGTAATCTTTAGACTATTGGGATACTTTCCACAAATAAATATTAGGTCAATGGCACAAGGATTTTAAACAAAAACCATAATCCCAACTCTATATCCATCCCCTTGGCAGTCTCAATGGCCACCTTGAGACAAAAAATGCTAATGTACTATTATGACAGTTATGATGTCCTCCATCATTTCATTGTGCATTCGAAACTTGAGATGAGGATTGGGGAGGTATCCATTTGTAAAAACATGGAAAATACTCATGGCAAGATCTTTAAAATAGCCATATTCAACTTCAAGCATTTCTGCAGACCCTAGGAAGGTGGATGTAACTTAGTGACTTTAATTACCACCACAAAGACTATCCCCAAGTTGTGACTATGACAAGATAACACTATGATGCTCTTTATGACAACCCCTTCTCCATTGGGTGATGGCATAATAAAATTGATCTCCTTTGTGATTTCAATGCCTCTGTAATGCACTATCATAGGAGTATTGACAGTCCTTATGTATTAGTGAAGAAGGCTTCCAACAAATCAGAAAGGAGGGCTTAAGACTACATACAAAGTCCTAGTCTTCATACTCTAGTCACATATCACCCCTCTAAGAAGACCTCAAGACAATTGCCCTTTAATACAAGAAGTCAATGCAGTTTTAAAAGATAAAGTGCAAGAGGCCAAAGGACAAGAAAACTTAAGGCCTTAAGGGGTTTAACGGAATAAAAATATAGGATTGCAGACTCGACTTAAAATCCTAACCCTAAGTGGGTACCACCAGAACCCTTTAACTTGGCATTGCAAAACCTTGTCCAATCTAATCATGGGAAGCTGAAATCAATCATGTACACTCACATATGACAAATAAGTATGCCTACCAAATGGTTTGACATAAAAATGAATAGGCTTCAAATTATAACCCTTCAAAGTAGGCCACTGAAGTATATTGTACAGGTGCATTTCTGAGTGCTGCAGTCAGATTTTTCACCATGGGAACCTAATTTTTTTACAAAAAATGGTAGGAAATTTTAGGTTCCAACAAGTCCATTAGTTGGAGGCAAGCAAACAAGGGTTTTCTATTCATTATTAGCCCGTTAAACTTAAGCATATGAGATAGCATGGTACACACAAAATGTTGTGGATAATGACCACAAGATTAGGTTAATTACAACCACTTTTTGTAAGCAAGCACAAGACTAGTATACTCATTATGATCCTAATGGTACCAAAAAGGGTCCCCAAAGATATAAGAGTAATCATTTGTCATCTAAGAGAAATCTTACATTTAAGGGCGCTAGGGACAATAGAGAAGCACTTTAGAACTCATCCTATGCATCAATAAACAACTCAACACAAGAAATTCAAATTGACATATTAACACAACAATATCCAACTAAGTTATTGAAAGTCAACTATTGATACCTCGTTCTCCATCCAGATTACAAAATCAGTCCACTTTTTGCTTTGTAACATTTCCTTTTCAAATTGGCTTGGATGCCCACCATATTTCTCCTCTTGTCAAAACATGGCACATGGACTAGTTAAACTAATTAATATGCAATCATTTACTTTTTCCTAGGAAATTAAAAAAAATATCATTTAACTTATTAAATATAATTACAAATGTACAAATCAAGGCCTGTAAACCTTTCTGGCCACTGTGATGCGTGGCACAAAGTTTGTCAAACCTAGCCTTGGAGGCCTTGTCCTGAAACATATACTAATTCAATTTAACTATACACAAATAAAATTTAAAAATCATTTAATAAATTTGATATAATCTTATGAGTAAATTCAAATACCTGCATACTCTCCTCACCACACTTCCTCCATGCATCAAACTTCTCATATGCTTTTACAAGCTCTTTCCATACTTTCAAACTTACATCAATTGGCCTTTTTTTGAGCCTTTACTTGGGAGGGAGTTTTTTATCTTCTTTGTTTGGTTGCACTGAAATATCTTGCAGTTTTGAGACATTCATAGCTTTATCTTCTTTATAGACCAACCTATGCCAAATTCAGTCTCCATGTCTTGGATAACTACTTTTTGTAGGTGCATGGGTATCTTTGAGAATGGCAAATGTAGATGGTCTTTGAACCATTGAAGGCATGATTCCTTCAACCTATTCACAAATATTTTTCCAGCATCCATCATTCGTACATCCCCTGAAGCCACATCGTATTCTATCTTGGTATCGTAGGTACCAATGCAAGATGCAAAACATGGCGTGGTGGTCGAAGAAGTCTGTGTCTCAGGAGTGGGTGGGACATTGGAAGCCTATGTTCCCTATTCCACATTCTTAGAGGTTATTGTTATTGATTTCCTCCTGTATATTTTTCTCAATCTATGACTAGTTGGGGAATCAATTGATTCCCTTTGACACTGTTGATTTGGTTATAATGTTTCAAGGGCTTTACCAGATCATTTTTCTATGTATCTAGCAAGCATTGTCAAGTCCACACCATCCAATTTGTTCACTGCCTCTACCCCCAATATGGAAGCCAATGCCTCTTTATCTTTGTCAGTATCATGTTCCTATAAAATAAATTTCTACTTTTAAATTTACAAATAAAAAACTAAAAACTAAAAATCA
This sequence comes from Cunninghamia lanceolata, assembly GCA_027924645.1. Taxonomy (NCBI): domain Eukaryota; kingdom Viridiplantae; phylum Streptophyta; class Pinopsida; order Cupressales; family Cupressaceae; genus Cunninghamia; species Cunninghamia lanceolata. The sequence continues at coordinate 2,212,318 of BSBN01000554.1, read as the reverse complement.
AAGAAACAATGGAAACATTTACAAATCTATAAATTGACAATGAATTACCTCATTGTGGCTAGAGTCTACTCCCTTTGCTCTCTTCCTTCTATTGCTTGGCATTTTGAGGTGACCTAGGGCAAATTATTTTCATTTAGTCTATGGAGGCAAACGAAGTACACACTGCCAGGTATGAAATTTTTAGTCCAGTTTTTCTATATTCCTCAAGGTTATTGACCTTTACTTTGTAGAGCAAATCATGAAGTTGTTTTCCTATGAATTAATTGGTGCCTTGGGAGGGAATCTATAGTTCTCGACCTAATTTTAGTTTGCTCACCCTGATCTCAAAAGCCCTATCTCCTCATATTGTCTCAACCAACCTATGTTTTAGTTTTCTCACCCTTGTCTCAAAAGCCCTAATTTTAGTTTGCTCACCCTCATCTCAAAATCCCTAATTTTAGTTTTCTCACAATCGATTTGTCTTAAAGCACTCGACTACTTTTTTAGGAAGGAAGCGAGAAAGTTGTGTTTAGAGAAAGGTATTGATGGTAATGATAAGTAAACCTGGGCATTGGGGTTTGAAAAATGCATTCACTACTCTTGGATGCAGAGGAAATAATGCAATGTCTACAATTTTACCCTCCTCCTTTGCAACCACATGAGACTTGAATGATTCACCTGTAACAAAACAATATTCACAACCCTTTCTTCACAATCCTCTCCATTTAATCGAAACAAAAATATATTTGGGAATGAAAAAAATTTATTGTAATTGTAACCTTACCTATGGTGTCGAAAACTAAAGCGAATTTCTCATCTCTTCACGTGACATTTTTCTCCTCTCTTCGCGCGGTGTTTTTCTCCTACAATTATTGAATTTCTCATATATTAATTCAGGCAGGACTCCAACCCAAATGCTCAATCTCCAAACAAAAAATGAACACCAAAAATCAATAAATTTTTTTTTTGTTTTTTTGTTTTGGGGTATGTGCAAGCGGGAATTTTTAAAAAAAAATGATCCAATAGTCGGCACTATAGTTGGAGTAGTTAACGTCAAATTTAGCACTGACTTTTAGGCCAAAAATGTAATCTGTTTGGGGTGCCAAAGGTGGTGCAAAGTACGCCTAATTTAGCGCCAATCAGTGCAAAATGATGTATTTTGCTTGGAAGTTGAAAAAAACGTAACCTCACCAAATTTGGATTGTCCTTATAATAAGTAACTATATCTTGTTTCCATGATAGCATTTTGACTTCATGTTTCTCTTATGATTAGCTCAATAATGACTCACTCTTTCATGACCTTACACAGATGGTTGGTGACAATCCTTATGCAAGTGATATGGCTTTGGAAAACCCAAACAACTCTTCTCTTACTATCATGATGACATGATATTGGGACTATATTGGCAACTTATGGAGTGTGCTTATGGTATTGTGATTTTCATTTCTATGTTCTCATTAACCTATTTTAGGTTGAAGCATGGTAACTAACCCACTAGCTATTATGACAGTAATACAATGACTAGACAATCCTCTCCACTTTGACTATGATAGTCCTATGCATGGTGTTTTCTTCATGACAGTCCCCAATAATGTGAATTATTGATAGTAGCTAGTTCAAATGGAGTTTTGGATGGTGTAGTAAGTTGTCCCTATGGCTCATGATAGTGCATGCCTTGGTTATGTCCTTGTGACATTACTCTCTAGATATCTCCTCTTTATAGTGACAAGGTTTCAAGAACATGACAACTTAGGTAAGGTATCAACTTGTCTCTTTAACCTCTGGATTGTCATTTTTCAAGAATTGATCTCATTGAAATACAAAGACAACATGTCATAGATTAGATTAAAAGATCAAGGAGATGCATGTTATAGAGTATAAAACTCAAAAATCAAATGTCTTTTTGGGCCTTTTTCCAACAATATGAGCAAAATTCAAACTTTAAACATGTAGCACATGTACCATATGACTCATTCACATACATCACATATGTGGGACCACTAAGAAGGGAGGTAGGTGCTTAATATGAGAAATGACAATTGCACATAATGTTTAAGTTCACTTCACCAGATATTTGGAATTATGATAGCTAATGGAGGGTTTTCTTTTCAAATGACCATTAATTTTGGAGTGAAAGGTAATGGTGAAATATAACATAATGTCCCTATAATTAAAGAATATCCAATGGCTAGGATTAACCTAACAAAGATCTAATGATGTGATTTCAAAATTAACATCCAAATTATCCTTCCCTCGACCAAGAATTTAAAATTTTGGTGCCAAAGACTCTTTGAGACTGTTTTGAGGGTTTTATGGCCACTTGGAGAGATATATATTGCCTTAAAATGACCCATAAAAGAAAAAGGAGAGTCAAATATGAAATAAATGCCTTTTTGATGTGAATTTGTAGTCATCTTGTAATCATAAGATTTGAGCTCTAGTTATCAAGATTCTGCGTGTAAACTTTTTCTGAAGAGCAAAATGTTGCAATGTCCTATTTTATTTTTCATAGTGCATCTTAATGAAAAGTGAGTGTATTAACAAGATAAATTCAAGAATATTCTCTTGGTGCATAGTTGTTATGTGACTATTGTCATTGTTGTGTATTACAAGATCCAGAGGAGGTCATGGAGAGAGGACGTGGACGATGTAGAACTACTAAATCGCAAAGAGGAAAGTGGGTGGAAATAGATATGACAACAGAATCTACATATACAATAGAGGTAAGAAGAGAAAGCAACCTCAACCAAAGGAGGAAGGTGTTTATGAATTCACAAATGCTACAACATAGAGGAGATAAAGTCATTTTTTTGTCCACGAGGCCTCTGAGGTCAAACTTATTGGTTGAAAATGCACAGGAATGGTGATTAAATGTGATTCTATGATTGAGGGAAAAGTTTGAAAATTAGGATGGCCAAAACATGATACCAATATGTCAAATATATGACTAAAGTGAGGTTTTGTGTTGGATAGCATATTTGTTGAAATGATATAATTGGTGTACTAAACATTACTTACTATGTTGTGTATTATAGGGGCCAGATGAGGCCATGGAAATAGATCATGTCATATCAAATGAGGACATAATGGATGAAGCGGGAAATCAGGTACTCAAATCTAATTTCCTTAGGAAAAAATGATCTGATGGCATTTTGTGATACGACCATCTATTTTTACAGTATTATTGAAATTTATAATGTATTATCCAATCTTGACATAAATTAACGCATGTTGATTATTTTAGATGGAGATTGGAGCAACTGTAGAGCCTGAGCATTCAACTAGAAAACAAAAAATATATGTACGTGGACGTGGACCTAAAACTATTAAATCATGTAGACGATAGTGGGTGGAAGAGGATATGACAATGGATCCTGTAGACACAACAAATGATTGCAATGAACAAGAGGTTGATCAGGACTATAGTACATGGGATGAATACTTTGAGAAAATTGTTGTTTGAGGATGTTTTGTATATCGTGGAAAGAAACAATTCAAATGAGTGATTGTACAAAGACATTATATATATGATGAGCTTCTAGTCAGTAGTATGCCTCCTACAATCGATTCAAATCCAATAGGAATTGTGGTAAGGAATTTTCCAAATTGATATAAATAACATGTATACTTCGTTTAAACATTGTTTTATATTATTTAAATAACTAATTTTTTTCGTAATGGATACTTACAGGATAAAGTTCTTGGTTTAAAGTTTCTTGGATCACCGACTTCCAGCCTAGAGGGCAATGATCATTTATTAGATGATACATCTAATAAAAATATGTGCCAATATACCAGCTTGGAAGATGAGGAATTGATGAAAACAAGAAACATAACAAGAATCAGTTTAAAGATACATAATTTGATTGAAGACAAGGGGACTATGGACTACATACCCTATGAGAATGAATGTGATGGAGATGATGACTTGCCCCTGAGTTTGAGATCAATTTACAAAGAGACATTTGATTGTCAACTATATTGTGCTTGGCCTAGTGATCAACTACCTAAGTACGAGGTGCTTCAATTTTGGGGATACAACTACATGATACGACCCTCCAATATTCATGGAGCGAATCCAGGCCTCTTTATTATCCAAAATGTACATGTGGGATCTAAACATAGAAACAATTTAGAACAAACCACTAGGAGATTAATGCCATATTATGGTCCATCATATTATAGTGGTGAATGGAGAAGGCTAGCAGAATATAAGCCTAGCATGTCAGCATATGGTCTAAATTTGAATATGTATACACATTGTCTCCAATTGGAAAGTGGAAAAGAAATGAATAGAGGTCATCTTATGTATATAGATGGACGTGCATACACACATAAAAATATTGTAGGATTTATAAATAGTAGTAAGGGAAGGGACCCTACTATAAGACTGAATTGTCAATTTGTTGATGTTATAAATGATAAAGATGGAGATATGGAAAGAGAGGTTGATAGATTGATAATGGTTGAGGCTATTATGGACCTTACCATTAGGGATGAGTTATTGATTGATTACCCCTTCTTAAAATGCACTCCTGCGTGAAAGAAGAGGGAAGAACAAGGTCTCCTTAAGGATGTTCTTAAAGGTAGAAAACTAAAGAATAATAAATGAGTGTGGACTGATGTTTTATAAACTATGTTGTCCAAATTGTGTTTTATTTAAATTATTGTATAAAAAAGGTAGTCTATAAAATAATGTTCCATTATTCAATTGATGTATATATGTTCATACAACCAATATTTTTATTTTTTAAGCAATATTTGATTATATTTCTTTGAAATTGATACATTTAGGATTTATCCAATTGTTGCCAAACATTAAATAATGCTTGCATTTGTTGATAGGTAGAAGATGTTGATGAAACACATACTAATACCCAAGATCCAACTGGGTTATTAAGATTTGGACGGGATGATCCAAACCATCCTTTAAACAATACTAGGGTGAAAAGAGCATTATTGAAGAGAATACTATCAACTAAGAAATTTGAAGAGATGATGAGATCCGCATACACTAATGACATGCCACCTAGCCTTAATGATGATGATCATGATAGTGAAATGCAGTGTATGAAGAAGGATTGAATGAAATGCTTATAAATTTCTTTGGGGATGAAAACAATGATGACAATAATGATCATATGGTTGACAGTAATGATGATAGCAAGGGTAATTACCACAAACGTAATGTTGGTGATAACAACCCGAAAGACTCCATCAAGCAAGCAACGAAGACACCAGTGTTCAAATCGGGTGCAAGTAGAACCTCAAAACTGGCATGCACATTAATATTATTAGAAGTCAAGTCACTATTTGGTTGGTCAGACAAATGATTCACTACCCTACTGAAGTGAACTGAAATCTATTTCTTACTTTACAATTGTCAATTGGTGTACATAATTCGTAAACATTCATCAACTTCATTTATATTTCTTTAAGGGGATTTTAAAACCATATATTGTATATAAATAGTCCTAGTATAGATTGACATATCAAACATGTTCATCATAAGTCAAACATTCAATTGATTTAATCTCTGGCAATCTTATAGGGTACTAAAAACTAAAATATTCCCTGAAGATAATGTGTTGCCATCAACTTGCAGAGAGGCACGTCTGTGGTTGGTTGAGTTGGGGATTAAATATAAGCAAATTCATTCATGTAAAAATGATTGCATTTTATACAAAGATGAATATCAAAACAAGGTAGAATGCCTTGTATACAAAGAGAAGAGATATCATACAGATGTACAAGGTCCTATAGTTACAAAGAAGGTTTTACATCACATGCCAATTATACGTAGACTTCAACGAATGTTTCGTTGCAAGTCACTTGTACAATTGATGGACTGGCATGCAAAGAATAGGAGTAAAGATGGATTCATGCGAATTCTATCTGACTCTAAAGCAATGAAACACATAGAGGAAAAATGGCCAAGAAAATTCAAAGATGAAACCCGTAGTATCAGGTTTGGTCTTGCAATTGATGGAGTGTGCCCATTCTCTTTCTTGAGCTCAAATTATAGTGTTTGGCCAGTCAGATTGATAGTATATAATATTCCCCCATGGATGAGTGTTAGAAAGGAGCACCTTATGCTAACTCTCATTGTTCCAGGAAAACATCAAGTTAAAAACATGGATGTTTATCTTGCACCTTTTATTGATGAGATGCAACTACTATGGAAAGGCATAAGAATGTATGACATATCACGTCCCCCATCAAATAGGTCCTTCATGTTGTACGGTATGCTATGTTGGACTATTCATGATTTCCCAAGACTTGGTGTTTGTTCTAGTAAGATACAATATATACGTATTTACACTCATAATTTATTTTCATCCCAACTTTCATACTTAGTTTTATATTATTTTTTTGATGTTATTAACATTACTTATTGAATTGCAGGGCTTCATACAAAGGGGATATTTGCATGTCCAATATGTGTAGAACAATTTCAAGGGTGGTATTCTAAAGATCTACATAAATTTATTTACGCAAACAACAGGGTTTTTCTACCACTAGATCATAAGTTTAGATATCGCCTGAAGAATCAATTTGATGGAAAAGTTGAAAATAGAGGCCCTCCCATGATTATGGGTCTAGGTGATTGGCTTAAAAAGTATGAAGATGCTGAATTGAAAGGTTGGGAGGATTTTTTTGATCGAGGTGATTCAATTGAAGAACAAGACCAAGTTGTAGTTAATATGCCAGAAGGAATGAAAAGGAAATCTGAATTTTATGAGCTCCCTTACTGGAAGGATCTATTAATATCTCACCTATTAGATCATATGCACATCTTCAAAAATGTCCCAGATTCTATATTTTGACATATATCAGGCAAAGAGGACACCTTGTCTTTGAGGAGAGATATTGCTCTTTCGTGTACCAAAATTGATAGAAAACATTTGTGTCCAAATAGGGAAAATGAAACATATGCAGAAGCTCCATGGATTTTGAAAAAAAAGAGCTAGATGAACTAAAAAATGTCATCCATTCAATAAGGACACCTACTGGCTATGGGTCATCATTGGCTAAAGCTTTTACAGTTGATGGACAAATCACAAGATTTAAAGCACATGATTTTCATAATTTTATGAAGGTATTATATATCGTCATTTAACATTTACTGGTAACATTGATTAAGTACTAAATATATTTTGATATCGTTATGTTGTGTGAGAAAAAAATACTAATGACCTTTTCATAAATGTGTTTCATAGCATATCATGCCATTGGCAATTAGGGGGGATTCATGTCTTACAGTTGACTTCAGGAATGCCATAAGTCAATTGTCAGCATTTACAAGGTATGTGGTTAATGTGTGAGAGACATAGATATATTATATTGCATTTTAATTTTTGACTAAAGGTTCATACTAATTTACTATTCTTATATTAGGTGGGTGACCTCCAAGGAGATCCACGAATGTGAAGTGCCAAAATGGAAGAAGGAAATTGCAGAAATTATATGTGTATTTGAGAATGAGCTCCCTACAAGTTTCATGGACCTACAAGTCCATCTACTTATACACCTAGTCGATGACATTGAATTGGTGGGTGTCGTATCAACGAGGTGGATGTTTTTCTTTGAGAGGTATATGAAAACTCTAAAAAGATATGTATGACAAAAGGCACATCCAGAGGGTTGCATGGTTGAAGGGTATGTATTGAATGAAGTACTTTTCTTCCTGTGTGAATTCCTTTGTAAGGATTTTGAAGATGGGCCATGCTTTTGGGATGAAGAATGAGCATTGGATATTATTGATGGAGAAAAACCACAATCTAATGGTGTTCAAGTAGAAATTAGTAAGTAAATTCATGATCAATATGGTTTTTTTTCTTGCAATCATTAATTTACTCTATAATTTATTTGTCAAGTTAACAGCATGACATTTGGAGTTTGAAATAAACATGTTGACATGTAATAGGTGTAGACAAAAGTGCTATACTTGACAAGTTCATTCTGTACCACATGGACTTTATGAACAAATGGATTGATCTATATGATAAAAAGAGAGAAGAAGTGCTAGAAGCAAGGAGACAATTTAAGAGATCAAACCCAAGGAATAGTCCACTTCCCACTGATCTGCTTGGGGAATGGGGCAAAGATTGCACACTAGAATGGGTTACTAAACAAATTCAAAATCAAATAGAAGATGTAGGTATAGATTCAAACATAACAGAAGATGAAATCAACATGTCTAGAGGATGTGAAAGAAAGGTACAGTTGGAATTTTACAAAATGTTGTTTCCTTACAACTTTGACACTATTAACTATTTTAATATTCATCATTATATTTGTTTTCACTGAAATAAATGGTCTTTCATAGGTGAGGAAATATCCAGCAATGTGGGCATATGGTCAACATTATCGTGTAGAAAGTGTAGATGTAAAGAGATGATCCTTCGATTGTGGCATCATGGTTGACTTCAAGCAATCGAGTCGATCAAGCTCAAAAGATAAGAATATAATTGAAAGGAATCTACAATATGTTGGGAAAATACAAGAAATTATTGAGTTGGATTACCACTCTTTTAAATGTTGTATTTTTAAGTGTAGATGGTATGAAGCATTTGAGAGGACACAAAGACATGATACCCATAGTGGATTATTTTCTATAGATTCCTCATGTTTCCTACCAGAGGATAAGGAGCCTTATGTTCTACCAATTCATTGTGAGCAGGTATTTTTTTAACTCAAACAAGATGTGGTAGTGATCATTAATCTATTAATTCATAGTTTATTGTGAATATATACATGTGTTTATTAATCAATAAAATTGTTATACCATACGTCTAATATATGCATGTCGTTCATGTGCAGGTATGTTTCTATGAAGATATTTTAGACCCAAAATGGATATTTGTCATACATTATGATCCAAGATTAAGGCATGTATTTGACAATGCATTAGTGGATACTGAGCAAAACAATGATGGCCAACACAATGAGAGAGGGGGATTAGAGAACATCGAAGAAATTGACATCCATGATGATGTTGAAGATGGTTATGTTCAAGAACAAGAAGACAACAATCTAGATTTGGATGATGTTATGGAAGACAACAATATGGATGGTATACAAAATGATGATCCAAATACATCTGGTAACAATATAGATGGTCTACAGTCAAATTTCAATGATGATGAAGATGATGGAGGTCAAGATGAGGATGATGATAATATTAAATACTTGAAAGAACATATGAACATTGATAATGATACACTTCTAAATTTTCAGAATTATTTGCAATCTATGTTTAAAAAAGGATGATTAAATTGTTGGCAATAATGTTAATTAAATGGATTGTTCAATTGTTGACAAATTGCCTATTGCAATATCCTTAAATTGTTCAATCTTTGGTATGAATTGTTGGCAACAATGTTAAATAAATGGATTGATTGATGTTCTTCATAACTTGTTAATGGATAATCCTTATGTGATGGAAGTATTAAGTGATATAGGTCAAAGGATAAGCTCATCAAGTTCCTTAAATAGTGGGTGCTACCTTGTTTCACCAATGACAATTTACTTTCAAGTTTGTTGGTGACTTCAGAACAAATTAAGGAGCTTATGTAATTTTGTCAATTAAATCATCCACTTCACTTAACCCAATCTAGAATATGATTTGGATTAATGTTTTCTATAAATCTTTAAACCCTGCTCCTAAGATAGAAAAACAAATTTGGGGGAATGATTTTCAAAAGAGTAAGACTAGTGCTTGCCACATGAGGAATTTGTTTATCTTTAATTATTTTTCATATAAATCCTTAATTGTATCTATGCCATGTTATCTTGTGATAAGTACTTGAGTAAGACCATCAATGAAATATGAAGTGGACATATTATCATCCATATTAGCTAATTGATTGCACAAATATTTCAATTTATCAACAATCTCATGTTTCTATTCATTTTCAACACTTTTAATAAAGACATCATGATCATAATATTCTTCTTTATCATTAGAATGCAACATGTGATCGTCATAGGAAGTAGGAGAAAGAGGTAGTCATGTTTGCAAGGTGAGGGTTTGACCTAGTACTTTGTTGAAGGGGACATAAGGATCACAGATGTTTCTTAGGAATGCAAAATTAAAGGCATTGGGTTGTTTCCAACAAATACAAACCACAAATATTATTACTTGATGTCCATCTATTTACCACCCACCTGCAAATGTTATGAATGACCATCGCAGGATAGCGGTGGCTTACAACCACTAAACTTCTATTTCATCCTTTATTGCCAGACTACAAATGCTTAGATTGACCCTTGCGGGACCACGGGAAATTATTACCTGATGTCCTTCTATTTACCATCCAACTGCAAATGTTATGAATGACCATCGCGGGACGACGGGGGTGAAAACCAATTACATTCTCCTGTTGCTACTCTACCACAGGCCTTAGTTGAAATCCTTGTGGGGACGTGGTAAGTGTTATTACCGCAATGCTGCCGGTTACTTTTCAAACCTCCATAGGACCGCAGGAAGAGACTAACACCGCCAAGCGTGAGATGAACACTGCCAGGCCACAAGCATCAGATAAACCATCCATGGGGTAGCGGTAGCTTCTTCATATCAACCACTTCCTATTGCCAAGCCATAAACTATTCTTTTATGCTCTGCAGGAATGTGGTATGTGCCATATTTCATTCCTCTTGTTCCCACATAACCGCAAAAGATAATCAATTAACCTACGAGACAGCAGTAATAAACAAAAACACTCATATAGTCAAAAATAGTCAATATTGTTTCACAATGGCCATGATATATATGTATTTATTTAGTTGTGGGGGAATGTTGGGGGTGATTGATTTAATTAAATAAATGTGGATTTATTTAATTAAGGATGAGACTTTAGAGGAAGGGTTAATATTTAATTAATGCTAGAAGAACAGTTAGATTTATTAATTAAATAGCATGACTTATTAAACTAATATTAGGAGGAATGATCAAAGTGGTTAATTAAATAAATACGATTTATTTAATTAACATTGTAAGAGGAGATGTGGGATAGATCTAGTGTGATGTTAGGCCATGGTAAGATTTAGGTGTCTACATTTCTAATAGTCCATTAGTTTTTGGGTCGATGAATAATGATCACAATTTATCTTTGGTAATTTTTTCCTTCACCATATCATGAGACAATTTTGAGGAACAAAATTGATGACAAATTTCTCTATGGATTGCCCATGTATTTATTTTCCTTCACTATTAAGATAGATTGAATTAGGAATAGGAGAGCATCAAACAAGGATCAAATTAATGAGTGCAATCATGATTATGTTATTGGATTTCAAACTTTGTCAACAAAGATACACTATCAAATTCCTAATGATGATTTTAATACACTATCAAATTATTAAGTCTAATGCACTTAAATATTGATCTCATCCTTCAAATTTTCAATAGGAAAATTTAGTTTTCAATAGGAAAATTTAGTTTTCAAAAGGGTGAAAATAAGCAAGAAAATTAACAAAATGCTCACCATGTTGTTAATTTACAGTCAGCTTCAGATGTTATTTTGTCTAATTCCCAAGGTGAACTAGTAAGGGACAATCCTATATTATCTATTAATGTAATTAATAAGATTATAGAATACATAAAGGAAAATAGATATGTAAACCAAAACACATTCAAATATAGAAGGGTTCTAACATATATGTCACTTCTATTCAAAATGAACAAAGGAAATATACATAGAGGTAAGATGAAAATTTGTTACATAATACCTCGCTTTTACTCTACAAAATGTACAAAGTAGGCATTTGTTCAAGAATACCATCAGTTATTCTACATGTAGATGTTGACAAATATCCAACATATTGTATGGTGCATTTCTTATATGGATGGGATGAGAATAAATGTACTCAAACTTGTATGGTCATGCCAACTAGTAGATCATTGTGGCATATTGTGGCGTACGTGGTGTTGGTTCTCAAAAATGCAGGCTTTAGGCCACAAGAGGTTGCCAATCTCTTGATACGTTTTTGGTCAACAAGACAGGGTTTGTCTGATAGGACCCCCTTCTCTTTTGGCTCTACCAGACCTAGGTGGGTATACCTATGTAAATGAGGCAGACTTAAATGGTGTGTTTCCTAATCTAGCAATCTATCTACAAAGGCAATTAGAAATGGAAAGATATAGTTCTAATTTGGTATAAATTGTATAAGCAATACCAAGGTAAATCCTATGTTTAATTGATAGAAAGTTTTAAGTAAAATTAAACGGGTGAGACCAATACCTTGTTGGGTAAATGGAGTCAAATGAAAATCTGAGATGAGTGGCTTATACTTGGTAGTAATTCTAACTGTTTGGCACACTAATATTGGTTAATAACTTGTATAAACGTGCAAGGAAATAATTGATAGACTCTTCTTAATAATCCAACTGACACAACCAGGTTACTTGTAATTTATCAAAAGGATTTTTAATCCCTACTTGAAGGAACTAATTGAATAAATCAAACAAGAACAGTAGATGATATCAACTTGGAGACAGAATGCCAACCCTAATTAAGTGGTTCTTCTTATTGATCCAATTAATACTCCCAGATTACTGTGATTGACTAGAAGGATTTAATTCCTTTGAGGAAACCAATTAATCATATCACACAAATACAACAAATGTGCATTGATAAACTGAGTGTATACTTGATATATCAATTTTAATAATAAGGAAGCACTAAAATGAAGACAACCAAATAATTGAATAACTTCAACAAACAGTTGATACCAATATGGCACCACAGAATCAGAGATTTTCCATTAACTTCTTCAAAATTATGCTTGCAATATGGTCTTTGAGTTTGTAAATATTATGGAACTTTTCTACTATCTACCACTACTCCCTTCTCCCCCTATTTTTATTGGGTCTTGGTCTCTCTTTTTATAGGAGAGGCAAACAAGCTTCAAACCCGTTACAACAAAAAAGACATAACTATTCATAACTATTAAGAAAACATTTTTAAACTAACGAGTTTTAAGAAAATATTTTTAATTAGAAAGACCAATCCGTTATTCACCAAATAGAAGCTCGTGACCAATCAAGGCCTAAGCAAGACATTCTATTTTCTGATGTGGTATCTCCTCTTCACATTCAATCTTCTTCAGAACCCAAATATGTTTCCTGCCATTCACTTATTTTCAGATCACTAGGCCACTTAAATTCTTGTGTGGCTGCAAAGCTTACAAGATGGATTTTCCATCTGTTGTCCAAGAGGTTCCTGATGTCCACTGCAAACTTTGTGTATCCATTATCCAACACGATAATTCCATCGAGCAGAGTATGGAACTCAGTGAGTTTAATTTCCCCATCATTCTATACATGTGCCAAACATTTAGGAATCATTTGATCAAACTCTTATCTCCATTCATCTACACCCTTCAATTGGTTATCATCTTTGAGGATTAATGGGCTGAAATGGTATTTGATGGAGTCAAATGTACTCCTCTTACCTTCCACTTTCCTTTTTGTATCTACCAAATACTGATACTCCTCAATTATGCTTTTCACCATTTCCCGTGTAGGCTTGAGCCTTGATGGGGCATATAGATCTATGTGTGTGGCTTTGCATAAAGTACTCAGTATGTGGAAGGTAGGTTACCACCTCTTTTGAAGCTTTTTAAGAATGGAAGAATTAGTGTTTATCTGTTCCAGAGCTTTGATTAGATTACTGAATTGTTCATGTACCCCATTTATTTTGTCTTTCAATATATCAACTATGTGCTTTAATATCCTGCTCAGGATCTCTATGATATGATTTTTGACATCTTCCTCATTATGCTTTTTTAGCTTATCAATTTCCTCTTTCACTTGTTGGATCTAGGGATCCTCTGTATGGACTGGTGGGTGATAGGCAATTAATTCATCTCCCCTTACTTTGGTAGCTTGTTGCAACTGTTGTTTTATCTTTTTATTCTCAATGAACAATTTGTTCACCTCATCATTAGATAGCTTTAACCTTTTCTCATACTCGTTAATTTTCTTTTCCATGTTTTCTACCACATCTCTGGTGAACATTGCAGAATGCATGGTTATGGTGGTAGTTTTAGTAGGAGTTGTGTCTCTCATAGTTCTAATCATGGCTGACCCCCTCATTTCTTGTACTACATCAAGGAGCTGAGGCTTCCTTGTGTTCTTCTGCTTTGTCCATAGGGCAAGTGTTTGAATAGTAGGGTTATACCCTACTCCTGAGACACCTTCCTCTGAATCAAATTCTACAACTAACATGGGGTCATCTTGTGCTTTGATCTGAACCAAAAGAAACATTTTGGACAACTCCATCCCTGGTATAATCAACATATCACTTTTCAAGACCATTTCTCTTGCCTCGTGGGGAGTGACATTAATATTATCAATATTCAATTCTGTAAATGTTCGAGCCTGGATTTCAACCTGTTTTGACTCATCATCTCCTATAAGATTAATCTTCAACTTTTCATCAAATTGTTTCATTTTCATTTCGATCTAGAAATCTCTAAACTCATTGATGTGTATAAAATTATCATCCTCTATGAATCTCAGAGAGGCCACTACCCTCTCATCCTCTTGAATCTCATCAGTTCCCTCCCCTGATAGCCTGACCTTTGAATAATGAGGCTTTTGACTTTTTTGTTGTTCCACTGCCTCTTTTAGTTCAGTCAAGGCCAAGACTACTTCTTGGTCTTCATTATCACTTGAATCATATTCCACTAATGGCTCCATCTTCTATTTTTTGGCTTGTGGCTCATGAGTGGGAGATGGAGGGGATGGATGTGTAGGTGATGGGGGTGATATCTGAGATGTGGATGTTTCATGTGGTGGTTGGTGGGGTGTGGGCAATGGAATGAGCCCCTCATCTTGGGCTATTTTGTATAATTCATCAAATTTACTCAAAATCATTTGCATTCTTTTTAGAAGGTTGGTTTTATTTGCAAAAAAACCTTTGAAGCTTCTATCTTTTTCCTTCTTCTGATTTTCCCACCTCATAATTGCATTCCACCTTTTTCTGGCTTGCGTTACATTAGCAAAATATACCAAATTCCTTATAACATCCTCTTCAGAATCAAATTCATGTGAAATAGCCTTCTTCGTCAATAGGGTTCTTCTGATCATATTGATGTGACCCTCTGTAACATCCACATTCTATAAACAAAGTAAAAATCAGAAATTTACCATTAAGTAATTTAAACAAGGTAAAATGAGATAGAGAAAATTTTTCTTTTATTCAACATATAGTCGAGTAACTACAATTACAAGATATCTCATTACAAATACAATCAACCTTATTGTCTTTCTCAAGTACAATGTTTACAAAAATAAATCAATTATAAATACCTGAATCAGATAATATTTTACTTAGTCTCAATAAACACAAGTCTCAGAGATATACTGCATCCAAAAATCTGACATCTTTATCACAAGCCTCAGCATGTCTTCTGCTAGAGAGAGAGAGAGAGTATCTTCCCAGTGATTTACCTCCAACCACAGACCGGCGGTCTCCCACATAACTTCCACATAGGAAGTGGCCCTACCCTTCACGAGAAGTATAGACCAAGGTGACCAGTGGTAATTTGCCTTTCCAAGTACATAGTGTTGTATCTTACACAACTCTATCCATCATACAACCCTAGATACCCTCTAGCTAAGTATGATTCCTGATAGGATGTGCAATCTAGATACAGTGAACCGACAATGCATGCAGAGACATATGCCTTACTATGGCCATAGCTTCAATATAAATTGATTTTCATAATGAACATTGTTGTAACGTTCACCCACTCCAACTTGACTTGGATACTATCATATTCCTACAATTTGACTTGGTCAACTATGATTAACTTAAGAAGTTATTTTGATTTCAACAATTTAGTCTTCCCGACCCATACATGTTTTCTTTCACTGTCTATAATCCATAGACCTATTCAACTTTCTTTCTTTATGAGGACTCTTATTGCATCATTGCAAAACCTGAGGTCCATGACTTATTGTCTCATAAGAATTATAGATTGATTAGTAATGACTAAGATGATAACCTTACCCAAGTTAAGCAATATAGTCTAGGAATCTAATTCCCTTCTTGCAAGTAAGAATAATTATACATAGTCAGGACACTTGATCCTTCAATCACGATCTAAATAATGATCTCAATGCCTTAATATAAATAATTACCATATCTAGGTTAACTTAAGGTTTAACTAAAGAGTTTTAACTAACTCAAACCTAGTCTTTATGATTTAAGTAGAATCACACGACACTGTCGTTACTCCACAATCCTTATGAAATGATTATCCATTCTTAGGTAACCCTTGCATCTTTGCAATCATTTGAGATTCCTTACTTTCAATAAGTAATAACTAAGAGATATTGTGACCAAAAGGTATAATAAACTTTATGTTTGTTTATCTATTTAATAGTACTTCTTGCATGCTTGCAAAATCTGAGGCTTACGACTTGTATTTCAAGTTGACTTGTAGCCCAACAAATGGTTTTTCCCTTCCTAGGGTTAAACATTGTTGACTAATAACAAATCTCATTTCCAAGAGGATAGATATGAACATTTACTAAATTAGGGTTCGCGACCCTTAATGTCTACTCACATGTATTAACTAAAATTAGGTTATAACCATAAGAGTGTCGTCAATAATCTTTAATCCTTCTAGGTTAAAGTAGGGTTTTATTTTACTTATTCCAACCCAAGGGAATAAAAAACAAACTTTTTCTAGGAAGTAAGAATACCGTACGAACAATTATCTTTTAGTCTTCTTCTGACCAAAGGATCAAATATACATTTCCATCTATGACTGGATCATTAACACGTCATTACCTACAACATAAAGTTGTTCTATCAAATCCTGTATAGGTTTTCAACCCAACTCTAAATGTTATTGTCTGAGGTACATATCCCCTTATGACAAGAGTTAAACTATCTTCATATCTCAGGTTCATACTTCCTCACTATTGTTCTTTTGATATAGCTATCAATTATGGAAATAACAAGGTATTTAGAAAAGATATCACCCTACTAGGTTATCTTAGGGTTTTTGTTCCTCTCTATTACAAAGAAATCTCAAAATAGGAAACCCTTAATTTCTAAAGGAGTCTAGATAATGACTAAGATTGATTAGCTAATAATGATATACAAAGACTAATTCAAATTGATGTCACCCTAGATTCAATATCTAAGTCATTTTTCACATACTTACTTTTTACCTAAAGTATCCAGAACTCATTTGTTTAATAACGGGTGCCCATTTGCACAAAACAAACTATATTTCCATTAGGTAAACTTGGTATTCATAGAATGATTTCTCTTGACATGGTAACTAGCCATGGTACGAGTAGACTATACCTATGCTTAATAGATTATGATTTCACTTAATCATTAACCTTCTGAACACGTTAATAAGAAATAATTCTTTTGACCCTAGGAAGGTCATCTCTTAAATAAATAAAATGGTGTCGTTTCTAGTTTAAAGAAAATAGATTCTTCAAACATATCACAGATAGATTTAGGAACAAATTTATAAAGATTAAGAATTATACACTTTGACTTCAATATGACATCCACCATCTTTTCAAAGTATAATCCTCTGAGTGTCCTACAATTCAAACATGCTAACGAATATACCATTTGCCAAAATAACTAACAAAGGTAAAACATTCTGATCAAAACGACGACTCTAAACTCAATGATAAAATTTATCCAAAGCTATCTACTCTTCATAGACTTAACAAAATTCAACCTTTTGTCATTCTAATAATCTTGGCTAAATAGTGAAATAAGAATCGTTTAAAAGTTGAGAGTTCATGAAACAATAAAACTAGTATAGTAAAATCTTAATAGAACTTTACGAAATGTTAAGAACCTAGTTTTGATAAGTATCAGAGGATCCTCAAATCGATTGTGTTCTTCTTCTACAGCTTTTGATTTACTCAATCATTGTTCTCACTCCAACTGATCCTTAAGTCCCGTAGTCTCGCACCCATAAGAGGTTTAAGGAATACGCCGATAAGAAAAACTGTTGTGATGGGATACATTTTCTTCGTGATCCAATCCTAAGTGATTTAATGCTTATGTATAAGAGCCTATCAGCTCTTTGCCTTCGGTATCAAGATCCCTCTGCAAAAATCTTCTCAACCCTTCATGTCTTCATTTCCCCAGCTCTTTTCATCCCCTACAGAAAGTGGGAATGTGGGTATCTAACTGCCACTCCCTCACCAATCCACGACTAACTACAATCATAAGGATCGGCATGCAAGATAACTCCATGACTCCTATCACTAAGACTCCACTCAAACAGTTAGAGTGAGTTCCTTCTGATCGCGACATCCTCTCCGGAGTTTTTTAAAGCAACCCAAATGTCATGTGAGGACTCCCCACTCCCACTAATATCCATACTCTTTTCCTTTAACAATGGAGTCCCTCTTTCCTAAAACTCCTACTACATTCCAAATAACTACTTACCCAAAATAGAATGACGCCCTCCAAGGCAGCAAGCAATATGCCATTAATAGCACAAGGATTTTCCAATGAGTTAAGAGGTGTTGGCGGTTTAGGAGCACCACTCAACGGTAAAATGAACACACAACTATAATATTTACTAACGACTCTGATCAAGCCTAACCACTCTCATCTACTCAGAGTTGGTTAAAACAAATGCCCACAAATCGTGTACTCCTCCATAGTAAAAAGAATGGACTACTTATGAAGAAAGTGTGGGTAGAAATTGCCTTCTAAAATGTTTATAGATTCCCTCTTCAATACATCACAAGTAAATAATAGATAGATATGATAATAGAGAAAGCGATTAGAAGTGATTTGATGATCAACTCATTTTGACCACTAAGGATTACAGATGATGTGAATGGGTTGAGTTTACCTCCCAATCACAATCCGTCAACAATATTCGCGTCATCTAACTTGATGAAAACGTCTTGACATTATGAATCGACAATAAGACCTCAAGTGACTCAAGAAGAATAACACAACCATTTTACGTCTATGACATTGTTTACTTTACAAATGACTATGTCAACTCACCATCGACTTGACTAGATGATAATCAAGATATCGACTACCTGTCAATTAGATTCAAAAGTAACTAGCAAGACGAGACTTACCTCATACGACTCATTGGTTCACATTATCGTTTAACACTAAACTCGTTTGGCAAATAGACCACTCATAATCCAAGGTCTATATCTCTCTTCTCGAAAGATACTCTCTCTCTCTACTCTAAGGGTCATCTGATAACTTGTAACCTATTTCACTTGTCATCAAACAATATGTGATCAGTGCATCATTATTCAATTAATTCAACTAATAAATCAAATCTCATCATATAGATATTAAATCGACAATAACATAATCATTTCCATGATTTCATAAATGATATTCAATATAATTCCATGTCATATCTTGTCCTAAATCTATAACATCACAATAAATTTACTTATGCCCAAGTTAAAAGTAAAAGTATAGCAAGTCTGAAATTAGGGATGTAACATGTCCTTCCCCTAAAGATTCATCGTCCTCGATGATATAAAGCATCAAAACGCAACTTAAAAGCATATTCATTGTTTAACTGCTATCAACATAAAGTAAATGAGGAAATTTCTGCTAGAATTCATGGTAATTTCCCCCCCATGCAAAACTATTCTATGCATACTGGTCCCACTGGACCTTACACTTCATAACCTCTACGTTACACAAGCATTGCTTGCAATCTTCAAGTATTTCAGAAGCTTGATCATAACCTTTCCTAGGTTCTTATACTTTTAAATCATTCATAGATTATAGTATTCATATATTACATAAATATATTTCTCATATATAAATCACAAAAAGCATGATGCGTCCTGGCAATAACTAGTAATAGATTGATTCTAGATATCAATAAAATTTCTAACCTTAAAGTTTAGAAGGGTCCTTTATAATTAGGAACTGGTTTAGAATACATTCCATTCTTTAGGAAATGTTTTTAGGGGTTTAACCCTTAAAAGAATTTTCCTTCTCTAACCAAGAATTGTCTTGGTGTATGCTTAACTTCAACATAAATTTTCTATTCATTATCAATTTCCACTGATCTTTCTTGATCAGCTAAATCTTTTCATCCATTCTAATAACATTTCTGGACTAATGCTAATCCTATCTTCTAGCTTACCCAGCTTATAGGAGTTTGGCATCTTTCTGTCCAATGTTTCAATCCAAGCCATCTTAATAGCAAAAGTTAGGTATTGTCAAAAATTTCATGTGATGAGTAGTCTCCCTACTTGTATTGCTAATCCATGCAACATGTTTGGGACAAATCTTCTAAAACCTGGTTAACTTCCTTAGTTTAACCATCTGTTCACAGGATAATAAATTACACTCTTTTAAATTTTAGTCCTTAGCATAGAGAGCAAAGTTGCCAAAATCTTGTCATTACACGCGCATTTCTATCTGAGATAACCTTCTCAGGAAACCATGCAGTCTAAACACATCTTGCACAAATTTGTGAGTTAACACTGATGCTCCATCAGTCCAATTCCCTAGTATATAATGTGCTACCATCAAGAGTTTATCAACCATAAAATGACATTGTGTCTATTCCTAGACATGGGAAGTCTTTGCACAAAATCTATACTAATAACTTGCCATTTCCACTATGGCACATCATGTGGGTACATCAATTCTACAGGTGTTGATGTTCTACCTTTTTCCCTTTGGCACTCTAGACAATATGCTACAAATCTCGCAACATCATTCTTTATTCCTTTCAAGAATTAAAGAGTTCTTTTTTTTTAATAACTGTTAGTAGTTGGTCGCCCCTAGACGTCCCGGGTATGGTGGAATATGAACTTCTTTCCACACCAGTTTTCTCATTTCAGAAGAATTAGAAACACATATTCTTTCTCTGAAACTCAATAGTCTGTGAGACTCAAAATGAAAACCTATCATACCTTGAATCTTTAAAATTTTACCACAAGAGCTTGCTTAATTACTCATCATGTAAAGGTACACCCCTTAAACCATCTCCTGAGGCATCAGTTTTTCCCTCAAACTATCCTTCGGAACATGAATTTCATAGCATTGGCGTTGTTGTAATTTTTCTTCTATAAATCAATTGTCTGTTGCCATCTATCTATCCACTCAAATCATTTCTCTTAACCATTGCAAAACCACTTGCACATAAGGATAACGTTCTCCTTCATGCTTAGAATAAATAAGTATATCTTCCTAAAGACTTGGAACAAACAAGTCTAAACAACCTCTAAACACATTGTTCATGTGCTTCATGAATGCAACAAGGCATTTGTACGTCCAAAGGACAACACTACAAACTCACAGTGCCCATTCTTGTCCAAAAGTCGTTTCAAGAGTACCCTCATCCTTCAGTCTTGATTGATGACATATTGATCGCCATTCAATCACTTCAGTTCTACATATCTAATCAAAGAGGTTACCAATACGTGGTGAAAGATATTTGCTCCTTATCGTGGTTTTAATGAGCATATGACACTAAATACACAATTGTAGAGTTATGTCCTTCTTGACAAAAACAATATCTAGTGCACCCCATGGTAACATACTAGATCTGATCAAACCTTTTAGCCAATAATTCTTATAAGGGGCTTTTGATTCCATTAATCCTAAAGTTGTCATAAGATAAGGTACTTTTCTAGGTAACTCGTCCCAGAATTCTAAGAGGAATAAGATTTTCAGTTGATTCCATCACTTGTTCCATCAACTTTGGTGAAATGACTTTCTTCATGTCTAGAACAGTTCTAGGGCAAGCCTATCCTTTGCTTCCTTTTAGGGTCTAGAGTTTTAGGATTTTCATTATTCACTCCATATTCTTGGTGATTTTCCTTTCTCATCCCATGAGAAATCTCATTTTCCCTCTTCAGGGTTTCCTTGATCTCATACTTTCTTTTCCAAAATACTAGGTATCTCCTTGGTTTTAAACATGGTTAGGATTGCTCCAATTGATCAAGAGATTAACTAGTGGTTTATTCTCTTTTAGACTCTCACCCTTGTTTGATTCTCAATTGATACATGTTCTCATTTTCCTCATACCAGAAATACAAGTTATCTAATAGTTTTTCTGAATCTAAGTGACTTGAAATATCAAACGTATTTATCTAATAATAATCCAAAGATTGGTATAAAACTTTGTCATCCTTATTATAATTTATTTAGGAGTAACCACATCCTTATTTATATAGTTGATATGACAAGACTATATGTCACTGTCAATTTACAATCTTCTAGTTTAACAAACATAGAGGGTGGATGTACACACAAGTACTCCAACACCTTTTTCCTAAAACAGAAACATCACATCAACGTTCAAGTGACATGTTGTAACTAGCTACAGTTTAGTAGGTTTTACTACACTAGTAGAATTAGTAGGATTCTTGGCCAGTTCAAAATGTTGTTTTCTTTCTAGCCAAATACGCTTAAGCACATCAACAAAAGTCTCTAAGTCCTCTAGCCATACACCTTCAGAATAAATAATATGCTCTTTAAGTTCAACCTCCTCGATAGGTTTCTTCTTAACCACTAATTTAGGCAAATGTTGGGGAATAGACTTCCTAGTTGTTTTATTGGTTCTTCTCCACGTCATTCTAGCACAAGAAAATTTGAACATTAGCTAACCGCATAATGTTGACTATAGGTTAGCACAATGGACTCATAAGCCCTAGTGTCGAACCCAATAGATCTGATACCATATGTAACATCCACATTCTATAAACAAAGTAAAAATCAGAAATTTACCATTAAGTAATTTAAACAAGGTAAAATGAGATAGAGAAAATTTTTCTTTTATTCAACATATAGTCGAGTAACTATAATTACAAGATATCTCATTACAAATACAATCAACCTTATTGTCTTTCTCAAGTACAATGTTTACAAAAATAAATCAATTATAAATACCTGAATCAGATAATGTTTTACTTAGTCTCAATAAACACAAGTCTCAGAGATATACTGCATCCGAAAATCTAACATCTTTATCACAAGCCTCGGCATGTCTTCTGCTAGAGAGAGAGAATCTTCCCAGTGATTTAGCTCCAACCACAGACCGGCAGTCTCCCACACAACTTCCACATAGGAAGTGGCCCTACCCTTCACGAGAAGTATAGACCAAGGTGACCAGTGGTAATTTGCCTTTCTGAGTACATAGTGTTGTATCTTACACAACTCTATCCATCATACAACCCTAGATACCCTCTAGCTAAGTATGATTCCCGATAGGATGTGCAATCCAGATACAGTGAACCAACAATGCATGCAGAGACATGCATTACTATGGCCATAGTTTCAATATAAATTGATGTTCATAATGAACGTTGTCGTAATGTTCACCCACTCCAACTTGACTTGGATACTATCATATTCCTACAGTTTGACTTGGTCAACTATGATTAACTTAAGAAGTTATGATGATTTCAACAATTTAGTCTTCTCGACCCATACATGTTTTCTCTCACTGTCTATAATCCATAGACCTATTCAACTTTCTTTCTTTACGAGGACTCTTATTGCATCATTACAAAACTTGAGGTCCATGACTTCTTGTCTCATAAGAATTATAGATTGATTAGTAACGACTAAGATGATAACCTCACCCAAGTTAAGCAATATAGTCTAGGAATATAATTCCCTTCTTGCAAGTAAGAATAATTATACATAGTCAGGGCACTTGACCCTTCAATCACGATCTAAAATGATCTCAATGCCTTGATATAAATAATTACCATATCTAGGTTAAGTTAAGGTTTAACTAAAGAGTTTTAACTAACTCAAACCTAGTCTTTATGATTTAGGTGGAATCACACGACACTGTCATTACTCCACAACCCTTATGAAATGATTATCCATTCTTAGGTAACCCTTGCATCTTTGCAATCATTTGAGATTCCTTACTTTCAATAAGTAATAACTAAGAGATATTGTGACCAAAAGGTATAATAAACTTTATGTTTGTTTATCCATTTAATAGTACTTCTTGCATGCTTGCAAAATCTGAGGCTTACGACTTGTATTTCAAGTTGACTTGTAGCCCAACAAATGGTTTTTCCCTTCCTAGGGTTAAACATTGTTGACTAATAACAAATCTCATTTCCAAGAGGATAGATATGAACACTTACTAAATTAGGGTTCGCGACCCTTAATGTCTACTCACATGTATTAACTAAAATTAGGTTATAACCATAAGAGTGTCGTCAATAATCTTTAATCCTTCTAGGTTAAAGTAGGGTTTTATTTTACTTATTCCAACCCAAGGGAATAATGAACAAACTTTTTCTAGGAAGTAAGAATATCGTATGAACAATTATCTTTTAGTTTTCTTCCAACCAAAGGATCAAATATACCTTTCCATCTATGACTGGATCATTAACACGTCATTACCTACAACATAAAGTTGTTCTATCAAATCCTGTATAGGTTTTCAACCCAACTCTAAATGTTATTGCTTGAGGTACATATCCCCTTATGACAAGAGTCAAACTATCTTCATATCTAGGGTTCATACTTCCTCACTATTGTTCTTTTGATATAGCTATCAATTATGGAAATAACAAGGTATTTAGAAAAGATATCACCCTACTAGGTTATCTTAGGGTTTTTGTTCCTCTCTATTACAAAGAAATCTCAAAATAGGAAACCCTTAATTTCTAAAGGAGTCTAGATAATGACTAAGATTGATTAGCTAATAATGATATATAAAGACTAATTCAAATTGATGTCACCCTAGCTTCAATATCTGAGTCATTTTTCACATACTTACTTTATACCTAAAGTATCCAGAACTCATTTGTTTAATAACGGGTGCCCATTTGCACAAAACAAACTATATTTCCATTAGGTAAACTTGGTATTCATAGCATGATTTCTCTTGACATGGTAACTAGCCATGGTACGAGTATACTATACCTGTGCTTAATAGATTATGATTTCACTTAATCATTAACCTTCTGAACATGTTAATACAAAATAATTCTTCTGACCCTAGGAAGGTCATCTCTTAAATAAATAAAATGGTGTCGTTTCTAGTTTAAAGAAAATAGATTCTTCAAACATATCACAGACAGATTTAGGAACAAATTTATAAAGATTAAGAATTATAAACTTTGACTTCAATATGACATCCACCATCTTTTCAAAGTATAATCCTATGAGTGTCCTACAATTCAAACATGCTAACGAATATACCATTTGCCAAAATAACTAACAAAGGTAAAACATTCTGATCAAAACGATGACTCTAAACTCAGTGATAAACTTTATCCAAAGCTATCTACTCTTCATAGACTTAACAAAATTCAACCTTTTGTCATTCTAATAATGTTGGCTAAATAGTGAAATAAGAATCATTTAAAAGTCGAGAGTTCATGAAACAATAAAACCAGTATAGTAAAATCTTAATAGAATTTTACGAAATATTAAGAACCTAGTTTTGATAAGTATCAGAGGATCCTCAAATCAATTGTGTTCTTCTTCCATAGCTTTTGATTTGCTCAGTCATTGTTCTCACCCCAACTGATCCTTAAGTCCTGTAGTCTCGCACCCATAAGAGGTTTAAGGAATACGCCGATAAGAAAAACCATTGTGATGGGATACATTTTCTTCGTGATCCAATCCTAAGTGATTTAATGCTTATGTATAAGAGCCTATCGGCTCTTTGCCTTTGGCACCGAGATCCCTCTGCAAAAATCTTCTCAACCCTTCATGTCTTCATTTCCCCGACTCTTTTCATCCCTTACAGAAAGTGGGAATGTGGGTATCTAACTGCCACTCCCTCACCAATCCATGACTAACTATAATCATAAGGATCGGCATGCAAGATAACTCCATGACTCCTATCACTAAGAGTCCACTCAAACAGTTAGAGTGAGTTCCTTCTGATCGCGACATCCTCTCTGGAGTTTTGTTAAAGCAACCCAAATGTCACGTGAGGACTCCCCACTCCCACTAACATCCATACTCTCTTCCTTTAACAACGGAGTCCCTCTTTCCTAAAACTCCTACTACATTCCAAATAACTACTTACCCAAAATAGAATGATGCCCTCCAAGGCAGCAAGCAATATGCCATTAATAGCACAAGGATTTTCCAACGAGTTAAGAGGTGTTGGCGGTTTAGGAGCACCACTCAACGGTAAAATGAACACACAACTATAATATTTACTAACGACTCTGATCGAGCCTAACCACTCTCATCCACTCAGAGTTGGTTAAAACAAATGCCCACAAATCGTGTACTCCTCCATAGTAAAAAGAATGCACTACTTATGAAGAAAGTGTGGGTAGAAATTGCCTTCTAAAATGTTTATAGATTCCCTCTTCAATACATCACAAGTAAATAATAGATAGATATGATAATAGAGAAAGCGATTAGAAGTGATTTGATGATCAACTCATTTCAACCACTAAGGATTATAGATGATGTGAATGGGTCGAGTTTACCTCCCCATCACAATCCGTCAACAATATTCGTGTCATCTAACTTGATGAAAACGTCTTGACATTATGAATTGACAATAAGACCTCAAGTGACTCAAGAAGAATAACACAACCGTTTTACGTCTATGACGTTGTTTACTTTACAAACGACTATGTCGACTCACCATCGACTTGACTAGATGATAATCAAGATATCGACTACCTGTCAATTAGATTCAAAAGTAACTAGCAAGATGAGACTTACCTCATACGACTCATTGGTTCACATTATCATTTAACACTAAACTCATTTGGAAAATAGACCACTCATAATCCAAGGTCTATATCTCTCTTCTCGAAAGATACTCTCTCTCTACTCTGAGGGTCATCTGATAACTTGTAACCTGTTTCACTTGTCATCAAACAATATGTGATCAGTGCATCATTATTCAATTAATTCAACTAATAAATCAAATCTCATCATATAGATATTAAATCGACAATAACATAATCATTTCCATGATTTCATAAATGATATTCAATATAATTCCATGTCATATCTTGTTATAAATCTATAACATCACAATAAATTTAGTTATGCCCAAGTAAAAAGTAAAAGTATAGCAAGTTAGAAATTAGGGATGTAACACCCTCTGGGTCACATACTCTTTATGTTCCAGGTTTGAGGGAGTAATTGACCCTTATAGACCTCTGCACTTCTTCGAGCATATTTGACCCAATGGATAGCTCCTCAAACATAGTCAAGTCAGGCAAAAATGTGCCTTTCCTCTAATTTTTCATCAAGTCATGTTCCATCTAGAGCATCTACCACATAAATTCTAGGAAACACACTCTTGCAGGTACAAACTTTTGTAAAATGTGTGGTGCTTGGTTGCACCCATATACTCTGATAATAGTGTGTTGTGGCATAAGGAACCAATCAGCATAATTATGAGTATAGCCTTGGTCTGGCCCATACTACATAGACCTCATTACCTTCATTAATGACTCAAGCATTCTTGGTGTCGGGTAACTAAGAGCAGCAATCAATCTGATAGAAAAATCATCTCGAAACACTACAAAATCACTTTTTGTACACTTGCTATCCCAAATGTAGCACCAGTTTTGCACAGGGAGTCTAACTCCTCTTTCTCGTGTACACAATTGCATCCTTGTAGTCCACTTCATTTCATTCTAATACATAATTAAGTGACACAATAAAGAATATTTTCTGAAAGTAATAGGGGCCTTGGCTTCCCTAACTTGTAGCAAACCTTCATGTATTTGTTCTTCAATCAAAGATGCAAAATCAAATTCTACATTTGACTCAGAATGTTGAATTATCATAGCCATTCTCATCAACCCTATTTGCATTTGGTCCTCTGCATCTATCCCCAAAACTTGACACAACGCATAATAGGTATTCTTGAAATAAACTTGGAAAGGTTCCATTTTGGAAGAAGGAATAGAAAGCCTTCTGTTATCATCACCCCTCTTCATGTGTAAGGGGAGCTCATCACTTCGATATGTTCTCCTCAACCTCTTATATTCTTGTTCAAGTTTCACTAAGTTCACCTCTGTTACAACTTGTTTATTAAGGTTGAAACATTTGATAATGGCATCTCTATTGATATCCACTAAACACTCACCATTTAGAAGCCTCACAGTTTTGGTTGGGGCATGGTAATTGTGGGCAAGGGCTTTAATCAGCTCAACGTCAATGAAAATGTTGGGAACAATTAATTTAGCCAAATCTAGGGCCCATGGGTTTGATGTTGGTTCTTGGTCATTCCTTTTTAGATAAAAGTACCAGTAGAGGTTCCATCCTAACAGAGGTACATAGGGGTCCCTACAGCCTTGAGCTAAGTCTCTAAAAACCTTATTAGAACCTTTGTCAATTGAGCCAGGCAACAATGAAAGCAAAGGGGATTGCAATGAAGACTTACTATTTTTGGCTTCATCCTTCTTAGTTCCTACCTCAGTCTTTTTAGGTGCCATTTTATGAAATTCACAAGAAATGATGAGCAAAGCTTACCCAGAAAAATTGCCTTGAAGAATTCTCTTTACTCTCATGGTTTGTTCTCCTGTGTAATTTGTCTTCCGCTACTATGAGTGAGAAATCTTAATTTGTTTCATGTATTTTCAAGACCAAGATGCATTTACTTCTGGCTCATAAATTTGCACGATTTAAATCTTCGTGTTGAGCTTAAAACTTCATTTTTGATGTTGATGTGATTGGTATGCTTTAAATAACCCAACGGATTGATTACTGCACTACCGCAGGTTAGGTTTGGCCCCCCGAGGTATAGTGGTATAGTGCGTAGTGTATAGTATTAACTCTTCTTACCATCATACCACGAGCTGTTTGAGAATGTTCTGCAATAAGGAGGTATGATATGGGTATTATAAAGGCTAGCCATTGTGATAGCGGTATCATGGTAAAAGGCAAAGATGACTTTATGAATGGTAATAACATGATTTATTATGGAAAAATAAGACTGGGAGTCATGGATACACAAATAAAACACTCAAAACTTTTATGAAAATTCTGGTTCCAACATATGGACATCATGACCATGTGTCAGATGCATACAGTGCCAATTATATGATCATGTTTTGCAATACAAATGTCATTAGGTGGCACACGTGTATGGAAGCATAACATGTGGTTGTTGATGTTCCATGTGTCTAACTAGCCACCAACATGTGTAGTAATGTGTATAGCCACACTATCTAGATCCTTGAAGATCTATAAACCCTGAATAATGCCCCTAATAACCCTAAACCCTAACCCCTAACCCTTAAACCATAAACCCTAAATAATGCCCCTTATAATCCCTAACCTGGCCCTGACCCGCCATAAACCCTAAACCCCTAAATCATAAACTGCAAACCCCTAAACCCTAAACAGTACTAAACCCAAGCAACCCTAAACTTCTATCTCCCTATCTCCCTATCTAGCCCTATCTCTATCATTCCTCTACCTCTCAATATCTCTCCCTATGTCTTTGGCCATGTCCCTCACTCTCTATATCTCCCTATTGGTCCTCTCTCTCCAAACACTAAACCCTAAACCTCTAAACCTTAACCCCTGAACCATAAACCCTAAAGTACCCTAAATAATGCCCCTAAACCATAAACCCTAAACCCTAGTAAACTCTAAACCCTAAACTTGAGCAATGCTAAACTCATAAACTCTAAATAATGCCCCTAAACCCTAACTGCTAACCCCAAGCAACTATATATATATCTCTGACCTATATATTATCTACTAGCTCCTAGCTAGTTAAATCCTTTTCCTATAAGCTTTCCTAGTTTTCCTTTTCCTTTCCAATTTCCCTTTAGATCCCTGCACCAATTTTTCCTTATTTTACTATTTTCCACCTCTCCTCTTATCATTCTATCTTCCCATCCAATGAACTTTAGTTTTATCAGCTTGTTTCTATTTCATCCGGCTGCCAATTTATATCCTCATCCCTCTTTTCATGTCCTAGTTTTCTTGTTTCCATTTTCTTTGTTGATAAGGGAGACGGATAGAGATAAAGATGAAGCAAGAGAGAGAGAGAGAGAGAGTCCTATAAGTTTTCCATGCTTGTTCATTAATGATATAAATAGGAATGATAGGGGGCCGAGAGAGGCAAGAGATAGAGAGATAGGGAGAGATAGATAGGTAGAGAGAGATAGAGAGGAGATAGATCATAAGGAGAGATAGAGGAGATAGAGGGGAGAGATAGAGAGATAGAAAGTGATCACTAGAGAGATGTCTAGAGATAAGGAGATAGAGAGAGGCAAGAGATAGGGAGAGATAGATAAGTACGTAGAGTCGAGAGAGAGGAGATAGATTGGGAGAGATGGAGGAGATGACAGTCGAGCGAGAGATAGGGAGATAGAGAGTGAGTGAGATGTCTAGAGAGATTGAGAGGTAGAGGGATGATAGCTAGAGAGAGGGAGATAAGGGAGAGATTATAGGGAGATAGAGGTTTAGGGTTTAAGGGTTAGGGGTCAGGGGTTAGGGATTAGGGGCATTATTTAGGGTTGAGGGATTTAGAGAGAGAGAGAGAGACTTCTTTTGACATGCAACTGTAAACCCTGAATAATGCCCCTAAACCTGACCAATCCTAAACCTCTAAACCTTAAATAATGCCCCTAAACCCTAAACCCTAACCCCTAACCCCTAAAACATATATAAACCCTAAATAATGCCCCTAACCCCTAACCCATAAACCCTAAACCCCTAATTAATCCTAAACCCCAAACCCCTAAACCCTAAACACTAAACCCAAGAAACCCTAAACCTCTATCTCCCTAGCTATCTCTCTATCTCTATTGTTCCTCTACCTCTCAATTTCTCTCCATGTGTCTCTGGCCATGTCCCTCACTCTCCATATATATCCCTATAAACTCTTCTAGCTATGTCTCTGGCCATGTACCTCACTCTCTATATCTCCCAGCTATTGGTCCTCTCTCTAAACACTAAACCCTAAACATCTAGACCCTAAATCGTAAGCCCTAAATAATGCTCCTAAACCTTAACCCCTAAACCCTAAACCTGAGAAACCCTAAACCCCTATATCTCTCCCTAGCTCTAATATTGTCCCTCTACCTACTCTCAATCCTTCTCCCTATCTCTCTGCAGGATATATATCTTGCTCACTCTAGTAGTCTCTCTCTCTCTCTCTAGCTATCTCCAAACTTGAGCAACCTTAAACCCCAAACCCCTAAACCCTAAATCCAATCAACTCTAAACCTCTATCTCCCTATGATCTATCCCCTATCTCCCTATCTCTATCATCCCTCTACCTCTCAATCGCTCTCCCTATGTCCCTGGCCATGTGCATGTACCTCACTCTCTATCTCCCTATCTCTCTCCACAGTCTCCTCTATATCTCCCTATCATTCCTCTCTCTCTATAAACCCTAAATCCTAAACCTCTAAACTTGAACCCCTAACCCCTAAACAATAAACCCTAAACCCTAAATAATACCCCTAAACCCTAACCCCTAACCCCTAAACCCGATCAGAAACCCTAAACCCCTAAACTCTAAACCTCTATCTCCCTATCTCTCCCCTCTCTCCCTATCACCTTTGTCCCTCTACCTCTCAATCTATCTCCCTATGTCTTTGGTCATGTCCCTCACTCTCTATCTCCCTATATCTCCCCTTGGTCTCCTCTATATCTCTCTATTGGTCCTCTATCTCTCTCTAAACCCTAAACCTGAAACCTCTAAACCTTAACCCCTAATCCCAAAACCCAAAACCCTAAACCCTAAATAATACTTTTAAACCCAAGTAACCATAAATTAGGTGCTTAATTAGGCACTAAAATAGGTGCTACATCAGGCGCTAAATTTAGGCGCTACATCAGGTGCTAAATTTAGGTGCTACATATGGCACTAAATAAGGCATTAATGCGGGCGCTACAATAGGCACTACAACAGGTGCTAAAACAAGTGCTAAACCAAGCGTTAAATGTGGCGCTAAATTAGGTGCTATAGTAGGAGCTAAAGTAGGTTCTTAGTTAGGCACTAATTTGTGCCTAATTTAGTGTCGACTTGTTCTGGTTGATGCAAAAAATGCCAAAAACAGTGCCATCTCGATAAATAGCGCTAACTTTTTCAAAAAAATGGAGAAAAATACATTAAAATAGTGGGTGGAAGCAAAAAACGGAGCAAAAAAGGGAGCTAATCATAGGGATTTTTTGTAGTGATTAACAAATGCAGGTGCTACTTTTCAAAGAGCAATGGATGTTGCTTTTGCAGGATTGATTGATTCCATATTAGCTGTATATCAAGATGACTTAATTGCTTATTCAAAGAAGGAAGAGCAACATTGTATGCATTTAGAGAAAAATTTTACTAGGGCACTGGAATACGGCATCTCCCTGAACCCTATGAAGTGTGCATTTGGTGTGACTGAGTAGAAACTCTTAGGGCACATAGTGTCTAAGGATGGAGTTAGGATTGATCCAGAAAGGGTTGTAGCAATTGATAGAATTCAGATGCCTAAGACAGTCAAAGGCACTCAATCATTCTTTGGACAAATCAACTTTGTTAGGAGATTTATTCCTAACTTTGCAGAGATTACCAAGGCCATATCTAAGATGTTAGAGAAGGGTGAGTCTATAGT
The DNA here is from genome assembly GCA_027924645.1 of Cunninghamia lanceolata. Taxonomy (NCBI): domain Eukaryota; kingdom Viridiplantae; phylum Streptophyta; class Pinopsida; order Cupressales; family Cupressaceae; genus Cunninghamia; species Cunninghamia lanceolata. Next base: position 2,179,793 of record BSBN01000554.1, on the reverse strand, counting down.
ATGGGGAAGTGAAGCAATCCATTCATTTCAAAACATCAAAGAAGCTATCAAGACTGCCCCTATTCTAAAGTCTCCTAATTTCTCTAAACCTTTCCAATTGTTTTCATTTGCTTCATTCCATACAATTATTGTGTGCGTGTTATAGAAAAATGATGATGGATTTGAATAGCCAATTGCCTTCTTTAGTAAATCTTTGCAGACAACAGAATTGAAATATGATGTTATGGAGAAGCAGACTTATGCTTTGGTTAGAGAAGTCAAGAACTTTAGATCTTATCTAGTCGGAGCTCATATTGTAGCATATGTGCCACATGTAGCAGTTAAAGACATATTCACTCAGCAGGAAGTGACTGGAAGGAGATGCAGATGGATAAATAAAATTCAGGAGTTTAATATTGAGATTCAGATTACCAAGTTGGTAAGGGGACAAGGTTTGGCTAAACTAATGACAGAATCAAATTTGGAGGCATGCCAGGTAAATGTAGTCCAAGATCAAGTTTGTGAAATGTATAAGTTAGATTTGTACAAAAATATTGTCTATTACTTGCAAAATTTGAATTGTGGACTACTCATTTAAATGACAGCTAAAAGAGAACATTGAAATTACATGTTAAATATATTATTCTTCAAGGTGAATTGTATAGGAAGAAACATGAAGGTATACTACTAAAGTGTGTAGATGAAAATCAAGATATGAATATTCTAACTGATACACATGGAGGAATGTGTGGTGGATATTATACAGCTAGAACTACTGCCCATAAAATTATCAGGGTAGGATATTGGTGGCGAACACTTTTCTTTGATGCTCATAATATGGTGAGGAAATGTGATTCCTACCAGAGATTCTCTGGAAAGCTTAAATATGTAGGAGCATTACCCCTTAAAACTATGACAGTGGAGGCTCCATTTCAGCAATGGGGAATAGACTTCATTGGGGAAATAACAGAAAAGTCTAGCGGAGGACATAGTTGGATATTGGTTGCTATAGATTACTTCACCAAATGGATTGAGGCCATTCCAACCAAGAAATCCACAAGTAAGGTGGTGCTTGACTTTGTCCTTGAACATATAATAATTAGATTTGGAATATCAGTGAAATTGGTTACAGATAATGCAATGTGCTTCAGGTCTAGTGAGTTTGTTGATTTCTACAACAATTATGGAATCACTTTGTCTCATGCTTCACCATATCATCCACAAGGAAATGGTCAAGTAGAATCTAGTAACAAAAGTCTCATGAAGATAATCAAGAGAATAATTGACAAGAATAAAAGAGCATGGGATTCAAAATTGAAGTTGGCATTGTGGGATGACAGGGTAACAATGAAAAAGGCAACTGGTAAGTCTCTGTTTGAATTGGTATATGGTATGGAGGCCAGATTGCCAATGAATAATCTCCTGCCAATGTACAAGTTTATTCAAGAGAGTAATGAGGATTTAGAAGATTCAATGGCTAAAAGGGTGAATTAGTTGATCGCACTGGATGAGGTTAGGAGAGAAGCTCATAAGACCAATATCAAAAAACAATAGAAAGTAAAGTATTTATTTGACAAAAGGACTACTGAAAGAAAATTTTAGGTCAGTGATTTGGTTCTTGTATAGAATGCCAGGAACCAGGATAAGGGCAAAAATGGAAAATTTGAACCATTATGGGTTGGCCCTTATCTAGTGAGTAACACTCATGGAGAGGATTCCTATTTTCTCGAAGGATTAGATGGTGAATTTCAAGAGTTGCCTGTGCATGGGCAATTCCTGAAAACTAACTTCTCATAAGTAAGTTCTTTTCTGTGCACATTGTAAAATAGTTGTATTTAGGTTGTAGATGGTGTATATTCTTGTATAGTTGATCCTTTTGGTCTTGTCTGGTTTGCTCCTGGAGGTCCAATGGTTATCGCTGCAACCTGAAAGCTTACACATCCCCAGTCAGAGCCAATGGTGGTACCTATTAGGGTTTAGGGTTTTAGGTTCATAAAATTATAAGTCTTTGCCTTTTAAAAATCCTTTAAACCTAAGTCCCTAGGCTCATGTGCTTTATTTCCTAATTCCTTGTTGACCACTTATGGTAGGTTCCCGGTCCCTTAAGTCACAACCTAAATCCTTTATATTCATTGGGTGACCGACCCCATGTCCTAAGTCTTACCTCCTATGGCCCATGAAAAATTAAACCCATGTCCCTGTTAGAATCAAGACAGACAACTGAGAGGGGGGGTGAATCAGTTGTCACAAAAACTTCCTCTTATTAATCACTTAAATCCTTCTTGTAATTCAGTAGTAAAATAATAAATCAATCATGGAAACATAATGCAATCATTCAAGAGTAGAAACACATTAACACATATGACACCAAGATTTTAACATGGAAAACCCAGTTAAGGGAAAAAACCACGGGGTGACTAACCCAAGATTGTATTCTCTATTAAAAGAATAAAAAGGAACAAAATGGCACATGCCAATTAGGGCTCACTTCCCAAGCACACTGCTCACAAGAGGCCCACTGCCTACAGGAGACACACTGTCTACAGAATAATTACTTGAACTAAAGAATAGCATCTTCACCATGCTTGAGTCAGTTCCATTTAAGATCAAAACTTCTGCTCTACCTTTTTATCTTCTCCTCTCTACCACTCTCTCATCTTCACCATGATACTTTTGAAATGACTTCACAACTCTTATTTATACAAGACATCGACTTTGGGATAATCATCAAAGTCAGCACAGAGCATATACACAAATACAACTTAATTTATTACAAAAGACTTCATGCGAATCACCACACTATCAGCCACATATATCTGGGACTCAAATCTTCTTTGAGGAACACACCATCCTTCTCATAACATCTTCAAGATCATCTGTAAGATGTGTAAATCATCTGGTCAGCCAAACTTAAGAAGAACATCATCACCTGGAAGTAATTCTTCAATTACGAGCTCAATCTCCAATGTGGACCACCAACATGAACTGGACACAATCCAGAGACCTCCACAAGCTTTCCTTAATCACCAAGAACATCCACACTACTTCTTCTTACTAAAATCATTCTTTCCTTCATCCGGAACCTCAAGAACATAGTCTGTCATTACTGTCATATTGGACTAGATCCTTGCGGACTTACAATCCACGAACCATTTAAGTTATCAATTCACATTGACTTCCTAAACACTCCACCAAATCCGTAGAACAAGATATTTCATTTCCGGATCTCACCGAACCTATTTGTGTTGCTCTGTCACTTCTAAAAATCTGTTAGAACTGGTTTTGCTAATATGGCCATAACTTCTTCAAATCTTCATGCAGACCTCTCAAATCTTCACTGGATCACCTATAGACACATATCTACAAACCCTTTGATTTGCATCCTCTGATCTTTATCTTAGCTAGGATCTTCACTTCATAGACCTTCACTGTCTTCACTATTCTTCTCTGTTTCTGATAGGACTAATTTTCTCAATATCCTCAGCACACAGCTCATCAAATCCTTGACATCAATGCAACAAGAGTATGTTGACATCAATGACAACACCGATTAGGCCCATACTTGCATCAATCTCCCCCTTTGTCATTAATGGCAACATATGATATGAAAAATTGTTTTAACCATCAAGACAAGAACTTCTACTTACTAACTCACATAGCTTGCCTTATCAACAACAACCATTCACAAGTCTTCTCTTCCTTTACTACTCCCCCTTTGATCAGCAACCATTTTTGTTTTTCACATGTCTGCTCTCCCCCTTTGACATCAATGGAAAAGGGCACATACTTGCATTACTTAGAATCATACAGACTGCTCCCCCTGAGTAGTAGCTTCCTATCATCAATCCAGACCACAAGATATGACTGTGAGATCTACCGAACTGATGCACATCAGTGCACCTTAATTCAGAATTGGAGGGGTAATAACCCCTAACTTCTCCTTGAGATACTCAAAAGAGTCCTTAGGTAGAGGTTTAGTAAAAATGTCTACAATCTGATCTTTGGAGGGCACAAACTCTAATATAACTTCATTCTTGTTCACCTGCTCTCTCAAAAAGTGAAACTTGATGGATATATGTTTTGTCTTTGAATGTAAAACCAATTTTTTTGAAATGTTTATTGCACTTGAGTTGTCACAGAAAATTGTGATAGGTTCCTCATACTCCACTCTGATGTCTCTTAGCATTTGCTTCATCCATAAAACTTGAGTGCAACTGCCTGCTACTGCAATATATTTTGCTTCTGTAGTGGATAGAGATATTGCCTCTTGTTTCTTGTTTAGCCAAGAAACCAATATTTTCCCTAAAAAGAATGCTACACCACTGGTACTCTTCCGGCCATCCACATCTCCTACCCAATCCGCACTTGTATATGCATGAAGAGAGAAATCATGATCTCTAGGATACCATACACCATACTCAACTATTCCTTTTAGATATTTGAGAATCCTTTTGATTGCCATGACATGAGATTCTCTAGGATCAGCTTGGAATCTAGCAATAAGACCAACAACATTCATAATGTCAGCTCTTGTTTGAGTAAGATACAATAGTCCTCCAATCATTGACCTATACTTTTTCTGGTCAACCTTAGGAGAGTCATCATCTTTACTCAATTTACATCCAGTTGCCATGGGAGAATTCATTGGTTTTGTGTCTTCCATCCCAAATTTCTTCAACAATTCTTTCACATATTTGGTCTCAGATATGAAGATTCCTTTCTTTGTTTGAGTGATTTGTAGACCCAAGAAGAAATTCATTTCCCCAAACATAGACATCTCAAATTCACTTTTCATCTGATTTGCAAAAGTCTTGCACATTCTATCTCTTCCTCCAAAAATAATATCATCAACAAATACTTCAACAATCAAGATATTTTCATGTTCAATCTTGAAGTACAAGTTACTGTCAGTAGTACCTTTGTTGAAACCAATCTTCAAAAGATGCTTATATAGTCTTTCATAACAGGCTCTTGGGGGCTTGTTTGAGTCCATACAGTGCTTTCTTCAACTTGCAGACCATATCACCATGATCAGACAATTAAAATCCATCCAGTTGCTCAATGTATACTTCTTCTTCCAAGTCACCATTCAAGAAGGCTAACTTGACATCCATTTGATATACTTTGAAATCCTTGAAGGCAGCAAAGGCAAGAAATAATCTGACTGCTTCAATTCTTGCCACCGGAGCAAAAGTTTCTTCAAAATCAACTCCTTCTACTTGGGAATAACCCTTATAGACCAATCTGGCTTTGTTTCTGACTACCTCACCATCTTCATTCAGTTTATTTTGAAAGACCCATTTGGTTCCAATCACATTTTTGTTTCTAGGTATGGGAACAAGATCCCAAGTGTGATTTTTCTCAATTTGCATCAGCTCTTCCTTCATTGCTTTAGTCCAACTTTCATCATTGCATGCTTCATTCACTGTCTTTGGTTCAATCTTTGAAATTAGACAATACTTTTCTGAGTCTTGAACAATCTTTCTTCCTGTTTGAACACCTTTTCTTTTATCACCTATGGTCTGATCTTCAGAGTGATTCAATCTTACATACCTGGGAATTTTGGAAGTTTCTTGCACTTCTATTTCTTGAACAGGTTCATTCAAACTTATCTCTTCTTCCTGATTCTCTGGATCAGTCTGGATCTAAATTTTAGAAGGGGCTTGGACCAAAACATCATTCTAATCATTTTCATCATATTCATAAAACCTTGAGGGTTTTTCAACACCTTCATCAACCTTCACATTTGTACTTTCTACAATCTTTCTCAATCTCTTGTTATAACATCAGTATGCTTTACTTTGAGTAGAATAACCCAAGAATATTCCTTCATCACTTCTAGCATCAAATTTTCCAAGGTCTTCATCTCTTTTAATGTAACATTTGCTACCAAAGACTCTGAAATACTTCACAGTGGAAGTGATGCCAAACCAGAGTTCATAAGGGGTCTTATCAGTATTGTTTCTAATTTGTACTCGATTAAGAGTATAGATAGCCATGCTTACAACTTCTCTCCAATAGATCTGAGGAACATTTGCTTCCATCATCATAGTTCTAGATGCTTCCTAAATGGTCCGGTTCTTTCTCTCTACTACTCCATTCTGCTGTGGAGTCCTTGGAGCAGACAACTGTCTTTTTATCCCATGTTTCTCGCAGAATTCTATGAACTCTCCAGATGTGAATTCTCCACCTCTATTAGACCTGAGACATTTTATGTTTAATCTGGTTTCATTCTCTACCATAGCTTTGAATATTTTGAATTTCTCAAGAGCCTCATATTTTTCTCTCAGAAAAGTCACCCACATCATCCGAGAGTGGTCATCAATTAATAACATGAAGTATCTATCACCTTGCAAACTCCTGATTCTTTCTAGTCCGCATAGATCAGTATGTTCTAAGTCCAACAATCCAATAGAAGATTGTTCCTTACTTTTGAATGTGACTCTACTCTATTTACCCAACTTACATTCTTTGCACAAACTATTAGAGGGTTTCACCAGTCTTGGAAGATCTCTTACAGCCTGAGTGTTTCTTATTTTGATGATATTATCAAAATTCACATGACACATTCTCCTATGCCACAACCAACTTTGATCAATTTGAACAAATAAACAACTTTTTCCAGTGCCAACCAAGTGGAAGATGTTACCTTTTGTTTGTGTACCAGATGCAATCTCTATACCAGAACTTTCGAAGATCTTACATTTTCCATTTTTGAATCAGAGATCATAGCCTTTGTCCACTAACTATCCAACACTAAGAAGATTGTGCTTTAGACCTTCAACATATAGCACATCACTGGTTTTGTTCTTTCCATCAAAATAAATAGTTCCTCTACCTCTAATTTTGCCAGTAGAATTATCACCAAATTTTACAACTCCTCCTTCATATCTTTCTAAATCTATAAACTTATTTTTGTCACCTGTCATATAGTGTGAGCATCCACTGTCAATGACCCAATCATGCTTTTCTTCAACTTGGGCAGCCAGAGCTTTTTCTATCATTTTATGATTGACAGATTCAGAGGGCATTGGATCTTCTTCCTTGATGGCAATAAACACCCAGTCACTTCCAGATTTGTTTCCTGTCTCTGATTCATCATCTGTTACTCCTTCATCATCATCATCTTCATGAACATAGTAACACTTCTTTTGAAATCTTGATCTATTGGGGTTTGGCCTAGAAAATCTTTTCGGACACCTTGAGGCAAAATGACCAATCTTATTGTAGTTAAAACATTTGAAAGGCAATTTTTCTTCATACTTATTGGATCCTCTTGGCAGTCTTTTTGCAATGAGGGCCTCAAGTTGTTCAGCGTCTACTTCATCCTCTTCCAGATCTTTTCTTTCTTTCTCATACCAAGATGATTTTCTTAAGGATCTTTCTCCTAGATCATATCTTTGTTTGTCTTTTGTACAGGTACTAGCTTTGAATGCAGATTCAGTCTTGGGAAGTGCATCACCAAACTTAGCTAACTCAAATGCAGATATCTTACCAACCAATTGATCCCTTGTGATAGTTGTTAAGGATCTACTTTCCTCAATAGCAACAACTTTATGTTTATAAGCATGAGGTAAGGATCTGAGAACCTTAGCAACAATTTCATCTTCATCCAGAACTCCACTAGCACATCTAATGCCACAAACAAGTTCATTTAATTTTGTCATGTAAGAAGTGATATTCTCATCTTCACTCATCTTCAGGTTTTCAAACTTTCCTTTCAGACTCTGTAGCTTGGCACATTTAACATACTTGTCTCCTTCATGCAAAAGTTCCAATTTTTCCCAAATCTCATATGCAGTTTTTAGATCAATAACATTTGTCAGCTTTGAATCAGATAAGGCACTTAGTAGAGCTTCTTTGGCCTGAAGATTGTTTTCAGCATCTCTGATTTCATCTATGGTTCCAGACCATTCTGAGGAGGAACATACTTCTTTGAAGCCATGATCCAATAGTGCATTCCCATACATTGCAAGTGGCATTCCATGCAGCTTTTCCAAGGAGTGTAATTGGTTCCATCAAACCTCAAACTATCTTTCTTGTAGGAAGACATCCTGGATCTCCTCAAGAGGTTAAGCCTTTTTAGAGGAACTAAGCTCTGATACCAATTGTTAGAATCAAGACAAACAACTGAGAGGGGGGGTGAATCAGTTGTCACAAAAACTTCCTCTTATTAATCACTTAAATCCTTCTTCTAAGTCAGTAGTAAAATAATAAATCAATCATGGAAACATAATCCAATCATTCAAGAGTAGAAACACATTAACACATATGACACCAAAATTTTAACATGGAAAACCCGGTTAAGGGAAAAAACCACAGGGTGACTAACCCAAGATCATTTTCTTTGTTAAAAGAATAAAAGGAACAAAATGGCACATGCCAATTAGGGCTCACTTCCCGAGCACACTTCTCACAAGAGGTCCATTGCCTACAGGAGACACACTGTCTACAGAATAATAAATATTACATACTTGAACTGAAGAATAGCATCTTCACCATGCTTGAGTCAGTTCCATTTAAGCTCAAAACTTTTGCTTTGCCTTTTGCTCTTCTCCTCTCTACCACTCTCTCATCTTCGCCATGACACTTTTGAAATGACTTCACAACTCTTATTTATACAAGACATCAACTTTGGGATAATCATCAAAATCAACAAACTTTACAGAGCACATAAACAAATACAACTTAATTTATTACAAAAGACTTCATGCAAATCACCACACTGTCAGCCACATATATTTGGGACTCAAATCTTCTTTGAGGAACACACCATCCTTCTCATTACATCTTCAAGATCATCCACAAGATGTGTAAATCATTCGGTCAGCTAAACTTAAGAAGAACATCATCACCCAGAAGTAATTCTTTAATTACGAGCTCAATCTCCAATACGGACCACCAACATGAACTGGACACAATCTAGAGACCTCCACAAGCTTTCCTTAATCACCAAGAACATCCACACTACTTCTACTTACTAAAATCATTCTTTCCTTTATCTGGAACCTCAAGAACACAGTCTGTCATTACTGTCATATTGGACTAGATGCTTGCGGACCTACAATCCATGAACCATTTGAGTTGTCAATCCACATTGACTTCCTAAACACTCCACCAAATCCATAGAACAAGATATTTCATTTTCAGATCTCACTGGACCTATTTGTGTCGCTCTGTCACTTCTAAAAATCTATCAGAACCGGTTTTACTGATATGGCCATAACTTCTTCAAATCTTCATGCAGACCTCTCAAATCTTCACTGGATCACCTGTAGACACGTATCTACAAACCCTTTGATTTGCATCCTCTGATCTGTATCTTAGCTAGGATCTTCACTTCATAGACCTTCACTATCTTCACTATTCTTCTCTGTTTCTGATAGGACTAATTTTCTCAATATCCTTAGCACATAGTTCATCCAATCCTTGACATCAATGCAACAGGAGTATGTTGACATCAATGACAACACCGGTTAGGCCCATACTTGCGACAATCCTAAGTTTTCTTGTAGGTTATAAGGCTTAATAAAGTGTATTTCACAGCATCACAATGCATATCACATGGCATCATCATCCCCCTGTGCGGCTGCGACAAGGTGACACCCATCAAAGGATCTAACCTTACGTCCCTTTATTTTGGTAATCTTACATTAGCCAACTGTATGCTGCCAAGTGTCAGTATAAAAGTGGTCTGAAGGAAAGTTTTAATCTAACGGTTGCGCATCATCTCAAGGGTATCTTGCTAGGAAGGAATCTTCGCTGCGTGGTCATGAGATGGTGACATGTGGCACCATCTTATGAAGGAAGTCAAATGCAAATGAATGATGGATGCATGGAGGCTTTATGACACCCATGCAGGGTAGGTTAATTGGTGGCCCACTTCCGACTGCGATGCCATGAAGTAATGCCACATGTCCAAGCTAGACAAAAGTGATGTGCTTAGTGAGGGATGTACATCTGATGTGGCTTGTCCTAATTGGTCAAGGACTTTTCAACTATGATGACTGAGATTTTCAAATCTCACAGGTAAATGACGGCCATGGATCTTGTAGGAATGAACTCAAATCAATGGTGCAGATTTAAACTTTTGTGATGAACGTTGAAGGTGCCCTATGACATGAATGAAAGGTTAAGGCTAAAGCTACCTCCATTAATGCCTCAGAAGCTATGCTACAAAGCTTAAAAGGAAGAAAAGTTAGGGCCTTTTGCACCATTTCTCCAAGAACAAATAGAATTTAGGCGTACAGTGGATTCTCAAGCGAGGAAAGGATGAATTCTAAACTTCTGCAAGCATAAACTAGTAAGTTCATTCTGTCCTCCTGTGCCCGACATATTTTAAGTTTATTTCCTCAGGAGATAGAAAATTACCTATATAAGAAATCCTAGCTTGTTACAATCAGTTTGAAAATGAGCCAAGCTAGTCAAGCCTCCACTTCTAAGCACAGCTTAGATGATGGCCTTATGGTCCAACTCCTAGGTTCTGCTAGAAAAGCCCTAAATCTGCATGGTCTCGGTGGACCAGATGATAAGTTCCTTGATTTTTGTTAAACTGTAGAGATGCCAGACTAGCTGTTCCTGGTTGGGTCTTGTTTGAACACTTGTACAAAAGAATGGATTATAAGGCCCCCATCTACCATGCTTGGTGATTTGATTTGGTCAAGCTCTTCTGCCCTAACGTATTCCCTAATCATGACCTGCTGAGGGAAATAGCACTGAGATATGATCCTCAGACAAGGATAGTCTTAGCAGGGAATGGCACAAAGATTATCAAACTCACAAAGAGGTACATTGCCACTGTATTTAACCTAAACCCTACAGCTAATAATCCATTTGACCTGGATGCATTGAAGAAGAAATATAAAATTGTCAAGCGTTCCTATAGAGATTTTAACTTGGCCAAGCATAGGCCAAGAGGAGTGGATGGTAAATTGGTGAAGATCTTGGATAGTGAACATGAGCCTTTCCAATGCAAACTGTTCATGCACTATTTTATCAGAACATATCACAGTTTGTGCCAGGTGCTAGGCAGGGATGCCTCAAACAAAACGCCCATCTCCCTAACAATGATGGCAGTAGATATCCAGAGTCAAGAGACTAAGGAACCATATGACTATGCCTCCTACATTGCAAATAAAATGCACAAATACATGATAAAAATTAAGAGCAAATTATTTACTACGGATGCCCATGTCGAATTCACATGGTATTCCATGCTATGGCACATGCTTCTATTTGCTTTGTCTAGAATGTGGCACCAGAACCTACATGTCAGAATGGTAGATGCACAAGGGAATATGTTGCCAGTACAACTGTGGACATGCATGATTGATATGAATTGTACTAGTGCTGATTATATAACTTTTGAGGAATATTTTGAGGAGGATTCTTGGTTTCTTGGAGCCAGAAGGAGAGAGGCTACACCTAGATGTGTTGGATTTATTGAGACCTTTGGAAAGGACCCCTCACTTGGGGATTAATCATAACTGGGATGATTGGTTTTATCATGAGCACACTACTTGCATCAGGGTCTATGGGTGTGAGGCCCCACCCCACAGTTTGCCTAAGTATGTACCTACAAGAATTGCATTCTTGGAAATCATTAGGCAGTTGATTGAATCAGATAAGGAGCACCTGAGGAAGCATAAGAAAGGCTCATTTTTTCCCACCTCCCTTAGATTTAGTGATTTTCTGATAGCTGATAGAAGTGGGTTGGATCATATCAATTCAGTGTTGTAGTGCTATGGAATGTATTTGGAGCAGCCATGAATTTTTGACCCCGAGGGTTTCATTAACAGGGTAAGGGTCAACAAGTAGAGGCCAAGATACATCCACCAGGTTGACCTTAATGAGGATCCTATCAAAAATTGCTTCACAATGGATGATGTCCATCACTTGAGGATCAAGTGGGACATAATAATGATAGGAGAAAGAATGAGTAAAAATGTGAATGTTGCATATCAGGGTGCCTTCGCAGAAGTGCAAGACCCCATACAAAGAATTTAGAAAATGTTGGATAATGCAGAGAAACTAATTGCTACTGCTCCTGCAGGAGAAGAAAGACCCTCCTATCAACTTGACAGTTCAAGGAGAGGATATGATGTGAAAAGAGAATCAGCTACCCCTCCCCCTACCAAAAGAGCAAAGATTATTGACTTAGAAAATCTAGAGGAAATTGAAGTAGTGGATTTAGAGGGAGAGGCAAAAGAACAGGTGCAGGAAGCTGCCCATCAGGTGAATTCACCTAACAGAGTAAGGCCCTATTCATCCCCTGAAAATAGGGCAATGAGGACAATTAGAAGCCATAATATAGATATAATGGCTTGTAATAAATTTTTAGAGGATGATGAATTCATAAACACTCTTGAATTCAAGAGTTATGTGTTGAAAGTAAGAAGTGGGGAGTTTCAAAAAAGGATTGAGGATGCTAAGAGTGGAGCTGACTCCTCTGAGTATAAGGCCATCACCCAAAGGGTGTTGAAAGAGGTTAATCAGGCCATTAGCACAATGACTTCAGATGAGGGAAGGGCACTAGTTGCCAAAAATAATATCTTGCTCCTCCCTTGTTGGACTTTATCAGATGCAATTGCATTTTACACAATAACAGGGAAGATTCTAATATGACAAATGAACAAGTAGAGAAGGCTCTCTCTGGTACAACCTTCAATCTCGGGTTTGAAACATTAGCAATATGGGCTCTAGCCCCAAATAATAATAAGCCTAGGATTGGTTTGGGGGAATTGGTAAGAGATGTAATAATCAAGCTTGGGTATCTAACACCCCTACCCCCCAGGCTACAAGTTTGAATGTACAAACTGCATAATTTGCTGAGGCAGTCACAAACAAGTTGCATAAAGAATATGATGAGCTGCTATTAAAGTACACATAAGCAATTGCAGAGCTCAATATGTGTAAGGAGAAGCTATCATTAGGGGCTGGTACTACCACACTCCCACCTGTGATCCCAACATTAGAGACATTTCCTGTTGATACAGAGCCTCTCTTGACTGAAATCAGAGAACTGAAGGAGGAGATGAAGAGATTGAAAGAGGAAAATAAAGGTTCATTCAAAGAGATAGTCAGTAATTTGATAAATCACCGAGTGACTAAAATTGTGGCAAGGATGGATGAGACATGGAAGTCTCATAATGATTTAAAGGTTACATTGGATAAACATGAACATTATAAAGAATGTCTTAAGGCAATGCAGATGTCGTGGCTGCCAAGGACTGGTGAATTAAGAGACTTAATCATATGTGCAAGGTATGATGTACAAGCACCACTAGAGATGAAGCTAACCCTTGAAATGCTAGAAATTTTTGAAGGGGTTGTAGCTTTCCAATTAAAATTGGATAAAGTGCTTGGTCAAAAGAAGCAGTTTATGGAGAAAATAGATAAGAGGATAATGCCTAGCATTATGGAGGTTGATGGGCAAGTCAAAAGCCTTGACAAGTGGAAGGCTGACTTCAATGACAATGCCAGCCAGCTCATTTCTACTTATTGCACTGATGGGGACCCCAAGCTGGTAGTTTTAAACTCAACTTTGGAGAAGTTGCATGTTTTGGCAATAAATTTTGAGTTGTTATGTAAGGAAATGAAGATTTTGATGGATGCAAGGTACACATGACACATTGGCAAGATTTCAAAGGTAATTACATTCCAATGGCCATCAGAAAGGTCATATGCTGAGTGGGTAGAGAGATACAGATAGATGTACCTGAAGCAAATAATTAACTACTCCTCCTCTGCATTTATGTGGTCAGGCTCCTCAAGTCAATTACGTCCCATGTGACATATTGCTTTTTATCTTTCTCTTGGCTCAATGTAGTAAATGCCTATATGTCCTTGAGCGGCAATCTGTAATGAATTTTTCACCAAACCAACATATGTAATGAATGCTGGGCGCCAGGTTCTATGTTTATAAAGAGTTGGTTGCCTCTCTTTGTAGGTTGTTAGAAGTTTTGGAATTTTGAGGAGTAAAGCTAATACACAATTTTGGCCAGTTGTTCTCTCTATGGTCTTGTGAGTTCTATTTTAATGTATGTATTTTCATAAGCCATTTATTAGTTTTAGGTTGAAATATATGAATAATGTTGTAGTGCATGTGTTTTATTAACTGTATTCATTGTTATCTACAATCTCCTTTTGAATTAAGTAGCCAAGGGTTACCAAAGTTCTTCAATGCACATTTGTTGTAATGCATGTTTTATTTTTTACTTTTGTTTAAGGAACAGACTAAATGTTTTAAGTCAAATATGGAGGGGAATGTCTGATAACAAGGATATTTATAAGAAAAGTTAATGGAAATACTCAATCTTGGGAGTTCTCTATAAAGTAGGAACTAAATAACCCTCTAAAACTTATATGTTCATTTGCTTTATGGAAGTTTATGACATGTTTTTAGTTGGACTCCATGCCCTTGGATAGGCACCAACCATAGACCTGCATTAAATTATGAATCAAACCCTAATCTGACAACCACACACACAAACATAAAATCAAATCTGCTCCAAACGTCAAACTATAGGATAGTAGGAAGGTAAGTGCAGGAAGATGGGGGGCCAAAAAGGGGTCTTAAGTGGCCACTTTTTTTCTGAAATCAGGAAATATTGGCCTTGGATGAGAAATTGAGCATAGTTACACTCAAAATTCGGAGATGCAACCAAAACAATGTTCGTAGTGCTCCGAGTCTACTTTCTAAACTACTATTTTGTTTTGAAAATGCCATAGATTAAGGGGTTCAAAAGAGGGAGCCACAAAAATTGGTGTTGTTTTTGTCAAAAAAACATAACATAGCATGTTTTGTGGCTCCCTCAAAAGGTCAACTTTTTTTTGGTATTTTTAAAATCGCTTCAGTGAGAAATTAGCTAATAGCATGTAGTTTATGCCCGATTTTTTTGATAATTTTTTGATGAATATTTGATTTTTTACTAATTTTCAAAGTGGACACATCCTAAAAAATAGAATTTTGGCTGTGCTACCCCTATAAATTTTGAAAACTAATTGAAAATCATTTTTTTATTTTTTTAATATTTGTAGAATGGAGTCTAGTTTCTAAATATGTAATTTTTTTGAAATTTGAATGAATAGTTATTTTACAATGAAAAAAAGACCAGACAGTGGTTTTTGCCTAAAAACGGACACACAAACAAAAGAAATTAAAGATGAAAGGCTTAACATTGTTAAAACGTGAAAAAAATCACATTGTCAAATAGCTAAGAGAAAGCCTAACATTACCCATGTGTTTGATTTGTTTGACCCTGAAACACGTGCAAATCTGAGGGTTAGCACGAATGAAATTATGTGAAATTTTGAAGAATATAGAAAAACACGTCTGTGACTGTTCATAAGGCACTCCAAGCCTTTGGGTTGGAAATCCAAAGCAAATCCCAAGCCCAAGGCTTGGGATTCCCAAAGCAAGACATAATGCGCTCGCATTATGTTTTGCTTTGCATTTTTCCTTTCCCGCAAGTCTGTTGTTTGTCATGTTTGACATAACGTGAGCGTGTTATAACACACTCACGTTATGTTCCCCTTAATTTTTTTTACGTTCAAGGCTAATAGTCATGAGGGTTAAGGGATAAGGGATAGAGTTGGAGGGTTTAGGGATAAGGGATTAGAGTTTAAGGTATAGTATCGAGTCCGTTGAGGGTCTTGGAATAGGGATAGTGTTTAGGGTTTAGGGATGAGGGATGACAGATTAGGGTTGAGGGTTTAGGGTTTAGGGATAGGGTTGAGGGTCGAGGGATCAGAGTTAAGGGTTGAGGGATTAGGGTTTGATGTTGAGGGTTGAGGGTTGAGGGTTGAGGTTCGAGGGTCAAGGGTTTAGGGATAGGGTTGAGGGTTGAGGAATTATGGTTAAAGTAGAGTGTAGAGGGTATAAGGATTAGGGATAGGGTTAGAGGGTTTAGGGATAAGGGATTAGGGTTTAAGGTATAGTATCAAGTCTGTTGAGGGTTTAGGAATAGGGATAGCATTTAGGATTTAGGGATGAGGGATTAGAGTTGAGGGATGATGGATTAGGGTTGAGGGTTGAGGGATTAGGGTTTAGGGATAAGGTTTAGGGTTAAGGGTTGAGGGATTAGGGTTTAAGGTATAGTGTTGAGGGTTGAGGGTTTAGGATTAGGGTTTAGGGTTGACGGATTAGCATTTAATGTCAAGGTTAGGGTTAGAGTGTTGAGGGTAGAGGGATTAGGGATAGGGTTTAGGGTTGAAGGTTTAAGGATTGAGGGTTGAGGCTTTAGGGATGAGGGTTTAAGGCTTAAGATATAGTGTCAAGTGTTGAGGGTGTAGGGATAGGGTTTAAGTTTTAAGGGTTAAGGGTTGAGGGATAGGGATTAGGGTTTAAGGTATAGTGTTGAGGGTCAAGGGATCAGAGTTAAGGGTTGAGGGATTAGGGTTTGATGTTGAGGGTTGAGGGTTGAGGTTTGAGGGTCAAGGGTTTAGGGATAGGGTTGAGGGTCGAGGAATTAGGGTTAAAGTAGAGTGTGGAGGGTATAAGGATTAGGGATAGGGTTGGAGGGTTTAGGGATAAAGGATTAGGCTTTAAGGTATAGTATTGAGTCTGTTGAGGGTTTAGGAATAGGGATAGCATTTAGGGTTTAGGGATGAGGGATTAGAGTTGAGGGATGATGGATTAGGGTTGAGGGTTGAGGGATTAGGGTTTAGGGATAAGGTTTAGTGTTGAGGGCTGAGGGATTAGGGTTTAAGGTATAGTGTTGAGGGTTTAGGGATAGGGTTTAGGGTTGAGGGATTAGAGTGAAGGGTTGAGGGATTAGGATTTGACATTGAGGGTTGAGGGTTTATGGTTTAGGGTTTAGGGTTAGGGTTGAGAGATGAGGGATTAGAGTTAAGGGTTGAGGGATTAGGGTTTGAAGTTGAGGGTTGAGGGTTGAGGTTCGAGGGTCAAGGGTTTAGGGATAGGGTTGAGGTTGAAGGGATTAGGGTTAAAGTAGAGTGTGGAGGGTGTAAGGATTAGGGATAGGGTTGGAGGGTTTAGGGATAAGGGATTAGAGTTTAAGGTATAGTATCAAGTCTGTTGAGGGTTTAGGAATAGGGATAGCATTTAGGGTTTAGGGATGAGGGATTAGAGTTGAGGGATGACGGATTAGGGTTGAGGGTTAAGGGATTAGGGTTTAGGGTTGAGGGCTGAGGGATTAGGGTTTAAGGTATAGTGTTGAGGGTTTAGCGATAGGGTATAGGGTTGAGGGATTAGAGTGAAGGGTTGAGGGATTAGGATTTGATGTTGAGGGTTAAGGGTTTAGGGTTTAGTGTTTAGGGTTAGGGTTGAGAGATGAGGGATCAAAGTTAAGGGTTGAGGGATTAGGGTTTGACGTCGAGGGTTGAGGGTTGAGGTTCGAGGGTCAAGGTTTTAGGGATAGGGTTGAGGTTGAAGGGATTAGGGTTAAAGTAGAGTGTGGAGGGTCTAAGGATTAGGGATAGGGTTGGAGGGTTTAGGGATAAGGGATTAGAGTTTAAGGTATAGTATCGAGTCCGTTGAGGGTTTAGGAATAGGGATAGCATTTAGGGTTTAGGGATGAGGGATTAGAGTTGAGGGATGAGGGATTAGGGTTGAGGGTTGAGGGATTAGGGTTTAGGGATAAGGTTTAGGGTTGAGGGTTGAGGGATTAGGGTTTAAGGTATAGTGTTGAGGGTTGATGGTTTAGGGATAGGGTTTAGGTTTGAGGGATTAGTAGGGTTGATGAATTAGGGTTTAATGTTGAGAGTTGAGGGTTGAGGGTTGAGGGTTGAGGGTTGAGGTTGAGGGATAGGGTTAATGGTCAAGGGATTAGGGTTAAATAAGAGTGTCGAGGGTAGAGGGATTAGGGTTTAAGGTATAGTATCGAGCCTGTTGAGGGTCTAGGAATAGGGATAGCATTTAGGGTTTAGGAATGAGGGATTAGAGTTGAGGGATGACAGATGACAGAGTAGGGTTGAGGGTTGAGGGATTAGGGTTTAGGGACAAGGTTTAGGGTTAGGATTGAGGGATTAGGGTTTAAGGTATAGTGTTGAGGGTTTAGGGATAGGGTTTAGGGTTGAGGGATTAGAGTGAAGGGTTCAGGAATTAGAATTTGACGTTGAGGGTTGAGGGTTTAGGGATAGGGTTGAGGGTCAAGGGATCAGAGTTAAGGGTTGAGGGATTAGGGTTTGATGTTGAGGGTTGAGGGTTGAGGGTCGAGGAATTAGGGTTAAAGTAGAGTGTGGAGGGTATAAGGATTAGGGATAGGGTTTGAGGGTTTAGGGATAAGGGATTAGGGTTTAAGGTATAGTATCGAGTCTGTTGTGGGTTTAGGAATAGGGATAGCATTTAGGGTTTAGGGATGAGGGATTAGAGTTGAGGGATGACGGATTAGGGTGAGGGTTGAGGGATTAGGGTTTAGGGATAAGGTTTAGGGTTGAGGGCTGAGGGATTAGGGTTTAAGGTATAGTGTCGAGGGTTTAGGGATAGGGTTTAGGGTTGAGGGATTAGAGTGAAGGGTTGAGGGTTGAGGGTTGAGGGTTTAGAGTTTAGGGCTAGGGTTGAGAAATGAGGGATCAGAGTTAAGGGTTGAGGGATTAGGGTTTGACGTCGAGGGTTGAGGGTTGAGGTTCGAGGGTCAAGGGTTTAGGGATAGGGTTGAGGTTGAAGGGATTAGGGTTAAAGTAGAGTGTGGAGGGTGTAAGGATTAGGGATAGGGTTGGAGGGTTTAGGGATAAGGGATTAGAGTTTAAGGTATAGTATCGAGTCCATTGAGGGTTTAGGAATAGGGATAGCATTTAGGGTTTAGTGATGAGGGATTAGAGTTGAGGGATGAGGGATTAGGGTTGAGGGTTGAGGGATTAGGGTTTAGGGATAAGGTTTAGGGTTTAGGGTTGAGGGATTAGGGTTTAAGGTATAGTGTTGAGGGTTGATGGTTTAGGGATAGGGTTTAGGTTTGAGGGATTAGGGTTTAGGGTTGATGAATTAGGGTTTAATGTTGAGATTTGAGGGTTAAGGGTTGAGGGTTGAGGGTTGAGGGTTGAGGTTGAGGGATAGGGTTAATGGTCAAGGGATTAGGGTTAAATAAGAGTGTCGAGGGTAGAGGGATTAGGGTTTAAGGTATAGTATCGAGCCTGTTGAGGGTCTAGGAATAGGGATAGCGTTTAGGGTTTAGGCATGAGGGATTAGAGTTGAGTGATGACGGATGACAGATTAGGGTTGAGGGTTGAGGGATTAGGGTTTAGGGTTAGGGTTGAGGAATTAGGGTTTAAGGTATAGTGTTGAGGGTTTAGGGATAGGGTTTAGGGTTGAGGGATTAGAGTGAAGGGTTGAGGGATTAGAATTTGATGTTGAGGGTTGAGGGTTTAGCGTTGAGGGTTTAGGGATAGGGTTGAGGGTCGAGGAATCAGAGTTAAGGGTTGAGGGATTAGGGTTTGACATTGAGGGTTGAGGGTTGAGGTTCGAGGGTCAAGGGTTTAGGGATAGGGTTGAGGGTCGAGGAATTAGGGTGAAAGTAGAGTGTGGAAGGTATAAGGATTAGGGATAGGGTTGGAGGGTTTAGGGATAAGGGATTAGAGTTTAAGCTATAGTATTGAGTCTGTTGAGGGTTTAGGAATAGGGATAGCATTTAGGGTATAGGGATGAGGGATTAGAGTTGAGGGATGATGGATTAGGGTTGAGGGTTGAGGATTAGGGTTTAGGGATAAGGTTTAGGGTTTAGGGTTGAGGGATTAGGGTTTAAGGTATAGTGTCGAGGGTTGAGGGTTTAGGATTAGGGTTTAGGGTTGACGGATTAGCATTTAATGTCGAGGTTAGGGTTAGAGTGTCAAGGGTAGAGGGATTAGGGATAGGGTTTAGGGTTGAAGGTTTAAGGATTGAGGGTTGAGGCTTTAGGGATGAGGGTTTAAGGCTTAAGATATAGTGTCAAGTGTTGAGGGTGTAGGGATAGGGTTTAAATTTTAAGGGTTAAGGGGTGAGGGATAGGGATTAGGGTTTAAGGTATAGTGTTGAGTGTTAGGGATAAGGGATTAGGGTTTAAGGTATAGTATCGAGTCTGTTGAGGGTTTAGGAATAGGGATAGCATTTAGGGTTTAGGGATGAGGGATTAGAGTTGAGGGATGACGGATTAGGGTTGAGGGTTGAGGGTTTAGGGTTTAGGGATAAGGTTTAGGGTTGAGGGCTAAGGTATTAGGGTTTAAGGTATAGTGTTGAGGGTTTAGGGATAGGGTTTAAGGTTGAGGGATTAGAGTGAAGGGTTAAGGGATTAGGATTTGACATTGAGGGTTGAGGGTTTAGGGTTAGGGTTAAGAGATGAGGGATCAGAGTTAAGGGTTAAGGGATTAGGGTTTGACATCAAGGGTTGAGGTTTGAGGTTCGAGGGTCAAGGGTTTAGGGATAGGGTTGAGGTTGAAGGGATTAGGGTTAAAGTAGAGTGTGGAGGTTGTAAGGATTAGGGATAGGGTTGGAGGGTTTAGGGATAAGGGATTAGGGTTTAAGGTATAGTATCGAGTCTGTTGAGGGTTTAGGAATAGGGATAGCATTTAGGGTTTAGGGATGAGGGATTAGAGTTGAGGGATGGGGGATTAGGGTTGAGGGTTGAGGGATTAGGGTTTAGGGTTAAGGTTTAGGGTTGAGGGTTGAGGTTGAGGGATAGGGTTAATGGTCAAGGGATTAGGGTTAAATAAGAGTGTCGAGGGTAGAGGGATTAGGGTTTAAGGTATAGTATCGAGCCTGTTGAGGGTCTAGGAATAGGGATAGCGTTTAGGGTTTAGGAATGAGGGATTAGAGTTGAGGGATGACGAATGACAGATTAGGGTTGAGGGTTGAGGGATTAGTGTTTAGGGACAAGGTTTAGGGTTAGGGTTGAGGGATTAGGGTTTAAGGTATAGTGTTGAGGGTTTAGGGATAGGGTTTAGGGTTGAGGGATTAGAGTGAAGGGTTGAGGGATTAGAATTTGATGTTGAGGGTTGAGGGTTTAGGGATAGGGTTGAGGGTCGAGGGATCAGAGTTAAGGGTTGAGGGATTAGGGTTTGACATTGAGGGTTGAGGGTTGAGGTTCGAGGGTCAAGGGTTTAGGGATAGGGTTGAGGGTCAAGGAATTAGGGTTGAAGTAGAGTGTGGAGGGTATAAGGATTAGGGATAGGGTTGGAGGGTTTTTGGATAAGGGATTGGGGTTTAAGGTATAGTATTGAGTTTGTTGAGGGTTTAGGAATAGGGATAGCATTTAGGGTTTAGGGATGAGGGATTAGAGTTGAGGGATGACGGATTAGGGTGAGGGTTGAGGGATTAGGGTTTAGGGATAAGGTTTAGGGTTGAGGGCTGAGGGATTAGGGTTTAAGGTATAGTGTCGAGGGTTGAGGGTTTAGGATTAGGGTTTAGGGTTGATGGATTAGCATTTAATGTCGAGGTTAGGGTTAGAGTGTTGAGGGTAGAGGGATTAGGGATAGGGTTTAGTGTTGAAGGTTTAAGGATTGAGGGTTGAGGCTTTAGGGATGAGGGTTTAAAGCTTAAGATATACTGTCAAGTGTTGAGGGTGTAGGGATAGGGTATAAATTTTAAGGGTTAAGGGTTGAGGGATAGGGATTAGGGTTTAAGGTATAGTGTTGAGGGTTGATGGTTTAGGGATAGGGTTTAGGTTTGAGGCATTAGGGTTTAGGGTTGATGAATTAGGGTTTAATGTTGAGAGTTGAGGGTTGAGGGTTGAGGGTTGAGGGTCTAGTATAGCATTTGGGGTTTAGTATCGAGTCTGTTGAGGGTTTAGGAATAGGGATAGGGGTTAGGGTTTAAGGTATAGGATTGAGGGTTGAGGCTTTAGGGATGAGGGTTTAAGGCTTAAGATATAGTGTCAAGTGTTGAGGGTGTAGGGATAGGGTTTAAATTTTAAGGGTTAAGGGTTGAGGGATAGGGTTGTGGTTCAAGGGATTAGGGTTAAAGTAGAGTGTGGAGGGTGGAAGGATTAGGGATAGGGTTGGAGGGTTTAGGGATAAGGGATTACAGTTTAAGGTATAGTATCGAGTCTGTTGAGGGTGTAGGATTAGGGGTAGCATTTAGGGTTTAGGGATGAGGGATTAGAGTTGAGGGATGACAGATTAGGGTTGAGGGATTATGACTTGATGTTGAGGGTTGAGGGTTTAGCGATAGGGTTGAGGGTTGAGGGATTAGAGTGAAGGGTTGAGGGATTAGGGATCAATGCAAAGGATGTGATGAATCTATAGCAGGACAAAACGCGAGCGTGTTATAGTGCGAGTGCGTTATAATGCGCTTGCATTTTGTATTTCTATTGAAACGGTAAAAAGTGGTTACCCCCGTGATCCGGGCCCACATGCTATGTTTTCTTATTGATTCTGCGCGTACTCTGACAAAAAAGAAGTGCTTTCATGCTATTGGGAAGTTCACATGCACATTTGACACATTGTACCAACTTTGCATGATCTTTCCACCACCTTTTCTGCTTTGCCAACTTGAGAAGGAGGAAATAACATAGTTTTCACACCAAGTTTGATATATATCTATTCAAGTTTCAATTTTTGTAGTGTTGCAATGTTAATTGTGATTCAATTTTAGGAATTTAACATTGTAGATTGGTTAATAGTATTGTTGTTAGTAATGATATTTAAGTGTTATTCAATTTAACATTGAAAAGGAAGCAAGTGGTGAAAAACTCAAATTGTTGAGGAGTTTGATGCAAGAAGATAAAAACACTACATAATTGGGTACTCTCTCCATTCAAATCTTCATTTTTTAGGTATGTCAAGTCTTTACATGCATGTTCTTTACATTTTCCTTATTTCAGATTGAATTACTTTATCAGGCTTTATCATACATGTTTAAAATAGACACATTCCCAATCAAGAAAGCAGCCTACAATCTCACATGATGCCATATATATTTTCTACACTTGGGCTCTTTAATAATTATGTGTAATAAACAAACCTTAACATACCATGATGTCAAACTATACAAGAATAAATCCTTACAACATAAAAAAAATACAATCCCACTATTATCTTGTATTCATTTCTTAGGAACTAATATTGGTCTCTTTATCATGCTATAGACAAATTCTCTGTCATGCCGAGGAAACGATCAAGAATTAAACCAACACAGGAAGAGATAGAAGCTAAGAATGCAAAGAAAGTAGTGGCTATGAGGGAACTTCGTGAGACAAGGAAATTGGACACAATAAATGAAGACATACCAATTGAAGAGGAACCACAACCATCACAAAGAGATATGGTATTGGTGGCACAAAGAGAATGAATACAAAAACTTCATGGTACGAGAGATTTGAATACCATAGTTGGAGACATGTCTTTTACTGCAAGTCAACATGTAGGGACACCATCTACCACATCTCAAGTTGAGAGTACATCATCACTCACATGTGATGAATGAGGTACGCCATCGTTCCCACCTCAACCTCAAGGTATGTCATCTATTCCATCTTCGATCAAAGGTATGCCATCTAACCAATCTCATTTAAATATTGATAAAATTCCTAATGTTGAGATGAATTTACCTAACTTGACACCACCTAGAAAATTGCATAGAAAGCCAAAGTATTTGATTGATATTGATGAGAATATTTTGCAGCCAATGGAAGGTAAGATTCCAAAATGCACTTGTAGAAGATATGCTAATAAGATTTGGAGATTGTTCTTTGAAAAGTTAAATGAGACTGTAAGATGTCAACTATTTGTTGAAATGATGCGAAGTATAAAGTATAGGTCTATCATGAAGATTCTTGGGTTGAGAACATCAGAGGCTTCAAGTTAAAAATCTATTGTCAAGAATCTAATGAGTGCATATGAGAGTGTGGGTAACACCTCACGCACAAAAGATAGTAATACAGCACGGCGTGTGATTACATCGACTATAGTAAGTAGTCAAATGAGGAAAGCTCGTCTCATTAGAAAGACAAGTCAAGAATTGAGAATTAATAGGACAACTTTATCAAGAGCCGTTGGAAGACGCCAAAGAATTGAGGACACTAATGCCAATGAATTATGGGCGTTCTCGGGGAGACTACCACGAAAACATAAACCAATTGTTGAAGCATTGAGATCACTAATTGAAGACTTTTGGAAGAATTACACAAGGGTATCTCTGAATCAAAGGGATGTGATAAGAAGGAGAATCGGTAGTCAAAACCGCGAGCCACATCTAAAGCATTTTTTGGATGAGACTCAAACACAATTTTATGGTAAATTTCTAGAGAAGTATCCTCAAATTAAAATTTGTCAAAGATATTTTGAATTGCTAAAACCTTTCTATGTTAAGATAAATCACACACGCACTACTTGTTGTTGTAGATTACATATTAAATTTTCTAACCATTTTGATGCTTATAGGTCGATATGTTTAGATATGCATACTAACAATGATTTGCAGGGTTGTGCCATATGTGCCCCACCAACATCTTCAAGAGACTTCATATCAAGAATTTTATGTGAAAGAGAGGAAGGTCAAATATTCTACAAGAAATTATGCTTGGATGGCACATGTCATCGTTGCAGTGGCTTGCAACATTTGCCAATATGTGAACATATGGAAATAACACATGCGGTTGGAAACGAACTAGTAGAGTTTGGCAAGTATAAAACAGTGGCATACAATACAAAAGATGGTAAAGAAGCAAAGAGGTGTGAATTAGTTATTGAAAAGATTCTAGTGTATCAGTTTATGCCTATATTTCGTGACAGCATAGTGTATGAGTATGCAAGACATGCCCATAGAGCTCGATGGTTGGACTTGCAATTCAAGTTATGCAAGGACACATTTCCAGTTGGTAGCATTGTCTCATTTGTAGACTTTACAGAGAACTACAGTCTATAGCCATAGCGTGAGGTGTAATCATAATATTACAACTCCACACATGTTTCTATATTTGTGCACATCGCATTCATTCATGTGAATGATAGTACAAAGGATGATAGAAAGATCATAAGGGAGTATAATTTCTATATTAGTGATGATCGCACGCATTCTACAGAGTTCGTGCAAGGTTGCTTTCAGGTGTTCTACAATGATTTGGCTAGAAGGGGCATATCATTCAGTCAGTATATCATATGGTCGAATAACTATGCGTCACAATTCAAGAACTCGCAGAATTTCTATTGGCTGAGTAGGAGGCATAATTTTAAAGGTATTCAACATATGTGGAACTTTTGTGAGGTCAGGCATGGAAAGAGGGAACATGATGGTGCAAGAGCATGTATCAAAAGAGCCATAGCACGAGAAGAGTTAAAGTATAAAGACAATGCAAAGTTGACAGATGCAAAATTGATTGTCGAGTGGTGTAATACTTCCATGGGTCCAGGTAATGAAGGTAAGTCTTTAGTTTGTAGATTTTTTTGGTTGATAGATGATACTAACATTGCACCATATGAGGATTGTTGTACACTGACATGATCAAATGAGATGCACTCTTTCAGAAGCTCAATTGCAGGTTCATGGAGTATCCATACACGAAAGATGTCATGCTTTTGTTCTTCCTGTACAATTCAAGTCTGGGATGAGTGCGAGTCAAAGGAGTGGGTTGACAAATGGTAGTTAAGTTATCTTAGCCCACTTGACACGTATTGACCCCCGACGGCACTGGAACTAACACAGATGGAATCGTCAGTTGACTTTGACCACATATCAGATTTAGTTCAACCATGTAATATAGGGCATGTATAAGCATCTAATTTCATCTAGTTCAACCAAGTAATGTCATCTTACTTTGTAGTGTTTTTGTAATGTTGACTAATTTCATCTAATTTGCTACACATATCAATGTAGGGCACGTATATGCAGTTATTACAGATGAAGATAATGAATAGGGAATAGATTATTACTTATGTAGTTGTGTTGAGGCCAAAAAGAAATTGGAGGCCCCTGTTATAGATGGAGAAAACATCGAATACCCTTCAGGATCAGGGGTTATTACTGGAACATGGCTTAGAAGGTACCCACATAAGAGTGTTAATATTTGGCTATTTCAAGACTTTGACACGCATCGGAAGATTCTTCATTACTCGAACCTTGTCGTGGCATCCAATGTTCATTTGATAAAGTATTGGGGTAGACCTTTGAACAAAATATTGTGGAAGGTGCATGAGTCTGACCATGAAGCAATACTTGACACAATAAAGAGTAGAGCAGACCCAGATGGTTCATTGGATTAATTTGTAAGTATTCACATTGATTTTGTAAAGTTATGTTACATTGAGTTGTAAGTATGCACATTAATTTGTAAGGTTTGTCTTTTTTTATTTCCTCCTGCATTTTTACACATATGTACACATTTTTACATCATCATGTTATGCATTTTTGGTGTCCTGCTCCTGATGCAACCAAACTCATAACTCACCCTACTTCCTCTAGACACCATTTGATGATCTCTCCAACACTCTGGATCCAGCGCGCCCAATCATGATGATGACCTATATACCATTCTCCCAAGGCACTCATACTGAATGAAAAGAAGACCAAGGGCGCCCAAGCTTAATAGACTTATTTCTTTCAATTTTGATGATCCAAACTCTTGCAATATGACATCCACTTTCATGCCTTTAGATCCTCCTTCACATATAGGGCACCAAATCAAGTTGAAAAATCTACATAAGGGCGCCAGACTGGATTAAAGGAGACATGAAATGCACCTTAGGACTCCATGCTAAGGTTTGAGCCATTAAAGTCTCTTGATATTAGGCGCTCATGATGATGAAACTTAGAGCTTTTTCCTTTCCTATGCGCTCATCTAAGATGTTTGAATGATAAGGAGCACCTCGACCTCTATAATGTACATTGGGCACCAAAATCAAGGTGATTTTAAGTCACTTTGAGTCATTTGGGGTCAGTTTGAGTCTTTGAGTCATGTTGCAAAAAAGTGTCAATGTTGTCAAGTTGCACAAAGCAACTTTTGCATTTTTGGTATCCTACTTGTGATGTGACCAAACTGACTATTCCAACATGTCCGGATGGGTACATTTACGCTAGGCATGGTCCTATTTTTCACCCAAACATGTCGAAACAGTCTGAGCTACATTGTATCGACGATATCCCTGAAGAGTCCAAAGTGCACAAAGGTAGCAATCTTTGATGAGATGTTACTCAAAAACTGTGTCACTTAGAAACATTCCATCTAAGGCAATGCGATCACATAAAGTGCCTCTACAATAACCTCTCTCATTTTTTTATATCTCTGAGGCATTTGCCCATGGTGAAAGGTTTTTTGCTGCCCCAAAAATCGTTAGAAGGAGGCAGTGTAAAGTTGCAAAGGGGTGTAACTTTCATCCTGCTCCTGATGCAACCAAACTGACTATTCCAACACGTCTGAATGGGTACATTTACGCTAGGCATGGTCCTATTTTTCACCATGATATCCCTAAAGAGTCCAAAGTGTAAAAAGGAAGCAATCTTTGACGAGATGTTACTCAAAAACTGTGTCACTTAGAAATATTTTGTCTAAGGCAACACGATCACATAAAGTGCCTCTACAATAACCTCTCTCAGTTTTTTATATCTCTGAGGCATTTGCCTGTGGTGAAAGGTTTTCTGCTACCCCAAAAATCGTCAGAAGGAGGCAGTGTAAAGTTGCAAAGGGGTGTAACTTTTGTCCTGCTCCTGATGCAACCAAACGGACTATTCTAATGTGTCTGAATGGGTACATTTACATTAGGCATAGTCCTATTTTTCACCCAAACATGTCGAAACAATTTGAGCTACATTGTACCGACGATATCCCTAAAGAGTCCAAAGTGCAAAAAGGCAGCAATCTTTGACGAGATGTTACTCAAAAACTATGTCACTTAGAAACATTCTATCTAAGGCAACACGATCATGTAGAGTGCCTCTACAATAACCTCTCTCAGTTTTTTATATCTCTGAGGCATTTGCTCGTGGTGAAAGGTTTTCTGTTGCCCCAAAATCGTTAGAAGGAGGCAGTGTAAAGTTGCAAAGGGGTGTAACTTTCATCCTGCTCCTGATGCAATTAAACTGACTGTTCCAATGCATCTAAATGGGTACATTTATGCTAGGCATGGTCCTATTTTTCACCCAAACATGTCGAAATAGTCTGAGCTACATTGTACCAACGATATCCCTAAAGAGTCCAAAGTGAAAAAAGGTAGCAATCTTTGACAAGATGTTACTCAAAAACCGTGTCACTTACAAACATTCCATCTAAGGCAATGCGATCATGTAGAGTGCCTCTACAATAACCTCTCTCAGTTTTTTATATCTCTGAGACATTTGCCCGTGGTGAAAGGTTTTCTACTGCCCCAAAAATCGTCAGAAGGAGGCAGTGTATTAAGTCAGGATGAAAGCCTATTCACTCTAGGCGCCTGTTGTGACCAAATCACACATCATGCTAGAGAATCCCAAACATGTGCCTTGAACAAGTGATGCTACAAGTGGTGAACAAAATGGGCGCCTTGAAGAATTGAGCCCTCCAAGACATCTTGCAATGCCTAAAAGTCCAAAATTTACATAAGTGAGTTAAGGCGCCATTTTCCATCTCCATAGCCTCCTTTGAGCGCCTTAACATGGAGTGAATGTTTTAGTCTATGAAAGCTTGCGCCTAAAGAATATAACAACCCCTTGAGTCACTAGGATGAACTAAGTTAACAAAATGAACTTCATTGAGGGAGGTGCACTTGTGCATCTAGACAACTCCAGTTTAGCGCCTGAGAAAAAGCATGTTTAGAGACACCCCTCGAATGAACCCTCTAGAACCAATAACCATAGCTCAAGATCCATAACCATGAGAAGATAAAGCATTAAAAAAATTCATCTAAAGGATGGGAAATACCTCTTAGATGATAGTCTGCTGAGTAGACCAAGAGTGGGGAATGAGAATGCTCGTCGAAGATACACCAAGCCACAATGACTCTCTCCAATAAGAATCTTCTCTAGGTCCATAATTAACTCACGCCCATATCCAAGTGAAAGTCTCCTTGGTCTTCTTGCTAAAACCTCTAATGGGTAACCATCTCAACAAGTGTCTCTAATCCCAAGAGAACTCTAGCCTCACCCAAGTCTTGAAGTATGTATGAGAACCTACAACCAATCAATCCATGTTAAGCTCCAAATGCAACACCACATTATCATGAAGCTCCCAAGCACATGACCAATGTACTCAATACCAAGAGAACCAACAAGACCATTGTCAAAACTCCAACTACAAAATTAGGTATCCAAACATGACATCATGATCTAACATCTCCTCCTAGAAGATCACATGCACCAATACAGACATCCTAGTCTCAAGAGAACTTGTATCATGCTAATACTCTAATCTAGAATCAAGAGTCCACCAAGACACACTACCAAACACCTCTAAACCAAGGATCAACATCTACAACCACATGAAGATAACCATCTCCTAAAAATAGTAGCCAAGATGTCAAAGCACTCTCACTACAAATAATAATCATAATCCAAGAGTTTGTCCATTACACCCAGCCACTATATAAGATCATCCATCACTAGGTGACAAATACACATCACTATCAAAGCTCCCACTGAACCATGATATGAACTACACATGGCATTGTGATAACCATCTCCTAAATGAAGATCGCCATGGTCCACACACACTCAACTATAATACTAATAACTCCAAAGTATAACCAAGATCTCCAATCTAAGAAGATAAACCATCATTACTGTCAAAAGATCACACTAAACTATGCAACTAAGATATCCATGACATCATGATAAACATGCTACAAGTCCTAATAACCAACTATCCAATCATTCTCATCATCCATCCTCTCATCCCAATGCAACATACCAATGCGTAAATGAGCATAGACAAGGAAAAATAACAAAGTCTACATCAACACTGCATCACTCCCGTGGATATAGGCAATATGCATTCAAGTCATCCCACTACAATCAATGAGGTGTGCATCCCAAAAAAATGCATAACTTGTAGATCCCAACCATTGAAAACATGCAAAATCATCATCACATTAGTAACTTCCAAACTGAGATATCAAATAATATAACTTATAGACTTCACCAAATCAATCATAGATTCAACTTTCTAAACAAATTTACAAATGAGTAACCATAGTCAAGGAACTAATCAAGCATCTAAGAGATAAGAACAATGTGCTAAAAGTAAACCACAACACCACCTATAATCATGAATCAAACATCATAACCCATACCTATCAACTACAAACATGGTCAAGTCTTGCCAATGCTCAAATGTACCTACATATCCATGACACCATAATTATCATCATTGCTATACCTATGCTCAAATCCCACTGAAACAAGACTCCTAGTCTCACCATGTATCAACCATGTCCTCAAACCAGAATATTGCTGAGCCCATGGAGATTGATACACCCACTTCAATAGAATAGGGAATTAATGTACCTGATGTGTCTTCATTTAATAAACTAGTAAACATCATTTGCATCCATACTTAAACCAATCTTATTGTTGTGTTTGATGTGTCCTCTTTCAAACAACCATTTAACAAAATTTGAGTCCAAACAATAAACATTTATAACCATAAACATCTCAAAGTCCAAAATCCAAACATTCTATCATCCTTAATCATTTCCATCATAGACCCTTGGTTTGAAAAAATCATTATGCAAGATAAAAACCCTATGCCTATTACCTTGTGCGAGGCTCATGCAAAACCCAAAATCACAATCAAAATAGGTCCTCAAACCATGCATCCTTTAAATGAGATCTTTTATCCAAATCAATCAAAAAATCCCTTTGACAATGATGATGATGATAGTCTTGTAGATCAAGATGATATCAAGATGACAATAGCATTAACTATGAGATCATTACATGCAAACTTTCCATAAACCTTCATCTCCCACTCATGAACATGCAAGAATATTTCAAACAAGAAATGACTAGCACTAGCTATCATGCCAATCCTAAATACATATCTAATGGTCATCCTTATGGTACCTTTGGTAAGGGAAGAACCACTTTAGACCAAGGTCCTCATATTCAATTCATATCTCCAATCCCAACCGCATGTGAGAACTGTTTATCCTATGTATCCTATTCAAATCCTCCATCTCATAATCCCTACATTCCAACTTATCCCATCAATCCAAACCCACTACATCCAAATCATCCTTTTTAGATTTCCTCCAAGGACTTCTAGTGGAGGAAAAATTTCAAACTAGAAATCACAAATTCAATTAGTGTACCTCTCCCAAGCCTATCCAAAAGTCACACAGTACTATGTCTATCCATCA
This sequence comes from Cunninghamia lanceolata, assembly GCA_027924645.1. Taxonomy (NCBI): domain Eukaryota; kingdom Viridiplantae; phylum Streptophyta; class Pinopsida; order Cupressales; family Cupressaceae; genus Cunninghamia; species Cunninghamia lanceolata. The sequence goes on along the minus strand of BSBN01000554.1, from coordinate 2,148,626 downwards.
AACACCACAATGCAATCAAAATCCTAACAACATGCTCATGATCCAAGATCAAGTGCAATCATGCAAAGATATTATTAATCACAAGCCTATTAAGAATGAACTAGAGTCTTCTAGTACCATACTTTTCCATCAAACACCATCATTTAATCCATGGCCTATCAAGCCTATCAAAGAAAATGCAAACATCCTATGTAATACAATCGGACTTTAAATATTTGAAGTAGCCATCTACAAATATCCATTCAAACATGGATTTATAATGTAAGTATGGACGCCATCAATAAAAAAGATTTGTATTAACCAAATATCCATATAGGCATACATCAATATCTATCGATATAAGTATAACATATATACAAAATAGCCATATAGGCTTACAAGAATGCCATATAGGCATACAATGTCAACTACGTACAATACAAAACATATGTCTACAAATGCCATATAGGCATACAACAAAGGAACACAATAAAAAGTCATTCCCCTCTGGCTGGTGAAGAGAATAAATCACGAGCAGCCTTTGATCTTCTAGGGGATGGAGACGCGCATGTGGGTGGTCTACTACGAACCTGAGGGCTACTCCTCCTATTTAGGTCTTCCTGCATCTTTACCTGTTACAATAAAAAGTATAGACATTAATATATAGAAATTACATGTTATAACAAATGAAACATTTAACAAAATAATCACTTACCGCTAACATATAATCTGTCTCCTCACTTGCCTCAGTAGCAGGAATAGGCCCTGGTGATGTCATGTCCTATAGAAACCATCTAGATAGAAATTAAACTTCAAATCAATAATCTTTTGATTTTTCTAAAATAGACAACTATAACAATGAATGTAAATTGAAATTACTAATCTACCTCATACCCCTGTCAATGCCATGGAGCTATGAATCATAGAGGCCACACCTTGCTCCATTGCCCTATGAACATGGGGAGGTGTCTCCGCAGCCTGCATCATCTGGAAATAAAACAACATTATTCAATTATGAAAACTATAATAGTGATGCAAATCATGGCTCCTAACATACACACACGTTCATCTAAACATGGAACTACACACAATAAAGCATACAAATCACATACAAAAATTTAGTAAGTATAATTCATTCATTAAACTATTTATTTTATTACGTCTGTAAAGCTTTGAAGTCCACCACCGCTGGCAGGTGTTTCCATGAAATCTACAGTATTAACCTATTCAACATCCAAAATCAGAAATTAGAATACCATTCATATAACGATGCTATTCACATGTAATATTTATAATTGTTTACTAGTTACATACCTCGACAGTAGATGATCTAGTGAAAAATGCAGGTGGAGAACCACTGAAAACTGCATCAACTCTATGACCCTAAAATTTCATTAAAATCATCAATTTAAATTAGTTAATCTTGTATTTCAAAAATGAAATTTAATAAATTAAATTCAATAAACTTGCTAATATTTATCTGAGTATCAAGGCCGAATGTCTCACTCAGGAGGGTATCTGTCATCACCATCTGCTCAGCTGCAGATGTAGCCTGTGCACCTACGTCCTGACTATCCTTGGGGTCATAACCACAGGCTGACCTGCAAGCCTGGCAAGTATGCAGTGGGACCCTACTCCTCGCACCATCTCCCAACCCACTCTGTGTTGTAGGATCGGCATGCTCTATGATGCTCTGGGTTAAGGCACTAATCGACTGAAGTGTATCGACCTCAACACTCTCCTTCACAATGGAAGGGATAGAAACATGCTCGTGGGTTGGTCTGTTGATTACTCGTCTCACTACCTACTGTGGGTCAAGACGTGCCCTTGGTCTATCTTGTGCTGACCCCCCACCTCTACCTTGGAAGTCTCGCATATCAAAATAGTTTGGCACTTTATTGAGGACAAACTCGCAGTAGAGTTTCCTCAAAAAGTATTGTGGGACCTCATTATTATTGCATGGAGGATGATCAAAAACCATCCACCACCTCTGCCTGAAATTGTCCCTTATCGCTTGGTTGTTGCACCAATGGATAGGGAACCTCTTGCATGTAATGGGTGGAGGTTGATTTGTTTGTGGGTTTGTGAAAATTGAACACAGGTCTAATTTTGTAATTTGTAATTTTTTGACATCTTGGTATGACAACTTGTCTGCATAGTAATCTCTAAACTCTCTCTTTTTATCTGTCCAACTAGTTATTTGCTTGCTAATTGAATCTAAATTTGATAACATAGACTCAAGAGATTCGGTAAACGTGGACCTATGCAAGGTTGAAGTGGAAGGATCTTTTAACCTTGCAATTATATTTTCAATTTCTTTTTTGTTGTTTTCAATTTGCCCCATTATATTATCTTGTGTTCCAGGGGCATGTCGAGGAATAAATGGAGGAGATTGTTGTTCTGCAGGTATTTCCTCCTCAAGATTTTGTGGATTTTGAGGAGGAGGAGGAGGAGGAGGAGGAGGAGGTGCATTAACATTTCCTGACAAATAATGAAATATATATCAAAAATCAACAAAAACCTACCTATTTAGAAACAAGTTCAAACAAAAAAATAAAGATAACTCACCCCTTTGGTGTGCTCGACGTCGCAACGGTATTTTGGTGATGAATTGATAACCTTTTTGTGTTGATTGGTGTTTTACAAAACACGAGCGCATTTTTGAGGGTTTGGAAGTTGCGGGCAGAGGAGAAAACAGCAAGAAATGAAATTGGACTGCTTTTTTTTTATTTGTAGTAAGTCATAATGCAAGCTTGTTATAACACGCTCGCGTTATAACGCGATCGCTTTATGTCTTGGTAATGACGAGCCTAAGGCTTGTCATTACCAAGCCATAACGCGAGCGCGTTATAACGCGCTCGCGTTATGACTTAATTTTTTTTGAAATTAATTTGGCCACTTTTTGGCCCCCCATCTTCTTGCACTTACCCAGGATTAGGATTTTAGGCTTCAAATCCTCTGGTTCACAATTGAAATAAAGCCCAAAGCTACCCCTTTGTATTTACCTCACAGTTTTAGTCTGCATAATAGAGGATTCATCTACTTTTATGTCAATACCTAGTTTAAGCCAGGATTTACCATATGGGTATTGAGTAGGGACACCCCCTAGGTCTTGCAGAGCCTGAAGTGCAGAGGAGACATTAGAGTCTATCTCCTGTTTATTGGCCACTAACCTAAGGATCAAAGATGGCAACTTTTTAGGGAAACTTAGACAACCAGCTGGAAAATAACCAACAAGGTGTAAACCCTTGGCTCCGTTGTTCTGCTACCTTCTACTGAAGATTACTTCTAGGGCAGTGTGAGGTGTGTGCATGACATTGCAAGGAAAGCACCATGCATTGACATTGTTCGCTAAATTATTCTACCCTACCATCAACTCTCGGTTCTGATTCGGAGGTATCGCCTGTAGTGGAATCGAGACTGGCACTATCTGGTTTAGATTTTGAGCTTGATTATATAGGAGTGAACCTCCTTGATAATGATTATGCTAGAAAGGGGGTCTTCCCCCTTGGTAATTCTAATAAGGGGGCTTCGGAGGCACGGCCTGCTACCTTTTGAGGTTGATTATCTCATTTGAAAAATTTTGTAGCAAAGAGTTCATGTCGTTCATCTCCATGGCTAATGAAGGCGAGGCATAGGTGCTTGTTTGAGTACTGGGGTATACATACATGGAAGGTGGTGTAGAAGATGTACTCAGAATAGTGTCTTCTAGTGATTGAGGCAATATTTTAGGAAATACCAGTATAGGCAGTCGCAGAGGTAGCTTTCCACCGTCTATCAAGTTGTTTTCCACCCTGACGGCTAGATCATAAGCATCCAGGAGTGTGTGGCCTTCCAATGATTGGATCATCATAGGTATGTCAGAGTTGAAAGATTTTAAGTAAAAGACAAATGTCGTATCTGTCGGGGGTTGTGTTGCTACTAGAATCCTTTGCCAAGTCTTATGAAATCTGGTGTTAAAATTAGAGACCATCTCCTGCGGTGCTCTTTTAATAGTTATTAGTTGTTGCAGCAAAGAAGATTGGTCTCCTTTCTCCATGAAACGTGTAAAGAAACGATCTCCCAACTGATCCCAAGTAGTGATAGAATTAGCAGGAAATGATTTGTACCAGTCTTGGGCCTTCTCTTTGAAGGAAGCGAAAAGCAGCCTGAGCACCACATTTTTCTATGTGACATGGTGAATAGTGCAAACATCAGCTACATCTTGAAGATGTTATATGGGTATTTTAGAACCTTCTCTGGTGAACTTAGGGAGCACCTTTAAAGCATTGGCAGGGATAGGGTCCCATACTACGGAAGGAACTGGAGGGATGAGCAGGCTACCACTATTCAATTGAACAAAATTTCTAGGCGTCCAAATAGCCATAATTGCCTGTGCTAGTGGCACTTGAGCCTGGGTTTGAGTTTGTGCTTGTGTTGCTCTGCCTTTTACAGCTTTCAGCCATCCTATAGCTACCAACGGAGGTAAGGGTAGTCCAAAAGATTTTTCTGCTAATGACCTTGTAATGGGCTTTTGGATCATAAACTAGCTTCGTTACTAGTATAAGGAAAGGTCCCGCTGGGCGTGCCAGAAAAAAAATGTTGATCTCTAAAACTAACAGCTAGAGATACAACCTATGGGAAGTTATACAAATGGGAGACTAGAGTGCGCTCTACAGAACAACCTCCAGGATTTTAGAAGCCAACTCTTTGGATGTTCACTAGGAGGAGAAAAGGGAAAGAGAGGAGCTGGTAGAATAAAATCTACACTAAGGCGATGTGCCAAAACTGAGATAGTTCATTCACCAGAGAGCATAGTATAATTCCAACTTTATTAACTTCGAGGAAGTTTGAAAGATTATTAAACATGATTCAAAGCACCCTCAACATCACATAGACTAAAACTATAAAATCTTAAAAGACAACAGTAAATGATTATAACTATTCCTTAATGGACATAGAGCGATATACTTAGCAGATTTAACAAAAAATAACACAACATACAGGTAAAAAATGCACAATTGATGTATTAGATCTCTGTTTTTACAGCTTAGGATGCTAAGGTCTCAGAATTATTTTACAATCAAATGACTGCTAGGATATAAAAAACTATCCTTCTCCAAAAGTGATGACCCCATTCTAAGACTACAATGCTCCCTCTTATAGAAAGCACCTTCGAAGAGAGAGAGGGAGCAATTGAAAAGATCTACCCATGACACCAATGAGGCACCCATCATGGTAGTTGTTGCAATTGCTAACTGAAAGGATAAGGTTGCTCCCCCTTTTTCAGCTGCTAGTGCCACTTGTTAGAAGATGCCATGAATCTGTCGAGGCAAAGAGATACATGGAACCATGCTGATGAAACACGTTGCAGCTTTACATGCATTCGTTAGTAGCATGCTGAGAAAAATGGACCAATAGTGCACTGAGAAATCCTCCCAAGATTTAGAGATGATCCGGCCTATGCCCAATAGGCATGTGGCTTGTTCCGTTGCCTCCACACGCTGTAATAGAAACAACCAACAACCTTTCCTAAACGGAAACTAGGTTGGACACATGGCACGCTGGTGCAATTGGGAGGGAGTCCTACCTTTGCTTTTGATAGAAGTTGCACCATGCCACCACGTGGCGTGATTCGTAGACTGTAGAAAGATATAATAGTGAAACTCGACATCTAAAGACCGCTACTCAATGATACCGCCACGTGGCGCCCCCGCACAAGCTTAAAAAGAAAAAGGTCATGTGAATAATAGAAAATGTGTTGCTTAGACACGTGGAGCACTCCACCAACACCATAACTTAGGAACCCTTTGGTGCTGCAATAATGAAAGAAACAAAATTGAAAGCCACTAAAAATGAAGTGTACATTTAGACTTGGAGTTTTTTTTTATGTACTTGAGTGGATATTGTTGATACACTTTGCATGGATATAATGTTGGAGTTAACAAAGGATTTAGAGATGCATGATGTTTGCATGAACATGATATAGCAGTTAACAGTGGATTCAGAGATGCATGATATTTGCATGAATATGATGTGGCAGTTAACAATGAAGTTAGAGTTGCATGTTACTTGCATGGACTTGCATGTTGTTGCATGTTGCTTATATAGACTTGCATGTTGTTACATGTCGCTTATATGAACTTGCATGTGCTTCCATGTTGTTGCATGTTACTTGCATAGACTTGCATGTTGTTGCATGTTGCTTATATGAACTTGCATATTGTTGCATGTCACTTATATGAACTTGCATGTTGTTGCATGTTGCTTCTATGGACTTGCATGTGCTTGCATGTTGTTGCATGTCACGTGCATGTGCTTGCATACTATTGCATGTCATTTGCATGTGTTTGTATATTGTTGCATGTCATTTACATGTGCTTGCACGTTGTTGCATGTTGTTGCATGTCATTGTATGTCACTTGCATGTGTTTGTATGTTGTTACATGTTGCTTCTATGGACTTGCATGTTGTTGCATGTCACTCCTATGGACTTGCATGTTGTTGCATGTTAGTTATATGATCTTACATGTTGTTGCTTGTAGAACACCCCAATTCTAGAAACTTGCAGGATGGTACATCTCAATGTTTTAGATAATGGGTATCAATTGCATGTTGAATCGGGTGTTTGCATGTCACTTGCATGTACAAAACAAGGTAATTCATAATAACTTTGGGACATCAATCTTGCATGTTGTTTGCATGAGATTGGTGTATGTTGATCACTTTAGTTAACAGAAAGAGATTGGGCAAACTTGGAGGTCCAATTTGAGGACTTTCTGTTGTTGCTTTTATTTGTGTTAGGATTAAGGTGTCATCAACCTTGTAAATCCTATGTAATTAATTACTTCTAATATTATTCAAGTAAATCACCCATAAGGGATGAAAGGTTTCACCAGTAGTGGTCTTGTTTCAACTACATGTTTATATCCAGTCCTTGACGCTCATTCATTCGTGACGAGGGGTCGCAAGAGGGTTTTCTTGCCCTAGAAGGCAACCCCCTTTTATAAGGATATTGTACTACATTTGTTTTTCAAAGTTAAGAGTAACAATCACTGCTGGATTGAAGACTGGAGAAGGAGAGGAAGTGGATGTATTGTAATATCATATTTGAAGATAATACAACTTGGAGCCTCTTTTCTTGGTGTAGTTTTATACTCAAAAGAGTTTTCTCCATGTTACATATTGTGTTATGTGTTTAGTTCTTAATGCATGTTATTTTTGTGTAGTGGGTTTTATTTTTGTTGCAATCTCCATTGATTCTACATTGTTTAGAGAACATAAATAAGGTTTGAATCAGATTTCTATTGTGTGGTTTGCACCTTCATTTCTAACAATTTGGAAATGTATTTGATGTTGGCTAAGTTTACTTGAGCAAACTTGGGCACCCACATCCAAGACAGACAATTAACAGAAGGCTCAACTTTGTTTGACTTCAGTCTTCTCTATTTGGAGCACTTGATTTTTGCATGAGGATTTGTTCTTATGTTATCAATTACAATTGATTGTAATTTGAATTTCCAACTTTTCAATTAAGAATCTTTTGTAGTAATTAAAAATCCCCATACATTTTCTAGAGAGTTGAATTGTGAAAAAGACTTAGGAAAAAAAGGAAAGAAGTTTATTGTAAAAGACAGAAAAAAATAAGAATTTTTTTGAAGTTTTTACAGGTTTGAAGATTGAAAAAGCTTTTGAAGTGCATAAAGGAATCAAAGGATTTCAGTATTGAATGTAATATTTCAAAAAAGATTTAATACAAGCATAAATACCTTTTGTGTGGAGTTTTTTCCCTTAGGGGTTTCTCTGTGTAAATACTTGTCTTCTTCCTGCAAGTTATTTTCTTCTACTACATTGATTAAATTGGAGAAATACTCTAACATCTAAATTGAATGTAATTTTTAGATTTACACATGCTATTAATTTCATATTTGAAAACATTTTAAAGCCACATAGCTGCAACTTTACCTTGTTCTCTCTCCCTTTTTCCAGCACATATTGCATATGAAAATAACCATTTTAACTATACAACATTCATTTCAACATTAGGTAATTAGTATAGTGCTTAATCCATATATAATATAAAGTCTTGGCCATAATAGGATAAAAGTGTTTGCAAAAAGGTACTCAAAAATAGGAGAAGTAAAGATGAAACAAACAATTATGAGGCTCATTAGGTAGCAACACAATAGTCGCATGAGAAAATAGAGAAAGAACAATGAACTAGATAGAGGCCATGCTCAATATCACTTGTCATGTAGAAAGGAGACAGGTGCTTCATTAGATGGAAGAGTGAGAGCACTAATGTCAAGAAGTTGTTGAATTTTGTCTTTCAAGACTTTGCATTCATTGGTGGAATGGCCAAGCACTCGATGATAGGCACATAGAGGAAGTGTTGATTTAATTTGTTTAGGGAACTTTTTGCATGTAGGAGGAGGAGTGATCAAGCAGTCTTTGAGAAGCCTCAACAAAATACCCTCTTATTTAGATAGAAGAGAAGAAGTAGGAGTAGGAAACAACCCTTTCTATTGTGGAGAAAGGTTTTATTTTTGAAAAGGAAAGACCATAGAGATTTCAGACAATGGAGGAGGAGATGTAGACAGAGGAGAAGACCAAAAACCTAAACCCACTATAGAAGGTAAGTGTGGTGTAGGTTCCACAGGGACCTTAATGCCTTGTTCCATGTGCCCTAAACCATTTCCATTATATCCATGTTTAGAAATTTTTTTGAATCCAAGCCAGTAACATGTCTCCAAATCATAAAGAGGGGGATAATCAACATCACTAGCCTTGTTGAAATGAGATGTGTATGTGCTTGTTGGAAGAGAAGCAATAACAAAATTCATGTGAGAAGAGGGATTGATTTTAAGATTAGAATGCATATCCTTATTGAATGTGGGAATATCATAGTGCGAAGAGTCAACCTTATATTCAACAAGCCCATGGGGGGTGAAATCTAAGGAGCCCCAATCATCACCAAGACATGCATTAGATAAGGAAGGCACATCATCATCAATAGAGGGTGATGATGTTGTTTGAAAATTTGTTGTAGATGGTATAAAATTATGAAGAGAATAAAGGCTAGGCTTCTTGTGTCCCAATTCAGCCTATCGACAATATTGAAATGGGTTCGGATCAGCACTTACCTAATGTATTTTACCATTATGAATAAATTTAAGAGATTGATGAAGGCTAGTAGAAGTGCACCCATGGCATGAATCCATGGTCTACTGAGGAGAAGCTTATAAGAAATATTCTCCTGCATCACATGAAATTGTCACATCTCGACCCTTTTTGACTCCTTTTTACAACTCAACTATTGGTTTTTACTTTGATTGTTTTACTGCATGAGTAAATTGCATAAGCATAACAAGTGAATTTTCATAATTTTATGAATGCATATATTGAGCATAGTTATAATGATGAATTAAAATATTTATAATTATGGATCATATTTTCTCGAGCTTTGGCTATGATTTTGGGACTAACCTATTGATGTGAAATCAAGTGCAACTGAATACAGGAAATGCCAAAGATGAGAACATGGTTGAGGTAGAATCGACTAGCCTTTGGAAAGAATTGTTAGGACGAAACCCTGATACCTGCACACACACATGTAGAGCATATTACATCATGTCATTGCATTCTTGATTTGGTTTCACTGAGTTCTTATGGCATAATTTTATTGTGCATATGATTGGTGTGATTGACTTGAGTGGTTGAGATATAGTATTTATTTTCGTCTCTTCAAGTATGCTTGTTCTAGTGAAAAGATCGATGTGTCTTCTTCAATAACAATATGAATTGATATCTAGGTGATTTCATTTGCCTTAGGACGTCCTTTTTAATTGAAAGAGTTAAACATAAATTTGTACTTTCTTCTTGACTATAGTTTGAGTATATTATGAGAAAAGTGTATTTCATATGGATTTAATTTATCTATTGAAATGTTATTGTAATAAATAAATATAGAATAGTATGATTTAATAATAAATTTTAAGTGTTAATTATTATATATATATATATATTAGTGATGATATATGCGCATGCATAGATAAATTGGAAAATTATAAAGAATCTATATTTCATAAAAGACATTATTCATGCAAATAAAAAAGTAAGTAAACTATTGTAAAAGAGGAGTTTTGAAAATTAAAACGAGATACAAGCATAGTGTGATGCTCATGCAAAGGTAGGAAAGAGGATCTAAATGAAGAAAAATAAAGCTCGACAAAAATAAGAGGGGAACTCGCCATTTTTAGAGGGTAGAGGTGAATAAAACAAGAGGGAAAGGAAGACTTAGGGACGCACAGAAAACAAGAAAAGGGAGGACACACAATAAAAAAGGATATAGAAGAAAACTTACACAGAAAAGGAAGAAAAACAACACTCATTGAGAGAAGAAGAGGAAGCATTGAGCATAGAGAAGTAGAGAGATTTATCTGATAACATTAGAACCGGGTAATTCCTTTCTTCATTGCTATGTTTGGTTAGCTTAAATACTTGGTTTAGTCTCAAAACTGTAAATGCATCGATCTATCTCTCCCTCTTAAAAATGTCTTTATTTATCCTACATTCTAAAGAACATTGGACTTACCTTTCAAATTAGTTTTCCTTTTCTTTCCTTATTCTAGAATAGGGAAAATCTCTTTTGAATGCATGGAAATATATACCTTGATATATACACCAATATCTAAAGTTATGATCGACCTTTATCTTAGTATGCAACAGTCTTTTTATGTGTTGTTCTCTGTTCTTAGAAGCGTTAATATTCCTTTCATGATAGCGGCCTGTTTAGGTAAAATACTTTCTTCTTTTCAATGGCCTCTGAGTAGGTAGTTAAGTAGTAACGGCCTTTAAACCTTTTTTGGATTGTCTGCTGTGTGTTTCTTTGACCATCTATTTTAAGTAAATGGCCTCGTGTTGGGATGTCAGCCTTAATGCCTTGTGTCGTTCTTTTTTCTCATTCTTGGCCAAAAAATTATTAAATTGACCTTTTTCCTTTCATCTTAATGACCTCATAATCATGGTAATTTGGTCTTAGAGATATGCAATCCGCCTTTATCTGTGTTCACTAAGCCTCATTCAACCTATCAACTATTCAAATCGGTCTTCTTTATTTTATCCGCTCTCTGTTGTTTTGTTTGTTTCAACCTACAAGAATCAAATGCAATGGCTTGTGAGAATTAAGTGGTCAGCCAAAATCTTTACATGTCAGTCTTTCTTTGTCCTCTACGAAGTTATTCAACGTCCATTCCTTTTAGTCTCAATTTTTTTACAAACAACCCTATTTTTGCAATAAAGCCACGACTTGATGTGTACATCAGTTAAGTTTTACTGAATGAATTCTTGAGTCTTTTTTTACCTTTGATATAATAATCCTTTGTTTAGGATTGGGGTTGCCTTGAAATGTTCTGGTAGGTCATGATATATTTGTTTATTTTTATATCTGTACATACTTATATATATGTATGCATACATTTATGTTATATCAACTTGTAAATGAATGGATGTAGATAAATATATTTACTCAAAGAGGTGTCTACTTATCTCTACTATATTTGAATTTAGGTGAAGTCTTTAAGTTAAATGGGACCTGATTGTTGAAAATAATTTATATACATATATATATGTATGACCTTATATATTTTTCATACACATGCATATCCCTGCATAGGATATTCGACTTAAAGAAACTATCTAAATCCATTATGGAAGTTAATGTGCTAGTATCTCTTGTCCTACTGCATAGTTGAAAAGGATTAATAGAACTCTTGAATAAAGATAGTGTGTATATATATGTATACAAGCTATGTCAATTAAGTAGTCAAATGGGTGGAATGTCGTGATAAGTGTATCATCAACATTGAGATTATGAAATGAATTTGAGTTTAAATCTTGGAAGAAAATGACTTTTTATGTTCTTATTGCATGTGTTGATATGAGATTGTTTTGCAAAAAGAATAGTTTATTTTACTGTTTATGTTGGGTTACTTTCAGGCTAGGATGTCGAATGTGGGCAAACACAAAATGCTTTTCCTCTTTTTTAGGATTTAACCGTAACGTTTTTAAGTGCTTGGGCCAAGCCATGTTTATTGAAATAGATGAAACATTGTCTAGAAAAAACTTTATTTATATATTTCTCTGCCACATCTTGTTGTGAGATATTGCACATCATCATTTAGATTTGCATTTAGACATCAGGTTGCATCAGGTGTTCCCTCCTGCCAGTTGTTTCCAGGCTGCTAGAAGTTTTGTGCAGGGATGGGTATCCTTCATGTCATGAAGGAATTCCAAGGAAGTGTAATTATTTCGTGGTTGGGTGGAAAAGTGCCTCGGCCATGTTCCCATCTCTCAGCTTGTGGATGACCATGTGGGTTAGTGGTGACTGGAGATAGTGATTCAGTTTTTATTCATTACTTGTACTTGATTATTGTACCTTATTATTCATTATGATGACTTATGGCATGGGAGCCTAAGATGTTTATTGTATTATTCTTTTATAGTGCTAACACCTGGTTATGGCACATGGATTTGTAAGATGTAATTTCATTATTGTCGATATATAGAAGATGTATCCTTTTTACTTGAATTGATGTAATTAAGTGGATTATTTACTTTAGTAATTTTTTTATGGAATGTGAACTTTACATAAACTCAGTAGGAAATGTAACGGGGCATAATGTAATAAGCAATGTGATAGTGCCTAAAGTCAAGCGATCCACATTATCAAAACCTCTAATGGATAGATTTGAATTAGAAATAGAAGAAGCATCAATTTCAAGATGATTAAGGAGGTCTAAACTATAGAGTTAGAGCGGAACCACTATCAATAAGGGTTCACTTGATCCCAGTCGAGTTTATAGCTACAATAATTATAAGGGCATCATTTTGCTTTTGAACTTCAGCAAAAGGGAGTTTAGATAAATGAAAATTGATATCAGGAGAATTAAAATGAAAACCGTCAAGAATAGTAGCCACATCCGTGGGCTTCGTAGAAGATTAGATAGAGATCTTCTACAAGACCTGCTAAAGGGTACTATGATAAGAAGGTGAAATTTGTATTAAGTACCAAAGAGAGATCTTAGATTGTGTATCTTGGAGTTTTTCAACAAGATCATACTCTTTGGTACTCTCTATAGAAAGACAAGGAGGTGGTGGAAGAATAGGATTTGGTGGAGGAAAGGAAATAGGGATAGGAGTATCTTGTTTGTTTCATCGAGTATTATATGTGTGGGCTACTACGTGGTAGTGAGGAGCCACATACACATTTTGAGTTATAGGCGTAGACACTTCCAACTAGTGATTCGAAGATCAAGGATTTTCAGGAATACCTCGAATAGTGTTCATAGGACAAGAGAGCGGGGGCAGATTAGGTACCCTATGCACAATGATTTTAGGAGTAGAAGAAAGATTTTGAACATTAATGCACTTATCCAACATCCCCTTAGTGGGTGGGATAAGTCGATTAATAATTATTGAATTAACATTAATATCCACTTGAGAAATGCATGATGTAAGAGAAGAAACAAAAGAAGTATGCTCAACATCTATTCATGCATGATCCAATGTGAGGTGAGGCTCTTCATCTACTGATGCTTCATCTCAAGAAGGAAGAGCATCAAAATGAAGCTCACATGTAAAGTAATGTTGAGAAAAGTATCTATGATTTCATCCTCTTGCACCAAAATGTCCTCACAAGTAGGAGGAACCTTAGGAGAGGGATCAAAAGAATAGAGTGGCACAGGAATAGCTAAGTCATCATCACACGCATTTAATGAAACATCACTTTCACAAATCCTTTGAGAAAAGTTAGAAAGTGATGTAAGAAGAGAAGAGAACATGCTAATTTAGAAAGATAGGAGAGAATTAAAAAAGGTATTATTGGATCTTGCCAAAGGCCAAGGTTTGAGGCAACACCCTAAATTTTTTTTTGAGGAAAGGAAAACTTTCTTGATTTGCTTTTGAAAGAAAAATGCATGAAAAAGAAGGAACTTTAAGTTCAACACATCGGATTCACCAATATGTGATGTAGGAAAAACTACTCCTCAACTGAACATATCAATCAAGGGAGATTTTCACTAACATTACACTAGGGTTTTATTAACAAAATCAATGTCTACAGAACCACTTTATGTTTTTGATTATAATGCTGGAAAATGAATGACAATGAATAGAATTTTGAGAAATGAAGTACATAAATGAAAAGACAAAAACATGAGGAACCTGGTACCAGGCAAATAACCTCACTGTCCAGACCGCTAGCATGCAGTGTAGATGTCTGCACATCACACTGTAGTCTATAGGCACTGGAATCCAAAGTTTTGTACTTGTATGACTTTGCATGAGCTTCAATGAGTTCTTGTTGACAACAAATTTAATAATCAATACACAAAATTTGAAAGATAACAAAAGTTGAAATGAGGGAAGCGACAAGAAAGGGAAAATAATGTGCAAACACTCGTGCATTTGCAATCTTCTTCGTACAACCTATAACCTACAGAATAGAGAAAAGAAGGTTGGGTTGTATAGAGGTTTACCTTAGTCAAACCCCGTTTTTGGTATTTCTACCTCAATGACAGCCAAAGATTGATATGTTGATAAATAGTGTGTGCCCTTGAATTCTAAGTGCATTTAGAATTGTGGCGAGCAGTGACAAAATGAGATTTGATAAGATAATATAAATGAAATACAATTAATCTATGCAAGCAAGTGACATGCAAAGATTAGTCTAAGCACGAGCAAGATAATAGAGCAATGGAGAGTGTTGATTTTAGCAGAGGTTTGCTATGAGAGAAGATTGATTCATAAATTCGGTAGAGCTTTTCTATGAAAGAAGATCCATCCTTTTGAATGATAACTCAAATGAGTTTTTATAGAAGAGGAATGAGAGAAAAAAGTCAGGAAAAGAGTCATTTGGGCGCAGATAGACATGCAAGAAAGATTAGAATGTCGTGCAAGCAAAAAATTGCCTTCTAAAATGGTTGATGAACTGAAAGACACTATCGGGATGACAACGCTTCACACAGACATCTGTGCCTAGCACTCCTATCTATACAACTTTAGTTTCTAGAAGGTCTAGATCACTTGGGGCATTGCTAGGGTTAAGGCACTTTTACAGTTTTTGGCTAGGAAAAGAAGAAAGGGGTCAACATATAGATTGGGAGGCATCTATGTAGACTGAAGGCAAGGTTAAAGGAGGGGGCACTAAAGTGAATGCCAAATATAGTGTAAATTTATGGGCAAGCACAATTTACAATGCCGCAAATGGTTAGATAATTTTGGCTAGAAATGGATTGAGCATGAGGAGGCTTTCCATTTCTTGGGTATTCCCTTTGCTTTTTAGGCCTCTCCTTCTATTCTTTGGCAATCTATTTTTTTCCATAATTGAGAAAAATCTCAACTATTAGATTACCAAACCTCTTTCTTGGGCTGGTAAGTTCCATATTTTCTCTAAAATATTGGCCACATCCCATGTTTATTACCCTTATTGCTGGGTAACCTAAAAATCTTCCTATTTGAAAATTAAAAAATTGCTTGGAGACTTTCTCTAGGCTTCTAGTGATGGGCACCAAGGTTTTCATCCTGTTTCTTGGGACTTTTGTTGCCTTCCTCATGATGCTGGTGGTTTAGGCTTACTTTAAATCTATCAGCAAGGAATTACCTTATGTTCCAAATGGATTATCAGAGCCTTAGAGGGAAATGAAGCCTAGAAAACTCTCATTAGGCATTGTATTAGCTCTAGTGTGCCTTCAGACTGGCCATCTTGGAATGGCCTAGATTTTGGTACTCTCCTCACTATGACGAAACCCATCAAGATTCCAGACACTTTTGTCATTAATAAAATTTGGAAATCCTGGGAAACTATTAAGCCTTGGCTTTTATGGGTGGGAAATTATTTCTACAATGGCCTTTCTATCAATAAATAGTCTATCTAGTGCTCTCCTATTCTCTCTTGTCAAGACTGTCCTCTAGCTAAGGTGTCATGGATCCATGCCTTGAAATTATTTAAAAGAGGCATTAGAGTGTTTCCATATTTCATTCATAGAGATACCAAGAATTTTCTCTCTTGGCCAAAATTTAAAATGAAAATTAGTCTTTCCAATCAAAACCAAGAAACTTTCCAAATCATGATTGATGTCATTCCTCCCCAGTTGATTCACAAGATTGGAGTTAGATCTTTTAAGCCTTGGTGGAAGGATTAAAAATGGTATCCAGATACACTATTTTAGTATTATAGGCCTTGTAAAGGCTATTTGTGACTGTCACCTCACCTTCCTATGGTGGATCAGCTGAACCATTGTTGGCAACTTTAGTCCTCTCTGGTACATGGCATTGCCAATTCCATTCTATCAGGTCATCTATTCTGGGGCCTAAGTTGTGTCACTTTGCCTGGTGCATTATTTATCAAGGCCTTCCTCTTGGTGCCCATCTAGCTCATATAGGAGTTTTTAATCCTCGTTGTCCATTTTGTGGACAAATTGAGAATCTCAAGCATATTTTCTGGTTTTGCAATAGAGCTCAGGAAACTTAGAATTGGATTCATGATTTCTTGAGGCCTCTTAGACTACTCCTTTTTCTTAGCATATGGTTTTTCTTAGAGATTGACCATCTCCCATTCAAATATACCCAGATTTGACATGCTTTCAGGGTGAAAATTGTCTTTAGCATTTGGAAAGATAGAAATGTAGCTCTCTTTTCAAGGTGCTTTGCTAATGTTCATTTTTCATTGTATACTAAATCTATGATTTTCTCTAATGTGCTTATGTAGATTTAGGTGTAAGCTAGTAAAGTTTCACTTAAGGTCGCTCATCTTTAGGATCTTTTGGCCAACTGGGGGAATGCTCCTTGTATTGTTGTCAGAGTACTACCCAATCCCTCTTCTCCTTCTAGAGGGTTTGGTATGATTGCAACCAACCCACGAGAATAGATAGAGGCTCCTAGTCTCATGGTTATTAGCCTCTAGGTCCCAAAGATAATGCATCCCACATGGTGGTTGGACACAACCTTCTAAGATGCCTTCAACTTCTTGTCATGGGCATGGTGCTCCTAGTTGGCCTAACTTTGGCAAGTTTTCTTTCCTGGAGTTGACCATTTCTCTAATTCATTCCTGACCACCCTCAAATGATATTCCTAAAGAGGAGTGTGCTCACACTAGTTGGGAGCCTATTGATGACTAAGTCCCTAGTTGGGAGTGTATACTAAATCTATGATTTTCTCTAATGTGCTTATGTAGATTTAGGTGTAAGCTAGTAAAGTTTCACTTAAGGTCGCTCATCTTTAGGATCTTTTGGCCAACTGGGGGAATGCTCCTTGTATTGTTGTCAGAGTACTGCCCAATCCCTCTTCTCCTTCTAGAGGGTTCGGTATGATTGCAACCAACCCGCAAGAATAGATAGAGGCTCCTAGTCTCATGGTTATTAGCCTCTAGGTCCCAAAGATAATGCATCCCACATGGTAGTTGGACACAACCTTCTAAGATACCTTCAACTTCTTGTCATGGGCATGGTGCTCCTAGTTGGCCTAACTTTGGCAAGTTTCCTTTCCTGGAGCTGACCATTTCTCTAATTCATTCCTAACCACCCTTAAATGATATTCCTAAAGAGGAGTGTGCTCACACTAGTTGGGAGCCTATTGATGACTAAGTCCCTAGTTGGGAGTGTATACTAAATCTATGATTTTCTCTAATGTGCTTATGTAGATTTAGGTGTAAGCTAGTAAAGTTTCACTTAAGGTCACTCATCTTTAGGATCTTTTGGCCAACTGGGGGAAAGCTCCTTGTATTGTTGTCAGAGTACTGCCCAATCCCTCTTCTCCTTCTAGAGGGTTTGGTATGATTGCAACCAACCCACGAGAATAGATAGAGGCTCCTAGTCTCATGGTTATTAGCCTCTAGGTCCCAAAGATAATGCATCCCACATGGTGGTTGGACACAACCTTCTAAGATGCCTTCAACTTCTTGTCATGGGCATGGTGCTCCTAGTTGGCCTAACTTTGGCAAGTTTCCTTTCTTGGAGCTGACCATTTCTCTAATTCATTCCCGACCACCCTCAAATGATATTCCTAAAGATGAGTGTGCTCACACTAGTTGGGAGCCTATTGATGACTAAGTCCCTAAGGATGTTTGGAAGCCTGATGATAAAGATCCTCCTTTAAGTATCACATTAGTTGCTTAGTTATGTATGAGCTTGGCCAAGTTTATATTATCATATTTGTTTTGGACTCTATCCCATTTAGACTATGTGGGTGTGCCTCTCTACCACCCTTATTTTTTTTGTGAATATGTACTATTTCCTTTTTAGTTTATAAAAAGTAGTGTAGGACTTATTCATAGAAAAAGAGTTTTTGTTTCAGTTTTCCATTTAGGTTTTAGATTTCAATTTCAAGTTTAGGGTTTATATTTTGATTTCATAGTTAAGATTAAGATTTCATATACAGGTTTGTCTCACATCTACATAGACAAATATAAAGTATTTAAAAAAATCTATTTGTTACAAAAATAATAATTTTTAATTAACAAATAATTTTTTTTAACTTATTCAAGAGTTTAAGAAGACCTCTTGAATATGGGGGCCTAGAGGAGAGGAACATTGGATGGCTAGTTGAATAGATGGCATTAAAAATTTGGGAGGCATTAAAGGGAGAAAATCATTCGCTCGGCTATGATTCAGATGAAATGAGTTTTTTTCTATTTTTTTCTTTTATTTTCAACCATTTCGCTAGGAACCTATTTACCTCAAAAGGTTTCAAGCATAGCCATCCCACCCAAAAACTATCATCCACATACATGCCACATGGATGCCATGTGGTTTCAACGAAAACTTTTTGGCCAGGAAATTTTAGGTCAAAAATGTTTAGCTTGGAACTATTTAGTTGGCCAAAAGCATGTGACCCAGGTTTGAACTTTATCCTTGAACCTTAAAAAAAGCCCTATTATCCTCAAAAGAAAAATGTTACCATTTTGAATATCATAATTCATACCTCTTAACTCTTCTACTATTACTCCTTTTATAGGAACCTCTTGATCTTTCTGATCATCTAATTCCTCACCTTCTTCTAGAAGACCCACTCCCCTATCTCTACCCAGATTTAAACTATCCTCGTGACTTCTTTTTCCCTTATCTTTGTATGCTAAATTGTGAAGGACAATCTTTGCCAAATCAAATATTTCTATTTCAATCCTATCTAGGTCTTCTCCAATTTAAATCATTTCTCAATCAACCCTTGGTTGCTTGTAAGATAACTATCCTTCCACTCTTCCCAATGTTGAATATCCTATGACACATCCCTTATGGATTCTTGTGCCACCATTCCTTGTATAATTTTGTTCTACCATAATTGCCTTTCTTTTATCATTTATTACAAATCTTTGTTATAATTTATCTGATCTTGCTACTATATTTTTCATCATCAATTCTAACTTTTCCCTTTTTCTTTCAAGGGCTCTTTCCATATTGATAACCCTAACTCTAAGGTTTACAATTACTCATTTAGTCCTCCTAATAACAACTCAAATTCAAATATACTTAAAAATTTCCTCAAATTTTGATGTTCTATCCACTCACCTTGAACTTCTTTCAGATCTCACTTATTGACTCTTGCAAATTTCCTTATAGTTGATGATCTATTTGCTCAAGCCTTTTAGTTCTTCTTCTTCACAATTTTGGTACTAACTACCTCATGTTCAAGAATTGACTTACAAAATCCCTTGTGAAGTACCTCAAACTCAATGATTTGTCTACAAGCTATCTTTACAAGATTCTAAATTTGGTGATTTGTCAACAATTATAACAACCTAGGAGCTATTATCTTCTACCTAAGACACGGTGCTAGAAGACTCACACTAGGAATCTTCTCCCCAACCATGTGATGCTATAAGACAACTCAATCTTTCCTCTTGATCCCTTCTACCCAACAAACTTACGTTGGAAGATACCTTCACACTTTTTTCTATTCAACATTTAATAGGAACCTTTTCCTACTTTGATACCATTTGATGTTATCATAAATGGAGGGTCTAATTAAGGATTGTGTAACCATGCAACCTCCATACAAATTCACATCAATTATGCGAAATGGTAATCATAATCAACATGATTTCATGACAATAAATTGATTTGATATAATTATTCTCCACAATTAAAAGTACATTATTAGTTTCTATCGCAATGGGTTTACAATATGCTAGGCCTCAACTGTTTGATTACTTGATACAATATTAGGACTTTCACATGAGTGTGGCCATAAACATAGGCATCCTTGGGCTGATCTTACTTTCCTTGCTCTACCCTAAGCTTGCTTGAACACTTCTTGGTCCTCAAATCTCTCCTTTCCCTTTGTTTCTCCTCTACAAATGATTTAAACATCCTTATATAGTGAATACTTAGTGAAAAAGGTTCTAGGTTGGTCTAGAAGGAGAATACCATTCCACACTTAAGGAAGTGCTAAATAGGGCCTTCCATGGGACTAATAAGGCCTCCCAAATGATTATCCTTTGGTGCAAGGCTTTAAATCCTGGTGCACATCTTGCAAACCTCTCTAAGCTAATTTGGCATGCCACAAAGTCAAATGATCATAGAAAATAAAATGAATATGTGGACATGCTTGTGGTGCTCTGCTAATGTTCTAGACAATGCCATGAGGTGTTCTAATCCATATGTGACACTGCATAGATTATTCTAGTCTATTGATCTAAGTGCCCACTAAAGACTATGTTAGCAAAATCTAATTGTGACATGTACCAAAATGATTGGAAAAGATGCTACTATACTAGAAAACAAAAATGAAAAGAAATATTTTTTGTTGATAACATTGCTCATTGGCCTAGGATGCTCCTGCATCAAATTGGGCATATTAAATATCTATTCAAAGTTATTCAATCATCTATGAATTTATGTGAACAAGGGATCAATAACACTTGATATGCCCAATGTATGTGTTTCTTACAAGGAATCAACATTGATATCAATCATCTTCCTCTTGATACCTTTTCCACCAATGCTCCCCACATGTTGAAAAGAGATATTGATAGAGGCATCGGGGATGGGATCTACAAGGCCTATAAAGTCAACTTGGACAAGACCAACTAAACCATTGTCAACAAAAATGCAACACTACTTGAAGCACCATATTCATATAGAAGATGAACACATTATCCCTCCCAAGTACACTAGGCTTGCTTTTGGTTTGAGATTTCCTTTGGGCCAATTACAAGTATGTTATCATCAGCTTCACATGGAGTTATAACACTATATCTCAAGAGATTAGTGCATATGTAAACTCTATGATAATGAACTAAAATCAAAAGAGTATTTTGTATTTAGGTGTCCAATGTATTATTATATGTATGGCACACATTACTGCCTCTTTAGAGATAACCATGGCTCTCTAGGAGATCTTATTCATTATGAGGATTAAAGATGTGTAACTATATTCATCAAGTAGATGACCCAACATAGAGTTTGCATTCTTAAGAGTTATCAAAAAAACTCTATCTCCATGTACACCTTCAAATTCCTTTCTTCAAACTTGATTTTAGAGGCACAAACAATTATTTTTTATGAACTTTTAAATAAAGTAAATTTTCTTACAATCCCATTAACATAATTTAATTACTTATAAACATTAATATATAAATTTCAAATTATAGTCCAATAGAAGCCGCCTCAATTTCACCTCTATGTTCCCTTCAAAGTTCAAACAAGCATTAAATACCAATCTCCATCCAAACATTTGCAAACTAACAAAAGCTCATGGATTTAAGTCATATTTAAAGTGATAACTCAAATCAACAGCTTATAAAAGGATAAAAATGACATAGATAACTGCAAGGGCTTCAAGAAAATAATAATACTAGCACTTGCACCCATAGGAGGTTCAAGGAATACGCCGATAGGAACAACCAACGACTCTAGAAAATTTTGTCGCGTGAATTTCCTTGGCGTGAGACAATTCCGAGCAATCTAATGCTCACATATAAAAGCCTATCAACTAATTAGTAACTTAGAAGCATTAATTATGATTTGATAGTTTACATAGGGAAGATTTGATTTTTCACATTATTGATTTTCCTCAAGATTTGATTTGTTGGAAGATTTAGTTTTTCATATTATTGATTTGAAGATTTGATTTTTCACATTATTAATTTGAAGATTTGATTTTTTACATTATTTATCTTTGTGACCTGAAAATGTGATTTAATTGCCAGTTAAAAAGCTGTTTTGTGAAGGGAGACAAATTTACTTGGAAAAAAAAATACTGCACAAAAATTAAGTTTTGCATCAAACTTTAGAAATCTACCAGATAGAACCTGGCACCAAAAAAAAACCAACATATATTTAAAGCGTTAAAGTACAAGATGGCTGCTCCTGAGATCCCGTGACTTAGAGTTGAGCTCTACATAGACGTCAATTTCAGATACCAAAATCTGTGAAAACCTAATCCTGTTATTCCATGTGACTCTGGCTCTTGATTAATCTGTTACGATTGCGGAGCTTAATCAATGAATCCCTGTCATTCTTTTGTTGTGTATGGATTCTTTTCTTTCTAGCTTGGTCAATACATAAAAACACCATTTCTCTGTAATATTAGCCGTCTTCAATTCACTGAACCATCCCATTTTACATATTCTCACAACGATAGATCAGAAGGGAAACAGGTCTCAATACAAATTACCTCTGCTTTTTGCATTTAATTTCAACATTGTGAGATAGAGTTCCTCTAACAGCAATCAATAGATCATTAAGAATTCTGCAAGAAGTGTCATCGTCATATCATCACCATCAAGAGTTTGGCAAGAAGAAACCCTCTTGGGCTCTCTGCTCTGAACTTTTATTTTCCCTTGAAGAGGGTCTGAACCAGATTCAGGGCCTCAACTCCATATAAAAATCATTTCTCCAGAACCCCACATGACTCTTGCCAACAACATTCTCCCAAATTTTCTCAGTACTGACACAAGTGTGATCTATTACCAGAACATTTACATTATGTTTGGGAGTCAACAATTCATGCTGAGAAGATGTCACAGGATCTTCTGAAAGAATTTCTTTTCCCTGCATTGATTTCCTCTTCTTTCTGCCCTTTCTCCAAGCCTTTATGGAGAGACCTGCAGGCAACTTCACCAAGGCAAGAACAGCCAAATTCAACAGAGCACAAGGGCAACAAACAACTGCCGCACATTCAGCAGTGATACTGCCCGCAACTTCACTAAACTTGTGCTTCCCAGTCTCCTTCGTCAGCATAAGATGGGCTCTTGCATCCCTTGATTTCAAACTCAAATCCTTGACCATAGCTGTTGCAGAGAAAAAGAGTAGCCCAGAGACTTTTCTTTAGGTTAAATTCGTCTGTAGAATCTACGAAAGTGTATTTAATTACTCTTAGTATCATTACTTAGAGGATGGCAACCCTCACAAATTCTGCCTAAACCTTGGTTAATCCCTTCAATTTAACATTATAAATGAATTTTTGTACAGAGGTTTCTGGATTAAACTGTGTCAAAAAATTTATATTTGAGGGTTTGGATCTCACACTGTGAACCATCATCAGGAATGAAATGTGGAATATAAACTTTTTGACACAGTTTAATCCAGAAACTTCTGCACTGTAGAAAACTAATGTTTCTTACTATAAATGAATTTTAAAAAGTGATGTTATAAAAGATTGAGGATATTCATTTTGCTAAATTCTTGTGAGACTTAATCCTTAATAGACATTAGATTTCCATAGTCATGATATTATATCTGAATGTTTCAAGATTTAACTGTGTGAAAGTTTTTTCTTCAATGTTTGGGATCACACTCCGTTATCCATCATCAAGAAGTAGAGAGATCCAAAACTTGAAGGAAAAGCTTTCACACAATTAAATCCTGAAACATTCCGGATTAAAACTTAATCCGATGATTTTTTTATAAGCCAAGCATTCTCACGAATAAACTAAGTCATTTCAACTGCCCAAAAAATTACAAATACATGCAGAATCTTTAATCAGTCTGTATTTTTCAGAAAACACGTCACTAAAGTAAAACCTTAGAGCAAAGGAGGTGTAACTTAACAAAGATATTTGCACTCACAATTTAGCAAATTAAATCTCAAAAGGAAATCTTAGTTAAGGACAATAAAAACGCGGAGCAGCAGCTACAAAAACAAACCCTAAGAAACAATCTGATATAAGTTCTAGGTGTTAACCTGGTCTAATGCAGGTTTAAACTTGTATAACTCTCGTAATCTCATTATTGTAAGGCAGAAAAACCCTAAAGAACTCCAGTATTATAAAATGCAGAGTACACTGAACTCAATTGGATTGAAGAAAAACAAACATACCTAATCGAAACTGCCTGTTTACAAACTAGAAAGTCCGTTCCTGAGCTCAATCTGTAGAAAAATTTCAACAGAACCCTGAAATCCCAGCCGTTTTGTATACTCAGTACAAAACTATATATCCAGCATTCTGGATGCACATTTTGAATACCAATTAATTAATAAATACGCTCAAAGGTGCATCCAGAATGCTGGATAACTGGACTTGAAGGGCTTGACGACGGTTCGAATCTCTCCAATCCCTAAATTGAAAGCACAAGAACTAACGGGGTCGCAACACGCAATTCTTAAATTAGCCGTCTGTTCCGTGCGGTAGAATTGTCCTGTCAATTTACAGACAGAGCCAGCAAAAAAATTCAATTTTGAACTTGTGTCTCAGGAGCCTTATCTATACGCCTTAAATGCCAGCTCAGAAGAATGAAATGTTTGCGTACGATCCTTCAAATTGGACGGAGTCTGCGTTTACGGAACATATCCAGCCAAAATATGGTGCAAAACCACTTACAGCCGTGGTATGGAATGGGATATCCATGTCATTTGTGGAGCATATTGAGCAACAAGGAGGATTTTTTCATAGCCTAGGTAATGGAGATATATTCTGAATTTATTCTATTTCTTAACCCTTTCAACTTCATTCACTGTACGCAATTTTAAACTGTTTGTTAGCTTGTCGCTGTATTCTTTTGTTTCTTAACCCTTTCAACTTCGATCAGTGTATGCAATTTTAAACTGTACTTCGGTAGGGAGGGGATTCGAACATGTATCTTTTATGTGGCTGATCTTGCATGCGATTTCAATAAAATCACAGTAGCGAGACTAGGGTTGGATGTGGAGACTTATTTTCTCCACAGCTAACTTTTTTATTTCTAATTTAAAAAGTTTTATAATAATATATTTAAAAAATATATCTAAAGTAGGCCAAGAAGGATCTTTGGAGGTTCTATTCTACCTATGTGGAATAATATATATAAAATTCCCCCTATATTACACTTTTTATTGGAGAAATTGATTAAAAGGAGCCTATATCTATCCCCTTATTTTATATATAGAAAATTATGTTGATATCAATCATACTTCGCAATTTTACATTATTTTTAAAATTATTTGATATTTATTTTTAATTATTATAATTTTTTATATTATTTTATTTTGTAATAATTTTTTATTTATATTTATTGTTAACCTAATAAAATATTCTAACCAGGCTATTTTAATTTTAATCCTAGCCCTAATTTAAATTTTAAGCCAAATTCTATTCATAACCACAATTCTAATTTCAAATCTAATTCTTACCCTAATACTAAGCCTAACTCTATCCCTAATTCTTATCCTAACCCTAATACTAACCTTCAAATCTAATTCTTACCTTAATAGTAACCCTAACTCTATCCCTAATTTGTATCCTAACCCTAATACTAACCTTAACCGTAACGCAAATTATAACCATAACCGTAACCCTAGTTATAACCCTAACCATAATTCTAATATTTATTTTAATCCTAATTTTAACCCTAACTATAACTCTAATTATAACCATTACCCTAATTCTAACCTTCATGTTAACCATAAACATATTTCTAACTGTAACCCTAATTTCCCCCTAACTCTAATTCTATCTCTAATCATAATTTTATCCCTAACCCTAATTCCAACTCTAACCCTAACAATTTTTTTGTTATAAAGATTTCCCTAATTGTAACCCTAACTCTAATTCTATCCCTAACCCTAATTCTATCCCTGACCCTAACCCTAATTGTAATTGTAAGCCTAATCCTAACCATATGTTTTTTTGGTTATATATATTTGTTCTAATTATCTCTCTCTTTGTCTCTTTCTCTCCTATCTATATCTCTATCTTTTGCACTGTCTATATCTCTGTATTTGTATTTGTCTCTCTCTTCCCCTCTTTGTCTGTGTTTCTCTCTTCCTCTCTTTTTATCTCTCTTTCCCTCTATATCTTGTCTCTATCTCTCCACTTTTTTGTTCCCCTCTCTCTAACACTTTAATGTAATCTTGATCCTCAACCTTTTCAAACTTATGGCTATCCTCATAGTGGTATACATATGTGGTAGATATATTTCCTTCACAATCCAAGTTCATTTACATGTTTTGCTTGTGCACATAATCCTAACTAATTCTAAATAAATATAAGGTGTAATTTATTTTAAATAATAATTTTATTATCCATTATCATGATGATCTACAAAACAATGGATAGTTATCTATTTTTTATTATTAACCTTGTATTCTATTTCACTATAAACTTGATTATGTACTCATTATAACCCTTATTTTATTTTATTTAATGATACAAAATAAATAAAATAAAAAACCTTTAACTAATGATTTAAAAATGGATAAAAGGAATAAAATCCAATGAGCTCCCCCTAATGATCATTTACAATTCAAGTTCATTTACATTATCATATTTTTCTTGTGCAAGATTTATATTATATTTTCTCTTTAATAGTGATCATACAAAATAAATAAAATAATAATAATAATAATTAACTATCTATAACTCTATATTTATTTTTGAATATTTAGTTGAGAATCTATTAAATTAAATTAATAGATCTAACAAAAACAATCAGATTTTGTTTGGCTCTAGAGGGATTCAGCTCACTCTACTGCCACCTTGTTGCATTTTGACATTTGTAACTTTTTTAATATATTTGAATTTGATTTTTGTCAAATAAAAAAAATGAAATGATACAAATCTCAAGAGTGAACTATTCTTAATGTAATCTATTTTATTTTATGTTGGTAAATATAGTTTCTCTATAAGTCAAACTACACTTTCAAGGTAGGCTTGATTGGTAAGTCATGGTTTTTCCCATAACATTGGGAAATCACATTGAATAGTTTCGAATTTCTTTCAGTAGTCAAATTTGAAGGAGAATTGCTTGTCAATACCAAATTTTATATTTTATCCTTGCACAATGTCCATGATTCAACTACACCAAAGACTACCAATAACAAAATTCAATTTAATTTCACACAAAGAAAATTTGGAGTACAATTCTTAGACCAATATATCACTATTCAATACCAAATGTACAATACTATTCAAATTCTCCAGAAGTTCATTATATGATCCTTGTGTCAAGGTTTCTTTATCAAAATAGGCCATGGATTCCCCAATATGGATAGATGTATAGATGTCATCTAATTTGGTGTATTGAGGACTTGCCAACCCAAATTTTTTAGGACAAAATGTAATTCCCAATGTATGGTGTATCATCTTTCAATTTCATGGCCAACAAATTTTATTCTATACACAAACCACATCTGCTATATGAACCCTATGCTTATAAAGCAATGTATCATCCAAGAGTACTATTGATGATTCCTAACTACCCAAACTTATCTGTGTGATGCCACAATTTCCTCTAGAGTTATTCCTTCAGTTTCAGGAACAAAAAATACTACAAAAGTTAAGGTAAGAGCACTGAACAAGGCATACAACATGAATGTTTCTACAAGGAACATACCTCACTTTTAGTTTGTGATCTTGTAACAATGATCCCAAAAACATTAAAAAAGAAATCCACTTTACGTTCCCAAACCGGAGTTAATGATCTGTTCATAGAGTTACCTGTTTTACTCCACTCTAAGAATAAGTTTATTGTCATTGTCGCTGCCTAGGAAAGAGACCATGGAGGGAAAAAGCAATTAATAACAGAAAAATTGAATTTATTGTATAGGGTAGTGGTAAATCAATGAACTTACAGTGAATGATATGATTCCTACTCCCAAACATGTCAATAACCTACCTATATACAAAAATAAAGAATCCTGCACCCAAATAACAATAATGATATTAAAATAATAAAGTATATTCTTTTCATATGTGAGTTACAAAAGTTCTGATACTAAACTTAGAAATATGCATGTCATAATTCTTGGACTATTTTTGTAGGTCATGCCTATATGACACAGAATCCATTAATGGATGAACTATGACTTGCTTTTGCCAAACAAATGGCTATCCACCCTAGAATATTAGTTATTGAGGCTACTACCAGCACCTGTGTATATAAAGAGAAATCTCCAACATTAGAAACATAAAACAGTGACAAAGGTCAAACATCAAAAACATAAAATACCCAAAACCATGTTAAGTAACTACTTCTGAAACTTATAGTGCAGAAGTTGATAATAGAAAATGTTGAAATGAAAATTTTAACAAAAAAATTTCCCTTTTCACCAATTTAAACCCGAGATGAAATATCTAAAATTTTGTCTTTAATTCTGAGCACAAGAGGAAGCATGCAAAATAGATGCAATATCTTGAGAAAAGAAATTATTAAAACCTGATGCAATGTCTGAAACTCAAAGCCATGTCAACCAAAATCGGCCTCTTTCCTGACATTAGAAGTCAAAAAGTAATAAAGACTTTATTAAAAAAAATGTTGGTGATTTGCAGCAAGTAATATCAAAACCCCAGGTTCAAATACCTTGAAGACATGATTCAACAATGAATTTGGTAAATAATTAGGTTCAAGTGGCTGAAAAAAATAGCATATCAATCTCAAAAGGATCCCTATTTCTCCAATCTTACACCAATTGAAATCTATAAAATTTTGCCTTAAATTCAACTGCATCGCTAAATATTGAAATGGGTATTTTACCTTGAGAATTTAACTAACTTCGCCGATCCAACATGGCTGATTTGTGATCATCCTCGATGTCTGCATTTCAACCAACATTGCAATGCCCATTCAAGCAATTGTAGCAAAGCCCACATTCTAGATTTTTCTTCTCATTTTCCATGAAATAATGCACCATCTCCACTAAACATAGAGAGCTCGGCTCATGAATTGTTAATAGTAAAACAAAAAAAAAACCATGTTCCAACATCTGAAACAGGGCAATTTTCCAAACCTAAACAATTGTTCTTATATTAGGTCATGAAAAAAATTCAAAAAATGCCACAATTAAAAAAGAACAAATAGAACTTTGAAGCCAATAGTCTCAATCACTAAGGAATGGTGATTTTGGAGGCCAACGACCTTGTGAATATTTGCATTTCACATCACATTTAGTGATCTATCTACATTTCTGGTAAAACTGTAAGTTTTTTTCAATGTCGTAAATCTTAACTAAAACTTGTGTCTAGTGTCATGAAATCTAGCTAAAAACATGTATACCATTGTGAAATTTGCTTTCATGTAGTGATAAATTCAGCCAAAATTTGCTTTCATATGCTGAAAAATTCAGTGTAAATTTGCCTAAATATCGTTAATGAAGCTAAAATTGTTTTCATTGATGTGAAAATTATCTAAAAATTGCTCTCAATGTTGTGAATTTTAGCTTCAATTTGATTTAACCAAGACAATCTTCCCTTGTCATTAACCTAAATGTAAATAATTTGTAGACTATGCTCTCCATGGATACATAATATTGAAACTCTAATAGCTAATCTGAGGTAATTTTTTTTACTTTTTCCAAAAAATGTTTTTAAATTTTTTTATTACAATCAATGATTCTTGTAGGGAGTCCAAATCTAACCTCTCATTTGTGGAAATTAGTTCTGGTAGGTTGCAAGCCTAGAAACTTGGCACATTTTTTGGTTTTCACAAAAACTTAGATAGGGTTTGGAAAGAAATATTTTTGGAAATTTTAAAAACATTTCCAGAAGCTTTAAGTTTTTGGCAAATAATTTTTTAACTCTCCAATACTGTTTCTAGGAATCTCTTAAATTTTTTGATATTGTTTCCAAGAGTTCCATGACCTTTCTACCATTTTTGTCCCGTATCTTTATTACTAATGTTTCCTTATAAAATCCAACCCATAGTTCCTATTGTTTACTGACTTTATCATCCTGATTTTTTATATAGGCATTTTGGAATTTCTAAATACCTGTTTCTAATTTTTGGAACACAATAGTATCAAGTATATCATCAGAAGAAGCAAATTGGTGAGATAGACAAATCATACCCAAATTGAGAGAAACATGCCTACCCTTGGCAATGATTATCCAATAGAGTAATCTGGCAACATACAGATCTATAAATGTGAATCTAGCTATATACAACCCTATTTGTGGTCAGACTTTTATTCCACTCTATAGTCTCTTGGACAACCATGGCTTCTATCGTCTAACGTTGTTAAACTAATCATCATGTAGTAAGGAATTCTTGTAAGAAAATGGAGACCAACATATGTTTATATTTTATTGCAATTAAAGATCTATTAAAAAGCATAGAGCCTAGCACACAATACCATCCAATGAATTGACTGCAAGGGTCTTTTGATTTTAATTTATTAGATTGTTAAACCACGATACCTAGTAGATCCAATCTAGGGTTGAATTTCCCTTTCTGTAATTGACTTATATCTATGAATATTTGCATTGACCTTAGCAAAACGTCTAGAGATTGTAATGTAGGCAACCTTGAACAAAAAACTGTAACTAGCGAGAGGAGTCTTGAAACAAAATGGTCATATTAACAAGGATTCATGTCCAATGCAAACCCTAACTATCCACAACACTTAAACTGCAGTCCACCACTATCATCGGTGCATTTCGTTGCAGCTTTACTTCTATCCAATTCTTCAAAACCTGAAAATGAAAAGACATGGACTAAATTAAATAATGTTGTTAATAAACAAAATCATATAAAAACCCTTGATGTAGAAAGGAAAATCTACTGTAAATTTCAATAAATCTAACAAATGCAACTTTAAGATGGGATAATTATCTATCTCGAATGGATTTCAATACCTCTAATAAACTTTTGTTTAAACCCCTTCAAACGATATCTATCCACTAAATTTTAAGAAATATACCAAAATGACATTAACTTTTGACATCTAATGCCTCGCATGTCCAACAACACCTGTCCATATATAGTTTGTCCACATCTCCTCTGCATGCAGGGATTGCACTAGTATGTAAATTTATCAGCACACTAAAAATCCTAAATTGCCCAACTGTCCAAATCAGTGGTTACCTGCACCTGTTCGCTGCACTAGCTCTTGCATGCACTTTTCACCTCCTAAATATGGAAATTTATTGTTATGAGATAGATTATTAATTTTATTTAAGATTATTGAAATAGTGATATATCCATGCCACTATTCTCCCCATATTCTGTCAAATTTTGGACCAAACACTACTCTTCCCCTTCTCTTTCTTGATGCCCTCTTTTCATCTGCCACTAATTCCTTTGCTTCTCCCTTATAACCCTGTCGAGTATCGAAACTCTGCAAACATGATTATAATTCCATCAAAAAACATAAGAAAAATCAATAATGAAAACAATAATCAGGGTATTATAGGAGGATGGAAGTGGTAGTAAGGTCCCATGGCTACAGTTGCAGCTATTGCCGCCGCCATTAGAGGCATTGCAAACACTACCATCTTGTGTTCTTTTTTTCCCTCAATTTACACGCTAAAAGGGCAAACTAATTATAACGTTGTGTGAGGCTGGTTATTTTTCCTTCCTTATTTTGATCGTTATACATTTCAGTTGATGACATTATCAGACTTTTAGAGACTATGGTTTCATTATGCAGACTTGATTATATCTCCTGATTTTGATAGGACATTGATTTGACATATGGTGATTTGATTTGATCATATTTTGATGCTATTTTGTGATCCGACATACAAGATATATTAGATGATGTTTTGTGATGTGATTTCTAGTTATTTATGTGATGATGATTATTTAACATGTGATAGAAAAATGCAGTTTAATTCGAAATTATGTTATTGATGATTATTGTTGTATTCTATGGCATGAATTTAATTCCAGTTGCTTCGGCTATGATTATCACGATATGATTGACACTTGATCGAGATGTGTAGGTTTACATTCCCAAGCCATGGGAAATTAGAGGTAGAATTCACACTATGTTATTCCCTATGAAATCGACCCATTCCCAAGAGGGATAAGGGTCACGTTTGAATTGAGTGTTGATTTAAGTGCTTGTTTTAATTTTATCGTTTTGGCCTAGTACCCCTTTGTTTAATTAATTAATATTAAGTGTTGTATAATTTTTATTGACTTACACCACTTGGTATTTGTTTTTTTGTTTTTTTTTAGGCCATTTAAAGTGGATTTATGACCCCCTTGGTGAACCTTAGTGTTCCAAAATCTACCCTAGGTGGTTACCCATGGGTCTAGGGTCAATTCTGACTAACTAACCCTTGGATTAACTCACTTTTGGTCACTCTAAACTATGGTTTAGTCAAAGTGACGAAATTTGAAATTAGAGAAGGTGGGAGATGAGTCATGCTTTGGGAAAGCCTCATCTCCCTTCCCAAAGTTTGGGAATCCCTTCCCTAGGAGGACTTGGGAGGTCTCCAAAACTCCCAAGTGTGTGGGATCTTCCTCCAAGACTCTCACACACGTGTGAGAGCATCTTGGAGGGAGATGGCTCTTTGAGAGAATAAGAGGATGCCATATGGCATCCCTTATCCTCTTGGAGGTTTGAATGGGAATGCCACCTCACCACTTGTTCTCTCACACAAAACTCCCAAGTGTGTGGGATCTTCCTCCAAGACTCTCACACACGTGTGAGAGCATCTTGGAGGGAGATGGCCCTTTGAGAGAATAAGAGGATGCCATATGGCATCCCTTATCCTCTTGGAGGTTTGAATGGGAATGCCACCTCACCACTTGTTCTCTCACACATGTGTGAGAGAACAAGTGGATAAGGTGAGGAATGAGATGGAATTGGAGGATGACACTTGTTACCCTCACACTTCCTCTCCCTTGCAAGTGGCATTGGAGGAGGAAGGAGAAGGTGACAAGTGTCACCTTCTCATTCCTTAGGGCCAAAATTGATGGCTTATATTACCTCCTCTTGTTGAGGAGTGTGGGGTTCTTGCATTTTGAAGTTTTTTTTCTATTTTGGAGTAATTTTGGGGAAGTTAGGGAAATTCTTGGAGATTGGAAGGTTTGAAGAAGCTTGGAGCTCATCACAAAACGTGCTTCCATTATAGGGCTTTGAAGGTAAGCCTCATGAACTATGTTTCTTCACCCTTGCTTATTTATTGTGTTGTGTTTGTGTTTTGTTGGTTGTTGATTCATTATTTTGTGTGGGATGGGAGTATGGTAAGAGCACCTCCATTTGGAGGTAAGGCTCAACTTGTTTGGGGTAGGGGAAAGGAACCTCCTTGAGGTCACTCCCATATTGTGTTATTTATACCTTGAAGGCTTCTTACCTGTTGTGGAGAATATTTGAATGGCAAGAGTGCCATGGGAGTATATTTTGATATATTTGAGTTGTGTATTTGGAGGTTTTTGGCTTGAGGCCATGAGATTGGTATTTTGGGTGGCCTTTGAAGTAGAGGGGTCCATTCCCTACCCCCATCAAACTCATTTTTATGAGTTGTGTTATGTGTTTATCCTTGGGGTTGTGTTTTTGTGTTGCTTGTTGCTTTACTTGTTGTGGTTTGTTGCTATCGTGTGAATCCCTACCTCCCTAGCTCGGGGGTGACCCTCTTGCGGGTCTACAATAGGGAGGAGGGCATTTCGAAGTGGTTGGGTTTTCCCCTTCTTGTTGTGTTTTATTGTAGGCTCTTATGGAAGAAATGGAGTTGATGAGAAGCCCATCTTTGTATTTCTTTAGTAATATTTTTGTTGGCTATTGAGCCATGGCCCTTGTGGCCCTATTGTAAAAGTTTGTTAAATTATTTTGCCTTGGAGTTGGCTGTGATAAATATTGCAAAGAAAACATTCTTTTTATTTTATGTATGAGTTGTTTATTTCATTTGTGATGTGGAGTTAATGAGTTCGTGGAGTGCTTGTGAAATTGTATATATTTTACTGTCACTATTCTTTGCAATATATATATATATGAGTTAGTTAAATCCTAGTATTTGCAAAAGAAATAATGAGAAATTTTAAACTAAGTTCCTGTTTGGGTTGCATTGAAAGTTTTATATTACTAGTTTGCTGTTAAGAGGAATGGGCTATTAGAAAATTCATATTCTGCCTTACTAGTTCTATATTCTACCTTATAGTTTCTTTTCAAAAAAAAATTCATCTAGGTAGATTATGTTTCATCAAAAAAAAAATTTGTCAAAGGAAAATATGCTATTTTGGCTCATTTATTCAAAGAGAAAAGAAAAAAATAAATAAAGGAGAGGAGGAAATGTTTAGCATTCTGTCTGTTCTTAGATTTTTGGAAATAGTATTTACCGTTGGCTATTAATTCCTTACAACCTGGTGAAACTCTTTCATTGTGGAATCATGGTTACACATAGTTATTATGCAATATACATATTATTGAAATGTAAATGCACCTTAAATCTCTGCTGAAAGATGAATAACTGTATTCTTGCAAACATAGATAAATAGAAATAATAAGACTGTTTCTGTTCATATACCATTCAAACCAGATTTGTAAATATTTCTATGCTGATTAATATATATATATATATACCCTAAGTCAGTCAATACTTCAAGAAAATATAGTTTGCTTCTGTTTATGGTTATTACATATAAATATATATATTTACCCTAAGTCAGTCAATACTTTAAGAAAATATAGTTTGCTTATGTTTATGGTTATTACATATATATATATATATATATATATATAGACACACACACACACACACACACACACATATATACACACAAATATATATATATACACACACACGTGTATACGTATATATTTATATATATAAATATACTTTTTGTTTATCAAATGGTTAAATTTTCTAACTGTGAAAGAGAAATAAAAAACAAAACAAAAAAAAATAGAATACAGAAATGGCATGTTGGGTCAAACCCTAGCCAGTCGAGCGAGACTTCTGAGTTTTGGAAGTTTGTTATATATATATATATCTGCGGGGGGACGATGGCCCAGCCACCGCCCCCTGTCTCTGTTGTAACCTTGGTGTGGGGAGGGGGCCGTGTCTCCCCCCACTCCCGTGGGTGTGGGGGGAGACACGGCCCCCTCCCCACACCAAACCTTCCCTCCAAACGGTGCCCACTCCCCACTGCAGAACCCGCGACCACCGCACTCTGCCTCCGCCAAAATCCCCTCGCCACCGGACTCCCACCGTCCCTGCCTGTCACACAGCCCCTATCGGCAGTTTACTCTGCTAACCCTGCAAAATATTTATAATATAAAATGTGAATATATATATATATATATCTGGTCATGAGTTCGTAAAGAAACACTCATTTCGTCAGGCTACAGTTTATCTATGTATATCTATTTATATATATATATACACAAATTGTATATATATATAAAGGAAAATCATATTTTTAATAGATATACCTCCGTGAGGTATTTCAATGGCTTCCTTGTCATTGTTGCAAGATCTCCAACCTGCAAATAAGTGAGCAAAACTAAGAAAACTAGAGGAGACAACAAAATGAGAAAATGAGGAGTTAGGGTTTCTTTGTGAAAACAATAGAATAAAATATAACTTAGGGCTTCTCTATTTGAAAGTAATATTTTAATGTTAGGGTATGAGAGTTGTGAGGATATTTGCCTTATTATTATTTTTAAATCCTTTATTTTACTTTGTCCTCATTTCATTTCTTGTGATCTTTTAATTTTGGTTTTATTTTAAATGGGGATTGACATTTTGTGATTTTATTACCTTGTGGATTAATTTTATTTTGGGGAATTAATTCTTGCTATTTGGGAAAAGTATTCCCATTGTATTTAATTCTTTTGTTAGGATTTTTATTTTTAATTGTTCCCTTGAGAGATCTTATATTTTTATTATTTATCATTTTTGCTATTATTTTACAGGATGGAGTGTTTTAACCTCCTCTTTCTCTAAAATTCTGAGTTCATTAATAAATGTAATGCCAAAAATTATATTTATTAACGGACTCAAAATTGAAATCCTTTTTGGCGTTATATTATTATTTTCATATTATTTTATTTTGAATTTTTAATCTTTTATGTAAGGTCGATTTATTTGACCTTGGCAGGATATTTATTCTGTTATTTTTGAACGCTTTAAATTTTGTTCTTAAGTTTAGATTTTCATTATTAAATTTTATTTAATTTCTTTGGTGTTTTATTTAAAAAATTTTATTGCGGTTATTGAAAACACGTTATGCTATCAAATTTTTCCTAGAATTCTAGGGTTTTAATTTTACATTATTTTATTAATTTTTATTTCACCATTCCACTTTAATCATGTGTCCATCATGCCACCAATTATTTAATCATTATTTTTCATTAATTTCATATTCTTTTTGACCTGAGTTAGAGTTAGGTTCGAAGCTGGTGAAATCATCTTTACACCTAGGAAACTTAGGGTTCAGATTAAAATTAGTCTAACCCTAAAAGTGACACACTTCGTGTCGCATACCCCCTAGACAACTATCATCACACAGGGGACTGCGTGGGATAATGCACCTCTCTGAAATATTGTTGACATGTTTACGCCTTATGCATATTGTCATCGAGCACGCAGACGCGTGCAAGGGGATTCCTAGGGATAGGTAGAAATTTTTTTCAGAATTCATGTCATGACCACATGGGGAATGGGGACATGACACGTGTGTTGTGTGTCATGACCGCATAGGAAATGCGGGCATGACATTTGGTATCAGAGCCTAAGTTTAAACACTGGGCTTGTTTAGGGCACATTATTATTTCTGCAACTTTGATTAATTTGTGGTTACCTCATTTTTGTAGGATGCCTCCCCGACGAGTTCGGCAAGAGCAATCTCACCACACTCCACCCCCCGAGGTGCACACTGACTCTTCAGCTGAGGGACAGGATCAGCCAGTCCTAAAGGCACCGCAGGCACCACCGGCCCTACCAGATATTGGGCCACAGATATTATAGGCTTTACAGGAAGTTTTAGATAGGCTTCCATCGGGTGTAGTTGAGCCACGTGTTGAGCCCTGCAAGGATCTGTGAGTGGAGCCACTCATGGAGCCACAAGCTGAGTCCTGTGTCGAGCCATGTGTGGAGCCCTGCGTTGAGCCACGAGGGGATACACGTGTGGAGCCTTATGTTGAGGTGCCAGAGATGACGACAGAGGAGGTTGGTTCAGCCGACAGGGCCTATAGTAGGAGCCCTCCACGTCATGCTAGGCATGATGAGGTAGTATGAGTAGAGCACATTGTACATAGACCTTATGACTATTACATAGATGAGCCTATCAGAGGGCACAGAGACAAAGGAGATCCCATTAGGGATTTGTTGAGGCTGAACCCTCCTACATCCGTCTGGACCACAGAGGGAGCCGAGGTAGAGGCCTAGCTCATCAGCTTAGACAGATGCTTCGCGTTGCATTCTTATGAGGGCAACACAAACGTGTAGTAGTACACCTGTTGTGAGATGCAACAACTACCTAGTGGTGCACTGAGGAGTGCAAGCGTCACCTTTCATTAGACACTCTCACATGGGAGACCTTCATTGAGCGCTTCAATGCACGATACTTATCAGATCATTATAGGCAGCGTCGCATAGACGACTTTCATGACCTTTAGCAGAGGAGACTTACAGTGGCACAGTATTAGAGTAGATTTACTGAGTTATCTCGATATGCAAAGTATCTCCATGATGAGAAACTCCTAGTTCATAAGTTTATCAAAGGACTGAACCACAACATAGTAGGGCCTGTTCGTATGGCAGACCCCCAGACTTTGAGTGATGCTGCTGAGAAGGCATATATCGCTGAGGAGATTCAGGGACGAGGGCAGAGTTCACACCCTCAGTTTCAGGATCGTGGGCAGTAACAGCATCAGCAGAGTTTCTCCAGACCATCACAGCCACCTCATAGGGGAGGATTTAGTTCCGCTCCCTTACCTCCTAGGCCCCCACAGCAGTAGCAGCTGCCACAACAATAGTAGAGAGCTAGGACATAGCAGAGGGTACATGGGGGACATAATATAGGTTGGTAGCAGCAGGGCCTGCGTAGAGATCAGAGGCAGCAGGGACCACCTGCGGGACCCGCGAGGTCACAACAGTCATATAGGGGCACACAGGGGTCTACTGGTAGATCAGAACAACAACAGTCGAGTAGGACTCAGATTGGATAGGTACAGGCTAGGGACCCATGTTATGTTTGTGGTGGAGTAGGACACCTAACCAGAGAGTGTCCACAGGGTTTTACAGCAGGGAGACAACCTCGTACAGGAGGATCTGAGCAGACTATTGGAGATGTGGGTAGATCCCACCGTATGTTCGCAACGATTGATAACCACCAGGCTAATTTTTAGGCATCAGTGATTGAGACGTTAGGTATGATTAGGGGTACCCCCATTTGTATTTTCTTTGATTTTGGTGCTACTGACTCTTTCATATCTCCATCATTAGTGGAGCATTGCAGGCTGGTGGCCTCTAGGTAGGGTGATAGGTGGGAGGTTGAGTTGGCCTTAGGGGCCAAGATGACAGTAGATGCCTTAGTCCACGACTGTGAGATTTCTTTGGGACCCTTTACCATAGTATGTGACCTTAGAGTTATGACATTAGGATCCTACGATGTGGTGTTGGGTATGGACTGCTTGCGGCTCATCGAGCCAAGCTAGATTGTCGCCGAAAGGCGGTCAGCTGCTTAGACGATCACGGTACATCAATTGAGATAGTGGGCATGCAAAAGCCCACAGCAGTGCGTATGATATCCACTCAGAAGATTAAGCACTGCATGCAGAAGGGGTGCCAGATGTTCACCATCACAGTGAGTGACAGATCAGATGACGAGCCTGAGGCATCTTTGGATGATCATCCCATCCTTAGAGAGTTTGGCGATGTGTTTCTAGCAGAGTTACTAGGGATGCCACCCTGTCGTGAGGTAGACTTTCACATTGACTTAGTGCTGGGTGCCGAGCCGGTGTCTCGTGCACCCTACAGGATGACCACACATGAGCTCACAGAGCTCAAGTTACAGTTGGAGGACTTTCTTGAGAAGGGGCACATCTAACCGAGCGTTTCACCTTGGGGTGCTCCTATCATCTTCGTGAAGAAAAAGGATGGGTCTCTTCGATTGTGTATGGACTATAGGCAGTTAAATAAGGTGATGGTGAAGAACCGTTATCCTCTGCCCAGGATTGACGATCTAGATGCAGGGAGCTAGGGTGTTCTCTAAGATTGACCTGAAGTCCAGTTACCACCAATTATGTATCATAGAGGTAGACATCCATAAGACCGCCTTTCAAACTCATTATGGCCACTATGAGTTCACTGTGGTCCCCTTCGGCTTGACGAACGCCCCTGTAGTGTTCATGAGTCTCATGAACGGGGTGTTCCATAACTATTTAGATCAGTTCGTGATCATTTTCCTTGATGACATTTTGATCTATTCATAGACCGAGGAGGAGCATGAGGAGCACCTAGGTCAGGTTCTACAGTGTTTGAGGGAGCAGAATCTTTATGAGAACTTGGAGAAGTGTGCATTTTTCAGGACAGAGGTATAGTATCTGGGGCATATCCTATCTAGCGATGGAATCTCAGTAGATCCATCGAAGATCAGGGCTATCAGGGATTGGCTAGCACCCACTAGTGTGACAGAGGTCAGGAGTTTTATGGGGTTAGCTGGTTATTATCGTCACTTTGTTGAGGGTTTTTCTTGGATAGCGCACCCCATCACTTCCCTTCAGCGGAAAGGGAAGAGCTTTTTATGGACTGAGTAGTGTGAGAGGGCCTTCGAGATCCTCAAGGAGCATCTTACGAGCACTCCCCTTTTAATGGTTCCTGATCCTACAGTAGATTTTATGGTTTGCATAGATGCATCACTTGAGGGATTGGGAGCTGTACTTATGTAGGGTGGTAGAGCGATCGCGTATGAGTCACAAAAGCTCAAGACCCATGAGCTGAACTACCACATGCATGACTTGGAGTTAGCAGCAGTGTTTCATGCTCTAGTTCATTGGAGACATTTCTTATTGGGTCGTCGTTTTGAGATCTATTCAGATCACCACAGTCTTCAGTATATCTTTACACAACCGAATCTGAATGCTCGTCAGCGGCGTTGGATGGAGTTTCTTTGTGAGTATGACTTTGATGTCCACTACATCAAAGGAAAAGAGAACATGGTTGCTAACGCATTGAGTCGGAGGCGCCATGAGCTCTTGACCTTGACTCTGAGTGTGGACTTGAGAGGATGCATTATTTAGCATCTGCCAGAGGATGAGTAGTTTCTTGAGGTGCAGCAGGAGATCAGTTCATAGAGGGCCCTTGTGGGCAAGTTTACAGGGTATTCACTTGAGGCAGATGGGTTACTTCGTCATCGATAGCGCATTTATGTACCCCATGTAGGTGACCTACGTACTATAGTGTTATCAGAGGCTCACAAATCACCATATGCGGCACATCTGGGGGTGAAGA
Organism: Cunninghamia lanceolata; assembly: GCA_027924645.1. Classification (NCBI taxonomy): domain Eukaryota; kingdom Viridiplantae; phylum Streptophyta; class Pinopsida; order Cupressales; family Cupressaceae; genus Cunninghamia; species Cunninghamia lanceolata. The sequence continues at coordinate 2,108,077 of BSBN01000554.1, read as the reverse complement.
AGATGCATGCCGACCTACGATAGTTGTACCCTTGGGTGGGTATGAGGTGAGATATTGCAGAGTTTGTTGCTCGATGCCTTGAGTGCCAGAGGGTCAAGATCGAGCATCAGCATCTAGTGGGTCTTCTATACCCACATGAGATACCTAAGTGGAAATGGGACACCATTTCCATGGATTTTATTGTTGGTCTTCCTATGTTTTTGTGTCGCCATGATGTCATCATGGTGACAGTCGACAAGTTGACCAAGGTAGCGTATTTCTCACCTGTACGCACGACGTACAATGCGCCAGTAGTAGCGAGAGTATTCTTAGATGATATTGTGAGATTACATGGAGTACCATTATTTCAGACAGAGATCTAGTGTTCACTTCAGCATTCTGGAGAGCCTTGCAGTGGGCATTGGGCACATAGCTCAACTTTAGCTCCGCTTATCATCTCGAGATAGATGGACAGACAGAGCGGGTGAATCAGGTGTTGGAGGACATGCTGTGTATGTATGTTATGGACCATCAGTCTAGATGGGAGGAGTATCTATATCTGGTTGAGTTTGCCTACAATAATGGGAATCACAGCTCATTGGGTATGCCTCCCTTTCAGGCTTTATACGGTAGACCATGCAGGACACTATTGAGTTGGGATCGGATAGAGGACATATTTGCCATTGGTCCAGAGTTAGTTCAGGATATGGAGTAGCAGGTCACACTGATTAGGTAGAAACTACAGGAGGCACATGATAGATAGAAAAAGTATGCTGATGCTAAGAGGACTGATCGAAGCTTCTCAATGGGTGACAAGGTATTCCTTAGAGTGCAACCACACAAGAGTCCAATCCATTATGGAAAGGGCTCTAAGTTCGCACCACGGTTTGTAGGACCCTTTGAGATCTTGGAGTGGATAGGACCTGTTGCCTATCGTCTAGCATTGCCACCTAGCCTGTCACGTATCCACGATGTCTTTCATATTTCTGTATTGAGGTGATATATATTTGATTTATCTCACGTACTGGACTGGAGTGCTCTACAGGTAGAGGCAGACGAGCAATTGGCTTTGGAGTCAATTCGCATATTGGCTCGTCAGACACTGGGCCTTCGAGCTTGAGAGTTGGACCAGGTTAGGGTCCAGTGGGATCATTATGATGAGGTCACAGCGACTTGGGAGGATGTAGCTAGTTTGAGGGCACTCTATCCTCACCTTTTTTACGACTTCCAGGAGGAAGTTTAGTCTTGGGGGGGAGGATGTGAGGCCAATTATTTTTCCTTCCTTATTTTGATCATTATGCATTTTAGTTGATGACATTATTAGACTTTTAGAGACTATGGTTTCATTATGCAGACTTGATTATATCTCTTGATTTTGATAGGACATTGATTTGACATATGGTGATTCGATTTGATCATATTTTGATGCTATTTTATGATCCAACATACGAGATATATTAGATGTTATTTTGTGATGTGATTTCTAGTTATTTATGTGATGATGATTATTTGACATGTGATAGAAAAATGCAGTTTAATTTAGAATTATGTTATTGATGATTATTGTTGTATTCTATGGCATGAATTTAATTCCAGTTGCTTCGGCTATGATTATCATGATATGATTGACACTTGATCGAGATGTGCAGGTTTACATTCCCAAGCCATGGGAAATTAGAGGTAGAATTCACACTATGTTATTTCCTGTGAAATTGACCCATTCCTAAGAGGGATAAGGTTCACGTTTGAATTGAGTGTTGATTTAAGTGCTTGTTTTAATTTTATCATTTTGGCATAGTACCCCTTTGTTTAATTAATTAATATTAAGTGTTGTATAATTTTTATTGACTTACACCATTTGGTATTTTTTTTTTTTGAGGTTATTTAAATTAGATTTATGACCCCCTTGGTGAACCTTAGTGTCCCAAAATCTACCCTAGGTGGTTACCCATGGGTCTAGGGTCAATTCTGACTAACCCACCCTTGGATTAACTCACTTTTGGTCACTCTAAACTATGGTTTAGTCAAAGTGACGAAATTTGAAATTAGAGAAGGTGGGAGATGAGTCATGCTTTGGGAAAGACTCATCTCCCTTCCCAAAGTTTGGAAATCCCTTCCCTAGGAGGACTTGGGAGGTCTCCAAGACTCCCAAGTGTGTGAGATCTTCCTCCAAGACTCTCACACACGTGTGAGAGCATCTTGGAGGGAGATGACTCTTTGAGAGAATAAGAGGATGCCATATGGCATCCCTTATCCTCTTGGAGGTTTAAATGGGAATGCCACCTCACCACTTGTTCTCTCACACGTGTGAGAGCACAAGTGGATAAGGTGAGGAATGAGATGGAATTGGAGGATGACACTTGTCACCCTCACACTTCCTCTCCCTTGCAAGTGGCATTGGAGGAGGAAGGAGAAGGTGACAAGTGTCACCTTATCATTCCTCAAGGCCAAAATTGATGGCCTATATTACCTCCTTTTGTTGAAGAGTGTGGGGTTCTTGCATTTTAGAGTTTCTTTCTATTTTAGAGTAATTTTGGGGGAGTTAGGAAAATTCTGGGAGATTGGAAGATTTGGAGAAGCTTGGAGCTCATCACCAAACATGCTTCCATTATAGGGCTTTGAAGGTAAGCCTCATGAACTATGTTTCTTCACCCTTTCTTATTTATTATGTTGTGTTTGTGTTTTGTTGGTTGTTCATTCATTATTTTGTGTGGGATGGGAGTATGGTAAGAGCACCTCCATTTGGAGGTAAGGCTCAACTTATTTGGGGTAGGGGAAAGGAACCTCCTTGAGGTCACTCCCATATTGTGTTATTTATGCCTTGAGGGCTTCTTACTTGTTGTGGAGAATATTTGAATGGCAAGAGTGCCAAGGGAGTATACTTTGAGATATTTGAGGAGTTGTGTATTTGGAGGTTTTTGGCTTGAGGCCATGAGATTGGTATTTTGGTATTTTGGGTGGCCTTTGAAGTAGAGGGGTCCATTCCCTACCCCCATCAAACTCATTTTTATGAGTTGTGTTATGTGTTTATCCTTGGGGTTGTATTTTTGTGTTGCTTGTTGCTTTACTTGTTGTGGTTTGTTGCTACTGTGTGAATCCCTACCTCCCTAGCTCGAGGGTGACCCTCTTGCAGGTCTACGGTAGGGGGGAGGGCATTTCGAAGTGGCTGGGTTTTCCCCTTCTTGTTATGTTTTATTGCAAGCTCTTATGGAATAAATGGAGTTGATGAGAAGCCCTTCTTTGTATTGCTTTAGTAATATTATTGTTGGCTGTTGAGCCATGACCCTTGTGGCCCTATTATAAAAGTTTGTTAAATTATTTTGCCTTGGAGTTGGCTGTGATAAATATTGCAAAGCAAACATTCTTTTTATTTTATGTATGAGTTGTTTATTTCCTCTGTGATGTGGAGTTAATGAGTTCGTGGAGTGCTTGTAAAATTGTATATATTTTACTATCATTATTCTTTGCAAAAATAAATAAATAAATAAATAAATAAATATATATATATATATATATATATATATATATATATATGAGTGAGTTAGTTAAATCCTAGTATTTGCAAAAGAAATAATGAGAAATTTTAAACTAAGTTCCTATTTGGGTTGCATTGAATGTTTTATATTACTAGTTTGCTGCCTTACTAGTTCTATATTCTGCCTTATAGTTTCTTTTAAAAAAAAAATTCATCTAGGTAGATTATGTTTCCTCAAAAAAAATTTCTGTCGAAGCAAAATATGCTATTTTGGCTCATTTATTCAAAGAGAAAAGAAAAAAATAAATAAAGGAGAGGAGGAAATGTTTAGCATTCTATCTGTTCTTAGATTTTTGGAAATAGTATTTACCGTTGGCTATTAATTCCTTACAACCTGGTGAAATTCTTTCATTGTGGAATCATGGTTACACATAGTTATTATGCAATATACATATTATTGAAATGTAAATACACCTTAAATCTTTGCTGAAAGATGAATAATTGTATTCTTGCAAACATATTTAAATAGAAATAATAAGACTATTTCTGTTCGTATACCATTCAAACTATATTTGTAAATATTTCTATGCTGATATATATATATATATATATATATATATATATATATATATATATATATGTAATAACCATAAATAGAAGCAAACTATATATTTATTAAAGTATTGACTGACTTAGGGGTAAGTTCAAAAAGATGGGGGACCAAAAAGTGGCCAAATTATTTTAAAAAAAAAAAATACAAAACGCGAGCGCGTTATAACGCGGGCGCGTTTTGACTTGCTATAAAAAAAAAAGGTTTCTATCTCATTTCATTTGTTTCTTCTCCTCTATGCCCATGGCCTGCAAACCCTAGAAAGTGCACTCGCATTTTGCAAAACTCAATTCAACACAAAAACTTTATCAATTCGTCACCAAAATGTCACCACGACGTCGAGCACACCAAAGGAGTGAGTTATATTTTTTTTTGTTTGAATTTATTTCTAAATAGGTAGGTTTGAGTTGATTTTTGATGTATATTTCGTTAATTGTCAGGAAATGTTAATGCACCTCCTCCTCCTCCTCAAAATCCACAAAATCTTGAAGAGGAAATTCCTGCAGAACAACAACCTCCTCCATCCATTCCTTGACATGCCCCTGGAACACAAGAAAATATAATGGGGCAAATTGAAAACAACAAAAAAGAAATTGAAGATATAATTGCAAGGTTGAAAGATCCTTCCACTTCAACCTTGCATAGGTTCACGCTTGCTGAATCTCTTGAATCTATGTTATCAAATGTAGATTCAATTAGCAAGCAAATAACTAGTTGGACGGATAAGAGGAGAGAGTTTAGAGATTATTATGCAGACAAGCTGTCATACCAAGATGTGAAAAAATTACAAATCATAAAATTAGACTTGTGTTCGATTTTCACAAACCCAAAAACAAATCAACCTCCACCCATTACATGCAAGAGGTTCCCTATCCATTGGTGTAACAACCAAGTGATAAGGGACAATTTTGGGCAGAGGTGGTGGATGGTTTTTGACCATCCTCCATGCAATAATAATGAGGTCCCGCAATACTTTTTGAGGAAACTCTACTGCGAGTTTGTCCTCAATAAAGTGCCAAACTATTTTGATATGCGAGACTTCCAGGGTAGAGGTGGGGGGTCAGCACAAGATAGACTAGGGGCACATCTTGACCCACAATAGGTAGTGAGACGAGTAATCAGCAGACCATCCCAAGAGCATGTTTCTATCCCTTCCATTATGAAGGAGAGTGTTGATGTCGATACACTTCAGTCCATTAGTGCCTTGACCTAGAGCATCATAGAGCATGCCGGTCCTGCAGCATAGAGTGGGTTGGGAGATAGTGCAAGGAGTAGGGTCCCACCCCATACTTGTCAGACTTGCGGGTTAGCCTATGGTTATGACCCCATGGATAGTTAGGATGCAGGTGCACAGGCTACATCTGCAGCTGAGTAGATGGTGATGACAGATACCCTCCTGAGTGAGACTTTCAGCCTTGATACTCAGGTAAATATTAGCAAGTTTATTGAATTTAATTTATTAAATTTTATTTTTGAAATGTAAGATTAACTAATTTAAATTGATGATTTTAATAAAATTTCAGGGTCATAGCGTCGATGCAGTTTTCAGTGGTTCACCACCTGCATTTTACACTAGATCATCTACTGTTGGGATATGTAACTAGTAAACAATTATAAATATTACATGTGAATAGCATCGTTATATGAATGGTATTCTAATATCTAATTTTGGATGTTGAATAGGTTAATATTGTAGATTTCACGGCAACATCTGCCAGTGGTGGTGGACTTCAAAACTTTACGGAGGTAATAAAATAAATAGTTTAATGAATGAATTGTACTTACTAGATTTTTGTATGTGACTTGTGTGCTTTATTGTATGTACTTCCATGTTTAGATGAATGTGTGTGTATGTTAGGAGCCATGATTTGCATCACTATTATAGTTTTCGTAATTGAATAATGTTGTTTTATTTCCAGATGGTGCAAGCTGTAGAGACACCTCCCCATGTTCAGAGGGCAATGGAGCATGGTGTGGCCTCTGCGATTCATAGCTCCATGGCATTGACAGGGGTATGAGGCAGATTAGTAAATTTCAATTTACATTCATTGTTATAGTTGTCTATTTTTGAAAAATCAAAAGATTATTGATTTGAAGTTTAATTTCTATCTGGATGGTTTCTATAGGACACGACATCACCAAGGCCTATTCCTGCTACTAAGGCAAGTGAGGAGATAGATTATATGTTAGCGGTAAGTGATTATTTTGTTAAATGTTTCATTTTTTATAACATGTAATTTCTATATATTAATGTCTATACTTTTTATTGTAACAGCTAAAGATGTAGGAAGAACTAAATAGGAGGAGTAGCCATCAGGTTCATAGTAGACCACCCACATGCGTGTCTCCATCCCCTAGAAGATCGATGGCTGCCCGTGATCTATTCTCTTCACCAGCCAGAGGGGAATGACTTTTTATTGTGTTCCTTTGTTGTATGCCTATATGGCATTTGTGGACATATATTTTGTATTGTATATAGTTGACATTGTATGCCTATATGGAATTCTTGTAAGCCTATATGACTATTTCGTATATATGTTATACTTATATTGACAGATATTGATGTATGCCTATATGTATATTTGGTTGATACAAATCTTTTTTATTGATGGCATCCATACTTGCATTATAAATCCATGTTTGAATGGATATTTGTAGATGGCTATTTCAAATATTTAAAGTCCAATTGTATTACATAGGATGTTTGTTGATCCAATAAGCTAGCTATTGTTATTCAAGTATCACCTAAACCTCATTTTGGAACTAAAAGATAAAAGTTGTATTTAAAAAAAAATGAATCATCATGTTGAACAGAAAATATTAATATTCTTTATGAGTAACATAGAATGTCAACTATATGCAATACAAAAAAATGAATCATCATGTTATTCTTTATGTTTGAGATCCTGAAAATGACTAAGTCTGGTAGCGTGATATCCTAAAACACTAGGATGAATATCCAAGTCATTAGGATGATTGCGCCTTAAGAAAAAGTCATTAAGATGAGCGCCTAAAGGAGACTTTCTTAAACATTCAAACATTGAGCAACAAGCATGAAGGGTTAAGGCGCAATTTACAACTCATAAAGCTTCAAAAGGGTGCCCAACTTAGAGAGAGCATTTATTTAAGACAAGGCGCCCATTGACACATGTTCCACCATAAAAGTGCACCTAAGGTGGAAGGAGAACAAGCCTCTAGTAAGTGAAGCGCACCTATTGTCTAAACCACTTCATTATAGCACCCTAGCATGAGGAGGAGTATATAAGTCAATAGGAAATGGCACCTAGAATGCAAATGAAGGACTAAGTGGCATTTTCAATAAGCATCAATTCACCTTGAGCTTTCAATAAATACATCAAATTGAGCCCCATAAGCCAAGGCACCCTTTGCCTTCAAAAGAACCTTGTATCGACGTCAAGAGTTGGTCGTATCGGCGTATCGACAGACCTTGGTTAGGCTTCGCCGATAGACATCTGTCTTGCCGACAAGTGTGGTTCGAAGTCGAAGACATCGGTGTATCAAAAGATAATCCCATCAGCGCTTCGGAAGAGCAGTTGAGAGCTTCACCAATGAAGGGGGTCACACCGACAGTCAAAATCCATTGGTGTATCGACCCAACGAGATTAGAGTTCACCGATGTTTGGAGTCTCATTGACGGGTGTGGTCTGAAGGTTGTCATTGGTGAGATCGGTGTGTCGGTAGAAGAGTTTTTGAGTGTGCCGATGGTATTAAGTCCTACTGATAGGTGAGGGACTTAGAGTCTCATATCAGAGTGACAAAGACATTGGTGTGAAAGGATATAAAGTCACCGATAGCAGTCTATCTGACTGATAAGAGTCAATGATGGGATGTTTGTTAGAAGTGAAATCAAACGGAGTCATGGTGGCATCAGCCTATCGGCTGATGAAGTTTTAAGCTCACCGATGGTATGTTGTCTCACCAATAGTGAGTTCGAAGGTTCAAAAGTTGATAATTCTATGCTTCCACTGTGTGCTCTGCATCAGACATTCATCCCTACTACAGTCTAGCATTCTCTAGTTGTGTTCTCCCCTTTGTTTTTGTGAACGCCTCTGGAAGTAATGTTGAGTTACTTGTGATGTCCTTATTGATTGGTGTTGTTTTGGATTCATGTGTAGTCCTTGTTCCTTATAGTCTATTGTCTACCTGACTCTTTCTTGTAACTTATTGAATCACTATGATTTTGAATATTTAGATTTAGAGGGCATTAGACACCAAAACTTCTTGACCTTTAACAACCCAACCTAGAATCAATAGATTTTTGTCCATCCCAACTATTCTAGTCAAGACAAAGCATGTTGATTCTCATTCAATTCAAAGTTCATTAACAGGATTATCTTATCATAATATTTAGGGAAATGACCACCTAGATAGACAATGATGTGAGCTATCTATAAAGAAACTTGCAAGAAGTATAGGAGGCATGAGAATCCCTCCATGTTGTTTATCAAGTTGAATGATCTATGACACATCATGTATCATTAGAAAATATTATCGAAGAGAAAGCAAGTGAAAATACTCAAAACAACCCATAACAAGGTGGAGAAGTTTAAAGGATGGAGGTTGCAACACTTTCCAACCTCATAGCCACACTAGTCCAATGGATCAAGATAATACTATCAAGCATCCACATAATAGTAGATAATATTATCAAAAGTCACAGAGAAATTTCTAAGGACCATAGTGTTATCCCTATGACTTGACACATACTACTTGTTTCATAAAGCAAAGGGACATAATATAAATATTGTTGTTATATGGAGCCTAATCAGACTCAGAGGTTAAATTTACCCAACTTTTATTAGCGTGGTTTCCCCCCAAATATTTTCCTACTAGTTTTGGTGCCTTGAAGTCTAAGTGCATGAAAATCATTCTGAGTTGGCAACCTAATCCAATGACTTGACACGGATCCCAAAACCACCTATTGGACCAATAGGATCCTAGGCACTCACTTCATGCATTATGATTTCTAGGTGCCAGTTTGATGCTCCATCACAAGGAAAGTGTGCCCACACTTGCAAGTGTTTTTCTTCAGGATCTAGGTGCTAGTTGAAGGTTGTAGTTGCCAAGAAGAGCACCTAGCAAGAGGAAGTCTTTTGGAGTCTCCAAAACACATCAAACACTTGACTAACAACAAGATAACTTTTTCCCAAGTTAGGTGCTTCAAGAGGGAAGTTAAAACATGAATAAGCACCAACTTGTCTAGGTGCAAACTCAAGCTTGTTGAGGATACACATGGCACCCAACATTCCTTGGTGATTTCATGAATTTCAAATGCTTAGAACTATTCAAGGAATTCCCAATGCCCTTCTTGATGATAGGCACCAAAGTGAGGGTGAAATTGTGCCTTGATGGCATTAGGCGCTATCTAGAGTATGCTACTCCATGGAAATGCACCTTCTTGCTTAGAGTAATTCAAACACTCCAAGGTCTTCAATGATCAATTCCCTAACTTATGAAATGTCCTTCATTTTAAAACACATTGTAATGCTCTAGAGAGATGACTATACCTAGGCGTCAATCTGGGTTAGAAATGCCTCCAAAGTGTGCCTTCTCTTTCAGAATGCAAAACAAGGTCCAAAGGTGCTAATAAACTGAAGCACTTCTTTGGAAAAGTCTCGGAGGTTAAGATGCGCCTTGTCTTAATGAGGTGCAACTCTTGGGTAAGAAAGCTTGTAAAGTGCGCCTAACTTAGTGAAGAGGTTGATAACTTCTAAACCCTTACTGGAACTTAGATTGCTTCAACTGAAGATCATCTTGCACCAATACATCACCAAACTTTCAATCACAAGATCAATTCAAACTTAGGTGCTCATTAAGAGTCTTTCGAATGTTGGCGCATCTGAGAGGTTGAACTGGCAAGAGATGGCGCCTAGCTTCCTAGACCTTGTTTCAATATGTTTGAGATCCAAAGTTGACTCAATGGTATCAAGATGGCACCATAGAGTCTTTGGACTAGTTCCTTATAGTTTCAAAAACATTATGGCTCCTTAAAAATTCCTCCTACATGCTTGGGCGCCATTTCAAGGTCCTGGAACCATGATGTAGCGCCTTATTGCTCTAGGCGCCCATTCATGATTGTGCAACTTGAGATTGGTGCCTAGAGTGAATAGGCTTTCATCCTGACTTAATACACTGCCTCCTTCTGACGATTTTTGGGGCAGTAGAAAACCTTTAACCATGGGCAAATGTCTTAGAGATATAAAAAACTGAGAGAGGTTATTGTAGAGGCACTCTACGTGATCGCGTTGCCTCATACGGAATGTTTCTAAGTGACACAGTTTTCAAGTAACATCTTGTCAAAGATTGCTGCCTTTTTGCACTTTGGACTCTTTAGGGATATCGTCGGTACAATATAGCTCAGACTGTTTCGACATGTTTGGGTGAAAAATAGGACCATGCCTAACGTAAATGTACCCATCCGAATGCGTTGGAATAGTCAGTTTGGTCACATTAGGAGCAGGATGAAAGTTACACCCCTTTGCAACTTTACACTGCCTCCTTCTAACAATTTTTGGGGCAGCAAAAAACCTTTCACCACGGGCAAATGCCTCAGAGATATAAAAAACTGAGAGAGGTTATTATAGAGGCACTCTACATGATCACATTGCCTTAGATGGAATGTTTCTAAGTGACATGATTTTCGAGTAACATCTCATCAAAGATTTCTTCCTTTTTGCACTTTGGACTCTTCAGGAATATCATCGGTACAATGTAGCTCGGATTGTTTCGACATGTTTGGGTGAAAAAAAGAACCATGCCTAGTGTAAATGTACCCATCTAGACACGTTGGAATAGTCAGTATGGTCACATCAGGAGCAGGACGAAAGTTACACCCCTTTGCAACTTTACACTGCCTCCTTCTGACGATTTTTGGGGCAGTAGAAAACCTTTCACCACGGGCAAATGCCTCAAAGATATAAAAAGATGAGAGAGGTTATTGTAGAGGCACTCTACATGATCGCGTTTCCTTAGATGGAATGTTTCTAAGTGACATGGTTTTCAAGTAACATCTCATCAAAGATTGTTGCCTTTTTGCACTTTAGACTCTTTAGGGATATCGTCGGTACAATGTAGCTCGGACTGTTTCGACATGTTTGGGTGAAAAAAAAGACCATTCCTAGTGTAAATGTACCCATCCGGATGTGTTGGAACAATCAGTTTGGTCACATCAAGAGAAGGACACCAAAAATGCATAACATGATGATGTAAAAATGTGTATATGTGTATAAATGCAACAGGAAATTAAAAAAAGACAAACCTTACAAATTAATGTGCATACTTACAACTCAATGTAACATGACTTTACAAAATCAATGTGAATACTTACAAATTAATCCAATGAACCATCCGGGTCTGCTCTACTCTTTATTGTGTCAAGTATTGCTTCATGGTCAAACTCACGCACCTTCCACAAGATTTTGTTCAAAGGTCTACCTCGATACTTTATCAAATGAACATTGGATGCCACGACAAGGTTTGAGTAATGAAGAATCTTCTGATGTGTGTCAAAGTCTTGAAACAGCCAAACATTAACACTCTTATGTGGGTACCTTCTAAGCCATGTTCCAGTAATAACCACTGAGCCTGTAGGGTATTCGGTGTTTTCTCCATCTGTAACAGGGGCCTCCAATTTCTTTTTGGCCTCAACACAATGATATAAGTAATAATCTATTCCCTCTTCATTATCTTCATCTGCAATAACTGCATATATGTGCCCTACATTGATGTGTAGCAAATTAGATGAAATTAGTTAACATTACAAAACACTACAAAGTAAGATGACATTACCTGGTTGAACTAGATGAAATTAGATGCATATACGTGCCCTATATTACCTAGTTGAACTAAATCTGATATGTGGTCAAAGTCAATTGATGATTCCATCTATGTTAGTTCCAGTGCCGTCGGGGGTCGATACGTGTCAAGTGGGCTAAGATAACTTAACTGCCATTCATCAACCCACTCCTTTGACTTGCACTCATCCCAGACTTAAATTGTATAGGAAGAACAAAAGCATGACATCTTTCACGTATGGATACTCCATGAACCTGCAATTGAGCTTCTGAAAGAGTGCATCTCATTTGATCCTATCAGTGTACAACAATCCTCATATGGTGCAATGTTAGTATCATCTATCAATCAAAAAAATCTACGAACTGAAGACTTACCTTCATTACCTGGACCCATGGAAGCATTACACCACTCGACAATTGATTTTGCATCTGTCAACTTTGCATTGTCTTTATACTTTAACTCTTCTCGTGCTATGGCTCTTTTGATACATGCTCCTACACCATCATGCTTCCCATTTCCATGCCTGGCCTCACAAAAGTTCCACATATGATGAATACCTATAAAATTATGCCTCCTCCTCAGCCAATAGAAATTTTGTGAGTTCTTGAATTGTGATGCATAGTTATCTGACCATATGATATGTTGACTGAACGATATGCCCCTTCTAGCTAAATCATTGTAGAACACCTGAAAGAAACCTTACACGAAATCTGTAGAATGCGTGTGATCATCACTAATACAGAAATTATACTCCCTTATGATATTTCTGTCATCCTCTGTACTATCATTCACATGAATGAATGCGATGTGCACAAATATAGAAACCTGTGTGGAGTTGTAATATTGTGATTGCACCTCACGCTGTGGCTGTAGACTATAGTTCTCTGCAAATTCGATGACTGAAACAATGCTACCAACTAGAAATGTGTCCTTGCATAACTTGAATTGCAAGTCCAACCATCGAGCTACACTATGCTGTCATGAAATATGGCATAAACTGATACACTGGAATCTTTTCAATAACCAATTCACACATCTTTTCTTCTTTACCATCTTTTGTATTGTATGCCACTGTTTTATACTTGCCAAACTCTACTAGTTCATTTCCAACCACATGTGTTCTTTCCATATGTTCACATATTAGAAAATGTTGCAAGCCACTGCAATGATGACATGTGCCATCCAAGCATAATTTCTTGTAGAATATTTGACCTTCCTCTCTTTCACATAAAATTCTTGATATGAAGTCTCTTGAAGATGTTGGTGGGGCACATATGGCACAACCCTGCAAAACATTGTTAGTATGCATATCTAAACATATAGACCTATAAGCATCAAAATGGTTAGAAAATTCAATATGTAATCTACAACAACAAGTAGTGCGTGTGTGATTTATCTTGACATAGAAAGGTTTTAGCATTTCAAAATATCTTTGACAAATTTTAATTTGAGGATACTTCTCTAGAATTTTACCATAAAATTGTGTTTGAGTCTCATCCAAAAAATGCTTTGGATGTGGCTCACGGTTCTAACTACTGATTCTCCTTCTTACCACATCCCTTTGATTCGGAGATACCCTTGTGTAATTCTTCCAAAAGTCTTCAATTAGTGATCTCAACGCTTCAACAATTGGTTTATCTTTTCGTGGTAGTCTCCCCGAAAATGCCCATAATTCATTGGAATTAGTGTCCTCAATTCTTTGGCATCTTCCAACGGCTCTTAATAAAGTTTTCCTATTAATTATCAATTCTTGACTCGTCTTTCTAATGAGACAAGTTTTCCTCGTTTGACTACTTACTATAGTCGATGTAATCACACGCCGTGTTGCATTACTATCTTTTGTGTGTGAGGTGTTACCCACACTCTCATACGCACTCATTAGATTCTTGACAATAGATTTTTCACTTGAAGCCTCTGATGTTTTCAACCCAAGAATCTTCATGATGGACCTATACTTTATATTTCGCATCATTTCAATGAATAGTTAACATCTTGCAGTCTCATTTAACTTTTCAAAGAACAATCTCCAAATCTTATGAGCATATCTTCTACAAGTGCATTTTGGAATCTTACATTCCATTAGCTACAAAATATTCTCATCAATTTCAATCAAATACTTTGGCTTTCTATGCAAAATTCTAGGTGGTGTTAAGTTAGGTAAATTCATCTCAACATTAGGAATTTCATCAATATTTAAATGAGATGGGCTAGATGGCATACCTTCAATCGAAGATGGAATAGATGACATATCTTGAGGTTGAGGTGGGAACTGTTGGTTTTTTCCCAGACTGGATGCTTATTCCTAGATTTCCCTACAAGGTAGCCATCAATGATCAACAGGATCTCTGGGCCAGGGGCCAACAGTGTAGGAGATAGACTCTATATTTTATCTCCTCTTCTTCTTCAGGCTCTGCAAAACCTAGGGGGTATTCCCTACTCAACATCCATGAGGATATACATACAAGGCTGGGATGCTGACAGAAAGTAGATAAGTCCTCCTGTAAGTAGACCAAAACTATATGATAAGAGCAAAGGGGCTAGCTTTGGGCCTATTTGTAGTTGTAGATAGAGGACTTGGATCCTAAAACTAATTCTACTATCCTAATGGTTTTTTTAGAGTTTGGTTTTGATTTTATATTTGGATGCAAAGCTGGACATGGTATATAACACAAAGACAAAGCTAGATCAGTGCCTATCTAGGGCCTGGAGTCAATAGACATACACCTGTGAATGATATGCATGAACAACTAAAACTAGATTTCAGGGGGACACATATGATACCTGCCTTACAGATATCTCCCAATACAGAGTGTTAAGCTATCTATACTTATGGCATCCCTACTACAGTATACCCTTCCCAATGTTTAATCTAAGAACAATTTAATCTACCCCTTGAGCAGAAGTTAAGAGATCAGACATTCAACACAGGAATTCTATGTTCTAGAGTCTCAAACATTGCTTAAATATCCAGACTCAGAAGAAAGATACATGCAATACTGGAGATAGAATTAACAAAACACATGCTAACATAGCATTTCTCATATAGAATTAACCATGAAATCAGTGGATTCATGCAAAAACATACAACAAGAGATACATAAGCTCACAGGTTTTGCTGTACAGAGCAACCAAATCAGCTGTATTGTATTACAGAGCCAAATGTTCAACTTTCAACAACTTAAAACAATGGTAACATAGTCTGCTTATATCAGCCAGAAAGTGTACCACAGCAATTAATTACAAGGCTTTTACAAAAATCCACCAGATACAGATCCTTCAAAGGAATGGCGCTCAGAATTTATTGCTGCAGAGACAGAAAGTAGACAATGGTGGCCTCGAGCCCTGTGCCACCATCTGGAAGTCCTCATGCCAAAAATTGGGTACATGACTATTCAACAACTCGCCCATGCCCCTACTATAGTCACCATTGATGGCTCAACCACCCACGACCGCTTGAAAACCGTCGCAGCACTTCAAAAAAGAAATTCCCGCCAAAACGTGTTTACCACAGGTTCAGAAAATGTAGGGAGATTAATCCCACATTGGTGCCGCGGAGACAACTTTATCATTTTAAAAACATGGCTGCATGTATAACAAATGTCGAGTGCTTTTGCCGCGCTCGACGCATAAGCCTTTGTCCAAAGCCTATCGCCAAGACTAACACCATCGGACCGCCCCAAAAATCTCTCACTGAGCTCAATAGTCTGGCCGATATAACTTGCTTCGCATTCCCCTTCATCGGCCAGAGATAGACCATCAGGCTGACCCTTCAGATCTCCACCGATAGTATGACTCTCTCTGATGACCAGCTTGCACCCCATTAGCAGTTACCATCCTACCACCATCGGCCAGACCAATATCATCAGCCAAGCAAAAAACCCCTCGGCCGACATAGCCAATCACGCCGATGAACAACTCCTGAAAGCCTCCAACATCCCCATCGGCCAAAGAAGAACCATCGGCCTAGCCAAAAGCTCCTTCACCGAAAGACCAACTCTCACCGATGACCACTCCAAATCCTCATCGGCCTGACACTACCCCATCGGCGGACCCTCCAACCGCTAACCCGATAAGCAACCTTACTCTGATGGCATTCCCCATCGGGGTGACTTCCTTCCATTGGCAAACCATAAAAGACTGCTGCCGATAGAACAACTCCCGCCGATAACATATTATCTTCCCCCTTCATCGGTCAGATCCTCCACTGTCGGCCCAGTGCAATCCATCCTTGCCGACAACACAAGTCACGTCAAAGACCACCTCCGTCGGTGTGACTTACACCGTCGGAGCAACCAAAATCTCCCCAGCCGATCACAATAGTCTTGCCGATGCACCAACGAGCTACACTCTGCTCCTCCATCGGCCAGACACACACCGACGACTCCTCATCGGCCAAACCTCCTGTCATCGGCACAACCCAAAACACTCAGGCCGACAATATAGCTCTCGCCGATAGACATCCATCGGTCAAACATTGTATATCGGTGAACCCTCCAACGGTTAGCCCGATAGAAAATGTCACACCAAAACCAACCTTGCAAACCGCTAACCTTCCATTGGCCAGAGGCAAACCGTCGGGCCAACAATCCACCGTCCACCCGATGATGAATGTTACGCCGATAAGACAAAAATCATAAGGCTTTGAACCATTGAACCCTGAACCAGTTCAACCCGATGGTTCAAAAGAGAAGTTCAACTGAGAAGTTCAACGCCGATAACACAGATGAACAAAGAATTCACTGACGGGAAAAAATGGAGCCTAAGCCCATGAACCATTGAACCTTGAACCAAAAGGGTTCAACACGATGGTTCAAAACGATGGTTCAAGCAAAATCTCAGTACCCAAAAAGAAGTTTCGCCGATAGAGAAAATCACAGCGATGAACAAGGAAACTTAGGGCCCAAAAAGGAAAAAACCCTCCAACATCCTGCGCTCAGATCCATACCAAAATTAGTGCTAACACTGGCTCTGAAAGGGGACGTGTAGGTGAAAAACCTGCAGCGAGAACTAGATCTCCGAGCAGACCAGGCAAAAAAGCCAAAAAAAGCACGAACTGTATAGAACATTTACACTATATACATATTTTTACAAATGTGCACAGCGACAAGTCATCTATACAAAATAGAACTTAAGGAATTGGCCATGCACAGGCAATTCCAAAAATTCACCATCTAGGGCCTGGAGGAAATAAGAATCCTCCCCATGAATACTGCAAATCTGATATGGGCCCATCCATAAGGGTTCAAACTTACCATGTTTACCCTTGTCTTGATTTTTTGCATTCTAGATGAGCACCAGATCATTGACTTGAAACTTCCTTTTTGTAGCTCTCCTGTCAAACTGATATTTCATATCTTGTTGTCTCTTGCGGTTAATCTGGTGTGCTTTCCTTCTATTCTCATCCAATGCAACCAACTGATTCACTCTTTCTGTCATGGAGTCTTCAATCTCCTCATCATTTTCCTGGATGAATCTGTAAACTGGTAGGAGATTATTTATGGGCAATCTGGGTGATGCACCATATACTAGCTCAAAGGGTGACATTCCAATAGCCTTTTTTACTATCACTCTGTCAGCCCATATTGCTAACTTTAATTTTGAGTCCCAAGCTCTCTTGTTCTTGTCCAGTATCCTCTTGATAATTTTCATGATGCTCTTATTGCTTGATTCTGCTTGACCATTTCCTTGTGGGTGGTATGGTGATGCATATGATAGATTGATCCCATATTTGTTGCAAAAATCAACAAATTCACCTGATCTGAAACACATAGCATTATCAGTGACTATCTTGAATGGTACTCCAAACCCGATGATAACATTTTCCAGTATGAAATCCATCACCACCTTACTTGTAGCTTTCTTAGTTGGAATGGCCTCAATCCATTTGGTAAAGTAATCAGTTGCCACTAAAATCCAACTGTGTCCCCCACTTGACTTGTCTGCAATTTCACCTATGAAGTCAATTCCCCATTGCTGAAATGGAGCATCCACAGTTACAGTTCTGAGAGGTAAAGCACCATCATATCTCAATTTTCTTGAAAATCTTTGGCAAGGGTCACACTTCCTCACTAACCTTTGTGCATCTGAAAAGAGAGTGGGCCACCAATATCCTGCTCTGAGAGTCTTATGAGCTGTTGTTTGAGCAGTATAATGTCCACCACACAATCCTTTATGCATATCAATCAAAACATTGTTAGCCATATCCTCATCCACACATCTCAGCAGCACACCATCAGGGTTTTTCCAGTATAGCTCACCTTGAACAATAACATACCTGATTGCATGTAACTTTAAAGTCCTCTTTTGACTGTCACTAAAATGGGAAGGACAATTCAGATTTTGCAAGTAGTAGATAATATCCTTGTACCATTCAGATCTTGATACATTTACACTCTCATTTTGGACTGCATTAACTTGGCATGCTTCCAAGTTTGACTGTGCCATCATCTTGGCTAATCCTTGTCCTCTTACCAACTTGGTAATTTGTATCTCTATGTTGAACTCCTGCAGTTTGTTTATCCATCTACACCTTCTCCCAGTCACCTCCTGTTGAGTGAATATGTCTTTGACTGCTGCATGGGGTACATATGCAATTATATGTGATCCTACCAGGTATGGTCTGAAACTTTTGATGGCTCGGACTAGTGCATATGCCTATTTTTCCATAATATCATACTTCAACTCAGAAGCCTGCAAGGACATACTGAAGAAAGCTATGGGCTGTTCAAAACCATCTTCATTTTTCTGTAGCAAACATGTACCAACAGTGTGAAAGGAAGCAAATGAAAATACTTGGAATGGCCTAGAAAAATTAGGAGATTTAAGAACAGGGGCCATCTTGATTGCCTCTTTGATACTCTGAAATGATTCTATTGCTTCACTTTCCCAGTTGACAGTTGCATCCTTCTTCATCATCTTAGAAATGTTCCTTGTAGTTTCTGCAAAGTTGGGAACAAATCTCCTAACAAAATTTATCTGTCCAAAGAAGGACTGGACTCCTTTTATAGTTTTTGGCATTTGAATTCTGTCAATAGCAGCCACTCTCTGGATCTATCCTGACTCCATCCTTGGAAACAATGTGCCCTAGGAGTTTTCCTTCAACCACCCCAAAAGCACACTTCTTTGGATTTAAAGAAATGCCATACTCCAGTGCTCTTATGAAAATCTGCTCTAGATGCAAACAATGCTGCTCCTCCTTCTTTGAATAGGCAGTCAAGTCATCCTGATATACAGCCAGGATTGAATCAATCAATCCTGCAAAAGCAACATCCATTGCTCTTTGAAATGTAGCACCTGCATTTGTTAATCCGAATGGCATTGTAACATACACATAAGTTCCCCATGGAGTGGTGAAGGCAGTCTTATACTATTCTGATTCCTTTACCTTCACCTGATTATAACCTAAAAATCCATCCATCATGGATAAGAGTTCACAACCAGTCACTCTCTGCAACATAGCTTCCATATTAGGCAGTGGATAGTTATCTTTTAAAGAGGATACATTCAAGTTCCTGAAATCAACACAAAGCCTAATATCACCGTTCTTTTTTCTGATTGGGACAAGGTTAGACACCCAAGTTGAATGTCTGATTGGCACAATTATTCCAGCTTCCCTAAGCCTTTTGAGTTCTTCTTGCATCTTTGGAGCTAAGGTAGGATTAATAGGTCTTTGCCTCTGTCTGAATGGCTTAGCTCCAGGCTTCAGTGGGATCTCATGCTGGAATAGATCTTCCCTATAGGCTTTTAGGTCCTCATATGACCAAGCAAAAACATGTTTATACCTTTTCAGTAATGCAATCAGCATACTCCTGATGTGTGGTTTGAGCTGTTTACCAATGTATACCTTCTTGGGGGCCTGAGATGTCCCCAAATTTATCTCTTCTAAATCTTCCTTATTTGTGGGAGATGTCCTTGTGACCAATTTGTCTCTACTGTCAAAAGCTCTTTCCAAAGCTACTAACCCTCTAGGGATTTTATTAGTCTTCAATTGAATTATCTCTTTTCCCACAAAAGTTTCTTTTCCATCTATAGTTTGTACAAAAGCTTGGAAATCAATTTCTTGATTCTCATATTCATCTATGCAGTGCAAAAAATTTAACAAATCCCTATCATCATTAAACACTTGCCAACTGCATATATTTTTTGGTACTGCAGGCCTGATTTTAACTTCTACATTTGTAACATCTGACAGAGTGATGTCATCTGGCCTTATTGCAACATTAGCTAAGAAATCAGCCATAACATTCTTTGATCTCTCTACCCAGCCTATTGAAAATGCATCAAATAGTTCAATGGTATCCCAAACAGCATGCTTGTATTGTTTCAATCTTTTGTTTTTTGAAGCATACCTATCTCTAATTTGGGATACAATCAGCTCAGAATCCCCAAATACTCTTAGCATTTTGATTCCATGTTTGAGAGCTATATTTAGGCCTAAGATTAAAGCCTCATATTCTGCAATGTTGTTTGTGCAAACAAACCTCAGCAAGAAAGAAAATTTGAGGAGCTTACCAATTGGAGACAGGAAAACAACTCCAGCTCCAGAGCCTTCTTTTGCACAGGCTCCATCAAAATACATGGTCCACAGACCTTGCTGGTCCAGCTCGTTAATGCAGACATTTTTCTTTTTATCTTCTCTATCATCTGAGACAACCTTGAAGTTATCACAGTCAATGTTTACAAAGCATATCTGTTCCTCTGCTTCTTGGTCTTCCACTGTCTCTGATGATCTTTGTTCTCTGATTAGCTTAACATCGCTGCCATTTATTGGAATCATGGCATATGACAGGTCCAGCTGCATACTTCCACCAATTAGTGCTGCCCATCTTCTTGACAGCAACATACCATACTGTGGCTTGATGTCAACCACTGTTATATTCATTTTATATCTTTTCTCAGGAAATGCTACCAGTTTGAAATCTACATCCTTCATGATTCCAATAACTGGTACCTCTCTGGCATCCATAGCATAACATTTTCCACATGCCTTGTCAATTTTCAATCCAGCTTGTTGCATGATGGCCAAAGGCATGACATTTGTAGATGCTCCAGAGTCAAGCATACAATTTCTGATTATTTTTCCATTTATAACCAGGGATACATAAAATGGTTCCACTTGTGAAGGACACTTTGTCATAGTCACTCCTAAATAGACTTCAGGAGCCTCATCTTCTTCATTATACATGACATGTTTCTCACCCTGGGTCTAAACATTTTGTTTAGCTTGAAAAGGCACCCCCGAAATTAGGGATATTGTCCTATTCTTGATCTCTTCAACCTTCATCAGTTCCATAAGTGGAACAGAGACTTTTACCTGGGAGAGGACTTGAGCTATATCAAATGGAACATAATTTTGTATAACAGTTGTAGCTTGCTCCACAATCTTGTTTTTATCCTGAACTGATTTAGCTTTTACTTTCATAGTTCCCTGATCATCATTCTTGTCTTGAAAACATTTACTTTGATCTTCAGCCTGAGGGATTCTGTTTTCTGGTCCTTGGGATTCATGACCTGTTCTATGTCTAAAATTCTATTTATTATTACCCCACTACCTTTTTTGTGGTTCAATTCCTTTATGACCATGCACTGGCTGACCTGCAGAAACATCTTCTGGTTGACGCAAGCTGCTTATCTGAGCTTTTCCTCTGAGATTGTAGTTACTCTTGACTTGAGCAACTGCTGCAGCTGTGAAGGCCCTAATTTCCTCATCAGAAGGTCATTGTAAGTTACTCAGAAAATTATGCGAACTCTGAGCATACACATAGCTCTCTTCATTACCTTCATCATAAAAGTCCTGTTGACAGGCCCGAATTCCATCATCTGTACTCTCATCAGCATCATAAATTGGGTATCCATTGTTTGTGGACATCATATTAACATCATCATCTTGCACATAATGTGGCTCATTGCATTCATTACAAGATGTAGTATTATCACACAAGGACTGAGCAATCATACACTGTGACTGTGAATGTGGCATCTGACAAATTATACATCATGGAGTATCATCAACAATATTTACAGCTTTCTTTAGAGGATCAGGAGTTTCTTTGACATGTTGAGTCCTCTGATTTGTGCTGTTATGTGGGAATATAGGCTTACCATTATGCCAATTGGTATTATAAGGCATATCATGCAATGATGGCCTCTTTTCCTGCCTTTGATAGACTTGCCTATCAGGACCTATCCCTTTTTCACTTCTAGCTAGTCTATAGCTTAGGTCCTTAACAACATTTGCCAATTTGTCTATCTTATCTTCAGGGGTAGATGTATTACCTTGAGTGTTTTGAGGCTTGTTTGGATTCTACAGAATTTTCACATCATCCCTTCTGTTAGTCTTGCCTGATGCTTTCCTGTTGTTCACAATATTTACTACAATTTTGAAAGCATCCTTGATAGTAGCAGGACTTTTATCTCTTAATCCATATGCAGTTTTTGCATCAAAGGCGTTGATATACAATATTATGCACATAGGTTCATTTGGCCTCATGTGATGTGGCAATTTGTTTAACACTTTAGTAAATCTTGCATTAAAATCTGCAACCTGCTCATTTGACCCTTTAGTGATACTGGTAAACTCATTTACAAAAAAGCTAGGGTCAGTTTTGTCACCATATTGCTCCTTGAACATCCTTTTAAAATCATCCCATGATGAAATACTCCGGTCAGGCAGATTCTTATACCATTCCCTTGCCTCATCTACTAAAGATTGCATGAATGACTTCATGAAAACATCCTCATGTTCAACCTCAAAGTTATCCATGACATTTTGAAAAGCTTTTAGATGATCTTCTCCTAACACAGTGTTGTTTCCTAAAAATTTAGGCACCTGCAGCCTCAGATGCTTGTCAATGGGGTTAAGATACCCAGGAATACCATCAAATACTAGTTGTCTGAATCTATCTAACTGCATGGGTTGTCTATCAAACTGATTAATATTAACATTTCTGTTTGCATTTTGGTTTCTTACATTGTTCAGTGGTATCCTAGCATCATTCACATTTTGTCTCTCATCATTATGCTGATGTTGCACTTCATTTCTCTGTTGATGTCTCTACACATTTGCATTCTCAAGGGTAGGAATTGAATTATTTTGGGCAGCCCTTAAAGCTTGCACTTTCTTCCTTAGGTCATCTCTGATTGTTATTGCCTGCTGATATTCGAACTCAGCCCTTAAGCTCCTAATTTCATCAGCTAGTTCTTCCTCGCTAGGCCTAGAGGAGGATGGTTTTACCATATTCTGATCTTCATCTTCATCATCCCTTAGAGACTCTGCCTCTTCAAACCTTTCACTAGGGTTTAGAAATGGGCGTTCTTGGAACACCTCTGACCTCATTCTCATGCTACCACCCTGTTGCCTCTCATATGCACCCTGAATATCAGCTTCTGCATTTGAAAAGTAAGGCACATGCTGTCCTGATGGGTTATCTTGCATATCATCATTTTTTCTGGGGGAACCCTCATGACTGACTGAGACAGCTCCCTTTCTTTTGTACATCATTCTTCTTGTTACTGGTAACTCTTCAAATAAAGGATTTTGTTGGGATCTTCTCCCCTGCATATAAATTTTACTTTGACCGGTTGGGAGATTACTTCGGAGTCGCCACCTATTACTAGGAACTGTTTTCTTTTGAAAATCAGGGTTCTTTCACAAACTCCCCAGTAGAGTCACCAATTTCTGTTGGTAACTCAGATGGTCACACATATATTTCACCAGGGAGGACAAAAATAACAATTTTCAAATCACCATCCCCAGCGGAGTCACCAATTTCTGTTGGTTTTTTCCCAGACTGGATGCTTATTCCCAGATTTCCCTACAAGGTAGCCATCAATGATCAACATGATCTCTGGGCCAGGGGCCAACAGTGTAGGAGATAAACTCTATATTTTATCTCCTCTTCTTCTTCAGGCTCTGCAAAACCTAGGGGGGTATTCCCTACTCAACATCCATGAGGATATACATACAAGGCTGGGATGCTAACAGAAAGCAGATAAGTCCTCCTGTAAGTAGACCAAAACTATAAGATAAGAGCAAAGGGGCTAGCTTTGGGCCTATTTGTAGTTGTAGACAGAGGACTTGGATCCTAAAACTAATTCTACTGTCCTAATGGTTGTTTTAGAGTTTGGTTTTCATTTTATATTTGGATGCAAAGCTGGACATGGTATATAACACAAAGACAAAGCTAGATCGGTGCCTATCCAGGGCCTGGAGTCAATAGACATACACCTATGAATGATATGCATGAACAACTAAAACTAGATTTCAGGGGGACACATATGATACCTGCCTTACAGATATCTCCCAATACAGAGTGTTAAGCTATCTATACTTATGGCATTCCTACTGCAGTATACCCTTCCCAATGTTCAATCTGAGAACAATTTAATCTACCCCTTGAGTAGAAGTTAAGAGATCAGACATTCAACACAGGAATTCTATGTTCTAGAGTCTCAAACATTGCTTAAATATCCAGAATCAGAAGAAAGATACATGCAATACTGGAGACAGAATTAACAAGACACATGCTAACATAGCATTTCTCATATAGAATTAACCATGAAATCAGTGGATTCATGCAAAAATGTACAACAAGAGATACATAAACTCACAGGTTTTGCTGTACAGAGCAACCAAATCAACTGTATTGTATTACAGAGCCAAATGTTCAACTTTTAACAACTTAAAACAATGGTAACATAGTCTGCTTATATCAGCCAAAAAGTGTACCACAGCATTAATTACAAGGCTTTTACAAAAATCTACCAGATACAGATCCTTCAAAGGAATGGTGCTCAGAATTTATTGCTGCAGAGACAGAAAGTAGACAATGGTGGCCTCGAGCCCTATGCCACCATCTGGAAGTCCTCATGCCAAAAATTGAGTATATGACTGTTCAACAACTTGCCCATGCCCCTACTACAGTCACCATTGATGGCTCAACCACCCGCGGCCGCTTGAAAACCGTCGCAACACTTCAAAAAAGAAATTCCCGCCAAAACGTGTTTACCATAGGTTCAGAAAATGTAGGGAGATTAATCCCACATTGGTGCCGTGGAGACAACTTTATCATTTTAAAAACACGGCCGCATGTATAACAAATGTCGAGCGCTTTTGCCGCGCTCGACGCATAAGCCTTTGTCCAAAGCCTATCACCAAGACTAACACCATCGGACCGCCCCAAAAATCTCTCACCGAGCTCAATAGTCTGGCTGATATAACTTGCTTCGCATTCCCCTTCATCGGCCAGAGATAGACCATTGGGCTGACCCTTCAGATCTCCACCGATGGTATGAGTCTCTCTGATGACCAGCTCGCACCCCGTTAGCAGTTACCATCCTACCACCATCGGCCAGACCAATATCATCAGCCAAGCAAAAAACCCGTCAGCCGACACAGCCAATCACGCTAATGAACAACTCCTGAAAGCCTCCAACATCCCCATCGGCCAGAGAAGAACCATCGGCCTAGCCAAAAGCTCCTTCATCGACAAACCAACTCTCACCGATGACTACTCCAAATCCTCATCGGCCTGACACTACCCCATCGACGGACCCTCCAACCGCTAACCCGATAAGCAACCTTACTCCAATGGCATTCCCCATCGGGGTGACTTCCTTCCATCGGCAAACCATAAAAGACTGCTGCCGATAGAACAACTCCCGCTGATAACATATCAGCTTCCCCCTTCATCGGTCAGACCCTCCACTGTCGGCCCAGCGCAATCCATCCTCACCGACAACACAAGTCACACCGAAGACTACCTCCGTCGATGTGACTTACACCGTCGGAGCAACCAAAATCTCCCCAGCCGATCACAATAGTCTCGCCGATGCACCAACGAGCTACACTCTGCTCCTCCATCAGCCAGACACACATTGACGACTCCTCATCGGCCAAACCTCCTGTCGTCGGCACAACCCAAAACACTTAGGCCGATAATACAGCTCTCGCTGATAGACATCCATCAGCCAAACATTGTATATCGGTGAACCCTCCAACGGTTAGCTCGATAGAACATGTCACACCGAAACCAACCTTGCAAACTGCTAACCTTCCATCGGCCAGAGGCAAACCATCGGGCCAACACTCCATCGTCCACCCGATGATGAACGTTACGCTGATAAGACCAAAATCATAAGGCTTTGAACCATTGAACCCTGAACCAGTTCAACCCGATGGTTCAAAAGAGAAGTTCGATGCTGATAACACAGATGAACAAAGAATTCACTGACGGGAAAAGATGGAGCCTAAGCCCATGAACCGTTGAACCTTGAACCAAAAGGGTTCAACACGATGGTTCAAAATGATGGTTCAAGCAAAATCTGATTGCCCAAAAAGAAGTTTCGCCAATAGAGAAAATCACAGCGATGAACAAGGAAACTTAGGGCCCAAAAAGGAAAAAACCCTCCAACATCCTGCACTCAGATCCAGACCAAAATTAGTGCTAACAGGAACGATGGCATACCTCCTTCATCACATGTGAGTGATGATGCACTCTCAACTTGAGATGTGGTAGATGGTGTCCCTACATGTTGACTTGCGGTAGAGGATGTGTCTCCAACTATGGTATTCAAATCTCTCGTAGCACAAAGTTTTTGCATTCATTCTCTTTGTGCCACCAATACCATATCTCTTTGTGATGGTTGTGGTTCCTCTTCAATTGGTATGTCTTCATTTATCATATCCAATTTCCTCTTCTCACGAAGTTCCGTCATAGCCACTTCTTTCTTTGCATTCTTAGCTTCTATCTCTTCCTGTGTTGGTTTAATTCTTGATCATTTCCTCGGCATGACAAAGAATTTGTCTATAGCATGATAAAGAGACCAATATTACTTCCTAAGAAATTAATACAAGATAATAGTGGGATTGTATTTTTATTATGTTGTAAGGATTTATTCTTGTATAGTTTGACATCATGGTATGTTAAGGTCTGTTTATTACACATAATTATTAAAGAGCCCAAGTGTAGAAAATATACATGGCATCATGTGAGATTGTAGGTTGCTTTCTTGATTGGGAATGTGTCTATTTTAAACATGTATGATAAAGCATGATAAAGTAATTCAATCCAAATTAAGGAAAATGTAAAGACCATGCATGTAAAGACTTGACATACATAAAAAATGAAGATTCAAATGGAGAGAGTAGCCAATTATGTAGTGTTTTTTTCTTCTTGCATCAAACTCCTCAACAATTTGAGTTTTTCACCACTTGCTTCCTTTTCAATGTTAAATTGAATAACACTCAAATATAATTACTAAAAACAATACTATTAACCAATCTATAATGTTAAATTCCTAAAATTGAATCACAATTAACATTGCAACACTACAAAAATTAAAACTTGAATAGATATATATCAAACTTGGTGTGAAAACTATGTTATTTCCTCCTTCTCAAGTTGGCAAAGAAAAAAAGGTGGTGGAAAGTGTTGGCAAGAGACTCTATATGGACTCATGAATGTTGTCATTGATGGCAACAAAGGTTATCCCACACATCCGCAGGATATGATGAGTCTTTACCAGAAGTTAGATTGAAGAAGTGTTGACGTCTGGTAAGCAAGAACAGAGCAGTCAGTAAGGTCTGGCAGAAAGGTCCGGATCTCTCAGAAGAAGTATCTCAGTGAAGTGCAGATTTGGGGAAGTCAAGAGGAGTACCTTGACTAATAGAATCTAAGGATTTAGCCTCTGGTGTTGAAAGGATGAAAAGATATGAAAACTTCAGTGCCGGGTTCCTGATTGGCAGTGTGGACAGAGGAAGAATTGACTGACAAAACATCAGACATTATTCTGGATGTGTTACTGATGATGGTAAATGTTCTCAAGGCATAAGTTATGATTGGCTGACATGATTGATGACTTCTACAAGTATATCTTTGATCCGCATTACTTGGTATGCAAGGATTCAGCCGACAGATCAGAGTTTGAGGAAAATATTGACTATTCCAGATGCTGACTAGAAAGGTGATGAAATCACTTGTGCGGATATATATACAAGATGGATTTAGATGTGAAATTGTGTGTGGTGTAATGTGTAGTGCGAAGAAAAGAAGTAGAACAGTGTGAAAGCAGAAAGGAAGGTCCGGTATGTGAAAAGATAGCAGCACAAAAGAAAAGATGAAGTGCAGCAGGTCAGTTTATTGAGCCTAACCAAAACTGAAATCCAGCATATGTGGATGCTTCTCATTAGCTCAAGGATCTTGTTATTCTTCTTACAACTTGTAGACAATGAGTCTCTTGTAGGCAGTGAGCCTCTTGTGAGCAGTGTGCTCGGGTAGTGAGCCCTAATTGGCAAGTGCCATTTTGTATTTCTATTCTTCTAACAGAGAATACAATCTTGGGTTAATCACCCCATGGTTTTCTCCCTTAACAAGGTTTCCACGTCAAAAACATTGTGTCATGTGTATTTCCATTTCATGGTTATGTTTGCTTATTTGAATTGATGCTGCATTAATCATTAAGAAAGTTTAGAAAGCTGAAATAATTAAGATAACTGATTCACCCCCCCCTCTCAGTTATCAACAGAAAGATCATGCAAAGGTGGTACAATGTGTCAAATGTGCATGTGAACTTCCCAACAGCATCAAAGCACTTCTTTTTTGTTAGAGCACGCGCATAATCAGTATGAAAATAGAGCATGTGGGCCTTGATCATGAGGGTCAACACTTTTTTACCATTTCTATAGCAAGACAAAACGCGAGCGTGTTATAACGCGCTCGCTTTTTGTCCTGCTATAGATTGATCACATCTTGTGAATTTCTCTTTCCAAACCTTCCCCTTTAGACTTGAATGACCAAAAGGTTTTTGAGGGAGAACTTTTCCTGTTTCCTATAAGAGCTTGCCAAATGCTCCACCATATGATAGGCATAACAATGAAGGGGCAAGCCCTCATAATCAAGTTCTTGATAGAAAATGCCCATCGAGGAAGAAAGATAGATCTTCTTTGGAAGCAGAAGTTCTAGTTTGTGACAAATCCTTATCCAAGCATAAATAGCAGGGGTTCTGTCAAGCGATTGCCAATCCACTTCCACAAAGTCTCCTGAAGACTTCCTGATTGATTCCAAAACATCCACACCCCAAAACTAGAGAGGCAATCAATATAATCGAACCCATAAATCTACATTTGACGACAGAAACCCTCAACACTATACCTTAAACCCTAATCCCTCAACCCTATCCCTAATCCTTATAGCCTCCACACTCTACTTTAACCCTAATCCCTCGACCCTCAACCTTATCCCTAAACCCTTGACCCTCGAACCTCAACGCTCAACCCTCAACGTCAAACCCTAATCCCTAAACCCTTAACTTTGATCCCTCGACCCTCAACCCTATCCCTAAACCCTAAAGCCTCAACCCTCAACATCAAATCCTAATCCCTCAACCCTTCACTCTAATCCCTCAACCCTAAACCCTATCCCTAAACCCTCAACACTATACTTTAAACCCTAATCCCTCAACCCTAAACCTTATCCCTAAACCCTAATCCCTCAACCCTCAACCCTAATCTGTCATCCCTCAACTCTAATCCCTCATCCCTAAATCCTAAATGCTATCCCTATTCCTAAACCCTCAACATACTCGATACTATACCTTAAACCCTAATCCCTAATCCTTATACCCTCCACACTCTACTTTAACCCTAATCCCTCGACCCTCAACCCTATCCCTAAACCCTTGAC
This sequence comes from Cunninghamia lanceolata, assembly GCA_027924645.1. Lineage (NCBI taxonomy): Eukaryota > Viridiplantae > Streptophyta > Pinopsida > Cupressales > Cupressaceae > Cunninghamia > Cunninghamia lanceolata. The sequence goes on along the minus strand of BSBN01000554.1, from coordinate 2,078,517 downwards.
CCTCAAACCTCAACTCTCAACATCAAACCCTAATCCCTCAACCCTTAATTTTGATCCCTCAACCCTCAACCCTATCCCTAAACCCTAAACCCTAAAGCCTCAACCCTCAACGTCAAATCCTAATCCCTCAACCCTTCACTCTAATCCCTCCACCCTAAACCCTCAACACTATACCTTAAACCCTAATCCCTCAACCCTCAACCCTAAACCTTATCCCTAAACCCTAATCCCTCAACCCTCAACCCTAATCGCTCATCCCTCAACTCTAATCCCTCATCCCTAAACCCTAAATGCTATCCCTATTCCTAAACCCTTAACAGACTCGATACTATACCTTAAACCCTAATCCCTAATCCCTAATCCCTAAACCCTCCAACCCTATCCCTAATCCTTATACCCTCCACACTCTACTTTAACCCTAGTCCCTCAACCCTCAACCCTATCCCTAAACCCTTGACCCTCGAACCTCAACCCTCAACCCTCAACATCAAACCCTAATCCCTCAACCCTTAACTCTGATCCCTCGACCCTCAACCCTATCCCTAAACCCTAAACCCTAAAGCCTCAACCCTCAATGTCAAATCCTAATCCCTCAACCCTTCACTCTAATCCCTCAACCCTCAACCCTAAACCTTATCCCTAAACCATAATCCCTTAACCCTCAACCCTAATCTATCATCCCTCAACTCTAATCCCTCATCCCTAAACCCTCAACCGAATCGATACTATACCTTAAACCCTAATCCCTTATCCCTAAACCCTCCAACCCTATCCCTAATCCTTATACCCTCCACACTCTACTTTAACCCTAATCCCTCGACCCTCAACCCTATCCCTAAACCCTTAACCCTCGAACCTCAACCCTCAACCCTCAATGTCAAACCCTAATTCCTCAACCCTTAACTCTGATCCCTTGACCCTCAACCCTATCCCTAAACCCTAAACCCTAAAGCCTCAAGCCTCAACCCTCAACGTCAAATCCTAATCCCTCAACCCTTCACTCTAATCCCTCAACCCTAAACCCTATCCCTAAACCCTATCCCTAAACCCTTAACACTATACCTTAAACCCTAATCCCTCAACCCTCAACCCTAAACCTTATCCCTAAACCCTAATCCCTCAACCCTCAACCCTAATCTGTCATCCCTTAACTCTAATCCCTCATCCCTAAACCCTAAATGCTATCCCTATTCCTAAACCCTCAACAGACTCAATACTATGCCTTAAACCCTAATCCCTTATCCCTAAACCCTCCAACCCTATCCCTAATCCTTATACCCTCCACACTCTACTTTAACCCTAATCCCTCAACCCTCAATCCTATCTCGAAACCCTTGACCCTCGAACCTCAACCCTCAACCCTTAACTATGATTCCTCGACCCTCAACCCTATCCCTAAACCCTAAACCTTAAAGCCTCAACCCTCAACGTCAAATCCTAATCCCTCAACCCTTCACTCTAATCCCTCAACCCTAAACCCTATCCCTAAACCCTTAACACTATACCTTAAACCCTAATCCCTCAACCCTCAACCCTTAACCTTATCCCTAAACCCTAATCCCTCAACCCTTAACCCTAATCTATCATCCCTCAACTCTAATCCCTCATCCCTAAACCCTAAATGCTATCCCTATTCCTAAATCGTCAACTGACTCTATACTATACCTTAAACCCTAATCCCTTATCCCTAAACCCTCCAACCCTATCCCTAATCCTTATACCCTCCACACTCTACTTTAACCCTAATCCCTTGACCCTCAACCCTATCCCTAAACCCTTGACCCTCGAACCTCAACCCTCAATGTTAAACCCTAATCCCTCAACCCTATCCCTAAACCCTAAACCCTAAGGCCTCAAGCCTCAACCCTCAACGTCAAATCCTAAGCCCTCAACCCTTCACTCTAATCCCTCAACCCTAAACCCTATCCCTAAACCCTCAACACTATACCTTAAACCCTAATCCCTCAACCCTCAACCCTAAACCTTATCCCTAAACCCTAATCCCTTAACCCTCAACCCTAATCCGTCATCCCTCAACTCTAATCCCTCAACCCTAAACCCTAAATGCTATCCCCATTCCTAAACCCTCAACTGACTCAATACTATACCTTAAACCCTAATCCCTTATCCCTAAACCCTCCAACCCTACCCCTAATCCTTATACCTTCCACACTCTACTTTAACCCTAATCCCTGGACCCTCAACCCTATCCCTAAACCCTCGACCCTCGAACCTCAACCCTCAACCCTCAACGTAAAACCCTAATCCCTCAACCCTTAACTTTGATCCTTTGACCCTCAACCCTATCCCTAAACCCTAAACCCTAAACCCTCAAGCCTCAACCCTCAACGTCAAATCCTAATCCCTCAACCTTTCACTCTAATCCCTCAACCCTTCACTCTAATCCCTCAACCCTGAACCCTATCCCTAAACCCTCAACACTATACCTTAAACCCTAATCCCTCAACCCTCAACCATGTTCCGTCATCCCTCAACTCTAATCCCTCATCCCTAAACCCTAAATGCTATCCCTATTCCTAAACCCTCAACAGACTCGATACTATACCTTAAACCCTAATCCCTTATCCCTAAACCCTCCAACCCTATCCCTAATCTTTATACCCTCCACACTCTACTTTAACCCTAATCCCTCGATCCTCAACCCTATCCCTAAACCCTTGACCCTCGAACCTCAACCCTCAACCCTCAACCCTCAACGTCAAACCCTAATCCATCAACCCTTAACTCTGATCCCTCGAGCCTCAACCCTATCCCTAAACCCTCAACCCTAAAGCCTCAACCCTCAATGTCAAATCCTAATCCCTCAACCCTTCACTTTAATCCCTCAACCCTAAACCCTATCCCTAAACCCTCAACACTATACCTTAAACCCTAATCCCTCAACCCTTAACCCTAAACCTTATCCCTCAACCCTCAACCCTAATCTGCCATCCCTCAACTCTAATCTCTCATCCCTAAACCCTAAATGCTATCCCTATTCCTAAACCCTAAACGCTATCCCTATTCCTAGACCCTCAATGGGCTTGATACTATACCTTAAACCCTAATCCCTTATCCCCAAACCCTCCAACCCTATCCCTTAACCCTAATCCCTCGACCCTCAACCCTATCCTCAATGTACTCAACCCTCAACGTCAAACCCTAATCCCTCAACCCTTAACTTTGATCCCTCGACCCTTAACCCTTAAAACTTGAACCTTGAAACCTATCCCTACACGCTTGACACTTGACACTATATCTTAAACCCTCATCCCTAATGTCTCAACCCTAAATCATTAAACCTTCAACCCTAAACCCTATCCCTAATCCCTCTACCCTCAACACTCTTATTTAACCCTAATCCCTTAACCATTAACCCTATCCCTCAACCTCAAGCCTCAAGCCTCAACCCTCAACCCTCAACTCTCAACATTAAACCTAATTCATCAACCCTAAACCCTAATCCCTCAAACCTAAACCCTATCCATAAACCATCAAACCTCAACACTATACCTTAAACCCTAATCCCTATCCCTCAACTATTAACCCTTAAAACTTAAATCCTATCCCTACACCCTCAACACTTGACACTATATCTTAAGCCTTAAACCCTCATCCCTAAAGCCTCAACCCTCAATCCTTAAACCTTCAACCCTAAACCCTATACCTAATCCCTCTACCCTCGACACTCTAACCCTAACCTTGACATTAAATGCTGATCAGTCAACCCTAAACCCTATCCCTAAACCCTCAACCCTCAACACTATACCTTAAACCCTAATCCATCAACCCTAAAACCTAATCCCTCAACCCTCAACCCTAAACACTATCAATAAACCCTCAACCCTCGACACTATAGCTTAACACTATGAGAAAAGCTTTGCGTATGGTACATCCACAGTGAGTAATTAACAGTTGAAATCAGAAGGATGATCATTATGAGAAAAGATTTGCATTGGGGTACATCTATGTTTCTTGCTGTCCACCCTGCACTTAGGGAAGGTATATTGTTATGAAACAGGCAAATAATCTCCCATTATTTACTGGCTCTATCCACAAGAACTTCTAAACTATAACTTAAACCCTAATCCCTCAACCCTAAACTTTCAACCCTAAACCCTATCCCTAATCCCTCTACCCTCAACACTCTACCTTAAACCTAATCCCTCGACCCTTAACCCTAAACGTTATCCCTAAAGCCTCAACCCTAAACCCTAATCCCTCAAGGTCCTAAACTCTAATCGCTTATCCCTAAACTCTAAATCCTATCCCTAAACGCTCAACCCTCAACCTTAAACCTTAATCACTCAATCCTTATCCACTCCTCTCCTCCCCTATCTGGCTCACTCCCATCTCTACCCTCCTTTGCCCTCAACACTATACATACATAAATATAGGCATACATAGATACATACATACATATAGGCATACATAGATACATAGATATATACATACATACATACATACATACATACATATAGGCATACATACATACATACATGATTAATAGCCTTGAACAGAAAAAAATTTAAGGGGAACTTAACGCGAGTGCGTTATAACGTGCTCACGTTATGTCAAACATGACAAACAACAGACTTGTGAAAAAGGAAAAATGTAGAGCAAAACATAACGCGAGTGCGGTATGTCTTGCTTTGGGAATCCCAAGCCTTGGGCTTGGGATTTGCTTTGGATTTCCAACCCAAAGGCTTGGAGTGCCTTTTGAACAGTCACAGACGTGTTTTTCCATATTCTTCAAGATTTCACATAATTTCGTTCGTGCTAACCCTCAAATTTGCACATGTTTCAAGGTCAAACAAATCAAACACCTGGGTAATGTTAGGCTTTCTCTTAGCTATTTGATGATGTGATTTTTTCACATTTTAACAATGTTAAACCTTTCATCTTTAATTTCTTTTGTTTGTGTGTCCGTTTTTGGGCAAAAACCACTATTTGGTCTTTTTTTCATTGTAAATTAACTATTCATTGAAATTTCAAAAAAATTACATATTTAGAAACTAGACTCCATTCTACAAATATTAAAAAAAGAAAAAAATGATTTTCAATTAGTTTTCAAATTTTATAGGGGTAGCATGGCCAAAATTCTATTTTTTAGGATGTGTCCACTTTGAAAATTAGTAAAAAATCAAATATTCATCAAAAAATTATCAAAAAAATTGGGCATAAACTACATGCTATTAGCTAATTTCTCACTGAAGCGATTTTAAAAATACCAAAAAAAAGTTGACCTTTTGAGGGAGCCACAAAACATGCTATGTTATGTTTTTTTTGACAGAAACAACACCAATTTCTGTGGCTCCCTCTTTTGAACCCCTTAATCTATGCCATTCTAAAAAAAATAGTAGTTTAGAAAGTAGACTCGGAGCACTACGAACATTGTTTTGGTTGCATCTCCAAATTTTGAGTGTAACTATGCTCAATTTCTCATCCAAGGCCAGTATTTCCTAATTTCAGAAAAAAAGTGGCCACTTATGACCTCTTTTTGGCCCCCCATCTTCTTGCACTTACCCTTAGGGTAAATATATATATATATATATATATATATATATATATATATATATATATATATATACATACATACATACATACATACATACATACATACATACATATATATATATATATATATATATATACTTTTTGTTTATCAAATGGTTAAATTTCCTAACTGTGAAAGAGAAATAAAAAAACAAAAAAAAAATAGAATACAGAAATGGCATGTTGGGTCAAACCCTAGCTGGTCGGGCAAGACTTCTGAGTTTTGGAAGTTTGTTAATATATATATGCAGGGGGACGACGATCCAGCTGCCGCCCCTACCTCTGTTGTAAGTTTGGTGTGGGGAGGGTGCCATGGGTGTGGGGGGAGGCACGGCCCCCTCCCCACACCAAACCTTCCCTCCAAATGGCGCCCACTCCCCACTACAGAACCCGCGACCATCGCACTCTGCCTCCGCTGAAACCCCCTTGCCACCAGACTCCCACCGTCCCTACCTGTCACACGGCCCCCGTCGGCAGTTTACTCTGCTAACCCTGCAAAATATTTATAATATAATATATATATATATCTCTGGTCATCAGTTTGTAAAGAAACGCTCATTTCGTCAGGCTACAGTTTATCTGTGTATATCTATTTATATATATATACACAAACTGTATATATATGTAAATATATATATATATATATATATATATATATATATATAAGGAAAAGCATATTTTTAATAGATATACCTCTGTGAGGTATTTCAATGGCTTCCTTGCCATTGTTGCAAGATCTCCAACCTGCAAATAAGTGAGCAAAACTAAGAAAACTAGAGGAGACAACAAAATGAGAAAATGAGGAGTTAGGCTTTCTTTGTGAAAACAATAGAATTAAATATAACTTAGGGCTTCTCTATTTGAAGTAATATTTTAATGTTAGGGTATGAGAGTTGTGAGGATATTTGCCTTATTATTATTTTTAAATCCTTTATTTTACTTTGCCCTCATTTCATTTCTTGTGATATTTTAATTTTGGTTTTATTTTAAATGGGGATTGACATTTTGTGATTTTATTACCTTGTGGATTAATTTTATTTTGGGGAATTAATTCTTGCTATTTGGGAAAAGTATTCCCATTGTATTTAATTCTTTTGTTAGGATTTTTATTTTTAATTGTTCACTTGAGAGATCTTATATTTTTATTATTTATCATTTTTGTTATTATTTTACAGGATGGAGTGTTTTAACCTCCTCCCTTCTCTAAAATTCTGAGTTCATTAATAAATGTAATGCCAAAAATTATATTTATTAATGGACTCAAAATTGAAATCCTTTTTGGTGTTATATTATTATTTTCATATTATTTTATTTCAAATTTTTAATCTTTTATGCAAGGTCAATTTATTTGACCTTGGCAGGATATTTATTCTGTTATTTTTGAACACTTTAAATTTTGTTCTTAAGTTTAGATTTTCATTATTAAATTTTATTTAATTTCTTTGGTGTTTTATTTAAAAAAATTTATTGCAGTTATTGAAAACACGTTATGCTGTCAGATTTTTCCTAGAATTATAGGGTTTTAATTTTACATTATTTTATTAATTTTTATTTCACCATTCCACTTTAATCATGTGTCCATCATGCCACTAATTATTTAATCATTATTTTTCATTAATTTCATATTATTTTTTACCTGAGTTAGAGTTAGGTTCGAAGCTAGCGAAATCATCTTTACACCTAGGAAACTTAGGGTTCAGATTAAAATTAGTCTAACCCTAAAAGCGACACACTTCATGTCGCATACCACCTAGATGGCTATCATCATGCAGGGGACTATGTGGGACAACGCACCTCTCTAAAATATTGTTGATATGTTTACGCCTTATGCGTATTGCCACCGAGCACGCAGACATGTGCGAGGGGGTTCCTAGGGATAGGTAGAGAAGTTTTTCGTAATTCGTGTCATGACCACATGGGGAATGTGGACATGACATGTGTGTTGTGTGTTGTGACTGCATGGGAAATGCGGGCATGACACACTAATTATAGATGAAAGAGATGAAAGGTTTAAGAAACAATCACCTTCTGGCAAGAACATTAGGGTTTTATATAGCTACAAATTCTTAAATGGAAGTCCAATTGTGACCTCCCCTTGAACGAACAAAGTTAGAATAGAATTACAGATGGCCAATTTTCTAACTACCCACAATGCCACTATTCTCTCTAGAGGGAAATGTGATCGTGCCCATATTCTCTCCTAGAATATGGGAGGTATTAAACTAAATTAGCAAACTATTCTGGCATAATTTTTTGATTGTAATGTAAAATAAAACTATTACTAAATATTAAAATATTTAACATTATGCCATTTAACATTAATCCATTTGACAACCCCCTAAACGTCAATTTAAATTGACAAAATAAAAGTTCCAATCATGTTGTGGTTGTATAATGTCTCTAGGCTTCACCTCTCAGCGTAACTAGTATATTTATATTTAAAAAAAATATATCTATAGTATGCAAAGAGATATCTTCTCTAGGTTTTGTGGTGCTTTTTGTAATTCCATAGCTTTTATTTTTATTTTCAATATTTTTCTTTTTTGGTCAGAAATGAGTGCTCTCATCTCCACTCCACTTTGATTATGCCGAGAGGCATTCTACAGTCATATCAAGGTGGAGATAAGAGCACTCATTTTTTCTGTCTAAATATATAGAAAAAAAAAGAAGAAATTAGAAAAAAATTAAAAGAAAAAATAAAAACCAAAAAAGAAATTGCAAAAAAAGTGGAGAAAATTAAAAAAATTATGAAACCAATGGAAAAAAATTAAAAAAAAATTAGAAAAGCTAAGGAAAACAAAAAAGCATGGACAAAACTTGAGAAAATCTCTTGGCATATTTAGATATATTTTTTTAAATATAAATATACTTAGTTGTAGAATGTCTCGCATAATAACTTGGGTTAACCCCATGTCCCCATGGGGCTGGTTAAGTTATTTTTCTGCTTAAATTTAAGCAGTTGGAATGGCCCCATGGAAATTTACAACTATGGAAAAAGGATAATATTGAATCTTTCCCTATTTTGTGGAGCAACTATAGGGTTCAAATGCACTTGAATTTACTCTTGATTTCTTGGGATACTGTATAAAATTGTATATAAATTAGCCGGTAGTATGAATGATGAAGTAATCAATTCATCTTTTAAGCATTTTAGTTGCCAGGTTTTCTTTTCATGGATGTGTTATTCAACTAGTAAATATTTAGAAAGTCTAAAATGTGGTTGATTCAGTTTTTTTATTTCATAAATTTAACACGAAGTCATGAAGTTTATTGTGTATTTTTTAACTACAAAAATATTTCACAGTTCCATTAAGTTTTTCAATTCTATAATGGCAACATATGAGATCTACAAAAAATGTATGGTCCTTAGAATATTTTACTTTATTCTAGCAAATCTATACAAGTAACAATAATATAAACACTTTAATACAATTTCTACAACCACTTGCAAATTGCAATCATTTAAACAATATTTAAAAAAGATAGCAAAGCAATAAGTTTCTGGGCATACCTTAAGAGTACCTCTTTAAGTCTGAGAGAACTTTCAATTGCCACATTGTGCTTAGGTGGACTTGGCAAATTGAATAACAATTGAGGAAGTAGCAGCAACTTTTTTTGTAAGTAATTGTAAATCAGCTCTTAATTACAATTTATAGCTCTTCTTAATCTCTTTATTCCATATATAATAAACAATGAATTAAAAATAAAAAACTTTTGCTTTGTAGTTTTTTTCTAAATTAGAAATTAGAAATAAATTATTCTATAGAGAAAGCAAAGATTTTTTTCTAAATTGATTTTTAAAAATAAAAAACAATATAAAGATTTCACATTCTAATTTAATATATATTCAAGATAAAGTTGATAAACATTGTAAAAGAAAACATTATTTATATTTTTATATATTATAATAAGACTATTATATTATATATTTGCTTGTAATAAAATTTTAAGGTTTATAAAAATTTAGCAAGTCAAGGTATACAGTCCAATAAATTTTAGAGTTGTAAAATACGGTCTAAAATGGAAAAAATGGTCAAATATCAAATAAGCCATAATGAAAAATATGCCATGTGGGTGTATATATTTCCTTCCCTCTTTTTTTTTTTTATTTTCTTCTAAATTAAGATAATTAATATAAACTATTTTTATTTTTTTAATAGTAAAAACTACTAAAAAGTAAAGATAATTGCTTAAGATAAGCATCAAAATAAAATATTCATGTGGTCACTAGCCCCACAAATATCTCCTAAAAAAATTGAGCAGTGGCTGCTAGCCAAAATAAGCTAAGAGCCACATGGGGACATGCCCTAAGTATGCAAAAAATAGTGTGAACGTATCAAATTTTGGTAACTAACATTTTACTAGATATTCAAAAGAAAATTTATCATCATACTAAAAATAACTAAAAATTAATCTGAAAAAACTTTTATTTAGTTCTAGTATATTTATATTTAAAAAATATATCTATAGTATGTGGAGAGGTTTTGTGGTGCTTTTTGTGATTCCCATAGCTTTTATTTTTATTTTCCTTTTTTTAGCTTTTATTTTTATTTCGTTTTTTTTTTTTCATTTTTCATTTTGGTTTTTATTTTTTATTTATTCCAATTTGTTTTTTTTCTCTGTATATTTACATTGAAAATGAGTGTTTTTGATATAATAAGTTGACAAAAACTAGGGGCCGAACCCTTACAACATAAGCCCAAAAAGGAACAACAAAGGCTCACAAACAAAAGGAACCACCAACCACAACTACAACATTAACAACCGATAAATAGCAGAAAGTAAAAAGTAGTAGTTTGATAGCAGATAAACAAAGCTAGGGGGAAACATCATCCCAACCTTTAGATAGAAATACATAGATTTTATCAAACTCTTTAACTTTCTCTTCATCCGCGCCATGGGAAAGGGTGTCGTGCTCTTGCAGTAGAGTCAAATTGAGCATAGTCGAGCAATAAAGCATAGTGCTAAGAAAACATCCAATGGATCGAACCTTCTGCTCTAGGGATTCCACACAGCCTTTGAGAACAGTAATTTCATCCTCCTAATCGTCGTCTTCCTCCTTAGCAACCTCTTTAGATTCCTCCATAGTCATCCCCTCCCCCTCTTAAGCATTATCATCAGGACCAAATCCCCTCCATCAGTATCCTCAGCTTGCGTCTCTTTCCTCCGAAAAATGAGTGTTATTCTAATTTTTTTAAAATTTTTTTTAATTTTTTTCTATATATTTACATGGAAAATGAGTGATCTCATCTCCACCCCGCTGTGATTGTAGAATGCCTCTTGACATAAAAACTTAGTGCTCTCATCTCCACCCTGTTGTGATTGTAGAATGTCTCTCAGCATAATTATTAAATAGGTTCTAGTAGTTTTATTTATGTATCATAAGGAGTTTTTTTATCACAAAATGGGAAGGGAGAGCAAATTACATAGCCTCCTCCTAACTTGAAACCTTTTATACATTCACATTTTTAGTCAAATGGTATATCTTTTATGGGAGAATCTTCATCTATATCAACACAACACATATTATCTTTGACTATAATAGAGTGAAAACTTTCGATTTAAACATGCAACTACCTCATACATTCCTCTAGATATCTTATCTTGATTTTCCATCAGTAAGTGTACATGTGATGAAGAATTTTTTGTGTGTTGAGACCTTCTTGCTCTTATTCCTTCTCTATGTCTTCCTTTAGCAAAAAGGATGAGGCAACCATGGAAAGCATGTTGGTGTAGCTAAGACTCTGAACTACATCAAACATATTTAAACACCCTAAAGATTACTTAGGATTAGCAAGAGATCCTCCATGGCCTCCTTGATATTAATAGAGGACTTTCCATCCATTTGCTTCACTCAAGCCCACATTCATAGAATTCAAATCCTTATAGCTAGGTTGGAGATCTCTTGGGATATATAATCGATGGAATTTGCAAAGACCATGGTTGCATTAAACACCGCCATCTTTTCTTCTTGCCCTTCAACTTCATACACTATCATTTTGTACTTTCCTTTGCCCTTCAACATCACACTTTAACAACATCTTGACCACTTCATCAGCAACTCACATGCTACAACACTCTCTTCTACACTTCATTAACCAGATTCAATCTTATGTAGCCATTCGTGCCACTTCATCAGCCAAAGAATAACTTTTGTAGCAACTAAATCTCTTCTATAGCTTAAACAAACTTCTACAACCACTATCAACTTCATCAACAACTACATATACTTTAGCAACATCATCCATCTTTAGCAACAACTTTCTTAGCCAATAAGGACACTTTGTCAGCAGGGATTTTTTTAGTGGCGAATCTTCACCAATTGGTGAATATTTGAAATTAGGACCTCCAGAAATGGTGAATAGTACAAGCTAAAAAGGAGACTGAATCACCAGGTTTTTGCAAAAAAATAATTTCATCTCAGTTAATTCGCCAATGCATTTTTTTTAAAGTAATAAATTGAATTGATTCACCATGTAAATGATGTGGCATTGGAACTAATTCGCCAATAGTTTTTAATGTAATTACAAATATTAATTATATTCACCAGTAAAATTATATTAATATCGTTAATTTTGGGGCAATATCGCTAGTAATAATTAATTACCATTTAATTTTAGGGATATTTTAGCTTTGAATAGGGCTTTTATTTGTTGCCATCGATTAACTTTTTAATCAGATGGCTGCAGATCAATTCTGCGACCTGTATGCACGTGCTTTATAAAAGTCTTGTTGAGGCCCATAATTTGATCGTGTGGCCCAAAACAAATTCTGGGCCTCAACAAGACTTTTATAAAGCATGCGCATATAGGTTGTGGAATTGATCTACAACCATTCGATTAAAAATCTAATCAATGGTAACAATTGTGCTTTTCATTTAGTCTTATTTTTTAAGTGAGATTTTTAAAAAATACATAATTCGTGTGTGCTTCAATGCATTTTGGATAGTGAATTTGTGCTTGGTGGCGAGGGGCTCTGCCCCTTGACCCCATTTGTATTGCGACAGGAGCATGTTAGGGCCACTTTCCCCGGACCCCACGCTGCCCCTTTGACCCTACAGGTGGCTGCCACCCCCAGTCCCCTGCTTCAATATTACAAAAAATAAAAAAAATAAGGGGGGACCGCGCCAACCAAATATGCAAAATTTTAAAGGAGAGATTTGCCATTGCAATTAATTTTTTTAGTGATTATTCACTAGGACTCGCCATTGTAATTATTACTTTTACCAATTATTCATTAAGATTTGCCAGGATTTTATAAAATTTCTAATAACCTACATAGATTCGCCAGGAAATTTTTTTTTTTTTCAAAAAAAAGGAAATATTCTCTAGGAAAATTATGGCACTTAGCCAAGATTCGCCAAGATTTTATAAGTTTTTTTACAGGGGGGTTCCTTAAAGTTATCAATGTTTGTCATCCACTACAACACAACAATATCTTGATGCCCAAACTTCCATACAACAAGTGATGATAGGTTAATACCTCTACAACCACCATGATAATGTTTCAAACTATCACCAAGAACTCTTGCAAGTTGTATTCCAATCATGAACTCACCATATATCCATCTTAGCAACAATACCTTGTTAAAACTAATTTGTAACTAACTATAATATTTCTCTAGGCATAACTTAAGAACTAAATTAATCTAAACCTCTCAACTTGATTTTAGATCATGACTCCCTAACTAAAGGGTTTTTGGTCCCCCAAAGGCTTAGAACACAATCAAATGTGGATATTTTTTACCCACTTCTTCACAAGACACCCATTTATCCTTATTTAGAGACTGACATTTCTCACTAATTAGCCATAACTCCTATTCTCCCTATTAAATCTGCCTCACCTTCTTGCCAAGAATGACATCCTCCAACTCATCCATCTCTTTAGGTGGAAAATCATCCAAGGAAAGAAGAATGACATCCTTTGGTTCTTCATCTAACATGGAAGGCTCAAACAAGCATAAGTGGTTAACACTAATAACTATTTAAATGTATTCATGTATTCAATTAATTCCAATTAGAATTTGTTCTACACAACCTACTCTATGATTTGAAACTAACCATACTACAAAATTTTCAATGAAACAACTTGCACAATAGAAGAATATAATATGAAATATGCTGCAAAAACTTGATAATAATATGCCACTTCAAGGGGGCAACCTCCTAATCCACTTCAAGGGGGATACCTTCAATAGTCTTCAATAAGAACATAATAGTCAATATGATGATAATAACTAACCTCTACCTCCTATATATACCATACTTATGCCATGGATGTCACCTAGGCCGACCTAAATACCTATATAAGACTATATTAATTATTATATAACTTAAATAAGAGTTAAGGTAGCCACAAGCTGACTACTCATAACCATATACACACTATAGGATTAGGGGTGTAGCATGCCCCCCACCTTTACAAAAACATTATCCTTAACATTGATCAATTGTGAATGATTATTCATAAAATCTTTATCTTCCCATGTGGTAACTTTGACTAGAAAATATTTCCATATAATGAGGCCATTTAGAATTGTCGATATCCTTAGCTTCTTCATGCGTGTTTGGAAAATTAACTTCAACTCTAAGATGTGTCTTTCCTTTGCATCTAGCTCTTGATGGTGATGAATACATTCTTCCATTTCTCCAACCTTTTGATGTGCCTTCGAGGAAGAGGTAAGGAATGGTAGATGGTGCCCTAGCATTGGTTGAATGGCCTAGTCAGGATCTCCTTCAGGAAATAATGCTTTTTGAAATTCCCCAAGTAGTGATAATACATAGAAAGATGTTATGGGTTTTACTTCTCCTTCTTTTTTCTCTTCTTCTCTTTCTTTTCTTCCTCCTCCTCCTTCTCCTTTTTCTTCTCTTTCTTCTCCTTCCTCTCCTTCATCATCATCATCTTCTTCTTCTTCTTCTTTTGTTGCTTCTTCTTCTTCTTCTTCTTCTTCTTCTTCTTCTTCTTCTCCTTCTTTTTCTTCTTCCTCTCCTCCTCCCCCTCCTCCTTCTTCTACTTCTTCCTCTTATCCTCCTCCTCCTCCACTACTACCTCCTCCTCCTCCTCCTCCTCCTCCTCCTCCTCCTTCTCCTCCTCCTCCTTCTCCTCCTCCTCCTTCTCCCCTCCTGCTCCTCCTCCTCCTCCTCCTTCTCATTCTTCTTCTACTTCTCCTTCTTCTCCTTCTCCTTCTTCTTCTTCTCCTCCTCCTTCTTCTCCTCCTCCTGCTCCTACTCCTCCTCCTTCTGTTAGCTTCTGTTCCTATTCTTGCTCCTACTCCTGCTCCTACTTCTTCTTTTTCTTCCCAATTCTTATTATGTGAATCTACTTCCTTATAGTTCAAAACTCTCATAAGGGAATCCATTTTACTAGATAATTCATAAATCCTCATCTTCATTGATGAAACATCTTCCTTAACCTTGGTGATTTCCTCATACACATAACTATTCTTGTTGCCTCTTGTAGTTGGCCCCAACATGATGGGGGGAAATAAATTTACAATAAATTACACAAAACAAATCCAATTAATCTGAAATATTTATTGTAACTTTCCAGGGCCTAGATCTCACTTCCCAAAAAAATCTCCATGAAATTAGTTAATTTATAGGCTTGAGAGCAAAATTGATGGAAACCCTAATTTCATTATAACTTCTTTAAATCTAATCCAAATGCACTCAAATCTAGAATTTATAAGCTTCAATATGAACTTGAAAAACCTAGTAAAATATTGAAAAAGATTCACCAAAATAAGAGAGATATGCACTTCATAAGTGAAAATGGTAGAAACCCTAATTCTACAATAACTTTCTCAATTCTACTCCAATTTCCCTAAAATTAGGACTGTAGTAGCTCCAATATGTCCTTGAAAAACTCTTTAAAAATATTTAAAATAGAAACCAAAATAAGAGAGATATGCACTTCACAAATTGACCTCCAAAATTAGGAAAAAGTTTGCCTTATTTCTTGCCTTCACAGTGACAAGATCATGCTCTGATACCACTTGTAATGAAACAACTTGTACAATAGAAGAATATAATATGAAATGTGCTACAAATACTTGGTAATAATGTTCCACTTCGAGGGGGTAACCTCCTAATCCACTTTGAGTGGGATACCTCCAATAGTCTTCAATAAGAACACAATACTCAATATGATGATAATAACTATCCTCTACCTCCTATATATACCATACTATGCCATGGATGCCACCTAAGATGACTTAAATACCTGTATAAGACTATATTAATGAGTATATAGCTTAAATAAGAGCCACAATCTGACTAATCATAACCACAAACACACTATAGGATTAGTTGTGTAGCAAAGTCTTAAACTTATAAGACAACCCTTGTTGCCTCCCTTTACCCAAGTACACCCAAACCATATCACCCACTTGAAACTAATCCTTAGTCCAATGTTGGTTATGACATTTCTTGTACCTAAGTTGAGACTCTTTTAGCCTCTCTTGGACCTGTAGATGAATCTGACTCACCTTCTCCATGAACTCATGAGCTCTAACAATCTCTATTTTCTAGCCCCTTACTTGATTGTCGAAAACATGACCATCAAGCAAACTCAATGGCATAAAGCCAAATATGCCTCAAAATGTGAAATATTTAATGAAGAATGAATAACCCTATTATAATAATTCTATATGCTAAATTTTATTACTCAAGACTCGACATTCGTTAGTGGAATGACCAAGTACTCGATGATATGCACAATAATGTATTTAATGGTTATTTTGTTGAATCTTTTTACGCTTTAGAGGAGAAAGAGTGATTAAGTGGTCTTTTAGTAGACTCGTCAACATACACTCTTGTTGAGAAAGAAGAGAAGATATAAGGGGAGTAGGAAGAAAACCTTTTTGTTCTGAACATGGTGGAGAGAACATAGGGGAAGGCTGGAAACCCAAAACTACTTTAGACAAGTGTGGGTTTGGTTCCACCGGTTCCTTAATTCCTTGTTCTTTACATCCTAACCCATTTCCATTGTATGCAAGTTTAGAAACAATATTGAATCCATGCCCATAATGCTTCTCTGACTTTGAAGGAAGAAGAGAAGTGATATGACTAGGTTTGTTGAAAGACAAATTGTTATCATGTGAAGAAGAAGGATCATTATTTTTATCATGGTGAGGGTTAAACTTTGTTTCAACCATCTCGTGGGTATTGAAATCGAAAGAGACCACTTCATTACCAAGGCCTGCATTAGAATTAGATGATTCATTAGATGGATATGATACTTTATCACAAATGGCTACCATTCTTGTAGGAGAAGGTGGATCTTCATCTATTTTAAAGGTTCCATCATCATTAAATTTAAGTTTACATTTTGTAGGAGTATGAGATTATGTTTAAGAAATTGTATTTACCTTTGAGTTCTTTGGGTGCGAGGGTGAGATTTTATATTCTCCTATAAAGGAGGGTGCAAAATCCAACGAACCCCAATCATCACCAAAAAATGCATTCAAAAAACCAACATTATTGTGGCCAATACTTTTGTTAGCAGTGGAGGGTAGTGTTGAAGAAGGGATCAAACTACTCAAAGGATAGTGTTGAATGAGGGTAGTGTTGAAGAAGGGATTTACTTTATTTAAACTCCATAAATTTAATTACACATTTATTATTAAAATCCCAACTAATAAATCATAATTTTTTTAATTATTTAATTATTTATAAAAAATAAATTATAATAAAATTATTTATTTTCATTACAATTGATACAAATCAATTTATTTTTCTTACAATAGTGGTGTCCTCGTGACCCAGCTCGGCGATCCCAACCGACCTTGCCTTGGGTTTACTTTATTTCATCATGTTCTGGGGAGAGGCGAGCTGAGGCAAGACTAATCCATTGTGAGTGCGCACACCAAGTAAGCCTGGGAGTGAGAATTGACCTCGGGACCTATATGGGATGAACCCAAAGCCCTTAACTGTTGCCCGTGCGAGCTAATACAAATCAATTCTTACACATAAATTTAAATCAATTCTTATAGATAAATTTAGAAATCCTTCCTACAATTTGTACATTCCTTAGCATCTCTTTCTTAGTACTTACCTTCAATTTTATTACATATAAAATAAAAAAGATAAATTCGTTGGGGATCCAAGCTTTGAATAACCTTTGCTAATTGGTCTCCCCTTACTTGACAAATGCATTGTCCAATTCCAATTAGTACACTTGTGGAAACCCATTTTTTGCATAGCAAAGAAATGACTCCTTGAAGCTATGAACTCTATACAACCTGTCATTAGGGTCACAAGATTCAAATGATCCACTCTGAATTCTCACTAGGCACTCAACAAATGTCCTCAAATTGTTATACTTATCCTCATCACAATCCACTTGAAAAGTTCTAATAACCCATGGAAGGTAATTCCTAGTCATCAAGACTTCTCTTTTATTTGCATCAAATATTAATTCCACCTTCAAAAGAAAATCCCCTTAATAAAATAACAATGATAGCCCATAGTGCTAATCTGTTTCCTCCTCCTCCTATTCTTCATCATTAATTAATGCCAATGGATTTCCTTTATTCCCGCACGATCTTTTCCATTATGTTTATTCCCATCTTACATATCATATCAATCTTTCTTTTTTGGCTTCCATTCCTATATTCTATTTAAAATTATGTGGACGTATAATTTTTCTGAGTGCACTTTTCTTTAAAGTGCAGTCACATCAATAAAAACTTTCTTCTGACAATGAAAACCATCGTACAATATTTCTGGCAAACAAGTTTAATTTCCAAGTTCATCCATACTTTTATTTACTAAATATATTCTTACTAGCCCCCTTTCCCATTCCCAACGGGGCCTAAATTTCATGGTTATATGACTATTTATTTAGTTAATTTAATTACTAGCAATCACACCTTGGTGTACAATGGGTACACCGAGGAGTTGTGGAAGTTTAATTGTCGTGTCTTTAAGTGAATGATGATTGTCTTGTATCCATGTGGTATATGTCATTTTTTTTGTTTTTTTTCGAGTGTTGTGAAATTATTTGCATAATCTTAATGGACTTCTAGATCCCTATGTTTTTATTTGTAGGTACTTCAAATGTGTGAGCTTTCATGTTTGGTTTGTAGTCTCTATTTGCACGCATCCTCTTTCTAGATTCTTATTCATGCATTGCACCTAGGTTCACTTGCATCACTTTATCTCTATTATCTCCCTCTCTTTCTCTATCCCTCTGTCTCTATCTCTCCTTCTTTCTTCCTCTATGTTATGTTTTAATCTCATTATAGAAACACAATGCTAGCTCAACACAAAGCGATTGTGAAGAGGGCACATTAACACAAGGTACCTAAGCGATTGGTCCTACCTAAAGGAGAGAGAGGGGCAAGGGAATTAATCATGTAACACTTGGAGATAAATAGGATCCCTATACCTTAAGTTTTGGCCTATGGACATCTATGAACATAAATTCATAGGTTCCTTAAGATCGACCTAATTTGTATTAAAAGGCCATCAAAACTATGGTTTCTTGTTACAAAGTTTGTATTAATCTTGTAGTCAACAATTTTTCTGTATATCTATGTAAGTATGTAATCTTTATAATTAATTTTTGCTCCTAAAATAATTATTTATATAAGTTTATTTTCAACTGCTTATATACAACCTTTTTGGTTGTTCATTTAATTGTTAAAAACTTTGATCTTGTATGTGAACTCCATGGAAACTTCTTGACCAATTTAAATATTAAAGTCATACGTTTTTTATATTTGAAGACAAATTTCTTAAAAATATAACATAGTGGCAATGAGCAAAAGAAAGAGATATAACATATATGTTTTTAAATAAAATCTATATACATTTGAAAATAGGGGATTTGAATTTGACATATTTAAATATTTATATGAATAGTCTATTACCCATGAGAGAGAGATAATCTAAAACAAAGAAAAGATTGTGGGGAAATTAACTATGGGGGTTGATGATATTAGACCTCCATTTTGTGTATATATTACAATCATTGCAATTCATGAGACAACATCTCTTTAGGTTATGTTTGACCAATATGATGGATTTTGACCACAACAATGCTAATTGATGATGAAATACATCCATTTTTTGGGAAGAGGAACTAAACTCTGATGGATGAAGTAGATTCAATAAGGAGGAAGAGAGATGCCACTCTTCACAAAACATTGCAATGTTAGGATTAAGGTGCAATGTTAGGATTAAGGTGCCATCAACCTTGTAAATCCTATGTAATTAATTACTCCTAACATTGTTTGTAAATCACCCATAAGGGATGAAAGGTTTCACCAGCAACGATCTTATTTTATCAGCATGTTTATATCTGGTCTTTGATGATAATTCATCCACAAAGGGGTCCACAAGGGGCTTTCCCCCCTGCGAGGAATCCAAGGGATCATCCCCCAGGTGGGGGGTCCAGGGGACCACACGCCTTAGCGCGGGCTCAGGGGAAGTGCCCCCAAAACCACATTTTATTTATAATTTATCATTGTAAATCTGGACCATTCATCATTAGGTCACAAATTTGATGATCAATATTATGTCAGTTTTCTTTCCCTAGAAGGAAACCCCCTTTTATAAGGATATTTGTATTACATTTTTAGTAGAGTTGAGAGTAACAAGCGCTGCTAGATTGAAGACTGAAGGAGAGGAAGTGCATGTATTGTAATCTCATATTTGAATATAATACAACTTGGAGCCCCTTTTCTTGGTGGTGTTTTTTACCTGAAAGGGTTTTCTCAGTGTTACATATTGTGTTATGTATTCAGTTCTTAATTCATGATATTTTTGTGTAGTGGGTTTTATTTCTGTTGCAATCTCCATTGATTCTACATTGTTTGGAGGACATAAATAAGGTTTGAATCAAATTTTTATTATGTAGTTTGCACCTTCATTTCTAACATTTGGTATTAGAGCCTGGCCAATTTTGATTCTTGGGTGGTAGTGTGAAGGTTTTTAGCTGCAGTGAGAGATTTGGTTGTTGTTTGTTTGTAAATCTTGTGTAGATATCATGGCTTCATCCACTATTGCTTCTACCTCTCAGTTGGACATTGAAAAGTTAAATGGCATGGGGTATGAATTGTGGAAGCTAAAAAATGAAGGATTTGCTAGAAGAAAGAAACCAGTGGTTAGCTATTATGAAAGAGAAGAAAACCGATGATGTTGCTCCTAATGAGTGGGATAGACTGGATAAAAAGGCATGAGGTACAATCTGGATATATCTTGCAGATTTTGTTCTATTGAATGTTGCAAGTGAGAAGTCCACACATAGCTTGTGGAAGCATTTGGGTGAGATCTACCAAGCTAAGAGTATGGTGAATAAGCTTTATTTAAAGTGTGTTATTTTCTATGAAAATGAAAGTGGGTGAATCAGTTGTAGAGCATTTGAATTCGTTTAATTTGTTATTGAGTCAACTAGCATCTATAGATGTTAAGGTGAATGAGGAAGATAAATGTATATTGCTTCTCTGTTCTTTGCCTGAGTCATGGGAGAATGTTATTTTGTCTATAACTGCTAACCTCAAAAATCTGAAGTCGGATGCTCTTGTTTCAGTTCTATTGTCACATGAATTGAGGAAGAAAAGTTTGGATAGTTCAGGGGATGCTCTTAGTGTCAAGGGAAGACCTATGGAAAGAGGACCAAAAGGAGATCAAAAGGGGTCTAAAGACAAGTCTAAGGGTCATTCTAAGACTCTTGGAAAGAAGAACAGAGTCAAGTGTTGGAACTGCAGAAAGAGAGGACATGTGAAAAAGGAATGTAGAAACTTGAAGAAACAATGGGATTCCACAACTGATAAGTCTTCGAATGCAAGTGATGAGGTTTTACTTTCTGCATGTAATGTTGTTTCTTATGATCATTGGTTGGTTGACTCAAGACGCTCATACCACATGAATCCACATAAAGAATGATTTTTCACATATGAAGAGTATGATGGAGGAAATGTGTACCTCGAGGACAACTCTACATATCCTATTGTTGGATGAGGGAAGGTAATAGTGTGATTCAGTGATGGAAGAATTAAAATCCTCCCTAGTGTTTTGCATGTTCCTAGATTGGCTAGAAATTTGATTTTTTATCAAAGTTGAATGATTTGGGAATGCATGTGACATTTGATAAGCATGGCTACATATTGGTGAGAGGAAACTTGGTGGTAGCGAAGGGGAAAAGATTGGGAACTCTGTTTAAGCTAGAAGCCACTACTGTTTGTAATGCCTCTTATGCATCTAAGGCTAATACTAAAAATACATGTATGTTTTGGCACCGTAGATTGGACCACATAAGTCAGTCTGGTTTAAAGACTATCTTAAATAAAAAATTGTTAGATGGCTTATCTTATTTTGATGAGAGTTTCAAATTTTGTGAAAATTGTGTGTTTGGAAAATAGAATAGATCTCCATTTCCTTCAGGCAGTAATTAATCTAATGATAAATTGGAACTTATTCATTCAGATGTTTTTGGTCAAGTGGATGTTGAATCAATTAGAAAATCTAGATATTTTGTTTCCTTCATTGATGATGTCTCAAGGTTTACCTAGATTTATTTTATGCATCACAAATCTGAAGTTTTCACTAAGTTTAAGGAATTTAAAGCCTTCGTTGAAAAGCAATCAGATTATAAGATAAAGGTTTTGAGATCTGACAATGGAGGGGAATACTATTCTAAGGAATTTGATGAATTCTATAAGCATGCAGCTATTGTTAGATAGAAAACTACTCCTTATACTCCACAACAGAACATAGTGGCAGAAAGGATGATTCAAACAATAATGGAAAGAGCCAAAAGTATGTTGAGTGAATGACAATTGAATAAATGATTTTGGGCAAAAGCTGTGTGTATTGCAAATTACTTGATTAACAAATCTCTGTGTAATGTTGGGAATTAAGGTGTCTCAACCTTGGTAATTCCTTGTATTTTTACATTGTATTTATTTATTTATTGCCTATTGTATTAATTGGATGCAAATCCTATGTTGTCATATTGTGGGAGTTGGCACGGTGATGTGTCATCCTACATGGCATATGACCACATGTATTTTTGTCCTCACATGAGGAGATAGGCATCCCACTTAGTGGTAGGAATATTTTGCCATGTGTCAGCATCTTGGATGTTATGTAAGGGAATATTGACCATAACGGTCATGACAGATTCTTATGACGAAGTTATGACATGTAAGAGTCAGACATAGGAGATTCTATGACATGTGAAGACATGTGTCGAAGAGCATCTTTGAAAAAGGCATCTTTGCCTGTGCTCTAAGGTGGACTATGACATGTTGTAAGATAATATGCTATTTATAGCCTATGTATGATAGATTCTCTTACAGCTGTAAGTTATGACAGCTATGATAGATTCTATAACAGTTGTAAGAGTCGTAAGAGCATCTATCATAGCCCATTCTAGAAATAGGTGACCTCCTTGAGATGTGGTGACTTGACAAGTGTTAGGAGCATCCTACAGAGTTGGACAAGTGTCCATAGGCATGGGTTTTGGGCTCTGAGGCCATGTTGGATGCCCATCCCAATGTCGAGCCATTTTCTTGCCTTGTATTTGTTATATAAATAGGTGCTTTGGAGAGGAGATGTACTACAGGTTTGACAGGTACTATTATGCTGTCAGTTTGTCTCCAGATATGAGTGTCGAAGACTCCTAAGAGCTTGCATTGCAAGTGTTTTGTAAACCATTTTAGTTTTGATAATACATTGTGCAGGTTTTGGAGTGTGGGGTTTTTTCACTTGACAAGGGTTTTCCCCACGTATATCTTGTGTCTCTCTCTTCTGTCTCATTTATGTGTGTATGTGTATTGCTACAATATCTCCATTGTTCTTGTTAATATTCTGTAATTGTAAAGATAAAATTAAATTTGCACTCTCCTCCCCTCATTAGATTAGTGTAGGAAGCATTTTCCGCACACCTAGCTTCCTTTCAGTTGGTATCAGAGCCTGGCCAGTTTTGGTCTTAGCTATTGGGTAAGGGTTTTTTGAGTTAATCTTAAGTTGAGTGGGAGTCTGTGTAGAGTATTCTATATCTTGTTGCAGGAAGGAGATGGCAACCACATCTGGAAGAGTAGAGGTGGAGAAGTTCAATGGCACAAATTTTGAGTTGTGGAAACTTAAGATGGAGGACCTACTTGTTGATCATGATCTATGGGAAACTGTTGATGAAACAAAACCTACAACAATGTCACAAGATGATTGGGACCTCAAAGATTGGAAGGCTAAGGGTCTCATAAGACTCTGTCTAGTTGACTCTGTTCTATTGAATGTCCATGAGGAGAAGATTGCAAAAGATCTTTGGAAGAAGTTGGGATCTGTTTATCAGGCCAAGTCCCTAGTGAACAAGCTCTTTCTAAAAAAGAAATTGTTTTCTCTAAAGATGGAGGATCTGTTGTGGACCATTTGAATGCTTTTAACATGATTGTTGTATAGTTGACATCCGTGGGTGTGAAAATGGAGGAGGATCGATGTATGACCCTGCTTTGTTCTTTGCCAAATTCATGGGATCATCTTGTCATGGCTATCAGAAGCACTACCACCACCTTCATGATGGATGAAGTGGTATCTTCACTGTTATCTAAATAAATGTGGAGAAAGACATTCGAATCAGCCAAAGAAGCTCTTGTGATTTGTGGAAGACCTAAAGAGAAAGGGAAGAAAAGGACAAGAAAGGTGAAAAGAGCAGATCTAAATCCCATGGGAGATCCAAATCTCTTGGAAAGTCCAAGGCTCTTTGTTAGAACTATGGAAAATTTGGGCATTTCTGAAAGGAATGCAAGGAGGAGAAGAAGAAGAAAAAAAAGAATGCTCCTGATTTAGTTTTTGACAAGTCACAAGATGATGGTGATGCCTTCATCGCAGCCCTGGCCTCCCATGCATCTGGTGATGTGTGGTTGATTGATTCTAGTGCATCATTCCACATGACCTCGCATCGAAGCTAGTTCATGAAGTATGAAGAGTTCGATGGTGGAAGAGTGTACCTGGGTGACGATTCTCATCTGAAGATTGTTGGTCATGGAAGAGTCTCAATCTAATTCCTTGATGGATGAGTGAAGGGGATCACTGGAGTTATGCACATTCTAGGCCTTGCATGGAACCTGCTTTCTGTAAGTATGTTGAATGATGCAGGTGTGCAGGTTATC
Organism: Cunninghamia lanceolata; assembly: GCA_027924645.1. Classification (NCBI taxonomy): domain Eukaryota; kingdom Viridiplantae; phylum Streptophyta; class Pinopsida; order Cupressales; family Cupressaceae; genus Cunninghamia; species Cunninghamia lanceolata. The sequence continues at coordinate 2,053,844 of BSBN01000554.1, read as the reverse complement.
TTTTCGAAGGATGGATGCAAGATGACTAGAGGATCTATGGTGCTTGCAAAGGGTACTTGAAGAGGTACTCTATTTCAGCTAGAGGCATGCACTTCATAGTGCAATAGTTCTTCTGACTTGAAGAAAAGAGTCACAGTCACTTCATCCCCACCATCTGAATGAGCAGTGAAGAAATCTGTTGTAACACATTCTGATGGTAGTGCACATGCTTTGGAAGTTAAACTTCCTGCTAAAAAGACTATGTTATGGCATTTGAGGGGTTAAATAATTGTAATCTCGAGTTTGAATTTTTAACATTGCATTTATGGAAAGCAAAACCGTGTTCAATTTTACTCTAGTTCTCACAAGTCTTCTGGTGTGTTGGATCTTATTCATTCTAATGTGTTTGGTCCTATTAATGTTCCTTCAATTTCCAAATCTATATATTTTGTATCTTTCATAGATGATTATAGTAGAAGGACATGGGTTTATTTTATTAGAACCAAGACTGAAGTCTTTAGTCAGTTTAAAGAGTTTTAAACCTTTCTTGAAAATCAGACTAGTAAAAAGATTAAGTGTTTGAGAACTGATAATGGTGGTGAGTTTTGTTCGGCAGAGTTCAATAAGTTCTATAAGGAGCAAGGGATTGAAAGACATAAGACAACTCCATATACCCCGCAGCAAAATGGAGTTGCAAAGATGATGAACAAGACATTAATGGAGAAGGCTAGGAGTATGCTTAGTGGAGCAATCCTTTAACAAAAGTATTGGGCTAAAGATATAGCCACTGCTTGCTATCTGGTAAATAGATATCCTACATCAGCTCTTATCGGTAAGACACCTATGGAGGTGTGGTCTGGTAAGAAGCCTTCAGTTAGACATCTTCATGTTTTTGGTTGTGAGGCATATGCACATGTGCCTAGGGAGAAACGGTCTAAATTGAAAAACAAGGCTGTTAAATGTATTTTCATTGGCTATGGTGTCAGTGTGAAAGGATACAAGCTTTGGGATCCTCTGGCTGAAAAAGTGTTGTATAAAAGAAGTGTTATCTTCAGAGAGCTAACACCTTCTTCTGTTGTTCTACATCCAGAATAGATAGAAAAGAAAGAAGATGTAGTTTAGTTTCCTTCTACCCCTGAGAAGACTGAATAGATAGACCCTGTGAGACCTGATGATGAGGAGAGCTCTAGTAGCTTTGAAAGCTCAGAAGAAGAAGCAGAACCTCAACCTCAGACATTGAGGAGGTCTACATGAACAAGAAAGCAACCTAATAGGTTTGGTTATTCATTACTTGACTCTAGTTGTGCTTTTACTTTACTTACTAACACTGATGAGCCTAGAACTGTGAAAAAGGCTATGGGCATGAAAGATGTAGGTTCCTAGAAGGAGACCATGGAGGATGAGATGGCTTATTTGGAGAAGAATAAAACATGGGACTTGGTGCCTTTGCCTGATGGACGGAAACCTGTTGGATGCAAATGGGTGTTCAAGAAGAAATTTGGTGCAGATGGCAGTGTTGAAAAATACAAGGCTAGATTGTTTGCGAAGGGGTATTCACAAGTGGAGGGAATTGATTATGGTGAAATTTTCTCTCCCGTTGCAAAGATGACATCCATTCAATTTCTGTTATCTCTTGCAGCTGCTTATGACTTAGAGGTAGAACAGATGGATGTGAAGACAACTTTCCTTCATGGTGATTTGGAGGAAGAAATCTACATGTCACAACCAGAGCATTACATAGAGAAAGGTAAAGAACATTTGGTTTGCAAGTTAAAGCAGTCTTTGTATGGTTTGAATCAGTCTCCTAGGATGTCGTACTTGAAGTTTGATGCCTTTGTGTTGTCAATTAGATATCTGAGATCAAAATCAGATCATTGTGTGTATTACAAGTTTGACAATGATCGTATTCTCATTATTGCATTGTATGTTGATGATATGTTGTTGATTGGGAATGTAAGAATATGATTTATAGTTTGAAGTCTCAGTTGTCAGCACAGTTTGAGATGAAAAATCTAAGGGTAGCCAGGTACATTCTAGAAATGGAAATCAGAAGAGACAGAACTAACATAAAAATTTGGTTAAGCCAAAGTCAGTATGTGAAGACTGTGTTGGATAGGTTCAGCATGGTAGATTGTAGACCATTGTGTGTTTCTGTTTCAATGGAGACAAAGTTGTCTGTTAATGATTGTCCAAAATCTCCTAGTGAGGTGGGGGACATGAGTAGAGTACCTTATGCTAGTGTTGTTGGCAGTTTGATGTATGCTATGGTCTGCACAAGACCAGACATTGCCCAAGCAGTGGGAGTCCTTAGTCGATTTATGGCTAATCCTGGACAGGTACATTGGGATGCAGTTAAGCAAGTGTTCAGATATTTGAGGGGTACTTCTGAGTATTCCATTTGCTATCATGGAAATGCTACAGGGCCTCCACATTCAATTTGTATTCATGGATTTGTGGATTCTAATTGGGCAGGTGACATTGACATCAGGAGATCCACCAGTGCCTATGTGTTCACTATGTTTTGTGGTACAATTAGTTGGATGAGTAAGCAACAACCTGTGGTTGCTTTGTCCACTACAAAAGATGAGTACATGGCTGCAACTCATACTTATAAGGAAGCCATTTGGCTTAAGAGATTGTGTTCAGATATTGGTGTTGATGCAGGTCAGATTATGATCAGTTGTGATAGTTAGAGTGCAATTTGCCTTACGAAGAATCTAACTTTCCATGCCAGAACAAAGCATATTGATGTACAGTTTCATTTCGTACGAGACATGGTAGAGGATGGGAAGGTAAATTTGGAGAAGGTAGATACTTTGAAGAATGTTGCAGATGCATTGACGAAACCAGTGGGCACATAGAAGTTCAGATGGTGTTCGGAGTCAATGGGCTCTTGACCTATAGCAGTTAAATCCTATTAATTCTATTGGCTCTTACAAGGTGTTCGACAAGTGGGAGAATGTTGGGAATTAAGGTGTCTCAACCTTGGTAATTCCTTGTATTTTTACATTGTATTTATTAATTTATTGCCTATTGTATTAATTGGATGCAAATCCTATGTTGTCATATTGTGGGAGTTGGCACGGTGATGTGTCATCCTACATGGCATATGACCACATGTATTTTTGTCCTCACATGAGGAGATAGGCATCCCACTTAATGGTAGGAATATTTTACCATGTGTCGGCATCTTGGATGTTGTGTATGGGAATATTGACCGTAACGGTCATGACAGATTCCTATGATGAAGTTATGACATGTAAAAGTTAGAAATAGGAGATTCTATGACAGGTGAAGACATGTGTCGAAGAGTATCTTTAAAAAAGGCATCTTTGGGTGCTCCAAGGTGGACTATGACATGTTGTAAGAGAATATGCTATTTATAGCTTGTGTATGACAGATTCTCTTACAATTGTAAGTTATGACAACTATGACAGATTTTATGATGGTTGTAAGAGACGTAAGAGCATCTGTCATAGCCCATTTTGGAAATAGGCAACCTCCTTGGGATGGGGTGACTTAACAAGTGTTAGCAGCATCCTACAGAGTTGGACAAGTGTCCATAGGTGTGGGTTTTGGGCCATGAGGCCATGTTGGATGCCCATCCCAATGTGGAGCCATTTTTTTGCCTTGTATTTGTTATATAAATAGGTGCTTTGGAGAGGAGATGTACTATAGGTTTGACAAGTACTATTATGCTACTGGTTTGTCTCCAGATACGAGTGTTGAAGACTCTTGAGAGCTCGCATTGCAAGTGTGTTATAAACCATTTCAGTTTTGATAATACATTGTGAAGGTTTTAGAGTGTGGGGTTTTTTCACCTGATAAGGGTTTTCCCCATGTATATCTTGTCTCTCTCTCTTCTATCTCATTTCTGCGTGTATGTGTATTGTTAACATTTTGTAATTGTAAGGATAAAATTGAATTTGCACTCTCCTCCCCTCATTAGATTAGTGTAGGAGGCGTTTTCCACCCACCTAGCTTCCTTTCATGTAAGGCTCTTTTGTAAACTCCTTATGAAATGTGGATAGGTAAGAAACCTTATGTTTCACATTTAAGGGTATTTGGTTGTGAGGCTTATGTTCATGTGCCTAAAGAAAAATGTACTAAGTTGGATCCAAAAGCTAAAAAGTGTACTTTTATTGTATATGGTGATGATGTAAAAGGTTATAAGCTTTGAAATCCACTAACCTGAAAGAGTATCTATTCTAGAGATGCTATTTTAAGGGAACTTAGTGTTATTTCAGAACCTGAACAACCAAAATAAAAAGAAGAATAGGTGAAGAGAGTGCACTTTGAATTAGAGCATGAAGATGCACACTAGGAAGAACAAAATGATGGATTGGGGGGTGAAGAAGCAGAAGAAGACCGAGTTAAAGTTTTGATAAGGAAGAATCTATTGTAACAAAAGAAGTTGGTACAGATGAGCATGTAGAAGAACTTGAAGAGTCTTTTACTCCACCTCTGAGAAGATCCACAAGACAAAGGAACCTAGTTGACAGGTATAGCCCACCAGATTTATGTTGTGTATTTGTTTTATTAAGTACTGACGATGAGCCTAGATCCTATAGGGAAGCTATTCATGCAAATGATAGTGAGTCTTGGCAGTTAGCCATGTAGGAGCAGATGATGGCTTTAGACTCTTGAAACACCTGGGATCTTGTTGATTTGCACAAAGGAAGAAAGGCCATAGGTTGCAAGTGGGTCTTCAAGAAGTTTGGAGCAAACAGTTCATTATAGAAGTATAAGACTAGACTAGTAGCCAAGGGCTACTCCCAGAGAGAGGGAGTTGATTTTGGTGAAATTTTCTCTCCTATTACTAAATTAACTTCTATTAGATTTCTCTTATTCATTTCTGTAGCTCTTGATTGGGAAATAGAGCAAATGAATGTTAAGACTGCATTCTTGTATAGAGATCTTGAGGAAGAAATTTACATGCAACAGCCTACATGTTTTGAGGTAAAAGGAAAAGAACATTGGGTTTGCAGATTGAAGAGGTCTCTTTATGGTATGAAACAGTCCCCCAGAATGTGGTACCAAAAATTTGATTCATTTGTGTTGAAATTGGGTTTTGTTAGAAGTGAGGAGGATCACTATGTGTACATTCATTTTATTGATGATTCTATTTTGATCATTGCATTGTATGTTGATGAAATATTATTTTTTAGCAATACTAAGGGTATGTTTAGTGAGTTGAAAGTCCAAATTTTAGGTGCATTCAAAATGAAGGATCTTAGAGCTGCCAGGTATATTTTGGGGATGGAGATCAAAAGGGATAGAGGTAACAAAAAACTTTGGTTATCTCAAAGTAAGTATGTGGACACCATTTTACAAAGATTTAGTATGCAGGACTACAACCCAGTTAGAGTTCCTTTACCCATTGGTACTAAGCTTTCATTAGATATGTGTCCAAAGAAAGAGGATGATTTAGAGGATATGTAGATAATGTGCCATATGCTAGTGTTGTAGGGAGTTTGATGTATGCAATGGTTTGCACTATACCAGATATTGCCTAAGCAGTGGGAGTTTTGAGCATATTTATGTCTAACCATGGTAGATAACATTGGAAAATTATGCAAAGAGAGTGTTTAAATATCTTGCAGGTACTCCTGATTACTATTTGGTTTATTCTAGTACGACAGTGCTGACAACACTTTGGACATATAGGGATTTGTTGATGCAGATTGGGTCGATGACTTGGATAGTCGAAAGTCCACTAGTGGCTATGTGTTTACTTTGTTTGGTAGAGCAGTGAGTTGGATGAGCAAAAGGCAGCCCAAGGTTGCTTTGTCCACCACTAAAGCAGAGTATATGGCTGCTACCCATGTCTTTAAAGAGGCAGTTTGGTTGAGGAGATTGTGTACTGGTATTGGTTTTGATTGCAAGATCATTCAGATTCATTGTGATAGCCAGAGTTCTATTTGTTTGGCCAAGAATCCTATGTATCATTCTAAGACTAAGCATGTTGATGTATAATATCACTTTTTTTGAGAAATGGTTGCAAGTGGATATATTGACCTAAAGAAGGTAGACACTTAAGAGAATGTTGCAGATGCTTTGACCAAGCTTGTGAGCATAGATAAATTTGTTTGTTGCAAAGAGGCCATGGGTCTTGCTTCTAGTGCTTGATTATTTTATGGTTTTCTTATAGGTATTTACAATGTGTGATGTCAAGTGGGAGAATGTTAGGATTAAGGTGCCATCAACCTTGTAAATCATATGTAATTAATTACTCATATTGTTTGTAAATCACCCATAAGGGATGAAAGGTTTCACTAGCAATGATCTTGTTTTAGCCACATGTTTATATCTAGTCCCTAATGATAATTTGTCTATGACAGGGGAGTCGCAAGGAGTTCCCCCTACGAGGGGTCCAGGGGGATCATCCCCCCGGTGGGGGGTATAGGGGGTCGCACTCCCTGGTAAGGGCTAGGGAGAAATGCCCCCAAAACCACATTTTATTTATATTTTATCATTGTATTTATCTAGACTATTCATCATTATGTTATAGATATGATGATCAATATTATGTCAGTTTTCTTGCCCTAGAAGGCAACCCCCTTTTATAAGGATATTTGTACTACATTTTCAACAGAGTTGAGAGTAACGTGTTGTTGGAGTGAAGACTGAAGAAGGAGAGGAAGTGCATGTATTGTAATTGTTAGACTTAGGGTAGACAACTGAGAGAGGGGGTGAATCAGTTGTCTAAAACTTTCTTCCAAAACAAATACTTAACTCCACAGAAGCATAATAGTAAATCAATCATGAAAGCATAATGCAACAAGTTAAGAGCAGATACACATTAACACACATAACACCAAGATTTTTGATGTGAAAAACCCGGTTAAGGGAAAAACCACAGGGTGATTAACCCAAGATAATATTCTCTGTTAGAAGAATAGAAAGAACAAAATGGCACATGCCAATTAGGGCTCACTGCCCGAGCACACTGCTCACAAGAGGCTCATTGCCTACAAGAGACACACTGTCTACAAAAGAATAAGTATCACATACTTGAACTGGTAAATAGCATCTTCACCATGCTTGAGTCAGTTCCATTTAAGCCCAAACCTTCTGCGCTACCTTTCGCTCTTCTCCTCGCTACCACACACTCATCTCCACAAGTCCATGTCTGAAATGACTTCGCAATCCCTTATTTATACATGACATCAACTTAGGAACAAACATCTAAGTTGGAAAACATCCACAAGAACATCCGCAAGATGTATAATTCATCCGGTCAGCCAGTCACAGAAAGAACACCATCATCTGGAAGTTATTCTTCATTTCTGGGACCCCAATTCTAATGTGGACCATAAACATGAATTGAGCACGATCCAAGAACGTCCACAAACTTGCCTAAAACACCAAGAACATCTGCACTTCCTCTACTTATTGAAATCCTTCTCTCCTTCATCCGGAACCTCAAGAACACAGTCTGCCATTACTGTTATAAAGGAATAGATACTTCCAGACCTTCAAACCATGAACCAAACTAGTTGACACACCACACAGACTTCCCCAACACTTCCTTAAATCCACAGAATGGGATAATGCATTACCGGACCTCACCAGACCTATCTGTGTCACTCTGTCACCTTTGGACACCTGCCAGAGCTGGTTCCACTTGAGAGACCATAACTTCTTCAAATCTTCATACGAACCTCTGAAAACTTGACTGGAGCATCTCAAGACTTATATCTACAAACCCTTTAAACTGCATCCTCTAATCCTCAACCTATCTTGGACTTTTACCTTGTTGTCATCACTGTTCTTCACTGTTCCTGATTGAGACTAATTTTCTCAATATCCTCAGACACAGCTCATTCAATCCTTCTCATTAATGCAACATGAGTATGTTGACATTAATGACAACACCGGTTAAACCCATACTTGCAACAATCTCCCCCTTTGTCATTGATGGCAAAATATGATGTAATAAACCATCAAGACAAGAACTTCTCCTTACTGTCACAACTCCCCTTATCAACAACAACTATTCACATGTCTTCTCTTCCTATACTACTCCCCCTTTGATCATCAACCACTTGTTTTTCACATGTCTTCTCTCCCCCTTTGACATCAATGGCAAGGGCTCATACTTGTAACTTTAGAATCACACCTACTGCTCCCCCTGAGTAGCAACTCCCCATCATCAATCCAGATCACAAGATATGACTGTGATATCCACCAGACTGATGCACATCAGTGCATCCTAGTTCATCACCGGAGGGGCAATAACCCCTAACTTCTCCCTGAGATACTCAAAAGAGTCCTTGGGAAGAGGTTTAGTAAAGATATATGCAATCTGATCCTTGGAGGGCACATACTCCAGTCTGACTTCATCCTTGTTCACTTGCTCTCTCAGAAAGTGAAACTTGATAGATATATGCTTAGTCTTAGAATGCAACACTGGATTCTTAGAAATATTTATTGCACTTGAATTATCACAGAAAATTGTGATAGGCTCCTCATATTCTACTTTAATATCTCTTAGCATCTGCTTCATGCACAAAACTTGAGTGCAACTACCTGCTAATGCAATGTATTCTGCTTTAGTTGTAGATAGAGATATTACCTCTTATTTCTTGCAAAAAGAATGCTCCACCACTGGTACTCTTCCGGTCATCCACATCTCCTACCCAATCTGCATCTGTATATGCATGAAGAGAGAAATCATGATCTCTAGGATACCACAGACCATACTCAACTGTTCCTTTTAGATACCTAAAAATTCTTTTGATTGCCATGACATGAGATTCTCTGGGATCAGCCTGGAATCTTGCAACAAGACCAATAGTCTGCATTATATCTGGTCTAGTTTGAGTGAGATACAGTAATCCTCCAATAATTGATCTATACTTTGTCTGGTCTACCTTAGGAGAGTCATCATCTTTGCTCAACTTACATCCGGTTGCCATGGGAGTATGCATTGGCTTTGAATCTTCCATTCTAAATTTTCTCAACAATTCTTTCACATATTTTGACTGAGAAATGAAGATTCCCTTTTTTGTTTGAGTAATTTGTAGACCCAAAAAGAAATTCATTTCTCCAAGCATGGACATCTCAAACTCACTTTTCATTTGACTTGTAAAAGTTTTACACATACTATCTCTTCATCCAAAAATGATATCATCAACAAATACTTCAACAATTAAGATCTTTTCATGATCAATTTTGAAGTACAAATTACTGTCAGCAGTACCTTTGTTGAAACCAATCTTCAAGAGATGCTTATCAAATCTTTCATACGAGGCTCTTGGGGCTTGCTTTTGTCCATACAGTGCCTTTTTCAATTTGCAGACCATGTCACCATGATCAAACAATTGAAATCCATCTAGTTGATCAATGTACACTTCTTCCAAATTACCATTTAGGAAGGCAGATTTGACATCCATCTGATACACCTTGAAATCCTTAAAGGCAGCAAATGCAAGAAATAATCTGACTGCTTCAATTCTTGCCACCGGAGCAAAAGTCTCTTCAAAATCAACTCCTTCAATCTGAGAGTAACCCTTGCAGACCAATCTAGCTTTATTTCTAATTACTTCACCAAGTTCATTCAGTTTGTTCCAGAAGACCCATTTGGTTCCAATCACATTTTTATTTCTAGGTTTGGGAACAAGATCCCAAATGTGATTTTTCTCAATTTGCATTAGTTCTTCCTCCTTTGCTTTTGACCAATTTTCATCATTGCAAGCTTCATTCACTGTCTTAGGTTCAATCTTTGAAATTAGACAATACTCATCTAGATTTTGAGCAATTCTCCTCCTTGTTTTCATTCCTTTGCTTTTGTCACCTATGATCTGATCTTCAGAGTGGTTTAGAGTTACATACCTTGGAACTTTGGGAGTTTCTTGCACCTCTAACTCTTGATCAGTCTCATTGAGACTTATCTCTTCTTCCTGACTTACCAGATTAACTTGACTTTGTTTCTCAGAAGAGACTTGGTTACTTTGAATCTGAACACCATTTTGATCATCTTCATCATACTCATGAATTCTTGAGGGTCTTTCAATTTCTTCATCGACCTTCACATTTACACTTTCTACAATCTTTCTCAGTCTCTTGTTGTAACACCGGTATGCTTTGCTTTGAGTAGAGTAACCCAAGAATATTCCTTCATCACTTCTAGCATCAAACTTTCCTAGATCTTCATCCCTTTTAATGTAACATCTGCTACCAAACACTCTAAAATATCTCACAGTGGGAGTAATGCCAAACCAAAGTTCATAAGGAGTCTTACCAGTATTGTTTCTAATTTGAACTCGATTGAGAGTGTAGACTGTAGTGCTGACAGCTTCTCTCCAATAGATTTGAGGAACATTTGCTTCCATCATCATGGTCCTAGATGCCTCCTAGATGGTCCGGTTCTTTCTCTCAACTACTCCATTCTGCTGTGGAGTTCAAGGGGCAGACAACTATCTCTTTATTCCATGTTTCTTACAGGAATCTACAAACTCACTGGATGTGAATTCCCCACCTCTATTAGACCTCAGACATTTCAATTTTAATCTGATTTCATTCTCCACCATGGTCTTGAATATTTTGAATTTCACCCACGTCATCCGAGAATAGTCATCAATTAGCAACATGAAGTATCTATCACCTTGGATACTCCTAACTCTTGCCGGACCACAAAGATTAGTATGAACTAAGTCCAACAATCCGGTAGAAGACAATTCCTTACTTTTGAATGTGACTCTGCTTAGTTTGCCCAACTGACATTCTTTGCATAAGCTATTAGTAGGTTTCACTAATTTTGGAAGATCTCTTATAGCCTAAGTATTGCTTATCTTGATGATATTATCAAAATTCACATGACACATCCTCCTATGCCATAACCAAGTCTGATCAATTTGAGCAAATAAGCAACTTTTACCAGTACCAACCAAGTGGAAGATATTACCTTTAGTTTGAGTACTGGATGCAATCTCTGTTCTGAAACTTTCAAAGATCTTGTATTTTCTATTCCTAAATCTGAGATCATAGCTTTTGTCCACCAGCTATCCAACACTGAGAAGATTGTGCTTTAATCCTTCAACATACAGTACATTACTGGTTTTGTTCTTTCCATCAAGAGAAATAGTTCCTCTACCTCTGATTTTGCCAGCAGAATTATCTCCAAACTTTACAATTCCTCCTTCATAATTTTCCAAATTTAAGAACTTATTCTTGTCACATGTCATATGGTGAGAGCATCCAGTGTCAATGACCCAATCATCCTTTGCTTCAACTTGGGCAGCCAGAGCTTTTTCTTCAACTTTATGATTGACAGATACAGAGGATATTGGTTCCTCTTCTTTGATGGCAATAAACACCCATTCATTACTGGATTTGTTTCCTGTCTCTGATTCATCATCTGTTACTCCTTCATTATCATCTTCTTCATGAACATAGTAACAATTCTTTAGAAACCTTGGTCGGTTAGGATTTGGTCTTGAAAACCTTTCCGAACACCTTGATGCAAAATGACCAATCTTATTGCAGTTAAAACACTTAAAAGGCAATTTCCCCTCATACTTACCAGATCCTCTTGGCAGTCTTTTTGCAATAAGAGCTTCAAGATGAGCAGTTTCAGCTTCTTCTTCTTCCAAGTCTTTTCTTGCATTTTCATACCATGAAGATTTCCTTGAAGAGTTTTCTTCTGGATCAAACCTTTGTTTTCCTTTTACAGAGGTACTGGCTTTAAATGCAGATTCATTCTTTGGGGGATCATCTCCAAACTCGGCCATTTCAAAAGCAACCAACTTACCAACCAATTGATCTCTTGTGACTGTTGTGTGAGCTCTGAATTCTTCGATTGCAAAAGCCTTGATTTTATAAGAAGTAGGAAGGGATCTGAGAACTTTGCCAACAATCTCTTCTTCACAACAGGGTTCCACCTACATTTCTAATTCCACAAACCAGCTCATTCACTCTTGGCATAAAGGAGGTAATATTTTCATCATCTCTCATCTTCAGTTTTTCAAATTTCCATTTTAGACTCTGTAACCTTGCACATTTAACATACTGGTCTCCACGCAAAAGTTTCAGTTTATTCCAAATCTCAAAGGCAGTTGGAAGATCAATAACATTTGAGAGCTTTGAGTCAGATAATGCACTTAGAAGAGCCTCTTTGGTCTGTAGATTGTTTTCAACATCTGTGATTTCATTTAGGGTTGTCGGACCACCCTGTGGAGGTACATAAGCTTTTGTAACCTTGGACCAGTATGCAAATCCCATACACTACAAGTGACATTACATGCAACCTTTCCAAAGAGCAAATTTAGTTCCATCAAACTTCGGACTATCCTTCTTGTAGGATGACATCCTGGATCTCCTCAAGCGGTTAAGCTCCTTTCAGAGGAACTTACCTCTGATACCAATTGTTAGACTTAGGGTAGACAACTAAGAGGGGGGGTGAATCAGTTGTCTAAAACTTTCTTCCAAAAAAAATACTTAACTCCACACAAGCATAATAGTAAATCAATCATGAAAGCACAATGCAACAAGTTAAGAGTAGATACACATTAACACACATAACACCAAGATTTTTGACGTGGAAAACCCAATTAAGGGAAAAACCATGAGGTGATTAACCCAAGATAATATTCTCTATTAGAAGAATAGAAAGAACAAAATGGCACATGCCAATTAGGGCTCACTGCCCGAGCACACTGCTCACAAGAGGCTCACTACCTACAAGAGACACACTGTCTACAAAAGAATAAGTATCACATACTTGAACTGGTAAATAGCATCTTCACCATGCTTGAGTCAGTTCCATTTAAGCCGAAACCTTTTGCGTTACCTTTCACTCTTCTCCTCACTACCACACACTCATCTCCACAAGTCCATGTCTGAAATGACTTCTTAATCCCTTATTTATACATGACATCAACTTAGGAACAAACATCTAAGTTGGAAAACATCCACAAGAACATCCGCAAGATGTATAATTCATCTGGTCGGCCAGTCTTAGAAAGAACACCATCATCTGAAAGTTATTCTTCATTTTCGGGACCCCAATTCTAATGCAGACCATAAACATGAACTGAGCATGATCCAAGAACCTCCACAAACTTGCCTAAAACACCAAGAACATCTGCACTTCCTCTACTTACTGAAATCCTTCTCTCCTTCATCCGGAACCTCAAGAACACAGTCTGCCATTACTGTTATAAAGGAATAGATATTTTCGAACATTCAAACCACAAACCAAACTAGTTGACACACCACACAGACTTCCCCAACACTTCCTCAAATCCATAGAATGGGATAATGCATTACCGGACCTCACCAGACCTATCTGTGTCACTCTGTCATCTTTGGACACCTGCCGGAGCCGATTCTACTTGAGCGACCATAACTTCTTCAAATCTTCATGCGGATGTCTAAAAACTTGACTGGAGCATCTCAAGACTTATATCTACAAACCCTTTAAACCACACCCTCTGATCCTCAACCTATCTTGGACCTTTACCTTGTTGTCATCATTGTTCTTCACTGTTCCTGATTGAGACTAATTTTCTCAATATCCTCAGCACACAGCTCATCTGATCCTTCTCATTAATGCAACATGAGTATGTTGACATCAATGACAACACCGGTTAAACCCATACTTGCAACAATAATCTCATATTTGAAGATTACAACTTGAAACCTCTTTTCTTGGTGGAGTTTTTTACCCAAAAGAGTTTTCTCCATGTTACATATTGTGTTATGTGTTCAGTTCTTAATGCATGATATTTCTGTGTAGTGGGTTTTATTTCTATTGAAATCTCCATTGATTCTAGATTATTTAGAGGACATAAATAAAGTTTGAATCAGATTTTCATTATGTGATTTGCACCTTCATTTCTGACATGCAAGGCATTGGAGAGACTTGATTTTCATACTTTTGGTCCATTGGTGTCTCAAGAGATATGTGTTTGAAGAAGCATTGTGCACAAACTACAAATTACTGATATCAAAGAAAATCAATATAGGCAAGCAATGGCCATGAAAGTAGATCCAACATGTTGAACATGTTTGTGAGAGACATGTGCTTTGAACCTCACTCCACTTATCTTATTGTTGATCTGTAAAGCATAAGGCATGATACACTTAACAAAACTTTCTATGGACATTTGGTAGGTTTTGATTCTTGCCAATGTGCAATTCAATTGTTACCTTTTAAGAGAGTTTGATGATTGGGTCAGTTTACATTTGATAGTCTCATGCTTGTATTGCATAAAGCCACATGCAATATTGCCTTTCACTTGTTGAAATATATTTTGTAAGGTATTTTTGTGTACCAGTGCTTTGTGTCCCTGTGACAAAGAGTTTGTGGTGTTGGTACATAGGGAAGTGTTTGATAAAATGCCTTAAAGAAAAACTTAGTGCCACTAGTTAGATGCACATTAACAATGTGCAAACCTTTTAATTACATAGAATACAATTAATTCTCTTAATTCGAAGCCTCCTTATTCTCAAAATGGTCTTCATTTTACCTTTTAAGGAGAGTTTAATGATTGGGTCAGTTTGCATTTGATAGTCTCATGCTTGTATTGCATAAAGTCACATGCAATATTGCCTTTCACTTGCTGAAATATATTTTGTAAGGTATTTTTGTGTACTAGTGTTTTGTTTCCCTGTTCAACAAAGAGTTTGTGGTGTTGGTACATAGGGAAGTGTTTGATAAAATGCCTTAAAGAAAAACTTAGTGTCACTAGTTAGATGCACATTCACAATGTACAAACCTTTTAATTACATAGAATACAATTACTTCTCTTAATTTGAAGCCTTCTTATTCTTAAAATGGTCTTCATTTTACCTTTTAAGGAGAGTTTGATGATTGGGTCAGTTTGCATTTGATAGTCTCATGCTTGTATTGCATAAAGCCACGTGCAATATTCCCTTTCACTTGTTGAAATATATTTTGTAAGGTATTTTTGTGTACATTTGATAGTCTCATGCTTGTATTGCATAAAGCCACATGCAATATTGCCTTTCACTTGTTGAAATATATTTTGTAAGTTATTTTTGTGTACCAGTGCTTTGTTTCCCTGTCTTATTCTCAAAATGGTCTTCATTTTGGCCCCACTCCAACGGAGGTCACAAGGGGGACCTCCTCCCCATCCACATATTCAACTTAGATTACTTAATCAAGATAGGAGCCACTTTAGAAGTCCAAGAGCCACAATTTGGAATTCTAACTATAGATGTCACTTGGGAATTCGAACTTGGATCTCCATCTTGAGAACCTTATGGTCTTTCCATTTAAGAACAACCCCCTTGACATCTATATTGTTTTTCTTTATCCGTAATATAGGCATAAGGGAGCCATACCCCATAAGAAAAAATAAAATTAAACCAAATGCATGCCCTAAGAATAGGGGTGCAATAAGAAAGCGACAATGCTTGCATCAATCCAAAGACAACCATTAATAAACCCTAATAACCCATTAAAGCATGGGCACAAACACAAATTATAATTTTGAAACTTCTGCATTCTAGACACTTGATTTGTAAACCCAGGTTTCTTAAGAACTACAATCTTGCTTAATCATTTTTACATAAGAGCGCAGAGTCATGTTGTATTTCTCACTTCCAGTAATTTTCTTTTTCTGATTTACCAAGTTGTCCAGCTATTATCCCCCCCTAAAATCCTCTTTTGGAATTGATGTTTCATCTGGATCCTTCACTCTTGAAGGTGAAATAAACTCCTTGTTGCCTGAGGCAATAAGATCTAAAATACCTAGTGATTTTGTAGTCTTTGATGGGGAAGGAAGTTTGTTTCCTGATTTATCATCTTCCTTGTCTGAAATATGAGCACTTCTTGCCTCAAGAGGGGGGGTTGAAGGAGATTTATTTACTTCTATAGATGAGTTTTCTTTGCATTCATGGGGCTGTGATGAAGCCTTTTTTCCACAGAGTAGTGATGAGCGGAGGAGTCTTTCCACCAAGATGCATGACTATCAAATTTAGGTTTGAGGCACTTTGCTGCTACGTGGCCAGTGCTAAAGCATCTGTGGCATCTAAAAGGAAGGCCCTCATAATCCAAAATTTGGCTCCAATTGTAATTCCTTATTTTTAAAGAAATCTCAGCTAGAAGGTCTTTGCTGGTATCGATATCCACTAGAATGCGAGTGAAGGTAGTGTGGGAGAAATTAGAGGAGCTTTTGTCCACAACTAGAAATTTCCCCAGCTTGTTGCCTATAGCTTCAAAACATTCTTCAAACCAAAACTGAAGCGGGAGGTTCGAAAGATGGATCCAGGTAGGAGTAATCACAAATGATTTAGAATTTGGATTAAATTTGGGGTGCCAGGGTTTGAGCATAAGTAGATGTTTGTTGCAGCTCCACTTATAATCACAAAGTATAGTCTTCTTGTCCTGGATATTATCAAAGACAACAATGAAAAAACCTCAGCTGCAGGGGTAAATTTGGAGATCCTCTTTCAGAATTGAACCCCAGGTATCAATGATCCACTTGTGCAGAACAACTAGGCTAGGCCAGAACTTGACAAATCACATAATTAAGCCCTTCTCAACAAATAATTTTTCATTTTCTATGACTTCCCTTCCAAGCACATTGCCAAACTTGACAATTGGATTGTCCACTGCATTTTGTAGGGGTTTGAACTGGGTCTTTAGCATTTGCAGAATTAGGGAAGAGTGAATCCTTCCAACATTCCTGGGTGAAACCACATGTTGCATTGCTAGTGCTGAGAGAATGTTGAGATATCCCTCCCTTCTCCTAATTTCGCCCATTCCATGGGAGATGGTATCCATATTCTAACAGGGGATTTTTAATTTGCTCGATGGGAACCCTAATCTTCATTGAGAAGCCAAAATCTGTTGCTGGAGGATTGGGATATTTCTCCAGATCTGCCACAACATTCATTCCATCCATCCGGGGTTGATTCTGCCCATAGCGTTGCCTCCATGAAGAAGGAAACCCTTCAATAGTTGGAGCCCTAATTCTTTCATCCATTCGCAGGTGCAGCATTTAGCAGTCCCTGAAATTCGGTAGTTGACATCTATATTGTTATTATATATGCATTTTATATAATTTTAATTATTAAATTTTTTAAAAATATGATATAGTATAATATAATTGTATATTTAAATATTTTGTAATTTAATTATATATTTATTTCATATACAAAATCGAATACTATAATTATATTTATTAATATATTATATTTTAAACAATATAAATTATTAAATATAAATATAATATAATAATATATAACAAGTTGCATTTTATTATTATATTATATTTTGAATAATAATATAATATACAATAATAAATATAATTATCATTTTAAATTTATATATAAAATAAATATATAATTGCTTAGCTTAGAAGTCCTTTTTTAAATTTTAGATTGCTCCAATCCAAGGTGTAACGACAGTTGTCAATGCAACTAAATTTTGTCTTGTATTCTTTAATAATGGCTTGTTTGGCCCTTTTCAATAAAAGCTTTTAAATTTAAGAATAAGCTTGGTATTCAAATTATTTTAATATTTGAAAATTATTAGAAGAAAATTTAAGTGAATAGATATATTAATATAATAATAAGATGTAATATTTAAAAATAGTGAAATTATAGAAATGATAGTTATTGATATAATATCATATTGTAATATAATATATTAAGAGAGTGATGTTATATTTTTATGAATATTTTTTCATATAACAAGTGTGTAATAGTTCAAAGGTATATAATATGATAAAAAGTAGTAAGAATCAACCTATTGTAAGCAAAACATTATAGCTTGTGTGTAGCTAGAGGGTGACTTATCATCCACTATTACAAAACCTTTTATATGGCTTTTTCCTATGCTTTGTCCTCTCTAGCATTTTAAATTTGTAAGTCAAAATATACTTTAATTTAGCTAATCAAATAAATTTCATAACATATTAATAAATAATTTATATAAATTAATTAGTTTAGATTGATAAATAATTAGTGGCTTTCTAGAACACTATACATATAAGCGTGTAGGGTATTAGTAAAGGTATATGTCTGTAATGTGAGTTTAGTAGTAATAAAAATTTAGGTAGGAAAAATATGATATGGGGAAATTATGATGCCCCCAATGTCAGTACAACTTTTCATGAGGCAAGAAATGAAATTTATTAAATTCTTATACTTATTCATCTCACAATCCACTTCAATATAGTCACATGTAGCCTATGTCAATTCAAACTAAAAACACTTTGTTCATAAAATGTCACACACACTCTTGATGGATAATAGGTAATCTCCACTTTTTGTTGTGTTTCACCATCAACTCTAAGGTGAGGGACGGGCTAGACAAAAATTGCACCTTCCAAGCTAGTCTCTCATCATCACTCATCCTAAGAGATTGATTTTGATCATTAGATCTCTCATTTGCAACACTAAATCAAATTCATAGGTGAAGAATTGACCCAAATCATTTCTATAGTTGCAAATTTAAACCTCAAACTTTTAAAAGTCAAATTTTAAATTTAAAAATTGCCAAACTTTTCACTATCCATTGTGAGCTAACCTATCACAAATTTATGTTGATCTATGTGCTATGTTGTTCTATTTAAGAACATCCATTCATTCATTTGAAATCATGCTAGGGAATTGAAGAATCATTAAAAACATTGTCATACAATATTCATGATATATCCATAGTAGCATTAAGTATACATTAGTATATTTCATCTTAGACATCCTTACATGCTTTCTTGTTGTCTTCGACCATTGTTCTAAAGTCATTGAATTGATTTACCTAAGATCTTGACTAAGGAGAATATGAACCTTACTTAGCAAGTTCCTATAGACACCATCCCACTTCAAACATATGTATAAAAAGATGAGGCAAATAAATTATAGTCATCAAAATTATGCCAATTCACTTCTATGGGTTGAGGATCAATTTTGCGAGCTAGATCATTTCTATACTCACAAATATTCATTTTATCAACACAAATCTAAACTATATTAAAACATAGTCAATTTACAACTTATAATACATTCACAAGTGACCAAACCTTAAATGCCCAACACAATAATAAATTTTTTTTTGGCATCTTTAGCAATAAACTCCATTAATTACACATTTATTATTCAAATCCCAACTAATAAATCATAAAGTTTTTATTATTTAATTATTTATAAAAAATAAATTCTAATAAAATCATTTATTTTCATTACAATTGGTACAAATCAATTCTTTTTTTAATTTTTATTTTTTACTTATTTATACAAAATAAATTCTAATAAAATAATTTATTTTCATTACAATTGGTACAAATCAATTCTTTTTTTTTGTTACAATAGTGGGATACTGGGAGCAAGAATCAACCTTTGGACCTATATGGAACAAACCCAAAGCCTTTAACCAACTATGCTGCCCATACAGACTGATACAAATCAAATATAAAACACAAATTTAGAAATCCTTCCCACAATTTGTACATTCCTGAGCAACTATTTCTTAGTACTTCCCTTCAATACTCTTACATATGAAAGAAAAAAGATAAAAGTCCGAGGGATCCAAGTTTTGAATAGCCTTTGCTGATTGGTCTCCCTTTACGTGACATCTGCGTTGTCCAATTCCAGTTGGTACACTTGTGGAAACCCACTTTTAACATAGCAGAGAAGTGAGTCCTTGAAGCTGCGAACTCTACACACCCTGCCGTTGGGCTCACAAGATTCCAATGATCCACTCCGATTCCTCACTAGCCACTCAACGAATGTCCTCAGATTCCAATACTTATCCTCGTCATCCACTCGAAAAGTTATAGGAAACCCTGGTAAGACATTCCTAGTCATGCTGACTTCTCTTTTAGTTGCATCATATCTTAATTCTACCATCAATTGAAACTCCCCTTCACTAGAAAACTCTTCATAACTAGGAATCTCCACTGCAGTGCTGGGGTGGAGCAAAGATGCAGTTTCCGAGCAGGCTTTTGCTCCTCCACCGATCACTGCATACTTCACGCCTCTCACTACTCGCCACTCTATGTCACACGGCTTCATGTTCTCCGCCCACTCTAATACAGAGTATATAAAGATCCTCGCCAATAGAGGAAGGTGGTCACATAAGGGATGCATTACCCAGCAGAAGATGCGATTCACCTTGGTATAAATCCATTCCCTCAATGGTGTGCTGAACTCCATCACTGCTGATGTAAAGCTGAACAATGTTGGAATAAGCCAGTAGACTTTCTTCTTCGTTTGGAGGAACAGCCCTACTAAATTTAAACCTTCCAATACTTTCTCCTCCGAGACTGACAAATTGACAGGAAGGAAGGCATTCATGTCATCAAATGACTTGATAATGTGGTTTCTAAGTATTAAACAATCCAAAATTTCGGATAAATCCATCACACAATCTGCCAAAACGCGAGAGAAAGCTGTAAAGAAAGTAGCACCTAACTAAATGTTGACTCCAATTCCGCCATATTTCCACAACACCAGATCACTCTGCTCTTGCTTCCCAATAAATCACAACAATGATCGCCCACAGTGCTAATCGTTTCCTCCTCCTCCTATTCTTCATCATTAATTAATGCCAAAGGAATTTCCTTTAACGACCGCACAATCTTTTCCTTTTCCTTTTTCTTTTTCTTTTTCTTATTTTCATTTCACGGGATTTCCTTTATTCCAGCACAATCTTTTCCTTTTCCTTTTTCTTATTCCCATCTTACATATTCTATCAATCTTTCTTTTTGGCTCCCATTCCTATATTCTATTTAAAATTATGGGGTCTAGGGTTTAAATTTGATGGCTGTATAGTCGTATTTAGTCATTTTAGCTATAAAATACAATTAAAAATTTAGGAAGATTGTATCACTTGAAAGGCAAGATTTTAGATAAACTGTCAAAATTTCTATGTAATTATTTTTATATATGTATTGTTAGTATTTATATATCTTAAAATAAGTGGACTTTAATATTTGAAAGGCAACTTCAAATAGAGGACTGTCACAAAAAAATTGCTTGACAGGCAAGGTCGACCGTCAAATTTAAGCCATGTGTGGACATATAATTTTTTTGACTGCACTTTTCTTTAAAGTGCGGTTGCGTAAATAAAAACTTGCTTTTCTTAATGAGATGACAAGGAAAACCATCTTACAAGATTTCTGGCAAACAAGTTTAATTTCTAAGTTCATACATACTTTTATTTACTTAAGATATTCTTACTAGCCCCCTCTCCCATTCCCAACGGGGAGGAAATTTGATGGTTATATGACTTTATTTAGTTAATTTAATTATAAAATACAACTAGCAATTGGACCCATATATTTAATGGGCACTTTGATAATTTTTTTTAGCAAGGTTCTCCCCAACAAATCATTGCCCTATCCTTAGTACTTATTTGTTGAGTACTTTATGATGGAAGTCATCTCTCCTCTACAAAACTCCCCTCAAACTACATTATAATACATATGTCACAAATAAAAGTTTATGAAATAGTGGACTTGAGTTCTCTTCCATCATCCTCAATGTTAGAGGCATAAATTTGTGGAACAAAGAAAATGTTTGCTATTTTAAAAGGTTCAAACTACAAAATTCCTTAGCCTACAATCCAAAGAAGAATAGCAACAACAAAAACCAAGAAGTTCAAAAGGGTCACAATTTTTTTTAATAAAAATTTCAAAGACCTGCACTCACACATCTTAACAATACACACTGCAAATTACCTCCTAACAAAATTAACAATACATATACATCATTTATTTATTATTAATAATTTATTTACTTATTGTGATTTAGTAAAATAATTAATTTTTTAAAAAATCACTAATATTTTATTAAGAAAACAAAATGCATGCATATAAATAAATAAATTAGATAAAAAACTAAAACAAATATTTAAATAAAACTACAAAATATACTAAATAAAATAATAAACATATTAAAATAAAACAAAATTATGAAAACACTAATATTTATTATAAATTATAAAATACTAAATACTTAATAATATTATTTTACTAAAATATAAATTTCATTTAATTATTAAAACTTACACAACTTTTTTTACTAACCACATATGCCATAGTAAAAAAATTAACATATAAATACAATTTTAATTTTGTTTGTATGTGTGTTTTTTAAGTACAAGAAAATATGCTACATAGTGTCAGAATAGAGAAACTTTGTTCCTTACATTGATTATGTTCATTTCGACACATCCATCCACAAACAACAACAATAAAGCTAGTCAACAAACACACCATGTAAATCCCAAATTCATCCTTAAATAAAAAATTAAAAAATGTTTTCAAAATCATCCAAACACGGTGGGATGCAAGACTCTTCTTCTCCCATGTTTAAGCACAGTGGTAGTGGCAATGGTTTCAGTCATGTAAGTTGTTTAGAGTTTCAATATCTTAATGTGTACACATAATTGGAAAAAGATTATAATTTGTATGTGCATTTCCTTTATTTCATCTTTAGTAATCTCAAGTCTAATAAGATCATACCACAAATCATGATGGTAGGAAATGTAGGCCTATGCCCACAGCTCAGTTTTGGAAGATATATCGTGGGGAAAGGCATAAAAATTATTGGGATTACTTCCAGCAATTATGATCCTTCCATCGAGAAGAAGATCTACAGTAGAATGGTACATTCAAGGAATTGTTGTTAGAGCTAGTACAAACCCAACTCCAGAAAAAAATTACCCTATCTGCATACCTAAACTAGTAACTTATGTATCTTTTAGTTTAGGGATCTGTGTCCATGAGTTAAATTGTGTGCTTGGTGTTTTTCATCCCACAATGGACAAAATAATCACGTGTGACATCCAAAGGTTTACCAATAGGCAATAGGTTGAGGGTTGACATGTCAACCATGAGACACATAGCACATAGAAAGTAGCCCTTCATAGGGATTTACACATCTAATTTTTAAATCGCAAGTTGTCTAATGAAGGGTAATACATTGCTAAATATGGGCATCTTTCTTTTCAAAATAGTTGCATCTACTGTTTACAAATTTAAATCTTAGCAACTTAAGGAGAGAAGCTTGAAGTCCTACAGTGGTGGCTTAAAAGTTAAAACATTTAATTTCTTTGATAGCATACATACTTTTTCTTTTGAGGGATGTTTTATTGAAGGGAGTAAAGAAATTTTTAGTAGCTTCAAGATGGGGGCCCAAAGTTATGCAATAAAGCTCAAAATGTTTGTTGCCTCTTGACATCAATGGAGAACTTTTCATTTAAAGAAAAACTTATTAAATCGATCATGCCTCGGATATAACTCCTTTAAACACATAGATGGGTTTAAAACTTTGAATCCATAGGACCTCCCAAGAGCAAAAGGTTCCTAAATTTATATAGATAAAGAATATACAACTTTATAAACCTACAGAGAATGATTACTAATATGGAGCCAATATATAGTATAATAGATAAGTGAATTACATTTAACAAACGATTAAAGTATATCTCAAAACATTACATGTTACAAATAATCTCAATATTAGTGAAAAACAAGTCAAGCATACCAAGTCCCATCTCCTACCCTATTTAGATAGATAAATAAAATAATTCAAAAAACCCTAATGAAACTTTTTTCCAAAAGTATAAAATTGGCCCAATTCCAAAGTTGACCAGTAATCTCTTATTTAGATCCAGCTTAGCATGGGTGATCAACGATTCAGAATGCAACAAAACAATGCAAGATGATCAAATTAATCAACACCTCACACATATCTGGTCACTGTTTTTGTTTAGCCATTATTGGGAGTGTTTGAATACATAAAGAAGAGGAGATGAGCAATAGAATACTGGTGACT
Organism: Cunninghamia lanceolata; assembly: GCA_027924645.1. Lineage (NCBI taxonomy): Eukaryota > Viridiplantae > Streptophyta > Pinopsida > Cupressales > Cupressaceae > Cunninghamia > Cunninghamia lanceolata. Next base: position 2,030,108 of record BSBN01000554.1, on the reverse strand, counting down.
AATTACTATGATGTTTCCCACACATTCAATAAAATAGGCAGAATTTCAGCGACAAAAATCTAACATGGTGAAAGGAAAGTTGTGATGTCATAGTATAGTCATTGTAAATTGGATGGACATGATCTTTTTTATCATAGTCCTTTTAATTTAGGCCCTTCATCTATATAATCCATCATGTGCTGCTCATATAGGGAATGCTTATTAGCGTAAATATAATTTTATGAAGATTGTATTGCTTAAAATGAAATACACACACACACACACACACACACACACACACACACACACACACAAAGGTTTTAAAGTAGGGGGTGTGTATGTTGAAATTCAGTCTTGTATGTGATAAATTTAGATTTTGTAGGTTGAGGTTTCAAATTTTATTTTATTTTTATAGCTTTTTGGGATGTACACATTCATGAGTGACCTACATGAGTCTTTTGGCCCCTCTCAACTCTCTTTTAAACAAGTTGTGCTTAGTCATCCTGCTAATCATTCCCTATATGAGGCTAATGCAATGAATATTCTTTCTAGTTTGGCTCCAAGGAAACATATTTCTTTCTAGTAAATGTACTAAATGATTTTAAAATCAATGATTGCCTCTCTCAGATCAAGGAGATTCCCATAGTTTATTTTAATCCTAACTTTGTGGCAAAGGATTAAGTTTTTCTTAGAGACATGCCCTTATTTGTAAATTGTTAGGGGTTTAAATGAATGTGAGGATAATGGAAGATTGGGCCAATAGAGCTTGGCTGGTTGAAGGAGACATGGAGATAAATGAGGCCACCAATAGTTTTTTGTCACTTTCAATGATTTTTCTAATTGTGTCTAGATTTTTAAAGGAGCTTCTTATTTCTTCAAACATGTAATTCTTTTCATGAAAGCTTGACATCTTGATTTCATCCCAACAAAGGAACTCCCTATTGCAAGTATGGGCCTAACCGATGTTGTCATTGATGTCAACATACTCTTGTTGCATTGATGATAAGGATTGGATGAGCTGTGTGCTGAGGATATTGAGAAAATTAGTCCTAATCAAGAGCATACAAGAATAGTGAAGACAGTGAGCTAAAGATCCTAGCTAAGATGAAGATCAAAGGATGCGCATCAAAGGGTTTGTAGATGTGTCTTAAGATGATCCAGTAAAGATTTCAGAGGTTTACATGAAGATCTAAAGAAGTTGTGGCCGCTCAAGTAAAACTGGTTCTGGCAGATGTTCAGAGGTGATAGAGTGACACAGATAGGTCCGGTGAGATCCAGCAATGAAATATCTTGTTCTATAGATTTGGTGAAGTGTTTAGGAAGTCAATGTGAATTGACAACTCAATTGGTTCGTGGTCTGGAGGTCCGCAAGCATCTATTCCATTGTGACAGTGATGAAAGACTGTGATCTTGAGGTTCTAGATGAAGGAGATAAGGATTTCAGTAAGCAGATGTAGTGTGGATGTTCTTGGTGATTCAGGCAAGCTTGTGGAGGTCTTTAGATCGTGTCCAGTTCATTTTGGTGGTTCACATTGGAGTTTGAGCTCACAATTGAAAAATAACTTTCGGATGATGATGTTCTTCCTAAGTCTGGCCGACCGGATGAGTTACACATCCTGTGGATGATCTTGAAGATGTTATGTGAAGATTGGCATGTTCCTAGAAGAAGATTGAAGTCTCAGATCTGTGTGGCCGATAGTGTGTTGATCCACATGAAGTCTTTTGTAATAAGTCATGTTATATTTATGTAGTTGCTTTGTAATGTTTGCCGACTTAGATGATTATTCCTAAGTCGATGTCTTGTATAAATAAGGGATTGTAAAGTCATTTCAAATGGATCTTGTAAAGATGAGAGTGTGGTAGAGAGGAGAGGAGTGAAAGGCAGAGCAGAAGTATTGGGCTTAAATAGAATTGACTCAAGCATGGTGAAGATGCTATTCTTCAGTTTAAGTATGTAATACTTATTATTCTGTAGACAATGTGTCTCCTGTAGGAAGTGAGCCTCTTGTGAGCAGTGTGCTCGGGCAGTGAGCCCTAATTGGCATGTGCCATTTTGTTCTTTCTATTATTCTAACAGATAATACAATCTTGGGTTAGTCACCCCATGGTTTTTCCCTTAACTGAGTTTTCCACGTCAAAATCTTGGTGTCTTATGTGTTAATATTTTCATGCTCTTGATTTAATGCTTTATGTTTCTATGATTGATTTATTATTGTGCTGCTAAGTTACAAAGTGGATTAAAGTGTTTAATTGGAAGAAAGTTTCAGACAACTAATTCACCCCCCCTTCTCAGTTGTCTGCTCTAAATCTAACAATTGGTATTAGAGCCAAGTTCCTCTCAGAGAGCTTAACCGCTTGAGGAGATCTAGGATGTCGTCATGTACAAGAAGGATAGTCTAAGGTTTGATGGAACCAATTACACTCTTTGTAAAAGTCGCATGGAATGCCACTTGCAATGTGTGGGAATGCAGTATTGGATTATGGCTTCAAAGAAGTATGTTCCCCCTAGAATGGTTTGCACACCATAGATGAAATAAGAGATGCTAAAAATAATCTACGAGCTAAAGAAGCTCTTCTAAGTGCCTTATCTGATTCAGAACTGACAAATGTTGTTGATCTAAAAACTACATATGAGATTTGGCAAAAGTTGGAACTTCTGCATGAAGGAGACAAGTATGTGAAATGTGCCAAGCTACAAAGTCTGAAAGGAAAATTTGAAAATCTGAAAATGAGAGAAGATGAAAATATCACTACATTTATGCCTAGGGTAAATGAGCTTGTTTGTGGCATTAGATGTGCTAGTGGAGTATTGGATGAAGATGAGATTATTGGCAAAGTTCTTAGATCCCTTCCTGACTCTTACAAATACAAGGTTGTTGCCATTGAAGAATTCAGAGCTCATTCAAGTGTCACAAGAGATCAATTGGTTGGTTTGGTTGCATTTGAATTGACTGAGTTTGGAGATGCTCCCCCCAAGACTGAATCTACATTCAAAGCTAGTGCCTCTGTAAAAGGTAAACAAAGATTTGATCTGGGAGAGAACTCTTCAAGGAAACTATCAGGGTATGAAAAAGCAAGAAAAGACCTGGAAGAAGATGAAGTAGAAGCTGCTCAACTTGAAGCCCTTATAGCAAAAAGATTGCCAAGAGGATCCAGTAAGTATGAAGGGAAATTACCTTTTAAGTGTTTTAACTGCAATAAGATTGGTCATTTTGCCTCAAGGTGTCCGGAAAGATTCTCAAGGCCAAACCCTAACAAATCAAGGTTCCAAAAGAAATGCTACTATGTTCATGAAGATGATGATGATGAAGGAGTAACAGATGATGAATCAGAGACAGGAAACAAATCTGGAAGTGACTGGGTGTTTATTGCCATCAAGGAAGAAGATCCAATGCCCTCTGAATCTGTCAATCATAAAATTGTGGAAAGAGCTCTGGCTGCCCAAGTTGAAGAAAAGGATGATTGGGTCATTGACAGTGGATGCTCTCACCATATGCCAGGTGACAAGAATAAGTTCATAGATTTGGAAAGGTATGAAGGAGGAGTGGTAAATTTTGGTGATAATTCTATTGGCAGAATCAGAGGTAGAGGAACTATTTCTTTTGATGGAAAGAACAAAACCGGTAATGTACTATATGTTGAAGGTTTGAAACACAATCTTCTCAGTGTTGGATAGTTGATGGATAAAGGCTATGATCTTCGGTTCAAAAATAGAAATGCAAGATCTTTGAAAGTTCTGGAACATAGATTGCATCTGGTACTCAAACTAAAGGTAATATCTTCCACTTGGTTGGTACTGGTAAAAGTTATTTATTTGTTCAAATTGATCAGAGTTGGTTGTGGCATAGAAGAATGTGTCATGTAAATTTTGATAACATCATCAAGATAAGCAACACTCAAGCTGTGAGGGATCTTCCAAGATTGGTGAAACCTTCTAATAGCTTGTGTAAAGAATGCCAGTTAAGCAAATAGAGCAGGGTTACATTCAAAAGTAAGGAACAGTCTTCTACCAGATTATTAGACTTAGTTCATACTAATTTATGCGGTCCGGCAAGAATCAGAAGTGTACAAGGTGATAGATACTTCATGCTATTAATTGATGACTACTCCCAGATGATGTGGGTAACTTTTCTAAAGGAGAAATCAGAGGATCTTGAGAAATTCAAAATATTCAAGGCTATGGTGGAGAATGAAACTAGATTAAACATAAAATGTCTAAGGTCTGATAGAGGTGGAGAATTCACATCCGGTGAGTTCATAGAATTCTGTGAGAAGCATGGAATAAAGAGACAGTTGTCTACTCCTAGGACTCCATAGCAGAATGGAGTAGTGGAAAGAAAGAACTGGACCATCCAGGAAGCATCTAGAACCATGATGATGGAATCAAATGTTCCTCAGATCTATTAGAGAGAAGCTGTAAGCACTGCATTCTATACTCTCATTCAAGTACAAATCAGAAGCAATACCGGTAAGACTCCTTATGAACTCTAGTTTGGCATCACTCCTACTGTGAAGTATTTTAGAGTCTTTGGTAGCAAATGTTACATTAAAAGAGATGAAGATCTAGGCAAATTTGATGCTAGAAGTGATGAAGGAATATTCTTGGGTTATTCTACTCAAAGAAAAGCATACCGGTGTTATAACAAGAGACTAAGAAAGATTATAGAAAGTACAAATGTGAAGGTTGATGAAAGAATTGAAAAACCCTCAAGGTTTTATGAATATAATGAAGATGATCAGAATGATGTTCTAATTCAAGGAGTCCAAGCCCCTTCTGAAATTCAGATTCAGACTGATTCGGTAAATCAGGTAGAAGAGATGAGTTTGAATGAGCATGTTCAAGAATCAGAAGTGCAAGAAACTCCCAAAGTTCCCAGGTATGTAAGATGGAATCACTCTGAGGATCAGATCATAGGTGATAAAAGTAAAGGTGTACAAACAAGAAGAAGGATTGCTCAAGATTCAGAAGAGTATTATCTGATTTCAAAAGTTGAACCTAAGACAGTGAATGAAGCTTGCAATGATGAAAACTGGACTAAAGCAATGGAGGAAGAGCTACTGCAAATTGAGAAGAATCACACATGGGATCTTGTTCCTAGACCTAAAAACAAGAATGTGATTGGAACCAAATGGGTCTTCCAAAACAAACTAAATGAAGTTGGTGAAGTAATCAGAAATAAAGCTAGATTGGTCTGCAAGGGTTACTCTCAAATAGAAGGAGTTGATTTTGAAGAAACTTTTGCTCTGGTGGCAAGAATTGAAGTAGTCAGATTATTTCTTACTTTTTCTACCTTTAAGGATTTCAAAGTATATCAGATGGATGTCAAGTCTGCCTTCCTAAATGGTGACTTGGAAGAAGAAGTATACATTGAGCAGCTGGATGGATTTTAATTGTTTGATCATGGTGATATGGTCTGCAAGTTGAAGAAAGCACTGTATGGACTCATGCAAGCCCCAAGAGCCTGGTATGAAAGATTGGATAAGCATCTTTTGAAGATTGGTTTCAACAAAGGTACTGCTGATAGTAATTTGTACTTCAAAATTGATCATGAAAATATCTTGATTGTTGAAGTATTTGTTGATGATATCATTTTTGGAGGAAGAGATAGTATGTGCAAAACTTTTGCAAATCAAATGAAAAGTGAATTTGAGATGTCCATGCTTGGGGAAATGAATTTCTTTTTGGGTCTGCAAATCATTCAAACTAAGAAAGGAATCTTCATTTCTCAAACCAAATATGTGAAAGAATTGTTGAAGAAATTTGGGATGGAAGAATCAAAACCAATGAGTACTCCCATGTCAACCAGATTTAAATTGAGCAAAGATGATGACTCTCCTAAGGCGGATAAAAAAAAGTACAGGTCAATGATTGGAGGATTGTTGTATCTTACTCAAACTAGACCTGATATTATGAATGTTGTTGGTCTTGTTGCTAGATTCCAAGCTGATCCTAGAGAATCTCATGTCATGGCAATCAAGAGGAGATGTGGATGATCGGAAGAGTACCAGTGGTGGAGCATTCTTCTTAGGGAAGAGGTTGGTTTCTTGGCTAAGCAAGAAACAAGAGGCAATATCTTTGTCCACTGCAGAAGCAGAATATATTGCAGCAACAGGTAGTTATACTCAAGTTTTGTGGATGAAACAAATGCTAAGAAATATCAGAGTAGAGTATGAAGAACCTATCATAATCTTCTGTGATAATTCAAGTGCAATAAATATATCTAAGAATCTAGTGTTGCATTCAAAGACCAAACATATATCCATCAAGTTTCACTTTTTGAGAGAGCAAGTGAACAAGAATGAAATTAGATTGGAGTTTGTGCCTTCCAAAGATCAGATTGCAAATATTTTTACTAAACCTCTACCTAAGGACTCTTTTGAGTATCTCAGGGAGAAGTTAGGGGTTATTACCCCTCCAGTGATGAACTAAGGTGCACTGATGTGCATCAATCCGGTGGATATCACAGTCATATCTTGTGGTCCGGATTGATGATGGGGAGCTACTACTCAAGGGGAGCAGCTGGTATGATTCTGAAGTGTTAGAGTTGCAAGTATGTGCCCTTTGCCATTGATGTCAAAGGGGGAGAGAAGAAATGTGAAAAATAAGTGGTTTTTGATCAAAGGGGGAGCAGTAAAGGAAGAAAAGACATGTGAATGATTGTTGATTGATAAGGGGAGTTGTGTCAGTAAAGAAAAGTTCTTGTCTTGATGGTTAAAATAGTTTTTCACATCATATGTTGCCATCAATGACAAAGGGGGAGATTGTTGCAAGTATGGGCCTAACTGGTGTTGTCATTGATGTCAACATACTCCTGTTGCATTGATGATAAGGATTGGATGAGCTATGTGCTAAGGATATTGAGAAAATTAGTCCTAATCATGAACAGAGAAGAACAGTGAAGACAATGAGCTAAAGATCCTAGCTAAGATGAAGATCAAAGGATGCGCATCAAAGGGTTTGTAGATATGTGTCTTAAGATGATCCAATAAAGATTTTAGAGGTCTGCATGAAGATCTGAAGAAGTTCTGGCCGCTCAAGTAAAACTAGTTCTGGGAAATGTTCAAAGGTGACAGAGTGACGCAGATAGGTCCGGTGAGATCCAGAAATGAAATATCTTGTTTTGCAAATTTGGTGAAGTGTTTAGGAAGTCAATGTGAATTGACAAGTCAATGTGAATTGACAAGTCAATTGGTTCATGGTCTGGAGGTCCACAAGCATCTATTCCATTGTGACAGTGATGACAGACTGTGTTCTTAAGGTTCTAGATGAAGGAGATAAGGATTTCAGTAAGCAAATGTAGTGTGGATGTTCTTGGTGATTCAGGCAAGCTTGTGGAGGTCTTTGGATCGTGTCCAGTTCGTGTTGGTGGTCCGCATTGGAGTTTGAGCTCACAATTGAAGAATAACTTTCAGATGATGATGTTCTTCCTAAGTTTGGCCGACCGAATGAGTTACACATCCTGCGGATGATCTTGAAGATGTTATGTGAAGATTGGCATGTTCCTAGAAGAAGATTGAAGTCTCAGATCTATGTGGCTGACAGTGTGTTGATCTGCATGAAGTCTTTTGTAATAAGTCATGTTGTATTTATGTAGTTGCTTTGTAATGTTTGCCAACTTAGATGATTATTCCTAAGTCAATGTCTTGTATAAATAAGGGATTGTAAAGTCATTTCAAATGGATCTTGTGAAGATGAGAGTGTGGTAGAGAGGAGAGGAGCAAAAGGTAGAGCAGAAGTATTGGGCTTAAATGGAATTGACTCAAGCATGGTGAAGATGCTATTCTTTAGTTTAAGTATGTAATACTTATTATTCTGTAGGCAGTGTGTCTCTTGTAGGAAGTGAGCCTCTTGTGAACAGTGTGCTCAGGCAGTGAGCCCTAATTAGCATGTGCCATTTTGTTCTTTCTATTCTTCTAATAGAGAATACAATCTTGGGTTAGTCACCCCATGGTTTTTCCCTTAACTAGGTTTTCCACATCAAAATCTTGGTGTCTTATGTGTTAATATGTTCCTGCTCTTGATTTAATGCTTTATGTTTCTATGATTGATTTATTATTGTGTTGCTGATTTACAAAGTGGATTAAAGTGTTTAATTGGAAGAAAGTTTCGGACAACTGATTCACCCCCCCTTCTCACTTGTTTTCTCTAAATCTAACACTCCCTTCCAAGGTCCCAATTGGATTCATCTCTTTGCCTTACCAATGATGTTTTGGAAAGACAAATCCCTAAAAGTTTTGGGTTAATCCTTGGGTTCTTATTTGGACACTTCACATATTAGCAAAGAGAAAAAATTCTAGTTATGATTGAATCTATGTCGAACTATATTTAAATAAACCCTCACACAAATATCTTAATTTTCAAGTGTGTGATTTTGTTTGGCATCAACCCTTAGATTATGAATCCATCTGTTGAGGTGTGTTTTGACACACTCGACAACAGACAGGTAGAAGACAAGTTACACCAACTCTCCTGAAAGGAAACCAACCTCAAGAGGTTGAGAACCCGATGCAAGAGCATCTATAGGTGTATATAAATCTTGCATCACCAAAAAAATGATTTTGTTTTCTATTCTTTTCAATTTTGATTTTTGTGAATACATATTTGCTTGAATAATGATTGGGAACCTTCAAAGTTTCCAAAAGGGCTAAGAATACTAGGGCTTACTATTTTAAGTAAGCCTACATCTGAGAAGTGGTTGGACATAAAATTTCCTTAAAGCTTAAAAATAACCAAATAAATATTCTTGGTAAGTTTCAGCCCAAGATCATGTCTAGATTTCAAGATATTAAAGTTTCAATTTTTGAGGTTCTTGGAAAAGTTGTGAAATCATATTTGAAGTACTTAGAGGTCCCCAAATGCCATGAAAGTTAGTAGAAATTTTTTTATTGATTTTGGCATTGTATATCTATTCACGGTCTTTCTAAATCATCAAACGATTTGTCAATCAGACACCTGGATCAAAAGTTATGGCCTTCGGAAGTTGGACCTCCCATTTTGGGAAATGTGAAAATGTGTTGAAAATTTAAAAAAGCTGCAAAGAGGGAAGTTACATATGTTGGTGTTTGATTTGACACATCATAAGGCATCTTTTATTGGATATTATTTGGGTGCCACTTTTGGGTGGTTTTAGTTCATGGTTTTGTAATACTGTATGACAGTTTCATGTATTGTAACTCCTTTATATCAGGTGCTTGAGATGGAGGTTGTGTGTGGGAGTATCATAGATGTGAGTTGTCTCTAAAAATCCAGTTAGTGCTATTATTTTGAAAACTTTCTTTACAAGTATATTGTAAATTTGTTGAGATTTAAATATGAATAATATATTATGTTACTTTTCGCTGTGGGGTTTTCTCTCAGAAGAGTTTCCCCACATAAATCGCTATGGTTCTCATTTGTTGTTGTGAGTGTGTTGAGTGGAATACACCCTCATCAAGTGATATTAGAGTGAATATATCTTGAGTGTGTAAATAAATCACCGAATAGTGAGGCAGTTTGCACTAGGACCATGAGATCATTTGTTTGAAGGTGGAAGCAAAACCATCAATTTGAGGTAGCTACACATTAAGAAATTTTTACATTAAGTGTAAGAGAAGAAGGAAGAAATCAATATGCCTCAACGAAGAAACCGTGGTGGTAGAAATGTTGTAACGAAAGAAGGATTTAGAGCTCTATAGAGGAAGATTAATGCAATCCAAGAGGAACTGAGAAGAGGGTTTGAACCAAGAATGAGAGATGAAAGTGAAGATGAAGATGATGTAGCCCAAGATGATGCACAATCTAAAGAAGGTGAGGGAGAAGTGGAACTTGAACAAGTTAGACTATTGAATGCCATAAAAAATTTTGGGAAAGGCCAAAGATTGATATATCTATTTATTCTTGGACTCCCAATCTAGAAGAATTTATAGTTTCGATAAATGATATGAATATTTTGAATATGAAGACATGGAAGATCTTGAGATGGTCAAGTTTTCCAAGACCAAGCTCAAAGGTCATGTTGAAATTTTGTGGAAGGAGGTAGAGTTAGAAAGAAACCAAAGAGGAAAAGAGAAGATCACCAAATGGGATATAATGGTGGATAAATTGAAGCATTTATTCTTGTGGATTATGAGTTGGACATTTTGAAGAAAATGCAAGGTCTGAGACAAATGAACAAGATAGTCAAAGAATACAATGAAGAGTTTTACAAAGTTATCATCAGAGCAGGTCATACAAAGGCTAATAAAGAGAAGGTAGCTAGGTATATCAATGGATTGAAACTTGGTATCTAGGAAGAATTAAGTCTGGTCAGATTCTCAACTATTGAATATGCATATCATTTTGCAATGAAGGTAGAAGAAAAGTTGAATAGAAAATTTTAGAACAAACAAATAGGATGAGGGCATGGTGGAAGAACTAGTGGAAGATCATATGGGGTTTGTGGACAACAAGAGGAGAAAAAGAAAAATGAAGATGCAGGCACGAGTCAAAATAACAAAGATGAAAATACATACCATCCTTGAGGACAAAATGATGGGTACCAAAGGAGAAGAGGTAGATTTGGAAGAGGACCTAGAAGAGGAGGATTTAGAGGAACCTGTTTCAGATGTGGTGAAGAAGGCCATAGAGCATATGACTATCAACAAAATTAGGGAGGAATAAATATAAGACCAAAAGGTAATGTTAGAGTTTCCCATGTTGATGAGCAAGCTAGATATGAACATTCAAAAATTCAAAAAGATGAGAATATCTTGTTATTAGAAGAGCCTTGTTAAAATAAGAGGGAAAAGAAGAACCAACACAAAGAAAGCCTATTCTAAACAAGGTGTAAATTAGGGGGTAAGTGTTGTGATGTGATTATCGATTGGAAGTATATACAATCTAGTCTTTGAAGAGATGGTTATAAAGTTGAATTTGAATAAAATAAAACATCCACGTCCCTATAGGTTTGCTTGGTTGTAGATAAATCATAAGGCTTTGGTTAATGCACAACATTTAGTAAAGTTTAAGATTGGAGATTATCATGATGAGGTGTTATGTGATATTATACCAATGGATGTATGTCACTGGTTATTGGGAAGACCGTGGAAGTATAAAAGGTGTGCTACCATGATGGTCATGCTAACACCTATCCTCTGACACAAGATGGAGTAAGAAAAAAGTTGAGACCTATTAGAGAAGCAGAGGAAAAGGTATGTAGTTATGCTAGAATTTGTTTGACAGATGGCAAAATTTTTTGGATGGAATGAAGCACAAACAAATGTGTTTTTCCTTGGTTCCTAAAATCAATAAAGATGAAGTAGAAGATGTACCTATAGAAATTGTAGATATGTTGGATGAATTCAATGATATTATTTCAGATAATGTACCTGAAGGTTTTCCACTAGTGAGAAGCATAAGTCATCATATAGATTTTATACTAGGAGCCAATTTGCCTAACAAGGTAGCCCACAGAATGTCTCCTGTGGAAAATGATGAGCTAAACAAACAAGTTTAAGAACTATTGAAAAAGGGGCTAATTAGAGAAATTTGAGTCCATGCATAGTACCTGTAGTACTACAACCAAATAAGGACAAAGAATCAAGGGTGTGTACCAATTTTAGGGCCATCAATAAAATCACAGTCAAGTACAAATTTCATTTTCCAAGGATGGATGATATCATTGATTTCTTGAGTGGAGTGAAGTACTTCACAAAGATAGATATGAAGAATGGGTATTAACAAGTCAGGATACAAGGAGATGAAAGGAAGACAACATTCTAAACAAAAGAAGGATTGTATGAGTGGTTAGTGATGCCATTCAGACAAACCAATGCACTGAGCACTTTCATGAGGCTCATGAATGAGGTACTCAACAAATTTTTGGGTAAGTGTGTTATTGTCTCTTTTGATGATATTATAATTTTTAGAAAAACATTGGAGGAACATTTGATGCATGTTCATAGAGTATTAGAGAGGTTGAGGGAAGAGAAATTGTTGATAAATTTGAAGAAATACAACTTTGTGAAGAAGGAGTTAGTTTACCTGGGATTCGTGATCCTAGCTGAGGGTCTTAAGATGGATATAGAGAAAGTAAGGGATATTGTAGAATGGCCTAAACTGGAGGATTAGTAGGACATTTTGGGAGAGACAAGACAATTGAATTAGTAAGTGAGAACTATTATTGGCCACAATTGTATCAGGATGTGAAAAAGTTTGTACAAAGTTGTAGGGTATGCTAGATGACTAAGGGAGTGAGTCAAAATACTAGATTGTATCAGCCTTTAGTTGTACATGAAAGGCCATGGGAAGACATTAGCATGGGTTTTGTACTTGGTTTGACAAGGACTCAGAGAGGTGATGACTCCATTTTGTGGTGGTTGACAGATTTTCCAAGATAGCACATCTCATTCCTTGCAAAAAGAAAAATGATGTGACTCATATTGCAAAGATATTTTTCAAGAAAGTGGTTAGACTACATTTCATTCCTTGCTTTACCATCAGTTTCAAAAGCCTTCATCTCATTTTCAGTACTTGGACCATCTTTCAGATTTGTGTATTCAATCGTGACAACCCTCCAGATCTCATATCCAAGAGAAATTAGATAACCTTCCATCCCTATTTTCTAGAATGCATAGTATATTCCATCGAACTAGGGAACATCCTTCTTGTGTGCCATCCTGAATCTACCTCAAGTGGTTAAGCTCTTTTCCAAGGAACCTGGCTCTGATACCAATATTTGAATGTACAAGACAATTGAGAGGGGGGCTGAATCAGTTGTAGCTTAAAATTAAAAAAAACCCTCACACACATTTAGATCTGCATAGATTTAGTTAACACTTATTTATATTGTCTTCAACCTTGAGAGCATTCACCAAGTTTGACATCATCTCAACCTAGAAGATTCAAATTAGGTTTGGACCTAAACATTCCCATGGTGGAAAGGAATGAAGGTGGACCACAACACATCTTAGTTTGGACCTAAATTCATCCAAGCATGCTACTCCATACTTTCACAATCACCAAAGCAAGTCCATAAATAGTGTAAACACCCAACTTCAGCCAAACCTGTGTTAACACAATGAACTTTTAAGTACATGCTTCCTCAAACCCAAAGATTACTTCTGGACTATATGCAAGGCTTCAACACAATCTATAGTATTCCACAAACATCCTAAAACAACCTAAAATTCAACAAATTCCTCCACAACAACTTTCACCTACCGCACATCCTTATCACTATACTTAACTATCTCTGCCATGCACTGTATCTTTAGAAATCAACTTCAGGAGCACCAAACTATGAACAACTTTAATAGAAGAAAGATATGAGCCTTATAAGCGTAATTCTAGAACTAGAAGAGCTAAAACCACTTTGCAGAGAAATACAGAGCAAAGATATTTCTCCCAGACACCTCTACAAGACTCACAAACATAGTCCACACACTAGTGAACACAACTTCCTATGCACAATGAACTGGAGCACCAAATTTGGAATATAACATCTTTGAACAACTTTGAACAACATATCCAAACTACAAAGACATATCTTCAACATAGAGGAAACGTGGAGCAAACCAGAACACTACTCTATAAGCCAAAATGCCACTTCACCACATTGCTTCCTTTATTCATCAAATTTTCTCAAATGTACTTGGAAACCAACCATTAGAAACAAATTCCTAACATCTTCAACAAACCTCAGCTCTGCTCAACCAGTTGACACAATTAACACCAATGACAACACAAGCTTGTTAACATCAATTACAACACTGGTAGCACATACTTGCAACAAGCTTGTCTTTGACAAAGGCAAGTAGCCCCATCCTCCTCTTGCAGGGTTGACCTACATTGTATTAAAATTTTGTTTATAGTCATTATTCTTTTTGTACCTTCATTCCTATGATTGTAAGTTGTCTTGTTGTATATATGCCCTTATTGTAAATATGTGCTTGGTTTTTCCCTTGTTCATTTTTTGTGGTTTTCTCATAGAGAGTTTTATGGGATCTCATTGTTCCATGTGTGGCACATGTCTCCAACCAAATCCTATGTGTTAGTGTTATTTTTTTTCATCCCTAGAACTTGCTATTTTTCCCAAAAAATCCAAAAAACATCCTAAGTTTGGCTCCCTATGTTCTACCCAATTCATGTGCCTTAGAAAATGTTCAAAATCCTAAAATACTAAGCATAAAAAATTACCCCAAGTTCCACACAAAGTCACAAGAGAGAAGGTGAAAACAAGACACGCTTCTCTACAAGATGAGAAAAACCAATATTGACAAATGGCCCACAAACCAAGCAATGTTGACAAACGACTAACAAGCCAAAGCAAGGATCAGTCATGAAACCTCTCAAGGACAAAACATCCAACATGGATCCAAAACACAATCCATCTACTAGCTAAGCATTAATCAAACATGCTAACCAACTAAAGAGAATGATACAACTCAAATATAGAAAATATATAAATTCTAATATATACAACATACATGCCAAATAAGCATACCTACAAAGAAGGTAACCAATTGGCAGATGCCATGGCTAACATGGGAATTAATCTATTCCCTAAAAGGTGTTGGAGGAGTCCCAGTAATCTTCCTAGAAGTGTTAAAGATTGCCTTGAGTTGGAGTCCCAAGCTTAACTCACTCCATGGCCCTTATAAACTGTTATTATTGAGAATATATTTTTATATATATTCTAATGGAATACTTTATGATGGATAGTATCTATCATAGGAGGCAGAAGGAGGACATCATCATTATTTGTAGAATGACGTATGTTCACTCTCCAAGGGATAAGGTTTGCCACATCAGCAAGTACCTGACTAGAAAGATCATGTGGCTGATTCTTAGCTAGCCCACAAGGCCAATTCAAAATCTGGTGATGCTTATCCCTATTGACAGCCCACACACTTCTCATTACTGTTGCAATTATTATTTGAAAGGGGAGGATGTTTAGAAGGATAGGCTAGGGTTTTGAGCTGCCATAAGTACAGTTTCAATGATTTTTTCCAGGTCGGTGGCTCTAAACACTTCTCCATTAAGTTCCTATATTTCTAGTTGTTAGGGATTGCACAATGTGATCTTTCCCTAAGGACTATGAATAATTTCTCTATGGGTGGCAATAATGTCAAAATAGAACCCTCTTCCTGTGTGGAATTCAAAGTTGATGCCATGCTTTGGAGCATCTGCTATGAGGGCGACATTACACCTCTGTTGGAATGCCTCAATGGATATGATGAGAACCTTTTAGTTTAGTTTGCAATGTCATGGGTTGAGAAGTGAATGGTTTAGGTGGGTGGTGTGCAGTTTGAAGTTAGTGAGGACACTAGCCAAAGCCACTAGAGCTTGAAGTGTGAAGGAAAATGAATAAAAAAGTAAACCAAAGTCTAGGACTCATAGAGCATGAAGAGATTTTTCAAAAAAGGTGAGACGCTTATCCACCTGCAAGGTGGTTTTGAAAGGGAGAGCCTCATATACCCTTGGGATAAGGTATGCTTCCTTATCATGGAATACATTACATTGGAAGGTAGGTTTAGATGTTATTACCACTACCACTTTGCCTTGTTGAATCATTTCTACCATAAGTTGCTTGTTAATTTCCCTTTCTACCTTTTGTCATCCCTAGAATACTATATGAAAGTTGTCAAAAATGCTCATGAGAACAACCACAACATTGTGGTTGTTCCACTCCACCAAGGTTTGATCCTTTGGCTATTCCACTTTCATCTTGCCTTGTGTCCTCCTAATCCTGTCAAAGCTTTCCTTGTTAAGGAGGGTAATGATGATGTGTTAGATGATAACATTCCCCTGAGTATAAAGTATGGTAGCTTTGTCAAAAGTAAGGCCCCAAGTCCCTCTATGAAAGACTCCTTGGGCCCTACTGGGTCCCCCCTTAACCCTAAGGCCTCGACTATTGACAATTTGACTCCCTATTCTCATAAGGAAAAAGCTATCAAATCCCCACATGGCTCCCAGAAGAATAACCTACTTAGCCAAGCCCTTCTAATATAGCCACCCCTTCTAGTGGTACAGTTGGGTCCCCCAGCCAAGCTCAAAAGGTGGCGGTGGAGGGTTTGTGTGATTTGAAAAATAGCCCAACCCACTCTAGAGATAAGAAGAGGAAAAGATACCTAGAAGACCACTCTGAACTTGGGAAGTCTGGCAAGAAGAAGGCTAAGAAACCTACAATTAGGGAGGAACCTACTGAGCCTTCCATGGAAGGGGGGCATACTGATTTCCAAGAACAAGGGGAAGAAGAAGTTATAAAAGATAAGGAAAAAGAGGTTAAGGGGAACACTACGAGAAGGTCGAGCATCTACCACTCAAGCAGACTAGTAGGTGTCAAAAGCCCTGTGTTGAATATTGTCGACTACTCTACAACCTCTGACCTAGAGGAGGAGATGGAGATTAAATAATTCAAATCTACCCCTGACCAACCTCTTGTCTAGGAGGGTGCCAGCTTGTTCGAGGAATTAAATAACTCCTTCTATGCCACCAAGGAGGAGGAGGTGGAGATTATGGAGTCTCTAGGGAAGAAGGTGGCCAGTGAGGTGAATTATCTCAAATGTAATCATTTCAAAAAGGACTTGGAAGATTTGAAGACTAGGATGTCCTCCCTTAAGGATAAAATGAGGGTGATGACAACCCTGTGTTCCAAAGTGACCCATCACGTAGCCACTTCTTTGGTTGTTTTGCAAGATATCCAAGATGGTAAGTAGGAAAGGGATGGTAACTCTACCAATAAGGATGAGCTATTGGGATTCCTCATGGAGGATTGGAATATGCTCCTCAAGTAGTGTTTGGTTTTGCTTCTATTTTTGGTATTGGTTTTGTATTTTTTCTATCATGCTTTGTAGATGTTAGTCTATTGTTTCTCTATTGTGCATGGCCTACTGGCCTATTTTTCTACCCTTAGGGCCTTTTGTAATAGAGATCTACACCCTAGTTTGCAGCTTACCAATATCAAAAACATACATGCCAAATAATAGAATTGCAATATAGAATGTCACGCTTGTTCAACACAAACATCGAGAGGGCCATATACAAACATGGATATCTCAATCATAGTGTGAACACAATACAACCCAACTCATAACCATATCATAAAGTAATAACATCATATATAAAAGAAAGCTCTAACATGCCAATTTAACCATTTCTAGTAACAAAACAACTTTCTCAACAAGCTAAATTGCTTCCAAAACAAGGATCATTTTCCAACCAAATGATCATATAAAATAATACCATGATGGAGGCTACTTCCCAAACAAGGAAGGATCACACTCCAATAATAAAATAATACAAAGATCAAATATACATCAATTATAAGCCGCCTCCAAGGTGCTCCAATAACCACAAAATACAACAAGATCATAATATGAAATAATACACTAAGAATTCTTCCAACTCAAAAAAGATATTCCTATAGGACCAATGGGGAAATGCTACCAGCCACCCTACCATATTACCATCATTGATCACAATAGATGTCTATGCTACTTTAGGAAAAACTCAAGCTATGGAGAAGAAGATCATGGCAACACTGCTATCCAAGCCATAACTCTCACACATCCAAGTAATACATGGCAACACTCACTTCAATCAACATACACCAATATATGAAACATGTGGAACAACTACCAATCAAATACATACAAACATGGGTGGCTCACATAAGCCAACACACATGAAATAACATCATCACAATAATTTAAGCATAAGGGATTCTCACACCTTCAATGCATGCAAAACAAGGCATATAAAAACTATTAGATTTAGGATAGACCACTGAGAGGGGGGGTGAATCAGTTGTCCAAAACTTTCTTCCAATTAATCACTTAAATCCTCTTCTCAATTCAGCAGCATAATAATAAATCAATCATAGAAACATAATGCAACAATTCAAGAGCAGAAACACATTAACACATATGACACCAAGATTTTTAACATGGAAAACCCGGTTAAAGGAAAAACTACAGGGTGACTAACCCAAGATTGTATTCTCTGTTAAAAGAATAGAAAGAATAAAATGGCACATGCCAATTAGGGCTCACTACCTGAGCACACTACTCACAAGAGGCCCACTGCCTACAGGAGACACACTATCTACATAATAATAAGTATTACATACTTGAATTGAAGAATAACATCTTCACCATGCTTGAGTCAGTTCCATTTAAGCCTAATACTTCTACTCTGCCTTTCACTCTGCTCCTTTGTACCACACTCTCATCTCCATAAGATGCCTTTGAAATGACTTTACAACTCCTTATTTATACAAGACATCAACTTAGGGATAATCATCCAAGTTGGCATACATTATAGAGCAAATACATAAATACAACATGACTAATTACAAAAGACTTCATGCCGATCAACACACTTTTGGCCACACAGATCTGAGACTTCAATCTTCCTTTAGGAACATGCCATTCTTCATAGAACATCTTCAAGATCATCCACAGAATGTGTAACTCATCTGATTAGCCTGACTTGGGAAGAACATCATCATCCAAAAGTAATTCTTCAATTACAAGCTTAATCTTCAATGCGGACCACCAACACGAACTAGACACAATCCAAAGACCTCTACAAACTTTCCTGAATCACCAAGAACATCCACACTACTTATGCTTACTAAAATCATTCTCTCCTTCATCTGGAACCTCAAGAACACAGTTTGTCATCACTGTCATAGTGGAATAGATGATTGCCAACCTCCAGACCACAAACCAATTGAGTTGTCAATTCACATTGACTTCATAAACACTCCACCAAATCCACAGAACAAAATATTGCATTTCCGGATCTTACTGGACCTATCTGTGTCACTCTGTCACCTTTGAACATCTACCAAAACTAGTTTTACTTAAGTGGCCATAACTTCTTCAGATCTACATACGGACCTCTAAAATCTTTACTGGATCATCTTAAGACACATATCTACAAACCATTTGATGCGCATCCTCTGATCTTCATCTTAGCTAGGATCTTTACCTTACTGTCTTCATTGTTCTTCTCTGTTCCTGATAGGACTAATTTTCTCAATATCCTCATCATACATCTCATCCAATCCTTATCATCAATGCAACAGAAGTATGTTGACATCAATGACAACACCGATTAGGTGCATACTTGCAACAATCTCCCCTTTTGTCATTGATGGCAACATATGATGTGAAAAACTGTTTTAACCATCAAGACAAGAACTTCTCCTTACTGACACAACTCCCACTATCAACAACAACCATTCACATGTCTTCTCTTCCTTTACTACTCCCCCTTTGATCAGCAACCACTTGTTTTTCACATGTCTTCTCTCCCCCTTTGACATCAATGGCAAAGGGCACGTACTTGCATCACTTCAGAATCATACCAACTACTCCCCCCGAGTAGCAACTTCTCATCATCAATCCGGACCAAAAGATATGACTGTCAGATCCACTAGATTGATGCACATCAGTGCACCTTAATTCAAAACTGGAGGGGTACTAACCCCTAACTTCTCCCTAAGATACTCAAAAGAGTCCTTAGGTAGAGGTTTAGTAAAAGTATCTGTAATTTGATCCTTGGAAGGTACAAACTCCAATCTAACTTCATTCTTGTTCACTTGCTCTCTCAAAAAGTGAAACTTGATGGATATATGTTTAGTTTATGAATGCAACACCATATTCTTTGATATATATATTGCACTTGAATTATCACAAAAGATTGTGATGGGTTCCTCATACTCCACTCTGATGGCTCTTAGCATTTGCTTCATCCACAATAATTGAGTATAACTACCTGTTGTTGCAATATATTCTGCTTCTACAGTGGACAGAGATATTGCCTCTTGTTTCTTGCTCAGCTAAGAAACCAATCTCTTTCCCAAAAAGAACGCTCCACCACTAGTACTCTTCTGGTCATCCACATCTCTTGCCCAATCCGCATCTATATATGCATGAAGAGAGAAATCATGATCTCTAGGATACCACAAACCATACTCAACTGTACCTTTTAGATATCCAAAAATCCTCTTGATTGCCATGACATGAGATTCTCTAGGATCAGCTTAGAATCTAGCAACAAGACCAACAACATTCATAATATCAGGTCTAGTTTGAGTGAGTGCAATAATCCTCCAATCATTGACCTGTACTTTTTCTGATCAGCCTTAGGAGAGTCATCATCTTTGCTCAATTTATATCTGGTTGCCATGGGAGTACTCATTGGTTTTGAGTCTTCCATCCCAAACTTCTTCAACAATTCTTTCACATATTTGGTCTAAGAAATAAAGATTCCTTTCTTTGTTTGAATGATTTGCAGACCCAAGAAGAAATTCATTTCCCCAAACATGGACATCTCAAATTCACTTTTCATTTGATTTGCAAAAGTTTTGCACATACTATCTCTTCCTCCAAAAATAATATCATCAACAAACACTTCAACAATCAAGATATTTTCATGATCAATTTTGAAGTACAAATTACTGTTAGCAGTACCTTTGTTGAAACCAATCTTCAAAAGATGCTTATCCAATCTTTCATACCAGGCTCTTAGGGCTTGCTTAGGTCCATACAGTGCTTTCTTCAACTTGCAGACCATATCACCATGATCAGACAATTGAAATCCATCCAGTTGCTCAATGTATACTATTTCTTCCAAGTCTCCATTCAGGAGGGTAGACTTGACATCCATCTAATATACTTTGAAGTCCTTGAAGGCAGCAAAGGCAAGAAATAACATGACTGCTATTCTTGCCACTGAAGCAAAAGTTTCTTCAAAATCAACTCCTTCTACTTGAGAGTAACCCTTGCAGACCAATCTAGCTTTGTTTCTGACTACTTCACCAACTTCATTTAGTTTGTTCCGGAATACCCATTTGGTTCCAATCACATTCTTGTTTCTAGGTCCAGGAACAAGATCCCAAGTGTGATTTTTCTCAATTTGCTTCAGCTCTTCCTCCATTGCTTTAGTCCAGCTTTCATCATTGCATGCTTCATTTACTGACTTTGGTTCAATCTTTGAAATCATACAATACTCTTCTGAGTCTTGAGCAATCTTTCTTCTTGTTTGAACACCTTTGCTTTTATCATGGTCTATGATCTGATCTTCAGAGCGATTCAGTCTTACATACCTGGGAATTTTGGGACTTTCTTGCACTTCTATCTCTTGAACAGGTTCATTCAAACTCATCTCTTCTTCCTGGTTCACCAGATCAGACTGAATCTGAATTTCAGAAGGGGCTTGGACTCCTTGGATCAAAACATCATTTTGATCATCTTCATTATATTCATAAAACCTTGAGGGTTTTTCAATACCTTCATCAACCTTCACATTTGTACTTTCTATAATCTTTCTCAATCTCTTGTTATAACATCGATATGCTTTGCCTTGAGTAGAATAACCCAAGAATATTCCTTCATCACTTCTAGTATCAAATTTGCCTAGATCTTCATCTCTTTTATTGTAACATTTTCTACCAAAGACTCTAAAATACTTCATAGTGGGAGTGATGCCAAACTAGAGTTCATAAGGAGTCTTACCAGTATTGCTTCTGATTTGTACTTGATTAAGAGTATAGACTGCAGTGCTTATAGCTTCTCTCTAGTAGATCTAAGGAACATTTGCTTCCATAATCATGGTTCTAGATGCTTCTTGAATGGTCCGGTTCTTTCTCTCCACTACTCCATTCTACTGTGGAGTCCTTGGAGCAGACAACTGTCTTTTTATTCCATGTTTCTCACAGAATTCTATGAACTCATCGGATGTGAATTCTCCACCTCTATCAGACCTCAAACATTTTATGTTCAATCCAGTTTCATTCTCTACCATAGCCTTGAATATTTTGAATTTCTCAAGAGCTTCAGATTTCTCTTTCAGAAAAGTCACCCACATCATCTAGGAGTAATCATCAATTAATAGCATGAAGTATCTATCACCTTGCACACTCTTGATTCTTGCCGAACCACATAGATCAGTATGAACTAAGTCCAATAATCTGGTAGAAGACTATTCCTTACTTTTGAATGTGACTCTGCTTTGCTTACCCAACTGACATTCTTTGTACAAACTATTAGTAGGTTTCACCAATCTTGGATGATCTCTCACAGCTTGGGTGTTGCTTATCTTGATGATATTATCAAAATTCACATGACACATTCTTCTATGCCACAGCCAACTCTAATCAATTTGAATAAATAAACAACTTTTACCAGTACCAACCAAGTGGAAGATATTACCTTTTGTTTGAGTACCAGATGCAATCTCTGTTCCAGAACTTTCAAAGATCTTGCATTTTTCATTTTTGAATCAGAGATCATAGCCTTTGTCCACCAACTGCCCAACACTGAGAAGATTGTGCTTCAGGCCTTCAACATATAGTACATTACTGGTTTTGTTCTTTCCATAAAAAAAAATGGTTCCTCTACCTCTGATTCTGCCAGTAGAATTGTCACCAAATTTTACCACTCCTCCTTCATACCTTTCCAAGTCTATGAACTTATTTTTGTCACTTGTCATATGGTGGGAGCATCCACTATCAATGACCCAATCATCCTTTTCTTCAACTTGGGCAGCCAGAGCTCTTTCTACAATTTTACTATTGACAAATTCAGAGGGCAATGGATCTTCTTCCTTGATGGCAATAAACACCCAGTCACTTCCGGATTTGTTTCCTGTCTCTGATTCATCATCTGTTACTCTTTCATCATCATCATCTTCATGAACATAGTAACATTTCTTTTGGAACCTTGATCTGTTAGGATTTGGCCTTGAAAATATTTTTGGACACCTTGAGGCAAAATGACCAATCTTATTGCAGTTAAAACATTTAAAAGGTAATTTCCCCTCATACTTACCGGATCCTCTTGGTAGTCTTTTTGCAATAAGGGCTTCAAGTTGAGTAGCTTCTGCTTCATCTTCTTCTAGGTCTTTTTTGCTTTTTCATATCATGATAGTTTCTTTGAAGAGTTATCTCCCAGATCAAACTTTTGTTTTCCTTTTATAGAGGCACTAACTTTGAATGTAGATTCAGTCTTGGGGGGTGCATCTCCAAACTCAGTCAATTCAAATGCAACCAATTTACCAACCAATTGATCTCTTGTGATACCTGAATAGGATCTAAATTCTTCAATAGCAGCAACCTTGTATTTGTAAGAATCAGGAAGGGATCTGAGAACTATGCCAACAATCTCATCTTCATCCAAGATTCCACGAGCACATCTAATGCCACAAACAAGCTCATTTACTCTTGGCTTAAATGTAGTGATATTTTCTTCTTCTCTCATCTTTAGGTTTTTGAATTTTCCTTTCAGACTTTGTAGCTTGGTACATTTAACATACTTGTCTCCTTCATGCAGAAGTTCCAGTTTTTTCCAAATCTCATATGTAGTTTTTAGATCAATAACATTTGTCAGCTCTGAATCAGATAAGGCACTTAGAAGAGATTCTTTAGTCCATAGATTATTTTCAGCATCTTTGATTTCATCTACGGTACTCGGACCATTCTGTGGAGTATACTTCTTTGAAGCCATGATCCAATACTGCATTCCCATACATTGCAAGTGGTATTCCATGGGACTTTTCCAAAGAGTGAAATTGGTTCTATCAAACTTCGGACTATCCTTCTTGTAGGATGACATCCTGGATCTCCTCAAGTGGTTGAGCTCCTTTTAGAGGAACTTGGCTCTGATACCAATTGTTAGATTTAGGATAGACAACTGAGAGGGGGGGTGAATCAGTTGTCCAAAACTTTCTTCCAATTAATCACTTAAATCCTTTTCTCAATTCAGTAGCATAATAATAAATTAATCATAGAAACATAATGCAACATTCAAGAGCAGAAACACATTAACACATATGACACCAAGATTTTTAACGTGGAAAACCTGGTTAAGGGAAAAACTATGGGGTGACTAACCCAAGATTGTATTCTCTATTAAAAGAATAGAAAGAACAAAATGGCACATGCCAATTAGGGCTCACTTCCCGAGCACACTGCTCACAAGAGGACCACTGCCTACAGGAGACACACTATCTACAGAATAATAAGTATTACATACTTGAACTAAAGAATAGCATCTTCACCATGCTTGAGTCAATTCCATTTAAGCCCAATACTTCTGCTCTGCCTTTCACTCTACTCCTCTCTACCACACTCTCATCTCCACAAGATGCCTTTGAAATGACTTTACAACTCCTAATTTATACAAGACATCAACTTAGGGATAATCATCCAAGTCGGCATACATTACAGAGCAAATACATAAATACAACATGACTAATTACAAAAGACTTCATGTAGATCAACACACTATCAGTCATACAAATCTGAGACTTCAATCTTCCTTTAGGACCATGCCATTCTTCACAGAACATCTTCAAGATCATCCGCAGGATGTGTAACTTATCTGGTCGGCCTGACTTGGGAAGAACATCATCATTCGGAAGTAATTCTTTAATTACGAGCTCAATCTTCAATGCGGACCACCAACACAAATTGGACACAATCCAAAGACCTCCACAAGCTTTCTTGAATCACCAAGAACATCCACACTACTTCTGCTTACTGAAATCATTCTCTTCTTCATCCAGAACCTCAAGAACACAGTCTGTCATCACTGTCATAATGGAATAGATGCTTGCGGACCTCTAGACCATGAACCAATTGAGTTGTCAATTCACATTGACTTCATAAACACTCCACCAAATCTACAGAACAAAATATTGCATTTCTAAATCTTATCGGACCTATTTGTGTCACTCTATCACCTCTGAACATCTGCCAGAACCGGTTTTACTTAAGTGGCCATAACTTCTTCAGATCTGCATGCGGACCTCTGAAATCTTTACTGGATCATCTTAAGACACATATCTACAAACCCTTTGATGCACATCCTCTGATCTTCATCTTAGCTGGGATCTTTACCTTACTGTCTTCACTGTCCTTCTCTATTCCTAATAGGACTAATTTTCTCAATATCCTCAGCATACAACTCATCCAATCCTTATCATCAATGCAATACGAGTATGTTGACATTAATGACAATACCGGTTAGGCCCATACTTGCAACAAAAACACCATCACATATACATATAGGAGAGAAAAATAATCATCAACATACATGCAGGTAGTCACAATAAATTCCTACCAGAACTGAAGAAAGGATAGAGTGAGAACATAAGAAATAGATGACCAAAAATAGATCTAGGATATCATCCCTATTTTGCGTAGACATCTATTTCACATATTCTAACTCAACACGAGGTTTAATACTCATGATCCAACCAAATAAGGACTAATGGAGGGTAGATAAGATGTTGGGGTCAGATTCCCCTTGGTTTTCCATAACTAAGCTAGAAAGCATAGCATGCCACAAAGGTCTCAAGTAAACACTCACCTGGTGAATACTTCTTAGAGGTAATGAGGATCAATTATAAGATACACACACTTACCTCATGTAAAGGGATCTCTTGGAAGACACGCTGATGCTTACCTTGAATAAGGGGATCCATTGTAAGATACACACACTAACCTATTGTAAAGAGATCTCTTGCAAGACACACCGACTTACCCAAAAATGCATCTCATCCACAAGTATAGAGTCATTTATGAAATGACAACACCACTTACCTCTAGGAGTACATCTCATCCACATGTACAAGGTTATTCCTCAAATGACAACACACACTTACCTCTAGGAGTACATCTCATCCATAAGTACAAGGTCATTCCTCAAATGACAACACACACTTACATGGGAGTACATCTCATCCACAAGTACAATGTTGTTTCTCAAACAACAACATTTACAAACTTGTGTATATGTATTTTATAAGATTCATGAAGTTGAATTTTCTCCTTAAGAAGTGGAATTGCCTCCTTGATTTGCTTTCACATCCACTAATGGTTGTGGAGTGTAACCATTTTCATTCCTCTTTCATTTATCATCATTGGGCTTACCAATATCCCACTTACACAAGCCATTTTCACATCTAGAACCACATCCCATTCCTCAAATACCCTTAAGTATCTTAACCCATCTATGCCATTATCCCAAGTCGTTGCCTAATCCATTCCTCTTTACACTATAAAGATTAAATTGATCTCTCTTCTACATTAAGGTAGCAAAATTTTAACTTTCAAGTGTACTAAGTTCATTCAATTGCTAGAGGTGGAAAATTAATTTTGTACATCATCGACATCCATTTGTCATTATCAATTTTATAGTGAAGGCCCTTTATCTTCACATTTAATTATTCCATTTATGTATTTCAATTGTGAGTCCCAACTCTTTTATCTAGTTTAATTTAGTCTTTAATTATATGCATCGATTTAATAACCTAGATAATTTTAAGTAAGTGGTATTGTTACCCATATAATTGTAAAACAACTTAATTAATACCAATCAATTCTTACATAGATAGAAGTCCATTTAACTGCATTCCTTAGTAGGAGGCTCTTCATAATAATTGACCTCCAATTCAATTGTACATATACAGTAAAAATGGTCAATCCATTATGAGTCCAACTTTTGAAGAGACTTAGTGATTGGCCTTTGCTTGCATGAGGACTATATTCTTGAATGTGAATTGGTTCACTTGTCGAATACCATTTTTAGCATAGTAGACATTTGACTTCCAAAAGTTGTGAATAATGCACACCCAATTTGGGATCATAGTATTGAAATGACCCACATCATCTTTTCATGAGGCAAGAAATGAAACTTATCAAATTCTTATACTAATTCATCTCACAATCCACTTCAATATAGTCACATGTAGCCTATGTCAATTCAAACTAAAAATACTTTGTGCATAAAATGTCACACACACCCTCCATGGATAACATGTAATCTCCACTTTTTGTTGTGTTTGACCCTCAACTTTGAGGTGAGGGATGGGATAGACAAAAATTACACCTTCCAAGCTAGTCTCCCATCATCACTCATCCTAAGAGATTGATTTTGATCATTAGATCTCTCATTTGCAACCCTAAATCAAATCCATAGGTGAAGAATTGACCCAAATCATTTCTATAATTACAAATTTAAACCTCAAACTTTTAAAATTCAAAATTTAAATTTAAAAATTGCCAAACTTTTCACTATCCATTGTGAGCTAACCTATCACAAATTTATGTTGATTTGTGTGCTATGTTGTTCTATTTAAGGACATCCATTCATTCATTTGAAATCAAACTAGGGAATTGAAGAATCATTAAAAACAATGTCATACAATATTCATGATATATATCCATAGTAGCATTAAGTATACATTATTATAGATCATCTTCGACATCCTTACATGCTTTCTTGTTGTCTTCAATCATTGTTCTAAAGTCATTGAATTGATTCACCCAAGATCTTGACTAAGGAGAATATGAACCTTTCTTAGCAAGTTCCTAAACATTATTTGTAGACACCATCCCACTTCAAACATATGTATAAAAAGATGAGGCAAATAAATTCTACTCATCAGAATTATGCCAATTCACTTCTATGGGTCGAGGATCAATTTTGCAAGCTAAATCATTTCTGTACTCACAAATATTCATTTTATCAACAGAAATCTAAACTATATTAAAACATAGTCAATTTAAAACTTATAATACATTCACAAGTGACCAAACCTTAAATTCCCAACACAATTTAATAAATATTTTTTTACATCTTTAACAATAAATTCCACCATTTAAAATTCAAAATAAATAATATATTTAATTTATTTAAACTCCATAAATTTAATTACACATTGATTGTTCAAATCCCAACTAATAAACCATAAAATTTTTAATTATTTATAAAAAATAAATTATAATAAAATGATTTATTTTCATTACAATTGATACAAATAAATTATTTTTTTGGGTTACAACAGTTGTGTCTAGGCTACCCAGCTCCGAACAACGTGAGATTCACAATCTTCCAAAACGCGAGACAAAGCTTTTTATTTTGAGATTGATTGATTGTTAGGATGTAGAGGTGGCCCAAAAGGAAAACCAGGATTATCTTACTTTGATATAAAAGGGCATTCTTCTCATTCAATTTGTCGTCAAATATTCCTACCTCTTTTTGGAAGAAAGGAATGAAATGAAAGTGATTTTTGCCTCAGAATTAAGGTTGATGTGCTTTCTCTAACTTTTCTAGAATCATTTTTTGACCATCCTTCCAGTTACTTAGACCACTCTAAATGATGACTCTGCTACACTCTCTTTTGCTCTTGCTTTGTAATCTGTTTCCTCCTCCTATTCTTCATCATTAATTAATGCCAAGGAATTTCCTTTATTACCGCACAATATTTTCCTTTTTCTTTTTCTTATTTTCCTTTAATCCTGCACAATATTTTCCTTTTTCTTTTTCTTATTCCCATCTTACATATCATATCAATTTTTCTTTTTGGGCTCCCATTCCTATTATTCTATTTAAAATTATGCAGACCGTACAAGATTTCTGGTCAACAAGTTTAATTTCCAAGGTCATCCATACTTCTATTTACTAAAGATATTCTTACTCTTACTCACCTTCTTTCACATTCCTAACTGGGCTTAAATCTGACGGTTATATGACTTTATTTAGTTAATTTAATTATAAAATACAACCACCAATTGGACCCATATATTTAATAGGTACGCTGATAATTTTTTGAGCAAGGTTCTCCTCCAACAAATTATTGTCTTATCCTTTGTATTTATTTGTTGAGTACTTTATGATGGAAGTCATCTCTACTCTACAAAACCCCCTCTCAAACTACATTAGAATACATACACCACAAATAAAAGTTTATGAAATAGTGGAGTCAAGTTCTCTTCCATCATCATACGAGACAAAAATTTGTGGAACAAAGAAAATGTTTGTTATTTTAAAAGGTTCCAACTACAAAATTCTTTAGCCTACAATCTAAAGAAGAATAGCAACAACAAAAACCAAGAAGTTCAAAAGGGTCACAAATTTTTTTAACAAAAAATCCGAAGACTTGCACTCACATATCTTAACTGCAAATTACCTCCTAACAAAATTAACAATACATATACATCTTTTATTTATTATTAATAATTTATTTACTTATTGTGATTTAGTAAAATAATTAATTTTAAAAAAAATCACTAATATTTTATTAAGAAAACAAAATGCATGCATATAAATAAATAAATAAATAAGATAAAAAACAAAAACAAATATTTAAATAAAACTACAAAATATACTAAATAAAATAATAGACATATTAAAATAAAACAAAATTATAAAAACACTAATATTTATTATAACTTATAAAATACTAAATACTTAATAATATTATTTTACTAAAATATAAATTTCATTTAATTATTAAAACTTACACAACTTTTTTTACTAACCACATATGCCATATTAAAAAATTAATGTATAAATACAATTTTAATTTTATTTGTATGTGTGTTTTTTAGGTACAAGAAAATATGCTACATAGTGTCAGACTAGAGAAACTTTGTTCCTTAAATTCATTATGTTACATTTTGACACATCCATCCACAAGCAACAACAATAAAGCTAGTCAACAAACACACCATGTAAATCCCAAATTCGTCCTTAAATAAAAAATTAAAAAATATTTTCAAAATCATCCAAATACAGTTGGATGCAAGACTCTTCTTCTCCCATATTGAAGCACAGTGGTAGTGGCAACGGTTTCAGTCATGTAAGTTGTTCAAAGTTTTAATATCTTAACATGTACACATAACTGGAAAAACTTATAATTTGTATCTACATTTCTTTTATTTCATCTTTAGTAATCTTAGGTTTAACAAGATCATACTGTAGATCATGATGGTAGGAAATGTAGGCCTATACCCATAGCTCAATTTTGGAATATATATATAATGGGGAAAGACATAAAAATCATTGGGATTACTTCTAGCAATTATGATCATTCCATCAAGTAGAAGATCTATAGTAGAATGGTACATTCAAGGAATTGTTGTTGGAGCTGGTACAAACCCAAATCCAGAAAAAAATTGTCCTATCCGCATACCTAAACTAGTAACTTATATGTATCTTTTAGTTTAGGGATCTATGTCCATGAGATAAATTGTGTGCTCTGGTGTTTGTTATCCCACAATGGACAAAATAATCATGCGTGGTATCCAAAGGTTTACCAATATGCAATAGGTCGTTGAGGGTAGACATGTCAACCATGAGGCACATAGCACACAAAAAGTAGCCCTTCATAAGGATTTACACATCCAAATTAAATTAAATCACAAGTTGTCTAATGAAGGGTAATGAATTGCTAAATATGGGTATCTTTCTTTTCAAAATAGGTGCATCTACCATTTACAAATTTAAATCTTAGTAGCTTAAGGAGAGAAACCTGAAGTCTTGCAGCGGTGGCTTAAAAGTTAAAATATTTACTTCCATTTGATAGCATACATAATTTTTCTTTTAAGGGATGTTTTATTGAAGGGAGTAAAGAAATTTTTAGTTGCTTCAAGATGTGGGCCTAAAGGTCTACAATAAATCTCAAAATGTTTGTTGCCTCTTGACATCAATAGATAATTTTTCACTTAAAGAAAAACTTATGAAATTGATCATGCCTCGAATATAGCTCCTTTAAACACGTGGATGGGTTTAAAACTTTAAATCCATAGGACTTCTTAGGAGCAAAAGGTTCCTAAAATTTTCAGTCCTTAGCCTTCTTATCAAATAGATACTTCATTTGTATTTGCATTTTTTTAATTTTGCTTTTGTGCCTGGTTTCTGATTTCATCCAACTTTGCCAATCGCTTCATCCTCTTCCATTGGCTTAGGCACATTTATATCCTCCTGCAATATGAATTTGTAAACAAGCAAAAGATTGTACATTGTAATTCTTGCTTGAGCTCCATAAACCAATTCAAAAGGTGACTTGCCAGTAGCCTTTTTTACTGTGATTCTATTAGCCCATAATATGCCAGTCTTAACTTTGAGTCCCATGCCCTTTTGTTATTATCACGCATTCTATTGATTATCTTCGTGATGCTCTTGTTACTGGATTCTGCTTGACCATTAGCTTGGGGATGATATGGAGAGGCATATGATATTATTATTCCATAAGACTCACAAATTTTTTTGAATTTATCATATTTGAAACACATACCATTGTCTGTGACAATTCTTATAGGAACCCCAAATATGGTGATAATATTTTCTAACAAGAAATTTATGACTACTTTACTAGTAGCTTGTTTAGTTGGGATTGCTTCAATCCATTAATAAAGTAGTCAGTGGCAGTAAGAATCCATCTATGCCCACCACTTGATTTATCTGTTATTTCTCCTATAAAATCAATACCCCATTGATGAAAGGGTGCATCAATTTGCATTGGACTTAGAGGCAAGGCTCGTTGATATTTCATTTTTCTAGAAAACTTTTGGCATGCTTCACACTTTATTACATGTTTATGAGCATCAGTAAAAATAGTTGGCTAGTAATAGTCTGCTCTTAGTATTTTATGTGCAATGGTCTTAGCTGAGAAATATCCACCACATACACCATCATGAATCTCCTTTAGAATCCTTTCTACTTGTCCCTAATCTAGACACAAGAGTAGAACACCATCTTTATCTTTCCAAAACAAATAATTGTTCATGAATACATACATTGATGCTTGTAACTTTAGTGTCCTTTTCTGATTGTCACTCATACCATCTGGGCACTTCATGTGTCTAAGGTAGTGAACTATATTTGTATACCAAGGTGTATGTTCAATACTGGATACCATACCCTTTTTTTCTTCAAAATTACATACCTGTGCAACCTCCAAATTAGATTCAGCCATCAATTTTGCCAATCCTTGTCCTCTTACAAGTTTGGTGATTTGGCTATTAATATTGAATTCTTGGATTCTGTTTATCCATCTACATCTCCTTCCTCTAACTTTTGTTTGTATGAGGACATCCATGACTGCTGCATTTGGTACATAGGTAGTTATTTGTGTTCCTACCAAGTAGGGTCTGAATGCTTTCACTACTTTTACAAGCGCATAAGCTTGCTTCTCAGTAGCATCATACTTTAGTTTAGCCCCTTGAAGTGATTTACTAAAAAATGAAATTAGTTGTTCATGCCCTTCTTCATTTTTCTGTAACATGACAACAACAACAATGTGAAAAGAGGCAAAATAAAAAATTTGGAATGGCTTACTAAAATTAGGAGATTTTAGAATGGGAGCTTCTTTGATTGCCCTCTTGATTGATGAGAATGCTTCGATGGCTTCTGATATCTAGTCAATCTTTGATCCCTTCTTCAACATTTTTGCAATGTGCTTACCAATTTCAGCAAAGTTAGAAATAAATCTTCTAATAAAATTAATCTACCCAAAAAATGACTGGATAGATTTCACCGTTTTAGGGATGGGACTATTATCAATTGTTGCGACCCTCTTTGGATCAATTCTTACACCCTCTTTGGAGACTATATGCCCAAGTAGCTTACCTTCAGTCACAGCAAATTGACATTTTTTAGGATTCAGTGATATACCATATTCAAGTGCCTTTATAAATATTTTTCCAAATGCAAGTAGTGATCATCTGCTTTCTTTGAGTATGTTGTCAAATCATCCTGATAGACAACCATTATGACATTGATTAGATCTACAAATGCTACATCAATAGCTCTTTGGAAAATGGCACCGACATTTGTGAGACTAAAAGGCATCCTTACATACACATATGTGCCCCAAGGTGTGGTAAAAGCAGTCTTGTACTATTTTTATTCCTTGACTTTGACTTGATTGTAGCTAGAGAACCCATCCATCATGGAAAGCAAATCACATCCTATCACTCTCTACAACATTTTCTCCATATTTGGAAGTGGATAGTTATCTTTCAATGATGAAATATTTAGATTACAAAAACCTACACACAGCCTTATATCACCATTCTTCTTTTTGACTGATACTAGATTTGAAACCCAAGAGGAATGCCTGATAGGCTTGATTATACCACTATCCATGAGCTTTATCAATTCTTCTTGCATTTTTTGCTCTAGAACAAGATTGATAGGCCTCTGTCTTTGCATAAAAGGATTGGCGTCTGGCTTTAATGGGATCTCATGTTGAAATACGTCTTCTCTACAGGCTTTCAAATCTTCATAGGACCATGCAAATACATTTTTGTATTTCCTTAGCAGGCTTATAAGCATGTCCCTGACCTTTGGACTAATTTTCTTGCCTATGTACACTTTCTTTGGAGCATTATTAGTGCCAATATTTACTTCTTCAAGATCATCCTGATGGACTAGTGTCTATTTTACAACTGATCTGTCATTCCCATCAAAAACACATTCTAGAGCCACCAAACCTTTTGAAATTTTATATGTTTTGAAATGTCCTACCTCCTGACCAAAAACAGTGTCCTTGCCATCAACGTTTTCAACAAAAGCATTAAAGTCTATCTCTTGGGCCTCATATTGATCTACACATTGAAGAAAATTCATCAAATCCTTATCATCATTGAACACTTGCCAACTATATATATTGTCAGGAATGTAAGGTCTGGTTTTAAATTCTATCTCTGAGACACCAGCCAATGTAATGCCATCCTTTATCAAAGCAATATTTGCAAGAAAATTGGCCATCAAATTCTTTGATCTATCTACCCATTCTATAGAAAATGCATCAAAGAGCTCAATTGTCTCCCATACAACATGTTTATAGTGCTTAAGCATTTTATTTTTAGTGGCATATTTAGATCTTACCTTTGATACAACCAACTTAGAGTATCCATATACAGTCAATAGTTTGATTCCATTTTTACTGCAAAATTAAGACCCAATAACAATGCTTCATATTCTGCTATATTATTTGTGCATTCAAATGATAACAGAAATGAATACTTGAATGTTTTACCACTAGGTGCAATGAAGACTACACCAGCCCCATTTCCTTCTTTACTACAGGCTCCATCAAAATACAGGATAAGTACACAAAGATGAGGGACCAAAATGGGCTCTTAAGTTGCTACTTTTTTTTTATGAAATTAGGAAACATTGATGTTGGATGAGAAATTGAAGATAGATATACTCAAAATTTGAATATGGAACGAAAACAAGAGTTGTGCTCCGAATCTAGTTTCTAAACTACTATTTTTTTCCAAAAATGGTTGAGATTAAGGGGTTCATAAAGGGGGAGCACACAAAGTGGTCTTTTTTTTCTAAAAAAAACATAACATAGGATCTGGTGTGCTCCCCCTAAAATGTTAACTTTTTTTCAATATTTCAATAATCGCTCTAGTGAGAAATTAGGTAACACCATGTAGTTTATCCCTAATTTTTCTAATAATTTTTTAATGAATAATTAATTTTTTAGTAATTTTTAAAGTGGACACATCCTGAAAAACAAAAATTTGAGCGTGCTCCCCCCTAAAATGTTTGAAAACTAATCAAAAATCAATTTTTTTTTGAATTCGTGTAGAATGGAGTCTAGTTTCTAAAAATATAACTTATTTCAATTTTTGATGAACGGTTAAAAAAAAAGTCAAAAATACTAGAGACTGGTTTTTGACAAAAACTAGACACACTAACAAAAGAAATTCAAGATGAAACACTAAACGTACTCAAAATGTGAAAAAAATTATATGGTTAGATAGCTAACAAGGAGCTTAAGATTATGGTGGTATTTTTTTTGAGTTTTTGTTGAAAAAAGTGCCATCCTGATGGGGAGCACGCTCTAGATTATCTCCAGATTTTGCTAAAAACTGATAAAAACACGTCAAACAAAGTTGAGCATAACTGGCAATACACATGCCAATTGCATAAGCTTAAAAGTTTCTAAAGCCTTTTCAATAAATCTATTTTTTGCATATCTTGTAATCATTTCATTCCATTCTAGAACATCTCTTTGAGGTGTTATGTCTTAAAATTGACATGCCTTGTCTATGCTTTCACACTTTACATACATGTGTACAAGGGCAGATACACTTCCTATCATCTCTCTCTCTCTATTTCTCTCCCCTCTCTATGTCCTACCCTTTCTCTGAGTCTCTGCTTCCCTCCCCTCTCTACCTCCCACCTTCTCTCTCACTCTCTTCTTCCCTCCCCTATCTACCTTCTACTGTCTCTCTCACTCTCTACTTGCCTCTCCTATCTACCTCCTACCCTCTTCCTAAGTCCTTGTTTCCCTTGCCTCTCTACCTCCTACCTTCTCTCTCACTCTCTTCTCCCCCTCCCTCTCTACCTCTTACCCTCTCTCTCACTTTCTACTTCCCTCCCCTGTCTACCTCCTACCCTCTCTCTCAGTCTCTGCTTCCCTCCCCTGTCTACCTCCTACCCTCTCTCTCTTCTTCCTTGCCCTGTCTACCTCCTACGGTCCTCTCCCACTCTCTACTTCCATCCTGTCTCTACCTCCTATCCTCTCTCTCACTATCTACTTCCCTCCTTTCTCTACCTCTCCTCCTCATTCTTCCCATCTAATGAAATTTCATAAATTGTCTTGTTTCCATTTCATTGAATCCCAATTTATATCCTCATCCATCTTTACATGTCCTATTTTTCTTACATTTCCATGTTCTTTGTCAACAAGGGAGAGTGAGAGGGAGGAAAAGGGATAGAGGATGGAGATGGAGGGGAGAGAAACCTAGGAGAGATACCTGGTGATAGGGAGAGAGAGAGAGAGAGCTAGAGAGTCCTAGTTTTCTTGTTTTGGAGACAGAGAGAGGGTGGGTTGGGTTTATGAGTTTAGGGTTGCTTAATTTTAGGGTTTAGGGGTTTAGGGCTGCCTAAGTTTAGGGTTTAGGGTTTTGGGTTGGGGTTTAGGGGAATTATTTAGGGTTTAGGGGTTTACGATTACTTAGGTTTATGGTTTATGGTTTAGGGGTTAGGGTTTAGGTGTTAGGGATTTAGGGTTGCTTAATTTTAGGGTTTAGGGGTTAGGGTTTAGAGAGAAAGTGTGAGGGGATTGATAGATATTGGGAGAGATCTAGGGAGATCAAGGTTTAGAGTTTCTTCCAGGGTTTATGGTTTAGAGGTTTGGGGCTTAGGGTTGGTCAGTTTTAGGGTTTAGGGGTTAGGGGTTAGGGGTTAGTGGCATTATTTAGGGTAACTTGAGGTTTATGTTTTAGGGGTTAGGGGTTAAGGTTTAGAGGTTTAGGTTAGGGTCTAGAGAGAGAGGACCGATAGGGAGATATAGAGGAGACCAAGGGGAGACATAGGGAGATAGAGGGTGAGGGACATGGATAGAGACATAGGCAGAGAGATTGAGAGGTAGAGGGATGATAGAGACAAGGAGATAGGGTTTAGGGTTGATCGCGTTTAGGGTTTAGGGGTTAGGAGTTTAGAGAGGGAGAGATATGGAGATAGAGGGTGAGGGACATGGCCAGAGACATAGCCAGAGAGATTGACAGGTAGAGAGATGATAGAGACAAGGAGATAGGGGTTTAGGGTTGATCAGGTTTAGAGTTTAGGGGTTAGGAGTTTAGAGAGGGAGAGATAGCGAGATAGAGAGTGATGGACATGGCTAGAGACATAGGCAGAGAGATTGAGAGGTAGAGGGGTGATAGAGACAAGGAGATAAGGGTTTAGGGTTGATTAGGTTTAGGGTTTATGGTTGGTATATATGATGTATAGAATGGTGTAAATGACTAACATATTGGCGCTTATGATGTTCTGATGGCTCCTGTGGCTCTCAAAGGGTAGAATGGCACTTGTGACTGGCTAGGTGTAGAATAATGTTTGTGATTGATAGGTAGGTGCTACTAAGGAGCATATTAGCACATAGGATATACAAAATGGTACAAATGACTAATAGATTGGCACTATGATCTTCTAATGGCTCTTGGTGAGGTATTTGTTTAATTTTGATTATTTTTGGGATCATTTGAGATGGAGCTTAGATTGATTTGGGATGGAGTTGGGATGAAATGGATTGGTTTAGGGATGATGAGAGCTGAAAAGGACTAGATTAGGAACAATTTGGGAATGATTAGAATGGTTTTAGGGATGGTCTGAAGTGGTTTAGTGCTGATTAGGGAATGATTAGAATGATTTAGGAATAGTTTAGGGATGGTATTTGAGATGAAATCCAGGTTGATTGGAAAATGATTAGGGATGAAGTTAAATTGATTTGGATGTGATTTGGGATGGTGTAAAGTGGTTTAGGGCTGATTAGAAGTGGTTTAGGGATGATTAGAGATGAAATTGAATGGATTAGGGATAATTTGGGATTGATTAGGAATGAATTTGGTTGGAACAAAAGATTAATGTTTTCATGTTTTCACGTTATAGAGATTGGGAGAGATAGGGAGATAGAGGTTTAGGGTTGCTTCCAAGTTTTATGGTTTAGGGGTTAGGGGTTTAGGGGTTTAGGGTTGCTCATATTTAGGGTTTAGAGGTTAGGGGTTAGGGTTTAGGGGCATTATTTATGGTTTAGGGGTTAGAGGTTAAGGTTTAGAGGTTTAGGTTTATGGTTTAGGTAGAGAGGCAAATAGGGAGATATAGAGGAGACCGAGCCTAGGAGAGTTATCTATGTCTCCTCTATCCCTCTCTCTAACTATACCTACCTCTCTATCTCTCTCTCTCCTTGTCTCTCTATCTTGCTAGATCTCTTTCGATCCCCTCTCTCTAGCTCTACCTTTCTATCTCTCTCCCTCACTATTTGAGGTTAACATGAGTTTAGGGTTTCTCAAGTAAATATGGTTTAGGTTTTAGGGTAACGATTTAGGGGAATTATTTAGGCTTTAGGGGTTTAGGGATGCTCGAGTTTAGGGTTTAGGGTCTAGGGGTTAGAGTTTAGGGTTTACGGGTTAAGGGTTTAGGGTTGCTTGAGTTTAGGGGTTAAGGTTTAGGGTTTAGAGAGAGATAGAGCGAGGGGACCAATAGAGATTGGGAGAGATAGGGAGATAAAGGTTTAGGGTTGCTTCCAGGTTTTATGGTTTAGGGACCTTAGGGGTTTTGGGGTTTAGGGTTGCTCATTTTTAAGGTTTAGGGGATAGGGGTTAGGGTTTAGGGACATTATTTAGGGTTTAGGGTTTATGGTTTAGGGGTTAGGGGTTAAGGTTTAGAGGTTTAGGTTTATGGTTTAGGTAGAGAGGCAAATAGGGAGATACAGAGGAGGTCGAGCCTAGGAGAGATATCTCTGTCTCCTCTATCCCTCTCTCTAACTATACCTACCTTTGCTTCCAGGTTTTATGGTTTAGGGACCTTAGGGGTTTAGGGGTTTAGGGTTGCCAGATTTTAGGGTTTAGGGTTAGGGGTTAGGGGAATTATTAAGGGTTTAGGTTTATGGTTTAGGTAGAGGGGAGAATAGGGATCCCTATCTCTATCTCTCTAGACATATGGATCCCTATCTCTTAATCTATCCCTCACTACCTCTCTCTCCTCCTCTTTATCTCTCTCCCCATCCTTCTACCTCTTGAAATCTCTCTCCCTATGTCTCTAGACATCTCTTGATCTCTTTCCCTATCGAGCTATCTATCCTCATAACCCCATCTCTTAATATACCCCTCTCCACCTCTCTCTCTGTATTTCCCTATCTATCTCTCCCTTGCTAGATCTATCTCCCTATATCTCCCCTCTCTATATATATGTATCTCTATCTTTCTCCCTCTATAGACCCCTTTCTCTATCTCGATCCCCATCTCTCCCTTTCCCCATCTCTATCTCCACCTATCCTCTCTATCTCCATGTCCCTCTCTATCTCTCCATGTCTCCCGATCCCTCTTTATATATAGGATAGAGAAATGAAGAGAGAGAGAGAGAGAGAGAGAGAGAGAGAGAGAGAGAGAGAGAGAGAGAGAGAGAGAGAGAGAGAGAGAGAGAGAGAGAGAGAGAGAGAGAGAGAGAGAGAGACTCTCATGTAGATACAAGGTTACCTTTATGTTATCATGCTTCCCATAACATGCTCGCATTATTGGAAGCATGGAAAATGGTAAAAAAGCATGTGGGATCCATGTTTTAGACCCCACATGCCTGTTATTCCTACTTTTCATGAGTATATCAGACAAAAAAATGCTTTTCATGTTGGTTGACTAATTGAGAATCATTTTTATATGAATCCACCACCTTTTTTTGTTTTTTCAACGAAGAAGAAGTGATTTTTCATGTTTTTGGAGAAAATTTGATTATTTAAACTGAAAGTTTCATGTTTCATGTGTGATTTTGTTTCAAAGCTAATTACCATTTATATATAGATTGAATTTGGTGAAATATGTTTATTTTTTACATAAATTTTACTAATCCTATTCTAGAATTACATAGAATTCATAATCAAACTCGAGAAAAACAAGAATTTAAGGATTTTGAAGCCATCTTTTGGAGAATTGGTCAACTGCAATATCAAATTCTAAGGTATGTTCAATTTTAATTCACATATATATATGTTCTTATGTTCTTTATGTCTTTAAATGTCTTTATGTCTTAATGTTTTTTATGTTCTTTATGTTCTTCTTGACATATATGTGTCTAGGTATATCAGTTAGTTCAGTCAAAGAGACTCCAAATTCCTCATGTTTCCACCTTGTTTCAGCCCTTCATGCCTTTATTTCACCTATTTTCAGCTATACAAGAGAAAAACATTATCAAATACTTCATAAAATAATTTTAGTGAACAATTGTTTGTCGTACTCATATTCGAGTGTATACATGGAGCCAAAATTGATTTGGAAGACTCTTAATTTTTGCCCTAGGATGACATAAGATGATACAAAGGGAGTTACAAGGAGATAAAACACTAAAAATGAGGTTTTCATGAGTGTAGGATAGTCATGTAAGTCTATATAACAGTCCACTATCATAGTCTATATATAACCCTACTGCCATGTATGATCCTCCTTGCATTTGAAAGTCATTTTACAATGCTATGAAAGTTATAATTTATTACAAAGTGGTCCTTCTTATTGCATCTATGTACAATGAAATTCATGCATTTATACACTATTTACAATGAATGTGTAAAGAGTTCTCTTCCTACAACTATGCACATGCTACAACTGAGATAAGAGTTTGTGCACATTACAATAATGAAAACCATCACTGTTATGCTACAACATGATACAAGTCATCTATGTTACATGCTACAACATTTATGTTACTATGGAACACAAATGTGCATGCTTACAACACCCAAAAAATGTCATCAGTAGCTCTTACATTCTCTATTTTCCTTGTCCTTTCTTGACCTCCAACTGGCCATACTTCTCATATGCACCCATAGTGAGTGAAATGTACTACTTGCTTTCTCTACAAGTAAAAAACTTGAACACAACTCAATCCATAGGAAAAACTTGGAGTGCTAATCAAATGCCCCTACAAATGAAAGCAACTCACACTTATCTCCTTTGCAAATCAAGTAAATACTCTATCCAAGTATCATTACATACTAACATCATTGAATGTTGATGTAGACTCATGTGAGAGTTGTTCTCTCTTTGAATTTTATGTTTTAGTGTGTTGTTTTTTCCTTTGTGGTTGCTTACTCTTGTGTTTGTCATTTGGGTGAATCTCTAGATGAAGCTTCCAACACTTGTCATAACAATATCCTCCAACTTTGAAATAAGACCAATAGTTGTTAGCTTTGTACATACTCAAATCAACTTGTTTGTTATCTTCTTTGATGTTGTTTTGGCCTTTATCTTCCCTTAGTTTTGGAGAGTTACTTCTTTTTCCATCCTTGCTATGGAAAATATGCTCCTTAGTGGTGTTTGCTTTGTGCATCATTCTACAATTTACTACTTCATCTTTCTACTTCTTAGAGATACAACCATTCAATTTTCCCCTTTAGAATGTTTGAAATAGATTCTCAAATGATGCACTACAAGATGACAACAACTTGGTTTTACAAAGTTTCACAAACTTGTGTTCTTGATTTGACTCACAAACTCTCTTGATGACCCTTCAATGCATTAAGTCTCCAACACACAACTAGGGTTTAGACCTTCATATGAACTAGATGAGGCATCTAACAAGATTATGTTCACCAACTAGAACCAACTAAACCACTCTTCAAGTCACAAGGATCCCCTCTTAGCAACCAATCTGCCCAAGCCCTCAAATCCTAGTAGCCCTACTTAAGGGGTTTTTCTGACTTATTTTTGCCATAAGGTTTCAAACCCAAACTTCAATGAATGTTTAGAATACTCATTACCAAGTTGCATAACAAATCTTGAACTTAGTATAGACTCCTTTGGACAATATGCCTCAAAACTGACCTTATTTGCTGTCCTAAAAGGGTTAATTAGGCCTATATTACAAAGGAACTTGCCTTCAAACTTTCCACAGACCCCTAAACTCGGTAAACAATCCTTATTCAAGTTGCCAAACTCCAAAATCCACACTCACATTCAAGTGGCATGATCTTTTATGATGCATACACAAGAAGGAATTCAAAGCATTGATACCATATTTCACAAATCAACTCAACCATAAACCAAAATCTTGTAATGGCCCAACTAGGTGCTTAAGGGCATCATAAGGCATAAGGGCTCCAAGCTGTTCCCCAACCCTAACACAATCATACACCATGTCAATATAATGTATTCAAACCAATATTGTCACTTTTAGTGCCTGGAAACATGAACTAATATCTGATCCACAAATCACTCCTTAAGGCCTAGTAGCCTTCCAAACTTGAAAAATGTGCATAACTTTGTGTAAACTCAGCCAACTCACAAACCAAAAAGTATTTAGACACCCATTATGGTTTAGAACAATATATCAAAAGATTTCATACCCTTGTTTTAGGAAAAATGTGAGTTCTATGACTGGCCCTCTCTAGAAATAAGCCTAATTTGGTCCAATTAACAAAGCAAGTACCCTAGGATCATTCAATAACCACTCCAAACCCCAAAACAATAGATCTATATGTCACAAAATTTTAAATTCCACCATTGGTTAGTATAGCCATGCTCATCTAGGGTGCAAACTAGAAAACCCTTCATTTCTTCACAAATAAGGGGGTTTTAATGAAAATCTCATATCCACTCCAACCCAGAACAAACTAACACTTGATTCACCTTTAAATAGGCCTGCATATGCTATAGGAACACTTACTTGGCCAGGTTGCATTCAAATTCACAAAGAACCACTATTTAGCCACCCTTTCCACTTGGAAAATGCATGAAAACAGGGTATAACAAGTTACAACAGAAAAACAGGGTATAAATTATTATTTCTTCCTCCAAGTTCATCCTCCTCTCTTCTATTCAAACTAGATTCAAGTGTATATGTGTGTTCAAATGCATACTCCATGACTTATGTATGTTCATGTTATCTTGATATGGGGTGTCTTATTCAGAAGTTTGTAAAACCTTGTTATTCATTCTAACTATGCTATTCATTGTCATTACAAAATTTCTAATGATAATTGTCTTATTCTTCATGCTTGTAGAAATCATCATCATGCCAAGGAAATGAGCAAAGACTCTAACAACAAAAGAGCGTGAAGCTGAGAATGAGAGGAAAAGAGAAAGAATGAGGTGAATTCAGGAAAGTAGGAAATTCTCAACCATACAAGAAGATATTCCACCATTGCCAATTGAAGAAGAATGTGACACATCTAACGAAGCTAAGAAAGAGATGGAATTGGCGGCACAAAGGAAGTGAATGCAAAACCTCTATGCAATGAGGAAAGTGAATCTCCAAGTTGGAGGAACTCCATTGTCCACAGGTCAAGTTGAAGGAACACCATCATTATCTTCTTGAATTGGAGACACTCCATCTTTCACAGGTGAAGTAGAAGGCACATCTACATTTTCTTCTCAAGTTGGTTACACACCATCATTCACACCTCAAGTTGAAGGTATGTCATTTTCAACCTTTTCACCTCCAATCAAAGGTACGTCATCTATCCCATCTCAAGTAAATATTGAAGAAATTCCTAATGTTCTGTCTACTTTACCAAATAAAACACCTCCTAGAATTTTGCACAGGAGGCCTAAGTTTCTAATTGATATTGATGAGAATGTATTGGAGCCCATGCAGGATAAGATTCCCATGCGCACTTGCCAAAGATATGCAAACAAGATATGGAAATTATTCTTTGAGAATTTAAATGAAACCGGAAGATGTCAACTTTTTGTTGAACTGATAAGAAATCTAAAATTTAGGCCCACTCTGAAGATTCGTGGCCTAAGAACATCGAATGCATCAAGTGAAATATTAGTTGTCAAGATGAATGTGTATGAGAGTGTGCATTCCACCTCATGCACCAAGGATAGTAATATCACATGACGTGTCATTACATTGACAATTATAAGCCAACAAACAAAAAAAGCTCGCCTCATCAGAAAGACAAGTCAAGCATTGAAAATAAATAGAAAAACTCTAATGAGAGTCGTTGGAAGATGTCAAAGAGTTGAGGATCCAAGCACTAATGAATTGTGGGCATTCTCTGGGAGACTCCCACGAGAAGACAAAGTTGTTGTTGAAGCTTTGAGATCACTAATTGAAGAGTTTTGGAAGAATTACACAAGGGTATCTTCGAATCAAAGAGATGTGGTAAGAAGGAGAATCAATAGTCGAAACCGTGAGCCACATCCAAAGCATTTTTTGGATATGACTCAAACAGAGTTTTTTGGTAAATTTCTAGAGAAGTATCCTCAAATTAAAATTTCTCAAAGATACTTTGAAATGCTAAAACCTTTCTTTGTCAAAATAAATCACACATGCACTACTTGTTGTTGTAGATTACATATTGAATTTTCTAACCATTTTGATGTTTATCAATCTATATGTTTAGATTTGCATACTAACAATGTTTTGTAGGATTGTGGCATACGTATCCCACCAACTACCTCAAGAGACTTCATATCAATGATTTTATGTGATAGAGAGGAAGGTCAATTATTCTACAGGAAATTATGCTTGGATGGCACATGTCAGCATTGCAATGGCTTGCAACGTATGCCAATATGTGAACATATGGAAATAACACATGCGGTTGGAAACGAACTAGTAGATTTTGGCAAGTATCAAACAATGGCATATAATACAAGAGATGGTAAAGAGGCAAAGA
This sequence comes from Cunninghamia lanceolata, assembly GCA_027924645.1. NCBI lineage: Eukaryota > Viridiplantae > Streptophyta > Pinopsida > Cupressales > Cupressaceae > Cunninghamia > Cunninghamia lanceolata. The sequence continues at coordinate 1,986,232 of BSBN01000554.1, read as the reverse complement.
CGTGTGAATATGTTATTCAGAAGATTCTAGTGTATCAGTTTATGCCTATATTTTGTGACAACATAGTGTATGAGTATGTAAGACATGCCCATAGAGCTCGATGGTTGGACTTGCAATTCAAGTTATGCAAGGACACATTTCCAGTTGGTAACATTGTTTCAGTGGTCGACTTTGCAGAGAGCCACAGTGTGAGGTGCAATCCCAATATTATAACTCAACACATGTTTCTATATTTGTGTGCATTGCATTCATTCATGTGAATGATAGTACAGAGGATAACAAAAATATCATAAGGGAGTATCATTTTTATATAAGCAATGATCGTACACATTCCACGAAGTTCATGCAAGGTTGTTTTGAGGTGTTCTACAATGATCTGGCTAGAAGGGGCATATCATTCAGTCAGCATATTATATGGTCAGATAACTATGCATCACAATTCAAGAACTCACGAAATTTCTATTGGCTGAGCAAGAGGCATAATATTACATGTGTTCAGCATATGTGGAACTTTTGTGAGGCCGGGCATGGAAAGGGGGAGCATGATGGTGCAAGAGCCTATATTAAAAGAGCCATAACATGAGAATAGTTAAAGTATAAAGACAATGCAAAGCTAACAGATGCAAAATCAATCATCGAGTGGTGTAATGCTTTGATGGGTCTAGGTAATCAAGGTAAGTCTTCAGTTCGTAGATTTTTTTGGTTGATAGATGATATTAACATTGCACCATATGAGGACTTTTGTACACTGACAGGATCAAGTGAGCTACACTCTATCAGGACCTCAATTGCAGGTTCATGGAGTATACATATGTGGAAGATGGCGTGCTTTTGTGTTGCACGTACAATTCAAGCCTAGAATGAGTGCGAGTCAAGGGAGTGGGTTGACGAATGGCAATTCTATTATCTTTGCCCACTTGACATGTATCAACCCCTGACGGTATTGGGATTGATAGAGATGGAATCATCAGTTGACTTTGACCACATATCAGATCTAGTTCAACCAGGTAATATATCTACTTGCATAGTTAAATTTGAAATTCCTAATGTTATCTTAAACTTTGTAGTATTTTTGTAATGTTGATTAATTTCATCTAATTTGCTGCACATATCATTATAGGGCATGTTTAAGCAGTTATTGTAGATGAAAATAACAAAGAGGGAATAGATTATTACTTGTGTCATTGTGTTGAGGCCAAAAAGAAATTGGAGGCCACAATTATAGATGGAGAAAACATAGAATACCCTACAGGCTCAGTGGTTGTTACTAGAACATGGCTTAGAAGGTACCCACATAAGAGTCTTAATGTTTGGCTGTTTGAGGACTTTGACACGTATCAGAAGATTCTTCATTACTCCAACCTTGTCGTGGCAACAAATGTTCATTTGATACAATATCGAGGTAGACCTTTGAACAAGACCTTGTGGAAGGTGCATGACTCTGACCATGAGGCCATACTTGACACAATAAAGAGTAGAGAAGACCCAGATGGTTCATTGGATTAATTTGTAAGTATGCATAAAAAATTCCTAGATGGTTACTTGTACTTTGTTTTGTATATAAATAGTGGTATGAATTGCTTCCCTCTAGTATATTTATGTTTAGTTAATTTTACTTTTTGATGCTTCTCACAGGAGGTCACAACTCAGTCCATCCACTACGGACAAAGAAGCTCAAGAAAAGATGATGGAGAGTGATCATCAAATGGTGGTAAGTGATCGATTACATAAGTGATGTTATATATTTCATGTACATTTCATTTGATTTGTTTCATGAGGTTAGATCTAAGTAATGGATGAAGTTGATCCTAATTGGTCTTAATCCTATTCACTCATGCTTCACTCATGTCATATCAAGATTCATTTCAAAGGGTTTGGATGTTAGTTCATAACATTCATGTTTATCATGTTACAATAGTAGGACACAGTTGCTTATGTCATTGGTTCATGCCATTGGATCATTGGATTTTGGTTGTGCTTCTTCATCATAACATGTCATGCTTTCAAGAGTTAGATTGGGTTGTGGTTCTTCCTCATGATAGGATTTTGTTCATGTCTTCATGCTTCTTTGTCCTCCATGTCTTCAGTGTTCTTAATGTCTTCATGCTTTCAGGAGTTAGATTGGGTTGTGGTTCTTCCTCATGTTTGGAAAGGTGCTCAGAGTGACATTTTGCATTCCATAGCTCATGGGGCCGAACGGACTTTGCTGATGTGTCAGGGTGGGCAAGTAAATGCCAGGGGAGGTCTCATTTCATATGTCAAGCTTCGCATTCGTTTAGGGCAGCAGGCTACTGGCAAAGTCCCTTAAGCTCCCTAAGATGAAAAAATTACCAAACTTTGACGAGACAGTTCTCATAATTCATGGTAGCTAAGAACATTCTATTTGGACCTACAGGTGCACGTGGAGTCCATCCACAATAACCTCTCTCAGTTTCATTCAACTCCAGTCCATTTGACCATGTCGAAATCAAACACATTCTTGCAAAATGCTTCAGTTTCATGCAGTGGAAAGGTGCTAGGAGTGACATTTTACATTCCATAGCTCGTGGAGCTGAACAAACTTTGCCAATGCATTGGGGTGGGTGGGTAAATACTAGGGGAGGTCTCGTTTCATGTGCCAAGCAGCGCATTCATTTGGGGCAGCAGGCTACTGGCAAAGTCCCTTAAGCTTCCTAAGATGAAAAAATTGCCAAACTTTGACGAGACAGTTCTCAGAATTCATGGCAGCTGGGAACATTCCATTTGGAGTTACAAGTGTACGTGGAGTCCGTCCACAATAACCTCTCTCGGTTTCATTCAACTCTAGTCTGTTTGATCATGCTGAAATCAAACACATTCTTATAAAATGCTTCAGTTTCATGTTGTGGAAAGGTGCTAGGAGTGACATTTTGGATTCCATAGCTCGTGGGGCCGAACAGACTTTGCCAACACATCAGGGTGGTTGTGTAAATTCCAGGGGCAGTCTCATTTTGTGTGCCAAACACCGCATTCGTTCGAGGCAATACGCTACCGACAAAGTCCCTTAAGCTCCCTAAGACAAAAAATTTGCCAAACTTTGACAGGATAGTTCTCAGAATTCATGGCAAATGGGAACATTCTGTTTGGACCTACAGGTGAATGTGGAGTCCGTCCACAATAACCTCTCTTGGTTTCATTCAACTGCAGTCTGTTTGACCATGCCAAAATCAAACACATTCTTGCAAAATGCTTCAGTTTCATGCAGTGGAAAGGTTGCCAGGTGCCATATTTTTTGTTCTGCTCATCGTGGGGCTGAATGTACTATGCCAACACATTGGGGTGGGTGGTTAAATGCTAGGGGAGGTCTCATTTCATGTGTCAAGCGTCCAAGTCATTCTAGCCTGCAAGCTACTGAGACCTAGCACTTTTCAAGTTTATTGGTAGCTTGCAGCCCAGAATGACTGAGACACTTGGCGCATGAAACAAGACCTCCCCTAGTATTTATCCACCCACCCCGATGTGTTAGCATAGTCCATTTAGCCTCACGATGAGAAAAATAAAAAATATGGCACCTGGCAACCTTTCCATTGCATGAAACTGAAGCATTTTACAAGAATACGTTTGATTCTGGCACGGTCAAATGGATAGGAATTGAATGAAACTGAGAGAGGTTATTGTAGATGGACCCCACATACACCTATAGGTCCAAATAGAATGTTCCCAGTTGCCACAAATTCTAAGAACTATCCCATCAAAGTTTAGCAATTTTTTCATCTAATGTGAGCGCTTAAGGGACTTTGCTGGTAGCCTGCTGCCCTGAACGAATGCAACGCTTGGCACATGAAACGAGACCTCCCCTAGCATTTACCCGCCCACCTCGACGTGTTGGCAAAGTTCGTTCAGCCCCACGAGCTATGGAATGCAAAATGTCACTCCTAGCACCTTTCCACTGCATGAAACTGAAGCATTTTGCAAGAATGCGTTTGATTCTAGCACGGTCAAACGGATAGGAGTTGAATGAAACCGAGAGAGATTATTGTAGACAGACCCCACATACACCTGTAGGTTCAAATAGAATGTTCCCATCTACCATGAATTATAAGAACTGCTCCATCAAAGTTTAGTAGTTTTTTTGTCTTAGGGATCTTAAGGGACTTTGTCGGTAGCCTACTACCTTGAATGACTACGATGCTTGGCACATAAAATGAGACCTCCCCTAGCATTTACCCACCCACCCTGATGTATTGGCCAAGTCCGTTTGGCCCTTCAAGCTATGGAATGTAAAATGTCACTCCTAGCACCTTTCCACTACATGAAACTGAAGCATTTTGCAAGAATGCGTTTGATTCTAGCATGGTCAAATGGATAGGAGTTCAATGAAACCAAGAGAGGTTATTGTAGATGGGCCCCACATGAACCTATAGGTCCAAATAGAATGTTCCCAGCTACCACAAATTCTAAGAACTATCCCATCAAAGTTTGTCATTTTTTTCATCTTAGGGAGCGCTTGAGGGACTTTGCTGGTAGCCTATTGCCCCGAACGAATGCGACACTTGGCACATGAAACGAGACCTCACCTAGCATTTACCTACCCACCCTGATGCATTGGCAAAGTTCATTTGGCCCCATGAGCTATGGAATGCAAAATGTCACTCCTAGCACCTTTCCACTACATGAAACTGAAGCATTTTGCAAGAATGTGTTTGATTCTGGCATGATCAAACAAATAGGAGTTGAATGAAACCGAGAGAGGTTATTGTAGATGGACCCCACATGCACCTGTAGGTCTAAACAAAATGTTCCCAGTTGTGACAAATTCTGATAACTACTCCATCAAAGTTTGGTAGTTTTTTCATCTTAGGGATCTTAAGGGACTTTGCCGGTAGCCTACTTCCTTGAACGACTACGACGCTTGGCACATGAAATGAGACCTCCCTTGGTATTTGCCCACCCACCCCGATGCGTTGGAGAAGTCCATTCAGCCCTATGAGCTATGGAATGCAAAATGTCACTCCTAGAACCTTTCCACTGCATGAAACTAAAACATTTTGCAAGAATGCGTTTGATTCTGGCATAGTCAAACGGATAAGAGTTGAACGAAACTGAAAGAGGTTATTGTAGACAGACCATACATGCACTTGTAGATCCAAATGGAATGTTCCCAGTTGCCACAAATTCTCAGAACTGCTCCATCAAAGTTTGGTAATTTTTTTGTCTTAGGGATCTTAAGGGACTTTGCCGGTAGCTTGCTGCCCCAAACGAATGCGATGCTTGGCACATGAAACGATACCTCCCATGACATTTACCCACCCACCCTGACACATTTCCAAAGTCCATTCGGTCCCATAAGCCATGAAATGCAAAATGTCACTCCTAGCACCTTTCCATTGCATGAAACTGAAGCATTTTTCAAGAATGAGTTTGATTTTGGCATGGTCAAACGGACTGGAGTTGAATGAAACCAAGAGAGGTTATTGTGGATGGACTCCACACGTACCTGTAGGTCTAGATAGAACATTCCTAGCTGCCACGAATTCTGAGAACTATCCTGTCAAAGTTTGGCAATATTTTCGTCTTAGGGAGCTTAAGGGACTTTGCCGGTAGCCTGCTGCCCCGAACGAATTTGACACTTGGCACACGAAATGAGACCTCAGTGTGTGTGAAAGTTTTTATACATGTTTACAATAGTTCCATTTGATCATAACTGACTTTCAACCTATTTGATCATTGGGTAACCTCCTTATTACATGATTTGTTAAGTTGACAAAGCAACTTCTTACCACTACTTGCATTATTAGACTTTTTGTTTGACAACATAAAACATGACTCCAAATACAAATGACATTGGTCATTTGACCTTATTACATCCAAAATGATGACACAAGACCATTAACTTGTCCTATGATGTCCTAGGACCTTGTTATGACATGCTCCTAGCCAAGATTGGCTATGGCTAAGGTGCTCCTGCACCATGAAATATGTTTCCATATTGTTGAGTCATCCTCCTTACCTACTACATCACCCTTGTAGACATGTATGCAAAGTGTGGAAGCATAGACAAGGCACATGAACTATTTGGTATGATGCCCCAAAGAAATGTGACCTCATTGAATGCAATGATTGCAAGATTTGAACAAAATGGATTTTTTGATAAGGCATTAGCAACTTTTAAGAAAATATGATTAGCGGGTGTAAAGAAAAATTCCACAACCTTAGCCAGTATCCTCCTTTCCTATGCCAAAATGGACATCCATCAAAAGGATAAAACATATGGGAATTTTGTTAGATGTTGTAGTTGCAACTACCCTCAGAGACATGTATGCAAAGTGTGGAAGCATAGACAAAACACGTGAATTATTTGGCATGATGCCTCAAAGAAATGTCGACTAATGGAATACAATGATTGCAAGATATGAACAAAAATGGATTTACTGATAAACCTTTAGAAAGTTCCAAGAAAATGCAATTGGCAAGTGTAAAGCCAAATTCCAAAACCTTAGAAATGGTATGTTTGGAGCATGGTATAGCATAAAGGATATAGGAATTTTGTCAAATGTCATAGTTGTAAGTACCCTACAAGACATGTATGCAACTTGTGTGGAAGCATATATAATGAACATGAACTGTTAGATGCGATGCCTCAAAGAAATGTTGTCTCATGGAATACAATGATTGCAATATATGCACGAAATGGATTTTTTATAAGGCTTTAAAAACTCTCAAGCAAATGTACAAAAATAAATTTCAACCATTTATGCAAATTTTGGCACATATAAAACCAAATTGCACAACCTTAACCAACTTCCTCCTTGCCTATGCTATAATGGGATCTAGAGAACATGGTGTGGACAACCATCAAAGCATAAATGATATAGGAATTTTCTCACATGTATTGTATTTGCAAAGTTTCCCTTGTAGACATGTATGGAAAGTATGGAAGCATAGACAAGGCACGTGAACTATTTAAAATGATGCCTCAAAGAAATGCACAGTCTGACATAATTCAATGATTGCAAGATATGCACAAAATGGATTATTTGAAAATGATTCATAAACTTTCAAGCAAATGCAATTGGCACTTGTAAAACCAAATTCTTGTAACAATAATTTATTATCATATTAAATATTTAATATAAACTATCATATATACATAATATCATGAACATAACATCTAGTTTATATAAAAAGCCATATAGGCATGTCCAAATAAAGCCATAGAGGCAAATATACAAAAATATACATCAGATTAATATACAAAAGTATGTATACAAAGCCATCTAGGCATACAAAAAGGTTCCCTAAAACTAGTTTCCTATGGACTTTTAGGAAATAATCGGTGGCCCTTCTTTGACTATGAAGATGGAGAGCCAGTCAGTGACACATCCTCTCTCTGCCATCGAGTAGACCTCTTCGAATAAAGTTCATCCAGCTGCACCTTTTAATACAAGCAAACAATATGTGCATTAGTATAAAAATGTATGAAATATATAACATCACATATGTAATTGTTCACTTACCACCAACTGATGATCACTCTCCATCATCTTGACTCTCTCTTCATCCGTAGTTGGACGGACTGGAGTTGTGACCTCCTGTGAGAAGCATCAAGAAACAAAATTGACTAAACATAAATATCATTTATGTACATCAAATGATATGAGATAAAAAAGAAATACAAAATTATGACATTTTCATGTTATTGGCTCACACCTTAGTCAAAGGATTTGTAAACATCATGGCTGCATCAATGCCTATCTGCATTGACTCACGAAGATGAGGAGGAGTCTCCACTATATTCAGCATTTGAAAATCAAGTTCAAGATTATTAAAACTAAATAAATACATAACATTATTTTTAAAATGCATAATGATTAGAAATGGTTAAATTTACCTCAGTAAAAGTGGCAGTTTGACATCCAGGAGACCAAGGAAACTATGGAGGTGCTGGTGACTGTTGAAATCATCAAATCATGTCACAAAATACTATTACCATTGACATATCTACAATAATTACGAATATGTGATAAATTACATACCTACCGACTTGACCTCTGCTCATAAGCTGCCAATGGATAGCTAACAGAGGCAGGATAAAGACTCTAACCCTAGAATTTCATTGTGCAAACAATTACATACATTATTTTTGACTTATAATATAGATAATCATATAAAATTAATTACAAATTTCAAATAACAATATACTAAATCAAGATGAAACTTGTAACAAATTACCTAAGAGTCAATACCAAATGTATGCTGTAAGAGATCATCACTGAGAAAAAGATCATCCAATATGTCCTACCCCTGTGTCGCATCATGCTGCCCCTATGTCATAGCATGCTGCCCCTATGTCACATAGTCATGCCGTGCCTCCTACGTCCCATAATCGCATAGGTTCCCACTATTGTAAGTATGGGCCTAATCGGTGTTGTCATTAATGTCAACATACTCCTGTTGCATTAATGATAAGGATTGGATGAACTGTATGTTGAGGATATTGAGAAAATTGCTGAGGATACTGAGAAAATTAGTCCTATCAGGAACAAAGAAGAACAGTGAAGGAAGTAAGGTAAAGATCCAAGCTAAGATGAAGATTAGAGGATGCACATCAAAGGGTTTGTAGATATGTGTCTTAAGATGATCCAGTAAAGATTTTAGAGGTCCGCATGAAGATCTGAAGAAGATATGGCCACTTAAGTAAAACCAGTTCTGGTAGGTGTTCAGAGGTGACAGAGTGACACAGATAGGTCCAGTGAGATCCAGAAAGGCAATATCCTATTATGTGGATTTGGTGGAGTGTTTAGGAAGTCTATGTGAATTGACAACTCAATTAGTTCATGGTCTGGAAGTCCGCAAGCATCTATTCCAATATGACAGTGATGACAGACTATGTTCTTGAGGTTCCGGATGAAGGAGAGAGTGATTTCAGTAAGCAGAAGTAGTGTGGATGTTCTTGGTGATTCAGGCAAGCTTGTGGAGGTCTTTGGATTGTGTCCAATTCATGTTGGTGGTCTGCATTGAAGATTGAACTTGTGATTGAAGAATTACTTCTGGATGATGATGTTCTTCCCAAGTCAGGCCAATCGGATGAGTTACACCTATGGATGATCTTGAAGGTGTTCTATGAAGAATGGCGTGTTCCTAAAGAAAGATTGAAGTTTTAGATCTGTGTGGCTGACAATGTATTGATCCGCATGGAGTCATTTCATAATTAGTCATGTTGTATTTATGTATTTTCTCTGTAATGTATGCCGACTTGGATGATTATCCCTAAGTCAATGTCTTGTATAAATAAGGAATTGTAAAGTCATTTCAAAGGCATCTGGTGGAGATGAGAGTGTGGTAGAGAGCAGAGGAGCGAAAAGCAGAGCAAAAGTATTGGGCTTAAATGGAACTAACTCAAGCATGGTGAAGATGCTATTCTTCAGTTCAAGTATGTAATACTTATTATTCTGTAGACAGTGTGTCTCCTGTAGGCAGTGGGCCTCTTGTGAGCAATGTGCTCGGGTAGTGAGCCCTAATTGGCATGTGCCATTTTGTTCTTTCTATTCTTTTAATAAAGAATACAATCTTGGGTTAGTCACCTCATGGTTTTTCCCTTAACCGAGTTTTCCACGTCAAAATCCTGGTGTCTTAAGTGTTAATGTGTTTCTGCTCTTGATTTAATGCATTGTGTTTCCATGATTGATTTATTATTATTATGCTACTGAATTACAAAGTGGATTTAAGTGTTTAATTGGAAGAAAGTTTTAGATAATTGATTCACACCCCCCCTCTCAGTTGTCTGTCCTGAATCTAACACCCACATGTACTGCACAAATGTGGGGACACATGATGCCTACTACTCTCACCCTCATCAACCTAGGTAAAATCATCCACATGCTGTGATAGAGTTTGGGTGAGAGTAGTTAGTGAATGTAAAGTCTCCAGCTCAACACTCTCCTTCAAAGACAAAGGGAGTGACCTACATTTTGGCCTCCCTTAGGGTATAGGCACATGTTGTTCATCTCGCTAAGCCCCGGGTCTATCTTGGGCAGAGCCACCACCTCTACCTTGGAAATCACGAATATCAAAATAATTCAAAATCTTGTTGAGGATGAACTCACAATAGAGTTTCCTCAAAAAATATTGTGGTACCTCATCATTGTTGCATGGCCGCTCATTGAAGACCATGTACCATCTATCCCAAAAGTTTTGGGATATGTCTTCATTCCTACACCAATGTATAGGAAACCGTTTGCAAGTTTCCTCTAATGTTTGGCTAGTTTTGGGATTAGTAAATTGTGCACATAATTGAGATTTTGTAATTTTTTCCTTGTTCATTTGTTCATATGACAGCTTGTCGGCATAATATTGTCGACTCCTCTCCATATAGTCTTGGAAATCAGTGATTTGTTTCATCACCAAATCTGTGTGGGAAATAATCTCTTGTAGTGATTTTGCAAGTGTTCTCCTATGCTCAGTGGTTCCACTTGGATTGTTTAGGATTTGAATAATAGTTTCAAGATGTTTCTTGTTTTCTTCTATTATCCCTAAGTAGTGTTCTTGATTATCCCTTACATGAAAAGGAGGTGAAGGTGGGTTTTGAGGGTTTGGAGGGTTTTGGGGGTTGTTTTCACCCTCCTCAACTGGATTTAGATTTTTTTCTTCTCCAATAACTGTAAATGCAATATAAACATAAATCAAACATTGCAAAACTAAAAAATTGTTCTAAAACTAACAAATCAGACAAACCCTACCTTCTTCCTATGCTGGAGTTCCAGCCTCCAAATTTGCACGATGATGTCTTTGGTGGTGAGGTGGCATTGTGAATTTCTTGTTTTCTCACATGCACTTGATTGAATCTCCTTTTCTTCAACGCGATCATGTTTTGCTTAGGTTTATTTGCTGCTGTCAAGGGAAAAGTCATGGGTGAATGTGCAAAAAATGTTTTTTTTTGCTTTAATTTGGAGATGGTGGTGACTTTTTGGTCCCCCATCTCCTTGCATTTACCCGACAGTTGAAATGATCTTGTGCATCGCTTTTCCCATTGCCGGTTTCCATTCTCCATCATTAGTCATTAGTTTCTATTCACATGCCTGATCTGCATTTAAATTCACGTCAAGAAATTTTCTAAACTCGTTAGTTGTTCTCATGCCAGGAAAAAAATCGTGTCAGAAGAAGTCTCATATCGTTTAAATGTCCGCCACCGAATACCGTGGGATTTCTTTTTTTTCTTAAGGAAAAGGAAAGGGAAAAATATACTATTAGTTAATAGGTAATGCTGGTAAGATTAAATAGATTAATAGGTATAAGCAAACTTAAATGGAGGTATCTATTTAAGATTATACTACACCCTGTATTATACTAGAATTATTGCAGTGAATAAGGAAGTGAGTGATTAATTTAGGGAATATATTATCAAGGTATTGGGTAATGATGATAAAACTCATTTTAATAGATTTTTTACCTATGGTTCTTTTAATGATTGGAGACAAATTATTTGTTACACATGCATATGGATGTATGTTTTAGTTTAGATTGTATGAAAAGAAAATATGTTACTACCAATGTACTAATTTCTTTCATGCATGGAGTGTTGGTCTATTGAGTGACTTCAAATTGCAAGAATATGAAGTCCATCTCTTTGTCAACTTTAGTGGAATATTTTTGTGTTGAGTTATAGTGGTATGCAAGGGGTCATTCATGAAGTATTTGGTTTTTATGTAGATGTTAATTTTAAATATTTTTTTGTTGCTTTGTGATAAGGATTGCATTTGTTTCTACATAAGGTTATATAAAAATGAATAAGGGATTTGATTAATTTAGTGCATATATATAGATTACATACAAGTTTCTCATAGCTTTATTGAAAAACATATAGAATTATTGTAGTGATTTCCATCCTACAAGCAATCAATTTTTAAAAATGTATAAATTGTGTATTATCTTCCATGTAATTAAGAATTTGACTATGGAAAAATCAACTATCCTTAAGAATTTTTTTTATAATAATACATTATCGGCGTGCCCATTGAACCTATGGGTCCAATTGCTAGTTTATGACTTCCTTTATTATTCATATTTACGGTCACAAAACTATGAAATTCGGCAAAATAAAATGCCGTGTTAGGTATTCCAAATTTCACCTCTCCTAGAAGTCTAGAAATGTAGCTGGTAGATTTTTATTAAAGTAGTGAAACTTTATTTTTTGTTCTACTCTTAACTCAGGGGTATAAAATATCAATTAAGGTGTGATAGGTTGATTAAATTATCCATGAGTTTTCAATTTTTTTCATTTTTAATGCATGATGGATTTCCTCTCCAACAAGTCTCCATATAATTGATAATATAGGTGGTCCATAAACTATATGGAAAAGGAGTGGACACGATTATTCTATATTTAAGAAATATATTTAAAATAATTCTTAACTAATTTAAATAAATTTATATTATGTATATTTTACTAGAATAATAATACTAAGTAAGAAAGAAAAAAAATAACTCTTAAGTAATTTAAATAAATTCATATTATTATAATAATTCACATTATGCATATTTTACTTAAATAATAATACTAAATAAGAAAGAAAAAAATATATTAAAAAATTATTTAAAGAAAACATTTTAAAATAGGTTTGTGTGTAACTATGGGAGGTTGCAATGATCTTTGACCCACATATATGATGACTGTTGTTGTAGGCAAACACCACTAAGTAGATAGGATCATGGGAGAGATTCTTGCACTTGGCTTCATAGAGTTAGTAGACCAACCAACATCAGAGGAAATGGGCTTCAACAACATAAATAAAATAAAATAAATCTTTATAAATACATCTATTTATACACTTTAGAAAAAAATATAGATAAAACTAAAATAAAACAACTTTTAAATAAATATATCTATCTATACATTACTTATATGTATATATGTAAGTAATATTACAGTATATTAATCTATATAAGGTATATATATGTAAGTAATATAATCTTAAATATACGAGAGTATCTTCATAACAATGTAAAAAAAAAAAGAACTTTTAAATAAATATATGTATTTAGATATGTAAATAATATTATTCTTATATATATGAGAGTAATATTATTTACATATATCCCCCATTAATGGGGTTGGGGGTGCTGACACCTTGAGGAAAAGGAAGGAGATGAAGTGGGAGCTGCCAGCAAAGGGATGGGTAAAGTTGAAATTTGATGGAGCATTGAAGGGTAACTTGGGTAAATCAGGTGTTGGTTGTCTGGTTTGGAATTGCATGGGTAAAATCTTAGGCAAGGAAGCAAAGAAGTTGGCTATTGGTTCAAACATGAAGTAGAAATCTAGGCTTTCCTCCTGGGTCTCAATATGTGTAGATAGCTTAAGGCAGAAAAGGTAGAAATCGAGGGCGATTCCTTAATCATGATTAATGCATTAAGGAAGGGGGGATTGGCTAATTAGAAGTTAAATGTTTTATTAAAGGAGGATCTACATTTGAATGAAGGTTTTGATAGTGTGGTTATAAACCACGTGTATAGGGAAGGTAATGAGGAAGCAGATGTTGAACACACTCGGATACTGAGAGGGGGGGTGAATCAGTATCTTCAAAAACTTAAACCCTCAGCACAATGCAAATTTAGTCTTCTAACAAGATTAGAAATCCTTGAATAGATCAACAACAATGAAAGATAAAGAAATGAACATACATACACAAGATAACACCAAATATATGTGGAAAACCCAAGAAGGGAAAAACCACAGTAAGAAATCTCATAATATATATGAACAAGATTACAATTTGTTTTAAGGCTCACTACCTAAGGAAGCACACTGCTCCCTGAAGGACATTCAGGCTAAGGTGCACAACCTTATGGAAAGATATAGAGGATTTGTTGGCTAACGTGTACAACCTCAGGGCAAGATACAAGGACCTGATGAGACTCACTATCTTAGAGAAGGATACATGAAACTTTGAATTCACAACATATGTCAACAATACACTCTACTGACTGAGGCGTTGAAGTACATCTGATCTTTATCTTTCATATCTCACATTCCTTATTGCATTATTCCACACACATTCCACACTCTCACACTTTGCAACTGATTTTTTCTTCCATTTATATCCTCCGCAATATTACAAAACACCAATTAGGTCAACCAGAATAGAAGACAAACAATGAACTCAACAAGTTGGCCAAAAAACACAAATGTGGTAAAAGCATTCCTATCTAGAAGATAGAGGGGACCAAAAATAACTTATTACATATTTCAATGTGATCCCAAAAAACAAACACACTAGCGCATAACATCCCAAGTTGGCAATAAGGAAATGTGTAGAAGAAATGTGTAGCACTTCACCAGTCAGCCCAAAAACACATATTCAAACTAAATTTACTTAATGCAATTCTCAACAGGATAGGGTAGGACCCAAACACATCTTAACACAACCTCAATTGTTGGTGCAAACCCCCAAAACACATAGCGCAAGCAAGAGAACAAGCCTTATCAACCCGATATCCACAAGTTTCTAGAAAGCCAACTCAAAACAATATGCGACATCAAAGAGATCAACCATTGATGTGCAGACCATAAAGAGACATTCCATGAACATCCACAAATACTTCCATATACTTCTTTTTCACTGTCATGCCAAAAATAGCTAGCGCAAACCAAACAGAGACAAGACACTTCATCGAGGAAGCCAGAAGACACAATCATGAGATAGAACATTTACAAACCAACTTGTGGTGAACATCATACCATAAAATTTGAACTAAGACACTGCACAAACACTAAGAGTATGTCCACCAAGCTACAGGAATAAAAACAACAATGCAGAGAAATGCAGAGCATTTTTTGAACCAGTCTTGACAGGCAACCAAACTGCCAACTCACTACAATTACCAGAGACCTCCTCGGCAACACTGGTGACATGAAAAGATAATAGTGCAACTTCCATAGAATAAGACATTGAATCCCGAACTACAAGACCATATCTTCAAAAGTGGAGGAATGCAGAGCATTCTCCCAATTAGTCTTCAAGGCAACTTTTTGTAGCAGAAACCTTCACCAACATCCAAAGACTAGAGCATCCTTGTAGCAATATATACTTCCTTAGGAACAATAGGAGAGAGCATACATGCTATAGACCATCAACAACATCTCCCCAACATCAGCATTACTTCTAATCCTCATCTTAATACTTCTAACCCTCATCTTAATATTTCTAATCCTCATCTTAATGCTTCTAATTCTCATCTTAATATGTCATCATGATATCATCTATGCTGACAACAAACATACTTAATATAATTTTAACTGACATTAAACAAGGCATGACATCCAACCATGAACATCAGCAACATCACTGTTAGCACACTATAATAGTATACCATCAACATAAGCATCAATAACAACCCAAACTAAGTGTTGACATCAATGACAACCACACCATTGACAACCTTAGTAACATATGTGCAACAATCTCCCCCTTTGGCATTGATGGTAGCACACACTTTCTCATTCTACCCCTTTGACAACAAGGACAAAGGGCAAAGGTCTTCATTTAAATCATCAGCACATTCTCAACAATTGCAAATCTCCTTCAAACAATTATACATGCTCCCCCTATTACTAACAACCAACCAACTACCTACTCCCCCTGAGAGGTAGCTCACATCAATCTAGGAGAAAAGGGTATGACATGAATTTCTCCCCCTAGATAGATGCACTATCTATGCATCTAGTTAGAAGAGGGAGGGGCAATAACCCCTAGCTTCTGTTGGATATACTCAAAAGTATCCTTTGAAAGCACCTTAGTGAAGATATCTACAATTTGATCATTAGTAGGAACATACTCCAATCTGATTTCTTTCTCCGTAACCTTCTCTCTTAGAAAGTGATACTAGATAGAAATATGTTTGGTCCCTGAATGCATCATCGGATTCTTGGAAATGTTTATTGCACTGGTATTATCACACAATATGGGAATGGGTTCATCGTACACCACCTTTATATACTCAACTTCTATTGTTGATATTGACATTGAGTCCGACTTCTTACTAAACCAAGAGACCAATCTGCTTCCTAAGAAAAATGCACTTCCATTAGTGCTTCTCCGCTCATCCACACATCTTTCCCAATCAGCGTCAATATAGGTACTCAAAGAAAAGTTATCATTCTTCTTATACCACAAACAATAATCTGAAGTTCCCTTCAAATATTTTAAAATTCTTTTTACTGCCTTCTCATGAGTTTGCTTAGGATTAGCTTGATATCTAGCAACCAAACATACTCCATACATAATATCATGTCTAGAAGTAGTCAAGTACGATAATCATCCAATCATAGATCTATACAGTCTAATCAACCTCAAGTGACAACCAGTAACCATAGGAGTACTTATTGGTTTGGAAGTCTCCATACCAAATTTCTTCAGCATCTTTCTAACATACTTATCTTGAGAAATAAAGATACCATCATCTAGATGAGCAATTTGAAGCCCAAGGAAGAAAAACAATTCACCAATCATAGACATCTCAAACTCTTTATGCATCTCTTCTGCAAACCTCTTACACATATTATCATCTCCACAAAAGATGATGTCATCAACATACACTAGTAGAATTTTGGCAAATAAATGACTACGTGACTAAAACTTTTAGTCACGACAACTAAAAATAACTAAATTCTACTAATTTTTTGCAACATAGCTATAAATGACTAAATAAATGACTAATTTGATCATCGAGTAAAAAGCACAACTAAATAATTAGTCACACAAATAAAAATGACAAAATAATTAGTCACACAAATATATCATTATAATTCCATATAAATTTTGATGGTCTATCCAAAATCTCCCCTTTCATGTGATACAATGTTTTTGAAATTTTGATTGAATTTTATGTCAAAAATATGTTTAGTTTGTGGAGGTGGAAAGTATAGATCAAAAGCTAAAAAGAGAGTGGGTTGGGCCACCAGATCTAAGGGAGTTTTGAGACTCTGGGAGTAGCAAAATCCCTTTGGAGTCTTAGCCTTGGAGGCTTAATCCATTGGGGTCTAGTGAGCGCACAGGTAGAAGGGAAGGCATTTTCTTTAATCGAACTCTATTCTATTTTGGTGCTAGATCAAATTTGAGTATTTAGGGAAGTGGGTCGAACCCCAGAGGGGTTACCTTGAGGCGTAGGAAGGTTGCGGCCTCCTCAACAAAGCCGCACCTCCAACAGTAGTCCAGATTAACAAAAACTCAGGTTATATATATAATAGTTTGTAAACAGCCAAGTTTATGTGTAATTTTGCTCCAAGAACCTTATCATACTTATACGTTTGTCTCAAAAGGGAAGAATTAGTTTTGGTTTTATGAATAAAGAAAAAAGAGTGGGTTGCAGACAAAAGATAAAAGCTCATAAAAATACAGCGAGGCTAAGGCAGATTTCTCACACAAATTTTTTATTCTTTTTATCTCCATTGCTAATTAAATTCATTCTGCACCATGGTTCTTGAGGTATAAATCATTCTCACAATTTCAATTTGATATTAAACTATTCAATCCTCGCCCTAGGTAGTTTAGTTCAAATCTATTAAGTAATATATATCATGCATGTTCTGTTAGGCTACTATGATATACATATACAATTCAAAGTAGATGAGAAATGGGGATTACAACCCCTCTAGATTTTATGCGTAGGCAGATACAATCAATCTTATATGTGGGGAAAAAATCCAGGTTTGGTTATTTTTACTACTCCATCTATTTATATTTTTGGTTCATCATTTGGGCTCTGTTATAAATTGATTTAGGGAAATAAAAGTTGGATCCGGCATATGTTGGTTTATTTGTGCAGTCAAATCCTGAGAACACAGTGGGCATAATGACTTTGGCTGGGAAGAATGTTTGTGTATTGGTGACCACCACAACTGATCTTGGAAAGATTCTTGCTTGTATGCATGGTGAGGGTTTTGTTTATACCCTTTCTATTCTGTATGTAAATGACTTCTTTTTGTTGTTTTTAAGGTCTTGTTTGTTTTACACTTTTAGAAAAATAAAAACATGTCTTGAGATGACATATACTATCATGTAGGCTAGGTTTTTAAATTGATACCATGATTGATTTTCAACTGAGGAAAGGTTATTTTTTTAAGTTTTGAACCTTATCTTAAAATTACTAGGGCACTCATGCTCAAACCTAGGCTACGAAGAAATTTCTAGCAGGGAGCACAAACCAATTACCAGAGGGTAGGGAATTCCATTGACCTAAGAATTAATCTATTTCTTCCAATAGTAGGAGCCAAAAAATCTTGCTCTTGCATACTTGAAAGTGGGTTTTGTGTACTTGGGTCTATATATAGATTGCTCATTAGGTCTCAGAAAAGCTGATTGTTGTTGTGGGAATCAACTACCATTCACAGGAGTGGAATGATAGGCCTTTCAATTGATTGGGGAATGGATTAAAGATAGCTGGATTGTAAGTCTATATTTATGCCTATTGAAGATGAAAAGCAATAATAATGCTTTCTGCATACTTTTCTATCAGGGATGACATTGAGAGTGCAAAAGGCATCTTTGATGAGAGTGTAGCACTTTATTCTAACATATATAAGGTATAGCATAGGGAACAAGAAGTAAATAGACAATTTTGGAAAGCTAGGGAAGAACTATTAGGGATAAATATTACAATTTTTTAAACAATTTTGGTGAATAATAAATGTTTTTCCTGTCATGTGTTGTATGCTTCTTTACACCAAATACCAAGGAAATCTTTCAAAAGATGTAGGTAATTTTTAGATGTATTAGCTTGGAGATAAACTCTATTTGAACAATTTTGATTGACCCTATGGGTAGATGGCTTGTGCCAGCACTTGTGAAAAAATAGTTATGTATCATTCAAGGCAATGATACTATTCTAGGCTTGGGAAGTATATGTTAGTTTTCCTAGAACATATTTTTATAGCATATGGCTTGGCTTCAAGTATTTTTAGTTACAGAATGTAGCTAAGAATTATGTTCTCAAACCACCATAAAGAGAAGCAAATGTTACATCATGCATGGTACATAGATAGTAGGTACATTGAGTAACTAGCTTAGAAAGTAGAGTCATTATCTAATGGATATGTCAGAAATTACTCATCACTAGAACTTTTGGATTCAAAGTCAATTACCTCCTATATTGGGACCCTAATTGGCTACACATCTTGGTCCTCTATTGGTTCCTCAGGCTCTACTTTCCATTTTGTTGGTGGGCTCTACTTGTACCGAGATGTCTTATGAGCAATGACATGCAAGGCATTGTGTATAGGAACAAGCTTCTTTGCTCTCCTAGAGGTAGGTTTGTTCCTTAACAAAGTAGATGAATGTTGACCAAATCCTCTTAGTAGCAAAGGAACTAGAAACTTCCTAGAGAAGGCGATGCAACAATCTTTGAGGCTCATATAGTCACCACCACCTATTTGGGTTCTTGTGTCCCAAACTGGCCCTCTTTATTTTTGCTAATCTCTTATAACCATCGAAAGCATTATCCAGTGTTCTATTCTTTGATGTTTCATTTGAATTGTTAATTTTCTTGAAGGTCTTCATGAGGCCCTTCTTCACCTCAATGTTATTGATGGGGACAACTCTATTGGTCCCTTTCACATATCATTTTGGTTCTTTGCGTATGTGGTCGTGTGTAAAGGGGTGTTTAACTTTTCCCACTCCTGTTGAATAATGGGCTGACTATGCTTGTGGTGGAACTCTAGGGTGGGGTCTCTCTCATGAACGGTGGCCTTATTTTAGATAAACATGCTAACAATGCACTTGTATATATCTAGCTTTAAGAATCTCCATATCTAATGACAATGAAAAGTTGGATACAAGATGTGATGTAACTCACACTTGATCAAAACACATCACTAACCACAACTACCTTACCTCTTTTTTTTCTCTACATTGGACTTTTCCCTCCCAGTCCACCTCTATGTCTTGATTATAAGTAGCAAGGGCTTCTAAAATGATTTTGTAGACTATCCTTTGACCCTTTTTGCTGTCCCAACTTGGATGCTACTGCTACTACTCATTGCTCTCATGTACATCTGCATATTGATATTCCTTTACTATTTTTGTAGGTGTAAATGATTGTCAAACTACCGTGGTTACCTCTGTCATGTGTCTAGTGAAATAAGATTGTCATTTTGGCAGTCTTAACAAACCTAAAATAATAGTGACAAGTTTTTCTTTTAGGTCCCTCAGGCTTTGAGACATCTACAGAGTTTCATCTTCCATCACATAAATCAAAGACTACCCCTTTGTGTTTGCATTCTAGACTATCTTCTAGTAGGATTAGGCAACCCATTAGACTATTTGACAGTCTTCTAAGAGCTCCCCTATTACATGTACACTTGATTTATATATGATCTTGTTCTTGACTCTACAAGGTGTTGCATGGTTTTTTACCCTATTTTCTCTGTCCTCTTCACAGATCCATTTTTACCTTAATATTCATTGTTATTTTCTTCTTCATGTTCATCTTAGTCCTCCACCCCTAGATAGGTTGAAGACCATTTAGATGACCGTTCCTTCATGTTTATGATAGACCTTTGATTGAGCCTTAAGTTCTTATGGACATAATAGAAAAGTTCTAGTCTTGGTTTAAAGATTCTATATTTCACAAGCTTTGTATATTACAATATTTAGAAACCTCTGCACAGGTTATGCTATACCAAATTTCACACAAACCTTAGAAATCACTAAACATCATGATAGTACTCACATATCTTTTATTTTCTACTTTTGTCCTCTCTGTTTGATGCTCCTTCAATTGTGATAGACTCATGGATCCTCCCTTCCTACAATCTTGACTGATGCTTCCTTTCTGGCTGAGAAAGTTGTTTATGACAGTATAGATGATTATTTTCCTTTTATCTTGTTACAATCACCTTCTAAAGGCATATGACTATCACCTTAAAAATTTGACTGTTTCATTCTTCCTCTATTGTATGACTGTAAATACAGTCAGTATATGACTATCTACATAGTCTTTTAAGGTTCTTCACATGCCTTTTGATGGTTGCTTCCTTGTTTTCTAAAGACAACTGACTATCATCTATTGCTCGTTCACTATTTTTAACTCCTCACACTAATGTGAAAAGTTTTTCCAAAACCCTAGTGATATCATTTCTCTCTGCTTTCCTATATTGCTATACTATAGGCATGCTTTGGTGGCTACTCTTGCATGACCCATAATGTATGGTCATTGATGCAGTAGGGAAAACATACCCACTACCTACTTGCTATAGTAAGGTAACTCCTCCTGCCTTGCACACATTGTTGAGTATAAGTTTGTCATGCCTTTTTATGTTTTAGATTGTTAAAGTTTTGATAAGTTTTATACCTTTAAAGGAGTATGTATTTATGAGTTGAAGGGAGTTTTTTATGTTAAAAAATAAGTTAGGTAGTTATACATTTAGGTTTAAGTCTTTTAGGTTTGTTTAGAGCTAGTAGGTGAAAGGCTACTAGGATTGTTCAATCTAACGTGGAATTTCAAGCTTCATGAAGAAAGGATACAACATTTTTAGGATTGTAAGAATACCTCTAGAGTATTGGAGAAGCAATGAATAGTGAATAATTTGCTAAAATAGGCATATCGATCTACTGAAATACACATTGTGTATTTGCAAATTGATCAAAACACATAGTGTGTATTTAATGATCTAGGGTTTGCTCAAAATACACATTGTTTGAGAAATCATCTTCAGGGCACTGTGAAACATCTTCAACAAATGTTTGGAGAAGAGATCCATATTTAGGGTTGTGAGAGATCCATCTTCAGATCTATATGAGACCATTTCAACAGTTGATGGGTTGGTTTTAGGGTTAAAACCATGAGCTCTTTCAAAACCCTAAAGCGCTTGTGAAGACATTTTCAAGATGAACCTGCAACAATAGTTTACATGAGCTTTTGGTTTGTTAGTTATATTCTATTCAAGAAAAGGTATTTAAGATGTAGGTTACAAGCCAAATAATAGTTTAAACTTCATATTTTTTCTTTGGGTGAGGATCTCAAAGTCAAAACCTATTTGAGGTATAAGTGCTCTAAATTTGCCACTTGGCTTTGTTATGTATCTTTTCTTTGGTGGGAGCCCTTTCCAACACAATGGATCCACAAGAAGCATGTTTTATGCACCTTGGAGAATCTTCCAATAATGTTTAATCTACTTTGCACTATTGAATGTCATTCAAAACTATTACATCATGCTAGAACTAAAGTGTAAACAACACCTATGAACCTAACATTGTGTAATCTTGTATTGACTACTAAGTGCAAAAGAATCATGTCTACTATAGGAGTGAGGACCTTGTTAAAAGAGCCACCAACATTAATGGAGATGATCTTGTGATCCTTAGAACCTGTATGGGAAAACTTACTAAGGATGGAGACAAATGGTCCACTGGTTTTCCAAATAGAAGAGCAAAAATGGGGGTAGGAGGATTGGCTCTATCTAACTCAAGGTATACAGAGCCATCAAGAGGCACATTTAGGCCTATATAGTCATTTATAAGATCTATCAAATAGAAGGTTTGCACAAGAACTTTCAATCTTGTATAGTCATTTTAGGGGTCTGTATAGCCCTAAGAAGGTCTATTAAAGAGGTTAAAATCTTGCACAGTCATTTCAGGTTCTTTATTGACCCTAGAAGACTAGATCAAACCATGAGGAAGGTCTATCGAATCCTAAGAGCTCTATAACAATCCTAAGGAGTATATCCAATCATTAGTCTCTATCAAACCTTCTACAGGCCCATGAAATCATTTGGACAGTTTGTTGAAAAGTGACACATGTTAATAACTAGCAACCTAGTATGACTTCTGATTCGCTACATTGGAGGGTCCATACGCTGGCATTCCAAGGAAGATAATATTGGAAAGTTCAATTTAGGCTTGTTAATATAGCAAATGTCTACTTGTTGAAGTTGCAACAATGTTGAATTAGTAAGTAGAAATGGATAAAGTGTGACATGAATATCAAGAATGAATTTTTACCAAAGATTGTGTCAACTCCTATTTTACATGAAAATGTTGGACATATTCTAATTCAATAGAAATGCCCTAATTTTATGATCACATGTTTTGAAAGATGAAGACCATAAGTTCTAAGTTCTGTAATCATTTGAGCATATGGTTATAAAAGGAAAATAGGCAGCGTGGAAAGGGAGGCCATTGCCATAGAAAAAATCAACCTTTTTACTGTGTTCTTCATGTAGCTGCATGCACATTTTTATGATGGCACTAGTCATTGTCTGCTTTCTTATCTCTCCTACACCACTATCAGAAGCACTAACTTAGTTTATCCGCTAGAGCCTCCAAGTCCAAATTGAGTCAATAATATTGAACTCGATGAGAGAAGTATGAGAGGACAATATGTTTTATTTAATAAAATTTGGCTATATTTGCAAGTTACAAATTTCTTTATGATTTTATCCCTTTTTCATAAGTGGAAGAAGGTGATACCTTTGTATACGCCTAAAAATGACATGACTCGATCTAAATAAATATTCTTAATATTTATTTCATTCTAATTCTTCTATCAATAAATAAAGAAACAAATTTATTTATTCGATTCACATTCCTCTAAGTTAATTAAATATCAAAATATTTAACTACCTCTTCTAAAGTCAAAATTAAATAAAATCTTTTATTTAATTAAATTCTTCCAAACAATTAAATAATTTTCAATTATTTAATTAAATCAAATCATTCTTCCAAATTTGATTAAATTAAATCAAATTTATTTAAATCCTCTCAATCTCTAAAAATAAAATATAATCAAATATTTTATTTATTCTTCCAAATCATGCACAAAATTCTTCAATATTTACTTTCTTATCCTCTAAATTCTTCAAATATCTTCCAAATCTTCTAAAAATAAGTCTTATTCTTCTTGCACACAAAATTAAGTAATTTATTATTTAATTTCTCTCAAATCATGCAAAAGAAAATCACAAGTTGAGTTAACTAACTTAATCAACCTTGTTTTTATCAATATCTCTTAAATTAGAAAAAAGCTTTCTAATTTATGAAAATCATATCTTATCTTTAGAAAAGAAAGTAGTTAACTCAAATAAAATAGCTTTTGTGACACTTGTCTTCTTTCTATTCGCACATGTTCCTCAACTGTTCTCAAACTGTTGATCTTCTGATTCTTTCTATATTGTTGATCTTCTTTCTCGTGAGTCTATAAGTACAACCCTATTCCTCCATTTCATTCATCCAAGCTTTCAGTATTGTTACTCTACAGGAGTTACAGCGCGCCTTTGGCACCAATTCCTTCATTGCTTGCAATAACACTCATTATCATTGTTGTGAAGCTCATCTTCATGGTGAAACTATCATTGCCGTTCCCATTTGACATCTTGGAATCATAGCAAGGAAGTGCACCTTCTGAGGGCCATATTCATTAGACAAGATCATTTGTGATAGGCAATCAATGGAAGCTGAGAATTAAAGGAGGTTTGCTTTGTATTGTCCATTGTTTGATTGACCTTCTTTGTTCTATATTTCATTGAGTTTTGGGTATCATTGATATTGATATATTGATTATTCATGTTTAGATCCAATTTTCCCTTAACAACCTTTACTTTTTATAATGCCTTGAGAATTCGTTGTTCCCAAGTATAGTAGTATTTTTGTGATTGTACTTTTTTTCAATTTTAGGACATCTTGTCATAAATTTGTAGAGGTAGCTTGTTTATATAAATAGTATTCCTTTGTTTTGGGTGTTGACATGAGATATCTTGAATTTGTTTTTCCTCTTCTTCACATCACTAAAATCTTTGGTCAATTTTTTGTAATCTTGGATTTTTTGGGAGGAGAAATATTATACTAGAAACAGTAGTAAACAATTCAAGATAATTCACATTTCCTTCTTACTAGTAAAAGCATTCTTATTGTTCTAATTGTTAATATTATACAAGAAATGTTTAGTAGAAAACATTTCAAGATAATTCACATTTCCTTCTCACTATTAAAAGAATTCTTATTGTTCCAATCCTTTTTCCCAACTGTTCTCAACTTCTTTCAAATTTTTATGTCCTTGTGTAGTTTTCTTCCTCAGAACCACTCAAGCATTATGCATTTCACTTTTTGGTATTATGAAAGTTAATATATATTTTGTTGTGTTGTTATATGGAGCCTAATCAGACTTAGAGGTTGAATTCTCCCCACTTTTATTGGTGCAGTTTCCCCCCAAATTATTTAACAGGGGTTTGGGGGCAGTGCCCCCAAGACAGGGTCAAGGGGCAGTGCCCCTTGCAGGGTCTAGGGGCAGCGCCCTTGGCGCGCTCCCTATCACAATACAGGGCAGGGTCAAGGGACAGCACCCCTGAAACCTCAAATAACTTTTATTATTTTATAAAGGTGTTGGGAGTTATTTTTCTATTGGTCGACATTGAAAAACCCTATTTTGTAACTGATATAAGTCTTGATAAAAATAGTTAAGGGTTAGGGTTTCTGTTGATATTGTATTGTAGCATTTATAGAGGTATTGAGTTGCAAGGATTGCTGGTTGTAATCAATTTGATTTATTGGATAATAATATTGGACTCTCTGTTGGTGGATGTAGGCTGAGTTTGGGTGAACCACGTTAAAAATTGTCTCTCACTGTTATTATTTCTATGTATTTTTCATTCCTCTATTTAATCTTTATTTGCAATTAATTGATATCTTCTGCATGCAATTCCTAACAAGTGGTGTCAGAGTGAGGTTGTGTTAAATTATCATCTGCAGGAAGGTCTCACAGTTAAGTGGGAACAATGGCAGACGAGGGTAAATTGAAGGTAGATAAATTCAATGAGCAAAACTATTAGTTATGGAAGATGCAGATGGAGGATTATATCTATCAGAAGGATTTATGGAGGCCATTGGAAGGAATAGCCAAAAAATTAGCAATAATGACTGATGAGGATTGGGAACTTTTGGATAGAAAGGCATTGGGAACCATTTGGTTGTGCCTGGCATCATATGTGGCATTTAATATAACAGAAGCAAAGACAACAAATGAACTGATGGAAGCTTTGGCTAAATTGTATGAAAAACCTCAAATAAGGAATTTCTCATGAAGCGTTTGTTTAATCTGAAAATGATTGAAGGTGGATCTGTGACGATCATTTAAATGAGTTTAATATGATTACTAGTCAGTCAACTTCTAAAAAAGTGAAATTTGATGAACAGGTGAGGGCTCTCTTGGTTTTATGTTCTTTGCTAGAAAGATGGAATAGATTGGTAATGGTTGTGAGTAACTCTATCTCTAATTCAAATACTTTGAAATTTGATGATGTTGTTGGTGTTATCCTTAGCGAGGAAATGTGATGGAAAAGCTCAGGAGGGTCCACATCAGGTAGTGTTTTGAATGTAGAAAGTAGGGGCAAATCAAAGGAGAGAGGAAAAGGTTTTGGAGGTCATGGGAAGTCACCAAGAAAATCAAAGGATAAAAGGTCCCAATCCAGAGGATAGAAGGATTGTTGGTACTGTGGGAAACCAAGTCATCTAAAGAAAGATTGTTGGTCTCGGAAGAATAAAGAAGGAGACAAACAAGAAGGCAATAAGGAGGCAAATGTGGTAAGTAATAAATTTGAAGATGATGCTTTGATTCTTTCCTTAGATAATGCTGATGATTCATGGGTTTTAGTTTCAGGGGCCTCATTTCATGCTACGCCCTATAGAAGTTATTTTCTTGATTATGTCCAAAGGGATTTTGGGCTGGTTTATTTGGTAGATAATGAACCTTGTCAGATTATTGGAAAGGGAAGAATCAACATTAAGTTGCAGAATGGGAATCATTGGATACTATAAGAGGTAAGGCATGTTCCAAGGCTAAGTAGGAATTTAATTTCAGCAGGGCAGCTAGTTGATGAAGTTTGCACAGTTACTTTTAATAATAAAAATTAGATGGTATCAAGAGGTGCCTTAATAGTAGAAGAAGGCATGAAAGTAGGCACCTTATATCTTTGTACATTTCATATTGTTCCTTCTACTTTAGTTGTTGCAGAGAAAAAATAAATAGGTTCAGGAACAGTTGCTGCGAGTTCACAGGAAGAGACTGAAATAGTTGTTGCTGGTTCTGAGACAACACTATGGCATAACAAACTTGGGAATATGAGTGAAAAAGGTATGAAGGTACTTCATCATAAGAAAGTTTTACCAGGTTTGAAATGTATTAATATGGATTTCTATGAAAGTTGTGTGTATGGAAAACAAAAGAGAGTTAGGTTTCTCAAGGATGGGAAGCAAAAGAAAGATGAAAAGTTTGAGCTTGTACATACAGATGTATAGGGGACTAGCTCAGCTATCTTGTCTCAGTGGCTCTCAGTATTATGTTACATTCATAGATGATGCAACTAGGAAGGTTTGGATTTATTTCTTTAGGCAAGAATCTAATGTATTTGAAACATTTAAAAAATGGAGAAGCTTGGTTGAGAATGAGACAGGTAAAAGATTAAAATATCTCAAATTTGATAATGGTGGTGAGTATTGCAGCAAAGAATTTGATGATTATTGTTCCTTTAATGGAATTCGTAGGCAGAAAATGGTTCCAGGAACTCCACAAGAAAATGGAGTGGCTGAGCACATGAATAGGACAATAATGGAGCATGCAAGGAGCATGAGATTGCATGTTGGGCTACCTTTAAACATGTGGGCAGAGGTTGTCAATACTGTTGTATATTTAATTAATAGAGGTCCTTCAGTTTCTTTGGGCTGTGGTATTCCAGAGGAAGCATGGACAGGTAAGAAGGTGTGTTATTCTTTTCTCAAAACCTTCAGATGTGAAGCATTTGCACATGTAGATTCTAAAAATAGAAGCAAGTTGGATGTAAAATCAAAAAAGTGTATCTTCGTTGGATATGGCATTGATGAATTTGGTTATAGGCTTTGGGATGTTGAAAATCTAAAAATTGTGAGAAGCAAGGATGTTGTATTCAATGAGAAGGTGTTGTACAAAGATCAATTGCAGCAGCATGAGAAGAAAGAAAAGGATTATGTGGTGCTAGATGATACTCCAAATAGTGATGTTCTAGTGGTTCCTCATGATCCGCAATAGCAACAAGAAATACCACAAACGCCAGTGAATGTTATATAATCAACAAGGCCAAGTAGACCTCCTGAAAGATTTTCTCACTCTTTGTATTCTATTTTGTTAACAGATGCTGGTGAACCGGAAGGGTATGATGAAGCTATGCAGGTGGATACAAAGGTTTAATGGGAGATTGCAATGAAAGAAGAAATGGACTCCTTGCTGAAAAATCAGACTTGGGAATTATATAAGTTGCCTGCAAGTAAAAAGGTTTTACCAAACAAATGGGTTTATAGGTGGAAAGAGGAAGATGGAGGTAAGAAAATATTTAAATACAGGTTAGTTGTAAAAGGATTTGCATAGAAAAAGGGTATTGATTTTGCTAAGATTTTTTCTCCAGTTGTTAAGATGACTTTTATTCGTATTGTTTTAAGTATTGTGACTACTGAAGATTTGTATTTGGAATAGCTAGATGTGAAAACTACCTTTCTCCATGGTGATTTGGAGGAGGAGATATATGGAACAACCACAGGGATTTGAGGTCAAAGGTAAGGAGAAATTGGTGTGTAGATTGAAGAAGAGTTTATATGGCTTGAAACAAGCACCTCAACAATGGTATTTGAAATTTGATTATTTCATGGCTAAGCAAGGCTACAACCAGTGTAATTCTGACCATTGTGTTTATTTTAAGAGGTTGGATAATGACAACTACATTATTTTGTTTTTAAATGTTGATGACATGCTTGTAGTAGAGTCTAACATGGATCACATAAGAGAGTTGAAACAATAGTTAGTACAATCATTTGCTATGAATGATTTGGGGGTAGAAAAACAAATCCTTGGTATGAAAATTTCTAGAGATAGGAAAAATAGAAAATTGACTCTATCTTAGACTGATTATGTTGAAAAGGTGTTGCAGAGATTTAATATGGAGAATACAAAAGCTGTCAACACACCTTTGCCTAGTCATTTGAAATTGACTAAGGAGATGTGTCCTAAGACACAAGAGGAGGAAGAAAATATGTCCAAGGTACCATATGCTTCAACTTTAGGAAGTTTAATGTATGCCATGGTATGCACGAGACCGGATATTGTACATGTTGTAGGAGTCGTAAGTAGGTATATGAGTAATCCTGAATTGGAGCATTGGAATGTAGTAAAATGGATTCTTAGATATTTGAGAGGTACATCCACTAAACATTTATGTTTTGGGGGCTCTAATACTAAATTAGTAGGCTATGTTGACTCAGATTTGGCAAGGGATATTGATACCAGACGGAGTACTACAAGTTATGTCTTTACTGTAGGTGGGACAACGGTGAGTTGGATCTCAAGGTTGCAAAAGGTGGTTACTTTATCCACCATGAAGGCAGAGTGTGTAGCTACAATAGAGGCAAGCAAGGAGATGATATGGCTGTAATATTTCATGGAAGAATTAGGCAAACAATAGTCTAATAGTTATTTATTTACAGATAGTCAGAGTGCCATACATCTTGCAAAGAATTCTACCTTGCATTCAAAGACCAAACACATACAACTAAATTATCACTTCATCTGATTGGTGTTGGATGATGGATAGTTACAGTTGCAAAAGATACATATAGATGAAAATCCAACGGATATGTTTATGAAGGTAGTGACAAGAGAGAAGCTGAGCTCTTCTTCAGCTTCGGTTGGTCTTCAAGACTGAAAACAATAAAATCAGAATAGCAGGGTCCAAGGTGTTTATTTCTAGTGGGAGCTACAGGGTTAGTAGTGTTATGATCAGTCTCCAAGTGGGAGATTGCTGTTATATGAAGCCTAATCAGACTTGGAGGTTAAATTCTCCCCACTTTTATTGGTGTGGTTTCTCCCCAAATTATTTAACGGGGGTTTGGGGGTAGCGCCCCCAAGACGGGGTCTAGGGACAACGCCCCTGGCCCGCTCCCTATCGCAATACAGGGCGAGGTCAAGGGGCAGCACCCTTGAAACCTCAAATGACTTTTATTATTTTATAAAGGTGTCGAGAGTTACTTTTTCTATTGGCTAACATAAAAAAACCCTATTTTGTAACCGCCATAAGTCTTGATAAAAACGTTCTACTACACATTTTTTCTGACTGGCTGTGCATTTATACCAACTAGCTGCACTTGCATCATCTGTTACTACACATCTGCAAATTACTAGTACTGTGCATCTGTATCGACTTTCCGCGCATTCACCAGTTTCTCTTGCGCATCTATTCCTGCGCATGCGTGATAGTGAGCACTTCCACATTCTTTGAGAGGAAAATTTTACCACTTATGGATACCCATTTTAGCCTAGTTCCAAGTTCTGAGATCAAGTCTTACCTTGTAGTCACTTTTCCATCCATTTCACGTCAAAGTTTCTCTCTTGTTAATCATCTCATCTACCTTCTATCAGGTCTCCCTAGTGCAAAGTCAAAGTATCCTATATCAGATTAGCGCAAGACCTTTTTTTCTATCATTTCAGATTCAAGTAACACTAGTAAGTCATAAAGCTTCGCTAGTGGTCTTGGTGCATGACTAGTCCCTACATAGTAAGACAGGTATCAAGTATCAACAGTCTTACTTGGAATCATTGATCGAAAGAGTCCCTTGTCCAAATCTTGTCACAAGTATCCCATTCTCAATAGTCTCCATTAGCATCTTACCAAAATCTCTAGTTTCACCCCAACTCTTCCTACGTCACCTTGCATGGTTTTAACTAGGTCTCAATACAAAAGACAGCTTGAAATGGACGGATCATCCAATCACATTTTCACCCCTCACGATAGTGATGAGGAAATCTCTCATGAAGAATATCAAGGACACCTCCAAGATCAGAAATTCCAACGCTTACTAGAAAAGGTACTCCATGAGGATCCTCACAAGTACTTTATTCATCTCGTGAATCTAGGACTTAAGCTCCCCACTGACTTCAGTCTTAGCAAACTAAAAGAGACCCTAGAGGATAATCATGAACACCACACTAGTGAAGATAAAGGAAAGAAAATTGCGGATCCTAATGTGACCATGGAAGAAATGAGGAAACAAATTGAGGGTCTAACACAACAAATGATAGATCGCAAGATGGGTACAAACACTAAAACTTACTCCTTGGAAGATATTGCACCGTACCCTTTTGACAAAAGTTTGAACATGGTACCCGTCCCCTTTCGGTTTGAAGTTCCTAAGTTTTACAAGTACAAAGGGAAAGGGGACCCAAGAGATCACATTAGGGAATTTAGCATTGCATGCATGGAAGTAGCTCATAATGAGACTTTCTTAATGAGACTATTCCCTAGATCTCTAGGTAGCCAAGCCATGGAGTGCTTCTCAAGACTCCCACTGGGTATCAAAACTTTTGATGAGTTAGTCAACAAATTCATCACACACTTCTCATACAATATTGAACACGAAGTCTCCATGCTTGATCTATGCAATACCAAGAAAAAGAGTGGCAAATCATTCGCCTCCTTCCTACAAAGGTGGAGACAACTAGTGAGAAAATGCTCATACGATGTACCTGAGAAGCAATTGATGGAGATGTTTGTCCACAACCTCAACACTGATCTAAGCTACCAAATCCAAATTCAATGCCCTGCATCATTTTCAAAAGTCATTGAAATGGGATTATTCATTGAAAAAGCTATGATCGCCAAAGGGAAAATCAAGTTGTACAAGGACACACCTAACTCCAATTATACTATGGACAAGTCAAAGTTTTGGACTAAGAATCAAAATGTCGTCAATGATGGAGTAGTTGATACCAAGGTCGCAGCTCCCAAACAACAACCAATATTCACTCTCAAAGGAGAGGCAAGCAATGCAACTCCCAACAAAGCATCCTCTCGAGAGGCAAGACCATGGTACAACTCAAATCCTAGATGAAAGTTCACACCACTAGGTAAGTCCCAAGAATCTACATTAAGGAAGCTCTTGGCCAACAATGAGATCACTCTATCGCCTACTAGTGATTATGAACCTCAAATAAAACCTCACTATTGGAAAGACACCGACTTTTGTGAGTATCATAGAGGAACAGGTCATACAACCAATAATTGTATTCATCTCAAATATGTTATTCAAGACATACTTGATCAAAATCAAGGAGGTGCTCAACAACGTACTTCTAATGAAACACATGTGGCATACAAAGATCTGCTTCTCAATCACGATAGGCTGTACAACAACAACAACAACTGCAATAGGCAAAATTAGAATAATGGGAATAATAATGCTAACTATGCAAGTGTGCCATTCAACTACACTATCAATTGCATATCAGAGCACATCCCACAAATTAGTGTGGTTACATCTAACCAACAATCAAGACCCAAAAAAACTGATTGTAGCATCATCACTTGTAGTGGTATGGTCACGTTGAATACCCTTCCTCCAAGGTCATCACCTTCTTAGTCTAACTCCCATCAGTATAGTGTCATAAACCAACTACAAAAGACTCTTGCCCACATTTCTATCTTAGAGTTGTTGCGTCTATCTCCTTCCCACAAGGAGATTCTTGATAAAGCCTTAGTGGAAACAATAGTACCCATGAACTTGACCCAAGAGAAGTTTCAAGCCATGGTAGGAAATCTGACCTCCTCAAGCACCATATCATTTACTGAACAAGATGACTTCTCAGTGTCTCAGCCTCATAACACCCCCTTGCATATCGTCCCCTTCATCCATAAACACTGTATCAAGAGGGTTCTCATTGATGGAGGAGCCAGTTTAAATATTTACACGCTTAAGCTAGTCCTTACATTGGGATTCTCTAAAAATGTGGTAAATCCAAGGAAAAAGATTACCATTAAAGGTTATGATGAAGAGGAAAGAACTACCAAAGGAACAGTGGTGTTACTAATACAAGTGGGACCAGTGATAAAGGACGTTGTGTGCCAAGTCCTAGATAGGGAGCTAGCCTATAATATTCTCCTAGGTAGACCATGGATTTATGCCATGAAAGTTGTGCCTTCTACCTATCACCAATGCATAAAGTTCCCTCATAACGAAAAACAAGTCATCATCCAAGGTGACCCAGACCCCTTTCAGGATTACAACTCTGTCCTCTCAAAACTTGATTGCATCATACCCAACAATAGAGCATCTACATCCCCTACCCCATAGCATGATTCTACCTTTGAAGCTTCCTCATCCAAGCCTAAAGAGCAAAAAATTACTATCAAAGAAACAAGAGTAGGGGAGTACTCCATCGAGTACAGCCTCAACTTGGCCAAAATGCCTTTATCTCCTAGATCCTTTGGGTGACCCAAGAATTTTCCAAAGCCATCTACTCCTCCCACAGCTCCATTTGTAAAATGGGGGATCCTATCAGATGAAATAGAGGAAAGAGATATCTTACAATGGCTCTATATAGAAAAAGAAGAGAACATACAACAAGAACCACCTAAACTCCCAACAGAAATCTATGGGCGAGGTGAGTCTATCCTACATAGAATGGGTTATGAAGGACAAGGCCCCATTGGCCTAAGAAAGGAAGGAATCATAGAACCCATTCAACCTTCTTCGTCATCATTAGCTAGAACTACAAAAGGTCTAGGCTACAAGGATAAGGGAAAAGCAAAAGCAAATGCTTGTCTTGTAGAAATGATCCATAACCTTCAAGAGGACAATGACACAGATTCCAATGAATATGAGTGGGATGAGCTGACAGAGCACTCCTATGATGATAAAGAAGTTGACACCATTCAAACTTATAGCGCCTACCATGAAGGACAAATGCTAACGTATAGACCATTAGAGTGTGATTCGCCAATTCTTGAGAATACAACTTTCGAGGAAGGTTCAAGTTCTATTGCAATAAACAATTTGGAGGAAAGTACCATCCCAAACACTCTCCCTACCAATACTCCTAGCATATCCATTCAAACTATCAACGAATCAGATCTATCCTCTGACTCCCTCCCCCTTGTGCATCCTGAACTTATCAACTAGGATCTATAAAGGAACTTCACAACTAGACATGTTCCAAAATGATGATGCCTACATTAACTATATGGAACTTAGGGACCACCTACCTAAAGGAGATCATAAAGTTGGCTTCGCCATTGAACTCAATACCATAGCTTATTTTAGAGAGGGTGCCAAGCCTTCCAGTGGCAAAAATATCAAAATAAAAACTAGATCTGATGGTGAAAACCGCTCTGCGATAGTATCAGATCCCAAAATAGTGAAAAGAAAGGATGCATCCGATGGTGAAAACCCAACCATGGCACCTGATGATGGAAGGCTTGACACTCTCCCCGATGACATGCACTAGGAGAAGTCTTAGATTGTTGTGGAACCCACAGAACTTGTTAACATTGGAACGAAGGAGCAGCCTGAGATCATTCACTTTGCTAAGTCTCTAACTCCACCAGAAAAGACTAAGTTTGTACCATTCTTCAAGAAAAAGCAAGTCAACTTTGCTTGGTCATATGCAAATATGCCAGGGTTAGATCCAGATTTGATTCTACATCATCTTCCATTAGATCTAGGAGTGAAACCAGTGAAACAGAAGCTTAGAAAGATGCATCCACACATTGCACTGCTAGTAAAAGAAGAACTCAATAAACTACTGGATGTGGGGTTCATCAGAGAAATAGACTATCCAGAATGGGTCTCCAATATAGTACCAGTATCCAAACTTGATGGTCGAGTCAAACTATGCAATGATTTTAGAGATCTAATCAAAGCTTGTGCAAGGATGATTTTCTATTGCCAAATGTAGATATCATAGTCAACTTAACAGTAGGGCATACCATGTTATCTCCCATGGATGGCTTCTCTGGATACAATCAAATCAAGATAGCCCCTGAAGACCAATATAAGACAGCTTTCACTTGTCTGTGGGGCACTTCCTATTGGAATGTCATGCCATTTTGGCTAAAGAACGTAGGAGCCACATATCAATGTGCTATGACCACTATATTCCATGATATGATGCACGCCACAATGGAGGACTATGTATATGATATCGTTGCAAAGTCACTCACAAGAGAATCACACCTGGATGTGCTAGAGAAGGTCTTTCAGAGACTAGAACAATTCAAGGTTAGGTTGAACCCAAAGAAGTGTGTGTTTGGAGTTACCTCGGGCAAGCTCTTAGGCTTCATTGTATCAGCTAATGGGATCGAAGTGGATCCTACCAAAGTCAAGGCCATCATGGAAATGCTGCCACCTAAGAATATCACTCAACTACAGTCTCTATAGGGCAAGCTACAAGCAATCCGTAGGTTCATATCACAACTGGCAGACAAGTGCCAACCTTTCAGTCATCTCCTACATAAGAACATTCCATTTAGGTGGGATGAGAAATGCAAAGAGGCATTTGGCAAACTAAAGGAATATCTTACTAACCTGCCTATCTTGATGCCTCCTATCCAAGGAAAATTGCTATTACTTTACATATCTTCTATGCCAACAGCTCTTGGGGCCCTCCTAGCACAACAAGATTACAAAAGTAAAGAAAGAGCCATCTACTACATTAGTCGCACATTGGTGGGCTATGAATTGCAATACTCTCAAATAGAAAGATCATGTCTTGCTATAGTTTTTGCTTCCCAAAAATTATGACATTACATGGTAGCACATCTAGTCAAATTTATTGCAAAGATGGATCCACTGAAATACCTACTAAGAAAAACAACTCTAACAGGTCACCTAGCCAAGTGGGTAATGCTCCTAAGTGAATATGACAGAGTATGTAGACAGAAAAGCTATCAAGGGGAAAATCATTGCTGATCAGTTAGTAGATGCACCATTACAAGATACCACACCAATGCAATTTGAGTTCCCAGATGAATCTTTATTCAATATCACAACACATTACTGGAAGCTCTACTTTGATGGGTCCTACACAAACCATGGATTGAGGGCAAGAATCTTGTTTGTAACTCCTCATGGCAACACCATACTGAAGTCTTATCATCTGTTATTCCCATGCACCAACAACATAGCAGAGTATGAGGCCTTAGTCATTGGTCTCAAAATGGCAACAGAATGGAAAATCAAAAAGCTACATGTCTATGGTGATTCTCAACTAGTAATCAATCAGGTCAATGACGACTACCAAACCAAAGATGAGAAGCTTGTCCCATACAAACGGATGGTCGATGACTTTAAAGAGTACTTTGTGATCATCTCTTTTGAGCAGATACCTCACATTGAAAACAAAGCAGTAGATTCCATGGCAACCATTGCCTCGCTCCTCAAGATCCTAGAGCATGAGTCACAGTACAAGTTTTGGTTGAGTTAATTCAACAACCAGCTTATGATCTTCTTGAAACCCATTCCATATGCCTATTAGTCAGATCTTATTCACCTTAGTATGGTAAGGTTTACACTTACCTCAAGGACAATACCCTCCCACCTGACTTGTCTTCAAACCAACGTCAAACCTTTATACGCCAATCCTCTCGTTATACCATTATTGCCAACACCCTATACTGATGTGGTCTGGATGGTACTTTACTTTGTTGTTTAGAGTGAGAAGAATCTCAAATCGCCTTACAAGACGTGCACAAAGGAATTTGCAGAACACACTCTAGTGGCCCTTCATTAGCTAAGAAACTCATGCATTTGGGTTATTATTGGCTAAACATGGAGACAAATTCGTATCAGTTTGTGAAAAAGTGTAGGTAGTGCCAGATACATGGAAACCTGATACATGCACCAGCTCAAGAGCTAAGACCTTTAATGACACCTTGGCCCTTTTGTCAATGGGGACTCGACCTTGTGGGCAAAATCCATCCTCCCTCTTCCAATGGCCACAAATTCATAATAACCACCACTTAGTACTTCACCAAGTGGATTGAAGCCATCCCCCTCACCACCAGCATAGGTAAATAGATTTCCTCATTCATCCTTAATTACCTCATCTATAGATACAGAATTCCTTCATCCATTATCACGGATAATGGAAGACCTTTCAAAAACTAGGATGTACAAGTGCTCTGTGACCAATTCAAAATCCAACACCATTTCTCCACACCCTACTACCCCCAAGGTAACGGCCAAGAAGAAGCATCCAACAAGACCATCTTGAAACTCCTCAAGAAGATGGTCAATGATGCTGGTCATGATTGGCACATCCAACTTAATCCCGCTCTGTGGGTGTATCGAACTAGTATACGCACTCCCATAGGTGCTACCCCTTACGCCCTTGTCTATGGATCAGAAGCTATCCTGCCCATCGAGGTCGAGTTACCATCTCTTAGGGTGTCGTTAAAAGGTCTCATAACTGATGAAGAGTATAGAGTTTCCAGATTACAAGAGTTAGAGCTACTAGAAGAAAGGAGACAGAAAGCCTTCAATCATCTCAAGGCATATCAACAAATGATGTCACGAAGCTACAACCACAGAGTCCGCCCAAGAGTCTTTAAAGTTGGAGATCTAGTACTTAAAGAAAACCCTCGCAATCAATAGGATCAGGAAAAGAAAGGCAAGTTCAAACTCAACTGGCTTGGGCCTTATGTGATCATGGCTACCTATGGATCAGGGGCATATCAGTTGGAAACATCAGAAGGTGAGCTATTTGATGACCCAATCAACAGTATGCATCTTTTCTAGTTCTATACCTAAGGGAACCCCAATGTAAGGGGGGCATAAAATACAAAAAAATCAAAAAATCAAAAAAATAGAATAAAACCAAAAAATCAGAAAAATAAAATTAAGTAGTATCATGTGTACTTCTAGCTTTCGTGCAAATAAAAGCAAGTGGTGAAAACCTGGTAAACATGAGTTACTTGTGATAAACCACTTCCTCCATCTTTGGGAAACCAATCACTTTGTGTCCATTCTTCCTTCAAAAGCGTGTCCCATCCGATCCATATCTGTTCCATAATAAAATCCTAATGGTAACCTATCATGGCTTGATACTATATCTCTTTTGTTGCCTTGTCAACCAAGGTTTTTATCCAGTATCCTATCTACAGTGTCAGCCTAGCATAGCGTCTATCATCAGTGTCCACATGGTCAAAGTCCATGAACTACATTACCTCTGTGTTGTCACGTAGGCAAGGCCATTTTCAATGTGCCCTCGAGGCTTCCCTATCCGTCCCGTATCTTGTCGTCTATCATCTAGTCCATCCATGGTCTAGGTCCATGAACTACGTTGCCTCTACATTGTCACGTAGGCAAGGCCATTTATTCAAATGTCCCCACGAGGCTCCACTGTCCCATCCATCACATGTCTAGTCGTTCTATCTATTTGAGTCTGCATCACTTTCTATCACCTAGGTCTTAGGTCCATTAGGGTTTACCTCGAACTCGCTGCCTCTATGCAATCACGTAGGCAAGGCCATTTAACAATGAGCCCTCGAGGCACTAGGTCAGTCCCTTAGGGTCCATCTCACCAATAAGGATTGTGGAACCTTTCACAAAGGCAAGAAAGTGCAAACAAAACCTAGTTTTTCAAGAAGAAATCCTGATACAAGACCTCAACCTATCCAAAGCAAAGCAAGTAGGTACCTAAGGCACTCTAAATGATTTTACCTGAATTATGGCAAGAAACAAACACATCTAAATGCAAAAATGTTTTGTGGTTGGAATCATGGTTAAGTTACGGTGTCTTGATTTATGTTATCATGTCTTTTTATGCTACTTGAGGATGCCAAAAGCTAGAGATGCTATGATGGGGGCATGATTATTTTCTTTGTGGATTAAACTCTAGTAATATGACACCTTGTCTAACGACATGATCAGAAAAAGATCATCAAGGACATCAATGGTTTAAACATGAAAGGGGGCAATCCTTGTCTATTGATACACAAGAAATACTCAGGTCATCTTGGTTCAGTTATACCTAGATGCTTGTATTAGCTTGCTATATCAAAATCCATGTAAGCAATACTCAGGTCATCTCGGTTCAGTTATACCTAGATGCTTGTATTAACTTACAACATTTAGAAAAAGTACCAAAAAAAATCACCCAATGATGAAATAAGCACTTCAAAATACTTGCACCATCAAGATGCCAAAAGCAAAGCACCATTCTCATCCATCATACATCTATAAAAGCATCCATACCCCATGCAATAAAATTTCTATGCAAAGTATCAATACAAATAAAAGCGTGTGAGTCTTTCTATCGAGTCATTCTTCAATCAATCCTCCGTCTGTCATTGTGTCATCTCTATGTTGATAGAGTACATTTGGACAAAGCAAAAACATAACATAAGTTGCATATCATATCACATGAGATAGTAATTTACATGATTAAATCAAATTGCATACATAATAATTGCATTAGGCCATCCACATACATTTTTGCATCATAACATAGTGTCAAAAGTAGAAAAATTTAAAAAAAAAAAAAAAAAAAAAAAACACAAAAAAAAAACATAGACAAAGGCTTTTAGAGCATCATAAATCTGCATCATCATGTAGCTAGCATAACACATTCTTACACATCACATAGCATCAAGTAAAAATCTAAGTTTGCATTAGATAAACATCACATAGCATCAAGTAAACATCTAAGTCTGCATTAGATAAACATCACATAGCATCAAGTAAATATCTAAGTCTACATCATACAAACATATGCATCACATCATACAATAGAATGCATCCATAACACATAACATACATGACTGCATATAGAGATAATAATATAGCTGCATCATCATACAGATATCAAAAGCATGTCCAAATGTACAAGTATCAAAAGGTCCACCTCTGAGTCAATGTCATATACAGTGTATACATCTCAAGGATAATGATACATGTCTCAAAATACAAAAGTGATACATATACGTGTCTGGCTATCTGAGCCATCAAAAAGTATGTACATGGGAACCAAAATCTATCCAAGTGTCACATAACTCTGCTACTATGAACCTCTACTCCCAGTACTATCCTCTGCGTCCCCTCCTCTGCTAGACCCAAACTATTGTGGGCCCATCACAGAGGCTCTTGACCACGATCCACCTACTCTCTACGAAGCCATGGATTGACTCCTGTAGCTCGGTGCCCTCTGATCTACTACAACAGCACCATGGTATAATCCCTGATAGTACTACATCTGAGCCTACGCTTTGGCAAGCTCACCCTGTACCTGCGCTAACTGCCCCTGCACTTGTGCCAACTGTGCCTAAGCCTAGGCAAGCTATGCCTGTGCCTGCTGCACCTGTCCAACTAGAAAGGTGTTGGTGCCATTTGTCCCAAGGGCTGCCACTATTGTGTCTCTCTCTACTTGGATGGCTCGTATCCTCACCTCCACCATATCTCACTCTCTAGTGAGCCCCAACATAACGCTTGCATCTAACTCTCGTAAGGCCTCAACCATCCTGAGTTGTGCCCTCAATTACCTGACCTATCCTCACAATGTAGCTATGGCCCTCTCCTATACATCTAGCTACACTAGATCATGTGGTGCCTCTCCCTATCCCTGTACCTACTGCTGGGGCACCTGCTATTATACCACCTACCATGGTGGTGGTACCTACACCTACTGCATAACCTATGGCTGAGCTATCTGTTGTGCATGGGAGGATCCCTCCCCAGATCTCTTCCTCTGCCTAGGTCTGCCTCCATCTCCTCCTCTGCCACCATCTCCTCCTCCATCTCCTCCTCTGCCACCTCCTCCTCCACCTCCATCTCCTCATCCTCCTCTCCTCCTCTGCTTCCTCCTCCTCCCAGCCCTGCCCTCATCATCTGAATATGCCTCGTATATGTGAGGAACCAACTCTCCGCACCCTGAGTACCTCAGAAAAGGGTGAGCAGTGAACCACTCCTCATAATCCAGAGTCATCCCTACATCTACTATCTCTCTCCTCATAGGCCATGCAATATAGGGAATCTGTTGAAACTCTGTCAGTGCCTCCTCGTAAGATGCCACTGGTCCCCATCTAAACCTCTCTACATGGGTACATCCAAACAGTGCCTATCCCTACGGTTGCCCCTGTCTCCTTCCAAACTGTCTCTGCACTCTACTGACAATCTATCTCTCTAGGATGAACCACATCCTGCCTATGAGCCACTGAGTCTGATAGCAGTATGGCAGTTCATCATCCTCATCATCCCAAGACTCATAGTCTAGATATGGTCGCCAGATGAATACATCTACCCCATCCAGTGTGTGCCTAGAAAACTCTAGCTTCCCTAGCCTATGTTGGAAAATCACTCTTGCATATCCATAGCTATAGGGCTCTCCCCTCTGTCTCAAAAACACACATATCGGTCTAGTAATGGCGATATGCTCCCACAACCAAAACTGTAACAGCGAGACACCTACTGATAGACTAGTACCCCTATGGTATACCACCTAATGCATATCATGGTATAGGTGTGCCAAAACACAGACACCCCATGCATAACAGGTGCCCTCTGTGATCATCCTCTCCATAATCCGTCCCCATCCAATTGGGAACTCGTGCGATCTCCTATCGAGGCATACAACACCCCCAATCAATCATGCAACTATCCCAGGGAAGTAGTCATAGTAATCATGTATGTCCTGCCATGAGATAACTTGATAGTCCAGCTCAGGGTCATCAAATACCCGCCTACACTCCGTGAGTCCTGCATCCCGTTGTGGATCATACTCCATGAGCTCTCCCTGAATCAGCAAGTGTAATATCCTGTAAACATCCTCTAGCGTCACTGTCATCTCACCAGTCGGGAAGTGAAAAGTCCCATCCTCGCTATGGAATCTCTCCACTACAGCAGTCAATAAACCAAGGTTCGCATGAACCTCAGGCATGAAGCAAACGTAATCCAATCCCATAGCGTCGAGTGCCTCTCGGTCTATCTCTGTTAGCATGTAATGCTACAACATCGGTAGGGGAAACTGTTCCCTCGACATCAGTGTATCTTGAATGTCCTCCTACAAAACACACAAGGTAAGGCGTCAACCTAAAGCTGCAAGTATCATGCTCAACATATCTATAGAATCATATCAACTAACTTAGCACATCTAATTGATCAAAACAACACACTACATCTCTTGACTAGATTCCTGCAATCTCGGAGATAGCTTATCGATTGACGAATCAAATAGGATGCCAATTGAGTCAATTTTGTTAAGTAAACTGACTATCTATATCATATGCACTGAGGTAGAAGGTAAATGCACCATTTCTCAGTAAATGCACCACTTCTAGCAAATGCGCAGCAGTATTTCTTAAATGCACCGAACCATATCATGTGTTGTTTCATACCGTGTATGCGCAGCCCAAAATGCATGCACTGACTCATAGCTTATATGCACAATTTCTTTATGCATGTGTTATTCTTTATCATGCATGCACAGTTATCATGAATGTGTAGTTCTATATCATGCATGCGCCGCATCGAGATGGATGCATAGTTTCTCATGTCAGATGTGCTGAACTGCGATCCTATGCTTTTGTTTTGCCTAATTTTGCCTAGCATTTATTGCACCCAAAATTTCCCTAGGTAAATTTTTTTGAGATACATACTGGTGGTCCTACCTCAGCTGACCGGTCGAACTATCGGACTCACTCAAAGCGGTGCTCCTCACACAGAATATCCATCCTAGTGCTGACTGCTCTATGCTCTATGCTCTCCTAAGCTCTCAAGGACAATATAACAAAAGCCAAGTGTACAAGTGACTTGTCTTGTGAACCCAGCTCC
Source organism: Cunninghamia lanceolata (assembly GCA_027924645.1). NCBI lineage: Eukaryota > Viridiplantae > Streptophyta > Pinopsida > Cupressales > Cupressaceae > Cunninghamia > Cunninghamia lanceolata. The sequence goes on along the minus strand of BSBN01000554.1, from coordinate 1,943,675 downwards.
TATATATAGCATGCAAACCCTAAACTGACTATGTGGTGACTATGACTACTTTCCGCACCTGTTTCTCCCTATTTCTTCCCGTTTCTCTTAAACACATCCTGTTTTCTTCAATCCTAACCTAGTTTTTCCTTCTTTATCGTGAGATTGTCCATCTCACGTCCTTTTGCCTTCTTCCCGTCCAATCTCCCGAGGGGGCATCCTATCATCATAACCTATACCAGGGGCAAATTGGGACATGTATCATTATCAGAAAAATTCGTATTCCTTGAAGCAACGTCGTAAACTACATTGCATCAAAGAGGGGCAAAATGTATACGCCTAAAAATGACACGACTCGGTCTAAATAAATATTCTTAATATTTATTTCATTCTAATTCTTCTATCAATAAATAAATAAACAAATTTATTTATTCGATTCACATTCCTCTAAGTTAATTAAATATCAAAATATTTAATTACCTCTTCTAAAGTCAAAATTAAATAAAATCCTTTACTTAATTAAATTCTTCCAAACAATTAAATAATTCTCAATTATTTAATTAAATCAAATCAAATTTATTTAAATCCTCTCAATCTCTAAAAATAAAATATAATCAAATATTTTATTTATTCTTCCAAAGCATGCACAACAATTAAATAAATTTATTTATTTAATTTACTTTCTTATCCTCTAAATTCTTTAAATATCTTTCAAATCTTCTAAAAATAAGTCTTATTCTTCTTGCACACAAAATTAAATAATTTATTATTTAATTTCTCTCAAATCATGCAAAAACAAATCACAAGTTGAGTTAACGAACTCAATCAACCTTGTTTTTATCAATATCTCTTAAATTAGAAAAAAACTTTCTAATTTATGAAAAGCATATCTTCTCTTTAGAAAGAAAGTAGTTAACTCAAATAAAATAGCTTTTGTGACACTTGTCTTCTTTCTATTCGTGCACATTCCTCAACCGTTCTCAAACTGTTGATCTTCTTTCTCGTGAGTCTATAAGTAAAACCCTATTCCTTTGTTTCATTCATCCAAGCTTTCAGTATTGTTACTCTCCAGGAATTATAGTGCGCCTTTGGCACCAATTCCTTCATTGCTTGTGATCACACTCATTATCATTTTTGTAAAGCTCATCTTCATGGCAAAACTATCATAACCATTCCCATTTGACATCTTGGAATCATAGCAAGGAAGTGCACCTTCTGAGGGCCATATTCATTAGACAAGATCATTTGTGATAGGCGATCAATGGAAGCTAAGAATTAAAGGAGGTTTGCTTTGTATTGTCCTTTGTTTGATTGACCTTCTTTGTTCTGTATTTCATTGAGTTTTGGGTATCATTCATATTGATATATTGATTATTCATGTTTAGATCCAATTTTCCCTTAACAACCTTTACTTTTTGTAATGCCTTGAGAATTCGTTGTTCCCAAGTATAGCAGTATTTTTGTGATTGTACATTTTTTCAATTTTAGGACATCTTGTCATAAATTTGTAGAGGTAGCTTGTTTATACAAACAATATTCCTTTGTTTTGGGTGTTGACATGAGATATCTTGAATTTGTTTTTCCTCTTCTTCACATTGCTAAAATCTTTGGTCAATTTTTTGTAATCTTGGATTTTTTGGGAGGAGAAATATTATACTAGAAATAGTAGTAAACAATTAAAGATAATTCATATTTGCTTCTCACTAGTAAAAGCATTCTTATTGTTCTAATTGTTAATATTATACAAGAAATGTTCAGTAGAAAACAATTCAAGATAATTCACATTTCCTTCTCACTATTAAAAGAGTTCTTATTGTTCCAATCCTTTCTCCCAACTGTTCTCAACTTCCTTCAATTTTTTATGTTCTTGTGTAGTTTTCTTCCCCAAAACCTCTCAAGAATTATGCATTTCACTTTTTGGTATTATGAAAGTTAATATATATTTTGTTGTGTTGTTATATGGAGCCTAATCAGACTCAGAGGTTAAATTCTCCCTACTTTTATCAATGTAGTTTCCCCTCAAATTATTTAACAGGGGTTTGGGGGCAGTGCCCCCAAGATGAGGTCAAGGAGCAATGCCCCTTGCGGGGTCAGGGGCAGCACCCTTGGCGCGCTCCCTATCACGATACAGGGCAGGGTCAAGGGATAGCGCCCTTGAAACCTCAAACAACTTTTATTATTTTATAAAGGCGTTGGGAGTTCTTTTTCTATTGGCCGACATTGAAAAACCTTATTTTGTAACTGACATAAGTCTTGATAAAAATGGCTAAGGGTTAGTGTTTCTGTTGATATTGTATTGTAGCATTTGCAGCGGTATTAAGTTGCAAGGATTGCTAGTTGTAATCAATTTGATTTACTGGATAATAATATTGGACTCTCTATTGGTGGATGTAGCCTGAGTTTGGGTGAACCATGTTAAAAATTGTCTCTCATTGTTACTATTTCTGTGTATTTTTCATTCCTCTGTTTAATCTTTATTTGTATTTAATTGATATCTTCTGCATGCAATTCCTAACAAGTGGTATCCAAGTGAGGTTGTGTTCGATTATCATCTACAGGAAGGTCTCATGGTTGAGTGGAAGTCTCGTGGTTAAGTGGGAACAATGGCAGACGAGGGTAGATTGAAGGTAGATAAATTCAATGGGAAGAACTATCAGTTATGGAAGATGCAGATGGAGGATTATCTCTATCAGAAGGATTTATGGAGGCCGTTGGAAGGAATAGCCAAGAAATCAGCAATAATGACTGATGAGGATTGGAAACTTTTGGATAGAAAGGCACTGGGAACCATTCAGTTGTGCCTGACACTATCTATGGCATTCAATATAACAGAAGCAAAGACAACAAATGAACTGATGAAATCTTTCGCTAAATTGTATGAAAAACCCTCAGCCTTAAATAAGGTATTTCTTATGAAGCATTTGTTTAATCCTAAAATGATTGAAGGTGGATCTGTGATGATCATTTAAATGAATTTAATATGATTACCAATCAGTCAACTTCTATAAAAGTGAAATTTGATGAACAGGTGAGGGCTCTCTTGGTTTTATGTTCCTTGCTAGAAAGTTGGAATAGCTTGGTAATGGTTGTGAGTAACTCTGTCTCTGATTCAAATACTTTGAAATTTGATGATGTTGTTGGTGTTATCCTTAGCGAGGAAATGTGATGGAAAAGCTCAGGAGGGTCCACATCAGGTAGTGTTTTGAATGCAGAAAGCAGGGGCAGATCAAAGGAGAGAGGAAAAGGTTTTGGAGGTCATGGGAAGTCACGAGGAAAATCAAAGGACAAGAGGTCCCAATCCAGAGGACAGAAGGATTGTTGGCACTGTGAGAAACTAGGTCATCTAAAGAAAGATTGTTGGTCTCGGAAGAATAAAGGAGACAAACAAGAAGGCAATAAGGAGGCAAATGTGGTAAGTAATAAATTTGAAGATGATGCTTTGATTCTTTCCATAGATAATGCTGATGATTCATGGGTTTTAGATTCAGGGACCTCATTTCATGCTATGCCCTATAGAAGTTATTTTTTTGATTATGTCCAAGGGGATTTTGGGCTGGTTTATTTGGGAGATAATGAACCCTGTCAGATTGTTGGAAAGGGAAGAATCAAGATTAAGTTGTACAATGGGAATCATTGGCTACTACAAGAGGTAAGGCATGTTCCAAGGCTAAGTAGGAATTTAATTTCAGCAGGGTAGCTAGGTGATGAGCATTGCATAGTTACTTTTAATGATAAAAATTGGATGGTTTCAAGAGGTGCCGTAATAGTAGAAAAAGGTGTGAAAGTAGGCACCTTATATCTTTGTACATGTCATATTGTTCCTTCTACTTTAGTTATTACAAAGAAAAAACAAACAGGTTCAGGAGCAGTTATTGCGGGTTCACAGGAAGAGACTAAAATAGTTGTTGCAGGTTCTGAGACAACACTATGGCATAACAGACTTGGGCATATGAGTGAAAAAGGTATGAAGGTACTTCATTCTAAGAAAGTTTTACCAGGTTTGAAATATATTAATATGGATTTCTGTGAAAGTTGTGTGTATGGAAAACAAAAGAGAGTTAGGTTTCTCAAGGATGGGAAGCAAAAGAAAGATGAAAAGTTGGAGCTTGTGCATACAAATGTATGGGGACCGACTGAGGTATCTTCTCTCGGTGGCTCTCAGTATTATGTTATATTCATAGATGATGCAACTAGGAAGGTTTGGATTTATTTCTTTATACAAGAATCTAATGTATTTGAAACATTTAAGAAATGGAGAAGCTTGGTTGAGAATGAGACAGGTAAAAAATTAAAATGTCTCAGATCTGATAATGGTGGTAAGTATTGCAGCAAAGAATTTGACCATTATTGTTCCTTTAATGGAATTTGTAGGCAGAAAATAGTTCCAAGAACTCCACAAGAAAATGGAGTGGCTGAGCACATGAATAGGACAATAATGGAGCATGCAAGGAGCATGAGATTGCATGTTGGGCTACCTTTAAACATGTGGGTGGAGGTTGTCAATACTATTGTATATTTAATTAATAGAGGTCTTTCAGTTTCTTTGGAGTATGGTATTCCAGAGGAAGCATGGATAGATAAGAAGGTGAGTTATTCTTTTCTCAAAACCTTTAGATGTGAAGCATTTGCACATGTAGATTCTAAAAATAGAACCATGCTGGATGCAAAATAAAAAAAGTGTATCTTTGTTGGATATGGCATTGATGAATTTGGTTATAGGCTTTGGGATGTTGAAAATCTAAAAATTGTGAGAAGCAAGGATGTTGTATTCAATGAGAAGGTGTTGTACAAAGATCAGTTGCAGTAGCATGAGAAGAAAGAAAAGGATTATGTGGTGCTAGATGATACTCCAAATAGTGATGTTCCAGTGGTTCCTCATGCTTTGCAATAGCAATAAGAAACCACAAACTCTAGTGAAAGTTAGACAATCAACAAGGCCAAGTAGACCTGAAAGATTTTCTCCCTTTTTGTATTCTATTTGTTAATAGATGCTGGTGAACCAGAAGGGTATGATGAAGCTATGCATGTGGATACAAAGATTCAATGGGAGATTGCAATAAAAGAAGAAATGGACTCCTTGCTGAAAAATCAGACTTGGGAATTACATAAATTGCCTACAAGTAAAAAGGCTTTACCAAACAAATGGGTTTATAGGTGGAAAGAGGAAGATGCAGCTAAGAAAATATTTAAATATAGGTTAGTTGTAAAAGGATTTGCACAGAAAAAGGGTATTGATTTTGCTAAGATTTTTTCTCCAATTGTTAAGATAACTTTTATTCGTAGTGTTTTAAGTATTGTGACTACTGAAGATTTACATTTGGAACAACTAGATGTGAAAACTGCCTTTCTCCATGGTGATTTGGAGGAGGAGATATATATGGAACAACCATAGGTATTTAAGGTCAAAGGTAAGGAGAAATTGGTGTGCAGATTGAAGAAGAGTTTATATGGCTTGAAACAAGCACCTCGACAATGGTATTTGAAATTTGATAGTTTCATGGCTGAGCATGGCTACAGCCGGTGTAATTCTGACCGTTGTGTTTATTTTAAGAGGTTGGATAATGACAACTACATTATTTTATGTTTATATGTTGATGAAATGCTTGTAGCAGAGTCTAACATGGATCACATAAGAGAGTTAAAACAACAGTTAGCACAATCATTTGCTATGAAGGATTTGGGGGCAGGAAAACAAATCCTTGGTATGAAAATTTCCAGAGATAGGAAGAACAGAAAATTGACTCTTAGGCTGATTATGTTGAAAAGGTGTTGCGGAGATTTCATATGGAGAATGCAAAAGATGTCAACACACCTTTGCCTAGTCATTTGAAATTGACTAAGGAGATGTGTCTTAAGACACAAGAGGAGGAAGAAAATATGTCCCAGGTACCATATGCTTCAACTATATGAAGTTTAATGTACACCATGGTATGGACGAGACCGGATATTGCACATGTTGTAGGAGTCGTAAGAAGGTATATGAGTAATCCTGAATTAGAGCATTGGAATGCGATAAAATGGATTCTTAGATATTTGAGAGGTACATCCACTAAACATTTATGTTTTGGGGGCTCTAATACTAAATTAGTAGGCTATGTGTACTCAGATTTGGTAGGGGATATTGATACCAGATGGAGTCCTACAGGTTATGTCTTTACTGTAGGTGGGACAGCGATGAGTTGGATCTCAAGGTTGCAAAAGGTGGTTGCTTTATCCACCACGGAGGCAGAGTGTGTAGCTACAACAGAGGCAAGCAAGGAGATGATATGGCTGTAATATTTCATGGAAGAATTGGGCAAACAACAGGCTAATAATTATTTATTTATAGACAGTCAGAGTGTCATACATCTTACAAAGAATTCTACCTTGCATTCAAAGACCAAACACATATAGCTAAGGTATCACTTCATCCGATTAGTGTTGGATGATGGATAGTTACAGTTGTAAAAGATACATACAAATGAAAATCCAGCAGATATGTTTATGAAGGTAGTGACAAGAGAGAAGCTGAGCTCCTCTTCAACTTCAGTTGGTCTTCAAGATTGAAAACAATAAAATCAGAATAACAGGGTCTAGGGTGTTTATTTCTAGTTGAAGCTACAGGGTTAGCAGTGTTATGATCAGTCTCCAAGTGGGAGATGATATGGTGTGGAGTCTAATCAGTCTCCAAGTGGGAGATTGTTGTTATATGGAGCCTAATCAGACTTGGAGGTTAAATTCTCCCCACTTTTATTGGTGTGATTTCCCCCCAAATTATTTAACGGGGCCTTGGGGGTAGCGCCCCCAAGAAGGGGTCGAAGGGCAACGCCCCTGGCGTGTTCCCTATCGTGAAACAGGGTGGGGTCGAGGGGCAGCGCCCCTGAAACCTCAAACGACTTTTATTATTTTATAAAGGCATCGAGAGTAATTTTTTCTATTGGCTGACATAAGAAAACCCTATTTTGTAACTGACATAAGTCTTGATAAAAATGGCTAAGGGTTAGGGTTTTCATTGATATTGTATTGTAGCATTTGCAGCAGTATTGAGTTGCAATGATTGTTGGTTGTAATCGGTTTGATTTACTGGATAATAATATTGGACTCTCTATTGGTGGATGTAGCCCGAGTTTGGGTGAACCACATTAAAAATTGTCTCTCGCTGTTATTATTTATGTGTATTTTTCATTCCTCTGTTTAATCTTTATTTGCATTTAATTGATATCTTCTACATGCAATTCCTAACATGTGTGTTTTGTGATGGTTACTGTAGACACCTAAAAATGTTTTCACCACTTAATCGACCTCCTATATCATCGATATCACCAATTACCCTTCCAATTGATTAATTAAATTGTTATTTAACTAATTATTCATTCCAACACCTGACTATTCATCATTTTCCCCCTTTAAATTGAATTAATTTATTTAATTCAATAGTTCCCCTTTACTAACATTAGCCCAATTAATTAAATAAAGGTGCAAATATTTATTTGATTAATTCACCCATGTCATTAAACCTAATTAATTGAATAAATCATATTTATTTAATTAATTCAACCTACTAATCAGCCTATCCCTACCCTGGTTGATTAAATACCTATTATTTAAATAGCTAGTCTAACCTACATGACCCTAGACCTAGGATTAATTAAATTAAACATTATTTAATTAATCCTAACATCTAATTAACCCATCCACTAATTTACTACAGCCATATTAATTAGGCTAATCACCTCAATTAAAATGGTCAAACCTTGTTTAACACTCCTCCCCACATGCCACAAATAAAAAATTGATATTTATGCCACATAAAACAATTTTTTACACATACTTATCATAAACTTCATTAATAACCTTTTACACCCCTTACTCATGTCATAACTCATTAATTGGAGCTCTTCCCAAAATAAATTTTTAATTCATTTCTAATCCTCCTCTTTTCCCCATGTGAATTTTTAATTCACATCTAATCCATCTCACCCAACCTCATTTAATTCACTTCTCTTCCCAAGATGAATTAAAAATCCATCTTTATTCACATCCCTCCATTTATCATGATTGATTCTAAGCCCTTCACTTCACATTCATCCTCATCCATTGATCTCCCAAATGAATCTCAACCCTTGGATCAAATCTCCCTCCAAAAAGTCTATAAATACACCATCATCCAAGCCATTTGATCATCCACAATTTGAGTATTATTATCATGCCAAAATCTCTCCATCTTATATCATTGTGAGCTAGGATTCTAGTGATTTGCATATTAGTTTTGAGAGCATTTCATATAGGAATCATGGGTAATGCAAGAGCCTAAGGGTGCAAGGCTCTCCACCTTAGCTAGGAGTTTTGGATTTCTTCTTGAAGGTATAATTTGTTGTTTTCATTGCATCTATTTAGTGTTTTATCTTCATTTTGATTTCCTTAACCTCATTTGGCACGTCCAGTGGGACCCACAAGGTCCAAACTAATATTTTATGTGAGTTTTTGGTGTTTGAAGGCGTGTTTCACAGGTGCAGCGCTAAGTACCCTTTGTTTGGCGTCGTTTCCTCACATAGTGATTCCATTTTCAATTGTTATGGTGCCTTTTCCGCATGACACCTTGACTAACACTTGTTTCATAGTTTAGATTTTTAGTGGCTTTTGATTGTTTTAAGGGCTTTTTAAGATAACTTGGTCTCTGTTTTCACAGAAAAGACACAGGAAGAAGGGGAAATAATGCCAAAATTTTTAACATAACTTTTGTTTTTTTTACCTCACTCATTTGATTTGGGCTAATACTTTTTGGGGTGTCTTGATCCAACTTGGGGTGTTTTAAAAGCAATAAGGATCCTTTTTATAATATTTTGAATCAATATTTGCACTTAACCACCTTTTTTGTAGCCTCTTTTAAAGCACTACATCGTTTTGGTGCTATCTATGCCCAGATCGCTGCAATCAGGTCCAACAGACAGGGTAAAAGGAAGTTGAAACACATCATAGTGTTATTTCTTGCTCTTGTAGTACCTTCTTATTCTGTGGCACCATTTGTCCCTTTTGTGGCACCATTTTCTATAATAATGAGCAGTAGTTATCTATCAGTCTGTGTGGTGCTATTTCTGAATTCTATGGCACCTTTTGTTATTGTAGAGTGATTTGTGTATTCTGAAGCACCATACTCTATAACAGTTACAAAATAGTGGTTTCTCTATCTGTAGCACCATTTGTCCATTATGTGGCACCTTTGCTCTCTATTTTGGTTCTATTTTCTATGCTGACATTGGAATACGTCTAGGGTGTTGACAGTGTTCTACAAGTCAAAAACATCTATCCAAGACCTAAAATCAGACTACTAACATTGTTTACAAGATTTTATTAGCTTATAAACACTTCATTTTGGTGCACTAAAAAGAACATTGCTTGCTTAGCCTAGAAAACACTTACATTTGGTGCATTAAAATTAACCTTGTTTGCAGGCACATTTTATTTGGGCTTTAAAAAGAACATAGAATCTTTGTGTGACATGTCTTGTGTGCTTGTACATTTGTGTTACCCAAGGGATAGAATCAAAGTATCCTCTCCCCTTGTCTTCAAAAGGATCTTGGGTAAAGAGAAATGGTTCTACTCTCTTTTTTCTTTTTAGGAGGGGCCTACCCTTGAGACACATCTGCAAGGAGAACTCATTGGTGAACCCAAGCAATACTTTAATTCAATCCTCTATACAAAATAGGATAAGGAAAAATCCAAGTCCAAATTGGTATTAGCACTTACCATTCGGTGCTAGCTTGAAAGAAAGTTGTACCTTGTGTATATGTTACTCCTAGTCAAGCTAGTCAAAACCTTAAGTCGTTTATTGGATGCTCGTAATGTGCCAATCCCTTGAATGTTCCCCCACTAAACACCTTTGTTTTAGTAGCCAAAATCCTTCTATTTATTGGCATAGGAGGTCAGACCTCTGAAGCCATCCCACGTTCTCGTAGTTCAAAATAGAGATAGCAAATTCCTTGAGATCTTCAGGTCTTTGGGGATTCAAAGTTTGGTGTGCCCGAGAAGTGTGTGTCATGTAAGGTGAGATAGCACAACCAAACTTCTAAGCTATCCACTCTGAGTAAGTACGGCTGGAGAAATCCAAGTGGGAATCTAACAAATATTGTCCTTGCCATGCCTTAGGTTGTACAAGTGTTTGAAAAATTTCCACATTTTCACAATAAAACCTTTGGCCATTCTGTTCTCTTGTTTGAAGTGTTTGTATTGCTTGCCAAGAAACTATCATTAAAACATTTGACACTTCCCAAAGAATCCATCATTTGACTTTCCAAAAAATCCAAAAGTTGACATCAACATCCACCAAAAAACCATAACCTATCTTTGACCATCACTCATAACCATTTGACCCAAAATTTTCATCCATATTCCCATTTGGACCTTAGAGAATAAACACTTTTATTATTGGACCCTTCATTATCAACCAAATCAATAAGCCCAACCATTAATTCCTCTTTCAATCTCCATACATAATCCCACAAAACCTTACATTTTGATTTTCATCTTTGGACCCCCACTTTGTTTCATTCCACATCCCTACACTTATCTCAATGCTTTCCAAAATTTCAAAATCCAAACATCCAACCAAAAAATTAAAAACATCCAAACACCCAAAAATCAACATCTCAATCAAATCATCAATCACATTCCAAATCAACCTTTGAGCAAAAATTAAATCTAGATCTTGTCATCCTTTGTTATCCCATTTTGCTTGTTGGTCATTAGTATACCTTCAAGTGAAATAATCATCCTCTTTTTTCCTATTAATCTTTAGGTAAGAAGAAACATCCATCATTATCAAATCCTAAGATTTAGATCCATTTAAGCTCACTTTTGATTTGAAATAAGCCTCCCAACATCATTAAAATTTCATCCAACATACAACATTGCCTCAACATCCAAATCATCTAAGGTTCCCTTGGTTGATTATTGCCCAAAATCATTTATCCCATTATCCTTAATCACATCCTTCAAAATCTTCTCAAAATCATTTCCGCTTGCATCCCAAATCCCTCACCCTCTTTTAATCATTTTGGTCCAAAATTTTGAAAATCAATTCACCCACTTCCTTTAAGGTCTTAACCTTTAAAGGTAGTTCATGTCCATCATCACTTTATTTTGACATTTCACCTTCCTTAGATTACCACTTTTTGGGATTTAGTCTCTAAAAAGTTAAAACCTATACCTGCATTACACTATTAGATTTATATTTTTGAGGACATTGTTCTCTTAAGCCTAAATATTTGATCCCATCAATCCCAAACTCCCATCATCATGTAACTTTCAGTCCAATACATCAAATCCATTCTCTAAGGTTTTGACCTTCATCCACCCCAATCAAATCCACACTCAAAATCATTGCATGCCCATAACGAGATCCCAAGCCATGAAGAATCAAGAAATGACCCACTTTGGAAATAACTTTGGCATAGGAATGCCACCAACCAACCAAAATAATCAACCATAGTACAACAAGTGCCATCCTTTAATGCTAGTTCTATGTTAAATCCCTTCCCCTTCCCATCACAACCACAACCATCTAACACTAACCAAGTGGATCAAGAGGTCTTAGATTTCACCCAAGACGCCAACTCTATGAATATACTTGATAGAGTCCTAAAATCATACCTTAATAGATATCTTGAGTTCCTCCTACAAAACGGTGCTAGCATACCTCATAATGCATCCACCTCAAACAACACCATGACATCATCACAACCATCCACATAACATACCAATCCCAACACCTCCTAAGCCTCAAATGTCACCACGTCTACAAATCCCACAAATGCTAATGTCACCACTTCCACAATTGCCACAAATGTATCCACTACACCAAACGTCTCAACCATAACAAACCCTAACCCCATCGTTACATCAAACATAACAACATCTATCCCACAAATCACTCTCAATATCCCCAACAACCATGTGCATGCAAGTTCTTCCACAAGTGTGCCTCCGCTTAGCCCCAACACCATAGCCTTTATGAACCAACTATTCTCTAGACAACCCCATAATACCTCCAATGTAACCGTCAATAACCCATCATCTAATTATACATATATAATTCCATCCATTTCCCAAAGACCCATTACCTCCTCCACCCAAACATCACAACCAAACCCTAATCAAAATCAAATACCACCCCACATTCTACAACAACTTCTTGCTTATCAACAATACCTCACTCAACTAAACCAAAATCAAAACCTCATCTCACAAAACCAAATTCTGCCTCACCTCCAACAACTCATGCAAAATCAACAAACATACATCCCACAACCACCCCCAACACAAGATTTAACAAGCATTGTGTAAACATTAACCCAAAAGGTGGACAATATGCAACAAGGAAACACACAAAAGCAATATTCTTTTGAGGATATTTGCCCTTACCCATTTGATAGGACATTGTGCATGCCTCCCTTTCCCAAAAACTTTGAAATGCCCAAATTTGACAATTACAAAGGAAAGGGAGATCCTAGGGAACACCTTCAGGAGTTCTATATCACTTGTCTAGAAGTCTCATATGATGATACTTATTTGGTGAGACTTTTCGCTAGAAGCCTCAGTGGTCAAGCCACCGAATGGTTTGCACACCTTTCTCCCGGCATTAGGACATTCCATGAGCTCGTGGAGAAGTTTGTAAACCATTTCTCCTATAATTTCAAACATGAAATATCAATGACTGATCTTTGCAATACTAAACAAAAGAATGGAGAATCTTTCACTACCTTTTTGCAAAGATAAAGAGGCTTTGCAAGCAAGCTCCCTTGGCCTATCCCTGAAAAATAACTAGTCACCATGTTTGTGGCTAACCTTAGTCAAGAAATGGGTTTATGTTGTGTGGTTACACAACCCACCCCATTTTGACTTGACAAAACAAGGACCCAACTTTTTCTTGCTGCTTTGGCTTGTTGGTTTCTGCTTTGAGCGGTTTGGTAAAATTAGTCATGCATATAACCTTGCAAGGGGGTAGATGTGTCACCATGATAAGGTCAGTTACTAAAGTTATTATTTCACATTATAAACCTCATGGTCGGAAAGTACGTAGAATTCCACACAGGTTTGCCTTTTGGATCACCACAAAATTGTCTAATGGGAGAAAGTTATGTTGAGTCAAAGTTTGGTCAAACTTGATATCCGAGCGGAGGGGTCATATTTCAAACGTCAGTCATCTTAGTTTAGATCACCCCAATATAAGTTTATCACCTAATAATCACTTGATCCATGAAGTGCGGACGTCAACTTTAAATAAAGAGTCGATATCTACTCGTCAAACGACTTCATTTATCCTGCGGGGGGTCATATTTTTAATATCTGTCATCTTACGAATATCACCCTCTTTGCAAATATCACCCTATGCCAATATGAAAGTGATGTCATCTAAATCTAAAGAATGAAGGAAGTCATGATGATGATGACATCATTGTTCCTTTCTACCCCGTGGAGGTATATATCCAATGGCCATCATATTCTTTAACATGATGGTGATGTCATTAAAACACAGCTATTAAACAATGTCATCGACATGGTGACATCACCCCAATCTTTTCTGAGGGGGGTCATTTTATTTGAGGGGTCATATTTTGAACATCCCCTGATCTTAATTTTGTGACCCGATATACACGTGGTCAACATCGACCACATCACCCAATTCTTTTGCATTTAGTTTTGCCGCTCAAAGCCAGGGGGTCATATTTTGAATATCACCTAATCTTTCGAAGATCACCCCCCTCCCTGTTTTCTAAAATTAAATACACTTAAATGCGGTACATGAATTCCCACTGATTACGAATACAAATCGAACACTTGGCATCATCCATAAATTCCCTACAGAAGATCAACGGATTTGATCGATACAATGCATTTTTACCCTAATTTGTCCTACAGATGCGTTTAAAGGTAAATTTTGAAGGTTATTATCATTTACCTTGAGAAAAAATGAGAAATTATAGAGCAGAGAAGTCAAACCCTCATACAGCTACCTGTCAACGGATTAGATCCTTCAGCATAACGGAACGGGTGATCTTCAATATTTGTAGCCCTTTTCTATAATCAGTCATCTAATCTAGGAGGAAAGCACTGTCAGGTAAGTAACTGAAAACCCTCCTATTGACCTTTTATGCATGTTCAGGTAGAGTTTATGTTCTTTCCTATGGCTTGGCCCTGTGAATATGCATATCATGATGAAGTAAAAATAATAATAGATAGAGTATGCATAATGCTGTAGAAGTACATAATGTTGTATGAATACATGTGGACATTGTAAGGTAAGACAAATCATGTTTGTTGCAGGAATCCATGGCGGATCTTAGAAGGAATAGGTCTGACTCAGAGTTTCTCAAGCCTATGTTTGTTCAGCCCGATGGGGTATAGTTTAAGTAGGGCGTTATTGGTGATACTCACCAAGGAGATACGGACCTAGCAGCACGGTCAACAAGATTAGATCATGATAAGGATAATCCCATTCTGGATGGGGTATATGTTTCAAGAATGTGGCATGCAGCTAGCTTTCCCCATGCCATGGATACCCCAGAGCTGGTAGTGGAATGTGCCAGGAATTATAACCCTGAGACCAAGCAGGTGGAGAAGCATGGAAGAATATATGCAAAATTTTCAGTCAAGGGTATCACCACCACTTTTAATCTGCCAGTTGAAAAGAAGGTGGTAAGTGTCGACCTATCCAAGCTAGAAATAGAGTACAATAATAATAAGAAGAATGCAAGGAAGAGGATGTATCGATGGAGGTCGAAGAGCAGCACCTACATTGCATCAGCCAAATTACCCGTACATTTATATAAGTTTGATTTTGATAATGAGTACCAGTATATCATTGCCCTGTTGAGCAGGATGACAGGTAAACCTCACGCTGGGAATTTTGAGAATTGGATGTTTGGAATCATCCAAATGGGCTTATATGCAGATAACAGGCAATTATGGGCCAAGATCATTAGTGATGCACTAGATGAAGGGATGAGGAACCTGGGAGGCCAGACATGCTTGTTTCATATGACCTCATATGTGGTGTACTCATGTGCTTATAAGGGAACCTTTGATGCCTTGAAGACAATGAGTAAAGCTGGTGGTGATGCAGATGATACCCACATATGGGATCACTATCCTCAACTATAGAGAAAAGATTACCTCCTGGACTACAAACTAGTAAATGATGCATTCTCTATGCATTTGGTCAGAACCATGGAGGAGGACAGAACCAAGAGGCTGAGCATAGAAGCTTAGGAAGTTGTTTATAGACATGGGTACTAGTTCATCTAGTTTGCCACCTTTTCATATATTAGGATAGAGGGATTTGAGGGACAGCCTCTTATGTTGCCAAGATACCCTACTGATGGGATTGTATTAATGGAATTTGTCAGGTAGGTGTCCACCATAGTTGAGGCCTATAAGGCACAAAAGAAGATACCTCCGATGTTATTTCCAGTATCTATGGGCTGGTATATGTGCTCAGACTCAGAAGGCATAAAACATGTCATAGGAGGGCTAAAACTAATGTATCTGCAACCATTTACCTTGTCCAGATCTTATGATCCCTATGGCAGGATGCAGAAAATAGTAGGAAAACTGATACATCAGAAGCATCTGGAAGATTTATGGACCGATTGTGAAGATGAAGCTGAGGTGAGGAGAAGGAAATACTAGAGGCTCACCTCAAACCAAATAAAGACCTTTGACTACATCTCGGTGCCAGCACAGTTGAGGAAAGATGATGGAAAGATTATGTCCAATGAATATGAGGACAAAAAGGTGTACAATGACACCATATCAACCCCCAATCTTACACAGCTGGAGGATATATCCCTGGATTAGTTGACAGGTGGGGTGATATAGTTAACCCAGGCTTGGGTGGATGAAGAAATAAACAAATTGAAGAAAAGAGGTGTTGCCCTTACAGTTGATGCCAAAAGGAAAAGGTAGGAAATAGCTGATGAGGAATATGATGATTTCCTCAGTGAGAAGAGAAAATCTAATGGGGAGAGATATCCCACACACAAAAAAAGGAAAGGTCCCCCTAGATGTAAGAAAACTGAAGATGAACCGAAGGGGGTGATAATTGAAAGGATTGCCATGTCAGCTGCAAGTGCATCTACATCAGTCAGGCATCTGTATCATCTGCACAGCCTCCGATTGAAAAGCCAAAGACTAAGAGGATTTTGAGGCCAGTTGTTGAAGCTACTAAAGTATAGGTAGAGGGCCAAGCCTTACAGTAGGAAGTGGGAGAGGGCAAACCCTTTGGAAGAGGAGCAGGTAAATAAGGAACCTGCAGGTGATGACCTAATGGTGGTCAGTAAGAAGAGGAGGGCAATGCCGCTGATGTCACCACCCAAGAACGAAAGAACATCCATGAGGGGGGATATCAGGGATGACCCTATTATATTGAGAGGATCTGGTAGTGAAGCATTTAGAAAGGAACTGTAACATGATGTTCTGCTTCCCACCATAATAAAGTTCAAAACTGAGAAGGCAGATGAACAAAGAGAAGTGTTCAAAGCAAGTCAGGGTGGTCCTTTCTCCTTAGAGGATACCATGGACTTATCTGATGATGAATTCGTTTAAAGTGTGACTTCTCAAAAAATGGAGACTCTCACCTCCAGCACCCGCCTGACTCCTCATGGGACCCCATTAGCACAAATGGTGGTGTTGGAAGAAATAAGGCAAACAGAGGAGGAAGTAAAACAAGGTAGCCCAGAGAGGGCAGCCCAATAGATAGGGCTTGATAAGTTGGTTGAGCAAGTAACTAGCCCTGTCGTTGTAGATTTAACATATAGGGGTGATGTAAACCCCAAGGATAAAGCAGGTTCACTTGATGAGACGGAAAAGATTGAAGTGGCCAAGCAGGTAGAAAAAGAAAGCATTGCTCTGGGTATGGGTTAACAACAGCATGAGATACCAGTAGAGCCAAACATAGTAGAAGTTCAATAGAAGAGTGAAGGTGATAAAGATATATCAGGTGGTGCTGTTGCTGCTCAAACTCAGGAAGATCTGGGAGATGCCTTAGGAGCAAAAGATAAATCAGGTCATGAGGACCCCAAGCCACAGGATATCAGTGCCTCAGGTACATAACAAGAAATGACCCAAGATCAGGGTGATGCATGAGGCCAACACACACAGACATCCACATATGTCAATATGCCTCAAGACGAGGAACGTAATAAAGTAGATGAAAGTTAGAAGGAGGGAGTACAAGATCAGGTGTAGGATCAAAATGTGGACATTCCATAGGATCCTCCTTTGCAAAAGGTAGCCCTTCAACAAGAAGAAATGCAACAAGATCCCCCTCATGAAGAACTACATGAGGAAGAAATTAAGAAGGTGCCTTCTCCACCAAGAATAGAAGCAGATACTAGAGAACAGGGCAAACATGATGTTGACAAAGAACATCAAGGGTCTAGAGAGGATGTGCCTCAATGGTTAGAGAGAGAAATAGGCATGGAACAAGGGTCTGAAATTTAGGAATTTGATGTTTCCACCTTGTTTGCTGAAACAATGATGAAGCCAAAGAGGAAGGCCAGATTGACATCAGCCATAAAGAGAGATCCTACTCTAGGCAGAAGGACTGCATAGGTAGCACTTCCCACAGTTGAGAAAGAGAAGGGCAAGATCACCTTAGAGGAATTTAAAATCACAACTGTTGATTTGGGTTTTGCCAATGAGGACCAGGAGGGCCGGGAAGGGAAGGACATTATTGATTCTTTGACCCAAAGGGTAAAGAAGGAGAAAGAGAAAAATAAAATGCATAAGGAGCACATTGCTCAGTTACATTCTTACAGAAAAAGGGTTGATTAACCTTGATAATACACCAGTTGATCATGCAGTCCCATTGACTGTAATATCCCAAGAAGAGGTCACCAAGTTAGACCTAATGAAGCATGAGGCAATGGTCATGGAGAAATGGATGTTGTTAGCTCTCACTAGAGCTGAGGATGTTTTGAGAACCTCCATATAGAGGTGGAATTCTTTAAGCAGTTTAAAGAGAAAGGTAGATAAAATGCAAAATGAAACAGGAAAACAGTCATTCCAATTGGAAAAGGACCTCACTACTTTAAGTGAAATGAAGAGAATAGATCCACAAGTATTGATAAATAATAATGTGTTGAATAATAATACTGCCCTGCTGATAAGCATATGGTATGAAGATATCAGGTTTAAATGTGATATCTTGAAGAAATGCAGTGGCAAGCTCAGGGATATAAGTATAAATTTGCATAGCATGATGGCCTACAAAGCATAAATCCTTGAAGCCCTAGAAGGTAAAATAGAAGGGAAAATTGAAAATCAAGGTGCAGACTTTACTATCAAAGCTTTGCATGATAATTTCAAGTCGATAGCAGATGACCCCCTCACCCACTTGATAGAGGAAGTGATGGATAAAATCATGAGGATAAAAGTCAAGGTAGAAACATACAATGAGACTTTGAACAACAGAAAAGGTAAGCTGGAAGCTCTCAAGGCTAAGTTCTAGTCTCAAAAGCATGCCATAACAAAAGCCAGAATCCAAGATGGGGGAGAGGTGGATAAAATAGTACAGGCATATGAACGCATCGGGACAGCGATGAAGGTCCACATACAGGAGGATGTATATCAAAGTGATAGTGATGGTGAAAGTAAAGAAGATGAAGAAAATGAGGAAGAGGAACCTGATGAATGAATCAAGATGCATCACCAAGAGAACATATGCATAAGGTACTCATCAATAATGAGTCATCCAGATGGTTGCCAACTGGCAACCTGTGCCACAAGGAAGAGTTGACTAAGTCATAGGGTAAATGTCAACCATTGATCTTAATAGATAAATCTTGACCGCTAGTCAATTGTAACCACCTCCTCACCTTATTCTATAAAAGGTCCATGGGTGCAATATTTTAAACATTCGAAACTTAATTGAAATTTGATTGCTGAAATTTCAAGACTCATTTCAAAGTTGTTGTAAATGTACATGTTATGCATACTAAATGAAAGACAAGCATATTTGATTACAAATCATCATAAATCTTGAGTAATTTGTGTTTGAAATCTGGATACATGCATTTATCAGCTGCGTCCCTTGGAGTGCTTTTCAGTCTGCATGTGTTGTTTTCATTCCTAATCCCTTTGAAGTTAGCATCAACCATATCTAGCTGTGGAACATCTTGGTGACCTATGGTTTGATTTCTTCTCTTCATGAATGTATCTTATATGTATGTGATTCAATGGCTAAAGATTCACTAAAAGTAGAAGTATTGTTTTAAATTTCTTTCAATTTCATAACAGACTAGCTCCATAATTTCAAATAATAGAAAATCAAAAGCAAATAAACATGAAATATGTAGACACCCTATAGATAATTGAAAATACAGAGCATATTTAGAGTAAAAGCATGTCAAATTGCAAATATCGTGCAAATTTAGACAAATATCCATGGAATACATGTAAATATCCACTTATAGACACATCATTTAAATAGATTTGTAGTGTAGAAGAAAGAACAAGTTCATGATGATCAACTATCAGAATAATTGATCAAACTTGCAAATATCTCAGATATCTTTGGAAATAGAGTAGAGTTAACCTCTCTATGGAGTAAATTTACAGGAAACAATACAATACTAATCATCTAGACAAATGTAAGACCCCTTGAAATGGAAAACAACATGTCACATCAACCTCTGAGTAACATCAGACGATCATGACCTGATCAATGGAGACTTGGAGTCATCAACTTATTCTAAGCTAATCGTACTTTACAAGATAATAAAGGTTTGTTGTGCAAATTTTTATGCATGTTGTTATGACTAACAATCATCATCAACATAAATTAGCACTAGAAGGAGGGCCTTCATCGATAGATTTGCCTGATTTAATGACATAGTAAGAAAGGTAATACTCACAGCTTTGTATTTCAAGTCGTATGCAAAGATTTGTTGTTTTGAGTCTATGTATGCTTGTCCATCACAAAGTTTTCAAAATTGAGTGTAAATATTTCAAGCTTTGTGGTTGATCACCTTGATATTTCAAAAATAAGTTCTATTTCAAGTTTTTCTAGTAAAGCTTTGAGGTAATTTGCTTAAAAGACCTGATATCCTGTTGCTTGTGTCTAAAAGTCTCACATCACCTCATATTTGCATCATTTCTACAAATATTGCATAAATATCTAGTCAATTTCAGTCCCTAATCATAAATATAGCCTTTTCTAAAGTGTTTTAGCTGATCTTTACAGTAAATAAGCCAAATCTCCCTAAAATTCAAGAAATCCTAGCTCTTAGGCCAAATACCAAGTCCAGATCCAATGGACTCTTTGAAGAATTGCCTATCCGGGGATTCAAACCTAGAACAATAGATATTCATCATTCTCCTGGTTCTAGTGCATCAGGAGCTTCACTAGAACATACTCCAATAACTCCTATCGGGTTGCAAGTACCTATAGGACCACCTGTCACACCCCTAGTCCAACCTCCACCAGTCACTATGTCATTCTTTACTGCAGAGTCACCTCTGACTTTCACTGCATATCATCCTTTACCTAAAAATCCTGACAAAATTTGTCCTAAATATCATCCATATTAGGATGCTGATGATCACATTAGATCATTCAAAGAAGCTTGTTGTAGGGCTAGAATTGAACATCAGGATGTGGTATGTAGGTTATTTCCATTTTCCTTAGGGGAAGAAGCATATAACTAGTATATCAGTCTTGGTCAAGGTTCAATCGGTTCATGGGCTACCTTGGAGAAAGCCTTTAAGGATAGATTCAAAATACCTATAGATCCTTTAATGAATTATCATCTGTTTGCCACAATCAAGAGATTTGACGGAGAACCTATTGCCAATTTCAATGCAAGATTCCAAAAGATGCTCTCAAAGCTAGTTGCTCCCTATACTGTAACAGATGAAGCTGCTAGGCGTATATACTACTCAGCCCTAGATCCCCTAACTTCTATGTTTATTAGAAGGACACATCCTGGTGTCACAACCTTGACAGGAGCTTTTGAAGAAGCTGTCAAAGTCAGTCAGCAGTTGATCCCTGCTCCAACACCTAATATTGCATTTCCTACAATACCTGCTTATCCTACATATCCTACTCAACAACAGACCAATGGAGCCATGATACCTCCAGCTGTAATGCCAAGTCCTTTACAGATACCTCCACTCAGTATCATGCCACCTCTAAATGGAAATGGTCAAATGTCACAATATCTAGGACACACATAGGTACCTCAGGTTGTGGAACAATCAAATAATAATAACAATGGATCTTCCTTCTTTAAACCCAAAATGGAGAATGTATTAGCCAAAGTCCAAGAGGAAAAGGAAGAAATTAAAGAGATATCAACACAACTGAGGAAACTCACCACTGAGATCACTCTTTTGAGGAGTCATAATTTCTTTTCTCAACCAAATCATAATAGAGGATATGCTAATGATAGCTCTAATTATCCTGATAGGGGATACAATAACAATTACAATAACAACAATGGTAACAATAATCCTCCTAGACAGCCTAGAGTGTGGAACACTAGGCCAAACAATGGTTCTCTGCCATCACCCCTAGATAATCAGCCTCCTAGTGAACCTGGCAGAGGCAGCTCTTACAAACTGGTGTAGGATACATAATACCAATGCTCATGTAGAGCTGGATTATCCTTAGTTTAGGATAGCCACCAGTATATTCCAAACTGAAGTATCTAATACTGCAGGTAATCCACCTTGTGTTGAAGGAAATGAAATTGTCCCCTGTGGATATGATT
The DNA here is from genome assembly GCA_027924645.1 of Cunninghamia lanceolata. NCBI lineage: Eukaryota > Viridiplantae > Streptophyta > Pinopsida > Cupressales > Cupressaceae > Cunninghamia > Cunninghamia lanceolata. The sequence continues at coordinate 1,921,947 of BSBN01000554.1, read as the reverse complement.
CTACTCTAGTGCTAGAAAGTTTCATCAATCATCCTCATCAACAGACAATGTCACCTCATGGGAATTACACTTTAGCATGTGAAGAGTCAGCCATGGCTTTTGAAACCAATTATGTTTTTCCATTTGAAGATGAAAATGAGCCATGAGTTGAATATGAAGAAGTATATGCTTATCAATAGTAGTATCAAGGTAGACATAATTACAACCTAAGGAATAACTCCAACCAACCTATTGGTCCTTTGACTACATCCTTTACTCCAAATAATTTCAATACTCCTCCTGATCCTAAGGCAAGCAATAACCCTGTGTTTCCTAAAGTTAATGCTCAGTACTTAGCACCACAAAATACAGTACCAAAAACTGGTAATCTGCTCTCTAAGTCTGATAAATTAGTCACATACTTAGCAGATGAAATGAAAAAGATCAAGATTAGCTTGTCATTGTTAGAACTACTCAAAATCCTAGCTATCAAAAAATCCTTCATGAAATCCTTAGATGATCCTACTCCAAAAGAGGATAATCATACCTCAAGTCAGACTGGGAATAAAGATCATGCCACTAGGGATATTAATGTTAAACACAAAAGTTTAGCCACTGTTCAAGCTACAGAGACTTCACACATGACTCTTTATAGAGATAAAACTGAGTCACCTCCTTTTCTCCTCACCATAAGGATGTTTAGTAAAAATTTGCATAATTACTTAGTAGATTCAGGAGCATCTACTAATGTAATGCCTCTCTCCATATGCAATGCCTTAGGGTTACATCCTACTAAGTCACTAAAGAAAGTAACACCGTTAGATAAAACAAAGGTGAGTGTAGTAGGAGAATTAACTCATTCATATGCAGTTAGCATCAAATCCAAGAATCCAATACTACATTGATATTCAGGTAGTGGACATAACTGGTACCTATGGGATATTGCTCAACAGGGATTGGTCAAAAACACTCAATGGATACATGTCCACTAATTTTAGTCACATGTGGTTACCTTGGAAAGGAATACCTAATCAAATAAGGATAGATGTTGAACCTCGAATGAAACATATGATCATTGAATACCATAAAAGCAATGAGATGATGTATGTAGATTTTGAACCCGGAGTGTATTCCATCAGACCCCAGACCATCAAGATAGAGGAGATCCTAATGTATGATGTTCATGTTCATAATGATAATCTTCATGATGATAGAATAATTTTAGAGTCTGATTGTAGCTCTGAAAATGATATAGAAGTAGATCACTTCAAGAACTTTGAAATGCACTTGTCCAAAGAAGTACAACATTGCCAATTGTTAAAAGTACCTGTTCATGATGTCCTAATTGAAGTATGGTGCAGGTTACATGATGAGGTGTATTCTAAAAAGGCCTGTGATGCTTGCTTAGACATGATGGAACTGGAACAAGCATGCAGTGAGGCATCATCATCGTCATCCGGGGTAGGTTCTACAGATAGTGATAGTGATACTAATTTTTGTCTGTCATCTGCAGGAATAGAAGAAAGCACATATCATGATGAAAGTCCTATCTAGATGATAGAAGAGATATTGGTGTGTAGCCAGGATAATCGTAAGAGTAACAAGAAAATCACCCCAGGAATCGATTGCTTGGTTGAGTTAGATTATGAAATATCTGATGAAGATAGAAGCAGTAATTTGTCTATGTTTGAGGAATTTTTATCAAAATAAATTTGGAAGATGATACAGTAGCAAAGATCTCCACAGGATGTCTTAATTGAGGGATGGTGCAGGTTACATGGAGCACCACATTTAGAGACTACTTGTTCATTATGTTTGCATATTTTGAAAAGGTAGATGTTGCCTTGTCCAAAAATTTTCCTTCTGATGGTAAAGAAGAAGAAGAAATATCAGCTTCACATCAACCAGATAAGGTGAAGTTTGAGAAGATTGAAACACCAAAATTGAAATGGATATCAAGTGGTGCAGCTGCCAGAGCTAAAAAGAAAAGAGAAGGCCTAGACAAGCCTTTAACTGAAGATAAGCCATGGATCCTCAGGTTTGATGGATCTAAATCAAAACAAGGGGCTAGAGTAGGAATAGATCTTATTGATCTAGTTGGTAAATCCTACTTAGCAGCATAGAGATTATAGTTCCCATGCACAAATAATGTGATAGAGTATGAAGCTCTAATTCATGGGATAGTGTTTGCACTCAGAAAGAAAGTAAAGATTCTGCATGTCTATGGAGACTCAGAATTAGTAGTAAGACAAGTAAGAGGCATATATTCTTGTAATTACAAGAAGTTGTATAATTATAGACATATGGTATGGGATCTAATAGAAGATTTTGATGCATTTAACATCACCCATGTGCCTAGAGAACAAAATCACAGGGTAGATGCCTTGGCCCAAGCCGCAAGTACTCTAGAACCATTGTCCATATCTGGTTTGAAGAGATTTTCAGTTGAATTAGTGTCGATACCCTCTGTTCCAGATAATGTAGTTAACCTTCAAGTGTTTGATGATGACCAACACATTCTAGACTTCATATCCAATAGAGATGTGTTTGATGCATAGATCATAGATGAAAGAAATGTGGAAGATCATATCTGGAAAGAAGAAGAGATCATAGAGTTGCCCAGTAACAAGATTCCTAAAGGAATGATAGAGTTGGAAAGAGCATTTGATTTAGATAATATGCTGAAACAAAAAGATCTCCCTAAAGTAGATGGAGGAGAGTATTCACAAGTTAACATAGGACATGATGAAGAAAAAAGGAATGTCCTGATTGGAAAGGTATGTACAAAAGAAGAAATGGAAGGGATAACCCAAGCACTTAAAGATTACATTCATGTTATTGCCTGGACATATGATGAGTTGAAAACTTATGATTCATAAATCATCACTCATACTATACCTTTAAAGCATAATGTCAAGCCTTTTAGACAGAAGCAGAGACTTGTCAATGCTTTGCTAGAGCCCATCATTTTTGAAGAAGTTAAGAAATTGCTTAATGCTAGGATCATATTTCCTTTGAGACATTTCACATGAGTGGCTAACTTGGTCCTGGTAAGAAAGAAGAATGGTGACATTAGATTGTGTGTAGACTTTAGAAATTTAAATAGAGCTTCTGAAAAGGATGATTATCCTTTGCCTTCTCTAGATGAGGTCTTGCAGATTGTAAATGGTGCAAAGATGATGTCATTTTTGGATGTTTTTTCAGGTTGCAACCAAGTGATGGTAGATAAGATAGATAGATTAACTGCATTCACCACTAAGTGGGGAATATTCACCTACAGGCACATGCCTTTTGGATTGATAAATGCTGGAGCCACATTTCAATGAGCAATGGATATAGCCTTCAGAGGGGTAATTGGTAAATGCATCATCATATACATGGATGACTTGACAGTTTTCTGTAAAGAGAGAGGGAATCATGTGGAAGACCTCAGAAAAGTAATAAAGAAATGTGAACATTATGGAATATCCCTAAACCCCAAGAAATGCATATTTGGGGTAACCACAGGGAGGTTATTAGGTCACCTGATAATAGAGAATGGGATCATCATTGACCCTAGAAGAGTAAAATCAATCATGAAGATACAGCTTCCTGGAAGTAAGAAGGAGCTCAAATCTTATTTTGGTAAGATCAATTTCATTAGAAAATTCATTATTGGTTTTACAGAAATTTTCAGACCATTGAATGCCATGCTCAAGAAGGATGCCAAGATTGAGTGGACACCTAAAGCTAGAGTAGCTTTTGAAGATATCAAGAAAGCCATATCTAATTCTCCTATTCTAATTAGTCCAGATTATACCAAAGACTTTTATATTTACTCATTTGCTTCAGAGCATACATCTGCAGCAGTATTAACACAAAGAAATGAGGCTAAAGAAGAAAAGCCTATAGCCTTCATGAGTTGTCCTTTCAAGGATGCAGAACTCAGATACATAGATGTTGAAAGACAAGCACTTGCTCTAGTCAGAGCAGTCAAGAAGTTTAGACATTACATCTTGAGAAGTAAAGTGATCATTGTAGTACCAGATGCAACAGTAAAGATGCTTTTAATGCAAAGTGAACTAGGTGAAAAGAGAGCCAAATGGATAACTGTCCTCTAAGAGTATGATATGGACATAACACCCATGAAATTAGTGAGAGGACAAGCCTTGAGTCAGATGATATCTAAAATTGATCTTAGCATCATGAGCCAGCAATATGTCATAAATGCAAAAGAAAATGGAGAATGGTATTCAGACATCAGGCACATCTTGATTATTGGAAGATGCCCTTCAAGATTGCAGGCCTCACAAAGGAGAGCCTTAAGAATAAGATCACAAAAGTACATGATAAAAGGAGGAGTCCTTTTCAAGAAGAACTATGAAGGAATATACCTTAGATGCCTAGAAAGGCAAGAAGCAGACAAAGTGTTAGTAGAATTACATGACAAGTTTGGAACTACACATGGATCATACTTAGCTACCACTCATGCTATCCTCAGGGTAGGGTATTATTGGCCCACTATTTTTAAAGATACTGTTGAACACATCAAATGTTGTCATATGTGTCAAGTTGCTGCAAATAGAGAAAGATATGCTACTCAGCCTTTACAACCAGTGATGGAGATGCGACCATTTGCTCAATGGGGGATGGATTTCATAGGACCTGTCAACCCTTCATCATCTTCAGGCCACAGATATGTGTTGATTGTTACTGATTATTGTACTAGGTGGACTGAAGCTATTAGTAGTAAGACATGCAATGCTAAGGATGTAATCAAGTTCTTGGAAAGCAACATAGTAACCAGGTATGGAGTCCCTTATTCTTTAGTATGTGACAATGGGCCTACATTTACATCAATAAGTTTATCAAGTTGGGCTTTTGACCATGGAATTATTTTGAAGTTTTCTTCAAATTACTATCCTCAAGGGAATGGATTAGCAGAATCTACAAACAAGAATTTATTGAACATCATAAATAAATTGATAGAAAAGAACCCAAGGGAGTGGAACACCCTATTAAAGTATGCATTGTGGGTAGATAGAACCAGGAGGAAGGCTGCATTAGGAAATTCTCCTTTTCACCTAGTTTATGGGGTGGATCCCATCCTCCCTATTAACCTAAAGATCCCCACATTGCAGTTTGCACAAGAATATCTGGGTATAGATAACAAACAAGAAGTCAGGTTGCTTCAGTTGATGCACCTAGAAGAAAAAAGAAATAGAGCAATTGATCAATTTGCTAAACATCAGGTTGTTGTCAAGCATTGGTTTGACAAAAGAGCTAGAGTTAAGGCTTTTAGAATTTTAGATTTAGTCCTTATGTGGGATAAAACACATGAAAGGAAAGAAGATCATGGTAAATTTGATAAACTTTGGATAGGTCCCCTTCAAGTTTCAAAAATTTTAGGAGACAACACCTATAGGCTTAAGACTTTAACCGGTGAGGATGTCCCATTACCAGTTAATGGATAGTTCCTCAAGCATTATTTTCAAGCCTAAAACAGTGTCATGTAAGTCATGTGTATCATAGTGTGCATCTTTGTATAGTTGTTTGTACAGTTTTGTTTTGTTTGTTTGTTTGCCTGTTGAGTTTTGTTTTGGTTAGTCAAGATGAGGCAACTCATCACCCTAAGAAAATAACCAAATTGTTAAGATTCAAGTGATTAGAACAAATTATTATATAGGTTATGACTCATTTTGAGAAGTATTGGCGATCAAGTCTGTAATATCTTTTTCATCAGGGTGTCTTTTCTTAACCAAAGTGATTTTTCACAATGATTCACCTAATAGCCTTGGGTTTGTGGAACACATAAGTATAGGTGTTAAGTGAAAAATATAAAGGGACTCCATTGCTACCAATACAATCTCCTACCTAAATCAGAAAGTGACCATGCCTTGCACATTAAGCTTATATGATGACATCATATGAATAGAGAGAGTAAATATTGAAAATCCAAAAAAGAATAAAATTAGGCCATCTAAGTAACCTTATCGAGGCTATAGACACCTGCTGGCAATGGGGCTCTACTTAGGGGGATTGTATAGATAACCTTGTCAGGGCTATAGATGCCTGCTGGCAGCAAGGCTCTATCCTGGTTGGATATGAGGGATGCTCCCAAACTATGTAGCTTAACATTAGTTACTCATGTTTTCAACTTACTTTCAAGATGAGGATAATTAAGCATTTGTACACACATGATCCTTTGCTAGCATTGTTGCCATGATGAAAACCTTATCATTCAAAAGGATTATAATACTTATACTTAGAAAGAGTTAAAATACTATGTTAGAATGTGATAGCATCACTTGACTCATTGGAATTTGGTTATGTTCTTTGGTGGCAAGTTGTTGTGTGGTTACACAACCCATCCCATTTTGACTTGACAAAATAGGGACCCAACTTTTTCTTGCTGCTTTGGCTTGTTGTTTTCTGCTTTTGGCAGTTTGGTAAAATTAGTCATGCATGTAACCCTGCAAGGGGATAGATGTGTCACCATGATAAGGTTAGTTACCAAAGTTAGTATTTCAAATTATTAACCTCATGGTCAGAAAGTACATAGAATTCCACGCAACTTTACCTTTTGGATAACCCCAAAATTGTCTAAGGGGAGAAAGTTATGTTGAGTCAAAGTTTGGTCAAACCTGATATCCGAGGGGAGGGGTCATATTTCAAATGTCAGTCATCTTAGTTTAGATCACCCTGATATAATTTTATCACCTGATAATCACTTGATCCATGAAGTGCGGACGTCAACTTTAAATAAAGAGCCGATATCTACCCGTCAAACGACTTCATTTATCTTGCGGGGGGTCATATTTTTAATATCCGTCATCTTACGAATATCACCCTATGCCAATATGATGGTGATGTCATCTAAATCTAAAGAATGAAGGAAGTCATGATGATGATGACATCATTGTTCCTTTCTACCCTGTATATATCCGATGGCCATCATATTCTTTAACATGACGGTGACGTCATTAAAACACAACTATTAAACAATGTCATCGACATGGTGGCGTCACCCTGATCTTTTCCAAGGGGGGTCATTTTATTTGAGGGGTCATATTTTGAACATCCCTTGATCTTAATTTCGTGACCTGATATACATTTGGTCAATGTTGACCACATCACCCGATTCTTTTGCATTTAGTTTTGCCGCTCAAAGGTAGGGGGTCATTTTATCCAAAGGGGGTCATATTTTGAATATCACCTGATCTTTCGAAGATCACCCCCCTCCCTATTTCCTGACATTAAATACACTTAAATGTGGTAGATGAATTCCCGTTGATTACAAATACAAATCGAACACTTGGCATCATCCATGAATTCCCTGCAAAAGATCAACAAATTTGATCTATACAACACAGTTTTACCCTAATTTGTCCTACAGATATGTTTAAAGGTAAATTTTGAAGGTTATTATCATTTACCTTGTGAAAAAAGAGAAATTACAGAGCAGAGAAGTCAAACCCTCATACAGCTACCTGTCAATGGATTGGATCCTTCAGCATAACAGAATGGGTGATCTTCAGTATTTGCAGCCATTTTTCGTAATCAGTCATCTAATCTAGGAGGAAAGTACTGTCAGGTAAGTAACTAAAAACCCTCCTGTTGTCCTTTTCTACATGTTTAGGTAGATTTTATGTTCTTTACTATGGCTTGGCTTTGTGAATATGCATATCATGATGAAGTAAAAAAAACAATAGATAGAGTATGCATAATGTTGTAGAAGTACATAATGTTGTATGAATTATTGTGGACATTGTAAGGTAAGACAAATCATGTTTGTTGTAGGAATCCATGGCGGATCTTAGAAGGAATAGGTCTACTCAGAATTTCTCAAGCCTATGTTTGTTCAGCCCAATGGGGTCAAGTTTAAGTATGGCGTTATTGGTGATACTCACCAAGGAGATACGGACCTAGCAACATGGTCAACAAGATTAGATCATGATAAGGATAATCCCATTTTGGATGGGGTATATGTTTAAGGAATGTGACATGCAACTGGCTTTCCCTATGCCATGGATATCCCAAAGCTGGTAGTGGAATGTGCCAAGAATTATAACCCTGAGACCAGGCGGGTGGAGAAGCATGGAAGAATATATGCAGACTTTTCAGTCAAGGGTATCACCGCCACTTTTAATCTGCCAGTTGGAAAGAAGGTGGTAAGTGTGGACCTACGCAAGCTGGAAATAGAGTACAATAATAATAAGAAGAATGTGAGGAAGAGGATGTATCAATGGAGGTAGAAGAGCAGCACCTACACTGCATTAGCCAAATTACCCGTACATTTATATAAGCTTGACTTTGACAATGAGTACCAGTATATGATTGCCCTACTGAGGAGGACAACAGGTAAACCTCATGCTGGGAATTTTGAGAATTAGATGTTTGGAATCATCCATATGGTCTTATATGCATATAATAGGCAATTATGGGCTAAGATCATCAGTGACGCACTAGATGAAGGGATGAGGAACCTGGGAGGCTAGACATGCTTGTTTTATATGACTTCATATATGGTGTACTCATGTGCTTATAAGGGAACATTTGATGCCTTGAAGATAGTGGGTAAAGCTGGTGGTGATGTAGATGATGCCCACATATGGGATCACTATCCTCAGCAACAGAGAAAAGATTACCTCCTGGACTACAAACTAGTAAATGATGCATTCTCTATGCATCTGGTCAGAACCATGGAGGAGGACAGAACCAAGAGGCTGAGCATGGAAGCTCAGGAAGTTGTTTATAGACATGGGGACTAGTTCATCCAATTTGCAACCTTTTCATATATCAGGATAGAGGGATTTGAGGGACAGCCTCTTATGTTGCCAAGATACCCTACTGATGGGGTTATATTAATGGAATTTGTCAGGCAGGTATCCACCATAGTTGAGGCCTATAAGGCACAAAAGAAGATACCTCCGGTGTTATTTCCAGTGTCTATGGGCGGGTATATGTGCTCAAACTCAGAGAGCATAAAACATGTCATGGAAGGGCTAAAACTAATGTATCTAGAGTCATTTCCCTTGGCCAGATCTTATGATCCCTATGGCAGGATGCAGAAAATAGTAGGAAAACTGATACATCAGAAGCATCTAGAAGATTTTTAGACCAATTGTGAAGATGAAGCTAACGTGAGGAGAAGGAAATACCAAAGGCTCACCTTGAACCAAATAAAGACCTTTGACTACATCCCGGTGCCAGCACAGTTGAGGAAAGATGATGGAAGGATTATGTCCAATGAATATGAGGACAAAAAGGTGCACAATGTCACCATATCAGCGCCTAATCTTACATAGCCGGAGGATATTATCCTAGATTAGTTCACAGGTGGGGTGATATAGTTAACCTAGGCTTAGGTGGATGAAGAAATAAATAGATTGAAGAAAAGGGGTGTTGCCCTTATAGTTGATGCCAAAAGGAAAAGGCAAGAAATAGCTGATGAGGAATATGATGATTTCTTCAGTGAGAAGAGAAAATCCAATGGGGAGAGATTTCCCACACAAAAACAAAGGAAAGGTCCCCCTAGAGGTAATAAAACTAAAGATGAACTGAAGGGGGTGATAATTGAAAGGATTGCCATGTCAGCTGCAAGTGCATCTACATTAACTCATGCATCCGCATCATCTGCACAGCCTCTGATTGAAAAGCCAAAGACTAAGAGGATTTTGAGGCCAGTTGTTGAAACTACTAAAGTACAGGTAGAGGGCCAAGCCTTGCAGTAGGAAGTGGGAGAGGGCATCCCTTTGGAAGAGGAGCAGGTAAATAAGGAACCTACAAGTGATGACCTGATGGTGGTCAGTAAGAAGAGGAGGGCGATGCCGCTGATGTCACCACCCAAGAAGCAAAGAACATCCATGAGGGGGGATATCAGGGGTGACCCTATTGTATTGAGAGGAGCCGGTGGTGAAGCATTTAGAAAGGAACTGTAACATGATGTTCTGCTTCCCACCATAATAAAGTTTAAAATTAAGAAGGCAAAGGAACAAATGAGAGAAGTGTTCAAAGCAAGTCAGGGTGGTCCTTTCACCTTAGAGGATACCGTGGACTTATCTAATGATGAAGTCATTCAAAGTGCGACTTCTCAACAAATGGAGACTCTCACCTCCAACACCTGCGTGACTCCTCATGGGACCCCATTAGCACAGATGGTGGTGTTAGAAGAAATAAGGCTCACAGAGGAGGAAGTAAAACAAGGTAGCCCAGAGAGGGTAGCCCAACAGATAGGGCTTGATAAGTTGGTTGAGCAAGTAACTAGCACTGTCGTTGTAGATTTAACATATAGGGGTGATGTAAGCCCGAAGGATAAAGCAGGGGAACCTGATGAGACAGAAAATATTGAAGTGGCCAAGCAGGTAGAAAAATAAAGCATTTCTCTAGATATGGGTCAGAACCAACATGAGATACCCGCAGAGCCAAAAATAGTAGAAGTTCAACAGAAGAGCGGAGGTGACAAAGATATATCAGGTGGTGCTGCTGTTGCTCAAACTCAGGAAGATCTGGGAGATGCCTCAGGAGCAAAAGAAAAAGTAGGTCATGAGGACCCCAAGCCATAGGATATCGGTGCATCAGGTATAGAACAAGAAATGACCAAAGATCAGGGTGATGCACGAGGCCAACACAAATAGACATCTGTAGATGTCAATATGCCTTAGGATGAGGAACGTAATAAAGTAGATGAAAGTTAGAAGGAGGGAGTACAAGATCAGGTGCACGATCAAAATGTGAACATTCCACAGGATCCTCCTTTACAGAAGGTAGCCCTTCAGCAAGAAGAAATGCAACAAGATCCCCCTCATGAAGAACTACATGAGGAAGAAATTAAGAAGGTGCCTTCTCCACCAAGAATAGAAGTAGATACTGGGGAATAGGGAAAATGTGATGTTGACAAATAACATCAAGGGTTTGGATAGGATGTGCCTCAATGGCTAGAGAGAGAAATAGGCATGGAACAAGGGTCTAAAATTTAGGAATTTGATGTTTCCACCTTGTTTACTGAAACAATGATGAAGCCAAAGAGGAAGGCCAGATTGACATTGGCCATAAAGAGAGATATTGCTATAGGCAGAAGGACTACATAGGTAGCACTTCCCACGGTTGAGAAAGAGAAGGGAAAGATCACCCTAGAGGAATTTAAAATTACAACTATTGATTTGGGTTTTGCTAATGAGGACCAGGAGGGTCAAGAAGGGAAGGACATTATTGATTCTTTGACGCAAAGGGTAAAGAAGGAGAAAGAGAAAAATAAAATCCATAAGGAGCACATTGCTTAGTTACATTCTTACATAAAAGGGTTGATTAACCATGATAATACACCAGTTGATCCTGTAGTCCCATTGACTGTTATGTCCCAGGAAGAGGTCACCAAGTTAGACCTAATGAAGCATGAGGCAAAGGTCATGGAGAAATGGATGTTGTCAGCTCTCACTAGAGTTGAGGATGTTTTGAGAACCTCCCTACAGAGGTGGAATTCTTTAAGCAGTTTAAAGAGAAAGGTAGATAAAATGTAAAATGAAACAGGAAACTGGTCATTCTAATTAGAAAAGGACCTCACTGCTTTAAGTGAAATGAAGAGAATAGATCCACAAGTATTGACAAATAATCAAGTGTTGAATAATAATACTACCCTGCTAATAAGCATATGGTATGAAGATATCAGGTTTGAATGTGATATCTTGAAGAAATGCAGTGGCAAGCTTAGGGATATAAGTATAAAGCTACACAGCATGATGGCCTACGAAGCATAAATCCTTGAAGCCCTAGAAGGTAAAATAGAAGGGAAAATTGAAAATCAAGGTACAGACTTTACTATCAAAGCTCTACATGATAATTTCAAGTTGGTAGTAGATGACCCCCTCACCCACCTGACAGAGGAAGTGATGGATAAAATCATGAGGATAAAAGTCAATGTAGAAACATACAATGAGACTTTGAACAATAGAAAAGGTAAGCTGGAAGCTCTCAAGGATAAGTTCCAGTCTCATAAGCATGCCATAACAAAAGCCAGAATCCAAGATGGGGGAGAGGTGGATAAAATAGTACAAGCATATGAACACATCAAGAAAGCGATGAAGGTCCACATATAGGAGGATGTATATCAAAGTGACAGTAATGCTGAAAGTAATGAAGATGAAGAAAATGAGGAAGAGGAAATTGAAGAATAAATCAAGATGCATCACCAAGAGAACATATGCATAAGACTCATTAATAATGAGTCATCCAGATGGTGTGCCACAAGGAAGAGTTGAGTAAGTCATAGGGTAAATGTCAACCATTGATCTTAATAGATAAATCTTGACCGCTGGTCAATTTTAGCCACCTCCTCACCTTATTTTATAAAAGGTGCAGGGGTGCAATATTTTAAACATTCATAACTTAATTGAAATTTGATTGCTGAAATTTCAGGACTTATTTCAAAGTTGTTGTAAATGTACATGTTATGCATATTGAATGAAAGAGAAGCATATTTGATTACAAATCATCATAAATCTTGAGTAATCTATGTTCGAAATCTGGATACATGCATTGATTAGCTACATCCCTTGGAGTGCTTTTCAGTCTGCATGTGTTGTTTTCATTCCTAATCCCTTTGAAGTTAGCATCAACCATATCTAGCTGTGGAACATCCTGGTGACCTATGGTTTGATTTCTTCTCTTCATGAATGTATCTTATATGTATGTGATTCAATGGCTAAAGATTCACTAAAAGTAGAAGTATTGTTTTAAATTTCTTTCAATTTCATAACAGACTAGCTCCATAATTGCAAATAATAAAGAATCAAAAGAAAATAAACATGAAATATGTAGACATCCTATAGATAATTGAAAATATAGATCATATTTAGAGTAAAAGCATGTCAAATTGACAAATATCATGCAAATTCAGACAAATATCCATGGAATACATGTAAATATCCACTTATAGACACATCATTTAAATAGATTTGTAGTGTAGAAGAAAGAACAAGTTCATGATGATCAACAATCGGAAGAATTGATCAAACTTGCAAATATCTCAGCTATCTTTGGAAATAGAGTAGAGTTAACCTCTTTGTGGAGTAAATTTATAGAAAATAGTACAATACTGATCATCTAGACAAATGTAAGACCCCTTGAAATGGAAAATAACTTGTCACATCAACCTCTGAGTAACATCAGATGATCATGACCTAATCAATGGAGAGTTGGAGTCATCAACTTATCCTAAGCTGATCATACTTTACAAGATAATAAAGGTTTGTTGTGCAAATTTTTATGCATGTTGTTATGACTAACAATCATCATCAATAGTTTCCATTTGCAAATACAATATGTATCAACCTTTGAAGAGGTTATTGACAAGGGAACTACCATTGAAAGAGCCCTCATTGCCAAAGGCTCCATAAAACTTTATACTTATGGTAACAAAAACAACAACAATAACAAGGTTAACAACAACACCCAATCAAATGATAAACCTCACTTTTTGGGAAAGAATAAAAACACCCTCAATCAGAGAGTCACTAATGTGAAGGCCATTCAACATGTACAAAACCAAGCACCACCAAGCACTTCCACTGCAAACAATGTCAATATCCCCAAAGGACCACCCAAACAAAACAATAATCCCAAGAGGAAATTCACACCTTTAGGGGAACCCATTGAAGATGTCTTGAATGAACTTGTAAAGGCAGATATGATCACGCTACCTCCTATCAGACCTTACATCAAGGATCAATTCAAGCCCGCTTGGTTTGATGAAACCTCTTTTGTGAGTATCATCACATGAAGGGGCATAAAATGTCAAACTACATGAAGCTAAAGCATAATATTCAAGACCTTATAGATAGGGGCGACATAACCCTTGATGAACCACCAAAACAATCACCAAATGCCAATCTAGGACCTTACAAGGATCCTCTACCTGACTATAATAAAGGAAAAGCGTCCTCATCCAACCAAGCTTACCACGTTGTACCACCTCCCACTTCTTTTGACTCTGTCATGGCTTGAATAGAAGAATCTTCTAACCACATCAACACCATCACCATTTGAGCAAAAGCACCCGATTGTGCTATCACTACTTGTTGCAGCCATGTATCCATCTCTGGGGCACCCACTAATGATCAACCATCCATGTCCACATCTATCAACCCACCATTTGCCCACAAATACAACCTCCTAGATCATCTAGGCAAGACCCCCGCACAAATCTCCATCCTTCAATTGCTATGCACGTCCCCATTGACAAAGAAATCCTTGACAAAGCCTTAATGGAGACCCAAGTCCCCACCAACCTAAATGTGGACGAATTCCAAGCCATGGTGGGCCATATCGCTTCACCTCACCATCTCACATTCTTCGAAAAGGATCTTCCCACCTCTGATGACCCACACAATGATGCCTTGCATATTGAAGTTTGCATCCACAAGCACATCATAAAAAGAGCCCTAATAGATGGTGGCTCCGGCCTAAACCTATGTACTCTAAAATTATTAAAACATTTAGGATACTGCAATGTAGTTTTGGACACTAGTGAATGTATAACCATCAAGTGGTATAATGATACTGAGAGACTATCCAAAGGCACCATCAAACTCCCTATCCAAGTGGGGTAGGAAATCTTGGAAACCAAGTGTCAAGTGCTTGATCTTGGCCTCCCTTATAACATTCTCCTCAACAGGCCATGGATCCATGCCATACAATTTGTCCCATCCACATTTCACCAATGCTTGAAATTCCCCTATAATGAGACAAAAGTTACTATCTACGTCGATCCCCGTCCTTTCCAATATTGCAGCTTTCTAGAAGGACACAACCTCACCTTTTGTCCGTACAATAGTGTCATTAAGAAACCAACCTCCCAAGCCAATCCCACATCATCTGCCTCATATGTTGACCCCTCCAACATTGCCACTACATCACAAACATCCCCACCACCTGAAGTCAAGATCAAGCTAAGCAACATTGGGTGTGGTGAATACGACTTGCATGGTACCTTTTGTGTAGGATCATTGCCCACTCCTAAGACATTTGGTGCTCCTAGGGAAGAAGATGTCTCCACGGTAGTCATCAAATGTAAACCATCCCCCACCTTCAAGAAGAAGCATCTCCTTGATCAGGATATCCTCGAAGACATATCCTCATGGTTATACAAAGACAAGGAAGCAGAACAAGAAGCCCCTATTATCCTGGCTGAAATCTATGGCAAGGGTCTTGAGATCGTCAAATATATGGGCTATAAAGGACAAGGTAGTATAGGCCTTCATGAGAAAGGGATTGTGGAGCTGATTCAAGAAACAAGAAACCAACGTCTTCAGGGATTAGGGTATGGGAAACAAGAATTTGTCCTTACTAATGGTGAATGTATCTTAGGTGAAGTTGCTAAGGTCTCCCCTACGGTCAATAACGTCAACAAAGAAGACCATCAAGACTCCTTTAGTGATTTCACTAAATTCTTTGAAACCTTCGTATACACCATCTATACCCTAACTACCACTCCATCTGACTCTCGCAACCTACCTCTTTTTTACCCCTAGCTTATAGATTGGGACCAACAAGGACCTCCCGTCCTTGATGTGGCAAAGAATGATGAGACAATAGCGTAAATGATGGGGGTTAGAGACCACTTCCCCCATGGAGACCACAGAGCCAGATATCTCATGGAAATTGACACATTCACCTACTTCGAAGAAACTGCCCATGCTCTTAGTCACAAAAACATAAAAATAAAAACAACACCCCCTAGTGAAAACCACTTTGTGGCACTTTCAGGTGAAGAAAAAATCAAAATAAAGGACGTATCGCCTAGTGAAAACCTCCATGAGGTCCTAGGAGATGAGAGCATGGGCTTCCCGAGATAGATGAAGTATATCCAAACAAATCACCCATCCTAGTGGAAGCATCATAGGAAATGAACCTTGGGATAGAGGAAGTGTCAAGGATCACATTCAGAGAAGAATCCCTTACAGCAATAGAACAGGAAAATATTTGAGCCTTCTTTAAGCAAAGAAGCTGTAGTTTTGCATGGACTTATGCCAATATGTTGATACTAGATCCCGCCTTGGTTGTTCATCACCTTGTGGTATGGCCTGATGTGAAACTAGTGAAACAAAATCTAAGGAAAATGAATCCTCAAATTGCACTCCTTGTTAAGGTAGAGCTTAAGAAACTCCCAGATGTGGGGTTTATCCGACCAATAGACTACCCCGAGTGGGTATCCAACATTGTACCTATAGCCAAAGTCACTTGGGGCATCCAGTGCTGCATGGATTTCATAGATCTTAATAAAGCATGCCCTAAAGATGACTTTCCACTACCCAACATTGACATCATAATGGATCTCATAGTAGGACATGAGATGTTGTCTCTAATGGACAGCTTCTCGAGGTACAATCAAATCAGGATTGCAAAGGAAGACCAACATAAAACATCCTTCATATGCCTATGGGGGATATACTACTAGGTTGTGATGCCTTTCGGCCTAAAAAATGTAGGTGGAACATATCAACAGGAAACAACGATCATCTTCCATGATCTCTTCCACCACATAATCGAAGACTATGTAGATGATCTGGTATCTAACTGACTTCATTTTTTCAGTTATAATGTTGCTGATTATTCAGTACATTTCAATATAGTTTCAAGAGAGAGGTATTTATAAACTGTCATTTCTTCATCATGTTTTAAACATGTGCTTTAAAAGAGATTTAGTTGTTTTATGCTATGTATTTTATTCAAAAAGGAAAATATACATAAGTCATTGCATCAAGTAAAATAACTGATGATATTTAGAAGAGTGTTTAAATATGTCCAACACAAGCCGTCAGAGTGACCGGAGTATGCTACATAAAAGTAAATTTTACTTATTGAAGGAATAAAATGCATAAGAAAAGTAGAGGGACCCGTCATTGCCTGTGAATGATGAATCCCGAGGTTGAGTTGATCTTCAACTCCCTCCATCTGTCGAGCTCTAGAACACCTACAAAAAAAGTTTTGTTAGAGCTCAGGGTTCCAAAACTTTTCATACACATAATCAAATCAACAAAAAGTACCATGTACTTTTATGGAACAACAACCATCTAATAAACAGTAAGAGAGAGGAGATAATTTGAGCATATTCAGAGTCATATCAGATAATGTTCAATGAGAAGTAGAAGAGATAGCTGATCAAGAGATGCAATTACTAAATCAAAAAGACAAATCCACACAAGAAACATCATATCATGTAATCAAAGGTATGTTTTATATCTAACATGTTTGTTCACTATGCAGGTATAGGTGAAATTTCTATTGAAGACTATTCTTTTGATATCAAAGCATGTGGATTAAAATGTGGCTCCCACAAGGGTTGAGCCCAACATGCTTATGAACAACTTTTTGTCATATTGCAATTAACATCAGTTTAGGGACAACAGTCATCATTTAAATCAAAAGACATGTCCATCATAAAGTTGCAGTCATTGCAAGGAGTAATCAAATAATGAGCAGTTACTAAGGACAGTCATAATATATGAGGACCTTAACTACAGGAGACAGACTCATATGCCAAGAAGGCAGTCATGAATATCAAGAGCATTACAGCCATCATGGAGTAACAATTGGACAGCATATAAAAATAGGTATTCACCACTTTGTTATGAATGAAGTGTAAAATTGCTATTGAATGCATGAAAAAGTCCTATATCTGAAATAGAGATGAGCAACTTGACAGTCATAATTGATATAGTAGTATAAATGCCATGGCAACTTTCTGGTATGCAACAAAAGTCATAAGAATAAAATGTCTAACTACCTTAAGAAGTAAAGGAACAACAAACTATTAGGGAGAGGTAGAGAGGAATTGCAATGTTTCAAACCATGGAACAGTAAACTTGTTCATCATGTAACCACCATATACCTCTACCAAATGAAGATATAGTCATATTCTATAGGAGTCATGAGAGAAATTCATAATGCTATCAAAGAGAGATAGGGAGATTCATCAAGTACAAAAGTCTTAATCAAAGGACAGTCAGATCAATTATCATGTCAAGAATTCAAAACTAGAGAATATGCATATGTTACAGTAGGTGTTGGACAGTTATCATGTTAGGATCAGCCATATACAGTGTAATAGTCCATGCCAAATAGAAGAGAACATGACCTATTGCCACAGTCATCAGTAGTACAGCTAAACATCTAAAGAAGTCATAACAACCATCAATAAACTGTGATGTAATAGTCATAGGAACCAGTGGAAGGATGGATGTAGTGCTTGTAGGCTTTACCCTATCTATGTTCTATTTCACTGTGCTTAGTTTTGGTACACTCATAACATCAGCCTTGAAATGGAAATGCATCCAATCATGTGTGTTGAGCCTAGCCCATAAAGTGAATGTTGACTTGATGGCTTGCATCATGGGAATCATTGTGTCAAACCCCAAGGATTTTAGAGTGACAGTATTGGCCTATTTCATGTCAATGACCTATACAAACAATTCCTTATCCTATTCATTCATATTAGTGGTAAAGGTTTGAAAAGAAATAGTAGACAACAATTAGCATGAGGTCTGATAGAGTAGATAAGCAACAGTACTAAAGGAAGGAAACTCTAGCCTTTATACACTTTTGCATGCATACACAGGGGTCATAGGTCAAGACAGTGATAAAGTATCTTGAGAGCTTGCAAAGCTACAATGAAGGTATGTAATGACCAGAAGAAGTGTTAACAATAGAGGTTGTAGCATTCAAAAATGACCAATGCCATTGATCAAGTAATGAGATGCAATGCACAGTCAAGTATAGTTAATATGCCATGAAGAAGTTGGTAATAGTATCGAAGAGACTATCATGAGCAAAGCAAAGGAAACAGAGGATACATTGATTAAGTTCATACCATTTCTCTCATATAGGAGATATTGTGTAAAGAGACATCAACAATATCAAATTAGTCATAATGACACAAGTCTGAAGTACAGTTAAAAAGATGGAGTAGTAGAAGCATATACTCTTTCATTCATCTACAGGAGATACAAATGGGAACATCATGTACTTCATAAACTTATTCTTTTTTCCTTCATCACAATGTGTAAATGCATACAAGTACATGAAAGCAAGATAGAGCAGCAGAAAGAAGAAAAGATCACTGTCTTTTTGTGGCTAACTATCACTAAAGTCACTGAGCAATTTTTCTAGGAGGGTGAAAGGGTAGATGAAACCCTAGTAGGGTTTGTAAACAAACAAAAGAGAAAGCATATTTTAATCACATCATCAGATTGAAGGTTCAAACTAAGAGAACATAGGAAGTAAACTAGAAGGAGTAGTAGCCATTTCTTTTGTAACAGAGGAAAGAAAATGGAGTATTTTGTTTACCAAACCCTACTAGGGTTTACTCACAGAAAGAAAAGCTTTTACCTCTTTATTTCAATAGATACATACTTGCTCTTGTTATAGTCATGCCATGAAGGCCGAAGTGAATGATGTAGAGAAAGGGTGAACATAATGCTAAGGAGCAGTGGCCTTTTTATGACAGAGGAAAAGCAAAAATAGAGTATTTTGTTCACAAACCCTACTAGGGTTTACATAAGTAAGCAAAGCTTTTTACCCTTTTTCAAATGGCTGCACATACTTTCCTATTACATAATGCCATGAGTGAAAGAATAGAGCATTTTAAGGAAATATAAGCTACAGAGTTTTTCACAAAACCCTCACAGTCATTGTGCCATGAAGGTCGAACAGGAGATAAGGAATATGCAAAGAATGAGATACAATGAGCTACATTATAAAAAAACCAGTACAAAAGATGTCTCGTTTTCCTTGTTCATTATGCCAAAATGAAGAAAGTTGGATCAGACACAGTATCAAATGAGAAGTTTCTTTTTTTTCCTCATGCTAACTATACAAAAACTAGAATAGATGCAGCTAATGGAGCAGAAAATGATGTGTTTCTTTCCACTTTTCTTGCAAGAATGCAAAATACACAGAAGGAGAGCTTACCTGAATGAGGAGGATGTTGAAAATAGCCTAAAAAATAGTAGTTAAATCCTAAGAATGCCTCCCAAAATAGCAAAAGAAACCCTTGCATATCGGTGGGCTTGGAGCAGCAGGGGGAATTTTTTAATCTTATTTTTAAGAAATCATTATTATCCAAAATGCATGCTCGTGGTCAAAACTTACACTCATCATACCAAGTGCACAAGTGAGAGAATCCCAAAAGGGTTATTATTACTTCTTTTTTATTTTCTTCAAAGTCAATAAAGATAATAATGCAAAGGTAGGGTATGTGATGCCAAGGGAGTCATAAGGTGTGTTGACATTGAGTTTTGAATGTGATTTAAGATATGTAATGCAATTCTTGGCATGGGGAGACATAAGGATTGAGATTATTGTTTTAATCATATATGTTATCATTAGCAAAATGTCACTTGGCAAGTCAAGGAGAGGAGAATGTTTTAGATATGGCATGGAAGTCATAAGGATCAAATAATGTATGTGGCTAATATAAATGCATGATGAATGTATTTTTTGCATGGAGGAGTATTTTTGGCATCATCAAAAGATGCATGAGGTAATTATGCAAATCAAAGGGGAGTTATAAGGAGTTATTATTTTTTAAACCTTTTGAAAATAATTACCCTCATTTTGTATGACTTAGCAACTAATAAACTAATGTAAACAAATAGTAAAGTAATGCAATTATAAATTGCTTTATTCTTTGTCACAAAGTTGTAAAAAAGTTAGAGATATACATATTTATAATAACTAGTAAAGTAAGTCTTTATTGATTACTTTATTACTTGTTCACATTGTTCCTCATCCCAAATCATGCAAAATCGGGAGATGGAGTTAACTGAGCTATTTTGGAGCTTTTTGCACGATTTTTGGTCAAACTAGAGGGAGTTAGGTGTATCACTTGGTCAAACTAAGTGTGAGGGGCAGTTTAGAGCTATTTTTGCTCCTTTTCCTGCAGTTATGACCCTAAATTTTAGGGATTTTTATGCTTGCTCGTGGATTAGTTTTGGAGGTGTTATTTTTAGAGGCAGTTGACTGTAGTTGACCATTTTAGGTCTTTTTGAGAGCAGATTATATATTTGGAGAAAAACTTATGTTTTTCTAGTTCTTTCCTTTTTTCTCTCTTGTGCATTGCAGAGAGAAAGAGTGTTTGTAACTCAATTTTTACAGATTAATACATTACAATAGGTTACAGGTTATATTTTTTTCCATTTTTATGCAAGTGTTCCTTTATTTTCAATAGAATCAAGTATCTACCTTCTCATTTTTGTTGTTTTATGATTGATTTGATGAGATTTTATTGTGTTTTAGTATTAGAACCTTTAAAATCATTGTCTCATTTATACTTGCATGCATTGAAAAGTAGTAAAAATCACAGGTCTTAGGTTATGTATTGGAATAGTCATTTCTTTCATGCTGTGAGAACCCAGTTTTCCTCCAAAAAGAAAGTTATTCAAACCTTCCTTAGAATCATTTTTGTGGTCATATTACCAAAATGGCTTGTGTGGATAGATACTCTGAAAATTATTGTGAGTTAGAGTTGCATGTTTCTACCAATTAGGTGCATCACCACACATTTAGATCTAGTTTTAGTACTTTTATTAGGAAGTCTTTTTAAACCCTTTTCTTGTAAAGCCATTAGTTTGTTAGAAAATCATATGGGAACCAGCCCATAATCTGGAGGTCTACTTTCATCATAGGGTACCCACAACCTAAAAGTATTCCAATGTTACACATGATTATAGAGCTTTCCATCTTTGCATAATGGGTGTAATCCTGCTTGATAACAAGAACACAACCTTTGTGTGGGATAGTCAATGTCAGAATGCTTTTGAGTGATTGAAAGAATAACTTGCTAACCCACCTATCCTAATTCCACCAAAATAAGGAGGACCCCTTCTCTTGTATATTTCAACAACAGAAACAGCTATAGGGGCCTTGTTGGCACAACATGATGAATGAGGAAAAGAGAGAGCCATATATTATATTACCCATACCTTGGTGTCCTATGAGCTAAATTATACTCCAATTGAGCAAGCATGCCTAGCTGTCGTCTTCACCTCACAAAAGTTGAGACACTACATGCTTAATCAAAAAACTAAGCTCATTGCCAAGATTGATCTGCTGAAATATCTGCTAACCAGAGCAGCCCTTACAGGAAAAATGGCTAAATGGGTAATGATCCTAAGTGAGTTTGATATTGAATACACAGAGAGGAAATCCACTAAAGGATAAGTGATTGCTGATCAATTAGGTGAGGCATCTATCCTAATAGAACAACCAACACTTGCAAAGTTTCTAGATGAGTCTATATTAATGGTAACACCAACAGTAGAATCATGGAAGATGTATTTTGATGGGTCTTACACACATCAAGGCTTGGGGGCAGGCATTTTGTTTGTTACCTCTCAAGGAGACACCATTCCCAAATCATACAAGATCACATTTTCATGTACAAATAATGTAGCAGAATATGAGGCTCTCATCACAGGACTCTGCATGGAGATTCAATGGAATATTGAGAAGTTGATGGTCTATGGAGATTCCCAATTGGTCATTCAACAAGTAAACAATGAATACAAGACTAAGGATGACAAGCTCTTTCCCTATAAAAGAATGGTGGATGATTTCAAAGATTATTTTCATGACATCCATTTTGAACAAATCTCAAGGTTAAACAACAAAGCAATAGATGCCATGGCCATGATAGGATCTTGGGCGGACATGAAGAAAGATAGCAAGAAATGTGAGTTCCTGATCAAAGAAATCCCCATCCTGGCTTATGATGTCCCACAATCAGAATTGGTGTGTGACATTATTGGTCCCCTATCTCCTTGGTATCAAGAGACATACATGTACCTTCATGACAACATCATCCCCCCAACATATCATCCTCCCAATGTAAAAGCTTCATCTGTCGAGCCTCCTGCTTCACTCTTATAGGAGACGCCCTTTACAAAAGGAGTCTTGATGGTACACTTTTACGATGTCTTGACTCTACAGAGGTTGAAGTGGCCTTACAAGAGGTACATGAAGGCATTTGTGGGGCACATTCTGGTGGACCTAACCTAGCTAAGAAGATCTTAAGAATGGGATACTACTGGCCAACCATGGAGCGAGATGCTTACAAGTTCATGAAGAAATGCTTGTCATGTCAGCAACATGGGGACCTCATCCATGCACCATCACAAGAGCTACAACCAGTAACAAATCCATGGCCTTTTTCAAAATGGGGACTCGACCTTGTAGGTAAGATTCACCCTCCATCATCTAATAGTCATAAGTTCATTATCACCACCACTGAATACTTCACCAAGTGGGTTGAAGCAATTCCACTCACTTTCACCACAAGCATCCAATAGCCAAATTCATCCTCCACTACATAATATGTCGATACAACATCCCCCATTCCATCATCACAGATAATGGGAAACCATTTAAAAACTAGGAAGTCCGCACTCTGTGTGAGAAATTCTAGATCCAACACCACTTCTCCACACCCTATTACCCTCAAGGTAATGGTCAAGCTGAAGCTTCTAACAAAACCATCCTACACATTCTGAAGAAGATGATTAATGAAGCAGGTCGTGACTGGAACCTCCAACTCAGTCCTGTCCTATGGGTCTACCGCACAAGCATCCACATGCCTACAAGAGCCACACCATACTCCCTAGTATTCAGTTTCAAAGCCATCTTACCTATTGAGGTCGAGCTCCCATCACTAAGGGTTTCTTTACAGAACATAATCACTGATGAAGGGTATCGAGTTGCAAGGCTGCATGAGTTAGAACTGTTGGATGAGAAATGCCTGGATGCTCTTAATCATCTGCAAGCATACCAAAATTGCCTACAAAGAAGCTATAACAAAAAGATCAAGAACCACAGGTTTGAAGTAGGTCACCTTGTCATGGAAAATTATAAAAATTTGTAAGAGCACACCAAAAAGAGAAAATTTGAGCCCAATTGGTTAGGACCCTATGTTATCATAGCCAGCTACGGATCAGGGGCATATCAGCTTGCAACGCTTAAGGGGCAGCCTCTAGATGAACCCGTGAACATTCTACATTTGAAAAGGTTCTACACATAACTCATCGAGTATCCCAAAGCAAAAATAAGAAAAAATCAAAAAAATAGAAAAATACCAAAAAAATTAAAAAATCAAGAAAAACCCGAGTGCAATAAAAGTCATCCAATGGTGAAAATCACTTTGGTGATGCCTTGGATAAGTACCATGGTAAAAACCTATCTTAGGTATCATGTGTAGTGGTTGGTTCCACCATTTGATAAGTCCTCTTTCCATCATAACACTCCATATAGCACACATTCCATGGCCTGGAATTCTAAAAAATCAAATCCTCTCACCCACCTCGCATCATCCCACCCAAAGCTAATTTGCAAAACAAGGATCCTTGTAGGCTTCTTTGTATAGCTAAAATCCAAAAACCCCAAAAACATTATTCTTATCACTGGGAATTACACCCGTATGCAAAGCTGGTTAAAGCAATGCAATTCCGTGTAACATGGGACTAATCTCAGGTTGTGGGTACCCTATGATGAGATTAGACCTCTAGATTGTGGGCTGGTTCCCTTCAAATGTTCTATTAAGATGTATGTTTTTTACATTTTGGGAAAAGGGAAGAAAGAAACTAAATGAATACTAAAGGTAAAATGGTGATGCACCTGATATGGATAAAAACAATGCAATCTAATTCACAAAGTTTTCTCAGAAATCTGACTTCTACACAATCCAGACTTGGCATAAATATCACAAAAATGATTCTAAGGAAGGTTTGAAAACAGGTTCTTATCAAGGAAATGGTTTTTTCACAGCATAAAAAGACTATTTTTGGTTAACACAACCTAAGACCTATGATGAATTTATGCTTTAATGTTGTAAGCAATGAGGTGAGACAATAATTTTGAAGGTTTAATAATAAAACACAGCAAAATTTCATCAAAATCACTTCAACATTCAATACTAAAAGGAAAGGTAAATCAACTGATCTGAAATAACCAAAGGAAAGCTTTGGAAAAAGATAAAAGATAACCTGTAACCTACCAATCTCTCAAAAAAACTGTAAAAGTGAGCTACAAGAATTCTCCAATCTATCTGAATCAGAATGAGAATCAAGAACTAGCAAAAACAAACTTTTTCTTTATAATATATAGGTTTGCACTCTCCAAGAGACATGCAAAAAATATAGAATTACAGATAGCTGCCTTTAAAAATACTCATTCCCAAGCAACCTCATAAATCCTCAAAATTAGGGTCTAAAACTGCCACAAATTGAACAAAAATAGCTTCAATTTGGGCCTCTCCATATGTTTGACCAAAATTTTGACTAAGGACTCTAAAAATACTTCTAAAAGTCATGCAAAACCTCCTAGGTGGCCTAGTTAACTCAAATAATCAATTTGCATGATTTTGCATGAGCAAAATTGATTGTGAGTAAATAATAAAGTAATAGAATATTACTCTATTATTGGTTACAATTTGTTCTATTTTCAATTTTACAACTTGTGGAAAATAATAAAGTAATTTATAGAGTATTACTTTATTATTCATTTACAATTAATAAATGTGTAAAATCATGCATGATTAGAGGAAAAATATACTCCTTATCACTCCAATACATTTGCCTATTTTGCAAAATAGGACTTTAGGAATAATTACACAATTCCTTATCACTACAATACATTTGTGAGAAAAAGTATCTTCCTCTGCAAGGAAAATAAAAAGAACTGTCACTCCTATAGCATTCCATGCACCAAACAAAATTGCATAAATATCCTTATCACTCCCTCTTGTTGACACTGTGCACATACATCCATTTCTTAAATCTCCTTATATCCCCATATGCAATTTGAAGTTTGAAGAAATAAAACAACTCCACTATGCAATTTGCCCCCATGCATAAAAATGTCCATCATATGTTGTCACCATCAATACTGCTACCATGCAATTAGCACATCACTACAAGACAAATACCTTATTAGCCATAAAGTGATATCTCCACCATGCATAATGAGCTTACCCTTGAACTCCATGTATTTCATATGCATATACCATGTCTAAAATCATACACCCCCTTGGTTGTTAGTCACCATGCATAAACTTGAAACCTATCCTTGGATGCTTGGAAATGGACAAGGGACATAAGCAGGTGATTTGTTATTCCTTCACCACTCAAGCACCAAGGAATCTTCACCATGCATAAAAGGTTATAAGGCTTGTAGCCTCCCACATGTTATATCTACCTCTTGACTCAATAAAACCAATTTCTAAAGGGTTGCTATCAGCCACTATGTGTTACGATTGCTAGGGAAAGTCTTGACCCCGACAGCAAATTTGGATAAAGTAATAATTGGTTTTTCTTAAGTCAAAAATTGCACTTGATCAAAAAGACTTTGAACAAAAGTAATGCAACAACCCTAAATTGTTCATTCTTCATTTGGCATTTCTCCATTGTTTTACTTTGCAACCTAAAGCCGACCGGCAGCCAGGGTTTGGCTTCTTGGCTCTAGTTTCTTCTTCTATTTGGTCGATTATGTAGTGTGTATCTCTGGTATTTCAATACAAGAAAGAATGGTGAGCCTCTTTTCTAAGCTTTTTCTCAACAAGTCCTTTGTCATTCTGGTTTATTCTTCATCTTTAACCTCGGTTATGATGGCTGAATATTAAACCCCCTCTAAAAGCTCCTTAACAAATTTTTATCCTTGTTTATCCATGTGTTTCTATCTACAACTGCAACTTATTGTTTGTAAGAAGCCTCATACAAAGGAACTGTGGCTTGTTATGGATTCTTTCCTCTACAAAGGGCTAGTTGGGCTCTTCTTGATGCTCTGTATCTCATTGTTTTACAAATATGTTGTAACCTGAAAGGGGATTTGTATCTGCAAGTGGGTAATCTTTTGATTTTGAATAAACAACTGCTTTTTGGTCTAGTCGTGCCTGTATATATGGTATTCCACTGTAAATAAAAAAACTAGAGGGTTTTATGAAAATTACAACTAGGGTACTATAATTTTCTATATACATAAGTGCTCATGTCCACAACCATGACTAAGGATGACTTATCTTTTATTCCCTATACTATAGATATAAGAATGACACTAGGGTTTTAATAACAGTGAAGCCTCATCATGTCTGTGAGAATGAGCCCCCTTTCTGATAACAACCATAATTTTCCTTGTTACTTGCACATTCTTTTCACTATGGTTGTAAATGCAAAATAAAAAAAATGAGGGTTTTCAAAATGCATATGAGGATTTTAACATTTTCGCATGAGATGGTTTCTCTTGTAACATTGATTTCACTGTGGATGTATTGAACACAAAAGAAAGACTTACTTTCTTGTTGTCTTTTACTTGTTATTGTTTTATGTTTACTTGAAATCTATCATGTAAAGCTGCTCATCTATTGTTTGTTATAGTCCTTCATTGCTCATCGTGACTATAATGTTGATAACTGCATCTTTAACCTATAGATTGTTTGTTGACTACTATATTCTTTTAACTATAGGTAGTCTTTGGGACTGCTTCAGGTGGCTTCCTTTCTATCTTTATAATTGAAAGACTGCAAGATGTTTGAAAACCTGCTCTTGTTTGAAGGAAAACTGTAAGCCACTTGTCTCTATGTTGTTTGATACTCTTTGTTAAGTTCAACCTCTTCACCGACATGGTGCAATAGATTTACTAGTAGCTACACATTTTAGGAGATACATTCTTTTGAGCCATACCTACAGCACCCTACTTGTACAAACAAGGTGTCCCATGAATGTGGATGTTAGCTGGTATCAATATAGTGACTTCATTATTACTGTGTTATCCTTTGCTTGACTATCACCTTGTACATTTTACAACTTGAATGTGATACAATACCACCTTCAAGCTGAAAGAACTTACATTATTATGGATCTAATCATGAGATAGAAAAACAACTTGACAAATGTGAAGTATGAGTGAAAGTTCAAGTGATTTGTAATCATTTATTTATTGCTATCACTTCTGGACAGTTGTCTTGACATTGCTAGCTGCTTATCACCATACCCACTGCAAAGGCACTATGTATCTTATATTTTAATTGCATGAACCTGGTATCTTCACAGTCATCTGCCTTAGAACACCACAATCTACTACCACAGTGCAGCCCTATACTAGATCCATGTCTATCCTTCATTGTGACTGATGCCATCATCATCTCGTCTTGACTATCTAACACATCTATCCATTATTCAGACCTGAATATGCATGCCTTTCTCTTCATTACCTTCATGATTTCTAAATGTTTGACTTTAGATAGGCTTCTATGGTTTGAAGCCTTTTATGCCCGAACTGTGTATGGTTGTTGTTCTCCTTACTTGTCACAGCCCTCTGTCACTTTTTCCTGAGTGATATGCTATCCTCCTGCACTCATTGCTCCATGATGGGGACTATGGATTCTTTCTCTGAGACTCTTCATTGTTTGTTAACTACCTTATATGCTAAGTTTGGGGTTGACACAAGACCATGAGATTAATTATCACTTTGCACCGTTAGACAAACCTCTGCAAGATGTGGATAGACCCTCTATCTAAGTAATTTCATTCAGATTACCTGGGATCTCTATACAGATAATGTATTGGTGACTACCTACTAATCCTGTGTAACCTCCAAAATAGCTTCTTACTACTCATTTACTGTCATTCACTCATGGTACATCCAAACCTCTAGTGGAACTCCTTGGAGAAAAGTAAAGTATTAATCTTCTTATCATCTATTGACTCTTATTATTGCTTTGTTGTATGAAGCTTGTGGAATTCTTTAAAAACTATTGAGTGGCTATTATGCTGGCATGACTTATGGTAGTTTGTTGTTCCTTGAGTACTCTGTCATAGTTGTCTTTAATAGTCTTTGTGACTATCCTTTGAGAGAGATGGTTGACTTTTTACTTTGAACTGGATGATACATGACTGCTCTAATTATGATGGTTGTGCCCTGTAATTCACTTGCTGGCATAGGACTGTTCATCTCTTTATAGCAATATACATGGATTTATCATTTAATTCTAAAATGTTGTTTTCATGATAAGGGATGAGAGAAATACCTCTGTTATAGCATGATATGTTCTTCATCACTGTTCCATATGACTTGGTCATTCATTTTGGCTTAAAGAAAATGCTTCTTAATTAGAAACTGTCAACACTAATAATAGTGCCTAAGCATGCTGGGCTCAACCCTCGTGGGAGCCACATTTCCTCCACATGCTATTTGTCTTCAAATCAGCAACAAAATTTGTCCTATACTTGCACAATGAACAAACAAGTTAGCATAAAAAGTACTTGATAGTATTGATTGATCTTCTTCATGATTTCTTCTTGATTTGTGTCATTATTTGATTTGAATCCTTATCTTGAATGCATGATATGATAAGTATATGTCTCTATTTCGTAAAAGCATTTGCTAACTGTAAACATCTAGAGCACTAACAGGGTTGTCCCCAAAATTTTGCAGGTTTCAACTGGATGGTGGCTTGGAGTGAAGAATGAAGACTGAAGACTTGAAGGCCAGCTTCAACAGCAACCTCCATCATCAGGCAATGATGGATGTTTAGATTTATCATATATTCTTTTCTCTTTTCTTTTATCAAACAGATTCATAGCTTGTGTGTCTGCAATTGCTCAGTCTAGTTACTCCCACAGTTTGTGTGGGACACATTTGAACATTTCTTTTAAACATGATTAGTTAGTTTCTCTGATGCATATAATGTATATATATTTGGTTTTTAATCAATGCATGAGATAAAGTAACAGATACCTGGATGTATGTTCAAAACATGACATGAAATAACAATGTAATACAATATATTTCTCTCTTTTATTCAAAACTGATTAATTGAGTAATCAATTCAACTTATAACTCCTGAAAGATCAAACTTTGTAGAACAACTGTATCTCCTTGAATGTTTGATCCTTTGATAATTAAATCTTTTGTCATGATAACTTATTAGTCTTGATTGGACTGATGAGTTATCCTGACAACTGGATCTTCTTTTCAACTTTTTCAAGGCATCAACCATTCAAGAAATGCATAACCTTGAAGTTTTCTATTATTCCTTCTGAACAATTACACATAGGCACAACTAATTTTAAGTGTGAAAAAAAATTAGTAACATTTCTAGTGACCTCTTAGGGGTGTTTGCCTGCTAAACAGTTTAGAACCAGTAGCCTTGCCTTCTCATTGGGCATAGAGTCATTTCTACCCTGAACTTAGAGAAATTTTGCAACTCACACTAACTGAAAACAACAGCAGCAACTAACTAAAAACTAAAACTAAAACTAATTTGCCTAAAACAAAATCAACAACATGTGCAAAAACACTTCTTGGAAACAAAACAACAACTGAACTGAAATTCTACCTACCCTACTCTAACCAGCCAAAGGTGCTTGGTCAAACAAATCCATTAACTATTTGGTTGAAATAACTTCCCTTCCTCAACAGGGAACACTGATTCACATGCTTGTGAGCAGCTGAATTTTGATGAAGTACAAGAAAGTACTGAATAAATTGATGCACTGCTTCATAAGAAATGTAGATAATTTTACTCACCAACTAAACGTGATCATGCAAACCTCTGTCATATGGTAAAATGATGATCTAATTTTTCTATTCTGAGGATGAAAATTTTTTAGTTGGTACAACAGCATTCTATACTTCTTTCTTCATTTCTTTGGAAACCATATCCCTGAATGGGCATCCTTTCATAATGATGTATTCTTGGTTGATGATTGTGATGTCTAGATTTCAATCTGCTATCATATGATCACTTGTACTTTCAATCTGATCTGCAACAGTTAGTTCATATGATCTGTGCTTCTTGGCCTGATCCTATTGATCAAAAATTGCTAATTCACATGATATTAGATTATCATCTATGTTAGAACAAAAATCCTCAATAATATCTAAAAATAAGGTTTCATATGACTGAAAATCCTCTACCAGAATTATATGCTCATCATTTCCTGAATTAATCTCTTGATCGTTACAAGAATCTAGCAGATTGGCAAGCTCCCTATAGGCTAAACAGTCAGGATCTTGAAACAAAAATATCTTGAAAATTTTGATCTTTCTCAATTAGTTCATTTGGTTGTTTTGAAAACAAATCAAATGCATTATTCTGATAGAGGATACTATTTGATTTAGTTTCATATCCCGGATGGTTAATCTCATGTACATATAAAACAAGTTTGTTGGCATCCGAAATGTGACTGTCTTTTTGTTCTTCTAGCTAAACTAAAACATCAACCTCATTAGAGATCAAGAGTACCTCATGGTTTGCAATGTCAAATGGCAATCTCAAGTCAATTGGTACTGGTATGGTGTCTTCATCTTGGTCAATATAAGCAGGCAGTTGGTCAAATAGAAAGATTGAATCCTTTTCTTTGTCAAGTCTATTATCTTTTGGAAACTGGGTAATCTGTGTCTAAAATTGAAGATTTTGTTTCCAGAATGTCTGTGACTTGCTTTCGTTTATCGTGTAAATAGCATTAGAGAACTTCTTGAATGAATCAAAATGCAAAGGATTTGGCATCAAACTTGAACTATCATCCTTTTCATATGCATTATGCTCATTCTTAGCTGAGGACACAGAAAAAGCAATAGCAACATCCTGCACCATATCTATTTTTTCTTGATTGAAACCTGGAATCCTAATTGGTTCAAGTTTTATTGATACTTCTTCCCTTTTTTGATTTTGGATTGGTATGGAAGAGGTAGCTTTGATAAGATTTGGTACTTTCAAATCAGGACATTCAGTACAAGAAGGCTGCCATGGATGTTTATAATCCTGATGATTTGATTCAGGTACTTGACACGACAGATATTAAGAACTAATAGACTGATCCTGAATATGAATAGGTACCTGATTATATTCAGAATTCCTGAAACATGAAACTTGATTCCTACTAACCTCAGATTGAGAATGCTGATCTAGAATAAATGAAGCTATCTGAATGTTCTGCTTTTGTATTTGTGCAAGCAAAAACATCATCTGTGCCTCCTTTGCTGCAATTTGTCTTGCAAGATCTTGTTCAAATTGTATCCTTTGTGCCCCTAATTCCTGCTCATGGAGATAGGCCTAATAATCCATCTCCTCCTGTTGTTGCTGATACTCTTGTTGTCTCTCAAAGTCTTCTAGGCTCTTTGTGACTTCTACCAATGTCTCGCTGATGTCACTCATGCTATACTTCATATCTTGAACTTCTTGGGATTGATTTTGGGTATGTAAATGCTGATATGAAGGATGAGTAGGGGTGGGTGGGAGGCAAACATGTTGAGCTTACTGATTTCTTTGTAAATCAAAGGAATTAGGAATGAAATCAGTAGTATGGTTGATCTTATATGGCTGATAAGAAGAATTTTCATGATATGCTAGATGATAAGACATATTTCCATGAAGGAAAGACATATTTATTCATTCAAAAGGTCTGATCTATCAAACTAGAAAGATAGAGTCACCAGGTATTTTGTAAATAAACCTCTAAAAAGGTTGTATAAACTGCTGATCATACCAAAAATAATGGCAATGATAAGTCCTATTGAACTAATAATTAGTTCAATGTCCCAAATGGTGTACCAAATACTGTTATCATTGGAAATTGCACCCATATGCAAAGCTGGTTAAAGCACTACAATTCTGTGTAACATGGGACTAATCTCAGGTTGTGGGTGCCCTATGACAAGATTAGACCTCCAGATTGTGGGCTGGTTCCCTTCAAATATTCTATTGAGATGTATGTTTTTTACATTTCGGGAAAAGGGAAGAAAAAAACTAAATGAATACTAAAGGTAAAATGGTGATGCACCTGATATGGATAAAAATAGTGCAATTTGATTCACAATGTTTGCTCAGAAATTTGACTTCTACACAATCCCGACTTGGTATAAATATCACAAAAATGATTCTAAGGAAGGTTTGAAAACATGTTTTTATGAAGGAAATGGTTTTTTCACGGCATAAAAAGACTATTTCTAGTTAACACAACCTAAGACCTATGATGAATTTATGCTTTAATGCTGTAAGCAATGAGGTGAGACAATAATTTTCAAGGTTTAATAATAAAACATAGCAAAATTTCATCAAAATCACTTCAACATTCAACACTAAAAGGAAAGGTAAATCAACTAATTTGAAATAAACAAAAGAAATCTTTGCAAAAAGATAAAAGATAACCTGTAACATGTCGATCTCTCAATAAAACTGTAAAAGTGAGCTACAAGAATTCTCTGATCTATCTGAATCAGAATGAGAATAAAGAACTAGCAAAAAAAACTTTTACTTTACAATATATAGGTTTGCTCTCTCCAAGAGGCATGCAAAAACTATAGACTTGTAGATAACTGCCTCTAAAAATACTCATTCCCGAGCAACCTCAAAAATCTTCAAAATTAGGGTCTAAAACTGCCACAAATTGAGCAAAAATAGCTTCAATTTGGGCCTCTCCATATGTTTGACCAAAATTTTGACTAAGGACCCTAAAAATACTTCTAAAAGTCATCTAAAACCTCTTAGGTGGCCTACTTAACTTAACTAATCAATTTTCATGATTTTGCATGAGCAAAATTGATTGTGAGTACATAATAAAGTAATCGAATATTACTCTATTATTGGTTACAATTTGTTCTATTTTCGATTTTACAACTTGTGGAAAATAATAAAGTAATTTATAGAGTATTACTTTATTATTCATTTACAATTAATAAATGTGTAAAATCGTGCATGATTAGAAGAAAAATATACTCCTTATCACTCCAATACATTTGCCTATTTTGCAAAATAGGACTTTAGGAATAATTACACAATTCCTTATCATTCCAATACATTTGTGAGAAAAAGTATCTCCCTCTGCAAGGAAAATAAAAAGAACTCAGTCACTCCTGTAGCATTCCATGCACCAAACAAAATTGCATAAATATCCTTATCACTCCCTCTTGTTGACATTGTGCACATACATCCATTTCTTAAATCTCCGTATATCCCCATATGCAATTTGAAGTTTGAAGAAAGAAAACAACTCCACTATGCAATTTGCCCCCATGCATAAAAAATGTCCATCATATGCTATCACCATCAATACTACTACCATGCAATTGCCACATCACTACAAGACAAATACCTTATTAGCCATAAAGTGATATCTCCACCATGCATAATGAGCTTACCCTTGAACTCCATGTATTTCATATGCATATACCATGTCTAAAATCATACACCCCATTGGTTGTTAGTCACCATACATAAACTTGAAACCTATCCTTGGATGCTTGGAAATGGACAAGGGACATAAGCATGTGATTTGTTATTCCTTCACCACTCGACCACCAAGGAATCTTCCCATGCACAAAAGGTTATAAGGCTTGTAGCCTCCCACATGTTATATTGGCCTCTTGACTTAATAAAACCAATTTCTAAAGGGTTGCTATCAGCTACTATGTGTTATGATTGCTAGGGAAAGTCTTGACCCCGACAGCAAATTTGGATAAAGTAATAATTGGTTTTTCTTAAGTCAAAAATTGCACTTGAATAAAAAGACTTCGAACAAAAGTAATGCAACAACCCTAAAATTGTTCATTCTTCCTTTGGCATTTCTCTATTGTTTTACTCTGCAACCAAAAGCTGACCGGCGGCCAGGGTTTGGCTTTTTGGCTCTAGTTTCCTCTTCCATTTGGCTGATTCTGTAGTGTGTATCTTTGGTATTTCGGTGCAAGAAAGAAAGGTGAGCCTCTTTTCTAAACTTTTTCTCAGCAACTCCTTTGTCATTCTGGTTTATTCTTCATGTTTAACCTCGGCTATGATGGCTGAGTATTAAACCCCCTCTAAAATCTCCTTAACAAGATTTTATCCTTGTTTATCTGTGTTTTCCCATCTGCAACTGCAATTTATTATACATAAGAAGCCTCATACAAAAGAACGGCGGCTTGTTATGGATTATTTCCTCTGCAAAGGGCCAGGTGGGCTCTTCTTGATGCTCTGTATCTCATTCTTTTACAAGTATGTTGTAACCTGAAAGGGGGTTTGTATCTGCAAGTGGGTAATCTTTTGATTTTGAATAAACAACTGCTTTTTCATCTGGTCATGCCTGTATATATCGTATTCCACTGTAAATACAAAAACTACAGGGTGTTATGAAAATTACCACTAGGATTTTATAATTTTGTGTATACACAAGTGCTCCTGTCCACGGCCATGACTAAGGATGACTTCTCTTTTATTCCCTACACTATAGATATAAGAATGACACTAGGGTTTTAATAACAATGAAGCCTTGTCATGTCTATGAGAATGAGCCCCCTTTCTGATAAAAACCATAATTTTCCTTATTACTTGCACATTCTTTTCACTATGGTTGTAAATGCAAAATTAAAAAATCAAGGGTTTTCAAAATGCATATGAGGATTTTAACATTTTCGCATGAGATGGTTTCTCTTGTAACATTGATTTCACCATGGTTGTATTGAACACAAAAGAAAGACTTGTTTTCTTGTTGTCTTTTACTTGGTATTGTTTTCTGTTTACTTGAAATCTATCATGTAAAGCTACTCATCTATTGTTTGTTGTAGTCCTTCATTACTCATTGTGACTGTAATGCTGATAACTGCCTCTTTAACCTATAGGCTGTTTATTGACTCCTATATACTTTTAATTGTAGACAGTCTTTGGGACTACTTCAGGTGGCTTCCTTTCTGTCTTGTTTGAAGGAAAACTGTAAGCCACTTGTCTCTATGTTGTTTGATACTCTTTGTAAAGCTCAACCTATTCACCGAGATGGTGCAATAGATTTACTAGTAGCTACACATTTTACGAGATACATTCTTTTGAGCCATACCTACAGGACCCTACTTGTACAGACAAGGTGTCTCATGACTATAGATGTTAGCTGGTATCAATATAGTGACTTCATTATTACTGTGTTACCCTTTGCTTGACTATCACCTTGCACATTTCGTAACTTGAATCTGATGCAATACCACCTTCAAGCTGAAAGAACTTACATTATTATGGATCTGATCATGAGATAGAAAAACAACTTGACAAATGTGAAGTATGAGTGAAAGTTCAAGTGATTTGTAACCATTTATTTATTGCTATCACTTTTGGACAATTTTCTTGACATTGCTAGCTGCTTATCACCATACCCACTGCAAAGGCACTATGTATCTTATATTTTAATTGCATGAACCTAATATCTGTTGATCATGATGTTAGTCATTCACAAACATAGAATAAAAGTTACACAACAACCTTTACTCATCTTGAAAGATACGATGAATTCAGAGAATTCATGATCCCAAGTCTCCGTTGATTAGGTCTTAATCTACTGACGTTACTCAGTGGTTGATGTGTGTTGCTGTTTTCCATTCAGGGGCCTTACGTATTTCTGCAAAGTTCATCATTATTTCTCCAAATATCCTGCTCTGTATATCTGCTCTGCATAAATCTCCAATAATTCTATCTCTGCACTGTGAATTTAGTCAAATAATGTGCCTACAGATTGATATTTGCATGATTTCTACCACTATTTATGATTCTTTGCATGATATTTTCAATACTACATGCATTTAACTCAAATATGCTAATGATTTTCAGTTACCTACGGGATGTCAGCATATTTCTCTGTTCTGCTTGTTATTTATCATGATTTGCAGTTATGATGATGAATTTATGAAATTAAAATAAAGGAAAAGGGTTAAAGAATGAGATTCCCAAAACTACTTGACTGAGATCACTGATCCACATACAAGCTCCCATACATGCAATGAAAAGAAGGAAACTAGAATCATACTTCACCAGGACATTCCACAAATCCGCATGATCTAGTGCAAATCTTCAAAGGAAAAGTTGACAACAACATGTAATGAAATGAAAGCGCTTCCAGTTGAACACAGCATTCATCAGTACATATCCAGAAATCAACAGGAAGATTACGTAAAATTTACAATCAAGATGTAATCTGAAACTTCATATCCATTCAGTATGCTCAAGAACAGGTACATTTACAGTGATCTGAAGAAAGAACCTTGACATTTCAACAATTCTATCCTCATTAGTCTCAGTAATCCGATCTCCTAATTGATTCTACAGTAATCGGCCTTAATGCGCCAGATGTGTCGATCTATCTCCTCTTTGTATAATGTATATAATAAATCTCTTCATGTATCAGGATCTGGCTCTTATATAGAGCAAATGCCAGAAAATAGTTACAATCATCCAAGGATCAGGATCCTCTCATAATAATCAACGGTCCAGATGAAAAGCACATGCTTCGCCAGTTGGCAAATGTACATCTGGCACAGAATATTCCAGCATCTTTGATTTGTTTCGGCCTCCAGCTGGCAAACAGCATATTTGACAATATCCTCCTTACTTCTGGTTCATGTTGCCTCCATGTGCAACTTTGCAATGCTCAGCAACAGCTCTAACAGCATCATGACTTCCTGCAAATAAACAGACAAACATTAAGTTCATCATCATATGGATAAACAACAGGAATTAAAACATTTTATTAAACATGCCTCAAAATGTGCAGCTACAGGCAATTGGGCTTTCAAATTTGTATCGCTCTGTTTTCTCGCCCATTTTCTTGTATATCGGGCTCCAAATATGATCATGTATCTATCGGCGTGACTACACACTGTCGGGATGACAATTTTACATTAGGCCGACGGTTAAACTTATACCGACTCCAAAAATCATGATGATGTCCATCCATCGGGAAGACATGTTCTATCGACATGATAACTCAAGAGAAGGCCGATAGCAAGACTTAAAACTTTCATCTGCATGATATTTTGGAAATATGATGCTCCCCCTTCCGAATGTCCTGATGATGTCACTGTCATGTTTCGCTTCTGTATATTGGGGAAAAGAATGACATCATCATCATCATCATGTCGAAGGAAAATAGGAGGAAATGAAATATGATCCTGCTACTGAGGAAAGAAAAATGATGGTGACGTCATCATCATATCCGGGCTTCATTAAAATGCAAAAGATGACGTCACCGTCATGTTTAGTTAAGATCAGGGGATAAATGTAATATCGGGTCACCTAAGGAAGATGATCAGGTGGTGAATGTAATATGACCCCTTTGCGGCCAAGGTAACCCTCTCGAAAGATTAGGATGATGATGATCATCAGGATATCCGGGGCTTTTGTTAAACTTAGAACATGACGTCATCGTCATATTCGCGAACCGGATCATGTTTTGGAAAATATCCTGCCGAAGGGAAATGTGATGATGATGTCATCCTAATATTTGCTTCTTCGTTTTTCAGATTAGGATGATGTCATCAGGATATTTGCATAAGGTCATATTTCTCGGTAGGAGGATATTACGAAATATCGGGTAGACAAACAAGATCATGATGATCTTGACAACATGACAGGATAAAAATATGATGATCCTCCTCATCGAATATTATGATGACGTAACCATCATATTACGTCTTCGAAGCATGAGGATGCGTTGAGGTCATCATCAGGTTAGCGCTAGGGTGATATTTAAAATATGATCATGCTAAGGAATGGAATATCACCCCCCCTTAAAAGATAGGGTGATCATCATGATCATGCAAAAGGAGATCAGGAGGATATGATGATGTCATCGTCATATTAGCGAATATCAGCACATATGACCCTCCCTTGAAAGATCAGGATGATGACCCTCCGATAGGACTTTGACGTGCGCATGCAAATATGTAGATGGTGGACTTTCTAAGCAGGGTGATATTGTAATATCAGCATGATATTATAATATCAGGTGATGTTATAATATCATGATGCTCGTTGTTATGAAATATCGGGTTACACTCAAAACATTATGTTCACGATGCGCATAAGGTCATTTGACGGGTAAAACACACTATCACCTAAGATTGACGTCCGGATATTGGGACCGCATGATTTTTATCGGGTGATAGATCAAAATCAGGATGACCTTGACAACATGACTGAGGATATAAAAATATAATGATCACTTGCGATTATCAGGTTTGACCAAAACTTTGACTGTGCATAACTTCCTCATATGGACGAATTTTTGAGTGATGTAAAAGGGAAACCTGCATGGAATTTCAAGCTCTTTCTAAATATGAGGTCATAGAAACAAAATATGAACTTTGACAAACTGACCTCATGATGATGACCAACCTCATCGAATATCATGATGATGATGCACCTGACTCATTTTTACCAAACCGCCAGAAAACAGACAACACAAGCCAAGCCAAAAGTTGGGTCCCTATTTTGCCAAGCCAAAATGGGGCGTGTTGTGTAACCACACAACAGTATCTTGATAGTCATTTGCCTTAGAACACCACATTCAACTATCACAGTGCAGCCCTATACTAGATCCATGTCTATCCTTCATTATGACTGATCTCATCATCATCTTATGTTGACTATCTAACACATCTGTCCATTATTCAAACCTCAGTATGCATGTCTTTCTCTTCATTACCTTCATGATTTCTCAATGTTTGACTTTGGATAGGCTTCTATTGTTTGAAGCCTTTTATGCCCGAACTATGTATGGTTGTTGTTCTCCTTACTTGTCACTACCCTCTGTCACTTTTTCCTGAGTGTTATGATGTCCTCCTGCACTCATTGCTCCATGATGGGGACTATGGTTTTTTTCTTTGAGACTCTTCATTGTTTGTTAGCTGCCTTATATGCTAAGTTTGGGGTTGACACAAGACCATGAGATTACTTTATCGCTTTGCATTGTTAGACATACCTCTACAAGATGTGGATAGACCCTCTATCTAGGTAATTTTATTCAGATTGCCTAGGATCTCTATACAGATGATGTATTGGTGACTACCTACTAATCCTGTGTAAGCTCCAAAACAACTTCTTACTGCTCATTTACTATCATTCACTCATGGCACATCCTAACCTCTAGTGGAACTCCTTGGAGGCAAGCAAAGTATTAATCTTCTTATCATCTATTGACTCTTGTTATTGCTTTGTTGTATGAAGCTTGTGGAATTCTTTGAAAACTAATGAGTGGCTATTATGCTGGCATGACTTATGGAAGTTTGTTGTTCCTTAAGTACTCTATCATAGTTGTCTTTAATAGTCTTTGTGACTATCCTTTGAGAGAGATGGTTGCCTTTTTACTTTGAACTGGATGATACATGACTGCTCTAATTATGATGGTTGTACCATGTAATTCACTTGTTGGCATAGGACTATTCATCTCTTTATAGCACTATACATGGCTTTATCATTTAATTCTAAAATATTGTTTTCATGATAAGGGATTAGAGAAATACCTCTGTTATAACATGATATGTTCTTCATCACTGTACCATATGACTTGGTCATTCATTTTGGCTGAAAGAAAATGCTTCTTAATTAGAAACTGTCAGCACTAATAATAATGCCTAAGCATGCTGGGCTCAACCCTCGTGGGAGCCACATTTCCTCCACATGTCATTTGTCTTCAAAGCAGCAACAAAATTTGTCCTATACCTGCACAATGAACAAACAAGTTAGCATAAAAAGTACCTAATAGTATTGATTGATCTTCTTCATGATTTCTTCCTGATTTGTGTCATTATCTGATTTGAATCCTTATCTTGAATGCATGATATGATAAGTAGATGTCTCTATTTGATAAAAGCATGTGATAACTGTAAACATCTGGAGCACTAACAGGGCTGTCCCCAAAATTTTGCAGGTTTCAACTGGATGGTGGCTTGGAGTGAAGAATGAAGACTGAAGACTTGAAGGCTAGCTTCAATAGCAACCTCCATCATTAGGCAATGATGAATGTTTAGATTTATCATATGTTCTTTTCTCTTTTCTTTTATCAAATAGATTCATAAATTGCATGTCTGCAATTACTCAATCTAGTTACTCCCACGGTTTGTGTGGGACACATTTGAACATTTCTTTTAAACACGATTAGTTAGTTTCTCTTATGCATATGATGTATATGTATTTGGTTTTTAATCAATGCATCAGATAAAGTAACAGATACCTGGATGTATGTTCAAAAAATGACATGAAATAACAGTGTAATACAATATATTTCTCTTTTATTCAAAACTGATTAACTGAATAATCAATTTAACTTATAACTCTCAAAAGATCAAACTTTGTATAAAAACTGTATCTCCTTGAATGTTTGATCCTTTGATAATCAATTATTTTGTCATGATAACTTATCAATCCTAATTGGACTGATGAGTTATCCTGACAACTGGATCTTCTTTTGAACTTTGTCAAGGCATCAACCATTCAAGAAATGTATAACCTTGAAGTTTTCTATTATTCCTTCTGAACAATTACACATAGGCACAACTAATTTTAAGTGTAAACAAAAAATTAGTAACATTTCTAGCGACCTCTTAGGGGTGTTTGCCTGCTAAATAGTTTAGAACCAGTAGCCTTACCTTCTCATTGGGCATAGAGTCATTTCTGCCCTGAACTTAGAGAAATTTTGCAACTCACACTAACTGAAAACAACAGCAGCAACTAACTGAAAACTAAAACTAAAACTGACAAGCCTAAAACAGAATCAACAACATGTGCAAAAGCACCTCTTGGAAACAAAACAACAACTAAAATGAAATTCTACCTACCCTACTCTAACCAGCCAAAGGTGCTTGGTCAAACAAATCCATTAACTATTTGGTTGAAATAACTTCCCTTCCTCAATAGGGAACATTGATGCACATGCTTGTGAGCAACTGAATTTTGATGAAGTACAAGAAAGTACTGAATAAATTGCTGCACTGCTTCATAAGAAATGTAGATAATTTTACTCACCAGCTAAACGTGATCATGGAAACCTCTGTCATATGGTAAAAAGATGATCAGATTTTGTTGTTCTGAGGCTAAAAACTGTTTAGTTGGTACAAGAGCATTCTGTACTCGTTTCTTCATTTCTCTGGCAACCATATCCTTGATTGGGCATCCTCTCATAATGATGTATTCTTGGTTGATGACTGTGATGTCTAGATTTAGATCTACTATCATATGATCACTTGTACTTTCAATCTGATCTGCAACAGTTAGGTCATATGATCTGTACTCCTTGGCATAATCTTGTTGATTAGAAACTATTGATTCACATGATATTAGATTATCATCTATGTTAGAACAAAAATCCTCAATAATATCTAAAAACAAGGTTTCGTATGACTAAAAATCCTCTACCAAAATTATATGCTCATCATTTCCCGAATTAAGCTCTTGATCGTTACAAGAATCCAGTAGATTGGCAAGCTCCCTATAGGCTGAACAGCCAGGATCTTGACAATCAGAAACAAAAATATCTTGAAAATCTTGAACTTTCTCAATTAGTTCATCTGGTTGTTCTAAAAACAAATCAGATGCCTTATTCTGATAGAGGATATTGTTTGATTTAGTTTCATATCCCGGATGGTTAATCTCATGTACATATAAAACAAGTTTGTTGGCATCCAAAATGCGACTATCTTTTTGCTCTTCTAGCTGAACTGAAACATCAACCTCATTAGAGATCAACAGTACCTCATGGTTTGCAATGTCAACTGGCTGTCTCAAGTCAGCTGGAACTGGTATGGTGTCTTCATCTTGGTCAATATAAGCAGGCAGTTGGTCAAATAGAAAGATTGAATCCTTTTCTTTGTCAAGTCTATTATCTTTTGGAAACTGGGTAATTTGTGTCTAAAATTGAAGATTTTGTTTCCCCAATATATGTGACCTGCTTTCATTTATCTTGTAAACAACATTAGAGAACTTCTCAAATGAATCAAAATGCAAAGGATTTGGCATCAAACTTGAACTATCATCCTTTTTCATATGCATTATGCTCATTTTCAGCTGAGGACACAGAAAAAATAGCAGCAACATCCTGCACCATATCTAATTTTTATTGATTGAAACCTGGAATCCTGATTGGTTCAAGTTTTATTGATACTTCTTCCCTTTTCTGATCTTGGATTGGTATGGAAGAGGTAGCTTTGATAAGATTTGGTACTTTGAAATTAGGACATTCATTACAAGAAGGCTGCCATGGATGTTTATAATCATGATGATTTGATTCAGGTACTTGACACGACAGATATTGAGAACTAATAGACTAATCCTAAATATGAATAGGTACTTGATTATATTCAGAATTCTTGAAACATGTAACTTGATTCCTACTAACCTCAGTTTGAGAATGCTGATCTAGAATAAATGAAGCTGTCCGAATGTTCTGCTTTTGTATTTGTGCAAGCAAAAACATAATTTGTGCCTCTTTTGCTGCAATCCATCTTGCAAGATCTTGTTCAAATTGTATCCTTTGTGCCACTAATTCTTGCTCATGGAGATAGGCCTGATAATCCATCTCCTCCTCATGCTACTAATACTCTTATTGCCTCTCGAACTCTTCTAGGTTCTTTGTGACTTCTAACAACGACTCGTTGATGTCACTCATGCTATACTTCATATCTCGAACTTCTTGGGATTGATTTTGGGTATGTAACTGCTAATATGAAGGATGAGCAGGGGTGGGTG
This sequence comes from Cunninghamia lanceolata, assembly GCA_027924645.1. Taxonomy (NCBI): domain Eukaryota; kingdom Viridiplantae; phylum Streptophyta; class Pinopsida; order Cupressales; family Cupressaceae; genus Cunninghamia; species Cunninghamia lanceolata. The sequence continues at coordinate 1,878,476 of BSBN01000554.1, read as the reverse complement.
GGAGGCAAGCATGTTGAGCTTGCTGATTTCTTTGTAAATCAAAGGAATCAGGAATGAAATCAGTAGTATGGCTAATCTGATATGGCTGATAAGCAAAATTTTCATGATATGCTAGATGATAATACATATTTCCATGAAGGAAAGACATGTTTATTCATTCAAAAGGTCTGATCTATCAAACCAGAAAGATAGAGTCACCAGGTATTTTATAAATAAACCTCTAAAAAGGCTGTATAAACTGCTGATCATACCAAAAATAGTAGCAATGATAAGTCCTATTGAATTGACAATCAGTTCAATGTCCCACCGAGCATGCCAAAAACTGTTATCATTGGGAATTGCACCCGTATGCAAAGCTGGTTAAAGTACTGCAATTCCGTGTAACATGGGACTAATCTCAGGTTGTGGGTGCCCTATGACAAGATTAGACCTCTAGATTGTGGGCTGGTTCCCTTCAAATGTTCTATTAAGATGTATGTTTTTTACTTTTTGGGAAAAGAGAAGAAAGAAACTACATGAATACTAAAGTTAAAATGGTGATGCGCCTGATATGGATAAAAATAGTGCAATCTGATTCACAATGTTTGCTCAGAAATCTGACTTCTACACAATCCAGACTTGACATAAATATCACAAAAATGACTCTAAGGAAGGTTTGAAAACATGTTTTTATGAAGGAAATAGTTTTTTCACAGCATAAAAAGACTATTTCTGGTTAACACAACCTAAGACCTGTGATGAATTTATGCTTTAATGTTGTAAGGTAAGCAATGAGGTGAGACAATAATAAAACACAGCAAAATTTCATCAAAATCACTTCAACATTCAACACTAAAGGGAAAGGTAAATCAACTAATCTGAAATAAACAAAGGAAAGCTTTGCAAAAAGATAAAAGATAACCTGTAACTTGCCGATCTCTCAATAAAACTGTAAAAGTGAGCTACAAGAATTCTCTAATCTGTCTGAATCAGAATGAGAATCAAGAACTAGTAAAAACAAAATTTTGCTTTACAATATATAGGTTTTCTCTCTCCAAGAGGCATGTAAAAACTATAGACTTGCAGATAACTACCTCTAAAAATACTCATTCCCAAGCAACCTCAAAAATCCTAAAAATTAGAGTCTAAAACTACCACAAATTGAGCAAAATAGCTTCAATTTGGGCCTCTCCATATGTTTGACCAAAATTTTGACTACGGACCCTAAAAATACTTCTAAACATCATGCAAAACCTCCTAGGTGGCCTAGTTAACTCAACTAATCAATTTGCATGATTTTGCATGAGCAAAATTGATTGTGAGTAAATAATAAAGTAATAGAATATTACTCTATTATTGGTTACAATTTGTTCTATTTTCGATTTTATAACTTGTGGAAAATAATAAAGTAATTTATAGAGTATTACTTTATTATTCATTTACAATTAATAAATGTGTAAAATCGTGCATGATTAGAAGAAAAATATACTCTTTATCACTCCAATACATTTGAGAGAAAAAGTATCTCCCTCTACAAGGAAAATAAAAAGAACTCGGTCACTCCTGTAGCATTCCATGCACCAAATAAAATTGCATAAATATCCTTATCACTCCCTCTTGTTGACATTGTGCACATACATCCAATTCTTAAATCTCCTTATATCCCCATATGCAATTTGAAGTTTGAAGAAATAAAACAACTCCACTATGCAATTTGCCCCCATGCATAAAAAATGTCCATCATATGTTGTCACCATTAATACTGCTACCATGCAACTGCCACATCACTACAAGACAAATACCTTATTAGCCATAAAGTGATATCTCCACCATGCATAATGAGCTTACCATTGAACTCCATGTATTTCATATGCATATACCATGTCTAAAATCATACAGCCCCTTGGTTGTTATTCACCATGCATAAACTTGAAACCAATCCTTGGATGCTTGGAAATGGTCAAGGGACTTAAGCATGTGATTTGTTATTCCTTCACCACTCGACCACCAAGGAATCTTCGCCATGCATAAAAGGTTATAAGGCTTGTAGCCTCCCACATGTTATATCCGCCTCTTGACTTAATAAAACCAATTTCTAAAGGGTTGCTGTTGGCCACTATGTGTTATGATTGCTAGGGAAAGTCTTGACCCCGACAACAAATTTGGATAAAGTAATAATTGGTTTTTCTTAAGTCAAAAATTGCACTTGAACAAAAAGACTTCGAACAAAAGTAATGCAACAACCCTAAAATTGTTCATTCTTCATTTGGCATTTCTCTATTGTTTTATTCTACAACTTAAAGCTGACTAACGGCCAGGGTTTGGCTTCTTGGCTCTAGTTTCCTCTTCCATTTGGCCGATTCTGTAGTGTGTATCTCTAGTATTTCGGTGCAAGAAAGAAAGGTGAGCCTCTTTTCCAATCTTTTTCTCAGCAACTCCTTTGTCATTCTAGTTTATTCTTCATGTTTAACCTCAGCTATGATGGCTGAATATTAAACCCCCTCTAAAAGCTCCTTATGAAGTTTTAATCCTTGTTTATCCGTGTGTTTCTATCTGCAACTGCAACTTATTGTTCGTAAGAAGCCTGATACAAAGGAACCGTGGCTTGTTATGGATTCTTTCCTCTGCAAAAGGCCAGGTGGGCTCTTCTTGATGCTCTGTATCTCATTCTTTTACAAATATGTTGTAACTTGAAAGGGAGTTTGTATCTGCAAGTGGGTAATCTTTTGATTTTGAATAAACAACCACTTTTTGGTCTGGTTGTGCCTGTATATATGGTATTCCACTGTAAATACAAAAACCAAAGGGTTTTATGAAAATTACCACTAGGGTTTTATATTTTTGTGTATACATAAGTGCTCTTGTCCACGGCCATGACTAAGGATGGGGTGTGTGCAAGAAGTTGTGTCCACTTATTGGCCAAAAAGTGGAAGTGTTTTCCCTGATTTTCAGAATTTATCACATTTGACCTAAAAATTTGAAGCACTTAAATGTGGAATCTTGGAAAAAGTCACTAAATATGAAATGTAGTACTCGGAGTCTAGTTTCCAAATATTTAATTGTTTTTAATACCCAAATGATACAAATTAATTTTTAATAGGCATTTCTAAAAACCACTGTTTAAAAGTCACTTTTTTTTACTATACCATGCACGTGTACGTCATCCATATTTTGACCTAAATTATCATATTTTTCTAAATCCTTTTGGGAAAAGATTTGTAACTCACTGAAGCACGTTTTCCATATTTTTTTGTAATTTTTTATTGAATTTTTTTTTTTTGTTAATTTTTTATTGGCCATTTTTGGTGTTTTAAAAAATCATCGTGTACGTCACGCATAAGATGACCTAAACTTATCATTTTTTGAAATTTTTTTTTCAAATTGAAAAGACTTGTCTGAAGTATGTTTTCGTACAATTTTTTTTACAAAAAATTATTTTAATAAAAAGTTATTAAAATACTAAAAAACTCTAATAATTCAAATTTATGGACCTGTTTCATCAAAAATTAATTGAAAAATAGAAAAAATAACCCAATTGTAAAAAAAAATTATATTTGGAATCTACACTGTCTCATCTATAATGAGTTTTAATTTTGTCAAAAAATCCTACAAAAAAGGCCTTCAGACATATGCCCAAAGTCACTATTTTGTTGTGACATTGATAGGACCTTCAATTTGTAGGTCAAACCAGGTCCAAAGCCAAGGGTTGGGTTCCCAAGCCTTTTTTCTGACCCAAAACCCATAGCAAAAAGCCGATCGGAAATTCAAATTTGATGAAACAGGATCCCATTTTAAAATGGGATCCTGTTCCCATTTTAAAATGGGATCCTGTTCCCATTTTAAAACGGGATCCCGTTTCATAAAGGTTAAAATATGAACCTTTTATGAAACTCAAAACGAGATCCCGTTTCTAGAAAACGGGATCCCATTTCTAAAAAATGGGATCTCGCTTTTGGCTCGAGAGCCCGAAGCAAAATGGGATCTCGTTTCATAAAAAGCAAGATCCCATTTTAGTTGACCCAATTTCAAATTTTTTTCTAACTCTGAACTTCCACCTTAAGTAGACACAACTTCTTGCATTTACCTGATGACTTCTCTTTTATTCCCTATAGTATAGATATAAGAATGACACTAGGGTTTTAATAACAATGAAGCCTTGTCATGTCTGTGAGAATGAGCCCCCTTTCTGATAACAACCATAATTTTCCTTGTTACTTGCACATTCTTTTCACTGTGGTTGTAAATGCAAAATAAAAAAATGAGGGTTTTCAAAATGCATATGAGGATTTTAACATTTTCATATGAGATGGTTTCTCCTATAACATTGATTTCACCGTGGCTGTATTGAACACAAAAGAAAGACTTATTTTCTTGTTGTCTTTTACTTGGTATTGTTTTCTGTTTACTTGAAATCTATCATGTAAAGCTGCTCATCTATTGTTTATTGTAGTCCTTCATTGCTCATTGTGACTGTAATGTTGATAACTGCCTCTTTAACATATAGGTTGTTTATTGACCGCTATATTCTTTTAACTATAGGCAGTCTTTGGGACTGCTTCAAGTGGCTTCCTTTCTATCTTTATAATTGAAAGACTGCAAGATGTTTGAAAACCTGCTCTTGTTTGAAGGAAAATTGTAAGCCACTTGTCTCTATGTTGTCTGATACTCTTTGTTAAGCTCAACCTCTTCACCGAGTTGGTGCAATAGATTTACTAGTAGCTACGCATTTTAGGAGATACATTCTTTTGAGCCACACCTATAGGACCCTACTACATTCTTTTGAGCCACACCTATAGGACCCTACTTGTACAGACAAGGTGTCTCATGACTGTAGATGTTAGCTGGTATCAATATAGTGACTTCATTATTACTGTGTTATCCTTTGCTTGACTATCACCTTGCACATTTTACAACTTGAATCTGATGCAATACCACCTTCAAGCTGAAAGAACTTACATTATTATGGATCTAATTGTGAGATAGAAAACAACTTGACAAATGTGAAGTATGAGTGAAAGTTCAAGTGATTTGTAACCATTTATTTATTGCTATCACTTCTGGATAGTTGTCTTAACATTGCTAGCTGCTTATCACCATACCCACTACAAAGGCACTATGTATCTTATATTTTAATTGCATGAACCTGGTATCTTGACAGTCATCTGCCTTAGAACACCACAATCTACTATCACAGTACGGCCCTGTACTAGATCCATATCTATCCTTCATTGTGACTGATGTCATCATCATCTCATGTTGACTATCTAACACATCTGTCTATTATTCAGACCTGAGTATGCATGCCTTTCTCTTCATTACCTTCATGATTTCTAAATGTTTGACTTTGGATAGGCTTCTATTGTTTGAAGCCTTTTATGCCCGAACTGTGTATGGTTGTTGTTCTCCTTACTTGTCACTGCCCTTGGTCACTTTTTCCTGAGTGTTATATTGTCCTCCTGCACTCATTGCTCCATGATGGGGACTATGGCTTCTTTCTCTGAGACTCTTCATTGTTTGTTAACTGCCTTATATGTTGATTTTAGGGTTGACACAAGACCATGAGATTACTTTATCACTTTGCATTGTTAGACAAACCTCTACAAGATGTGGATAGACACTCTATCTAGGTAATTTTATTCAGATTGCCTGGGATCTCTATACAGATGATGTATTGGTGACTACCTGCTAATCATGTGTAAGCTCTAAAACAGCTTCTTACTGCTCATTTACTATCATTCACTCATGGCACATCCTAACCTCTAGTGGAACTCCTTGGAGGCAAGCAAACTATTAATCTTCTTATCATCTATTGACTCTTGTTATTGCTTTGTTGTATGAAGCTTGTGGAATTCTTTAAAAACTATTGAGTGGCTATTATTCTAGCATGACTTATGGTAGTTTGTTGTTCCTTGAGTACTCTGTCATAGTTGTCTTTAATAGTCTTTGTGACTATCCTTTGAGAGAGATGGTTGCCTTTTTACTTTGAACTGGATGATAAATGACTGTTCTAATTATGATGGTTGTACCCTATAATTGACTTGCTAGCATAGGACTATTCATCTCTTTATAGCACTATACATGGATTTATCATTTAATTCTAAAATGTTGTTTTCATGACAAGGGATGAGAGAAATACCTCTGTTATAGCATGATATGTTCTTCATCACTGTTCCATATGACTTGGTCATTCATTTTGGCTGAAAGAAAATGCTTCTTAATTAGAAATTGTCAGCACTAATAACAATGCCTAAGCATGCTGGGCTCAACCCTCGTGGGAGTCACGTTTCCTCCACATGCTATTTGTCTTCAAATCAGCAACAAAGTTGGTCCTATACCTGCACAATGAACAAACAAGTTAGCATAAAAAGTACCTGATAGTATTGATTGATCTTCTTCATGATTTCTTCCTGATTTGTGTCATTATCTAATTTGAATCCTTATCTTGAATGCATGATATGATAAGTAGATGTCTATGTTTGATAAAAGCATGTGATAACTATAAACATCCAGAGCACTAACATGGTTGTCCCCAAAATTTTGCAAGTTTCAACTGGATGGTGGCTTGGATTGAAGAATGAACACTGAAGACTTGAAGGCTAGCTTCAACAACAACCTCCATCATTAGGCAATGATGGATGTTTAGATTTATCATATGTTCTTTTCTCTTTTCTTTTATCAAACCGATTCATAGCTTGCATGTCTGCAATTGCTCAGTCCAGTTACTCCCACGGCTTGTGTGGGACACGTTTGAACATTTCTTTTAAACATGATCAATTAGTTTCTCTTATGCATATGATGTATATGTATTTGGTTTTTAATCAATGTATGAGATAAAGTAATAGATACCTAGATGTATGTTCAAAACATGACATGAAATAATAGTGTAATACAACATCTTTCTCTCTTTTATTCAAAACTGATTAACTAAATAATCAATTTAACTTATAACTCCTGAAAGATCAAACTTTGTAGAACAACTTTATCTCCTTGAATGTTTGATCCTTTGATAATCAATTATTTTGTCATGATAACTTATCAGTCCTGATTGGACTGATGAGTTATCCTGACAACTGGATCTTCTTTTCAACTTTGTCAAGGCATCAACCATTCAAGAAATGCATAACCTTGAAGTCTTCTATTATTCCTTCTGAACAATTACACATAGGCCCAACTAATTTTAAGTGTGAACAAAAAATTAGCAACAATTATAAAATCCCAAAAAAACCCAAAAACATTATAAAATCCTAAAAAACCCAAAAACATTATAAAATCCCAAAAATATAAAAAATTAGAAAATCCCAAAAATACAAAAACATTAGAAAATCCCAAAAAAACAAAAACATTGGAAAAAGAAAAAAAATAGAAAAACACACTCACATCATCATCTCATGCATCATATCCCACAACATCACATCCATCCCAAAGCCATTCCCACATCATCAAGTCTTACTAGAACTACATATTCATCTCACCCACATCTTGAAAGTGCCTTGATTCTGTGGACAGATGGTATGTAGGTAGTCTGGAATATGAAGTAAGTATCTAGTAGTCAGGTACATAAGATGCACCCATCCAACCTATTTGGATGGTCCCTATTTTCCTGAGCTCACTAGATTCACAAAACAGTACACATGCTAAGCATACCACCAGAAACATCACACCTCATGCAAAAATCATCAATCAACACATCAACTATAATCATCACACATGGGCCGACTATCCTTTTTCCCACATTTCAAAATTTATCTAAAAAATCCAACTGATTCATGTCCTAGGATATATCGTTCCTACAATGGGCAAAATCCATCATCCTATCAACACTGATCTTGGTAAGAGAATATAATGGCTATTTGTGCTTTTTTTAGATGGTCTTTTGATTATTGATTTTCATCTTCTTGTCTCATTCTAGGTCATTTCCAAAGCTACCTTGATCCCATTATATCATGGTAAGTGGTGGACAACACCTGGAATAAACATGGTCATCGTTTCTGTATGCTGTGCTTGTGGGTTGATTTCATTACTCCAAGAATAGTATTCATATCTTGAAGCTAGGGTCAGTTCTAACATAGTGCATCCCATTTGCATATACAGGTATTCATACCTTCTATGTACTATGAGAACTTATGTTATGAGTCCCCTTCCCTCAGTTAGGCAAGGTTATACTACCTTGGGTATGCATAAAACAAACCTATTGTTTGTGAGTCTAGTCTATGCAAGCATGGGATAAAAATCATCACCTAGGTCCTCTCATACCTTCATGAAAAGTATCCTACTTTGCTATAATAAATCTAGAAATGCTCTCAATAGTCTAATGCAAGTACTATGCCTAGCTCATCTCATATTCTTCTACCCATCTAACCATATTATCTAGGCTTAGAATTTTGATCCCTCCTAACTAACATCCCTCCTCTCACTTACCCCTTAACCCATCCAACCAACCTAAGACACCTAAACAAAAACCCCTCTAATGGCGTGGTGTCCAATAACCCAGTGTTCCCTAAACCATCCTCACAATCTCCTTTTCCTACCAACCCATAACCATACCCCTCCCTAACCTATTCCTCACCACCTAGCCCCATCACCCAGGGTTTAACACTCACATAACATGTATCATGACTTGTCCATTGCATTAACCATTGCACTAATTCATTATCATTGCATAAACTTTTTACATCATCATTTCATGCTCATCATGGGGATCCCAGAGGGAACACATTGCTTGACAATTTGTATTGCTTGTTCCCTCCCCAACTTTCCCAAAAGAACTACACATGGGACATTGGTTATATTGCATGCATGTGAGACATCTTCAAGAGGTGCAACCATGATGACTTAATTATCATGCAAAAATTAAACTCTCACACAAGTGTAACCTGAGCATCCATTGCATTAATCAATTTGCATCCATGATATATGTTTATTAATCTGAGCATATATTTCCATTTCATTCATTGTTGCATCTATAATAAATGTTTATTAATCTGAACATTTATTTTCATTGCACATCCATTTTAACTCCACATCATCATCCATAATCATAACATGCATCAACATTATCACATCATAACACATAAACAACATAAGCAAAGCATAAATCATCTCATCACAATACATGATCCATCATCAACATAAACATAACATATATATATTATCATGATCCATAAATATGACATAAAAACATCCATCCATATCCATCTAATCCACAGCATAAAACATCACACCATCACATAACACATCATAATGAGATCATAAGAACCATCTACATAGATCATCATATCATAACAAGACATCCATCCATAGGTCAAAAGAATCATAACAGATATCATAAACATCAGAAAATCCTTACAACCATTAATATCTGAATTACACCACTATGTGGACGACATGAGGGAGATATCTCGACAAGTACCATCAGTGTAATCATCAATCATTTCATCACATAATGCATCATGACAAGTACCATCAGTGTAATCATCGATCATTTCATCACATAATGCATCCCAATAAGTACCATCAGTGTAATCATTGATCATCTCATCACATAACACAACATAAATAAAATCATCTCATCACATAACACAACATAAATAAAATCATCCATCACATGAGCATATAATAAATAATCCATAACATTAAATCATAATATGCATCATCATCAAATGCATAAACCATCAAAGCATACATCATAAGTGCATCCATAACATAAATCATCATATACAAACCATAAGCATCATCAACATCATGAATCATCACATGTCATCAAATATCATCATACATCATCATCATACATCTTCGCAAAATAATGTACATCACTCAAAAAGTCATACAAGTCATGATACAAAACCAGCCCCTAAGGGTTCAAAATACATCAATGCACGTCAACCCTGGGCTGATGATCCCCTTCCTAACTCTGTGGGTGACCCTGGTTGTGGTTGCTATTGCTATTGTGCGGGTGGCTGCTATGGCTGCTGGGGTACCACTAGTGGAGGGGCCATAAGCTGCTGAACTGATTGGACAGATCGTCTGGATCTATGAGACCCTGACATCCTGGATCCACTACGCTGGCTATAACTGGGAATGCGCTGACCCTCAGGTACTATAGAACAATATGCACCATAGTAGTACTCGGCCCATCTCCCCTCCTCAAAGAGCTAACTCTACATCTGCTGCAACTGTCCCTATAGCTATGTAATCTGAGTCTAAAACTAAGTCAAAACTGGACCCATGCTAGTACCTGCCACCACCCCCTGCAAACTCACCACATGTGCCTTTGCTTGTTGGGCCCTAGCCTTCGCTACCTACTGCAAGGCTCTCTCTACATCCTGCTCACTTGTCAGGGTGGCCACCTATGCCTGTGCCTATGCTTCCTGAGCCTAAGCCTGAGCCTGTGCCAGCTACGCCTATAGTGCACTAACCTACCCATCTAATCCATCTAACAACGTAGCCACCCCATGAAGCTGCACAAGCTCCTGTTGTTGTCTCTACACTATGTCCTCCAATCTCGCCAACTGACCCCGGAGAGTCCCCACCTCCTCCTCATCATCTGTGCGGATGCACCTACATGATGAACGTCCTCTCGGGGCTAGCTCTGGCCCTGCCCCTGAGCTACCAGCCTCTGATGATCTCCCATAGGAATGGAGTCGCTCGAATAAGTTCTCAAAGTGCGGGAAGAGTGGGTTAGGGTTCGCCATCATCTCCTCTTTCATCCAAGTGGCTCAATGAGTGCAAATGTGGCACTTTAGGGCCCACTTTTTTCTATTTATAGAAATCCATGTCATCCTACAACACACCTTTTCTTCCTTAGGGTGTAGATCATAACCTTTTTCACCTATTTTTCTTCTAGTCAACCTGTTTTTCCATCCTCTATCCATTTTTCACCCCCGTTTCTTCCTTTCGAGAGCTCAACCAAAAAAAAAATATTTTTTCACCTAATCTCTAGTAGGGGCATCCCTCACCTATTTCATTCTTTCTTGGCAGCTGGGGCATTTTTATTTGACTTGACGCCATTTCCCTACTAGGTCATGACGCCACATCAAAGAGGGGAAAATGTAGATACCTAAAAATGTCTGCACCACTTAACCGACCTCCGATATCACCAATTACCCTTCCAATTGATTAATTAATTTTTTATTTAATTAATTTTTCATTCCAACACCTAACTATCCATCATTTTCTCCCTTTTGTTTATTTGATTAATTCACCCATGTCATTAAACCTAATTAATTGAATAAATCATGTTTATTTAATTAATTCAACCTACTAATCAGCCTATCCCTACCCTAGTTGATTAAATACCTATTATTTAATTAGCTAGTCTAACCTACATGACCCTAGACCTAGGATTAATTAAATTAAACATTATTTAATTAATCCTAACTTCTAATTAACCCATCCACTAATTTACTAATTTACTACATCCATATTAATTAGGCTAATCACCTCAATTAAAATGGTCAAACCTTGTTTAACACTCCTTCCCACATCCCACAAATGAAAAATTGATATTTATGCCATATAAAACATTTTTTTATACACACTTCTCACAAACTTCATTAATAACCTCTTACACCCTTACACATGTCATAACTCATTAATTGGAGCTCTTCCCAAAATAAATTTTTAATTCATGTCTAATCCTCCTCTCTTCCCCATGTGAATTTTTAATTCACATCTAATCCATCTCACCCAACCTCATTTAATTTACTTCTCTTTGCAAGATGAATTAAAAATTCATCTTTATTCTCATCCCTCTATTTCACATGATTGAATCTAAGCCCTCCACTTCACATTCATCCTCATCCATTGATCTCCCAAATGAATCTCAACCCTTGGATCAAATCTCCCTCCAAAAAACCTATAAATACACCATCATCCAAGTCATTTGATCATCCACAATTTAAGTATTATTATCATGCCAAAATCTCTCCATCTTCTATCATTGTGAGCTAAGATTCTAGTGATTTTCATATTAGTCTTGAGAGCATTTCACATAGGAATCATGGGTAAAGCAAGAGCCTAAGGGTGCAAGGCTCTCCACCTTAGCTAGGAGTTTTCAATTTCTTCTTGAAGGTATAATTTGTTGTTTTCATTGCATCTATTTAGTGTTTTATCTTCATTTTGATTTCCTTAACCTTAGTTACAACTTACTCATAGAGAGTAGTTTGTTGTGCTCTACAGTGAATAAATTGAGACACATATGTGCATTCCCTACTACCATGGGAATGGTTTGACTATTTCATACAAAAAGGACTTCAGGAAATGTCATTACCGCATTTTCTTTTTGGTATTATTCTGCCCTAGCCATCAAGGAATCCCCTTATCTCTAGGGTATGCATTTCTTTGTAAAACTACATTACTTTTGTTAATACTAGTTTGGAAAGAGGCTCAAGATTATTTTCTACGTAAGTTGTTCATGACACTGGTATCAGTTTAATAGCGTGGAGGGTTGATTTGCATTCCAATTTATAGTTTTATTTTCCTCTAGAAATAGTTATATATTATTTATTATTTATACAAATATTACAAAATTATCCACAATTACAACATTGCCTAATGTTTTCTTATATATATAGATATATATTCACATTATTAGTCTAATATAATATACAATAAACATTTGTTGATTATCAAAAGTCAATTCTCAAATATCAATAGACAAACAAAAACTTTTTTTTTTAAATGCGCCTGGTAAACATTTTAACGTGATTGGTGACGCTGGTACAACACGCCCTCTGGCTCCACGCAAATGCTTTTGCCCAGAGCAATGAACTGGTGAGGTCACAACATGGGTGACCTCATCCCTTAGCAAGAACACTTCAAATCTGCAAGCTCATTGGACCAGCAAAGGCATAAATCTTATGAGCTCGTTGGCCTAGCAGGGGTTTGAACTCTGGTGGCTGCCACTACAATCGAGCGACTTAACCACCGAACCATGCCCTTATTGGCATAGACAAACAAAAACTTAAAATCATATCCAAATTCAAATTCTCAATTGTTGAATATTATATAATAGGAGCCAAATTATGGACAATGAGGAACATATCATAGTATATTGGTAACTTTCTAGGCTGTAGACATAGTTTACTAGCTAATAAATGATTGTCACCTTACATGTGATAGCTTGTTTTAAAGGTTTGTTAGGGCCTAGAAGGTGGTTTGGATGAGCCTTCCATACCTATGCTATCACCATGGCTCCCTTGTTTGGAATATTGGTTTGGCTATCGATCTTCATTATTAAGATTTGTTGAATGAGAGAATCATCCACATGGCACATCTGTAATAGGACACATCCTACTTTATACATGAGCGTTTATTGTAGATTTTGTCATAAGAATAATTGCAAATGTAAAATTAAATTTCTAATGATTATGACTCATGAATGAATCCAATGGAGTATAATTTGTAATTTCAAAATGGTAACAATTGATTTCTAATGGTTAGATCTAACTGAATGCTAAGTATTGGATCATTAAACTGAAACTTGTCATTCTTTTTTTATGCTTTTTATTTTTTTCGATATTATATTATCATCATGTACATAGTTTGGATCTATTTTTGTTAATAATAGTCTAAGTGACACATGTTAATAACTCAATTGAACAATTTGTTAAGAAGCACCAACCCTAGTTTCTTATGGAATGCACAGTATAGCGCTTGTAGATCACAGAAAGGTGAAAGTACTAAGTCCAATGGGATAGGAGACTGTTGCAAATGCCAAAGTTCAATGCTCACTTAGATTCAAATTGCACATGATGATGAAGCAATGTTAATGAGGGCAGTTGATAGACTTAAGGTGTGCACTCAGTGAAACCAAATGGTATCAAGGCACACCTCTGCAACAGATGCTTCACAATGCAAACTAGAAACTGATACCATTGAATTCAACCCGATGTGTAAACAATGACTCTGTTACAAGAAAGCACACTATCCATTCAAAATGCAAAGACATTGTTAAAGCACTAGCACTGTCACAATATATCACTGTCTCAAGGCAAACATTACTATCAATAGGATGATGATCACTTTTGCACCAACTAACAACCCTGTCATATAGTTGATATCAAACTCCTTTAAGAAGGAAAAAGTAATGAAACATAAATTACCTTTGCATTTTGCATCAAATACCTTTGACTTTTCAACATATATCAAGTATCAACATCATGAAAGCATTGTATTTTGGCAAATCCACACCACTGTCACTGCAAAAATCAGATAGGGGAGTGCTTACACTCTCTATGTCATGCATACCCACTGTTAGTTCTGTCATTACACTTGCACTGTTACCATTAGTTTTACCAAACACACATTACACAGTCAAGTACTAAAAACATGCATAGAGATCATTGGCAAAACATCATAGTCTTGACCAATAGTGATTGTGAGCACAAGAAAATAGTGACCAAGAGAAGCATCATTTCATTGTATATTATCACTTGTCAAAACATTTCACAGTGTTGTAAAACATAGAGATACACTGTCCATGCAAAGTGAATAGCAATGCCAAAATGGAACTTGTGATCTACAAAGGCACTTGTATTGCACTGTGACTAAGATCACCATCTAAGTATCAAAGAATTATTTAAAAACTATTGTCCAAAATCCATATTATACTACAGATAATAAACATGAATGCCACTAACACTTTAACCATATCATTGTCCATCATCAACAAAAACCAAATCAACTGTGCATTTGCAAGTTCTAACACCACATATAGTGAATTATAAAAACATGTTGCAAAATGAATGGATAGCATTACGCCCCCTACAAACCACTGTCAATATTTTGCATATCATAGGCTTCTTCAAGGGCTGAAAGTGTTTTAGCTTTAGACTCCTTTTCTTCTTGAAGCTGCAACTTTAATCTCTAATTACTTTGTGGTAGAAGCACGGCCAATATCTCCTAAACATGATATGTAAAGGTTATTTCAATTGTGAGTACTTTTATTTTGTTACCTCCAATAGAAGTGTTTTATTTTATAGCTTGATGGTTTCTATGTTGCATGAATCCTATAGAATGGGCTTTCAACTAAGGTGGAGAAGTCTAGGAAGCAATTGAAAGGGAGGAAGAATAGATCTAAGAAGATCCATAGAGTCAAGAAGGTAAATATTCTTTCAAAGAACATGCTAAAGTAAGTTACTTATCTACTTTATAATACAAAGGGGCAATTTACTTATTGCATTGCTGGGTTCTGTTTGTGCAGACAAAGGCAAGAGATGCAGCAAAGAAGAAGAAGTAATGCAGCAATTAGCAATATTAAGCAAGTTTTGATACATCTTTATCAATTCAAGAGCTATATCAGACATTCATCCAATAAGTCAACATCAAATAAGTGACATAGAAAACTAATCCAATAGGAATTCAATAGTGTTGTCAATGTCTAAAGAAGGGGGTGCATGATAGAGTAATCATAGTTCACCATTTGTAGTCTTTTGTGGATGCAAGATCACTGTCTTTTTGAATTGTAACACCTTGATCCTAGACTGTCATAGTGACTTCTAGAGCATACAAGGATAAGTATTTTTGAGATATTGATTGGCATAAAAGAATAAGTGTTTCAAGGTGAGAGTATAGACCATACTTGTGTTGAGCAATCTAGCAAGGTAGAGAGTAGGAGCTTTGATGATAGTCCGCAGTGGTTCTCGAAAAGTCAAAGGATCAAAGGCAAAGGGTGAAGCTATCATGATAGTGTCAAGTGAAATAACCATCAAAGTGCATGATGTGGAAAGTGTTATTAATCAAAGTTTGCATGGACAGTCATGGGTATAGTTTATGCATTATAAAGGACAGACTTCCATTGAAGTCTATTCAATGAATGAAGACTCTCATGAAACCTATGCATACAGTACCAAAAGGGCAGATATCATAGTTTTGGAATGGCAAGTCATATACCTCAAAAAGCCTAAATTTTTTTGAAGCGAGTACAATCCTCACACTTTGTAACTCGGTTTTCTCAGTCACAGCACTAAGAAACACACTTTGTAACACATTTTTCAAAGCAAAGACACATATTTAAGTCTTGTATCTATTCTAAGAACACCTTTTTTCAACAAAATTTTAGTATTTTGCCTTTTTAATAGCTGTTTCATTATGTATAAATGAATGATTGTTTATGTTTTTTTGTGTTTTATGTTTAAACCTGAAAAGCATTGTCTCATTTCTAGTACTTTTAGGCAGAAATTAGTGAACAAAAACAATTAAATAAACTACCAATTGACTAAATATACTACCAACCAATAGAAATCAATGAATAAATATGACTAAATATACTGCTAGTTGATAGAAATCAATGAATAAATATACTACCAATTGATAGAAATCGGTGAATAAATATGACTAAATCAATGACTAAAAATATACTACCAAATTGATTAATCAAAACAACCAAATAAATGATTGGCAATAAACTACTAATGGTCACGTGACCAAGCTTAGTGAATAATATGACTAAATTAATGACTAAATATACTACCAAATCGATCAATCAAAAGGACCAAATAAATGACTAAAATTGGTTGTCATAAATTTGGTCGCATTATAAATGACTAGGAATAAACTACTAATGGTCACATGACCAATTTTAGTCATTTATAAGCAGTTTTTAATAGTTTTTTTAATCACATATTGCTATTTTGGTACTAGTGATATACAACAACTATCAAAATCTTGTCTTCCTCTACCTTAATATAAAGATTACTATCTACAGTACCTTTCTTGAAACCTTGCCGAAGTAAGTACTTATCCAACTGAGCATACCAAGCTCTAGGAGCTTACTTGAGTCCATACAAATTTTTCTTGAATATGCACACCATGTTTGGATCTTCTAATAGCTGGAAACCATCTAGTTGCTCAATGTAGACCTCTTCCTCTAAAGCACCATTCAAGAAGGTTGAATTGACATCCATCTAATAGACCTTGGAGTTCTTGTGAGATGCAAAGGCAAGAAACATCTTGATTGCCTTCATTCTGGCTACTAGAGCAAAAGTCTCCTCAAAATCAATACCTTCAACTTGTGAATAACCCTTACACACCAATATTGCTTTGTTCCTCACAACTTCACCATCTTCATTTATCTTGTTCTAGAACACCCACTTTGTTTCTATAACATTCTTATCAACTGGTGTGGGAACCGATTCCCATGTCTGATTCAATTCTTCTTCCATTGCCTTCAGCCATCCTTCATCTTTGCTAGCATCAACAAAGGTTTTGGGCTCTACCTTTGATAATAAGCATAAATTCACTTGCTTACTTGATTTTGCAAGCCTTCTCCTAGTCTACACACGTTCATTCTTATCCCCAATTATCTGATCTGTTGAATAATTCTGTAATGCCCACTCAGGAATTTATCAATTAATATTGAATTAGTCAAAAATAATAGAAAAAAATAATAATAAACAAGAGAGAATTTTTCCAAATTCTAACTTATAAACTTCAAATCTGGAAAGTAGTGTTATACATTAAGATATAACATTTTTATACAATTCTTCACACTCACAAAGAGAGTCATAAACATCTTTTCACAAGATAGAAAGTTCTTCCTTAGCTTCATAATCTCGCCTGGTCTACAAACTTGTTTCTACAAAACTAAATGCAGATGTTAGTTCCATAAAATTCTATCAAATAGATATCAAATAATAATATACTAGCCTAAGGCCCTAAGGGCTGACCTAAAGTCTTGAGGGCTCATCCTTGATGGCCTTGCCTATGTACGTGTAGCATAGAGACTTTGTAGTTCAAAAAAAAAAGTCTTGCAACCACTAGGTTGACTTAAAAACAAAACTCATAATGGATTTATCTCGTCATACAGTATTTCTAGAATCAATTAAACCAATTACAAACATCTTGATAATAGAGACACCTTACCATAATGACAAGAACATGTATTAATATTAGAATATCATGCCTCCAAAGTACAGGTAATCTAACCCTACATATCATAGATATAAACTAATATCTAGCAAATTGCATATAAATAGAAAAGAACTCTTAATATCATCTCAATCCACATAACACAATAATCCTGTTTCCAATGATCTGTTTAATCATGCAACGTTTACTCTTCAAGAATACTACAAGATCTAATCATATATACAATAATGTAAGGAAAATACATTTATCTACTCATGAAAGAAATCAAGCATACTTAATTCCATCATTGTTGATCACTCCTTACGATTTCACTCATTTGGAAGACAGAAAGATGAAGTAAAGATACAATACAATAGTAAACAAAATGAATAAATTTCCATAACCACTAACTAGTCTAGCATGATTAAATATATTTATAATGATAATATTAACCAAGAATTTTAATGCCAATTTATGGCAGTCGAACACATGCTTGAAGAGTTTACAATAGGGAATTAGAGTCCTATATTGTTTCTGATCAATCGTACACAAATTTACTAACCCAATTAACCTAACACGAATCTAATGTTTTACCATTACATACATTTGACTAAACAATAATTACTGCAATTAACAATCAAGATTTTCCATTTAGACAAAGTATGAAAAAAATATTTCCTAAGATATCAACATCTTCTTAGATACTCATTCATATTTTAATCCTATCTCACAACATTAAATCTTCTTTTCAATGAAACAATACTTATTCCTCCAAACTATTCTAGGTCAAGTTAGGAAAGATTAGAAAGACATTGTAATTACCAAAAAAGACATTTATATCAATAATATTTGAAGATAATAAAATGAATATGATCAACTTTTGGGTAGGGAAAACTCATTGCAACCTTATTAGAGACAAAACAATATTTTGAACTAATAGAATAATTTGTCCATCAAATCCAAAATAACAACATACTTAATAAATCATTATATTAATAAACTTATAATATCGAATTCTAAATCCTTTTACATCAAGAGTCTATAAATAGAACTATCTTAAACTAGTTTTATCATTATAGAGTTATTAAGTATAAGGAAAAGAGTCAATCCTCCCAATGAATAATTAATGCATCTATTATATAACTGGAAAACAAGTTACTTAAACAATAGATCTTATTTTATACTAGCTAACCTGAGGAATGAAAATGAAACGCTTTAACGGAGGGGATATGCAAACTATTATGATAATGTCTAGGAATGTGGCGACGTGTTAAGGCTAAAAAATAGGATAAGTAACAGTTGCTTGAACTCAAATTAGTCTTATTGCCACCTAATTTAATTACCAGCAATGCTCAGCTTGAAGGAATAAGATTCTAGAGATAAGAAATTATTGCAGAAATTAAAAAAAAACATCAGAAATAATGATGCCGCTTAGGGGACAAGGAGACCCCATGGAGAATTAGAAGACCCAAGGAAAATAATGATGGGTCGTAGCATGGATAATTTACAATTGCAAGCTAAATCAACACCCAGCAAAGAAATCAAACCTAGAAAGAAGACATATGTAGGGCTACGCTAAGCACCATGTGAAGACGTACATAATAGATATGGAACAATGGTAGCAACCCACACTACTAACCACAATGATAACTCTATTTCTCTAACTACAAATCTAAAGGATATGAAATGATGGTAATGACCCAAGTTTCAATTTGAGTAATCATCTTGAGAGACACCAATGAACTCCCTAAATTGCAAGCATGTACACTAGTAAAAACACGACACTGGTTCAAAACTCCTTACCGAAATATGGCAGCCTTTAGAAGTTATCTTATAAATTTGTGGTGGCAGAGTGTAGGTGGATCACCAATACAGAAGATTGACAATACAAAAGTTTTGGTGGCCTATTACACATGGATGGCCAATGCCAAAACCATATAATATATAAAAGATAAAGTGATAAACTACTCCCGTTTCCACAGAAAATCTTATATGTTGAATGAAGAAACAAATCCAAGCTCACAGACAAATGCACTTGGTGCAAAGGCACATTGGAATAAATGATTCTAAATTACGGAGAGTCAAAAGATATCAATAAACATTGATCCATTTGGAAATAGCATAAGAAAAGGCGCAGATGAAAATGAAGAACAATAGATGATTCAAAAGCCAAAACATTGGCTGGTGAAATGTTCATCTCACATCTTCAAAATCTTAAACAATTGGCAACAAACTTTCATAGATATGGAATGAATAACACAACAAAAGGATAAAGGATTTAATCTATAAAATACCTTTCACCATACATGCAGAGATAAGATCTGAGTAAGAGTTAGAATTTCCTCTCCTTTTTCCCTAAGATGAATCTCAGCGCTTTGCCCCCATATTGATCTCTAAAACAACAAATAAGATTATTTCATTGAAGAAAGGAAACCATGGTCTAATTCATTTTTATGATCCCTCATGTTGTGATTATGATTGTAGTACCCTAATCAATCTCTAGATCATGGCAAAGATGTGTAACAATATGCATATGGAATGGAAAACAAGAAAATCCACAATTCTTTTCCCACCTCCTTCGTGTTCCCCACTCTCCTCTTTTAAAAACTAAATCACCTAGCCTTTCATATGCTCATCAATACTTTTCATTTCTTCCTCATACACTAGTCCACTACTCTAAAATAATCTATTTTAAGATTTTCCAATCATTAAATAATTTCCATGGTTTTCTCATTAAACTCCCAATACAATAATAGAATAAACACATAATTGGCAAATGTATTATTCACTTTAGTAATCATTATTAAATTATTTAGCAATAAAATATCATAATTTCAGATACACTTTATAGATTCCTCTAAACATACTTTGCTAGAATCATAGGGGTCTTTCCTGATTCTTGTTCCTTCTCTTCTTTCTCCTCTTCTTCTTCTTCAATGCAGGGAGACATATTAGATCTACAAACCTCTAGTTCTTGTGAGAACTGACACAAATTTTCATCTACCTTAGTATTTGTGTTTTCAATCATCTTTCCCAATCTTTTGTTGCAACATCTATAGGCCTTTCTCTTAGTTGAGTGACTAAGAAAGATCCCTTCATCACACTTTGAATCAGACTTTCCAAGGTCTTCTTCATCTCTCCTAATTTAGCATTTGATGCCAAAGATCCTAAAGTATCTGATAATGGGAGGTCTTCCATACCATATCTCATAAGGGGTCTTAGTGCTATTGACCCTCAATTGTACTATGTTAAGTAGGTAGACAACAATGTGAACTGCTTCCTTCCAATACATATCAGACAAATTTACATCTTTCAACATTGCCCTAGTCATCTCTTACACAGTCCAATTCTTCCTCTCCACTACCCCATTCTACTAAGGGGTCCTAGGAGCAAACAAATGTCTCCTAATACCATGATCTTCACAAAACTTTTTGAATTCATTTGAAGAAAATTCACCTCCTCTATCAGATTTTAAACATTTGATCTTAGCATTCATTTCATTCTCAACTTTTGCTTTGAAAATATTAAACTTATCAAAGGCTTTTGATTTTTCTCTTAAAAATTTAACCCAAGTCATTTGAGAGTAATCATCAATAAGCAACATGAAATACCTTTCACCTTGTTGACTCTTTGTTCTTGTAGGTCTGTATAAGTCAGTGTAAATCAGCTCTAATGGCATTGCATAAGAACACTCCTTGCTCTTGAAATTTGTCTTTGTCTTCTTTCCCATTTGACATTCCTTGCATAATGTGTTTGCAGGTTTGGTTATCTTAGGCATATCTCTCACCGCATGAGTAGAGCTATTCTTCACCATATTGTCAAAGTTAATGTGTCCCATCCACTTGTGCCATAGCCAACACTCACCAGATTGAGCCAATAAACAAGTTCTTCCATTTACCTCCTTTAGATGATAGACATCTCCATATGTCCTAGTACCTTCTGCAACTAATCTTCTGGACCCTGCCTTCCTAATCTCACAACCTTTGGCATGAAATGTAAGATTGTATCGTTTATTGTGCATCTGACTGACACTAAGTAGATTATACTTTAGCCCTTTGACACAGAGGACATCCTCAGTCTTGTTCTTTCCATCAATGGTTATAGTACCCTTTCCATAGATTTGTACTAACTCATCACCATCGAACTTGATAGCTCCACCATTGCACTTCTTAAGGCTGATGAACTTCCCCTTGTCACCAGTTATGTGGTTAGAGTAACCACTATCAATTACCCAAGCATTTGCTTCTTCTTTTGCATGAAAGGTAGTCCACACAACCATTGATTTTTCGTTATCTCTATCAGCCTGCAAGGTACCAGACTTCTTACATTTTCTAATATCACTCTTTTTGTCACCAACTTTCAAGGCCATGAAAAGTGTTTCATCATTTGAATCATCATGATCCTCATCTTTTGAAGAACAAATGTTTTCCATGGAGTAAAGACTTCTTTTGAACTTCACTCTTTTGTTTCTATCCTTCAATTCTTTAAAAGGACATTTAGAGGAAAAATGACCAATTCTCCCACAATTGAAGCACTTGAAAGGTAACTTACCTCTATATTTTCTAGTGCCCTTCTTCAAGCTTCTCACAAAATTTACCTCTACCTCATCAAGGTCATCATCTTGATCAGTTGTTTCATCTTTTGTATTCTTACTAACTTTGAATGTTGCTTCCTTCTTTGGAGCATCTTTGTCAAACTATCTCATTTCAAAGGTTGTGAGAGAACCAAACAATTGATCTACTGAATATGTATCCAAGTCCTTAGATTCCTCAATAGTATATACCTTATGACTATAATATTTATGGAGAGATCTCATAACCTTCTTCACAATCTCATCTTCTTTCATTCTCCACCAAGACCTCTGATGCCATTAACTACTTCATCCACCTGAAGCATATAAATAGCATTGTCTTCATTTTCTGCCATCCTCAGGGTCTCAAATTTACTCTTGAATATTTTCATCTTGGCTTGCTTCACTTTATTATCTCCTTCATAAATGTTGCTAAGTTTTTCCTAGACATTCTTAGCAGAATTGTAATTCATTATCTTCAGAAGTTTTGAATCATCTAGCCCAATCATGATAGCATTTTTTGCCTTGGTATTGATGTCATACAACCTAATCTCAACTAGATCTGTAGGAGTATCAACAAGAGTAATGTAACCATCCTTGACAGATTGCCAAATGCCAAACCTAAAGAGGATAGATAGCCTTCCATCCTTAGCTTCCAAAAGGTGTAATTTGTTCCATCAAACTTAGGTGCCTTGTAAGAATCATCATGTGCCATCCTGGACCTTCCTCAAGTGGTTAAGCTCCTTCTAAGGGGCTTGGATTTGATACTAATTGTTGAACACACCCAGATACTAAGAGGGGGGATGAATCAGTATCTTCAAAAACTTAAACCCTCAACACAATGCAAATTTAGTCTTCTAACAAGATCAACAATCCTTGAACAAATTAGTAACAATGAAAGATAAAGCAATGAACACACATACACAAGATAACACCAGATATATGTGGAAAACCCAAGAAGGGAAAATCACAGTGAGAAATCTCACAATATATATGAATAAGATTACAATTTATTTTAAGACTCACTGCCTAATGAAGCAGAGTGCTCCCTGAAGGACTTGCAGGCTAAGGCGCACAACCATATGGAAAGATATAGAGGACTCGCAAGATGAGGCACACAACCTCTAGGAAAGATACAAGGACATGATGAGACTCACTATCTCAAAGCAGGATATATGAAACTTTGAATTTACAACATATGTGATGCAGGAGCATCCCTGGTTCAATAGCAATATTGTATCAACCAAAAACATTTGCATTTCAATTCTTTCATTTTCCAGTTCAGTTCAGGCAGTTCAGTCAGAAATAGTTTTAGGTTGTGGTCTAGTATTGGCACTTCACATCTTGTGGATCTGGACTTAGTATCTACATTCATTCATCTACATCATATCAATAATTCAGAGCATTTGGATCAGTTACCGGAAAGATATCACTATCAGAAGATCAATTATTTTCTCAGTGTGGAGCTTCATGATAGTCTCAAACAAATTAGTTGTAGGAGAAGGCTTATGGATCATTCCTTGAATTGTAGATCCTAATGACACATCATTCAATGATCCTTGGTTTGTGGCCGACCCTTCCCAGAGGTCCACACATTATTCCATTCATTTGTGGGCATTTTCTATGCATTTAGGTCTGACCTATCTATATATACGTTACAACTCTTCATTGGAGTTTGTGACCTTCTTTGGATGATGTAGAGGAATCTGTTGGTCCAGAAATGATATATATAGATGTAATAGATCCTTAGGAAAACAGTTCAAAAGTTAGCAATTGATTCATAATTCTTAGTTTAGATTTTGTGTGAAGGAGCTTCAAATCTTTATCTTGCACATGTATGTAATCAGGCCTTTGAGCCCAATTGTAAGCCTGCATTTTGCCGACCAAATTGTATTTTAATTCTATGATATACTGAATGACTGAATCTGCATTTGCTTTATTACTTTGAATTATTTCCATTGTGTTTACTCTTGCTACACGGTCCAAACAGTTCATTCTGTGAACCCTCCTACCGTGACTGCACCAAGAGGTGGAGGAATCTATTGGTCCAGAAATGATATATATAGATGTAATAGATCCTTAGGAAAATAGTTTAGAAGTTAGCAATTGATTCATAATCCTTAGTTTAGATTTTGTGCGAAGGAGCTTGAAAGCTTTATCTTGCGCATGTATGTAATCAGGCTTTTGAGCCCAGTTGTAAGCCCGCATGTTGCCGGCTAGATTGTATTTGAATTATATGATATATTGAATGACTAAATCTACATTTTCTTTATTACTTTGAGTTTTTTTCGTTGTGTTTTCTCTTGTTGTACGGTCTGGAGAGTTCATTCTGTGAACCCTCCTACCGTGACCGCACCAATATGTCAATAATACACTCTACTGACTGAGGCGTTGAAGCACATCTAATCTTTATCTTTCATAGATCACATTCCTTATTGCTTTATTCAACACACATTCCACACTCTCACATTTTGCAACTAATTTGTTCTTCCTTTATATCTTCTACAATATCACAAAACACCAATTAGGTTAGCTAGAACAAAAGGCAAACAATGACCTCAACAAGTCAGCCACAAAACACAAATGTCATGAAAGCAATCATATCCAGAAGATAGAGAGGACCAAAAAAACTTATTACATCTTTCAATGTGATCCCAAACAACAAACATGCTGGCACACAACATCCCAAGTCGGCAATAAGAAAACGTGTAGAAGAAACATGTAGCACTTCACCAATCGGCCCAAAAACACACCTTCCAATTGAATTTACTCAATGTAGTTCTCACTAGGATAGGGTAGGACCCAAGCACATCTTAACACAACCTTAGTTGCTAGGGCAAAGCCCCCAAACACATAACGCAAGCAAGAGAACAAGCTTGGTCAGCCAGATATCCACAAGTTTCTAGAAAACCAACTCAAAAACAATATGCAGCATCAAAGAGATCATCCATTAATATGCAAACCATAAAGAGACATTCCATGAACATCCATAAATGCTTCCATATACTTATTTTTCACTATCATGCCAAAAATAGCTAGCACAAACCAAACAGAGAAAGAACACTTCATCCAAGAAGCCAAAAGATACAGTCATGAGATAGAACATTTAAAAACCAACTTGTGGAGAACATCATACCATAAAAGATGAACTAAGACACTGCACAAACACTAAGATCACGTCCACCAAGTAGTAGGAATAGAAACAATAATGCAGAGAAATGTAGAGAAATGCAGAGCATTTTCTGAACTAGTTCTAACAAGCAACCAAACTACCAACTCACTATAATTACCAGAGACCTCCTCAACAACACTGGTGACCTAAAAAGATAATAGTGCAATGTCCATAGAACAAAGACACTGAATCCCAAACTGCAAGACCATATCTTCAAAAGAAGAAGAATGTAGAGCATTCTCCCAATCAGTCTTCAAGGCAACTTCCTGCAGCAGAAACCTTCACCGACATCCGAAGACTAGAGCCTACTTGTAGCAAGATATACTTCCTTAGGGACAATAGGAGAGAGCATACAACATGTTACACACCATCAACAACATCTCACCAACATCAGTATTACTTCTAATCCTCATCTTAATACTTCTAACCCTCATCTTAATACTTCTAATCCTTATCTTAATGCTTCTAATTCTCATCTTAATATATCATTGCAACCCTTCTTTTGTTCAAGATACCATGTTACAATCTCCAATTGCAGGATAAAGTGGGGTAGATGGACCTAAAAAGAAGGCAAATTCCAAAGATTCAGATGGAAAAAATATTCAAATGACCAAGAAGAAACAAAAGGTCAAGAAATGCCTTAACCCACAAGTAGATAAGATATGAGGGGCACCACAGCAAGAACTATAGAGTGGAGAAGATGAGGAAGCCACATCAAATGCAAAGAAAAGTGGAGCCCCTCCTCACATTTCTCAAGATGGATCATTTCAAATCCCCTTCCTTCTCAGCAGCAGATAGTAGTGGATAGTACTTCTAAACTAGATAAGGTTTCTCAAAAGGATACAGGTAATTGCTCTGTGGCAACCACCCCACCTTGGTTGAAAACAAAAGTTGGAAATAAAAAGAGGTGTTCTCAAATTATTGACATAGAGTTTGATGACATAGCTAGGATTCTAAAGCTAGAATATACTCCAAAGAGGGCTAAAAGAATGTCCAAATTAATGGTGGACTCGGTTTCTAAGCACCGATATGTGGAGATAGCAGAGCCCATGGTAGATAAGGAGATGAAAGACATATGTGTAGATGATTTCCATGTGATTACTATAGACTTGGGACCACCTTAAGTGTAAGGTGATATTCACAATGCTAAATTATCTATGGACATTTTAGCAAATAGGTTAGAAGGAAAGGAGAAAGAAAATGAAATCTTGTAGGATCAGGTGAACATTTTAACTTCATACATTAAATCCATCATTGATACTACCTCCCAGCCATTAGATGCTACCACTAGTGTTCCTAAGGGTGTAACCACTAAAATATTGACCAAATAAACAAATATAAGTATCTTGGGAATGCAGTGTAAGAATGGGTTGAGAAATTGATAGTGGATGGTCTTCTTTTTATTCATGATGTCTTTACTCTTTATGGTATGATTTCTAATAAACAAACAAAAATTCTAAGTGATTTGAAAAAGTCAAGAAAGACAAGGCTATGTTGGATGTAGTCAAGATTAATCTCACTACTAAGGTCAAGTTGGATTCCAGCATCCTTGTCGCAGAAAAAGTCATTGAGAAACTTGAAGATAATGAATCAGTAAAATGGCTGGCTGGTGTGGAATGGAAATTGTATATGGAGAAATAATGCATAAATGACTTGAAGAGCCTAGCCAAAAATAATCAATATTATTTGCTTGATCTCATAAGTTCTTGTGGAACTTTTGGAAATTGATCTCTATGATGAGACTGAGTCTAATATGTTAGAGTTGGATGCTATTAAACAGTCCTTTAAGAATTTGTTGACTGAAGTTGAAAATAAAGGAAGATACCACAGAAAATTACATAGAATGCCTCAACAATGTGTTTTCTTTCTTACTTAATTTCAAGAAGGATATTTTTGAAATGGAAAGAAAATATGGAGAAACTAGCAGCATATTGTAAAAGTGGAGGGCAAGACTGGCAATCACAAATATTCCTAATGCTAAAAATGTCCTCTCAATTATAGGGAGATTCAAAGTCCTACATGCTAAGATGAATACATCATAGAAATTCAAAGATGAAGTAGACAAGAAGACTCTAGATGAACCAGAAGGATCCGATGCAATAGAGGATGAAGACAGTAAAGCAGTTTCATTGTCTTGTTCTATGAGTTTTTATAATTTGTTAAGTCAAGACTCTTTGTTATTCAAGATTACTTCTCATTTAATATTTCTCATGGACTTTGTTTTAGTATATATTGTTGGTTGCATAAATAGTTATATGGGAAAATTAGTTTTCCTCTTTTACTATATAATGAATGAGTAAAAGAGAGAAAATGAACTTTTGGTGAAATTTACTTTTCAAGACTAGATCACAAAACATTTTTTTGGTGGAAGTAAGGGGGATATTTTGAGATAGTGGATATGATTGATTGATTTCATAAATATCAGAGGAGGATTGGCAATGAGTTGATTGTCTCTTTTAGTATTTATCATTTATTCTATGTATGTTGAATATGTGATGTGTTGAATTCTGATATTTGCATTACACTGTGTAAAGTATAGATAACCTACTTCTATATAAGATGATTTCCATTGGAGTGTCTCCTTTCTTATGTTAGGATTTGATACAAGAGTGGTATTAATATTACAGTGGATCGATCATTGATTTTTTTTCATTCTTATGTCTAGAGGAAGATTGGTCAAATTATTATGAGAATCAAATTTCCTACCTACAATACAATGTGTTGTGGTCTAGTTAAATTTCATATTTATATGTAACTACCTTTCCTGCTTTTAGGTTAAAAGCGCAATACGAAGTTTTCTAAATTATCATAAGAAGGGAGTTGTGCCTTCTAAAACCTTCAGAGGACAATTTATTAAAAAAACAAATTGCCCAACTATAAGTAAGGTTGTTACTGCCAACAAGGCAAGTCTAATAAAACAAGCAGTGACAAATCTATTATATATATATATATATATATATATAATGATTTCTAATATAAGTGTAGAGTTGAACAAGTAGGTTGAAGAACTACTAGAGTGAGGTTCGATAAGAGAGAGTCTATGTTCTTGCATAGTGTCTATAGTACTTGTACTGAAGAAGAATGGAAAATGGAGGATGTGTATAATGATCTAAAGCCTGGGGGTTTGATCCAATGGAAGTATCTCTAGATGAGAATCTAGATGTGTTATTGCATGTGTGGAAACTTATTAAATAGATAATGAAAGGATAGAGATAGACAAATAGAGAATTGAAAAATAAATGTATTTTTATTCAACTATTCATAATGTAGATGGCATACCCTTGAAGAAGGTGTATGATTGTTTATCTTTTGCCTATAATGTCTATAATGAATTATAGTGATTATATAAACTATTTTACAAACTTATCTATATGTAGTTTATAAAGATTCATGTCAATTTGACATCAAAAGTCATTTGGAAGTTGAATTGTCTCCTTAAGAAGTGGAATTGCTTCCTTTATTTGCTTCTCATCCAGTAATGGTTGTGGAGTGTAACCATTTCCATTCCTCTTTCATTTATCATCATTGGGCTTACCAATATCCCACTTACACAAGCCATTTTCACATCTAGTACCAGATCCCATGCCTCAAATACCCTTAAGTATCTTAACCCATCTATGCCAATATCTCAAGTTGTTGCCTAATCCATTCCTCTTTACATTATAAATATTAAATTGATCTCCCTTCTACATTAAGGTAGAAAAATTTTAAATTTCAAGTGTACTAAGTCCATTCAATTGCTAGAGGTGAAGAATTAATTTTATACATCATCAACACCCATTTGTCATTATCAATTTTATAATGAAGCTCCTTTATCTTCACATTTGATTATTCCATTTATGTATTTCAATTGTGAGTCCCAACTCTTTTATCTAGTTTAATTTAGTCTTTAATTATATGCATCCATTTAATAAATCTAGATAATTTTAAGTAAGTGGTATTTTTACCCATATAATTGTAAAACAACTTAATTAATACTAATCAATTCGTACATAGATAGAAGTCCATTTAACTACATTCCTTAGTAGGAGGCTCTTCATAATAATTAACCTCCAATTCAATTGTACATATATAGTAAAAATGGTCAATCCATTATGAGTCCAACTTTTGAAGAGTCTTAGTGATTAGCCTTTGCTTGCATGAGGACTATATTCTTGAATGTGAGTTGGTTCACTCATAGAATACCATTTTTATCATAGTAGACATCTAACTTCCAAAAGTTCTAAATAATGGACACCCAATCTAGGATCGTAATATTCAAATGACCCACATCATCTTTTCATAAGACAAGAAATAAAACTTATCAAATTCTTATACTCATTCATCTCATAATCCACTTCAATATAGTCACATGTACCCTATGTCAATTCAAACTAAAAATACTTTATGCACAAAATGTCACACACACCCTCCATGGATAACAAGTAATCTCCACTTTTTGTTGTGTTTCACCCTCAACTCTGAGGTGAGGGATGGGCTAGACAAAAATTGCACCTTCCAAGCTAGTCTCCCATCATCACTCATCCTAAGAGATTGATTTTGATCATTAGATCTCTCATTTGTGTTACGCTGGAAAATGTCCCCTTGGAGGCTTTTCCCTCTTAAGGTTTAGCTCTCGGGTCCTATTTATGCATTTAGAATATCTTACATTATTTTGATGACTCCTGATGAGAAAACCCTGAAGTTTTATGGCAAATAGGACTCAGGGGATGCACTTGACATAAGTCCTGCCTAAAATAGAGGGGAGAACTTGGGTGCCCACACCCTAGTCTTGCCCTATTTTAGGTCAGGCCCAATTTTGGTGTGTTGGTTTATGACTGTTATTTAGGTCCTATGCCGACACGGTAAGTTTGAAATACGAAATTCTTGGTGGGAATGTGTGTAGTTGCATATATAAGCATGATTAGTGATTCATTTGTAAACTAGATGGAAATTAGATGGCAATTGTGAAATTTATGCATTCTTGTGATTAGAGTATTCAAAATATTCATTGTGTAGCAGAGCAGAGCATTGTTCTTGTGTTTATATTTACAAATTTGGCATCCATCTCCTCATGGCATGAAGAACATCTTCCTTCCATGAGATCTTCACTACAAGGTGATATCATTTGTGTTTTCAATCATTT
Organism: Cunninghamia lanceolata; assembly: GCA_027924645.1. Classification (NCBI taxonomy): domain Eukaryota; kingdom Viridiplantae; phylum Streptophyta; class Pinopsida; order Cupressales; family Cupressaceae; genus Cunninghamia; species Cunninghamia lanceolata. Next base: position 1,847,783 of record BSBN01000554.1, on the reverse strand, counting down.
ATCATTTGGATTTTGCCTCTATCCTACAGGGATATGTACTCTTTATCTGACAATAGGGATACACACTCTTTATCTGACAACAGTGTTCGGAAGGCTTGAATGTCTCTCTGGGGCTTGGCTGAGGCAAGCCTCTAAACACCACAACCCCTAACCCATTTTTCCATGATTGTAGGTTACAGGTTGCAGGAGCAGAAAGAGTGGAGTTGTAGGAGAGCATTGTAGACTATTAGAATTTTAGATCAGAGAAGAAAATAGGGACATGGACTCAGGTTCCTGCTCATTAGTCCTCCGGTTCCTGCAACAGGAAAATCTCTGGAACAGCAGGAACAGGTTGCAGACAAGATTCCTAGATCCTAACATAAATGGTGGCACTCGACTAGGGCACCTGCTCATTAGTCCCTGACTTTTCCATTTTCTAAACTTTTAAATCTGGTACGCATTTGATTATCATTTGATATCTCTATGTGCGAGCATTTTTTGTAATTTGTCTGTTTGCTTCTGAATTTGCATAATTAGGGTTTTGAGCATAATTGGACTTAATTGAACAACCAAGTCACACAATTCCAATCTTGCCCTATGTTTTGAGTGACCTAAGGCATGTAGTAGACTCCCTACTCGGCTAAAGTCCTTGAATATTTAGTGGAGAAAGGAGGATTTACACAAACTAGTAAAATCAACCCTAAACTAAATCCCCCTCATTTTCCATCCTAAAATTTTTGGTGAACCCATGTTTTTAAACTCTTTGGAACCTTTCTAAGTGTTGTGCTTCAAATTTACATTCATTCATATCATTGTTCATTCTATTGCATTTGAAAAATTACAAAAAAATTGAAAATTTTGAAAAAATTGGCATTTTTAGCTTGCATTTTCAAGTAATTTGAATTAGTTGGCATTGAATTTTAATAAATTTATGTCATTATTGTCAGATTTTATTTAAAATACATAAATATTTCATTCATCATTCATTTAGTTTGCATTTTCATGCTTAAATTGCTTGAAATTGTGCATTTTTCCATATAACCTAGTTTTGCATTAGCTAGGGTTTGTAGTCAAAATATTGTTTAAAATTTTACAAACTTTTTAAAACACTTATTAGGACTTATTTATAATTGTAGTGTTGCATCATAGTGGTTTGCTTGCAAAATTTCATGCCTAGGGTTTGAAAACCTTGCTTTTTCACTAGATTTTGGTCTTATCGTCTCTCTAGATTTAGACCATAGGCATTTTGTAAAGGATTTTTATGCACTAATTGGCTGTTATCAAGGTTATTATCTGATTCCCCTCATAAAATTATTTACAACACCTTTTAATTGGGCTCTTACAGTGAAAATTTGGTGAAAAATTGCATATTTTGACTATATTTGCCTTAGGGTTTGACCTAGATTTGCACTCCAAGCATGTTGTGATAGATTTTATGGATTTATATGACTAATATTACTTCTATAATCTTCTCTACCTCCTAAAATTCTTTACAATGCCTCTTTTATTGCGTCTTTGCATTGAAAATTTGTGAAAATTTGCATATTTTAATGTATCTTCACTAGGTTTTGACTTGTCACCATTCTAGATTTGCATCAAAAGCATGTTGTGAAGAACATTATTGATTTACTGGAATTATATCAGACATATTATCTTCTTAACTTGATCAATTTCCTTACAACACCTCTTCTTTCATTAGTTTACATTGAGAAAAGTTCAAAAAATCAAGCATTTTCGAGCATTTTTACATAACTTTTGCACGTGTTTTTTGCATAGATTTTGAGAATCTTTGAAATCTGATTGGGCACTAATATTAAAGCATACATCCATTGGTAAATTGAAAATTGGTCATTAATTCATAGCATTTTGTGAAAATTGGCACATTGGTTACAATACACATTGTGTATTTCAACACTAGGTGTTTATACACTTTGTTCAAATCTATTGATTGATTGTGAAATTTGTGCATTTTACTATTTAAAGACCTGATTTCCTCAATCTTTTCATCATGGATACTTCTTTTTATTCATCTTTGGAAGCATTGTTTGCATACATCATAGACATTGATCATTTCTCCAAATTTAGTCATGAATATCCTCAAGTCTTGGAACAAATAGCATGCATCTATGATGTTGATATTTCTATGTGTTCTGCATATGAAATCCTCTTCTATATATCTGATTTTAATAGCTTCACAAATCTCATGGGAATATATCCTCAGATATTAGATGATCTCACTAAGTTCATAGCCAAAAATACATTTAGTAGTGATGACTTCAACATGTTAGATGAAACCTTAGATGACTTTATCTCTTATGAACATTCCACTATGACAACTATTGCTAAAACATGATGATAACTTTGGTTTACCTTATGATCCCTCTCCCAAAGTTGTTCCTCCTTATGAGGACACTTCGATGCAAGAGGATGATTTCATTGACAGATCTCTTAACATCATACCACCATCTCTTCCTTCCAATGCTCTCTCTAGCCAAGAAGAAGCATTAGTGAATGAAGAGATCCTGCTACTTTATTGCAATGTCCTCTTTGGCCAAGATGAAACATTGGTGAATAAAGAAGCCTCTCCAACCAAGAACATTCCATGGGTAAACAATGGTATTTCACCCAACAGTAAAAACTCTCTCCCTATCATAGTGCATGAAACCTCTATGGATCATCCCACCAACCTTATTCCTTTAGTTGATTGTTCACACACCTTGGATATCACTAAGGAAGAGAAGACCCTTAATCTCCTTCCTTTGATTGCATATTCAAGTCATTTGGACATCACTCAGGATTGAAAAACATTGACTACCTCAACTCACAACACCTTACCTTCCCCTCATTCCTATGCTCTTTCTTCAAAAGATGTAGCACTAGTGGATGAGGAAAGGTCTCTCACATTAAATCCCTCAAGGATGGATGTTGAGATCACTAAAAAAAATTGTTTCTTCCACCTCCTAAGAGGATAGTGAATAAATGTACTAATGAACCCAAACAAGAAAACATTCCACCTAACATTGAGTCAAACCAAGAAGAGTTTAAGAATGAACAAAATAATAATGACAAAGATGTGGCAATTGCACCTTATCTACCTCTTCCTTCTAACATTTATGATTGGGAAGAGAATAATTTGAGTGTTGACAATCTCTATCATGAATCTCCATACAGGTTAGTATTCCTAACCCTTTATCTCGCATGATGTGTTTCCCCCGTGATGTGTTATGTGTTGTTTAGGCCTCCTGGGATGACCCTTGATTCTCTTGTAAGGTCTAGGATACTAGGAGACCACCTTTGTTGTGACCCTTCTTCTATTTGTATCACCATTCTTCTATATTGCTTCTTCTCTATTTTCACTGTTGTGTGTTGTGTCTTATGGACATGGCATTGTGGTTGGTGACTTGGGGGCACCCTCCTACATGACTGTCCCTAAGGTATTTGTTTCTCCTCTCTTGATTTATTGTTTGCCTTCATATAGTGTTTATATTTAGTGGGTGGATGATGAAAAACATATTATACCGATGTAGACCTAGTGTCCCTTTAGCAAGAAATAAAAAAATGGACTTAGTTCCTACATGACGATGGGGTTGTTATATATTATTTGATGCTTGGCTAATAGAAGCACTCTGTGTGATCTATATGGTGTCTTATCACACTTACAAAACATAACAATACTACTGCTCCATGCACTTTGTCTATCTTGAATCTTGCATTCCTCAGTTCTCTATGCATTGTTGTTTATCATGATTATATGGACACTAGCACTTTTCTTGCAGGGTTGTGTTTGTGGGAACATTTGGCGATCGTAAAGTACATGTCACCTCTAGGGCCATGGGCTTTGTGAGAGCTCATGTTCCCTTGTGTGTTTTCTTCCTACTTTAATGTGCTTGATATCGATATTTGATATTGACCACCTTAAGGTGGGGGCATATATAAGGTAAGCTGTTTGTTTTAGATGTTAGCAAAGTGTTTGTTCTTAGGTACAATCTTAAAGACTAGTGGTGATGAGTCCCTCATGCACTCTGACATTTGTTTGAAATCAACTTGCAATCACTTAAGCCCTCTATGGAGATGGGATATCGCATCCTTTTCTTAAGCCCTCTACAAAGGCGGGGATGGTGTATTTCTTGTGAAGAGTGCACATCTTGTCATTTTCAATAAGTCCTATGTGGAGGCGGGGAGCAGTTCTATGACTAACTCAACCCTTAAGCATATCTTCGATGATTGTTGTGGTGAAGCCCAATCATCGGTGTGTGCATGTAATGTGCAGGAAGGTGGTGATTAACCTAGAAATAGGAACACTCCATCGCTTGTTTGTCATCTTTTCTCTATGTCTTCCAAGTGTGTGTGTATTGCATGTTTGTTCCCAAGCATAGTCTTAAAAACCGGTGGTGATGACTCCCTCCTATGCTTTGGGATTTGTATGGTGTGCTTTCTTTGTATGGCATGTTTAGCGTGTGTGTTGCCCCATATGCAGCCTTAAAGACCGGTGGTGATGAGTCCCTCCTGCATTATGGGTGGTGTGTTTATTTTCCTTGTACTTGCATCTGCATTTCATATATATGAGAAAAAGAAAAATAAATTCATCACTGTCTTCCCTAAATTAACTGTGTTTTACGTGTCTTCAATGCTATATTCTCCGTGTTTTGTGTGACTGTAACTGTCTTCTCTGTGTTCTGCGTGTCTATTACTGTCTTCTCTGTGATTGACGTGTCTTCTCCGTGCCTGGTGTGTTTACTGTGTTTGTTGACTGTACTTTAATGCATGTATTGGCCTTGCATTTATACATACATTAAAGTGGGGACTAAATGTTATGTTAGAAAATGTCCCCATGGGGGCTTTTCTCTATTAAGGTTTAGCTCTTGGGTCTTGTTTATGCATTTAGAGCATCTTGCATAATTTTGATGACTCCCAATGAGAAAACACTAAAGTTTTATGGCAAATAGGACTCAGGGGATGCACTTGATATAAGTCCTGCCTAAAATAGGGGGAGGACTTGGGCACCCTAGTCTTGCTCTATTTTAGGTTAGGCCCAATTTTGGAGTGTCAGTTTATGATTGTTATTTTGTTCCTATGCCGACACGGTAAGTTTGAATTACAAAATTCTTGGCAGGAATGTGTGTAGTTGCATATATAAGCATGATTAGTGATTCATTTGTAAACTAGATGGAAATTAGATGGCAATTGTGAAATTCATGCATTCTTGTGATTAGAGCATTCAAAATATTCATTGTGTAGCAGAGTAGAGCATTGTTCTTGTGTTTGTATTTGCAGATTTGGCATCCATCTCCTCATGGCATGAAGAACATCTTCCTTCCATGAGATCTTCACTACAAGGTGATATCATTTGTGTTTTCAATCATTTATCATTTGGATTTTGCCTCTATCCTGTAGGGATATGCACTCTTTATCTAACAACGGTGTTCAGAAGATTTGAATGTCTCTCCAGGGCTTGACTGAGGCAAGCCTCTAAACACCACAACCCCCAACCCATTTTTCTGTGATTACAGGTTACATGTTGCAGGAATAGAAAGAGTGGGGTTGTAGGAGAGCATTGCAGACTGTCAAAATTATAGATCAAAGAAGAAAATAGGGACCTAGACTCGGGTGCCCACTCATTAGTCCTCCAAATCCTACAACAGGAAAATCTCTGAAATAGTAGGAACAAGTTGTAGACAAGATTCCCAAATCCCAATAGAAATGGTGGCACTAGACTAGGGTGCATGCTCATTAGTTCCTGACTTTTCCATTTTCTGAATTTTGAAATCTAGTATGCATTTGATTATCATTTGATATCTCTGTGTACAAGCATTTTCTGTAATTTGTCCATTTGCTTTCGAATTTGCATAATTAGGGTTTTGAACATAATTAGACTTAATTGAACAACTAAATCACACAATTCCAATCTTCCCCTATGTTTTGAGTGACTGAAGGCCTATAGTAGACTCCCTACTCGACTAAAGTCCTTGAATGTTTAGTGGAGAAAAGAGGATTTACACAAACTAGCAAAATTAACCCTAAACTAAATCCCCCTCATTTTCCATCCTAAACAATTTGCAACCCTAAATCAAATCCATAGGTGAAGAATTGACCCAAATCATTTCTACAGTTGCAAGTTTAAACCTCAAGCTTTTAAAATTCAAATTTTAAATTTTAAATTGCCAAACGTTTCACTATCCATTGTGACCTAACCTATCACAAATTTATGTTGATCTATGTGCTATGTTGTTCTATTTAAGGACATCCATTCATTCATTTGAAATCATGCTAGGTGATTGAAGAATCATTAAAAACAATGTCATACAATATTCATGATATATCCATAGTAGCATTAAGTATACATTAGTATAGATCATCTTAGACATCCTTACATGCTTTCTTGTTGTCTTCAATCATTATTCTAAAGTCATTGGATCAATTCACCTAAGAGCTTGACTAAGGAGAATATGAACCTTTCTTAGCAAGTTCCTAAAAATTGTTTGTAGACACCATCCCACTTCAAACATATGTACAAAAAGATGAGGCAAATAAATTCTAGTCATCAGAATTATGCCAATTCACTTCTATGGGTCGAGGATCAATTTTGTGAGCTAGATCATTTTTGTACTCACAAATATTCATTTTATCAACACAAATCTAAAATATATTAAAACCTAGTCAATTTACAACTTATAATACATTCACAAGTGACCAAACCTTACATTCCCAACACAATAATAGATATTTTTTTTACATCTTTAACAATAAACTCCACCATTTAAAATTCAAAGTAAATATTATATTTAATTTATTTAAACTCCATAAATTTAATTACACATTTATTATTCAAATCCCAACTAATAAATCATAAATTTTTTTATTATTTAATTATTTATAAAAAAAATTATAATAAAATTATTTATTTTTGAATTACAATGATACAAATCAGTTCTTTTTTTGTTACAATAGTGGTGTCTCTGTGACCCAGCCCAATGATCCCAACCGACCTTGCCTTGGGCTTTTTTTTTTTTGCCAAGTTTTGGGGTATGGAAGAGGCGAGATGAGGTGAGACTAATCCACTGCGAGTGTATACATAGCCCACAAGCATGCACACCAAGTAATCCCAGGAGCGAGAATCAACCTTGAGACCAATATGGGATGAACCCAAAGCCCTTAATTGACTATGCTACCTGTGTGGGCTGATACAAATCAATTCTTACACACATAAATTTAGAAATCCTTCCCACAATTTGTACATTCCTTAGCATCTCTTTCATAGTACTCACCTTCAATTCTCTTACATATGAAAGAAAAAGAAAAAGTCATTGGGGATCAAGCTTTGAATAGCCTTTGCTGATTGGTCTCCCTTTACTTGACAACTATGATGTTCAATTCTAGTTGGTGCACTTGTGGAAACCCATTTTAGCATAGCAGAGAACTGACTCCTCCAAGCTGTGAATTATACACACCCTGCCATTGGGTTCACAAGGTTCCAATGATCCAGTCCAACTTTTCACTAAGCACTCAATGAATGTCCTCATATTGTTATACTTATCCTCATCACAATCCAATCAAAAAGCTCTCCTAACCCAAGGAAGGTAATTCCTAGTCATCCAGACTTCTCTTTTATTTGCATCAAATATTAATTCCACCTTCAATAGAAATTCCCCTTAAGAAAATAACAATGATAGCCCACAGTGCTAATTCATTTCTTCATCATTAACTAATGCCAAGGAATTTCCTTTATTACCGCACAATTTTTCCCTTTTTCTTTCTCTTATTCCCATCTTACATATCATATCAATCTTTCTTATTCGGCTCCCATTCCTATATTCTATTTAAAATTATGTGAACATATAATTTTTTTGAGTGCACTTTTCTTTAAAGTGTAGTCGCGTAAATAAAAACTTGTTTTTCTTAACAGAGATGATAGAATAACAATGAAAACCATCCTACAAGATTTTTGGTAAACAAGTTTAATTTCCAAGTTCATCTGTACTTTTATTTACTAAAGATATTCTTACTAGCCCCGTTTCTCATTCCCAATGGGGCCTAAATTTCACAGTTATATGACTATTTAGTTAATTTAATTACTAGCAATTATACTTTGGTGTACAATGGGTACACCGAGGAGTTGTGGAAGTTCAATTGTCATGTCTTTAAGTGAATGATGATTGTCTTGTATCCCTATGGTATATGTAATTTTTTATTTTTTTCGAGTGTTGTGAAATTATTTGCATAATCTTAATGGATTTCTAGATCCCTATGTTTTTCTTAGTAGGTACTTCAAATGTGTGAGCTTTCATGTTTGGTGTGTAGTCTCTATTTGGATGCATCCCCTTTCTAGATTCTTATTCATGCATTGCACCTGGGTTCACTTGCATCTCTTTATCTCTCTCATATCCCTCTCTCTCTCTCTCTCTATCCCTTTGTCTCTATCTCCCCTTCTTTCTTCCTCTATGTTATGTTCTAATTTCATTGTAGAAACACAATGCTAGATCAACACAAAGTGACTATGAATAGGGCACATTCACACAAGGTATCTAAGCGATTGGTCCTACCTAAAGGAGAGAGAGGGGCAAGGGAATTAATCGTGTAACATTTTTAAGTTTTGGCCTATGGACATCTATGATCATAAATTTGTAGGTTTCTTAAGATCGACCTAATTTGTATTAAAAGGCCATCAAAACTATGGTTTCTTGTTACAAAGTTTGCATTAATCTTGTAGTCAACAATTTTTCTATATATCTATGTAAGTATGTAATCTTTATAATTAATTTTTTCTCTTAAAAAATTTATTTATATAAGTTTATTTTTAACTATTTATATACAACCTTTCTAGTTGCTCATTTAATCATTAAAAACTTTTATCTTGCATGTGGAGAACTCCGTAGAAACTTCTTGACCATTTTAAATATTAAAGCCATACATTTTTTATATTTGAAGAGAAATTTCTTAAAAATATAACATTAGTGACAAAGAGCGAAAGAAAGAGATATAACATATATGTTTTTAAATAAAATCTATATACATTTGAAAATGGGGTATTTGATTTTGACATATTTGAATATTTATATGAATAGTCTATTACTCATGAGAGAGAGATAATCTAAAACAAAGAAAAGATCATGGGAAAATTAACTATGGGAGTTGATGATATTAGACCTCCATTTTGTGTATAGCTTACAATCATTGCAATTCATGAGACAACATCTCTTTAGGTTATTTTTGACCAATATGATGGATTTTGACCACATCAATGCTAATTGATGATGAAATACATCCATTTTTTGGGAAGAGTAAGTAGACTCTGATGGATGAAGTAGATTCAATAAGAAGGAAGAGAGAAATTCCACTCTTCACAAAACATTACAAGGCATTGGGGAGACTTGATTTTCATACTTTTGGTCCATTGGTGTCTCAAGAGATATGTATTTGAAGAAGTATTATCCATTTATGAAATACACAATGTGCTCAAACTACAAATTAATGATAGGAAAGCAAATCATAGGCAAGAAATGGCCATGAAAGTAGATCCAACATGTTGAACATGTTTGTGAGAGACATGTGCTTTGAACCTCACTCCACCTATCTTATTGTTGATCTGTAAAGCATATGGCACGATACACTTAACAAAACTTTCTATGGACATTTGGTAGGTTTTGATTCTTGCGAGTGTGAAATTGCATTGTTACCTTTTAAGGAGAGTTTGATGATTAGGTCAGTTTGCATTTGATAGTCTCATGCTTGTATTGCATAAAGCCACATGCAATATTGCCTTTCACTTGTTGAAATATATTTTGTAAGGCATTTTTGTGTACCAATGCTTTGTTTCCCTATGGCAAAGAGTTTCTAGTGTTGGTACATAGGGAAGTGTTTGACAAAATGCCTTAAATAAAAACTTAGTGCCACTAGTTAGATTCACATTCACAATGTGCAAACCTTTTAATTACATAGAATACAATTACTTGTCTTAATTTGAAGCCTTCTTATTCTCAAAATGGTCTTCATTTAACGTTTTAAGGAGAGTTTGATGATTGGGTCAGTTTGCATTTGATAGTCTCATGCTTATATTGCATAAAGCCACATGCAATATTGCCTTTCACTTGTTGAAATATATTTTGTAACGTTTTATTTGTGTACCAGTGCTTTGTTTCCCTGTCTTATTCTCAAAATGGTCTTCATTTTGGCCCTACTCCAATGGAGGTCACAAGGGGGACCTCCTCCCCATCCACATATTCAACTTAGATTACTTATTCAACATAGGAGCCACTTTGGAAGTCCAAGAGCCACAATTTGGAATTCCAACTATAGATGTCACTTGGGGATTCAAACTTGGATCTCCATCTTGAGAACCTTATGGCCATGCCATTTAAGAACAATCCCCTTGACATCTATATTGTTATTATATATACATTTTATATAATTTTAATTATTAAATAAATTTTAAATATGATATAGTATAATATAGTTGTATATTTAAATATTTTGTAGTTCAATTAATATTTATTTCATATACAAAATCATATACTATAATTATATTTATTAATATATTATATTTTAAACAATATAAATTATTAAATATAAATATAATATAATAATATATAACAAGTTGCATTTTATTATTATATTATATTTTAAATAATAATATAATATACAATAATAAATATAATTATAATTTTAAATTTATATATAAAATTAATATATAATCGCTTAGCTTAGAAGTCCTTTTTAAAATTTTAGTTTGCTCTCAAATCAGGGTTTAACAACAATTGTCAATACAACTAAATTTTGTCTTGTATTCTTGTAATAATGGCCTATTTGGCCCTTTTCAATAAAAGCTTTTTAATTTAAGAATCCTAGGCTTGGTAGGAAAGTATTTATTCAAATGATTTTAATATTTGAAAATTATTAGAAGAAAATTTAAGTGAAAAGATATATTAATATAATTTTATAGGATGTAATATGTAAAAAATAGGGAAATTATAGAAATGATAGTTATTTATATAATATAATATTGTAATAAAATATATTAAGAGAGTGATGTTATATTTTTATAAATATTTTTTCTTATAACAAGTGTGTAATAGTTCAAAGGTCTATAATATGATAAAAGTAGTAAGAAGCAACCTACTGTAAGCAAAACATTATAGCTTGTGTGTAGCTAGAGGGTGATTTATCATCCACTATTACACAACCTTTTATATGGCATTTTCCTATGCTTTCTCCTCTCTAGAATTTTAAATTTGTAAGTCAAAATAGACTTTAATTTAGCTAATCATTTAATAAATTACATAACATATTAATAAATAATTTATATAGATTAATTAGTTTAGATTGATAAATAATTAGTGGCATTCTAGATTGCTATAGATATAAGCATATAGGGTATTAGTAAAGGTATATGTCTGTAATGTGAGTTTAGTACTAATATAAATTTAAGTAGGAACAATATGATATGGAAAAACCATGATGCCCCCAATGTCAGTACAAATGCTAAAGATATGGCAAGAGGAGTTCAAAAGGCGGGGGAAAGAATGATACATCCTACTGTAAGGATATTACAATGAAGGCATAAATGGTAAAGGGGAAATCATAATGCCCTCAAGTCTAGTGTGATGACTCAAAATGTATGATATGTTAATATAGTCTTAGTATGTAACATAAGGAGTGTGATATATTAATGTAGGCTCAATGTGTAAACTCTAAAAGAATAGTATGCCAATATAGGAGAAATACAAGTAATCAATGGGAAAATCTAAACATCATAGTGAGATGAATGCCGTGGGTATAAGTATGATAACATACATAATATGTATAGGTATAAGTATGGGTATAAGTATGAAAGGATAGAGATAGAGAATTGAAAAATGAATGTATTTTTATTCAACTATTCATGATGTAGATGGCATACCCTTGAAGAAGGTGTATGATTGTTTATCTTTTGCCTATAATGTCAATAACGAATTACATTGATTATCTAAACTATGTTACAAACTTGTGTATATGTAGTTTATAAAGATTTAGGTCAATTTGACATAAAAAATCATTAGGAAGTTGAATTGACTCCTTAAGAAGTGGAATTGCTTCCTTGATTTTCTTCTCATCCACTAATTGTTGTGGAGTGTAACCATTTCCATTCCTCTTTCATTTATCATCATTGGGCTTACTAATATCCCACTTACACAAGTCATTTTCACATCTAGTACCACATCCCATGCCTCAAATACCCTTAAGTATATTAACCCATCTATGTCATTATCCCAAGTCATTGCCTAATCCATTCATCTTTACATTATAAAGATTAAATTGATCTCCCTTCTACATTAAGGTAGCAAAATTTTAACTTTCAAGTGTACTATATCCATTCAATTGCTAGAGGTGGAGAATTAATTTTGTATATTGAATCAACATCCATTTGCCATTATCAATTTTATAGTGAAGATCCTTTATCTTCACATTTAATTATTCCATTTATTTATTTCACTTGTGAGTCCCAACTCTTTTATATAGTTTAATTTAGTCTTTAATTATTTGCATCCATTTAGTAAACCTGGATAATTTTAAGTGGTATTTTTACCCATATAATTGTAAAACAACTTAAATGATACCAATCAATTCTTACATAGATAGAAGTCCATTTTACTACATTATTTAGTAGGAGGCTCTTCATAATAATTGACCTCTAACTCAATTGTACATATATAGTAAAAATGGCCAATTCATTATGAGTCCAACTTTTGAAGAGTCTTAGTGATTGACCTTTGCTTGCATGAGGATAGTTATATTCTTAAATGTGAGTTGGTACACTTGTAGAATACCATTTTTAACATAGTAGACATCTGACTTCCAAAAGTTGTGAATAATGCACACCCAATCTAGGATCACAATATTCAAATGACCCACATCATCTTTTCATGAGACAAGAAATGATTCTTATTAAATTCCTATACTCATTCATCTCACTTGTAATCCACTTCAATATAGTCACATGTAGCCTATGTCAATTCAAACTAAAAACACTTTTGTGCATAAAATTTCACACACAACCTCCAAGGATAGCAAGTAATCTCCACTTTTTGTTGTGTTTCACCCTCAACTCTGAGGTGAGGGATGGATTAGATCTGTATGGATTTGACTTAGAGTATATCATACTTAGAGAACCAAGGTAAAAATTCTGCATAGAGAAGAAATTGTCGAATGGCCAAGAAAAGGATGCAAATTATGACCACTAGTCCTACAACTGAACTCAAGGCTGACCTTAGAATCACATATTGAGGGTGACAAACACAAGCCAAAAACCATGATTTCACTATCTCACCTCCAAATAAACCAAGCACCAAGGCTACAAGAGTGCGCCAGTCAGTTGCAGATCCAATCAACACACATGTTACAACTCTTCCTGACTCACCCATGAACACATTCTGTAGAGAGTGTCTTTAAAAGGATCCTCCTCTGAAGATTTGATTGTCTTTATTTTTAGATAGGAAAGAATCTAAATGGTCAAAGCACTGATAACCAAAGATTTCCAAGGAATCCAAATCCTAGCTAGTTTACTCGCTATTGTCATACATGCATCGAGCATCATTAGAGAAATAAAATAAACAAGGCCTAAGAACATTGCCAATGGCTTAAAGACAATTTTCTCAACAACAATTTTTTTTAATTGAATACTCAGCAAAAAGAGTATTTATTAATAATGGAAAAAAGAGAAAAGAAAATAATTCAATATATAAATCCGATTTGATAGAGCCAATCTACATTCACCTATATTCCATTTATTTAAATTATTTTCTGCTTTATTCAATATTAAAAAAAATGGAGACCCTTATGGCTGTGGATACTTTAAAACATCCCTCTCACTAATAGAGGATATGACTACTATTGTCAGAAAATTCAAATTATTTGTAGATTCATTATCACGAAATGATTTTGGTGAAAGAATATATTTTTATATTAAAAAAAATTGAAATTGCAAAAGATTGTTGAGAATCTTTAACTTTAACTTTATTCAATAACGATGAAATATTTTTAAACTTTAACTTAATTCAATAATTATGAAATATTTACTAGCTTTCAATCTAAAAAGAAGGTATACGTTCATAATTTTTCTTTGTTATCACATCACCTTGTTAAAGCTTATAAACTTAAGTAGTAAAAGTTCCCTTAACTCGCATTCCAAACATGTGTGCCAAGTTTAACAAATATTTTCCTCAAACTTTTGACCAAACTGTGAAAGGTATGATTGATAATGCAAAAGCTTCTCTCACCAAACTCTTGCAATTCCGATTGATTTGGACCAAATTCTGGTCCTACCAAAAAAATATATATTCTTTCACCCAAAAGCATTGCGTGATAATGAATCTACCAAGCACTTCAAATGATAGTTGTCCATACCGTACAAATAATTGAATCTAAATTTTCCAACAAAATAAGTAGTTATATCGTCTATCAGTGAGAAATATTTTAAAATAAGTAGTTATATCGTCTATCAATGAGAAATGTTTTAAAGTAGCAGCAGCCATAAATGGAACCATCCAGCACCAAAGTTTCACACCCACACATCTATTGAAACTGAAACGGTATTAGACTAATTTCCCTCTTATATTATTACAAAAATATATAGACCACTCTTCCTTATTTTACAAGAAATATACATTGTTGCCCGAAAAAAGCCATAGGATTACATTTTTGCATGCTGTGTTTACTTTGTGAATCTATTGTTTCTAATGAAGACTCTTAAAATTATATTTCTAAAGATTTAGATTAAATTGAAATTGTTTGTTAATTTTATAATTATTTTCAATATTTATTTTTTATTTAGTTATAGAAATGTTAGATATTTTCTTAATAAAAATACATTTTTTTCAAAAAAAATAAATTAAATTTTTATTGGGTTCTCTTCTGTAAATATCGGTTCCTTACTAAATTTCAAATTTCAAATTAAGCTCCTGCTCTAAAAAGTTACAAAATAGACTATAAATTTTTTATTTCCCAAGGGTCAAGAAAGGGGTGTAAGTCAACTTAGCAAAAAGGCCAAAATGAACCTAAATAAAATTAAATAAAATAAAATCAATGATCCAAACATACCACACCAATCACCACTCAAGAATAAAATGCCCAAAACCTAACACTGTCACATTACCTAACCACCTCCTTCCCCATTCTATGTCCACAATTCATGGCATCACCATCCCAATGTTCCCACTTATCCTCTCATTCCTCAAAAACATGGATCTTCACCCCATCTCCAAATAGGTGTATTGGTTGTGTAGTGAGTAAGACCTTCCCTAGAAAGGGAAGAGAGAGTGAACAAACTAGCTATGCCCAAATTTCATTTTCTGTGGACCACCCTTAAGCCATCTACACACAACTAGGTCTTTGCAAAAGGCCAAAGACCCCTCTTTTGCTCATAAACCATCTAAATTTCACTTCTAAAGGCCACAACTTCCTCCCAAAGACTCATTATCGAACCATCCTCCTAGCTGGGAAGTTATCTTTATTTGGTGTACTGTTTAAAATAATAAAGGGTGAAGATAGAAGTTACTTCAGAATCTACTACCCACATCTAGAATTTATCTCTAAAGTCTTCCACATTGTAGGCATGAGTCCTAGAAACACCTATATAGGCCAAACCCTCCCTACTTAGTATTTTCTCAATGAATTTGAGTGAGGCAAGATTAGGGATGAAGAAATTATTCTTCATCCTCCTACCAAATATTCTACCTCCATAATGAGAGTCTCTGCTCTTCCTATGATTCACAAACAACTTTATTTCCAACTAGAATGCCCAAACACCCACACATGAACCCAAAAATTAAAAGTAGAAAGCATAAGGAAATCAAAGTGAAATCTTTAGTGGATAATACTTGAGCCATAAAAGCTCACTCTTGCATGTGTTGGGTGTTAAAAGCAGAAAGCATAGGAAAATTCAAGTGAAATTTATAATGGATCATACTTTGATAAAATCTTTATCCGACCCATGTTGTGCAAGGGATTCATTTTCCAACTATTATTACACTTTATCTACTCAAGGGATTCTATGATGCTTCCTCTAATGAAGAAATGAGGGGGAACAATAATGAGAAATATAAATTCTCCTCGTACAAAAGGCTCAAGGCACACCTAATCATAAAAGACCAAGGGTGTGGATAAAATGTTCTGACATCGTAAAGACAAACTCTAAAGACCTTTAAGAGGAATAGTCCTAAACCAAAAAGGAGAAAGACCTCCCAAAAATCATTTCTATCACTTACCAACATAGATAAAAATAACATGTTAGAAAATCTAAACTCGTATTCCCTTCTTTAAAATAATGAATGAAGAACACTTCATCCAATTTTTGACCCATAATGGATCCGAGAGTAAAAAATGGAAAAATAAGACACTTCAATAATAGAGACAATAGGGTATGAACCCACACCTACAAGTTCCATAGTTTCAACCCCTAATGATCTAGGGCCCAAGTTTAATCTTGGTGGACAACGCATCTCTAAATGAGGATCTAGATGAAGTTATGTGTGTGAAAAATATGTGTGTACATGTGTGTGTGAGAGAGAGAATTAAAACAACAAATATATTTTATTTATTTGTTCTTATACATGGCATACTTTTGAGAAAGATCTATGACTATTGTAGATCCTTGTACCCACTTCTATATATCTATCTATATTGTAGATATGTATATATAAATTACATGTCATGGAGGCCAAGAGTCATTATGGAAGTTGAACCATTCCTATGGAAGTGGAACTATTTCTATATATGGCTCCTCTTCTCCTAATGATTATTGTGTTATATAGCATTTTCAAATGGGTGCATATTCTTTGGTGGATGAATTAGCATAGTATGAACGTCAAGAATGCTACCAAGATTACCATGGTGATTGCACTATTTGATGTTTTAAGTATGACACTTGGAATTACGCAGTGAGGAGTAATGTGAACTTTAGACTTTGCAGTCTGGTCATGAGGTGTATTTGACCTTGTTAAAGTTATGGTAGAAACCAAAACAAAAATTATGGAAGAATGGCTACCATGGAGCTTGATCTCTTGCTTGCACCCCTACTAGAGTATGTGCAACACTTGTTGGAGACTAATGGATGATCCTTGTGTCACCACAAGCATCTAAGCAGTGCTTTGTCTACCATAAACTATAGAAGTGTTATCAAACCTATAGCACAATCCATGAGAATAGTCTTGGCATTACTATAGGAACCAATGTTAGTATATCCTTCTAGATTAATCACCTTACTTTGTGAAGCAATAGTCCTAATTGTGTTAAGTTTAGAAAACAAGTGTGGAGCCTTGATTTGTAGTTGTTGATTGGTGAACCATTAGGCTTGTTGTGGGATCTAACCCACTCAAACAAATCTATACACGAACATAGAATAGTTATATGTAAACATGGTTTCTAAAAACTAATCTCTTTTTTTCTAGAGGTCATTTGTCAGTTGGCATTAAAATACAAAAAAATGAATATATATAGTTATATGGCACAATATTCTTTGGAGTTAGCATGACATACATGTTAAGCATTTAATCACTTTAGGAATTGTATATCTCTTACTAACCACTATTACAACTATTCTATGAGGATTTGTGTTGTACATACCCTTTTGACTATGCATTTATGGATGCCCAAGGAGTACATTACAAACCTCCATTTCCACCACATCACAAACTATCTCCTCTTAAAAAGGATGAATAACATATGAAAAGTAGCACTGAAGAGAAACATGTATACCTTGAGTGTCGTAGGCATTGAAGATGAGATAGTGGCGTCGATTATATTGGTGGTTTTATTTTCAATCTCTGCAATTTTAGCAGGTAGAACAATTTGCGGTGTGCTCGCACAGAGGATTTCTGTAACTCAATGGGATAAGAGGAATGAAAGTTAGGAGCGCTCGTGGCAAAAATTTGAAGGTGAGATAGTGGAATCATGGTTTTTGGCTCGTGTTTGTCACCCTCAATATGTGATTGCAAGGTCAGTCTTGAGTTCAGCTGTAGGACTGGTGGTCACAATTTGCATCCTTTTCTTGGCCATTCGACAATTTTCTCTATGCGGAATTTTTACCTCGGTTCTCTAAGTATGATATACTCTAAGTCAAATCTATACAGATTTAGCCCATTATCACTCATCTTGAGAGATTGATTTTGATCATTAGATCTCTCATTTGCAATCCTAAGTCAAATCCATAGGTGAAGAATTGAACCAAATTATTTCTACAATTGCAAATTTAAACTTCAAACTTTTAAAATTCAAAATTTAAATTTAAAAATTTCCAAAATTTTCACTATCCTTGTGAACTAACCTATCACAAAATTATGTTGATCTATGTGCTATATTGTTCTATTTAAGGACATCCATTCATCCATTTGAAATCAAGCTAGGGAATTGAAGAATCATTAAAAACAATGTCATACAATATTCATGATATATCCATAGTAGCATTAAGTATAGATTATTATAGATCATCTTAGACATCCTTACATGCTTTCTTATTGTCTTCAATCATTGTTCTAAAGTCATTGAATCAATTCACCTAAGATCTTGACTAAGGAGAATATGAACTTTTCTTAGCAAGTTCCTAAACATTGTTTGTAGACACCATCTCACTTCAAACATATGTATAAAAAGATGAGGCAAAGAAATTATAGTGATTAGAATTATACCAATTCACTTTGACCAATTTTGTGAGCTAGATCATTTATGTACTCACAAATATTCATTTTATCAGCAAAAATCTGAACTATATTAAAACATAGTCAATTTGCAACTTACAATACATTTACAAGTGACCAACACAATAATAGATTTTTTTTTACATCTTTAACAATAAACTCCACCATTTAAAATCCAAAATAAATATTATATTTAATTTATTTAAACTCCATAAATTTAATTACACATTTATTATTCAAATCCCAACTAATAAATCAAAAACTTTTTTATTTTTTAATTATTTATAAAAAATAAATTATAATAAAATCATATATTTAAGTCGAGAGGCTTCTACACTTACAGCAAGAGCTAAAAGATACAGATTCCCAAGTAAACAAAATTCATAAAATGTGTAAATAAATAAATTAAGCCAAATGGATAGAAAAATAGAAAAACTTGGACAGTTATAGTTATGTTAAACAAAAAATAAATAAATTCATGGAAGTCAAATAGAAAAACTTGGGCAATTATGGAGTGAAATCTTTATTACATTTAAAGAATATGAAAAGTTTCGCAGCATAGTCTCTTTAAATTAACTCATGTGAGCATATCAAATATTCTAACTGTAAGTAATTTATAAATACTAACAAATTGAAAGATATATTTGTTTAAATATAAATATACTAATTTCATTGCAATTATAAACAACTCAAAGTGATACAAATCAATTTTTACAATCCTTCTCACAATTTGTACATTCCTTAGCAGCTATTTCTTGGTACTTACCTTCCATTCTCTTAATATGAAAATAAAAAGATAAAGTCGTTGGGGATCAAGCTTTGAAGTTTGAATAGCCTTTGCTGATTGGTCTTCCTTTACGTGACAACTGCGTTGTCTAATTCCAGTTGGTGTACTTGTGGAAACCCATTTTTAGCATAGCAGAGAAGTGAGTCCTTGAAGCTGCAAACTCTACACACCCTGTCGTTGGGCTCACAAGATTCCAGTGATCCACTCCGATTCCTCACTAGCCACTCAACGAATGCCCTCAGATTCTACCATACTTCCACAACACCAGATCACTCTGCTACAATCTCATAATTAATGGGAAGGCCAAATTAATCAAAATACTAAGACCAAATAGTTAGAACACTCATACAAAGTGACTTAAAATAAAAGATATACACTTTTATTCTTACAATCTTCATCTCCAAAATATTTTAATAAATTCAGAATAAATTTAATTATAACTCCAAAATATTTTATATAAATTCAGAATAAATTTAATTATAAAATAACTTTTGTTCTTACTGTCATTTCTTGTGGACCACTTGTGTCTTATCATTTGACTGCTATCTCCTTACTTTTTGTACATTTTGGCCTTTTATATTAAAATTTGTTCGTTTCTATTTTTAATATTAAATAAAATTGTTTCGAAAGAAAAAAATGAAAGTATTAAAGTGTCAATTTATTAGGCCAAGATTCAACTTAACAAAATTAAGAAACTAAACTCAAATAGAAATAAATACACTCAATAGAAGTGCCCATATTAATATTCACTTACCTTTTCAGCCGTGGATTGCAGTTTTATAAATTTTTCAGATCCAATGATAGGTGGCTCGCCTTAAGCCAACTCCAATACAATCGCTTGTTTAAAGCGAGTTAAGGTAACCATAGAAATCTTGTCTCCTCAGTAAAATATAAAACCTGACTTTTATCCGCAATGTTTATTTCGATTCAAATTCAGTACATTCGATTAAAATGGTTTTTCATTTTCATATGCGTATGTATTGAACAGTCTTTTCCGCAAAATGCATAGTCACAAACTTTGGAATATTATGAGCCGTCACATGTTTTCACATTAACACAGAAATTGCGTGGAATAGCAGGCCACAAAAGCCCAAAATGTACAAAAAGTAAAACGTAAAAGTAAAATGTTCACATGGCAGTCTATTCTGCACGGAGTTAGTCAGTCAAATGATAGACACAAGTGGTCCGCCAGTAAGGACAAAAGTTATTTTATAATTAAATTTATTTTGAATTTATTAAAATATTTTGGAAATTTATTCTGAATTTATTAAAATTTTTGGAGATGAAGATTATAAGAACAAAAGTGTATATCTTTTATTTTCCTTTTATTTAATGTCATTATGTGTGGGTGTTCTAAGTATTTGGTCTTAGTACTTAATTTTGATTGATTTGGCCTTCCCATCATTCAAAAGATTCGGATTGAGAAACTGAAGAAGGATCGGACATAGAGGAATTTGGTTCGGCAGAGATTAGGATGATAAATCAAGTTGCCTCAAAAATATCGAAGCCCATCCTGAAGAAGAGAAGGAGAGGAAGAAAGACCAACAAAGAAAAGCAGGAGGAGGTGACCTGCCACAAAAACCAGGCCTCTATTAGCAAATTCTATGGCACTAAGGGAGGAAGCCCCTCCACTACTACATAGAGGGGGGGTTTAAGACAATTTTTGAGACAATTTTTGAGTAAATTGTCTTAACTTGAGACAAAAAAAAAACTTGTGTATTGTCTTTAAGCGTCTCAAATTATTGTCTTAAAGACAATATGAAACAAAAGTATTATTGTCTCTTTAGAGACAATTTCACTTTTGTCTCTTTAGAGACAATAGTTGGGATTAAAGACATTGTCTCTCTAGAGACAATATGTCTTTAATCCCAACTATTGTCTCTCTAGAGACTATGAAAAAATGTATTAAAAAAATAAACAATTTATTTTAAATACTTTTTTTATTGTGGTTTTCAACATTCAATGTTTCCATATTCTCCTCATCCACCTGTTTGCTGGAATTTTTATTTTTATTTTTCCAAACGCGGTGGAAATTTGATTTGTGTACTGAAAAATCATCCTCATCTACACAAAATAAAGAAGTTAAGTAGGTCCAACCAGATAGTAGCACAACTCCGCCAATTGTACCTGTTATCACCAAATATGCACCCTTGCTGAGTTGTAAAACTTAGCCTACTGGTGAAACATGGGATCTTTCTAGGTTTGTGGGTCACCTATGATGGAAAGAACCTCCAGAGAGGGTTGGTTCCCTTGGTACTCACCTATCCTAATTTAAACTACTATTTTTTGAAAAGGAAAGAGATAGGAATGACATGAAAATGAAAACCTAAGATCTAAGGTGATACACCAAATGACTTTTGACCTGCACTTGTTTAAATGAACACAATATGATCAACAACTTAAACTTTAACATACACAACCCAAAATTTCATATGACTCTTGCATAAGTATTTCATGGCCAGGTTTGATATCTAGGACAACATTTAGAAGGAAGTAGAAATGTTTTCACAACTTAAACTTTGCCCTTAGCTGGTTAAACACAAGCAATGACCTACAAAAGTACATATTTCTGCATAAAGGCAATGAACACAGGACATAAATCAAGGGGAAGAAGCATCACCACAAGATTACATCAACCATTTTGAAGCTTGCACAATGAAACAACTTTGAGAAGGTAAAAACAACTTGTCTTTATTGATCACAATGTTCATAAACAACATACAGATCTGAAAATAAGTTGCCATGCCTATTCTTTTCTAAAAAGAATCTTCATAGGTTACAATATACAGCTCCAAAATGAGCAAGAAAACTAACTTTCTGAGTTACAATGCACCAAAATGGGTAGAAAGAAGCTTGTTGTAGCATACAATGCTTTTCCAAAAGTGAAAGAACTAGCTCAAAATTGAAACAAGGCTTTCTTTTTGACATCCTATGTTGGAGAGAATGTAGGATAGTATCTAATGACAATTAAGGGACTCCTTTTTGACTGCTATCTGTTTGACTTCCTCTTAGTAATTGGAAAAGGTTTTATCCCTCCTTAACTGCTGGAAAAGCTCCTAAATCTGCTCCCAACTTCTCTAGATACTTGCAACTATCCATTCTTGTTCCAAATTGCCTCCTTGATGCTCTCCACTTCTATCCAAGTCACCAACCTGCACCCTATATACCTGCAACTTTCCTCAACTCCTTCAAATTGCCCCTTCAAAAGCTCCAACTGCTCATTAAGATTGTCCAACTATTCAAACTACTGAATACTTATTCAAACCTACCAAAACATGTGGGAAAAATGTTTGAAACTGTCAAAATCTTCTTTCCTAGGCATGGGAGATCTTCAAGGTCACAACAAAGACACATGTTCTCAACCTTCATGGTATTGTGCTAATGCTCTTTTGTAAAAGTTTCTTCAACCATAACTTCTAAGTGACTGCCACGCTAACATAGATAAATCATTACCCCTACCATAGACAAAACACTATTTTCATGAGGACTGCCCTTTGTTCTTTGTCTGCCATGTATACTCTGTCCCATTTTCCTTTATATGACTACCACTCTTCATCTCATGAAACTGACTGATCTTTATGACATCCTTCATATTTCATTAGCTCTAGGATTTATAGGTTTGCATGGCTTATAAGTGGCTTCATCATAGTCTTCTTTATGATTCACTTTCTTAAACTGCAATATTTGCTTCTACTCTCATGCATCTCATGCATAGGTCTGTCTTCTTTACTGTGAAAAGGTCTGATCACTATCATTTCAATCACCAACTTCCATGTCCTTTGATTCTAGAAGATGAACAATCATTCCCCATAGTCTTTTACATTAACTTCTATGCTTTCTTCTGATTTCTTTTAGTAACCTTCTGCAGACATTGGCTAAGATTAGCTACATTCTTCTTGTTGATTGTGCAAACTATTGCTATCATGACTGTTATAAAATGCTGCCACCCTATGCATCCAATACAATGTAGACCTTTGCCTAAATGTTAACTCTTCCAGGGTCAAATACTTAAAGAGCATTGCATCATGCCCTTCTATTACCCCAAACAACTAAGTGACATCATCAATGTAGATGCTTAGACTAATTTGCATCTTATATTTGTTGACTGTCATTAAACAAAGATGACTATCACTAGTAACTAAAGTTGCAACCATTAACACATCCATTACTACTACTTTTAATCATTCTCCTCACAAGTCTGCCAAAATGTCATGACTGTCACTTATTGATTTTGCACAGTCCTTTTGATTCTTTACTTATCACCGCCCTTTGCTTCTACATGTTGATCTGTGTTTGCTACAGGTGACCTTCCTTGTAATCTTTGTCACTGTGCATTTGACATGATTGCCCTTCCCTTTTCAGACCTAGGTTTGCGCAATGGACAAGGGTTTCAACAAACCCAATGATTCCCCTCACAACATAGAAGCACTGTCACATAATCTCTCTTCCATTTGTCATACCTATTTCATGACATTGTGCATGGTTGTCATGAGTGTGTTTATGATTGTCTTAGGTTTGTGCTCTTTGTGAATTTGCTTCTCTTGTACATATCAACTGTACCAACTCTTTAGACTATCCTTTACATGGTACTGGTATTTGATGACTGCTGCAACCTTTTCCAGTACCTTGAGATGGTTACTGTACCCTGCCATATTGTCTTGCCCTGTGATCCTGATCAAAAATCTATTGTCAAAATTATTGCCATCTTTCTTCTTACTATTATCACTGTCTCATGAAACCTTTTGACAAGGGTTGTCCTTCTTATCTTTTTTTTTTAGAAATTAGGACTGTCTTTTTGTGAGCAATGAGATTAAACGACCCTCTTGTTAAAAAAAAGCTCACAGGATTTTGGCATGTCTTCTTTATTATGACTGTCACCTCATACTCTATTATTACTATCCTTAAGACTGACATCTTTCACTTTATCTATCTTTTACATTTCCTTTTTATGATCCATTGACTATCATCTCCATAGCAGAAGCATCATATGGTATATTTTTCATAGCTATAGGTTTTGATTTTGAAGAGAGGCATTCTTTGGAATCTTCTCTATCGCTGATGCAAGCCTTTCAGGCATTATCAAAACCATGAACATATATATGAAGAAATACAAATTAGCTACTAGTTGAATATAGACTGTCCTTATGTTCCCTCATGTTGCTCATAATTACTATGACATTCCATCCTTATTGTTCAATTTTAGACCAATCAGGTGTTGCTCACACAAATGCTTGATTTCATAGTCATTTAGACCATATTGGCACTTCAACACTGCAAATACTTTTATGTCTGATGATTGTCATGAGTGTTATTGTAATTCACAATAGCTCCATGTAACTTTATGACTTATTTAAAGCTTCTAGGTTTCCCCTTGTAGAGTTGTCCTCAACTAGTTCATCATGGACATCTCAAGCTTCCATGACTATCACCTACTAGCATTGTACTATCATCATCATTTTACCCTCCATTCACTATGCTGGTTGATAATCATGCTTCTTGTCTCCACCTTGATATGACTACCACCATCTTTATCAAATTGATTGCCATAATTTCATGGCTTCCTTATGGTGACTTGCATGTTGTATATGAAGCTGGATATAACATACTATATACCCTCCTTTGGACTATCCCTTTTGATTGTCCATGGGCACTGACACTTATTGATAGTCCTTTATCTTCATGGCTACTTGAGACATTCATTGTGAAATATCTTTTGTTTTTTACAGATGACTGTCCTATTAATATTTTTTTATCATT
The DNA here is from genome assembly GCA_027924645.1 of Cunninghamia lanceolata. Lineage (NCBI taxonomy): Eukaryota > Viridiplantae > Streptophyta > Pinopsida > Cupressales > Cupressaceae > Cunninghamia > Cunninghamia lanceolata. The sequence continues at coordinate 1,822,598 of BSBN01000554.1, read as the reverse complement.
TATTGATAGGACTATCATTTCAAACTTGTTGTTCTTTTGTATTTTCTGTGACTCCCCTTTGTCAACAGCTAGGATTGTCACTATCCTTTGATGGTTGTTTTATGTATGTAACTGTTCACTATCTCATCCATTGATCTAACTATGTACTAGCATGGTTGTCATGAGACTGTTGGTTGCCAGACTTGTGTTGAAGCTTGTTGATTAAATCCTCTAGATGTTAACATGGAAGGTGGATGTTAGAATAGGAGATGATATTATTTGTACCTTGGGTTGTGACTTCAATTGAGATTGCTATTATAGTCAACATGCTATTACAGTGATAAAAGTAAAATATGAACTAGAAAAGAATAATAAGAAAATATTTCTAGATAATTTTACATGTTCATCTGAAGTAAGCCCTGCACTCCCCAATAATGTCCTCTCCCATAACTCAATTTGTTTAAGTATTTCTTTCCTAATTTTAATATTTTCAAGAGTTTCTGGTAGGAGCCTTAGTATTCTTGATTGTGATTCTATAAGATTCCTCAAGGAAACTTGTTCAAGTGTTGGTGGGAGAATTCTAACTGAACCCAGACTTGATGGATTATTTATTTGTGATGTACTCCTAATAGGAGCATGCATGTCCATTTCAATAAGGATACTAGGAGCATCCATGTTTGATGTAGAGGGAATGCTATGAGGTATTGTTCTTGATGCCACTCTTGTGATAGGTGTTTTCGGTCTAGATGTAGAGGGCATGACACATCTTCTTGAAACATCTTGCAAGGTACAAATATAAATATTAAAGTGGTATAATAGGGGAAATAACATAATCAAACCCACACAAACATATGATTGAATCTTACCTTTTTCATTACATTGGGTGTATTAGATGGCATAATCGGATCTTGCATGCCAACAAGATGCATTCTTGGTGGACTTACTCTAAAAATGCCCTGTGACAAAAACACAAATATTAGAAAAATATAAAAGGTGTTCAATAAGTTAATTAAATGCATAGGAATCTAGATCAAATCTTACCGTTGGCATAATACTAGATGTACTAAAGGGTGTGATAAGGGTTGGAATGACTTTAGAGATGGCCTGTATTCCACAAACATAAATTAACATAATATATATTACAGAACATAAGATAATTGAACCTATAAAAGACAATTTTCAAAGTTGCCTCATGCACCATCATAGTAATGTTTTGCCCTTGATTGTTACTTAGCATTTCAATTAGACCATTTAAGATCAATGGATCCCCCATAGTAGAACCGGGAGCACCCATAGGCACATTCTTAAAGAAACACATAATGACATAAAATGACAAAATATTAATTAGAGAACATATGCAAGTGATATTAGTAACATAAGTCAAATTCACTAGCACATGAACAATAACATACAGAATTTTCATTATGTTTCAATACATAAGAAAAACATAAACAATGCTCAACTTCCAAAGTTTTTTTAGCTTTATGGTATTGTGTTTCTCTTGCCTAGGTGTCAATTGCATAAAGTGCATAGGTGTTGATTGCATAAAGCTTCCAAACACAAAAGTGTCTTTCAAGTAAATTGTTAAAGAAGTAAAAAATAAAATGAAACAACAACTTATCTAATTGAAAAAAAATGCAAGCTATATTCATTGACGTTACAAACATCCACTAGCAGAACACTCAAAACATTCAAATTACTTAATTTCTATTACATTTTGTGTACAATTAAAAACACAATACTTAACCTATAAAGAGTTAATTATATTGTACTAAATCCTCACAACCATCTTAAAGTGAACATGATGATCAAACAATGTCATTCTCACATGAAATGTCCTCATCTGATGGCATAAATGCACCATCATTAATGGGCCATAAATCCAAAAAAAATTTAATACCATAGTTTTCATGGTCTTCTTCACCTTCAGCTACAGGTAAATGAAAATCAATAAATTCATCATCTTCATGGACTTGATGCCCATGTGGTTGCTCATATCCTTCAAACACTTCAGTAAACTCGTCATGATCTTCATCTTGGTCATATGCATCATTGACAATAAAGTTTTCATCATCTCCATCTTGGCCATCTATGTCTTCAAGGGGGACTTCTGCATCTTCGAGTAAATCATGGTCCTCTACATCTCGAACAAATGTTACTCTTCATCCTCTTGGATCATAATCAATCATGAATGACCAACTAGGTTGTTCTAAATTTGGAATGAGAAATATCTGGTCACATTGATTTGGAAACACATAAGGTTCAAAAGTGGCTTCAAACCTAGATGTATTGATCATATGGAATCCATTCTTGTGCAACAATATAGTTTTGTCTTCACCCACTTTGATAAGATTGTACCTGTAGACACCTAAAAATGTCTTCATCATCAAACCGACTCCCGACATCACTAAACACACCAATTTTCCTTCCAAACAATTAATTAAATTTTTATTTAATTAATTATCCCATTCAACACCTTATTTTTCCCCATTCATCCTGCCAAATTGAATTAATTTTATTAATTCAATAGTCTAACATTACCCAATTAATTAAATAAATGTGCAAATATTTATTTGATTAATTCCCTCTTTTCCTAAACCCAATTAATTAGGTAAATCATGCTTATCTAATTAATTCAGCCTATTAATCAACTTATCCCTACCCTAGCTAATTAAATATCTATTATTTAATTACCTAGCCTCACCTACATGACCCTAGACCTAGGATTAATTAAATAAAACCTTATTTAATTAATCTTAACCCCTCATTAACCCATTCCCTAATTTTTTTCAACCATATTAATTACGCTAATCACCGTAATTAAAGTGGTCAAACCTAGCTTAACACCCTTCCCCACATCCTCCAAATAAAAAATTGAAATATATCCCATATAAATCAATTTTTTATACACATATGTCCAACATCACATTTAATGCCTTTTACACCCCTTACACATGTCATAACTCATTAATATCCACTCTTCCCCAAATAAATTTTTAATTCATTTTACTCTTCCCCATGTGAATTTTTAATTCACATATAATCCATCTCACCCAACCTCATTAATTCCACCCCTTTCCCAAGATGAATTTAAAATTCATCTTTATTCCTAGCCCTCCATTTTCTAAGATTGAATCTAGGCCCTCCACATCACTTTCATCCGCCACCATTGATCTTCCAAATTAATCTCCACCCTTGGCTCAAATCCTCTCCAAAAATGCCTATAAATACAACACTCCTGAAGCCATTTTATCATCCAATTTCCAAGTAATGTCATTATGCCAAAATATCTCTTAAGCTAGCCATACTTTGTGAGTTGCAATAGATTGAGAGCATTTCACATCCATTCCATCATCTTGGGTATAGCTAGAGTGAGTTGGGTGCCTCATTCTCCACCTTATCTTGGATTGTGGATCCAATATTGAGGTATAATCTTTGTTTTTATGCATTAAATTTGTGTTTTTAGCTTCATTTTGGATTTCACTAATCACATTGGCATGCCCAGTGGGACTCACAAGGTCCAAATCTAATAATTGTGTGTGATTTTTCTTGTAGAAAATGTTTTGTTTGCAGGTATCAGTGCTATCCTTCTACGCAATGGCGCCATTTGACTGCACAGTGGCACCATTTCTTCATGTAGTGGCGCCATTCCTGGATATAGTGGCACCTTCCCCACATGAAAAACTGGCTTAGATACTCACTCATATGTTTGTGTGTCATGATTTCTAGTATTTTTAGCACACTTATGCTCTCAATTTTGTAGGGTTTTACACAGGGACAAGGGGAGGTTATGCCAATTTTTTTATAAAAACCTAACTTGTACATTTTGTTTATAATCTTTGTTGGGTTCTATACAAACGCTATTTGGGACTTTACTCATGTGTCTTGAATGTTAATGGGGCTAACAAACAACCTTTAAACTCATACAATCGACATTTTGGTTTAAAAACTTGTGTTTTTGCAGCATTGACCAACTCTTCCCCAGAGCGGTGCCTCCGTCTGCAACCAATCGAGCAAACCAAACTTTCATGTACAATGGTGCTATCTGTCTAGATTTTGTTGCCTTCTTGAATTTTAGCGCTATTTCTTTTTGTATTAGCACTATTTGACATTTCAGCGCAAATTGTAACCATTGTAGCGCCTTCTATATTTTTGGCTCCATTTGTAATAATTGTAGCGCTATTAGTAGGATAGTAGGTCTATGTCTTGTTGACTGTCAGTAGCACAATTTTAGACTGATGTGGCACCTTCTGCATCTATTTCAGCACTATTTTCTGTGCTAGCTTTGGGATCTGTGCAGGGTTGGGTCTCTGTTCTGCAGGATATTTCAGACCATCCAAGACCACCATCTCGAAACTACTAACACTTTTGCAAGGTCTTTTATTAGCTTAAATCACACGTCATTTTGGTGCCTAAAAAGAACCCTTGCTTGGTAGTTTAGAAAACATTTTGATTAGTGCAAATAAATTAACAATTGCTTGACAAACAATCTACAAACACACATTTCATTTTGGTGTACCTAACAAGAACCCTTTGTGTGCCTAGCATAGACAACATTTGACTTTGGGGTAATAAAATTAACAAGTGCTTGCAACAAACAACTTTAGACACATTTCGATTTGGATTTAAAAAGAACATTAGTGATTGTTTGTCGTGTTTGTTCACTTGTACATTTTGTCACCTAAGAGTAAGAATCAAAGTATCCTCTCCCCTCACCTTCAAAAGGACCTTGGGTGAAGAGAATTGGTTCTATCCTCTTTTTCTTTTTAGAAAGTGGGCCTGCCCTTGAGACACATCCATTCAGAGAACTCATTGGCAACCCCAAGTGGTACTTCCATCTGGTCCACTATATAAAATAGGATAAGGCAAAAGCTAAGTCCAAATTGGTATGAGTGCTTACCATTCAGTGCTAGCTTGAAATGAAGTAGTACCTTTGTGTATATGAAACTCCTAGTAGAGCTAGTCAAAACCTTAAGTGGTTTATCAGATGCTTGTAAGGTGTCGATCCATCGGATGTACCCCCACTACGAACCATTGTTTTAGAGACCAAAAACCCTCTACTTGTTGGCGCAGAAGGAGGAACCTTTGAATTCATCCCACGTCACTCGTAATTCTTAGTAGAGATAGCAAAGTACCTTAAGATCTGCGCGTCTTAAGGACTTGAAACTTGGTGTGCCTGAGAAGTGAGTGCAATATAAGGGAGAGCCCATGTCACCAAGTTTCTGAAGCTATCCGCTTTGAATAAGTGTGGCAGGAGTAATCCAAGTGGGAATTCAATGAGTATTGTCCTATCCTCGCCTTCGGTTGTGCAAGTGCTTGTTAAAATCTTCACATTTTTTATTTCACAAACAAATCTTTGGCTATTGTGTTCTATTGTGCTTGAAATGTTTTCAAAAAACTTGCTAAGAAACATCATTGAGACATCATTTCAACATTTGATCAACCTTCATATTCCTAAAATCTAAGTTTGCCATCAAAATCCACCTTTTGAAAATATTGACCAACACTGATTCTTGGCACCATTTCACTGAATCTTGGTGCCATTTCCTTCTGTTGTGGCACCATTTACCTAAGTTTTGGTGCTATTTTTAGATCAAATCATCCAAGACCCTAGAAAGTTGTTTTGGGACCTTTAGGACCTACCCCTCCATAATCCACAACCACCTTTCCAAAATCTGTCAAAATCCACATCCATTCTGATCCAAAATTTCTCACCCATATTCCCATTTTGACCTTAGAGAATTAATCATTATCACCATTGGACCCTTTATCATACCTTTGAGCCAAACCATAATCCATTCATTTCCATAGCTTCTCATCCCCCTTGATTTTTGCATACTTTTGGACCAAATAACATCCTTCTACAAATCCATCCCCAAATCCATTTACCTCCTCCACTCTAAATGCATCCAAAATCTCATAATCCAAATATCAATCAAAACATCAACCAACATCCAAAAATCATATCCAAAAAAGCAATCTTTGAGCTAAAGTTGAATCTAGATCCTTCACACCATATTTTGCTTGATTGGTCATTAGTCTACCTTCAAGTAGAATAATCATCCCTTTTTTGCTTGAGGTCATAAGTCTACTTCAAGCAAGAAGGAAACATCCACTTTGCAACACCTAAAATCTAGGTCTATTTGAGCTCATTTGTTGACTTCAACATCCCTTTCAAAAACACCATCAAAATCTATCAAACATCAAAAATCACCTAAGGTTCTCTTTAGTAGAAGCATCATCCAATCCATTACCAAGTCTCTTTCATCAAAACATCCTCAAACCATCCATTCTATCCTCCCTTCTTTTGGTCCAAATTTTTTTGTGAAAATCAATATCTTTCACACTTACCTTCCTTAGGTTGACACCTTTTTGATACTAATATCCCAAAGGTCAAAACCTATAAATCACACTATACCCTCTCTCCCACCTCAGATTTAGATTATAAGGAGTATGCTCTCTTACACCTAAATATTTGTTCCATATCATCATCATATCCTCCTTTGGGTCCAAATAAATAAAACCAAATTCTTGAAGGTCTCCACCTTCATCCACCCCACGATCAAAATCTGTATCCTTGCATGCCCATAACAAGATCCCAACACAAGAAGAGTCAAGAGATGGAAAATCTTGGAAACAACATGGGCATAGGAATGCCCCCAACTGATCAAAATAATGCACCAATCATCTCACAAGGAGCCAACCTACCCATGATCTTGCAAATGCCTTCATACGATCACAACCTAAAGCCCTTCACCTTCTTACAACCACAACCACCACAACCACCTACCCAAAACATCACCACCAATCAAGTAGATCAGTACGTCTTAAACTTCACTCAAGATCCCGACAACATGGATATTCTTGATAGAGTTCTAAGGTCAGATCCAACTAGATATCTTGATTTTCTTCTCAAGAATGGTAAGCAACTACCCAACATCACTACCTCATCCCAACCATCCACATCCAATACCAACCTTACCACAACTTCACAACCTTCCACATCACACACTAATCCTAACACATCTCAAACAAATCCTACCAATCCCACCAATCCCACTAATCCCACCAACATCACCAATCCCACTAATCCCACCAACATCACAAATCTCACCAATCCTACAAATCCCACCAACATCACAAATCCTACAAATCCCACCAACCTCACCAGCACGTCAAACATAACTGCATCCATTCCCCAAACCATCCTAGGCATTCCTAGCAATCCCACACACACGGATGCCTCCACAAGTGTGCCTCCCCTCAACCCCAACATCGTAACCTACATGAGTTAATTTCTTTCACAACCACCTCATAATATGGTCAATCCGTCCAACACCAATCCATCCAATTTCACATATGTACAAAACCCTGTAGTATCATCTACACAACATAATCCCAATCCCCGACTACCACCTTGCGTTCTCCAACAAATCCATGCCTACAAACAATATCTCACAAAACTTAACCAAAACACCATCCCACAAAATCAAACCACCATACTCCAAAATCAAATCCTCATCTGCCAAAACCAAACAAGCCAATACCAAATCCCGCCTAACCTCCAACAACTCATCAACCAACAAACATACATCCCACAACCTCCACCAACACCGAACCTAAAAAGTGTTGTACAAACCTTAATCCAAAAGATGGACGTCATGCAACATGGTGAAAAGTGCAAACAATATTCTTTTGAGGATATTTGTCCATACCCCTTCGATTGGACGCTGTACATGCCTCCCTTTCCTAAGAACTTTGAGACACCAAAATTTGACAAATACAAAGGAAAGGGAGACCCTAGGGACCACCTTAGGGAGTTTTACATTTCTTGCCTTGAAGTCTCACACAATGACACATACCTAATGAGACTCTTTCTTAGAAGCCTTGGTGGTCAAGCCACCGAATGGTTTGCACACCTCCCTCTGGGCATTAGGACTTTCCCTGAGCTCACAGAGAAGTTTGTTAACCATTTCTCCTACAACTTTGAACATGAAATATCCATGACAGACCTTTGCAACACCAAATAGAAGAGTGGAGAATCCTTCGCTTCATTCTTCCAAAGATGGAGAGGCTTAGAAAGTAAACTCCCTTGGCCAATCCCTGAGAAACAATTAGTCACCATGTTTGTGGCTAATCTTAATCAAGATATGAGTTTCCATTTACAAATCCTATGCGCGTCCACTTTTGAAGAAGTCATTGACAAGGGCACCACCATCGAGAGAGCCCTTATTGCCAAGAGTTTGATTAAACTATACAAAAACAAGCCCTACAACAACAACAACAATAAAATCAACATCAACGCCCCAAATATAAGCAATAACAATGTGCAATCAAATGAGAAACCTCTCTTTTGGGGTAAGAACAAGAACACCCTCAACAATGGCGTCACCGACGTGAAGGCCATCCAAAATGTACAAAACCAAGCACTGCCAAACACAACCATTGCCACCCACAATGTAAATATTCCCAAAGGACCCCCAAAACAAAATAAAACCCCTTGAAGGCAATTCACGCCCTTAGGAGAGCCAATCGAAGATGTCTTGGACAAAATCCTAAAAGACGGTTTAATAACTCTCCCACCCATTAAGCCCTACAGTGAAAACCAAATCAAACATGCATGGTATAATGAAAATGGTTTTTGTGACTACCACCATATCGTGGGCCATAAGATAGTTAATTGCATGAATCTAAAATATTGCATACAAGATCTCATAGACAAGGGCAGAGTCAGCCTCGAGGAAGCCCCACAACAATCACCCAATGCCAACCTTGGAGCTTACAAGGATCCTTTTCCTGACCATAATAAAGGAAAGGCCTCATCCTCTAACCAAACTTACAACATCACTCCACCTCCTGCTTCTTATGATTCCATCGTGGGTCGGATAGAAGCATCATCCAACCATGTTAACATAGTCACCATTCGGGCTCAAGCACCCAATTGCGTTGTCACTACCTATCGTGGCCATGTATCTATCCGTGCGGCCCCCACCACTGATCAAACATCCACATCCACATAAAGCCATCAACCAAACCGTCCATCCATCTGTCCACCATTAGCCCATAAATACAATCTCCTAGATCACCTAGGGAAAACCCCCATCCAAATGTCCATTCTTGAACTACTCCATACATCTCCCCTTCACAAGGAGATCCTTGACAAAGCCCTAACAGAAATCCAAGTCCCCACTAACCTGAATGTAGAATAGTTCCAAGCCATGGTAGGTCATATCACCTTGCCTCACCATTTGACCTTCTCCGAGAAAGACCTTCCCGCATCTGACGATTCACACAATGACGCCCTACACATCGAAGTCCATATCCATAAACATACCATAAAGAGAGTCTTAATAGATGGTGGCTCCAGCCTAAACCTTTGCACTCTTAAATTATTAAAACATTTGGGACACTCTGATGTGGTTGTGGATTCTAGTGAAATTATAACCATAAAAGGATACGATGACACTGAGAGGCTATCTGAAGGTACCATCAAACTCCGTATTCAAGTAGGGCAGAAGATCTTGGAAACAAAATGTCAAGTTCTTGATCTCAATCTCCCATACAACATTCTCCTTGGCCGACCATGGATCCATGCCATGCAAGCCATTCCATCCACCTTTCATTAATGCCTAAAATTCCCTCATAATGGCACGGAAGTAACTATCTATGCCAATCCCCACCCCTTCCAATACTGCATCTTCTTTAAAGGACATGATCATACTTTCTGTTTGTATAACAAGGCTATCTAGAAATCTACATCCCAAGACAATGCTACATCATCCGCATCATACATTGATCCTTCTAACATCGCTACCACTTCATCCCAAACAACCCCACCACCTGAGGTCAAAATCAAGATAAGTGACATGGGATGTGGGGAATATAACCTGCACGGTGCCTTTTGTGTAGGGACTTTACTTAATCCTAAAACATTCGGTGCCCCGAAAGAAGAAGACATCTCTACAATCGTCATTAAATGTAAACCATCACCCATCTTTGAAAGAAAGCATCTCCTAGATCAGGACATGCTGGAAGATGTATCCTCCTGGTTGTATAGAGAAGAAGCAGAACAGGGAGCCCCTACCATACCGGCTGAAATCTATGGCAAAGGGCTAGAAATTGTTAAGTACATGGGCTATAGAGGACAAGGCGGTATTGGCCTTGATGAACAAGCGATTATAGAGCTGATTCAAGCAACAAGAAATCCCTATACCCAAGGGTTAGGGTACAGAAAACAACAGTACATCCTCACTAGTGGCGAGTATATCTTAGGTGAAGTCGCTAAGGTTTCCCCTACAGTCGATAACATTAATGAAGTAGACCATCAAGACTCCTTTAGTGATTTTGTTGAATTCTTTGAATCCTCCATATGTACCATCTACACTGTGACCACCCTAGCATCCTCATCTAATGACTTACCCCTTGTATACCTAGACCTTATAGATTGGGACCAACAGGGACCTCCCATCCTCGATGTAGCACAGAATGATGAAGCCATAGCAGAAATGATGGGGGTTAGAGATCACTTCCCTTTGGGAGATCACAGAGTCAGGTACATCATGGAACTTGACACGTCTACCTATTTCAGTGAGACCACCCATGCTTCTAGTCACAAAAATATAAAAATAAAAATAACACCCCCTAGTGAAAATAATTCCGTGGCACTTTCGGGCGAAGAAAAAATAAAACTAAAGGACGTATCTTTTGGTGAAAACCTCCATGAGGTGCTAGAAGATGGAAGCATGGGCCTTCCTGAAATAGAGAAGGTATATCCTGATAGATCACCAATCCTTGTGGAGCCATCACAAGAAATGAACCTTGGGATAGAAGAAGCACCAAAGATCACCTTCAGAGCAGAGTCTATTACCATACCAGAACAGGAGAACTTCTTAGCTTTCTTCAAACAAAGAAGCTGTAACTTTGCATGGACCTATGCAGATATGCTGGGGATGGATCCTGCCTTGGTTGTTCATCATCTCACGGTGCATCCTAATGCAAAACCTGTAAAACAAAAGCTAAGAAAAATGAATCCTCAGATCACACGCCATGTTAAGGCAAAGCTGAAGAAACTCCTAGATGTGGGATTCATACGACCAATAGACTACCTGAGTGGGTATCCAACATAGTACCTGTAGCAAAAGTCACTAGGGGCATCTGATGCTGCACAAATTTTAGGGACCTCAACAAAGCATGCCCTAAACATGACTTTCCTTTGCCCAACATTGACATTATAGTGAACCTTACTGCAGGGCACGAGATGTTATCCCTAATGGATAGCTTTTCAGGATATAATCAGACCAAGATTGCAGAAGAAGATCAACATAACACATCCTTCATATGCCCATGGGGAATATACTATTGGGTGGTGATGCCTTTTGGCCTGAAAAACGTAGGAGCAACATATCAACATGCCATGATAGTTATTGTCCATGACCTCTTCCATCACATCATGGAAGACTATGTGGATGACCTGTTGGGAAAATCGAAGACCCGAGAAGAACACTTAGATGTGCTGGCAAAGATCTTTGATAGATTAGAGAAATACAATGTATAGCTAAACATGAAGAAATGTGTCTTTGGGGTCACTCCTGGAAAACTTTTGGGGTACATAGTCTGAAGGAGAGGAATCGAAGTGGATCCCACCAAAGTTAAAGCCATCACAGAGATGCCCCCTCCAAAAACATTGAAGCAATTACAAAGTCTACAGGGGAAGCTCCAGTCTATCCATTGGTTTATCTCCCAACTCGCTGATAAATGTTAACCATTCTAACATCTGCTCAGAAAAAACATAGCCTTTGTCTGGGATAATCAGTGTCAAGCCGCCTTTGATCAGTTGAAGAAGTACTTAGCTAATCCTCCTGTTCTAACTCCACCAAAGCAAGGAGAGCCCCTCCTCTTATACAACTCAACAACTGAAACTACTATAAGGGCCTTGTTGGCACAACATGCCAAACAAGGAAAAGAAAAAGCAATATACTACATCAACGGCACCTTGGTGACCTATGAGCTGAACTATACTCCCATTGAGTGAGCATGCTTAGTTGTGGTCTTTACTTCATAGAAGTTGAGACACTACATGCCCAATCATAAGACTAAGCTCATTGCTAAGAATGATCTGCTAAAGTATCTACTAAATAGAGCCACCCTCACTGGACGAATGGCCAAATGGGTAATGATCTTAAGAGAATTTGACATTGAGTACACTGAAAGAAAAGCTATCAAAGGACAAGTCATTGCCGATCAGTTAGCTGAGGCACCTATCCCCACGGAGCATCCTACACTTGTAGAATTTCCTAATGAGTCCATATTGACAGTAGCACCAGCAGTAGAACCATGCAAAATGTACTTTGATGGGTCATATACACACCAAGGCTCGGGGGTAGGCATTTTCTTCATTACCCCTTAAGGCGACACCCCCCCAAGTCGTTTAAGATTGCATTTCCATGCACCAACAATGTAGCGGAGTATGAGGCTCTTATCACAAGACTCTGTATGCCAATCCAATGGAGGATTGAGAAACTCAGGGTCTATGGAGATTCCCAATTAGTCATCCGACAAGTGAACAATGAGTATAAAACTAAGGATGATAAAATCCTGCCATACAAAAGGATGGTGGATGATTTTAAAGATTATTTTAATGACATCCACTTTGAGCAGATTCCAAGGCTAAATAATAAAGTAGCAGACGCAATGGCCACAATAGGATCCCTAGTAGACATGAAGAAGAATAGCAAGAAGTGCGAGTTCCTAATTAAAGAGCTCCCTATACCGGCCTATGACGTTCCCCAATCGGAATTAGTGTGTGAAATTGTTGGTCCCCTCTCCCCGTGGTATCAAGAGACATATTTATACCTCCATGATAACATTATTCTCCCCAACCTTTTAGCTTCACAACGAAAAAGCTTCATTCGTCGGGCCTCTTGCTTCACCCTCGTAGGAGACACCCTATACAAAAGGAGTCTTGATGGTACACTTCTATGATATTTAGACTCTAGGGAAGCTAAAGTGGCCTTACAAGAGGTACACGAAGGCATTTGTGGGGCACACTCAAGTGGACCTACCTTAGCTAAAAAGATCTTGAGAATGGGGTACTATTGGCCAACCATGGAGCAAGATGCCTACCGGTTCGTAAAAAAGTGATTGCCATGTCAATAGCATGGGGTTCTCATCCATGCACCATCACAAGAATTGTAGCCAATCACAACTCCGTGGCCCTTCTCAAAATGGGGACTCGACCTTGTAGGAAAAATCCATCCACCATCCTCTAATGGTCATAAATTCATCATCACTGCTACCAAATACTTCACCAAGTGGGTAGAAGCAATTCCACTCACTTTCACCACCGGAACCCAAATATCCAAATTCATCCTTCATTACATCATATGTCGTTATGGCATACCCCATTCCATTATCACAGATAATGGGAAACCATTCAAAAACTAGGAAGTCTGCACCCTGTGTGAAAAATTCCAAATCCAACATCATTTCTCCACTCCCTACTACTCCCAAGGTAATGATCAGGCTAAAGCCTCAAACAAAACCATCCTGCATATTCTGAAGAAAACAGTTAATGAAGCAAGCCACGACTGGCACCTTCAACTCAATCCCGCCCTATGGGCTTACTGTACTAGTATCCGTACACCCACAGGAGCCACTCCATACTCCCTAGTATTTGGATCTGAAGCCATCCTACCTATTAAGATCGAGCTCCCATCCCTAAGAGTATCCCTATAGAACATAATCACTGATGAGGAGTACCGAGTTGCAAGGTTGCATGAGCTAGAACTATTGGATGAGAAATGCCTAGATGTACTCAACCATCTGTGGGCCTACCAAAACCGTCTGAGAAGAAGCTACAATTAGAAAATCAAGAACCGCAAGTTTGAAGTGGGTGACCTTGTCCTCATGGAAAACCAGAAGAATATGCAAGAGCGCCTTAAGAAAGGAAAATTTAAACCCAATTGGTTAGGGCCCTATGTCGTCACTACCAGCTACAGATCAGGAGCATATCATCTTGCAACACTTGAGGGGAAGCCTCTAGATGAGCCCATGAATATTCTGCATCTATAAAAGTTCTATGAATAACCCATCGAGTATCCCAAGTAGAAAAAATCAAAAAAATCAAAAAATAAGAAAAACCTGAGTGCAATAAAGTCGTCCAATGGTGAAAATCACTTCGGTGATGCCTTGGATTGGTACCATGGTGAAAACCTATCTTAGGAACCATGTGTAGTGGCCTGCCCTACCATTTGATAAGCTCTACTCTCCATCATGACACTCCATACCAAAACACCTTCCATGACTTGGAATTCTGAAACATCAATCACCCACCTCGCATCATCCCACCCAAGGCTAATCCGTGGTACAAAGATCCTTGTAAGCTTCCTTCTATACAGCTAAAATAAAAAAAATCCAATTTTTTTTTAGAAAATCAGAAAAATCCAAAAACATTACACAATCGAAAAAACCCAAAAACATTATAAAGACAGAAAATCTCAAAAACAATACAAAATCCCCCAAAAAAAATCAAAAAATTACAAAATCTACTCCCACGACATCATCATGATTTCCAACATCCTCACAATCACCCAAAATCATCTGAACCAATCATCTTGAACCATTCCATCCATCCTAAACCATTCCCACATCATCAAGTCTTGCCAAAACTACATATTCATTTTGCCCGCATCTTGAAAGTACCTTGATCTCGTGGACACAGGGTATGTAGGCAGTCTGGAATACGAAGGAAGTATCTAGTACTCAGGTACATAAAATGCACCCATCCAACCCACTTGGGTGGTTCCTATTCATTGAGCTTGCTAGATCCAACAAATGATACACACGCTAAGCATATGCCCGAAGCATCGTGTCTCACGCAAAAATCATCAATCAACATACCAACTATAATCCAACACATGGCCTTACTGTCCTTTTGCCAACCTTTCAAAAATTATCCAACAAAATCCAATCGATTCACGTCCTAGGATATATCGTTCCTACAAGGGACAAAATCTGTCATCCTATCAACACTTATCTTGGCAAGAGCACACAATAGCTATTTGTATCTTTTTGTTGGTCTTTTTGATTACTAATTTTTATCTTCTTGTCTCACTCTAGGTCATTTCCAAAGCTGCCTTGATCTCATTATATCATGGTAAGTGGCAGACAACACCTAGAATGGACATGGTCATTGTTTCTGTATGTTGTGCTTGTGGGTTGATTTCATTACTCCAAGAATAGTATTCATATCTTGAAGCTTGGGCTGGTGCTAGCATGATGTGCCTCGTTTGCATATACAGGCATTAATACCTTATATGTACTATGAGCACTCATGGCTATGAGTCCCCTTCCTTGGCTAGGCAAGGTTATACTACGTTGGGCATGCATGAAATCAACCTATTGTTTGTGGGTCTAGTTCATGCAATTGTGGGATATATATCATCACCTAGGTCATCTCATACCTTTGTGAAGTGTATCCTACATTGCTACAATAAATCAAAAAATGCCCTTAGTTAATCTTATGCAACTACTATAGCTAGCTCAATTCATCTTCCAAAAACACTCATCCAACCATACTATCTAGGCCTAGATTTTTAATCCCCCCTGTCTATTCCTCCCCCAATCTTCTAACTAACCCCCCCACCTCTCACCTACCCTCAACTCATTCCAACCAACCTAACACATCCCAAACTGAAACAAATCCCCCCTTAATGATGTGGTGTATCATGACCTAGCAACTCCCTTTTCCCCCATCCCATTCCCTTCCCCAATCTAACCATACCTAGTCTAACATTACATGACCCATAAACCAATTGCCATGTTTGGTGTCACTTTGCCAAACCCTAACCTAGCTTAATATTGTGCCAATATAGATGATGGCACCAAAACGACCTATTTTGGCATCGATTCACCCCATTTTGCCTTTGTTGGATGGTGCAAATCTAGATGATGGCGCCAATCTGTAGCCTTTTTGGTGCCAATCGATCCCTCGATGGTGCCAAAACCCAACAACCCAATTTCCTGACATAATAAATATGATAAATGTAAAAAACAACAAAGCTAGGGATAGAGCCTACCTAGGGTCCAGCCTGTGGTGATCTCCCATATGGTCAGAATCGCTCAGAAATGTGCTCGTAGTGCGGGAACATTAGGTTACGGTTCAGCATCCTCTTCTTCTCTCCTTCATCCAAGTGGCTCTATGTGTTCAAATGTGGCATTCTTAGGGTCCACTTTCCTATATATGGGTGGCCATGTCATCCTTCCACACAATTTTTCTTCCCCAGGGTGCAGATCACAACTATTTTTTTTTAATTTTTCTTCCTATCATCCTATTTTTCCATCCTCTATCCAATTTTCACCTCCATCTCGTCCTTTCGAGAGCTCACTTGAAATTTTTTTATTTTTTTACCTGACCTCTCGAGGGGGAATCCCTCACTCATTTCATTTCTTCCTAGCAGCTAGGGTATATTTTTCTTTGACCCGACGCCACTTCCCTGCTAGGTCCTAATGCCACATCAAAGAGGGGCAAATGTAGACACCTAAAAATGTCTTCATCATCAAACCGACTCCCGACATCACTAAACACACCAATTTCCCTTCCAAACAATTAATTAAATTTTTATTTAATTAATTATCCCATTCAACACCTATTTTTTCCCCATTCATCTTTCCAAATTGAATTAATTTTATTAATTCAATAGTCTAACATTACCCAATTAATTAAATAAATGTGCAAATATTCATTTGATTAATTCCCTCTTTTCCTAAACCTAATTAATTAGGTAAATCATGCTTATCTAATTAATTCAACCTATTAATCAACCTATCCCTACCCTAGCTAATTAAATATCTATTATTTAATTACCTAGCCTCACCTACATGACCCTAGACCTAGGATTAATTAAATAAAACCTTATTTAATTAATCTTAACCCCTCATTAACCCATTCCCTATTTTTTTCCAGCCATATTAATTAGTCTAATCACCCTAATTAAAGTGGTCAAACCTAGCTTAACACCCTTCCCCACATCCTCCAAATAAAAAATTAAAATATATCCCATATAAATCAATTTTTTATACACATATGTCCAACATCACATTTAATACCTCTTACACCCCTTACACATATATGTCATAACTCATTAATATCCACTCTTCCCTAAATAAATTTTTAATTCATTTTACTCTTCCCCATGTGAATTTTTAATTCACATATAATCCATCTCACCCAACCTCATTAATTCCACCCCTTTCCCAAGATGAATTTAAAATTCATCTTTATTCCTAGCCCTCCATTTTTTAAGATTGAATATAGGCCCTCCACATCACTTTCATCCTCCACCATTGATCTTCCAAATCAATCTCCACCCTTGGATCAAATTCTCTCCAAAAATGCCTATAAATACAACACTTCTCAAGCCATTTTATCATCCAATTTCCAAGTAATGTCATTATGCCAAAATATCTCTTGAGCTAGCCATACTTTGTGAGTTGCAATAGATTGAGAGCATTTCACATCCATTCCATCATCTTGGGTATAGATAGAGTGAGTTGGGTGCCTCATTCTCCACCTTATCTTGGATTGTGGATCCAATATTGAGGCATAATCTTTGTTTTTATGCATTAAATTAGTGTTTTTAGCTTCATTTTGGATTTCACTAATCACAGTACCATTGAACATGAAAATTAACTTTCTTGAAAGATATAAAATCAACCTCTATAATATCCTCCAACACTCCATAATAGAGAAGTGTTCTTGTGATTGGTTGTCTATCATTTGCATGTGAACGACATTCCACCTCAAATGATGCTAAAATTCCACAATTATAAGTTTGTCTCTTGTCATCAAACTTTTTGATCTGAAAATGATGACCGAAATTCCACATTCCTTTGTAATATATTACATAAATTCATATAAATATGAACTAATTAGATTCAAGGATAAAAAAGTTAAAAGGCAAATCACTAAATACCTCAAATATGTTAGTATATATGTATCACCTCCCCATTTCTAGATCCTTTAACAAAATATAGTTATTGTTGTGTCACTCTATTCTTCCCCTTTGTTGTCTCTTGTTCAATATTGGTCTTTAGCCAATTCCACGAGCATCTATCTGGCCATTTTCTTTTATGGCTTGTGGGAAGTCCTCAAGCAGTGTTTTGACCATGTCTATTATATACATTGGTCCATGCCTTTTCATCCTCTAATTTCTTTTGTTTAGTGTACTTCTCCATCCATTCCAACATAAAGTACTTTCCACCTAGCAAGGTTCATCCTTCTTGGCTTCCTCATTTCCACTTCCTTTCCATTGAACTTGTTTTTCTCACGCACTCGATAGTGATGATTTTGTGATAAAAATTGTCTATACTCATCATACATAGTTTTATTGAGATCATTTGACTGCCTATACAATGTTTTTGGCCCACATGATGGACAATCATGTTTCCCCTTTGTAGCCCTGAAATAAGAATGGAAACCATATTTAGTAAATGGTAAAATGAACAAAATAATTACAAATGTAATTTATAATATATTACCACAACAAATAGAGAGTCACGGGGCATCATGAATTGTCTAGATAAGGATCGCATGAAAGAGGAAGTTTCTATCATTGATAGGTCTTGATACATCGTACATATTTACACCATCCCATAATTCATAAGCTCATCAATGAGGGGCTCCATGTATACATCCATATCCTTTACTTGATACTTCCCTAAGTAAACAAAAAGTCTTTATCAAGGTTTAACTAAGTTGAATTTTTTTTTATATAATCTTCAAGAAAGCATTGCATTAATATCTTCGAGTACCTGGTATGATAAGAGTTAACATTGCATGCTCCTTTTTCATTGCCATCCAATGGGGAAGATTGTTGTTAATATTTAAAACTATCGAAGTGATTTCATCCATAAATGTGTCTTGTTCTTCATCTTGAGAGTGGCTATCATCAGTGACATCCATTGGTTCTTCAAGAATACTAGGAACTAGACGCAACTTTTCATCAAAAAATCAATTGAAATGATCAATAATAATGTATTAAATAATATGCATATTTATTTATTATAAGAATAACAATTTGTTAATTATAGTGTACCTCTTCTATATAAACTCCATAGTTCAATCTATGGATGCCAACAAGTCACCGCTTCTTTAGTTTCCTATTTTGGTACCATTTGCAAGTGCAATATATCATTTCATTAAAGTATTCATTTGTCCTTGGAGCAGGTCTTGTTGCCCGTTCATCTGAATATTCAAATGATGATGATGTCCTATTTCCCTGAATGCACCATGTACTATCAACAATAAGAGTACAACTTTTAACTCGAGTATTACTTCTTTTTGGAGAACATGACTCTTAGGTGCATGATATGTTACAACTTAAGAAATTCAAAACTTTAAAAATGTGGCTTTAAGGTGAGATACACAAAAGTGGAAAAGTTTTAATCATTTTTATATAGAATCTATGGGGTTTTAAGTGCATTTACTTGTTCTTGGATCACCCTTTTTTGGACATTTGCAATGTGGATGCGTAGCACCAGCATTGGAGGTTGAAGAAATTTTGTTCTTATAGTAGTACCATGTGACACCTACAACAAAGATGCAAATGTAGGTTATCAAAGGTTGTATTGAGGCAAATGTAGGGTAAAGACCAACAAGAATAACCTAATTCGGATGCTAGTGTGTCCTCTTGGTAGCTTGAGAGAATATGTTACAGCAATTTGTATCATTGTTTAACACAATCCTATAGCAAAAAAAAGATACTATGTTTCAAGGTTTGTCTCATCATACAACCATGGCTAAACACCATCTTTGCAATAGGTTTCTATTTGAATTCTCTCACTCAACCCTTATGTCATGAGTTGCTTGACTCCATAGCCCATTGGTGAAGACCATCATTTACTTAAACCAAGGAAAGTAATCTATTTTTAAAAATTTTCACTATTATTTTTCTATTTTCTACTCTTGGATCCATTATGGGTCAAAAATTGGATAAAGTTTTCTTCATTCATTATTTTAAAGAAGGGAATACAAGTTTAGATTTTATAACATGTTATTTTTATCCATGTTGGTGAGTGATAGACATTATTTTTGGGAGGTCTTTCTCCTTTTTCATTTAGGACTATTCCTCTTAAAGGTCTCTAGAGTTTGTCTTTATGATGTCAATACATTTTATCCACACCCTTGGTCTTTTATGATTGGGTGTACCTTGGGCCTTTTGTACAAGGAGAATTTATATTTCTCATTATTGTTCCCCCTAATTTCTTCATTAGAGGAAGCATCATAGAATCCCATGAGTAGATAAAGTGTAATAATAGTTGGAAAATGAATCCCTTGCACAACATGGGTCGGATAAGGGTGCTGCCACAATAATGGGTTACACTTTCTGGGACATCCTAATTTTTGTTGAAATCACATATCTTTAGAAAATATAATTATTTAAGCCTTGAAAGGTTCCATTTAAAGGATTTTAATTGAAGAGGGTTTGATCAAACCCCCTTAGATTCGAACCCCCTTGGATAGAACCCCGCTAGTTTTAAACCATACCTATAATGGTGCCTCCTCTACACCTATCAAAATGCTGATAAAAAACCACTTTTGATTTACCTTTTGGGGGATCAAATGAACTCATTTAAAATTTATGTTTTGTAAGTATGTAGTCCTTATTATAAGCTTCCCAAAAAGTAAAATTTTAAATATATTTAATTTGATTATTATATTTATTTTTTATTTCTTGTGAATGTAGGTTTTTCACCGAACATCAAGTTCTCTGTTCTACACACATGGAAAATTAGTAAATTAACGAAAACAAATTCTAAAAAATATCTATGCCCTAGATATTTATGTCCTTGTTTCAACAAAAAAAGAAAAATTGAATTTCAATACATACAGAAAAAGTTATGTTTTACGGAATACGCCTATGTCTAAATTATAATTGGTTCGAATTCAAAACTTAATTAAGAAAAAAATATTCAACAAAATATTATGAAACCAAATGCATGCCCTATATATCGGTGTTACCAATCTAAATTCAAAATAATTAGAATTTTATCTTATGTAGAAAAAAAGTTATGTACTACGGAATACACATCACTTTAAAAAAATGTTGTTTACTATTAAAAACTAGTTATCAAAGGAGATGCAAAAAAATTTACAATTTAACTCTAATTTTTAAAAAAATATATATATTTAGAATCTACAAACAAAATCTCATAAATCAATAGTTTGCATCAGGTGTAAGAAAGTGAAGATTTAGTTCAAAATGTTGATTTCAATGCCAAGTTTGGCCAAAAAGTGTAACCCATTATTGTAACTTCCCAAAAAGTGTAACCCATTATTATAAGCTTCCCAAAAAGTGAAATTTATTTTGTAACTTTTTAGAGTAGAATATATAGTACAGCTCCTAATCATGAGCTCGCTCCTGCCATTTGCTGAAGGTAGGGCTTTGCTTTCTCTAAGGAATTCGGTCTCTTCCCTTGCCAAGGCCAGTCACGATGTTGATGGGAAAGAGATCTCAAATGCGGTGGCCTTCAGGAATCTTCAGCAGGGAAACTCCAAGGACGGCAAGATGGGATTTAGATTTACCTGCCTCTCTGATACGGAAGGTCTGCATTTGGTTCTAGCTTCACCTAAAGCTAGTTGACTTCCTCCTCCACATAGGGTATACCCTGGTGCTTTTGGTGTGAAATATGGAGCATAGGATTTCGGGGGAGGAGCCATCTTTGGGACCAAACCTAAACCAAACACCACGGAGCAAGGTGGGAAACCCATTCATTGTCATGATTTAGCTGAGCGACCTCGGTCTCCTCAATAGAAATGGGGGAGGACCAATGGCCCGGGGGGTGTTCGGGTGTGGGAATGGCCGATCGTGGTGAGCTGTTAATCCCTAGGGCTCTCTGTTGCGCATCATCATCACCAACGATTTCCTTTGAAGGGGATATAGTTGACAAAGTAGCTAAAAATGTAACTTTTTTTTGCAGAGAATGGGTTGGTTGGTAGATTTTGGGGGTTTTGGCCTTGCCCTTTCAGAGTTACATGACTAGATTGCAGAAAACTGGAAACCTATTTTGGAGGGGGATGTAGAGATTTACCCCGTTGCAAGGGGTTTTTTTGTGGTGACTTTTGATTCTGTGAAGGATTGAAATACAGTTCTCTACGACTATTAGTGGAGTTGGAAGGAGCAACATTTATTGATGTTGAAACCCTGGCACCCCTACTTCAACCGCCTCACAGAATCCTTCGACAGGGTTCCAGTTTGGGTAAGGTTGCTAAATCTCCCTCTTTAGTTTTGGTGTGAATCCTGTTTTGAGGTCATTGGAAGTTCACTAGGAAAGTTTTTGGGGGTAGATGAGGGCACTTCAATTTCTTTGCATACTACTTATGCTTGCATTTTAGTGGAGATAAACATTGCAAAAGATCTCCCTGTGAATGTCCTGAAAGTTGCGGATATGGAATGGAGTAAACTGCTCGACTATGAAGGTCTTCCATTTCAATGTTGGTGTTGTTTCAACACTGGACATATGGCCACACACTGTTCTAAATGGTGGTAGGCAAACCATGCTACTTGGTGGAAAGAAGTTGCCCCCCATCATTACTCAGTGAAAAAGGATGGTCAAGATGGCAAGGCACCTGTTGAGCCTTCAATGGTTGATGATATTGTCATGGGCATGACTCCTCCTAGCAAATCCCAAGGTGCCCCAAAGGCAATGGCTTCTTCTTTTGTAGTGGTGAATAACAGTAATGCTGGTGATGGTAAAACCCCCACTACCGCCCCACAGAAAAGATACTCGGCCCAGAAAGGAAAACTTGGTGTTCCCGAGGCCTTGGAGGAGTCCTCTCAAGTGGATTGTTGCAATGTTAAAATTGTTAATTTAGAATTAATGTCTTTAGGGGGAGGTCTCAATAGAGGAGTAGAAGAGGATTTAGATGGTGGCACGTCAGAGGAGATTTGGATGAAGGTGCAGAGGAAAAAGAAGAAGAATGAGGTGAAATTTAACATGCACCTCCGCTTACACTCAGATGTGGAGAAACAATGTTAGTTTGTTGTTTATGAGGCTATGTTTCCATAGGGGTTTAGTTTGATAGGCACCATTTTGAGCCTCGATGCCTGGTAGATTTTTGGTTTGGGCTAAATCTATTTAAGGTGACTTGTTGATGATCCCCTGCTTCAAATGTAATGTTTATATTTGATATTTTATTTTATGGATGCAGCCCTGTAGCTGCTTTGCATTGATCAAAAAATAACTTTTTAGAGTAAGGGCTTAATTTCAGAAGAGAACCCAATAAAAATTTTAATTTTCTTTTGAAAAAAAGACTATTTTTATTAAAAAAATTCAACACTTGTATAACTAAATAAGAAAGAAATATTGAAAATAATTATACAAATTAACAAACAATTGTAATTTAATCTAAATCATCTAGGATATAATTCTAAGAGTCTTCATTAAAAACAATAGAATCACAAAGTAAACACAACATGCAAAAATGTAATCCTATGGTTTTTTTCGGGCATCAATGTATTTTGTAAAATAAGGAAGAGTGGTCTATATATTTTTGTAATAAAATAAGAGGGAAATTAGTTTAATACTGTTTCGATTTCAATAGATGTGTGGGTGCGAAACTTTGGCACTGGAGAGTTCCATTTATAGCGGCCTCTACTCTAAAATATTTCTCACTGATAGACGATATAACTACTTTTGTTGGAAAATTCAGATTCAATTATTTGTACAGTATGGACAACTATCATTTGAAGTGCTTGGTAGATTCATTATCGCGAAATGCTTTTGGGTGAAAGAATATATTTTTTAATGGTTGGACCAGAATTTGGTCCAAATCAATCAGAATTGCAAGAGTTTGGTGAGAGAAGCTTTTGCATTGTCAATCATATCTTTCACAATTTGGTAAAAAGTTTGAAGAAAATATTTGTTAAACTTGGCCCACATGTTTGGAATGCGAGTCCAGAGAACTTTTACTACTTAAGTTTATAAGCTTTAAAAATGTGATGTGATAACAAAGAAAAATTATGAATGTATACCTTTTCAATCAAATTATGAATGTATACATTTTTAGATTGAAAGCTAGTAAATATTTTGTAGTTATTGAATAAAGTTAAAGTTCAAAAATATTTCGTCATTATTGAATAAAGTTAAAGTTAAAGATTCTCAACAATTTTTTTCAATTTCAAATTTTTTTACTATAAA
Source organism: Cunninghamia lanceolata (assembly GCA_027924645.1). Taxonomy (NCBI): domain Eukaryota; kingdom Viridiplantae; phylum Streptophyta; class Pinopsida; order Cupressales; family Cupressaceae; genus Cunninghamia; species Cunninghamia lanceolata. The sequence goes on along the minus strand of BSBN01000554.1, from coordinate 1,798,421 downwards.
AATATATTCTTTCACCAAAATTATTTTGTGGTAATGAATCTACAAATAATTTGAATTTTCCGACAAATTTTTTAAAGTATCGATAGCCATAAGGGTCCATTTGTAGAGACAGGCAAATAACCATCTTTGCCTTCAAATTTTGTGGCAAAGATTTTTTCCAACCCTTTGTCAATGTGGATTATTTGATAGGAAGGTTTATTTAAATAAATGGAATATAGATTAATGTAGATTGGCTCTATCAAATGCGATTTATATACTGAATTATTTTCTTTTCTCTTTTTTCCATTATTAATAAATACTCTTTTTTGTTGAGTATTCAATTAATAATAATCTGTTGTTGAGAAAATTGCTCATTAAAATGATCATTATGTTCCTCTACTGACTTCTTATGATGGTTCATAGGATGGACTTAGTTGAGGAGGGCTCGTGGCAAAAATTTGAAGGTGAGATAGTGGAATCATGGTTTTTGGCTTGTGTTTGTCACCCTCAATATTTGATTGCAAGGTTAGTCTTGAGTTCAATTGTAGGACTGGTGGTCACAATTTGCATCCTTTTCTTGGCCATTCGACAAATTCTTCTCTATGCAGAATTTTTACCTTGGTTTTCTAAGTATGATATACTCTAAAGTCAAATCCATATAGATCTAACCCATTATCACTCATGAGAGATTGATTTTGATGATTAGATCTCTTATTTGCTATCCTAAGTTAAATTCATAGGTGAAGAATTGACCCAAATCATTTCTACAATTGCAAATTTATTCCTCAAACTTTTAAAATTCCAAATTTAAATTTAAAAATTGTCAAACTTTTCACTATCCATTGTGAGCTAACCTATCACAAATTTATGTTGATCTATGTGCTATGTTGTTCTATTTAAGAACATCCATTCATTCATTTGAAATCATGCTAGGGAATTGAAGAATCATTCAAAACATTGTCATACAATATTCATGATATATCCATAGTAGCATTAAGTATACATTAGTATATTTCATCTTAGACATCCTTACATGCTTTCTTGTTGTCTTCGACCATTGTTCTAAAGTCATTGAATCAATTTACCTAAGATCTTGACTAAGGAGAATATGAACCTTTCTTAGCAAGTTCCTCAACATTGTTTGTAGACACCATCCCATTTCAAACAAATATATAAAAAGATGAGGCAAATAAATTATAGTCATCAGAATTATGCCAATTCACTTCTATGGGTTGAGGATCAATTTTGCGAGCTAGATCATTTCTGTACTCACAAATATTCATTTTATCAACACAAATCTAAACTATATTAAAACATATTCAATTTACAACTTATAATACATTCACAAGTGACCAAACCTTAAATGCCCAACACAATAATAAATTTTTTTTGGCATCTTTAGCAATAAACTCCGACATTAATTACACATTTATTATTCAAATCCCAACAAATAAATCATAAAGTTTTTTATTATTTAATTATTTAAAAAAAATAAATTCTAATAAAATCATTTTTTTCATTACAATTGGTACAAATCAATTCTTTTTTTTTGTTACAATAATGAGGTACTGGGAGCAAGAATCAACCTCTAGACCTATATGGAACAAAGCCAAAGCCTTTAACCAACTATGCTGTCCATACAGGCTGATACAAATCAAATGTAAAACACAAATTTAGAAATCCTTCCCACAATTTGTACATGTCGTAGCAACTATTTCTTAGTACTTACCTTCAATGCTCTTACATATGAAAGAAAAAAGATAAAAATCTGAGGGATCCAAGCTTTGAATAGCCTTTGCTGATTGATCTCCCTTTACTTGACAACTACGTTATCCAATTCTAGTTGGTACACTTGTGGAAACCCACTTTTAACATAGCAGAGAAGTGAGTCCTTGAAGCTGTGAACTCTACACACCCTGCCGTTGGGCTCACAAGATTCTAATGATCCACTCTGACTTTTCACTAGCCACTCAACGAATGTCCTCAGATCAACGCGAGAGAAAGCTGTAAAGAAATTTGCACCTTACTAAATGTTGACTCTAATTCTGCCATACTTCCACAACACCAGATCACTCTGCTCTTGCTTCCCAATAAATCACAACAATGATAGCCCACAGTGCTAATCATTTCCTCCTCCTCCTATTCTTCATCATTAATTAATGCCAAAGGAATTTCCTTTACTACCCCACAATCTTTTTCTTTTTCTTTTTCTTATTTTCATTTCACGGGATTTCCTTTATTCCAGCACAATCTTTTCCTTTTCCTTTTTCTTATTCCCATCTTACATATTATATCAATCTTTCATTTTGGCTCCCATTCCTATATTCTATTTAAAATTATGGGGTCCAGGGTTTAAATTTGATGGCCATATAGTCATATTTAGTCATTTTAGCTGTAAAATACAATTAAAAATTTAATAAGATTGTATCACTTGAAAGGCAAGATTTTAGATAAACTGTCAAAATTTCTATGTAATTATTTTTATATATGTATTGTTAGTATTTATATATCTTAAAATAAGTGGACTTTAATATTTGAAAGGCAACTTCAAATAGATGACTGTCACAAAAAAATTGCTTGACAGGCAAGGTCGACCGTCAAATTTAAGCCATGTGCGGACATATAATTTTTTTGACTGCACTTTTCTTTAAAGTGCGGTTGCGTAAATAAAAACTTACTTTTCTTAACGAGATGACAAGGAAAACCATCTTACAAGATTTCTGGCAAACAAGTTTAATTTCTAAGTTCATACATACTTTTATTTACTTAAGATATTCTTACTAGCCCCCTCTCCCATTCCCAACGAGGAGGAAATTTGACGGTTATATGACTTTATTTAGTTAATTTAATTATAAAATACAACTGGCAATTGGACCCATATATTTAATGGGCACTTTGATAATTTTTGTGACCAAGGTTCTCCCCAACAAATTATTGCCCTATCCTTAGTACTTATTTGCTGAGTACTTTATGATGGAAGTCATCTCTCCTCTACAAAACCCCCCTGAAACTACATTCTAATACATACGTCACAAATAAAAGTTTATGAAATAGTGGAATTGAGTTCTCTTCCATCATCCTCAATGTGAGAGGCATAAATTTGTGGAACAAAGAAAATGTTTGCTATTTTAAAAGGTTCAAACTACAAAATTCCTTAGCCTACAATCCAAAGAAGAATAGCAACAACAAAAACCAAGAAGTTCAAAAGGGTCACAAATTTTTTTAATAAAAATTCCAAAGACTTGCACTCACACATCTTAACAATACACACTGCAAATTACCTCCTAACAAAATTAACAATACATATACATCTTTTATTTATTATTAATAATTTATTTACTTATTGTGATTTAGTAAAATAATTAATTTTTAAAAAAATCACTAATATTTTATTAAGAAAATAAAATGCATGCATATAAATAGATAAATTAGATAAAAAACTAAAACAAATATTTAAATAAAACTACAAAATATACTAAATAAAATAATAAACATATTACTATAAAATAAAATTATGAGAACACTAATATTTATTATAAATTATAAAATACTAAATACTTAATAATATTATTTTACTAAAATATAAATTTCACAACTTTTTTTACTAACCACATATGCCATATTAAAAAAATTAACATATAAATACAATTTTAATTTTGTTTGTATGTGTGTTTTTTAAGTACAAGAAAATATGCTACATAGTGTTAGAATAGAGAAACTTTGTTCCTTACATTGATTATATTACATTTCGACACATTCATCCATAAACAACAACAATAAAGCTAGTCAACAAGCACACAATGTAAATCCCAAATTTGTCCTTAAATAAAAAATTAAAAAATGTTTTCAAAATCATCCAAACATGGTTGGATGCAAGACTCTTCTTCTCCCATATTGAAGCATAGTGGCAGTGGCAACGGTTTCAGTCATGTAAGTTGTTCAAAGTTTCAATATCTTAACGTGTACACATAATTGGAAAAAGATTATAATTTGTATGTACATTTCCTTTATTTCATCTTTAGTAATCTCAAGTCTAATAAGATCATACTGCAAATCATGATGGTAGGAAATGTAGGCCTATGCCCACAGTTCAATTTTGGAAGATATATTGTGGGGAAAGGCATAAAAATTATTGGGATTACTTCCAGAAATTATGATCCTTCCATCGAGAAGAAGATCTACAGTAGAATGGTACATTCAAGGAATTGTTGTTGGAGCTGGTACAAACCCAACTCCAGAAAAAAATTACCCTATCTGCATACCTAAACTGTTAACTTATGTATCTTTTAGTTTAGGGATCTGTGTCCATGAGATAAATTGTGTGCTTGGTGGTTTTTATCCCACAATGGACAAAATAATCACATGTGGCATCCAAAGGTTTACCAATAGGCAATAGGTTGAGGGCTAACATGTCAACCATGAGACACATAGCATACAGAAAGTAGACCTTCATAGGGATTTACACATCTAATTTTTAAATCACAAGTTGTCCAATGAAGGGTAATACATTGCTAAATATGGGCATCTTTCTTTTCAAAATAGGTGCATCTACTGTTTACAAATTTAAATCTTAGTAGCTTAAGGAGAGAAGCTTGAAGTCCTACAGTGGTGGCTTAAAAGTTAAAACATTTACTTTCTTTGATAGCATACATATTTTTTCTTTTAAGGGATGTTTTATTGAAGGGAGTAAAGAAATTTTTAGTAGCTTCAAGATGGGGGCCCAAAGTTATGCAATAAAGCTCAAAATGTTTGCTGCCTCTTGACATCGATCATGCCTCAGATATAGCTCCTTTAAACACATAGATGGGTTTAAAACTTTAAATCCATAGGACCTCCCAAGAGTAAAAGGTTCCTAAATTTATATAGATAAAGAATATACAACTTTATAAACCTACAGAGAATGATTACTAATATGGAGCCAATATATAGCATAATAGATAAGTGAATTACATTTAACAAATGATTAAAGTATTTCTCAAAACATTACATGCTACAAATAATCTCAATATTAGTGAAAAACAAGTCAAGCATACCAATTCCCATCTCCTACCCTATATAGATAGATAAATAAAAAAATTCAAAAAAACATAATGAAACTTTTTTCAAAAAGTCTAAAACCGGCCCAGTTCCAGAGTCGACCAGTAATCTCCTATTCAGATCTAGCTTAGCATGGGTGATCAACGATTTAGAATGCAACAAAACAATGCAAGATGATCAAATTAATCAACACCTTACACGTGTCTGGTCATTGTTTTTGTTTAGCCATTGTTGAGAGTGTTTGAATACATAAAGAAGAGGAGGTGAGCAATAGAATACTGGTGACTAATTACTATGATGTTTCCCATGCATTCAATAAAATAGGCAAAATTTTAGCAACAAAACCCTGACATGGTGGAAGGAAAGTTGTGATGTCATAGTATAGTCATTGTAAATTGGATGGACATGATCTTTTTTATCATAGTCCTTTTAATTTAGGCCCTTCATCTATATAATCCATCACGTGCTGCTCATATAGGGAATGCTTATCAGCGTAAATATAATTTTAGGAAGATTTTATTGCTTAAAATGATATAGATATAGATATAGATATAGATATGGACACACACAAAGATTTTAAAGTAGGGGGTGTGTATGTTGAAATTCAGTCTTGTATGTGATAAATTTAGATTTTGTAGGTTGAGGTTTCAAATTTTATTTTATTTTTATAGCTTTTTGGGATGTACACATTCATGAGTGACCTACATGAGTCTTTTGGCCCCTCTCAACTCTTTTTTAAACAAGTTGTGCTTAGTCATCCTGCTAATCATTCCCTATATGAGGCTAATGCAATGAATATTCTTTCTAGTTTGGCTCAAAGGAAACATATTTCTTTCTAGTAAATGTACTAAATGATTTTAAAATCAATGATTGCCTCTCTCAGATCAAGGAGATTCCCATAGTTTATTTTAATCCTAACTTTGTGGCAAAGGATTAAGTTTTTCTTAGAGACATGCCCTTATTTGTAAATTGTTAGGGGTTCAAATAAATATGAGGATAATGGAAGATTGGGCCAATAGAGCTTGGTTGGTTAAAGGAGACACAGAGATAAATGATGCCACCAATAGTTTTTTGTCACTTTCAATGATTTTTCTAGTTGTGTCTAGATTTTTAAAGGAGATTCTTATTTCTTCAAACATGCAATTCTTTTCATGAAAGCTTGACATCTTGATTTCATCCCAACAAAGGAACTCCCTTCCAAGGTCCCAATTGGATTCATCTCTTTGCCTTTCCACTGATGTTTTGGAAAGATGAATCCCTTAAAGTTTTGGGCAAATCCTTGGGTTCTTATTTGGACACTATATTAGCAAAGAGAAAAAATTCTAGTTATGCTTGAATCTATGTTGAACTCTATTTGAATAAACCCTCACCCAAAGATCTTAATTTTCAAGTGTGGGATTTTGTTTGGCATCAACTCTTAGATTATGAATCCATCTATTGAGGGGTGTTTTGATACACTCAACAATAGACTATTGGAAACAAGGCAGATAACTGAGAGGGGGGTGAATTAGTTATCTCAAATATCTTTACTTTCTTTTCTCCTTTAATAATTAGTGCAGCATCAAAACATATATGCATTTATGATCATAAGAACAGAAATAAAATCAACACACATAACACAAGGATTTTTACATGGAAAACCCTGTTAAGGGAAAAACTACGGGGTGACTAACCCAAGATTGTATTCTCTGTTAAAAGAATAAGAAGTACAAAATGGAACTTGCCAATTAGGGCTCACTGCCTGAGCACACTACTCACAAGAGGCACACTACCTACAAGAGACTTACTGTCTACAAAAATTACAGAAGGTAATCAGGTGTTTGAACTGATGAGAGGCATCTACAAATGCTAGAGTTCAGTTCTAGTTATGCACAATATACTGATCTGATGCACTTCATTCTTCCTCTACTTTAGTGCTATTGCTCTGTCACATACCAGACTTGTATTGCTGCTTCCACACTTATCCCTACTTTTCTTTGCACTCTATTTCCTCATATCTCTATTTACACCACCTTACATACTGGAATCCATCTGGTATATATATCTGCATCAAGGATTTCAACAACTTTCTAGTCAGCAACAAGAATACTCAAGATATTTACAAGTTACTGATCTGTCGGCTGAATCCATGCTTGATTTGTGATGCGTATCAAAAACATAGACATAGAATTCATTAATCAAGTCGACCAACAATGTATGATTCCACAAATTACTTGATCAACATCATTTACTAATCTGGATTGAAGTCTAACGCTCTGTCGGTCAGTTCTTTCTTTGTCTGCTCTGTGTGTCTGGAACCCAACACTCAGATGCTCATATCTTTTTCATGCTTTATCACCAGAGGCTAAATCTCTGGAATATAATAGTCATGATACTCCTCTAGACTTATCCAAGTCTGTAACTTGCTGAGTTACACCATCTGAGAGATCCGGACCTGATTGTTAGACCTTGTTGCATACTCTGTTCTTGTTCACCGGACCAAAATAATCTTCAATCTGACTTCCAGTATAGGCATACTATGTACTGCAGATGAGTCAGATAGACTTTGTTGCCATCAATGACAACACTCATGAAGCCACACAGTGTCTCTTGCCAACAATCTCCCCCTTTCGCATTGATGGCAGCACTTAGTGAAAAATGACTAAGTGTTGCAGTAAACTCCCCCTTGGCTGATGCACTATTTTACCGGAGCTCCCCCTTAACTGGATTCCACATTTTTCACTACTCCTCACTCTCCCTTTGACATCAATGGCAAAGGGCGGGATCCGCACACCAAAATTTGTAAAAATTAACCTATACATGGTTGCATAAGTATATATATGTTATACTTACATATGCTTGAGTATATCTGCAAAAGTGGCCTTCAACTATACAAACTTTGTGGCCCAGCTCTGCTTCATCCTATCTAAAGTGGAGATGTGACCACTCAAGAAAAATGCATATGCTTCTACTCTTCTTAGATCTACCGGATCACTAGTCCGGGTTGTGGTTTGAGCATCTGTCAAGGCCTCATGCATTGCCTCTAACTTAGGGATAATTATCCCTCTGAGTTCACTCATTTTGTTTACTATATCCTTCTTTTCTTTATTCAGCCTCTTTATTTCATTTATGATGATAATGGCCTGGCATTCTTGATTCATTGAGGATGTAGTGAGGGGATCAAAATTTTGAGATAAACTTGATAGTTTACATTCTTGTTCTTTCACCTTCTTTTCAATATCCTCTGTCACTTTGGGCCAAGATAGACAAAATTTGTACATGTCCCCACCATATTTAGGAGCATTTTCAAGGCTCTTTATTCCAATGTCTAGGGTCCTTCTATCATTAGCAATGAGTCCCTGTACTTCAGTGAATCTTTTTCCCAAAAACTCCTTCCGAACCTTTGCTTCTACCGATTTCTCTAAAGATTCAAAATGAGTGCTAACAAAGTTTACCAGAGATTTCAAGTTACTAGATGGAGAGGCCGAATGATCCTTTTGAAATGATGGCATGATCTTCTCTAGCATCCCAGATGCAATCTCTAATAGTTCACAGTCTTCTATGTGAGATTTCAGAAGTTTTTCTTTTGCTTTGGCTTGAGCAAAAGATGCTATTTTTATTGTCTGGACCGGGGAGAGAGAGTCAAAATTTAGCGGTCCTTGAAATAGTTCATGTTCATCTATCTCCATCATTTCTTTGTTCAATAAGTTCTTCATTGCCTCTACAGTGTCTCTTGACGGTGATTGAGTCTTCTTTTCTTTTGGGATCTCAGAACTGTCATCATAGATCTTCTATGTTTGTTCTTCTTCTTTTCCCTTTACCTCCTCTTCTTGACTCACTTTCTCCTCTTTTCTTCCTTCTCCTTCAGCTCCTGAATCTGGAATGTCTGTAGTGGGATCCAGAGGAGAGATGTTACCTGTATTTACTACTTCATGAACTTCTTCTTTTGGAATAGAGGAATCCAAGTCCTTAGACTTCTCTTCACCTATCTCTTTTGACCCTTCTACATTTTTGTCAGAAGATTCTTCATTGGTTGCATTTAATCCTTCAACATCCATGGTAGAAAGTTCTTCATCTGTTTCCTCTACAATAGGATGATTGAATCTTTTGAAGGCATTCTGGAGGATGTCTTTTGTTTCTCTTGCTACTTGGTCAATTTCTCCAAGCATAAGTTTATTCATTCTTGCTTTGCTCTGGAATTCATCCTTATAGTCCTTAAAGATCATGTGCATTTGTTTTGGAGTAATAGAAGGATAGAGATAAATTGCTATCTATTCCCTAATCTCTAAGTCTTTTTCTTTTGCATTCTCTTTTCTTAGTTCAAGTACCTTCTCTAGACTTTTGGGAATCAATGAAATAATTTCAATGAATGCTTTATTGTAAATATTCAGATACCTAATTGTAGCTTCTTTCAGAATCCTCTTGTCAGTATCACTGTATTCATCATAGAACTCTATTACTGGTTGCAGGTTCCCATCTACAGTGACTGCCTTGATGATATCATCAATGCAAAGAGTGGGCTTTTCAACAAATTCTTCTGCCTTTTCTTCTTTGTTTTTACTGGTAGAGAATTCCCCAGATGTTTTCTTCTTCTTCTTCATTTTCTTAATTTCCTCATCAGACTCTGTTTCTTCATCATCCTTATGACTTGCGTATGACCTTGTGGATTTTGTTTTCATTCCCTTTTCTCCCTTTTTGGATGTCTTGACTTCCAGTTTGGTGGCTCTTAAGCTCTTAGGAGTGGTAGGTGCAGAGCTCTTGGAGGATCTAGTCCAGGAGGAGGCTTGTATCAGAACACTTCCTTTCTCTGCTTCTTGTTTCTCTTTCTCATCCCTTTCCATTTTCTCTCTGTTTGCATCTACTGCCTCTATTGATATGCCAAATCTTTTGGCAATTTCCTCAACTTCCCTTTTAACTTTTCACTTTATCTCTAGTTGTCTTAGCTCAACATATATTTTTACACTTAGTTCTTGAAAGGTTCCAAACCTTTCTGCCTCAGGGTCCTTAAGTTGGCTCAATAGGTGTTGAATATGTAGCTCCAAGATTTTCTCATCGACCTCGTATCCCATTGACATTATTCACACTGTTCTAGGCTCAACTACCTCCATTAGGCATTGATCAGTGTCAACCATGAAGCACACTATATCCTTGTATTTCTCAACTATGGATTGAGGTATCCTCTCTCTAGGTTGCATCATGCTTTGGAAGTTCTTAAAGTAACCCCAGAGAGCAGTGCTTTGAGCTTTAGCATTACCAAGTCCATACATATAGTCTCTAATCTGGATTGCAACCAGTTTGTCATTTTGCCAAACCCAACCACTTGATCTGGGTAGCTCATTCATGTAATAGAAGAACAGACACAGTATTAAACAACCATACTTAAAGGAGTTCTTCTTATCCTTCTTGATCTTTTGCAAGTTCTCTAACAGTTGATTTAAGAGAAGATCACATAGGTCATAATATGCATTTTCCCTCAACATTTGATATGTTGCATATATTGCAGTCCCAAACACAGAATTCTCCCTGCTAGAGTGATAGATCTTATACCCAATTATCATTGAGGCAAATTTGACATCTGGATCTATGATGTCATATATGGTCATTACTCTCTTGTCAAACTTAGATCCAATAGCTTTAGTTACTATCTGGTTCTTGATAGATTTGAGTGCAGGTAACCCACTAGATGAGTGCAATCCAGTTACTGCCCTATTGGCATCTTTTGTTATCTTGAAGGGCCTCATTAACCACATGAAATTATCATGCATTCTGCTTAGGAATACCAGACCCAATCATCTTCTGCAAAATAGGGAAAGTGGATGCAATGTCCGAAGTGTTTATCCTGGAGGGCCTTGTATTGAGGTTTGAGTTCAAAATTTTCATCTATTAACTATTTATGATAGATGTCCATCAACTTAGAGTCTCCAAATTCCTCAATGTTGGCATGGATATAGACCCTAACATCTTCTATGTGCAATACCCCATGCGGAATGCTAGAAAATGTGCCTAAAGGATCAACTTCTAGAGATTTATAGGGATGTTTCTTGAATTTTGGACGCGACCTATCAGTGATCTTTACAACCATTGGAGTAGCCATCTTGCAAAAGATTCAGAGAGAGATTTTCAGAATGGAAGTACCTTTTTACACTTTAGGATTCGAAATAAGAGTCGGAACAAATTGCTGGTTGAATTGGATTTTGCAGTTGATCTTTGAGAGAGTTGTAGAAAATTGATGCAGAGCTCTTCTTATCTTCTTTGCAAATGTAAGTGTACAAATGATGAGTGAAAGAACCCTTTTATTCTTGCACAAACCCTAATTTCCTTTTGCAATAAATGCACAACTTAAGTTATCCAGTTGCCCCATTCTGAGAGAGATCTTTTCAAATCACTGTGTTGCACTTAGAATCATTTTCAGTGAGGATTGACAATGTATCTTCTTTTCTTCAATCATGCCATGGATCCGTAGATCAAAGTATTTCAATTTTGAATCATACCAGATCTGTCTGTGAAAATCTTGCTTTACCAGATGGCTGTCAAACCAAATCAATCTTGGATGATTAAACTCTTGCAAAACTCCATGCGGATCTTTCATATTTTTACCGAGGGTTATTTAGATATTTTTCTGAGAACCCTTTAATCCATAGCATTTCATGTGCCAATTTAAGCACTAATTGACTGGCTGGGGGAATTTATTTTTCTCTATGACTCCCCCTAAGCCAGAGCTCATTTGTTTAGTTTCCAGAAGGAATTTCAGCACCAGATTCTGGTGTGGATCCATCCCCAATATTTTATGTACTCTTCTTCACCCAAATCTTTCTCATCTCCCTTTGAAATTCATCCACATTCACTTTGCCTTTTCCCTTATCTTATTTTTTATTATGATGCACCAGACCCTTTTTATCCTAATTTTTACTTCTGCAAAATTTGGCAATATGACCGGATCTATTGCAATTGTAACAAACAATATTTATTTGCATATTTGATTGATATCCTCTTGATTTGCATTGATTAGCCATATGTCCCATTATATTGCATGCAAAGCATCTACCATTGAATGAATTGTTTATTTGCATATTTCTACATTCATGAGATTTGTGACCATACCTTTTGCAGTTGAAACATTGTCTGGAGAAGGATGGATTAGTCTGATTCATTCTCCTTTTGCACTGAGTTGCTTTATGACCAAAGTTGTTGCAATTGAAGTAGTATCCATTGAAGGATGGATATCTTTGAGCATTTGGTTGCCTTATCAGATGTCTTCTAGGCCTGTTTCTTTGATTTCCTAATCCAAAGTTCTTCTGACCAGATCCAGAGCTTTCACCTTTCTCATATCCCAAGCCACGCTTGTCATCTACCCTCTCTTGGCTTTCAAGAAGAACTTCAAGTTGGGCTGAGCTTATCTTGAATTTCTCTTTGTATTCATTTGTTGTTTGAAGATCTTGTTTAAGAGTGTCTATCTAATTCTCAAGTTGTTCTTCATCATCTCTAGCTTCTTCAAGATCAAATTCAAGATGCCTAATTATTCTGTCCATTTTATGGTAGTCCTCTATCTTCTCCTTGCGGGATTGTTTTAGATTATCTTCAATTTTCCTTTTCTCTTCATTTTTTTTTGTGAATCTTATAACCCCTGATTCCATCTCATGCCTTACCATAATGACCTCTTTTGACAACTTCTCACATAGCTTGTTTTTCTCATCTAGGTCTTCATTACTATCATTGGCTTCACTTTGATTTGCTAATTTTTGAAGTAGTTCCTTTCTCTTTTTCACAGAGATACTCAGTTTTTCTTTTCTCATTTATGAAATCATCAGCTTGTTTAAGTCTTTCTCTTAAGTTATTGACTTCAGAGTGGGATTGTTCAAGATCATCTAGGGCAGACTGAAGTTGTTCCTTCATACCATACATATCCATTGAGATTCCCAGATCCTCCTCAAGCTGTTAGGCAATGTTTAGAGGAACTTAGCTCTGATACCAATTATTGGAAACAAGGCAGATAACTAAGAGGGGGGTGAATCAGTTATCTCAAATATCTTTACTTTCTTTTCTCCTTTAATAATTAGTACCGCATCAAAACATATAAGCATATATGATCATAAGAACAGAAATAAAATCAACACACATAACACAAGGATTTTTACGTGGAAAACCTTGTTAAGGGAAAAACCACAGGGTGACTAACCCAAGATTGTATTCTCTGTTAAAAGAATAAGAAGTACAAATGGCACTTGCCAATTAGGGCTCACTGCCCGAGCACATTGCTCACAAGAGGCACACTGCCTACAAGAGACTCACTGTCTACGGGACTTACAGAAGGTAATTAGGTGTTTGAACTGATGAGAGGTATCTACAAATGCTAGAGTTCAATTCCAGTTAGGCACAATATACTGATCTGATTCACTTCATTCATCCTCTGCTTTAGTGATGTTGCTCTGTCACATACCAGACTTGTATTGTTGCTTCCACATTTATCCCTACTTTTCTTCGCACTCTATTTCCTCATAACTCTATTCACACCACCTTACATACTGGAATCCATCTAGTATATATATCCACATCAAGGAATTCAACAACTTTCTAGTTAGCAACAAGAATACTCAAGATATTTACAAGTTACTGATATGTCGGCTGAATCCATGCTTGATTTATTATGTGTATCAAAAACATAGACATAGAAGTCATTAATCAAGTTAGCCAACAATGTATGATCCCACAAATTGCTTGATCAACATCATTTACTAATCTAGTTTGAAGTCTAACGCTCTACCAGTCAATTATTTCTCTATCTGCTCTGCCTATCTGGAACCCAACACTCAGATGCTCATATCTTTTTCATGCTTTATCACCGGAGGCTAAATCTCTGGAATATAGTAGTCATGATACTCCTCTTGACTTATCCAAGTCCGCAACTTACTGAGTTACACCATCTGAGAGATCTGGACTTGATTGTCAGACCTTGTTGCATACTCTGTTCTTGTTCACCGAACCAAAACAATCTTCAATCTAACTTCTGGTATAGGCATACTATGTACTGCAGATGAGTGGGATAGACTTTGTTGCCATCAATGAGAACACTCATGAAGCCACACAATGTCTCTTACCAACATAGATAGGTAGAAGACAAGATGCACTAACTCTCCTGAAAGGAAACCAACCTCAAGAGGTTGAGAAACTGATGCAGGAGCATCTAGAGGTGTATAGCAATCTTGCATCACCAAAAAAATGATTTTGTTTTCTATTCTTTTCAATTTTGTTTTTTGTGAATACATATTTGCTTGAATAATGATTGGGAACCTTCAAATTTTCCAAAAGGGCTAAGAATACTAGGACTTACTATTTTCAGTAAGCCTGCATCTAAGAAACGGTTGGACATAAAATTTCCCTAAAGCTTAAAAATAACCAAATAAATATTCTTGGTAAATTTCAGCCCAAGATCATGTTTGGATTTCAAGATATTAAAGTTTCATTTTTTGAGGTTCTTGGAAAAGTTGTGAAGTCATATTTGAAGTACTTAGAGGTCCCTAAATGACATGAAAGTTAGTAGATATTTGTTTATTGATTTTGGCATTGTATATCTATTCACGATCTTTCTAAATCATCAAACGGTTTGTCAATTAGACACTTGGATCAAAAGTTATGGCCTCTAGAAGTTGGACCTCTCATTTTGGGAAATGTGAAAATGTGTTGGAAACTTAAAAAGGCTGCAAAGAGGGAAGTTACATATGTTGGTGTTTGATTTGACACATCATAAGGCATCTTTTATTGGATATTATTTGGGTGCCACTTTTGGGTGGTTTTAGTTCATGGTTTTGTAATACCGTATGATGGTTTCATGTATTGTAACTTCAATATATCAAGTGCTTGAGATGGAGGTTGTGTGTGGGAGTATGATAGATGTGAGTTGTCTCTAAAACTCTAGTTAGTGCTATTATTTTGAAAACTTTCTTTACAAGTATATTGTAATCTTGTTGAGATTTATGAATAATATATTATGTTACTTTTCGGTGTGGGGTTTTCTCTTAGAAGAGTTTCCCCACATAAATCACTATGGTTCTCATTTGTTGTTGTGAGTGTGTTGAGTGGAATACACCCTCATCAAGTGATATCAGAGTGATTATATCCTGGTTGTGTAAATAAATCACCGAATAGTGAGACGGTTTGTACTAGGACCATGAGATCATTTGTTTGAAGGTGGAAGCAAAGCTATCAATTTGAAGCAACTTCACATTATGAAATTTTTACATTAAGTGTAAGAGAAGAACGAAGAAATCAGTATGCCTCAATGAAGAAACTGTGGTGGTAGAAATGTTGTTGTGACGAAAGAAGGATTTAGAGCTCTACAGAGGAAGATTAATGCAATCCAAGAGGAACTGAGAAGAGGGTTTGAACCAAGAATGAGAGATGAAAGTGAAGATGAAGATGATGTAGCCCAAGATGATGCACGATCTAAAGAAGGTGAGGGAGAAGTGGAACTTGAACAAGTTAGACTATTAAAGGCCATAACAAAAATTGGGAAAGGCCAAAGATTGATATATCTACTTATTCTGGGACTCCCAATCTAAAAGAATTTATAGTTTTGATAAATGATATGAATATTTGGAATATGAAGACATGGAAGACCTTGAGAGTGTCAAGTTTTCGAAGACCAACCTCAAAGGTCAAGTTGAAATTTTGTGGAAGGAGGTAGAGTTAGAAAGAAACCAAAGAGGAAAAGAGAAGATCACCAAATGGGATATAATGGTGGATAAATTGAAGCGTTTATTCTTGTGGATTATGAGTTGGACATTTTGAAGAAAATGCAAGGTCTGAGACAAATGAACAAGATAGTCAAAGAATACACTGAAGAGTTTTACAAAGTTATCATCAGAGCAGGTCATACAAAGGCTAATAAAGAGAAGGTAGCTAGGTATATCAATGGATTGACACTCAGTATCTAGGAAGAATTAAGTCTGGTCAGATTGACAACTATTGAAGATGCATATCATTTTGCAATGAAGGTAGAAGAAAAGTTAAATAGAAAATTTTAGAACAAACAAATAGGATGAGGGCATGGTGGAAGAACTAGTGGAAGATCATATGGGGTTTGTGGACAACAAGATGAGAAAAAGAAAAATGAAGATGCAAGCACCAATCAAAATAACAAAGATGAAAATACATACCATCCTTGAGGACAAAATGATGGGTACCAAAGGGGAAGAGGTAGATTTGGAAGAGGACCTAGAAGAGGAGGATTTAGAGGAACCTATTTCAGATGTGGCGAAGAAGGCCATAGAGCATATGACTATCAACAAAATCAAGGAGGAATAAATAGAAGACCAAAGGGTAATGTTAGAGTTTCCCATGTTGATGAGCAAGCTAGATCTGAACATTCAAAAGATGTAAAAAGAGGAGAATATCTTGTTATTAGAAGAGCCTTGTTAAAATAAGAGGGAAAAGAAGAGAAGAAAACATCCACATCCCTATAGGTTTTCTTGGTTGTAGATAAATCATAAGGCTTTGGTTAATGCACAACATTTAGTAAAGTTTAAGATTGGAGATTATCATGATGAGGTGTTATGTGATATTATGCCAATGGATGTATGTCACTTGTTATTGGGAAGACCGTGGCAGTATAAAAGGTGTGCTACCATGATGGTCATGCTAACACCTATCCTCTGACACAAGATGGAGTAAGAAAAAATTTGAGACCTATGAGAGAAGCAGAGGAAAAGGTATGTAGTTATGCTAGAATTTGTTTGATAGATGGTAGAATTTTTTGGATGGAATGAAGCACAAACAAATGTGTTTTTCCTTGGTTTCTAAAATCAATAAAGAGGAAGTAGAAGATGTACCTACAGAAATTGCAGATATGTTGGATGAATTCAAAGATATTGTTTCAGATAATGTACCTGAAGGTTTGCCACTAGTGAGAAGCATAAGTCATCATATAGATTTTATACTAAGAGCTAATTTGCCTAACAAGGTAGCCCATAGAATGTCTCCTGTGGAAAATGATGAGCTAAACAAACAAGTTTAAGAACTATTGAAAAAGGGGCTAATTAGAGAAATTTGAGTCCATGCATAGTACCTATAGTACTACAACCAAATAAGGATAGAGAATGGAGGGTGTGTACCAATTCTAGGGCCATCAATAAAATCACAATCAAATACAAATTTCATTTTCCAAGGATGGATGATATCATTGATTTCTTGAGTGGAGTGAAGTACTTCACAAAGATAGATATGAAGAATAGGTATTAACAAGTCAGGATATAGGAAGGAGATGAAAGGAAGACAACATTCTAAACAAAAGAAGGATTGTATGAGTGGTTAGTGATGCCATTCATACAAACCAATGCACTGAGCACTTTCATGAGGCTCATGAATGAGGTACTCAACGAATTTTTGGGCAATTTTGTTATTGTCTCTTTTGATGATATTATAATTTTTAGAAAAACCTTGGAGGAACATTTGATGCATGTTCATAGAGTATTTGAGAGGTTGAGGGAAGAGAAATTGTTGATAAATTTGAAGAAATACAGCTTTGTGAAAGAGTTAGTTTACCTGGGATTCGTGATCTTAGCTGAGGGTCTTAAGATGGATCTAGAGAAAGTAAGGGATATTGTAGAATGACCTAAACTGGATGATTAGTAGGACATTTTGGGAGAGACAAGACAATTGAATTAGTAAGTGAGAACTATTATTGGCCAGAATTGTATCAGGATGTGAAAAAGTTTGTACAAAGTTGTAGGGTATGCTAGATGACTAAGGGAGTGAGTCAAAATACTAGTTTGTATTATCCTTTAGTTGTACATGAAAGGCCATGGGAAGACATTGGCATGGGTTTTGTACTTGGTTTGCCAAGGACTCGGAGAGGTGATGATTCAATTTTTGTGGTGGATGACAGATTTTCCAAGATAGCACATTTCATTCCTTGCAAAAAGAAAAATGATACGACTCATATTGCAAAGATATTTTTCAAGAAAGTGGTTAGACTACATGGTCTAGCGAAGAGTATAGTTTCAGATAGAGATAAGGAATTCATTGGATATTTTTAGATGACGTTATGAAAGAAGTGAATATAAATTTGAAGTTTAGTTTTGAACATCATCCAGAAACTGAAGGTCAGGCAGAAGTGGTAATGATGCAGGAGCATCCAGGTTTATTGGCAATCTAGTGTCACCAAAAAATATGTTTCATTTCTTAATTTGTTTGGCTTTGTTTTCCTTACAATTTTGGCTTTTGTGTTTTAGGAGGAATTTGGATTTACTTGGTCAATTTCAAGACTTCACCTTTTAGAAAACCCAAATGGCTATTTGCAGTTTCAATTTGGTGAGATTTGGACAAAATTTATGTTATGGCCAATCAGAGATTTTCCCAGTTTCAAAACCAAAAAGTTCGCCGATTCTTTCTTTTTCTAATTCACTGACAGGATTATATGCTATACTCTTGTTCATTTATCAAAACTTCTCAATGTGGGACATGACTCATTGTCAGTGAAGGCTCTAATTTTAGAACTTCATAGGCAATCTTACAAGTTAGCGAACTCATAAATTCACCACTAGCCTATTAATTTGCTGACTATCCTTGCCAAGCCAAAAGTCAAGACTTCAGTTCATGAATGAATGTAACTTCTGATTGAAAGAATATCGCTTTGTCGGTTAATATTTAAATTGTCTAACCGGTTTGTGGGTTTTTACATTTGTTGATAAGTTGATAAGGCTCAAGCATTGGAGTTTGAATTTGTTCCAAGTTTCCAATGGTGTCAAAGTTTCGAAAAGATGAATTTTGCCGATAGAAGTAAACCTTCTTAGTCAGTCAACATTATGACTTTCTAACTAGTTCAAAACATCCAAAGATCATCGATACGCCAACTAAGTTCAGAAAGGTTCACTTTCATCGACAACAGAGAATGATGAATATGGGATGGCATGAACAAAGATAGTTTGGGATAGTTCAATTTTGCTGATAACAAGCTTTGGTTTTTCTCTACAAGATGAGACAAACCAATATTGACAAATGGCCCATAAGCCAAGCAATGATGACAAATGGCTAACAAGCCAAAGCAAGGATTGGTCATGAAACCTCTCAAGGACAAAACATCCAACATGGATCCAAAACACAATCCATCTACTCACTAAGCATTAATCAAACATGCTAACCAACTCAAGAGCATGATAACAACTCAAATATAGAAAATATATATTTTCTAATATATACAACATACATGCCAAATAAGCATACGTACAAAGAAGGTAACCAATTGGCAGATGCCATGGCTAACATGGGAATCAATCTATTCCCTAAAAGGTGTTGGAGGAGTCCTAATAATCTTCCTAGAAGTGTTAAAGATTACCTTGAGTTGGAGTCCCAAGCTTAACTCGCTCCATGGCCCTTATAAACTGTTATTATTTAGAATATATTTTTATATAGATTCTAATGGAATACTTTATGATGGATAGTATCCATCATAGGAGGCAGAAGGAGTACGTCATCATTATTTGTAGAATGATGTATGTTCACTCTCCAAGGGACAGGGTTTGCCACATCAGCAAGTACCAGACGAGCAAGATCATGTCACTAATTCTTAGCTAGCCCACAGGGCTAATTCAAAATCTGGTGATGCTTATCCCTATTGATAGCCCACACACTTCTCATTACTATTGCAATTATTATTTGAAAAGGGAGGACGTTTGGAAGGATAAGCTAGGGTTTTTGAGCTGCCATAAGCACAAATTCAATGATTTTTTCCAGGTCGGCGGCTCTAAACACTTCTCCATTAAGTTCCAATATTTCTAGTTGTTAGGGATTGCACAATGTGATCTTTCCCTAAGGACTATGAAGAATTTCTTTATGGGTGGCAATAAAGTCAAAATAGAACCCTCTTCTTATGTGGAATTCAAAGTTGATGCCATGCTTTGGAGCATCTACTATGAGGGCGACATTACACCTCTGTTGGAATGCCTCAATGGATATGATGAGAACCTTTTAGTTCAG
The DNA here is from genome assembly GCA_027924645.1 of Cunninghamia lanceolata. NCBI lineage: Eukaryota > Viridiplantae > Streptophyta > Pinopsida > Cupressales > Cupressaceae > Cunninghamia > Cunninghamia lanceolata. The sequence goes on along the minus strand of BSBN01000554.1, from coordinate 1,778,456 downwards.
TTTGCAATGTCATGGGTTGAGGAGTGAATGGTTCAGGTGGGTGGTGTGCAGTTTGAAGTTAGTGAGGACACAATAGCCAAGGCCACTAGAGCTTGAAGTGTGAAGGAAAATGAATAAAAAAGTAGACCAAAGTCTAGGACTCAAAGAGCATGAAGAGATTTTTCAAAAAAGGTGAGACGCTTATCCACTTGCAAGGTGGTTTTGAAAGGGAGAGCCTCATCTACCCTTGGGATAAGGTATGCTTCCTTATCATGGAATATATTATGTTGGAAGGTAGGTTTAGATGTTATTACCACTACCACTTTGCCTTGTTGAATCATTTCTGCCATAAGCTGCTTGTTAATTTCCCTTTCTACCTTTTGTCATCCCTAGAATCCTCTATGAAAGTTGCCAAAAATGCTCATGAGAACAACCACAACATTGTGGTTGTTCCACTCCACCAAGGTTTGATCCTTTGGCTATTCCACTTTCATCTTGCCCTATGACCTCCTAATCCTATCAAAGCTTGCCTTGTTGAGGAGGGTAATGATGATGAGTTAGATGATAACATTCCCCTAAGTATCAAGTATGGTAGCCCTGTCAAAAGTAAGCCCCCAAGTCCCTCTATGAAATACTCCTCAGGCCCTACTGGGTCCCCCCTTAACCCTAAGGTCTTGACTATTAACAATCTAACTCCCTGTTCTCATAAGAAAAAAGCTGTCAAATCCCCACATGGCTCCCAGAAGAATAACCCTACTTAGTCAAGCCCTTCTAATATAGCCACCCCTTCTAGTGGTGCAGTTGGGTCCCCCATCCAAGCTCAAAAGGTAGCGGTGGAGGGTTTGTGTGATTTGAAAAATAGCCCAACCCACTCTATAGATAAGAAGAGGAAAAGAGACCTAGGAGACCACTCTGAACTTGGGAAGTCTGGTAAGAAGAAGGCTAAGAAACCTACAGTTAGGGAGGACCCTGTTGAGCCTTCCATGGAAGGGGGGGATACCGATTTCCAAGAATAAGGGGAAGAAGAAGCTGTAAAAGATAAGGAAAAAGAGGTTGAGGGGAACACTACAAGAAGGTCGAGCATCTATCGCTCAAGCAGACTAGTAGGTGTCAAAAGCCCTGTGTTGAATATTGTCAACTACTCTACAGCCTCTGACCTAGAGGAGGAGATGGAGATTAAATAATTCAAATCTACCCCTAACCAACCTGTGGTCTAGGGGGTGCCGGCTTGTTTGAGGAATTAAATAACACCTTCTATGGCACTGAGGAGGAGGAGGTGGAGATTATCGAGTCTCCAGGGAAGGAGGTGTCCAGTGAAGTGAATTATGTCAAATGTAATCATTTCAAAAAGGACTTGGAAGATTTGAAGACTAGGATGTCCTCCCTTGAGGATAAAATGAGGGTGATGACAACCCTGTGTTCCAAAGTGACCCATCACGTAGCCACTTCTCTGGTTGTTTTGCAAGATATCCAAGATGGTAAGTAGGAAAATGATGGTAACTCTACCAATAAGGATGAGCTATTGGGATTCCTCATGGAGGATTGGAATATGCTCCTCAAGTAGTGTTTGGTTTTGCTTCTATTTTTGGTATTGGTTTTGTATTTTTTCTATCATGCTTTGTAGATGTTAGTCGATTGTTGCTCTATTGTGCATGGCCTACTGGCCTATTTTTCTACCCTTAGGGCCTTTTGTAATAGAGATCTACACCCTAGTTTGTAGCTTACCAATATCAAAAACATACATGCCAAATAATAGAATTGCAATATAGAATGTCACACTTGTTCAACACAAACATCGAGAGGGCCATATACAAACATGGATATCTCAATTGTAATGTGAACACAATACAACCCAACTCATAACCATATCATAAAGTAATAACATCATATATAAAAGAAAGCTCTAACATGTCAATTTAACCATTTCTAGCAACAAAACAACTTTCTCAACAAGCTAAATTGCTTCCAAAATAAGGATCATTTTCCAACCAAATGATCATATAAAATAATTCCATGATGGAGGCTACTTCCCAAACATGGAAGGATCACACTCCAATAATAAAATAGTACAAAGATCAAATATACATCAATTATAAGCCACATCCAAGGTGCTCCAATAACCACAAAATACAACAAGATCATAATATGAAATAATACACCAAGAATTCTTCCAACTCCCAAAAGATATTCCTATAGGACCAATGGGTAAATACTACCAACCACCCTACCATATTACCATCATTGATCACAATAGATGTCTATGCTACTCTAGGAAACACTTGAGCTATGGCGAAGAAGATCATGGCAACATTGCTATCCAAGCCATAACTCTCACACATCCAAGTAATACATGGCAGCACTCACTCCAATCAACATACACCAATATATGAAACATTTGGAACAACTACCAATCAACTACATACAAACATGGGTGGCTCACATAAGCCAACACACATGAAATAACATCATCACAATAATTTAAGCATAAGGGATTCTCACACCTTCAATGCATGCAAAACAAGGCATATAAAAACACCATCACATATACATATAGGAGAGCAAAATAATCATCAACATACATGTAGGTAGTCACAATAAATTCCAACTAGAACTGAAGAAAGGATAGAGTGAGAACACAAGAAATAGATGACCAAAAATAGATCTAGGATAGCATCCCTATTTTGCGTAGACATCTATTTCACATATTCCAACTCAACATGAGGTTTAATACTCATGATCCAACCAAATAAGAACTAGTGGAGGGTAGAGAAGATGTTGGGGTTGGATTCCCCTTGGTTTTCCATAACTAAGCTAGAAAACATAGCAGGCCAGAAAGGTCTCAAGTAAACACTCACCTAGTGAATATTTCTTAGAGGTAATGAGGATCAATTATAAGATCACACACTTACCTCATGTAAAGGGATCTCTTGGAAGACACGCTGATGCTTACCTTGAATAAGGGGATCCATTGCAAGATACACACACTAACCTATTGTAAAGAGATCTCTTGCAAGACACACCGACTTACCCAAAAATACATCTCATCCACAAGTATAAAGTCATTTTTGAAATGACAACACACACTTACCTCTAGGAGTACATCTCATCCACATGTACAAGGGTATTCCTCAAATGACAACACACACTTACCTCTAGGAGTACATCTCATCCATAGGTACAAGGTCATTCCTCAAATGACAACACACACTTACATGGGAGTACATTTCATCCACAAGTACAATGTTGTTTCTCAAATAACACATCTTCACAAGCTAGAACTCCTTGATGAGAAATGACTTAGTGCTTTAAACCACTCAAAGGCATATCAAAATTATCTACACTAGTTATAACAAGTGCATCAAGACTAGAGAGTTTGAAATTGATGACCTTGTACTAAAGGAGAATTAAAAGAACACAATCTCATATTGTGAGAAGAAAGGGAAATTTGAACCCAATTGCCCAGGCCCCTACTTCATCTTTGATAAATATGGATTAGGAGCATATAAGTTGGTTACTCTAGATGGTCAAGATATAGAAGAGACAATGGACATTGTGCATCTCAAGCAATTCCATGTCTAATGCTACAACAGTCCAAAAATACAAAAAAAAGTAAAAAAATTTAAAAAATAAATAAATAAAAAAGTAAAGAGAAAAATGATCTTATGGTGAAAATCATTTCTATGGCACCTTGGGAAAGTACCATGATGAAAACCTACTTGTAGACATCATGTGTAAAGGTGGTTATCAATTATCTATGTGTAATCTATGTGTATTCTTCATCCTGTGTCATCCCATTTCCATCACCCCTTCCTTGTTTCTAACTTTGTTGTACACTGGGGGAAAAGTATTGATTCATGCTTGGGAAAGACCCAAATTTAAGTTTCTCCTATTTATGATCTAGTGACAGTACAATGTGTACTCTTCTATTAAAATACCCTAGAAAATATAACACAACATCCAAAAAAGAACACAACATGATTCACACAAAATCTTGTGTCAAAACAAAACAAAAAAACACTCAAACACCACAAATACAACCGGTTGATTCACTTAGGTTCTACACTTAGCTATGGTGAGGTCCTTGTTCATAATTAATCATCATATCATTCCCAATTAGGTGTCATTATCACTATCACAACATTAAATGCCATGGTTTGTACTTTGCCAAGAAGTGAATCTTTATATGTCTTTCTTGTTTCATTGCACTTTTTTTATTATTTTTGTTTATTGAATCTTGCAATATATCTGACCAATATCATCATGGTCCATTATATCATAACGTATCTTGATGATTTGCCAGGGGATTTTTCTACTTACCTTTTTGTTGTATGTTTTTGAGTCAGTCCTCCATGCACATGGAATAATGTTACCATGATCCCTCATGTCATGGTGCATCTTGTTAGGTTATATAACAAATTTAGGTTGCATGCCACATTGAGATTCCCTCCTAAGCATGTACCTTGTTGGTGCCTGCATGAGCAGTCAATTTTCAAGCATATAAACATGCAGGCACCTTCCCAAAAAATCCAAAAAGTTCTAAGTTTTGGGACCCCTCAGTGTTTTTCAGCGTCTGCATCTTAGTTCAACAGAGGTGGTCTTCGTCTTTTCTCCATCGGCATGGGTTCGTTTTTGTGTCTTTGACATTTCGGTTTGAACTTGAACCCTTTTTCTCTAAGTTCAGTGGTTCAGCAGTTCAGGGTTCAATTTTCTTCTAACGGGTTGCATTATGCATCTGCCTTGCACAAATATTGCATTGTTGAACCTCCCGCTTGAACCTTTTTGTTTTGGTTCAAGGTTCAATGGTTCGAAGCTTTGTTGCCTATGGAGTATTATTTTTGATGTTTGAACCACCGCTTTGAACCTCCCGTTTGAACCGGTTCAATGGTTCAAAGCTTTATGTTTTTGGTTTCATCGGTGCGATGGCAGCTATCGGCATAGGTTTGTGGTCTTGCTTCGACAGTCTAAGTCACACCGACGGAGATGGGAGGCCAAGTTGCCATTGGCGTGACTTTTGTTGTCGGCGAGCGTTGCTTTTGGGTTGGCCGATGGTTTTTGTCTTGGCGACGGGTGTTTTTTTCTTGGCCATCTGTGAGACTTGTTTTATTGGCCTAGTTGATGGAAGTTGGCCCAATGGTCTATCTCTGGCCGATGATGGGAAATATGGAGTTTGCGATGGCGTCGGTGAGACTATTGAGGTCGGTCAGAGGAGTTTCAGGTTGGCCGATTGGATTGGTCTGGCTGACAGGGGATTGCGATGGGCTTCATCGGTGTAACACATGAGGTCAGCCAGAGGATTTTTGGATGCTCCAATGGAGGGAGTCATGGTGACGGAGGGTGTGTTTTGTTTGCAGTCAGTGTGACTGTTGAGATTGGAAGGAGTTTTTTTGGAACGGGCCGATGGCCTAGGTCTGGGCGATGGGCTTTGGGCTGAGAGGCGTGTGTCGAGCGTGGCAAAAGCGCTCGACACTTAGTATGTTAGTGGCCATGTTTTTAAACTATTGGAGGGTCTCCGCACCATGCATGTGGGATTAATTTCCCTGCACATTTGAAACTTTAGAAAATGCATTTTGGCGGGAAAATTCTTTTTGAACGCAGCGACAGTTTTCACGCGGCCGTGGGTGGTTGAGCCATCAATGGCGACTGTAGCAGGGGTAAGAGAAATGGTACACATGATCAGGTGGCCTGATTTATGGATGAAGACTCCTAGATGGCGGCGCAGGGCTCGAGGCCTCCCTTGTCTGTTGCAGCAATAACTTCTGAGCGCCATTCTTCCTATGTGATCTATATCTGGCGGATTTTTGAAAGCCATGTAATTAATTGCTGTGAGGTACACTTTCTGGCCAATATAGGCATACTGTGTTACCATTTTTGAGGTTGTTGAAAGTTGAACATTTGGCTCTGTAATACAATACAGCTGGTTTTGGTTGCTCTGTGCAGTAAAACTTGTGAGTTTATGTATCTCCTGTTGTACGTTTGTGCATGAATCCACTGATTTCATGGTCAATTTTATATGAATAATGCTATGTTTGCATGTGTTATGATGATTCTGTCTCCAGTTTTGCATGTATCTTTCTTCTGAGTCCAGGCATTCAAGGAATGTCTGAGATTCTAGAACATAGAATTCCTGTGTTGAATGTTTAATCTTTTAACTTCTGCTCAAGGGGTAGATTAAACTATTTTCAGATTGAATATCAGGAAGGGTATACTGCAATAGGGATGCCATAAGTATAGACAGCTTAACACTCTGTATTGGGAGATATCTGTAAGGCAGATATCATGTGTATCCCCCTGAAATCTAGTTTTAGTTGTTCATGGTGATCATTCATAGGTGTATGTCTACTGACTCCAGGCCCTGGATACGCACCAATCTAGCTTTGTGTTTGTGTTATAACCATGTCCAGCTTTGCATCCAAAAATCAAATCAATTCATTTCATCCTTCCACCTATTAGTTGTAGGAGTAGGATTAGGATCCCTGCATGCTCTCATACCCAACCAGACATCATGTCCAAGAATGTTGCCAACCTTGTGATTTGTTACACAAATCTTGGTCCATACATGAGAGTATTCTGCCTGTTGCTGTCAAGTTAAATCCTTCTGTCATTGAGCTAGTCAAGGTTATACTTTTATCAAATAGGGACACCCCCCTTGGTGCGGCAGAACCAGAAGTGAAGGGGAGGAGATCACGCAACCTCTTGTATTCAGTTGGTTGAATCTGCCTGTGCATTAGAAGTGGCAAACCCTAATGTTGATTCAGAAGAAAAACCAACAAAATGGCGACTCTGCTGGGGATGGTGATTTGAAAATTGTTATTTTTGTCCTCCCTGGTGAAATATCTGTGTGCCCATCCAAGTCACCAACAAAAATGGCGACTCCGCTGGGGAAGAGAGAGTCAAGTAACCTGAGGGCTGGAAAATCTAGTTTCCAGTGAAGTTGTTGCAGCACAAAGGAACCATGTGGTGCTCTGCTGGGGTGATGAATCCAGAAAACAAAAGTGCCTTGCTGACATTCTGTCCTCTCTCTGAGAGGTGGCGACTCTGTTGAAAGAACCTATCAATGCTGCAACATATATCCAAGTATTCATCTTTGATTCAAAATGTTGAGTTTAGAACAGCAAGCCTGGTCATGCTCTCAGAGAAGACCATTCTTTATTGAAAGATATAAAGCCCTAAATTTCACAGGGATATATGGTTACCCAAATATTATTCCCAATAAAATTAGAAGATGTTTGCCAAAATATAGTGGATCAGATTCTGAATCGGCAAACAAACATCTGCAAAGATTTTGTAATTTAATAGAAGATTATGAGGTAGAGGATGAAGATGTAATGAGACTCTTTGTTCAGTCATTGGAAGATGATGCTAGGATATGGTTTTCAGACCTGCCTGTTTGTTCAGTTTCTTCATGGATAGATTTAGATGTTGCATTCGTAGGGAAGTTTGGTGAAATGTTTGATGTGGCCTCATTGATCATACATTTTATGAATATCCAAAGGGAAGATGAGGAACTAGTTCCAGCCTTTAATCTTAGGTTTATTAAATTGCTCAGGCAGATCCCTGAATATATGAGACCTAATAATGCATTGTGCTTGACAATTTATTTGGCTGCATTTGATGAAGAAATGAGTTATCTGTTGAGAGATAAAGAACCAGTCACACTTCACCAGGCTTTCCAATTTGCTATAGACATAGAAAATAATGAGAAATATGGAATGCCAGCAGGTTTCATGGCTGCAAGTTGTCAATTATCAAAGTATATATATTTCAGCTCTCCCAGCATGTGCATTGAGAGATGATTGTACAAAGGGAAATATATTTCAGAATAATGTGTGCAGCCATGATGTGATGCATGAAGAAAATGTTGTAGAAAATGTAAGCACATCTTGTAATAATGAAAACAAAGATTGTTATCAGCCTTTAGAAGACAAGCCTGCAGACACAAGGTGCCCTCCAATTGATCAAATGAGAGACATACATGAAGTTGTGTCTTGCAGCAGTGTGCATATCCTAGTTATGCCTGATTATTTATATGAAGTGGATATGCAGAGCTTTACTCTGAATATAGAAAACATTGATTCAAGGGATGGCAGTGAATATGCTAGTGCTTGCTAGCATTCAGATGCATATGTGAGCCTTTCAGATGATGAAATATATTTGGATGCTGATTATGAGTGTTTCCTTGAAGATTTTGGCCACCTTCATAGTGCAGAGGTTGAAAACTTTGCTTTTGATTATCAGGGCACTGGTGAAGATAAAAAACAAGGTCACTGTTCAGAGGTGGATGGGAAAATTGCAGATGTGTGTGCTCATACAGTTGGGGATAGTGTTGATTGCAGGGGTGACTATGAAGCTTTCATTGTAGGGCTGCATTCTGAGTTATTTCTACCTTCTCTTGAGACATTTCAGGTGGATATTAATGACAAAACTGCCGTGCATGATGATGATGGATATCTATATGTTCATCAAGATAAATTTGATTATGAGATGTTGCTTGTGCCTGAATATTGCATGTTTGATACAGAGGAGCTCTTATTTTTTGAGGAAGGGCAAAATTCTGATGTGGATTCATTTGTTTCATGTGAGTCTATTATTTTTCCAAGCAACAGCAGTGACTCATATGATGATGACATTCTACAATTGATAATAATATATATACTGATGAAGCTAGTTGTAGATTTGTTGAAGAAAAAGAAATGAGCAGCAGCACAAATAATTGCCAAGGGGCTTGCTGTAGACAGTTAAATGCTTTTAGGCTTCATTTGAAGAAATCAAAAGAAAATCAGGTGTTTGACAAAGGAAAAGTCTAGTTTTTCCTTTTTGGTGGCCCTGGGCCACCATGTTTATTTTAAAATAATGTGTTTGGTGATGTAGATTGGTGCAAGTTTGACTCTGTGCCCAATGGATAGGGGACTGGTCTGCATCCCAGAGATCTGGGGTTCTCACTGCAGTCTTGCACTTGTACGTCCCCAGACAGAGCCATTGTTGGTGCCTACATGAGTAGTCAGTTTTCAAGCATATAAACATGCAGGCACCTTCCCAAAAAATCCAAAAAGTTCTAAGTTTTGGGGCCCCTCAGTGTTTTTCAGCGTCTGCATCTTAGTTCAACGGAGGTGGTCTTCGTCTTTTCTCCATCGGCATGGGTTCATTTTTGTGTCTTTGACATTTCGGTTTGAACTTGAACCCTTTTTCTTTAAGTTCAGTGGCTCAGCGGTTCAGGGTTCAATTTTCTTCTAACGGGTTGCATTATGCATCTGCCTTGCACAAATATTGCATTGTTGAACCTTCCGCTTGAACCTTTTTGTTTTGGTTCAAGGTTCAATGGTTCGAAGCTTTGTTGCCTATGGAGTATTATTTTTGATGTTTGAACCACCGCTTTGAACCTCCCATTTGAACCAGTTCAATGGTTCAAAGCTTTATGTTTTTGGTTTCATCGGCGTGATGGCAGCTATCGGCATAGGTTTGTGGTCTTGCTCTGATGGTCTAAGTCACACCGACGGAGATGGGAAGCCAAGTTGCCATCGGCGTGACTTTTGTTGTCAGCGAGCGTTGCTTTTGGGTTGGCCGATGGTTTTTGTCTTGGTGACGGGTGTTTTTTGCTTGGCCATCGGTGAGACTTGTTTTATCAGCCTAGTCGATGGAAGTTGGTCCGATGGTCTATTTCTGGCTGACGATGGGAAATATGGAGTTTGCGATGGCGTCAGTGAGACTATTGAGGTCAGTCAGAGGAGTTTCAGGTTGGCCGATGGGATTGGTCTGGCCGACAGGGGATTGCGATGGGCTTCATCGGTGTAACACATGAGGTCGGCCAGAGGATTTTTGGATGCTCCGATGGAGGGAGTCACGGTGACGGAGGGTGTGTTTTGTTTGCAGTCGGTGTGACTGTTGAGATCAGAAGGAGTTTTTTTGGAGCGGGCTGATGGCCTAGGTCTGGGCAATGGGCTTTGGGCTGAGAGGCGTGTGTCGAGCGTGGCAAAAGCGCTCAACACTTAGTATGTTAGTGGCCATGTTTTAAACTATTGGAGGGTCTCCGCACCATGCATGTGGGATTAATTTCCTTGCACATTTGAAACTTTAGAAAATGCATTTTGGCGGGAAAATTCTTTTTGAACGCAGCGACAGTTTTCACGCGGCCGCGGGTGGTTGAGCCATCAATGGCAACTGTAGCAGGGGTAAGATAAATGGTACACATGATCAGGTGGCCCGATTTATGGATGAAGACTCCCAGATGGCGGTGCAGGGCTCGGGGCCTCCCTTGTCTGCTGCAGCAATAACTTCTGAGCGCCATTCTTCCTGTGTGATCTGTATCTAGCAGAATTTTGAAAGCCATGTAATTAATTGCTGTGAGGTACACTTTCTGGCCAATATAGGCAAACTGTGTTACCATTTTTGAGGTTGTTGAAAGTTGAACATTTGGCTCTGTAATACAATACAGCTGGTTTTGGTTGCTCTGTGCAGCAAAACTTGTGAGTTTATGTATCTCCTATTGTACGTTTGTGCATGAATCCACTGATTTCATGGTCAATTTTATATGAATAATGCTATGTTTGCATGTGTTATGCTGATTCTGTCTCCAGTTTTGCATGTATCTTTCTTCTGAGTCCAGGCATTCAAGGAATGTCTGAGATTCTAGAACATAGAATTCCTGTGTTGAATGTTTAATCTTTTAACTTCTGCTCAAGGGGTAGATTAAACTATTTTCAGATTGAATATTGGGAAGGGTATACTGCAATAGGGATTCCATAAGTATAGACAGCTTAACACTCTGTATTGGGAGATATCTGTAAGGCAGATATCATGTGTATCCCCCTGAAATCTAGTTTTAGTTGTTCATGCTGATCATTCACAGGTGTATGTCTACTAACTCCAGGCCCTGGATACGCACCAATCTAGCTTTGTGTTTGTGTTATAACCATGTCCAACTTTGCATCCAAAAATCAAATCAATTCATTTCATCCTTCCACCTGTTAGTTGTAGGAGTAGGATTAGGATCCTTGCATGCTCTCATACCCAACCAGACATCATGTCCAAGAATGTTGCCAACCTTGTGATTTGTTACACAAATCTTGGTCCATACATGAGAGTATTCTACCTGTTGCTGTCAAGTTAAATCCTTTTGTCATTGAGCTAGTCAAGGTTATACTTTTATCAAATAGGGACACCCCCCTTAGTGCGGTAGAACCAGAAGTGAAGGGGAGGAGCTCACGCAACCTCTTGTACTCAGTTGGCTGAATCTGCCTGTGCATTAGAAGTGGCAAACCCTAATGCTGATTCAGAAGAAAAATCAACATACCTATCATCAAAAACACAAAAACATCACAAAATCCACATCGTCTACAATTACATTCACCATTATAACATTTCATCCATCTACTAACATCATATCATCATAAAACATTCATCATGTCCTTCCAGGAGCAACTGCCTATCCCTAATTCGTAATCCATGTGCCATCATACAAACATACATCTTAATCAATACATATCCATCATAATAGAAATCCATAATAACAAAAGCATCCATATAATCAATGCATATCCATCATACCCACCCATACATTCATAACAATCACATATACATCCATAAGAAACATAAACATACATCATCATAGCTTATGAGTACAAATGGTATATTGTACCAAATCTCTCTCTCTCTCTCTCTCTCTCTATATATATATATATATATATATATATATATATAAGTGTAGATTTGAACAAGTAGGTTGAAGAGAGAGAGAGAGAGAGAGATGGTGTAGCTGCCCAGTCTTGTGGTATTCTCAGTGCTAAAAAAGGTGATGGTGTCTTGTCAGTTCAACCCAATTTCACTCTCTCCTTATCTGATAAGTTTATTTCTTCTGCGTTCTGCTTACTTTTACAAGTTAAAGGTGTCTCTTTAATGCCTGGATCTATCTATGCAACTATTGGAGGTCGATGCATTTATCGCATCATGAACACTGTGTCTCCACCTGTTTCCTTGCCCACGGGGGTATCTTTCCCAAGAGGATCTTCAAATCTTCTTGATTATGGTGGCTTTATTGATTCAACAGGTTTCGACATAGGTTTCCCTATCATCCAGGAATTACTTGATAGGCAAAAGCCCCAGTTCATTGACCTTCCCATCCATCAAAATAGATTCTCTGACAGACCTCTATGTCAATCTCGACGAGCAGGCACCATTGCTCTCCAAGAAGTCCCTAACCAAACCATTCTTGAACAACCCCTAATTGATGAAGCACAGGCCAGAGCTCAACCCTTAGCTCGTAGAAGATCTATGGCACATTCATATGCTAGTTCCAATAGAAAGCCTTATGTGGATTACAACCTTGAAGAATGTTCCACTTCTGGTAGCTCCCACAGTTTCAGGCAAATGCCTTCCAGATCCTCCTTTTCCTCTCAATCATAGAGATCTAATCCTGACCAGATAGATGAAATAGCTAGACAAGTTAGTGCAAGACTACATCTAGCTCCCAAGGATGAAGAAGCAGAGAAGAAGAGAAAAGGAAAAGGCCCTAAAATAGCCAAACTAGGTGAACATGCAAGTATGATGAGAGAACACTTGCCTAGATATGGATCTGAGAGAAGAACTAAGCATACTGTACAATTAGATGCAGCCACTGCTACTGAGTTAGTTAGTTATACTCCAGGAAGATGGCCTACACAAGATAGTTATCAGGTTGTCAATCCTGATGATAAAACATGGGGTAAATATGAAGCCAAAGTCCACACAAAAGTAGGTACAAAGCAAAAGAATTCAGAGGCCCAAAGAAATTGGTAGTCTGCATGGATGCAAACTGCTTCTGAAAATATTGATGACATAGTAGTTGATGTAAAGCAAGGGATAAATAGGACTATTACTGTTTATGATGGAATGTTGCAAATACAGAATAGTCAGTACAAATCAGAAACTGCTATTGGCAGAATAGATAAACAGTGTACTTCTACTCTGAACAACTTTGGTTCATTGAATTATCAAGTTAGTCAAACTCATACCATGGCCACAAGCATACAAGCCAGTAGTGAAAGAATAGAAAATGTGGCATCTCAAATATATAATCAAGTTTCTCAGTCTAACATTAGAAGAGATACTCAAACCCAAGAACAAAAGGTTTTACTTGAGCATGTGGCTAGAAACCTAGAAAAGGTCAGAAAATATGCCAAGAAGATAAGGGTATCTCAGAAAGGAAAAGATAGTTCTGAGGAAGATACTGAGGAAACAAAAACTCAGAAATCCCAGAAAATAGATCCTAAGCCCAGGCCTAAGATACAAAGAAGAAAAAGTATTTTATTCTCTGAAGAAATAGAAGAACAGCCAGCATCTTCTGTACCTAGAAGCCATACACCACAGATGCCCTCTAAGATAGTTCTTCCAAAACAAAAAGAACATATGTTATAGGTTTCTGAACCCTTAAGAGATTGGTTACAAGAAAATAATTTAGAAGATAATGAACCAGTCTATATGGAAGAACCAGCTGCAGCCATGAACTCTTCTGATGAAGAAATCTTTGAAACGATTTCTTATCATGAATCCTCTTCTGAACCAGAATATATGTCTACTGATGAAACTTCTTATGTAGAGATTATAGAGGATTGGGAACCTTTATGCATGGCTAATGAGGCAACTGTAGAAAATTAGTTTGATGTGGAAATGAAGGATGCTGTATCAGAAAATACTAGGCCAGAAAATCTCCGTGCATATGCTACTTCTGGCTACATCCTGAACATAGATAAAATCATAGATCCCTATGATACTATTTGTACATGGTGTGATACTTTAGAAAACTTCTATGAAACAAGGGGATCTGTGTGGTCTGAGGCCAACAAAGTTTTGTATGCTGTGAGACTCATGTCTGGTAAGCTCCGCAATTGGTGGAATTCACTTCCTGACAATGGCATAATTTCAATAGATTTAAATGGGGATGAATATGTAAAAGAAAAAGACATGGGTAGGAATGACATTTCTGCTGAAGGGTTTGCAACACTAAAGTTATATCTGATTGGTTTGTTTTGTGGCAATAGAAAGAATGAGATTCATGAAGCTGAGAAAATCCTTTACTCTTTGCAGCTAAAAGACCTTGGAAAATTGCATAAGTATAATTTGGTCTTTGAAAAATATATGATAGCTGCAGGTAAATTACATGATTCAATAACAAAGAAATTCTATTTGAATTCTCTTCCATGTGGATTAGGAGACTTTGCTGAAGATTATGTCGCCAATAAATATAAAACCAGTGTAGATACCTTTGGTTTCAGTGAACTAAGGCAATTGGTTACATACAAATTAGATAAAGGATGTCTGCTCAAAGCTCTCAGTGATAATAGAGATCAGTATAATTCTTCTTGCAATATGAAGGACTATTGCAGTTTGCCACCAATAAACCAGTTAAAGGAATTCAAGCATATCAAAAAATTCAGTAGAAAGTCTTGTGGGAAAAATTGTCATTGTAAGCAATGTAAATATAAATATGACAATGATTACAGAAAACATAGTCCTTATAAGAAAAAGTCTTATAAGAGAAAGTATAGGTTGGCTCCTGTAAATAAGAATTCTTTTAAGAATAGAAGGCCACCCACATATTTGTCCAAGAAACACAGGAAGGACCAAAAAAGAAATAGGTCTGTACAGTGTTTTATTTGCAAATGTCCTCATTATGCAACAAATTGTCCAAAGAAGTATAATCCAGAAAATAAGGTATATGCTATGTTTGATGAACAGCATAAATCAAAAAATTGGGAAATTGTTGCATCTCTTGAAGTTCTTGGCAGTCCTAATGTTGATCTTTTTGAGCTTGTAGAAATTTTGCCTGATCAGTATAATATGGCCAAAGACAAGCATAGAAAGGTTTATCCTTCTAGCTCTTCTGAATCTGAACCCTCAAGTTCTGATTCTTCTGATCATAAAGCTGTTTCTAAGACATTAAAAAAGGCAATCAAAGATCTTGACTTTAAGATCAGCATGGAAAAATCCAAAGATCCATATCACATGCCAGGATCTCTTGAGGACAAGAAAGTAGCTGCCAAGCAATAGGTTAAAAACATTAAATCTTGGGAAAAAGAAAAGGTAGCTCTCTCCCGCAAGCTCAAAAAACCTGCTAAACATTCTATTTCCAGCTCACCATCACCACCACCCAAAACCTCCTCACATGGGTACATCCATCCTCGCAGGGCTCCCTCTCACCAATCTTCATCCAAGCGCCACTCCTCCAAGTCTTGTGTTTCTCACCATTCACCCTCCATGTCACTTGGCCGCAGTCTTGATGCTCTTTGTGCTAAAGTTGACTGCTTAAATGAATCCGTAGATATTCTTGCTCCCCAGTGTGCTCTTCAGGCCAAAACTACTGATAAACTTTCTTCTCAAGTGGGGGAAATGTATGCATTATTGACCAAAGCTGATCACTCCTCCCCTTCTTCTTCCAACACTGAGCCTGATCTTCTTCATGAACCTGCACATGCTTTATATATGATTGAGAATTGTACTTATATCAGGACTAATCTATGTTTCCCTGGATATAAGCCTGTTCCTTTTGATGCATTTGTGGATTCTGGATCTTCCCGCAGTTTTGCAAAAACTAATGCTATTCCTCCTAAGTTCTGGAAAATGAAAAATGATTTACCTACAGGGTATGCTATAAATGGAGAAGAACTCAAAATGGGAAGATTTCCTCAGGATGTTCAGATTGAAATTCAAGGTAAACAGTTTGTGGTAGATTTGATTGAACTAGATAGTCTGAGAGAAGATATTCTACTAGGTTATACCTTTTTAACCAAGTATCAACCTTTCGTGTTGAGAATACATGAAATCTCTCTCAAGCATTCTGATGGAATGGTTAAAATCCCATCATTGAAGATAGTAAGCCACAAGTTGTCTGATAAGGTCAAAAGGTAGAGAAAAGAATTCCTGAAAGCACAAGGACCACAATTACCTTTGCTCTTAGAACTTGTGAAGGCTAAGTTTGAAAAAGATTGTTGTAGTTTAAATCCTTTGCAGTTCTGGTCCAAAGAACATGAAGAATGTGAGATTAGGCTTAAACCTGAATGCAAGTCAGTTATACCTTTTGAACCAGCCTATCCCTTGAGTCCTACTGAAGTAAGAGAAATGGATGAGCATCTGAATGAACCAATTGAAGGAAAGTTCATCAGAGATAGTAAAAGTCCTTTCAGCTGCCCTGCATTTTTGGTCAATAAGAGAGCGGAACAACAAAGAGGCAAGAAAAGATTTATTATAAATTATAAGCCTCTGAATGATATAATTTTACCATTTAATTATCCAATTCCATTCAGTACAAATTTAATAATGAGAGCTGCATCAAAGAAAGTCTTCTCCAAGTTCGACTGCAAATCTGGTTTTTGGCAGATCAAGGTAAAAGAGGAAGACAGGTATAAAATAGCTTTCTCTATGCCCCAAGTTTTATATGAATGAAAAGTCATGCCTTTTGGTTTGAAGACCGCACCTACATATTTTCAACGAAGAATGGATAGGGCTTTGAGAAATTTAAAAGAGTTTTGTTCTGTCTACATTGATGATATAATAGTCTATTCAGATAATGATTCACAGCATTTACAGCATCTAGAATCTCTGTATAATGCAATTAAAGAAAATGGAATTTTTTTATCTGCCAAGAAAATGGTTATTGGCAAACAGGAGATCAAATTTCTAGGTCTGGTTCTGTCACATGGCAAGGTAAAACTCCAGCCTCATATTCTGAAACATATTTATGAATTTCCTGATATTCTAGTTGGTGTGAAACAAATACAGAGGTTTCTTGGATGTTTGAATTATGTGAGTCCCTTTTATAATGGACTAGCAAAAGACAGAAAGAAACTCCAAGCACAGCTCAAAGAAGGTGCAGGCCCTTGGACTGATGACCTCACAGAAATAGTCCAACGCATAAAACAAAAATGCCAGTATCTTCCAACATTGCATTTACCAGAAGATGGTTTTCCTTTATTTTTATATACAGATGCTTCTGATGATGTTTAGGGTGCTATGCTTATCCAGGATATTCCTCTGAAAGGAGCTCAAGTGTGTGGTTATAGGTCTGGTACTTTCATAGACACAGAATGCGGATACACCATTTATGAAAAAGAAATATTGGCTGTTAAGAAAGGTATAGAAAAGTTTAAGATTTTTCTTAAACCAGTTCATTTTATTGTGAAAACTGACGGTCAGCCTATGAGGTCTCTGTTAAGCAAAAAGTCAAATAAGGATATTGCTCATGGTAGAATTGCTCGCTGGTATCTTGATTTTACCAGTTATGATTTTGAAATTGAATGGATTAAAGGAGATAATAATCCATTAGTAGATTCTCTCACTAGAGAAATGGCCAAGCTTGCAGAACCTATGCATATGGTAATAGAAATTGGTGATACTCTGCCACGAAGAGATGGAAGAGATGTGTTCCTCAGCCAAGATGATCAGGGAAATGATTTATGGATTCCCCAGCTACCACCTGAAATTATCCTTCCAATTCTACACACACACTTCCTGAATAAATGGCTTCAATTGTTAAGGGATGTGATTAGGCAAAACTATCACAGAGGAATCCTCATAGGCAGGCAACAAATAGAATTCCTGAAACAATTTGGTCTTCATAATGCTTCTGTCTATTTTGCACTTAGGAATGGAATTACAATGGATATATGTATTACTTCTTTACTTCCAATGAATTGGCCTGTAAAGATAAAGAGAAATTTCCTTAAGTGTGCTAAATTTGGTTTCTTTAACAGCATTACTTTGTTACAGACAGACTTTGAAGACTATGCTGATTTATTCCTTGGATATAATGACAAAGTTATCCAGGATGATATGAAGGAATTCTTTGATCATTTGTAGAGTAATTTCAGTTCGGCTATTGAAGAAGGAATGACAGGTCCATCTGGATATCTGAATAATAGATTTCATTATGCTCTTCCAAGGATAGAGTATTATCCTTTAACTCATCAATGGTACCCACAGGCCCAGGTTGAAGATATGGAGGTTGCTCTACTTCCTGCACTTGTAGTAGTTCGTACAGAGATTTATTTTGCATCTCTTGACTTTATTAGAAAAATTATCTATAACTTTAATCAACGAGATGATGATTTAGAAATTGCTTTCCAGCCTCTTCCTTAGCATCTGCTACCACCAACAAATCTAGATCATGATTATGGATCTGATAGTTCTGGCATATGGGATATCGATGGAGCCCATCCATCTGACAATTCCACTGATAATGATGAAGATGGTTACAACTTAGATGGTAGCTAGCACATGGGCTTGTCTGTGCCGTGACGTCGGCCACGTTAAGTTTCTGACAATAGGACGCAACCCTATCTAAAAAGCAAGATCCCCGTAGTCACTTTTAGGTGTAAAGTGAGTCGTATTCACATGCGGTGTGTCTCATGTGAGAATCTTTGTACGCTCCACTGCAGAGCACTAGGTTTACTTTATCCTCCACTATCTACAGTTGTGGACGCGTGTCTAGTTTGTATGGTCAGAACTCAAAGTTGTCTTAATCTTTTGGCATCTAACTTATATTATAAATAAGGTCCCAATGCTATTGTTTGGCATTCGGAGTCAGTCTTAAGAAGTCTTAGGAAAGGTTTGAGAGTCCCAGAAGATTATAAGTGTAATCTTTAGCATCAAGAATTAATGCAAAGTTTGCAAAGTTTCCGCTTTGAATTAAATTGTGTATAATATTGGTATCAAAGCCAGAGAAGAAAAAGTATTTTATTCTCTAAAGAAATAGAAGAACAGCCAGCATCTTCTGTACCTAGAAACCATACACCACAGATGCCCTCTAAGATAGTTCTTCCAAAACAAAAAGAACATATGTTACAGGTTTCTGAACCCTTAAGAGATTGGTTACAAGAAAATAATTTAGAAGATAATGAACCAGTCTATATGGAAGAACCAGCTGCAGCCATGAACTCTTCTGATGAAGAAATCTTTGAAACGATTTCTTATCATGAATCCTCTTCTGAACTAGAATATATGTCTGCTGATGAACCTTCTTATGTAGAGATTATAGAGGATTGGGAATCTTTATGCATGGCTAGTGAGGCAACTGTAGAAAATCAGTTTGATGTGGAAATGAAGGATGCTGTATCAGAAAATACTAGGCCAGAAAATCTCCATGCATATGCTACTTCTGGCTACATCCTGAACATAGATAAACTCATAGATCCCTATGATACTATTTGTACATGGTGTGATACTTTAGAACACTTCTATGACACAAGGGGATCTGTGTGGTCTGAGGCCAACAAAGTTTTGTGTGCTGTAAGACTCATGTCTGGTAAGCTTCGCAATTGGTGGAATTCACTACCTAACAATGGCATAATTTCAATAGATTCAGATGGGGATGAATATGTAAAATAAAAAGACATTGGTAGGAATGACATTTCTGCTGAAGGGTTTGCAACACTAAAGTTATATCTGATTGGTTTGTTTTGTGGCAATAGAAAGAATGAGATTCATGAAGCTGAGAAAATCCTTTACTCTTTGCAGCTAAAAGACCTTGGAAAATTGCATAAGTATAATTTGGTCTTTGAAAAATATATGATAGCTGCAGGTAAATTACATGATTCCACAACAAAGAAATTCTATTTGAATTCTCTTCTATGTGGATTAGGAGACTTTGCTAAAGATTATGTCACCAATAAATATAAAACCAGTGTAGATACCTTTGGTTTCAGTGAACTAAGGCAATTGGTTACATACAAATTAGATAAAGGATGTCTGCTCAAAGCTCTCAGTGATAATAGAGATCAGTATAATTCTTCTTGCAATATGAAGGAATATTGTAGTTTTCCACCAATAAACCAGTTAAAGGAATTCAAGCATATCAGAAAATTTAGTAGAAAGTCTTGTGGGAAAAATTGTCATTGTAAGCAGTGTAAATATAAATATGACAATGATGATTACAGAAAACATAGTCCTTATAAGAAAAAGTCTTATAAGAGAAAGTATAGGTTGGCTCCTGTAAATAAGAATTCTTTTAAGAATAGAAGGCCACCCACATATTTGTTCAAGAAACACAGGAAGGACCAAAAAAGAAATAGGCCTGTACAGCGTTTTATTTGCAAAGGTCCTCATTATGCAACAAATTGTCCTAAGAAGTATAATCCAGAAAATAAGGTATATGCTATGTTTGATGAACAGCATAAATCAGAAAATTGGGAAATTGTTGCATCTCTTGAAGTTCTTGGCAGTCCTAATGTTGATCTTTTTGAGCTTGTAGAAATTTTGCCTGATCAGTAAAATATGGCCAAAGACAAGCATAGAAAGGTTTATCCTTCTAGCTCTTCTGAATCTGAACCCTCGAGTTTTGATTCTTCTGATCATAAAGTTGTTTCTAAGACATTAAAAAAGGCAATCAAAGATCTTGACTTTAAGATCAGCATGCAAAAATCCAAAGATCCATATCACATGCCAGGATCTCTTGAGGACAAGAAAGTAGCTGCCAAGCAATAGGTTAAAAACATTAAAGCTTGGGAAAAAGAAAAGGTAGCTCTCTCCCGCAAGCTCAAAAAACCTGCTAAACATTCTGTATGCATTACTGACCAAAGTTGATCACTCCTCCCCTTCTTCTTCTGACACTGAGCTTGTTCTTCTTCATGATCCTGCACATGCTTTATATATGATTGAGAATTGTACTTATATCAGGTCTAATCTATGTTTCCCTGGATATAAGCCTGTTCTTTTTGATGCATTTGTGGATTCTGGATCTCCTTGCAGTTTTGCAGAAACTAATGCTAATCCTCCTGAGTTTTGGAAAATGAAAAATGATTTACCTATAGGGTATGCTATAAATGGAGAAGAACTCAAAGTGGGAAGATTTGCTCAAGATGTTCAGATTGAAATTCAAGGTAAACAGTTTGTGGTAGATTTGATTGAACTAGATAGTCTGAGAGAAGATATTCTACTAGGTTATACCTTTTTAACCAAGTATCAACCTTTTGTGTTGAGAATACATGAAATCTCTCTCAAGCATTCTGATGGAATGGTTAAAATCCCATCATTGAAGATAGTAAGCCACAAGTTGTTTGATAAGGTCAAAAGGCAGAGAAAAGAATCCCTGAAAGCACAAGGACCACAATTACCTTTGCTCTTAGAACCTGTGAAGGCTAAGTTTAAAAAAGATTGTTGTAGTTTAAATCCTTTGTAGTTCTGGTCCAAAGAACATGAAGAATGTGAGATTAGGCTTAAACCTGAATGCAAGTCAATTATACCTTTTGAACTAGCCTATCTCATGAGTCCTACTGAAGTAAAAGAAATGGATGAGCATCTGAATGAACTAATTGAAGGAAAAGTTCATCAGAGATAGTAAAAGTCCTTTTAGCTGCCCTGCATTTTTGGTCAATAAGAGAGCAGAACAACAAAGAGGCAAGAAAAGATTTTGTATAAATTATAAGCCTCTGAATGATATAATTTTACCAATTAATTATCCAATTCCATTCAGCACATATCTAATAATAAGAGCTGCCTCAAAGAAAGTCTTCTCCAAGTTCGACTGCAAGTTTGGTTTTTGGCAGATTAAGGTAAAAGAAGAAGACAAGTATAAAATAGCTTTCTCTGTGCCTCAAGGTTTATATGAATGGAATTTCATGCCTTTTGGTTTGAAGACCACACCTGCATATTTTCAACAAACAATGGATAGGGCTTTGAGAAATTTAAAAGAGTTTTGTTCTGTCTACATTGATGATATAATAGTCTATTCATATAATGATTCACAGCATTTATAGCATCTAGAATCTCTGTATAATGCAATTAAAGAAAATGGAATTTGTTTATCTACCAAGAAAATGGTTATTGGCAAATAGGAGATCGACTTTCTAGGTCTGGTTCTGTCACATGGCAAGGTAAAACTCCAGCCTCATATTCTGAAACATATTTCTAAATTTCTCGATATTCTAGTTGGTGTGAAACAAATACAGAGGTTTCTTGGATGTTTGAATTATGTGAGTCCCTTTTATAATGGACTAGCAAAAGATAGAAAGAAACTCCAAGCATAGCTCAAAGAAGGTGCAGGCCCTTGGACTGATGACCTCACAGAAATAGTCCAACGCATAAAACAAAAATGCCAGTATCTTCCAACATTGCATTTACTAGAAGACAGTTTTCCTTTGTTTTTATATATAGATGATTCTGATGATGTTTGGGGTGCTGTGCTTATCCAGGATATTCCTCTGAAAGGAGCTCAAGTGTGTGGTTATAGGTCTGGTACTTTCACAGACACAAAATGCAGATACACCATTTATGAAAAAGAAATATTGGCTGTTAAGAAAGGTATAGAAAAGTTTAAGATTTTTCTTAAACCAGTTCATTTTATTGTGAAAACTGACAGTCAGCCTATGAGGTCTCTGTTAAGCAAAAAGTCGAATAAGGATATTGCTCATGGTAGAATTGCTCGCTGGTATCTTGATTTTACCAGTTATGATTTTGAAATTGAATGGATTAAAGGAGATAATAATCCATTAGCAGATTCTCTCACTAGAGAAATGGCCAAGCTTGCAGAACCTATGCATATGATAATAGAAATTGGTGATACTCTGCCATGAAGAGATGGAAGAGATGTGTTCCTTAGCCAAGATGATCAGGGAAATGATTTATGGATTCCCCAGCTACCACCTGAAATTATCCTTCCAATTCTGCACACACACTTCCTGAATAAATGGCTTCAAGAGTTAAGGGATGTGATTAGGCGAAACTATCACAGAGGAATCCTCACAGGTAGGCAACAAACAGAATTCCTGAAACAATTTGGTCTTCATAATGCTTCTGTCGATTTTGCACTTAGGAATGGAATTACAATGGATATATGTATTACTTCTTTACTTCCAATGAATTGGCCTGTAAAGATAAAGAGAAATTTCCTTAAGTGTGCTAAATTTGGTTTCTTTAATAGCATTACTTTGTTACAGACAGAGTTTGAAGACTATGCTAATTTATTCCTTGGATATAATGACAAAGTTATCCAAGATGATATGAAGGAATTCTTTGATCATTTGCAGAGTAATTTTAGTTGGGCTATTGAAGAAGGAATGACAAGTCCATCGGGATATCTGAATAATAGATTTCATTATGCTCTTCCAAGGATAGAGTATTATCCTTTAACTCATCAATGGTACCCACAGGCCCAGGTTGAAGATATGGAGGTTACTCTACTTCCTGCACTTGTAGCAGTTCCTACAGAGATTGATTTTGCATCTCCTAACTTTATTAGAAAAATTATCTATAACTTTAATCAGCGAGATGATGATTTAGAAATTGCTTTCCGGCCTCTTCCTCAGCATTTGCTACCACCAACAAATCTAGATCATGATTATGGATCTGATAGTTCTGGCATATGGGATATCGATGGAGCCCATCCATCTGACAATTCCACTAATAATGATGAAGATGGTTACAACTCAAATGGTAGCTAGCACATGGGCTTGTCTATGCCGTGACGTCGGCCACGTTAAGTTTCCGACAATAGGACACAACCCTATCTAAAAAGCAATATCCCCGTAGTCACTTTCAGGTGTAAAGTGAGCCGTATTCACATGCGGTGTGTCTCATGTGAGAATCTTTGTACGCTTCACTGCAGAGCACTAGTTTTACTTTATCCTCCACTATCTACAGTTGTGCACATGTGTCTAGTTTGTATGGTCAGAACTCAAACTTGTCTTAGTCTTTTGGCATCCGACTTGTATTATAAATAAGGTCCCAATGCTCTTGTTTGGCATTCGGAGTCAGTCTTAAGAAGTCTTAGGAAAGGTTTGAGAGTCCTAGAAGATTATAAGTGTAATCTTTAGCATCAAGAATTAATGCAAAGTTTGCAAAGTTTCCGCTTTGAATTAAATTGTGTATAAAATTGGTATCAGAGCAGTGTTCATGTGTTTGTTTGATCTTTCTCATTGCTGAGTGTCTGAGATATTTTTGAAAGTACTGCAAGTAGCATGCTGAAGTACCTATGGAGGCATGCAATAAGACCCGTGTTGAAGGCCGAAGGACAGTGCCGTGTGAAGGGCAGTGAGTCGCGAAAAGTAGCAGGGAATTATCGCGAAAGAGTAATCAGTAAGTCTTATTTCTCACAAATGGCTTTGCGTAGATCTATGGATGCAAGTTCTGCTTTGTCTGATGTATTACACAATTATTTCCAGGATGGAAATACACATGTAGTTGATGATAAAGGCAATTTTAAGTTTCCAGATGTTAAAATTAATACATTTTATCCTGACAAGGGTATTAAGGCAAAAATTTGTGACTCTGTGCATCAAAGTGAAATTAATATTTTAGTTTCTGGTACTAGTATTTGTACCATATATTTACCTTTCCTTCTTCCTGAAGATGTCTCCAGATGGCAAGATAAAGGGTTTTTTCATGTTCACTTTCCTCATGTAGACCTTATTGTCCATCCACATTTTAATTACAACATAGGTGCTAAGTTTTTTGCCACACTTATTGATACTAGATGTCAAATTTGGGATCAAGCTGTAGTTGCCCAGTTTTGTGGTATTCTCAGTGCTAAAAAAGGTGATAGTGTCTTGTCAATTCAACCCAATTTCACTCTCTCCTTATCTGATAAGTTTATTTCTTTTGCGTTCTGCTTACTTTTACAAGTTAAAGGTGTCTCTTTACTGCACGGATCTGTCTATGCAACTATTGGAGGTTGATGCATTTATCGCATCATGAACACTGTGTCTCCACCTGTTTCCTTTCCCACGGGGGTATCTTTCCCAAGAGGATCTTCAAATCTTCTTGATTATGGTCGCTTTATTGATTCAACAGGTTTCGACATAGGTTTCCCTATCATCCAAGAATTACTTGATAGGCAAAAGCCCCAGTTCATTGACCTTCCCATCTATCAAAATAGATTCTCTGACAGACCTCTATGTCAATCTCGACGTGTAGGCACCATTGTTCTCCAAGTAGTCCCTAACCAAACCATTCTTGAACAACCCCTAATTGATGAAGCACAGGCCAGAGCTCAACCCTTAGCTCATAGCAGATCTATGGCACATTCATATGCTAGTTCCAATAGAAAGCCTTATGTGGATTACAACCTTGAAGAATGTTCCACTTCTGGTAGCTCCCATAGTTTCAAGCAAATGCCTTCCAGATCCTCCTTTTCCTCTCGATCACAGAAATCTAATCCTGACCAGATAGATGAAATAGCTAGACAAGTTAGTGCAAGACTACATCTAGCTCCCAAGGATGAAGAAGCAGAGAAGAAGAGAAACGGAAAAGGCCCTAAAATAGCCAAACTAGGTGAACATGCAAGTATGATGAGAGAACACTTGCCTAGATATGGATCCAACAGAAGAACTAAGCATACTGTACAATTAGATGCAGCCACTGCTACTGAGTTAGTTAGTTATACTCCAGGAAGATGGCCTACACAAGACAGTTATCAGGTTGTCAATCCTGATGATAAAACATGGGGTAAATATGAAGCCAAAGTTCACACAAAAGTAGGTACAAAGCAAAAGAATTCAGAGGCCCAAAGAAATTGGCAGTCTGCATGGATGCAAACCGCTTCTGAAAATATTGATGACATAGCAGTTGATGTAAAGCAAGGGATAAATAGGACTATTGTTGTTTATGATGGAATGTTGCAAATACAAAATAGTCAGTACAAATCAAAAACTGCTATTGGCAGAATAGATAAACAGTGTACTTCTACTCTGAACAACTTTTGTTCATTGAATTATCAAGTTAGTCAGACTCATACCATGGCCATAAGCATACAAGCCAGTAGTGAAAGAATAGAAAATGTGGCGTCTCAAATATATAATCAAGTTTCTCAGTCTGACATTAGAAGAGATACTCAAGCCCAAGAACAAAAGGTTTTACTTGAGCATGTGGCTAGAAACCTAGAAAAGGTCAGAAAATATGCCAAGAAGATAAGGGTCTCTCAGAAAGGAAAAGATAGTTCTGAGGAAGATACTGAGGAAACAAGAACTCAGAAATCCCAAAAAATAGATCCTAAGCCCAGGCCTAAGATACAGAGAAGAAAAAGTATTTTATTCTCTGAAGAAATAGAAGAACAGCTAGCATCTTCTGTACCTAGAAGCCATACACCACAGATGCCCTCTAAGATAGTTCTTCCAAAACAAAAAGAACATATGTTATAGGTTTCTGAACCCTTAAGAGATTGGTTACAAGAAAATAATTTAGAAGATAATGAACCAGTCTACATGGAAGAACCAACTGTAGCCATGAACTATTCTGATGAAGAAATCTTTGAAATGATTTCTTATCATGAATCATCTTCTGAACCAGAATATATGTCTGCTGATGAACCTTCTTATGTAGAGATTATAGAGGATTGGGAACCTTTATGCATGGCTAGTGAGGCAACTGTAGAAAATTAGTTTGATGTGGAAATGAAGGATGATGTATCAGAAAATACTAGGCCAGAAAATCTTAGTGCATATGCTACTTCTAGCTACATCCTGAACATAGATAAACTCATAGATCCCTATGATACTATTTGTACATGGTGTGATACTTTAGAAAATTTCTATGACACAAGGGGATCTGTGTGGTTTGAGGCCAACAAAGTTTTGTATGCTGTAAGACTCATGTCTGGTAAGCTCCGCAATTGGTGGAATTCACTCCCTGACAATGGCATAATTTTAATAGATTCAGATGGGGATGAATATGTAAAAGAAAAAGACATGGGTAGGAATGACATTTCTGTTGAAGGGTTTGCAACACTAAAGTTATATCTAATTGGTTTGTTTTGTGGCAATAGAAAGAATGAGATTCATGAAGCTGAGAAAATCCTTTACTCTTTGCAGCTAAAAGACCTTGGAAAATTGCATAAGTATAATTTGGTCTTTGAAAAATATATGATAGCTGCAGGTAAATTACATGATTCCACAACAAAGAAATTCTATTTGAATTCTCTTCCATGTGGATTAGGAGACTTTGCTGAAGATTATGTCACCAATAAATATAAAACCAGTGTAGATACCTTTGGTTTCAGTGAACTAAGGCAATTAGTTACATACAAATTAGATAAAGGATGTCTGCTCAAAGCTCTCAGTGATAATAGAGATTAGTATAATTCTTCTTGCAATATGAAGGATTATTGCAGTTTGCCACCAATAAAACCGTTAAAGGAATTCAAGCATATCAGAAAATTTAGTAGAAAGTCTTGTGGGAAAAATTGTCATTGTAAGCAGTGTAAATAAGAATTCTTTTAAGAATAGAAGGCCACCCACATATTTGTTCAAGAAACACAGGAAGGACCAAAAAAGAAATAGGCCTGTACAGTGTTTTATTTGCAAAGGTCCTCATTATGCAACAAATTGTCCTAAGAAGTATAATCCAGAAAATAAGGTATATGCTATGTTTGATGAACAACATAAATCAGAAAATTGGGAAATTGTTGCATCTCTTGAAGTTCTTGGCAGTCCTAATGTTGATCTTTTTGAGCTTGTAGAAATTTTGCCTGATCAGTATAATATGGCCAAAGACAAGCATAGAAAGGTTTATCCTTCTAGCTCTTCTGAATCTGAACCCTCAAGTTTTGATTCTTCTGATCATAAAGTTGTTTCTAAGACATTAAAAAAGGCAATCAAAGATCTTGACTTTAAGATCAGCATGCAAAAATCCAAAGATCCATATCACATGCCAAGATCTCTTGAGGACAAGAAAGTAGCTACCAAGCAGCAGGTTAAAAACATTAAAGCTTGGGAAAAAGAAAAGGTAGCTCTCTCCCACAAGCTCAAAAAACCTGCTAAACATTCTGTTTCCAGCTCACCATCACCACCACCCAAAACCTCCTCACATGGGTACATCCATCCTCACTGGGCTCCCTCTCACCAATCTTCGTCCAGACGCCACTCCTCCAAGTCTTGTGTTTCTCACCATTCACCCTCCATGTCACTTGGCCGCAGTCTTGATGCTCTTTGTGCTAAAGTTAACCGCTTAAATGAATCCGTAGATATTCTTGCTCGCCAGTGTGCTCTCCAAGCCAAAACTACTGATAAATTTTCTTCTCAGGTGGGGGAAATGTATGCATTATTGACCAAAGCTAATACCATCTGATTTGTAAGCAAAAGAATTCAAAGGCCCAAATAAATTGGTAGTCTGCATGGATGCAAACCGCTTCTGAGAATTTTGATGACATAGCAGTTGATTCAAAGCAACGGATAAAGAGGACTATTGCTGTTTATGATGGAATGTTGCAAATACAATTTATGGATGTGAAGAATTATACTGATCTCTATTATCACTGAGAGCTTTGAGCAGACATCCTTTATGTGTTGAGAATACATGAAATCTCTCTCAAGCATTCTGATGGAATGGTTAAAATCCCATCATTGAAGATAGTAAGCCACAAGTTGTCTGATAAGGTCAAAATACCATCCGAATTGTAAGCAAAAGAATTCAGAGGCCCAAATAAATTGGCAGTCTGCATGGATGCAAACCGCTTCTGAAAATATTGATGACATAGCAGTTGATGTAAAGAAAGGGATAAATAGGACTATTGATGTTTATGATGGAATGTTGCAAATACAATTTATGGCAAGGTAAAGGTACTTTCAGAAATATCTCACACACGATGCAATGAGAAAGATCAAACAAACACATGAACATGGTTTTGAGCTTTGAACAGACATCCTAGTAAGTAGATGTTCATTGAGAATGCTTGTTTGGCATTCGAAGTCAGTCTTAAGAAGTCTTAGGAAAGGTTTGAGAGTCCCAGAAGATTATAAGTGTAATCTTTAGCATAAAGAATTAATGCAAAGTTTGCAAAGTTTCTGCTTTGAATTAAATTGTGTATAAAATTGGTATCAGAGCCATGTTCATGTGTTTGTTTGATCTTTCTCATTGCTGAGTGTGTGAGATATTTCTGAAAGTACTGCAGGTAGCATGCTGAAGTACCTATGGAGGCGTGCAGTAAGACCCGTGTTGAAGGCTGAAGGACAGTGCCGTGTGAAGGGCAGTGAGTCATGAAAAGTAGCAGGGAATTATCGTGAAAGAGTAATCAGTAAGTCTTATTTCTCACAAATGGCTTTGCGTAGATCTATGGATGCAAGTTCTACTTTGTCTGATGTATTACACAATTATTTCCAGGATGGAAATACACATGTAGTTGATGATAAAGGCAATTTTAAGTTTCCAGATGTTAAAATTAATACATTTTATCCTGACAAGGGTATTAAGGCTAAAATTTCTGACTCTATGCGTCAAAGTGAAATTAATATTTTAGTTTCTGGTACAGGTATTTGTCCCATATATTTACCTTTCCTTCTTCCTAAAGATGTCTCCAGATGGCAAGATAAAGGGTTTTTTCATGTTCACTTTCCTCATGTAGACCTTATTGTCCATCCACATTTTCATTACAACATAGGTGCTGAGTTTTTTGCCACACTTATTGATACTAGATGTCAAATTTGGGATCAAGCTGTAGTTGCCTAGTTTTGTGGTATTCTCAGTGCTGAAAAAGGTGATGGTGTCTCGTCAGTTCAACCCAATTTCACTCTCTCCTTATCTGATAAGTTTATTTCTTCTGCGTTCTGCTTACTTTTACAAGTTAAAGGTGTCTCTTTAATGCTCGGATCTGTCTATGCAACTATTGGAGGTTGATGCATTTATCGCATCATGAACACTGTGTCTCCACCTATTTCCTTGCCCATGGGGGTATCTTTCCTAAGACGATCTTCAAATCTTCTTGATTATGGTCGCTTTATTGATTCAACAGATTTCGACATAGGTTTCCCTATCATCCAGGAATTACTTGATAGTCAAAAGCCCCAGTTCATTGACCTTCCCATCCATCGAAATAGATTCTCTGACAGACCTCTATGTCAATCATGACGTGTAGGCACCATTGCTCTCCAAGTAGTCCCTAACCAAACCATTCTTAAACAACCCCTAATTGATGAAGCACAGGCCAGAGCTCAACCCTTAGCTCGTAGCAGATCTATGGCACATTCATATGCTAGTTCCAATAGAAAGCCTTATGTGGATTACAACCTTGAAGAATGTTCCACTTCTGGTAGCTCCCACAGTTTCAGGCAAATGCCTTCTAGATCCTCCTTTTCCTCTCGATCACAGAGATCTAATCCTGACCAGATAGATGAAATAGCTAGACAAGTTAGTGCAAGACTACATCTAGCTCCCAAGGATGAAGAAGCAGAGAAGAAGAGAAAAGGAAAAGGCCCTAAAATAGCCAAACTAGGTGAACATGCAAGTATGATGAGAGAACACTTGCCTAGATATGGATCTGAGAGAAGAACTAAGCATACTGTACAATTAGATGCAGCCACTGCTACTGAGTTAGTTAGTTATACTCCAGGAAGATGGCCTACATAAGACAGTTATCAAGTTGTCAATCCTGATGATAAAACATGGGGTAAATATGAAGCCAAAGTCCACACAAAAGTAGGTACAAAGCAAAAGAATTCAGAGGCCCAAAGAAATTAGCAGTCTGCATGGATGCAAACCACTTCTGAAAATATTGATGACATAGCAGTTGATGTAAAGCAAGGGATAAATAGGACTATTGTTGTTTATGATGGAATGTTGCAAATATAGAATAGTCAGTACAAATCAGAAACTGCTATTGGCAGAATAGATAAACAGTGTACTTCTACTCTGAACAACTTTGGTTCATTGAATTATCAAGTTAGTCAGACTCATACCATGGCCACAAGCATACAAGCCAGTAGTGAAAGATTAAAAAATGTGGCATCTCAAATATATAATCAAGTTTCTCAGTCTGACATTAGAAGAGATACTCAAGCCCAAGAACAAAAGGTTTTACTTGAGCATGTGGCTAGAAACCTAGAAAAGGTCAGAAAATATGCCAAGAAGATAAGGGTATCTCAGAAAGGAAAAGATAGTTCTGAGGAAGATACTAAGGAAACAAAAACTCAAAAATCCCAGAAAATAGATCCTAAGCCTAGGCCTAAGATACAGAGAAGAAAAAGTATTTTATTCTCTGAAGAAATAGAAGAACAGCCAGCATCTTCTGTACCTAGAAGCCATACACCATAGATGCCCTCTAAGATAGTTCTTCCAAAACAAAAAGAACATATGTTACAGGTTTCTGAACCCTTAAGAGATTGGTTACAAGAAAATAATTTAGAAGATAATGAACCAGTCTATATGGAAGAACCAGCTGCAGCCATGAACTCTTCTGATGAAGAAATCTTTGAAACGATTTCTTATCATGAATCCTCTTCTGAACCAGAATATATGTCTGCTGATGAACCTTCTTATGTAGAGATTATAGAGATTGGGAACCTTTATGCATGGCTAGTGAGGCAACTGTAGAAAATTAGTTTGATGTGGAAATGAAGGATGCTGTATCAGAAAATACTAGGCCAGAAAATCTTCGTGCATATGCTACTTCTGGCTACATCCTAAACATAGATAAACTCATATATCCCTATGATACTATTTGTACATGGTGTGATACTTTAGAAAACTTCTATGACACAAGGGGATCTGTGTGGTATGAGGCCAACAAAGTTTTCTATGCTATAAGACTCATGTCTGGTAAGCTTCGTAATTGGTGGAATTCACTCCCTGACAATGGCATAATTTCAATAGATTCAGATGGGGATGACTATGTAAAAGAAAAAGACATGGGTAGGAATGACATTTCTGCTAAAGGGTTTGCAACACTAAAGTTATATCTAATTGGTTTGTTTTGTGGCAATAGAAAGAATGAGATTCATGAAGCTGAGAAAATCCTTTACTCTTTGCAGCTAAAAGACCTTGGAAAATTGCATACGTATAATTTGGTCTTTGAAAAATATATGATAGCTGCAAGTAAATTACATGATTCCACAACAAAGAAATTCTATTTGAATTCTCTTCCATGTGGATTAGGAGACTTTGCTGAAGATTATGTCGCCAATAAATATAAAACTAGTGTAGATACCTTTGGTTTCAGTGAACTAAGGCAATTGGTTACATACAAATTAGATAAAGGATGTCTGCTCAAAGCTCTCAGTGATAATAGAGATCAGTATAATTCTTCTTGCAATATGAAGGATTATTGCAGTTTGCCACCAATAAACCAGTTAAAGGAATTCAAGCATATCAGAAAATTTAGTAGAAAGTCTTGTGGGAAAAATTGTCATTGTAAGCAGTGTGAATATAAATATGACAATGATGATTACAAAAAACATAGTCCTTCTAAGAAAAAGTCTTATAAGAGAAAGTATAGGTTGGCTCCTGTAAATAAGAATTCTTTTAAGAATAGAAGGCCGCCCAAATATTTGTTCAAGAAACACAGGAAGGACCAAAAAAGAAATAGGCATGTACAGTGTTTTATTTGCAAAGGTCCTCATTATGCAACAAATTGTCCTAAGAAGTATAATCTAGAAAATAAGGTATATGCTATGTTTGATGAACAGAATAAATCAGAAAATAGGGAAATTGTTGCATCTCTTGAAGTTCTTAGCAGTCCTAATGTTGATCTTTTTGAGCTTGTAGAAATTTTGCCTGATCAGTATAATATGGCCAAAGACAAGCATAGAAAGGTTTATCCTTCTAGCTCTTCTGAATCTGAACCCTCAAGTTCTGATTCTTCTGATCATAAAGCTATTTCTAAGACATTAAAAAAGGCAATCAAAGATATTGACTTTAAGATCAGCATGGAAAAATCCAAAGATCCATATCACATGCCAGGATCTCTTGAGGACAAGAAAGTAGCTGCCAAGCAACAGGTTAAAAACATTAAAGCTTGGGCAAAAGAAAAGGTATCTCTCTCCTCCAAGCTCAAAAAACGTGCTAAACATTCTGTTTCCAACTCACCATCACCACCACCCAAAACCTCCTCACATGGGTACATCCATCCTCGCTAGGCTCCCTCTCACAAATCTTCATCCAAGCGCCACTCCTCCAAGTCTCGTGTTTCTCACCATTCACCCTCCATGTCACTTGGCCACAGTCTTGATGCTCTTTGTGCTAAAGTTGACTGCTTAAATGAATCCGTAGATATTCTTGCTCGCCAGTGTGCTCTCCAGGCCAAAACTACTGATAAACTTTCTTCTCAGGTGGGGGAAATGTATGCATTATTGACCAAAGCTTATCACTCCTCCCCTTCTTCTTCTGAAACTGAGCCTGATCTTCTTCATGAACCTGTACATGCTTTATATATGATTGAGAATTGTACTTATATCAGGACTAATCTATGTTTCCTTAGATATAAGCCTATTCCTTTTGATGCATTTGTGGATTTTGGATCTTCCCGCAGTTTTACAAAAACTAATGCTATTCCTCCTGAGTTCTGGAAAATGAAAAATGATTTACCTACAGGGTATGCTATAAATGGAGAAGAACTCAAAATGGGAAGATTTGCTCAAAATGTTCAGATTGAAATTCAAGGTAAACAGTTTGTGGTAGATTTGATTGAACTAGATAGTCTGAGAGAAGATATTCTACTAGGTTATACCTTTTTAACCAAGTATCAACCTTTCGTGTTGAGAATACATGAAATCTCTCTCAAGCATTCTGATGGAATGGTTAAAATCCCATCATTGAAGATAGTAAGCCACAAGTTGTCTGATAAGGTCAAAAGGCAGAGAAAAGAATCCCTGAAAGCACAAGGACCACAATTACCTTTGCTCTTAGAACCTGTGAAGGCTAAGTTTGAAAAAGATTGCAGTAGTTTAAATCCTTTGCAGTTCTGGTCCAAAGAACATGAAGAATGTGAGATTAGGCTTAAACCTGAATGCAAGTCAGTTGTACCTTTTGAACCAGCCTATCTCATGAGTCCTACTGAAGTAAGAGAAATGGATCAGCATCTGAATGAACCAATTGAAGGAAAGTTCATCAGAGATAGTAAAAGTCCTTTCAGCTGCCCTGCATTTTTGGTCAATAAGAGAGCAGAACAACAAAGAGGCAAGAAAAGATTCTGTATAAATTATAAGCCTCTAAATGATATAATTTTACCATTTAATTATCCAATTCCATTCAACACAGATTTAATAATGAGAGTTGCATCAAAGAAAGTCTTCTCCAAGTTCGACTGCAAATCTGGTTTTTGGCAGATTAAGGTAAAAGAAGAAGATAGGTATAAAATAGCTTTCTCTGTGCCTCAAGGTCTCTATGAATGGAATGTCATGCCTTTTCGCTTGAAAACTACACCTGCATATTTTCAACGCTGAATGGATAGAGCTTTACGAAGTTTGAAAGATTTTTGTTCTGTTTATATAGATGATATAATAGTCTATTCAGATAATGATTCACAGCATTTACATCATCTAGAATCTCTATATAATGCAATTAAAGAAAATGAAATTTGTTTATCCGCCAAGAAAATGGTTATTGGCAAATAGGAGATTGACTTTCTAGGTCTGGTTCTGTCACATAGCAAGGTAAAACTCCAGCCTCATATTCTGAAACATATTTCTAAATTTCCTGATATTCTAGTTGGTGTGAAACAAATACAGAGGTTTCTTGGATGTTTGAATTATGTGAGTCCCTTTTATAATGGACTAGCAAAAGACAGAAAGAAACTCCAAGCACAGCTCAAAGAAGGTGTAGGCCCTTGGACTGATGACCTCACAGAAATAGTCCAACGCATAAAACAAAAATGCCAGTATCTTCCAACATTGCATCTAACAGAAGACGGTTTTCCTTTGTTTTTATATAAAGATGCTTCTGATGATGTGTGGGGTGCTGTGCTTATCCAGGATATTCCTCTGAAAGGAGCTCAAGTGTGTGGTTATAGGTATGGTACTTTCACAAACACAGAATGCAGATACACCATTTATGAAAAAGAAATATTGGCTGTTAAGAAAGGTATGGAAAAGTTTAAGATTTTTCTTAAACCAGTTCATTTTATTGTGAAAACTGACAGTCAGCCTATGAGGTCTCTGTTAAGCAAAAAGTCAAATAAGGATATTGCTCATGGTAGAATTGCTCGCTGGTATCTTGATTTTACCAGTTATGATTTTGAAATTGAATGGATTAGAGGACATAATAATCCATTAGCAGATTCTCTCACTAGAGAAATGGCCAAGCTTGCAGAACCTATCCATATGGTAATAGAAATTCGTGATACTCTGCCACGAAGAGATGGAAGAGATGTGTTCCTCAACCAAATGATCAGGGAAATGATTTATGGATTCCCCAGCTACCACCTGAAATTATCCTTCCAATTCTGCACACACACTTCCTGAATAAATGGCTTCAAGAGTTAAGGGATGTGATTAGGCAAAACTATCACAGAGGAATCCTCATAGGCAGGCAACAAACAGAATTCCTGAAACAATTTGGTCTTCATAATGCTTCTGTCTATTTTGCACTTAGGAATGGAATTACAATGGATATATGTATTACTTCTTTACTTCCAATGAATTGGCCTGTAAAGATAAAGAGAAAATTCCTTAAGTGTGCTAAATTTGGTTTCTTTAACAGCATTACTTTGTTACAGACAAAGTTTGAAGACTATGCTGATTTATTCCTTGGATATAATGACAAAGTTATCCAGGATGATATGAAGGAATTCTTTGATCATTTGCAGAGTAATTTCAGTTGGGCTATTGAAGAAGGAATGACAGGTCCATCTAGATATCTAAATAATAGATTTCATTATGCTCTTCCAAGGATAGAGTATTATCCTTTAACTCATCAATGGTACCCACAGGCCCAGGTTGAAGATATGGAGGTTGCTCTACTTCCTGCGCTTGTAGCAGTTCGTACAGAGATTGATTTTGCATCTCCTGACTTTATTAGAAAAATTATCTATAACTTTAATCAACGAGATGATGATTTAGAAATTGCTTTCCGGCCTCTTCCTCAGCATCTGCTACCACCAACAAATCTAGATCATGATTATGGATCTGATACTTCTAGCATATGGGATATCGATGGAGCCCATCCATCTGACAATTCCACTGATAATGACGAAGATGGTTACAACTCATATGGTAGCTAGCACATGGGCTTGTCTGTGCCGTGACATCGGCCACGTTAAGTTTTCGACAATAGTACGCAACCCTATCTAAAAAGCAAGATCCCCATAGTCACTTTCAGGTGTAAAGTGAGCTGTATTCACATGCGGTGTGACTCATGTGAGAATCTTTGTACGCTCCACTGCAGCGCACTAGGTTTACTTTATCCTCCACTATCTATAGTTCTGGACGCGGGTCTAGTTTGTATGGTCAGAACTCAAAGTTGTCTTATTCTTTTGGCATCCGACTTGTATTATAAATAAGGTCCCAATGCTCTTGTTTGGCATTCGGAGTCAGTCTTAAGAAGTCTTAGGAAAGGTTTGAGAGTCCCAGAAGATTATAAGTGTAATCTTTAGCATCAAGAATTAATGCAAAGTTTCCGCTTTGAATTAAATTGTGTACAAAATTGGATTGTCAGATGGATGGGCTCCATTGATATCCCATATGCCAGAACTATCAGATCCATAATCATGATCTAGATTTGTTGGTGGTAGCAGATGCTGAGGAAGAGGCCGGAAAGCAATTTCTAAATCATCATCTCGCTGATTAAAGTTATAGATAATTTTTCTAATAAAGTCAGGAGATGCAAAATCAATCTCTGTACGAATTGCTACAAGCGCAGGAAGTAGAGCAACCTCCATATCTTCAACCTGGGCTTGTGGGTACCATTGATGTGTTAAAGGATAATACTCTATCCTTGGAAGAGCATAATGAAATCTATTATTCAGATATCCAGATGGAC
Organism: Cunninghamia lanceolata; assembly: GCA_027924645.1. Classification (NCBI taxonomy): domain Eukaryota; kingdom Viridiplantae; phylum Streptophyta; class Pinopsida; order Cupressales; family Cupressaceae; genus Cunninghamia; species Cunninghamia lanceolata. Next base: position 1,741,844 of record BSBN01000554.1, on the reverse strand, counting down.
CTGTCATTCCTTCTTCAATAGCCCAACTAAAATTACTTTGCAAATGATCAAAGAATTCCTTCATATCATCCTGGATAACTTTGTCATTATATCCAAGGAATAAATCAGCATAGTCTTCAAACTCTGTCTGTAATAAAGTAATGCTGTTAAAGAAACCAAATTTAGCGCACTTAAGGAAATTTCTCTTTATCTTTACAGGCCAATTCATTGGAAGTAAAGAAGCAATACATATATCCATTGTAATTCCATTCCTAAGTGCAAAATAGATAGAAGCATTTTGAAGACCAAATTGTTTCAGGAATTATGTTTGTTGCCTCCCTGTGAGGATTCCTCTGTGATAGTTTTGCCTAATCACATCCCTTAACTCTTGAAGCCATTTATTCAGGAACTGTGTGTGTAGTATTGGAAGGATAATTTTAGGTGGTAGCTGGGGAATCCATAAATCATTTCCCTGATCATCTTGGCTGAGGAACACATCTCTTCCATCTCTTCGTGGCAGAGTATCACGAATTTCTATTACCATATGCATAGGTTCTGCAAGCTTGGCCATTTCTCTAGTGAGAGAATCTGCTAATGGATTATTATCTCCTCTAATCCATTCAATTTCAAAATCATAATTGGTAAAATCAAGATACCAGCGAGCAATTCTACCATGAGTAATATCCTTATTCGGCTTTTTGCTTAACAGAGACCTCATAGGCTGACTGTCAGTTTTCACAATAAAATGAACTGGTTTAAGAAAAATCTTAAACTTTTCCATACCTTTCTTAACAGCTAATATTTCTTTTTCATAAATGGTGTATCTGCATTCTGTGTCTGTGAAAGTACCAGACCTATAACCACACACTTGAGCTCCTTTCAGAGGAATATCCTGGATAAGCACAGCACCCCACACATCATCAGAAGCATCTGTATATAAAAACAAATGAAAACCGTCTTCTGGTAAATGCAATGTTGGAAGATACTAGCTTTTTTGTTTTATGCGTTGGACTATTTCTGTGAGGTCATCAATCCAAGGGCCTGCACCTTCTTTGAGCTATGCTTGGAGTTTCTTTCTATCTTTTTCTAGTCCATTATAAAAGGGACTCACATAATTCAAACATCCAAGAAACCTCTGTATTTGTTTCACACCAACTAGAATATCAGGAAATTCAGAAATATGTTTCAGAATATGAGGCTGGAGTTTTACCTTGCCATGTGACAGAACCAGTACTAGAAAGTCGATCTCCTGTTTGCCAATAACCATTTTCTTGGTAGATAAACAAATTCCATTTTCTTTAATTGCATTATACAGAGATTCTAGATGATGTAAATGATGTGAATCATTATCTGAATAAACTATTATATCATCTATATAAACAGAACAAAAATCTTTTAAACTTCGTAAAGCTCTATCCATTCTGCGTTGAAAATATGCAGGTGCAGTTTATAAGCCAAAAGGCATGACATTCCATTCATAGAGACCTTGAGGCACAGAGAAAGCTGTTTTATACCTGTCTTCTTCTTTCACCTTAATCTGCCAAAGACCAGACTTGCAGTCGAACTTGGAGAAGACTTTCTTTGATGCAGCTCTCATTATTAAATCTATGCTGAATGGAATTGGATAATTAAATGGTAAACTTATATCATTTAGAGGCTTATAATTTATACAGAATCTTTTCTTGCCTCTTTGTTGTTCTACTCTCTTATTGACCAAAAATGCAGGGCAGCTGAAAGGACTTTTACTATCTCTGATGAACTTTCCTTCAATTAGTTCATTCAGATGCTCATCCATTTCTCTTACTTCAGTAGGACTCATGAGATAGGCTAGTTCAAAAGGTATAACTGACTTGCATTCAGGTTTGAGCCTAATCTCACATTCTTCATGTTCTTTGGACTAGAACTGCAAAGGATTTAAACTACAACAATCTTTTTCAAACTTAGCCTTCACAGGTTCTAAGAGCAAAGGTAATTGTGGTCCTTGTGCTTTCAGGGATTCTTTTCTCTGCCTTTTGACATTATCAAACAACTTGTGGCTTACTATCTTCAATGTTGGGATTTTAACCATTCCATCAGAATGCTTGAGAGAGATTTCATGTATTCTCAACACGAAAGGTTGATACTTGGTTAAAAAGGTATAACCTAGTAGAATATCTTCTCTCAAACTATCTAGTTCAATCAAATGTACCACAAACTGTTTACCTTGAATTTCAATCAAAACATCTTGAGCAAATCTTCCCATTTTGAGTTCTTCTCCATTTATAGCATACCCTATAGGTAAATGCATCAAAAGGAACAGGCTTATATCCAGGGAAACATAGATTAGTCCTGATATAAGTACAATTCTCAATCATATATAAAGCATTTACAAGTTCATGAAGAAGATCAGGCTCAGTTTAAGAAGAAGAAGTGGAGGAGTGATCAGCTTTGGTCAAAAATGCATACATTTCCCCCACCTGAGAAGAATGTTTATCAGTAGTTTTGGCCTGGAGAGCACACTGGCAAGCAAGAATATCTACGGATTCATTTAAGTGGTCAACTTTTGCACAAAGAGCATCAAGACTGCGGCCAAGTGACATGGAGGGTGAATGGTGAGAAACACGAGACTTGGAGGAGTGGCGCTTAGACGAAGATTGGTGAGAGGGAGCCTAGCGAGGATGGATGTACCCATGTGAGGAGGTTTTGGGTGGTGGTGATGGTGAGCTGGAAACAGAATGTTTAGCAGGTTTTTTGAGCTTGCGGGAGAGAGATACCTTTTCCTTTTCCCAAGCTTTAATGTTTTTAACCTGTTGCTTGGCAGCTACTTTCTTGTCCTCAAGAGATCTTGGCATGTGATATGGATCTTTGGATTTTTCCATGCTGATCTTAAAGTCAAGATCTTTGATTTCCTTTTTTAATGTCTTAGAAACAGCTTTATGACCAGAATAATCAGAACTTGAGGGTTCAGATTCAGAAGAGCTAGAAGGATAAACCTTTCTATGCTTGTCTTTGGCCATATTATACTGATTACGCAAAATTTCTACAAGCTCAAAAAGATCAACATTAGGACTACCAAGAACTTCAAGAGATACAACAATTTCCCAATTTTCTGATTTATGCTGTTCATCAAACATAGCATATACCTTATTTCTTGGATTATACTTCTTAGGACAATTTGTTGCATAATGAGGACCTTTACAAATAAAACACTGTACAGGCCTATTTATTTTTTGGTCCTTTCTGTGTTTTTTGAACAAATATTTGGGTGGCCTTCTATTCTTAAAAGAATTCTTATTTACAGGAGCCAACCTATACTTTCTCTTATAAGACTTTTTCTTATAAGGACTATGTTTTTTGTAATCATCATTGTCATATTTATATTTACACTGCTTACAATGACAATTTTTCCCACAAGACTTTCTACTGAATTTTCTGATATGCTTGAATTCCTTTAACTGGTTTATTGGTGGCAAACTGCAATAATCCTTCATATTGCAAGAAGAATTATACTGATCTCTATTATCACTGAGAGCTTTGAGCAGACATCCTTTATCTAATTTGTATGTAACCAATTGCCTTAGTTCACTGAAACCAAAGGTATCTACACTGGTTTTATATTTATTGGTGACATAATCTTCAGCAAAGTCTCCTAATCCACATGGAAGAGAATTCAAATAGAATTTCTTTGTTGTGGAATCATGTAATTTACCTGCAGCTATCATATATTTTTCAAAGACCAAATTATACTTATGCAATTTTCCAAGGTCTTTTAGCTACAAAGAGTAAAGGATTTTCTCAACTTCATGAATCTCATTCTTTCTATTGCCACAGAACAAACCAATCAATTATAACTTTAGTGTTGCAAACCCTTCAACAGAAATGTCATTCCTACCCATGTCTTTTTCTTTTACATATTCATCCCCATCTGAATCTATTGAAATTATGCCATTGTCAGGGAGTGAATTCCACCAATTGTGGAGCTTACCAGACATGAGTCTTACAGCATACAAAACTTTGTTGGCCTCAGACCACACAGATCCCCTTGTGTCATAGAAGTTTTCTAAATAATCACACCATGTACAAATAGTATCATAGGGATCTATGAGTTTATCTATATTCAAGATGTAGCCAGAAGTAGCATATGCACGGAGATTTTCTGGCCTCGTATTTTCTGATACAGCATCCTTCATTTCCACATCAAACTGATTTTCTACAGTTGCCTCACTAGCCATGCATAAAGGTTCCCAATCCTCTATAATCTCTACATAAGAAGGTTCATCAGTAGACCTATATTCTGGTTCAGAAGAGGATTCATGATAAGAAATCGTTTCAAATATTTCTTCATCAGAAGAGTTCATGGCTGTAGCTGGTTCTTCCATATGGACTGGTTCATTATCTTCTAAATTATTTTCTTGTAACCAATCTCTTAAGAGTTCAGAAACCTGTAACATATGTTCTTTTATTTTGGAAGAACTATCTTAGAGGACATCTGTGGTGTATGGCTTCTAGGTACAGAAGATGCTGGCTGTTCTTCTATTTCTTTAAAGAATAAAATACTTTTTCTTCTCTGTATCTTAGGCCTGGGCTTAGGATATATTTTCTGGGATTTCTGAGTTTTTGTTTCCTCAGTATCTTCCTCAGAACTATCTTTTCCTTTCTGAGATACCCTTATCTTCTTGGCATATTTTCTGAACTTTTCTAGGTTTCTAGCCACATGCCCAAGTAAAACCTTTTGTTCTTGGGCTTGAGTATCTCTTCTAATGTCAGACTGAGAAATTTGATTATATATTTGAGACGCCACATTTTCTATTCTTTCACTACTGGCTTGTATGCTTGTGGCCATGGTATGAGTCTGACTAACTTGATAATTCAATGAACCAATGTTGTTCAAAGTAGAAGTACATTGTTTATCTATTCTGCCAATAGCAGTTTCTGATTTGTACTGACTATTCTGTATTTGCAACATTCCATCATAAACAGCAATAGTCCTATTTATCCCTTGCTTTACATCAACTGCTATGTCATCAATATTTTCAGAAGCGGTTTGCATCCATGCAGACTGCCAATTTCTTTGGACCTCTGAATTCTTTTGCTTTGTACCTACTTTTGTGTGGACTTTGGCTTCATATTTACCCCATGTTTTATCATCAAGATTGACAACCTGATAACTGTCTTGTGTAGGCCATCTTCCTGGAGTATAACTAACTAACTCAGTAGCAGTCGCTGCATCTAATTGTACAGTATGCTTAATTCTTCTTTCAGATCCATATCTAGGCAAGTGTTCTCTCATCATACTTGCATGTTCACCTAGTTTGGCTATTTTAGGGCCTTTTCCTTTTCTCTTCTTCTCTGCTTCTTCATCCTTGGGAGCTAGATGTAGCCTTGCACTAACTTGTCTAGTTATTTCATCTATCTGGTCAGGATTAGATCCCTGTGATCGAGAGGAAAAGGAGGATCTGGAAGGCATTTGCCTGAAACTGTGGGAGCTACCAGAAGTGGAACATTCTTCAGGGTTGTAATCCACATAAGGCTTTCTATTGGAACTAGCATATGAATGTGCCATAGATCTGCTACGAGCTAAGGGTTGATCTCTGGCCTGTGCTTCATCAATTAGGGGTTGTTCAAGAATGGTTTGGTTAGGGACTGCTTGGAGAGCAATGGTGCCTACACGTCGAGATTGACATAGAGGTCTGTTAGAGGATCTATTTCGATGGATGGGAAGGTCAATGAACTGGGGCTTTTGCCTATCAAGTAATTCCTGGATGATAGGGAAACCTATGTTGAAACCTGTTGAATCAATAAAGCGACCATAATCAAGAAGATTTGAAGATCCTCTTTGGAAAGATACCCCCGTGGGCAAGGAAACAAGTGGAGACACAGTGTTCATGATGCGATAAATGCATCAACCTCCAATAGTTGCATAGACAGATCCGAGCATTAAAGAGACACCTTTAACTTGTAAAAGTAAGCAAAACGTAGAAGAAATAAACTTATCAGATAAGGAGAGAGTGAAATTGGGTTGAACTGACAAGACACCATCACCTTTTTCAGCACTGAGAATACCACGAAACTGGGCAACTACAGCTTGATCCCAAACTTGACATCTACTATCAATAAGTGTTGCAAAAAATTCAGCACCTATGTTGTAATTAAAATGTGGATGGACAATAAGGTCTACATGAGGAAAGTGAACATGAAAAAACCCTTTATCTTGCCATCTGGAGACATCTTCGGGAAGAAGGAAAGGTAAATATATGGGACAAATACCAATACCAGAAACTAAAAAATTAACTTCACTTTGATGCACAGAGTCACAAATTTTTGCCTTAATAACCTTTTTAGGATAAAATGTATTAATTTTAACATCTGGAAACTTAAAATTGCCTTTATCATCAACTACATGTGTATTTCCATCATGGAAATAATTGTGTAATATATCAGACAAAGCAAAACTTGCATCCATAGATCTATGCAAAGCCATTTGTAAAAAATAAAACTTACTGATTACTCTTTCGCGATAATTCCCTGCTACTTTTTGGGACTCACTTCCCTTCACACGGCACTGTCCATCAGCCTTCAACATGGGTCTTACTGCACGCCTCCACAGGTACTTCAGCACGCTACTAGCAGTACTTTCAGAAATATCTCTGATACCAATTTTATACACAATTTAATTCAAAGCGAAAACTTTGCAAACTTTGCATTAATTCTTGATGCTAAAGATTACACTTATAATCTTCTGGGACTCTCAAACCTTTCCTAAGACTTCTTAAGACTGACTTTGAATGCCAAACAAGAGCATTAGGACCTTATTTATAATACAAGTCAGATGCCAAAAGATTAAGACAACTTTGAGTTCCGACCATACAAACTAGACACGCGTCCACAACTGTAGATAGTGGAGGATAAAGTAAACCTAGTGCTCTACAGTGGAGCATACAAAGATTCTCACATGAGACACACCGCATATGAATACGGCTCACTTTACACCTGAAATTGACTATGGGGATCTTGCTTTTTAGATAGGGTTGCGTCCTATTGTCAGAAACATAACGTGGCCGACGTCACGGCACAGACAAGCCCATGTGCTAGCTACCATCTGAGTTGTAACCATCTTCATCATTATCAGTGGAATTGTCAGATGGATGGGCTCCATCGATATCCCATATGCCAGAACTATCAGATCCATAATCATGATCTAGATTTGTTCGTGGTAGCAGATGCTAAGGAAGAGGCCGGAAAGCAATTTCTAAATCATCATCTCGCTGATTAAAGTTATAGATAATTTTTCTAATAAAGTCAGGAGATGCAAAATCAATCTCTGTACGAACTGCTACAAGTGCAGGAAGTAGAGCAACCTCCATATCTTCAACCTGGGCCTGTGGGTACCATTGATGAGTTAAAGGATAATACTCTATCCTTGGAAGAGCATAATGAAATCTATTATTCAGATATCCAGATGGACCTGTCATTCCTTCTTCAATAGCCCAACTGAAATTACTCTGCAAATGATCAAAGAATTCCTTCATATCATCCTGGATAACTTTGTCATTATATCCAAGGAATAAATGAGCATAGTCTTCAAACTCTGTCTGTAACAAAGTAATGATGTTAAAGAAACCAAATTTAGCACACTTAAGGAAATTTCTCTTTATCTTTACAGGCCAATTCATTGGAAGTAAAGAAGTAATACATATATCCATTGTAATTCCATTCCTAAGTGCAAAATAGACAGAAGCATTATGAAGACCAAATTATTTCAGGAAATCTGTTTGTTGCCTGCCTGTGAGGATTCCTCTGTGATAGTTTTGCCTAATCACATCCCTTAACTCTTGAAGCCATTTATTCAGGAAGTGTGTGTGTAGAATTGGAAGGATAATTTCAGGTGGTAGCTGGGGAATCCATAAATCATTTCCCTAATCATCTTGGCTGAGGAACACATCTCTTCCATCTCTTTGTGGCAGAGTATCACCAATTTCTATTACCATATGCATAGGTTCTGCAAGCTTGGCCATTTCTCTAGTGAGAGAATCTACTAATGGATTATTATCTCCTTTAATCCATTCAATTTCAAAATCATAACTGGTAAAATCAAGATACCAGCGAGCAATTCTACCATGAGCAATATCCTTATTCGGCTTTTTGCTTAACAGAGACCTCATAGGCTGACTGTCAGTTTTCACAATAAAATGAACTGGTTTAAGAAAAATCTTAAACTTTTCTATACCTTTCTTAACAGCCAATATTTCTTTTTCATAAATGGTGTATCTGCATTCTGTGTCTGTGAAAGTACCAGACCTATAACTACACACTTGAGCTCCTTTCAGAGGAATATCCTGGATAAGCACAGCACCCCAAACATCATCAGAAGCATCTGTATATAAAAACAAAGGAAAACTGTCTTCTGGTAAATGCAATGTTGGAAGATACTGGCATTTTTGTTTTATGCATTGGACTATTTATGTGAGGTCATCAGTCCAAGGGCCTTCACCTTCTTTGAGCTGTGCTTGGAGTTTCTTTCTGTCTTTTGCTAGTCCATTATAAAAGGGACTCACATAATTCAAACATCCAAGAAACCTCTGTATTTGTTTCACACCAACTAGAATATCAAGAAATTCAGAAATATGTTTCAGAATATGAGGCTGGAGTTTTACCTTGCCATGTGACAGAACCAGACCTAGAAAGTCGATCTCCTGTTTGCCAATAACCATTTTCTTGGTGGATAAACAAATTCCATTTTCTTTAATTGCATTATACAGAGATTCTAGATGCTGTAAATGCTGTGAATCATTATCCGAATAGAATATTATATCATTAATGTAGACAGAACAAAAATCTTTTAAATTTCTCAAAGCCCTATCCATTCTTCGTTGAAAATATGCAGGTGCGATCTTCAAACCAAAAGGCATGACATTCCATTCATATAAACCTTGGGGCACAGAGAAAGCTGTTTTATACCTGTCTTCTTCTTTTACCTTAATCTGCCAAAAACCAGACTTGCAGTCGAACTTGGAGAAGACTTTCTATGATGCAGCTCTCATTCTTAAATCTGTACTAAATGGAATTGGATAATTAAATGGTAAAATTATATCATTCAGAGGCTTATAATTTATACAGAATCTTTTGCTGCCTCTTTGTTGTTCTGCTCTCTTATTGACCAAAAATGCAGGGCAGCTGAAAGGACTTTTACTATCTCTGATGAACTTTATTTCAATTAGTTCATTCAGATGCTCATCCATTTCTCTTCCTTCGGTAGGACTCATGAGGTAGGCTGGTTCAAAAGGTATAACTAACTTGCATTCAGGTTTAAGCCTAATCTCACATTCTTCATGTTCTTTGGACTAGAACTACAAAGGATTTAAACTACAACAATCTTTTTCAAACTTAGCCTTCACAAGTTCTAAGAGCAAAGGTAATTGTGGTCCTTGTGCTTTCAGGGATTCTTTTCTCTACCTTTTCACCTTATTAGACAACTTGTGGCTTACTATCTTCATCGATGGGATTTTAACCATTCCATCAGAATGCTTGAGAGAGATTTCATGTATTCTCAACACGAAAGGTTGATACTTGGTTAAAAAGGTATAACCTAGTAGAATATCTTCTCTCAGACTATCTAGTTCAATCAAATCTACCACAAACTGTTTACCTTGAATTTCAATCTGAACATCCTGAGCAAATCTTCCCATTTTGAGTTCTTCTCCATTTATAGCATACCCTGTAGGTAAATCATCTTTTGATTTCCAGAACTCAGGAGGAATAGCAATAGTTTTTGCAAAATTGCGGGAAGATCCAGAATCCACAAATGCATCAAAAGGAACAGGCTTATATCTAGGGAAACATAGATTAGTCCTGATATAAGTACAATTCTCAATCATATATAAAGCATTTACAAGTTCATGAAGAAGATCAGGCTCAGTTTAAGAAGAAGAAGTGGAGGAGTGATCAGCTTTGGTCAAAAATGCATACATTTCCCCCACCTGAGAAGAATGTTTATCAGTAGTTTTGGCCTGGAGAGCACACTGGCAAGCAAGAATATCTACGGATTCATTTAAGTGGTCAACTTTTGCACAAAGAGCATCAAGACTGCGGCCAAGTGACATGGAGGGTGAATGGTGAGAAACACGAGACTTGGAGGAGTGGCGCTTAGACGAAGATTGGTGAGAGGGAGCCTAGCGAGGATGGATGTACCCATGTGAGGAGGTTTTGGGTGGTGGTGATGGTGAGCTGGAAACAGAATGTTTAGCAGGTTTTTTGAGCTTGCGGGAGAGAGATACCTTTTCCTTTTCCCAAGCTTTAATGTTTTTAACCTGTTGCTTGGCAGCTACTTTCTTGTCCTCAAGAGATCTTGGCATGTGATATGGATCTTTGGATTTTTCCATGCTGATCTTAAAGTCAAGATCTTTGATTTCCTTTTTTAATGTCTTAGAAACAGCTTTATGACCAGAATAATCAGAACTTGAGGGTTCAGATTCAGAAGAGCTAGAAGGATAAACCTTTCTATGCTTGTCTTTGGCCATATTATACTGATTACGCAAAATTTCTACAAGCTCAAAAAGATCAACATTAGGACTACCAAGAACTTCAAGAGATACAACAATTTCCCAATTTTCTGATTTATGCTGTTCATCAAACATAGCATATACCTTATTTCTTGGATTATACTTCTTAGGACAATTTGTTGCATAATGAGGACCTTTACAAATAAAACACTGTACAGGCCTATTTATTTTTTGGTCCTTTCTGTGTTTTTTGAACAAATATTTGGGTGGCCTTCTATTCTTAAAAGAATTCTTATTTACAGGAGCCAACCTATACTTTCTCTTATAAGACTTTTTCTTATAAGGACTATGTTTTTTGTAATCATCATTGTCATATTTATATTTACACTGCTTACAATGACAATTTTTCCCACAAGACTTTCTACTGAATTTTCTGATATGCTTGAATTCCTTTAACTGGTTTATTGGTGGCAAACTGCAATAATCCTTCATATTGCAAGAAGAATTATACTGATCTCTATTATCACTGAGAGCTTTGAGCAGACATCCTTTATCTAATTTGTATGTAACCAATTGCCTTAGTTCACTGAAACCAAAGGTATCTACACTGGTTTTATATTTATTGGTGACATAATCTTCAGCAAAGTCTCCTAATCCACATGGAAGAGAATTCAAATAGAATTTCTTTGTTGTGGAATCATGTAATTTACCTGCAGCTATCATATATTTTTCAAAGACCAAATTATACTTATGCAATTTTCCAAGGTCTTTTAGCTACAAAGAGTAAAGGATTTTCTCAACTTCATGAATCTCATTCTTTCTATTGCCACAGAACAAACCAATCAATTATAACTTTAGTGTTGCAAACCCTTCAACAGAAATGTCATTCCTACCCATGTCTTTTTCTTTTACATATTCATCCCCATCTGAATCTATTGAAATTATGCCATTGTCAGGGAGTGAATTCCACCAATTGTGGAGCTTACCAGACATGAGTCTTACAGCATACAAAACTTTGTTGGCCTCAGACCACACAGATCCCCTTGTGTCATAGAAGTTTTCTAAATAATCACACCATGTACAAATAGTATCATAGGGATCTATGAGTTTATCTATATTCAAGATGTAGCCAGAAGTAGCATATGCACGGAGATTTTCTGGCCTCGTATTTTCTGATACAGCATCCTTCATTTCCACATCAAACTGATTTTCTACAGTTGCCTCACTAGCCATGCATAAAGGTTCCCAATCCTCTATAATCTCTACATAAGAAGGTTCATCAGTAGACCTATATTCTGGTTCAGAAGAGGATTCATGATAAGAAATCGTTTCAAATATTTCTTCATCAGAAGAGTTCATGGTTGTAGCTGGTTCTTCCATATGGACTGGTTCATTATCTTCTAAATTATTTTCTTGTAACCAATCTCTTAAGAGTTCAGAAACCTGTAACATATGTTCTTTTATTTTGGAAGAACTATCTTAGAGGACATCTGTGGTGTATGGCTTCTAGGTACAGAAGATGCTGGCTGTTCTTCTATTTCTTTAAAGAATAAAATACTTTTTCTTCTCTGTATCTTAGGCCTGGGCTTAGGATCTATTTTCTGGGATTTCTGAGTTTTTGTTTCCTCAGTATCTTCCTCAGAACTATCTTTTCCTTTCTGAGATACCCTTATCTTCTTGGCATATTTTCTGAACTTTTCTAGGTTTCTAGCCACATGCCCAAGTAAAACCTTTTGTTCTTGGGCTTGAGTATCTCTTCTAATGTCAGACTGAGAAATTTGATTATATATTTGAGACGCCACATTTTCTATTCTTTCACTACTGGCTTGTATGCTTGTGGCCATGGTATGAGTCTGACTAACTTGATAATTCAATGAACCAATGTTGTTCAAAGTAGAAGTACATTGTTTATCTATTCTGCCAATAGCAGTTTCTGATTTGTACTGACTATTCTGTATTTGCAACATTCCATCATAAACAGCAATAGTCCTATTTATCCCTTGCTTTACATCAACTGCTATGTCATCAATATTTTCAGAAGCGGTTTGCATCCATGCAGACTGCCAATTTCTTTGGACCTCTGAATTCTTTTGCTTTGTACCTACTTTTGTGTGGACTTTGGCTTCATATTTACCCCATGTTTTATCATCAAGATTGACAACCTGATAACTGTCTTGTGTAGGCCATCTTCCTGGAGTATAACTAACTAACTCAGTAGCAGTCGCTGCATCTAATTGTACAGTATGCTTAATTCTTCTTTCAGATCCATATCTAGGCAAGTGTTCTCTCATCATACTTGCATGTTCACCTAGTTTGGCTATTTTAGGGCCTTTTCCTTTTCTCTTCTTCTCTGCTTCTTCATCCTTGGGAGCTAGATGTAGCCTTGCACTAACTTGTCTAGTTATTTCATCTATCTGGTCAGGATTAGATCCCTGTGATCGAGAGGAAAAGGAGGATCTGGAAGGCATTTGCCTGAAACTGTGGGAGCTACCAGAAGTGGAACATTCTTCAGGGTTGTAATCCACATAAGGCTTTCTATTGGAACTAGCATATGAATGTGCCATAGATCTGCTACGAGCTAAGGGTTGATCTCTGGCCTGTGCTTCATCAATTAGGGGTTGTTCAAGAATGGTTTGGTTAGGGACTGCTTGGAGAGCAATGGTGCCTACACGTCGAGATTGACATAGAGGTCTGTTAGAGAATCTATTTCGATGGATGGGAAGGTCAATGAACTAGGGATTTTGCCTACCAAGTAATTCCTGGATGATAGGGAAACCTATGTCGAAACCTGTTGAATCAATAAAGCTACCATAATCAAGAAGATTTGAAGATCCTCTTCGAAAAGATACCCCCGTGGGCAATGAAACAGGTGGAGACACAGTGTTCATGATGCGATAAATGCATCGACCTCCAATAGTTGCATAGACAGATCCGGGCATTAAAGAGACACCTTTAACTTGTAAAAGTAAGCAGAACGCAGAAGAAATAAACTTATCAGATAAGGAGAGAGTGAAATTGGGTTGAACTGTCAAGACACCATCACCTTTTTCAGCACTGAGAATACCACAAAACTGGGCAACTACAGCTTGATCCCAAATTTGACATCTAGTATCAATAAGTGTGGCAAAAAACTTAGCACATATGTTGTAATTAAAATGTGGATGGACAATAAGGTCTACATGAGGAAAGTGAACATGAAAAAACCTTTTATCTTGCCATCTGGAGACATCTTCAGGAAGAAGGAAAGGTAAATATATGGGACAAATACCAGTACCAGAAACTAAAAGATTAACTTCACTTTGACGCACAGAGTCATAAATTTTTGCCTTAATACCCTTTTCAAGATAAAATGTATTAATTTTAACATCTGGAAACTTAAAATTGCCTTTATCATCAACTACATGTGTATTTCCATCATGGAAATAATTGTGTAATACATCAAACAAAGCAGAACTTGCATCCATAGATCTACGCAAAACCATTTGTGAGAAATAAGACTTACTGATTACTCTTTCACGATAATTCCCTGCTACTTTTCGTGACTCACTGCCCTTCACATGGTACTGTCCTTCGACCTTCAACACAGGTCTTACTGCATGCCTCCACAGGTACTTTAGCACGCTACTAGTAGTACTTTTAGAAATATCTCTGATACCAATTTTATACATAATTTAATTCAAAGCGGAAACTTTGCAAACTTTGCATTAATTCTTGATGCTAAAGATTACACTTATAATCTTCTGGGACTCTCAAACCTTTCCTAAGACTTCTTAAGACTAACTCCAAATGCCAAACAAGAGCATTGGGACCTTATTTATAATACAAGTCGGATGCCAAAAGATTAAGACAACTTTGAGTTCCGACCATACAAACTAGACACGCGTCCACAACTGTAGATAGTGGAGGATAAAGTAAACCTAGTGCTCTGCAGTGGAACGTACAAAGATTCTCACATGAGACACGCCGCATGTGAATACGGCTCACTTTACACCTGAAAGTGACTACGGGGATCTTGCTTTTTAGATAGGGTTGCATCCTATTGTCGGAAACTTAACGTGGCCAACGTCACGGCACAGTCAAGCCCATGTGCTAGCTACCATATGAGTTGTAACCATCTTCGTCATTATCAGTGGAATTGTCAGATGGATGGGCTCCATCGATATCCCATATGCCAGAACTATCAGATCCATAATCATGATCTAGATTTGTTGGTGGTAGCAGATGCTGAGGAAGAGGCTGGAAAGCAATTTCTAAATCATCATCTCGCTGATTAAAGTTATAGATAATTTTTCTAATAAAGTCAGGAGATGCAAAATCAATCTCTGTATGAACTGCTACAATTGCAGGAAGTAGAGCAACCTCCATATCTTCAACCTGGGCCTGTGGGTACCATTGATGAGTTAAAGGATAATACTCTATCCTTGGAAGAGCATAATGAAATCTATTATTCAGATATCCAGATGGACCTGTCATTCCTTCTTCAATAGCCCAACTGAAATTACTCTACAAATGATCAAAGAATTCCTTCATATCATCCTGGATAACTTTGTCATTATATCCAAGGAATAAATCAGCATAGTCTTCAAACTCTGTCTGTAACAAAGCAATGCTTTTAAAGAAACCAAATTTAGCACACTTAAGGAAATTTAGCACACTTAAGTAAAGAAGTAATACATATATCCATCGTAATTCCATTCCTAAGTGCAAAATAGACAGAAGCATTATGAAGACCAAATTGTTTCAGGAATTCTGTTTGTTGCCTGCCTGTGAGGATTCCTCTGTGATAGTTTTGCCTAATCACATCCCTTAACTCTTGAAGCCATTTATTCAGGAAGTGTGTGTGCAGAATTGGAAGGATAATTTCAGGTGGTAGCTGGGGAATCCATAAATCATTTCCTTGATCATCTTGGCTGAGGAACACATCTCTTCCATCTCTTCGTGGTAGAGTATCACCAATTTCTATTACCATATGCATAGGTTCTGCAAGCTTGGCCATTTCTCTAGTGAGAGAATCTACTAATGGATTATTATCTCCTTTAATCCATTCAATTTCAAAATCATAACTGGTAAAATCAAGATACCAGCGAACAATTCTACCATGAGGAATATCCTTATTCGGCTTTTTGCTTAACAGAGACCTCATAGGCTGACTGTCAGTTTTCACAATAAAATGAACTGGTTTAAGAAAAATCTTAAGCTTTTCTATACCTTTCTTTGTTGATAACTGAGAGGGGGGGTGAATCAGTTATCCTAATTATTTCTTCTTTTGAACTTTCTTATTAATCAATGCAGCATTGAATCAAACAAACAAACATTACCATAAAATGAGAAACACATGACACAGTATTTTTGACATGGAAACCCTGTTAAGGGAGAAAACCACGGAGTGATTAACCCAAAGATTATTCTCTGTTAGAAGAATAGGAAGTTACAAAAATGGCACTTGTTAATTAGGGCTCACTGCCCGAGCACACTGCTCACAAAGAGGCACACTGCCTACAAAGAGACACACTGTCTACAAAAGAAAATTATACAATACTTGAACTGATTGGAAGCATCCACATATGCTAGAGTTCAGTTCCGGTTAGGCTCAGTACACTGATCTACTGCACTTCATCTTTCCTCTTCTCTTTATTCTGCTTTCCTTTCACATACCGGATCTTTCCTACTACTTTTGCTCTGCTCTGCACTTATTCACATATATCATCACCGCTACAACTACTCTCACAACTAAATCTATCATGCATATATATCTGCACAAGTAATTTCATCACCTTTCTAGTCGGCTTCCGGAACAGTCTATTTTCTCACAAACTCTGTTTTGTCCGCTGAATCCTTGCTCATCAAGTAATGCAGATCAAGCATATACTTGTAGATATCATTAATCATGTCGGCCAAACATGATTCATGCCTTCACAAACTTTACCATCAACAATAACACATCTGGAAAATAGTCTGATGTTCTGTCAGTCAGTTCTTCCTCTATTCTCACTATCACTCAGGAATCCGGTACTCAACTATTCATATCTTTTTCCTTGTCCATCACCGAAGGCTAAATCCTTGGAATATACCACTCAAGGTAGTCCTCTTGACTTCCCCAAATCTGCACTGCACCAAGATACTTCCTCTGAGAGATCCGGACCAGTCTGTCGGACCTTTCCACATGCTCTGTTCTTGTTCACCGGACCACAACAATCTTTATTCTGACTTCCGGTAGAGACACACCATGACTTGCGGATATGTGGGATGACCTTTGTTGCCATCAATGACAACAACCATGAATCCATATAGTGTCTCTTGCCAACAATCTCCCCCTTTGGCATTGATGGCAACACTTAGTGAAAAATGACTAAGTGTTTACACTAAGCTCCCCCTTGGCTGATGCTCTATCTTTATATACAATTTTTGGAACTCCCCCTTAGTTGGATTCCTCATTTTTCACTACTCCTCACTCCCCCTTTGACATCAATGGGAAAGGGTAGGGTCCGCACACCAAAATTTTCAAAATTTTTACTACACTTAGCCGAATAATACATACTTACATAAACTGAAGAATGTCTGCAAAGGATGTCTTCAATTGGACCAGTTCTGTAGCCCAACTTTTTTCATTCTATCCAAATTGAAATGTGACCACTCAACAAAAATGCAAAAGCTTCTGCCCTCTTGAGATCTGTCATATCATTAGTTTGGGCGGTAGTCTGAGCATCACTTATGGCCTCATGCATGGTTTCTAACTTAGGGATTATAATCCTTCTAAGTTCTCCCATCTGGTTAATTATATTCTTCCTTTCCTTTTCAAAATTCTTGATTGCATTTGTGATTGCAATAGTTTGACATTCTTGATTTACTATGGAGGAAGAGAGAGGATCAAAACTTTGAGACAAACTCAGTAGTTTGTCCTGTTCCTCTTTTATTTTCTTCTCAATTTCTATTGTTGCTTTTGACCAGGAGATACAAAATTTGTAAATGTCACTACCATCCTTAAGAGCATTTTCTAAGCTCTTTATTCCAATACTCATATTTCTCCTATCATTAGAGAATAATCCTAGTACTTCTAAAAATCTCTTATCCAAAAACTCCTTCCGGACCTTTTCTTCAACTGATTTTTCTAGAGAATCAAAATGTGTACCAACACTACTGACTAAGGTTTTGAGATTACTGGAAGAGGAGGCTGTCGGATCTATCTTGACCGATGGCATAATCTTTTCAAGCACTCCGAAAGCAGCCTCTATCAACTCACAGTCTTCCATATAAGACTTTAGGAGTTTTTCATTTGCCTTGGCATTTGCAAATGAAGCTATCTTCATTGTCTGTACTGGAGAGAGGGAATCAAAGTTGAATGGGCCTTTTAGAAGCTCCGGTTCATCAATCTCTATTATTTCTTGGCTCAAAAATTTTTGAACAGTTTGTGCAGTGTCTCTTGCCAGAGACAGATGTTTCTTCTCTTCTGTAGTCTTGGAACTATCCTTTGGAATTTTCTCTCCTTCCACATTCTTACCACTATCAGTCGTGGTTTTCTCTATTGGAGTCTTCCCTTTCTCTGCATCCTTAGTACTGTCAACCTCTTTTTCTTTTACCGCTTCTTCTTTCTCCTGTAATTTCTCTTCTTCTTGGGATCCGGAGACTGTAGGGGAAACCAGAGGAGAGATGCTAGTCTGTTCAAGGGCCACTTCTCCCGGAGCAGAGGATTCCAAGTCCACAGCTGTTTCTACACCCAAGTCCTCTATAATAGGAATGTTGAACCTTTTGAATGTATTCCGGAGGATCTCTTCAGTGTCCTAGGCTACCTTGTCAATCTCACCAAGCATAAGCTGATTCATCCTTGCTTTGCTTCTGAATTCATCCTTGCAGTCTTTGAATACCATGTTCATTGTTTTGTGATCAATTGAAGGATATAGCTGAATAGCTATCTGTTCCCTGATCTCAAGGTCTTTTGCCATGGCATTTGCCTTTCTCATTTCCAATTCCTTCTCTAGACTCTTAGGAGTAAGGGAGATAATTTCAATGAAGGCTTTGTTGTAGATGTTCAAATACCTGATTGTAGCTTCCTACAAGATCTTTTGATCAGCCTCATTGTAGTCATCATAGAATTCGGCCATTGGTTGAAGGTTTCCATCCATAGTGATTGATTTGATTACACTGTCTAGAGATAGGGTGGGCTTTTCAACAAATTTCTCTACCATTTCTTCCTTGTCTTGGCCTGTGGAGGGTTTACCGGATCCTTTCTTCTTCTGCTTCTTTATTTCTTTTACCCCCTCATCTGATTCCATTTCCTCTTCATCTTTCTGACTTGTATAAGCCCTTGTGGCTTTTTATTTAGACCTTTTCTCTCCTTTACCAGATGTCTGACCTTCCAGTTTAGATATTTTTGAGCTTTTGGTTCTGACAGGTGTAGATCCTTTTGATGATCTGGTCCGGGTTGAGGTTTCCACTGGAGCACTTTTCTTGCTTTTATTTTCTGCCTCTTTCTTTTCTTCCTCAGCCTTTCTCCTCTTTTCCCAGTTGGCATCAAGTGCCTCCTTTGGGATGCCTAGGCCTTGAGCAATATGCTCTACTTCTTTTCTCACCTTTCTCTTTATCTCAGGTTCTCTGAGTTCCACATGGATCTTTACACTCAGCTCCTCAAAGGTTCCAAACCTTTCTACCTTTGGATCTTTGGGCTGACTAAGCATGTGTTGAACATGCAGTTCCACAATCTGTTCATCAACCTCATACCCCATGGGCATGATCCAGACTGTCCTTGGCTCCACTGCCTTCATTAGGCACTGATCAGTATCCACCATAAAGCAAACTGAGTCTTTGTATTTTTCAACAACAGACTGGGGAATTCTTTCTCTTGCTTGCATCATGCTCTGGAAGTTTTTGAAGTATCCCCACAGGGCTGTATTTCTTGCTTTGGCATCCCCAAGCCCATGTAAATAATCTCTGATCTAGACTGCAACAGGTTTGTCATTCTGCCATACCCATCCACTTGATCCGGGCAGCTCATTCATGAAGTAGAAAAATAGACATAATATAAGAGTACCATACTTAAAAGAATTCTTTTTATCCTTTTTGATCTTCTATATATTTTCCATTAATTGGCTTAAGAGAAGTTCACAGAGATCATAATCTGCATTCTTCCTCAGCATTTCATAGGTAGTATATATTGCAGTTCCGGATACAGAATTCTCCCTACTGGAGTGATAAATCTTGTATCATATTATCATGGATGCAAACTTGATATCCGGGTCAGAGATATCTTCAATGGTCATTGCCCTCTTATCAAATTTTGATCCGGTGGCCTCAGTTACAATGTTCTTTTTGATGGATTTGAGGATAGGTATCCCTCCGGAAGAGTATAGACCAGTCACTACCCTAATTGCCTCTTTTGTGATCTTGCAGGGTCTATCCAGCCATAGGAAGTTGTCATGCATCCTACTCAATACATACCGGACCCATTCATCTTCTTCAAAGCAGGGGAAATGAATGAATTGATCAAATTGTTTCTTCTGGATACCCTTATACTCTGGTTTAAGCTCAAAAGCATTGTCTATCAGTTGTTTGTGATAGAAATCTCTCAATTTGAATTCCCCAAATTCCTCAATACTTGCATGTATGTAAACCCTAATGTCTTCTATGTGTAAAACACCATGAGGAACACTAGAGAATGCTCCTAAGGGATCTACCTCCAATGACTTGTATGGGTGTTTCTTAAATTCAAGTCGAGGCCTATCCGAGATCTTTACTATATTCAGAGTAGCCATTTCTCAAAAGATTTGTAGTAAGATATCGAAAACAGAAAATACCTTATGTGCCTTCAGTTACACGGAGTGGTTGGATTGATTTCTGTATGTAATGACTTCGGCAAGAGATCTTTGGTGAACTTGATGAATCTTGTTGCAGAGCTCCACTTTTCGCTTCTTCTTGAGTGTAGAATGAGTAAGTGATTTATGAGAAATCCCTTATATTGCTCTGCAAACCCTAATATCTGATGGCAATAAATGCTCGACCTACATTATTCTGGTTTGCCTTATTCGGATAACTTGAAGAACCGGATCAGTCCTGATCTATGAACATCATGCGGATATTCCAACCATGAGCAAATCAAGATGACACATCACAAGGACATCCCAAACACTCTGTCCAATCCGCAGAATAAGACAATGCACTTTCGGATCTCTCTGGACCTTTTTGTAATCCTCTGTCATTCCGGAGCATCTCCTGGAATAGGTCTTACTTGATCGATCACAACTTCTTCACATCTTCATGCGGACCTCTGAAATCTTATCTGGATCATCTCAAGACTTATATCTACAAACCCATTACTCCGCATCTTGTGCCACATTCGGCACCACTTGATTGGCTGGGGGAATAGGATTTTCTTTGAGTCTCCCCCTGAGCCAGAGCTCACCTTTTAATTTCTGGAAGGAATATCAGCACCAGAGTCTGGTGCGGATCCAACCTCTACATTCTCTAAACTTTTCTTCACCCAAATCTTGTTCATTTCATTCCTAACTTCATCCGCATTCATCTTTTGTTTCCCCTTGTCTTGATTCTGATTATATACCAGACCTCTTTTGTTCTGATTCTTGCTTCTGCAGACTTTTGCATTATGACCGGACCTATTACAGATTTGGCAAACAACATTTCTTTGCATATTTGACTAATAACCTCTTAATCTGCATTGATTAGCCATATGACCTATTCTATTGCATGCAAAGCATCTACCATTGAATGATTTGTCCATTTGCATATTTCTGCATTCATGAGACTTGTGTCCATACCTTTTGCAGTTGAAGCACTGTCTGGAGAAGGTTGAATTAGTCTGATTCATTCTCTTTCTGCACTAATTAGCTTTGTGACCAAAGTGATTGTAGCTGTGGCAGTATCCATTGAAAGATGGATATCTTTGAGCATTGGGCTGTCTTACCGGAGGTCTTCTAGGCCTGTTCCTTGGATTTTCTGATCCAAAATTCTTCTGACTGGATCCAGAGCTTTCTCCTCTCTCATATCCCAAACCACACTTGTCATCTGCCCT
Organism: Cunninghamia lanceolata; assembly: GCA_027924645.1. Classification (NCBI taxonomy): domain Eukaryota; kingdom Viridiplantae; phylum Streptophyta; class Pinopsida; order Cupressales; family Cupressaceae; genus Cunninghamia; species Cunninghamia lanceolata. The sequence continues at coordinate 1,720,367 of BSBN01000554.1, read as the reverse complement.
CTTTTGATTTCCAAGAAGAACTTCAAGTTGAGCAGAACTTATCTTGAATTTTTCTTTATATTCATTTGCTGTTTGAAGATCCCTTTTGAGAGAGACAATTTGATCCTCAAGTTTTTCTTCATTATCTTTAGCATCTTCAAGATCAGATTCAAGATGTCTGATAATCCTATCCATCTGGTGGCAATCTTCTAATTTCTCTTTGAGAGATTGTCTTAGATTGTCTTCAGTTTTTCTTTTCTCTTCAATCTCTTGAGTAAACTTTATAACTCCTGATTCCATTTCATGTCTTACCATAATGACTTCTTTTGATAACTTTTCACATAACTTAGTTTTCTCAGTCAACTCTTCATTTGCATTACTTCCTTCACTTTGTCTTGCCAATTGCTAGAGTAGCTCCTTTCTCTTTTTCATAGAGAGACTTAATTTGTCTTTTAGTTCTCTCATGAATTCATCAGCCTGTTTGAGTCTTTCCTTTAATTCATTGACTTCAGAGTTTGACTGTTCAAGATCCTCAAGGGCAGTCTTGAGTTGCTCCCTTAAACCATATGCATCCATTTTAATTCCCAGATCTTCCTCAAGCTGTTAGGCTTTTATTAGAAGGAACTTAGCTCTGATACCAATTGTTGATAACTGAGAGGGGGGGTGAATCAGTTATCCTAATTATTTCTTCTTTTGAACTTTCTTATTAATCAATGCAGCATTGAATCAAACAAACAAACATTACCATAAAATGAGAAACACATGACACAGTATTTTTGACGTGGAAACCTTGTTAAGGGAGAAAACCATGGGGTGATTAACCCAAAGATTATTCTCTGTTAGAAGAATAGGAAGTTACAAAAATGGCACTTGCCAATTAGGGCTCACTGCCCGAGCACACTGCTCACAAAGAGGCACACTGCCTACAAAGAGACACACTGTCTACAAAAAAAAATTATACAATACTTGAACTGATTGGAAGCATCCACGTATGCTAGAGTTCAGTTCCGGTTAGGCTCAGTACACTGATCTGCTGCACTTCATCTTTCCTCTTCTCTTTATTCTACTTTCCTTTCACATACCGGATCTTTCCTACTACTTCTGCTCTGCTCTACACTTATTCACATATATCATCACTGCTACAACTACTCTCACAACTAAATCCATCATGCATATATATCCGCACAAGTAATTTCATCACCTTTCTAGTCGGCATCCGGAACAGTCTATTTTCTCATAAACTCTATTTTGTCGGTTGAATCCTTGCTCATCAAGTAATGCGGATCAAGCATATACTTGTAGATATCATTAATCATATCGGCCAAACATGATTCATGCCTTCACAACCTTTACCATCAACAATAACACATCCAGAAAACAGTCTGATGTTCTGTCGGTCAGTTCTTCCTCTGTTCTCAGTCACTCAGGAATCCGGTACTCAACTATTCATATCTTTTTCCTTGTCCATCACCGGAGGCTAAATCCTTGGAATATACCACTCAAGGTAGTCCTCTTGACTTCCCCAAATCCGCACTACACCAAGATACTTCCTCTGAGAGATCCGGACCAGTCTGTCGGACCTTGCCACATGCTCTATTCTTGTTCACCAGACCACAACAATCTTCATTCTGACTTCTGGTAGAGACACACCATGACTTGCAGATATGTGGGATGACCTTTGTTGCCATCAATGACAACAACCATGAATCCATATAGTGTCTCTTGCCAACATTCTTAACAGCCAATATTTCTTTTTCATAAATGGTGTATCTGCATTCTGTGTCTGTGAAAGTACCAGACCTATAACCACACACTTGAGCTTCTTTCAGAGGAATATCCTGGATAAGCACAGCACACCAAACATCATCAGAAGCATCTATATATAAAAACAAACGAAAACCGTCTTCTGGTAAATGCAATGTTGGAAGATACTGGCATTTTTGTTTTATGCGTTGGACTATTTCTGTGAGGTCATCAGTCCAAGGGCCTGCACCTTCTTTGAGCTATGCTTGGAGTTTCTTTCTGTCTTTTGCTAGTCCATTATAAAAGGGACTCACATAATTCAAACCTCCAAGAAACCTCTGTATTTGTTTCACACCAACTAGAATAACAGGAAATTCAGAAATATGTTTTAGAATATGAGGCTGGAGTTTTACCTTGCCATGTGACAGAACTACACCTAGAAAGTCGATCTCCTATTTGCCAATAACCATTTTCTTGGCAGATAAACAAATTCCATTTTCTTTAATTGCATTATACAGAGATTCTAGATGCTATAAATGTTGTGAGGCATTATCTGAATAGACTATTATATCATCAATGTAGATAGAAAAAAAATCTTTTACATTTCTCAAAGCCCTATCCATTCTTCGTTGAAAATATACAGGTGCGGTCTTCAAACCAAAAGGCATGACATTCCATTCATATAAACCTTGGGGCACAAAGAAAATTATTTTATACCTGTCTTCTTCTTTTACCTTAATCTGCCAAAGACCAAACTTGCAGTCGAACTTGGAGAAGACTTTCTTTAATGCAGCTCTCATTATTAAATCTGTACTGAATGGAACTGGATAATTAAATGGTAAAATTATATCATTCAAAGGCTTATAATTCATACAGAATCTTTTCTTGCCTCTTTGTTGTTCTGCTCTCTTATTGACCAAAAATGTAGGGCAGCTGAAAGGACTTTTACTATCTCTGATGAACTTTCCTTCAATTAGTTCATTCAGATGCTCATCCATTTCTCTTACTTCAGTAGGACTCATGAGATAGGCTGGTTCAAAAGGTATAACTGACTTGCATTCAGGTTTAAGCCTAATCTCACATTCTTCATGTTCTTTGGACTAGAACTACAAAGGATTTAAACTACAACAATCTTTTTCAAACTTAGCCTTCACAGGTTCTAAGAGCAAAGGTAATTGTGGTCCTTGTGCTTTCAGGGATTCTTTTCTCTGCCTTTTGACCTTATCAGACAACTTGTGGCTTACTATCTTCAATGATGGGATTTTAACCATTCCATCAGAATGCTTGAGAGAGATTTCATGTATTCTCAACACGAAAGGTTGATACTTGGTTAAAAAGGTATAACCTAGTAGAATATCTTCTCTTAGACTATCTAGTTCAATCAAATGTACCACAAACTGTTTACCTTGAATTTCAATCTGAACATCCTGAGCAAATCTTCCCATTTTGAGTTCTTCTCCATTTATAGCATACCCTGTAGGTAAATCATCTTTTGATTTCTAGAACTCAGGAGGAATAGCATTAGTTTTTGCAAAACTGCAGGAAGATCTAGAATCCACAAATGCATCAAAAGGAACAGGCTTATATCTAGGGAAACATAGATTAGTCCTGATATAAGTACAATTCTCAATCATATATAAAGCATTTGCAGGTTCATGAAGTAGATCAGGCTCAGTTTCAGAAGAAGGGGAGGAGTGATCAGCTTTGGTCAATAATGCATACATTTCCCCCACCTGAGAAGAAAGTTTATCAGTAGTTTTGGCCTGGAGAGCACACTGGCAAGCAAGAATATCTACGGATTCATTTAAGCGGACAACTTTAGCACAAAGAGCATCAAGACTGCGGCCAAGTGACATGGAGGGTGAATGGTGAGAAACACGAGACTTGGAGGAGTGGCGCTTGGATGAAGATTGGTGAGAGGGAGCCCAGCGAGGATGGATGTACCCATGTGAGGAGGTTTTGGGTGGTGGTGATGGTGAGCTGGAAACAGAATGTTTAGCAGGTTTTTTGAGCTTGCGGGAGAGAGCTACCTTTTCTTTTTCCCAAGCTTTAATGTTTTTAACCTGTTGCTTGGCAGCTACTTTCTTGTCCTCAAGAGATCCTGGCATGTGATATGGATCTTTGGATTTTTCCATGCTGATCTTAAAGTCAAGATCTTTGATTGCCTTTTTTAATGTCTTAGAAACAGCTTTATGATCAGAAGAATCAAAACTTGAGGGTTCAGATTCAGAAGAGCTAGAAGGATAAACCTTTCTATGCTTGTCTTTGGTGATATTATACTGATCAGGAAAAATTTCTACAAGCTCAAAAAGATCAACATTAGGGCTCCCAAGAAATTCAAGAGATGCAACAATTTCCCAATTTTCTGATTTATGCTGTTCATCAAACATAGCATATACCTTATTTTCTGGATTATACTTCTTAGGACAATTTGTTGCATAATGAGGACCTTTCCAAATAAAACACTGTACAGGCCTATTTCTTTTTTGGTCCTTTCTGTGTTTTTTGAACAAATATTTGGGCAGCCTTCTATTCTTAAAAGAATTCTTATTTACAGGAGCCAACCTATACTTTCTCTTATAAGACTTTTTCTTATAAGGACTATGTTTTCTGTAATCATCATTGTCATATTTATATTTACACTGCTTACAATGACAATTTTTCCTACAAGACTTTCTACTGAATTTTCTGATATGCTTGAATTCCTTTAACTGGTTTATTGGTGGCAAACTGCAATAATCCTTCATATTGCAAGAAGAATTATACTGATCTCTTTTATCACTGAAAGCTTTGAGTAGACATCATTTATCTAATTTGTATGTAACCAATTGCCTTAGTTCACTGAAACCAAAGGTATCTACACTGGTTTTATATTTATTGGCGATATAATCTTCAGCAAAGTCTCCTAATCCACATGGAAGAGAATTCAAATAAAATTTCTTTGTTGAGGAATCATGTAATTTACCTGCATCTATCATATATTTTTCAAAGACCAAATTATACTTATGCAATTTTCCAAGGTCTTTTAGCTGCAAAGAGTAAAGGATTTTCTCAGCTTCATGAATCTCATTCTTTCTATTGCCACAAAACAAACCAATCAGATATAACTTTAGTGTTGCAAACCCTTCAATAGAAATGTCATTCCTACCCATGTCTTTTTCTTTTACATATTCATCCCCATCTGAATCTATTGAAATTATGCCATTGTCAGGGAGTGAATTCCACCAATTGCAGAGCTTACCAGACATGAGTCTTACAGCATACAAAACTTTGTCGGCCTCAGACCACATAGATCCCCTTGTGTCATAGAAGTTTTCTAAAGTATCACACCATGTACAAATAGTATCATAGGGATCTATGAGTTTATCTATGTTCAAGATGTAGCCAGAAGTAGCATATGCACAGAGATTTTCTGGCCTAGTATTTTCTGATACAGCATCCTTCATTTCCACATCAAACTGATTTTCTACAGTTGCCTCACTAGCCATGCATAAAGGTTCCCAATCCTCTATAATCTCTACATAAGAAGGTTCATCAGCAGACGTATATTCTAGTTCAGAAGAGGATTCATGATAAGAAATCATTTCAAAGATTTCTTCATCAGAAGAGTTCATGGCTGCAGCTAGTTCTTCCATATAGACCGGTTCATTATCTTCTAAATTATTTTCTTGTAACCAATCTCTTAAGGGTTCAGAAACCTGTAACATATGTTCTTTTTGTTTTGGAAGAACTATCTTAGAGGGCATCTGTGGTGTATGGCTTCTAGGTACAGAAGATGCTGGCTGTTCTTCTATTTTTTCAGAGAATAAAATACTTTTTCTTCTCTGTATCTTAGGCCTGGGCTTAGGATCTATTTTTTGGGATTTCTAAGTTTTTATTTCCTCAGTATCTTCCTCAGAACTATCTTTTCCTTTCTGAGATACCCTTATCTTCTTGGCATATTTTCTGACCTTTTCTAGGTTTCTAGCCACATGCTCAAGTAAAACCTTTTGTTCTTGGGCTTGAGTATCTCTTCTAATGTCAGACTAAGAAACTTGATTATATATTTGAGACGCCACATTTTCTATTCTTTCACTACTGGCTTGTATGCTTGTGGCCATGGTATGAGTCTAACTAACTTGATAATTCAATGAACCAAAGTTGTTCAAAGTAGTACACTATTTATCTATTCTGCCAATAGTAGTTTCTGATTTGTACTGACTATTCTGTATTTGCAACATTCCATCATAAACAGCAATAGTCCTATTTATCCCTTGTTTTACATCAACTGCTATGTCATCAATATTTTCAGAAGCGGTTTGCATCCATGCAGACTGCCAATTTCTTTGGGCCTCTAAATTCTTTTGCTTTGTACCTACTTTTGTGTGGACTTTGGCTTCATATTTACCCCATGCTTTATCATCAGGATTGACAACCTGATAACTGTCTTGTGCAGGCCATCTTCCTGGAGTATAACTAACTAACTCAGTAGCAGTGGCTACATCTAATTGTACAATATGCTTAGTTCTTCTCTCAGATCCATATCTAGGCAAGTGTTCTCTCATCATACTTGCATGTTCACCTAGTTTGGCTATTTTAGGGCCTTTTCCTTTTCTCTTCTTCTCTGCTTCTTCATCCTTGGGAGCTAGATGTAGTCTTGCACTAACTTGTCTAGCTATTTCATCTATCTGGTCAGGATTAGATTTCTGTGAACGAGAGGAAAAGGAGGATCTGGAAGGCATTTGCCTGAAACTGTGGGAGCTACCAGAAGTGGAACATTCTTCAGGGTTGTAATCCACATAAGGCTTTCTATTGGAACTAGCATATGAATGTGCCATAGATCTGCTACAAGCTAAGGGTTGAGCTCTGGCCTGTGCTTCATCAATTAGGGGTTGTTCAAGAATGGTTTGGTTAGGGACTGCTTGGAGAGCAATGGTGCCTACAAGTCAAGATTGACATAGAGGTCTGTCAGAGAATCTATTTCGATGGATGGGAAGGTCAATGAACTGGGGCTTTTGCCTATCAAGTAATTCCTGGATGATAGGGAAACCTATGTTGAAACCTGTTGAATCAATAAAGTGACCATAATCAAGAAGATTTGAAGATCCTCTTGGGAAAGATACCCCCATGGGCAAGGAAACAGGTGGAGACACAGTGTTCATGATGCGATAAATGCATCGACCTCCAATAGTTGCATAGACAGATCTGGGCATTAAAGAGGCACCTTTAAGTTGTAAAAGTAAGTAGAACGCAGAAGAAATAAACTTATCAGATAAGGAGAGAGTGAAATTGGGTTGAACTGACAAGACACCATCACCTTTTTCAGTACTGAGAATACCACGAAACTGGGCAACTATAGCTTGATTCCAAATTTGACATCTAGTATCAATAAGTGTGGCAAAAAACTCAACACCTATGTTGTAATTAAAATGTGGATGGACAATAAGGTCTACATGAGGAAAGTGAACACGAAAAAACCCTTTATCTTGCCATCTGGAGACATCTTTGGGAAGAAGGAAAGGTAAATATATGGGACAAATACCAGTACCAGAAACTAAAAGATTAACTTCACTTTGATGCACAGAGTCACAAATTATTGCCTTAATACCCTTTTCAGGTTAAAATGTATTTATTTTAACATCTGGAAACTTAAAATTGCCTTTATCATCAACTACATGTGTATTTCCATCTTGGAAATAATTGTGTAATACATCAGACAAAGCAGAACTTGCATCCATAGATCTACGCAAAGCCATTTGTGAGAAATAAGACTTATTGATTACTCTTTCGCGATAATTCCCTGCTACTTTTCGCGACTCACTACCCTTCACATGGCACTGTCCTTCGGCCTTCAACACGGGTCTTACTGCACGCCTCCATAGGTACTTTAGCACGCTACTAGCAGTACTTTTAGAAATATCTCACACACTCAGCAATGAGAAAGATCAAACAAACACATGAACATTGCAGTATTGATAAAACTATTGATAAACTTTCTTCTCAGGTGGGGGAAATGTATGCATTATTGACCAAAGCTGATCACTCCTCCCCTTCTTCTTCTGAAACTGAGCCTCATCTTCTTCACGAACCTGCACATGCTTTATATATGATTGAGAATTGTACTTATATCAGGACTAATCTATGTTTCCCTGGATATAAGCCTGTTCCTTTTGATGCATTTGTGGATTTTGGATCTTCCCACAGTTTTGCAAAAACTAATGCTATTCCTCCTGAGTTCTGGAAAATGAAAAATGATTTACCTACAGGGTATGCTATAAATGGAGAAGAACTCAAAATGGGAAGATTTGCTCAAGATGTTCAGATTGAAATTCAAGGTAAACAGTTTGTGGTAGATTTGATTGAACTAGATAGTCTAAGAGAAGAGATTCTACTAGGTTATACCTTTTTAACCAAGTATCAACCTTTCGTGTTGAGAATACATGAAATCTCTCTCAAGCATTCTGATGGAATGGTTAAAATCCCATCATTGAAGATAGTAAGCCACAAGTTGTCTGATAATGTCAAAAGGCAGAGAAAAGAATCCCTGAAAGCACAAGGACCACAATTACCTTTGCTCTTAGAACCTATGAAGGCTAAGTTTGAAAAAGATTGTTGTAGTTTAAATCCTTTGCAGTTCTGGTCCAAAGAACATGAAGAATGTGAGATTAGGCTTAAACCTGAATGCAAGTTAGTTATACCTTTTGAACCAGCCTATCTCATGAGTCCTACTGAAGTAAGAGAAATGGATGAGCATCTGAATGAACTAATTGAAGGAAAGTTCATCAGAGATAGTAAAAGTCCTTTCAGCTGCCCTGCATTTTTGGTCAACAAGAGAGCAGAACAACAAAGAGGCAAGAAAAGATTCTGTATAAATTATAAGCCTCTGAATGATATAATTTTACCATTTAATTATCCAATTCCATTCAGTACAGATTTAATAATGAGAGCTGCATCAAAGAAAGTTTTCTCCAAGTTTGACTGCAAATCTAGTTTTTGGCAGATCAAGGTAAAAGAGGAAGATAGGTATAAAACAGCTTTCTCTGTGCCCCAAGGTTTATATGAATGGAATGTCATGCCTTTTGGCTTGAAAACTGCACCTGCATATTTTCAACGCAGAATGGATAGAGCTTTACAAAGTTTGAAAGATTTCTGTTCTGTTTATATAGATGATATAATAGTCTATTCAAATAATGATTCACAGCATTTACAGCATCTAGAATCTCTGTATAATGCAATTAAAGAAAATGGAATTTGTTTATCCGCCAAGAAAATGGTTATTGGCAAATAGGAGATCGACTTTCTAGGTCTGGTTCTGTCACATGGTAAGGTAAAACTCCAGCCTCATATTCTGAAACATATTTCTGAATTTCCTAATATTCTAGTTGGTGTGAAACAAATACAGAGGTTTCTTGGATGTTTGAATTATGTGAGTCCCTTTTATAATGGACTAGCAAAAGACAGAAAGAAACTCCAAGCACAACTCAAAGAAGGTGCAGGCCCTTGGACTGATGACCTCACAGAAATAGTCCAACGCATAAAACAAAAATCCCAGTATCTTCCAACATTGCATTTACCAGAAGACGGTTTTCCTTTGTTTTTATATACAGATGCTTCTACTGATGTTTGGGGTGCTGTGCTTATCCAGGATATTCCTCTGAAAGGAGCTCAAGTGTGTGGTAATAGGTCTGGTACTTTCACAGACACAGAATGCAAATACACCATTTATGAAAAAGAAATATTGGCTGTTAAGAAAGGTATAGAAAAGTTTAAGATTTTTCTTAAACCAGTTCATTTTATTGTGAAAACTAACAGTCAGCCTATGAGGTCTCTGTTAAGCAAAAAGATGAATAAGGATATTGTTCATGGTAGAATTGCTCGCTGGTATCTTGATTTTACCAGTTATGATTTTGAAATTGAATGGATTAAAGGAGATAATAATCCATTAGCAGATTCTCTCACTAAGAAATGGCCAAGCTTGCAGAACCTATGCATATGGTAATAGAAATTGGTGATACTCTACCACGAAGAGATGGAAGAGATGTGTTCCTCAGCCAAGATGATCAGGGAAATGATTTATGGATTCCCCAACTACCACCTGAAATTATCCTTCCAATTCTGCACACATACTTCCTGAATAAATGGCTTCAAGAGTTAAGGGATGTGATTAGGCAAAACTATCACAAAGGAATCCTCATAGGCAGGCAACAAACAGAATTCCTGAAACAATTTGGTCTTCATAATGCTTCTATCTATTTTGCACTTAGGAATGGAATTACAATAGATATATGTATTACTTCTTTACTTCCAATGAATTGGCCTGTAAAGATAAAGAGAAATTTCCTTAAGTGTGCTAAATTTGGTTTCTTTAACAGCATTACTTTGTTACAGATAGAGTTTGAAGACTATGCTGATTTATTCCTTGGATATAATGACAAAGTTATCCAGGATGATATGAAGGAATTGTTTGATCATTTGCAGAGTAATTTCAGTTGAGCTATTGAAGAAGGAATGACAGGTCCATCCGGATATCTGAATAATAGATTTCATTATGCTCTTCCAAGGATAGAGTATTATCCTTTAACTCATCAATGGTACCCACAGGCCCAGGTTGAAGATATGGAGGTTGCTCTACTTCCTGCACTTGTAGTAGTTCGTACAGAGATTGATTTTGCATCTTTTGACTTTATTAGAAAAATTATCTATAACTTTAATCAGCGAGATGATGATTTAGAAATTGCTTTCCGGCCTCTTCCTCAGCATCTGCTACCACCAACAAATCTAGATCATGATTATGGATCTGATAGTTCTGGCATATGGGATATCGATGGAGCACATCCATCTGACAATTCCACTGATAATGATGAAGATGGTTACAACTCAGATGGTAGCTAGCACATGGGCTTGTCTGTGCCGTGACGTCAGCCATGTTAAGTTTCTGACAATAGGACGCAACCCTATCTAAAAAGCAAGATCCCCGTAGTCACTTTCAGGTGTAAAGTGAGCCATATTCACATGCGATGTGTCTCATGTGAGAATCTTTGTACGCTCCACTGCAGAGCACTAGGTTTACTTTATCCTCTACTATCTACAGTTGTGGACGCGTGTCTAGTTTGTATGGTCAGAACTCAAAGTTGTCTTAATCTTTTGGCATCCAACTTGTATTATAAATAAGGTCCCAATGCTCTTGTTTGGCATTCGGAGTCAGTCTTAAGAAGTCTTACAAAAGGTTTGAGAGTCCCAGAAGATTATAAGTGTAATCTTTAGCATCAAGAATTAATGCAAAGTTTGCAAAGTTTCCGCTTTGAATTAAATTGTGTATAAAATTGGTATCTCTCTCTCTCTCTCTCTCTCTCTCTCTCTCTCTCTATATATATATATATATATATATATATATATAAGTGTAGATTTGAACATGTAGGTTGAAGAGAGAGAGAGAGAGAGATGGTGTCTTGTCAGTTCAACCCAATCTCTCTCTCTCTCTCTCTCTCTCTCTCTCTCTCTCTCTCTCTCTCTATATATATATATATATATATATAAGTGTAGATTTGAACAAGTAGGTTGAAGAGAGAGAGAGATGGTGTCTTGAAGAACTACTAGAGTGAGGTTTGATAAGAGAGAGTCTATGTTCTTGCATAGTGTCTATAGTACTTGTACTGAAGAAGAATGGAAAATGGAGGATGTGTGTAATGATCTGAGGCCTAGGGGTTTGACCTAGTGGAAATATCTCTAGATGAGAATCTAGATGTGTTACTGCATGTGTGGAAACTTCTTAAATAGATAATGAAAGGATAGAGATAGAGAGATAGATAATTAAAAAATGAATGCATTTTTATTCAACTATTCATTATGTAGATGGCATACCCTTGAAGAAGGTGTATGATTGTTTATCTTTTGCCTATAATGTCTATAATGAATTACATTGATTATCTAAACTATGTTACAAACTTGTGTATATGTATTTTATAAGATTCATGTCAATTTGACATCAAAAGTCATTAGGAAGTTGAATTTTCTCCTTAAGAAGTAGAATTGCCTCCTTGATTTGCTTCACATCCACTAATGGTTGTGGAGTGTAACTATTTTCATTCCTCTTTCATTTATAATCATTGGGCTTACCAATATCCAACTTACACAAGCCATTTTCACATCTAGTACCACATCCCATTCCTCAAATACCCTTAAGTATCTTAACCCATCTATGTCATTATCCCAAGTTGTTGCCTAATCCATTCCTCTTTACACTATAAGATTAAATTGATCTCTCTTCTACATTAAGGTAGCAAAATTTTAACTTTCAAGTGTACTAAGTTCATTCAATTGCTAGAGGTGGAAAATTAATTTTGTACATCGTCAACATCCATTTGTCATTATCAATTTTATAGTGAAGGCGCTTTATCTTCACATTTAATTATTCCATTTATGTATTTCAATTGTGAGTCCCAACTCTTTTATCTAGTTTAATTTAGTCTTTAATTATATACATCAATTTAATAAACCTAGATAATTTTAAGTGGTATTTTTACCCATATAATTGTAAAACAACTTAATTAATACCAATCAATTCTTACATAGATAGAAGTCCATTTAACTGCATTCCTTAATAGGAGGATCTTCATAATAATTGACCTCCAATTCAATTGTACATATACAGTAAAAATGGTCAATCCATTATGAGTCCAACTTTTGAAGAGACTTAGTGATTGGCTATTGCTTGCATGAGGACTGTATTCTTGAATGTGAATTGGTTCACTTGTAGAATACCATTTTTAGCATAGTAGACATTTGACTTCCAAACATTGTGAATAATGCACACCCAATCTGGGATCATAGTATTCAAATGACCCACATCATCTTTTCATGAGGCAAGAAATGAAACTTATCAAATTCTTATACTAATTCATCTCACAATCCACTTCAATATAGTCACATGTAGCCTATGTCAATTCAAACTAAAAATACTTTGTGCATAAAATGCCACACACACCCTCCATGGATAACATGTAATCTCCACTTTTTGTTGTGTTTGACCCTCAACTTTGAGGTGAGGGATGGGATAGACAGAAATTACACCTTCCAAGCTAGTCTCCCATCATCACTCATCCTAAGAGATTGATTTTGATCATTAGATCTCTCATTTGCAACCCTAAATCAAATCCATAGGTGAAGAATTTACCCAAATCATTTCTATAATTACAAATTTAAACCTCAAACTTTTAAAATTCAAAATTTAAATTTAAAAATTGCCAATTTTTTCACTATCCATTGTGAGCTAACCTATCACAAATTTATGTTGATTTGTGTGCTATGTTGTTCTATTTAAGGACATCCATTCATTCATTTGAAATCAAGCTAGGGAATTGAAGAATCATTAAAAACAATGTCATACAATATTCATGATGTATATCCATAGTAGCATTAAGTATACATTATTATAGATCATCTTAGACATCCTTACATGCTTTCTTGTTGTCTTCAATCATTGTTCTAAAGTCATTGAATCGATTCACCCAAGATCTTGACTAAGGAGAATATGAACCTTTCTTAGCAAGTTCCTAAACATTGTTTATAGACACCATCTCACTTCAAACATATGTATAAAAAGATGAGGCAAATAAATTCTACTCATCAAAATTATGCCAAGTCACTTCTATGGGTCGAGGATCAATTTTGCAAGCTGATTCATTTTTGTACTCACAAATATTCATTTTATCAACAGAAATCTAAACTATATTAAAACTTAGTCAATTTAAAACTTATAATACATTCACAAGTGACCAAACCTTAAATTCCCAACACAATAATAAATATTTTTTTACATCTTTAACAATAAATTCCACCATTTAAAATTCAAAATAAATATTATATTTAATTTATTTAAACTCCATAAAATTAATTACACATTTATTGTTCAAATCCCAACTAATAAACCATAAAATTTTTAATTATTTATAAAAAATAAATTATAATAAAATGATTTATTTTCATTACAATTGATACAAATAAATTATTTTTTTTTGGGTTACAACAGTTGTGTCTAGGCTACCCAGCTCCGAACAACGTGAGATTCACAATCTTCCAAAACGCGAGACAAAGCTTTTTATTTTGAGATTGATTGATTGTAAGGATGTAGAGGTGGCCCAAAAGGAAAACCAGGATTATCTTACTTTGATATAAAAGGGCATTCTTCTCATTCAATTTGTCGTCAAATATTCCTACCTCTTTTTGGAAGAAAGGAATGAAATGAAAGTTATTTTTGCCTCGGAATTAAGGTTGATGTGCTTTCTCTAAACTTTTCTAGAATCATTTTTTGACCATCCTTCCAGTTACTTAGACCACTCTAAATGATGACTCTGCTACACTCTCGTTTGCTCTTGCTTCGTAATCTGTTTCCTCCTATTCTTCATCTTTAATTAATGCCAAGGAATTTCCTTTATTACCGCACAATCTTTTCTTTTTCTTTTTCTTATTTTCCTTTAATCCTGCACAATATTTTCCTTTTTCTTTTTCTTATTCCCATCTTACATATCATATCAATCTTTCTTTTTGGGCTCCCATTCCTATTATTCTATTTAAAATTATGCGGACCTATAATTTTACTGAGCGCACTTTTCTTTAAAGTGTAGTAGCTTAAATAAAAACTTGCTTTTCTTAATGGAGATGATAGAATAACAACGAAAACCATTGTACAAGATTTCTGGCAAACAAGTTTAATTTCCAAGTTCATCCATCCTTTTATTTACTAAAGATATTCTTACTAGCCCCCTTTCCCATTCCCAACAGGGCCTAAATTTCACGGTTATATGACTTTATTTATTTAGTTAATTTAATTACTGGCAATCACACCTTGGCGTACAATGGGTATGCCAAGAAGTTGTGGAATTTCAATTGTCATGTCTTTAAATGAATGATAATTGTCTTGTATCCCTATGGTATATATAATTTTTTATTTTTTTTCGAGTATTGTGAAATTATTTGCATAATCTTAATGGATTTGTAGATCCCTATGTTTTTCTTAGTAGGTACTTCAAATGTGCAATCTTTCATGTTTGGTGTGTAGTCTCTATTTGCATGCATTCCCTTTCTAAATTCTTATTCATGCATTGCATTTGGGTTCACTTCTCTCTCTCTCTCTCTCTCTCTCTCTCTCTCTCTCTCTCTCTCTCTCTCTCTCTCTCTCTCTCTCCCTCTGACTCTATCTCCCCTTCTTTCTTCCTCTATGTTATGTTCTAATGTCATTATAGAAACACAATGCTAGCTCAACACAAAGCGACTATGAAGAGGGCACATTCACACAAGGTACCTAAGCAATTGCTCCTACCTAAAGGAGAGAGGGGCAAGGTAATTAATCATGTAACACTTGGAGATAAATAGGATTCCTATACCTTAAGTTTTGGCCTATAGACATCTATGATCATAAATTCATAGGTTCCTTAAGATTGACCTAATTTGTATTAAAAGGCCATCAAAACTATGGTTTCTTGTTGCAAAGTTTGCATTAATCTTGTAGTCAACAATTTTCCTATTTATCTATGTAAGTATGTAATCTTTATAATTAATTTTTGCTCTAAAAAAATTTATTTATAGAAGTTTATTTTTAACTATTTATATACAACATTTTTGGTTGCTCATTTAGTTGTTAAAAACTTTGATCTTGCATGTGGAGAACTCCATGGAAACTTCTTGACCATTTTAAATATTAAAGCCATACATTTTCTATATTTGAAGAGAAATTTCTTAAAAATATAACATAGTGACAAAGAGCAAAAGAAAGAGATATAACATATTTTTTTTAAATAAAATCTATATACATTTGAAAATAGGGTATTTGAATTTGACATATTTGAATATTTATATGAATAGTCTATTACCCATGAGAGAGAGATAATCTAAAACAAAGAAAAGATCATGGGAAAATTAACTATGGGGGTATTGGACCTCCATTTTGTGTGTATCTTACAATCATTGCAATTCATGAGACAACATCTCTTTAGGTTATGTTTGACCAATATGATGGATTTTGACCACATCAATGCTAATTGATGATGAAATACATCCCTTTTTGGGAACAGGAAGTAGACTATGATGGATGAAGTAGATTCAATAAGAAAGAAGAGAGAAACACCACTCTTCACAAAACATTTCAAGGCATTGGAGAGACTTGATTTTCATACTTTTGGTCCATTGGTGTCTCAAGAGATATGTATTTGAAGAAGTATTATCTATTTATGAAATACACAATGTGCACAAACTACAAATTACTGATATCAAAGAAAATCATAGGCAAGCAATCGCCATGAAAGTAGATCCAACATGTTGAACATGTCTGTGAGAGACTTGTGCTTTGAACCTCACTCCACCTATCTTATTGTTGATCTGTAAAGCATATGACATGATACACTTAACAAAACTTTCTATGGACATTTGGTAGGTTTTGATTCTTGGTGTGCAATTGCATTGTTACCTTTTAAGGAGAGTTTGATGATTGGGTCAATTTGCATTTGATAGTCTCATGCTTGTATTGCATAAATCCACATGCAATATTGCTTTTCACTTGTTGAAATATATTTTGTAAGGTATTTTTGTGAACCAGTGCTTTGTTTCCCTGTGACAAAGAGTTTGTGGTGTTGGTACATAGGGAAGTGTTTGATAAAATGCCTTAAAAAAAAACTTAGTGCCACTAGTTAGATGCACATTCACAATGTGCAAACTTTTTAATTGTAACATAGAATACAATTGCTTCTCTTAATTTGAAGCCTTCTTATTCTTAAAATGGTCTTCATTTTACCTTTTAAGGAGAGTTTGATGATTGGGTCAATTTGCATTTGATAGTCTCATGCTTGTATTGCATAAAGCCACATGCAATATTGCCTTTCACTTGTTGAAATATATTTTGTAAGGTATTTTTGTGTACCAGTGCTTTGTTTCCCTGTCTTATTCTCAAAATGGTCTACATTTTGGCCCCACCCCAATGGAGGTCACAAGGGGGACCTCCTCCCCATCCACATATTCAACTTAGATTACTCATTCAACATAGGAGCCACTTTGGAAGTCTAAGAGCCACAATCTGGAATTCCAACTATAGATGTCACTTGGGGGATTCGAACTTGGATCTCCATCTTGAGAACCTTATGGCCTTGCCATTAAAGAACAACCCCCTTGACATCTATATTGTTATTATATATACATTTTATATAATTTTAATTATAAAATAAATTTTAAATATGATATAGTATAATATAATTGTATATATAAATAGTTTGTAATTCAATTATATATTTATTTCATATACAATATCTAATACTATAATTATATTTATTAATATATTATATTTTAAATAATATAAATTATTAAATATAAATATAATATAATAACATATAACAAGTTGCACATTTTATTATTGTAATCACGTGAAATCAAATGAAGATTTAAACTAATCTAATGCATAAATACACGATTATACCTTCATGAAGACCTCACAAATCCATGCGGGAAGGAGCTTGCGCCTATGTAGCTCCTCAGATGTTTCCCTGATTAGAGTGTAGTTGTGGATTGCTCAAGTGCTCACAACGCAATGTAGATGAGATTAGATGATGGATTGGATGGGACTGAGACAAGATTTTGGCAGAGGTTTGATAGGGTTAGGAGATTGGATAGTGATTTTGACAGAGTTCTGATGCCTCCAAGTGGTCTCTCCAAATGGCTTAGAGAGGGGTCAATTTATAGGATTTTGGAGATGAGGATGGGGGGTCAGGATTCATCTAATCAGATCAAGGGCTAGGAATAAAAGTGAATCTTTTATTCCTAGTGGATGAATTAAAAATTCCCATTTTGGGAAGAGTGGAGGAGTGTGGGGGACAAATGAATATTAAATTTAGTGAGTGGAGGTGAGTGGGAGACAACTGAATATTAAATTCAGTGATTGAAGATGAGTGGGAGACAACTGAATATTAAATTCAGTGATTGGAGATGAGTGGGAGACAACTGAATATTAAATTCAGTTTAGTGGATGAGTGGGAGACAAGGTTAATTGTCATCTTAATTAACTTAAGCCTAGGTTAATTAGATAATCAGGATTTATCTAATAAATCAGGGATTAGGGAAATGGAATAAATCAACTAAATGAATATTAGGAATATTCATTTAATTGACAGGGATAGGATTGTAAGGTTAAATGACTCAATTAGGTGAATTAATTGATCACAAGGGACATGCAGATTGGGGGAATGGATTAGTGAGAGGTACAGAAAATCGGTTTGCGAAGCAGTCCAATTTTAGGTGTCTACATTTTGCCCCTCTTTGAGATGGTGTTGCGGCTAAGCAACATCATTTCAAAGAAGTTAAAACATAGAGATGGATTGGATAGAAAAAAGATTTTGGTTTGGAAGAATAAGGCTTGGGGATAATTGGTAAGGGTGATGCCCCCTCGAGAGGATAGGCGGGTTGCGAGAACACGGTTGTGCTCTCGAAATGGAGGAGACAGATTGGTGGAACGGGTCAGAGGATAAGTGGTGGGATGAAAGGATGATGATGTTGGGATATGATTGGTGGATGATCATTGTGCTGAAACTAAATTTGAGCAATCCTAGGTTTGATATAGCAAAGTGGATATGTTCACCAAGGTATAGAAGACCAAGGTGATGATGTTTATCCAACATTTGCATGGACTAGACACACAAACAAAGGGATGATCCCATGCATGCCCAAGATAGTACAACCTTGTCTAGATGAGGGAAGGGGACTCATAGCATAAGCTCTTAGTACAAAAAAAGGTATGATGAACCTTAGATGCATAAGGAGATCAATATGCTAGAACCGACCCTATGATCGATCAAGATATGAATACTAGCTTGGAGTAATGAGACCAACCCACAAGCACAGCATACAAAAGCAAGACTATGCCCCATTCTAGATGTTTTCACCACATACCATGATATAGTAAGATAAAGGTAGCTTTGATGTGATCTTCAAATAGGACAAAAGATAAAAATTAAAAACTAAAAAACCAACGAACCAAGCAAGTAACCATTTTATCTTTTTCCAAGATAGATAATGATGTGATAGATTCTGCCTATCGTAGGAAAGATATATCCTAAGGCAGGGATCAATTGATGATTAGATAGATTTTGCCTATCATAGGAATGACATATCCTAAGGCAAGAATCGATTGATGATTGGATCATGTTTTGCTGATGTAAGATTGGCTCAAGATATGACGGTGACAAGTTATGGTTGATGTTGATTTGATAGTTGATGATTTTGATTAAGGGACAATGCTTTGATAGGTGATGCAATGCTTGGATCTAGTGTAAGCTTATTGATGATAGATGTGATGATGAATAAATTATTTATGGAATTTTGTGTTTTCTATTGTTTTGGTATTTTTGATGATATTTGTGATGTTTTTGGTTTTTTGATTTTTTTTTGTGATGTTTTTTTGGATTTCGCGTGCATAGCCTTTGTGCTAAATACCAATGACAAGGGAACACCAAGTCTAGAGGTGAAAGTACATAAGAAATGGATGAATGATATGGAATGCAAGATAAAAAGATGACACACACAAGCAAGTCAGCAAGTATGCCCAAATGATGCAGGCACAAACAAGGTATTGCCCCTGTCAAGCAGTAAACCCATGATATAGATTGATGATGTCTGTTTTCAAGAATGAAGTATGTCGTATAAGACTCCGGGTCTAGTTTTGACAATGCGACATCCTGTCTAAGACATATGATAATGATATACGACAGTGTTGTCATGGCTGGGAGTGATGTATCCCTAGAGCAACACGAAGGATAGTTATGACTGATTGATATGGTTTACGATCGGACAAGGATCAAGACCACTGATTGTGCTCGGATCATTTGACAAGATTGACTTGACTTGATTGGCATGGATTAAGGATAGACTTGCAATTTGATATGGTATGGATATGGATATGGATATGAGGCGCACTTGGATATGGTATAGATATGGAAATGGATATGAGCTGTAGTTGGATATGGTATGGTTATGAGGATGAGCAATAGTGGATAGAAGGCAACAAGGATGTGATCTCCAAGGACTATGTCACATAAGTGTAACATGCCCCATTGTAGGTAGAGTATGTAGGATTGTTCATGACAATGTTTATGATGAGAGGAGGATGAAAGGATAATGAAGGATTTGCATGTGTTGGAGGGATAAGGTATGTCAAGAGCCATCTAGAACATTTGTCAACATTGTGCCCCCAATCTTTATCAAGACCAAATAATAGAGGAAAGGAAGTTTGGATGGATGGACGAGACATGATAGGCATGCAACGGATAGAGGATAGGATAGGAAATGGTATGAAAGGAAACTGGTAGGAGAAGAGTGATATGTCGATGAGACAAGGTGCCCCCAAGTGTAGGTGACATAGAAGATCAACTTACACATGATGCCTGTTTACCAGGTTTTCATCATGGTACTTATCCAAGGTGCCTGTTTGCCGAGTTTTCACCATTGGATGAAGGGATTTTTCTTTACTATTTTCTTTTTTTTCTTTTTTTTTGAATATTGAGATTGGAGAAGGTGGATATGGAAAGACATTAACATAGAGTTCCTTGAAAAGGGGATAGTCCCGCTAGATAGATACTATCGAATGGACCATGTACAGTGCTCTCACAGATGTTGGTAGGGGATCGTATGAAAGTGATATGGCATAGGTAGATAGTGGATTATGATGCAGAATATGGAGGGAAGGATTATGCAACAGCGTGGACCATAGGCATAGGATGAGGAAGATGTGTAGGGTAATGGTTGTAAGATGGGGAGATGTAGTTATGTGGAGGTGTTGTGAAGTGGAAAGGAACCATGACCAACGGCTGCACACACCGTGATAAACATTGAAGCTTTTAATGATATGGTGGTGTAGGAAGCAATGGAGATGTTTGCATAGGAGATGGGTGATAAAGTGATTTAGGAACCCACATAGATTTAGTATTTTTAGTGCTTTTGTTTTGCTCGTGGGATTTTTGAAGGGAATGGAAGTTTTGGATGGAAGTAGGCTTTTGGATGGATATAGGTGGTTGGGATTCCTGAGATGTGGATGAGGATGCCTCATTTGTCGTGCTAGCTATTTTCTTAGGAACCCAAACCATTTTGCTTTTGGGATTTGCATTTGGAGGTAAGGGTTTAGATGGCTGTTTAGATGAACTTTGCTTTGATTTTGATTCTTTATGTCCTAAGGTATGAAGACCATTAGGATTTTTAGCTTTATGGATAAAGGAATCAAACTTTTTGCTTTTGAATCCCATGGGGTGGGTGGAGTGGATGGAATGATTGGAAGCTGTATGCTTAAATGATGTGTGCTTTTGTTGGCCATGTTTAGGGATGTAAGGATACTTATGAATGAGAGGTATGTTAGGTGTCGGAAGCAACGGTGGCAAGGTGGATGGAAAGACTTTGGGAGTTGGAAGGAGTGGAGGTAAAGTGGATGGTGGAATGTGTATGAACACATGCTTTTGACATTTATAGGATGATGGAGGTGGAATGGTGACATAAGTTTTGGGGATATGATAGGGTTTGCGATGGAAAGTGGTGGACTTAGGAGGAGTGGAGGAAGTACCAACATCTTGAGTTTGTGCACCTTGGGGTATGTATCCAAGGCTGTATGAAGGTGGAGGAACATTGACATGGATAGGTTCCAAAATACCTTGTTCATGAAGGCCCAAGCCTTTACCTTGATAGTTCATACGCTGGAGTATACGGTGGATAGCGGGATTATGTGTAGGTGGAAGACTAGACACAAGTTCTTTATTGGATGGAGAAGGCGAGATAGTGGATAATGGTTGCTGGTGTTCTAAGAAAGAACATTCATGCATGAAGGTAGTAAGACCAAGAATATATGGTGGAGGATTTGTAGCATGGTCAATAATGGATGGTGAAGGAGAATCATTAGGATCGTGATTAGCATTGTGTTCACTAAGATCCAAGTTATTTGGTTGATATTTTATGCTTACTTGGGGGAAAAGTGTTTCATCATGACAAGTGGGTGTTGTGGGAGCATGGCTAGAGGAAGAGATCTCTTTGCTTTGAAGGAAGGCCATGAAACGGGGTGAATGCTGAAGTAGGTCAACAAGACTTTCATTGGATAAAGCATGTAGGTCTTGGGTGTCTTGTTCATGGATAGTTGTAGGGGTATGAATAGGATCAAGTGGCTCATGGATAGATTCATCATTATGGTTATCATCTTGATCATGGAAAAGATACATGTTATGGATGGGTTGCATAAAAGTGATTTGATATTGACTTAGACTAGGGCTTAATGTTTCCACATGCTTAGGATTAAACCTTTGACATACCTATTGGGTTGCTTGAATGGAAGTGGAGGGTTCTTGGGTGGGATCGTGGTCAACAACATGAGGGTGTGACAGACCTTGACTCTGGTGCATGGTAGAAGGCTCATTGAGAAGCTCAAGGTGTTGTGGATGACATGAAGGGGTTGTAGGATTTGACATGGTATTGGAAGAATCTTTGGCAAGGTCAAGGACCAGACTTTGGGGACATGGTTGACTCTCAGCTAGTAGACCTTGGATCACATCCTTCATAGGTGTATGGGTAGATGAATGAGGTAATGGAGGTTGATATGAGGATGATGGTGTGGATATGTAAGATGTTGAAGGTTGATATGATGAGGGTTGATATGATGAAGATGGGGTAGGGGTTTTGAATTCTCCAATGATGAGGTGTGCTAAGGGATTATCTTTAATGTCATTTTTGAATTGTTCCTTAGCATTAGGATCCATGTTCTCATAGATTTTTCTAAATCTTTGCACTTGTTGTATAGCTGCATAAAGATCCATTTTGTTGGAGATAGTATGGGATGATTAGGATAATGGTTAGGAGGATGTTGAATGTGATGAATGACTTGTCTTATGTGCTTGATGTTTTAGTTTGATTTGGCAATGTTTTAGCAAATGATCACATGTACAAACAAGAATCACTCACACAAGACACAAGCAATTTTAAAATTTGAATTTGAAGAATATGATAAGGATTAACAAGCACATGTGTAAAACAAATCAACATGCCCTAATGCCTAGTTTGATGTAAGGTATGGCTAGTTAGGTTTGGTCAATGTTTAGACGAGGTTGACTAGGAATTTGAAAATGAAATCTTGCCACATAGCCAAGAGAAGGGGGTAACCCACCCTTCACCTTCACTTCCCAAAGGTAGAAAGTTCTTTGGGGCTTAGCTGAGAGTGACAGGATTCTGGTTTCAAAGAGGGTGTCTTTTGATTCGGCCTTGAATGAGGTCGTCCCTAGGGGTGATGAAATCCCCTAGTAGGCCTCCTAGGAGAGGATAAACAAAAGTGAATGAGGTGAGGTGTTTTTGATCTCCAAGATCACCTTGCGGTGCGAGGAGAGAGCATACACACACTCACTGGATTCACACTCGTAGTTGATTAATTATCCCTTAGAAAAATGAAATGTGATGAAGACAAATCAAGAAATGGTTCTTTTTAAATCCCAATTTCAAGATGTGATTGAAGACACATTGTTCATTTTAAGCCTAATTTCTATATGTGATGAAGACACTAATTTGTTTTATGAGCCCAATTGAAGTGTGTTTTGCAACCAAGATTATGATGGAATGAGAAATAGGATGAGTGCACCTGATTAATTCACTATCCAAATTGTTGTATTTGTAGCTCCTGATGTGGCTCTAGACCTGAATGATCACCTACAAGTCACGAAACCAAAAACGGAGCAAGTAGACTTGCCAAATAGATTGTGATGCAAAAATTGATAATCTGACAAAATTTGATGAAAGCTGAACTGATACAAGAAAAATAAGTGCATGAACAGATTCTTCAGGAGATTCTATGCAATTTGAAAAAAAAAATTGTCAAAATTCGATCAAAATTGCAACAGATATGACGATTTGAAGTTTGCAATGCAAGTTTGACTTTGACTGCGAAGAAAAGCGGGAAAAAGGCACTGTCACCTAATGAAAACCTCACAACTGTGAAGTGCTTGGATTCCTCTTTCCGACGACTATTCATTTGCAAAAATCTGCCTCCGTATGCGAAAGTTGTGCAAGTTTGAAAAATATAGCCTATTTCGGCATGTATAGAGCACAAGAAGTTGGCTTGACTGTTTGCAAAAAAGTTAACTGTTGGCGGTTTAGTACTGAGTGGTCACATGTAGCGGTTTACTCCTTCGGTGGTGAGGGTTAAGTTTAGCAGTTTATGTTTGACAAAGGCCCCTAGTCGCTGATATGACCAGGGGCTTATCACTTGGAAAAAAAAGATAATACAAGGGGTTTTTTAAGAACCCTTATCCCCAATGGATAAGGGGACCACCGATCAAGGTTAGGGTTTGTTTGTGTTTTTTGTTGTTTGTAGGAAATGGTCGATGGGTGGTGATAGGGTTTGACAGGCGGGCGGTGCGGGATCGGTGGAGGAGGCTCGGTCGGCGAGAGGATAGGAGGTGGGGATTGGAGGAAGGCCACGGGGGGGCTCTGCTGAGAGGTGGTGGTCGGGTGAGGAGGAAGGTGCAGGGGCGGTGACTGGAGGGGGGCTCTGCTGTGAGGTGGTGGTTGGGTGAGGAGGAAGGTGCAGGGAGGAGTAGGGAGATGGTAGTGGCAAGCAGGAGGAGCTGCGGGGAGAGCAGCGGCATGAGGTAGGTGGAGAGCGGGCGGGGCCGGGTGAAGAGGGGAGTTAGGGGATGGTAAGTGGGAGATGCAGGGAGGAGCTGGTGGCGGTGATTCGGAGGCTTGGGCGGTGATCGTGGTGGGTGGTCAGAGGTGGTTTGCTGGAGAGTGGTGAAGCGGTGGTGGGGTGGCGGCGTTCCAATAAAAACCTTCAATATTTAACCGTTACCTGCAAAAAAAAACACATAAAACCTACAAAAAAAAAACCTTCATGAACAATGTTAATCTTCCAATAGACCAGAGATGGGGGTCGTGGGATTCGTACGGTACGGATCCGTGCGGTACGGCCTAGGGCCCCTAAAAAATTTTCAAAAATTTTTCAAAAAATATATCAAAGTTTATAGTAAAAATTCACAGAATCGACGTCTTGAGCACAAAAATGATGTCTGTTTTTGCGTAGGATGCAACCTGCAACACTTAATGACCAAAACTTGCAAAAACTATTAGAAAAAGAAGATTTTGACAACAAAACCTTCTCAAATTGACGATTGGATTCGATAGCGGGCATGCCAAATGTAATCACGTGAAATCAAATGAAGATTTAAACTAATCTAATGCATAAATACACAATTATACCTTCATGAAGACCTCACAGATCCATGTGGGAAGGAGCTTGCGCCTATGTAGCTCCTCAGATGTTTCCCTGATTAGACTGTAGATGTGGATTGCTCAAGTGCTCACAACGCAATGTAGATGAGATTAGATGATGGATTGGATGGGACTGAGACAAGATTTTGGTAGAGATTTGATAGGATTAGGAGATTGGATAGTGATTTTGACAGAGTTCTGATGCCTCCAAGTGGTCTCTCCAAATGGCTTAGAGAGGGGTCAATTTATAGGATTTTGGAGATGAGGATGGAGGGTCAGGATTCATCTGATCAGATCAAGGGCTAGGAATAAAAGTGGAGGAGTGTGGGGGACAACTGAATATTAAATTCAGTGAGTGGAGGTGAGTGGGAGACAACTGAATATTAAATTCAGTGATTGGAGATGAGTGGGAGACAATTGAATATTAAATTCAGTGATTGGAGATGAGTGGGAGACAACTGAATATTAAATTCAGTTTAGTGGATGAGTGGGAGACAAGGTTAATTAAGTGTCATCTTAATTAACTTAAGCCTAGGTTAATTAGATAATCAGGATTTATCTAATAAATCAGGGATTAGGGAAATGGAATAAATCAACTAAATGAATATTAGGAATATTCATTTAATTGACAGGGATAGGATTGTAAGGTTAAATGACTCAATTAGGTGAATTAATTGATCACAAGGGACATGCAGATTGGGGGAATGGATTAGTGTGAGGTACAGAAAATCGGTTTGCGGAGCAGTCCAATTTTAGGTGTCTACAATTATTATATTATATTTTAAATAATAATATACAATAATATTTATAAAATTATAATTTTGAATTTATATATAAAATAAATATATAATTGCTTTCAAATCCATGGTTTAACAACAATTGCCAATGCAACTAAATTTTGTCTTGTATTCTTGTAATAATGGCCTGTTTGGCCCTTTTCAATAAGTTTTTTTTTAATTAAAGAATAGGCTTGGTAGGAAAGTATTTATTCAAATGATTTTAATATTTGAAAATTATTAGAAGAAAATTTAATTGAATAGATATATTAAAATAATAATAAGATGTAGTAATATTAAAAAAATAGTGAAATATAGAAATGATAGTGATTTATATAATATCATATTGTAATAAAATATATTAAGAGAGTGATGTTATATTTTTATAAATATTTTTTCATATAACAAGTGTGTAATAGTTCAATGGTCTATAATATGATAAAAAGTAGTAAGAAGCAACCTATAAGTAAAACATTTAGCTTGTGTGTGTAGCTAGATGGTGACTTATCATCCACTATTACAAAACCTTTTATAAGGCCTTTTCCTATGCTTTCTCCTCTCTAGCATTTTAAATTTGCAAGTCAAAATAGACTTTAATTTAGCTAATTAAATAAATTACATAACCTACTAATAAACAATTTATATAGATTAATTAGTTTAGATTGATAAATAATTAGTGGCGTTCTAGAACACTATAGATATAAGTGTATATAGCCTGTATTAGTAAAGGTATATGTTTGTAATGTGAGTTTAGTAGTAATATAAATTTAGGTAGGAACAATATGATATGGGGAAACCATGATGCCCCTAATGTCGATACAAATGCTAAAGATATGGCAAGAGGAATTCAGAAGGTGGGGGAAAGAATGCTACATCCTAATGTAAGGATATTACAATGAAGGCACAAATGGTAAAGGGGAAATCATAATGCCCTCAAGTCTAGTGTGATGACTCTAAATGTATGATATGTTAATATAGGCTTAGTATGTAACATAAGGAGTGTGATATATTAATGTAGGCTCAATGTGTAAACTCTAAAAGAACAATATGCCAATATAGGAGCAATACAAGTAATCAATGGGGAAATCTAAACATCATAGTGAGGTGAATTCCATGGGTATAAGTATGATAACATACATAACATGTATAGGTATAAGTATGGGTGTAAGTATGAAAGGATAGAGATAGAGATTTGAAAAATGAATATATTTTTATTCAACTATTCATTATGTAGATGGCATACCCTTGAATAAGGTGTATGATTGTTTATCTTTTGCCTATAATGTTGATAATGAATTACATTGATTATCTAAACTATGTTACAAACTTGTGTATATGTAGTTTATAAAGATTCGGGTCAATTTGACATCAAAAGTCATTAGAAAGTTGTATTGTCTCAAGGTTAAGAAGTGGAAATGCTTCCTTGATTTTCTTCTCATCCACTAATGGTTGTGGAGTGTAACCATTTCCATTCCTCTTTCATTTATCATCATTGGGCTTACTAATATCCCACTTACACAAGCCATTTTCACATCTAGTACCACATCCCATGCCTCAAATACCCTCAAGTATCTTAACCCATCTATGCCATTATCCCAAGTTGTTGCCTAATCCATTCCTCTTTACATTATAAAGATTAAATTGATCTTCCTTCTACATTAAGGTAGAAAAATTTTAATTTTCAAGTGTACTAAGTCCATTCAATTACTAGAGGTGGAAAATTAATTTTGTACATCATCAATATCCATCTGCCATTATCAATTTTACAGTGAAGATCCTTTATCTTCACATTTAATTATTCCATTTATGTATTTCAATTGTGAGTCCCAACTCTTTTATCTAGTTTAATTTAGTCTTTAATTATTTGCATCCATTTAATAAACCTAGATAATTTTAAGTGGTATTTTTACCCATATAATTGTAAAATGACTTAATTAATACCAATCAATTCTTACATAGATAGAAGTCCATTTAACTACATTTGTTAGTAGGAGTCTCTTCATAATAATTGACCTCCAATTCAATTGTACATATATAGTAAAAATGGTTAATCCATTATGAGTCCAACTTTTGAAGAGTCTTAGTGATTGTCCTTTGCTTGCATGAGGACTATATTGTTGAATGTGAGTTGGTACACTTGTAGAATACCATCTTTAGAATAGTAGACATCTGACTTCCAAAAGTTGTGAATAATGCACACCTAATCTATGATCACAATATTCAAATGACCCACATCATCTTTTCATGAGGCAAGAAATGAAACTTATCAAATTCTTATACTCATTCATCCCACAATCCACTTCAATATAGTCACATGTAGCCTATGTCAATTCAAACTAAAAATACTTTGTGCATAAAATATCACACAACCCTCCATGGATAATAGGTAATCGCCACTTTTGTTGTGTTTCACCCTCAACTCTGAGGTGAGGGACGGGATAGACAAAAAAATGCACCTTCCAAGCTAGTCACCCATCATCACTCATCCTGAGAGATTGATTTTGATCTTTAGATCTCTCATTTGCAACCCTAAATTGAATCTATAGCTGAAGAATTGACCCAAATCATTTCTACAGTTGCAAATTTAAACCTCAAACTTTAAAAATTCAAAATTTATATTTAAAATTGCCAAACTTTTCACTATCCATTGTAAGCTAACCTATCACAAATTTATGTTGATCTATGTGCTATGTTGCTCTATTTAAGGACATCCATTCATTCATTTGAAATCATGCTAGGGAATTGAAGAATCATTAAAAACAATGTCATACAATATTCATGATATATCCATAGTAGCATTAAGTATACATAAGTATGTTTCATCTTAGACATCCTTACATGCTTTTTTGTTGTCTTCGATCATTGTTCTAAAGTCATTGAATTGATTCACCTAAGTGCTTGACTAAGGAGAATATGAACCTTTCTTAGAAAGTTCCTAAACATTGTTTGTAGACACCATCCCACTCCAAACATATGTATAAAAAGATGAGGCAAATAAATTCTAGTCATTAGAATTATGCCAATTCACTTAGACCAATTTTGTGAGCTAGATTATTTCTGTAGTCACAAATATTCATTTTTTAGCACAAATCTAAACTATATTAAAACATAGTCAATTTACAACTTACAATACATTCACAAGTGACCAAAACTTAAATTCCCAACACAATAATAGATATTTTTTTTACATCTTTAATAATAAACTCCACCATTTAAAATTCAAAATAAATATTATATTTAATTTATCTAAACTCCATAAATTTAATTACACATTTATTATTCAAATCCAAACTCCTTTATTTGCATCAAATCTTAAGTCCACCTCCCATTGAAACTCCCCTTCACTAGAAAACAACACATGACTCATCAGATAAATCACAACAATGAATGCCCACAGTCGCCTCCTCGTATTCTTCATCATTAATTAATACGAAGAAATTTCCTTCATTTCCGCACAATCTTTTCCTTTTCTTTTTTCTTATTCCCATCTTACATATCATATCAATCTTTCTTTTTCGGCTCCCATTCCTACATTCTATTTAAAAGTATGCGGAGCGCATTTTTCTTTAAAGTGCAATCGCATACATAAAAATTTGAATTAACGGAGAGGATAGAATGACAACTAAAACCATCCTACAAGATTTTTGGCAAACAAGTTTAATTTCCTAGGTCATCCATACTTTTATTTACTAAAGATATTCTTACTCTTACTCGCCTTCTTTCGCATTCCTAACTAGGCCTAAATCTAACAGTTATATGACTTTATTTAGTTAATGTAATTATAAAATACAACCACCAATTGGACCCATATGTTCAATAGGTACGCTGATAATTTTTTAGCAAGGTTCTCCTCCAACAAATTATTGCCTTATCCTTTGTACTTATTTGTTGAGTACTTTATGATGGAACTCATCTCTACTCTACAAAACCCCCTCTCAAACTACATTAGAATACATACGCCACAAATAAAAGTTTATGAAATAGTGGAGTCAAGTTCTCTTCCATCATCCTCAATGTTAGAGACAAAAATTTGTGGAACAAAGAAAATTGTTGTTATTTTAAAAGGTTCAAAGTACAAAATTCCTTAGCCTACAATCCAAAGAAGAATAGCAACAACAAAAACCAAGAAGTTCAAAAGGGTCACAAATTTTTTTAACAAAAAATCCAAAGACTTGCACTCACATATCTTAACTGCAAATTACCTCCTAACAAAATTAACAATACATATACATCTTTTATTTATTATTAATAATTTATTTACTTATTGTGATTTAGTAAAATAATTAATTTTTTAAAAAAATCACTAATATTTTATTAAGAAAACAAAATGCATGCATATAAATAAATAAATTAGATAAAAAACAAAAACAAATATTTAAATAAAACTACAAAATATACTAAATAAAATAATAGACATATTAAAATAAAACCAAATTATAAAAACACTAATATTTATTATAAATTATAAAATACTAAATACTTAATAATATTATTTTACTAAAATATAAATTTCATTTAATTATTAAAACTTACACAACTTTTTTTACTAACTACATATGCCATATTAAAAAATTAATGTATAAATACAATTTTAATTTTATTTGTATGTGTGTTTTTAGGTACAAGAAAATATGCTACATAGTGTCAGACTAGAGAAAATTTGTTCCTTAAATTCATTATGTTACATTTTGACACATCCATCCACAAGCAACAATAATAAAGCTAGTCAACAAACACACAATGTAAATCCCAAATTCGTCCTTAAATAAAAAATTAAAAAATGTTTTCAAAATAATCCAAATATAGTTGGATGCAAGACTCTTCTTCTCCCATATTGAAGCACAGTGGTAGTGGCAACGGTTTCAGTCATGTATGTTGTTCAAATTTTTAATATCTTAACATGTACACATAATTGGAAAAACTTATAATTTGTATCTACATTTCTTTTATTTCATCTTTAGTAATCTTAGGTTTAACAAGATCATACTGTAGATCATGATAATGGGAAATGTAGGCCCATACCCATAAATCAGTTTTGAAATATATATAATGGGGAAAGACATAAAAATCATTGGGATTACTTCTAGCAATTATGATCCTTCCATCAAGTAGAAGATCTATAGTAGAATGGTACATTCAAGGAATTGTTGTTGGAGCCAGTACAAACCCAACTCCAGGAAAAAAATTGTCCTATCCGCATACCTAAACTGGTAACTTATATGTATCTTTTAGTTTAGGGATCTATGTCCATGAGATAAATTGTGTGCTCTGGTGTTTGTTATCCCACAATGGACAGAATAATCACGTGTTGTATCCAAAGGTTTACCAATAGGTCGTTGAGGGTAGACATGTCAACCATGAGGCACATAGCACACAAAAAGTAGCCCTTCATAAGGATTTACACATCCAAATTAAATTAAATCTCAAGTTGTCCAATGAAGGGTAATGAATTGCTAAATATGGGTATCTTTCTTTTCAAAATAGGTGCATCTACCATTTACAAATTTAAATCTTAGCAGCTTAAGGAGAGAAGCTTGAAGTCTTGCAATAGTGGCTTAAAAGTTAAAACATTTACTTCCATTTGATAGCATACATAATTTTTCTTTTAAGGGATGTTTTATTGAAGGGAGTAAAGAAATTTTTAGTTGCTTCAAGATGTGGGCCCAAAGTTCTACAGTAAATATGAAAATGTTTGTTGCCTCTTGACATCAATGGAGAATTTTTCACTTAAAGAAAAAATTATGAAATTGATCATGCCTTGAATATAGCTTCTTTAAACATGTGGATGGGTTTAAAACTTTAAATCCATAGGACCTCTTAGGAGAAAAAGGCTCCTAAAATTTTTAGTCCTTAGCCTTCTTATCAAACAGATACTTCATTTGTATTTGCATTTTTTAATTTTTTCTTTTGTGCCTAGTTCCTGATTTCATCCAGCTCTGCCAATTGCTCCATCCTCTTCCATTAGCTCAGGCACATTTATATCCTCCTGCAATATGAATTTATAAACAAGAAAAATATTGTACATTGGAATTCTTGCTTGAGCTCCATAGACCAATTCAAAAGGTGACTTGCCAGTAGCCTTTTTACTATGATTCTATCAGCCCATAATATGCCAGTCTTAACTTTGAGTCCCATGCCCTTTTGTTATTATCACGCATTCTTTTGATTATCTTCATGATGCTCTTGTTACTGGATTCTGCTTGACCATTAGCTTGGGGATGATATGGAGAGGCATATGATATTATTATTCCATAAGACTCAAATTTTTTTTTGAATTCATCAGATCTGAAACACATACCATTGTCTGTGACAATTCTTATAGGAACCCCAAATTTGGTGATAATATTTTCTAACAAGAAATTTATGACTACTTTACTAGTAGCTTGTTTAGTTGGGATTGCTTCAATCCATTTAGTAAAGTAGTCAATGGTAGTAAGAGTCCATCTATGCCCACCACTTGATTTATCTATTATTTCTCCTATAAAATCAATACCCCATTGATGAAAGGGTGCATCAATTTGCATTGGACTTAGAGGCAAGGCTCGCTGATATTTCATTTTTCTAGAAAATTTTTGGCATACTTCACACTTTATTACATGTTTATGAGCATTAGTAAAAAAAATTGGCTAGAAATAGCTCGCTCTTAGTATTTTATGTGCAATGGTCTTAGCTAAGAAATATCCACCACATACACCATCATGAATCTCCTTTAGAATCCTTTCTGCTTGTCCTTGATCTAGACACAAGAGTAAAACACCATCTTTATCTTTCCAAAACAAATAATTGTTCATGAATACATACCTTGATGCTTGTAACTTTAGTGTCCTTTTCTAATTGTCACTCATACCATCTGGGCACTTCATGTGTCCAAGGTAGTGAACTATATTTGTATACCAGGGTGTATGTTCAATACTAGATACCATACCTTTTTTTTCTTCAAAATTACATACCTGTGCAACCTCCAAATTAGATTCAGCCATCAATTTTGCCAATCCTTGTCCTCTTACAAGTTTGGTGATTTGGATATTAATATTGAATTCTTGGATTCTATTTATCCATCTACATCTCCTTCCTCTAACTTCTGTTTGTATGAGGACATCCTTGACTGCTGCATTTGGTACATAGGCAGTTATTTGTGCTCCTACCAAGTAGGGTCTGAATGCTTTCACTACCTTTACAAGCGCATAAGCTTGCTTCTCAATAGAACCATACTTTAGTTTAGCCCCTTGAACTGATTTATTAAAAAATGAAATTAGTTGTTCATGCCCTTCTTCATTTTTCTATAACATGATAGCAACAATAGTGTGAAAAGAGGTTAAAGAAAAAATTTGGAATGGCTTACTAAAATTAGGAGATTTCAAAATGGGAGCTTCTTTGATTGCCCTCTTGATTGATGAGAATGCTTCAATGGCTTCTGATGTCTAGTCAATCTTTTATCCCTTCTTCAACATTTTTGCAATGGGCTTAACAATTTCAGCAAAGTTAGAAATAAATCTTCTAACAAAATTAATCTACCCAAAAAATGACTAGATAGCTTTTGCCATTTTAGGGATGGGAATCTTATCAATTTTTGCGACCCTGTCTAGATCAATTCTTACACCCTCTTTGGAGACTATATGCCCAAGTAGCTTACCTTTAGTCACAACAAATTGACATTTTTTAGGATTCAGTGATATACCATATTTGAACAAGTGCCATTATAAATATTTTTCCAAATACAAGTAGTGATCCTCTGCTTTCTTTGAGTATGTTGTCAAATCATCCTGATAGACAACCATTATGACATTGATTAGATCTACAAATGCTACATCAATAGCTCTTTGGAAAGTGGCACCGACATTTGTGAGACCAAAAGGCATCCTTACATACACATATATGTCCCAAGGTGTGGTAAAAGTAGTCTTGTACTATTTTGATTCCTTGAATTTGACTTGATTGTAGCCAGAGAACCCATCCATCATGGAAAGCAATTCACATCATGTCACTCTCTGCAACATTTGCTCCATATTTGGAAGTGGATAGTTATCTTTCAATGATGAAATATTTAGATTACAAAAATCTACACACAACCTTATATCACCATTCTTCTTTCTGACTGATACTAGATTTGAAACCCAAGAGGAATGCCTGATAGGCTTGATTATACCACTATCCATGACCTTTATCAATTCTTCTTGCATTTTTTGCTCTAGGACAAGATTGATAGGCCTTTGTCTTTGCGTAAAAGGTTTGGTGTCTAGCTTTAATAGGATCTCATGTTGAAATAGGTCTTCTCTATAGGCTTTCAAATCTTCATAGGACCATGCAAATACATTTTTGTATTTCCTTAGCAGGCTTATAAGCATTTCCCTGACCTTTGGACTAATTTTCTTGCCTATGTACACTTTCTTTGGAGCATTATTAGTGCCAATATTTACTTCTTCAAGATCATCCTAATGGACTGGTGTTTGTTTTACAACTAATCTATCATTCCCATCAAAAACACATTCTAGAGCCAGCAAACCTTTTGAAATTTTATATGTTTTGAAATGTACTACCTCCTAACCAAAAACAGTGTCCTTGCCATTGACGTTTTCAACAAAAGCATTAAATTCTATCTCTTAAGCCTCATATGGATCTACACATTGAAGAAAATTCATCAAATCCTTATCATCATTGAACACTTGCCAACTATATATATTGTCAGGAATGTAAGGTCTGGTTTTGAATTCTATCTCTGAGACACCAGTTAATGTAATGCCATCCTTTATCAAAGGAATATTTACAAAAAAATTGGCCATCAAATTCTTTGATCTATCTACCCATTCTATAGAGAATGCATCAAAAAGCTCAATTCTCTCCCATACAACATGTTTATTGTGTTTAAGCATTTTATTTTTAGTGGCATATTTAGATCTTACCTTTGATACAACCAACTCAGAGTATCCATATACAGTCAACAGTTTGATTCCATTTTTACTGTAAAATTAAGACCCAATAACAATGCTTCATATTCTGCTATATTATTTGTGCATTCAAATGATAACAAAAATGAATACTTGAATGTTTTACCACTAGGTGCAATGAAGAGTACACCAGCCCCATTTCCTTCTTTACTATAGGCTCCATCAAAATATAGGGTAAGTGCACAAAGATGAGGGACCAAAATGGGGTCTTAAGTTGCCACTTTTTTTTTGAAATCAAGAAACATTGATGTTCGATGAGAAATTGAAGATAGCTACACTCAAAATTTGAAGATGGAATGAAAACAAAAGTTGTAGTGCTCCGAATCTAGTTTCTAAACTACTAATTTTTTCCAAAAATGTTGAGATTAAGGGGTTCAAAAAGGGGGAGCACACAAATTGGTCTTGTTTTTCTAAAAAAAAAACATAACATAGCATCTGGTGTGCTCCCCCTAAAATGTTAACTTGTTTTTAGTATTTCAATAATCGCTCCAATAAGAAATTAGGTAACACCATGTAGTTTATCCCTGATTTTTCTAATAATTTTTTAATGAATAATTGATTTTTTAGTAATTTTTAAAGTGGACACATCCTGAAAAACAAAAATTTGAGTGTGCTCCCCCCTAAAATGTTTGAAAACTAATCGAAAATCAAAATTTTTTTGAGTTCATGTAGAACGGAGTCTAGTTTCTAAAAATATAACTTATTTCAATTTTTGATGAATGGTTAAAAAAAAGTCAAAAATACTAGAGACTAGTTTTTGACAAAAACTGGACACACTAACAAAAGAAATTCAAGATGAAACACTAAACATACTCAAAATGTGAAAAAAATTATATGGTTAGATAGCTAACAAGGAGCTTAAGATTATGGTGGTATTTTTTTTGAGTTATCATTGAAAAAAGTGCCATCCTGATGGGGAGCACGCTCCAGATTATCTCTAGATTTTGCTAAAAACTAATAAAAACACATCAAACAAAGCTGAGCATAACGCAAGCGCATTATAACATTCTCGTGTTATGATGAGCATAACTAGCAATACACATGCCAATTGCATTTGCTTGAAAGTTTCTAAAGCCTTTTCAACAAATCCAATTTTTGCATATCTTGTAATCATTGCATTCCATTATAGAACATCTCTTTGAGGTGTTACATCTTAAAATTGACATGCCTTGTCTATGCTTCCACACTTTACATACATGTCTACAAGGGTAGTTGCACTTCCTATCGTCTCTCTCTCTCTATTTCTCTCCCTTCTCTATGTCCCACCCTTTCTTTGAGTCTCTGCTTCCCTCCCCTCTCTACCTCCCACCTTCTCTCTCACTCTCTTCTTCCCTCCCCTATCTACCTTCTACTTTCTCTCTCACTCTCTGCTTCCCTCTCCTATCTACCTCCTACCCTCTTTCTGAGTCTTTACTTTCCTTGCCTCTCTACCTCCTACCTTCTCTCTCATTCTCTTCTCCCCCTCCCTCTTTACCTCTTACCCTCTCTCTCTCTCTCTCACTTTCTACTTCCCTCCCCTGTCTACCTCCTACCCTCTCTCAGTCTCTACTTCCCTCCCCTATCTACCTCCTACCCTCTCTCTCTTCTTCCTTGCCCTGTCTACCTCCTATGGTCCTCTCCCACTCTCTACTTCCATCCTGTCTCTACCTCCTATCCTCTCTCTCACTCTCTACTTCCCTCCTTTCTCTACCTCTCCTCCTCATTCTTCCCATCCAATGAAATTTCATAAATTATCTTATTTCCATTTCATTGAATCCCAATTTATATCCTCATCCATCTTTACATGTCCTATTTTTCTTACATTTCCATGTTCTTTGTCAACAAGGGAGAGTGAGAAGGAGGAAAAGGAAGAGAGGATGGAGATGGAGGGGAGTGAAACCCGGGAGAGATACCTGGTGATAGGGAGAGAAAGAGATAGAGAGTCCTAGTTTTCTTGTAGAGAGAGAGAGAGGGTGGGTCGGGTTTATGAGTTTAGGGTTGCTTAAGTTTAGGATTTAAGGGAATCATTTAGGTTTTAGGGGTTTAGGGCTGCTCAAGTTTAGGGTTTTGGGTTTTGGGTTAGGGTTTAGGGGAATTATTTAGGGTTTAGGGGTTTACGATTGCTTAGGTTTATGGTTTACAGTTTAGGGGTTAGGGTTTAGAGAGAGTGTGTGAGGGGATCAATAGATAGTGGGAGAGATCTAGGGAGATAAAGGTTTAGAGTTGCTTCTAGGGTTGATGGTTTAGAGGTTTGGGGTTTAGGGTTGCTCAGTTTTAGGGTTTAGGGGTTAGGGGTTAGGGTTTAGTGGCATTATTTAGGGTAACTTAAGGTTTATGTTTTAGGGGTTAGGGGTTAAGGTTTAGAGGTTTAGGTTAGGGTTTAGAGAGAGAGGACCGATATGGAGATATAGAGGAGACCAAGGGGAGACATAGGGAGATAGAGGGTGAGGGACATGGATAGAGACATAGGCAGAGAGATTGAGAGGTAGAGGGATGATAGAGACAAGGAGATAGGGTTTAGGGTTGACCAGATTTAGGGTTGATCGAGTTTAGGGTTTAGGGGTTAGGAGTTTAGAGAGGAAGAGATATGGAGATAGAGGGTGAGGGACATGGCCAGAGACATAGCCAGAGAGATTGAGAGGTAGAGAGATGATAGAGACAAGGAGATAGGGGTTTAGGGTTGATCGGGTTTAGAGTTTAGGGGTTAGGAGTTTAGACAGGGAGAGATAGTGAGATAGAGGGTGATGGACATGGCTAGAGACAAGTAGAGAGATTGAGAGGTAGAGGGGTGATACAGACAAGCAGATAAGGGTTTAGGGTTGATCAAGTTTAGGGTTGATCAAGTTTAGGGTTTATGGTTGGTATATATGATATACACAATGGTGTAAATGACTAACATATTGGTGCTTATGATGTTATGATGGCTTATGTGGCTCTTAGATGGTAGAATGACACCTGTGACTGGCTAGGTGTAGAATAATGTTTGTGATTGATAGGTAGGTGCTACTAAGGAGCATATTGGCACATAGGATATACAAAATGGTGCAAATGACTAATAGATTGGCACTATGATTTTCTAATGGCTCCTGGTGAGGTATTTGTTTGATTTTGATTGTTTTTGGGATCATTTGAGATGGAGCTTAGATTGATTTGGAATGGAGTTGGGATGAAATGGATTGGTTTAGGGATGATGAGAGGTGAAAAAGACTAGATTAGGAAGAATTTGGGAATGATGAGAATGGTTTTAGGGATGGTCTGAAGTGGTTAAGTGTTGATTAGGGAATGATTAGAATGATTTAGGAATAGTTTAGGGATGGTATTTGAGATGAAATCCAGGTTGATTGGAAAATGATTAGGGATGAAGTTAAATTGATTTGGATGTGATTTGGGATGGTGTGAAATGGTTTAGGGATGATTAGAAGTGGTTTAGGGATGATTAGAGATGAAATTGAATGGATTAGGGATGATGTGGGATTGATTAGGAATGAATTTGGTTGGAATGAAAGATTAATGTTTTCATGTTTTCACATTATAGAGATTGGGAGATAGAGGTTTAGGGTTGCTTCCAGGTTTTATAGTTTAGGGGTTAGGGGTTTAGGGGTTTAGGGTTGCTCATTTTTAGGGTTTAGAGGTTAGGGGTTAGGGTTTAGGGGCATTATTTATGGTTTAGGGGTTAGGGGTTAAGGTTTAGAGGTTTAGGTTTATGGTTTAGGTAGAGAGGCGAATAGGGAGATACAGAGGAGACCGAGCCTAGGAGAGATATCTATGTCTCCTCTATCCCTCTCTCTAACTATACCTACCTCTCTCTATCTATCTCTCTCTCCCTGTCTCTCTATCTTGCTAGATCTCTTTCAATCCCCTCTCTCTAACTCTACCTTTCTATCTCTCTCTCCCTCACTATTTAAGGTTTACATGAGTTTAGGGTTTCTCAAGTAAAAATGGTTTAGGTTTTAGGGTAAGGGTTTAGGGGAATTATTTAGGCTTTAGGGGTTTAGGGATGCTCGAGTTTAGGGTTTAGGGTTTAGGGTTTAAGGGTTAGGGGTTTAGGGTTTCTTGAGTTTAGGGGTTAGGGTTTAGGGTTTAGAGAGAGATACAGCGAGGGAACCAATAGAGATTGGGAGAGATAGGGAGATAAAGGTTTAGGGTTGCTTCCAGGTTTTATGGTTTAGGGACCTTAGGGGTTTTGGGGTTTAGGGTTGCTCATTTTTAGGGTTTAGGGGTTAGGGGTTAGGGTTTAGGGTTTAGGGGTTAGGGGTTAAGGTTTAGAGGTTTAGGTTTATGGTTTAGGTAGAGAGGTGAATAGGGAGATATAGACGAGACCGAGCCTAGGAGAGATATCTATGTCTCCTCTATCCCTCTCTCTAACTATACCTACCTTTGCTTCTAGGTTTTATGGTTTAGGGACCTTAGGGGTTTAGGGGTTTAGGTTTGCTAGATTTTAGGGTTAGGGGTTAGGGGCATTATTAAGGGTTTAGGGTTTATGGTTTAGAGGTTTAGGTTTATGGTTTAGGTAGAGGGGAGAATAGGGATCCCTATCTCTATCCCTCTAGACATATGGATCCCTATCTCTTAATCTATCCCTTGCTACCATTCTCTCCTCCTCTTTATCTCTCTCCCCATCCTTCTACCTCTTGAAATCTCTCTCCCTATGTCTCTAGGCATCTCTTGATCTCTTTCCCTATCGAGCTATCTA
Source organism: Cunninghamia lanceolata (assembly GCA_027924645.1). NCBI lineage: Eukaryota > Viridiplantae > Streptophyta > Pinopsida > Cupressales > Cupressaceae > Cunninghamia > Cunninghamia lanceolata. The sequence goes on along the minus strand of BSBN01000554.1, from coordinate 1,681,014 downwards.
TCCTCATAACCCCGTCTCTTAATATACTCCTCTCTACCTCTCTCTCTATATTTCTCTATCTATGCCTCCCTTGCTAGATCTATCTCCCTATATCTCCCCTCTCTCTATATAGGTATCTCTATCTTTCTCCCTCTATAGACCCCTTTCTCTATCTTGATCCCCATTTCTCCCTTTCCCTGTCTCTATCTCCACCTGTCCTCTCTATCTCCATGTCCCTCTCTATCTATCCATGTCTCCTAATCCCTCTTTATATATAGGATAGAGAAATGAAAAGAGAAAGAGAGAGAGACTCTCTCATGTAGATACAAGGTTACCTTTATGTTATCATGCTTCCCATAATGTGCTCACATTATTGGAAGCATGGAAAATGGTAAAAAAGCATGTGGGATCCATGTTCCAGACCCCACATGCTTGTTATTCCTGCTTTTCACGAGTATATCGAACAAAAAAATGCTTTTCATGTTGGTTGACTAATTAAGAATCATTTTTATATGAATCCACCACCTTTTTTGTTTTTTCAACGTAGAAGAACTGATTTTTCATGTTTTTGGAGAAAATTTGATTATTTAAACTGAAAGTTTCATGTTTCATGTGTGATTTTGTTTCAAAGCTAATTACCATTGATATATAGATTGAATTTGATGATATATGTTTGTTTTTTACATAAATTTTACTAATCCTATTCTAGAATTATATAGAATTCATAATCAAACTTGAGAAAAACAAGAATTTGAGGATTTTGAAGCCATCTTTTGGAGAATTGGTCAACTGCAATATTGAATTCTAAGGTATGTTCAATTTTAATTCACATATATATATATGTTCTTATGTTCTTTATGTCTTTAAATGTCTTTATGTCTTTATGTTTTTTATGTTCTTTATGTTCTTCTTGACATATATTTGTCTAGGTATATCAATTAGTTCAGTCAAAGAGACTCCAAATTCCTCATGTTTCCACCTTGTTTCAGCCCTTCATGCCTTTATTTCACCTATTTTTATCTATACAAGAGAAAAACATTATCAAATATTTCATAAAATAATTTTAGTGAACAATTGTTTGTCATACTCATATTCGAGTGTATACATGGAGCTAAAATTGATTTTGGAAGACTCAATTTTTTCCCTAGGATGACATAAGATGATACAAAGGGAGTTGCAAGGAGATAAAACACTAAAAAGGAGGTTTTCACGAATGTAGGACAGTCATGTAAGTCTATATAATAGTCCATTATCATAGTCTATATATAATCCTGCTGCCATGTATGATCCTCCTTGCATTTGAAGGCCATTTTACAATGCTATGAAAATTATAATTTATTACAAAGTAGTCCTTCTTATTGCATATATGTAGAATGAAATTCATACATTTATACATTATTTACAATGAATGTGTAAAGAGTTCTCTTCCTACAACTATGCACATGCTACAGCTGAGATAAGAGTTTGTGCACATTACAATAATGAAAACCATCACTATTATACTACAACATGCTACAAGTCATCTATGTTACATACTAGACAACATTTATGTTACTATGGAACACAAATGTGCATGCTTACAACACCCAAAAAATGTCATCACTAGCTCTTACATTCTCTATTTTCCTTGTCCTTTCTTGACCTCCAACTGGCCATACTTCTCATACTCACCCATAGTGAGTGAAATGTACTACTTGCTTGCTCTACAAGTGAAAAACTTGAACATAACTCAATCCATAGGAAAAACTTGGAGTGCTAATCAAATGCCCCTACAAATGAAAGCAACTCACACTTATCTCCTTTGCAAATCAAGTAAATACTCTATCCAAGTATCATTACATACTAACATCATTGAATGTTGATGTAGACTCATGTGAGAGTTGTTCTCTCTTTGAATTTGATGTTTTAGTGTGCTTTTTTTTTTCCCTTTGTGGTTTCTTACTCTTGCGTTTGTCATTTGGGTGAATCTCTAGATGAAGCTTCCAACACTTGTCATAACAATATCCTCCAACTTTGAAATAAAGACCAATAGTTGTTAGCTTTGTACATACTCAAATCAACTTATTTTTTATCTTCTGTGAGTTTGTTTTGGCCTTTCTCTTCCCTTAGTTTTGGAGAGTTACTTTTTTTTCCATCCTTGCTATGGAAAATATGCTCCTTAGTGGTGTTTGTTTTGTGCATCATTCTACAATTTACTATTTCAGCTTTCTACTTCTTAGAGATACAACCATTCAATTTTCCCCTTTATAATGTTTGAAATAGGATCCCAAATGATGCACTACAAGGTGACAATAACTTGGTTTTACAAAGTTTCACAAACTTGTGTTCTTGATTTGACTCACAAACTCTCTCAATGACCCTTCAATGCATTAAGTCTCCAACACACAACTAGGGTTCAGACCTTCATATGAACTAGATGAGGAATCTAACAAGATTATTTTCACCAACTAGAACCAACTAAACCACTCTTCAATTCACAAGGATCCCCTCTTAGCAACCAATCTACCCAAGCCCTCAAATCCTAATAGCCCTACTTAAGGGGTTTTTCTGACTTATTTCCGCCATAAGGTTTAAAACCCAAACTTCAATGAATGTTTAGAATACCCATTACCAAGTTACATAACATATCTTGAACTTAGTATAGACTCCTTTGGACAATATGCCTCAAAACTGACCTTATTCGCTGTCCTAAAAGGGTTAATTAGGCCTATATTACAAAGGAACTTGCCCTCAAACTTTCCACAGACCCTTAAACTCGGTAAACATTACTTATTCAAGTTGCCAAACTCCCAAATCCACACTCACATTCAAGTGGCATGATCATTTATGATGCAGACACAAGAAGGAATTCAAAGCATTGATACCATATTTCACAAATCAACTCAACCATAAACCAAAATCTTGCAATGGCCCAACTAGGTGCTTAAGGGCATCATAAGGCATAAGAGCTCCAATCTATTCCCCAACCCTAACACAAGAATACACCATGTCAATATAATGTATTCAAACCAATTTTGTCACTTTTAGTGCCTGGAAACATCAACCAATGTCTGATCCACAAATAACTCCTTAAGGCGTAGTAGCCTTCCAAAGTTGAAAAATGTGCATAATTTTGTGTAAACTCAGCCAACCCACAAACCAAAAAGTATTTAGACACCCATTATGGAGTAGAACAACATATCAAAATATTTCATGCCCTTGTTTCAAGAAAAATGTGAGTTCTATGACTGGCCCTCTCTAGAAATAGGCCTAATTTAGTCCAATTAACAAAGCAAGTACCCTAGGATCTTTCAATAACCACTCCAAACCCCAAAACAATAGATATATATGTCACAAAACTTCAAATTCCACTATTGGTTAGTATAGCCATGCTCATCTAGGGTGTAAACTAGAAAACCCTTCATTTATTCACAAATAAGGGGGTTTTAATGAAAATCTCATATCCACTCCAACCCATAACAAACTAACACTTGATTCACATTTAAATAGGCTTACATATTCTATAGGAACACTTACTTGACCAGGTTGGATTCAAATTCATAAAGAACCACTATTTAGCCACCCTTTCCACTTGGAAAATGCATGAAAACAGGGTATAACTTCTTATTTCTTCCTCCAAGTTCGTCCTCCTCTCTTCTATTCAAACTAGATTCAAGTGTATATGTGTGTTCAAATGCATACTCCATGACTTATGTATGTTCAATTTATCTTGATATGAGGTGTCTTATTCAGAAGTTTGTAAAACCTTGTTATTCATTCTAACTATGCTATTCATTGTCATTATAAAATTTCTAATGATCATTGTCTTATTCTTCATTCTTGTAGAAATATCATGGCGAGGAAATGAGCAAAGAATCTAACACCAGAAGAGCATGAAGTTGAGAATGAGAGGAAAAGAGAAAGAATGAGGTGAATTCAGGAAGGTAGGAAATTGTCAACCATACAAGAAGATATTCCACCATTGCCAATTGAAGAGGAATGTGACACGTCTAATGAAGCTAAGAAATAGATAGAAATGGTGGCACAAAGGGAACGAATGCAAAACCTCCATGCAATGAGGAAAGTGAATCTCCAAGTTGGAGGCACTCCATCTTCCACAAGTCAAGTTGAAGGAATACCATCATTATCTTCTCGAATTAGAGACACTCCATCTTTCACAAGTGAAGTAGAAGGCACATCTACATTTTCTTCTCAAGTTGAAGGTACGTCATTTTCAACCTTTTCACCTCCAATCAAAGGTACATCATCTATCCCATCTCAAGTAAATATTGAAGAAATTCCTAATGTTTAGTCTACTTTACCAAATAAAATGCCTCCTAGAATTTTGCATAGGAGGCCTAAGTTTCTAATTGATATTGATGAGAATGTATTGGAGCCCATGTAGGATAAGATTCCCATGCGCACTTGCCAAAGATATGCAAACAAGATATGGAAATTATTCTTTGAGAATTTAAATGAAACGGGAAGATGTCAACTCTTTGTTGAACTGATGAGAAATCTAAAATTTAGGCCCACTATGAAGATTCTTGGCCTAAGAACATCGAATGCATCAAGTGAAAAATTAGTTGTGTCATGCCCACATTTTTTCATGTGGTCACAACACACATCACACGTGTCATAGCCACATCCGTCATGTGGTCATGACACGAGATATCAAAAATTTTCTCATGCTTCCCTAAAAACCCCCTCGCATGCGTAAGCATGATCGGTGGTGTTTGTTCAAGGCAAATACACTACAGTTATCGGCGGGGTACAAGTACAATTGCGTGCAACCAGACGCAAGCAGACCAACAAGGGGGTCTCTACGATGCCGTTAACGTCACTACTAGGTTTAAAATATCAGGGTTCCTAAATCTAAATCTCGGCAAAATTTTGACAGCATAACGCCTTACGGCGTAAGTGGGAATTACTCAACACTATTTTACGCACGTGGTTCACTGATAGATTAACAACTTCCCACGACGCCTTGTTCCGACTAAACCGACTCGTGATCTCCCTATTTAATCATTTTTTTCAGCAAGGCACGGTTGTCTGTCTCCTCTCTTGCTTCCTGAAATATACTCCTCCTTTGACTTAGCATTCTCAACAAGGCGGTTCGTTTGCTCTCTCTTCCCTTTTTTCTGGGTCTTAATTTTGATTGTATTTTTATCGCGCTCACCTTAACTATTTCTGTGATAATTTAGTTTGTTTATATTTTGGTCTCTCTCTCTTTCGTTTTCCTTTCTACATATTGGGCATCAATCAGGGTTATCACTGTTTCTATTGTTAATATTAAACCTAACTTCTGGATGATCCAAGTCACATAGGATGGTTTACTACTTCGCTGGACTCGGTCTCCTAGTCTTCTCCGATCTAGGTTTCTTCTCTTGTATGTATTAATTAAACTTGTTCCTAAGCAAATTTTGGCTGGAGGGTCCATCGACTTAGTTCTCTTATCCCATGTGGGAATTGTCGCGCATTTTCTCCTCTGTGTTTTTCCAATGTTACTTTTTCTTCTTCTGACTCTCTTACAGGTTTACTTATATGGACATTTACTACAGTTGAGATTAAAATGGCCTCACATGAAATGTCTGTGATGACTCCTTAAGTTTATTTCCAGTGACCTTTTAAGCATGGTGACGTGTAATTTTCCTCTTCATTTTCCCGGTTATTGAACCGCGTTGATAGTGAAACTTCCGAGAAATTCTTCCCGGAGTAACACAGTATATTCCTTTATGCTCTCATTAAATTATAATTTTATTTTCTCTTATCTATAATTACTGTTGTTATTATTACTAATCAGTATTATTAATACTCTTATTGTAAATCATTTACCGTTGTTAATATATGTAGGAGGTTCTCCTCTTTATAAAACCCTGATCAAGGAAGCATAAATTCTTTGGTTGTTTTGTTCAACACTTAATGAAACCTAACTGTGAATATATATTTTTTGTTTTATTTTAATTTGCAAATCTCCTTGTTATGAATTATAGAGAGGGCCTCATAAAATGGTCCATGAAACCTCTTCTATGTATATATATCCCATATATATAAATATATATATGTAATATATATACATATAGAACTATATATATAATTATATCTATATTGATTTACAATTCCCTTTCAAAACATAAGGTATAAATAGAGATAATTATATCTATATATATATATATGATAGACATATATTATGCCAACCAAGTGGAATATCCACAAACAAAACATATATATTTTTTTTTGTTATTTAAATGAACCAATGCATATATGTTAGGGCTAAATAGCCCTAACTTTTTTTTTATGCTTAACATTTTATGTTTTTGTTGTGACAGGGGACTGGCAGTAGGGGTCGGGCCGCACAGAGGGACGGAGGCCGCAAGAAACAGCGGCGGGCGAAGCGCTGCTGTGGAGCAGAGTTAAGAGCTCCGCGGGGTCGAAGGGGTGGAGGGATGTGGGGTGTGGGTGGGGCTCCGCCCCTCCCCACACCTCTAATAAAACAAATGGAGACTGCGGTGGGGATTACTCCCCACCGTCCACCGTGCAAGCTTTGACTGTGTTTTACACAGCGATTTCTAATTTCGCTTTTATTTCGGCGGCCATAAAATTTAATACGAGTTTATTATTATTCAATGATAATTACATATCAATTAATATATATATATATGTATGTATATATATATATATATATTTCAGTTTTCAGAATATCTCATAATTTTCTCAATCAAACAATTTATTCAATATCTCTAATTCTGTCAAAATGATAATTAAATAACAACTGTTATATATATAGATATATATATATATATATTTATATATATATCTATATTTCATAATTTTCTCAAATTAAACACTTTATTCAGTTTCTTTTAGTCAATTAAAATGATCAAGTAATAAAGATTATATATATATATATATATATATATATATATATATATATATATATATACTTAAGAAAATGAAATTTTTTCTTTTATCAGTTTATTTCGGCAATTAATACATGTCCATTTCAACTTTTGGGACAAACAGAAGTAATTATATAATAGATTTTCTTTAAAACTTACAAAATAACTGAATCCATTACTTATGAAGAAGAAAACTTAATCATTTATAAACTATCTTTTCCATTAGAACAATGAACCATAAAACTGACCTTTTAATTAGTTTAGCAGTTCTATTCTTCTAATTACATACACAAACTCAGATTAGATTGCAAATAAGAAATGAACTCTTCCTTTCAATAACACATTAAACACAATAAAATTGCTATTTAAAAAGGTTTACAAAGCAACATAACTTGAAAATTTAAGGTATTTGTTTACCACATTCATATTACAGAAAAGTTAACTCTTCCACTACAAATAGCAAGAGAATTTGAAACCATGGATACATACAACTAACTTCCCAGATATGAACTTCCTTCTCCCAACAATATACAACTGATAGCTTGTGACAACCAAGTAAAAGTCCATCAATAACAAGATCAGGGAGGTGATTTCCTTCACTCCCAGGGTAACAATAAATTACAACAATAACAAGAGAGGTGCTCTCTCTTCAAATCTAATGAAATGAACCTGGCCTAATTCTCATGACAAAGAAGAATAAGTTGTTTCTTCATAAATATCCAACCAGAAGCTCCAAGAGAAAACCTGCGTATCAAAGACAAACAAAGAAGAAAACACCACTCATCTAGCTCTCCTCCCTTCCGTAGACCCGCAAGAGGGTCACCCCTGAGCTAGGGAGACCATACTCACACCTGGGTAACTCAAGCACTCCACTTCACAACAGTAACAACAACAATCCCAAAGCACACAAACACCCGTGGGTAATTTACACAACACGGAAACTCAACTACAGTGAGTTTCATAAGGGGAAGGAGAGTGGACACACTCGACTCCAGAGTGTCACCCTTACAGATAAGTTAACCAATACAATTTCTATTGGTCTCAAACCAAGTTTGATCACAAATTTTTAAGAAAATCTATATTTGACTCTCAAGTCAAAGATACAGTCACAGATACATGCCCTCAAGGCTTTCAACATCCCAAAAGATGGAATTAGGTATGCACCCAAGGAGGATCTCTCCTTCCCTACCCCAAACTTGATGAGCATTTCTCCCAAGTGGGAGAAGCTCTGTCAAACAACCTGACAACAAACCCCACAGAAAACACATCTATAACACAAACAAATAATCATCTTTCACACACTTTACATACACATTCAGATATACGAAAGAAAGGTAAAGACCAAACCAACCTTACAAAGCCCTCCTGGAATGAAACTGATGCAGAGCTCCACTGAGTTCTCTTCCAACCTTAGCCAACAACTCCTCTCTCTCTTTTCTCTCCTCTAAGCTAACTTTCCTATTCTCTGACAATCATAATAAAACTCCCCCAAGATTCAACTAACTCCCTCTCCTTCCAAAATTGGAAACAAATAACCCAATTTCTTTTCAGTTTAGAGGAATGGGGAGGTGACACTTGTCACCTCCTCACTCTCCCCCAAAACCACTATTCTGTCCTGGTGGCTTATGTCACTCACCCATCCCTAGAGTACTCCTTATCCCTTTCCTCATATCATTTCTCTTTCGCATGGGAGAAATAAAAGGAGTTAAAGGAGTAAAAGACAGGTGACCCATGCCTCTTCTTCCCTCCTTCACATGGGTGGCCCCACTTCACATGGGGGAATCTCACTAATGGAGAAGGTGACTTCAAGTCAATCCTTCAATAATGGATGGGTTTTGTAGTCATCTCTAACCTTGGGGATTGAAGAGGGATGGGTTGGGTGTTGGTACAATCCCATCATGTCCCCCCCCATAACCCAATTTTCGTCACTTAACTTCAGGGGGAAGTTAAGATGACTAGATGGAGGTTACTCAAGGGTTACCCATGCCAAATGGGCCCCTGGACCCATGGGGTATAACCCAGGGTCAACTTTAACCCATCCAGGACACCCATGGTCAAGGTAAAGCACATGAAAAGGCCTCAAAGATTTAAATAAAATAAAGAAATTCAAATTCAAACTTTTTACAACACAAATCATAATATATTGTTACAAGAGGGTAACCAAACCCACTCGACCATACGAAAGACCATATTACAACATCACATCAAACACAGAAAGATCTTGGTTCCTCGTGGAACCCGATCGGCTTAACAGGGAATAACAATAACAAGGTGCGGAATGATCTCCGAAATCTGTGGTTCGATTAGTAAATCCTGCACACTAAATTACAAGATCAGTATCCACATATAATCATCATAGCCAAAGCAACTTTTAAACATGCATTATCATGACATAGTTCCAATTAACATAAATGAAATCATATTACAATTTTTTTTTCAACATCACCTAATTAACTTTTCTGAAATGTAAACTTATCCAAATATCACCCAATTAGTTTTTCCGAAATCATAATAAAGTTCAATAGTTTGACAATTCTAGGAACTGCTATCCCACAAATATAAAAAGTAACAATAACAGTAATGTAAATAGTCATAACAACAGAAGTAAAAAGGGCAGTCCTCACAAGTTGTCAAGATGAGTTTGTATGAGAGTGTGGGTTCCACCTCACGCATCAAGGATAGTAATGTCACACAACGTGTCATTACATCAACAATTGTAAGCCAACAAACAAAAAAAGCTCACCTCATTAGAAAGACAAGTCAAGCATTGAAAATAAATAGAAAAACTCTAATGAGAGTCGTTGGAAGACGTCAAAGAGTGAGGATCCAAGCACTAATGAATTGTGGGCATTCTCTGGGAGACTCCCACAAGAAGACAAAGTTATTGTCGAAGCTTTGAGATCACTAATTGAAGACTTTTGGAAGAATTACACAAGGGTATCTCTGAATCAAAGGGATGTGGTAATAAGGAGAATTGGTAGTCGAAATCGTGAGCCACATCCAAAGCATTTTTTGGATATGACTCAAACAGAGTTTTTTGGTAAGTTTCTAGAGAAGTATCCTCAAATTAAAATTTCTCAAAGATATTTTGAAATGCTAAAACCTTTCTTTGTCAAAATAAATCACACATGCACTACTTGTTGTTGTAGATTACATATTGAATTTTCTAACCATTTTGATGTTTATCGGTCTATATGTTTCGATTTGCATACTAACAATGTTTTGTAGGATTGTGGAATACGTGCCCCACCAACTACCTCAAGAGACTTCATATCAATGATTTTATGTGATAGAGAAGAAGGTCAATTATTCTATAGGAAATTATGCTTGGATGGTACATGTTAGCATTGTGGTGGCTTGCAACATATGCCAATATATGAACATATGGAAATAACACATGCGGTTGGAAACGAACTAGTAGAGTTTGGCAAGTATAAAATAGTGGCATACAATACAAGAGATGGTAAAGAAGCAAAGAGGTGTGAATATGTTATTCAAAAAATTCCAGTGTATCAATTTATGCCTATATTTTGTGACAACATAGTGTATGAGTATGTAAGACATGCCCATAGAGCTTGATGGTTGGACTTGCAATTCAAGTTATGCAATGACACATTTCCAATTGGTAAAATTGTTTCAGTCATCGACTTTACAGAGAACTACAATCTACAACCACAGTGTGAGGTGCAATCCCAATATTATAACTCGACATAGGTTTCTATATTTGTGTGCATTGCATTCATTCATGCGAATGATAGTACAGAGGATGACAGAAAGATCATAAGGGAGTATCATTTTTATATAAGCAATGTTCGTAAACATTCTGTGGAGTTTGTGCAGGGTTGTTTTCAGGTGTTCTACAATGATCTGGGTAGAAGGGGCATATCATTCAGTCTGCATATCATATGGTTGGATAACTGTGCATCACAATTCAAGAACTCATGAAATTTCTATTGGCTGAGCAAGAGGCATAATATTACAGGTGTTCAGCATATGTGGAACTTTTGTGAGGCCAGGCATGGAGAGGGGGAGCATGATGGTGTAGGAGCATGTATCAAAAGAGCCATAGCACAAGAATAGTTAAAGTATAAAGATAATGCAAACTTAACAGATGCAAAATCAATCATCGAGTGGTGTAATGCTTTGATGGGTCTAGGTAATCAAGGTAAGTCTTCAGTTTGTAGATTTTTTTGGTTGATAGATGATACTAACATTGCACCATATGAGGACTATTGTTCACTAAGGATTAAGTGAGCTACACTCTATCAAAAGCTCAATTGCAGGTTCATGGAGTATACATACGCGGAAGATGGCGTGCTTTTGTTTTGCATGTATAATTCAATCCTGGAATGAGTGCGAGTCAAGGGAGTGGGTTGACAAATGGCAATCCAGTTATCTTTGCCCACTTGACATGTATCGACCCTCGACAGTACTGGGATTGACAAAGATAGAATCGTTAGTTGACTTTGACCACATATCAGATCTAGTTCAACCAAGTAATATATCTATTTGCATAGTTAAATTTGAAATTCCTAATGTTATCTTAAACTTTGTATTATTTTTGTAATGTTGATTAATTTCATCTAATTTGCTGTACATATCATTGTAGGGCATGTTTATGCAATTATTGCAGATGAAGATAATGAAGAGGGAATAGATTATTACTTGTGTCATTGTGTTGAGGCCAAAAATAAATTGGAGGCCCTAGTTACAGATGGAGAATACATTGAATACCCTACAGACTCAGTGGTTGTTACTGGAACATAGCTTAGAAGGTACCCACATAAGAGTCTTAATGTTTGGATGTTTGAGGACTTTGATATGCATCAGAAGATTCTTCATTACTCTTACCTTGTTGTGGCAACCAATGTTCATTTGATACAATATCAAGGTAGACCTTTGAACAAGACCTTGTGGAAGGTGCGTGACCTTGACCATGAGGCCATACTTGACACAATAAAGAGTAGAGAAGACCCAGATGGTTCATTGGATTAATTTGTAAGTATGCATAAAACTTTCCTAGATGGTTACTTGTACTTTGTTTTTGTATATAAATAGTACAGTATGAATTACTTCCCTCTAGTATATTTATGTTTAGTCAATTTTTATTTTTGATGCTTTTCACAGGAGGTCACAACTCTAGTCCATCCAACTATAGACAAAGAAGCTCGAGAAAAGATGATGGAGAGTGATCATCAGATGGCGGTAAGTGATTGATTACATAAGTGATCTTATATATTTCATGTACATTTTGTTTGATTTGTTTCATGAGGTTAGATCTAAGTAATGGATGAAGTTGATCCTAACTGGTCTTAATCCTATTCACTTGTGTTTCACTCATGTCATATCAAGATTCATGTCAAAGGGTTTGGATGTTAGTTCATAACATTCATGTTTATCATGTTACAATAGTAGGACATAGTTGCTTATGTCATTGGTTCATGCCATTGGATCATTGGATTTTGGTTTGCATGCGACAAAATCAAAAACTGATTATGCAAGCAGGTGATGTAATCAGATAGATAAGTTTGTTTGTGAGGGGATTTGGTCACCTGCCAAACTGGGCCTCAATCTCCGTCTTTGACAAACCAACAAAGAAAGAAGACTTGTTGAGGATCACCGGTGGTTGTGAAGGTGGTCACTGTGCTAGCAACTACCAACACGGTTTTCAAACCGCCTAGTATAGAATAACCATCGACTTGCAAAGGATGTCGTTAAACAATCTTTGACTGTTGTAGAAATTGATACATATGACTGGTCAAAAGTACAAAAGCCAATTGTTGAATAAATTGACTAAGACTGCCACTTGGATGAAGATGGCTGCCAACCACCAATAGCAGATCTGAGCCAATGAAGAGTGCCAAATGCAAGTCTAAGATGCCTTGAATCTTAGAAATCCACCAGGAGTGGACTTAAAACCTGCCAATTGTGGGAAAGTCAACATGAAGTCGAATGAAGACTATTGCGGAAGGTTTGCAGAGATTAAGGAAGTCCGCTTGGTGATGTGGTGACCGCCAGATGTGGAATGTTTGCCTCTCGTATCCTGAAACCGTATGTAAAAGGCATGAAACTGCCTATGAGTTGGTGACAAAAAACACTGTTAAAAAACACTGTCTGCTAGAAGTGAGTCCACCACTGGTAGTAGATAAAAGTAATACACCGATAGCAACAACTAACGAGTATAGAAACCACTGCAAAACAAATGTCGTCGACAAGATCAGGGTGCCACGATGTGGTCGACCGGTCAACGAATGAAGACTGTCGATATCAAAGGCAAGAAGGCCGACTGGTAGACAATGCATCAACCAAACGCTGATGAGAGGGAATGTGATCACCAAGGGAGAGTTGCAGCTTCACAAAGAGTAGCTAATCTGGCGTGAGACCACAAAAGGTGGATCGTGTATTTTTAAACATCGATCGCCATCTAAGAAACCGCGTGGCTAGGGTCCGTCAATGCAGCAAACAACGACAAGCTTGGAATTGATCAAAACAATAACTGGCACTAAAACTACCTATGGTTTTTAAACCTCCAGCGAATGTGGAAAAAAGGCCACCTAAGGAATTTGATCAGTGAGGATGCTTGTCACAGAAGCCAAGCAAACTCAAACACCGAAAAAAAAAGCTAGAAATCACGATTGCATGCTAACAAATAAGCCAGAAAACTCCCGATCTAACTGTCCAGATCTTGAAAAAGGTCACCAAGGTGCTAAAGGCAATAGATATCCAACGCTCAGAGTTTATGAGACTGATGATCCAATTCAGATCTGGTCTATAATGTTGAGTCAAAAAATGAATCTGAGATCAATGGGGTGGCCCACATATGTTGGATCGTATGAGGTACCATCAATCAGACTCTAAAACACTGCAATTCAAAGGTGTAAGATGCTCTAGAACATGCCATGGTAGTATAGGATTGCCTAGAAATTGGGTCGATGAGGCCAACCTTGGGCCAAATCGGGTCCAAGAAGGCCAAAAAATAACCTGCACACTGAATATTTTGATCCAAAAACAACAAAGAACTATTTGCAAAGCTAGATTGGAGTCAAATCTCACCAAACAAGCAAGAACTATTGATCTGATCTAAGAGACTAATGGTGTTGTAGAAAATGCAGGGGTCAAAATGGCCCTCTGCTAAAAAAATTTTGCCTTTTCGACAAAAAATTTCTGCAAAAATGCATATAAAGCCCAAAAAAATTGAAAAATTACCTATGTCCAAAATCAAGTTTTGGACAGTCGATCTTTACTAACTTGGGCGATCTAAATTCAACGGTGAACTCCGTTTTCAGCTAGGATGCACCAGCAAAATGTTGACAGCAAAATCTCTAAAAAAAAAAATGAGAAGGGGCTTGCAGGATCAAAGCTCTCATACCGTGTTGGAGCAATCAACCACCAGGATCAAATCTGCAAAACCAAATAACCTTCCACACAAGAGAGACAAGAAAAAAAGAATGCTATATTGCCATGATACAACAATGTACTGGATTACATAATGTACAATGAGGCCTTGGTTATAAAGACCAAGGTGAGATACAAGATGTTGTAGTCATCTGACAAGTGTCACAATCCTATGACATATGACAACTATAGGATAAGATGACAACTATCAACTACAACTATCAACAACTAGAAACATCTAGAAGACAACTAGAATGCTTCCTACGTCAACTTAAGATGTGAACATGTGTGTGAGTATTATTTAACTAATAAATAGTTAAATAATATGAATTATCTACACAACAAAGGTTAAACCAGATAGGTAATAACCTTATTCACACCAACATCTCCTTCAAAGCCAAAGGGAGTGACCTACATTCTGGCCTCCCTCAGGGTATAGGCACATGTTGTTCATCTCGCTGAGCCCCAGGTCTATCTTGGGCAGAGCCACCACCTCTACCCTAGAAATCACGAATATTAAAATAATTTAGAATCTTGTTGAGGACAAACTCGCAATAGAGTTTCCTCAAAAAATATTGTGGTACCTCATCATTGTTGCATGGCTGCTCATTGAAGACCATGTACCATCTATCCCAAAATTTTTGGGATATGTCTTCATTCCTACACCAATGTATAGGAAACCGTTTGCAAGTTTCCTCTAATGTTTGGCCAGTTTTGGGATTAGTAAATTGTGCACATAATTGAGATTTTGTAATTTTTTTCTTCTTCACTTGTTCATATGGCAACTTGTCGGCATAATATTGCCAACTCCTCTCCCTATAGTCTTGTAAATCAGTGATTTGTTTCGTCACCAAATCCGTGTGGGAAATAATCTCTTGTGGTGATTTTGCAAGTGCCCTCCTATGCTCAGTGGTTCCACTTGGATTGTTTATGGTTTGAATAATAGTTTCAAGATGTTTCTTGTTTTCTTCTATTATCCCTAAGTAGTGTTCTTGATTATCCCTTACATGAAAAGGAGGTGAAGGTGGGTTTTGAGGGTTTGGAGGGTTTAGAGGGTTTTGGGGGTTGTTTTCACCCTCCTCAACTAGATCTAGATTTTCTGCTTCTCCAATAACTATAAATGCAATATAAACATAAATCAAACATTGTAGAGCTAAAAAAATTGTTCTAAAACTAACAAAATCAGACAAACCCTACCTTCTTCTTGTGTTGGAGCCTCCAAATTTGTACGATGATGTCTTTGGTGGTGAGGTGGCATTGTGAATTTCTTGTTTTCTCACATGCACTTGATTGAATCTCCTTTTCTTCAATGCGGTCACGTTTTTCTTAGGTTTCTTTCTTGCTATTAAGGGAAAAGCCATGGGTGAATGTGTAGAAAATATCTTAACGCGCTCGTGTTTTTCTTTAATTTTGGAGATGGTGGCAACTTTTTGGTCCCCCATCTCCTTGCATTTACCTCGACAGTTGAAATGATCTTGTGCATCACTTTTCCCATTGTTGGTTTCCATTCTCCATCATCAGTCATCAGTTTCTGTTCACATACCTAATCTGCATTTAAATTCACATCAAGAAATTTTCTAAACTTGTCGATTGTTCTCATGCTGGGAAAAAAATCATGTCAGAAGAAGTCTCATATCGTTTAAATGTCTGCCACTGAATACCCTGGGATTTCTTTTTTTTCTTAAGGAAAAGGAAAGGGAAATATATATTATTAGTTAGTACGTAATGCTGGTAAGATTAAATAAATTAATAGGTATAAGCAAACTTAAATGGAGGTTTCTATTTAAGATTATACTACACCTTGTATTATACTAGAATTATTGCAGTGAATAAGGAAGTGAGTGATTAATTTAGGGAATATATTATCAAGGTATTGGGTAATGATGATAAAACTCATTTTAATAGATTTTTTACCTATGGTTCTTTTAATGATTGGAGATGAATTATTTTTTACACATGCATATGGATGTATGTTTTAGTTTAGATTGTATGAAAAGATAATATGTTACTACCAATGTACTAATTTCTTTCATGCATGGAGTGTTGGTCTATTGAGTGACTTCAAATTGCAAGAATATGAAGTCCATCTCTTTGTCAACTTTAGTGGAATATTTCTATGTTGAGTTATAATGGTATGCAAGGGGTCATTCATGAAGTATTTGGTTTTTATGTGGATGTTAATTTTAAATATTTTTTTGTTGCTTTGTGATAAGGATTGCATTTGTTTCTACATAAGGTTATATAAAAATGAATAAGGGATTTGATTAATTTGGTGCATACATATATATTACATACAAGTTTCTCATAGCTTTATTGCAAAACATATAGAATTATTGTAGTGATTTCCATCCTACAAGCAATCAATTTTTAACAATGTATAAATTTTGTATTATCTTCCATGTAATTAAGAATTTGACTATGGAAAAATCAACTATCCTTAAGAAATTTTTTTATAATAATACATTATCGGTGTGCCCATTGAACCTATGGGTCTAATTGCTAGTTTATGACTTCCTTTATTACTCATAGTTACAGTCACAAAACTATGAAATTCGGCAAAATAAAATGCCGTGTTAGGTATTACAAATTTCACCTCTCCTGGAAGTCTAGAAATGTAGCTGGTAGATTTTTATTAAAGTAGTGAAACTTTATTTTTTGTTCTACTCTTAACTTAGGGGTATAAAATATCAATTAAGTGTAATAGGTTGATTAAATTATCCATGAGTTTTCAATTTTTTTTCATTTTTAACGCATGATGGATTTCATCTCCAACAAGTCTCCATATAATTGATAATAAAGGTGGTCCATAAACTATATGGAAAAGGAGTGGACAAGATTATTCTATATTTAAGAAATATATTTAAAATAATTCTTAACTAATTTAAATAAATTTATATTATTATAATATTTTATATTATGTATATTTTACTAGAATAATAATACTAAATAAGAAAGAAAAAAAATAACTCTTAAGTAATTTAAATAAATTCATATTATTATAATACTTCACATTATGCATATTTTACTTAAATAATAATACTAAATAAGAAAGGAAAAAATATATTAAAAAATTATTTAAAGAAAACATTTTAAAATAGGTTTGTGTGTAACTATGGGAGGTTGCAATGATCTATGACTCATATATATGATGACTGTTGTTGTAGGCAAACACCACTAAGTAGATAGGATCATGGGAGAGATTCTTGCACTTGGCTTCACAGAGTTAGTAGACCAACCAACATCAGAGGAAATGAGCTTCAACAACATAAATAAAATAAAATAATTCTTTACAAATACATCTATTTATACACTTTAGAAAAAAAATATAGATAAAACTAAAATAAAATAACTTTTAAATAAATATATCTATCTATACATTACTTATATGTATATATGTAAGTAGTAATACTCTTAGAGTATATTAATATATATAAGTCAGGTATATATATGTAAGTAATATGATCTTAAATATACGAGAGTATCTTCATAACAATGTAAAAAAACAAAAGAACTTTTAAATAAATATATGTATTTAGATATGTAAATAATTTTATTCTTATATATATGAGAGTAATATTATTTACATGTATCCCCTATTAATGGGGTTGGGGGTGCTGACACCTTTAGGAAAAGGAAGGAGATGAAGTGGGAGCCGCCAGCAAAGGGATGGGTGAAGTTGAAATTCGATGGAGCATCGAAGGGTAACCTAGGTGAATCAGGTGCTAGTTGTCTGGTTTGGAATTGCATGGGTAAAATCTTAGGTAAGGCAACAAAGAAGTTGGCTACTGGTTCAAACATGAAGTAGAAATCCAAGCTCTCATCCTGGGTCTCAATCTATGTAGATAGCTTAAGGCAGAAAAGGTAGAAATCGAGGGCAATTCCTTAATCATGATTAATGCATTAAGGAAGGGGGGATTGGCTAATTGGAAGTTAAACGTTTTATTAAAGGAGGCTCTGCATTTGAAGGAAGGTTTTGATCGTGTGGTTATAAACCACGTATATAGGGAAGGTAATCAGGAAGTAAATGTTGAACACACTCGGATACTTAGAGGGGGGTGAATCAGTATCTTCAAAAACTTAAACCCTCAGCACAATGAAAATTTAGTCTTCTTACAAGATTAGCAATCCTTGAATAGATCAACAACAATGAAAGATAAAGCAATGAACACACATACACAAGACAACACCAAATATATGTGAAAAACCCAAGAAGGGAAAAACCACAGTAAGAAATCTCACAATATATATGAACAAGATTACAATTTGTTTTAAGGCTCACTACCTAAGGAAGCACACTGCTCCCTGAAGGACATACAGGCTAAGGTGCACAACCTTATGGAAAGATACAGAGGACTTGTTGGCTAACATGTACAACCTCAGGGCAAGATACAAGGACCTGATGAGACTCACTATCTCAGAGCAAGATACATTAAACTTTGAATTTACAACATATGTCAACAATACACTCTACTAACTGAGGCGTTGAAACACATTTAATCTTTATCTTTCATAGCTCACATTCCTTATTGCATTATTCCACACACATTCCACACTCTCACACTTTGCAACTAATTTTTTCTTCCATTTATATCCTCCGCAATATCACAAAACACCAATTAGGTCGGCTAGAACAGAAGACAAACAATGAACTCAACAAGTTGGCCACAAAACACAAATGTGGTGAAAGCATTCCTATCTAGAAGATAGAGGGGACCAAAAATAACTTATTACATATTTCAATGTGATCCCAAAAAACAAACACACTGGCGCATAACATCCCAAGTTGTCAACAAGGAAATGTGTAGAAGAAATGTGTAGCACTTCACCAGTCAGCCCAAAAACACATCTTCAAACTAAATTTACTTAATGCAATTCTCAATAGGATAGGGTAGGACCCAAACACATCTTAACACAACCTCAATTGTTGGTGCAAACCCCCCAAACACATAGTGCAAGCAAGAGAACAAGCCTTATTAGCCGGATATCCACAAGTTTCTAGAAAACCAACTCAAAACAATATACGACATCAAAGGGATCAACCATTGATGTGCAGACCATAAAGAGACATTCCATGAACATCTAGAAATACTTCCATATACTTCTTTTTCACTGTCATGCCAAAAATAGCTAGCGCAAACCAAACAGAGACATGACACTTCATCTAGGAAGCTAAAAGACACAATCATGAGATAGAACATTTACAAACCAACTTGTGGTGAACATCATACCATAAAAGTTGAACTGAGACACAACACAAATACTAAGAGCATGTCCACCAAGCTACAAGAACAAAAACAACAATGCGGAGAAATGCAAAGCATTTTTTGAACCAATCTTGATAGGCAACCAAACTACCAACTCACTACAATTACCAGGGACCTCCTCGGCAACACTAGTGACGTGAAAAGATAATAGTGCAATGTCCATAGAATAAAGACATTAACACAACCTCAATTGTTGGTGCAAACCCCCCAAACACATAGTGCAAGCAAGAGAACAAGCCTTATCAGATGGATATCCACAAGTTTCTAGAAAACCAACTCAAAACAATATGCGACATCAAAGAGATCAACCATTGATGTGTAGACCATAAAGAGACATTCCATGAACATCTAGAAATACTTCCATATACTTCTTCTTCACTGTCATGCCAAAAATAGCTAGTGCAAACCAAATAGAGACAGAACACTTCATCTAGAAAGCTAGAAGACACAATCATGAGATAGAACATTTACAAACCAACTTGTGGTGAACATCATACCATATAATTTGAACTAAGACACTGCACAAACACTAAGAGCATGTCCACCAAGCTATAGGAACAAAAACAACAATGCGAAGAAATACAGAGCATTTTTTGAACCAGTCTTGACAGGCAACCAAACTGCCAACTCACTACAATTACCAAAGACCTCCTTGGCAACACTGGTGACATGAAAAGATAATAGTGCAACATCCATAGAATAAAGACATTGAATCCCAAAATGCAAGACCATATCTTCAAAAGTGGAGGAATGCAGGGCATTTTCTCAATCAGTCTTCAAGGCAACTTCTTGTAGGAGAAACCTTCACCAACATCCAGAGACTAGAGCATCCTTGTAGAAACATATACTTCCTTAGGAACAATAGGAGAGAGCATACATGCTATAGACCATCGACAACATCTCCCCAACATCAGTATTACTTCTAATCCTCATCTTAATACTTCTAACCCTCATCTTAATATTTCTAATCCTCATCTTAATGCTTCTAATTCTCACCTTAATATGTCATCATGATATCATCTCTGCTGACAACAAACATACTTAATACAACTTTAATTGACATTAAACAAGGCATGACATCCAACCATGAACATCATCAACATCACTGTTAGCACACCATAATAGTATACCATCAACATAAGCATCAATGACAACCCAAACTAAGTGTTGACATCAATGACAACCACACCATTGACAACCTGTAACATATGTGCAACAATCTCCCCCTTTGGCATTGATGGCAACACACACTTTCTCATTCTACCCCTTTGACATCGAGGAAAAAGGGCAAAGGTCTTCATTTAAATCATCAGCACATTCTCAACAATTGCAAATCTTCTTCAAACAATTATACATGCTCCCCCTATTAGTAACAACCAATCAACTACCTACTCCCTCTGAGAGGTAGCTCACATCAATCCAAGAGAAAAGGGTATGACATGAATTTCTCCCCCTAGATAGATGCACTATCTATTCATCTAGTTAGAAGAGGGAGGGGCAATAACCCCTAGCTTCTGCTGGATATACTCAAAAGTATCCTTTGAAAGCACCTTAGTGAAGATATCTACAATTTGATCATTAGTAGGAACATACTCCAATCTGATTTCTTTCTCCACAACCTTCTCTCTTAGAAAGTAATACTAGATAGAAATATGTTTGGTCCCTAAATGCATCATCAGATTCTTGGAAATGTTTATTGCACTGGTATTATCACACAATATGGGAATGGGTTCATCATACACCACCTTTATATACTCAGCTTCTATTGTTGATAAGGACATTAAGTCTTGCATCTTACTAAACCAAGAGACCAATCTGCTTCCTAAGAAAAATGCACTTCCATTGGTGCTTCTCCACTCATCCACACATCTTTCCCAATCAACATCAATGTAGGCACTCAAATAAAAGTTATCATTCTTCTTATACCACAAACAATAATCTGTAGTTCCCTTCAAATATTTTTAAATTGTTTTTACTTCCTTCTCATGAGTTTGCTTAGGATTAGCTTGATATCTGGCAACCAAACATACTCCATACATAATATCAGGTCTAGAAGCAGTCAAGTACAATAATCATCCAATCATAGATCTATAAAGAGTCTAATCAACCTCAGGTGACTCATCAACCTTGCTCAAGTGACAACCAGTAACCATAGGAGTACTTACTAGTTGGGAAGTCTCCATACCAAATTTCTTCAACATCTTTCTAACATACTTATCTTGAGAAATAAAGATACCATCATCTAGCTGAGCAATTTGAAGCCCAAGGAAGAAAGATAATTCACCAATCATAGACATCTCAAACTCTTTCTGCATCTCTTCTGCAAACCTCTTACACATATTATCATCTCCACAAAAGATGATGTCATCAACATACGCTAGTAGAATTTTGGCAAATAAATGACTACGTGACTAAAACTTTTAGTCACGACGTTTTTTGCAACATAGCTATAAATGACTAAATAAATGACTAATTAATGACTAATTTGATCATCGAGTAAAAAACACAACTAAATAATTAGTCGCACAAATAAAAATGACAAAATAATTAGTCACACAAATATATCACTATAATTCCATATAAATTTTAATGGTCTATCCAAAATCTCCCCTTTCATGTGATATAATCTTTTTAAAATTTTGATTAAATTTTATGTCAAAAATAGGTCTAGTTTGTGGAGGTGGAAAGTATAGATCAAAAGCTAAAAAGAGAGTGGGTTGGGCCACCAAATCCAAGGGAGTTCTGAGACTCTGGGAGTAGTGAAAGCCCTTTGGATTCTTAGCCTTGGAGGCTTAATCCATTCGGGTCTAGTGAGCGCACAGGTAGAAGGGAAAGCATTTTACCTTTCATCAAACTCTATTCTATTCTGGTGCTAGATCAACTTTGAGTATTTAGGGAAGTGGGTCGAACCCCAGACGGGTTACCTTGAGGCGTAGGAAGGTTGCGGCCTCCTCAACAAAGCAGCACCTCCAACAATAGTCCAGATTAACAAAAACTCAGGTTATATATATAATAGTTTGTAAACAGCCAAGTTTATGTGTAGTTTTTCTCCAAGAACCTTATCATACTTATACATTTGTCTCAGAAGGGAAGAATCAGTTTTGGTTTTATGAATAAAGAAAAAAGAGTGGGTTGTAGACAAAAGATAAAAGCTCATAAAAATATGGTGAGGCTAAGGAAGATTTCTCACACAGATTTTTTATTCTTTTCATCTCCATAGCTAATTAAATTCATTCTGCACCATGGTTCTTGAGGTATACATCATTCTCACAATTTCAATTTGATATTAAACCATTCAATCCTTGCCCTAGGTAGTTTAGTTCAAATCTATTAAGTAATATATATCATGCGTGATCTGTTAGGCTACTATGATATGCATATACAATTCAAAGTAGATGAGAAATGGGGATTACAACCCCTCTAGATTTGAGGCGTAGGCAAATACAATCAATCTTATATGTGAGGCAAAAATCCAGATTTGGTTATTTTTACTACCCCATCTATTTATATTTTTGGTTCATCATTTGGGCTCTGTTATAAATTGATTTAGGGAAATAAAAGTTAGATCTGGCATATGTTGGTTTATTTGTGCAATCAAATCCTAAGAACACAATGGGAAAAATGACTTTGGCAAATGGGGATTACAACCCCTCTAGATTTGTCGATGATGGCATGGTTCGGTGGTTAAGTCGCTCAGGATGTAGTGGCAGCCACCAGAGTTCAAACCCCCACTGGGCCAACGAGCTCGCAAGGCTTTACGCCTTCGCTGGGCCAATGAGCTCGCGGGTTTGAAGTGTTCTTCCTAGGGGATGAGGTCCCCCAGTTGTGGCCTCACCGGTTTATTGCTCTGGGCAAAAGCATTCGCGTGGAGCCGGAAGGCGTGTCGCACCAGCGTCGCTGGTCACGTTAAAAAGTTTACCAAGTGCATTTAAAAAAAAAAAAAAAAAAACAACCCCTCTAGATTTGAGGTGTAGGCAAATACAATCAATCTTATATGTGGGCAAAAACCTAGGTTTGGTTATTTTTACTACCCCATATGTTTATATTTTTGGTTCATCATTTGGGCTCTGTTATAAATTGATTTAGGGAAATAAAAGTTGGATCCAGCATATGTTGGTTTATTTGTGCAGTCAAATCCTAAGAACACAGTGGGCAAAATGACTTTGGCTGGGAAGAATGTTCGTGTATTGGTGACCACCACAACTGATCTTGGAAAGATTCTTACTTGTATGCATGGTGCGGGTTTTGTTTATACCCTTTCTATTATGTATGTAAAGGACTTCTTTTTGTTGTTTTTTAAGGTCTTGTTTGTTTTACACTTTTAGAAAAATAAAAACATGTCTTGAGATGGCTTATACTATCATGTAGGTTAGGCTTTTAAATTGATACCATGATTGATTTTCAACTGAGGAAAGGTTATTTTTGTAAGTTTTGAACCTTAGCTTAAAATTACTAGGGCACTCATGCTCAAACCTAGGCTACAGAGAAATTTCTAGAAGGGAGCAAAAACCAATTACCAGAGGGTAGGGAATTCCATTGACCTAAGAATTAATCTATTTCTTCCAATAGTAGGAGCCAAAAAATCTTGCTCTTGCATACTTGAAAGTGGGTTTTGTGTACTTGGGTCTATATATAGATTGCTCATTAGGTCTTAGAAAAGTGGATTGTTGTTGTGGGAATCAACTACCATTCATAGGAGTGGAATGATAGGCCTTTCAGTTGACTGGGGAATAGATTAAAGATAGTTGGATTGTAAGTCTATATTTATGCCTATTGAAGATGAAAAGCAATAACAATGCTTTTTGCATATTTTGCTATCAGGGATGACATTGAGAGTTCAAAAGGAATCTTTAATGAGAGTGTAGCACTTTATTCTAACATATATAAGGTATAGCATAGGGAACAAGAAGTAAATATATAATTTTGGAAAGCTTGGGAAGAACTATCAGGGGTAAATATTACAGTTTTTTAAACAATTTTGGTGAATAATAAATGTTTTTCCTATCATGTGTTGTATGCTTCTTTACACCGAATACCAAGGAAATCTTTCAAAAGATGCAGGTAATTTTTAGATGTATTGGCTTGGAGATAAACTCTATTCGGACAATTTTGATTGACCCTATGGGCAGATGGCTTGTCCCAGCACTTGTGAAAAAATAGTTATGTATCATTCGAGGCAATGATCCTATTCTAGACTTGGGAAGTATATGTTAGCTTTCCTAGAACATATTTGTATAGCATATGGCTTGGCTTCAAGTATTTTTAGTCATAGAATGTAGCTAAGAATTTTGTTCTCAAACCACCATAAAGAGAAGCAAATGTTGCATCATGCATGGTACATAGATAGTAGGTACATTAAGTAACCAGCTTAGAAAGTAGAGTTATTATCCAATGGATATGTCAGAAATTACTCATCACTAGAACTTTTGGATTCAAAGTCAATTGCCTCCTATATTGGGACCCTAATTGGCTACACATCTTGGTCCTCTATTGGCTCCTCGAGCTCTACTTTCCATTTTTTTGGTGGGCTCTACTTGTACCGAGATGTCTTATGAGCAATGACATGCAAGGCATTGTGTATAGGAACAAGCTTCTTTCATCTCCTAGAGGTAGGTTTGCTCCTTAACAAAGTAGATGAATGTTGACCAATTCCTCTTAGTAACAAAGGAACTAGAAACTTGCTAGAGAAGGCGATGCAACAATCTTTGAGGCTCATATAGTCACCACCACCTATTTGGGTTCTTGTGTCCCAAATTGGCCCTCTTTATTTTTGCTAATCTCTTATAACCATCAAAAGCATTATCCAGTGTTTTATTCTTTGATGTTTCATTTGAATTGTTAATTTTCTTGAAGGTCTTCAAGAGGCCCTTCTTCACCTCAATGTTATTGATGGGGACAACTCTATTGGTCCCTTTCACATATCATTTTGGTTCTTTCCATATGTGGTCATGTGTAAAGGGGCGTTTAACTTTTCCCACTTCTGCTAAATAATGGGCTGACTATGCTTGTGGTGAAACTCTAGGGTGGGGTCTCTCTCATGACCGGTGGCCTAATTTTGGATAAACATGCTAACAATGCACTTGTATATATCTAGCTTTAAGAATCTCCATATCTAATGACAATGAAAAGTTGGATACAAGATGTGATGTAACTCACACTTGATCAAAACACATTACTAACCACAACTACCTTACCTCTTTTTTTGCTCTATCTTAGACTTTTCCCTCCCAGTCCACCTCTATGTCTTGATTATAAGTAGCAAGGGCTTCTAAAACTATTTTGTGGACTATCATTTGACCCTTTTTGCTGTCCCAACTTGGATGCTACCGCTGCTACTCATTCCTCTCATGTACATCTTCATATTGCCATTCCTTTACTATTTTTGTAGGTGTAAATGACTGTCAAACTATCGTGGTTACCTCTGTCATGTGTCTAGTGAGATAGGATTGTCATTTTGGCAGTCTTAACAAACCTAAATAACAGTGACATGTTTTTCTTTTAGGTCCCTCAGGCTTTAAGACATCTACAGAGTTTCATCTTCCATCACTTAAATCAAAGATTACCCTTTTGTATTTGCATTCTAGACTATCTTCTAGTAGGATTAGGCAACCCATTAGACTATTCGACAGTCTTCTAAGAGCTCCCCTATTACCAATACACTTGATTTATATATGATCTTGTTCTTGACTCTGCAAGGTGTTGCATGGTTCTTTACCCTGTTTTCTCTATCCTCTTCACAGATCCATTTTCACCTTAATATTCATTGTTATCTTCTTCTTCATGTTCATCTTAGTCCTCCACCCCTAGATAGGTTGAAGACCATTTAGATGACTGTTCCTTCATGTTTATGATAGACCTTTGATTGAGCCTCAAGTTCTTATGGACATAATAGAAAAGTTCTAGTCTTGGTTTAAAGATTCTATATTTCACAAGCTTTGTATATTATAGTATTTAGAAACCTCTGCATAGGTTATGCTATACCAAATTTCACACAAACCTTAGAAATCACTAAATATCATGATAGTACTTACATATCTTTTATTTTCTACTTTTGTCCTCTCTGTTTGATGCTCCTTCAATTGTGATAGACTCATGGATGCTCCCTTCATACAATCTTGACTGATGCTTCCTTTCTGGCTGAGAAAGTTGTTTATGACAGTCTAGATGATTATTTTCCTTTTATCTTGTTACAATCACCTTCTAAATGCATATGACTATCACCTTAAAAATTTGACTGTTTCATTCTTCCTCTGTTGTATCACTGTCAATACAGTCAGTATATGACTATCTACATAGTCTTTTAAGGTTCTTCACATTCCTTTTGATGGTTGCTTCCTTGTTTTTTAAAGACAACTGACGATCATCTATTGCTTGTTCTCTGTTTCTAACTCCTCACACTAATGTGAAAAGTTCTTCCAAAACCATAGTGATATCATTTCTCTTTGTTTGCCTATACTGCTATACTATAGGTATGCTTTGATGGCTTCTCTTGCATGACCCATAATGTATGGTCATTGATGCAGTAGGGAAAATATACCCCCTACCTACTTTCTATAGTAAGGTAACTCCTCCTGCCTTGTACACATTGTTGAGTATAAGTTTGTCATGCCTTTTTATGTTTTAGATTGTTAAATTTTTGAGAAGTTTTATACCTCTAAAGGAGCACATATTCATGAGTTGGAGAGTGTTTTTTATGTTAAAAAATAAGTTAGGTAGTTATACCTTTAGGTTTAAGTCTTTTAGGTTTGTTTAGAGCTAGTAGGTGAAAGGCTACTAGGACTGCTCAATCTAACGTACAATTTCAAGATTCATGAAGAAAGGATACAACATTTTTAAGACTGTAAGAATACCTCTAGTGTATTGGAGAAGCAATGAATAGTGAGTAAGTTGCTAAAATAGGTCTATCGATCTACTGAAATACACATTGTGTATTTGCAAATTGATCAAAACACATAGTGTGTATTTAATGATCTAGGGTTTGCTCAAAATACACATTGTTTGAGAAATCATCTTCAGGGCACTGTGAAACATCTTCAACAAATGTTTGGAGAAGAAATCCATCTTTAGGGTTGTGAGAGATCCATCTTCAGGTTTGTATGAGACCATTTCAATAGTTGATGGGTTGGTTTTAGAGTTAAAACCATGTGCTCTTTCAAAACCCTAAAGTGCTTGTGAAGACATTTTCAAGATGAACCTGCAACAATAGTTTACATGAGCTTTTGGTTTGTTAGTTATATTCTATTCAAGAAAAGGTATTTAAGATGTAGGTTACAAGCTAAATAATAGTTTAAACTTCGTATTTTCTCTTTAGATGAGGATCTCAAAGTCAAAACCTATTTGAGGTATAAGTGCTCTAAATTTGCTACTTGGCTTTGTTATGTATCTTTTCTTTGGTGGGAGCCCTTTCCAACACAATGGATCCACAAGAAGCATGTTTTATGCACCTTGGAGAATCTTCCAACAATGTTTAATCTACTTTGCACTATTGAATGTCATTCAAAACTATTAGATCATGCTAGAACTAAAGTGTAAACAACACCTATGAACCTAACATCCTGTAATCTTGTATTGACTACTAAGTGCTAAAGAATCATGTCTATTATAGGAGTGAGGACCTTGTTAAAAGAGCCACCAACATTACTGGAGATGATCTTGTGATCCTTATAACATGTATGGGAAAACTTACTAAGGATGGAGATAGATGGTCCACTGGTTTTCCAAATAGAATAGCAAAAATGGGGGTAGGAGGATTGGCTCTGTCTAACTCAAGGTATACAAAGCCATCAAGAGGCACATTTAGGCCTATATAGTCATTTATAAGATCTATCAAATAGAAGGTTTGCACAAGAACTTTCAAGCTTGTATAGTCATTTTAGGGGTCTGTATATCCCTAAGAAGGTCTATCAAAGAGGTTAAAAGCTTGCATAGTCATTTCAAGTTCTTTATTGACCCTAGAAGACTAGATCAAACCATGAGGAAGGTCTATCGAATCCTAAGAGCTCTATGACAATCCTAAGGAGTATGTCCAATCATTAGAGTCTCTGTCAAACCTTCTACAGGCCCATGAAATCATTTGGACAGTTTGTTGAGAAGTGACACATGTTAATAACTAGCAACCTAGTGTGACATTTGATTCGCAACATTGAAGGGTCCATACGCTGGCATTCCAAGGAAGATAATATAGGAAAGTTTAATTTAGGCTTGTTAATATAGCAAATGTCTACTTGTTGAAGTTGCAACAATGTTGAATTAGTAAGTAGAAATGGATAAAGTGTGACATGAATATCAAGAATGAATTTTTACCAAAGATTGTGTCAACTCCTATTTTACATGAAAATGGTGGACATATTCTAATTCAATAGAAATGCCCTAATTTTATGATCACATGTTTTGAAAGATGAAGACCATATAGTTCTAAGTTCTGTAATCGTTTGAGCATATGTTTATAAAAGGAAAATAGGCAGCGTGGAAAGGGAGGCCATTGCCATAGAAAAAAAGAACCTTTTTACTGTGTTCTCCATGTAGCTGCATGCACATTTTCATGATGACACTAGTGATTGTCTTCTTTCTTATCTATCCTACACCGCTATCAGAAGCACTAAATTAGTTTATCCACTAGAGCCTCCAGGTCCAAATTGAGTCAATAATATTGAACTCGATGAGAGAAGTATGAGAGGACAATATGTTTTATTTGATAAAATTTGGCTATATTTACAGGTTACAAATTTCTTTATGATTTTATCCCTCTTTCATAAGTGCAAGAAGGTGATACCTTTGTATACGCCTAAAAATGACACGACTCAGTCTAAATAAATATTCTTAATATTTATTTCATTCTAATTCTTCTATCAATAAATAAATAAACAAATTTATTTATTAGATTCACATTCCTCTAAATTAATTAAATATCAAAATATTTAATTACCTCTTCTAAAGTCAAAATTAAATAAAATCTTTTATTTAATTAAATTCTTCCAAACAATTAAATAATTCTCAATTATTTAATTAAATCAAATCATTCTTCCAAATTTGAATAAATCAAATCAAATTTATTTAAATCATCTCAATCTCTAAAAAATAAAATATAATCAAATATTTTATTTATTCTTCCAAATCATGCACAACAATTAAATAAATTTATTTATTTAATTTAGTTTCTTATCCTCTAAATTCTTCAAATATCTTCCAAATCTTCTAAAAATAAGTCTTATTCTTCTTGCATACAAAATTAAATAATTTATTATTTAATTTCTCTCAAATCATGCAAAAGCAAATCACAAGTTGAGTTAACTAACTCAATCAACCTTGTTTTTATCAATATCTCTTAAATTAGAAAAAAGCTTTCTAATATATGAAAAACATATCTTATCTTTAGAAAAGAAAACAGATAACTCAAATAAAATAACTTTTGTTTGACACTTGTCTTCTTTCTATTGGCACACATTCCTCAACCGTTCTCAAACCGTTGATCTTGTCATTCTTTCTATACTATTGATCTTCTTTCTCTTGAGTCTATAAGTACAACCCTATTCCTCCATTTCATTCATCCAAGCTTTCAGTATTGTTACTCTGCAAGAATTACAGCATGCCTTTAGCACCAATTCCTTCATTGCTTGCGATCACACTCGTTATCATTGTTGTGAAGCTCATCTTCATGGAAAAACTATCATAGTCATTCCCATTTGACATCTTGGAATCATAGCAAGGAAGTGCACCTTCTGAGGGCCATATTCATTAGACAAGATCATTTGTGATAGGTGATCAATGGAAGCTGAGAATTAAAGGAGGTTTGCTTTGTATTGTCCTTTGTTTGATTGACCTTCTTTTTTCTATATTTCATTGAGTTTTGGGTATCATTGATATTGATATATTGATTATTCATGTTTAGATCCAATTTTCCCTTAACAACCTTTACTTTTTATAATGCCTTGAGAATTTGTTGTTCCCAAGTATAGCAGTATTTTTGTGATTGTACTTTTTTTCAATTTTAGGACATGTTGTCATAAATTTGTAGAGGTAGCTTGTTTATATAAATAGTATTCCTTTGTTTTGGGTGTTGACATGAGATATCTTGAATTTGTTTTTCCTCTTCTTCACATTGCTAAAATCTTTGGTCAATTTTTTGTAATCTTGGATTTTTTGGGAGGAGTAATATTATACTAGAAACAGTAGTAAACAATTCAAGATAATTCACATTTCCTTCTCACTAGTAAAAGCATTCTTATTGTTCTAATTGTTAATATTATACAAGAAATATTCAGTAGAAAATAATTCAAGATAATTCACAAATGTTCCTTCTCACTATTAAAAGAGTTCTTATTGTTCCAATCCTTTCTCCCAACTTTTCTCAACTTCTTTCAATTTTTTATGTTCTTGTGTAGTTTTCTTCCTCAAAACCACTCAAGCATTATGCATTTCTCTTTTTGGTATTATGAAATTTAATAGATATTTTGTTGTGTTGTTATATGGAGCCTACTCAGACTCGGACGTTAAATTCTTCCCACTTTTATCGGTGCAGTTTCCCCCCAAATTATTTAACAGGGGTTTGGGGGCAGTGCCCCCAAGATGGGGTCAAGGGGTGGAGCCCCTTGCAGGGTCCAGGGGCAGCACCCTTAGCACGCTCCCTTTCATGATACAGGGTAGGGTCGTGGGACAGCGCCCCTGAAACCTCAAAAAAAAATTATTATTTTATAAAGGTGTTGGGAGTTATTTTTCTATTGGCTGACATTGAAGAACCGTATTTTGTAACCGACATAAGTCTTGATAAAAATGGATAAGGGTTAGGGTTTTTGTTGATATTGTATTGTAGCATTTACAACAGTATTAAGTTGCAAGGATTGTTGGTTGTAATCAATTTGATTTACTGGATAATAATATTGGACTCTCTATTGGTGGATGTAGCCTGAGTTTGGGTGAACCACATTAAAAATTGTCTCTCACTATTATTATTTCTATGTATTTTTCATTCCTTTGTTTAATCTTTATTTGCATTTAATTGATATCTTCTGCATGTAATTCCTAACAAGTGGTATCAGAGTGAGGTTGTGTTCGATTATCATCTACAGGAAGGTCTCACGATTGAGTAGAAGACTCACAGTTAAGTGGGAGCAATGGCAGATGAGGGTAAATTGAAGGTAGATAAATTCAATGGGCGGAGCTATCAGTTATGGAAGATGCAGATGGAGGAATATCTCTATCAGAAGGATTTATGGAGGTCATTGGAAGGAATAGCCAAGAAATCAGCAATAATGACTAATGAGGATTGGGAACTTTTGGATAGAAAGGCACTGGGAACCATTCGGTTCTGCCTGGCACCATCTATGGCATTTAATATAACAGAAGCAAAGACAACAAATGAACTGATGAAAGCTTTGGCTAAATTGTATGAAAAACCCTCAGCCTCAAATAAGGTATTTCTCATGAAGCGTTTATTTAATCTAAAAATGATTGAAGGTGTATCCATGATGATCATTTAAGTGAGTTTAATATGATTACTAGTCAATCAACTTCTGTAAAAGTGAAATTTGATGAACATGTGAGGACTCTCTTGGTTTTATGTTCTTTGCTAGAAAACTAGAATAGCTTGGTAATGGTTGCAAGTAACTCTATCTTTGATTCAAATACTTTGAAATTTGATGATGTTGTTGGTGTTATCCTTAGTGAGGAAATGTGATGGAAAAGCTCAGGAGGGTCCACATCAGATAGTGTTTTGAATGCAGAAAGCAGGGATAGATCAAAGGAGAGAGGAAAAAGTTTTGGAGTTCATGGGAAGTCACAAGGAAAATCAAACGATAAAAGGTCCCAATCCAGAGGACAGAAGGATTGTTGGTACTATGGGAAACCAGGTCATCTAAAGAAAGATTGCTGGTCTCGAAAGAATAAAGGAGACAAATAAGAAGGCAATAAGGAGGCAAATGTGGTAAGTAATAAATTTGAAGATGATGCTTTGATTCTTTCCCTAGATAATGCTGATGATTCTGTTGGGTGAATATTTTGTCATTAACTCGCTAACGGCAAAATGGGTATATCAGCCACAGCTATGATGAGACAAAGTCTCTCCTCTCAGCAAGGGGAGGTTCCCTCTAATTACTTAACTTTTGCAAATCAAACAACTTATCAAATTTATGTACACTAAAAACTATGTTTGTGGTGGTTCCATCTCATCTCATTCTCTTTTTTCAGAATAGATGTTTATATTTCAAACTCTTGATATAAGACTCGTAAATTATCACAATATCACAGAAACATAAAGTTTTATGTTACCTCACTTATTACTTGTAAACGGAAATATTTGAAGTAGAATGCAGCGCAAAGTCTTCACTCCTCCTCAAGATGATAAAAGTAAATCAAATAGAACAACTTGTAGCACAAAGTCTCCAAACTATTATATTTTTACAAACATGAACATATCACCCACAACTGATTTGATAACACAAAGTTTACCAGAATCAAATTAAGAGCCCTCTTCGATCACTTGTAATAAACTCCACACTTCAATTATTATCAAATAAGATTATGATAGCAAGACGTAAGAACAAAACTATCACAACACAAGTAATTCCAAGACAAAGATTGGAATTGAACTTGCTTTCTTGTATTGACAAATATTTGAATATTGATTTTCACAAAAAGCACAAAGTCTTGATTTGCTTCTCAATTCGCCAGAGTTTTCTTGCAATAGACAAAAGATAGATATTTACAAAAGAGGTCCCCTTTATTTATAGGGAAAGACCTTGAGAAAATCTAGGAAATCTACAACTACTTTGACTTATTCAAAAATAGGAGTCCTTATTGACTTGGGACTTCCTATCTTTTTACATGTAATTACATATTGAAAATGTACATGTAAAAATGTCCAAAATTGTTTTGAAAGTACATGTGAAAATCGGAAAATAAACTAAGGGGAAAAACCAGCTGCTTCAATTTGTGTCACCACTTTTTCTCACGTGGTGATCATACATAGTGAAGGTCGCTTGCATTTCAATGCTATCTAGGTTGAATGCATTTTTGAAGATCATCCTGGCCCTTACTATGGCGTCCCTCACTGTAGTGATTGACTTGGCATGATTAGTTAACCTAGTTTTCAGATTGTCCAAGGTTAACTGGTTGTCTAAGAGGTTGTCCACAGAAGTTATTGAAAATGCTTTATCTTCAAATTCTTTTTGGAACATGTCTTCAAATTCCTTAACCATTTCTTCTGCTGAAAGGAATTGGTTATCTTGTGATACCAATTTACAAGGCAGTTCCTCCAACTTATGCAAAAGGTTGACATCATTTTCTTCGCTGATTTCTTTTGCAGCCTCAAGATCCTTGATCAAATTCCTTAGCATACTGCTCCTGTACACCAGAGCTTCCTTTGTTTCAGTGTCTGAATCCCTATTAGAAATGGCACCAATGGATATCAAGGTACTTATTTTCAGCTTCCTCATTTCCACCCACTTATCATGAGTATCCTCTGTGCGCTCAATATCTTGAGAGATGGCATCAATGAGATCATTGAGTTCTGCCCTTACTTTCCTCATCTTATCCGTTTTCTCAAATACCTCCGTGAGCAAAGAGATTCCCTGCGCTCGCATCCTGTCTAAGTACTCTTCAAGTACTTTTCCTCTGAGGTGAGTCTTTTCTGCCTTCAGAATGACGGGGTCTTCTACAGAACCGCCTCTGGAGTAACTGCTTCTGAATTCAAAGTGATCTTTCTTACCACTGCAATCAGCTGTTCTACCTTTGCCTTATAATAATCTTTCATTTCTTTTTCCCTGTCAAACTTCTGGATCAGGATGTCCATGGCTGACTGCATATCATTTTTAGCGCTCTCATGGGTGATTTTACCCAATTCAACCCTAGAAATTGAGTAGTCATTCATGTCAAAATTTTCAACAGTTGCATCCTATGGGGGTTTTGCTATCTCCAGAAATTTATGCCCCTTATCTTCAAGTACCCTGGAAAGGATCTTTGGTTTCTTCGGGGCCTTAGGCTTTGCAGGTACCAACTTAGTGAAATCAAAATCATCTGGAGAGATGACTTGCTTTTTTCTCTTTGGCGTGTAAGCTGACAACCAAGGTGGAAGTAGAGAAGTATTCACATTGGGATCCATTCCTACCGCTAGTGTTCCTGGAACTGTGCTTGTACTGGTGGTAGAAACAATAGGCGGGGTGTTGGTAAAAACCGCACCTATTACATTGGCACTTGAAACTTGTTCAGTATTCATTACAAAATGATCAAACATAGACGTGTCCCCAATATCAAAAGATGAAGAAGACAAACTAGGAATTGAATCAGAAGAACGGAGAACATTTTCAAAAGTGCTGTGGGGATTATCGAAGATTATTTTAGGAGGAGAGGGGGATTCAGAGGAAGGAATGTTAATAGGGGAAGCAGACACAGGGGGTGCAACAGGTGTATTGTCCTGTGGAGACAAAGCCTCTTCATCTTGTTGATCTGAATTCCTATCTTCAACATCCATCTCTTCTGTAGCTGGCTTTTCAGTTGCCAGATCTTCAATCGCTGGCTCCTCGACTTCCATCTCTTTTGGTTCAGGTTCCTCCTCAACAACTTTTGCTTTCTTCATCACAAATCTGATTTTAGGTTTATGTGTTTTAGAGGATGATGGAGCATCACTCTTGTTCTTTGTTCTATTTTCAACCTTCTTACCAGTCTGCTCTTGAACTTTAGTTTCTGAACCAATGAGGAATTCCTTCAGCGTAATTCCTTTATCTTCCAGCCACTTATTGGTGTTAGCCAATATGGGCTCAAACCTCTTCCTTAATGAAGTGGACTCCTTTTGGGACCATTGGATTGGAGGTAAAGGAGTACTAGCTATCTTTTCTACATCATACTTGGCATCAACCAATTCCCCATCATCCACAAGGTCTTCTGGAATATCAGCAAGCCCCAGATATTCAATTTATTCTAGAGACAGCCTACTATAGTCCAGTTTCCTGATATCTTCCTCTGTCCTCAAATCTATCCAGACATCTTCCACCATGGGTTCGTGAAACTGAGTTTTCCTCCTGATTTTATCCTTCACGCCCCGGTAGTCAAATTTTGGCCTCCTCTTGAATTGCTTCATGGTGACCAACTGCATTTCTGTCTCCATAGCCCTTGCCTTTGCAGCAGTCAACACTGAATATCTGCCGATTTCCACTGGAAATCTGAAGCCAGGCTTCTTGAGTTCCATTTGCTTGTTATGCACAACAATCATTTGTCTGCACAACTCCATCAAGACCAGTCTATCTGAAGGAAATCTAGGAAGCATATAAGGGTAGCCTTGGAAAAAGCCAACCCTCAAGTATGAGAAAGATGGAAATTGCAAAAACATGCAACCAAAAACATTAACCACTGTCCATGCCTCGTCTGAAATTCTTCTCTGCTCTAGTTGGGGATCAAAAAGGCACAAGAATACAGCAAAGAACGCATCATTCACTCTCCTGAAATGGTGAATTGAGCCTTTCAACGTCAGTTGAGAATAATACTGGTATACTGGGACTACTCTCCTATCCCCTTCTGATGATAATCCCAGAAAAATCCTCATGGAGGCTGCGATGTATACTAGATAGGAAGTCATGAAGAATTTAGAGGTAGTGGATACCTTTGTCAGCTGGTCATGCAAAGCGTTACTGATTTGTTCTCCCTAGAAAATAACTTGCTTGCCCTGGAGTATGACCTTAATGAAAGGATACATCCATTCGTGAAATTGTGAAGAGGAAGACAAACCTCTTATCCTGCTGAGGAGGGTAATCAAGTCACCAACTTCTTCCACAAAATCACTTTGAGGAAAGCTACGTGGCCATCTAGACAAACTTGACCTCGCAATCTTCAACCATTTGTTGTTGATCACTTTCTTTGCTTTCTCTGGATTCTTGTCATATTCCTTTTGAGCTTCAACAAAGTCAAGCTTCAATACCTCTGTCGCAGGAGGACACATGAACGCCTTGTCAATGAACTCAGGATCCAACCTGATTATCACATTACCACTGGCGTCCACCACGACTCTAATATCTTTGTTATAGAAATGTGCACACTGAAGAACAAATTCTGTATTGTGAGCCGCCACCGGGAAGGATGATACCAGATGAATATTACTTTCTACTATCTTCCTCATCATAGCACTAGGGTTGCTTGACTTGGTTCTCTCTACAAACTCAGCCATATCAACATGGCCAATCTCTGTATCTCTAATATCCTCAACATTAGAGTGGACTGAGGTGATTGGGAAAACACCTTGATATTTGTACTTCATTGCTTTTGCCTTCTTCGAGGACAAGTCAGTCATTTGGGTGAACTTTCACCAAGAAGTCTGACATTGAACGAAGCTCCACAGAAGAAACTGCAACAGAAATCATGATCATGCAATTAGGGAAAATATGGGCAATCTGGGAAAATTGCATGTTGATGATCACGACTATGGGAATGCGCTTGAATAAGGGCTATAGTGCGAGCTGGCCAAGAATCAGAGGAGAAGCGGGCTCGGGAAATCAAAATTTGAAATTTTCCAGAGTTGGGAAAATTTGGGACATTTTTGCACGGGCGGCAAAATTCGCCACCCTTGCATATAAGGGTTTTGTATTATTCGCACTGGTGGCAAATTTTGCCACCCGTGCATGTTGAAAGACGACTAAGAATTGGTATGAGCGGCAAAATTTGCCGTCGATGCAGGAAAGAAGGAAAAGCAAAAGTTTATGTCGGAGCGGCAAAATTTGCCAACTCCGCATTTGAGTTTTGTCACTGCTTGGTGTTTGGTCGGCAAATTTTGCCGACATCTCATAAGGGGAATTTTGTATATGTTCTAGCGGCATATTTCACCATCTTTGCTTTGAAATGTAAGGTGAAGTTCGTAGGGTTGAGTGCGAGGGCCGAGAAATCCGCCGACTGGAATCGGCAAGGGCTACGTAGTTTTTAGGTAGGCTCGGCGAAATCCACTGATGTTACAATAGTGGCATATTGCCAGGGTTTGGGGAATCTAGGGCAAAACCTAGAGCAGCACTGATCGGGGTTTTAGGGCGAAACCTAGGGCAAAACCTAGGGTCGAAACAAAACATAAAAAACACTAATCAAAACCAAGGACAAAAAACGTAAAGAAAACAAAACACGAAAATCAAAACGAAGCACCTATGATAAACTGCGAAGAAGAGGTAGAACGGAAACGAGAGGTAAAACTTACCCGTTTAAAGACTTGAAAACCCTATGTTTGACGACAATGAACACGGATTGATCTCTTCGAGGGCGCGATCCAGCAATGTGAGGAGAGGTCTGGAGGGTAGCTCAGGAGAGAAGATGAAATGGGGAAATAAACCATTAAAACACAATATATAACTTGAATACAAATGCTAAGCGAGTGGCACGAGTGGCCATTAATGGCACTGCGTGACCAAGATTCACAAAATCTCGCTTGAACGGAGATTCCGGGCGTCAGCGCACAGGAGGAAAAGAAAAATATGTTGTGGCGGCAAATTTTGCCACCTCTACATTTAAAACAAAAGAACGCATGTAGTGGCGGCAAAAATCGCCGCCTCTACATGAAAAAAGAAAAGTATATGTAAAAGCGGCAAAATTCGCCGCCACTACACATGTTTGAAAAACAAGGCAAATGGGACATGAAGGAGCGGCAAAATTCACCGACCTTACATATGAAGTCAAAAAGAGATATGCAGGGGCGGCAAAATTTGCCGCTCTTGCATATCAAGATTTCAAATTCAACTAACTCTTAAAAATGACTTAAGTTAACATTTTAACAGATTTACGACTTGAATGTTCCTCGCAGATATCGAGAAACCTATTCACAGGGATGTCATAAACTAGTCTAGAATGTCAAAAGTCTTCGCGCGAGACGAAGAGAATCTTGTCTCGGTCCGCGAGCTTAGAGTGTAGATTCACGAAACGGACAAGTTTCGTGGGGGTTGTCTACAAAACTGAGCGTAGCTAATTTTGAGAACAACAGATTCATAGGTTTTAGATTCAGGGGCCTCATTTCATGCTACACCCTATAGAAGTTATTTTCTTGATTATGTCCAAGGGGATTTTGGGCTAGTTTATTTGGGAGATAGCGAACCCTGTCAGATTGTTGGAAAGGGAAGTATCAAGATTAAGTTGTAGAATGGGAATCATTGGCTACTACAAGAGGTAAGGCATGTTCCAAGGCTAAGTAAGAATTTAATTTTAGTAGGGTAGCTAGGTGATGAAGGTTGTACAGTTACTTTTAATGATAAAAATTGGATGGTTTCAAGAGGTGCCTTAATAGTAGAAAAAGGTGTGAAAGTAGGCACCTTATATCTGTGTACATGTCATGTTGTTCCTTCTACTTTAGTTGTTGTAGAGAAAAAACAAACAGGTTCAGGAACAGTTGCTGTGGGTTCACAGGAAGAGACTGAAATAGTCGCTACCAGTTCTAAGACAACACTATGGCATAATAGACTTGGGCATATTAGTGAAAAAGGTAAGGTACTTCATTCTAAGAAAGTTTTACCAGGTTTGAAATGTATTAGTATGGATTTCTGTGAAAGTTGTTTGTATGGAAAATAAAAGAGAGTTAGGTTTCTCAAGGATGGGAAGCAAAAGAAAGATGAAAAGTTGGAGCTTGTGCATATAGATGTATGGGGACTGGCTCAGGTATCTTCTCTCAGTGGCTCTTAGTATTATGTTACATTCATAGATGATGCAACTAGGAAGGTTTGGATTTATTTCTTTAGGCAAGAATCTAATGTATTTGAAACATTTAAGAAATTGGGAAGCTTGGTTGAGAATGAGATAGGTAAAAGATTAAAATGTCTCAGATCTAATAATGGTGGTGAGTATTGTAGCAAAGAATTTGTCGATTATTGTTCCTTTAATGGAATTCGTAGGTAGAAAACGGTTCTAGGAACTCCACAAGAAAATGGAGTGGCTGAGCGCATGAATAGGACAATAATGGAGCATGCAAGGAGCATGAGATTGTATGTTGGGCTACCTTTAAACATGTGGGCAGAGGTTGTCAATACTATTGTATATTTAATTAATTGAGGTCCTTCAGTTTCTTTGGGCTGTGGTATTCCAGAGGAAGCATGGACAGATAAGAAGGTGAGTTATTCTTTTCTCAAAACCTTTAGATGTGAAGCATTTGCACATGTGGATTCTAAAAATTGAACCAAGCTAGATGCAAAATAAAAAAAGTGTATCCTGATTGGATATGGCATTGATGAATTTGGTTATAGGCTTTGGGATGTTGAAAATCTAAAAATTGTAAGACTCAAGGATGTTGTATTCAATGAGAAGGTGTTGTACAAAGATTAGTTGTAGTAGCATGAGAAGAAAGAAAAGGATTATGTGGTACTGGATGATACTCCAAATAGTGATGTTCCAGTGGTTCCTCCTGCTCCACAATAGCAACAAGAAATACCACAAAATCCAGTGAATGTTATATAATCAACAAGGCCAACTAGACCTCTTGAAAGATTTTCTCCCTCTTTGTATTCTATTTTGTTAATAGATGCTGGTGAACCGAAAGGGTATGATGAAGCTATGCAGGTGGATACAAAGGTTCAATGGGAGATTGCAATGAAAGAAGAAATGGACTCCTTGCTGAAAAATTAGAATTGGGAATTATAGAAATTACCTGCAAGTAAAAAGGATTTACCAAACAAATGGGTTTATAGGCTGAAAGAGGAAGATGGAGGTAAGAAAATATTTAAATACAGGTTAATTGTAAAAGGATTTGCACAGAAAAAGGGTATTGATTTTGCCGAGATTTTTTCTCTAGTTGTTAAGATGACTTCTATTCATACTATTTTAAGTATTGTGACTACTAAATATTTGCATTTGGAACAAATAGATGTGAAAACTACCTTTCTCCATGGTGATTTGGAGGAGGAGATACATATGGAACAACCACGGGGATTTGAGGTCAAAGGTAAGGAGAAATTGGCATGCAGATTGAAGAAGATTTTATATGCCTTGAAACAAGCACCTCGATAATCGTATTTAAAATTTGATAGTTTCATGTTTGAGCAAGGCTACAGTCAGTGTAATTCTGACCATTGTGTTTATTTTAAGAGGTTGGATAATGACAACTACATTATATTATATTTATATGTTGATGACATGCTTGTAGCAGAGTCTAACATGGATCACATAAGAGAGTTAAAACAACAGTTAGCACAATCATTTGCTATGAAGGATTTGGGGGTAGCAAAACAAATCCTTGGTATGAAAATTTCTAGAGATAGGAAGAACAAAAAATTGACTCTATCTCAGGATGATTATGTTGAAAAGGTGTTGCAGAGATTTCATATGGAGAATGCAAAAGTTGTCAACACACTTTTGCCTAGTCATTTGAAATTGACTAAGGAGATGTGTCCTAAGACACAAGAGGAGGAAGAAAAAATGTCCAAGGTATCATATACTTCAACTGTAGGAAGTTTAATGTACATCATGGTATGCACGAGACTAGATATTGTACATGATGTAGGAGTCGTAAGCAGGTATATGAGTAATCATGAATTGGAGCATTAGAATATGGTAAAATAGATTCTTAGATATTTGAGAGGTACATCCACTAAACATTTATGTTTTGGGGGCTCTAATACTTAATTAGCAGGCTATGTGGACTCAGATTTGGCAGGGGATATTGATACCAGATGGAGTACTATAGGTTATGTCTTTACTGTAGGTGGGACAGTGGTGAGTTAGATTTCAAGGTTGCAAAATGTGGTTGCTTTATCCACCATAGAGGCAGAGTGTGTAGCTACAACAGAGGCAAGCAAGGAGATGATATGGCTGTAATCTTTCATGGAAGAATTGGGAAAACAACAGGCTAATAGTTATTTATTTACAGATAGTTAGAGTGCCATACATCTTGCAAAGAATCCTACATTGCATTCAAAGACCAAACACATACAGGTAAGGTATCACTTCATCCGATTGGTGTTGGATGATGGATAGTTACAGTTGCAAAAGATACATACAAATGAAAATCCAGTAGATATGTTTACGAAGGCAGTGACAAGAGAGAAGCCGAGCTCCTCTTCAGCTTCGGTTGGTCTTCAAGACTGAAAACAATAGAATCAAAATAGCAGGGTCCAGGGTGTTTATTTCCAGTCGGAGCTATAGGGTTAGCAGTGTTATGATCAGTCTCTAAGTGGGAGATGATATGGTGTGGAATCTGATCAGTCTCCAAGTGGGAGATTGTTGTTATATGGAGCCTGATCAGACTTAGAGGTTAAATTCTCCCCACTTTTATTGGTGTGGTTTCCCCCCAAATTATTTAACGAGGGCTTGGGGGTAGCGCCCCCAAGACAGGGTGCAAGGGAAACACCCCTGGCATACTCCCTATCACGATACAGAGCGGGGTCGAGGGGAAGTACCCCCAAAACCTCAAACAACTTTTATTATTTTATAAAGGCATCAAGAGTTATTTTTTCTATTGGTTGACATAAAGAAACCCTATTTTGTAACCAACATAAGTATTGATCAAAACTTTCTATTATGCATTTGTTCCGACTGGCTCCACATTTATACCGACTAGCTGCACTTGCATCATCTGTTATTGTGCATCTGCAAATTACCAATACTGGGCATCTGTATCGACTTTCTACGCATTCACCAGTTTTTGTTGTGCATCTATTCTTGCGCACGCATGATAGTGAGCACTTACACATTCTTTGAGAGAAAAATTTTACCACTTCTGGATACCCATTTCAACCTAGTTCCAAGTTTTGAAATCAAGTCTTACCTTGCAGTCACTTTTTGATCCATTTCACATCAAAGTTTCTCTTTCATTGGTCATCTCATCTGCCTTCTATTAGGTCTCCCTAGTGCAAAGTCAAAGTATCCTATATCAGATTAGCGCAAGACCTTTTTTAATCATTTCATATTCAAGTAACACTAGTAAGTTGCAGAGCTTCGCTAGTGGTCTTGGTTCACGACTAGTCCCTACACAGTAAGATAGGTATCAAGTACCCTTACTAGTGGCTATCGTCTTGTATCAACCATCTTACTTGGAATCATTGATCAAAAGAGTCCCTTGTCCAAATCTCGTCACAAGTATCCCATTCTCAATAGTCTCCATCAGCATCTTACCAAAATCTCTAGTTTCACCCCACCTCTTCCTACGTCACCTTACATGATTTTAACTAGGTCTCAATAAAAAAGACAACTTGAAATGGACGGATCATCCAATCGCATTGTCACCCCTCACAATATTGATGAGGAATCTCTCATGAAGAATATCAAGGATACCTCTAAGATCAGAAATTCCAACGCTTCCTAGAAACAGTGCTCCACGAGGATCCTCACAAGTACTTTATTCATCTCACAAATCTGGGACTTAAGCTCCCCACTAACTTCGATCTCAGCAAACTAAAAGAGACCCTAGAGGATAATCGTGAACACCACACTGGTGAAGATAAAGGAAAGAAAATCACGGATCCTAATGTGCCCATGGAAGAAATGAGGAAACAAATCGAGGGTCTAACACAACAAATGATAGATCTCAAGATGGGTACAAACACTAAAACTTACTCCTTGGAAGTTATTGCACCATACCCCTTTGACAAAAGTTTGAACATGGTACCCTTCCCCTTTGGGTTTGAAGTTCCTAAGTTTGACAAGTACAAAGGGAAAGGGGACCCAAGAGATCACATTAGAGAATTCAACGTCGCATGCATAGAAGTATCTCACAGTGAGACTACTCCCTAGATCTCTAGGTAGCCAAGCCATGGAGTGGTTCTCAAGACTCC
Organism: Cunninghamia lanceolata; assembly: GCA_027924645.1. Classification (NCBI taxonomy): domain Eukaryota; kingdom Viridiplantae; phylum Streptophyta; class Pinopsida; order Cupressales; family Cupressaceae; genus Cunninghamia; species Cunninghamia lanceolata. The sequence goes on along the minus strand of BSBN01000554.1, from coordinate 1,637,790 downwards.
CACTAGGTATCAAAACTTTTGATGAGTTAGTCAACAAATTCATCACACACTTCTCATACAATATTGAACACGAAGTCTCCATGCTTGATCTATGCAATACCAAGCAAAAGAGTGGCGAATCATTTGCCTCCTTCCTACAAAGGTGGAGACAACTAACAAGCAAATGCTCATATGATGTACCTGAGAAGCAATTGATGGAGATGTTTGTCCATAACCTCAACATCGATCTAAGCTACCAAATCCAAATTCAATGCCCTGCATCATTTTTGAAAGTCATTGAAATGGGATTATTCATTGAAAAAGATATGATCGCCAAAGGGCAAATCAAGTTGTACAAGGACACACCTAACTCCAATTACACTACGGACAGGTCAAAGTTTTGGACTAAGAATAAAAATGTCGTCAATGATGGAGTAGTTGATGCCAAGGTCATAGCTCCCAAACAACAACCAATATTCACTCTCAAAGGAGAGGCAAGCAATGCAACTCCCAACAAAGCATTCTCTCAAGAGCCAAGACCATGGTACAACTCAAATCCTAGGTGAAAGTTCACAACACTAGGTGAGTCCCAAGAATCTACATTAAGGAAGCTATTGGCCAACAATAAGATCACTCTACCGCCTACTAGCGATTATGAACCTTAAATAAAACCTCACTATTGGAAAGACACTGACTTTTGTGAGTATCATAGAGGAAGAGGTCATACAACCAACAATTGTATTCATCTCAAACATGTTATTCAAGACATACTTGATCAAAATCAAGGAGGTTCTCAACAACGTACTTCTAATGAAACACATGTGGCATACAAAGATCTGCTTCTCAATCACGACAGGCCATACAACAACAACAACGGTAACAACAACAACAACAACAACTGCAATAGGCAAAATTAGAATAATGGGAATAATAATGCTAACTATGCAAGCGTACCATTTGACTACACTATCAATTGCATATCAGAGCACATCCCACAAATCAATGTGGTTACATCTAACCAACAATTATGACCCAACAAAACTAATTGCAGCATCATCACTTGCAGTGGTAAGGTCACATTGAATACCCTTCCTCCAAGGTCATCACCTTCTCAGTCCAACTCCCATCAGTATAGTGTCATAGACCAACTACGGAAGACTCTTGCCCACATTTCTATCTTAGAGTTGTTGCGTCTATCTCTTTCCCACAAGGAGATTCTTAATAAAGCCTTAGTGGAAATGACAGTACCCATGAACTTGGCCCAAGAGAAGTTTCAAGCCATGGTAGGAAATCTAACCTCCTCAAGCACCATATCATTTACCGAACAAGATGACCTCTCAGTGTCTCAACCTCATAACACCCCCTTGCATATCGTCGCCTTCATCCATAAACATCGTATCAAGAGGGTTCTCATTGATGGAGGAGCCGGTTTAAATATTTCCATGCTCAAGCTAGTCCTTACATTGGGGTTCTCTAAAAATGTAATAGTTCCAAGGAAAAAGATTACCATTAAAGCCTATGATGAAGAGGAAAGAACTATGAAAGGAATAGTGGTGTTACCAATACAAGTGGGACCAGTGATAAAGGATGTTGTGTACCAAGTCCTAGATAGGGATCTAGCCTATAATATTCTCCTAGGTAGAACATGGATTCATGCCATGAAAGTTGTGCCTTCTACCTATCACCAATGCATAAAGTTCCCTCATAACGACAAACAAGTCACCATCCAAGGTGACCCAGACCCCTTTCAACATTACAACGTTGTCCTCTTAAAACCTGATTGCATCATACCCAACAATATAGCATCTACATCCCCTACCCCACAACATGATTCTACCTCTGAAGCTTCCTCATCCAAGCCCAAAGAGAAAAAAATTACCATCAAAGAAATAGGAGTAGGGGAGTACTCCATCGATCACAGCCTCAACTTGGCCAAAATACCTTTATCTCCTAGATCCTTTGGGTGACCCAAGCATTTTCTAAAGCCATCTGCTCCTCCTACTCCTCCCACAGCTCCCTTTGTAAAATGGGGGACCCTATCAGATGAAACAGAGGAAAGAGATATCTTACAATGGCTCTATATGGAAGAAGAGAACATACAACAAGAACCACTTAAACTCCCAACAGAAATCTATGGGTGAGGTGAGTCTATCCTACACATAATGGGTTATGAAGGACAAGGCCCCATTGGCCTAAGAAAGGAAGGAATCATAGAACTGATTCAACCTTCTTCATCATCATTGGCTAGAACTACAAAAGGTCTAGGCTACAAGGATAAGGGCAAAGCAAAAGCAAATGCTTGTCTTGTAGAAATGATCCATAACCTTCAAGAGGAGAGTGATAGATTCCAATGAGTATGAGTGGGATGAGCTGACAGAGCACTCCTATGATGATAAAGAAGTTGACACCATTCAAACTTATAGCCCCTACCGTGAGGGACAAACACTAACACATAGACCATTAGAGTGTGATTTGCCAATTCCTGAGAATACAACTTTTGAGGAAGGTTTGAGTTCTATCGCAATAAACAATTTGGAGGAAAGTACCATCCTAAACACTCTCCCTACAAATACTCCTAGCATATCCAGTCAAACTATCAACGAATCAGATCTATCCTCCGAATCCCTCCCCCTTGTGCATCCTAAACTTATCGACTGGGATCTACAAGGAACTCCGCAACTAGACATGTTCCAAAACAATGATGCCTACATTGACTATGTGGAACTTAGGGACCACCTACCTAAAGGAGATCATAAAGCTAGCTTCGCTATTGAGCTCAATACCATAGCTTATTTCAGAGAGGGTGCCAAGCCTTCTAGTCACAAAAATATCAAAATAAAAACTAGATCTGATGGTGAAAATTGCTCCGTGGCAGTATTAGATCCCAAAATAATAAAAAGAAAGGATGCATCTAATGGTGAAAACCCAACTGTGGCACCTGACCATGGAAGGCTTGACACTCTCCCTGATGACATGCACTAGGAGAAGTCTCAGATTGTTGTGGAACCCACAGAACCTGTTAACATTGGAACGGAGGAGTAGCCTAAGATCATTCACTTTGCTAAATCTCTAACTCCACCAGAAAAGACTAAGTTCATACCATTCTTCAAGAAAAAGCAAGTCAACTTTTCTTGGTCATACGTAGATATGCCATGGTTAGATCTAGATTTGATTCTACATCATCTTCCATTATATCCAAGAGTGAAACCAGTTAAACAGAAGCTTAGAAAGATGCATCCACACATTGAACTGCTAGTAAAAGAAGAACTCAAGAAACTACTGGATGTGGGGTTCATCAGAGCAATAGACTATCCAGAATGGGTCTCCAACATAGTACCAGTATCCAAACCTGATGGCTAAGTCAGACTATGCAATGATTTCAGGGATCTAAACAAAGCTTGCCGCAAGGATGATTTTCTATTGCCAAATATAGATATCATAGTCAACTTAACAACAGGGCATACCATGTTATCTCTCATGGATGGCTTCTCTGGATATAATCAAATCAGGATAGCACCAGAAGACCAACATAAGACAGCTTTCACTTGTCCATGGGGCACTTTCTGCTGGAATGTCATGCCATTTTGGCTAAAGAACACAAGAGCCACATATCAACATGCTATGACCACTATATTACATGATATGATGCATGTCACAATGGAAGACTATCTAGATGATATCCTCGCAAAGTCACTCACAAGAGAATGACACTTGGATGTGCTAGAGAAGGTCTTTCAGAGACTAGAACAATTCAAGGTCAGGTTGAACCCAAAGAAGTGTGTGTTTGGAGTCACCTTGGGCAAGCTCTTAGGCTTCATTATATCAGCTAATGGGATCGAAGTGGATCCTGCCAAAGTCAAGGCCATCATGGAAATGTCGCCACCCAAGAATATCACTCAACTACAGTCTCTACAGGGCAAGCTACAAGCAATCTGTAGGTTCATATCACAACTAACATACAAGTGCCAACCTTTCAGTCATCTCCTACATAAGAACATTCTATTTAGGTGGGATGAGAAATGCGAAGAGGCATTTGGCAAACTGAAGGAATATCTTATGAACCCACCTATCTTGATGCCTCCTATCCAAGGAAAATTGATGTTACTTTACATATTTGCTATGCCAACAACTCTTGGGGCCCTCCTAGCACAATAAGATTACGAAATTAAAGAAAGAGCCGTCTGCTACATCAGTCGTACATTGGTGGGCTATGAATTGCAATACTCTCAAATAGAAAGATCATGTCTTGTGGCTTTTGTTTCCCAAAAACTACAACACTACATGCTAGCACATCCAGTCAAACTTATTGCAAAGATGGATCCACTGAAATACCTACTACTCAAAGCAACTCTAAGAGGTCGCCTAGCCAAGTGGGTAATGCTCCTAAGTGAATATGATAGAGTATGTAGACAGAAAAGCTATCAAGGGGCAAATCATTGCTGATCAATTAGCAGATGCACCATTACAGGATACCACACCAATGCAATTTGAGTTCCCAGATGAATCTTTATTCAATATCATAACACATTCCTAGAAGCTCTACTTTGATGGGTCCTACATAAACCATGGATCGGGGGCAAGAATCTTGTTTGTAACTCCTCATGGCAACACCATACTGAAGTCTTATCGTCTGTTATTCCCATGCACCAACAACATAGCAGAGTATGAGGCCTTAGTCATTGGTCTCAAAATGGCAATAGAATGGAAAATCAAAGAGCTACATGTCTATGGTGATTCTCAACTAGTAATCAATCAGGTCAATGATGACTACCAAACCAAAGATGAGAAGCTTGTCCCATACAAATAGATGGTCGATGACTTTAAACAGTACTTTGTGATCATCTCTTTTGAGCATATACCTCGCATTGAAAACAAAGTAGAAGATGCCATGGCAACCATTGCCTCTCTCCTCAAGATCCTAGAGCATGAGTCATGGTACGAGTTCTTGGTGGAGTCAATTCAACAACCAGCTTATGATCATCCTGAAACCCATTCCATATGCCTATTAGTTGGATCTGATTCACCTTGGTACGGTAAGGTTTACACTTACCTCAAGGACAATACCCTCCCACCTGACTTGTATTCAAACCAACATCGAACCTTTATACGCCAATCCTCTCGTTATACCATTATTGCTAACACCCTATACTGACGTGGTCTGGATGGTATTTTACTCCATTGTTTAGAGCGAGAAGAATCTCAAACCGCCTTACAAGACGTGCATGAAGGAATTTGTGGAACACACTCTAGCAGCCCTTCATTAGCTAAGAAACTCATGCGTTTGGGTTATTATTGGCTAAACATGGAGACAGATTTGTATCAGTTTGTGAAAAAGTGCAAGCAATTCCAGATACATGGAAACCTGATACATGCACCAGCTCAAGAGCTAAGACCTTTAATGACACCTTGGCCCTTTTGTCAATGGGGACTTAACCTTGTGGGAAAAATCCATCCTCCCTCTTCCAATGGCCACAAATTCATAATAATCGCCACTGAGTACTTCACCAAGTGGATTGAAGCCATCCCCCTCACCACCATCACAGGTAAATAGATTTCCTCATTCATCCTTAATTACCTCATCTGTAGATACAAAATTCCTTCATCCATTATCATGGATAATGGAAGACCTTTCAAAAACTAGGATGTACAAGAGCTCTGTGACTGATTCAAAATCCAACACCATTTCTCCACACCCTACTACCCCCAAGGTAACGGCTAGGTAGAAGCATCCAACAAGACCATCTTGAAACTCCTCAAGAAGATGGTCAATGATGCTAGCCGTGATTGGCACATCCAACTCAATCCCACTATGTGGGCCTATCAAACCAGTATATGTACTACCATAGGTGCTACCCCTTATGCCCTTGTCTATGGCTCAGAAGCTATCCTGCCCATCGTGGTCGAGTTACCATCTCTTAGGGTGTCGTTAAAAGGTCTCATAACTGATGAAGAGTATAGAATTTCCAAATTACAAGAGCTAGAGCTACTAGAAGAAAAGACAGAAAGCCTTCAATCATCTCAAGGCATATCAACAAATGATGTGACAAAGCTACAACCACAGAGTCTGGCCAAGAGTCTTTAAAGTTGGAGATCTAGTACTTAAAGAAGACCCCCGCAATCAACAGGATCAGGAAAAGAAAGGCAAGTTCAAACCCAACTGGCTTGGGCCTTATGTGATCATGGCTGCCTATGGATCAGAGGCATATCAGTTGGAAACATTAGAAGGTGAGATGTGTGACGATCCAATCAACAATATGCATCTTCACTGGTTCTATACCTAAGGGAACCCCAATGTAAGGGGGCATAAAATACAAAAAAATCAAAAAATCAGAAAAATACAAAAAAACCAAAAAATTAGAAAAATAAAAGCAAGTGGTATCATGTGTACTTCTAGCTTCGTGCAAATAAAAGCAAGTGGTGAAAACCTAGTAAACAGACATTACTTGTGATAAAACTACTTCCTCCATCTTTGGGAATCTAATCACTTTGTGTCCATTCTTCCTTTAAAAGCGTGTCCCATCCGATCCATATCTATTCCATAATAAAATCCCAGTGGTAACCTATCACGGCTTGATACTATATCTCTTTTGTTGCCTTGTCAACCAAGGTTTTTATCCAGTATCCTATCTACAGTGTCAACCTAGCATAGCGTATGTCATCAGTGTCCACATGGTCAAAGTCCATGAACTACGTTGCCTCTGCATTGTCACGTAGGCAAGGCCATTTTCAATGCACCCCCGAGGCTTCCCTGTCCATCCTGTATCTTGTCCTCTATCCTCTAGTCCATCCATGGTCTAGGTCCATGAACTACATTACCTCTGCATCATCACGTAGGCAAGGCCATTTCTTCAAATGTGCCCATGAGGCTCCATTGTCCCATCCATCACATGTCTAGTCCTATCTATTTGAGTCCACATCACTTTCTATCACCTAGATCTTAGGTCCATTAGGGTTTACCCTGAACTACGTTGCCTCTATGTCATCACGTAGGCAAGGCCATTTAACAATGAGCCCCCGAGGCACTAGGTTAGTCCCTTAGGGTCCGTCTCACCAATAAGGATTGTGGAACCTTTCACGAAGGCAAGCAAGAGCAAACAAAACCCACTTTTTCAAGCAGAAGTCCTGATACAGGACCTCAACCTATCCAAAGCAAAGCAAGCAGGTACCTAAGGCACTCTAAATGATTTTACCTAAATTATGGAAAGAAACAAACACATCTAAATGCAAAAATGTTTTGTGGTTGGAATCATGGTTAAGTTATGACGTCTTGATTTATGTTATCATGTCTTTTTATGCTACTCGAGAATGCCAAAAGCTAGAGATGCTATGATGGGGGCATGATTATTTCTTTGTTTGTTGTTTATGGATTAAACTCTAGTAATGTGACGCCTTGTCTAACGACATGATCGGCAAAAGATCATCGAGGACATCAATGGTTTAAACATGAGAGGGGGCAATCCTTGTCTGTTGATATGCAAGAAATACTTCGGTCATCTCGGTTCAATTATACCTAGATGCTTGTATTAGATTGCTATATCAAAATCCATGTAAGTGATACTCAAGTCATCTCGGTTCTTTTATACCTAGATTCTTGTATTAACTTACAACATTCAGAAAAATTAACAAAAAAAATTGCCCAGTGATGAAATAAGCACTTCCAAATACTTGCCCCATCAAGATGCCAAAAGAAAAGCACCATTTGCATCCATCATACATCCATAAAAGCATCCATATCCCATGCAATAAAATTTCTATGCAGAGTATCAATACAAATAAAAGTGTGTGAGTCTTTCTATTGAGTCATTCTTCAATCAATCCTCCATCTACATTAGATAAACATCACATAGCATCAAGTAAACATCTAAGTCTGCATTAGATAAACATCACATAGCATCAAGTAAACATCACATAGCATCTCTGTGATCATCCTCTCCATAATCCGTCCCCATCCAATCAGGAACCCATGCGATCTCCTATCAAGGCATACAATGCCCCCGATCAATCCTGCAATTATCCCAGGGAAGTAGTCGTAGTAATCATGTATGTCCTTCCATGAGATAACCTGACAGTCCAACTTAGGGTCGTCAAATACCTGCTTGCACTCTGCGAGTCCTACATCCCGCTGTGGATCGTACTCCATAAGCTCTCCCTGAATTGGCAAGTGTAATATCCTGTAAATGTCCTCCAGCATCACTGTCATCTTGCCAGTCAGGAAGTGAAAAGTCTCATCCTCACTATGGAATCTCTCCACTGCAGTAGTCAGTAAACTGAGGTTCACACGAACCTTGGGCATGAAGCAGACGTAATCCAATCCTATAGCATCGAGCGCCTCTCAGTCTATCTCTGTTAGAATGTAACGCTGCAACATCTATAGGGGAAAATGCTCCCTCAACATCAGTGTATCTCGAATATCCTCATGCAAAACACGCAGGGCAAGGCGTCAACCTAAAGCTGCAAGTATCATGCTCAACATATCTATAGAATCATATCAACTAACTTAGCACATCTAATTGATCAAAACAACACACTACATCTCTTGACTAGATTCCTGCAATCTCGGAGATAGCTTATCGATTGATGAATCAAACAGGGTGCTAATTGAGTCAATTTTGTTAAGTAAACTAACTATCTATATCATATGCGCCGAGGCAAAAGGTAAATGCACTATTTCTTAGTAAATGCACCACTTCTGGCAAATGCGTAGCAACATTTCTTAAATGCACCGAACCATATCATATGCGCCATTTCATACTGTGTATGCGCAGCCCAAAATGCATGCATTGACTCATAGCTTATATGTATAATTTCCTTATGCATGTGTCATTCTTTATCATGCATGTGTCATTCTTTATCATGCATGTGTAGTTATCATGAATGCATAGTTCTATATCATGCATGCACCGCATTGAGATGGATGTGTAGTTTCGCATGTTAGATGTGCCAAATTGCAATCCTGGGCTTTTGTTTTGCCTAATTTTGTGTAGCATTTATTGCACCCAAAATTTCCCTAGGTGAAGTTTTTGAGATGCATACTGGTGGTCCTGCCTCAGCTGGCCGGTCGAACTGTCAGACTCACTCAAAGCGGTGCTCCTCACGCAGAATATCCATCCTAGTACTAACTGCTCTATGCTTTATGCTCTTCTAAGCTCTCAAGGACAATCCAACAAAATCCAAGTGTACAAGTGACTTGTCTTGTGGACCCAGCTCCTATATATAACATGTAAACCCTAAACTGACTGTGTGGTGACTATGACTACTTCCTGCACCCGTTTCTCCCTGTTTCTTCCCATTTCTCTGAAACACATCTTGTTTTCTTCAATCCTAACCTAGTTTTTCCTTCTTCATTGTGAGATTGTCCATCTCACGTCCTTCTACCTTCTTCCTGTCCAATCTCCCGAGGGGGCATCCTATCATCGTAACCTGTACCAGGGGAAAACTAGGGCATGTATCATTATCATAAAAATTTGTATTCTTTGAAGCAATGTCGTAAACTACATTGCATCAAAGAGGGGCAAAATGTATATGCCTAAAAATGACACGACTCAATCTAAATAAATATTCTTAATATTTATTTCATTCTAATTCTTCTATCAATAAATAAATAAACAAATTTATTTATTCAATTCACATTCCTCTAAGTTAATTAAATATCAAAATATTTAATTACCTCTTCTAAAGTCAAAATTAAATAAAATCCTTTATTTAATTAAATTCTTCCAAACAATTAAATAATTCTCAATTATTTAATTAAATCAAATCATTTTTCCAAATTTGAATGAATCAAATCAAATTTATTTAAATCCTATCAATCTCTAAAAATAGAATATAATCAAATATTTTATTTATTCTTCCAAATCATGCACAACAATTAAATAAATTTATTTATTTAATTTAGTTTCTTATCCTCTAAATTCTTCAAATATCTTCCAAATCTTCTAAAAATAAGTCTTACTATTCTTGCACACAAAATTAAATAATTTATTATTTAATTTCTCTCAAATCATGCAAAAGAAAATCACAAGTTGAGTTAAGTAATTCAATCAACCTTGTTTTTATCAATATCTCTTAAATTAGAAAAAAGCTTTCTAATTTATGAAAAGCATATCTTCTCTTTAGAAAAGAAAGCAATTAACTCAAATAAAACAACTTTTGTGTGACACTTGTCTTCTTTCTATTCGCGCATGTTCCTCAACGGTTCTCAAACCGTTGATCTTCTCATTCTTTCTATACCGTTGATCTTCTTTCTTGTGAGTCTATAAGTACAACCCTATTCCTCCATTTCAATCATCCAAGCTTTCAGTATTGTTACTCTACAGGAATTACAGTGCACCTTTGGCACCAATTCCTTCATTATTTGTGATCACACTCATTATCATTTTTGTGAAGCTCATCTTCATGGCGAAACTATCATAGTTGTTCCCACTTGACATCTTGGAATCATAGCAAGGAAGTGCACCTTCTGAGGGCCATATTCATTAGACAAGATCATTTGTAATAGGCGATCAATGGAAGTTGAGAATTAAAGGAGGTTTGCTTTGTATTGTCCTTTATTTGATTGACCTTCCTTGTTCTATATTTCATTGAGTTTTGGGTATAATTGATATTGATATATTGATTATTCATGTTTAGATCCAATTTTCCCTTAACAACCTTTATTTTTTATAATGCCTTGAGAATTTATTGTTCCCAAGTATAGCGGTATTTTTGTGATTGTACTTTTTTTTTAATTTTAGGACATCTTGTCCTAAATTTGTAGAAGTGGCTTGTTTATATAAACAATATTTCTTTGTTTTGGGTGTTGACATGAGATATCTTGAATTTGTTTTTCCTCTTCTTCACACTACTAAAATCTTTGGTCAATTTTTTGTAATCTTGGATTTTTTGGGAGGAGAAATATTATACTAGAAACAGTAGTAAACAATTCAAAATAATTCACATTTCCTTCTCACTAGTAAAAGCATTCTTATTGTTCTAATTGTTAATATTATACAAGAAATGTTCAATAGAAAACAATTCAAGATCATTCACATTTCCTTCTCACTATTAAAAGAGTTCTTATTGTTCCAATCCTTTCTCCCAACTGTTCTCAACTTCTTTCAAATTTTTATGTTCTTGTGTAGTTTTCTTCATCAAAACAAACTCAAGCATTATGCATTTCACTTTTTGGTATTATGAAAGTTAATATATATTTTGTTGTGTTGTTATAATGAGACTCGGAGGTTAAATTCTCCCCACTTTTATCGGTGCAGTTTCCCCCCAAATTATTTACTAGGGATTTGGGGGCAGTACCCCCAAGACGGGGTCAAGGGGCAGCGCCCTTGGCATGCTCCCTGTCATGATATAGGGTAGGGTTGAGAGACAGTGCCCCTGAAACCTCAAACAACTTTTATTATTTTATAAAGGCATTGGGAGTCATTTTTCTATTAGCTGACATTGAAAAACCCTATTTTGTAACTGACATAAGTCTTGATAAAAATGGCTAAGGGTTAGGGTTTCTGTTGATATTGTATTGTAGCATTTGCAGCGGTATTGAGTTGCAAGGATTGTTGGTTGTAATCAATTTGATTTACTGGATAATAATATTGGACTCTCTATTGGTGGATGTAGCCTGAGTTTGGGTGAACAACGTTAAAAATTGTCTCTCACTGTTATTATTTCTATGTATTTTTCATTCCTCTATTTAATCTTTATTTGCATTTAATTGATATATTCTGCATGCAATTCCTAACAAGTGGTATCAGAGTGAGGTTGTGTTCTATTGTCGTCTACAAAAAGGTCTCACATTTGAGTGGAAGTCTCACGATTAAGTGGGAGCAATGGCGGACAAGGGTAAATTGAAGATAGATAAATTTAATAGGTAGAACTATCAGTTATGGAATATGCAGATGGAGGTTTATCTCTATCAAAAGGATTTATGGAGGCCATTGGAAGGAATAGCCAAGAAATCAACAATAATGACTGATCAGGATTAGGAACTTTTGGATAGAAAGGCACTGGGAACCATTTGGTTGTGCCTGGCACCATCTGTGGCATTCAATATAACAAAAGCAAAGACAACAAATGAACTGATGAAAGCTTTGGCTAAATTATATGAAAAACCTCAGCCTCAAATAAGGTATTTCTCATGAAGCTTTTATTTAATCTAAAAATGATTGAAGGTGGATCTGTGACGATCATTTAAATGAGTTTAATATGATTACCAGTCAGTTAACTTCTGTAAAAGTGAAATTTGATGAACAGGTGAGGGCTCTCTTGGTTTTATGTTCTTTGCTAGAAAGATGGAATAGCTTCATAATGGTTGTGAATAACTCCGTCTCTTATTCAAATACTTTGAAATTTGATGATGTTATTGGTGTTATCCTTAGCAAGGAAATGTGATGGAAAAGTTCAGGAGGGTCCACATCAGGTAGTGTTTTGAATGCAGAAAGTAGGGGCAGATCAAAGGAGAGAGGAAAAGGTTTTGGAGGTCATGGGAAGTCACAAAGAAAATCAAAAGATAAGAGGTCCCAATCTAGAGGACAAAAGGATTGTTGGTATTGTGGGAAACCAGGTCATCTAAAGAAAGATTGCTGGTCTCGGAAGAATAAAGAAGGAGACAAACAAGAAGGCAATAAGGAGGCAAATGTGGTAAGTAATAAATTTGAAGATGATGCTTTGATTCTTTCCCTAGATAATGCTGATGATTCATGGGTTTTAGATTCAGGGGCCTCATTTCATGCTATGCCCTATAGAAGTTATTTTCTTTATTATGTCCAAGGGGATTTTAGGCTGGTTTATTTGGGAGATAACAAACCCTGTCAGATTGTTGGAAAGGGAAGAATCAAGATTAAGTTACAGAATGGGAATCATTGGCTACTACAAGAGGTAAGGCACATTCCAAGGCTAAGTAGGAATTTAATTTCAACAGGGCAGCTAGGTGATGAAGGTTGCACAGTTACTTTTAATGATAAAAATTGGATGGTTTCAAGAGGTGCCTTAATAGTAGAAAAAGGTGTGAAAGTAGGCACTTTATAACTTTGTACATGTCATATTGTTTCTTCTACTTTAGTTGTTGAAGAGAAAAAAAAACAAGTTCAGAAACAGTTGCTGCAGGTTCATAGGAAGAGACTGAAATAGTTGTTGCAGGTTCTGAGACAACACTATGGCATAACAGACTTGGGCATATGAGTGAAAAAGATATGAAGGTACTTCATTCTAAGAAAGTTTTACCAGATTTGAAATGTATTAATATGGATTTCTATAAAAGTTGTGTGTATGGAAAACAAAAGAGAGTTAGGTTTCTCAAGGATGGGAAGCCAAAGAAAGTTGAAAAGTTGGAGCTTGTGCATACAGATGTATGGGGACCGGCTTAGGTATCTTCTCTCAGTGGCTCTCAGTATTATGTTACATTCATAGATGATGCAACTAGGAAGGTTTGGATTTATTTCTTTAGGCAAGAATCTAATGTATTTGAAACATTTAAGAAATGGAGAAGCTTGGTTGAGAATGAGACAGGTACAAGATTAAAATGTCTCAGATCTGATAATGGTGGTGAGTATTGCAACAAAGAATTTGAGGATTATTGTTCCTTTAATGGAATTCGTAGGCAGAAAATGGTTCCAGGAACTCCACAAGAAAATGGAGTGGCTGAGCGCATGAATACGACAATAATGGAGCATGCAAGGAGTGTGAGATTGCATGTTGGGCTGCCTTTAAACATGTGGGAAAAGGTTGTCAATACTATTGTATATTTAATTAATAGAGGTCCTTCAGTTTCTTTGGGCTGTGGTATTCCAGAGGAAGCATGGATAGGTAAGAAGGTGAGTTATTCTTTTCTCAAAACCTTCAGATGTGAAGCATTTGCACATGTATATTCTAAAAATAGAACCAATATGCATGCAAAATAAAAAAAGTGTATCTTCGTTGGATATGGCATTGATGAATTTGGTTATAGGCTTTGGGATGTTGAAAATATAAAAATTGTGAGAAGCAAGGATGTTGTATTCAATGAGAAGGTATTGTACAAAGATCAGTTGTAGCAGCATGAGAAGAAAGAAAAGGATTATGTGGTGCTGGATGATACTCCAAATAGTGATGTTTCAATGGTTCCTCATGCTCTGCAATAGCAACAAGAAATACCACAAACTCCAGTGAATGTTAGACAATCAACAAGGCCAAGTAGACCTCCTAGAAGATTTTCTCCCTCTTTGTATTCTATTTTGTTAACAGATACTGGTGAACTGGAAGGGTATGATGAAACTATGTAGGTGGATACAAAGGTTCAATGAGAGATTGCAATGAAAGAAGAAATGGACTCCTTGCAGAAAAATCAAACATGAGAATTATATTAGTTACCTGCAGGTAAAAAGTTTTTACCAAACAAATGGGTTTATAGGTTAAAAGAGGAAGATGGAGGTAAGAAAATATTTAAATACAGGTTAGTTGTAAAAGGATTTGCACAGAAAAAGGGTATTGATTTTGCTGAGATTTTTTCTCCAATTGTTAAGATGACTTCTATTCGTACTGTTTTAAGTATTGTGACTACTGAAGATTTGCATTTGGAATAGCTAGATGTGAAAACTACCTTTCTCCATGGTGATTTGGAGGAGGAGATATATATGGAACAACCATAGGGATTTGAGGTCAAAGGTAAGGAGAAATTGGTGTGCAGATTGAAGAAGAGCTTATATGGCTTGAAACAAGCACCTCGACAATGATATTTCAAATTTGCTAGTTTCATGGCTAAGCAAGGCTACAGTCGGCATAATTTTGACCATTGTGTTTATTTTAAGAGGTTGGATAATGACAACTACATTAATTTATGTTTATATGTTGATGACATTCTTGTAGCAGAGTCTAACATGGATCACATAAGAGAGTTAAAACAACAGTTAGCACAATCATTTGCTATGAAGGATTTGGGGGCAACAAAACAAATCCTTGGTAAGAAAATTTCTAGAGATAGGAAGAATAGAAAATTGACTCTATCTCAAGCTGATTATGCTAAAAAGGTGTTGCAGAGATTTCATATGGAGAATGCAAAAGCTATCAACACACCTTTGCCTAGTCATTTGAAATTGACTAAGGAGATGTGTCTTAAGACACAAGAGGAGGAAGAAAAAATGTCCAAGGCACCATATGCTTCAACTATAGGAAGTTTAATGTACTCCATGCAATGCACGAGACTGGATATTGCACATGATGTAGGAGTCGTAAGAAGGTATATGAGTAATCCCGAATTGGAGCATTGGAATGCGGTAAAATGGATTCTTAGATATTTGAGAGGTACATCCACTAAACATTTATGTTTTGGGGGCTCTAATACTAAATTAGCAGGCTATGTGGACTCAGATTTGGCAGGGGATATTGATACCAGATGGAGTACTACAGGTTATGTCTTTGCTATAGGTGGGATAGCGGTTAGTTGGATCTCAAGCTTGCAAAAGGTGGTTGCTTTATCCACCACGGAGGCAGACTGTGCAGCTACAACAAAAGAAGGCAAGGAGATGATATGGCTATAATCTTTCATAGAAGAATTGGGCAAACAATAGGCTAATAGTTACTTATTTACAGACAGTCAGAGTGCCATACATCTTGTAAAGAATTCTACCTTGCATTCAAAGACCAAACACATATAGCTAAGGTATCACTTCATCCGATCGGTGTTGGATGATGGATAGTTATAGTTGCAAAAGATACATACAGATGAAAATCCATCAGATATGTTTATGAAGGCAATGACAAGAGAGAAGCGCAACTTCTCTTCAACTTCAGTTGGTCTTCAAGACTAAAAACAATAAAATCAGAATAGCAGGGTCTAGGGTGTTTATTTCTAGTGGGAGCTACAGGGTTAGCAGTGTTATGATCAATCTCCAAGTGGGAGATGATATGGTGTGGAGTCTGATCAGTCTCCAAGTGGGAGATTGTTGTTATATGGAGCCTAATCAGACTTGAAGGTTAAATTCTCCCCACTTTTATTGGTGTGGTTTCCCCCCTAATTATTTAACAGGGGCTTGGGGGCAGTACCCCCAAGACGGGGTTGATGGGCAACACCCCTGGCGCACTCCCTAACGCGATATAGGGTGGGGTCGAGGGGCAGCGCCCCCGAAACCTCAAACGACTTTAATTATTTTATATAGGCATTGAGAGTTATTTTTTCTATTGGTTGACATTAAAAAACCCTATTTTGTAACTGACATAAGTCTTGATAAAAATGGCTAAGGGTTAGAGTTTCTGTTGATATTGTATTCTAGCATTTGCAGCAGTATTGAGTTGCAATGATTGCTGGTTATAATCGGTTTGATTTACTGGATATTAATATTGGACTCTCTATTGGTGGATGTAGCCCGAGTTTTGGTGAACCACATTAAAAATTCTCTCACTGTTATTATTTCTGTGTATTTTTCATTCCTTTGTTTAATCTTTATTTGCATTTAATTGATATCTTCTACATGCACTTCCTAACATGTGTGTTTTGTGATGGTTACTGTAGACACCTAAAAATATCTTCACCACTTAACCAACCTCTGATATCATCGATATCACTAATCACCCTTTTTATTTAACTAATTATTCATTCCAACACCTGACTATTCATCATTTTTCCCCTTTAAATTGAATTAATTTATTTAATTCAATAGTTCCCCTTTACTAACATTAGCCCAATTAATTAAATAAAGGTACAAATATTTATTTGATTAATTCACCCATGTCATTAAACCTAATTATTTGAATAAATCATATTTATTTAATTAATTCAACCTACTAATCAACCTATCCCTACCCTAGTTGATTAAATACTTATTATTTAATTAGCTAGTCTAACCTACATGACCCTAGACCTAGGATTAATTAAATTAAACATTATTTAATTAATCCTAACCTCTAATTAACCCATCCACTAATTTACTACATTCATATTAATTAGGCTAATCACCTCAATTAAAATGGTCAAACCTTGTTTAACACTCCTCCCCACATCCCACAAATGAAAAATTGATATTTATGCCACATAAAATAATTTTTTATACACACTTATCATAAACTTCATTAATAACCTCTTACACCCCTTACTCATGTCATAACACATTAATTGGAGCTCTTCCCAAAATAAATTTTTAATTCATTTCTAATCCTCCTCTTTTCCCCATGTGAATTTTTAATTCACATCTAATCCATCTCACCCAACCTCATTTAATTCACTTCTCTTCCCAAGATGAATTAAAAATCCATCTTTATTCACATCCCTCCATTTATCATGATTGAATCTAAGCCCTTCACTTCACATTCATCCTCATCCATTGATCTCCCAAATGAATCTCAACCCTTGGATCAAATCTCCCTCCAAAAAGTCTATAAATACACCATCATCCAAGCCATTTGATCATCCACAATTTGAGTATTGTTATCATGCCAAAATCTCTCCATCTTATATCATTGTGAGCTAGGATTCTAGAGATTTGCATATTAGTTTTGAGAGCATTTCACATAGGAATCATGGGTAATGCAGGAGCCTAAGGGTGCAAGGCTCTCCACCTTAGCTAGGAGTTTTGGATTTCTTCTTGAAGGTATAATTTTTTGTTTTCATTTCATCTATTTAGTGTTTTATCTTCATTTTGATTTCCTTAACCTCATTTGGCACGTCCAGTGGGACCCACAAGGTCCAAGCTAATATTTTGTGTGATTTTTTGGTGTTTGAAGGCATGTTTTGCAGGTGTGGCGCTAAGTACCCTTTGTTTGGCGCCATTTCCTCACATAGTGGCTCCATTCCTACATCCTATGGTGCCGTTTTTGACTGTTATGGTGCCTTTTCTGCATGACACCTTGACTAACACTTGTTTCATAGTTGAGATTTTTAGTGGCTTTTTGAATGTTTTAAGGGCTTTTTAAGATAACTTGGTCTCTGTTTTCACAAAAAAGGCATAGGAAGAAAGGGAAATAATGCCAAAATTTTTAACATAACTTTTGTGTTTTTTACCTCACTCATTTGATTTGGGCTAATGCTTTTTGGGGTGTCTTGATCCAACTTGGGGTGTTTTAAAAGCAATAAGGATCCTTTTTATAATATTTTGAATCAATATTTGCACTTAACCACCTTTTTTGTAGCCTCTTTTAAAGAACTGCATCGTTTTGGCGCTATCTATGCCCAGATTGACACTATCAAGTCCAACAGACAGGGTAAAAGGAAGTTGAAACACATCATAGTTGTATTTCTTGCTCTTGTAGCACCTTCATGTTCTGTGGTACCATTTGTCCCTTTTGTGGTACCATTTGTCTATAATAATCAATAGTAGTTATCTATCAGTCTATGTGGTGCCATTTCTGAATTCTATGGCACCTTTTGTTATTGTAGCGTGATTTGTGTATTCTAAAGCACCATACTCTATAATAGTTACAAAATAGTGGTTTCTCTATCTGTAGCACCATTTAGGTATTCTGTAGCACCATTTGTCTATTATGTGGCGCCTTTGCTCTCTATTTTGGTGTTATTTTCTATGCTGACATTGGAATCCGTATAGCGTGTTGACAGTGTTCTACAAGTCAAAAACATCTATCCAAGACCTAAAATCAGACTACTAACATTGTTTGCAGGATTTTATTATCTTAGAAACACTTCATTTTGGAGCACTAAAAAGAACATTGCTTGCTTATCCTAGAAAACACTTACATTTGGTGCATTAAAATTAACTTTGTTTGCAAACAAACATAGGCACATTTTATTTGGGATTTAAAAAGAACATAGAATCTTTGTGTGACATGTCTTGTGCGCTTGCACATTTGTGTTACCCAAGGGATAGAATCAAAGTATCCTCTCCCCTCATCTTCAAAAGGATCTTGGGTAAAGAGAAATGGTTCTACTCTCTTTTTTCTTTTTAGGAGGGGCCTACCCTTGAGACACATCTTCAAGGAGAACTCATTGGTGACCCCAAGCAGTACTTTCATTCAGTCCTCTATACAAAATAGGATAAGGCAAAATGCAAGTCCAAATTGGTATTAGCGCTTACCATTCGATGCTAGCTCGAAAGGAAGTCGTACCTTGTGTATATGATACTCCTAGTAGAGCTAGTCAAAACCTTAAGTGATTTATTGTATGCTCGTAACATGCCAATCCCCCAAATGTTCCCCCACTAAACGCCTTTGTTTTAGTAGCCAAAATCCTTCTATTTATTGGTGTAGGATGTCGAACCTCTGAAGCCATCCCACGTTCTCACAGTTCAAAGTAGAGATAGCAAATTCCTTGAGATCTTTGGGTCTTTGGGGATTCAAAGTTTGGTGTAACCAAGAAGTGTGTGCCATGTAAGGGGGAGATAGTGTAACCAAACTTCTAAGCTATCCACTCTGAGTAAGTGTGGCTGGAGAAATCCAAGTGGGAATCCAACAAATATTTTCCTTGTCTCGCCTTAGGTTGTACAAGTGTTTGAAAAATTTCCACATTTTCACAATAAAACCTTTGGCCATTGTGTTCTCTTGTTTGAAGTGTTTGTATTGCTTGCTAAGAAACTATAATTAAAACATTCAACATTTCCCAAAGAATCCATCATTTGACTTTCCAAAAAATCCAAAACTTGACATCAAAATCCACCAAAAAACCATAACCTATCTTTGAGCATCACTCATAACCATTTGACCCAAAATTTTCATCCATATTCGCATTTGGACCTTAGAGAATAATCACTTTCATTATTGGACCCTTCATTATCAATCAAATCAATAAGCCCAACCATCAATTCCTCTTTCAATCTCCATACATAATCCCACAAAACCTTACATTTTAATTTCATCTTTGGACCCCACTTTGTTTCATTCCACATCCTACACTTATCTCAATGCTTTCCAACATTTCAAAATCCAAACATCCAACCAAAAAATCAAAAACATCCAAACACCCAAAAATCAACATCTCAATCAAATCATCAATCCCATTCCAAATCAACCTTTGAGCAAAAATTAAATCTAGATCTTGTCATTCTTTGTTATCCCATTTTTCTTATGGGTCATTAGTATACCTTCGAGTGAAATAATCATCCTCTTTTTGCCTAGTATACTTTAGGTAAGAAGAAACATCCATCATTATCAAATCCTAAGATTTAGATCCATTTAAGCTCACTTTTCATTTGAAATAAGCCTCCCAACATCATTAAAATTTCATCCAACATCCAACATTACCTCAACATCCAAATCATCTAAGGTTCCATTGGTTGACTATTGCCCATAATCATTTATCCCATTATCCTTAATCACATCCTTCAAAATCTTCTCAAAATCATTTCCGCCTACATCCCAAATCCCTCACCCTCTTTTAATCATTTTGGTCCAAAATTTTGAAAATCAATTCACCCACTTCCTTTAAGGTCTTAACCTTTAAAGGTAGTTCCTATCCATCCTCACTTTCTTTTGACATTTCACCTTCCTTAGGTTACCACTTTTTGGGATTTAGTCTCTAAAAAGTTAAAACCTATACCCGCATTACACTATTAGATTTAGATTTTTTAGGACATTGTTCTCTTAAGCCTAAATCTTTGATCCCATCAATCCCAAACTCCCATCATCATGTAACTTTCCGTCCAATACATCAAATCGATTCTCTAAGGTCTTGACCTTCATCCACCCCAATCAAATCCACACTCAAAATCATTGCATGCCCATAACGAGATCCCAAGCCAAGAAGAATCAAGAAATGACCCACTTTGGAAATAACTTTGGCATAGGAATGCCACCAACTGCCCAAAATAATCAACCCATAGTACAACAAGTGCCATCCTTTAATGCTAGTGCTATGTTAAATCCCTTCCCCTTCCCATCACAACCACAACCATCTAACACCAACCAAGTCGATCAAGAGGTCTTAGATTTCACCCAAGATGTCAACTCTATGAATATACTTGATAGATTCCTAAAATCATACCCTAATAGATATCTTGAGTTCCTCCTACAAAACGGTGCTAGCATACCTCATAATGCATCCACCTCAAACAACACCATGACATCATCACAACCATCCACATAACATACCAATCCCAACACCTGCTAAGCCTCAAATGTCACCATGTCTACAAATCCCACAAACGCTAATGTCACCACTTCCACGATTGCCACAAATGTAATTCCATCCATTTCCCAAAGACCCATTACCTCCTCCACCCAAACATCACAACCAAACCCTAATCAAAATGAAATACCACCCCACATTATACAACAACTTCATGCTTATCAACAATACCTCACTCAACTAAACCAAAATCAAAACCTCATCTCACAAAACCAAATCCCCCCTCACCTCAAACAACTCATGCAAAATCAACAAACATACATCCCACAACCACCCCCAGCACAAGATTTAATAAGCATTGTGTAAACATTAATCCAAAAGGTGGACAATATGCAACAAGGAAACACACGAAAGCAATATTCTTTTGAGGATATTTGCCCTTACCCATTTGATAGGACATTGTGCATGCCTCCCTTTCCCAAAAACTTTGAAATGCCCAAATTTGACAAGTACAAAGGAAAGGGAGATCCTAGGGAACACCTTCAGGAGTTCTATATCGCTTGTCTAGAAGTCTCATATGATGATACTTATTTGATGAGACTTTTCCCTAGAAGACTCAGTGGTCAAGCCACCGAATGGTTTGCACATCTTCCTCCCAGCGTTAGGACATTCCATGAGCTCATGGAGAATTTTGCAAACCATTTCTCCTATAATTTCAAACATGAAATATCAATGACTGATCTTTGCAATACTAAACAAAAGAATGGAGAATCTTTCACTGCCTTTTTGCAAAGATAGAGAGGCTTTGCAAGCAAGTTCCCTTGGCCTATCCCCAAAAAACAACTAGTCACCATGTTTGTGGCTAACCTTAGTCAAGAAATGGGTTTCCATTTACAAATACAATATGCATCGACCTTTGAAGAGGTTATTGACAAGGGAACTACCATTGAAAGAGCCCTCATTGCCAAAGGATCCATAAAACTTTATACCTATGACAACAAAAACAACAACACCCCGAACACAAACAACAACACCCAATCAAATGATAAACCTCACTTTTGGGGAAAGAGTAAAAACACCCTCAATGACAGAGTCACTGATGTGAAGGCCATTCAACATGTACAAAACCAAGCACCACCAAGCACTTCCACTACAAACAATGTCAATATCCCCAAAGGACCACCCAAATAAAACAATAATCCCAAGAGGAAATTCACACCTTTAGGGGAACCCATTGACGATGTCTTGAATAAACTTGTAAAGGAAGATATGATCATGCTACCCCCTATCAGACCTTACAACAAAGATCAATTCAAGCCCACTTGGTTTGATGAAAACCTCTTTTGTGAGTATCATCGCATGAAGGGGCATAAAATGTCAAACTGCATGAAGCTAAAGCATAATATTCAAGACCTTATAGATAGGGGTGACATAACCCTTGATGAACCACCAAAACAATCACCAAATGCCAATCTAGAAGCTTACAAGGATCCTCTACCTAACTACAATAAAGGAAAAGCATCCTCATCCAACCAAGCTTACCACGTTGTACCACCTCCCACTTCTTTTGACTCCATCATGGGTTGAATAGAAGAATCTTCTAACCACATCAACACCATCACCATTCGAGTAAAAGCATCTAATTGTGCTGTCACTACTTGCCACTGCCATGTATCCATCTGTGGGGCACCCACTAATCATCAACCATCTACGTCCACATCTATCAACCCACCATCTGCCCACAAATACAACCTCCTAGATAATCTAGGCAAGACCCCCACACAAATCTCCATCCTTCAATTGCTACGCATGTCCCCATTGACAAAGAAATCCTTGACAAAGCCTTAATGGAGACCCAAGTCCCCACCAACCTAAATGTGGATGAATTCCAAGCTATGCTGGGCCATATCACTTCACCTCACCATCTCACATTCTTCAAAAGGGATCTTCCCACCTCTGATGACCCACACAACGATGCCTTGCATATTGAAGTTCGCATCCACAAGCACATCATAAAAAGAGTCCTAATAGATGGTGGCTTTGGCCTAAACCTATGCACTCTAAAATTATTAAAACATTTGGGATACTCCAATATAGTTGTGGATACTAGTGAATGTATAACCATCAAGTGGTACGATGATACTGAGAGACTGTTTGAAGGCACCATCAAACTCCCTATCCAAGTGGGGCAGGAAATCATGGAAACCAAGTGTCAGGGGCTTGATCTTGGCCTCCCTTATAACATTCTCCTCAACTGGCCATGGAATCATGCCATGTAGTTTGTCCCATCCACATTTCACCAATGCTTGAAATTCCCCTATAACGGGACAGAAGTTACTATAAATGCCGATCCCCGTCCTTTCCAATATTGTAGCTTTCTAGAAGAACACGACCTCACCTTCTATCCATACAATAGTTCCATTAAGAAACCAACCTCCCAAGCCAATCCCACATCATCTGCCTCATATGTTGACCCCTCCAACATTACCACTACATCACAAACATCCCTACCACCTGAAGTCAAGATCAAGCTAAGCAACATTGGGTGTGGTGAATACGACTTGCATGGTACCTTTTGTGTAGGATCATTGCCCACTCCTAAGACATTTGGTGCTCCTAGGGAAGAAGAGGTCTCCACGGTAGTCATCAAATGCAAACCATCCCCCACCTTTGAGAAGAAGCATCTCCTTGATCAGGATATCCTTGAAGACATATCCTCATGGTTATACAAAGACAAGGAAGCAAAACAAGAAGCCCCTATTTTCTTGGCTGAAATCTATGGCAAGGGTCGTGAGATCGTCAAATATATGGGCTATAAAGGACAAGGTAGTATAGGCCTTCATGAGCAAGGGATTGTGGAGCTGATTCAAGCAACAAGAAACCCACGTCTTCATGGATCAGGGTATGGGAAACAAGAATATATCCTTACTTAGTGATTTCACCGAATTCTTTGAAATCTCCATATACACCATCTATACCCTAACTAGCGCTCCATCTGACTCCTGCGACCTACCTCTTTTTTACCCCTAGCTTATAGATTGGGACCAACAAGGACCTCTTGTCCTTGATGTGGCAGAGAATGATGAGACAGTAACATAAATGATGGGGGTCAAAGACCACTTCCCCCATGGAGACCACAGAGCCAAATATCTCATGGAAATTGACACATTCACCTACTTCAGAGAAACTGCCCACACTCTTAGTCACAAAAACATAAAAATAAAAACAACAAACCCTAGTGAAAACCAATCTGTGGCACTTTCAGGTGAAGAAAAAATCAAAATAAAGGACATATCGCCTAGTGAAAACCTCCTTGAGGTGTTAGGAGATGAGAGCATGGGCCTTCCTGAGATAGATGAAGTATATCCAAACAGATCACCCATCCTAGTGGAAGCATTGTAGGAAATGAACCTTGGGACAGAGGAAGTGTCGAGGATCACATTCAGAGTAGAATCCCTTATAGCAATAGAATAGGAAAACTTCCTAGCCTTCTTTAAGAAAAGAAGTCGTAGTTTCGCATGGACTTATGCCAATATGCTGAGACTATATCCTGCCTTGGTTGTTCATCACCTTGTGGTATGGCTTGATGTAAAACTAGTGAAACAAAAGCTAAGGAAAATGAATCCTCAAATTGCACTCCTTGTTAAGGTAGAGCTTAAGAAACCCCTAGATGTGGGGTTTATCTAACCGATAGACTACCCTAAGTGGGTATCCAACATTGTACCTATAGCCAAAGTCACTGGGGGCATCCGGTGCTGCACAGATTTCATAGATCTTAATAAAGCATGCCCTAAAGATGACTTTCCACTACCCAACATTGACATCATAATGGATCTCATAGCAGGACATGAGATGTTGTCTCTAATGGATGGCTTCTCAAGGTACAATCAAATCAAGATCGTAGAGGAAGACCAACATAAAACATCCTTCATATGTCCATCGAGGATATACTACTGGGTTGTGATTCCTTTCGGCTTGAAAAATGCAGGTGGAACATATCAACGGGCAACGACAGTCATCTTCCATGATCTCTTCCACCCCATAATGGAAGACTATGTAGATGATCTGGTGGGAAAATATAAAACCAGAGAGGAGCAATTAAACATGTTAGCCAAAATCTTTGACAAGCTAGAATAGTACAATGTGTGACTAAATCCAAAGAAATGTGTCTTCGAGGTCACCTCTGGAAAACTTCTAGGATACATAGTGTCAAGAAGAGGAATCGAAGTAGATCCTGCCAAAGTCAAAGACATAACAGAGATGTCTCCTCCAAAGACACTTAAGTAGCTGTGAAGTCTACAAGGAAAGTTTCAATCTATCCGATGGTTTATAGCACAACTTGCCAATAAATGCCAATCATTCCAGCATCTCCTCTGCAAGAACTATTACTAAATTATGTTTGTAGCCTAATTTAGTGAGGCCTAGATAGCAGTTGTTGGAAAGGGGGTAAAGAAATTTTTTTGTGCATGATCATCCAGTTAAATATTTGATGTCTTAACAAAACAACAATATAAGATCATTATCATATGACAACTCAAGTTGGGCTATCAAACCATCCTAATAAGTGAAATGCCCTAGAGACAAGAAAGCAGACATTCAAAGAATGGTAGGTATCTAACTGACTTCATTTTTTCATTTATAATGTTGCTGATTATTCAATACATTTTAGTATAGTTTCAAGAGAGAGGTATTTATAAACTGTCATTTCTTCATCATGTTTTAAACATGTGCTTTAAAAGAGATTCAGTTGTTTTATGCTATGTATTTGATTCGGAAAGGAAAACATACATAAGTCATTGTATAAAGTAAAATAATTGATTATATTTAGAAGAGTGTTTAAATATGTCTCATACAAGCCATCAGAGTGACTAGAGTATGCTACATAAAAGTAAATTTTACTTATTGAAGGAATAAAATGCATAAGAAAAGTAGAGGGACCCATCATTGCCTGTGAATGATGAATCCCAAGGTTGAGTTGATCTTTAGCTCCCTCCATCTGTCAAGCTCCAAAGCACCTACAAAAAAAGTTTTGTTAGAGCTCAGTGTTCCAAAGCTTTTCATACACATAATCAAATCAACAAAAAGTACCATGTACTTTTATAGAACAACAACCATCTAATAAATAGTAAGAGAGAGGAGATAAATTGAGCATATTCAAAGTCATATCAGATAATGTTCAAGGAGAAGTAGAAGAGATATCTAATCAAGAGATGCAATTACTAAATCAAAAAGACAAATCCACACAAGAAACATGATATCATGTAATCAAATGTATGTTTTATATCTAACATGTTTGTTCACTGTGTAGGTATAGGTGAAATTTCTATTGAAGACTATTCTTTTGATATCAAAGCATGTGGATTAAAATGTGGCTCCCATAAGGGTTGAGCCCAGCATGCTTATGAATAGATTTTTGTCATATTGCAATTAACATCAGTTTAGGGACAACAGTCATCATTTAAATCAAAAGATATGTCCATCATAAAGTTGCAGTCATTGCAAGGAGTAATCAAATAGTGAACAGTTACTAAGGACAGTCATAATATATGAGGACCTTAACTACAAGAGACAGTCTCATATGCCAAGAAGGCAGTCATGAATATCAAGAGCATTACAACCATCATGGAGCAACAACTGGACAACATATAAAAATAGGTATTCACCACTTTTGTTATGAATGAAGTGTAAAATTGCTATTGAATGCATGAAAAAGTCCTATATCTGAAATAGAGAGGAGCAACTTGACAATCATAATTGATATAGTAGTATAAATGTCATGGCAACTTTCTGGTATGCAACAGAAGTCATAAGAATAAAATGTCTAACTACCTTAAGAATTAAAGGAACAACAAACTGTTAAGGAGAGGTAGAGAGAAATTGCAATGTTTCAAACCATGGAACAATAAGCCCATTCATCATGTAACCACCATATACCTCTGCCAAATAAAGATATAGTCATATGCTATAGGAGTCATGAGAGAAATTCATAATGCTATCAAAGAGAGATAGGGAGATTCATCAAGTATAATAGTTTTAATCAAAGGACAGTCATTAAGATTAGTTATCATGTCAAGAATTCAAAACTAGAGAATATGCATATGTTACAAGAGGTGTTGGACAGTTATCATGTCAGGATCAGCCATATACAGTGTAATAGTCCATGCCAAATAGAAGAGAACATGACCTATTGCCACAGTCATTAGTAGTATAGCTAAACATCTAAAGAAGTCATAACAACCATCAACAAACTATGATGTAACAGTCATAGGAACTAGTGGAAGGATGGATGTAGTGCTTGTAGGCTTTACCCTATCTATGTTCTATTTCACTGTTCTTAGTTTTGGTACACTCATAACATTGGCCTTGAAATGGAAATGCATCCAATCATGTGTGTTGAGCCTAGCTCATAAAGTGAATGTTGACTTGATGGCTTGCATCATGGGAATCATTGTGTCAAACCCCAAGGATTTTAGAGTGACAGTATTGGCCTCTTTCATGTCAATGACATGTACAAACAATTCATTATCCTATTCATTCATATCAGTGGTGAAGGTTTGAAAAGAAATAGTAGACAACAATTAGCATGAGGTCTGACAGAGTAGATAAGCAACAATACTAAAAGAAGGAAACTCTAGCCTCTATACACTTTTGGATGCATACACAGGGGTCATAAGCCAAGACAATGATAAAGTATCTTGAGATCCTGCAAAGCAACAATAAAGGTATGTAATGACTAGAAGAAGTGTTAACAATAGAGGTTGTAGCATTCAAAAATGACCAATGCCATTGATCAAGTAATGAGATGCAATGCACAGTCAAGTACAGTCAATATGCCATGAAGAAGTTGGTAACAGTATTGAAGAGACTATCATGAGAAAAGCAAAAGAAACAAAGGATACAGTGATTAACTTCATACCATTTCTTTCATATAGGAGATACTGTGTAAAGAGACATCAACAATATCAAATTAGTCATAATGACATAAGTCTGAAGTATAGTCAAAAAGATGGAGCAACAGAAGCATATACTTTTTCATTCATCTACAGGAGATGCAAATGGGAACATCATGTACTTCATAAACTTATTCTTTTTTCCTTCATCACAATGTGTAAATGCATACAAGTACATGAAAGCAAGATGGAGCAGCAGAAAGAAGAAAAGATCACTCTCTTTTTGTGGCTAACTATCACTAAAGTCACTGAGCAATTTTGCTAGGAGGGTGAAAGGGTAGATGAAACCCTAGTAGGGTTTGTAAACAAACAAAAGAGAAAGAATATTTTAATCACATCATCAGAGTGAAGGATCAAACTAAGAGAACATAGGAAGTAAACTAGAAGGAGTAGTAGCCATCTCTTTTGTAACAGAGGAAAGAAAATGGAGTATTTTGTTTACCAAACCCTACTAGGGTTTACTCACAGAAAGAAAAGCCTTTACCTCTTTATTTCAATAGATACATACTTTCTCTTGTTATAGTCATGCCATGAAGGCCAAAGTGAATGATGCAGAGAAAGGGTGAACATAATGCTAAGGAGCAGTGGCCTTTTTATGACAAAGGAAAAGAAAAAATAGAGTATTTTGTTCACAAACCCTACTAGGGTTTACATAAGTAAGAAAAGCTTTTTACCCTTTTTCAAATAGTTGCACATACTATCCTTTTACATAATGCCATTAATGAAAGAATAGAGCATTTTAAGGAAATATAAGCTACAGAGTTTTTCACAAAACCCTCGTAGTCATTGTGCCATGAAGGTCAAACAGGAGATAAGGAGTATGCAAAGAACGAGATACAATGAGCTACATTATAAAAAACTAGTACAAAAGATGTCTCATTTTCCTTGTTAATTATGCCAAAATGAAGAAAGATGGAGCAGACACAGTATCAAATGAGAAGTTTCTTTTTTTTCCTCATGCTAACTATACAAAAACTAGAATAGATGCAGCTAATGGAGTAGAAAATGATGTGTTTCTTTCCACTTTTCTTGCAAGAATGCAAAATACACAGAAGGAGAGATTACTTGAATGAGGAGGATGTTGAAAATAGACTAAAAAATAGTAGTTAAACCCTAAGAATGCCTCCCAAAATAGTAGAAGAAACCCTTTCATGTCGGCAGGCTTGGAGTAGCAGAGAAGAAGACAAAATAAAAATGATAAGGATTTTAGGTTTTTCAACTGCCTTTTGGTCAAAATCCCTAGCCCGAGTAATGGGCTTTTTTTATCTTATTTTTAAGAAATCATTATTATCCAAAATGCATGCTCGTGGTCAAAACTTACACTCATCATACCTAGTGCACAAGTGAGAGAATCTCGAAAGGGTTATTATTACTTCATTTTTATTTTCTTCAAAGTCAATAAAGATAATAATGCAAAGGTAGGGTATGTGATGGCATGGGAGTCATAAGGTGTGTTGACATTGAGTTTTTAATGTGATTTAAGATATGTAATGCAATTCTTGGCATGAGGAGACATAAGGATTGAGTTTATTGTTTTAATCATATATGTTATCATTAGCAAAATGTGACTTGGCAAGTCAAGGAGAGGAGAATGTTTTAGATATGGCATGGAAGTCATAAGGATCAAATAATGTATGTGGCTAATATAAATGCATGATGAATGTATTTTTTGCATGGAGGAGTATTTTTGGCATCATCAAAAGATGCATGAGGTAATTATGCAAATCAAAGGGGAGTTATAAGGAGTTATTATTTTTTAAACCTTTTGAAAATAATTACCCTCATTTTGCATGACTTAGCAACTAATAAACTAATGTAAACAAATAGTAAAGTAATGCAATTATAAATTACTTTATTATTTTTCACAAAGTTGTAAAAGAGTTAGAGATAAACATATTTATAACAACTAGTAAAGTAAGTCTTTATTGATTACTTTATTACTTGTTCACATTGTTCCTCATCCCAAATCATGCAAAATTAGGAGATGGATTTAACTGAGCTATTTTGGAGCTTTTTGCATGATTTTTGGTCAAACTAGAGTGAGTTTAGTGTATCACTTGGTCAAACTAAGTGTGAAGGGCAGTTTGGAGCTATTTTTGCTCCTTTTCCTACAGTTATGACCCTAAATTTTAGGGATTTTTATGCTCGCTCGTGGATCAGTTTTGGAGGTGTTATTTTTAGAGGCAGTTGACCTTTTTAGGTATTTTTGAGAGGAGATTATATATTTGGAGAAAAACTTATGTTTTTCTAGTTCTTGCCTTTTTGCTCTCTTGTGCATTGCAGAGAGAAAGAGTGTTTGTAACTCAATTTTTGCAAATTAATACATTACAACAGGTTACAGGTTATATTTTTTCTATTTTTTATGCAAGTGTTCCTTTAGTTTCAATAGAATTAAGTATCTACCTTCTCATTTGTGTTGTTTTATGATTGATTTGATGAGATTTTATTGTGTTTTAGTATCAGAACCTTTAAAATCATTGTCTCATTTATACTTGCATGCATTGAAAAGTAGTAAAAATCACAGGTCTTAGGTTGTGTATTGGAATAGTCATTTCTTTCATGCTGTGAGAACCCAGTTTTCCTCCAAAAATAAAGTTATTCAAACCTTCCTTAGAATCATTTTTGTGGTCATATTGCCAAAATGGTTTGTGTGGATTGATACTCTAAAAATTATTGTGAGTTAGAGTTGCATGTTTCTACCAATTAGGTGCATCACCACACATTTAGATCTAGTTTTAGTATTTTTATTAGGAAGTCTTTTTAAACCCTTTTCCTATAAAGCCATTAGTTTGTTAGAAAATTAGATGGGAACCAACCCATAATCTAGAGGTCTACTTTCACCATAGGGTACCCACAACCTGAAAGTATTCCAATGTTACATAGGATTACAGAGCTTTCCATCTTTGCATAACGGGTGCAATCCTGCTTGATAACAAGAACACAACCTTTGTGTGGGATAGTCAGTGTTAGAATGCTTTTGAGCAATTAAAAGAATAACTTGCTAACCCATCTATCCTAATTCCACCAAAACAAGGAGGACCCCTTCTCTTGTATATTTCAACAACAGAAACAGTTATAGGGGCCTTGTTGGCACAACATGATGAACAAGGAAAAGAGAGAACCATATATAATATTACCCGTACCTTGGTGTCCTATGAGCTAAATTATACTCCAATTGAGTGAGCATGCCTACCTGTCATCTTCACCTCACAAAAGTTGAGACACTACATGCTTAATCACAAAACTAAGCTCATTGCCAAGATTGATCCACTGAAATATCTGCTAACCAGAGTAGCCCTTATAGGCAAAATGGCTAAATGGGTAATGATCCTAAGTGAGTTTGATATTGAATACACAAAGAGGAAATCCACTAATGGACAAGTGATTGTTGATCAATTAGCTAAGGCACCTATCCTAACAGAACAACCAACACTTGCAAAGTTTCTAGATGAGTCTATATTAACAGTAACACTGACAACAAAATCATGGTTCAGATGTATTTTGATGGGTCTTACACACATCAAGGCTTGGGGGCAAGCATTTTGTTTGTTACCTCTCAAGGAGACACCATTCCCAAATCATACAAGATCACATTTCCATATACAAACAATGTAGTAGAATATGAGGCTCTCATCACAGGACTCTGCATGGCGATTCAATGGAAGATTGAGAAGTTGATGGTCTATGGAGATTCCCAATTGGTCATTCAACAAGTAAACAATGAATACAAGACTAAGGATGACAAGCTCTTTCCTTATAAAAGAATGGTGGATGATTTCAAAGATTATTTTCATGACATCCATTTTGAACAAATCCCAAGGCTAAACAACAAAGCAACAGATGCCATGACCATGATAGGATCTTTGGTGGACATGAAGAAAGATAGCAAGAAATGTGAGTTCCTAATCGAAGAAATCCCCATCCTGGCTTATGATGTCCCACAATTAGAGTTGGTGTGTGACATTGTTGGTCCCCTATCTCCCTGGTATCAAGAGACATACATATACCTTCATGACAACATCATCCCCCCAACCTATCATCCTCCCAACATAAAAGCTTCATTTGTTGAGCCTCCTACTTCACTCTTATAGGAGACGCCCTTTACAAAAGGAGTCTTGATGGTACGCTTTTATGATGTATTGACTCTAGGAAGGCCAAAGTGGCCTTACCAGAGGTACATGAAGGCATTTGTGGGGCACATTCTGGTGGACCTACCCTAGCTAAGAAGATCTTAAGAATGGGATACTACTGGCCAACCATGGAGCGAGATGCTTACAGGTTCATGAAGAAATGCTTGTTGTGACAGCAACATGGGGACCTCACCCATGCACCATCACAAGAGCTACAACTAGTAACAACTCCATGGCCTTTTTCACAATGGGGACTCGACCTTGTAGGTAAGATTCACCCTCCATCATCCAACAGTCATAAGTTCATTATCACCACCACTGAATACTTCACCAAGTGGGTTGAAGCAATTCCACTCACTTTCACCATACGCATCCAAATAGCCAAGTTTATCCTCCACTACATAATATGTCGATACAACATCCCCCATTCCATCATCATAGATAATGGGAAACCATTTAAAAACTAGGAAGTCTACACTCTGTGTGAGAAATTCTAGATCCAACACCACTTCTCCACACCCTATTACCCTCAAGGTAATGGTCAAGCTGAAGCTTCTAACAAAACCATCCTATGCATTCTAAAGAAGACAGTTAATGAAGCAGGTCGTGACTGGCACCTCCAACTCAGTCCTGCCCTATGGGTCTGCCGCACAAGCATCCACACACCTACAAGAGCCACACCATACTCTCTAGTATTCAGTTTCGAAGCCATCTTGCCTATTAAGGTCGAGCTCCCATCACTAAGAGTTTCTTTATAGAACATAATCACTGATGAAGGGTATCGAGTTGTAAGGCTGCATGAGTTAGAACTGTTGGATGAGAAATGCCTGGATGCTCTC
The DNA here is from genome assembly GCA_027924645.1 of Cunninghamia lanceolata. NCBI lineage: Eukaryota > Viridiplantae > Streptophyta > Pinopsida > Cupressales > Cupressaceae > Cunninghamia > Cunninghamia lanceolata. The sequence continues at coordinate 1,604,924 of BSBN01000554.1, read as the reverse complement.
AATCATCTGCAAGCATACCAAAATCACCTACGAAGAAGCTATAACAAAAAGATCAAGAATTGCAGGTTTGAAGTAGGTGACGTTATCATGGAAAATTAGACAAATTTGCAGGAGTGCACCAAAAAGGGAAAATTTGAGCCCAATTGGTTAGGACCCTATGTTATCACAGCCAGCTATGGATCAGGGATATATCAGCTTCCAACACCTGAGGGACAGCCTCTAGATGAACCCATGAACATTCTACATTTGAAAAGGTTCTATGCATAACTCATCAAGTATCCCAAAGCAAAAATACAAAAAAATCAAAAAATAGAAAAATACCAAAAAAATTAAAAAATCAAGAAAAACCTGAGTGCAATAAAATCCATCCAATGGTGAAAATCACTTCGATGACGCCTTGGATAAGTACCATGGTAAAAACCTATCTTAGGCACCATGTGTAGTGGTTGGTTCCACCATTTGATAAGTCCCCTTTCCATCATAACACTCCATATTGCACACATCCCATGGCTTAGAATTCTGAAACATCAAATCCTCTCACCCACCTCGCATCATCCCACCCAAAGCTAATCCATGAAACAAGGATCCTTGTAGGCTTCTTTGTATAGCTAAAATCCAAAAAACCCAAAAACATTATAAAATCCCAAAAATACAAAAAACATTAGAAAATCCCAAAAAAACAAAAACATTGGAAAAAGAAAAAAAATACAAAAACACACTCACATCATCATCTCATGCATCATATCCCACAACATCACATCCATCCCAAAGCCATTCCCACATCATCAAGTCTTACTAGAACTACATATTCATCTCACCTGCATCTTGAAAGTGCCTTGATTCCATGGACACATGGTATGTAGGTAGTCTGGAATATGAAGTAAGTATCCAGTACTCAGGTACATAAGATGCACCCATCCAACCTGTTTGGATGGTCCCTATTTTTCTGAGCTCACTAGATTCACCAAACAGTACACATGCTAAGCATACCACTTAGAAACATCACACCTCATGCAAAAATTATCAATCAATGCATCAACTATAATCATCACACATGGACCGACTATCCTTTTGCCCACCTTTCAAAATTTATCCAAAAAATCCAATTGATTCATGTCCTAGGATATATCATTCCTACAATGGGCAGAATCCATCATCCTATCAACACTAATCTTGGCAAGAGAATACAATGGCTATTTGTGCTTTTTTTTAGATGGTCTTTTGATTAGTGATTTTCATCTTCTTGTCTCATTCTAGGTCATTTCTAAAACTACCTTGATCCCATTATATCATGGTAAGTGGTGGACAACACCTGGAATAAGCATGGTCATTATTTCTATATGTTGTGCTTATGGGTTGTTTTTATTACTCCAAGAATAGTATTCATATCTTGAAGCTAGGGTCAGTTCTAACATAGTGCATCCCATTTGCATATACAGGTATTCATACCTTCTATGTACTATGAGAACTTATGTTATGAGTCCCCTTCCCTCAATTAGGCAAGGTTGTACTACCTTGGGCATGCATAAAACCAACCTATTGTTTGTGAGTCTAGTCTATGCAAGCATGGGATAAAAATCATCACCTAGGTCCTCTCATACCTTCATGAAAAGTATCCTACTTTGCTCTAATAAATCTAGAAATGCTCTCAATAGTCTAATGCAAGTACTATGCCTAGCTCATCTCATATTCTTCTACCCATCCAACCATATTATCTGGGCTTAGAATTTTGATCCCTCCTAACTAACATCCCTCCTCTCACTTAACCCTTAACCCATCCAACCAACCTAACACACCTAAACAAAAACCCCTCTAATGATGTGGTGTCCAATAACCTAGTGTTCCCTAAACCATCCTCACAATCTCCTTTTCCTACCAACCCATAACCATACCCCTCCCTAACCTATTCCTCACCACCTAGCCCCATCACCCAGGGTTTTACACGCACATAACATGTATCATGACTTGTTCATTGCATTAACCATTGCACTAATTCATTAGCATTGCATAAACTCATTACATCATCATTTCATGCTCATCATGGAGATCCCAAAGGGAACACATCGCCTGACAATTTGTATTGCTTGTTCCCTCTCCAACTTTCCTAAAAGCACTACACATGGGGTAGTGGTTATATTACATGCATGTGAGACATCTTCGAGAGGTACAACCATGATGACTTAATTATCACACAAAAATCAAACTCTCACACAAGTGTAACCTAAGCATCCATTGCATTAATCATTTTGCATCCACGATATATGTTTATTAATCTGAGCATATATTTCCATTTCATTCATTGTTGCATCTATAATAAATGTTTATTAATCTGAACATTTATTTTCATTCCACATCCATTTTAACTCCACATCATCATCCATAATCATAACATGCATCAACATTATCACATCATAACACATAAACAACATAAGCAAAGCATAAATCATCGCATCACAATACATGATCCATCATTAGCATAAACATAACATATATATATATCATCATGATCCATAAATATGACATAAAAACATCCATCCATATCTATCTAATCCATAGCATAAAACATCACACCATCACATAATACATCATAATGAGATCATAAGAACCACCTGCATAGATCATCATATCATAACAAGACATCCATCCATAGGTCAAAAGAATCATAACAGATATCATAGACATCAAAAAATCCTTACAACCATTAATATCTGAATTACACCAGTATGTAGACGACATAAGGGAGATATCTCAACAAGTACCATTAGTGTAATCATCGATCATTTCATCACATAATGCATCATGACAAGTACCATCAGTGTAATCATCAATCATTTCATCATATAATGCATCCCAATAAGTACCATCAGTGTAATCACCGATCATCTCATCACATAACACAACATAAATAAAATCATCTCATCACATAACACAACATAAATAAAATCATCCATCACATAAGCATATAATAAATAATCCATAACATCAAATCATAATATTCATCATCATCAAATACATAAACCATCAAAGCATACATCATAAGTGCATCCATAACATAAATCATCATATACAAACAATAAGCATCATCAACATCATGAATCATCATATATCATCAAATATCATCATACATAATCATCATACATCGCCGCAAAATAATCTACATCACTCAAAAAGTCATACAAGTCATGGTACAAAACCAGTCCCTAAGGGCTCAAAATACATCAATACACGTCAACCCTGGGCTGATGATCCCCTTCCTGACTCTGTGGGTGACCCTAGCTATGGTTGTTGCTGCTACTGTGCATGTGGCTACTATGGTTGTTATGGCTGCTGTGGCTACTGGGGTACCATTGGTGGAGGGGCCATAGGCTGCTGAACTGACTAGATAGACCACCTAGATCTATGAGACCCCGACATCCTGGATCCACTACGCTGGCTATAACTAGGAATGCGCTGACCCTTAGGTACTATAGAACAATATGCACCATAGTAGTACTCGGCCCATCTCCCCTCCTCAAAGAGCTGACTCTACATCTGCTGCAACTATCCCTATAGTTGCGTAATCTGAGTCTGAAACTAAGTCAAAAGTGGACCCATGCTAGTACCAGCCACCACCCCCTACAAACTCACCACATGTGCCTTTGCCTGCTAGGCCCTAGCCTTCTCTACCTACTGCAAGGCTCTCTCTACATCCTGCTCACTTGTCAGGGTGGCCACCTATGCCTGTGCCTATGCTGCCTGAGCCTGAGCTTGAGCCTATGCTAGCTACACCTGTAGTGCACTAACCTACCCATTTGATCCATCTAACAACATAACCACCCCATGAAGCTACACAAGCTCCTGCTGTTGTCTCTGCACTATGTCCTCTAAGCTCGCCAACTAACCCCGAAGATTCCCCACCTCCTCCTCATCATCTGTGCGGATGTGCCTACATGATGAACATCCTCTCGGGGCTAGCTCTGGCCCTGCCCCTGAGCTACCAGCCTCTAATGATCTCTTGTAGGAACGAAGTCACTTGGATAAGTGCTCAAAGTGTAGGAAGAGTGGGTTAGGGTTTGCCATCATCTCCTCTATCATCCAAGTGGCTCAATGAGTGCAAATGTGGCACTTTAGGGCCCATTTTTTCTATTTATAGAAATCCATGTCATCCTACAACACAACTTTCTTCCCCAGGGTGTAGATCATAACATTTTTCACCTATTTTTCTTTTGGTCAACCTATTTTTCCATCCTCTATCCATTTTTCACCCCCGTTTCTTCCTTTTGAGAGCTCAACCAAAAAAAAAATTATTTTTTCACCTAACCTCTCGAGGCGGCATCCCTCACCTATTTCATTCTTTCCCGCAACTGGGGCATTTTTATTTGACTTGACACCATTTCCCTACTAGGTCACGATGCCATGTCAAAGAGGGGAAAACGTAGACACCTAAAAATGTCTTCACCACTTAACCAACCTCTGATATCACTGATATCACCAATTACCCTTCCAATTGATTAATTAAATTTTTATTTAATTAATTTTTCATTCCAATACCTGACTATCCATCATTTTCCCCCTTTAAATTGAATTAATTTATTTAATTCAATAGTTCACCTTTACTAACATTAGCCCAATTAATTAAATAAATGTGCAAATGTTTTTTTGATTAATTCACCCATGTCATTAAACCTAATTAATTGAATAAATAATGTTTATTTAATTAATTCAACCTACTAATCAGCCTATCCCTACCCTAGTTGATTAAATACCTATTATTTAATTAGCTAGTCTAACCTACATGACCCTAGACCTAGGATTAATTAAATTAAACATTATTTAATTAATCCTAACTTCTAATTAACCCATCCACTAATTTACTACATCCATATTAATTAGGCTAATCACCTCAATTAAAATGGTCAACCCTTGTTTAACACTCCTCCCCACATCCCACAAATAAAAAATTGATATTTATGCCACATAAAACATTTTTTTTACACACTTCTCATAAACTTCATTAATAACCTCTTACACCTTTACACATGTCATAACTCATTAATTAGAGCTCTTCCCAAAATGATTTTTTAATTCATTTCTAATCCTCCTCTTTTCCCCATGCGAATTTTTAATTCACATCTAATCCATCTCACCCAACCTCATTTAATTTACTTCTCTTCCCAAGATGAATTAAAAATTCATCTTTATTCTCATCCCTCTATTTCTCATGATTGAATCTAAGCCCTCCACTTCACATTCATCCTCATCCATTGATCTCCCAAATGAATCTCAACCCTTGGATCAAATCTCCCTCCAAAAAACCTATAAATACACCATCATCCAAGTCATTTGATCGTCCACAATTTAAGTATTATTATCATGCCAAAATCTCTTCATCTTCTATCATTGTGAGCTAAGATTCTAGTGATTTTCATATTAGTTTTGAGAGCATTTCACATAGGAATCATGGGTAAAGAAAGATCTTAAGGGTGCAAGGCTCTCCACCTTAGCTAGGAGTTTTGGATTTCTTCTTGAAGGTATAATTTGTTGTTTTCATTGCATCTATTTAGTGTTTTATCTTCATTTTGATTTCCTTAACCTCAGTTACAACTTACTCATAGAGAGCAGTTTGTTGTGCTCTATAGTGAATAAATTGAGACACATATGTGCATTCCCTACTACCATGGGAATGGTTTGAATATTTCATACAAAAAGGACTTTAGGAAATGTCATTACCGCATTTTCTTTTTGGTATTATTCTACCCTAGCCATCAAGGAATCCCCTTACCTCTGGGGTATGCATTTCTTTGTAAAAAAACTACATTAGTTTTGTTAATGCTGGTTTGGAAAGAGGCTCAAGATTATTTTCTACGTAAGTTGTTCATGGCACTGGTATCAATTTCATAGCCTGGAGGGTTGATTTGCATTCCAATTTACAATTTCATTTTCCTCTAGAAATAGTTATATATTATATATTATTTATACAAATATTACAACATTGCTTGATGTTTTCTTTTATATATATATATATATATATATATATATATATATATATATATATATATATATTCACACTATCAGTCTAATATAATATACAATAAACATTTGTTGATTATCAAAAGTCAATTCTCAAATATCAATAGACAAACAAAAACTTTTTTTTTTAAAATGCATGTGGTAAACTTTTTAACGTGACCGGCGACACTGGTACGACACGCCCTCTGGCTCCAGATGAATGCTTTTGCCTGGAGCAATGAACCAATGAGGCCACAACACGGGGGACCTCATCCCCTAGCAAGAACACTTCAAACCTGCAAGCTCGTTGGCCCAGCAAAGGTGTAAAGCTTGTGAGCTCGTTGACCCAGTGGGGGTTTGAACTCTGGTGGCCACCACTACAACCGAGTGACTTAACCACCGAACCATGCCCTTATTGGCATAGACAAACAAAAACTTAAAAGCATATCCAAATTCAAATTCTCAATTGTTGAATATTATATAATAGGAGCCAAATTATGGACAATGAGGAACATATCATAGTATACTGGTAACTTTCTAGGCTATAGGCATAGTTTACTAGCTAATAAATGATTTTCATCTTACATGTGATAGCCTGTTTTAAAGGTCTGTTAGGGCCTAGAAGGTGGTTTGGATGAGCCTTCCATACCTATGCTATCACCATGGCTCCCTTGTTTGGAATATTGGTTTGGTTGTCGATCTTCATTATTAAGATTTGTTGAATGAGAGAATCATCCACATGGCACATCTGTAATAGGACACATCCTACTTTATACATGAGCGTTTATTGTAGTTTTTGTCATAAGAATACTTGCAAATGTAAAATTAAATTTCTAATGATTATAATTCATGAATGAATCCAACTGAGTATAATTTGTAATTTCAAAATGGTAACAATTGATTTCTAATGGTTAGATCTAACTGAATGCTAAGTATTGGATCATTAAACTGAAACTTGTCATTCTTTTTCGATGCTTTTTATTTTTTTAAATATTATATTATCACCATGTACATAGTTTGGATCTATTTTTATTAATAACAGTCTAAGTGACACATGTTAATAACTCAATTATATAATTTGTTGAGAAGCACCAACCCTAGTTTCTTATGGAATGCACGGTATAGTGCTTGTAGATCATAGAATGGTGAAAGTACTAAGTCTAGTGGGATAGGAGACTGTTGCAAATGCCAAAGTTCAATGCTCACTTAGATTCAAATTGCACATGATGATGAAGCAATGTTAATGAGGGCAGTTGATAGAGTTAAGCTGTGCACTCAGTGAAACCAAATGGTATCAAGGCACACCTCTTCAACAGATGCTTCACTATGCAAACTAGAAACTGATACCATTCAACCCGATGTGTAAACAATGACTTTGTTACAAGAAAGCACACTATCCATTTAAAGTGCAGAGACATTGTTAAAGCACTAGCACTATCACAATACATCACTGTCTCAAGGCAAATATTACTATCAATAGGATGATGATCACTTTTGCACCAACTAACAACCTTGTCATATAGTTGATATCAAACTCCTTTAAGAAGGAATAAGTAATGAAACATAAATTACCTTTGCATTTTGCATCAAATACCTTTGAATTTTCAACATATATCAAGTATCAACATCATGAAAGCACTATATTTTGGCAAATCCACACCACTGTCACTGTAAAAATCAGATAGGGGACTTCTTACACTCTCTATGTCATGTATACCCACTGTTAGTTCTATCATTACACTTGCACTATTACCATTAGTTTTACCAAACACGCATTACACAGTCAAGTACTAAAAACATGCATAGAGATCATTGGCAAAGTATCATAGTCTTGACCAATAGTGATTATGAGCACAAGAAAATAGTGACCAAGAGAAGCATCATTTCATTGTCTATTATCACTTATCAAAACATTTCACAGTGTTGTAAAACACAGAGATACACTGTCCATGCAAAGTGAATAGCACTGTCAAAATGGAACTTGTGATCTACAAAGGCACTTGTATTGCACTGTGACTAAGATCACCATCTAAGCATCAAAGAATTATTTAAAAACTATTGTCCAAAATCCATATTATACTGCAGATAATAAACATGAATGTCACTAACACTTTAACCATATCATTGTCCATCATCAACAAAAACCAGATCAATTGTGCATTTGCAAGTTCTAACACCACATATAGTGAATTGCAAAAACATGTTGCAAAATGAATGGATAGCATTATGCCCCCTAAAAACCACTGTCAATATTTTGCATATCATAGGCTTCTTCAAGGCTGAAAGTGTTTTATCTTTAGACTCCTTTTCTTCTTGAAGCTGCAACTTTAATCTCTAATTACTTTGTGGTAGAACCATGATCAATATCTCCTAACCATGATATGTAAAGGTTATTTCAATTGTGAGTACTTTTATTTTGTTATCTCCAATAGAAGTGTTTTATTTTATAGCTTGATGGTTGCTATGTTGCATGAATCCTATAGAATGGGCTTTCTACTAAGGTGGAGAAGTCTAGGAAGCAATTGAAAGAGAGGAAGAATAGATCTAAGAAGATCCATGCAGTCAAGAAGGTAAATATTCTTTCAAAGAACATGCTAAAGTAAGTTACTTATCTGCTTTATAATACAAAGGGGCAATTTACTTATTGCATTGCTGGGTTCTATTTGTGCAGACAAAGGCAAGAGATGTGGCAGAGAAGAAGTAATGCAGCAATTAGCAATATTAAGCAAGTTTTGATACATCTTTATCAATTCAGGAGCTATATCAGACATTCATCCAATAAGTCAACATCAAATAAGTGACATAGAAAACCAATCCAGTAGGAATTCAATAGTGTTGTCAATGTCTAAAGAAGGGGATGCATGATAGAGTAAGCACAGTTCACCATCTGTAGTCTTTTGTGGATGCAAGACCATTGTCTTTTTGAATTGCAACACCTTGATCCTAGACTGTTGTAGTGACTTCTAGAGCATACAAGGATAAGTGTTTTTGAGATATGGATTGACATAAAAGGATAAGTGTTTTAAGGTGAGAGTATAGACTAGACTTGTGTTGAGCAGTCTAGCAAGGTAGAGATTAGGAGCTTTGATGATAGTCCACAGTGGTTCTCGAAAAGACAAAGGATCAAAGGTAAAGGGTGAAGCTACCATGATAGTGTCAAGTGAAATAACCATCAAAGTGCATGATGTGAAAAGTGTTATTAATCAAAGTTTGCATGGACAGTCATGGGGATAGTTTATGCATTGTAGAGGACAGACTTCCATTGAAGTCTATTCAATTAATGAAGACTCTTATGAAACCTATGCATATAGTACCAAAAGGGTATATATCATAGTTTTGGAATGGCAAGTCGTATACCTCAAAAAGCCTAAATTTTTTTGAAGAGAGTGCAATCCTCACACTTTGTAACTTAGTTTTCTCAGTCGCAGCACTAAGAAACACACTTTGTAGCACATTTTTCAAAGCAAAGACACATATTTAAGTCTTGTATGTATTCTAAGAACACCTTTTTTCAATAAAATTTTAGTATTTTGCCTTTTTAATAGATGTTTCATTATGTGCAAATGAATGATTGATTTTTTTTTTTGTGTTTTATGTTTAAACCTGAAAAGCATTGTCTCATTTCTAGTACTTTTAGGTAGAAATTAGTGAACAAAAACAATTAAATAAACTACCAATTAACTAAATATACTACCAACTAATAGAAACCAATGAATAAATATGACTAAATATACTACCAGTTGACAGAAATCAATGAATAAATATACTACCAATTGACAGAAATTGGTGAATAAATATGACTAAATCAATAACTAAAAATATACTACCAAATTGATCAATCAAAACAACCAAATAAATGATTAAATGGTCATGTGACCAAACTCAGTGAATAATATGAGTAAATAAACTATTAATGGTCACGTGACCAACCTCAATGAATAATATGAGTAAATTAATGACTAAATATACTACCAAATCGATCAATCAAAAGGACCAAATAAATGACTAAAATTGGTTGTCATAAATTTGGTTGCATTATAAATGACTAAGAATAAACTACTAATGGTCACGTGACCAAGTTTAGTCATTTATAAGCAATTTTTAATAGTTTTTTAAATCACATATTGCTGTTTTTGTACTAGTGATATACAACAACTGTCAAAATCTTGTCTTCCTCTACCTTAATATAAAGATTACTATCTACAGTACCTTTCTTGAAACCTTGCTGAAGTAAGTACTTATCCAACTGATCATACCAAGCTCTAGGAGCTTTCTTGAGTCCATACAAAGCTTTCTTGAATATGCACACCATGTTTGGATCTTCTGATAGTTGGAAACCATCTGGTTGCTCAATGTAGACCTCTTCCTCTAAAGCACCATTCAAGAAGGTTGAATTGACATCCATCTAATTGACCTTGAAGTTCTTGTGAGATGCAAAGGCAAGAAACATCTTGATTACCTCCATTCTGGCTACCAGAGCAAAAGTCTCCTCAAAATTAATACCTTCAACTTTTGAATAACCCTTACACACCAATATTGCTTTGTTCCTCACAACTTCACCATCTTCATTTAGCTTGTTCTAGAACACCCACTATGTTCCTATAACATTCTTATCAGCTGGTCTGGGAACTGATTCCCATGTCTGATTCTTTTATATCTGATTCAGTTCTTCTTCCATTGCCTTCAGCCATCCTTCATCTTTGCTAGCATCAACAAAGTTTTTGGGCTCTACCTTTGACAACAAGCATAAATTCACTTGCTTACTTGATTTTGCAAGCCTTCTCTTAGTCTACACACCTTCATTCTTATCCCCAATGATCTAATCTATTAAATAATTCTGTAATTCCCACTCAGGAATTTATCAATTAATATTGAATTAGTCAAAAATAATAATAAACAAGAGAGAATTTTTCCAAATTCTAACCTATAAACTTCAAATCTGGAAAGTAGTGTTATACATTTAAGATATAACATTTTTATACAATTCTTCACACTCACAAAGAGAGTCATAAACATCTTTTCACAAGATAGAAAGTTCTTCCTTAGCTCCATAATCTCGTCTGGTCTACAAACCTATTTCTACAAAACTAAATGCAGATGTTAGTTCCATAAAATTCCATCAAATACATATCAAATAATAATATACTAGCCTAAGGCCCTAAGGGCTGACCTAAAGTCTTAGGGGCTCATCCTTGATGGCCTTGCCTATGCACGCGTAGCGCAGAGACTTCGTAGTTCAAAAAAACAAGTCTTGCAACCACTAGGTTGACTTAAAAACAAAACTCATAATGGATTTATCTCATCATATAGTATTTCTAGAATCAATTAAACCAATTACAAACATCCTGATAATAGATACACCTTACCATAATGACAAGAACATGTATTAATATTAGAATATCATGCCTCCAAAGTATAGGTAATCTAACCCTACATATCATAGATATAAACTAATATCTAGAAAATTGCATATAAATAGAAAAGAACTCTTAATATCATCTCAATCCACATAACACTTTAATCCTATTTCCAATGATCTGTTTAATCATGCAACCTTTACTCTTCAAGAATACTACAAGATCTAATCATATATACAATAATGTAAGGAAAATACATTTATCTACTCATGAAAGAAATCAAGCATACTTAATTCCATCATTGTTGATCACTCCTTACGATTTCACTCATTTGGAAGACAAAAAGATGAAGTAAAGATACAATACAATAGTAAACAAAATGAATAAATTTCCATAACCACTAACTAGTCTAGCATGATTAAATATATTTATAATGACAATATTAACCAAGAATTTTAATGCCAATTTATGGCAGTCAAACACATGCTTGAAGAGTTTACAATAGGGAATTAGAGTCCTATATTGTTTCTAATCAATCTTACACAAATTTACTAACCCAATTAACCTAACACGAATCTAATGTTTTACCATTACATACATTCAACTAGGCAATAATTACTGCAATTAACAATCAAGATTTTCAATTTAGACAAAGTATGAAAAAGAATATTTCCTAAGATATCAACATCTTCTTAGATACCCATTCGTATTTTAATCCTATCTCACAACATTAAATCTTCTTTTCAATGAAACAATACTTATTCCTCCAAACTATTCTAGGTCAAGTTAGGAAAGATTAGAAAGAGATCTTAATTACCAAAAAAGACATTTATATCAATAATATTTGAAGATAATAAAATGAATATGATCAACTTTTGGGTAGGGAAAACTCATTGCAACCTTATTAGAGACAAAACAATATTTTGAACTAATAGAATAAATTGTCCATCAAATGCAAAATAACAACATACTTAATAAATCATTATATTAATAAACTTATAATATCGAATTCTAAATCCTTTTACATCAAGAGTCTATAAATAGAACTATCTTAAACTAGTTTTATCATTATAGAGTTATTAAGTATAAGGAAAAGAGTTAATGCTCCCAATGAATAATTAATGCATCTATTATATAACTGGAAAACAAGTTACTTAAACAATAGATCTTATTTTATACTAGCTCACCTGAGGAATGAAAATAAAATGCTTTAATGGAGGGGATATCCAAACTATTATGATAATGTCTAGGAATGTGGCTACGTGTTAAGGCTAAAAAATAGGATAAGTAATAGTTGCCTGAACTCAAATTACTCTTATTGCAACCTAATTTAATTACCAGCAATGCTCAGCTTGAAGGAATAAGCTTACAGAGATAAGAAACTGTTGTAGAAATTAAAAAAAAACACATCAGGAATAATGATGCTGCTTAGGGGACAAGGAGACCCCATGGAGAATTAGAAGACCAAAGGAAAATAATGATGGGTCCTAGCATGGATAATTTACAATTGTAAGCTATATCAACACCTAGGAAAGAAATAAAACCTAGCAAGAAGACATATGTAGGGATACACTAAGCACCATGTGAAGACATATATAATAGATATGGAACAATGGTAGCAACCCACACTACTAACTACAGTGATAACTCTATTTCTCTAACTACAAATCTAAAGGATATGAAATGATGGTAATGACCCAAGTTTTAATTTGAGTAATCATCTTGAGAGACACTAGTGAACTCCCTAAATTGCAAGCATGTACACTAGTAAAAACACGGCACTGGTTCAAAACTCCTTACCAAAATATGGCAACCTTTGGAAGTTATCTTATAAATTTGTGGTGGCAGAGTGTAGGTGGATCACCAATATAGAAGATTGACAATACAAAAGTTGTGGTGGCCTATTACACATGGATGGCCAATGCCAAAATTGTATAATATATAAAAGATAAAGTGATAAACTACTCTCATTTCCATAGAAAATCTTATATGCCGAATGAAGAAACAAATCCAGGCGCACAGACAAATGCACTTGGTGCAAAGGCACATTGGGATAAATGATTCTAAATTATGGAGAGTCAAAAGAGACAAATAAACATTGATCCATTTGTAAATAGCATAAGAAAAGTTGCAAATGAAAATGAAGAACAATAGATGATTCAAAAGCTAAAACATTGGCTAGTGAAATGTTCATCTCACATTTTCAAAACCTTAAACAATTGGCAAAAAACTTTCATAGATATGGAATTAATAACACAAAAAAAGGATAAAGGATTTAATCTATAAAATACCTTTCACCATACATGCAAAGATAAGATCTGAGTAAGAGTTAGAATTTCCTCTCCTTTTTCCCTGAGATGAATCTCAGCGCTTTGCCCCCATATTGATCTCTAAAACAACAAATAAGATTATTTCGTTGAAGAAAGGAAACCATGGTCTAATTCATTTTTATGATCCCCCATGTTGTGATTATGATTGTAGTACCCTAACCAATCTCTAGATCATGGCAAATATGTGTAACAATATGCCTATGGAATGGAAAACAAGAAAATCCTCAATTCTTTTTCCACCTCCTTTGCGTTCCCCCACTCTCCTCTTTTAAAAACTGAATCGCCTAGCCTTTCATATGCCCATCAATACTTTTCATTTCTTCCTCTTACACTAGTTCCACTACTCTAAAATAATCTATTTTAAGATTTTCCAATCATTAAATAATTTCCATGGTTTTCGCATTAAACTCCCAATACAAATAATAGAATAAACACATAATTGGCAAATGCATTATTCACTTTAGTAATCATTATTAAATTATTTAACAATAAAATATCATAATTTTAGATATACCTTATAGATTCCTCTAAACATACTTTGCTAGAATCATAGGGGTCTTTCCTGATTCTTGTTCTTTCTCTTCTTTCTCCTCTTCTTCTTCTTCAATGCAGGGAGACATATTAGATCCGCAAACCTCTGGTTCTTGTGAGAATTGACACAAATCTTCATCTGCCTTAGTATTTGTGCTTTCAATCATCTTTCCCAATCTTTTGTTGCAACATCTATAGGCCTTTCTTCTGGTTGAGTAACTAAGAAAGATCACTTCATCACACCTTGAATCAGACTTTCCAAGGTCTTCTTCATCTCTCCTAATTTAGCATTTTCTACCAAAGATCCTGAAGTATCTGACAATGGGAGGTCTTCCATACCATATCTCATAAGGGGTCTTAGTGCTATTGACCCTTAATTGTACTATGTTAAGCAGGTAGACAACAATGTGAACTACTTCCTTCCAATACATATCAGGCAAATCTACATCTTTCAACATTGCCCTAGCCATCTCTTGCACAGTCCAATTCTTCCTCTCCACTACCCCATTCTACTGAGGGGTCCTAGGAGCAAACAGATGTCTCCTAATACCATGATCTTCACAAAAAATTTTGAATTCATTTGAAGAAAATTCACCTCCTCTATCAGATCTTAAACATTTGATCTTAGCATTCATTTCATTCTCAACTTTTTCTTTAAAAATATTAAACTTATCAAAGGCTTCTAATTTTTCTCTTAAAAATTTAACCCAGGTCATTTGAGAGTAATCATCAATAAGCAACATGAAATACCTTTCGCCTTGTTGACTCTTTGTTCTTGTAGGTCCGTATAGATCAGTGTAAATCAGCTCTAATGGCATTGTAGAAGAACACTCCTTGCTCTTGAAATTTGTCTTTGTCTTCTTTCCCATTTGACATTCCTTGCATAATGTGTTTGCAGGCTTGGTTATCTTAGGCATATCTCTCACGGCATGAGTAGAGATAATCTTCACCATATTGTCAAAGTTAATGTGTCCCATCCACTTGTACCATAGCCAACACTCACCAGATTGAGCCAATAAATAGGTTCTTCCATTTACCTCCTTTAGATGATAGACATCTCCATATGTCCTAGTACCTTTTGCAACTAATCTTCTAGACCCTGCCTTCCTAATCTCACAACCTTTGGCATGAAATGTAAGATTGTATCATTTATTATGCATCTGACTGACATAGTAGATTATGCTTTAGCCCTTTGACATAGAGGACATCCCCAGTCTTGTTCTTCCCATCAATGGTTATAGTGCCCTTTCCATAGATTTGTGCTAACTCATCATCATCGAACTTGATAGCTCCACCATTCCACTTCTTAAGGCTGATGAACTTCCCCTTGTCACCAGTTATGTGGTTAGAGTAACCACTGCCAATTACCCAAGCATTTGCTTCTTCTTTTGCATGAAAGGTAGTCCACACAACCATTGATTTTTTATTATCTCTATCAGCGTGCAAGGTACTAGACTTCTTACATTTTCCAATATCACTCTTTTTGTCACCAACTTTCAAGGCCAAGAAAAGTGTTTCATCATTTGAATCATCATGATCCTTATCTTTTGAAGAACAAATGTTTTCCATGGAATAAAGACTTCTTTTGAACTTCACTCTTTTGTTTCTATCCTTCGATTCTTTAAAAGGACATTTAGAGGAAAAATGACCAATTCTCCCACAATTGAAGCACTTGAAAGGTAACTTACCTCTATATTTTCTGGTGCCCTTCTTCAATATTCTCACAAAATTTACCTCTACCTCATCAAGGTCATCATCTTGATCAGTTGTTTCATCTTCTGTATTCTTACTAACTTTGGATGTTGCTTCCTTCTTTGGAGCATCTTTGTCAAACTCTCTCATTTCAAAGGTTGTGAGAGAACCAAACAATTGATCTACTAAATATGTATCCAAGTCCTTAGACTCATCAATAGTAGATACCTTATGACTATAAGATATATGGAGAGATCTCATAACCTTCTTCACAATCTCATCGTCTTTCACTTCTCCACCAAGACCTCTGATGCCATTAACTACTTCATCCACCCAAAGCATATAAATAGCAATGTCTTCATCTTTTGCCATCCTCAGGGTCTCAAATTTTCTCTTGACGATTTTCATCTTGGCTTGCTTCACTTTATTATCTCCTTCATAAATGTTGCTAAGTTTTTCCCATACATTCTTAGCAAAACTACAATTCATTATCTTCAAAAGTTTTGAATCATCTAGCCCACTCATGATAGCATTCTTTGCCTTGGTATTGATGTCATACAACCTAATCTCATCTGGATTTGTAGGAGTATCAATAAGAGTAGTGTAACCATCCTTGATAGATTGTCAAACACCAAACCTAGAGAGGATAGATAGCCTTCCATCCTCAGCTTCCAAAAGGTGTAATTTGTTCCATCAAACTTAGGTACCTTGTAAGAATCATCATGTGCCATCCTAGACCTTCCTCAAGTGGTTAAGCTTCTTCTAAGGAGCTTGGATCTGATACTAATTGTTGAACACACCCAGATACTAAGAGGGGAGATGAATCAATATCTTCAAAAACTTAAACCCTCAACACAATGCAAATTTAGTCTTCTAACAAGATCAACAATCCTTGAACAAATCAGCAACAATGAAAGATAAAGCAATGAACACACATACATAAGATAACACCAGATATATGTGGAAAACCCAAGAAGGGAAAAATCACAGTGAGAAATCTCACAATATATATGAATAAGATTACAATTTATTTTAAGACTCACTGCCTAACGAAGCAGAGTGCTCCCTAAAGGACATGCAGGCTAAGGCGCACAACCATACGGCAAGATATAGAGGACTTGCAAGATGAGGCACACAACCTCTAGGAAAGATACAAGGACCTGATGAGACTCACTATCTCAGAGAAGGATATATGAAACTTTGAATTTACAACATATGTGATGCAGGAGTATCCCTAGTTCAAGACCAATCTTGTATCAACCAAAAACATTTACATTTCAATTTGTTTGCATTTCAGTTCTTTCATTTTCCAGTTCAGTTCAGGTAGTTCAATCAAAAATAGTTTCATCTTGTGGTCTGGTATTAGCACTTCACATCTTGCAAATCTAGACTTAGCATCTACATTCATTCATCTACATCATATCAATAATTTAGAGCATTTGGATCAGTTACCAGAAAGATATCGCTATCAGAAGATCAACTATTTTCTCAGTGCGGAGCTTCTTGACAGTCTCAAACAAATCAGCTCTAGGAGAAGGCTTGCGGATCATTCCTTAACTTGTGGATCCTAATGACACATCATTCAATGATCCTTGGTTCATGGTTGACCCTTCCTAGAGGTCCGTACGTTATTCCATCCATTTGTGGGTGTGTTCTATGCATTTAGGTCTGACCTATCTGTATACACGTTACAACTCTTCATTGGAGTTTGTGACCTTCTTTGGATGATGTGGAGGAATCTATTGGTTTGGAAATGATATATATAGATGTAATAGGTCCTTAGGAAAACAATTCAAAAGTTATCAATTGATTCATAATCCTTACTTTAGATTTTGTGCGAAGGAGCTTCAAAGCTTTATCTTGCACATGTATGTAATCAGGCCTTTAAGCCCAATTGTAAGCCCGCATGTTGCTGACCGAATTGTATTTTAATTCTATGATATACTAAATGATTGAATCTACATTTTCTTTATTACTTTGAGTTGTTTCTGTTGTGTTTACTCTTGCTACATAGTCTGAACAGTTCATTATGTGAACCCTCCTACCGTGACTGCACCAAGACGTGGAGGAATCTATTGGTCCAGAAATGATATATATAGATGTAATAGATCCTTAGGAAAATAGTTCAGAAGTTAGCAATTGATTCATAATCCTTAGTTTAGATTTTGTATGAAGGAGCTTCAAAGCTTTATCTTGCGCATGTATGTAATTAGTCCTTTGAGCCCAGTTGTAAGCATGCATGTTGCCGGCCAGATTGTATTTGAATTCTATGATATACTAAATGACTAAATCTACATTTGCTTTATTACTTTGAGTTTTTTCCATTGTGTTTACTCTTACTGCACGATCTGGACAGTTCATTCTGTGAACCCTCCTACCGTGACTACACCAATATATCAATAATACACTCTACTGACTGAGACGTTGAAGCACATCTGATCTTTATCTTTCACATCTCACATTCCTTATTGCTTTATTCGACACACATTCCACACTCTCACACTTTGCAACTAATTTCTTCTTCCTTTATATCCTATACAATATCACAAAACACCAATTAGGTTAGCTAGAACAGAAGGCAAACAATGACCTCAACAAGTTAGCCACAAAACACAAATGTGGTGAAAGCAATCATATCCAGAAGATAGAGAGGACCAAAAAAACTTATTACATCTTTCAATGTGATCCCAAACAACAAACATGCTAGTGCAATAAGAAAACGTGTAGAAGAAACATGTAGCACTTCACCAGTCGGCCCAAAAACACATCTTCCAATTGAATTTACTCAATGCAATTCTCACAAAGATAGGGTAGGACCCAAGTACATCTTAACACAACCTTAGTTGCTAGGGCAAAGCCCCCAAATACATAACACAAGTAAGAGAACAAGCCTTGTCAGCCAGATATCCACAAGTTTCTAGAAAACCAACTCAAAACAATATGCAACATCAAAGAGATCAACCATTGATGTGCAAACCACAAAGAGACATTCCATGAACATCCATAAATTCTTCCATATACTTATTTTTCATTATCATGCCAAAAATAGCTAGCACAAACCAAATAGAGAAAGAACACTTCATCCAAGAAGCCAAAAGACAAAGTCATGAGATAGAACATTTACAAACCAACTTTTGGAGAACATCATACCATAAAAGATGAACTAAGATACTACACAAACACTAAGATCATGTCCACCAAGTAGTAGGAATAGAAACAACAATGCGGAGAAATGCGGAGCATTTTCTAAACCAGTTCTGACAGGCAACCAAACTACCAACTCACTGTAATTACCAGAGACCTCCTCGACAACACTAGTGACCTAAAAAGATAATAGTGCAATGTCCATTGAATAAAGACACTAAATCCCAAACTACAAGACCATATCTTCAAAAGAAGAGGAATGCAAAGCATTCTCCCAATCAGTCTTCAAGGCAACTTCATGTAGCAGAAACCTTCACCAACATCCAGAGACTAGAGCCTCCTTAAAGCAACATATACTTCCTTAGGGACAATAGGAGAGAGCATAAAACATGCTACAGACCATCAACAACATCTCACCAACGTCAGCATTACTTCTAATCCTCATCTTAATACTTCTAACCCTCATCTTAATACTTCTAATCCTTAACTTAATGCTTCTAATTCTCATCTTAATATATCATGGAAACCCTTCTTTTGTTCAAGATACCATGTTACAATCTCCAATTGCAGGACAAAGTAGGGTAGATGGACCTAAAAAGAAGGAAAATTCTAAAGATTCAGATGGAGAAAACATTCAAATGCCCAGGAAGAAACAAAAGGTCAAGAAATGCATTAACCCACAAGTAGATAAGATATGAGGGGCACCACAGCAGGAACTGTAGAGTGGAGAATATGAGGAAGCCACATCAAATGCAAAGAAAAGTGGAACCCCTCTTCACATTTCTCAAGATGGATCATTTCAAATCCCCCTCCTTCTTAGCAACAGATAGTAGTGGATAGTACTTCTAAACCAAATAAGGTTTCTCAAAAGGATACAGGTAATTGCTATGTGGCAGCCACCCCAGCTTGGTTGAAAACAAAAGTTGGAAATAAAAAGAGGTGTTCTCAAATTATTGATATAGAGTTTGATGACATAGCTAGGATTCTAAAGCTAGAATCTACTCTAAAGAGGGCTAAAAGAATGTCCAAATTAATGGTGGACTCAGTTTCTAAGCACCGATATGTGGAGATAGTGGAGCCCATGGTAAACAAGGAGATGAAAGACATATTTGTTGATGATTTCCATGTGATTACTATAGACTTGGGACCACCTTAAGTGTAAGGTGATATTCACAATGCTAAATTATCTATGGACATTTTTGCAAATAGGTTAGAAGGAAAGGAGAAAGAAAATGAAATCCTGGAGGATCAGGTGAACATTTTAACTTCATACATTAAATCCATCGTTGATACTACCTCCCAGCCATTAGATGCTACCACTAGTGTTCCTAAGGGTGTAACCACTAAAATATTGACCAAATATAAGTATCTTGGGAATGTAGTGGAAGAATGGGTTGATAAATTGATAGTGGATGGTCTTCTTTTTATTTATGATGTCTTTACTCTTTATGGTATGATTTCTGATAAACAAACAAAAGTTCTAAATGATTTGAAAAAGTCAAGAAAGACAAGGCTATGTTGGAGATTAATCTCACTGCTATGGTCAAGTTGGATTCCATCATCCTTGTCGCAAAAAAAGTCATTGAGAAACCTGAAGATAATGAATCAGTAAAATGGCTAGCTGGTGTGGAATGGAAATTGTATATGGAGAAACAATGCATAAATGACTTGAAGAGCCTAGACAAAAATAATCAATCTTATTTTCTTGATCTCAGAAGTTGTTGTGGAACTTTTGTGAATTGGTCTCTATGATGAGACTGAGTCTAATATGTTAGAGTCGGATGCTATTAAACAGTCCTTTAAGAATTTGCTGACTGAAGTTGAAAATAAAGGAGGATACCACAGGAAATTACATAGAATGCCTCAACAATGTGTTTTCTTTCTTACTTATTTTCAAGAAGGATATTTTTGAAATGGAAAGAAAATATGGAGAAACTAGCAGCATATTGTAAAAGTGAAGGGCAAGAAGTTAGCAATCACAAATATTCCTAATGCTAAAAATGTCCTCTCAATCATAGGGAGATTCAAAGTCCTGCATGCTAAGCTAAATACATCATAGAAATTTGAAGATGAAGTAGACAAGAATACTCTAGATGAACCAGAAGGATCCGATGCAACAGAGGATGAAGACAGTGAAGTAGTTTCATTGTCTTGTTCTATGAGTTTTTATAATTTGTTAAGTCAAGACTCTTTGTTATTCAAGATTACTTCTCATTTAATATTTCTCATGGACTTTGTTTTAGTATATATTGTTGGTTGCATAAATAGTTATATGGGAAAATTAGTTTTCCTCTTTTACTATATAATGAATGAGTAAAAGAGAGAAAATGAACTTTTTGTGAAATTTACTTTTCAAGACTAGATCACAAAACTTTTTTTGGGTGGAAGTAAGGGGGATATTTTGAGATAGTGTATATGATTGATTGATTTCATAAATATCAGAGGAGGATTGGCAATGAGTTGATTGTCTCTTTTAGTATTTATCATTTATTCTTTGTATGTTGAATATGTGATGTGTTGAATTCTGATATTTGCATTACACTATGTAAAGTATAGATAGCCTGCTTCTATATAAGATGATTTCCATTGGAGTGTCTCCTTTCTTATGTTAGGATTTGATACAAGAGTGGTATTAATATTATAGTGGATCGATCATTGATTTTTTTTCATTCTTATGTCTGGAGGAAGATCAGTCAAATTATTATGAGAATCAAATTTCCCACCTGCAATACAATATGTGTTGTGGTCTAGTTAAATTTCATATTTATATGTAACTAACTTTCTTGCTTTTAGGTTAAAAGTTCAATACAAAATTTTCTAAATTATCATAAGGGAGTTGTGCCTTCTAAAACCTTCAGAGGACAATTTAAAAAAAAAAACAAATTGCCCAATTGTTAGCAAGGTTGTTACTACCAACAGGGCAAGTCTAATAAAACAAGCAGTGACAAATCTATTCACTAACATATATATAATGATTTCTAATATAAGTGTAGAGTTGAACAAGTAGGTTGAAGAACTACTAGAGTGAGGTTTAATAAGAGAGAGTCTATGTTCTTGCATAGTGTCTATAGTACTTGTACTGAAGAAGAATGGAAAATGGAGGATGTGTATAATGATCTAAAGCCTGGGGGTTTGACCCAATGGAAGTATCTCTAGATGAGAATCTAGATGTGTTATTGCATGTGTGGAAACTTATTAAATAGAGGATGAAAGGATAGAGATAGACAGATAGAGAATTGAAAAATAAATGTATTTTTATTCAACTATTCATTATGTAGATGGCATACCCTTGAAGAAGGTGTATGATTGTTTATCTTTTGCCTATAATGTCTATAATGAATTACAATGGTTATATAAACTATTTTATAAACTTATATATATGTAGTTTATAAAGATTCATGTCAATTTGACATCAAAAGTCATTTGGAAGTTGAATTGTCTCCTTAAGAAGTGGAATTGCTTCCTTGATTTGCTTCTCATCCACTAATGGTTGTGGAGTGTAACCATTTCCATTCCTCTTTCATTTATCATCATTGGACTTACCAATATCCCACTTACACAAGCCATTTTCACATCTAGTACCAATTCCCATGCCTCAAATACCATTAAGTATCTTAACCCATCTATGTCAATATCCCAAGTTGTTGCCTAATCCATTCCTCTTTACATTATAAATATTAAATTGATCTCCCTTCTACATTAAGGTAGCAAAATTTTAAATTTCAAGTGTACTAAGTCCATTCAACTGCTAGAGGTGAAGAATTAATTTTATACATCATCAACACCCATTTGTCATTATCAATTTTATAATGAAGCTCCTTTATCTTCACATTTAATTATTCCATTTATGTATTTCAATTGTGAGTCCAAACTCTTTTATCTAGTTTAATTTAGTCTTTAATTATATGCATCCATTTAATAAATCTAGATAATTTTAAGTAAGTGGTATTTTTACCCATATAATTGTAAAACAACTTAATTAATACTAATCAATTATTACATAGATAGAAGTCCATTTAACTACATTCCTTAGTAGGAGGCTCTTCATAATAATTAACCTCCAATTCAATTGTACATATACAGTAAAAATGGTCAATCCATTATAAGTCCAACTTTTGAAGAGTCTTAGTGATTAGCCTTTGCTTGCATGAGGACTGTATTCTTGAATGTGAGTTGGTTCACTTGTAGAATACCATTTTTAGCATAGTAGACATCTAACTTCCAAAAGTTCTGAATAATGCACACCCAAACTAGGATCACAATATTCAAATGACCTACATCATCTTTTCATAAGACAAGAAATGAAACTTATCAAATTCTTAAACTCATTCATCTCACAATCCACTTCAATATAGTCACATGTACCCTATGTCAATTCAAACTAAAAATACTTTATGCATAAAATGTCACACACACCCTCCATGGATAACAAGTAATCTTTACTTTTTGTTGTGTTTCACCCTCAACTCTGAGGTGAGGGATGGGCTAGACAAAAATTGCACCTTCCAAGCTAGTCTCCCATCATCACTCATCCTAAGAGATTGATTTTGATCATTAGATCTCTCATTTGTGTTACCTCAAAAAATGTCCCATTGGAGGCTTTTCTCTCTTAAGGTTTAGATCTCAGGTCCTGTTTATACATTTAGAGCATCTTGCATTATTTTGATGACTCCTGATGAGAAAACCCTGAAGTTTTATGGCAAATAGGACTCAAGGGATGCACTTGACATAAGTCCTACCTAAAATAGGGGGGAGGACTTGGGTGCCCACACCCTAGTCCTGCCCTATTTTAGGTCAGGCCCAATTTTGGAGTGTCAGTTTATGACCGTTATTTAGGTCCTATGCCGACACGGTAAGTTTGAAATACGAAATTCTTGGCAGGAATGTGTGTAGTTGCATATATAAGCATGATTAGTGATTCATTTATAAACTAGATGGAAATTAGATGGCAATTGTGAACTTTATGTATTCTTGTGATTAGAACATTCAAAATATTCATTATGTAACAGAGCAGAGCATTGTTCTTGTGTTTGTATTTACAAATTTGGCATCCATCTCCTCATGGCATGAAGAACATCTTCCTTCCATGAGATCTTCACTACAAGGTGATATTATTTGGATTTTGCCTCTATCCTGCAAGGATATGCACTCTTTATCTGACAATAGGGATACACACTCTTTATCTGACATCAATGTTTGGAAGACTTGAATGTCTCTCTGGGGCTTGACTGAGGCAAGCCTCTAAACACCACAAGCCCTAACCCATTTTTCCATGATTGCAGGAGCAGAAAGAGTGGAGTTGTAGGAGAGCATTGTAGACTATCAGAATTGTAGATCAGAGAAGAAAATAGGGACCTAGACTCAGGTGCCTGCTCATTAGTCCTCTAATTCTTGCAATAGGAAAATCTCTGGAATAGCAGGAACAGGTTGCAAACAAGATTCTGAGATCCTGAAAGAAATGGTGGCACTGGACTAGGGCACCTGCTCATTAGTCCTTGACTTTTCCATTTTCTAAACTTTGAAATCTGGTATGCATTTTATTATCATTTGATATCTCTGTGTGCGAGCATTTTTTGTAATTTGTCCATTTGCTTCTGAATTTGCATAATTAGGGTTTTGAGCATAATTAAACTTAATTGAACAACCAAATCACACAATTCCAATCTTGCCCTATGTTTTGAGTGACCAAAGTCTTGTAGTAGACTCCCTACTTAGCTGAAGTCCTTGAATATTTAGTGGAGAAAGGAGGATTTACACAAACTAGCAAAATCAAGCCTAAACTAAATCCCCTCATTTTCCATCCTAAAATTTTTGGTGAACCCATGTTTTTGGACTCTTTGGCACATTTCTGAGTGTTGTGCTTTAAATTTACATTCATTTCATTCATTCATATCATTGTTCATCTTATTGGATTTGAAAAATTACAAAAAAATTGAAAATTTTGAAAATTTTGAAAAAATTAACATTTTTAGCTTGCATTTTCAAGTAATTTGAATTAGTTGGCATTGAATTTCAATAAATTTCTGTCATTATTTTCAGATCTGATTTAAAATCCATAATTTTTTCATTCATCATTTATTTAGATTGCATTTTCATGCTTAAATTGCTAAAAAATGCTTGAAATTGTGCATTTTTCCATATAACCTAGTTTTGCATTAGCTAGGGTTTGTAGTCAAAATCTTGTTTCATATTTTACTACCCTTTTAAAACACTCATTAGGAATTATTTATAATTTTAGTGTTGCATCAGAGTGGTTTGCTTGCAAAATTTCATGCCTAGGGTTTGAAAACCTTGCTTTTTCACTAGATTTTGGCCTTATCGTCTCTCTAGATATGGACCATAGGCATGTTGTAAAGTATTTTTCTTCACTAATTGGATGTTATCAGGGTTATTATCTACTTCCCCTCATAAAATTATTTACAACACCTTTTTATTGGGCTCGTACAATGGAAATTTGGTGAAAAATTGCATATTTTGACTATATTTGCCTTAGGGTTTGACCTAGATTTGCACTCCAAGTGTGTTGTGATGGATTTTATGGATTTAGATGACTGATATTACTTCTATAATCTGATCTACCTCCTAAAATTATTTACAACACCTCTTTTATTGGGTCTTTGCATTGAAAAATTGTGAAAATTTGCATATTTTAATGTATTTTCACTAGGTTTTGACTTGTCGCCATTCTAGATTTGCATCAAAAGTGTGTTGTGAAGGATATTATTGATTTATTTTAATTATATCAGACATATTATCTTCTTAACTTGATCAATTTCCTTACAATACCTCTTGTTTCATTAGTTTACATTGAGAAAAGTTCAAAAAATCAAGCATTTTCGGGCATTTTTACATAACTTTTGCAGTTGTTTTTTGCATAAATTTTGAGAATCTTTGAAATATTATTGGGCACTCATATTAAAGCATACATCCATTGGTCAATTTAAAATTGGTCATTAATTCATAGCATTTTGTGAAAATTGGCACATTGGTTACAATACACATTGTGTATTTCAACAC
This sequence comes from Cunninghamia lanceolata, assembly GCA_027924645.1. Taxonomy (NCBI): domain Eukaryota; kingdom Viridiplantae; phylum Streptophyta; class Pinopsida; order Cupressales; family Cupressaceae; genus Cunninghamia; species Cunninghamia lanceolata. Next base: position 1,578,865 of record BSBN01000554.1, on the reverse strand, counting down.
TAGGTGTTTATACACTTTGTTCAAATCTATTGATTGATTGTGAAATTTGTGAGTTTTACTATTTAAAGACCTGATTTCCTCAATCTTTTCATCATGGATACTTCTTGTTATTCATCTTTGGAAGCATTGTTTGCATACATCATAGACATTGATCATTTCTCCAAATTTACTCATTAATATCCTCAAGTCTTGGAACAAATAGCATGCATATATGTTGATATTTCTGTGTTCCACATATAAAATCCTCTTCTATATATCTGATTTTAATAACTTCACAAATCTCATGGGAATATATCCTTAGATATTAGATGATCCAACTAAGTTCATAGCCAAAAATACATTTAGTAGTGATGACTTCAACATGTTAGATGAAACCTTAGATGACTTTATCTCTGTTGAACATTCTACTATGACAACTATTGCTAAAACATGTGATGATAACTTTGGTTTACCTTATGATCCCTCTCCCAAAGTTGTTCCTCCTTATGAGGATTCTTCGATGCAAGAGGATGATTTCATTGACACATCTCTTAACATCATACCACCATCTCTTCCTTCCAATGCTCTCTCTGGCCAAGAAGAAGCATTAGTGAATGAAGATCTCCCACTACTGTATTGCAATGTTCTCTCTGGCCAAGATGAAACATTGGTGAATAAATAAGCCTCTCAAACCAAGAACATTCCATGGGTAAACAATGATATTTCACCCAACACTAAAAACTCTCTCCCTATCATAGTGCATGAAACCTCTATGGATCATCCCACCAACCTTATTCCTTTAGTTGATTGTTCACACACCTTGGATATCACTAAGGAAGAGAAGACCCTTAATCTCCTTCCTTTGATTGCATATTCAAGTCATTTGGACATCACTAAGGATTTAAAAACATTGACTACCCCAACTCACAACACCTTCCCTTCCCCTCATTCCTATGCTCTTTCTTAAAAAGATGTAGCACTAGTGGATGAGGAAAGGTCTCTCACATTAAATCCCTCAAGGATGGATGTTGAGATCACTCAAAACAAATTGCTTCTTCCACCTCCTAAGAGGATAGTGAATAAATGTACTAATGAACCCAAACAAGAAAACATTCCACCTAGCATTGAGTCAAACCAAGAAGAGTTTAAGAATGAACAAAAGAATAATGACAAAGACATGGCAATTGCACCTTATCTACCTTTTCCTTCTAACATTTAGGATTGGGAAGAGAATAATTTGATTGTTGACAATCTCTATCATGAATCTCCATACAGGTTAGTATTCCTAACCCTTTATCTCTCATGATGTGTTTCACCTGTGCTATGTTATGTGTTATTTAGGCCTCTTGGGATGACCCTTGATTCTCTTGTAAGGTCTAGGATACCAGGAGACCGCCTTTGTTGTGACCCTTCTTCTATTTGTATCATCATTCTTCTATATTACTTCTTCTCTATTTTCAATATTATGTGTTGTGTCTTATGGACATAGCATTGCGGTTGGTGACTTGGGGGCACCCTCCTACATGACTGTCCCTAAGGTACTTGTTTCTCCTCTCTTGATTTATTGTTTCCCTTCATATAGTGTTTATATCTAGTGGGCGGATGATGAAAAACATATTATACTGATGCAGACCTAGTGTCCCTTTAGCAAGAAATTAAAAAATGGACTTAGTTCCTACATGACAATGGGGTTGTTATATATTATCTGATGCTTTGCTAATAGAAGCACTCTGTGTGATCTAGATGGTGTCTTATCACACTTACAAAACATAACAATATTGCTGATGCACTTTGTCTATCTTGAATCTTGCATTCCTCAATTCTCTATGCATTGTTGTTTATCATGATTATATGGACACTAGCACTTTTCTTGCAGGGATGTGTTTGTGGGAACATTTGGAGATTGTAAAGTACATGTCACCTCTAGGGCTATGGGCTTTGTGAGAGCTCGTGTTCCCTTGTGTGTTTTCTTCCTACTTTTATGTGCTTGATATCGATACCTGATATCAACCACCTTAAGGTGGGGGCACATATAAGGTAAGCTATCTATTTTAGATGTTAGCAAAGTGTTTGTTCTTAGGTACTATCTTAAAGACTGGTAGCGATGAGTCCCTCCTGCACTCTGAGATTTGTTTGAAATCAACTTGCAATCACTTAAGCCCTCTATGGAGATGGAATATCACATCCTTTTCTTAAGCCCTCTGCAGAGGTGAGGATGGTGTATTTCTTGTGGAGAGTGCACATCCTGTCATTTTAAAAAAGTCCTCTGCAGAGGCGGGGAGCAATTCTATGACTAACTCAACCCTTAAGCATGTCTTCGGCGATTGTTGTGGTGAAGCCCAATCATTGGTGTGTGCATGTAATGTGCAGGAAGGTGGTGATTAACCTAGAAATAGGAACACTCCATTGCTTGTCTGTCATGTTTTCTCCATGTCTTCCAAGTGTGTGTCTATTGCATGTTTGTTCCCAAGCATAGTCTTAAAGATCGGTGGCAATGAGTCCCTCCTATGCTTTGGGATTTGTATGGTGTGCTTGCTTTGTATGGCATGTTTGGCATGTGTGTTGCCCCATATGCAGTCTTAAAGACCAATGGCGATGAGTCCCTCCTGCATTATGGGTGGTGTGTTTACTTTCCTTGTACTTGCATCTGCATTTCATATATATGAGAAAAAGAAAAAGAAATTCATCACTGTCTTCCCTAAATTCACTATGTTTTGCATGTCTTCAATGCTATATTCTTTGTGTTTTGTGTGGCTGTAATTGTCTTCTCTGTGTTCTGTGTGTCTGTTACTGTCTTCTCTGTGATTGGCATGTCTTCTCCATGCTTGGTGTGTTTGTTGTGTTTGTTGACTGTACTTTAATGCATGTATTGGCCTTCCATTTATACATACATTAAAGTAGGGGCTAAATGTTACGTTAGAAAATGTCCCCATGGGGTCTTTTATCTCTTAAGGTTTAGCTCCTAGGTCTTTTTTATGCATTTAGAGCATCTTGCATGATTTTGATGACTCCTAATGAGAAAACCCTAAAGTTTTATGGCAAATAGGACTTAGGGGATGCACTTGAAATAAGTCCCACCTAAAATAGGGGGGAGGACTTGGGCACCCTAGTCCTGCCCTATTTTAGGTCAGGCCCAATTTTGGAGTGTCGGTTTATGACTGTTATTTAGGTCCTATGCCGACACAGTAAGTTTGAATTACAAAATTCTTGGCAGGAATATGTTTAGTTGCATATATAAGCATGATTAGTGATTCATTTTTAAACTAGATGGAAATTAGATGGCAATTGTGAAATTTATACATTCTTGTGATTAGAGCATTTAAAATATTCATTATGTAGCAGAGCAGAGCATTGTTCTTGTGTTTGTATTTGCATATTTGGCATCCATCTCCTCATGGCATGAAAAGCATCTTCCTTCCATGAGATCTTAACTACAAGGTGATATCATTTGTGTTTTCAATCATTTATCATTTGGATTTTGCCTCTATCCTATAGGGATATGAACTCTTTATCTAACAACAGTGTTCAAAAGATTTGAATGTCTCTCCAGGGCTTGACTGAGGTAAGCCTCTAAACACCACAACCACCAACCCATTTTTCTGTGATTATAGGTTACAGGTTGCAGGAACAGAAAGAGTGGGGTTGTAGAAGAGCATTGCAGACTGTCAGAATTACATATCAGAGAAGAAAATAGGGACCTAGACTCGGGCGCCCACTCATTAGTCCTCTAGATCTCGCAACAGGAAAATCTCTGAAATAGTAGGAACAAGTTGTAGACAAGATTCCCAAATCCCAATAGAAATGGTGGCACTAGACTAGGGTGCATGCTCATTAGTCCCTGACTTTTCCATTTTCTGAACTTTGAAATCTAGTACGCATTTGATTATCATTTGATATCTTTGTGTGCGAGCATTTTCTGTAATTTGTCTGTTTGCTTTCAAATTTACATAATTAGGGTTTTGAGCATAATTGGACTTAATTGAACAACTAAATCACACAATTCCAATCTTCCCCTATGTTTTGAGTGACTGAAGGCCTATAGTAGACTCCCTACTTGACTGAAGTCCTTGAATGTTTAGTGGAGAAAGGAGGATTTACACAAACTAGCAAAATTAACCCTAAACTAAATCCCCCTCATTTTCCATCCTAAACAATTTGCAACCCTAAATTAAATCCATAGGTGAAGAATTGACCCAAATCATTTCTACAATTGCAAGTTTAAACCTCAAGCTTTTAAAATTCAAATTTTAAATTTTAAATTGCCAAACTTTTCACTATCCATTGTGAGCTAACCTATCACAAATTTATGTTGATCTGTGTGCTATGTTGTTCTATTTAAGGACATCCATTCATTCATTTGAAATCATGCTAGGTGATTGAAGAGTCATTAAAAACAATGTCATACAATATTCATGATATATCCATAGTAGCATTAAGCATACATTAGTATAGATCATCTTAGACATCCTTACATGCTTTCTTGTTGTCTTCGATCATTATTCTAAAGTCATTGAATCGATTCACCTAAGAGCTTGACTAAGGAGAATATGAACCTATCTTAGCAAATTCCTAAACATTGTTTGTAGACATCATCCAACTTCAAACATATGTACAAAAAGATAAGGCAAATAAATTCTAGTCATTAGAATTATGCCAATTCACTTCTATGGGTTGAGGATCAATTTTGTGAGCTAGATCATTTCTGTACTCACAAATATTCATTTTATCAACACAAATCTAAAATATATTAAAACATAGTCAATTTACAACTTATAATACATTCACAAGTGACCAAACCTTACATTCCCAACACAATAATAGATAGTTTTTTTACATCTTTAACAATAAACTCCACCATTTAAAATTCAAAGTAAATATTATATTTAATTTATTTAAACTCCATAAATTTAATTACACATTTATTATTCAAATCCCAACTAATAAATCATAAATTTTTTTATTATTTAATTATTTATAAAAAAATTATAATAAAATTATTTATTTTTGAATTACAATTGATACAAATCAGTTCTTTTTTTGTTACAACAGTTGTGTCTCCGTGACCCAGCCCAATGATCCCAACCAACCTTGCCTTGGGCATATTTTTTTGCCAAGTTTTGGGGTATGGAAGAGGTGAGATGAGGTGAGACTAATCCATTGCTAGTGTATACATAGCCCGCAAGCACGCACACCAAGTAAGTCCAGGAGCAAGAATCGACCTCGAGACCAATATGGGATGAATCCAAAGCCCTTAATTGACTATGCTACCTGTGTGGGCTAATACAAATGAATTCTTACACACATAAATTTAGAAATCCTTCCCACAATATGTACATTCCTTAGCAGCTCTTTCATAGTACTCACCTTCAATTCTCTTACATATGAAAGAAAAAGATAAAGTCATTGGGGATCAAGCTTTGAATAGCCTTTACTGATCGGTCTCCCTTTACTTGACAACTGTGATGTCCAATTCTAGTTGGTGTACTTGTGGAAACCCATTTTAGCATAGCAGAGAATTGACTCCTCCAAGCTACGAATTCTACACACCGTGCCATTGGGCTCACAAGGTTCCAATGATCCACCCCAACTTTTCACTAGGCACTCAATGAATTTCCTTAGATTGTTATACTTATCCTCATCACAATCCAGTTGAAAAGTTCTCCTAACCCAAGGAAGGTAATTCCTAGTCATCCAGACTTCTCTTTTATTTGCATCAAATATTAATTCCACCTTCAAAAGAAACTCCCCTTAAGAAAATAACAATGATAGCCCACAGTGCTAATTCATTTCTTCATCATTAACTAATGCCAAGGAATTTCCTTTATTACCGCACAAATTTTCCCTTTTTCTTTTTCATATTCCCATCTTACATATCATATCAATCTTTCTTATTCGGCTCCCATTCCTATATTCTATTTAAAATTATGTGAACATATAATTTTTTTGAGTGCACTTTTCTTTAAAGTGTAGTCACATAAATAAAAACTTGCTTTTCTTAACAGAGATGATAGAATAACAACAAAAACCATCCTACAAGATTTTTGGTAAACAAGTTTAATTTCCAAGTTCATCTGTACTTTTATTTACTAAAGATATTCTTACTAGCCTTGTTTCCCATTCCCAACGAGGCCTAAATTTCACAGTTATATGACTCTATTTAGTTAATTTAATTACTAGCAATTATACTTCGGTGTACAATGGGTAAACCAAGGAGTTGTGGAAGTTCAATTGTCATGTCTTTAAGTGAATGATGATTGTCTTGTATCCCTATGGTATATGTAATTTTTTGTTTTTTTCGAGTGTTGTGAAATTATTTGCATAATCTTAATGGATTTCTAGATCCCTATGTTTTCTTAGTAGGTACTTCAAATGTGTGAGCTTTCATGTTTGGTGTGTAGTCTCTATTTGCATGCATCCCCTTTCTAGATTCTTATTCATGCATTGCACCTAGGTTCACTTGCATCTCTTTATCTCTCTCATATCCCTCTCTCTCTTTCTATCCCTTTGTCTTTATCTCCCCTTCTTTCTTCCTCTATGTTATGTTCTAATGTCATTATAGAAACACAATGCTAGCTCAACACAAAGTGACTATGAAGAGGGCACATTCACACAAGGTATCTAAGCGATTGGTCCTACCTAAAGGAGAGAGAGGGGCAAGGGAATTAATCCTGTAACACTCGGAGATAAATAGGATTCCTATACCTTAAGTTTTGGCCTATGGACATCTATGATCATAAATTCGTAGGTTCCTTAAGATAGACCTAATTTGTATTAAAGGGCATCAAAACTATGGTTTCTTGTTACAAAGTTTGCATTAATCTTGTAGTCAACAATTTTTCTATATATCTATGTAAGTATGTAATCTTTATAATTATTTTTTTCTCTTAAAAAATTTATTTATATAAGTTTATTTTTAACTGTTTATATACAAACTTTCTAGTTGCTCATTTAATTGTTAAAAACTTTGATCTTGCATGTGGAGAACTCCGTAGAAACTTCTTGACCATTTTAAATATTAAAGCCAAACATTTTTTATATTTGAAGAGAAATTTCTTAAAAATATAACATTAGTGACAAAGAGCGAAAGAAAGAGATATAACATATATGTTTTTAAATAAAATCTATATACATTTGAAAATATGGTATTTGATTTTGACATATTTGAATATTTATATGAATAGTCTATTACTCATGAGAGAGATAATCTAAAACAAAGAAAAGATCATGGGAAAATTAACTATGGGAGTTGATGATATTAGACATCCATTTTGTGTATATCTTACAATCATTGCAATTCATGAGACAACATCTCTTTAGGTTATTTTTTATCAATATGATGGATTTTGACCACAACAATGCTAATTGATGATGAAATACATCCATTTTTTGGGAAGAGTAAGTAGACTCTAATGGATGAAGTAGATTCAATAATAAGGAAGAGAGAAATTCCACTCTTCACAAAACATTGCAAGGCATTGGGGAGACTTGATTTTCATACTTTTGGTCCATTGGTGTCTCAAGAGATATGTATTTGAAGAAGTATTATCTATTTATGAAATGCAGAATGTGCTTAGACTACAAATTAATTATATGAAAGCAAATCATAGCCAAGCAATGGCCATGAAAGTAGATCCAACATGTTGAACATGTTTGTGAGAGACATGTGCTTTGAACCTCACTCCACCTATCTTATTGTTGATCTGTAAAGCATATGGCATGATACACTAAACAAAACTTTCTATGGACATTTGGTAGGTTTTGATTCTTGCAAGTGTGAAATTGCATTGTTACCTTTTAAGGAGAGTTTGATGATTAGGTCAGTTTGCATTTGATAGTCTCATGCTTGTATTGCATAAAGCCACATGCAATATTGCCTTTCACTTGTTGAAATATATTTTGTAAGGTATTTTTGTGTACCAATGCTTTGTTTCCCTATGGCAAAGAGTTTTTGGTGTTGGTACATAGGGAAGTGTTCGATAAAATGCCTTAAATAAAAACTTAGTGCCACTAGTTAGATGCGCATTCACAATGTGCAAACCTTTTAATTACATAGAATACAATTACTTGTCTTAATTCGAAGCCTTCTTATTCTCAAAATGGTCTTCATTTTACCTTTTAAGGAGAGTTTGATGATTGGGTCAATTTGCATTTGATAGTCTCATGCTTATATTACATAAAGCCACATGTAATATTGCCTTTCACTTGTTGAAATATATTTTGTAACGTTTTATGTGTGTACCAGTGCTTTGTTTCCCTGTCTTATTCTCAAAATGGTCTTCATTTTGGCCCTACTCCAATGGAGGTCACAAGGGGGACCTCCTCCCCATCCACATATTCAACTTAGATTATTTATTCAACATAGGAGCCACTTTGGAAGTCCAAGAGCCACAATTTGGGATTCCAACTATAGATATCACTTGGGGATTCAAACTTGGATCTCCATCTTGAGAACCTTATGGCCATGCCATTTAAGAACAACCCCCTTGACATCTATATTTTTATTATATATACATTTTATATAATTTTAATTATTAAATAAATTTTAAATATGATATAGTATAATATAGTTGTATATTTAAATATTTTGTAGTTCAATTAATATTTATTTCATATACAAAATCTAATACTATAATTATATTTATTAATATATTATATTTTAAACAATATAAATTATTAAATATAAAAAATAATATAATAATATATAACAAGTTGCATTTTATTATTATATTATATTTTAAATAATAATATAATATACAATAATAAATATAATTATAATTTTAAATTTATATATAAAATTAATATATAATCGCTTAGCTTAGAAGTCCTTTTTAAAATTTTAGATTGCTCTCAAATCAGGGTTTAACAACAATTGTCAATACAACTAAATTTTGTCTTGTATTCTTGTAATAATGGCCTATTTGGCCCTTTTCAATAAAAACTTTTTAATTGAAGAATCCTAGGCCTGGTAGGAAAGAATTTATTCAAATGATTTTAATATTTGAAAATTATTAGAAGAAAATTTAAGTGAATAGATATATTAATATAATTTTATAAGATGTAATATTTAAAAAATAGGGAAACTATAGAAATGATAGTTATTTATATAATATAATATTGTAATAAAATATATTAAGAGAGTGATGTTATATTTTTATAAATATTTTTTCTTATAACAAGTGTGTAATAGTTCAAAGGTCTATAACATGATAAAAAGTAGTAAGAGGCAACCTATTGTAAGCAAAACATTATAGCTTGTGTGTAGCTAGAGGGTGACTTATCATCCACTATTACAAAACCTTTTATATGGCCTTTTCCTATGCTTTCTCCTCTCTAGCATTTTAAATTTGTAAGTCAAAATAGACTTTAATTTAGCTAATTATTTAATAAATTACATAACATATTAATAAACAATTTATATAGATTAATTAGTTTAGATTGATAAATAATTAGTGGCATTCTAGATTGCTATAGATATAAGCATATAGGGTATTAGTAAAGGTATATGTCTATAATGTGAGTTTAGTAGTAATATAAATTTAGGTAGGAACAATATGATATGGGAAAACCATGATGCCACCAATGTCAGTACAAATGCTAAAGATATGGCAAGAGGAGTTCAAAAGGTGGGGGAAAGAATGATACATCCTAATGTAAGGATATTACAATGAAGGCATAAATGGTAAAGGGGAAATCATAATGCCCTCAAGTCGAGTGTGACGACTCAAAATGAATTATATGTTAATACAGTCTTAGTATGTAACATAAGGAGTGTGATATATTAATGTAGGCTCAATGTGTAAACTCTAAAAGAATAGTATGCCAATATAGGAGCAATACAAGTAATCAATGGTCAAATCTAAACATCATAGTGAGGTGAATGCCATGGGTATAAGTATGATAACATACATAATATGTATAGGTATAAGTATGGGTATAAGTATGAAAGGATAGAGATAGAGAATTGAAAAATGAATGTATTTTTATTCTACTATTCATTATGTAGATGGCATACCCTTGAAGAAGGTGTATGATTATTTATCTTTTGCCTATAACGTCAATAATGAATTACATTGATTATCTAAACTATGTTACAAACTTGTGTATATGTATTTTATAAAGATTTAGGTTAATTTGACATCAAAAATCATTAGGAAGTTGAATTATCTCCTTAAGAAGTGGAATTGCTTCCTTGATTTGCTTCTCATCCACTAATTGTTGTGGATTGTAACCATTTCCATTTCTCTTTCATTTATCACCATTGGGCTTACTAATATCCCACATACACATGTCATTTTCACATCTAGTACCACATCCCATGCCTCAAATACCCTTAAGTATATTAACCCATCTATGTCATTATCCCAAGTCATTGCCTAATCCATTCCTCTTTACATTATAAAGATTAAATTGATCTCCCTTCTACATTAAGGTAGCAAAATTTTAACTTTCAAGTGTACTAAATCCATTCAATTGCTAGAGGTGGAGAATTAATTTTGTACATTGAATCAACATCCATTTGCCATTATCAATTTTATAGTGACGATCCTTTATCTTCACATTTAATTATTCCATTTATGTATTTCAATTGTGAGTCCCAACTCTTTTATCTAGTTTAATTTAGTCTTTAATTATTTGCATCCATTTAATAAACCTGGATAATTTTAAGTGGTATTTTTACCCATATAATTGTAAAACAACTTAATTGATACCAATCAATTCTTACATAGATAGAAGTCCATTTAACTACATTATTTAGTTGGAGCTCTTCATAATAATTGACCTCCAATTCAATTGTACATATATAGTAAAAATGGCCAATTCATTATGAGTCCAACTTTTGAAGAGTCTTAATGATTGACCTTTGCTTGCATGAGGATAGTTATATTCTTGAATGTGAGTTGGTACACTTGTAGAATACCATTTTTAACATAGTAGCCATCTGACTTCCAAAAGTTGTGAATAATGCACACCCAATATAGGATCACAATATTCAAATGACCCACATCATCTTTTCATGAGACAAGAAATGATTCTTATTAAATTGTTATACTCATTCATCTCACTTGTAATCCACTTCAATATAGTCACATGTAGCCTATGTCAATTCAAACCATAAATGGAACTATCCAGCACCAAAGTTTCGCACCCACACATCTATTGAAACCGAAACGGTATTAGACTAATTTCCCTCTTATATTATTACAAAAATATATAGACCACTCTTCCTTATTTTACAAGAAATATACATTGCTGCTCAAAAAAAACTATAGGATTACATTTTTGCATGCCATGTTTACTTTGTGATTCTATTGTTTCTAATGAAGACTCTTAGAATTATATTTTAAAAGATTTAGATTAAATTACAATTGTTTGTTAATTTGTATAATTATTTTCAATATTTATTTTATTTAGTTATAGAAGTGTTAGATATTTTCTTAATAAAAATACTTTTTTTTTTCAAAAAATAAAATAAAATAATTATTGGGTTCTCTTCTGTAAATATCAGTTCCTTACTAAATTTCAAATTTCAAATTAAGCCCCTACTCTAAAAAGTTACAAAATAGACTATAAATTTTTTATTTCCCAAGGGTCAAGAAAGGGGTGTAAGTCAACTTAGCAAAAAGGCCAAAATAAACCTAAATAAAATTAAATAAAATAAAATCAATGATCCAAACATACCACAGATACTTCCAAAGATACTTCTAAGAAAGAACAGGGTCTGATTTCGGAATGGAAGAATCTTATGTGCCGTGAAGAGGTCTTTTGGAAGCAAAAATTAGGGTTCAGTGGCTTAAGGAGGGAGATCGCAATACTGCTTTTTTCCATATTTTGGCCATGAAACATAGGAAGGCTAACTCCATCACAAAACTGTGTTTGGACAATGGTGATGTTATCACTGAGGACAATGAGATTGGGGAACAAGCTGTGTTATTTTTTCAAAATTTGTTGACTGAACAAACCACTGGTGTTGATAATGACAGGGCTACTAAGCAGTTTATTGACAAGATACCCTCCCTCATAACTAAGGAAGACAATTTGGAAATGCTGAGGCTTATTTCTGAGGAGGAGGTTCATGCTGTTTTATTCTCTATGGGTTCTTTTAAAGCTCCGGTTCCGGATGGCTTCCCTCCTATCTTTTTTTAGGAATATTGGGATATTGTGGGGGCTGATCTCACTACTGTGGTTCAGGATTTTTTCAAAATTGGTAAGCTCTTAAAGCAGCTCAATAACACCTTTATTATCCTTGTCCCTAAAAAGTTGAAACCCACCAATCTTTCTTATTTTAGACCTATCAGCTTGTGTAATACTGTCTATAAGCTTTGCACCAAAGCCCTTGTCATGAGACTTCAACCTTTTCTTGATAAAATTATCTCTCCTTCTCAAAAAGGTTTCGTTCCAAGGCACCAAATTTTGGATGTTGTGATCTCCACCCATGAAACTATTCATTCCATGGAGAAGAGCAGAATTCCAAGTATGGCCCTTAAGTTGGATATCTCTAAAGCCTATGATAGGGTCTCATGGGATTTTCTGTTTCAAGTTCTTAGAAAATTTGGGTTCAATGACAAAATTCATCTCCTCATCTGGACCGCTGTCTCTTCCTCCAAATTTTCTATCTTGGTTAATGGGATTCCTAGGTGTTTCTTCTCCTCCTCGCACGGACTCTGGCAGGGGGATCCCCTTTCTCCTTACTTGTTTATCATAATGGTTGAGGCTCTTGGGAGATACATTCAAGCTAACGTGGTCTCTAAGCATCTTGTGGGCATTAAACCTGCTTCCTCCCTTGCCCCTATGTCGGTGCAGCAATTTGTTGATGATACCTTTCTATTTGGCATCTCTTCGGTGATTGAAGCTCGGAGATGGAAGAATATTTTAAACCTTTATGCCATCGCTTCTGGGCAAAACATTAATTTCCAAAAGAGTAATGTGTATTTTTTTAATACTCCCACTTCTCTCCGTCAAAAAATCATCCATATTCTAGATTGTGCTGAAGATGTTCTTCCTGCTATCTATCTGGGTCTCCCCTTTACGGTTAAAGAAGTTTCTCCAAATTTCTGGAATAGCCTTTTGGAAAGAACTCAACGGAAATTGATTGGTTGGAAGGGCAAAGTCCTCAGCAGTGCTGGTAAATTGCAGCTTCTTCGGGCCTCCTTGCAAGGTATTCCCACCTATTTCCTTTCTCTTTTCAAAATTCTTACTTCTTTTGCTGACAAGTTGGAATAGATTCAAAGAAAATTTTTATGGACAGGAGCTGAAGATAAACAGCGGATGTCCCTGGTCAGCTGGGATAAAGTATGTCTTCCTAAATCCCATGGAGGTCTCAATATTTGAACTATACGTAATATGAATAAAGCCCTGCTCTCTAAAATTAATTGGAACTTGATCCATCATCAGAAAGATTGGGGAGAAATCATGCAAGCGAAATATTTGCATGTCACTAACTGGTCTAACTTCCTCCAGCAAGAAGGTCTTCCTAAGGGATCGGTCATCTGGAACAAAATGTTGAAATCTAGAAGTCTGCTCATGCAAGGGATCAAATGGAAGTTGGGGAATGGTATGGGTATCAAGTTTGGGACTGATATTTGGCTAAAAGATAAGGCTCTCATCTCTTAGAGGGATCTGGGTGAGATTGCTGGCATTGTTACTCAGTTTTTTGGCCATAAGGTCAGTGATTATATGTCAACCAATAATGGTCACAGGAGATGGAGGAATTTGTTGGATTGCTGTCCCCATCGCCCTGATCTTACGTCTAAAGCTCAGATGGTTCAAAAGTTGATTCAGGAAGTTAGAATTCCTCTCTTCCCTCATGAAGATGAGCAATTTTGGTGGCCGGATAAGAATGGCTGATTCTCTGTTAAGTCTGCCTATCACTTATTGGTCCCTGAGATTCATAAAAAGGAGATATGGAGAAAAGTATGGAACCACAAACTAATCCCAAAAATTAACATGTTCTGGTGGGCCTCTGTTCATAACAAAATTCTGACCCAAGATAATTTGCAGAAGAGAGGTTTCACTCTGGTCAACAGATGTTGTCTTTGCTGTGAAAATGAGGAAACGGTTTCTCATTTATTCTTCCACTGTGACTTTGCTAGGGACATTTGGAGCCTAATCCTCAGCAATTTTGGTATTCAGTGGGCTTGTAATTATGATATCGTGGAAGTTATTAACAATTGGTATCCTCCCTTCTCCCATCCCTGGCTTGTTGAGTTATGGAATCAAACTCTGCCATGCTTGAGCTGGACTTTGTGGAAAGAGCGCAACCATCAAATTTTTAGGGATACTGCTAGAGAGGCCTCCCAGGTCTCTCATACTTTCATTAAGACTCTCTTGGAGAGTGTCACTACAGCCCATATCTGTACTGCAGAGAAACCTCTGACCCAAGAGGAAGAACAAATTGCGGTAAACTGGAAGATTCTCAATCATATTCCTGCTTATAACAATACAAAACTATTGCAGAGACTTAACACTAAATGGAAGCCTCTGATTTTTAACTGGATGAAGCTCAATTTTGATGGGACCTCCAAGCTTGATGGTACAGCTAGTGGGGGAGGGATCATTCGAGATGATAAAGGGTGGATGTTTGCTGTCTATGCTGGAGGTTTGGGCTGTCACAGCAATAACTATGCTGAGGCTATGGCTCTTCTTTGGGGGCTTAAATTGGCCATATCCCTTGGTATCAGGAATTTGGATATTCAGGGAGATTCTAAAATGGTCATTGATACCATAACTAATGTGTCAAATGTTGGTATTCAGTTGAAGGACATTATTAGAGATATACAATTTCTCTTGCAGAGGTTTAATAATGTGCATATCTCACATATTTACCATGAGGGCAATGGAGTTGCAGACGCTTGTGCTGAGCTCGGACAACGATATTCAAATTGGAGGGTTTGGCGCCAATTTGATCACCTTCCTTTGAATCTTAAGAATCTCATTCTTAAAGACGTGGTTGGGTCTTGATGAGTCTGATGTGTTCGAAAGACAGCTCATACTGTCAGTTCCTTGGGAAGGGGCTGACGTGTCCCTTGAAGTATGATTTTTCTCGTACTTTCTCTACTGTCAAATCCACTCCTTTTTCTCATAAGGTGAGCGGATGGCCGGATTATCATGGCATGTGCCGGGTAATTATGGTTAAGCATGGGATTGGTGTTTGTAAGGCCTCCCATTATTATGAGATTGTGTGCGAAGTTATTACCTACATTATTTACCTTGTTAATGTTAGTAATTCTCCTGTTAAGATGACTGAAGAGTCTAGGGGTCTCTGTGGCATGCGCTATAATTCCGCTATGGGAGGAGACAGAATTAGAACTGAACCCGTCTCGTGCTGTGAATTTAAGGACAATTTGGTTGCTTGGCATTACTACAAGGAGGGTGGGATTAGCCCCTATTTGGAGAGGCTTAACGGGTACAATGAAGCTATTTCTGAACAATTTGCACGGTCTTGGCAGAATCGATGGGTTTCGGTGGGTGGAATCAGATTTGAAGTTTCCGAACGCGTAATAGCTATGGCCACTGGTATGTCTACCCAGGGCTTGAAGCTGCAATGCAAAACTAAAATTGCGGACCTCTCCAGTCAGCAGCTCTTCCTCGGTGCTGGCAAAGAATTGGTCCCTTACCAGGGCGGTTTTGACAGAGCCAAGTTGCCGGAGCCATGGGATGCTATATGTTTTATCCTTATGAAATATTTCACCCTGGAGGGGCACTTCACCAGGTTTTATAACTACCATCTCCCCCTGTTAAATCATTTCCGTCACAATGCTAAAATTAGTTTTCTATTTTATTTGCTTTCTTCCCTGGAACATTCCGTCCTTAGGGTTCGGGCAAAACTGGTTAAAAACCCTGCAATGAAGCCTATCCCTCTTCACCAGGGCCTTATTCTCTATTTGTATAATCATCATCTTGCCCTCGAGCCCTCTAAATTCATTCCAGCTACTAGTGGGGAAGGAGAGCCCTCCTCTAACCCTAAGGATATCCCTGATGTTGGTGAACCCGGGCCCTCCCCTGTTCCTATCAAAACTAATGAAGTTTCCTTTTGCACTCCTGTGGAAATTCCTGTTGATTCCCCGGGCCTGACTGCCTCTAAGAAGGGTAAAAAGTGGAAGGTTACTGGTGAAATGGGCACTGGGAAGGCAGTGGTTGGGACCCCTAAAACTCTTGGTAGGACCCCTGTGGGATAGCGAAGGGATTCGTCTGTGAAGGCTTATAGGGAGGGGTTTTCCTCTGGAGTTCGGCAGTCTGGGCGTATTGCTGGCAAGCCGGCTCCCTCAGCTAAGCTCATTGACTATTCTGAGAGTGGCTTGGATGAATCCACCTGGGGGGAGGATGACAGGGATGTGGAGATTCAGGACATATCGGGTGATGATGAAGACAAGCAGGAAACGCATGATACAGGGGAGGATATTGCTGACTCTGCTAGAAATGCTGACAAAGCGGGCGACATGTTTATGGAAGAAGTTGAGGATGCTATGGAGACTGATGATGGTCTAGGGGCTGATCTTGCAGGTCTGCGAGTTCGCATTGCGAAGTTGGAACGGTATTTCTCCATTGTGCTCAGGACCTCTATTCTCCTCAACCTCTCTGTGCTGAAGAATCTGGGGGTTACTGTCAATACTGATAGTGACGATTTGGCTAAAAAAGTGGATGATATTATTAACTCTATGGTCTAGAAAGGAGAGCTGTTGTCTCCTTAGTCTTTGTTATTTTACTGCTGATACTCTATTACTCTATTTTTTGGCTTTAGTTTTAGTGGCTAGTTTTGCTGGTTTTGTTGGCATTCTGTATTGGTTGTATATGTTGTTCCTGGTTTAAGGCCCTGTTTTGTCTTCAGGCCTTTCTATTTTTGTAAGGGTTCGGCCCCTTGTTTAGCCACCTTATATTATCAAAAACATACCACACCAATCACCACTTAAGAATAAAATGTCCACAACCTAACACTGTCACATTACCTAACCACTTCCTTCCCCATTCTATGTCCACAATTCATGGCCTCACCATCCCAATGTTCCCACTTATCCTCTCATTCCTCAAAAACATGGATCTTCACCCCATCTCCAAATAGGTGTATTGGTTGTGTAGTGAGTAAGACCTTCCCTAGAAAGGGAAGAGAGAGTGAACAAACTAGCTATGCCCAAATTTCATTTTCTGCGGACCACCCTTAAGCCATCTCCACACAACTAGGTCTTTGCAAAAGGCCAAAGACCCCTCTTTTTCTCATAAACCATCTAAATTTCACTTCTAAAGGTCACAACATCCTCCCAAAGACTCATTATTGAACCATCCTCCTAGCTGGGAACTTATCCTTATTTGGTGTACTGTTTAAAATAATAAAGGGTGAAGATAGAAGTTACTTCAGAATCTACTACCCACATCTAGAATTTATCTCTAAAGTCATCCACATTGTAAGCATGAGTCCTAGAAACACTTGTATAGACCAAACCCTCCCTACTTAGTATTTTCTCAATGAATTTGAGTGAGGTAAGATTAGGGATGAAGAAATTATTCTTCATTCTCCTACCAAATATTCTACCTCCATAATGAGCGTCTATGCTCTTCCTATGATTCACAAACAACTTTATTTCCAACTAGAATGCCCAAACACCCACACATGAACCCAAAAATTAAAAGTAGAAAGCATAAGGAAATCAAAGTGAAATATTTAGTGGATAATACTTGAGCCATAAAAGCTCACTCTTGCATGTGTTGGGTGTTAAAAGCAGAAAGCATAGTAAAATTCAAGTGAAATTTATAATGGATCATACTTTGATAAAATCTTTATCCGACCCATGTTGTGCAAGGGATTCATTTTCCAGCTATTATTACACTTTATCTACTCAAGGGATTCTATGATGCTTCCTCTAATGAAGAAATGAGGGGGGACAATAATGGGAAATATAAATTCTCCTCGTACAAAAGGCCCAAGGCACACCCAATCATAAAAGACCAAGGGTGTGGATAAAATGTTCTGACATCGTAAAGACACAATCTAGAGACCTTTAAGAGGAATAGTCCTAAACCAAAAAGGAGAAAGACCTCCCAAAAATCATTTCTATCACTTACCAACATGGATAAAAATAACATGTTAGAAAATCTAAACTCGTATTCCCTTCTTTAAAATAATGAATGAAGAAAACTTCATCCAATTTTTGACCCATAATGGATCCGAGAGTAAAAAATGGAAAAATAAGACGCTTCAATAATAGAGACAATAGGGTATGAACCCACACCTACAAGTTCTATAGTTTCAACCCCTAATGATCTAGGGCCCAAGTTTAATCTTGGTGGACAACACATCTCTAAATAAGGATCTAGATGAAGTTATGTGTGTGAAAAAATTTTGTGTGTACATGTGTGTGTGAGAGAGAATTAAAACAACAAATATATTTTATTTATTTGTTCTTATACATGGCATACTTTTGAGAAAGATCTATGACTATTGTAGATCCTTCTACCCACTTCTATATATCTATCTATATTGTAGATATGTATATATAAATTACATGTCATGGAGACCAAGAGTCATTATGGAAGTTTAACCATTCCTATGGAAGTGGAACTATTTCTATATATGACTCCTCTTCTCCTAATGATTATTGTGTTATATAGCATTTTCAAATGGGTGCATATTCTTTGGTGGATGAATTAGCATAGTATGAACATCAAGAATGCCACCAAGATTACCATGGTGATTGCACTATTTGATGTTTTAAGTATGACACTTGGAATTATGCAGTGAGGAGTAATGTGAACTTTAGACTTTACAGTTTGGTCATGAGGTGTATTTGACCTTGTTAAAGTTATTATAGAAACCAAAAAAAAAAATATGGAAGAATGGCTACCATGGAGCTTGATCTCTTGCTTGCACCCCTACTAGAGTATGTGCAACACTTGTTGGAGACTAATGGATGATCCTTGTGTCACCACAAGCATCTAAGCAGTACCTTGTCTACCATAAACTATAGAAGTGTTATCAAACCTATAGCACAATCCATGAGAATAGTCTTGGCATTACTATAGAAACCAATGTTAGTATATCATTCTAGATTAATCACCTTACTTTGTGAAGCAATAGTCCTAATTGTGTTAAGTTTAGGAAACAAGTGTGGAGCCTTGATTTGTAGTTGTTGCTTGGTGAACCATTAGGCTTGTTGTGGGATTTAACCCACTCAAACAAATCTATACATGAGCATAGAATAGTTATATGTAAACATGGTTTCTAAAAACTAATCTCTTTTTTTCTAGAGGTCATTTGTCAGTTGGCATTAAAATACAAAAAAATGAATATGTATAGTTATATGGCACAATATTCTTTGGAGTTAGCATGACATACATGTTAAGCATTTAATCACTTTAGGAATTTTATATCTCTTACTAACCACTATTACAACTATTCTATGAGGATTTGTGTTGTACATACCCTTTTGACTATGCATTTATGGATGCCCAAGGAGTACATTACAAACCTCCATTTCCACCACATTACAAACTATCTCCTCCTAAAAAGGATGAATAACATATGAAAAGTAGCACTGAAGAGAAACATGTATACCGTGGGTGTCGTAGGCATTGAAGGTGAGATAGTGGTGTCGATTATATTGGTGGTTTTATTTTCAATCTCTATAATTTTAGTGGGTAGAACAATTCACGATGTGCTCGCACAGAGGATTTTTTTAACTCAATGGGATAAGAGGAATGAAAGTGAGGAGCGCTTGTGGTAAAAATTTGAAGGTGAGATACTTGAATCATGGTTTTTGGCTCGTGTTTGTCACCCTCAATCTGTGATTGCAAGGTCAGTCTTGAGTTCAGTTGTAGGACTAGTGGTCACAATTTGCATCCTTTTCTTGGCCATTCAACAATTTCTTCTCTATGCGGAATTTTTACCTCGGTTCTCTAAGTATGATATACTCTAAGTCAAATCTATACAGATTTAGCCCATTATCACTCATCTTGAGAGATTGATTTTGATCATTAGATCTTTCATCCTAAGTCAAATCCATAGGTGAAGAATTGACCTAAATTATTTCTACAATTGCAAATTTAAACCTCAAACTTTTAAAATTCAAAATTTAAATTTAAAAATTGCCAAACTTTTCACTATTCTTCTGAACTAACCTATCACAAATTTATGTTGATATGTGTGCTATGTTGTTCTATTTAAGGACATCCATTCATCCATTTGAAATCAAGCTAGGGAATTGAAGAATCATTAAAAACAATGTCATACAATATTCATGATATATCCATAGTAGCATTAAGTATACATTATTATAGATCATCTTAGACATCCTTACATGCTTTCTTATTGTCTTCAATCATTGTTCTAAAGTCATTGAATCAATTCACCTAAGATCTTAACTAAGGAGAATATGAACTTTTCTTAGCAAGTTCCTAAACATTGTTTGTAGACACCATCCCACTTCAAACATATGTATAAAAAGACGAGGCAAATAAATTCTAGTGATCAGAATTATACCAATTCACTTTGACCAATTTTGCGAGCTAGATCATTTACGTACTCACAAATATTCATTTTATTAGCACAAATCTAAACTATATTAAAACATAGTCAATTTACAGCTTATAATACATTCACAAGTGACCAAAACTTAAATTCCCAACACAATAATAGATATTTTTTTACATCTTTAACAATAAACTCCCCCATTGAAAATCCAAAATAAATATTATATTTAATTTATTTAAACTCCATAAATTTAATTACACATTTATTATTCAAATCCCAACTAATAAATCAAAAACTTTTTTATTATTTAATTATTTATAAAAAATAAATTATAATAAAATTATTTATTTTCATTACCATTATAAAACAACTCAAAGTGATACAAATCAATTCTTATACACATAAATTTAGAAATCCTTCCCACAATTTGTACATTCCTTAGCAGCTATTTGTTGATTAGCTAATGGTTGTATATTGTATTTGCTTGTAGTGTTGTTATTATAGTATTTGTTTAGTTGTAATTTTTTTGTAGACAAATTGCATTCCAATAACTAAAAAATTAATTTTTGAAGAGTGTTGAAATGTTTTGGGTAAATAAAATTGAAATCTAAAAAATAATCTAATTTGGTAAAAATAAAATAGGACAAAAATATTTCCTTAACTATAAAGCTAAACTTTACAAAGCCTATTATATAACACAAATATTTCCTTAAAATGTAATAATACTAATACTTTTATAATTTAAAATGTATTAAAATATTAAAATATTGTAAGTTTGAAAAATAAAATAAAAAATGTAATAACATGGCGAAATATTTTTCGTGATACTATAGATTTTTAACTTTTAAATAAATAAAATTGAAATCCTAGATTTTTAACTCTTGATGTAAATAAAATTGAAATCCCAAAAATAATCTAATTTCATAAAATAAAATGTGTAGAACCCTAACCCTAGTTGGGTGTGGAGAGATTTGAAATGTCTGCCTAAGATTTAAAATGTAATAATATTGAATACTATTACAACTTAAAATGCATTAAAATATTGTAAGTTTGAAGAATAATTACACAATTAAATAACAATAACATATTCATATCACTACAGTATTTTATCTTAGTCACTTAATTTTTTGTTTAAGTACTAATAGTAAGTATTTTTAGAAAACATGATTTTAATTATTTTAATTAATCGAATATTGTGGTTTAAGCTAAAGAATTGTTTATCATTTCAAATTTGTAACTATTATATTTCCAGAACTAAATTTATAAGGAAAATTTATGTGAACTCGTTTTAAAATGTCTTGGGTAAATAAAATTGAAATCTCAAAAATAATTTAATTTGCTAAAAATAAAATAGCACTAAAATATTTACTTTGTTATAAAACTAAACTTTACAAAGCCTATTAAATAACATAAATATTTATTTAACTATAAAACTAAACTTTACTGTTCTTATTATAGTATTTGTTTAGTTGTAATTTTTTTGTTGATTAGGTATTGTTGTATAGACAAATTGTATTCAATTGAAAACTTAAAAATAATTTAATTTGGTAAAAATAAAATAGCACTAAAATATGTACTTACCTATAAAACTAAACTTTACAAAGCCTATTAAATAACATAAATATTTCCTTAACTATAAAACTAAACTTTATTGTTGTTATAATAGTATTTGTTTAGTTGTAATTTTTTTTGTTGATTAGCTATTAGTTGTATATAGTATTTGTTTAGTTGTAATTTTTTTGTTGATTAGGTATTGGTTGTATAGACAAATTACATTCCAATAATTAAAAAATTAATTTTTGAAGAGTGTGGAAATGTCTTGGGTAAATAAAATTGAAATCTCAAAAATAATCTAGGACTAAAATATTTCTTTAACTATAAAACTAAACTTTACAAAGCCTATTAAATAATACAAATGTTTCTTTAAAATGTAATAATACTAATACTTTTATAATTTAAAATGCATTAAATGCATTAAAATATTGTAAATTTGAAGAATAAAATAAAAAATGTAATAACATGGTGAAATATTTTTCATGATACTAGATTTTTAACTTTTGACTAAATAAAATTGAAATCCTAAATTTTTAACTCTTGAGTAAATAAAATTAAAATCCTAAAATAATCTAATTTTATAAAATAAAATGTGTAGAACCCTAACCCTAGTTGGGTATGGAGAGATTTGAAATGTTTGCCTAACATATTAAAATGCAATAATATTGAATACTATTACAATTTAAAATGTATTAAAATATTGTAAATTTGAACAATAATTACACAATATAATAACAATAACATATTCATATTTAGATCACTACATTTAGTCATTTAATTTTTTGTTTAAGTAATAATAGTAAGTACTTTAGAGAACATGATTTTAATTATTTTAACTAATCTAATATTGTGGTTTAGTAATAATTTTTTCTAAAATAAAAAATTGTTTATCAATTTCAAATTTGTAACTATTAAATTTGCAGAACTAAATTTATAAGAAAAATTTTATGTGAACTCGTTTTGAAATGTCTTGGGTAAAATAAAATTGAAATCTCAAAAAAATAGTTAATTTGGTAAAAATAAAATAACACTAAAATATTTACTTAGCTATAAAATTAAACTTTACAAAGTCTATTAAATAACACAAATATTTCCTTAACTATAAAACTAAACTTTACAAAGCCTGCATATTTGTATTATGTGGAGATTTGAAATGTCTGCTTAGGATATTATAATGTAATAATATGAATACTATGATAATTTAAATTGCATTAAAATAGTGTATGTTTGAAGAATAAAATAAAAAATGTAATAACATGGTGAAATATTTTTCATGATACTATAGATTTTTAAATTTTAAGTAAATAAAATTGAAATACTAGATTTTAACTCTTGAGTAAATAAAATTGAAATCTCAAAAATAATCTAATTTCATAAAATAAAATGTGTAAAACCCTATATTTTTAGTAGTATTATTAATATTATAACTTTGTCCCTTTGACAAAAAGTAATTTTTAGTTTAGCTAATGAATCAAAAAATTAAATTCATAAAAACTGATGATTCTTCCCTCTCATAATTATCGCCATCCATTTAGGCATGACTTAGTGGGAGACAAAATTTGTGTTCATAATTTGTTTACTTGCCACATCCTCCCCTTAAACCAAAATTCTCTCCGCATTTATAGTTTTTTTGTTGCACTCTCCGACAATCCGACAATCCGACAAGAAGAGGTCATTTTTTTTCAACCAATGACAATACAGATAAATCATTTTTTAATAATTTTTTGTTAAAAATTTATCATGTTGACATAGGAAAAGTACAAATTTAAATCAAATTTGCCCGACAAGAAAAATAATCCTATCTGATCTTTTGATTGGTTTGCAATCAATAGATTAATAACTAGATAAGTGTGAACTCATTGCAATAGTACCAGCCGAAGGCACGTACTAATAAATACACTCAATAGAAGTGCCCATATTAATATTCACTTACCTTTTCAGTAGTGGATTACAGTTTTATAAATTTTTCAGATCCAATGATAGATGGGTCGCCTTAAGCCAACTCCAATACAATCGCTTGTTTAAAGCGAGTTAAGGTAACCATAGAAATCTTATCTCCTCAATAAAATATAAAACCTAACTTTTATCCGCAATGTTTATTTCGATTCAAATTTAGTACATTCAATTAAAATGGTTTTTCATTTTCATATGCGTACGTATTGAAAAGTGTTTTCCGTAAAATGCCCAAATACAAAAGCAGATATCAAAAAATATGTGCAAGAAAAAGTCAAAGTAAGCATGTGGACAAAGCAAGTAGGAAGGAAAAAACAATATTACATAACACATCTCAATCCCTCATGGGACCACACGCAAAAAAGCTACTTAGGAGCAGACATAAAATGGAAAGAGAAAATGTTAATGGCACAACTAAGAACTAGTTCGCACCAACTTAGATGTGAAACCAGAAGGTGATCGAGGCCTAAAGAAGAATGGGAGGAGAGAATCTGTTGTTTATGCAATCTGGATTTAGTGTAGACAGAATGGCACTACATCATGGAGTACCCAGCCTACGAGGATATTAGGGTCAATTATAGGGATGCTTTGAATGTTGACTCCTTGACCAGATTATTTGAAGAAGAGAGGCTAGTTAAACTCGCGGTGTACTTGATCAAGATACATAGCAGAAGGTATAAGATCCAAAAAGAAAAAGAGCTCAGTTGGGGGTTGTGTGTGTGATCTGCCTTTTGTGGATTGGGGCCCTCCTGCGGGTTTTTAGCTCTCTTTGCAGCGTGTTTTAGTTTATGTGGTCCCATAGGCTATCTAGCCTCATGGACATTATTAAAAGCCTTCATTCATTCAATACATAGTCACAAACTTTGGAATAGTATGAGCCGTCAGAGGTGTTCACATTACCACAGAAATTACGTGGAATAGTAGGCCACAAAAGCCCAAAATGTACAAAAAGTAAAACGTAAAAGTAAAATGTTCACATGGGAGTCTATTCTACACAGAGATAGTAGTCAAATGATAAGACACAAGTGGTCCACAAGAATTGCCACCAAGGACAAAAGTTATTTTATAATTAAATTTATTCTGAATTTATTAAATATTTTGGAAATTTATTCTGAATTTATTAAAATATTTTGGAGATGAAGATTATAAGAACAAAAGTGTATATCTTTTATTTTCCTTTTATTTAATGTCACTATGTGTGGGTGTTCTAAGTATTTGGTCTTAGTACTTAATTTTGATTGATTTGGCCTTCCCATCATTCAGAAGATTCAGACTGAGAAACTGAAGAAGGATCGAACACGGAGGAATTTGGTTCGGCAAAGATCAGGATGATATAGCAAGTTGCCTCAAAAATATTGAAGCCCATCCTGAAGAAGAGGAGAGGAAGAAAGACCAACAAAGAAAAGCAGGAGGAGGTGGCCTGCCACAAAAACCAGGCTTCTATTAGCAAATTCTATGGCACTAAGGGAGGAAGCCCCTCCACTACTACATAGAGGGGGGGTTTAAGACAATTTTTGAGTAAATTGTCTTAACTTGAGACAAAAAAAACTTGTGTATTGTCTTTAAGCGAGTGTCTCAAATTATTGTCTTAAAAATGTGTCTTTGTAAAGAGAATATGAAACAAAAGTATTTTTGTCTCTTTAGAGACAATAGTTGGGATTAAAGACATATTGTCTCTCTAGAGACAATATGTATTTAATCCCAACTATTGTCTCTCTAGAGACTATGAAAAAATGTATTAAAAAAAATAAATAATTTATTTTAAATATTTTTTTACTGTGGTTTTCAACATTCAATGTTTCCATTTAATCCCAACTATTGTCTCTCTAGAGACTATGAAAAAATGTATTAAAAAAAATAAACAATTTATTTTAAATATTTTTTTACTTGGTTTTCAACATTCAATGTTTCCATATTCTTGTCATCCACCTGTTTGCTGGAATTTTTATTTTTATTTTTCCAAACGCAGGGGAAATTCGATTTGTGTACTGAAAAATCATCCTCATCCACACAAAATAAACAAGTTAAGCAGGTCCAACCAGATAGTAGCACAACTCCACCAGTTGTACCTATTATCACCAAATATGCACCCTTGCTGAGTTGTAAAACTCAACCTACTGGTGAAATATGGGATCTTTCCAGGTTTGTGGGTCACCTATGATGGAAAGAAACTCTAGAGAGGTTTGGTTCCCTTAGTACTCACCTATCCTAATTTAAACTACTATTTTTCAAAAAGGAAAGAGATAGGAATGACATGAAAATGAAAACCTAAGATCTAAGGTGATACACCAAATGACTTTTGACCTACACTTGTTTAAATGAACACAATATGATCAACAACTTAAACTTTAACATACACAACCCAAAATTTCATATGGCTCTTGCATAAGTATTTCATGGCCAGGTTTGATATCTAGGACAACATTTAGAAGGAAGTAGAAATGTTTTCACAACTTAAACTTTGCCCTTAGCTGGTTAAACACAAGCAATGACCTGCAAAAGTACATATTTATGCATAAAGACAATGAAAACAGGACATAAATCAAGGGGAAGAAGCATCACCACAAGATTACATCAACCATTTTGAAGCTTGTACAATGAAACAACTTTGAGAAGGTAAAAACAACTTGTCTTTATTGATCACAATGTTCATAAACAACATACAGATCTGAAAATAAGTTGCCATGCGTATTCTTTTCTAAAAAGAACCTTCATAGGTTACAATATACATCTCCAAAATGAGCAAGAAAACTAACTTTATGAGTTACAATGCACCAAAATGGGTAGAAAGAAGCTTGTTGTAGCTTACAATGTTGCTCCAAAAGTGAAAGAACTAGCTCAAAATTGAAACAAGGCTTTCTTTTTGACATCCTATGTTGGAGAGAATGTAGGATAGTATCTAATGACAATTAAGGGACTCCTTTTTGACTGCTATCTATTTGACTTCCTCTTAGTCATTGGAAAAGGTTTTATCCCTCCTTAACTACTGGAAAAGCTCCTAAATCTGCTCCCAACTTCTCTAGATACCTACAACTATCCATTCTTGTTCCAAATTGCCTCCTTGATGCTCTCCACTTCTATCCAAGTCACCAAACTGCACCCTATATACCTGCAACTATCCTCAACTCCTTCAAATTGCCCCTTCAAAAGTTCCAACTACTCATTAAGATTGTCCAACTATTAAAACTGCTGAATACTTATTCAAACCTACCAAAACATGTGGGACAAAGGTTTGAAACTGTCAAAATCTTCTTTCCTAAGCATGGGAGATCTTCAAGGTCACAACAAAGACACCAGTTCTCAACCTTCATGGTATTGCACTAATGCTCTTTTTTAAAAGTTTCTTCAACTGTAACTTCTAAGTGACTGCCATGCTAACATAGGTAAATCATTACCCCTACCATAGACAAAACAATGTTTTCATGAGGACCGCCCTTTATTCTTTGTCTGCCATGTATACTCTATCCCATTATCCTTTATATGACTGCCACTCTTCATCTCATGAAATTGACTGATCTTTATGACATCCTTCATATTTCATTAGCTCTAGGATTTATAGGTTTGCATGGCTTATAAGTGGCTTCATCACAGTCTTCTTTATGATTCACTTTCTTAAACTACAATATTTGCTTCTACTCTCATTCATCTCATGCATAGGTCTATCTTCTTTACTGTGAAAAGGTCTTATCACTATCCTTTCAATCACCAACTTCCATGTCCTTTGATTCTAGAAGATGAACAATCATTCCCCATAGTCTTTTACATTAACTTCGATGCTTTCTTCCGGTTTCTTTTAGTAACCTTCTACAGACATTGGCTAAGATTATCTACATTCTTCTTGCTAATTGTGCAAACTATTGCTATCATGACTGTTATAAAATGCTGCCACCCTATGCCTCCAATACAATGTAGACCTTTGCCTGAACATTAACTCTTCTAGAGTCAAATACTTAAAGAGCATTGCATCATGCCCTATTGTTACCCCAAACAACTCAATGGCATCATCAATATAGATGCTTAGACTAATTTGCATGTTATATTTGTTGACTGTCATTAAACAGAGATGACTATCACTAGTAACTAAAGCTACAACCATTAACACATCCATTACTACTACTTTTAGTCATTCTCCTCACAAGTCTACCAAAATGTCATGACTGTCACTTATTGATTTTGCATAGTCCTTTTGATTCTTTACTTGTCACCACCCTTTGCTTCTACATGTTGATCTGTGTTTGCTATAGGTGACCTTCCTTGCAATCTTTGTCACTGTGCATTTGACATGATTACCCTTCCCTTTTTAGACCTAGGTTTGCGCAACGGACAAGGGTTTCAACAAAACCAATGATTCCCCTCACAACATACAAGCATTGTCACATAATCTCTCTTCCATTTGTCATACCTGTTTCATGACATTGTGCATGGTTGTCATGAGTGTGTTTATGACTATCTTAGGTTTGTGCTCTTTGTGAATTTGCTTCTCTTGCATAGATCAACTGTACCAACTCTTTAGACTATCCTTTACATGGTACTGGTATTTGATGATTGCTGCAACCTTTTCCAGTACCTTGAGATGGTTACTGTACCCTACCATATTGTCTTGCCCTGTGATCTTGATCAAAAATCTACTGTCAAAGTTATCGCCATCTTTCTTCTTACTATTATCACTGTCTCATGAAACCTTTTGACAAGGGTTGTCCTTATCTTTTTTTTTTGGAAATTAGGACTGTCTTTTTGTGAGCAATGAGATTGAATGACTCTCTTGTTAAAAAAAAAGCTCACAGGATTTTGGCATGTCTTCTTTATTATGATAGTCACCTCATACTCTATTATTACTATCCTTAAGACTGACATCTTTCACTTTATCTATCTTTTACATTTCCTTTTTATGATCCATTGACTATCATCTCCATAGAAGAAGCATCCTATGGTATATTTTTCATAGCTATAGGTTTTGATTTTGAAGAGAGGCATTCTTTGGAATCTTCACTATGGCTGATGCAAGCCTTTTAGGCATTATCAAAACCATAAACATATATATGAAGAAATACAAATCAGCTACTGGTTTAATATAGACTGTCCTTATGTTCCCTCATGTTGCTCATAATTACTATGACATTCCATCCTTATTTTTCAATTTTAGACCAATCAGGTGTTGCTCACACAAATGCTTGATTTCATAGTCATTTAGACTATACTAGCACTTCAACACTGCAAATACTTTTATGTCTGATGATTGTCATGAGTGTTATTGTAATTCACAATAGCTCCATGTAACTTTATGACTTTTTTAAAGCTTCTAGGTTTCCCCTTGTAGAGTTGTCCTCAACTAGTTCATCATGGACATCTCAAGCTTCCATGACTATCGCCTACTGGCATTGTACTATCATCATCATTTTACCCTCCATTCACTGTGCTGGTTGATAATCATGCTTCTTGTCTCCACCTTGGTATGACTGCCACCATCTTTATCAGATTGATTGCCATAATTTCATGGCTTCCTTATGGTGACTTGTATGTTGTATATGAAGCTAGTTATGACATACTATATACCCTCCTTTGGACTGTCCATGGGCAATGACACTTATTGATAGTCCTTTATCTTCATGGCTACTTGAGACATTCATTGTGAAATATCTTTTGTTTTTTACAGATGACTGTCCCATTAATATTTTTTTTATCATTTATTGATAGGACTATCATTTCAAACTTGTTCTTTTGTATTTTCTGTGACTCCCCTTTGTCAACAGCTAGGATTGTCACTGTCCTTTGATGGTTGTTTTATGTATGTAATTGTTCACTATCTCATCCTTTTCTCTAACTATGTACTAGCATGGTTGTCACGAGACTGTTGGTTGCCAGACTTGTGTTGAAGCTTGTTGATTGAATCCTCTAGATGTTAACATGGAAGGTGGATGTTAGAATAGTAGATGATATTATTTGTACCTTGGGTTGTGACTTCAGTTGAGCTTGCTATTACAATCAACATGCTATTACAGTGATAAAAGTAAAATATGAACTAGAAAAGAATAATAAGATAATATTTCTAGATAGGTTTACATGTTCACCTAAAGTAAGTCCTACACTCCCCAATAATGTCCTCTCCCATAACTTAATTTGTTTAAGTATTTCTTTCCTAATTTTAATATTTTCAAGAGTTTCTGGTAGGAGCCTTAGTATTCTTGATTGTGATTCTATAAGACTCCTCAAGAAAACTTGTTCAAGTGTTATTGGGAGAATTCTGACTGAACCCAGACTTGATGGATTATTTATTTGTGATGTATTCCTAACAGGGGCATGCATGTCCATTTTAATAGGGATACTAGGAGCATCCATGCTTGATGTAGAGGGAATGCTATGAGGTATTGTTCTTGATGCCACTCTTGTGATAGGCGTTTCTGGTCTAGATGTAGAGGGCATGACACATCTTCTTGAAACATCTTGCAAGGCACAAATATAAATATTAAAGTGGTATAATAGGGTAAATAACATAATCAAACCCACACAAACATATGATTGAATCTTACCTTTTTCATAACATTGGGTGTATCAGATGGCATAATCGGATCTTGCATGCCAACAAGATGCATTCTTGGTGGACTTACTCTAGAAATGCCTTGTGAGAAAAATAGAAATATTAGAAAAATATAAAAGGTGTTCAATAAGTTAATTAAATGCACAAGAATCTAGATCAAATCTTACCACTGGCATAATACTAGATGTATTAAAGGGTGTGATAGGGGTTGGAATGACTTTAGAGATGGCCTGTATTCCACAAACATAATTTAACATAATATATATTATAGAACATAAGATAATTGAACCTATAAAAGACAATTTTCAAACTTGCCTCATACACCATCATAGTAATGTTTTGCCTTTGCCCGTTACTTAGCAATTCAATTAGACCATTTAAGATCAATGGATCCCTCATAGTAGAATCGGGAGCACCCATAGGCACATTCTTAAAGAAACACATAATGACATAAAATGACAAAATATTAATTAGAGAACATATGCAAGTGATATTAGTAACATAAGTCAAATTCACTAGCACATGAACAATAACATACATAATTTTTATTGTGTTTCAATACATAAGAAAAACATAAACAATGCTCAACTTCCAAAGTTTTTTTAGCTTTATGTTATTGTGTTTCTCTTGCCTAGGTGTCAATTGCATAAAGTGCATAGGTGTTGATTGCATAAAGCTTCCAAACACAAAAGTGTCTTTTAAGTAAATTGTTTAAGAAGTAAAAAATAAAATGAAACAACAACTTATCCAATTGAAAAAAATGCAAGCTATATTCATTGACGTTACAAATATCCACTAACATAACACTCAAAACATTCAAATTACTTAATTTCCATTACATTTTGTGTAAAATTAAAAACACAATACTTAACCTATAAAGAGTTAATTAAATTGTACTAAATCCTCACAACCATCTTAAAGTGAACATGATGATCAAACAATGTCATTCTCACATGAAATGTCCTCATCCGATGGCATAAATGCACCATCATTAATGGGCTGTAAATCCAAGAATAAATTAATACCATAGTTTTCATGGTCTTCTTCATCTTCAACTACAGGTAAATGAAAATCAATATATTTATCATCTTCATGGACTTGATGCCCATGTGGTTGCTCATATCCTTTAGACACTTCAGTAAACTCATCATGATCTTCATCTTGGTCATATGCATCATTGACAATAAAGTTTTCATCATCTCCATCTTGGTCATCTATGTCTTCAAGGGGGACTTCTGCATCTTCGAGTAAATCATGGTCCTCTACATCTCGAACAAATGTTACTCTTCATCCTCTTGGATCATAATCAATCACGAATGACCAACTAGGTTGTTCTAAATTTGGAATGAGAAATATCTGGTCACATTGATTTGGAAACACATAAGGTTCAAGAGTGGCTTCAAACCTAGATGTATTGATCATATGGAATCCATTCTTGTGCAGCAATATAGTTTTGTCTTCACCCACTTTGATAAGCTTGTACCTGTAGACACCTAAAAATGTCTTCATCATCAAACCGACTCCCGACATCACTAAACACACCAATTTCCCTTCCAAACAATTAATTAAATTTTTATTTAATTAATTATCCCATTCAACACCTTATTTTTCCCCATTCATCCTACCAAATTGAATTAATTTTATTAATTCAATAGTCTAACATTACCCAATTAATTAAATAAATGTGCAAATATTTATTTGATTAATTCCCCCTTTTCCTAAACCTAATTAATTAGGTAAATCATGCTTATCTAATTAATTCAGCCTATTAATCAACTTATCCCTACCCTAGCTAATTAAATATCTATTATTTAATTACCTAGCCTCACCTACATGACCCTAGACCTAGGATTAATTAAATAAAACCTTATTTAATTAATCTTAACCCTTCATTAACCCATTCCCTAATTTTTTTCAGCAATATTAATTAGGCTAATCACCGTAATTAAAGTGGTCAAACCTAGCTTAACACTCTTCCCAACATCCTCCAAATAAAAAATTGAAATATATCCCATATAAATCATTTTTTTATACACATATGTCCAACATCCATGTAATACCTCTTACACCCCTTACACATGTATGTCATAACTCATTAATATCCACTCTTCCTCAAATGAATTTTTAATCCATTTTACTCTTCCCCATGTGAATTTTTAATTCACATATAATCCATCTCACCCAACCTCATTAATTCCAGCCCTTTCCCAAGATGAATTTAAAATTCTTCTTTATTCCTAGCCCTCCATTTTCCAAGATTGAATCTAGGCCCTCCACATCACTTTCATCCTCCACCATTGATCTTCAAAATCAATCTCCACCCTTGGATCAAATCCTCTCCAAAAATGCCTATAAATACAACACTCCTCAAGCCATTTTATCATCCAATTTCGAAGTAATGCCATTATGCCAAAATATCTCTTGAGCTAGCCATACTTTGTGAGTTGCAATAGATTGAGAGTATTTCACATCCATTCCATCATCTTGGGTATAGCTAGAGTGAGTTGGGTGCCTCATTCTCCACCTTATCTTAGATTGTGGATCCAATATTGAGCTATAATCTTTGTTTTTATGCATTAAATTTATGTTTTTAGCTTCATTTTGGATTTCACTAATCACATTGGCATGCCCGGTGGGACCCACAAAGTCTAAATCTAATCATTGTGTGTGATTTTTCTTGTAGAAAATGTGTTGTTTGTAGGTATCAGCGCTATCCTTCTACACAATGGCACCATTTTACTGCACAGTGGCACCATTTCTTCATGTAGTGGCGCCATTCCTGGATATAGTGGCGCCTTCCCCACATGACAAACTGGCTTAGATACTCACTCATATGTTTGTGTGTCATGTTTTCTAGTATTTTTAGCACACTTATGCTCTCAGTTTTGTAGGGTTTTATACAGGGACAAGGGGAGGTTATGCCAAAAATTTTATAAAAACCTAACTTGCACATGTTGTTTTTAATCTTTGTTGGGTTCTATACAAATGCTATTTGGGACTTTACTCATGCGTCTTGAATGTTAATGGGGCTAACAAACAACCTTTAAACTCATACAATCGACATTTTGGTTAAAAAACTTGTGTATTTGCAGCATTGACCAACTCTGCCCCATATCAGCGCTTATCTAGACCTAGAGCGGCGCCTCTGTCTGCAACCAATCGAGCAAACTAAACTTTCATGGACAATGATGCTATCTGTCCAAATTTTGTTGCCTTCTTGAATTTTAGCGCTATTTCTTTTTGTATTGACTCTATTTGACATTTCAGTGCAAATTGTAACCATTGTAGCGCCTTCTATATTTTTGGTGCCATTTGTAATAATTGTAGCACTATTAGTAGGATAGTAGGTCTATGTCCTATCGACTGTCAGTAGCATGATTTTAGACTAATGTGGCACCTTCTACATCTGTTTCGACACTATTTTATGTCCTAGCTTTGGGATCTATGCAGGATTGGGTCTCTATTCTACAGGATATTTCAGACCATCCAAGACCACCATCTCAAAACTACTAACGCTTTTGCAGGGTCTTTTATTAGCTTAAATCACACTTCATTTTGGTGCCTAAAAAGAACCCTTGCTTGGTAGTTTAGAAAACATTTCGATTGGTGCACTAAAATTAACAATTGCTTGACAAAGAATCTACAAACACACATTTCATTTTGGTGTACCTAAAAAGAACCCTTTGTGTGCCTAGCATAGACAACATTTGACTTTGGTGCAATAAAATTAACAAGTGCTTGCAACAAACAACTTTAGACACATTTCGATTTGGGTTAAAAAGAACACTAGTGATTGTTTGTCATGTTTGGTGCACTTGCACATTTTGTCACCTAAGAGTAAGAATCAAAGTATCCTCTCCCCTCGCCTTCAAAAGGACCTTGGGTGAAGAGAAATGGTTCTATCCTCTTTTTCTTTTTAGAAAGTGGGCCTACCCTTGAGACACATCCATTCGAATAACTCATTGGTGACCCCAAGCAGTACTTCCATCCAGTCCGCTATATAAAATAGGATAAGGCAAAAGCCAAGTCCAAATCGGTATGAGTGCTTACCATTCGGTGCTATCTTGAAATGAAGTAGTACCTTTGTGTATATGAAACTCCTAGGAGAGCTAGTCAAAACGTTAAGTGGTTTATTGGATGCTCGTAAGGTGTCGATCCCCCGGATGTACCCCCACTACAAACCATTGTTTTAGAGACCAAAAACCCTCTACTTGTTGGCGCAGAAGGAGGAACCTTTGAAGTCGTCCCACGTCACTCGCAATTCTTAGTAGAGATAGCAAAGTACCTTAAGATCTACGTGTCTTGAGGACTTGAAACTTGTTATGCCTGAGAAGTGAGTGCGCTGTAAGGGAGAGCCCATGTCACCAAGTTTCTGAAGCTATTCGCTTTGAATAAGTGTGGCTGGAGTGATCCAAGTGGGAATCCAACAAGTATTGTCCCATCCTTGCCTTAGGTTGTAAAGGTGCTTGTTAAAATCTTCACATTTTTTATTTCACAAACAAATATTTGGCTATTATGTTCTGTTGTACAGACCTTAATCTAAAAGGTGGATGATATGCAACATGGTGGCAAGCACAAACAATATTCTTTTGAGGATAGTTGTCCATACCCCTTCGATCGGACGATGTACATGCCTCCCTTTCCTAAGAACTTTGAGACACCAAATTTTGAAAAATACAAAGGAAAGGGAGACCCTAGGGACCACCTTAGGGAGTTTTACATTGCTTGCCTTGAAGTCTCACACAATGACACATACCTAATGAGACTCTTTCCTAGAAGCCTCGGTGGTCAAGTCGTCGAATGGTTCGCACACCTCCCTTCAAGCATTAGGACTTTCCCTGAGCTTGTAGAGAAGTTTGTTAACCATTTCTCCTACAACTTTGAACACAAAATATCCATGACAGACCTTTGCAACACCAAACAGAAGAGCGGAGAATCCTTCGCTTCATTCTTGCAAAGATTGAGCGACTTAGCAAGCAAACTCCCTTAGCCAATCCCCAAGAAACAATTAGTCACCATGTTTGTGGCTAATCTTAATCAAGATATGGATTTCCATTTACAAAACCTATGCGCATCCACCTTTGAAGAAGTCATTGACAAGGGAACCACCATCGAGAGAGCAATTATTTCCAAGGGTTCGATTAAACTATACAACAACAAACGCTACAACAACAACAATAAAGTCAACATCAACGCCCCAAATATAAGCAATAACAATGTGCAATCAAATGAGAAACCTCTCTTTTGGAGTAAGAACAAGAACACCCTCAACAACGGTGTCACCGACATGAAGGCCATCCAAAATGTACAAAACCAAGCACCACCAAACACAACCATCGCCACCCATAATGTAAATATTCCAAAGGACCCCCAAAACAAAATAAAACCCCTCAAAGGCAATTCACGCCCTTAGGAGAGCCAATCAAAGATGTCTTGGACAAAATCCTAAAAGATGATTTAATAACTCTCCCACCCATTAAGACCTATAGTGAAAACCAAATCAAACATGCATGGTATAATGAAAATGATTTTTGTGACTACCCCTGTATCGTGGGCCATCAGACAACCGATTGCATGAATCTAAAATATTGCGTACAAGATCTCATAAACAAGGGCACAGTCAGCCTCGAGGAAGCCCCACAACAATCACCCAATGCCAACCTTGGAGCTTACAAGGATCGTTTGCTTGACCACAATAAAGGAAAGGCCTCATCCTCTAACCAAACTTACAACATCACTCCACCTCCCACTTCTTATGATTCCATCGTGGGTTGGAGAGAAGCATCATCCAACCATGTTAACACAGTCACCATTCGAGGTCAAGCACCTGATTGCATTGTCACTACCCATCGTGGTCGTGTATCTATCCGTGCGGCCCCCACCACAGATCAAACATCCACATCCACATCAAACCATCAACCAAACCGTCCATCCATCTATCCACCATTAGCCCATAAATACAATCTCTTAGATCACCTAGGGAAAACCCCTGCCCAAATCTCCATTCTTGAACTACTCTGTACATCTCCCCTTCACAAGGAGATCCTTGACAAAGCCCTAACAGAAACCTAGGTCCCCACTAACCTAAATGTAGAACAATTCCAAGCCATGGTATGTCATATCACCTTGCCTCACCATTTGACCTTCTCCAAGAAAGACCTTCCCGCATCCAATGGTTCACACAATGATGCCCTACACATCGAAGTTTGTATCCATAAATATACCATAAAGAGAGTCTTGATAGATGGTGGCTCCGGCCTAAACCTTTGCACTCTTAAATTATTAAAACATTTGGGATACTCTGATGTGGTTGTGGATTCTAGTGAAAGTATAACCATAGAAGGGTACGATGACACTGAGAGGCTATCTAAAGGTACCATCAAACTCCATATTCAAGTAGGGCAGAAGATCTAGGAAACAAAATGTCAAGTTCTTGATCTTGACCTCCCATACAACATTCTCCTTGGCCGACCATGGATGCATGCCATGCAAGCAATTCCATCCACCTTTCATCAATGCCTAAAATTCCCTCATAACGGCATGGAAGTAACTATCTATGCCAATCCTCACCCCTTCCAATACTGCAACTTCTTGAAAGGACACGATCATACTTTCTATTCGTATAACAAGGCTATCCAGAAATCTGCATCCCAAGACAATGCTATGTCATCTGCATCATACATTGATCCTTCTAGCATTGGTACCACTTCATCCCAAACAACCCCGCCACCTAAGGTCAAAATCAAGATAAGTGACATGGGATGTGGGGAATATGACCTGCACGGTGTCTTTTGTGTAGGGACTTTACCCAATCCTAAAACATTCAGTGCCTCGAAAGAAGAAGATATCTCTATAGTCTTCATTAAATGCAAACCATCACCCATCTTTGAAAGAAAGCATCTCCTAGATCAGGACATGTTGGAAGATGTATCCTCCTGGTTGTATAGAGAAGAAGAAGCAGAACAGGAAGCCCCTACCATACCAGCTGAAATCTATGGCAAAGGGCTAGAAATTGTTAAGTACATGGGCTATAGAGGACAAGGCGGTATTGGCCTTCATGAACAAGGGATTATAGAGTTGATTCAACCAACAAGGAATCCCTATACCCAAGGGTTACGGTACGAAAAACAACAGTACTTCCTCACTAGTGGTGAGTGTATCTTAGGTGAAGTCGTTAAGGTTTCCCTTGCAGTCGATAACATTAATGAAGTAGACCATCAAGACTCCTTTAGTTACTTTACTGAATTCTTTGAATCCTCCATATGTACCATCTACACTGTGACCACCCTAGCATCCTCATCTAACGACTTACCCCTTGTATACCCGGACCTTGTAGATTGGGACCAACAGGGACCTCCCATCCTCGATGTAGCACAGAATGATGAAGCCATAGCAGAAATTATGGGGGTTAGAGATCACTTCCCTCTAGGAGATCATAGAGTCAGGTACATCATGGAACTTGACACGTCTACCTATTTTAGCGAGACCACTCATGCTTCTAGTTGCAAAAATATAAAAATAAAAACAACACCCCCTAGTGAAAACAATTCCGTGGCACTTTCAAGCGAAGAAAAAATAAAAATAAAGGACGTATCTTCTAGTGAAAACCTCCATGAGGCACCAAAAGATGGAAGCATGGGCCTTCCCAAAATAGAGAAGGTATATCCTGATAGATCACCAATCCTTGTGGAGCCATCACAAGAAATGAACCTTGGGACAGAAGAAGCGCCAAAGATCACCTTCAGCGCAGAGTCTCTTACCATACCAGAACAGGAGAACTTCTTAGCTTTCTTCAAACAAAGAAGCCATAACTTTGCATGGACCTATGCAGATATGTCAGGGATGGATCCTACCTTGGTTGTTCATCATCTCACAGTGCGTCCTGATGCAAACCCTATAAAACAAAGCTAAGAAAAATGAATCCTCATATCGCGCTCCTTGTTGAGGTAGAGCCGAAGAAACTCCTAGATGTGGGATTCATACGACCAATAGACTACCCGAGTGGGTATCCAATATAGTACCTATAGCAAAAGTCACTGGGGGCATCTGATGCTGCACAAATTTTAGGAACCTCAACAAAGCATGCCCTAAAGATGACTTTCCTTTGCCCAACATTGACATTATCGTGGACCTTACTGCAGGGTACGAGATGTTATCCCTAATGGATGGCTTTTCAGGATATAATCAAATCAGGATTGCAGAAGAAGATCAACATAACACATCTTTCATATGCCCGTGGGGAATACACTGTTGGGTGGTGATGCCTTTTGGCTTGAAAAACGTAGGAGCAACATATCAACACGCCATGACAGTTATCGTCCATGACCTCTTCCATCACATCATGAAAGACTATGTGGATAACCTATTGGGAAAATTGAGGACCCAAGAAGAACACTTAGATGTGTTGGCAAAGATCTTTGACAGATTAGAGAAATACAATGTACAGCTAAACCTGAAGAAATGTGTCTTTGGGATCACTTCTGGAAAACTTTTGGGGTACATAGTCTCAAGGAGAGGAATCAAAGTGGATCCCGCCAAAGTTAAATCCATCACAGAGATGCCCCCTCCAAAAACACTGGAGCAATTACGAAGTCTACAAAGGAAGCTCTAGTCTATCCACTAGTTCATCGCCCAACTCACTGATAAATGTCAGCCATTCCAGCATCTTCTCAGAAAAAACATAGCCTTTGTCTGGGATAATCAATGTCAAGCCGCCTTTGATCAGTTGAAGAAGTACTTGGCTAATCCCCCTATTCTAACTCCACTAAAGCAAGGAGAGTCCCTCCTCTTATACATCTCAGCAACCGAAACCGCTATAGGGGCCTTGTTGGCATAGCATGACGAACAAGGAAAAGAAAGAGCAATATACTACATCAACCGCACCTTGGTGACCTATGAGTTGAACTATACTCCCATTGAGTGAGCATGCTTAGTTGTCGTCTTTACTTCACAGAAGTTGAGACACTACATGCTCAATCATAAGACTAAGCTCATTTCTAAGATTGATCCGCTGAAGTATCTACTAAATAGAGCCACCCTCACTGGAAGAATGGCCAAATGGATAATGATCTTAAGCGAATTTGACATTGAGTACATTGAAAGAAAAGCTATCAAAGGACAATTCATTGTCGATCAGTTAGCTGAGGCACCTATCCCCACGGAGCATCCTACACTTGAAGAATTTCCTGATGAGTCCATATTGATAGTAGCACCAATAGTAGAACCATGGAAAATGTACTTTGATGGGTCATATACACACAAGGGCTCGGGGGCAAGCATTTTCTTTGTTACCCCTTAAGGCGACACCCTGCCCAAGTCATTTAAGATTACATTTCCATGCACCAACAATGTAACGGAGTACGAGACTCTTATCACAGGACTCCATATGGCAATCTAGTGGAGGATTGAGAAAATCAGGGTCTATGGAGATTCCCAATTAG
Source organism: Cunninghamia lanceolata (assembly GCA_027924645.1). Taxonomy (NCBI): domain Eukaryota; kingdom Viridiplantae; phylum Streptophyta; class Pinopsida; order Cupressales; family Cupressaceae; genus Cunninghamia; species Cunninghamia lanceolata. The sequence goes on along the minus strand of BSBN01000554.1, from coordinate 1,538,946 downwards.
TCATCCAACAAGTGAATGATGAGTATAAAACTAAGGATGATACACTCCTTCCATACAAAAGGATGGTGGATGATTTTAAATATTATTTTAACGACATCCACTTTGAGCAGATTCCAAGGCTAAATAACAAAGCAGCAGACGTACATTTGGCCACAATAGGATCACTGGTAGACATGAAGAAGAACAGCAAGAAGTGCGAGTTCTTGATTGAATAGCACCCTATACCGGCCTATGACATTCCCCAATCAGAATTAGTGTGCGAAATTGTTGGTCCCCTCTCCCCATGGTATCAAGAGACATATTTATACCTCCATGATAACATTATTCCCCCCAACCTTTTAGCTTCACAACGAAAAAGCTTCATTCGCCGAGCCTCTCACTTCATCCTTGTAGGAGACACCCTATACAAAAGGAGTCTTGATGGTACACTTCTACGATGTTTAGACTATAGGGAAGCTGAAGTGGCCTTACAAGAGGTACACGAAGGCATTTGTGGGGCACACTCGAGTGGACCTACCTTAGCTAAAAAGATCTTGAGAACGGGGTACTATTGACCAACCATGGAGCAAGATGCCTACCGGTTCATAAAAAAGTAACGGCCATGTCAATAGCATGGGGATCTCATCCATGCACCATCACAAGAATTGCAGCCAATCACAACTCCGTGGCCCTTCTCAAAATGGGGACTCAACCTCATAGGAAAAATCCATCCACCATCCTCTAATGGTCATAAATTCATCATCACTGCTACCAAATACTTCACTAAGTGGGCAGAAGCAATTCCACTCACTTTCACCACCGGAACCCAAATATCCAAATTCATCCTTCATTACATCATATGTCGTTATGGCATACCCCATTCCATTATCATAGATAATGGGAAACCATTCAAAAACCAAGAAGTCTGCACCCTGTGTGAAAAATTCCAAATCCAACATCATTTCTCCACTCCCTACTACTCCCAAGGTAATGATCAGGCTGAAGCCTCAAACAAAACCATCCTGCGTATTCTGAAGAAAATAGTTAATGAAGCAAGCTGTGACTAGCACCTTCAACTCAATCCTGCCCTATGGGCTTACCGTACTAGTATCCGCACACCCACAAGAGCCACTCCATACTCCCTAGTATTTAGATTTGAAGCCATCCTACCTATTAAGGTTGAGCTCCCATCCCTAAGAGTATCCCTACATAACATAATCACTGATGGGGAGTACCGAGTTGCAAGGCTGCATGAGCTAGAACTATTGGATGAGAAATGCCTAGATGCACTCAACCATTTGCGGGCCTACCAAAACCATCTGAGAAGAAGCTACAACAAGAAAATCAAGAACTGCAAGTTTGAAGTGGGCTACCTTGTCCTCATGGAAAACCAAAAGAATCTGCAAGAACGCCCTAAGAAAGGAAAACTTGAACCCAATTGGTTAGGGCCCTATGTCATCACTGCTAGCTATAAATCAGGAGCATGTCAGCTTGCAACACCTGAGGGGCAGCCTCTAGATGAGCCCATGAATATTCTACATCTGTAAAAGTTCTATGAATAACCCATCGAGTATCCCAAGCAGAAAAAATTAAAAAAATCAAAAAATCAAGAAAAACCTGAGTCCAATAAAGTCATCCAATGGTGAAAATCACTTCAGTGATGCCTTGGATTGGTACCATGGTGAAAACCTGTCTCAGGCACCATGTGTAGTGGCTAGCCCTACCATCTGATAATCTCTATTCTCCATCACAACACTCCATACCAAAACACCTTCCATGGCTTGGAATTCTGAAACATCAATCACCCACCTCCCATCATCCCACCCAAGGCTAATCCATGGTACAAAGATCCTTGTAAGGTTCCTTCTATATAGCTAAAATAAAAAAAATCCAAAATTTTTTAGAAAATTAGAAAAATCCAAAAACATTACACAATAAAAAAAAACCCAAAAACATTATAAAGACAGAAAATCTCAAAAACAATACAAAATCCCAAAAAAAAATTAACAAATTACAAAATCTACTCCCACGACATCATCACAATTTCCAACATCCTCACAATCACCCAAAATCATCTAAACCAATCATCTTGAACCATTCCATCCATCCTAAACCATTCCCACATCATCAAGTCTTGCCAAAACTACATATTCATTTCACCCACATCTTGAAAGTACCTTGATCCCATGGACACAGGGTATGTAGGCAGTCTGGAATATGAAGGAAGTATCTAGTACTCAGGTACATAAGATGCACCAATACAACCCGCTTGGATGGTCCCTATTCACTGAGCTTGCTAGATCTAACAAATGATACACACGCTAAGCATACGGCCGAAGCATCGTGCCTCACGCAAATATCATCAATCAACATACCAACTATAATCCAACACATGGCCTTACTGTCCTTTTGCCTACCTTTCGAAAATTATCCAACAAAATCCAACTGATTCGCGTCCTAGGATATATCATTCCTACAAGGGACAGAATCTGTCATCCTATCAACACTTATCTTGGCAAGAGCACACAATGGCTATTTGTATCTTATTGTTGGTCTTTTTGATTATTGATTTTTATCTTCTTGTCTCGCTCTAAGTCATTTCCAAAGCTGCCTTGATCTCATTATATCATGGTAAGTGGCAGACAACACCTGGAATGGACATGGTCATTGTTTCTGTATGTTTTGCTTGTGGGTTGATTTCATTACTCCAAGAATAGTATTCATATCTTGAAGCTTGGGTTGGTTCTAGCATGATGTGCCTCATTTGCATATATAGGCATTAATACCTTATATGTAGTATGAGCACTCATGGCTATGAGTCCCCTTCCTTGGCTAGGCAAGGTTATACGACATTGGGCATGCATGAAATCAACCTATTATTTGTGGGTCTAGTCCATACAATTGTGGGATATATATCATCACCTAGGTCATCTCATACCTTTGTGAAGTGTATCCTACATTGCAACAATAAATCAAGAAATGCTCTCAATTAATCTTATGCAACTACTATAGCTAGCTCAATTCATCTTCCAAAAACACTCATCCAACCATACTATCTAGGCTTAGATTTTTAATCCCTCCTGTCTATTCCCCCCCAATCTTATAACTAACCCCCCCACCTCTCACCTATCCTCAACTCATTCCAACCAACCTAACACATCCCGAACCGAAACAAATCCCCCTTCAATGATGTGGTGTATCATGACCTAGCAACTCCCTTTTCCCCCATCCCATTCCCTTCCCCAATCTAACCATACCTAGTCTAACCTTATACGACCCATAAACCAATTGCCATGTTTGGTGTCACTTTTCCAAACCCTAACCCAGTGCAATATTGTGCCAATACAGACGATGGCACCAAAATGAGTTGTTTTGGCGCCGATTTGACTTGTTTTGCCTTTGTTGGATGGTGCCAATTGATCCCTCGATGGTGCCAGAACCCAACAACCCAATTTCTTGACATAATAAATATGATAAATGTACAAAACAACAAAGCTAGGGATAGAGCCTACCTAGGGTCCAGCCTATGGTGATCTCCCATACGGTCAGAATCGCTCTGAAATGTGCTCGTAGCGCGGGAACATCGGGTTACGGTTCGCCATCCTCTTCTTCTCTCCTTCGTCCAAGTGGCTCTATGTGTGCAAATGTGGCATTCTTAGGGTCCACTTTCCTATATATGGGTGGCCATGTCATCCTTCCACACAATTTTTCTTCCCCAGGGTGCAGATCACAACCGTTTTTTCTCGTTTTTCTTCCTATCATCCTATTTTTCCATCCTCTATCCAATTTTCACCTCCATCTCATCCTTTCGAGAGCTCACTTGAAAATTTTTTATTTTTTCACCCGACCTCTCAAGGGGGCATCCCTCACTCATTTCATTCCTTCCTGGCAGCTGGGGCATATTTTTCTTTGACCCGACGCCACTTCCCTGCTAGGTCCTAATGCCACGTCAAAGAGGGGCAAATGTAGAGACCTAAAAATGTCTTCATCATCAAACTAACTCCCAACATCACTAAACACACCAATTTCCCTTCCAAACAATTAATTAAATTTTTATTTAATTAATTATCCCATTCAACACGTATTTTTCCCCATTCATCTTGTCAAATTGAATTAATTTTATTAATTCAATAGTCTAACATTACCCAATTAATTAAATAAATGTGCAAATATTCATTTGATTAATTCCCCCTTTTCCTAAACCTAATTAATTAGGTAAATCATGCTTATCTAATTAATTCAACGTATTAATCAACCTAGCCCTACCCTAGCTAATTAAATATCTATTATTTAATTACCTAGCCTCACCTACATGACCCTAGACCTCGGATTAATTAAATAAAACCTTATTTAATTAATCTTAACCCCTCATTAACCCATTACCTATTTTTTTCTAGCCATATTAATTAGGCTAATCACCCTAATTAAAGTGGTCAAACCTAGCTTAACACCCTTCCCCACATCCTCCAAATAAAAAATTGAAATATATCCCATATAAATTATTTTTTTATACACATATGTCCAATATCACATATAATACCTCTTACACCCCTTACACATGTATGTCATAATTCATTAATATCCACTCTTCCCCAAATAAATTTTTAATTCATTTTACTCTTCCCCATGTGAATTTTTAATTCACATATAATCCATCTCACCCAACCTCATTAATTCCACCCCTTTCCCAAGATGAATTTAAAATTCATCTTTATTCCTAGCCCTCCATTTTCCAAGATTGAATCTAGTACCCCCACATCACTTTCATCCTCCACCATTGATCTTCTAAATCAATCTCCACCCTTGGATCAAATCCTCTCCAAAAATGCCTATAAATACAACACTCCTCAAGCCATTTTATCATCCAATTTTAAAGTAATGTCATTATGCCAAAATATCTCTTGAGCTAGCCATACTTTGTGAGTTGCAATAGATTGAGAGCATTTCACATCCATTCCATCATCTTGGGTATAGCTAGAGTGAGTTGGGTGCCTCATTCTCCACCTTATCTTGGATTGTGGATCCAATATTGAGGTATAATCTTTGTTTTTATGCATTAAATTTGTGTTTTTATCTTCATTTTGGATTTCACTAATCACAGTACCACTAAACATGAAAAATAACTTTCTTGAAAGATATAAAATCAAGCTCTATAATATCCTCCAACACTCCATAATAGCGAAGTGTGCTTGTGATTGGTTGTCTATCATTTGCATGTGAATGACATTCCACCTCAAATGATGCTGAAATTCCACAATCATAAGTTTGCCTCTTGTCATCAAACTTTTTGATGCAAAAATGATGACCGAAATTCCACATTCCTTTGTAATATGTTACCTAAATTCATATAAATATTAACTAATTAGATTCAAGGATAAAAAAAGTTAAAAGTGAAATCACTAAATACCTCAAATATGTTAATATATATGTATGACCTCCCTATTTTTAGATCCTTTAACAAAATTCAATTATTGTTGTGTCACTCTATTCTTCTCCTTTGTTGCCTCTTGTTCAATATTGTTCTTTAGCCAATTCCACGAGCATCTATCTAGCCATTTTCTTTTATGGCTTATAAGAAGTCCTCAAGCAGTGTTTTGACCATGTCTATTATATACATTGTCCATGCCTTTTCATCCTCTAATTTCTTTTGTTCAGTGTACTTCTCCATCCATTCCAACATAAAGTGCTTTCCACCTAGCATGGTTCATCCTTTTTGGCTTCTTCATTTCCACTTTCTTTCCATTGAACTTATTTTTCTCACGCACTTGATAGTGATGATTTTGTGATAAAAATTGTCTATACTCATCATACATAGATTTATTCAGATCCTTTGACTGCCTATACAATGTTTTCAGCCCACATGATGGACAATCATGTTTCCCCTTTGTAGCCCTGAAATAAGAATGGAAACCATATCTAGTAAATGGTAAAATGAACAAAATAATTATAAATGTAATTTATAATATATTACCACAACAAATAGAGTCCCGGGGCATCATGAATTGTCTAGATAAGGATCACATGAAAGAGGAAGTTTCTATCATTGATAGGTCTTGATATATCGTACATATTTACACCATCTCATAATTCACAAAGCTCATCAATGAGGGGCTCCATGTATACATCCATATCCTTTACTTGATACTTCCCTAAGCAAACAAAAAGTCTTTATCAAGGTTTAACTGAGTTGATTTTTTTTTATATAATCTTCAAGAAAGCATTGCATTAATATCTTCTAGTACCTGGTATGATAAGAGTTAACATTGCATGCTCCTTTTCCATTGCCATCCAAGGGGGAAGATTGTTGTTAATATTTAAAATTGGCGAAGTGATTTCATCCATAAATGTGTCTCGTTCTTCATCTTGAGAGTGACTATCATCAGTGACATCCATTGGTTCTTCAAGAATATTAGGAACTAGACGCAACTTTTCATCAAAAAATCAATTGAAATGATCAATAATAATGTATTAAATAATATGCATATTTATTTATTATAAGAATAACAATTTGTTAATTATAGTGTACCTCTTCTATATAAACTCCATAGTTCAATCTATGGATGCCAACAAGTCACCGCTTCTTTAGTTTCTTATTTTGGCACCTTTTGCAAGTGCAATATATCATTTCATTGAAGTATTCATCTGTCCTTGGAGCAGGTCTTGTTACCCGTTCATTTGAATATTTAGATGATGATGATGTGCTATTTCCCTAAATGCACCATGTACTATCAACAATAAGAGTACAACTTTTAACTCGAGTATTACTTCTTTTTGGAGAACATGACTCTTAGGTGCATGATATGTTACAACTTAAGAAATTCAAAACTTTAAAAATGTGGCTTTAAGGTGAGATACACAAAAGTGGAAAAGTTTTAATCATTTTTATATAGAATCTATGGGGTTTTAAGTGCATTTACTTGTTCTTGGATCACCCTTTTTTGGACATTTGCAATGTGGATGTGTAGCACCATTATTGGAGGTTGAAGAAATTTTGTTCTTATAGTAGTACCATGTGACACCTACAACAAAGATGCAAATGTAGGTTATCAAAGGTTGTATTCAGGCAAATGTAGGGTAAAGACCAAGAAGAATAACCTAATCTGGATTCTAGTGTGTCCTCTTGGTAGCTTGAGAAAATATGTTATAGTGATTTGTATCATTGTTTAACACAATCCTATAGCAAAAAAATGATACTATGTTTCGAGGTTTGTCTCATCACACAACCATGGCTAAACACCATCTTTGCAACAGGTTTCTATTTGAATTCTCTCACTCAACCCTTATGTCATGAGTTGCTTGACTCCATAGCACATTGGTGAAGACAATCATTTACTTAAACCAAAGAAAATAATCTATTTTTTAAAAATTTCACTATTATTTTTCTATTTTCTACTCTTGGATCCATTATGGGTCAAAAATTGGATGAAGTTTTCTTCATTCATTATTTTAAAGAAGGGAATACGAGTTTAGATTTTCTAACATGTTATTTTTATCCATGTTGGTGAGTGATAGACATTATTTTTGGGAGGTCTTTCTCCTTTTTCGTTTAGGACTATTCCTCTTAAATGTCTCTAGAGTTTGTCTTTATGATGTCAGTACATTTTATCGACACCCTTGGTCTTTTATGATTGGGTGTACCTTGGGCCTTTTGTACGAGGAGAATTTATATTTCTCATTATTGTTCCCCCTAATTTCTTCATTAGAGGAAGCATCATAGAATCTCATGAGTAGATTAAGTGTAATAATAGTTGGAAAATGAATCCCTTGCACAACATGGGTCAGATAAGGGTGCTGCCACAATAATGGGTTACACTTTCTGGGACATCCTGATTTTTGATGAAATCACATATCTTTAGAAAATATAATGATTTAAGCCTTGAAAGGTTTCATTTAAAGGATTTTAATTGAAGTGGGTTTGATCAAATCCCCTTGGATAGAACCCCGCTAGTTTTAAACCATACCTATAATGGTGTCTCCTCTACACCTATCAAAATGCTGATAAAAAACCACTTTTGATTTACCTTTTGGGGGATCAAATGAATTCATTTAAAATTTATGTTTTGTAAATATGTAGTCCTTATTATAAGCTTCCCAAAAAGTAAAATTTTAAATATATTTAATTTGATTATTATATTTATTTTTTATTTCTTATGAATGTAGGTTTTTCACCGAACATCAAGTTCTCTGTTCTACACACAAGGAAAATTAATAAATTAATGAAAAAAATTCTAAAAAATATCTATGCCCTAGATATTGATGTCCTTGTTTCAATAGAAAAAGAAAAATTGAATTTTGATACATGCAGAAAAAGTTATGTTTTACAGAATACGCCTATGTCTAAATTATAATTGGTTTGACTTCAAAACTTAATTAAGAAAAAAGTATTCAACAAAACATTATGAAACCAAATGCATGCCCTATATATCGTTTTTAGCAATCTAAATTCAAAAGAATTAGAATTTTATCCTTTGTAGAAAAAAAGTTATGTACTACGGAATACACATCACTTTAAAAAAATGTTGTTTACTATTAAAAACTAGCTATCAAAGGAGATGCAAAAAAATTTACAATTTAACTCCAATTTTTTTTTTAAATATATATTTAGAATCTACAAACAAATTCTCACAAATCACTAGTTTGCATCAGGTGTCAGAAAGTGAAGATTTAGTTCAAAATGTTGATTTCAATGTCAAGCTTGGCCAAAAAGTGTAACCCATTATTGTAACTTCCCAAAAAGTGTAACCCATTATTATAAGCTTCCCAAAAAATGAAATTTATTTTGTAACTTTTTAGAGTAGGATATATAATACAGCTCCCGATCATGAGCTCGCTCCTGCCATTTGCTGAAGGTAGGGCTTCGCTTTCTCTGAGGAATCCAGTCTCTTCCCTTGCCAAGGCCAATCACGATGCTGCTGGGAAAGAGATCTCAAATGCGGTGGCCTTCAAGAATCTTCAGCAAGGAAACTCCAAGGATGGTAAGATGTGATTTAGATTTACCCGCCCCTCTAATACGAAAGGTCTGCGTTTGGTTCCAGCTTCACCTAAAGCTAGTTGACTTCCTCCTCCACGTAGGGTATACCCTGGTGCTTTTGGTGTGAAATATGGAGCATAGGATTTCGGGGGAGAAGCCATCTTTGGGACCAAACCTAAACCAAACACCACAGAGCAAGGTGAGAAACCCATTCATGGTCATGATTCGGCTAAGCGACCTCAGTCTCCTCAATAGAAATGGGGGAGGACCAATGGCCCGGGGGGTGTTCGTGCGTGTGAATGGCTGATTGCGGTGAGCTGTTGATCCCTAGGGCTCTCTGTTGCGCATCATCATCCCCAATGGTTTCCTTCGAAGGGGATATAGCTAACGAAGTAGCCAAAATGTAACTTTTTTTTGCAGAGAATGGGCTGGTTGGTAGATTTTGGGGTTTTGGCCTTGCCTTTCAGAGCTGCATGACTAGATTGCAGAAAAATGGAAACCTATTTTGGAGGGGGATGTAGAGATTTACCCCGTTGAAAGGGGTTTTTTTGTGGTGGCTTTTGATTCTGTGAAGGATTGAAATACAGTTCTCTACGACTATTAGTGGAGTTGGAAGGAGCAACATTTACTGATGTTGAAACCCTGGCACCCCTCCTTCAATAGCCTCATAGAATCCTTCGACAGGGTTCCAGTCTGGGTAAGGTTGCCAAATCTCCCTCTTTAGTTTTGGTGTGAATCCTCTTTTGAGGTCATTGGCAGTTTGCTAGGTAAGTTTTTGGGGGTGGATGAGGGCACTTCAAGTTTTTTGCATACTACTTATGCTCGCATTTTAGTGGAGATAAACATTGCAAAAGATCTCCCTATGAATGTCCTTCTAAAAGTTGTGGATATGGAATGGAGTAAACTGCTTGACTATGAAGGTCTTCTATTTCAATGTTGGTGTTGTTTCAACACTGGACATATGGCCGCACACTATTCTAAATGGTGGCAGGCAAACCATTCTACTTGGTGGAAAGGAGTTGGCCCCCATCATTACTCGGTGAAAAAGGATGGTCAAGATGGCAAGACACCTGCTAAGCCTTCAATGGTTGATGATATTGTCATGGGCATGACTCCTCCTAGCGAATCCCAAGGTGCCCCAAAGGTGGTGGCTTCTTCTTTTGTAGTGGTGAATAGCAGTAATGTTGGTGATGGTAAAACCCCCACTACCGCCCCACAGAAAAGAAACTCGGCCCAGAAAGGAAAACTTGTTGTTCCCGAGGCCTCAGAGGAGTCCTCTCAAGTGGATAGTGACAATGTTAAAATTGTTAATTCAGAATTAATGTCTTCAGGGGGAGGTCTCAACAGAGGAGTAGAAGAGGATTTGGATGGTTGCACATCAGAGGAGATTTGGACAAAGGTGCAGAGGAAAAAGAAGAAGAATGAGGTGAAATTTAACATGCACCTCCGCTCACACTCAAATGTGGAGAAACAATGTTAGTTTGTTGTTTATGAGGCTATGTTTCCATAAGGGTTTAGTTTGATAGGCACCATTTTGAGCCTCGGTGCCTGGTAGATTTTTGGTTTGGGCTAAATCTATTTAGGGTGACTTGTTGATGATCCCCTGCTTCAAATGTAATGTTTGTATTTGATATTTTATTTTATGGGTGCAGCCCTGTAGCTACTTTGCATCGATCAAAAAATAACTTTTTAGAGTAGGGGCTTAGTTTTCTGATATTACAAAAGAGAACCCAATAAAAATTTTAATTTTCTTTTGAAAAAAAGAATATTTTTATTAAAAAAAATCAACACTTCTATAACTAAATAAGAAAGAAATATTGAAAATAATTATACAAATTAACAAACAATTGTAATTTAATCTAAATCTTCTAGGATATAATTCTAAGAGTCTTCATTAAAAACAATAGAATCACAAAGTAAACACAACATGCAAAGATGTAATCCTATGGTTTTTTTGGGGCATCAATGTATTTTGTAAAATAAGGAAGAGTGGTCTATATATTTTTGTAATAAAATAAGAGGGAAATTAGTCTAATACCGTTTGGATTTCAATAGATGTGTGGGTGCGAAACTTTGGCGCTGGAGAGTTCCATTTATGGCGGCCGCTACTCTAAAATATTTCTCACTGATAGACGATATAACTACTTTTGTTGGAAAATTCAGATTCAATTATTTGTACAGTACAGACAACTATCATTTGAAGTGCTTGGTAGATTCATTATCGTGAAATGCTTTTGGGTGAAAGAATATATTTTTTAATGGTTGGATCAGAATTTGGTCCAAATTAATTAGAATTGCAAGAGTTTGGTGAGATAAGCTTTTGCATTGTCAATCATATCTTTCACAGTTTGGTAAAAAGTTTGAGGAAAATATTTGTTAAACTTGGCCCACATGTTTGGAATGCGAGTCCAGAGAACTTTTACTTCTTAAGTTTATAAGCTTTAAAAACGTGATGTGATAACAAAGAAAAATTATGAATGTGTACCTTTTCAATCAAATTATGAATGTATACCTTTTTAGATTGAAAGCTAGTAAATATTTTGTAGTTATTGAATGAAGTTAAAGTTCAAAAATATTTCATCGTTATTGAATAAAGTTAAAGTTAAAGATTCTCAACAATCTTTTTCAATTTCAATTTTTTTTACTATAAAAATATATTCTTTCACCAAAATTATTTCGTGATAATGAATCTACAAATAATTTGAATTTTCTGAGTTGTCTATCAGTGAGAGGGATGTTTTAAAGTATCGATAGCCATAAGGGTCTATTTGCAGAGACAGGCAGATAACCATCTTTGCCTTCAAATTTTGTAGCAAAGATTTTTTCCAACCCTTTGTCAATGTGGATTCTCTGATAGGAAGGTTTATTTAAATAAATGGAATATACATGAATGTAGATTGGCTCTATCAAATGCGATTTATATACTAAATTATTTTCTTTTCTCTTTTATCCATTATTAATAAATACTCTTTTTGCTGATTATTCAATTAATAATAATCTATTGTTGAGAAAATTGCTCATTGAAACGATCATTATGTTTCTCTACTGACTTCTTACAATGGTTCATAGGATGGACTCAGTTGAGGAGGGCTCGTGGCAGAAATTTAAAGGTGAGATAGTGGAATCATGGTTTTTGGCTCGTGTTTGTCACCCTCAATATTTGATTGCAAGGTCAGTCTTGAGTTCAGCTGTAGGACTGGTGGTCACAATTTGCATCCTTTTCTTGGTCATTCGGCAATTTCTTCTCTATGCGAAATTTTTACCTCGGTTTTCTAAGTATGATATACTCTAAGTCAAATCCATACAGATCTAACCCATTATCACTCACGAGAGATTGATTTTGATGATTAGATCTCTTATTTGCAATCCTAAGCCAAATTCATAGGTGAAGAATTGACCCATATCATTTCTACAATTGAAAATTTAAACCTCTAACTTTTAAAATTCAAAATTTAAATCTAAAAATTGCCAAACTTTTCACCATCCATTGTGAGCTAGCCTATCACAAATTTATGTTGATCTCTGTGCTATGTTAGTCTATTTAAGGCATACATTCATTCATTTGAAATCATGTTAGGGAATTGAAGAATCATTAAAAACAATGTCATACAATATTCATGATATATCCATAGTAGCATTAAGTATACATTAGTATATTTCATCTTAGACATCCTTACAAGCTTTCTTGTTGTCTTGGATCATTGTTCTAAAGTCATTGAATCAAATAAATTCTAGTCATCAGAATTATGCTAATTCACTTCTACGGGGTTGAGGATCAATTTTGCAACCTAGATCATTTATGTACTCACAAATATTCATTTTATCTAACAAAAATCTAAACCATATTAAAACATAGTCAATTTGCAACTTATAATACAAATCAATTATTATTTAATTATTTATAAAAATACAATATAATAAAATCATTACTTTCATTACAATTGATACAAATCAATTCTTTTCGCTTCAAAGCCTACACCAAGTAAGTCCGGGAACAAGAATTGACCTTGAGACCTATATAAGACAAACCCAAAACCCTTAAATAACTAGACTGTGAAGGCTGATACAAATCAATTCTTACACACATAAATTTAGATATACTTCCCACAATTTATACATTCCTCAGCAGCTATTTCTTAATACTTACCTTCAATGCTCTTACATATGAAAGAAAAAAGATAAAGTCGTTCGGGATCCAAGTTTTAATGAATAGCCTTTGCTGATTGGTCTCCCTTTACTTGACAACTGCGATGTCCAATTCCAGTTGGTACACTTGTGGAAACCCATTTTTAGCATAGCAGAGAAGTGAGTCCTTGAAGCTGCGAACCCTACACACCATGCCGTTGGGCTCACAAGATTCCAATGATCCACTCCGACTTTTCACTAGGCACTCAACGAATGTCCTCAGATTCTTATACTTATCCTCCCTGTCACAATGCACTCGAAAATTTTTCCTAACCCATCGAATGTAATTCCTAGTCACACGGACTTCTCTTTCATTTGCATCAAACATTAATTCCACCTCCAATAGAAACTCCCCTTCACTAGAAAACTCCACTTGACGAGGAATCTCCACTTCAGTGCTGGGCTGAACCAAAGATGCAGTTTCCAAGCAGGCTTTTGCTCCTCCACCGATCACTGCATGCTTCACGCCTCTCACTACTCGCCACTCTATGTCATTACACGGCTTCATGTTCTCCACCCACTCTAACAAAGAGTATATCCACACCCTCGTCCCTAGAGGAATGTGGTCACATAAGGGATTTACTTATTGTGATTTAGTAAAATAATTAATTTTTTAAAAAATCACTAATATTTTATTAAGAAAACAAAACACATGCATATAAATAAATAAATTAGATAAAAAACTAAAACAAATATTTAAATAAAACTACAAAATATACTAAATAAAATAATAGACATATTAAAATAAATCAAAATTATAAAAACACTAATATTTATTATAAATTATAAAATACTAAATACTTAATAATATTATTTTACTAAAATATAAAAAACATTTAATTAAAAAAACTTACACAACTCTTTTTACTAACCACATATGCCATATTAAAAAATTAACGTATAAATACAATTTTAATTTTGTTTGTATGTGTGTTTTTTAGGTACAAGAAAATATGCTACATAGTGTCATAATAGAGAAATTTTGTTCCTTAAATTTATTATGTTACATTTTGACACATCCATCCACAAACAACAATAATAAAGCTAGTCAACAAACACACCATGTAAATTCCAAATTCGTCCTTAAATAAAAAATTAAAAAAATGTTTTCAAAATCATCCAAATACGGTTGGATGCAAGACTCTTATTCTCCCATATTAAAGCACATTGGTAGTGGCAACAGTTTCAATCATGTAAGTTGTTTAGAGTTTCAATATCTTAACATGTACACATAATTGGAAAAAACTTATAATTTGTATCTACATTTCCTTTATTTCATCTTTAGTAATCTCGGGTCTAACAAGATCATACTGCAGATCATGATGGTAGGAAATGTAGGCCTATATACCCATAGCTCAGTTTTGGAATATATATCGTGGGGAAAGGCATAAAAATCACTGGGATTACTTCCAATGATTATGATCCTTCCATCGAGAAAAAAATCTATAGTAGAATACTGGTACATTCAAGGAATTGTCATTAGAGCTGGTACAAACCCAACTCTAGGAAAAAATTGCCCTATCCACATACCTAAACTGGTAACTTATGTATCTTTTGGTTTAAGGATATGTGTCCATGAGATAAATTGTGTGCTCTGGTGTTTGTTATCCCACAATGGATACAATAATCACATGTGACATCCAAAGGTTTACCAACAAGCAATACGTTGTTGAGGGCAAACATGTCAACCATGATGCACATAGCACACAGAAAGTAGCCCTTCGTAGGGATTTACACATCCAATTTTTAAATCACAAGTTATCCAATGAAGGGTAATGATATACTAAATATGGGTATCTTTCTTTTCAAAATAAGTGCATCTACAATTTACAAATTTAAATCTTAGCAGCTTAAGTAGAGAATCCCAAAGTCCTGCAGTGGTGGCTTAAAAGTTAAAACATTTACTTCCATTTGATAGCATGCACAATTTTTCTTTTAAGGGATGTTTTATTGAAGGGAGTAAGGAAATTTTTAGTAGCTTCAAGATGGGGCCCAAAGTTCTAAAGTAAATCTCAAAATGTTTGTTGCCTCTTGACATCAATGGAGAATTTTTCATTTAAAGAAAAACTTATTAAATCGATCATGCCTTAGATATAGCTCCTTTAAACATAGAGATGGGTTTAAAACTTTAAATCCATAGGACCTCTCAAGAGCAAAAAGTTCATAAATCTATATAGATAAAGAATATACAACTAATAAACCTATAGAGAATGATTACTAATATGGAGCCAATATATAGTATAATAGATAAGTGAATGACGTTTAACAAATGATTAAAGTATATCTCAAAACATTAAATGTTACAAATAATCTCAATATCAATGAAAAATAAGTCAAGAATATTAATTCCCATCTACTACCCTGTTTAGATAGATAAATCAAAAAATTCTAAAAGCCCTAATCAAACTTTTTTCATAAAGTCTATAACCAGCCCAATTCTAGAGTTGACCGGTAATCTCCTATTCAGATCTAGCTTGGCGTGGGTGATCAATGGCTCAGAATGTAGCAGAACAATACAAGACAATCAAATTAATCAACACCTTACACATGTTTGGTCACCATTTTTGTTTAGTCATCGTCGAGAGTGTTTGAATACATAAAGGAGAGGAGGTGAGCGATAGAATGCTGGTAACTAATTACTATGATGTTTCCCGCACGTTTAATAAAACAGGCATAATTTTGGCAAGAAAATTTTAACACAGTGAAAGGAAAGTTGTGATGTCATAGTATAGTCATTGTAAATTGGATGGACGGGATTTTTTTTATCGTAGTCCTTTTAATTTAGATCCTTCATCTATATAATCTATCATGTGCTGCTCACATAGGGAACACTTATCAGCGTAAATATAATTTTAGGAAGATTTTATTGCTTAAAATTACACACACACACACACAAAGACTTTAAAGTAGGGGGTGTGTATGTTGAAATTCAGTCTTGCATGTGATAAATTTAGATTTTGTAGGTTGAGGTTTCATATTTTATTTTAGCTTTTTGGGATGTACATGTTCATGATTGACCTACATGAGTCTTTTGGTCCCTCTCAACACTCTTTTAAACAAGTTATGCTTAGTCATCATGCTAATCATTCCCTATATGAGGCTAATGCAATGAATATTCTTTCTAGCTTGGCTCAAAGGAAACATATTTCTTTAGTAAATACTCAATGATTTTTAAATCAATGATTGCCTCTCTCAGATCAAGGAGATTCCCACAGTTTATTTTAATCCCAACTTTGTGGCAAAGGATTAAGTTTTTCTTAGAGACATGCCCTCATTTGTAAATTGTTAGGGGTTCAAATGAATGTGAGGATATTGGAAGATTTGGCCAATAAAGCTTGGCCAGTTGAAGGATACATGGAGATAAATGAGGCTAGCAATAGTATTTTGTCACTTTCAATCATTTTTCTAACTGTGTCTAGATTTTTAGAGGAGATTCTTATTTCTTCAAACATGCAATTCTTTTCATGAAAGATTGGCATCTTGATTTCATCCCAACAAACGAACTCCCTTCCAAGGTCCCAATTTGGATTCATCTCTTTGCCTTGCCACTGATGTTTTGGAAAGACGAATCCCTAAAAGTTTTAGGTGAATCCTTGGGTTCTTATTTGGGCACTTCACAGATTACCAAAGAGAAAAATTTCTAGTTATGCTTGAATCTAAGTTGAACTAGATTTGAATTAAACCCTTGCCCAAAGATCTTAATATTCAAAAATGGGATTTTGTTTGGCATCAAACCTTAGATTATGAATCCATCTGTTGAGAGGTGTTTTGACACACTCAACAACAAACAAGTAGATAACAAGATGACCAACTCTCCTGAAAGGAAACCAACTTCAAGAGGTTGAGAACCTGATGCAGGAGCATCCAGAGGTGTATAGCAATCTTGCATCACCAAAAGAATGATTTTTTTTCTATTCTTTTCAATTTTGATTTTTGTGAATACCTATTTGCTTCAATAGTGATTGGGAACCTTCAAAGTTTCCAAAAGGGCTAAGAATACTAGGACTTACTATTTTTAGTAAGCCTACATCTAAGAAGCTGTTGGACATAAAATTTTCCCTAAAGCTTAAAAATAACCGAATAAATTTATTCTTGGTAAATTTCAGCCCAAGATCATGTCTGGATTTCAAGATATTAAAGTTTCATTTTTTGAGGTTATCAAAAAAGTTGTGAAATCATATTTGAAGTACTTAGAGGTCCCTAAATGCCATCAAAGTTAGAAAAAATCTATTTATTGATTTTTGGCATCATAGATCTATTCACGATCTTTCTAAATCATCAAATGGTTTGTCAATCGAATACCCGAACCAAAAGTTATGGCCTCTGCAAGTTGGGCCTCTCATTTTGGGAAATGTGAAAACGTGTTGGAAACTTAAAACAACTATAAAGGGGGAAGTTACATATGTTTGTGTTTGATTTGACATATCATAAGGTATCTTGTATTGAAGATTATTTGGGTGCCACTTTTGGGTAGTTTTAGTTCATGGTTTTGTAATACCGTATGATGGTTTCATGTATTATAACTCCTATATATTAGGGGCTTGAGATGGAGGTTGTGCGTGGGAGTATGATAGATATTGAGTTGGCTCTAAAACTCTGCTTAGTGCTATTATTTTGAAAACTTTCTTTACAAGTATATTGTAATCTTGTTGAGATTTATGAATAATATATTATGTTATTTTTCGGTGTGGGGTTTTCTCTTAGAAGAGTTTCCCCATGTAAATCACTATGGTTCTCATTTGTTGTTGTGAGTGTGTTGGGTGGAGTACACCCTCATCAAGTGGTATCAGAGTGAATATATCCTGAGTGTTTAAATAAATCACCGAACAGTGAGGCAGTTTGTGCCAGGACCTTGAGATCATTTATTTGAAGGTGGAATCAAAACTGTTGATTTGAGGCAACTTCACACTAAGAAATTTTTCCATTAAGTGTAAGATAAGAAGGAATAAAATCAATATGCCTCAATGAAGAAACCATGTTGGTAAAAATGTTGTTGTGATGAAAGAAGGGTTTAGAGATATATAGAGGAAGATTAATGCAATCCAAGAGGAACTGAGAAGAGGGTTTGAACCAAGAATGAGAGATGCAAGTGAAGATGAAGATGATGTAGCCCAAGATGATGCACAATTTGAAGAAGGTGAGGGAGAAGTGGAACTTGAACAAGTTAGAGTATTGAAGGCCATAACAAAAATTGGGAAAAAGGCCAAAGATTGATATCTCTACTTATTATGGGACTCCCAATCCGTAAGAATTGATAGATTCGATCAATTATATGGAGGAATATTTTGAATATGAAGACATAGAAGATCTTGAGAGGGTCAAGTTTGCCAAGACCAAGCTTAAAGGTCATGTTGGAATTTTATGGAAGGAGGTATAGTTAGAAATAAACCGAAGAAGAAAAGAGAAGATCACCAGATGGGATATAGTGGTGGATAAATTGAAGAGTTTATTCTTGTGGATTATGAGTTGGAAATTTTGAAGAAAATGCAAGGTCTGAGACAAATGAACAAGATAGTCAAAGAATACACTGAAGAGTTTTACAAAGTTATCATTAGATCAAGTCACACAGAGGCTAATAAAGAGAAGTAGCCAGGTATATCAATGGATTGAAACTCAGTATCCAGAAAGAATTAAGTCTAGTTAGATTGACAACTATTGAAGATGCATATCATTTTGCAATGAAGGTAGAAGAAAAGTTGAATAGAAAATTTGAGAACAAACAAAGAGGATGAGGTCATGGTGGAAGAACTAGTGGAAGACCATATGGGGTTCATGGACAACAAGATTTTGCAAAAGAAAAATGAAGATGCAAGCATTAGTCAAAATAACAGAGATGAAAATACATACCATCCTTGAGGACAAAATGATGGGTACCAAAGGGGAAGAGGTAGATTTGGAAGAGGACCTAGAAGAGGAGGATTTAGAGGAACTTGTTTCAGATGTGGTGAAGAAGGCCATAGAGCATATGATAATTAACAAAATCAGGGAGGAATAAACAGAAGAATAAAAGGTAATGTTAGAGTTGCCCATGTTGATGAGCAAGATAGATTTGAACATTCAGAAGATACAGAGAGAGGAGAATCTCTTGTTATCAGAAGAGCCTTGTTAAAAGAAGAGGGAAAATGAGAACCAACACAAAGAAAGCCTATTCTGAACAAGGTGTAAATTAGGGGGTAAGTGTTGTGATGTGATTATTGATAGTGGAAATATATGTAATCTAGTCTCTGAAGAGATGGTTAGAAAGTTGAATTTGAAGAAAATAAAACATCCACATCCCTATAGGTTTGCTTGGTTGGAGAAAGATCATAAGTCTTTGGTTAATGCACAACGTTTAGTAAAGTTTAAGATTGGAGATTATCAAGATGGGGTGTTATGTGATATTATGCCAATGGATGTATGCCACTTGTTATTGGGAAAACCATGGTAGTATAATAGGTGTGCTACCATGATGGTCGTGCTAACACCTATCCTCTGATAAAAGTTGAGACCTATGAGAGAAGCAGAGGAAAATGTATGTAGTTATGCTAGAATTTGTTTGATAGATGGTAGAATTTTTTGGATGGAATGAAGCACAAAGAATTGTGTTTTTCCTTGGTTCCTAAAATCAATAAAGAGGAAGTAGAAGATGTACCTACAGAAATTGCAGATATGTTGGATGAATTCAAATATATTGTTTCAAATAATGTACTTGAAGGTTTACCACTATTAAGAAGCATAAGTCATCAGATGGATTTGATACTAGGAGCTAGTTTGCCTAACAAGGCAGCCCATAGAATGACTCCTGTGGAAAATGAGGAGCTAAACGAACAAGTTTAAGAACTATTGAAGAAGGGGATAATTAGAGAAAGTTGAGTCCATGTACAGTACCTGTAGTACTACAACCCAAGAAGGACAAAGAATGGAGGTTGTGTACCAATTCCAGGGCCATCAATCAAATCACAATCAAGTGCATATTTCATTTTCCAAGGATGGATGATATTGTGGATTTCCTGAGTGGAGCGAAGTACTTCACAAAGATAGATTTGAAGAGTGGGTATCACCAGATCAGGATACAAGAAGGAGATAAATGGAAGACAACATTCTAAACAAAATAAGGATTGTATGAGTGGTTAGTGATTCCATTTAGACTAGCCAATGTACCGAGCACTTTCATGAGACTCATGAATGAGGTACTCAAATAATTTTTTGGTAAGTTTGTTATTGTCTCTTTTGATGATATTATAATTTTTAGAAAAAAATTGGAGGAACATTTGATGCATGTTTGTAAAGTATTTGACAGGTTGAGGGAAGAGAAATTGTTGATGAATTTGAAGAAATGTAGCTTTCTGAAGGAGTTAGTTTACCTGGGATTCGTGATCTTAGTTGAGGGTCTTAAGATGGATCCAGAAAAAGTAAGGGCTATTATAGAATGGCCTAAATTTGAGAACAAACAAAGAGGATGAGGTCATGGTGGAAGAACTAGTGGAAGATCATATGGGGTTCATGGACAACAAGATGAGCAAAAGAAAAATGAAGATGCAAGCACTAGTCAAAATAACAGAGATGAAAATACATACCATCCTCAAGGACAAAATGATGGGTACCAAAGGGGAAGAGATAGATTTGGAAGAGCACCTAGAAGAGGAGGATTTAGAGGAACTTGTTTTAGATGTGGTGAAGAAGGCCATAGAGCATATGATAATTAACAAAATTAGGGAGGAATAAATACAAGACTAAAGGGTAATGTTAGAGTTGCCCATGTTGATGAGCAAGCTAGATCTGAACATTCAGAAGATATAGAGAGAGGAGAATCTCTTGTTATCAAAAGAGCCTTGTTAAAAGAAGAGGGAAAAGAAGAAACAACACAAAGAAATGCTATTCTGAACAAGGTGTAAATCAGGGGGTAAGTGTCGTGATGTGATTATTGATAGTGGAAATATATGCAATCTAGTCTCTGAAGAGATGGTTAGAAAGTTGAATTTGAAGAGAATAAAACATCCACATCCCTATAGGTTTGCTTGGTTGCAGAAAGATCATAAGGTTTTGGTTAATGCACAATGTTTAGTAAAGTTTAAGATTGGACATTATCAAGATGAGGTGTTATGTGATATTATGCCAATGGATGTATGCCACTTGTTATTGGGAAGACTGTGGCAGTATAATAGGTGTGCTACCATGATGGTTGTGCTAACACCTATCCTCTGACAAAAGTTGAGACCTATGAGAGAAGCAAAGGAAAATGTATGTAGTAATGCTAGAATTTATTTGATAGATGGTAGAATTTTTTGGATGGAATGAAGCACAAACAAATGTGTTTTTCCTTGGTTCCTAAAATCAATAAAGAGGAAGTAGAAGATGTACCTACAGAAATTGCAGATATGTTGGATGAATTCAAAGATATTGTTTCAAATAATGTACTTGAAGGTTTGCCACTAGTAAGAAGCATAAGTCATCAATAAATAAAAAAAGAAGCATAAGTCATCAAATGGATTTGATACTAGGAGTTAGTTTGCCTAACAAGGCAGCCCATAGAATGACTCCTGTGGAAAATGAGGAGCTAAACGAACAAGTTTAAGAACTATTGAAGAAGGGGCTAATTAGAGAAAGTTGAGTCCATGTACAGTACCTATAGTACTACAACCTAAGAAGGACAAAGAATGGAGGGTGTGTACCAATTCCAGGGACATCAATAAAATCACAATCAAGAGCATATTTCATTTTCCAAGGATGTATGATATCATGGATTTCCTGAGTGGAGCGAAGTACTTCACAAAGATAGATTTGAAGAGTGGGTATCACCAAATCAGGATACAAGAAGGAGATAAATGGAAGACAACATTCTAAACAAAATAAGGATTGTATGAGTGGTAGTGATGCCATTTAGACTGACCAATGTACCGAGCACTTTCATGAGACTAATGAATGAGCTACTCAAATAATTTTTTGGTAAGTTTGTTATTGTCTCTTTTGATGATATTATAATTTTTAGAAAAAACTTGGAGGAACATTTGATGAATGTTTGTAAAGTATTTGAGAGGTTGAAGGAAGAGAAATTGTTGATAAATTTGAAGAAATGTAGCTTTTTGAAGGAGTTAGTTTACCCGGGATTCGTGATCTTAGTTGAGGGTCTTAAGATGGATCCAAAAAAAGTAAGGGCTATCGTAGAATGGCCTAAACTAGAGGATTAGCAGGACATTTTGGGAGAGACAATACAATTGAATTAGTAAGTGAGAACTATTATTGGCCACAATTGTATCAAGCTGTGAAAAAGTTTGTACAAAGTTGTAGGGTATGTCAAATGACTAAGGGAGTGAATCAAAATACTAGTTTGTATCAGCCTTTAGTTGTATATGAAAGGCAATGAGAAGACATTAGCATGAATTTTGTACTTGGTTTGACAAGGACTCAGAGAGGTGATGACTCCATTTTTGTGGTGGTTGATAGATTTTCCAAGATGGCACATTTCATTCCTTGCCAAAAGAAAAATGATGCAGCTCATATTGCAAAGATATTTTTCAAGGAAGTGGTTAGACTACATGGTCTACCGAAGAGTATAGTTTTAGATAGAGATATGAAATTCATTGGATATTTTTGGAAGACATTGTGGAAGAAGTTGAAGATAGATTTGAAGTTTAGTTTTGTAGATCATCCAGAAACTGAAGGTTAGGTAGAAGTGGTAATGATGCAGGAGCATCCGGGTTTATTGGCAATCCTGTGTCACCAAAAAATATGTTTCCTTTCTTAAGTTGTTTGGCTTTGTTTTCCTTGCAATTTTGGCTTTTGTGTTTCAGAAAGAATTTGGATTTACTTGGTCAATTTCAAGACATCACCTTGTAGTAAACCCAAATGGGTATCTGTAGTTTCAATTTGGTCAGATTTGGACAAAATTTTCCCAAGTTATGGCCAATCAGAGATTTTGCCAGTTTTATAACCAAAAATTCATCGGTTCTTTCTTTTTCTAATTCACCAACAGGCTTATATGTTATAGTCTTGTTCATTTATCAAAACTTCTCAGTATGGATAGGACTCATTGTTGGCGAAGGCTCTGATTTTAGAACTTCATCGACAATCTTACAAGTTAGCGAACTCATAAATTCGCCACTAGCCTATTTTGCTAACTATCCTTGCCAAGCCGAAAGTCAAGACTTTGGTTCATGAATGAATGTAACTACCAATTGAAAGAATGTCGCTTTGTCGGTTAATATTTGAATTGTCTAACAGGCGGGTGCAAAAAGTTGGGGGCCAAAAAGTTGCCAACTTTTTTTTTTTAAAGTTTTAGACATAACGCAAGCGCGCTCGCGTTATGGCTTGGTATTACCGAGCCCAACACCAAGCCATAACGCACTCACGTTATAACGTGAGCGTGTTATAATGCGAGCGCGTTATTGTCTACTGTATTAAAAAATAGTGTCTCATTTCATAATTTGATGGCATTTTACAAGAAACTCGCAGCTTGGAGAGAAGACAGAGCGCGCTCGCATTATCGAAGGCCATTTCGTCAGCTATTTCTCGTTGATTCATCATCAAAATGCCACCACGACGTCAGGGAGGTCAAAGAAGTAAGTTCTATTTTCTTTTTTGTGTGAATTTGTTTCTAAATAAGTAGGTTAAAATAGTTTTTGATGTAAATTTCTTTAATTTACAGGAATTGATAATGCACCTCCTCCTCCTGAAAATCCACAAAATCCTCCATCACTTGAATAGCAAATACCTGCTGAAGAAGAGCCCCAACAACAAACACCTCCATTCATTCCTTAATATGCCCCTGGAACACAAGAAAATATAATGGGGCATATTAAAAACAATAAAAAACAAATTGAGGACATGATTGCAAGGTTGAAAGAACCTGCAACTTCAACCTTGCATAGATACACGCTTGCTCAATCTCTTGAATCTATGTTATCAAATGTAGATTCAATTAGCAAGCAAATCACTAGTTGGTTAGAAAAGAGGAGATAATTTAGAGAGTTCTACACAGAAAAGTTGTCCTATGAACAAGTTAAAAATGAACAAATTACAAAATTAGACTTGTGTTCTATTTCACAAACCCATGAACAAATCAACCTCTACCCCTTACATGCAAGAGGTTCCCTATCCATTGGTGCAACAACTAAGCGATAAGGGACAGTTTTGCACAGAGGAGGTGGATGGTTTTTGACCATCCTCCATGCAACAATAATGAGGTCCTGCAATATTTTTTGAGGAAACTCTACTGCGATTTTGTCAAAAATAAAGTATCAAATTATTTTGATATGTAGAAGTTCTAGGGTAGAGGTGGGGGGTCAGCACAAGATAGACCAGGGGCACATGTTGACTCACAATGGCCAGCGCGACGAGCACTCGCCAAACCAACCCATGAGCGCATTTCTATCCCTTCCGTTGTGAAGGAGAGCGTTGAGGTCGAGACACTTCAGTTCATTAGTACCTAGACCCAGACCATCATATAGCATGCTAGTCTTGTAGCACAGTGTTGGCCGGGGGAGAGTTCGAGTAGGGTTCCACACCATACTTATCAGGCTTGCGGGTCAGCATGTGGTTATGACCCCACGAATAGTCAGAATGCAGGAGCATAGGCTACATCTGCAGCTGAGCAAATGGTGATGACAGATGCCCTCCTAAGTGAGATTTTTGGGCTTGATACTCAGGTAAATCTTAGCAAGTTTATTGAATTTAATTTATTACATTTTATTTTTGAGATGCAAGATTAACTAATTTAGTTTGATGATTTTAATGAAATTTCAAGTTCATAGCATTGATGCAGTTTTCAGTGGTTCTCCACCTGCATATTACACTACATCTACTATCGGGGTATGTAACTAGTAAACAATTATAAATATCACATGTGAATAGTATCGTTATATGAATGGTATTCTAATATTTGATTTTGGATGTTGAATAGGTTAATATTGGAGATTTCACAGCAACACCTTCCAGTGGTGGTGGACTTCAAAGCTTCACAGAGGTAATAAAATAAATAGTTTAATGAATTAATTGTACTTAATAGATTTTTGTATATTCATATCGTTGGTTATATTTCATTGCACATCTTTCAAACTTAAAGCATTACTATACATTGCATAACTAATAACTAGATGTTGATAGATGACAAAATTTTAATTACAATATAGTTATTTGAAAAAATGCCTCAAAGAAATGTGGTCTCATGGAATGTCATGACAAGCAGATGCATAGAGAAGGACATCACCATGAGACCACATTTATTTAAGGCATCTTTTCAAACAACTCACTGCCTTGTCTATGCTACCACATTTTCCATACATGTCCAAAGCTTGTTGATCCACTCCACACTATTCTTCAACAAATTTGCTCTAAAAAACTCATCTAATTACCACCAATTAGACCCCAGGACATGACACCAGAGAGGGGTATGAGCCTATGACATCTTATATAGCATACGATTAACTCCTGTGTATGAGGAAAAATTGATTAAATCTAAACTAAATAAAACCAAAAACCCAATAACATAAAGAAAATGAATTTAAATAAAAGCCATGACAAATAATCAATGAAATAAAAACTTTTACCGAAATCTGTATTGTTTCCTTTGGATTGAATGTGGATTGCTCAATGAAGTTGCGAAGCCATAGCTGCAACAAGCAAGTAGTGTGCTTAATGTGCTCAAAAGATCAATGTCAAGAAATCATGAGAGTGCTCAATCGACGCATTTATGTATGCTCAAAGCTCTGTTAAGTATGCCTGGGAATACGATCGAAGAGAGAGGCTCAATGAAGGAGATGAGGGGAGTTTATATAGGTTTCATCAAAGATCGATCAACGGTTCAGATAATTCAGAAAAATCAACGGAGGAGAACAGTTGAGGAATGTGCAACGAATGAGAAAAAGACAAGTGTCTTGCTTTCTTTTGCATGAGAGGAGTTATCAAGAATAGAAGAATAAGTTAACTGAAGAGATAAATCAATTAAAAAAATAAAGCAATCAGTTAAGTGTTTTAAAACAAGAAGAAGAGATTTGCATGAGAAAAGAAGATATTTTGCTTTATTAAATATAGAAAACTTGAGTTATTTTAGAGATAACTCAAATTTAGAAAAAAAAGCAATTTAAATAAATAATTGATTTATTTAAATTTAGAGAAGATATTTTGGAAGAAATAATTAAATAATTGGAATTATTTAATTTAGAAGATTTGAAAGCAAATTAAATAAATAAATTTATTTAATTATTGTGCCTGATTTTGGAAGAACAGTTTTGATTTAATTAAATAATTTAAGAATTATTTAATTATGGAAGAATAATAGAGGAATTTAATTTAATTAATTAAATAAAGAGAATTTATTTAATTAATGTTGAATTTAGGAGATTTGGAAGAATTTGATGATAATTAATTAAATAATTAGATTATTTAATTAATGTGGGAAATGCAGGTGATTGGACAGATTATGAAATGCAAGTGATTCGAGGACACGGTCATTTTAGGGTGTCTACATTTTGCCCCTCTTTGATGCAATGCAGCATGTAGTGTTGCATCAAAGAAAACAATTGTTGAAGATGTGATACAATGTTATTGATGCCCCAGTGTAGGTAGTTGCCCTAGCGTAGCTGGCGTAGGGTGCCCCCTCGAGAGGAAAGATAGGGAAGTGACAGAAGAACTGTGTTGACGCTCGACCAGAAGAGGACGCAACCAGAAAGAAGAAAAAGCAGAAGAAGGGGTGGGAAAGAAAAACTAAGGGGGGGACCCTATAAATAGGTCCCATGGGGACCACAATCCTCATTTGCACCCTTGGAGATTCTAAATTTAGAGAGGAGAGAATTCAAACCTAGTTGGAGTGAGTTGAGCAGCCAGCAAGGAGAGATGCCAATTCCAGCGCACAGTCATCGAGCGGAGTTGGTGCGGACCTACAGGAGGCCAGCAGGAGCTCCAGCAGCGGTAAGTGATCGAAAACCCCCTTTGCATTTGTCGTTTGAGGGTAGATTAGGGCTAGGTTTAGGGAGGGTGAGCTATGTCAGCCAAAAGTGCTTTAGGAAGCCGCAGCGCGGATGGTAGGGGGTTGCAGCGCTTTTGGCGCGCCGCAGCGCTGCTAGTAGTCGCGTGCAGCGCGCTTGGTAAAATCAAGTCACTTTTGGTTAGATGGTTCACGCCGCAGCGCATTTGGCAAATCCCGCAGCGCGCTTGGTATAGTGGTGCAGCGCACTTGGTAGGGTAGGTTAGCGCGACTAGTAGGTAGGTGGAAAAATCACGGCGCCTATGGCAATACAGAACGGCACGGTTGGGATGGGGGTAAAGCGCTAGTGGTAAACAAGGCGCGTTTGGAAGAAAAAATGCAGCGCGGATGGACAGACAATGGAGCGCTGTTGGCAGGGAGACACAACGCGGTTGCATATAACAAAGCGCTTGTGGCTAGAGAGAAGAAAAGTTAGGGTTTAGTAGAATGGGGGGCTAGGAAGAAGAACGCCTAGCCTTGCTGACAAGAGGGAGAAGGGATGGTTGGGGGCTGCAAAGCATAGCATAGGGGTATGTAAGATTTTGAGGGATTGGTTATAGAAGAACTGACACGTGATTTGCGATGGATGCAGAGGATTTTGCCACCACTGATGTCGCGAGAGCGACATCACGCAATAGCGCACGAGGTTGTATAGCTGACTTGGGAGGAGGATGCATTCTTGGAGCATGCGGGACTGTGGCATGCGGCCCACCTGACACACATTAGGGCGAATCTCGCCCTAGTGACTGCAGTTGTAGAGAGATACCACAGTGAGATTTCGTCGTTCCACTTTCTGACTGGGGAGGCTACAGTGACACTGGAGGATGTATACTGCATCCTGAGGATTCAGATAGATGGGGAGATTGTGGATTTTGACCCAGCACGGGGCGAGGCAGGCTTGGAGGAGGTCTTCTGCACAGATGACCTGTGGATAGATGACGGGGAGATCCGATGGGCAGACGTCTCGCAACTCTGCGACCGGATCAGATGGATCGTGGTGTCACTGATCGGCGGCTTCCTGTGTCCAGACAAAAGATCTAGAGGACTATCAGTTGGCTGGGGGACAGTGCTATCAGGGATGTTCACCCATGGCAGACAGTATGCGTGGGGACCCTGCGTGTTGGGACAGCTATATCATGACATGCACCATTGTGTTTACAGGAGAGGCAGGAGTCTCTCAGCAGGGGTGACTTTACTACAGGTATGGGCATGGGAGCACATTCCAGTGATCCGACCCATGGCACAGTGCCACCGAGACAGAGGCGAGCCCTATGCATTTTTATACAATGGGGTGATGACACATCGGAGGATGGGGTCTGTTAGCTACTGGAGGCAGCAGATTGACGAGATGGACCTATTCATATGGAGGCCCTGGTTACTATGTGAGGAGTGGGCTGACGAGCATGAGCAGCTCATGTACTGTAGACAAGCTCGCTATCTGTTCGGTAGACGGACAGATATGATAGAGAGATATCTTCCAGAGCGAGTTCTCAGGCAGTTTGGATTGCCGCAGGGACTACCCGTGGGGGAGGCCACACATGCCAGGACACAGAGGGAGATTGGAGACTAGGACGCCGAGATCCCAATGGTAACAGCATTGACAGAGATACGGGGACTTATCCCCGTGAGGTGGGATTGGGACTCTGGGCTAGCAGACCCAAGGACGTTGTCAGAGTACGATCAGTACTGGCAGACTCACAGGCCGATGAGATTGACTACACCAGGTGTAGCAGGGGCAGTGGGAGAGGTATTAGTCCTTGGAGGGGAGGCGAGGATGAGGCGGCAGGCCAGGGCAGCCAGGCAGCAGGCAGTGGAGCAGTAGGCAGGTGGAGAGGGTAGCGGCGAGCAGGCCAATGTGGAGATGGCAGAGGCAATGGGCCCGGTCGTAGAGACTGACTTGCAGAGAGCAGAGCGACTACTGCAGGAGGAGATAGCCCGGAGGACTCGTTTAGAGCTCCGGATGGCACGCCTGAGGAGGGATAGGGATGCAGCGCGGGCGGATGCGAGGCAGGCAGAGGCCACAGCCCAGGCACAGACACAGGCAGCCTCAGCAGCACAGACAGCCCTGGCATAGGTACAGGCACATCTATAGGCACAGGTGCAGGCATACAGATAGTTACAGGCCCAGGTACAAGCACAGGCACAGGTACAGGTGCAGCTGCCAGCCGCATCGGCTGCAGACGCCGAGGAGCTAGCACAGGCCAGGAGAGAGAGGGACGCAGAGGTACAGCTACGGTTGACGGCAGAGGCCACACTCTTTAGAGTGAGGCGGGAGAGAAAGGAGGCATGCCATGCACTGGGTGCAGACCAGAGGATGTTATACAGCGAGCTTGTCCGAGTGCAGGGTGAGCTAGTATCAGCCGGCAGGGAGGCAGAGTACTACAGGGGTTTGTATGTGGGTGCGGTGCCAGCAGCTCAGCAGGCACCGAGCTATAGAGACAGGAGCAGGTCTGGGGCATCTGGATCCCGGAGGACAGGGTAGTCAGCGTCCTCAGTTAGAGGGCCACTTTTGCCACCAGGGGGAGGAGGAGGACCATCAGGGGGACCTCCACCGAGCACAGGGGGAGGACAGGGGCCACAGCAGGAGGGCAGCTCTACCCACTAGGGCGCATACACTTGTATCTTGTATCATTTTGGACAGATGCCTGCGTGCATTCTGATGTATATTTCACGGGCTCTTGATAGCCTTGATGTATTATATTGATGTATATTTGGATGTATACACACTTTGTATTATTGATGTAGACACAGACATTTTGTATTATGATTACATGATATATATGATGATCGATTCGGCTCACTGATGTTCATGCTTTTGTATATGCATTCCTTGATGTCATGGATGTGATGATATGTATGTATGATTATGGATTCATGTGATGATATATGTTGCGTATATGATGCTTATAGATGTATGATGATAGAGATGTATGATGATATAGATGTATGATGATAGAGATGTATGATGATATAGATGTGATGACTAGTGAACTCTAACATGTTGGTTTTGCAGATACGCACCAGAGAGAATAAGAGGAGGAGATGGAGACAGAGACTGTTGATCGATTACTGCAATGAAAGCGATATAAAGGTTGGTGGGAATGGATGAATGGGCTTGTTGTAATGGCTTCGCATTTGTATATAAAGAGCAATCCTTATTTTGATATAGCACGTAGATAGTTCGCCACCAAGGTATAGAAGACCAAGGTGCAGTAATATCCGAGTGCGTGGACGTTGACTCTGCAAGCAAACGGTTTGAACTTAGATCCTTTAGACATGATATAACCTTGTTGGAACATGTGAATAAGCCATAGTCTTGAACATAAAATAAACTTCAATACATGTAAATGCAATAAGAAATATTAATATGTAAGATGCTAGGTCGTAACACACACAAGATAAATAGAATGCTAAGAAAGATACTAAAGATCATTCCTCAAACACAGCACACAGAAAGCAATGACTATGCCCTCAATCCGTACTGCATCGCAACATACCAAGATTATAGATAAATCAAGGTAGCCTTGAACAGGTATTGGAAAAGGAACAAAAGATAAACCAAAAATCAAATTGACTGACTTACAAAGTAAACATATAGCCAACATATTCTCTTGCCAAAGAGGTTGCTCAGGATAGATTGGATAGGAAAGATAACAGCCTTATCGTAGGAACTCGGTGTCCGTTATAGGGGGCTATCTACCTAAAAAGACAATGTCTCGCTACAGGAAATGTCACATGTCGCAGGAGACGCATGTGTTGGTCTCGACAATGGAACACTTCGCAGAAGACAAGCCTGTTGATCTAGGGCTTTGGTTAAGCAGGAACTAGCTGATGTTGGCAATCGGAACAGGACAGTAGATGACTCTGGAAGTAGGCCTCTTTGCTTCAGGTTTACGAAGAACTTTTGCTTTGAAAGGATGCACTAGCTTGCTACTTGAGTTAGTCAAGTCAAGGTGAATGGATTTTGAAACATGGAAGACTAGAAGGATGAAGTGCCACTGGATTGAGACGGGTGGAGAATGATGGATCGTGTGTGCCTAAGTACTGGATACATCCTTCGTATTCCAGACTGCCTACATACCCTGTATCCACGGGATCAAGGCACACGACGATGGAAGATGAATGTGATAAATATGTAGTTCTAGATAGAGTGATGAAATGGGTCAAGGTGAAAAGTTGGGATCTTATGTACCTGAGTACTAGAAACTTCCTTCGTATTCCAGACTGCCTACATACCCATATCCATGGGATCAAGGTATCTTAAGATTGAGAAGAAAGGATAATATGTAGTTCTAGTTGGCGTGATGATGTGGGAAAAGCGTGGAGAAGATGGGATCTTATGTACCTGAGTACTGGATACTTCCTTCATAATCCAGACTGCCTACATAGCCATATCCATGGGATCAAGGTACTTTAAGACTGAGAAGATGATAATATGTAGTTCTGGTTGATGTGATGATGTAGAAAAAAGTGTTGAGAAGATAACAGCCTTATCGTAGGAGCGATGTGTCCGTTAAAGGGTGTTACCTGTGGACATGAAAAAAGATTGAAGTAGGCGTTGTGAACCACGAACAAGGAACCAATCCTAGACCTAAGTTAAGGAAAGAGTTGCCCCCATTCTGGTAGAGGAAACTATAGGGGTGACTGTCGAAGAAGACACAGAAAGACTTGACCTAGGACAAGACAGTGTCAACTGTAGACACAGATCAAGACATGGGGAGATGATGATGGACATTGACAAATTTCCAAGCTATACCAGATAGGGAGATGGAAATGCAAACAAAGTCAATGGTTTTATTATGGATGGATGGATGAAGCGTGTTGTTGCGAACTAGACAAGGAGTGGACATGACTCGATAGACGATGGATGCTGACTCTACACATAGCGCCTGTTTGCCAAGTTTTCACTATGGTACTTATCCAAGGTGCCTGTTTGCCAGGTTTTCACCAAAGGACAGATTTTTTTTTTTTTTTTGTAATACTCTGAGGATCAGGCATAGAACTTCTTGAGATGGACACTGTTAAGTGGCTCATCTAGAGGAATGCCGTCAGGTGTAGCTAAAGTATAAGCTCCTGATCCATATGCTGCTGTGACAATGAAGGGACCTAACTAGTTAGGCTCAAACTTAGCCTTCTTCTCTCGATCTGCTTGATTTCTCTGATTCTCTTTAAGTACAAGATCACCAACTTGAAACCGTCTTTCTTTGGTCTTTTTGTTGTAATTACGCCGAAGGCGGTTTTGATAGACATGGAGATGATTAAGTGTGGCAAGGCGCCTCTCATCTAGTAGTTCAAGCTTAGCTAATCTGGAAGTGCGATACTCATCTCCGCCGATCAGGTCCTGCATGGATACTTTGAGGGATGGGATCTCGACCTCTATAGGTAGGATGGCTTCAGAGCCAAAGACCAAGGCATATGGTGTGGCACCAGTTGGTGTTTTGATACTAGTGCGGTAGGCCCATAGGGCAGGATTGAGTTGCAAGTGCCAATCACGACCAGCTTCATTGACTGTTTTCTTGAGGATCTTGAGAATGGTTTTATTGGAAGCCTCAGTTTGGCCGTTACTCTGCGGATAGTAGGGAGTTGAAAAGCGATGTTGGATATTGTATTGTATGCATAAGGCACGGACATCTTGGTTCTTGAATGGTCTCCCATTATCAGTGACAATGGCTTGGGGAATACCATACCGGCATATGAGGTAATTTAGGATAAACTTGGCTATTTGCTTACCGGTGATATAGGTCATAGGAATGGCTTCCACCCACTTTGTGAAATACTCAGTGGCGGTAATGATAAACTTGTGGCCATTAGAAGAGGAAGGGTGGATTTGTCCTACGAGGTCGAGACGCCATTGAGAAAAAGGCCATGGAGTTGTCACAGGTTGTAATTCATGAGCTGGTGCGTGAATCAAATCTCCATGTTGTTGACATTGTAGACACTTCTTAGCAAACTGTGTAGCATCTTGCTCTATTGTAGGCTAGTAATAACCTATTCTGAGTATCTTTTTAGCAAGATTAGGACTGGTAGAATGTGCACCACAGACACCTTCGTGTATGTCTCGTAAGGTAGCTTCGGCTTCTTCTGCGTTAAGACATCGTAAGAGGATACCATCGAGACTCCGGCGATATAGTGTATCACCCAGAATGATGTAATGAGAGGATCGACGGATAAAGGTTTTGCGTTGGGTGGATGATAGGTCAGGGGGAAAGGTATTGTATTTGAGGTATCCATAGATATCTTCGTACCATGGGGAATTGGGACCAACAAGTTCACAGATGATTTCAGTAATAGGAACATCGACGGCTGGTATCAACAATTGCTTGATCAAGAATTCACATTTCTGTGTATTAGCAGGCATGTCAATCAGTGACCCTACAGAAGCCATAGAATCCGCAGCTTTGTTATGCTCTCTTGGAATTTGCTCAAATGTGATGCTAGAGAAATGTGGTTTGTAGGCATCCACTAGTTGTTTGTAGGGGACCAACTTTTCATCCTTTGTTTGGTATTCATCTGTGACTTGGCGAATGACTAGCTGTGAGTCTCCATATACTTGTAATTCTGTGATGTCCCATTGAACTGTTGTATTGAGACCTATGAGGAGTGCTTCATACTCGGCTATATTGTTGGTGCAAGGGAATGCAAGCCGATATGACTTAGGAATATAGTCATTCTGAGGTGTAACAAATAAGATGCCGGCCCCTGATCCATGCTATGTATAGGAACCATCAAAGTATAACTTCCACATTATGGAGGTAGCAAGAGTGAAGAGATTCTCGTCAGGAAAGTCAGCTACCATAGGATGTGTATCTTTCATAGGTGCTTCTGCTAGTTGATCAGCGAGGGCTTGCCCTTTGATTGCTTTACGATCTGTGTACTCAATGTCGAACTCACTAAGGATCATGACCCATTTAGCTAGTCTGCCTGTGAGAGCTGCTTTTGCTAGTAGATATTTGAAGGGATCAATCTTGGCTATCAGATTTGTGTGTTGGTTCAGCATGTAATGCCGCAACTTTTGGGAGGCAAACACTACTTCTAAACAAGCCCTTTCCATTGGTGAATAATTGAGCTCATATCCCACCAAGGTTCTACTAATGTAATAAATTGCATGCTCCTTTCCTGTGTCATCATTTTGTGCTAGCAGGGCCCCCAAGGCCAAGTTTGTAGTGGAGATGTATAAGATCAAGGGTTTGTCCGCAATTGGTGGAACCAATACAGGAGGTGTAGCTAGATACTCTTTAAGTTGATCAAACGCTGCCTGACACTTATTGTCCCATCGAAATGAGACATCCTTGCGGAGTAAGTGTTGAAAGGGTTGACATTTATCTGCTAGCTGTGATATGAAATGCCGAATGGATTGCAACCTTCCCTGAAGGCTCCTTAGTGCTTTAAGATTCTTGGGTGGAGGCATCTCCACTATAGCCTTTACTTTCGCTGGATCTACTTCGATGCCTCTATGAGATACAATGTATCCCAACAACTTTCCTGATGTTACACCGAATACACACTTCTTTGGATTGAGTCTTACTTGGTATTTTTCAAGCCTGTCGAAGATCTATCCTAGGACCTGTATGTGATCCGCCCGAGAAGATTTAGCTAGTATATCATCAACATAGTCTTCCATGATGTGATGAAAGAGGTCATGAAATATCACTGTCATTGCTCTCTGATAGGTTGCTCCTGCATTCTTCAGACCAAACGGCATGACACACCAACAATAATTGCCCCAAGGACAAGTAAAGGTTGTTTTATGTTGGTCTTCTTCAGCTATCCTTATCTGATTATAACCAGAAAATCCGTCCATGAGAGAAAGCATCTCGTGACCTACTGTCAAGTCCACTATTATGTCAATGTTTGGTAGTGGAAAGTCATCTTTAGGACATGCCTTGTTGAGATCTCTGAAATCATTACACATGCGGATGCGCCCATTAGGTTTAGACACAGGTACAATGTTTGAGACCCAATCTGAATAGTTAATGGGTCGTATGAACTTTGCGTCTAATAGCTTTTGTATTTCC
Source organism: Cunninghamia lanceolata (assembly GCA_027924645.1). Taxonomy (NCBI): domain Eukaryota; kingdom Viridiplantae; phylum Streptophyta; class Pinopsida; order Cupressales; family Cupressaceae; genus Cunninghamia; species Cunninghamia lanceolata. Next base: position 1,503,857 of record BSBN01000554.1, on the reverse strand, counting down.
ACTTTCACCAAGAGAGCTATCTGTGGGTGCATCTTTCTCAACTTCTGTTTGACTGGTTTCACTTTGGGATCAACTGTGAGATAATGAACTACCAGCTTAGGGTCTAGCCCTGGCATATCTGCATAGGTCCATGCAAAGTTGATGGTTCGTTGCAAGAAGAAGTTGTTAAGATTTCTGTGCTCTGTGTCAGATAATGATGCCGCTAGGAATGTTGTCTTTGGATTTTGTTCTGTGCCAAGATTTATTTCTGTAGAATCTTCCACTAAGAGAACTGATTTCTCTTGATACTTAGATGGTAAGGGAAGGTCAAATCCTCCATCCTCAGGTGCCACAGTTGGGTTCTCACCTTTGGATACGTCCTTTGTTTTTACTATTTTGTGATCAGGAGGTGCCACAGTGTGGTTTTCACCTAGAGATCTTTCTTTATTTGCACTTTTGCGACTGGAGGATTTGGCATTCTCACCAAAATAAGTCGTGGGCTCTAGTTCCATTACAAAACCTACTTTGTGATCACCAAGAGGGATACCTTCCCGAAGTCCCATGAACTCAGCTAGAGCTTCGTCATTCTAAAACACATCTATAATGGGGGTCCCTTGTTGGTCCCAATCGATAAGTTCAGGGTAGACAAGTGTGACATTCTGGGTGTTGGTGGTGGAAGTTAAGGAGATAGAGGATAGTGTAAAAATGGAGGATTCTGCGAATAGATTGGTCATGTGGAGGGAAGGGCCATCGATGATATCCTCTATAGACGTCGAATCAGTCAGAAAAGTGTCAGCTACCTCGTCGAGGATATACTCAATGTCCAAGGTGCGTGGTACCTTCTTACCAAATCCTAATCCCTTCTTGTCTAACTTCTTTGTCACAACAATGGGTTCCATAGTGCCTTGATTCTGTTTCCCAAGGCCACCTTTGCCTTTATAGCCCATATTTTTTACTATTCTTAAGCCATTGCCATATTGCTTGACTGGTATGGTGACTGGTTCTTTCTCCTTATAGAGCCAAGAAGAAATGTCCTCAATAGTTTCCTCTTCCAGTAACCGTCCATGTTGGAATTGGGTTAGGAATCCTGGGGGAGGAATAGCTACTTTTTTTGTTACTTTGGCAATGGGTGGTTTGCCGTAAGATTTTGGAGATAAGGGCATCCGCCCTACACAACAAGATTCTGAGATATCATAAGTGCCAAAGCCTATATCTCGGACGCGAGCTGTGATTTTGGGGAGGGGTGTAGATTCACTTGTAGAGGCTTGCGTGAGAGTTTCAGGGTCAACATAGAGAGGGGATGCAAGGGCTTTGTCATTTTTAGGCACTTGGTTGCAATTCTTATAGCTTCCTTGCAAGACACGGCAAAATTCAAAAGGATTAGGATCTCCTGGGATGGTGATCTTCATACCATTGTATGGGAACTTTAGGGACTGATGATACGTGGAGGGAACAGCTTTCATTGCATGGATCCATGGGCGGCCTAGAATAATGTTGTAAGGCAGCTCAATATCAAGAACTTGACACCTAGTTTCAAGCATGACAGGGCCCAGCTATATAGGCAAGTGAATAACACCTTCTGAACGGCGTTCTGCATCATCATACCCCTTGATTGTAATACTATGATCAGTGTTGACGTGATCCTCAGAGTATCCCAATTGCTTTAGTAACTTTAAAGAACAGATGTTGAGACCAGCACCACCATCTATGAGTATACGTTTGATTTTGCGCTTATGGATGAGAACTTCAATATGAAGGGCATCGTTGTGACAAGGATCATGGGAGGGGAGGTCTTTCTCAGAGAAGACCACATTGTAAGGTGAAGCAATATTACCCACTATAGCTTGGAAATCTGCGACTGCTATGTTGTTAGGAACGGAAGACTCTTGGAGGGCTTTTCCTAGCACCACTCTATGTGCAGGTGATGACCGTAGAAGGTCCAAAATAGAGATCTGTGCTGGTGTTCTCCCTAGATGTTCGACAAGATTATAATCAGACTAAACCGGAAGCCTAGGTGTAGGTGCACGGATGGTGACATGACCTCGACGAGTAGTAACAGCACAATCCGTAGATTTGCCTTTGATCGTGAGGGTAGACACCCGACTCTCTTCAAAATGACTGACAATGGAATCGAAGGACGTGGAAGCATGATTGATACCTTTACCTCTATCCTGAGGAGGAGGTGGACCATGATGAGGGAATGGTTCCTTGTACATATCTAGATCCTTGTTCGTGTGTTGCGCTGGTGATTCATTCTCAAAAGTGATTTGATTACCGTCGATGAGGTTTTGGATGAGGTGTTTAAGCTTCATGCAAGATGCAGTTCTATGCCCTTTGCTCCTATGGAACTCACAATACTCATTTTCTCTATAATGTGCCGTTTTGTAGACAGGTTCTCCATAGGGAGGAGCATCAGGTAAGGTGATGAGCCCTTTCTGCAAAGCTTGCTGTAAGACCGATTCGATGGGCACTCCCAAAGGAGTGAATTGACATCGCGGAGGGTAATCTTGTTGGGGCTGCTCTTGTTGTCGTTGCTGTTGGTTTGGATAAGGCTGCCTTTGTTGCTGCTGTTGTTGAGGTGGAGCTTGACTTGGTTTGGAGAGCTACAGCGGTGTTTGCAACGTTTGGACATGCTTAGTATCGACCACCCCATCATTGACCACGTTTTTGTTCTTGTTCCAATATTTGGGTTTATCGTTCGACTGTTGATGAGAAGTGCTATCTTTCGTTTCCTTAAAGATTTTGACCACACCCTTAGCAATGAGGGCCTTCTCAATGTTGATACCCTTGTATGTGATTTCATCGAAGGTTGTAGCACTAAGAATTTGTAAATGGAAACCTAACTCTTGGTTGAAGTTCTGCACAAATATGCTAACAAGCTGTTTCTCCGAAATCTTGAAAGGGAATTTACTAGCCATTTGTCTCCATCGTTGGAGGAAAGAAATGAAAGTTTCACCATTTTTCTGTTTATTGTTGCATAGATCCATCATGGAAATCTCATGCTCTGCGTTGTAAGAAAAATGGGTGGCAAACTTCTCTGCTAGCTCGTTGAAAGACTTGATACCCGTAGGTAAGTGTGAGAACCATTCTATTGCTTGACCTCCAAGACTGCGAGGAAAGAGACGCATAAGATATGTGTCGTTATGAGAGACCTCGAAGCAAGCAAGATAGAATTCCCTAAGATGGTCTTTTGGGTCACCTTTTCCTTTGTATTTATCGAACTTGGGAATAGTAAAATTTTGAGGAAAAGGGATCATTGGTAATGACCAATCAAAAGGATAAGGACACACTTCCTCTAAAGAGAAGGTCTTTTTGGTGTGGCCAAACGTAAGATCAAATAGCTGCTGTTGAACTTTTGCAATCTTTAGCTCCATAGTCGTGGGAGGGGTTGGTAACATCTTCTGTTGTCCAAAAAGTGGTTGGTGTTGCCCGTATGGAAGATTATAATGTAAGCCATGCGCACTGGTATTATAAGGGTCGTAAGATTGATTGGGATCATATGGGTTGTACGATTGGTTCAGATTGGGTTGGAATTGGAGGCCTTGATTAGGCAGAGGTGGAGGTGGCGCTAGGTAAGAATGTTGGCTTTGTGAGGGTTGAAGAAACAAATTGGGTGGAGGAAAGCTAAAGTGCGTTTGATTAGGTTGTGGTGGCAGCACATAGCTTTGGGAAACCTGATATTGGGAATGTTGAGAGTGGCTAGGCAATGTGTGAAAGAAGTTGAGAGAGGATGAACGTTGTGGAGGAGGAACATAGGTAAAAGAGATTTGCGACGGTTGGGGTTGATTGAGGATGAGAGTAGAAGAATGTTGTGGTTGGGGCTGCTTGAGGACGAGAGTAGAAGAATGTTGTGGTTGGGGTTGCATGACTCTAATTGGTTGAGAGACATGAAGGTGTGATGATATAGGAGGTGGCATTTGTTGAGACCCTTGTTGCATGGCTACATAATTGTTCCCCGGATTGTAATTGGGTGGGAAACCTACGTGTGATGGGGTAACCAAGATTCTACTTGCGATTGGGGGTGGACACTTTAGGAGGTGGTTGCACATTCGATCGAGCTAAGGTGGCTTGCTTAGCTAACTCTACTTGACATTGGAGAGTTTCTTGTTGGTTTTGATAGATCTCCATAGGAGTCAAAAGCGGTGATATGGGCCTCTCCCCTGTGGGGTTTTGAAAAAGGGGATTCCTATACTACGAGCCTTGAGTAGGTAAGGGCATAGTCACCGTGGACATGGTTTGCACCGCTTGTATGGCATCTTGGGCATTGTTGCTCTCCTTGAGAGTGGATAAATCAAAATCTTGAGGTAACTTGGCGCCTTGCTTTGCAAGCAAGCGAAAGAAATGATCCTGGTTCTCACTAAGGATTTTATCAAAGGCAGCTATAGCTCTAGGATCTTGTATGAATTCATCAAGGTCTTGCCCATCTTCTTGAGAGGATTGACCTATTTCAAAGTGTTGCTCTTCTTGAGATGGGGTTTGATCTACGATATAACCTTGTGGGACAAAATCTGGAGGCAAGCCTGTGGTATACTAAGGCGCATTTATCAAAGGGGTTCTATCCTCCTGAGGATTGCTTGGTTGTTCAATGTGCGGCATGTTCGAAGAGCTGATTGGTTTTGCCGCGGGTGTACTAGGAGTCACCTTGGGAGTAATGTTGAGCCGGCCTGATTGTGGTGTGTGAGGAGGTGACTTGCGCTTCTTAGGGACAACTTGCTTGGATTTCATAGTTTGCTATAGCCTAGTGGTTACCATGGGATACACTAGGACAAAATGTAATGCTGGGAATCTGTGAGATGCTTTAAGAAACAGACAAAACTTCTGATGCACAAAGTACTGGACCAAAGGCGCTATACTGTTTGACTAGAGGCACAGGACTGTGCCACCAAAAGCGTGCTACTGTGGACCAAAGGTGATGGACTGAGCTACCAATAGCGAGTTACTGCTATGCAAAAGGTGAGCTACAGTGACCAAAAGCGAGCTACTATTATACCAAGGGCGCTGAAGTAGAGTTTTGCCAGAGGCGGGTTACTGCTGTACCAAAGGCGATCTACTGTACTACCAAAGGTGAGCTGCTATAATACCAAGGGCGCTGAAGTAGTGTCTAATGTTTCAAAAAGGCAAGATGTTTCTGTTTCTGATTGGATTGGTTTGGCAAGAGAAAACACAGCAAACTAGTGGTCAAAAAAGCACAAGGACTGACACAACAGATAGTGTATGTTCAAGGCTCCAAACAAGCCCAATGTTTCCACAGGTATAAGACAATTGCAATCAATAACAAGCACTTTTTATCCCTAGAGACAAGGTTTCATTGCAGTAGATCAGCTCACAGCTTAATACTCCGTCGATAAAAATATCATTCCATAAAGGTGTCAGATATTTAGTATCTTTGGGAGAGACGATAGGTAGGGATATCTCACCCTCCCCTTGGAAAGCTCAAGTAGGTCACAAGAGCTTTATGTCCAAGGGAATACTATCTCTTCTCAAGGGAGCCAATGGTGAGTATCTTAAGGGTTTAAATTGATTTCCCTTGCACTGATGATTACCGCAATGTTCGGAGGTAGGTCAAGTAGTCTCTATCTAAAATGGTTCTTAGTGACTTTGAGGGACCAATGCCTTACAAGCAATGCGACAAGCTACTAAAAGCTTTAACCAATCCTACTAAGAGTTTCAAACACTTCACTCAATGTGAAAATCATTTCCACAAAGAGCTAGTACACCTCTTTTCAATTTGGCACCACAAGGTAAGGCTGACGTCGGTTAGGACTTGGCTTTCGCCTTATCCCTCTTATATAGCGGTTCAAAGGAAAACTCCGCTTAGGGTCGTCCATTTTGGATGAAGCGCAATCCAAAAGCAGGCCCTTCTAAAGGAAGTACAAAAAAGTAAGAGCAAGCACGTCAAACAAAGGTTCAATTGTCCCGTTATAAGAAAAATAAGGTGCAACTAAGCTGGGCACACACACGTTTGTAGTTGTAAATTGTCCCTTATGAAATGAAGTGTTTGGCATTCATGTCCATTGTCCTTTAGAAAATTGAGGTGTTTGTTCATACATGTCCATTGTCCCTTAAGAAAAGCAGTATGTTCCTAAAACTTAGATTGCAAGAAAAGATTTGTTCAATTATCCTTTTAAGCATGCAATGTGTTTCTAAGACTTAGTGAGATAAATCAAAGAGGTCTTCAATGCTCGTCCTGCGTGAACATGTTAAGAAAACACCTATTGGCTCTGTGTGAGTAATAAGAAGCTGCAACAAGTGAGTTAGTTCCACCAAAAATTCACAAGTTAGCAAAAAACAAATCAACTTTGACCAAAAGCGCTGCACAATCTTACCAGAAGCAACTTACTATTTTCCAAGAGCGTTGTACCACAGAGCAGAAGCGTTGCAGAATATTACCAGAAGCGCTGCAAAATAACTCGATGCGTTGCACTGTGTTTTCGAAGGCACTGTGATGCAGACCAGAAGCGATGCAGAATATTACCAGGCGCGCCGACAAATAACCGAAAGCGTGGAGCTGTGTTACCAAAAGCGTGATAAAATATAACCAAAAGCGCTATGCTGTCTCAGATCATAAAAAGGGGAACTTTTTCAAAATAATCAGATCTAAAGTAAAATTCCATGATTGATTAACTCTTCTGAGAAGTGGTAGCTGAGAGATCTGTGTTCTGCAATCTAAAAAAACTCAGAAGTTGTAACAACACCAAAGATTGACACAAAAATCAAAGGTACCCCTAAATAAATCAGCTTAGGATGTCTAAAAAGCAGGTTTGTCAGACAAATACAATAGCTTGTCAGACAAATTAATAAGATAGATAGCGTGAAAGTCCTACAAGACACTGAACAAAGTCAAAAACCTAATTTAGCCAAAAGCGTTGTAGAATACTGCTGGAAGCGTCATTCTGTTATGCCAGAAGCGCAACGCTACGCTGCCAGAAGCGCCGCAGTGCCTCCAAGAGCGCCTAACTGTGCCTCCAGAAGCGCTGTGCGGTGTCGTTTGCGCTGTGCCGTACTGTGACTTCAAAAAAAAAAATTTCTCAAAGAAACAAAGGGATTAGTGGGTCCCACTGGGCGTGCCAGAATGTGTATGAGGAAAAATTGATTAAATCTAAACTAAATAAAACCAAAAAACCAATAACATAAAGAAAATGAATTTAAATAAAAGCCATGACAAATAATCAATGAAATAAAGACTTTTACCGAAATCTGTATTATTTCCTTTGGATTGAATGTGGATTGTTCAATGAAGTTGCGAAGCCATAGCTGCAACAAGCAAGTAGTGTGCTCAATGTGCTCAAAAGATCAATGTCAAGAGATCATGAGAGTGCTCAATCGACGCGTTTGTGTATGCTCAAAGCTCTGTTAAGTATGCCTGAGAATACGATCGAAGAGAGAGGCTCAATGAAGGAGATGAGGGGAGTTTATATAGGTTTCATCAAAGATCGATCAACGGTTCAGATAATTCAGAAGAATCAATGGAGGAGAACAGTTGAGGAATGTGCAACAAATGAGAAAAAGACAAGTGTCTTGCTTTCTTTTGCATGAGAGGAGTTATCAAGAATAGAAGAATAAGTTAACTGAAGAGATAAATCAATTAAAAGAATAAAGCAATCAGTTAAGTGTTTTAAAACAAGAAGAGATTTGCATGAGAAAAGAAGATATTTTGCTTTATTAAATATAGAAAACTTGAGTTATTTTAGAGATAACTCAAATTTAGAAGAAAAAGCAATTTAAATAAATAATTGATTTATTTAAATTTAGAGAAGATATTTTAGAAGAAATAATTAAATAATTGGAATTATTTAATTTAGAAGATTTGAAAGTAAATTAAATAAATAAATTTATTTAATTATTGTGCATGATTTTGGAAGAATAGTTTTGATTTAATTAAATAATTTAAGAATTATTTAATTATAGAAGAATAATAGAGGAATTTAATTTAATTAATTAAATAAAGAGAATTTATTTAATTAATGTCGAATTTAGGAGATTTAGAAGAATTTGATGATAATTAATTAAATAATTAGATTATTTAATTAATGTGGGAAATGCAGGTGATTGGACAGATTATGAAATGCAAGTGATTCGAGGACACGATCATTTTAGGGTGTCTACAACTCCAACATCATCTAGGTCCCTCCTTTGTTGACTCTAAACTTCCTCATGATGGTAATGTCTTCACCATTTCTCATATCCCATTTCTCCTTAGATTATTTTTTGTCAACCCCTTCTGGTCCACCTCAATCTCATACCAATTCCCTATACCTCTAAATGCATTGCTGCCCCAACCCCACAACCTCTTTCTATTACTTCACCTACTCTACTAGCTATGCCCATATCTTCCCCACCATATATCCACCTATTACTACTTCACCTTCCTCATTGACTTCTATCTCTCCTCTAACACCCCTCGAAGATAAAGTAAAAGAAAAAGTGTAGGACCTTTCCCCATCCACTTCTAATAGTAGGCCTAAGAACTTCCCCAACACTACACTCAACCTACTAACCAACCCATAACTACCCTACCTATTTCCTAATATACCCCTACCAGACATCCCAGACCTAGTTTGCTTCCAACCCACCCCTTGACAAACCTCGAGACAAAGAAAATGATATGAATTTTTTAAAATAAGGTTTTTCTTCTCCTATCTAGTATCTTTCCTCCCTCATATTATCCCACAAATTCTTGATATTCCTCCTTCCCGTAAACCAATAAACTTACCTAATGTCTATATGATTTCTAGTTTAGACATTGTCATGTAAACCCACAAACTCTATCTTAGGCATTGTCCTACCTCCACGACTACCAAACAAACAAAAATTTGAGTACAACCTTACCCCACCCTACCACCAACCTAAACCTAAACTAACACCTTCACTCCCTCTCCGACTTCTTAAACCTAAAATTTGATGCTACTATGGTCCCTCCTTTGTTGACCCTTATACCACACAATAGTTATGAATCTTCGTCTAATTTGTATATATGCATGTGACTTGTATGTTTTATTGTGTGTACTTCCATGTTTAGGTGAATGTGTGTGCATGTTAGGAGCCATGACTTGCATCACTATTATAGTTTTCGTAATTGAATAATGTTGTTTTATTTTCAGATGATGCAGGCTACGAAGACACCTCCCGATGTTCATAGGGCAATGGAGCATGGTGTGTCCTCTATGATTCATAGCTCCATGCCTTTGATGGGGGTATGAGGTAGATTAGTAAATTTCAAATTACATTTGTTGTTATAGTTGTTTATTTTTAAAAAATCAAATGATTATTGATTTGAAGTTTAATTTCTATCTAGATGGATTCTATAGGACATGACATCACCACAACCTAATCCTGGTACTGAGGCATATGAGCAGACATATTTTTGGATAGCGGTAAGTGGTTATTTTGTTAAATGTTTCATCTTTTATAATGTAATTTCTATATATTAATGTCTATACTTTTTATTGTAACAACTACAAATCCATGAACAACTAAATAGGAGGAGCAACCCTCAGGGTCGTAGTAGACCACCCTCATACGCGTCTCCATCCCCTCGAAGATCAAAGGTTACCCATGATCTATTCTCGTCATCGAACAAAGGGGAATGACTTTTTATTGTGTTCCTTTGTTGTATGCCTATATGGCATTTGTGGACATATATTTTGTATTGCATATAGTTGACATTGTATGCCTATATGGCATTCTTATAAGTCTATATGGCTATTTTGCATATATGTTATACTTATATTGACAAATATTGATGTATGCCTATATGGATATTTGGTTAATACAAATCATTTTTGTTGATCATTATGTAATATGGATAGGTGCAGTGTAGATTGTTTTTGTATGCCTTTAGGTTTTAAAGTTTAATTGTCAAAGAATCCATCCCAATTGATGATAAGAGAATTTGAGTTTTGGGTTGAAAGTTTTAGTCTCTCAGAACTAGACATGCTCAAGAAAATAGAGAAAAGAAGATTGGTCATGTGTGCTTGTTTTTTTAATGTTTGAATTGTATGTTGTTGTATGGTATTGATTTTTTGTGTGTGTTCAAATGCGTATTTGAATTGTTATTTTATGTATGTTTGGACACTTGTGTTGTACTAAGGTTAAGATTCTTGTAGTATGGGATGCATATAGTTCTACCTTGGGCATGTATTCTTAGTAAGACATATATCCTCACCCAAAGAGAGCTTTCATAATATGGGATGTGATTAGCAATTCATGTGGATTTGGATATGATCTTGGATGTATAGTTCTAAGTCAAACTTTTAGGATTAAAATGACTTGTGGTTACTATCAATGGTCATATTTGGATTGATCATGTACTTGTATTTATTTGTGTATTAGATGCTAGAAAGGATGTGTTGATGTTAGTTGAGAAATCTATTTCCATGCATTTGAGATGTTTTGGATCCATGAATTTATGTGTATACTTATGTGTTAATAAGGAAATGTATTAAATAAGATAATCACCATTCTACCACACTTTTGAAAATTATGGATGGTGCTTGATCACCTTAATTTATGGATGGGGAGGAAAGGGAGATCCTCGCGTTATCCGGTTCAACCCCTTCCTCAATCAGCACCAAGACCATAGGATCTTAGAGGATTCATTTCTAGAGTTGAGCTTGGAGTTATTCAAATATTCTTCATGATGTACATTGTAATATGGCCACTTGTATTTATGGTGGGTGGTTCATGGCTTATTGCATTCATTAGCATTGATTATCTAGTTTTAGTATTTGACCCCTTATATATCTTGGCTATGTAATGATGTTATCTTCAAGCCTAATAACAGTGACCTAAAGGTGAAAGAAGATGAGGGTTGAATAGCATGGATATGACAACATGAAGATGATATTAAGGTTTAAAAGAGTATCCTAACAGAGGTCTATTTCAATCCTAATATGGGTCTAAGATTGCAGTGATGGAACAATGCATTGAAGAACTAAAACAAACCCTACAGAGATAGTACTAGAGAACAAGGTCTAGGTGAACCAAGATAAAAGAACAAGCAGTTCATATATGACAGTGTTGACTGCTAAAACAAGTATGTTAACAGCCATAAGATGCATGTTGATATGTGAAGATTATAACAGTTATAACAAAGGCAATGTGTGAGGATATCGCCGATACAATGTAGCTCGGACTGTTTCGACATGTTTGGGTGTGAAACATGACCATGTCTAGCCTAAATGTACCCATCCTAACATGTTGGAACAGTCGATTTGGCCGCATGAGGAGTTGAATCAAATTTACACCCCTTTGCAACTTTACACTGCATGCATTTGACCATTTTTGGGGCAACAGAAAAACTTTCACCATGGGCAAACGCCTCAAAGATATAAAAAACTGAAATAGGTTATTATAGAGGGACCCTACGTAATCTCGTAGCCTTAGACAAAATATTTCTAAGTGACATGGTTTTTGAGTAACAACTCATCAAAGATTGCTGCCTTTTTGCACTTTGGACTCTTCAGGGATATCGTCGGTACAATATAGCTCGAACTGTTTCAGCATGGTTGGGTGTGAAACAGAACCATTCCTAGCCTAAACGTACCCATCCAGATGTGTTGGAACAGTCAGTTTTGCCACATCAGGAGCAGGATGAAAGTTACACCCCTTTGTAATTTTACACTACCTCCTTCTGATGATTTTTTGGGCAGTAGAAAACCTTTCACCATAGGTAAACGCCTTAGAGATATAAAAAAATAAGAGAGATTATTGTAGAGGGACCATACGTGATCACATTGCCTCAAACAGAATGTTTCTAAGTGATGGTTTCTGAGTAACATCTCATCAAAGATTGTTGTCTTTTTGCACTTTGGACTCTTCAGGGATATCACCAGTACAATGTAGCTCAGACTGTTTCGGCATGTTTGGGTGAAAAATAGGACCATGCATAGCCTAAACATACCCATCCAGACGTGTTGGAATAGTCAGTTTGGTCGCATCAGGAGCAGGACGAAAGTTACACCCCTTTGCAACTTTACACTACCTCCTTCTGATGATTTTTGGGGCAGCAGAAAACCTTTCACCACCTGCAAACACCTCAGAGATATAAAAAACTGAGAGAGGTTATTGTAGAGGGACCCTACATGATCGCGTTGCCTTAGATGAAATGTTTCTAAGTGACACAGTTTCTGAGTAATAACTCATCAAAGATTGCTAGATTTTTGCACTTTGGACTCTTCAAGGATATCGCCAGTACAATGTAGCTTGAATTGTTTCAGCATGTTTGGGTGCAAAATAGGACCATGCCTAGCCTAAACGTACCCATTCAGATGCATTGGAACAATAATTTTGGTCACATTAGGAGAAGGATGAAAGTTACACCCTTTTGCAACTTTACACTACCTCCTTCTGACAATTTTTGGGGCAAAAAAAAATCTCTCACCACGGGTAAACACCTCAGAGATATAAAAAACTAAGAGAGGTTGTTATAGAGGGACACTGCATGATCATGTTTCCTTAGACGGAATGTTTCTAAGTGACACAGTTTCTGAGTAACATCTCGTCAAAGATTGCTGCCTTTTTGCACTTTGGACTCTTCAGGGATATCGCTGGTACAATGTAGCTTGAATTGTTTCTACATATTTAGGTACAAAATAGGACCATTCCTAGCCTAAACGTACCCATTCAGATGTGTTAGAATAGTCATTTTGGTTGCATCAGGAGCAGGACGAAAGTTACACCCCTTTTGCAACTTTACACTACCTCCTTCTGATAATTTTTAGGGCAGTAGAAAACCTTTCACCACGGGCAAAAAACCGAGAGAGGTTATTGTAGAGGGACCCTACGTGATCACGTTGCCTCAGATGAAATGTTTCTAAGTGACACAGTTTCTGAGTAACAGCTCGTCAAAGATTGTTGCCCTTTTGCACTTTGGACTCTTCAGGGATATCGCCGATACAATGGAGCTTGGATTGTTTTAGCATGTTTGGGTGCAAAATAGGACCATGCCTAGCCTAAACATACCTATCTGAACGCATTGAAACAGTCATTTTGGTCACATCAGGAGCAGGACGAAAGTTACACCCCTTTGCAACTTTACACTACCTCCTTTAACGATTTTTGGGGTAGCAAAAAACCTTTCACCACGGGCAAACGCCTTAGAGATATAAAAAACTAAGAGAGGTTATTGTAGAGGGACCCTACGTGATTGCATTTCCTTAGATAGAATGTCTCTAAGTGACACGGTTTCTGAGTAACAGTTCGTCAAATATTGTTATATTTTTATACTTTGGACTCTTCAAGGATATCGCCAGTACAATGTAGCTCGGACTATTTCAGCATGTTTGGGTGAAAAATAGGACCATGCTTAATTTAAATGTACCCATCCAGATGCGTTGGAACTGTTAGTTTGGTTGCATTAGGAGTAGGACAAAAGTTACATTCTTTTGCAACTTTACACTACCTCCTTCTGACAATGTTTGGGGCAGCAGAAAACCTTTCACCATGGGCAAAGGCCTCAGAGATATAAAAAACTAGGAGAGATTATTGTAGAGGGAACCTACATGATTGTGTTTCCTCAGATGGAATGTTTCTAAGTGATAGTTTCTGAGTAACAGCTCGTCAAAGATAGCTATTTTTTTGCACTTTGGACTCTTCAGGGATATCACCGATACAATGTAGCTCGGATTGTTTCAACATGTTTGGGTGAAAAATAAGACCATGCCTAGCCTAAATGTACCCATCTAGATGCATTGGAATTATCAGTTTGGTCGCATTAGGAGCGGGACACCAAAAATGCAAAAATGCAAAAGTTGCTTTATGTAACTTGACAACATTGACACTTTTTTGCAACAAAACTCAAAGACTCAAACTGACCCCAAATGACTCAAACTGACTCAAAAACATATGAAATAGTCTTAGAAGACTTTATTACATACAATTGACTCAATCAAAACAAAATTTCACTTTTTGACCCCTCTTGGAGGCATGACAACCTAGGTGCCCCTGCACCATGAGGACACTGAAGTCTATAAAGTTTTCCTATTAAGAAAAAGAGCTTCCCTTAGCTTTAAGAAATATAAATATTCTATACTAACAAGGCCAACCACGTGAAGGTGGAAGCTTATGTGGCCTCACCTAAGACCTAAGACACATGTATTCTAGTAGATGTAGGACACCTAAGACACTTATTGTATAGTATGTATCTAGATTTTATAGACATAGTAGACCTAAGACACCTAGTCTTTATACATTATCGTAGTCTAGACCTAAGTCACCTAGACACCTAGATTATAGTTCTACCTAATAAACCTATTATGGTAGACCTAGTTGACATATAGTACCTACCTAAGACACCTAGATTAAATTATACCTTATTCTAGTCTCTAGATAGGTAGTTGATATATAGTATCTACCTAGAAGACACCTAGATCATTCTAGATTATACCTTATTCTAGTCTCTAGACAGTTTGTTGATATATAGTATCTACCTAAGACACCTAGATTAGATTAAATAGATTTTTTCTAGTCTCTATCTACCTAGTTGACATATAGTATATACCTAAGACACAAGTAGAGACACCTATTATCTAGTTAGAAACTAAGACACCTAGAGACACCTATATTTTATACATTACCTTAATTTGTAAGTTTACATAGGTTTGTATGCACATTAATTTGTAAGCATAATGTGATGATGTAAAAATGTGTATATGTGTAAAAATGTAGCAGCAAATAAAAAAAGACAAACCTATGTAAACTTACAAATTAATGTGCATACTTACAACTCAATGTAACATGACTTTACAAAATCAATGTGAATACTTACAAATTAATCCAACGAACCATCCGGGTCTACTCTACTCTTTATTGTGTCAAGTATTGCCTCATGGTCAGACTCACGCACCTTCCACAAGATCTTGTTCAAAGGTCTACCCTGATATTGTATCAAATGAACATTGGATGTCACGACAAGGTTCAAGTAATTAAGAATCTTCTGATGCATGTCAAAGTCCTAAAACAACCAAACATTAACACTCTTATGTGGGTACCTTCTAAGCCATGTTCCAGTAACAACCACTAAGCATGTAGGGTATTCAATGTTTTCTCCATCTGTAACTAGGGCCTCCAATTTCTTTTTAGCCTCAAAACAACGACACAAGTAATAATTCATTCCCTCTTCCTTATCTTCATCTGCAATAACTACATATACATGCCCTACATTGATATGTGTAGAAAATTAGATGAAATTAGTCAACATTACAAAAACACTACAAAGTAAGATAACATTAGGAATTTCAAAAACTATGCAAATAGATATATTACCTGGTTGAACTAGATCTGATATGTGGTCAAAGTCAACTAAGGATTCATCTCTATTAATTCAAATGTCGTCGGGGGTCAATACGTGTCAAGTGGGCTAAGATAACTTAACTCTCATGCGTCAACTCACTCCTTTGACTCACACTCATCCCAGGCTTGAATTGTACATGAAGATCAAAAGCATGCCATCTTCCACGTATGGATACTCCATGAACCTGCAATTGAGCTTCTGAAAGAGTGCATCTCACTTGATCTTCTTAGTGTAGAATAGTCCTCATATGGTGCAATGTTAGTATCATCTATCAACCAAAAAAATTACGAACTGAAGACTTACCTTCATTACCTAGACCCTTAGAAGCATTACACCACTCGATGATTGATTTTGCATCTATCAACTTTGCATTGTCTTTATACTTTAACTCTTCTCGTGCTATGGCTCTTTTGATACATGCTCCTACACCATCATACTCCCCCTTTCCATGCCCGGCCTCACAAAAGTTCCACATATGATGAACACCTGTAAAATTATGCCTCTTTCTCAGCCAATAGAAATTTCGTGAGTTCTTGAATTGTGACACACAGTTATCCGACCATATGATATGCTGACTGAATGATATGCCCCTTCTAGCCAAATCATTGTAGAACACCTGAAATCAACCTTGCATGAACTCCGTAGAATGTGTGTGATCATCACTAATATAGAAATGATACTCCCTTATGATCTTTTTGTCATCCTTTGTACTATCATTCGCATGAATGAATGCGATGTGCAAAAATATAGAAACATGTGTTGCGTTGTAATATTGTGATTGCACCTCACGTTGTGGCTATAAACTGTAGTTCTCTGCAAAGTCAATGACTGAAACAATGCTACCAAGTGGAAATGTGTCCTTACATAAATTGAATTGCAAGTCCAACCATTGAGCTCTATGGGCATGTCTTGCATACTCATACACTATACTGTCATGAAATATAGGCATAAACTGATACAATGGAATCTTTTCAATAACCAATTCACACCTCTTCGCTTCTTTACCATTTTTTGTATTGTATGCCACTATTTTATACTTGTCAAACTCTACTAGTTCATTTCCAACTGCATGTGTTCTTTCCATATGTTCACATATTGGCATACATTGCAAGCCACCGCAATGCTGACATGTGTCATCCAAGCATAATTTCCTGTAGAATATTTGACCTTCCTCTCTTTCACATAAAATTCTTGATATGAAGTCTCTTGAAGATGTTGGTGGGGCATGTATGCCACATCCTGCAAAACATTGTTAGTATGCAAATCTAAACATATAGACTGATAAACATCAAAATGGTTAGAAAATTCAATATGTAATCTACAACAACAAGTAGTGTGTGTGTGATTTATCTTGACATAGAAAGTTTTTAGTATTTCAAAATATCTTTGAAAATTTTCAATTTGAGGATACATCTCTAGAAATTTACCAAAAAATTGTGTTTGATTCATATCCAAAAAATGCTTTGGATGTGGCTCATGGTTCTGACTACCGATTCTCCTTATTACCACATCCCTTTGATTCGGAGATACCCTTGTGTAATTCTTTCAAAAGTCTTCAATTAGTGATCTCAATGCTTCAACAATTGGTTTATCTTTTCGTGGTAGTCTCCCTGAGAATGCCCATAATTCATCGGCGTTAGTATCCTTAATTTTTTGGCACCTTCCAATGACTCTTGATAAAATTTTCCTATTATTTATCAATGCTTGACTCGTCTTTCTAATGAGATGAGCTTTCCTCATTTGACTACTTACTATAGTTGATTAATCCAATTCCATCTTACATTACTATCTTTTGTGCGTGAGGTGTTACCCACACTCTTATATACACTCATTAGATTCTTAACAATAGATTTTTCACTTGAAACCTCTGATGTTCTCGACCCAGTAATATTCATGATGGACCTATACTTTATACTTCGCATCATTTCAACGAATAGTTGACATCTTGCAATCTCATTTAACTTTTCAAAGAACAATCTCCAAATCTTATGAGCATATCTTCTACAAGTGCGTTTTGAAATCTTACCTTCCATTGGCTGCAAAATATTCTCATCAATATCAATCAAATACTTTGGCTCTCTATGCAAAATTCTAGGTGGTGTTAAGATAGGTAAATTCATCTCAACATTAGGAATTTCATCAATATTTAAATGAGGTGGGCTAGATTCCATACCTTCAATCGAAGATGGAATAGATGACATACCTTGAAGTTGAGGTGGGAACGATGGCATACCTCCTTCATCACATGTGAGTGATGATGTACTCTCAACTTGAGATGCAGTAGATGGTGTCCCTACATGTTGACTTGTGGTAGAGAACGTGTCTCCAACTACGGTATTCAAATCTCTCATAGCACGAAGTTTTTGCATTTGTTCTCTTTGTGCCGCCAATACCATATCTCTTTTTGATGGTTACAGTTCCTCTTCAATTGGCATGTCTTCATTTATCGTGTCCAATTTCCTCTTCTCACGAAGTTCCCTCATAGTCGTTGCTTTCTCTGCATTCTTAGCTTCTATCTCTTCTTGTGTTGGTTTAATTCTTGATCATTTCCTCGGGATGATAGAGAATTTGTTTGTAGCATGATAAAGAGACCAATATTAGTTCCTAAGAAATGAATCCATACAAATAACTAAAATATATGTCATTCAACCCTTCATAGTAAATGTACATATAATCATCATGTAGAAGAGTAAATGTCACTCAACCAAAATAGGTACAAAGCATTATTGCAATCTGTTATCCTCAAATTTAGTTGCACTCAATTTGTAGGATGACCCCTACAAAATTTGTCCATTTTGTAGCCTACAACTCTAACCACGCAAAACGAGGTGAATTGCATTTGCCCTTGTGCATGGTCTCCTAGCCTTGGAACATCCTTTCGAGTATCAACTTGTGTCAGTTTCTTGAATTTTGTAAAACAAGTCAAATTGAAATTTTCACTTTTTAGGAGTTAGTGAAATTTTGTCATATGCAATGGTGGCAATTTTTTCCTCCATTGCATCTTCATATGCATTGGCAGCGATTTTTGCCTCCATTGCATCTTCATATGTAAGGGCGGCGATTTTTGCCGCCGTGCATGTTAAGCTTTTTGTCATATGCAAGGGCGGCGATTTTTGCCGCCCATGCATGTTGGTCCCCTTGTCACATGCAAGCGCGGCGATTTTTGCCGCCCGTGTATGTTGTCCCTTTGTCACATGCAAGGGCGGCGATTTTTGCTGCCCGTGCATGTTAGTCTTTTTGTCACATGCAAGGGCGGCGATTTTTGCCGCTCGTGCACAAAAGCAATTTCCTCCACATGCAAGGGCGGCAATTTTTGTCGCCCATGCACTCACTCCCTGAAAATTTTCTAACTCTGGGAAATTTTTCAAGTTGTTAACTTTAGCCCATTTTCACTCAGTTTTTCACTCTAATCGCACTTTAGCCCTTCAAAGCCCATGCAAATACTCAATTCTCCCTCGCTACTATAATTTCTAGTCAAAGAGACCAAAAGTTTCTTTCCACAAATGAAAAGACAGGTATTCAATAACATGATCCAAAAGAGTTCGAAGATCAAGCTTTCTCAGTGGCTCCTATGGATAAGTTGTTGGATACACAGTTGACCTTGGACATTCTCAAGGTAGTTCTGGGTAAACATGTGAAGGTTGCTACCTTCGTGAAAGTTTCAGTAACAAGAACTTGTGTCATTTCCAAGGACACTTTTGGACCAGATAGCCTAGAGATGCAAATGGTGATAACAATGGATGGAAGTTTCTCTCAAGAAGGATGTTGATGGGAGTTGATAAATGTGATCTTTGCCTTAGTATATTTTCTATTTTTCATATGTACTTTTGAATCAATTTTGGACATATTTACATGTACTTTTCTCATTTGTAATTACATGTAAAAACTTAGGAAGTCCCAAATCAATAAGGACTCCTATTTTTGAATAAGTCAAAGTAGTTGTAAATTTCTTGTTTTTGCTCCAAGCTTCTCCCTATAAATAAAGAGGGCCTCTTTCATAATAGATATCTTTTAATCTTATGCAACAAAGTGCTGCCCAAATTGAGACTCAACTTTGAGACTTTGTATTCAAATTGTATGATCAATTCCAATCAATGAAGCAGGTGAGTTTTGATATCAAACTTTGTGTTGAATCGAATTTGTATGAGTGAGGATGTACATATGGTATTTTTGTTGATTTCTCTTGTTGATTGATTGGATAAAGTGGTGCTTGGTTATTACGATTGGAGGACGTTCAAGATAAGTTATATAAATTTTGTGTTATATTATTTCCTTGAATATATGTGTGTTGAAACCGTTTCTTGGTGAAGGATTATAAAGACTTTGAGCTTGTAGTTGTTCACTTTGTATATGAATCGTGTTGAAAACTTGTAGACTTTGTGCTATGAGTCTCAGTCACATTCGCGTGGATCAATGGTATTATTAGTTGACAGACTTTGTGCTCCAACTGGTGATACGGTTATTCTTAAAATCTTTCTGGGAATAATTTGAAGACTTTGTACTTGAGATTATTCACTTGGTTCGTGAATCTTTTTGTGAAGTGAGTTGAAAAACTTTGTGCTTCAACTTACAAGAATATTGGTAATTACTGTTTTGGTTAATATTAGAATTGTAGAAGCATTATTGAATATTATTGTGAAACATTGTAAACATTCTTTCTGAAAGAAGAGAAAAGGATGAATGTAACACACCCCCTACATGGTTAGAGCTAGTGTAAATAAGTAGTTTTGTTTTGTTTCAATAAACAGTAAGAAGGGAACCTCCCCTTGCTGAGAGGAGAGATTTATCTCATCACACTAAGGTTGATATAACCATTTTGCCATCATTGAGTTGACGACAAAATATTCACCCAACACAATCATACAAAGCATTATTGCACAATGTTATTGCAGCCATACAAAGCATTATGGTACAAAGTTCACTTCAGTTCTGTGAGGATAAGGTCAAAGGAGAGTCACCTATTGAGGCTACAAGTGAAGAGTACATGGGACTTCATGTTGACTACAAGGTTGAAGATGTCGGATATCAAGAGGGTGAAGAAGGGTTATCAAGAGACAATTATTAAAGTCAAGGCTCATTAATATGGAAATGCCAAACTCAAGTAGATAATATGGCAATGCCAAACTCAAGTAGATAATCATGTGCATAAGCTAAATTGTCATAAAAGCCACTATGAAGGAGACAATCTGCTATCATAACCAACACTTAGGATAATCATGAATAGGTACAAATGCCTTTCTCAGGAGTGTTGTTGATCTTTACAATGAGAATGAAGGTGAGGATGTGGTGCAGGGCACCATAGGTCTTATTGAAGAAAATTGTTGTAGTGCAGGGCACCATAGGTCTTATTGAAGAAAATTGCTAAGTGTTAGTATTTTGGTAGGATGAAGTCATGTTTTTGTTTGTAATAAGGTCCTTGAGACCATTTCTCATGTTGTTAGTAGTTTGGAGTCATTTTGAAGTCAATTTTGTAAATGTTGCAAAAGTTGTCAAAACAATTTGCATTTTTCCATTTTGAGGAAGTTGAACGGTTGGTCTTTCAAAAGTTAGTTGTGGTCAATTGGATATGGTTGGTAAATACTAAATATGCTTTGTAATGGTGAAGACAAGGTTCAGGTGTGCACTTTGAAGATTGAGCATCAATAAAATATTGTTTTCTGTGTTTTTCCATGTGTTTTTGCTGCTACAGGAGATAGTATGACCTTGGACAGCCTGTAAGTGGTCTAAACTTGATTGGAGTTGATGTGGAATTGATGTGGATGTATTTTGGCTTCTATTGACTAAAAGTGACTTATTTATGATGAATATAATACTCATAATTGTTTCTTGCACGTCTAAGAAGTTGGAAACAAGTGGACATTAGCTAGAGCTATCTTGGAAACATTAATATTTGGAGACATACCTAGGACTGCCATAAAAATCATTAGACTAATCTCTGTAATTTAAGGTATTGAAAGGTATATAGTCGATCAAGGTAACCACCATCATGTGCTAACAAAGGATAATTAGGAAATTTTGAAATATTGTTGTGTCATGTGCATACAAATCATCATGAATAGGTGCATAAGGAATGTCCTAGCCCAAGACACTAAAGAGGTCTCCACATCCTCCAACATGAAGAATAATGTAGCATAGCATGGATCATGATTGGATTAAGCCTATTGGGATTTACTTGTATGATCTTGGCACCTATTCATTTGTACTTTAACTTGGTAATATGACAAGATAATAGTATTTCAATATGCTTAAGGGATTCTATATTTATATGTTGTAAGGATTTATTCTTGTATAGTTTGACATTGTAGGTTGCTTTCTTGATCGTGATTGTGTCTATTTTAATTAATGTTGACCTTTGAGATATCTTTTATTATGCATACCATGAACTAATTTAAAACATAGTCTATTATATAAACACCAAATATGTATACATGTAGTCTTTTATTATGCATACTATATACATGTGATATAAACATGTATGATAAAGCATGATAAAGTAATTCAAATAGAATTAAGGAAAATGTAAAGAACATGCATGTAAAGACTTGACATACCTAAAAATAGAGATTAGAATGGAGAGAGTACCCAATTATGTAGTGTTTTTTCTTCTTGCATCAAACTCCTCAACAATTTGAGTTTTTCACCACTTGCTTCCTTTTCAACGTTAAATTGAATAACACTCAAATAGAATTAGTAACAACAATACTATTAACCAATCTATAATGTTAAATTCCTACAATTCAATCACAATTAACATTGCAACACTATAAAAATTGAAACTTGAATTGATAAATATCAAATTTGATGTGAAAACTATGTTATTTCCTCCTTAAGTTGGCAAAGTAGAAAAAGGTGGTGGAAAGTTCATGCAAAGGTGTAGAATGTGCAAAATGTGCATGTGAACTTCCCAACAGCATGAAAACACTTTTTTTTTGTTGGAACACGAGAATAAACAACATGAAAACAAAATATGTGGGCCTAGATCACAGGGGTCCAAGCCTTTTTACCGTTTGTATAGCAAGCCAAAATGTGAGTGCATTATAATGTACTCGCATTTTGTCCTGCTATAGATTTATCCATAAATATTTGTGCCTATCTCAACTTTGATAGCACCTTTGCAATATCTCTCACCTCTAGTTCCATTAGCGCATGTTCTATCTCTCACCTCTCTATATCTCACTTATATCTCCCCCTCACCTCTCTACCTCTCCCCTCTCTATGTCTCTCAATTGCTCCTTGTCTACCTCTCCATCCATCCTTAGCCATCTAGGTCTCACTTAACCCTAAACCCTAAAGCCTCAACCCTTAAACCTTAAATCATAAACCCTCAACACTTTACCTTAAACCCTAATCCCTCAACCCTAAACCCTAATCCCTCAACCCTTAACCCTAATCACTCATCCCTAAACCCTAAACACTATCCCTATTCCTAAACCCTCAACCCTCAACACTAAACCCTAAACCCTAATCCCTTATCCCTAAACCCTAAACCCTATCCCTCAACCCTCAACCCTTAAACCTTAAACCCTAAAGCCTATCCCTAAAACCTCGACCCTCGACACTATATCTTAAACCATAATCCCTTAACCCTTAGCCCTAAAGCCTCAACCCTCAATCCTTAAACCTTCAACCCTAAACCCTATCCCTAATCCCTATACACTTGACACTCTACTTTAACCCTAATCCCTCGACCCTCAACCCTATCCCTCAACCCTCAACCCTCAATGTTAAAACCTAATCTATCAACCCTCAACCCTAAACCCTATACCTAAACCCTCAACCCTCAACACTATACCTTAAACCATAATCCCTCAACCCTAACCCCTATCCCTAAACCCTCAACACTATTCCTTAAACCCTAATCCTTCAACCCTAAACCCTAAACCCTAATCCCTCAACCCTCAACCCTAATCCCTCAACCCTCGACACTATACCTTATACCCTAATCCCTTATCCCTAAACCCTAAACCCTATCCATCAACCCTTAACCCTTAAAACTTAAACCCTAAAACCTATCCCTAAACCCTTGACGCTTGACACTATATCTTAAACCCTAATCCTTTAACCCTCATCCCTAAAGCCTCAACCCTCAATCCTTAAACCTTGATGGCACGTAGTACCAAACTGATGGCACGACTTTCCAGTCACTTCACAAATTCACCTTTAGAAAATCAACCACAATGAGGAAATTACAAAAAAATGACAGGAACTTCCAATTAACAAATAATGATAGGAGGTTTTACAATTCCAAGACAAAAGACATCGATCTCACAATAGTAAAATGTTTAGAAAGAGATATGCTTCATCATTTGATATTTTTGTCTAAAGCAAATTTACATATTCAAAATATTTGGCCCATCTAATCAGCCTCACAATGCAGGATTACAAAGAAAATGAATGAAAACCCAAACAACTTTTGTCAAATCAGCTCTATTAGAATCGTTGCCTTCTTCTTCTCAGACAGACACCTCCTATCCTATTCATCTTCTGCTCTCTCTTGGACTGTCACCTCCTTTGTTTTTATTCCACCACCTTCCCCCTCCCCATGTTGACAATCGATTCCAATATATCCTTCATCAGTCTACAGAGAATTCCAACTTCAAACGCGCAACCGCCAAGGAGAATTCCACGATGTCCATGACCAACACTGATAACTGCCACAAAAGAAACCGCCAGGAAAAGAGACTGCCCATGACGCCCCATATGTAGAAGATCCCAGAAATGGAATCGAGGAAGAAAAGATAGCCAAATGACTATGAATGCCATGGGAAAACACTTAATGCTATGAACCACGGTTGCTTAGACATGCCAAGATTTAATGATGAATAAATGATGTTTCTAACTTTGGTTGATCACCAAGAAGGAAAGAAAATCACATTCGCTAGGTGGGTTCGCTCTTTAACTTGCATGATATGAGGCCTTTTTGCCTTTTAAAACCGGATATTACTGTAAGCCACGATCTCTCCAAAATAGCAAGAATTAAATGATATGAAATGGTTAATAGAGAAGAAGGAAATAGCCAAGCAAGAATTACTGTCACTAAAGTGACAGGAGCTTCACACCAAAAAAATGCAATAAAGAACCTACTTTATTCACCAACAAACCAAAATATTAAAAACAAAATAAAACCAAAATTGATAGAAATAGGTTGCCCCTACATCAAACCTTCAACCCTAAACCTATCCCTAATCCCTCTACCCTCGACACTCTACTTTAACCCTAATCTCTTGACCATCAACCCTATCCCTCAACCCTCAACTCTCAACATTAAACCCTAATCCCTCCACGCGAACCCTAAACCCTATCCCTAAACCCTCAATCCTCGACACTATACCTTAAACCCTAATCCCTCAACCCTCAACACTATACCTTAAACCCTAATCCCTTATCCCTAAACCCTAAACCATATCCCTCAACCCTTAACCCTTAAAACTTAAACCCTAAAACCTATCCCTAAACCCTCGATGCTCGACACTATATCTTAAACCTTGATCCCTTAACCCTCATCCCTAAAGCCTCAACCCTCAATCCTTAAACCTTCAACCCTAAACCCTATCCCTAATCCCTCTAACCTCGACACTTTACTTTAACCCTAATCCTTTGACCATCAACCCTATCCCTAAACCCTCAACCCTCAACTCTCAACATTAAACCCTAATCTGTCAATCCTAAACCCTAATCGATCAACCCTAAACCCTATCCCTCAACCCTAAACCCTAATCCCTAAACCCTAAACCCTATCCCTAAACCCAACAAAATTGCTTTGCCTTATGTTAGGTTGTTAAACCCATCATTTTTTATACTCTTCTCTTAACAAAATAAGAGGAATAAGCATAGAAGGTAGAGAATTTGATCTTACTAGTTTGCATATTGGTCAGTTTACATTTCGTGACTTCATTTTCATTGAATAAAAAGGTTTATCTGATTTGAAATAAGGGACAGAGTTCACTATCATGTGCTTTTCTAGATGAAAGGGTCCATAATGTCCAGGGTTCTTCCAAGAATGGCCTGCAACAAAAATAACTTTTTGTTATACCAATCCTCCTAGTAAAGCTACAATTCAAATGCCTACTTTGAAAGTTGAAATAAATTAAATTAGACTTACAATTTTGATTTTCTTCCATTGCTTCAACATCATTGTTGTTTTCCCCATCAGAAAACCAATTCATTCAGCAACTTGTTGCCCATTGGTTGACTTGAACTGCATACTATGTTAGAAGAAGGGCATCTTTTATTTGTATCAATGTTGGTATTCATAAGTTGAGAGCATTGATATTTTTCACAAAATATCTTAACCTTAAAATATGACTTGGATATGTACTTGAACACAGTAAAATCTCCAATCTCCAGCCCATGATGATTCACAAAATTTTCCCAACCCTGACTAAATTCCAGTTTATTTATGGTACCCCCTAATTGTACATCCCACTCCTGCCCACATGGGCCTTGCAACACCATATGTTCGTCTGTGTTGTCTATAAATTGTTAAACAAATGCAGGGGGAATGTGCTGCCATAAACACATTACACAATTAGATTATACAAGTTCTTAACAGTGTACACGAAATAAAAGAATGAAAAATAATGTATAGAGTTACCATTTTTTTGTGTAAAGTCTCTAAGCATAACTTTGAATAAGGAGGCACACCCATTAAACCAATTCATTCAGCAACTTTCTGCCCATTTGGTTGACTTGAACTGCATACTATGTTAGAAGAAGGGCATATTTTATCCGTATCAATGTTGGTATTCATAAGTTGAAGAGCATTGATATTTTTCACACACCCTGTTCTTTGAAATATCTTAACCTTAAAATATGACTTGGATATGTACTTGAACACAGCAAAATCTCCAATCTCCAGCCCATGATGATTCACAAAATTTTTCCAACCCTACCTAAATTCCAGTTTATTTATGGTATCCCCTAGAATTGTACATCCCTAAACCGTAAACCCTAATCCCTTAACCCTAAACCCTAATCCCTAATCCCTAAACCATAAACCATAATCCCTAATTATAATTTATGGACCCTAATCCCTCAACCTTAAACCCTAATCCCTTATCCCTAAACCATAAACCCTATCCCTAAATCTTCAACCCTCAACACTTAAACCTTAAATCCTAAACCCTATCCCTAAACCCTCAACCCTCAACACTATACCTTAAACCCTAATCCCTCAACCCTAAAGCTTTAAAGCCTCAACCCTTATCCACCCCTTTCCTCCCATATCTACCTCACCCCATCTCTCCCCTATCTCTCAACCCTTAGCCATCTAGGTCTCTCTCTTATCCCTAAAGCTTCAACCCTCAACCCTTAAACCTTTAATCCTAAACCCTATCCCTAAACCCTCAAGCCTCGACATTGTACCTTAAACCCTAATCCCTTATCCCTAAACCCTAAACCTTCAACCCTAAACCATATCCTTAATCCCTCTACCCTCAACACTCTAACTTAACCCTAATCCATCAACCATCAACCCTAATCCCTCAACACTAAACGCTATCCCTAAAGCCTCAACCCTAAACCCTAATCACTCAAGGTGCTAAACCCTAATCCCTTATCCCTAAACTCTAAACTCTATCCCTAAACCCTCAACCCTTAACCTTAAACCTTAATCCCTCAACCCTAAACCTTAATCCCTCAACCCTCGACACTATACCTTAAACCCTAATCCCTTATCCCTAAGCCCTCAACCCTAAACCCTAATCCCTCAACCCTAAACCTTCAACCCTAATCCCTCTACCCTCAACACTCTACCTTAACCCTAATCCCTTGACCCTCAACCCTAAACCCTAATCTCTCAAGGTCCTAAACCCTAATCCCTTATCCCTAAACTCTAAATCCTATCCCTAAACCCTCAACCTTAAACCTTAATCCCTCAACCCTAAGTCCTAATCCCTCAACCCTAAACCCTAATCCCTCTTGACCTTAAACCCTAAACCCTTGACCCTTAAACCCTCAACCCTTATCCACCCCTCTCCTCCCCTATCCGCCTCACCCCCATCTCTACCCTCCTCTACCCTCAACACTATACATACATACATATAGGCATACATATATACATACATACATACATACATACATACATATAGGCATACATACATACATACATATAAGCATACATACATACATGCTTAATAACCTTAAACATAAAACATTCCAAGGGAGACATAATGAGAACGCATTATAATGCGCTCGCGTTATGTCAAACATGACAAACATCGGGCAAACTTTTGCGAAAAAGAAAAAAATGCAAAATAAAACATAAAGCGAGTGTGTTATTTTTGCACTCGCATTATATTTTGCTTTGGGAATCCCAAGCTTTAGGCTTGGGATTTCCTTTGGATTTCCAACCCAAAGGCTTGGAGTGCCTTCCCAATGTCCACAAACGTGTTTTTACAAATTCTACAGGATTTCATATAATTTCGTTCGTGCTAACCCTCAGATTTGCACATGTTTCAAGGTTAAACAAATCAAACACCTAGGTAATGTTAGGCTTTCTCTTAGCTATTTAACGATGTAATTTTTTCACATTTTGACAATGTTAAGCCTTTCATCTTTAATTTCTTTTCTTTGTGTGTCTGTTTTTGGACAAAAACCAGTGTTTGGTCTTTTTTTCATTGTAAATTAACTGTTCATTGAAATTTCAAAAAAATTACATTTTTAGAAACTAGACTCCATTCTACACATTAAAAAAAATTGATTTTCAATTAGTTTTCAAAATTTATAGGGGTAGCACAGCCAAAATTCTATTTTTTAGGATGTGTCCACTTTGAAAATTAGTAAAAAATCAAATATTCATCAAAAAATTATTAGAAAAATTAGGCATAAACTACATGCTATTAGCTAATTTCTCACTGAAGTGATTTTAAAAATACCAAAAAAAAGTTAACCTTTTGAGGGAGCCACAAAACATGCTATGTTATGTTTTTTTGACAGAACCAACACCATTTTTTGTGGCTTCCTCTTTTGAACCCCTTAATCTATACCATTTTCAAAAAAAATTAGTAGTTTAAAAAGTAAACTTGGAGCACTACGAACATTGTTTTGGTTGCATCTTCAAATTTTGAGTGTAACTATGCTCAATTTCTCATCCAAGGCCAGCATTTCCTGATTTCAGGAAACAAAAAAAAGTGCCCACTTAAGACCCATTTTTGGCCCCCCATCTTCTTGCACTTACCCTAACCGGTTCATGGGTTCTTACATTTGTCGATAAGCCGATAAGGCTCAAGCATTTGAGTTTGAATTTGTTCCAAGTTTCCAATGGTGCCGAAGTTTCAAAAGGATGAATTTTACCGATAGAATTAAACCTTCTTAGTCTGTCCGCCTTATGACTTTCTAACTAGTTCAGAATCCATATCCATAAAATGTTCATAATCAGTATAAAGAGAAGGTCGATTAGAAAAGAAGATTCAATGAATTCAATGTTTGAGAAGAGGTTATGGTCCATCTTAGAAAAGAAAGATTTTCCATAGGAACATATATTAAACTAAAGATGAAGAAATTTGGACATTGTAAGATTTTGAAGAAGCATGAATCAAGGAATGCCTATGAAGTTGAGTTTCCAAGTGGGATCAATATTTCACCTATGTTTAATATTTGTTGATTTGACAAAATATCATGAAGTATGGAAGATGTGCAAGCAGGAGGACAGTGGTATATCCCATAACCTATTTCAAAGAGGGAAGAAATTGAATAAATCAAGTAGATAAACATTTGGGAAGGAGCATAAGAAATAGGTAGTATGAAGAATATTTGGTCAAATGGAGAGGAAGAATTGTTGAAGATTCATCATGGATATCCAAAGCAGAGGTTGACCACATTGGTTTTCTTCAAACACTAGAGATATGGTAGGTCACTTCTCAAATTACCTTGGGTGTCTGATATAGGAGTATCCAAAGGTGTAGAGCAATCGTGCATCACCAAAAAATGATTTTGTTTTCTATTCTTTTCAATTTTGGTTTTTGCAAATACCCATTTTCTTGAATAATGATTCAAAAGATTTAGAGTTTCCAAAAAGGCTAAGAATACCAGGACTTACTATTTTTAGTGAGCCTACATTTGAGAATTAGTTGGGCTTGAAATTTTCCCCAATGCATTGGAATAGCCAAATGAACATTCTTGGTAAATTTCAGCCCAACATCATGTCTGGATTTCAAGATATTAGAGTTTCAATTTTTGAGGTTCTCAAAAAAGTTTTAAAATCATATTTGAAGTACTTAGAGATCCCTAAATGCCCTAAAAGTTGGAAAAATGTAATTATGAATTTTCAACGTCATAGATCTCTTCACGAGATTTCTGACGCATCAAATAGTTCGTAAATCAGACACTCAGATCAAAATTTCATGCATACTATTGTATTTACTAAAGATATTCTTACTAGTCCCCTTTCCCATTCCCAACGGGGCCTAATTTTGATGGTTATATGACTTTATTTAGTTAATTTAATTATAAAATACAAATTTAATTTTTGGAAGATTATATTGCTTAAAATGATACACACAGACACACACACAAAGATTTTAAAGTAGGGGGTGTGTATGTTGAAATTCGACCTTGCATGTGATAGATTTAGATTTTGTAAGTTGAGGTTTCATATTTTATTTTATTTTTATAGCTTTTTGGGATGTACATGTTCATGAATGACCTACATGGGTCTTTTGGTCCCTCTCAACTCTCTTTTAAACAATTTGTGCTTAGTCATCCTACCAATCATTCCCTATATGAGGCTAATGTAATGAATATTCTTTCTAGTTTGGCTCAAAGGAAACATATTTCTTTAGTAAATACTAAATGATTTTAAAACCAATGATCATTGCCTCCCTCAGAGAAGGGAGTGTTGAACACAGTGAAATGCTGGGAGGGGGGGTGAATTAGCATATACAAAAACTTAAACTGATATTGCAGATCAAAACTGACTTACTTAAAGAACAGAAAGGAATGCATTCATCACATCAAACAACAAAAGAACAACCAGGATTTTTACATGGAAAAACCAAAAAGGGAAAAACCACGTTGAGTGTTAGCTCACAATATATTATGCTCACTGTAATAAGAAATACAACTTTGTTTTACTGTTGCAACCCAAGGAAGCTCCTACTCCATGAATACAGTTTTTAGGGTCACTTCCAAGGATGCTACAAGTCCCTACAGACTCACTTCTATTATGAAAATTACAAAGATAATAACATGAACTACTGTAAGAAAAACATCTAACTCGTGTTGGTAGTGCAATCCTCCTTTTCTGCTCAAATTAGTTCATCAAACTAACTTTGCACACTTCATACACCACATCCTATCTTGTCACATTCTTACTCTTCACAAATGACTTTGATCTTTTTAAAAACCCTCCGCAACACCTCAAAACATTGATTAGGTCGGCATCAACAAGACCTTTAGATGAAACGTGTAATACTATAAAGGTTGAAACAAAATAGACACATATTGAAAAGAAAATGTGTTGTAGATCATATCACTTCATAGAAAAATCCAAGAAACATCACTACACAGCCTCCAATGCCAAAATAATCAATTAGGATCCACCACATATGAAGGAAACCAAGTTGTCGGCACAACCAACACTACTTTTGTTAACTGACCATCTTCACACTACCGAGGAGAAGCCAAAATCATCATGCTGACTAGAATTTCAACAATGTGCCTACTCAATACTATCCATACACCAATCTACTGAAGTATCAAATCATTCTATGCATCTGTAGGACACGAAACATATTGCACTGATAAAAATAGAGCATTCCAGACTGACTGTGACATTCCAAGACTTAGAATATTGTATTGTGGTACATCAAAACATCTGAAACACTTAGGAATGAACTTATATAACATTATATGCATATTCCTAGATCCACACATCTTCGTCTATCACTTCCAGAGAAAATCAGAGGCTTGACTCAGGTATACTGTAATCCAGAGATAGTCATATGCAACTCTTCACTAACTGACTTATGCGGTATAGGAAATAAGAAAGAATTGCATGCAGTTCAAACCTGAGATGCATTAGGGAATGTAGAATCTCCGCATAAGCTCCTATCATTGTTTTATATACTTTCCATCTTCCACAAGTACTCAAACATGTCTTCTATAGAATACTTTTGCATCTGGAACTATCTGTATTTCTTCTGTTACTTGAATGAGGACCTTGCAGACCATAAGAACACCTGATACTATAAGGAAGCATGCATTAGAAATCCCCGACCATGCCCACTAAACCATATGATCAATCATTTACTACCAGAGGAATGCAGAGCATTCCAACATGTTTTCATCATTGCTTTGTTCTGTCTGAGCACTATCTAGAACTATGTCACTAATAACTTTTTCTGCTGAAGGTGTAATGACCTGAAATCATGGATATAGCATGTTAGTATCTTGATCAATTTAACTTCAGAAATGCAAGACTAAATCTTGTACTGCCAAGGAATGCAGACCAAAACACTGTGTCTCTACCTTAGGGTATACACTATGAATGCCTTAGTCAAACTTCTGTAAATTATCTCTAAGTGTGGTACCCCAATACAACAAGATATCACTTTAGGCATACTAGAAACATGTTATAACATGTGTACCTACCTCTGCATCATACTTAAACATCATACTGATCATTGCATCACACTTAGACATTTTCTCTCATTCTGCCGAGTCTTCTGGACTGACTTGCCCTAAGCATGTTGACCCCATGTCTTTAACTGTGTCAAACCATCTCTCTCAAATCTCCCATTGTCCATCATCTTCTCCAACTTCTATACACAAACTCTGTATAGATCTAATCTTAGATTGACATATGTTAGGTTGACATCAATGACAATAGATTATTGCCAACATGGAGATTCCCACAATTTATTTTATCCTGACTTTGTAGCAAAGGATTGAGTTTTTCTTAGAGACATACCCTTATTTGTAAATTGTTAGGAGTTCAAATGAATGTGAGGATACTAGAATATTGGGCCAATAGAGCCTATCCAGTTGATGGAGACATGGAGATAAATGAGGCCACCAATAGTTTTTTGTCACTTTCAATAATGTTCATAATTGTGCCTAGATTTTTAAAGGAGATTCTTATTTCTTCAAACATGCAATTCTTTTCATGAAAGCTTGGTATCTTGATTTCATCTCAACAAAGAAACTCCCTTCCAAGGTCCCAATTTGGACGCATCTCTTTGCCTTTCCACTAATGTTTTGGAAAGATGAATCCTTAAAAATTTTGGGTGAATCCTTGGGTTCTTATTTGGGCACTTCATAGATTACCAAAGAGAACAAAAATTCTAGTTATGCTTGAATCTATGTTGAACTGGATTTGAATAAACCCTTGCCCAAAGCTCTTAATATTCAAGTGTGGGATTTCTTTTGGCATCAAACCTTAGATTGTGAATCCATCTGTTGAGGGGTATTTTGACACACTCGACAATAGACAGGTAGAACACAAGATGCACCACCTCTCCTAAAAGGAAACCAACCTCAAGATGTTGATAACCTGATGTAGGAGCATCCATAGGTGTAAAGCAATCTTGCATCACAAAAAAATAATTTTTTTGGTAAGTGCACAAAGATGAAGGACCAAAATGGGGTCTTAAGATGCCACTTTTTTTTTAAATCAGGAAAGAATGATGTTGGATGAGAAATTGAAGATAGTTACACTCAAAATTTGAAGATACAACAAAAACAAGAGTCGTACTGCTCTAAATCTAGTTTCTAAACTTTTTTTTTTTTTCAAAAATGGTTGAGATTAAGGGGTTCAAAAAGGGAGAGCACACAACTTGGTCCTGTTTTTCTCAAAAAAATATAACATAGCATCTAGTGTGCTCCCCCTAAAATGCTAACTTTTTTTAAGTATTTCAAAAATTACTTCTATGAGAAATTAGCTAACACCATGTAGTTTATCCCTAATTTTTCTGATAATTTTTTCATGAATAATTAATTTTTTACTAATTTTCAAAGTGGAGACATCCTAAAAAATAGAAAATTGAGCGTGTTCCACCTAAAGTTTTTGAAAACTAATCGAAAATAGATTTTTTTTTAATACGTGTAGAATGGAGTCTAGTTTCTAAAAATGTAACTTATTTGAAATTTCAATGAACGGTTAAAAACAAGGTCAAAAATGGCAGACACTGGTTTTTGACAAAAAATGGATACACTAACAAAATAAATTAAAGAAAAATCCTTAACATACTCAAAACGTGAAAAAAATTATATGGTTAGATAGCTAGCAGAGAGCTTAAGATTATGGTGGTATTTTTTTCAACTTTTCATTGAAAAAGTGCAATCCTGATGGGAAGCACGCTCCAGATTATGTGAATTTTGTTAGAATCTAGAAAAACACGTTCTTGGATGACCTAACATAGTCCAAGCCTTTAGGTTGGAATCCCAAGGCAAATCCAAGCCAAAGGATTGGAAATTACCGAGGCAAAGGATAATGTGAGCGCGTTATAATGTGTTCGTGTTATGTGAATTCACATAATGCAAGCGCGTTATAACACGCTCACGTTATGCTTTGATAAAACATAACTCATCTCAAGAATATAACCTCCTCAATAGTCATTTCCACTAATAGCATTTTTCTTCCTATATGTTGGTAATAATTATAAGGCAAAGGGATCCACTTAGCACACAAGTGCCTCTACGCATTAGTTAGTAAGGGGGAGGAACAATTAATGTAATCTGGCGATTTGGACTTTTCACCCTCTAGCATCTTTCCCCATTGCCAAATCTTTTGGGGTGTGTAACGCATTATAGTCTTTCTTTACCCTATAATCCTAAAGATTTAGTTATCTAATATAAATAATTATCCTCTCGACCCTAACTTGACAAATTATGTATGATAGGGAAGTTGCAGTTTAGAACAATATCAACAATAATCCTTTTAAAGACAGTGTCACTATAAGTGAGCCTTAGGTAAAGTTTTAATTTAGTTTCAATTTTTAAATGATATCTTCTTTTGGGTGGAAATATTATTAGCAAAAAAAATTGGTTTACACCACTTTTGCCAACTTGTATGCTAGCATACAAGTGGGCTCGTTACAGGCATGACACAAACCACACCCTAAGTTTGGAGGACCATCTCTATCCCCCAATCTTAGGAAAACATAAGAAAACACTTGATAAATATGCAAAACATAAAGAAGACAGTAAAGAAGCACGCAATACATGAAGAAGACATGAGCACAATCATGCAATACACAAGGTGTTAGTATTTATTTCTGAATCAGCAGAGGGTTTGCCAGTTCCAATGCACAGGCAGATTCGGCCAACGAATACAGGAGGTTGCGTGAGCTGCCTCCCCTTCACTTCTGGTTCTGCCGCACCAAGGGGGGTATCCCTATAGCTAAAGATTTAACACTTTGACTCACCCAATGACATGAAGATTTAGCTTTGTGATAATAGGCAGAATACTCTCATGTATGGACCAAGATTTGAATGACAAATCACAAGTTTAGAAACACTCTTGGACATGTGTGTCTGGTTATGGATGAGAGTATGCAGGGGGTTCCTAATCCTACTCCTACAACTAACAGGTTGAAATTATGGAATGGTTTAAAATTATGGTTTGGATGCAAGACAGGGGTTTTGGATCATAACTACTTCACAAGAACAGACTGGTGCCTATCTCAGGGCAAGGAGTCAACTAGACGTATACATGAGAATGGCTTGCAACTGTCATTCAAGTTTCAAGGGGTCAGATTTGATGCTTGCCTTACAAACATCACCCAAGAATAGGTATTTAACTATCTCTACTTATGAATATCCCAGCTGACATACAATCTTCTCCAAACCTTAACCTAAAACAATTTAATCCACTCCTTCAATGGAAGTTAGAGATCAAGCATGTGATATAGCAAAACTATACCCTAGAATCTGAGAAATCCTTAGCAACCAGATTCAAAAGAAGAAACTACACGCAACAAGTGGAGACAAACAGATAAATACATGCAATAATACATTTTTCATATATAATGACAAGAAACTGAACATATGTACAAGATACATTCAGATGCAACTCATAAACTCCAACAGAGATACAACAGACAGAAAATGCTCTGTATTTCGTTATTTTTCCCCTAAAATTGCCCGAGTCTTCAACAACCACAATGAGTAACACACTTTTGATATACTTAGAATATGCCGTCAACAGAACCATACATGGTCAAATCAAAATTCTGCCAATTACAATGCACCAAGAATGGCACCCAAATCAATCAATATAGCTGGAGACAAAATGGGAAGAAACAGGAGAAGGGCGAGGAGTAGTTGAACTCGAGCCCTGTGCCGCCGCTAGAAGATTTTCCATTTGAAGGTGGTAGCTGACATGTCCCTTCGGCCCATACCTGTCTACAATCCTGCCATTAATGGCATACCAACTCGCAGCTACCGTCGAAATCTGCAGCCGCGCGCCACTGAAGTTTTCCCACTCGAAACATGACTGCAGATGCAAAGAAATTTATCGTTGCCTGAGAATTTAAAACACAGCCGTTGATCATCTTCCATCATTGAAATAAACAGCTCAAAATACCTTGAAAAGTCGCGATCCAGTGATATTGTTCCACGTAGGCACTTTGAGCCTCCATCGCTAACTTTTCCCTTTCACATTTTTGCCTTTTTCGCCCCTCTGTATATGCAAGAAAGAATGCATAGACAACCGCCTCTCAGATCCTTTGTATATGCAAAAGCATATACAATCACCATATATACAAACCAAACCTCAAATTTTATAGGACAATTTGAAATCGAGTTCCGTTCCGGCTTGTATCTCCCCCTTATGCACATCGTACATATACAAGCACCTTATATACAAGTCGGACCTCAAACACTTATCCGCTGCATTTAATTTCTCCTTTGGGCCCGAAATGTATATTTCCTCCTTTTGCTCGCCACCTGCACATTGCATAGACATTGCGACTTGTATGTTGGAGATACAAAAACCTTTGCATGTCTGCAGGCCCCATCACTTGTATATCGGCCCCTTTGTATATCTGCAATGTACATTTCCCTTGTATATCGAATATACAAACCCTTTTACATACAAACAAGGAATCTTCCTGGAATATGCAATATACATTCCCTCTTGTATATTTTTTACTGCACATTTCTAATGCATATAGTTGATGTATGTTCAGACGTACAAGCCTGATATACAAGCAGAGAATATTCCCAAGAATCTGCGAAAGATTCCCCCTTGTATATGCAACCCGATATGCATTTAAAAATGCATATAACTCATTTTTCATCATTTTTTTGAAGGCCAATTGAGATTTTGGAAGCCCGCCAATGCACATTTGACCTGCATGTATATACAAACACCCTTGTATATACAAAGTGACATGCATTTTAACTGATTTTTCACAATTTTACTACTACAGAGGCCAAAAGAGTTAGAATTTTTTGGATTTTTGGGAAGGTGCCTACGAATTTAAATGCTTGAAACCTAAGTATTTATGCAGGCACCACCACAAGGCATACACAAAGAGAAGACATGATTAAATAATTACTCTATACTAATGGGTGATAGGGGAGCTCATCGCTATGTGCCACCATCAAATCACACAAAACACATAGCGTGGGGGCAGTTCATCGCTACACACCTCCACAAAACATGCAAGACACACAATGTGAGGGGATCTCATCACTATGCACCTCCACAAAACACGCAAGACAAACATGAAAAACACACAGAAAACACACGGAATACACAAGAATCGTAGAGTGTGTCATTGACCCACTATACGTCTTATACAAAGCAAACACATGCGATGGGGAGGAGCTCATCACTACACTTCGCCATCTAAGATGTGTGCCAAACACACCTGACAATCTAGCTATGCTACGACAACCGCCAAAGACATGCTTAAGGGTGAGTAGCTCAAGACCCAACCTCGCCTCCCACGAGAGGACTTTTTCAAAAAGGATGTACAACCGATCAAGGGAAGACACAACCCCGCCTTCCATAAAAGGGATTTTAAAGGCATACAACCCCACCTGCATCACAAAGATGCCTTGTAGTGAAAAGGAAGCATGCACAACACACAAAACAAAGTATACAACCCCACTTGCATCACAGAGATGCCTTATGGTAAAAAGGAAGTATACGCAACATAATTTATCGCAATGTCTAAGATATTCAAGCATTTACCACAATATATGCCCCCTCCTTAAGGTGGTTGCTTCTGCTTGCTGCTAGCAATCACGTTTAAGGTAAGGTTGAAAAAATGTGAGGGAACAAGAGCTTTCGCAAAGCCCATGCCCTAAAGTGACATGTGCTTATAATCATTGAATTGTTCCTAACAATCATAATAGAATCAATATCATTATCTTTTGCTAATAATCATTGATCAACAACAAGCTTCAGTTAGAAAATCTAAGCTAAGATAAGTCATTTCATGAAACTGATACAAAAACAAGGCAACATACCACTTAAACAAACCAAGTCTATACTTACGGGTTTAGAACCGAGCATAGCTGTGAGGTTATACTTCAGGTATCTAAGAACCGAGTGTAGCTACCAAGTGATACAAAATCAATTCAAAATGCATAGAAGTAGATTTAGAGTATTGCAAAGGTTTGTTATGACAATTTCACAATACGATATATGATCACGTCACGGCAAAAGTGATTCTACTAGTCAAATGTTAGTAACAAATTACTCTTGTCTTCATATATGGACTAGGTCCATTTTGTTTTCTTGTTTTAGGGACACACAGTCCTTATCAAAAGTGTATATTTATTGTCATCATCTACCAACTAGTAGAGCCACAAGTACAACTAAAGAATGAAATCACAAAAAATGAGAGAGGAGACAAAAGTGAATTAGGGCCACAATGTGGGAAGATGCCCCCAAAACACCTTCCACAACGTTATGCCCCAAGGCACCACACACAACAATTATAAAAAGAGAGGAGTGTAGAAGAATAGGGAAACAAATAGAAGGAATGTCACAACAAAGGTTGTCTCCTTGTATCCTTAACCTTACAAGAGTATCAAGGGTCATCCAAGGAGACCTAAACAAACACTTAACACTACATGGGGAAATACAATACAACATATATATATATAAGAGGAGGCCAAGCTTGTGAGAATCTTGGAGAGGTGCTCTATCAAGTGTGACGAAATGGATGAGAAATTCATACCTATTCAATTTTCAACATAGTCATACGGTGCTTGATTCACAAGGTTTTGTATGTTTGGAATCTTCTTATGCTTGCGAGGAGGTGAATCATTACCTTTTACAGCATATTTTGATGACTCATGCCTTTCTCTTGTTCTTTCTTTTGCTTTCTTATTCTTCTTTGATTGGTGAATGAGCTTTTCACGATGAAGCGGGGTTCTTTTCATTCCTATAACCTTCTTTTCCTTATTGTGATTATATGTAGTCTGTTTCATTTGCATATCTTGCACATTTTGGTTATCTCCCGATCCTTGAAGGGATAATGGAGGAGGAACCTTAGTGTATTTACCTTTTGCTCACAGATGGAGTGAATCTTTGAATTGAATCCAATCTTCTTTTTCCACCTTATCTAGTTCTATCATGTCAACTATTTCATCAAAGTCAAGAACTTCAACCTCAAAGCTCTATTTCATTTTGTTGTTCTACAATGTTGTTAATGTTTTGCTTAGGAAAAGGATTAGTGAAGATTTCTAGATTTTGATTTGGAGGAACAACTGACATATTTCCATTTTCATTAACATCAGTCACCTGTATTATGTTAGAATCGATGAGGTCTTGAATTTCATGTTTAAGACGCATACATCTTTCGGTGTCATGTCCTGCCAAGCGATGATATTGGAAAAAGGCATTAGCATCAAATGAAGGTTCTTTCATCTTGCTACTGTCTATTGGATGATCGGGAGGAAGCTTCAAAATATTGTTGATTACCGCTTGAATCATTATCGAATGAAGAGAATCTAATAATGGAGTGAATTGTCTTTGTTGCTACCTAAATTTGAATGGGGTCCGATTTGAAATGGCCGCCACTTGTGATTGAAAGTTGTTCAACTATTGTCCATTGATCTTGATGAAACTCTTGGTATGCTTCTTGTATGATTGTTGAGATGTTCAAGATTTGGATTGACCAACTAAAATTGATGAGTTATGATTATCATAATGACTAGCCAAAAGTTAGTAATCGCAGAGAGTTGTGCATAGATGTTGAAAAGAACTATACTTCATCAACAATATCTTGTCACATATGTTCAGTTGTAAATTTGTAATGAATACTTTTTGAACATCCTCATCTATAATCAAATATTGTATTTGTGCAAAGAGAGCTTGGCATCGACTAATAAATTCTGTTAATTTCTCTTTCGAACCTTGTTTACAATGGACCAATTCAATCAATGAGACAAGAGATTCAATGTTTGCTTGGAAATGTTCTAAGAATTGATCAACTAGCTATGAGAAGGAATGTATTGAATTAGGAGGTAAAGAGAAAAGCCATTCCAAAGTTGTATCTTTGAGAGATCGTGGAAAAAGTTTTGCTAGCAATGCCTCGTCAAAGAAGAAGTCACTACACATTGTTGTGAAAGCTGCCACATGATTGTTAGGATCACCTTTGCCACTGTACTTTTCAAAGCGGGGAGTCTCAAATTTGTCAGGCATTTGAGCTATTAATATTGTGTAAGAAAAAGGACTACAAGCATGATATGTTGGTATATTAGGTTGAGATGAAGCATTGGTCATATTATCCACTTTTTGTTGCAATAATGTCATACTTTGCAAGAGTTGGTTTAGGATTGCATCACTAGGTGATGTGGTTTGTGTATTGGAGACAAGGGTATTTGATGCTGCAGTTGCGAAAGTGGGGGGTGGTTGGAAATAGGTGGAAGTGATGGGTGATTGGGAATAGTTATTCATAGGTATGGATACACGAGGTGCTATGTTTTGGTAATTATAATGTATGGATTTTTTATTTTGTGAATTGTTTCCATTAGATGTTCCCATACAAGTGGTATCTCATTACTAGAAGCTTGTGCATTAGTAGTAAGAATTGATGATGTAAAAGTGGATATTCCAGTAGTCGACATGGGTGCTGATACTTGTGAGCTTATATGATTGGGTGATGACACATTTTTTATGATATTCGCGTAGCTAGCTGTTGATATAATGTTGTTATCTACTATATGGGCTACTCCACGAAGTATGTCAACACCTTATTGTCCTTCTTGTAATAGTCCTCTTATACCTTCAACAAGAGGTACCGCTTCTTGAGCTAGATGTTCATTTCCTATAAATTCTTGAAAATTAGCTAGTTCTTTGTCTAATTTCTTGTTTTGAGCTTTAGGTACATGTGTATCTATGTCAATTATGTCCTCAAAGTCATGGAATGTTTGCTCTTTTGACATGTTGGCATTAGTGACATTTTGCAAAGATGTTGATTCACCTTTTGTAAAGTAGTTGTGTAATGGGTTTTCCGATGTTTGTACAGTGTTGCTATTGAAAGCACTAGAACCCATCAATCTACAACTTCTTCTTACCAAGGTGTTGGTGTTAGGGCAGTAGGTTATATAACTGATACAAAGTTTCATAACACTCAATACACTAACCAAGAATATTATCAATAAGATTTTCAATATTAAAGTAGTTATGCTTGCTGAAATACACAATGTGTAATTGCAAATGTATGAATTTTCAAATCTAGGATGTAAAATGATGCAAGATTACTATGAAAAATTAGATTTTTATGAATATTTAATGCAACTAATATGATCATGCAATAGAATTTTAAAACCCTAATGCAAAATTTTACCAAAATACAAGCTTTTTGAATGCCTAAATATGCACTTTTTTCAAAATTTATGCAAGATTTTCAAATTGATATTGATAAATATTCAATGACTCAATGCAAGATCTGATTTGAACAATCAGCAAGAAGCAAATGCTCGAAGCTATGGGTTCACCAAAATGTTAAGTGTGAAAAAAGGAGAATGACAACAATTGGAATGCACACTAGATCAAACCGTTTTCCATGTAACATTCAAGAACAAGACCGGGCCAAATCACTACCAAATGAAGGTGGACTCAGTTGCTGATCTTGTGACTCAAGTATGTATAGATGGATTAGATTTAATTTAGCCTTTTTACCAAGCCCTAAGTTAACAATGCATGAAACCCTAGTTCTACAAGATCTCCTTATAACAAAGAAATTATAATAGTAATCTAGAAACTAAATTGCACAAGGATAATTAGGAAGATGATAGAACCTATCTCCTAAAAGCAGAAGTGGAGGACCAATTCAAGACTACCCAGGTCCTGATTGAAGGAATCTGCACAAACTATAAGTTGGAAAGATGTTGTAAATACTGCCCAAATGTTACATCTAAACTCAGAAAGGGCAGGAGGACATGGATGGTAGCACCCAAGCCCTAGATGAGAGAAAACCCTGAAACAGATTCTGGATCCTGAAACCCTGCTCTTTGCACAGTCTTCCTGTAGTATTGT
Organism: Cunninghamia lanceolata; assembly: GCA_027924645.1. NCBI lineage: Eukaryota > Viridiplantae > Streptophyta > Pinopsida > Cupressales > Cupressaceae > Cunninghamia > Cunninghamia lanceolata. Next base: position 1,462,143 of record BSBN01000554.1, on the reverse strand, counting down.
ATTTTCCAGATCTCGTTCCTGTAACCTACACACAAGAAGATAAGAAGGGTTTTGGGGTTTATGGTGTTTAGGGACTTGCCTCAGTCAAATCCTAAGATAGAATTCAAGCTTCCCAACATTGATGATTGATAGAGAGAGCATGTCCTTATAGGGTAGAGGCTAAAAACAATAATGATGTGATGATTCAAATGATGATAAAGAAACAATGATATCACCTATGTGATGAAACACTTAAGATGATGAAGATCCTTCAAATCCTAAGGAGGATAGATGATAGCTCCATGTTTGCAACAAACACGCAATAACAATACACAAGTCTACTCTAGAATCACAATGATTGCTCTTGCTTGCTTCACTTCAAGATCTCAAGTTTTGCCTCTTTCAATCTCTTTCAACCTAGTTACAAATGAATCCAAAAACACATTTATATGTGCATTCCCACTCATAATCATGAATTTAAACCAAAAGATCCAACAAGGAAAAACCTTTTGAAAGGTCCTAGGCTGACATGCATTCAAATTAGGCCAGACCTAAAAGGGGGGACATGGGCGGTGGTACCCAAGTCCATCAGTCCTTTTTGGGTCCAAGGTAAGGTAAATGAAGGGGCCCATATTCCAATTTTACTTGGGTGTCGGGCAATTTTGTGTCGGGATAAACATTTTGAATGTATAATGCAATCACGGGGGTCTAGGAGCTAAACAAGGAGGTAAAAAGATAAGTAGACACTTTTTACTCCATAACATATCTATTTAGTCTTTTGTACTACTTCATCGTGTTTCCTTTTATCCAAGAAGAATATATCTTCCTCCTCACTTTCTTCTCTTTCTGATTCAGTAGTGTCATATCTTTTTCCTCCAGTGTTTATGTCATGTCTTGTAACTATTGTTGCTTTCTCTTTTCCTTTACTCATTTTAGTTTTTTCCTCCTTTATTATTCTATCTTGGCTTTCATATGATTAAGATAGATCTATATTGCCATCTTTATCTCTCTATCAAGTCCTTAGGACTTGACCTTCTTCTTTAGGGACTCTTGTGATTACTCTGGCCCCTTTTCTCTTAGCCAAATCATCTCATTTTCCTTGTTGAGGTCCATTCTGAAAGTATTGTTGTGTCTTATCACATGTGAAAAGGTCATGTTCTGTATTGTTGCAGAATGAGCATTGTCTTATTCTTTCTCCTCAACACTCATTAGCAAAGTGCCCTGGCTTACCACATTTATAACAAGTGGCCTCATCTCTTCTTCTTTTGCTTCTACCTCGTCCTTTGCCTCCTCTATAACCTCCAAATTGGCCTCTATCATCCTTACTATAATTATTTTCATATGATGCATTAAGGTTTGTATTTTGAATGGTGTTCATGTTTCTTTCATTTTTCCATGAAGGTTGCTTGTAACCTTGGTCCTAAAGATATAGTGGTCTTTCTGCTAGGCCCTTTATATATGCCATGGTGTTATTGTGTGCTTTGTTTTTATGATGGGTGCCACACCAAGATTCATGCTCATGATCATCGTCCTCTCTTACCCTAAACATTTGTGATGGACAATCTAGTGTTTTATGATCATCCCATTCTCCGCATAATCTAGAATATATATTATTAGATTTTGTAGGCATTTCCTTTATATCTACCTTCATTGCGGTGACCTATCTTTCTCCTTTTAGTTTTGGACATTCATTTTTTATGTGTCCTTCCTTTGTGTAGTAAGAACACCATATATTTGGCCTTTTATCTTCTTATTTTGCAAAAATCTCTTGTTTAAGTTTCAATTGCTCCAATTCCAATCTTAGTCTTTCCAATTCCATATTTTCCTTGTTTTTGTCTTATTTGCACCATGTTTATGCCTCAATCCGGTATGCTAATGTGACTGCTTCTGCATATGTTTCAAATATTTTCCGGTCCAAAGGTGATCTCACATCTGGACTTACTCTGGATGTAAACCATTCAATCTTTTGCTTCTCAGTCAATGGTTCTTCTAGTTTGCAGACTGTTTCTTTAAACCTTTAGTCAAATTCCTTAATGGTTTCTCCATCCCTTTATATTAATTCTCTCATCTTACTCACCCCTTCAGTAGGCATCCCCAAAGTTTCAAAGTTCTCCAAGAATTCCTTTGTCAATTCAAACCATGTTTTTTCATGTTTAGGACAAGCCTTTTTGTACCACTTTAATGCATCATTTTGCAATGTCCCAATAAAGCTGAATAGTTTAGTGTCATATTTGGTTATCTCATTCCAGTTCCAAATTGATTCTAGTAGAAAAATGTGCTTTGTGGCTTCAGTTGTGTCCTTTTCAAATGTCAGTAATTTGATAATAGCATCCATCTTTCCTTTCTTTTATTTTTTGGATCCTCTGGTGTTTTGCGATGGTTTTCTTTCTATTTTTTCTTCTCCTTAGGCTCTGGCATCTGTGTTATGGTTTTATATTATCTTCCTTTATCTCTCTGTAATTGAATATCAAAATACTCTTTTCCCAAAATTTCCTCAAAATCTTTCTTAATCTTTTCTTCTCTATCTTTTCCTCTTTCAACTTGATCTTTTCTTAAAATTCTTCTTGTTTTATAAGGCACTCGAGGTGACTCTTGGTCAAGGGGGTGTGTTTCTTCAAATTGCCTTTTCATTCTCAAGGATATTCTTTCATTTGTAAATAGAATTCTATTTTCATTAAGTGACTTCACTATTTTGTCTTATATTTCTGAAACTCATCTCTTTATATACTACATCTTCTCTAATCTTTAGTATATTCTGATTAACCAGGTGGTCTAGGTAATCTACATCCAAATTTAGGGGATGAAGGTTTCATATAGGATTTAGTAATTCTTCCCATTGTTGGTCAACTCTAATTTGAATTTTAGCAAAATTAGGTAGATATTTCAAAGTTTTACACATTTGTGGAAGAGCTAGAGTTTGATTATTTTCCTCCCTCCATGTGCTTCGTAGCTAGTCATATTCCTCCATTCTTCCTCCTATACTCTTTAGAATTTATGTAGCTTTGTCAATATGTATTGTAATAATCTTGAGACTTTGTATATCTCTTTGTATCAAATTTGCAGTACCCTCTATGGTTATTTCATCCATTCTTTCTTTTCCTTTTATATTTTCCTTTCTAGCAGCACCCACCTTGGCATGCTCAGTAGCACCCTTATTGGCGCGCTCATCCAACTTATTTTCTTACGCAATTGATCTATCCTGATTTCTACTTGTTTCTCCTACCTTTTCCATCCTTCTATGGTACCTTTCTTGTCATTCATGGGTTTGTTTTTGTCTCTCCTCTCTGCTTATCTCTATGCCAGTTAGTATAATTTCTCTAGTCTCCCTTAATCTTTTGTTATCCCCTTTTGTCATGGCTGTTTTTTTATTAGGAATGATATTAATCCTTATGTATCCCATGGTTGGCTTATCTTGAAGACTTACATCTTTTCAAGGATCATTTCAAACCTCCCCCTGTTCCATTTGTCATCCCCTTAAGTGTCTGCTCCCTATCACATGGGTAGGAAGTTAAGAGATTTCAAAATCTTCCGTAGATCATTAAAAAAATCCTAATCACTCAAGTTTTCTTACTTGCACTACTCTGCAATTCTCCTTTCTCTATTTTCTTCATTGTCCTTTTCTAGGGTCCCGGCAACAAAATCAAATGTTGGCAAGAAATGGGAGGAAATACTAGTCCAAAGATCTGGTCCTTAGCCAAGCCTATAAGTCTAGTTTACACCCCAGTTAGACAATGAGAGAAATAAGAATAAACATTAAGGAAATCTATTATGTAGTACAATATAAGAAAATAAAAACATCGTGACATATACACAATGATACCATACTCCTTATATCTCCATTATATCATTTCTCATTAACAAGTACATATATGTTTATACCGATAGGTCTGAGTCTCTGCCTTATACATATTATACACTCTACCTCACTTTTCAATCTTACTTTACATTGTTTTGTGTTTATCTCCTATATATCTACAAAGAGGTGTATCTTTTCCCAAAATACCTCTTTATGAGTCACCTATACCCTCTACATGCCTTTTGTAGTGACTTGTGGTAGGCTCTACTTAGTGCCTTGTCCTCCTCCAACAATGACCACCCTTATACACCACCAAATGTAAATCCTAATATAATGGCGCTAACATGTAGGGCCCCTAGGCAAACCTCACTGCTACCTCCAACATGTCAGCCATGCAATTTTCTAGGCCCTTATGAAAGTAGTGGCCCATCTTGTCAAGAAACAATATGCTACTAATAAGTGCCATCAAAACTAGAGGTAAATCCTCTACCATGTCCTTGCATGCATCTAGATCCAAAGCCAAACCCTATAGAGGTATATTGGTCATCCACAATAGCCTCTACATCGATGCCACATATTGTATATCCTGCTAATACACTAGATCCCCCTAGATAGGAATGTGCATAATCCTCCACACATCATCCAAAGTCACCATCATCTCCCTTGTTGGGAGATGGAATGTGCTAGTCTCTAAGTGTCACTACTTAGCAAATGTTGTTAGAAACAATCAATCTACATAGATCTCTGGCATATGGGCTACATAATATAGTCATACCACCTCTAGCAGCCCCTACTCTATATTGCCAAACCTAGCCATTATGCCCATCACCACAGACCTCTTCTCCTATGTCACTAGAGCTGATAGTATCTCTTATACCCATCAAACGCATGTCAAAATCATTATTCTTTTTCTCCAAGTGCAAACATTGTGCATTTAGGCACAAACATCACACTTCTAGTAGAAATGCTATGCAACAGAGTGGAAATGCCTTTCTATGGAAACATTTTTCCAAGACATATAAATGGTGCAACTTGGCACAAGAATGATGCACCTAGCACAAAAATGTCACGCGGTAGGGAAAAAATGCCTAATTGTGTAAACACCACTACTCTATGCACAAACATCAGACCCCATGGTGCAAACATCTTGACATTACACACAAATGACATAGGATAAAATTCATCATGTGATGTTTACGCATTGACAAATTTTAACCCCTAATAAATACAAAATTTTTAATTTAAAAACCTAACTCACTGGTGGTCCTACGTTGTCATGTCACCTATAATCTCTAACCCGCTCACTTTGATGCTCCTACACTATAATTTACTCCATCTTATCTCTTAGCTTCCCTCACAAGGTCAAATCTCTTGTCACTATTTTCTAAAGTGAAAATCACCTTTTAACTCCCTCCCACCCCTATTTATTCAACATTTCCCCTCCATTTTTCCTTCCTTAGGCCCTGGTTCTCCTTTCAAGAGACCACATGAATTCCATAAACCCACCCACTCTCTTGAGGGGGCATGCTTGACCTGCTTTCTAACTATATTTTTCTCTAAATGACTGGCGCATTTTGCCACTAGTTTTGCTTCGCCAAGTACCTTTTTTTGTCTTCGAAATGATGTTACTCCTTGTAGTCACAATGTTGTCTCAAAGAGGGGAAAAATGTAGACACTTAAAAATTGCTCCCAAATTTTAACCTTACATCAACTTTATTTCCTTCCTGTCATCATTAATCCCACATCAGTTCCCAGCTAATTAGTTAAATAAATTATATTTATTTAATTAATTTGACTAATACTAGATCCCATCATTGATTAATTAAAAAATTTATTTAATTAATTAGTCTTATATTCTCCCATCACTAATTAATTAAATCAGGTTATTTAATTAATCAAACTAGTCCTCTTCCACTAGTTAATTAAATAAATCAAGTTTAATTAATTATACCATGTGCATTCCTCTCTCATCCCATTTTAAAAAATCCATTTCCACCTAACCACAAAAATCCAAAAAATAACTTTTTGAATCTTGACCATTCATTTAGATTAAGGTAATCTTGATCGTCCATCACATGATTCAATCTCTCTCCTCCACTTGCACTCAACTGAATCTTCCACTAGTTTTCACTCATCTCCCCATTAAATTTAAGGTAATCTTGAGCATCCATCTCTTGATTTAATCCTATCCCTCCATTTGCATCAATCTCAGCCTTGTAGCATTAACTTGTCCTATAAGCTAACAAATCCTATCCATCCAATCTCATGAGATAATCTAAACCCTCCAATCCAAGATCAAATCTGAATTGTTCACATTCCTACCAAAAAATCTATAAAAACCCTCTCTCTCAAGGACATTTACCATAAGTGCAAGTGAAGGTACATGCTACCAAATTAAGAAATCTCTCTCAAGAGCAACCAACATTGCAACATAATAACCCATCTTCAATATCCAAAGAGAAAATCCACACATCAAGGAGGTATAATGTTGGTTTTGTTTTGAGCATTTATTGTTTATTTACCTTCTTTGGCTCTATCAGAGGCATGTGTTGAATTTAGAATAGGATGAGTTTGTTTGCATGTATTCTCCATGTTTTAATTATAGGTTTTTCATTGCATACTAGGATAAATCTCATAAAATCTTTGTCACAACCCTTTGATCTATGTTCCAGTACTAGATCTTAGTTTGTAGTCTTCTATCACAACATATCAATTGGTCAAACATGTCAAAATCAACTTCCTTCCAAAATCTAGATAAGATTTCTTATCAACGTCTACTCTTGTTTTCTAGATTTAATTAAATTAAAATTAAATCACTAGTGCTTATTTCCCTATGCTTATATGTATGTATATATACATATATACATAAACCTACTATGGATGGGGTTGGGTCCTTGAAATTAGAAAGGTCCTAATGGTTGACCAATGGTTATGCCACTCGCCACCCACCCACAGCCCTTAGGGTAGAGCTTGAAAGTCATGTTGACTAGTCATGTTTTCTAGGATTCTTGGAAATAAGGTAGGAATAATCATTAATCAAGAACAAGTGGACCTATGTTTTCCTATAGAATAAGAAACTATAGATGAGGTGGTTAGTGTTGACTACGCATCTGACCAGCTCTCCCTATGCTTATACACACACGCACACACATGCATACATGTATAGATATAGATATATACATACATTCATATATGTAAATATATAGATCTATACATATATGTGTGTATACATATACATGTACATGCATATATGTATATATTTATATCTATACATATATGTACATGTACATGTACATTTAATATTACATATATTATATACATATACATGTATGGAATATACATACGTATATATGCATATTACATATATATGTTTATTTCATACATACATATATGTAGATGTACATGTAAAATATGTACATGTGTATATGTGTGTACGCACATATGTGTATGTATGTATATATATGCATATATAAGTGTAGGGAAATAAACATATCTTACAGTTAAATTATCTTGGTTTAATTTTAATTGGATTAAATATAGAAAACAAGAGTTGAGGTTGATAAGAAAGATTATTTCTATTTTATAAGGAAGTTGATTTTGGCACGTTTGATCAATTGATATGTTGTGATAGGAGACTAAAAATCGAGATATAGTACTGAAATATAAATCAAGAGATTGTGACAAAGATATTCTAAAATTTTTGTTGCCTAAAATTAGGTTGTTCTCATAATTCTATCCATAGACACATATTAGTTAAATCTTATATAATAAAAAACTTAACTAAAAATGTTAGAAGATAAAAGCTCAAAACTAAAATATATTTTGAAGTTCCTTATTAAATAAATTTAAAAAATTCCAATAGTTAAAGAGGTAGTTTTATTTTCTATTGTAGATACAAAAGTACATAATTTACATTTTTCTAGTTCATTTTGTGTTTATTTTAGCACTTATCAATGAGAAGCATGTTTTTACCCCCTTTGAGATCAAATCACCCAAATATACTTTGAACATCCTACTTGAACAAGATCCCTTCTACTACTAAGAACTTGTCTACCAATACGTGTTCCCTAACCACCTAGGGCATTAGCAAGTTGTGCTCTTGTCCCTTAGACAAGACTATGCATACTCATGTCCCTTGGACAAGACCAGGGACACTCTTGTCCCTTGGATAGAACCATGCTTGGTTGTGTCCCTTGGATAAGACCACATGCATTTATGTCTCATTGCACTTGACATGACCACACATTCATGTATTGTGCACCTAGACAACACCATGTAGGCTCTTGTCTCATACATTTAAATGTGTCTTTTCCTACCTTGATGATCAATTCCTTTATGAAACCCTAACCCTGGTTTATTTCCAATAGTCAGTATGGCTCATACATGCTTATTTAAAAGGACTTTCCAAAAATGGAATGAGTCCAGCCATTTAATCCATCATTTTCATCATCTAGTAGATCACACGCTTTTCTCTTTTAGCAATCTAGGGCATCACTATGCACATCACCTCCATTGTTACAACTTCACACACTAGTACTCATAGGATCACACATTCCAAGCTCTCCTACTACTTCTATGCTAAAACATGCAAAGTAGTCTCTTGACTAATGCAAGTTCCTAAATGTACCCTAGGAACAACAATTTCCCTCCTCAAAATTGACACGTCCTGCAATTATCAATGCCTAAAAATGGACAAGCATACATGTCAAGTTTGATGATGTTCCAATGGCCTAACACATGACCCATATGGTGTGAATAAAACTCTCTCTCAACCAATCCTAACGTAATGGAAGTGTTAAGTTAACTTATAAGACCTCTCTCACCTTTTGTTTTGTGTTTGTTAGTCATTTACTATGTTCATGCCACATCGTTTGCCAAAAACTTATGATTTGATTGTTAATAATGAATTCACTTATTTTTAATTGATTTGTCCCTTTTCCAAATCTGAATTCACCCTAGTGAATTCATTAATAGCAGAACCGATGAACATGCTTGTCATTTTTGCTCGTGTAATTTATTGCATGCATCTATTCTTGCACCATTTTTTTCTTTTGATCTCTTGTTCTAATTGTGGATGAGTGTGCCCAACATGTTTAAACTCTAGTTCGTCTCCATAATTATGGATCTCTTGATATTAATAGAATGGAACAACCTTTTCAAGGGTGTTTTGGTCATCTATTCTTAAAATTTTCTTAGTTTTTCTTATCTCCATTATTATAAACAATAACATGTACATGATTTTTATTGAAGGATTGCACAAAAACTAGTACTATTACTAGTTTTATAAACAACTTCCAAGCTCCAATACTAACTAGTCACAAACAACAATATTACTTTGTTCTATTTTTCTTTGGTCCTTGTGTTTGGTTTCCCACCTTCCATCAAAGAGTCCATAGTTGAGAGAAAGGATATTGAGCATCTCGATCTCTAAGGACTAATTTACCACCAACAATTTGTTTTACGTCTTGGATTGCTCTTTGTCTCAGGTGTGAAATTTAATTTATTGTGTTTTAGATTGATTTGCTTTAGTAGATTAGACTAATTGTTATTAGTTTAGTTTAGTTATTTCAATGCTATGGTTTTGTTGCAGACTCTACACCAGAATTTAGATCTAGGATAGAATAGTTTTAGATCACTAGATTAAATTAGTATCATTCTTGCAAGAGTAAATTTTAGCACAACATTTATTTTTTCAAATCATCTCAAACCATCAAACAATATCAACAAACCAATTGATTTATTTTCAATAAAGCAAGTGGAATTAATGGATAAGCAATCAAACAAATGTGAGGCCTACCCTTGTGCGACTGCATTAGTTACACTATTAGACCATGTTGTTTTGCTTCACTCAAGCTAAGTGTTCGATATATGGAATTGTGACCTTATATTTGATTCAGTTTAGTGTTGTGGATCTATTTATATGGTGGTTGTGTTAATTTGTGTATGCACAGGTGATGCACACCCTAGCTGGGATTGATTGGAATATCATCTGGTTGTGCTTGAACCAGATCCTTTAGTGTTTTAGTGTGTAGCCACTTTTGTTGCACTTCTTGTTTTAATTAGGAGACTTGATGTTCACATTATATTTTGACATGTGGACCTTTTGAGGACTATTGATCCCTTCTACTTAAACATTCGACGGTTTTATCTTGTGCTTGATTAGATAGATGAGTTATTGTTTGATGATGCTATATCTTACATGCTAGATTATATTTTGAATTCCATGATGTTGAATGTGTTATTTTAATTGATGCAATTGAAATAGTTTAGTTAGATGATTGATTGATGAAATACTATGTGATTTATGATCCTAATTGTGTGGTTTGAAATACGATTGATTTGAGAATCAAGTAAATTTTATCATGTGATATATCTAAGAATGTAGGCACTTGTGCGATCATGTGTGTGTGTAATTTAATTTGCTTCAGCTATGACATACCTTGTGTTATTGATGTATTTGTGTAGTGTGCAAGTATTTTTCATGGCTAATGAAAACTGGAGGTCAAACAAATAACCCTGAGTATTATCCCTGTTAAACCAACCTAGTCCCTAAGGTGGACTAAGGTTAATTGTGTTTGAGTTTGAACGTAATGTGTTTACCTTTGATTTTTATTTTTAATTTGAGTCTTCTAAGGTTGACTTAGGTTGAGTAGTTGGTGAGTTGTCATCTTATGTCATTATCGTTCATAAAGTTTATGGGCATTTTAATTGGTGATTTTTGAACTTTTTAAGGTTAATGTCATGTGTTTAAGGTGCCTAGGTCAAGTACCTATGGGTTAGGTACCTTGTAGGCCTTAAATCATGATTTTTAACTCACTTTTGACCCCTCTGTTTAACCCTAGGAGTTAGGTGGCGAAATTTGAAGTTTGGGTTAAGGATTGGATGACATATCTCATTCAATCCCACAACCCAAGGCTCTTGATTGGGCTTGGGGGAATCCCAAGGGTATCACATGTGTGAGCACACCATGTAAGAACCTTTGGGAAGTGAACCCTAACCACTTCTCTCTTCCCCATGTCTCACACCTGTGAGGAGAAATATGGAGAAAAGTGCCTTGGAGAAGGAATGAGAGGTTGACAAGTGTCACCTCTCTACTCCTTATCTCACATGTGTGAGAGCACTTGTGGGAAGTTGTGTATGTGAGAATGAATGGGAAGGTGGCAAGTGTCACCTCCTCATTCATTGGGAGGGTGGCATGTGTCACCTCCTCATTCATTGGGAGGGTGGCATGTGTCACCTCCTCATTCATTGGGAGGGTGGCATGTGTCACCTCCTCATCCATTGGTAAGGGTTTTGAAACCCTATAAATCTCTCTTGTTGAGAGGAGAAGGGTTCTTTCTTTTGGGCTTTTTGGTCTTTGGATTTGGGAAGGGCTTGGATCTTAGAGAGGAATTTTGAAGTGTTGGAGAACTCTTGTGTAGATCTTCTTCAACTCCTTCATACTTGGAGAGCTTGAGAGGTAAGCTCTCAAGAGTCTTCAAGCTTTTAGTAGTTGTCTATTTGCTTATGTAATGCATGTATTGGTATGCTCTTGTTTGGATGTGTTATTGTTTTTGTGTTAATGCTTTGGGATGGGTTGTTTATGGCAAATGCTCACCACTTGTGTGGAAGAAGCTTGCCTTGTATTTGGGGTTTGGAGAGAGGTGTGAACCTCCTAGAGGGAAGATCACTCCTTGAGAGTTGTTAGGCTTAAGGCCTTATTTGAGGTTGTGGTTGTGTTTGAGAGACAAGAGTGCCCTCCTTGCAATTATTGATATATTAAGATGGTTAAGTTGTGACATGAGAGGACATTGAGGAGAAAATGATTAAGTTGAAATATGAGAAAGAAGTGTTAAAGAAATAAGTTGGTATTGAATGTTTTTCCCCTTGAGGAGAGTAGTCCACTCTCTCCCCTTGTTTCAAATCCATTGTATATGGACTTGGTGTTGTGTATACCCTTGGTTGGGAATGTGCTTCTTGTTGTGTGTGTGCTTAAAAACCCCTTAGTATGAGTATGCACCTGGTTATCTTATTGGCCTCCTAGCTCGGGAGTGTCTTGCTTGCAAGCCAACGATTGGGAGGTGAACTTCCCATGGCCTTGGAAAGACTTTCATTGTTTTAATAGGTTTTAGCTCTTGGAGGAGAGCTTGAGATTTGGAGTCATGCAGAGAAAAGTGTGTTTAAGTTTATTGTAAAAATGAGGCAATGTGTATGCCTTGGCCTTTTGGGCCTTGTGTGAGTTTTTGTGGTTCAAGAGAGTGAATCTCTCTTTGGGAACTAAGTTGTATTCAAAACCCTTGTAAAAGTACTATTTCATTCTAATGGAAAATATGGCAAATGAGTTTTACTATCTTGTCTTGTGGAAAAATATTAATGGAGTAGAAAATAAATCTCTCTCACCCTCTTCCTATTTTCATATTTAATGTACATAACTATGCTTGTAAATAAAAAGAGCAAAATGTATTTACCTTGCTTTTAATGTTTGAATGGTTAAGAGAAAAATAAATGGGCTATGCTTTTGCAAAATAAAAATTATTTATTTTATTAGAATAAAAAAAGAGGGGCTATGTTCTTTATATTATTGAAAGAAACAAATTGTTCTTGCCTATATTATTAATTTTGTGGAATATATATAAATGAATAGCGTTTTGCATTTTATTTAGGTTGTTTTTTAAAGTTTTTATTAAAAAAAGCTAGGGCATTGGCCTGCGCAGGGATGAAACCCTACATAGAGCCAAAACCCTGTTGTGGTGGGTGGGAGCCGTGGGACCCCTGCCCCCCCACTGGGCCAGTGGGCAGGGGTCTGCTTGGCCCCCGGTGCCCCCCCACCGTAATCTCTTTCTAAAACAAAAAAAATGTTTATTTTGATCTCTGTCATATTTGTCATTTTGGCCCCTCTATAACTTAAAACCCTCTGTGGGCTCTTTAACGTGGCCTATGTTATTTTATTAAAATAGTTTGTGTTATAAGTCGGCCCTATAAAAACATCTTTGTAAATTATTTCATTTTGGCCCTATGGTTTTTATATTAATTTTTACTCTGTGATTATTATATAAGTTATATATTCTCATTTAATTCTGTGTAAAAAAACCAGAGAGTTATCTTTTGCAACTTTTGAAAACAAATACAATACCCTTTTTTTTTGGAGGAATAAACTCTTGTAATGTTTCAAAACTCAACCTATAAACTTGAAACATAGAAAATTGAAAGTCAAATCAAATAGAAATGTTAGAAATTGGAATCCATTAGAAAACAAGTTTAAACATGTAGGATAACAAAATAGAAAACATGAAAACAAAACTATTGGTTAGAAAATTCAAACTCGAGAAATAACCTTCCCACTTAGGGAAGGGATTTTCCCTCTTCTTGCATCTTGCTCCACTTGCGACCAATAAACAAAAAAGTTAGACTTGTGAGAACAAATAAGCTTTGTTCATGCTTTTATAAAACTATTTTTAGGGCTTTGTGATGCCCTAGGTTTTAGGAGATTGTTTAAACCTTAAACCACTTGTTTTGTCTTTAATCTCACTTAGTGAGTTAGTGTGTTTTATTACTTGGAACTTTTGGTGGAATTTATTTATTTCTTTCATTGTAATTTATTTATTCAAGTTCCTTAGTTGTAGTATTTGTTTAAATTGATTTAGTGAAAATGTTTTAATTCTATATTGGATACTATTGAATTAATGAATTTATTTAATTTTGTTTTAATTTTTGTAAAAGTTCTATAGTTGAATTTATTTAGTTTTATTTTACTTTTCACATAGTTAACACTGTGGCATTATGCTACGAAAATATAAGAAAATTTTACCCTTAGTATCGTTATGCTTTCGAAGTTTTCAAGATTAAAGATAAGATTATTTTCTTAATTTATTTTTGTATTTTACATTCCCGTTTAATTATATGGTTAGATGTTTTAATTAAAGGCTTGAAATCTTGTGATTCCCTTGAATAGTTTTAGATGGTTATTTCAGTCTATCTAGCCTTATCATGTTAGTTGCTTTATTTTAATGTTGATTTTAGTTTATAGTTGTATCTAGGGTTAGGTTTCAACTTAGGTCAAAACCGTATCACTTTCACTTAGGAAACCCTAGGGTTGGTTCCAGGATGGAAACCACCCCGCTTAGCGACGCTTCTTGCAACGCACACCCCCTTAGGTGTTGTCATTGTCGTAGGGATTGCAAAAGGAGTTTTGCATCATCCTACATCATGATTGACTTCCTTGCCTTTGTGCAACGTGTCTAACGTGTGTTGCGAATACAACCACGTTACGTGCGTGTGTCATCGTGCGCGCATGTTGCGCGCGAGGGGGTTTTAGAGTTGGATGGGAAAAAATTTTGGTATTTCGTGTCATGACCACATGACAAATGTGGACATGACATGTGGTTATCGTGTCATGACCACATGGCAAATGCGGGCATGACAACAAAATCAATCAACAATTACCAAGTAGAACAAACATTTTGTTTGTCAAAAGTGCAATAGAAAAATCATAATATTCATACTTTATTTCAATTTGCAGAGGTTAATTTGATTGGAAAGTAATGAATAGGAAAAAGATTGAATATTGGGAAATAATGGAAAGGAAAAAGATTGAATTCGTCATTGATTGATTTCATTTATTTCTTATGTGCTTCTTGGTCAAATTGCACTTGATACAAAAAGGGAAAAATAAGTTTATTTTACTATTTTTTGTATTTACATTTATTTTCTTAGCATGGAATAGTCTTTCTTTTACATGCATTTACATTTATTTTCTTAGCATGGAATAGTCTTTCTTTTACATGCATGCAAACACATAAACATAAGAAAGTACCCAAAAACATAGTTTATTTCAGCAATCTTTCATAATTAGATTCAATTTAGTTGAGCATTCAAACACATTGGAAAAACACAAAAATAATTCATAAAACTATAAGTGAAGCCAAAAACAAGCAATTAGGACCTTCCTTGTTTGAGCAAAGCAAACTCCAAACATAGTTTCAAACATCCACATTTAAACAATTGATCCATAATCAAACATTTAAACCAAATATTCAAGCAAGCACACACACACTCAAGAAAAGTAAACCAAAGCACCTAAATAGTTTCATTCCATTCCTTTTTTCCCTTGGGCCACATTTAGTGTATCAAGCCTATGTGTCTAGGTGTGAGAGAGGATTGGGTGGAACAATCTTGAGAGAGCTAAGAGAGAATTCACCAACTCTTTCCATAGTTGAAGTAAAAGAGAAAACTCGAGCTTTAGAGAAAATTCAACATGAAAACAACTTATTGGAAGCTATTGAGATAGCCCATTTAAATAAAATCCTCAAACATGGGACTACCTAATTGGACACTCTTCAAATTTGTTTGACAAAACCTCAACAAACCTTACCCAAAATCCAACACCTCTCGAATGACAACAAATATCTATATTGACATCATCACACTTCAACCAAACATCCATGTCATCCTTAGAGCACTCCTTCCTCATGAAGAGGGTGGTCTATCTGCTTGTTTGCCATTACAACTAATGTTGCCCCACGAACAATAGTTGTATTCTACCTATCCAATAAACAAGAACCACATATGTGCCCACCATTGATATTTCAAGCACAATAGTAGGGAGTCAGATTTGGTAGGTACAACCACCTTATAAATAAGTTCTACACTGACAAAGGTAGGTGCTAATAGATACATGGAATTTCAGACAACAAATACGAAGGATATGTTGCCTAAGCACAAGACATTGCTCAGTGGATAAGAGCACATCGTTCAAGATAAGAGCATGCTCCTCAAGACAAGAGCATGTATCTCATGAAACCTTTGACTAGTGCTAGAAATAGAAGCTTACAAAATGTGTTTTCATGAAGAGGGTGGTCTATCTGCTTGTTTGCCATTACAACTAATGTTGCCTCACAAACAATAGTTGTATTCTACCTATCCAATAAACAAGAACCACATATGTGCCTACCATTGATATTTCAAGCACAATAGTTGGGAGTCAGATTTGATAGGTACAACCACCTTATAAATAAGTTCTACACTGACAAAGGTAGGTGCTAATAGATACATGGAATTTCAGACAACAAATACGAAGGATATGTTGCCTAAGCACAAGACATTGTTCAGTGGATAAGAGCACATCGTTCAAGATAAGAGCATGCTCCTCGAGACAAGAGCATGTATCTCATGAAACCTTTGACTATTGCTAGAAATAGAAGCTTACAAAATGTGTTTTCAACAATTTGAGACCTTATTCAATCTGACTCTAAACCTTCTTCAACTATTGCATCTGTCAAATTAGATATTGTTTCTTCGACCCTACTCATTTCTTTTCTTAATTCAAGTACAACCTCAACTCTTGATATTTAGTTTACTTGCTATATGATTTGAAAAGTAATTAGAGATATTATTTATAATAAAATCAGATAAAACAAATAGATAAAAATACTTCTAACATCAAGTGGCTTTTGATTTATTGGTAAAATTAAATGACTCACCAAAAACCAACCAAAAATCTAAGTCGTACTAAATGCAAAGGCCCACACTTAAAACAATTAAAAATAAAACAAACTTAAAAATTTAAAATAATGGTAAATATCATTTACATAACAAGTAGTTTTAAAATGTCTTTAGGAAAAAATGTAGATGTTATTCCACTCTTTTCATATCCTCATCCCCTATAAAGTTTAGGGGAATAATCTGAAGGAATCGAACCAATGAATGATAAGACAATAATGGTTTTTATACTTTAAGCATATAGAATATAATTTAAGCATCTAGTACTAAATCAATTTCTCCTTAAACGCTCTCTTGATATTAAATATTCATTCAAATTTCTCTTTTCCATATCAGTTTTGCTGCTTCTCCTTTGCTTCAATAGACTCCTATCTTGTGTAAATTCCCTTCAAATCTGTGGAGACCCATACAAGACATCCTGCTACTCTTTAATACATTAATGGCTGCCATTGGAATTTTTTGGGGTTCTTGTTCAGATCCTAAGTCACCTTTCAGATTCTTTAAACTTGATAAACCATTAAACAAAATATTCACCTTATATGTCAAAGTCTACAAACTTGCCCATAAATGAGAAAAAGAACAAAGACAAGACTGCGCATTCAAGAAAACCTGCAACAAAGTACTGAATCTCAAACTTCAGAAATCAATAAAGACGGGTGTTCAAAAAGTTCATATATAGATTGACTGCTCAATAGGAGGGTAATACAAGGACTCCTAACTTAGAGTTCTGCTCTAGGCAGAGGTCCTTTTGAGATGCCAAATAACTATCAAAACCATGATTCCCAAATACCCAATACCAAATGATGATTCCTAGTGGTATATTTTTTCATGAAAGATGCCAATATCTGACAAAACCAGGATTCCAAATACCCAATTACAAAAAATGATTCCAAGTGATATATATCTTCTTGAAATGTTACTGCTCCTCAAGATTAGCTATCCTCAATCCAAAAGTCAGTTATCCCATTTTAAATCCTCTCACATCAGGAGATCAGAAGGGAGACAGCCCTCAAACAAACCCCAAAGCAGGCAAGGGGAAACCTCAACCTCCTGAAGTAGGAAGAGTGAATCTCCTAAAGGGTATTACTGTATTCAATTCCAACATTCAGAAATCCCTCCTATCAGGAATTGGAACATCATCTGAAATAGCTGGAAGAATTTGTCATCATAATCATCCTAAAATTCTGGCAAGAAGAAACCCACCAGAGTCCTTGCTCTGAACTTGTATTTTCCCTTCAAGTAGTCTCTGAAATAGAGTCAACGCCCCTACTCCCTGGAAGAATGATTTCTCCAAAAGCCCACATAACTCTTCCCCACAACTTCTTCCCAAAATTTCTCAGTACTGATGTATGGCCGATCCATTACCAGAGCATTTAGTTTATGTATGGGACTCAACAATTCAGCCTGAGAGGAAGCCACAGAAGAATCTTCCGTGTCAGAGTCTTCATAATGAATTACTTTCCCCTGTACTGCTTTGCTCCTTTTTCTCCTCTTTCTTTTTGCCTTTCTCCAGGCCTTTTTCAAGAGACCTATAGGCAACCTCACAAAGGCCAGAACAGCCAAATTCAGCAGAGCACAGGGGCAACAAACAACTGCTGCACACTCAGCAGTGGTACCACCAGCAACTTCACCAAATCTATGGCTCCCATAATCCTTTTCAGGCAAAGGCTGGATTCGTGCATTCCCAGCTTTCAAACCCGAATTCTGGATCACAACTGCTAGAGAAAAATGTGATATATCAGAAAACTTGTAGGCTAAATTTGTCTATATAACCTATGACAGTATATTTACTTCTTTAGGCCATTATTTTCTAATGGGTGTTCAGTTTTAACATAAAATTTGTTTACCAACATTACGGTTGTGTAGGAGCTTCTGGAAAAACTCTCTGAATTTAGTTAATATGAAAGTTTCAGATCATCAAGAAGAAAGCAAACCCCTGATATATTTGTATCTAGGGCAACATAAAAGAAAAAGTGAATCATACTGTCCCTTTGGTCACAAATTCTACCAAAGCACTTTCCAAGTCCTACAATTTAAGGGCTCCATGAACAAAGCCATAACTGATATTTGCAAAGAAAGATCATACCTGATTGCAAGTATCTGATCTCAGACGACAAACCTATGAAAGTATATTTACTTCTTTAGGACATTATTTTCTAATGGGTGTCCAGTTTTAACATTATATTTGCCTAGCAACATTACGGTTGAGTAGGAGCTTCTGGAAAAACTCTCTGAATTTAGTTAATATGAAAGTTTCAGATCATCAAGAAGAAAGCAAACCACTGATATATTTGTATACAGGGCAACATAAAAGAAAATGTGAATCATACTGTCCCTTTGGTCACAAATTCTACTAAAACACTTTCCAAGTCCTACAATTTAAGGGCTCCATGAACAAAGCCATACCTGATATTTGCAAAGAAAAATCATACCTGATTGGAAGTATCTGATGTCAGACGACACTGTAACAGAATTGGGCGCTACTGAACTGGGTTTGTGAAGAATTTCTGACATAATCAAACAATCCCAACTGTTCTTTAATATACTGAACAAAACCGGCCGAAATCCAATGGGGAGACGACGGTTGGAGTCCCTTGAACTCCTACAATGAAACCATATTCAGTCGAGCAAATCTACTGTTGGTTTCTGACGCAGGCAATTTCTTCCGTCTCTTGACTTAGAGGGTTACCAAAAATATGAACTCTCTAGAAAAATCTTCTGGTTTGCAACTCTTTAAATCAGGTGACAAACAAAAGATGGAAACAAATGGGGCCGCCTCACCCACAAACAATGGCGTGAAAATCTTGACTCTGAGCCACATCTTTATGTGTAAGTCTACTCCATGAAAAAAATATCTGATTTCTATCCTTGTATGGCCCACATATTTTGTTCACACCAAACTGCCACGTTTATTTCCTCCATGTCCAGAGCTTTCGCTTTTTTTAATAATTATTTTCAACCAATCAAAATTAATAACAATTTGAATTTGAAACAAAGTCTTAGTGTGGTGCCCCACCCGTGCTCCATTTTCAGCACAAATTGTAAACTCATTTTATTCATACTCTATTGGTTCCAATACTTATTGGGTTCGGTGACTACTATTATGATCTAAAAGACTAGGTCTTCTGAAATTTATTTCATATTTTGTAATGGTGAAATTCCCATTTAGTTTTGGGGTATGGAATGATTTAATATATTTATATATTGATAAATAGTATATTTTTGTGTGTTATAGGGGTTCACCGTTTGATCACCTTGTTCATACAAATCATGTTCATGTGGAAAGTTAATCCAGGGCATTCGCTGTCAATTGCGTTATATATCCAAAAAAAAGAGTATATTTTTGTGTGAAGTTGGGTTTAAAATTCTCATGTTGTTACTCATTTTCATTACATATTTTTAGTTCTTGCATCTAGGTAGGTATACTGTATATTTTTGTGTGAAGTTTGGTTTATTTTCTCATGTTACTCATTTTCATTACATATCTTTAGTTCTTGCATGTAGGTAGGTATACTTATGCACCATTGGATGCAATTTTATGTGACCTTTTTATCCAATTAAAATATAGAATTAAACAAAGTTGACCAATACTGCTATAGTTTATATTTAACTTTTTCCCGCAATAATTTCAAATGATATTTTTCTATTGGTTGATGCTATGAATAGTTAGTGTATGGAACAAATTCTTCTTTAATTTTTTGCATTTTCTTTTCAATTGATGCAAAAATGTAATGCATTCTTGACTTTTAAATTATATCTGCTGAAATTTCAACTTTATTAATAACTTTTTTAGCTTAAATGACATTAAAAAATATTATAGTTGTCACTAAAGTCTATGTGTTTGCATGTGGCAAGATCAATTCATTGGTTTTAGATCAACAAATAAAGTGAGGGTCAAAGGAAATTAAAAAATCATAGGGATGTGGATGTGTCATAATTCTAAACGAAGATTTAATAGTATCATTGTATGACTTGCATTACTT
Source organism: Cunninghamia lanceolata (assembly GCA_027924645.1). Taxonomy (NCBI): domain Eukaryota; kingdom Viridiplantae; phylum Streptophyta; class Pinopsida; order Cupressales; family Cupressaceae; genus Cunninghamia; species Cunninghamia lanceolata. Next base: position 1,441,908 of record BSBN01000554.1, on the reverse strand, counting down.
TATTGAAATAGGGGTTCAAAAATTTCATACAATGTCATTTCAAACTAAATCGCACCATATTGCCTATTGATTATTTCAATACACACATAAACAATCTCATAAACAAAAAATCACTCCATTCTTTAGTACTTGTATGATTCCACTTATGTACAAGCTTACGATTATTCTACTCTTTGAGAACTACAACGACCTTTACTTGAGGCTCGAGCATTGGGCACACAAGGAGAAAATGCCCAGTCTCACAATCCACTTCTTTGCTACTTCGGATTCAAATCTGTTGCCAGGACCCAAGTTCGTTGTGCCTAAAATCCATCAAAAATCTTGTGTTTGTGCCCCTTTGTTGTATCATCATGTTTTGCCCATCAATTATATCCAATCAAAGAGATCTTCTATGGCCCCCCATCCTAAAATCATCTAAGTATGAAAATCCTCTAAGACCTTCATGAAAATCCTTTGAAATTTGTCTATGTTTGCCTTTCGATAAGTTTGTCAACTCACGAACCTGTCGAAAGTGGTTCGTCGGTTCTCAAAATTGGTAAAATGCTAATAGAACTATGGAACCATAGATGTGCTTAATGCAATGTTTCCAAGTGGTAGCATCACACAAGTTTTTAAGTTGTTAGTTCTAAAAAAAATTAAATGTTGTGTCATTGGTTGAAGCATCGCTAAGTCATTTTCGAGGCGGGCCCCTTCTTTATTTAAGTTTCAATCTTTGGTGCTTTATTAATGCAAGATGGCAGCACTGCGTGCCTTTTCAAGATAGCAAAACTAATGCAATTTTACTGTTGTGCCATTGGTTGAAAGGTATGAGTCATCAACAAGTGGGCCCTGATAAATGAAAAGAAAAAGTAATGCACCAAGGCTTTTCCCGAAGACAGGTGGCAACACCGTGCATAATTTTAAAGTTGTAGCGCTGACACTTTCTAAGTGTTGCACCATTGGTTGACAATGATGACTCAGTGAGCAAGCAGGTCTAACTTCATTAAATAAGAGAGAGACTGAGGAAGGTGTATGGAGGAGACATTTGGCACAACCACACAACAGTTCAAAGAAGATGGGTCTGACACATTCTAAACATTTCATGATTGATTGTTTAATGTCAAGTCACATGCAATGGGTCCCATTTTCTCTGCGAGGCATCAAAGGCTCTGAACCATCGATCATAAGTTGAGGATATCTAACAGTTTATGCATCACCAAGATAGTGTTAGAGCCAACAAGTTTTAGGTGTTGCATCATTAATCGAACCAAGTGAGTCAGTAAGTCTCCAAAACTTACGAAGAAAATACAGAGGCATCTCTAAGCATGGCGGCTCGACACTCCTCCAAGACACTTTGGTTTTGTCAGAGCTATTTGATTGGGCGATTGGTTGAATCTCAAGCAACATGACTTATGCAGTACAATGCATATAATGGACATACTTGGTGATCTAGAATAGAAATGCAACAACCCATATGCAACAAAGGAAAGACTAATACAAGACTTTGTATTAAATTAAATGTTGTCACACATTATCAAATCTCAATTACATTTGCACCAGCAAGTGAGATGAAAGAAAACATATATCAGTGAATATACATTCCCCTGAGTTGTTACAACAGTTATGGAGACATACCACTGCACCTAAATATGCTTTAAAAACCATTCCTACATTGTATCAGATGCATTCCCTCATTTGTAGCCAATATTAGATTCATTTGATGCCCTAAAATCGTCTGAGGTACTTGAAGACCCAAAAATTGGTTCAATGACCAACCCTTATTACATCTTTCGATCATGTATATATAGCACTTCTTGCACTGCTACATTTGGGCAGGAATCACCTACCCCATCTACCTCTATAACCTTGGCATTGAATCACACCCACTCTACCACCTACTTGTGCTTTATCTTTATTTCGCATTAATGGCGTCTTGAGTGTAGGCCCGTGGCATTCAAAATTCACCAAGATCCCATGTATGAGACCCAATAATCTCATAGTGTACCCATCCTTGATGACACTTGCTTGTTGAACACACTAGCAATCCTCATGTTAGGTCTCAAAAACGCAGGTTACAAACCTTAAGAGGTTGTCAAGCTCTCTTAACGCTTTTGGCTAACGAAACAAGGTTGATATGATTAAAAACCCCCTTCTCTTTAGGTTTTACCAGACCTAGGCGGGTGTACCTTGATAGCTAATGCAGATTTGTGTGTCCTTAGTGATCTACTCACAGTGGCATATGGATGTGAAATAGATGTAAGGCTGAAAATTATTCCTACTCCTAATGTTTGAATCTTGAATATGTAAATAAAGTTTCGAAATGCTATTTTGTAATGACCGGTGCTTTATCTATTATGGGCAACAGAGTCATGATGTGTATAATAAATATGTCCTCCTTCTTGATGTGTATGATAAATATGTCCTCCTTCTTGGCTTAACTCAAATTATTTGGCACTTTTCAAATGTTTATACCTTGTATAAACGTGCAAGAATATTGGTTATGAGGCTCTTCTTATCGATCCCAATGATATTTTCCCAGGTTATTATGATCAATTGAAAGGACTTTTAATTCTAGTGTGAAGGAAAACAACTGAGATGATTCATTTAAAGGGTTTTAACTCTTGGCAGAGACCAATAAACATAAATCACCTAGAAGGACTTAAATCAACTTCTCATAGAAACTAGTCAAGCATATCACATAGAAGCAGCAAATGTGCCCTGATAAATTAAACATATCTTTGATATATCCAATTTAAATAACAAAGGAAAACCATTTTGGAGATAGCATAGATAACACATATCAATGAACATTAACAAATAATTGAACACCAAATGTTGGACATCAGATTATAATATTCCTTCTCCGTTAAATTGCTTCAAAAGGTTTTACAATTCATGCTTGGAAGTCTTCATTTTTGGTATATTTCATCTACCAATTGTTGTTGATCTGATGATTTCTTGCTTCCTGTTCTGATTCCTGTCATTTCATCTTCGATTTCCATCTCTCATATATATTTTGCAATTTTAGGGTTATGACCCTTTACATGTTCATCTAGTGCAACTCTTCATTTAATTAATTATTTTCCTTAGAAATAATAATTAATCAACTCAAATTGTCTCAGCATTCCCGTGAAAAATAAAGTATTTCTCAATACTTTAGTCTTAATTCTTTTGTTGACAAAAAATATTTCATTTGTGTGAAAACAATTACCCCTTCTTGTTTCACTGGCCATCATATGCAAAGTATTCTTTTAGGTAAAGCAATTACCCATTTGGTTTGCAGATATTTGCTTGGCATTTTACCCATGAAATATTCCCTCTTTGCATTTTGATCTTTCTCTTAAATCTATTTCACACTCCTGTGAAATATCCATCTGCTTTGCATTTTAATTTTCCTTAATATTTGATTTCATCATTACAAATCTTTCTCACCTCCATTTCACTTCTGCATGAAATCCATTTACCTGAGTGTTTTACCGGCAACTGCCTCCCGATGTAATCCCTTTTATGAAAGTGTGAAATTTACATTTTATTTTACTATAGTCTCACTTCATTTAATTTTTTATTTGCACCGCTTGTTGATATTTATTTTCCCTTTGATGATGTTTCAATTATATGTTCTTTACTATTCTTAGGATTTCAAAGAGACCTTCAACACACTCTCTCTGATATCCCGAAGTCTTTCTGATATAAGCTTTTTGGTAATAATATTTATTAGTTATAGTTTTGGGGGCCCACTTCATCTGTAGATTGAAGGGACTTAAAAATTTGTTCCACTGATATTGATTTTTCTCTCTGATAGATTTTTGCTTTGCAATACTTTTCATGCATTTCAGAATTTCGGAGGGACTAAATGAATGGTCATTCCGATATCAAAAGTCCTCTCGATATTAGGATTTCTCAACAGTGTGCCCTTTTAACATTGTTGGCCCTCGGATCTTCTTTGTCTAATTGGTTGAGTGCCAGAGCCATGAACTAAATCCTAGTTATTGTATTCAAATACTCTACTCTACTACCCGTTGTAGTTCCTTTGATGATGTTTTAGGTTTTTTGCAATGCGAATCATTATGCAAATGTGGCACCACAACATCTCTATTTCCATGGTTCTCCACTGATGTCCAAGAGTTCTCATGCTCTATATATTCAAACAACTCACATCTTGAAGGTGATATGATGCAGCTTGAAAGTTTCACGAACTCCCTGTGTGTTTATTTGGAGTGGAGTTATCTCTAACCTAAGGGTTTTTAGGGCTTCAAGGATATTGGCTTTATCCAATAGTTCTAAGAATTTGTGTCGCAATATCAGAGAAGAGGTAGCCTTGAGTGTGCTTTCCCCTAGTTGACTAATTTGATGCAGCGTAATGACACTTTCATCCCATTTTCCATCGAGTATTTGCTTTCTGAATAAGCTCACAATCTCAGACTGAAGAGGTATTCCTGATTCATCTTCCAAAATGGTACCTATTTTCTAGTATCCCAATGAATAGAGAGCCTGTGTTATTATCCTTACAAATTCGACCCTCCTTATCAGTCCTTTAGAACCCAAAATCTCAGTTTTTGTCTTTGTGTCTCCATCTTGTAAGAGCAATGGCTTGGCCATTAAAATGTCTAATGACACCTCACGTCTACTCCTTGCCTCTGCATCTGCTTAACCAATCGTCTAGATTCATTTGCCTTCGAAATCAATGATCAAGGGATAACCTCTCCACAACCCAAAGTTAATTGAAAACCTTCAAAGAAATCCTTTGACCTCCAGAGCTAAAGAAAGTACACCACGTACCCTTTTATTTAATCAATTAAGCTTTGATCAAGATCAATAGCAAAGATTGGTCATCTACAAGATCAATGGATGCAGTAGATCTATAAACATCATAAGTGCATAACCCTTGATAAACAAATCCACCACAGTGAACAGGATGATGCCACGTGGCTTCATTAAAGCCACCCAATTGCAGCATTCAATGAGTTGGACTCAACATATGTCCCAACAATGCTTTTAAATCTAATAGCTCAAATCTACCTACATCCAAGATCACTAGCTTATGCAATTTGTTAAAACACACGGTAGTGTGATCTACCAATGAACTGCAATTCACCAAATCATGCCATGTGGGCGCATCATACCCACTCAACCTTATTGCTCTTATGCCTTTGAACTATGCTTAAGCTTTGACCACACTCAATGGCCTTGATCAACTTACTCTGAAGATCGATAGCTTCAATAGACTAGTGGATGGCCGAAGTGTCAGGTGGTTCAATTCACCGAAATGCATTCTTCTACTGAAGTTCACTAGAATCAAACATGTGGGCACATCATATGTCTTCGGCCCTACCGCTTTGTGCCTTTTGAACTTTGCTTAAGCCTTGCTCAGAATGAACGGCTTATATTAAAACACCATGAAGATCAACGGTTTCAACATACCAACAAGTTGTCAAGATGTCAAATGGTATGATATACTAAAGTTCTAACATCCACCAAAGTTCACCAAATTCAAACATGTGGATGCATTGTAACCATTTGATATTCATTGCTTGAAAAGCCCCAACACTACTTTAAATCAATAGCTCTAATTCACTCCCATCAAGATCAACGACTTGCTCCAAAATGAAATGTATGATTGAAATTAGAGGACAAATTCTCTGACAAATGCAAGGACTCACTTTTTTACAATGGCAAATCCTCAACCATGGAGGAGCCTTGAAGTGAAGGTGGCCAACTAGTTCCTCCTCTTCTATGTAGTCCTTTCGTTGCAGTCTAATTGTTAACATCCTTAAGAGACACCCCGGGTCTAGTCAAGAATGTGGCAGAATGGGTGGAACCAAAGGAATCAGACTGTCCAACTAAAGAATCCTTTATCAAACTTTCCTTCTCACCAGCCTTGGAATCAGACCTTATTCTTACACTAGAACCGGTCATTGAGGGAACCTATATGTTATTGACTGGGCTCAAATTACTCTTAGATGTCACAGTCTGATGCTCGAATGCAGGACTTCCAGCATCTCTATAATCACCATCATATCACATCATGTAGAATTACTTGGTGGTTCAATTGTCCCAGATGTAAGTCCATGCAATCCAAGGCCTATCGTTGTGGTCGTGGCTACCTCTAAAACTTCATTTGCACTTTCATTAAATGAGCTTAAATTGCTTGCTTTTGTATTAGGAACAATGATCTAAGATGAATCCAAAGTTGCATTATCAGAAACCCCTATTTTTGGGCAGCTTTTTCAACATTGGTTTGAACTCACATCTGGATTGCTAGAATTGTTATTTGGTTTTGGTGCAGATGCATGTGTTTGGGGAATAGGAGTGTTGTCTTTGTGAGAACCAAGATTCTCATGATCTATTGACTTGTTGTGAGGCCTACTTATCTCACCTTCTATTTTTGCTCACATCGTATAGACATTTTGATGGACATTTGGGACTACCAATCCCGTTATTTAGGCTTTCATGACTGTTTTGTATGCTTTGATTTGTTAGATAGAGCATGATGTGGTATTGTTATAGCTCATGTTATGTGATATTTATTTTGATGCAAATTGGAATATTAGTTGATGGGTAAATGAATGAAATATTATGTAGTTTTGATCCTGATTTGATGTTTAGAAAATGCAAGTGAATTATAAATCATGTAAGGATAGCATGTGTATAATTGAGGATATAGGTGATTATGCAACTCTGTGTGTGTGTGCATTTCCTTTTGCTTCAGCTATGATGAACATGTGCTATTGATCCGTTTGTTGAAGTGTGCAGGTAATTTTCCATGCCCATGGAAAATCACAGGTCATTCCAGTCACCCTATGTGATATCCATGTTTAGCCGACCTAGTCCTAAGAGGGACCAAGGTCAATTGTGATGGAGCATGTTGTTTTGTGATGTCTGTAATTGATGTTTATTTTGATTAGGGTTCACCTTTTTTATTTGATTTATTGATGTGTTGTAAGTGTAATGTTTGAGTTGCACTATTTGGGTGCCATTTATTTTATTAGGCCTTTTTATGTGAATTTATGGACCCCTTGGTGTTTATTTTGGTCAAATAATGACCCTAGGTCATACCCCTAGGGTCTAGGACCAATTTGGACATGTGAAACCTTAGTTTAACCTTCTTTTGGTCACCTTAACTTGACCCTAAAGTTAAGTGACGAAATTTGAAGTTGGGTGAGGTGGTTGATAAGTCAATAGTCCACCATGACCAACTCCACTTCCCTAAGATAAGGTCTCCCTTATCTTGAAGGCTTGGGAGGCTTCCAAGGCCTTCAAGTGTGAGAGACCTCATTCCTATGCTCTCACACATGTGTGAGATCATCTATGAGGGAATGGATTTGCCTTGTTGGATAAGAGAATGACATGTGTCTTATCCTTATCCTTATCCTTATGGAGTCTTCCATGTGGGGTTCTCCTCTCCACTATGATCTCACACATGTGTGAGAGCATTTGTGGGAGAGTGTGAGGCTTTGTGGGATGGGAGTGTGACATGTGTCACCTCATCATCCCTTGGGGTTTTGTGAGTGGATTGTGAGGAGGAAGGAGAAGGTGACATGTCTCACCTTCTCATTCCTCAAGGCTCCTTGGTTTCGCCTATTAAACTCCATCTTTGAGAGATGGGGAGGGTTCTTAATTTTTGGTTTTCTTTGTGATTATTGATTTGGGGGAGATAGCTAGAGTTAGAGGATTTTGGATGCAAGGAGATTGGAAGGAGACTTGGGAGCTCTTCTTCAACCTCTTACCAAATTTGAGCTTATAAGGTAAGCACCCAAGGCTATTTGCCTTCCTTATGTTATTTACTTTCATTGTATGTGAAGTTGCTTTGTGTATGTTTGAGTTTTGGTTTATGTGTTGTGTGAGTTTTCATTTGCGTGTTTGATGAAGCTCTCCATTGAGAAGAGCTCATCTTGTTTTGGGGTGGGAGAGGAGTGAACCTCCTCAGGGTCACCCTCACTATATTTGGAGGTGTTAATGGCCATGGAAATACATTGTGAAGTATTTGATATTTTGGTGAAGGCAAGAGTGCCTTGAGATTTTTGACATATTGAGATATTAAGGCAAGAGGCCTTGTGATTTTGGGTATTATATGATTTTGTGATTCTGGGTTCTCCCCTTGAGTTGAGAGTAGTCCACTCTCTTACCCCCCAAAAATCCAAGTTATATGGATTAGTTATGTGCAATCTTTGGGAGGGTGTGTTTATGATTTGTGTGAGTATTTTTGGTGTTAAATTCCTTGTTGTTGTGTGTACCTGGTTATATGGGTGACCTCCAAGTTTGGAGGTGACTTGTTTTTAAGTCTATGGTTAGGAGGTGAGCTCCCATGGGCACTTGGAAACCGTCTTGTAAATTTTGTAGGTTTTGGTGGTTTTGGAGTGTTTGGAGCTTTGGAAGAGTTATGGTTTTATGAGTTTTGTTGAATATGGCATCATGGTTTCCATGGCCTTTGTGGCCTTGTAAAAGTTGTTGTAGTTGAGTGTAACTCTCCTTGTGAGCTTCCTTGTTAAGGAAAGAAAATATATATATATATATATATATATGTATTCAATCATTTTCAAATGAAAGAATTGTTGTCTTGTTTTCTTATAATGGGTTTGGAAAGATATTTGTGCATGATTAAAATGATTTTTCTCTTAAATCTCTCTCCCTATCTTGAAGTTGTCATTTAGATGAAAATATTACTTGTTGAAAAGAAAAGAGAATATATTTTTTTGTTACAGCTTAAATATATATATATATATATATATATAAACAAATAGTTACACTTTCTATATTTTTTTTAAGTTTTAGTTCACTGTTTTAGATAAAAATAATATAGAGAATAATATTCCAATATATATAATATTTTATATGTTGTAGTTTAAAAAAAAAATAAACAAAAGACAACAAAATGATTTTTTTTTGCTACCCCAAACCCATTAGGGTTTCATTTTCTGCTGAGAGAGAAAGTGTTTTAAAAAAAAGAGAGATGCAACGAACGGAGGGCGGCAGCCATGTTGCCCCTGTGTGTATCGATGGAGGGAGGGGGGACAAACCCCCGTCCGCAGCGAGAGGTCGCCCTCCCCTCCTCTTGTTCCTTCTTGAGTGCCACGGGCGCCATACAACGAAACCCTTGCGTGTGTTTCAAAGATGAATGCACCTTCGTCCTCCCTAATGAATCGACCCTACAATGTTAAATATGTTAAATCTATATATATATATATATATATATATATATATATATATATATATATATATATATATATATATATATATATATATATACCCTGTATTGAATATACTCTTAAAAAAAGAAGGGTTTATATACATTTTTCTGCTGATAAACACAACAGCAATGTGTATGTGTGTGTGTGTGTGTCTATATATATATATATATATATATATATATATATATAGTTGTGCAAAATATAACCCTGGACAAAATGAGTTAAACAAGAAAACCATAGAGAGAGCCTCCATGCCAAATCTTGAAACCCTATAAAATAAAAAACCAGAGGAGAACCTGCAAGTGAGAAATGAGAGAAAATAAAATTAGGGTTGGAGGTAATAGAATAATTTGTAGAAGACAAAATGAATAAAGGGTTTAAACTAATTGTTTTTTTGGTGCACATACCTCTCCTTCTCTTCTTTGAAATCTGAAAACTTTTTGAATGAGCAACAATTCATTGTGAGCATATAAATCTAATTTTGCCTTTTAAAAATAATGAGGGTTAGTGTGACCTAAAAAGGAGTTTGGTGGATTTAATTCAACCTTGGGATTTTAATTTAATTTATTGGGTTGTTTTAATGGGGTTTGGGTGTGGGAATATAATGTTATGGAATTTATTTAATTTAGACCCTTTTAAATCTATTTTAACTAGTGCATAGTTTAAATGTGATTTTTAATTAATTGTTTTCTTTAGTTAATGCGATTAATTTTTATTAATTATATTGCCTTGGGTAAATAAGGAAATGGTGGAGTAATTTAATTTAATGGGTGTATTTAATGTTTTCAATTTTTTTTTTTTGAAAAGGCTTTTAGTGAAGGTTGTTATTTTAAAATTATTTCCCATTATCAATGAGGTGGCGTTATGCTATCAGAATTTCCCTAGATTTATGAAAAGGCTAATTAAGTGTTTTATTTCAAGTCTTTACTTTATTGCATTTATTATGATTAAGTTAATTAAGTCTTAGATGGAATTATTTTAATGTTAATTATGTTAGTAGTTTTCCTAGGGTTAGATTTCGGTTCTTATCGAAATCACATCACCCCATCTAGGAAACCTTAGGGTTAGTTCCAAGTTTGGAATCTACTCTCTTAGCGACACTCCTCGCATCGCACAACCCCCTTAGTAGGCTTACATTTCATAGGGGTTGCGAAAGGTGTTCACATTACCCCAACGTTTGATTGACATTTTTTGCCTTTGCGCGTATGCCACCAAGCACGCATGTTGCACGTGAGGGGGTTTTAGAGTCGAATGGAAAAGTTTTTGATATTTCATGTCATGACCACATGACACATGTTTTGTGTGTCATGACCACATGGGAAATGTGGGCATGACATTTGGTATCAGAGCCCATGTTTAAACACTAGGCATTAAGGGCACATTATTTATTCTACAATTTTGTTTTAATTTTAGACACCTTGTTCATGTAGGTGCCACCTAGATCAAGAAGAGGGTGCCCATGCGCCAGTGAGTCCAGAGGAGCTAGTACATGGGGTGCTTCATCTTCCGAGGACCAAATTCTGTCGGTACCTCACATAGGACCCTAGAAACTCCAGGTGTTGCAGGCAGTTCTAGCGAGATTACCACTAGTGGTGGAGGGACCGCATGTTGAGATACCAGTGACATCTGAGGATCATGCCTCCGCTCATAGGGAGCGTAGCAGGAGTCCCCCACCTCGTTGTGCAGATCACGAGGAAGAGGTTATAGTGGAGTCAGTGCACTACGACCCCTTCGGTTATGGACATCGGGATGAGGTAGATTCTCCTATTCGAGGATGCAGCGATCATGGACACCCCATAAGAGAATTGCTTAGACTGAATCCACCTACATTTGTGGGGACTGTAAAGGGAGCTGAGGCTGAGGCTTGGCTCATCAATCTAGATTGGTGCTTTGTGTTGCATCCCTATGGAGGTAACACAAAAGCACATGTCATAGTCCATCTACTGCGTGACGCTGCGGCAACATGGTGGCACACTGAGGAGTGCAAACACCATCTCTCTTTGGACACACTTTCTTGGAACACATTTCTTGAGCACTACAAGGCACGATATCTCTCAGAGCACTTCAGACAACTTCGTATAGACAAGTTCCACGATCTATAGCAGCGGGGTTCCATGGTTGCACATTATGAGTGCAAGTTTGTGGAGTTGTCATGATATGTCGAGTACCTGCAGGATGAGAAGCTCCTTATTAGTTGATTTATCAAGGGCTTAAATCCTGGGATAGCAGGACCTATTCACATGGCTGATCCACAGACTATGAGCGAGGCCACCGAGAAGGCGCTTATTATAGAGGAGGTTTATGGGCAGAGCCACGGATCATGGCCACAGTTTCACGACCACAGTCAGCATCAGGACCAGGGTTTCAGTACACCCCAACCACCTCACAGGGGTGGTTTTAGTTATGTATCTTTACCTCCTAGACTTCCATAGCAACAACAGTAGCATCAGCATCAGTAGCAGAGGTCTAGACCACCGCAGAGATCGCAGGGTGGCCACAATCGAGTATGGCACTCGCAGGGTCTGTAAAGAGACTAGCATCATCAGGCACCGGTTGCAAGACTAGCTAGGTCACAGTAGTCCTTTAGAGGGTCACAGAACATTACAGGATGACTTGGAGCGCAACAGTCTAGCAGGACTCAGTCAGTGCATATCTAGGCTTGGGGACCTTGTTATGTATGTGGTGGCATGGGGCACTTAGCGAGGGAGTGTCCACAGGGTTATACAGCAGGAGGACAGCCATGTGCCAGAGGTTCTGAGTAGACAGTTGGAGATGTGGGTAGATCCCACCATATGTTTGCAGCAGTTGATAACCACCAGGCTGACTTTCAGGCCTCTGTTATCAAGACTACAGGTATGATTGGGGATGTTCCCATTACTATTTTGTTTGACTATGGTGCAACGGATTCTTTTATTTCTCCATCGTTAGTGGAGCATTGCAAGTTGGTGGCCTCTAGTCAGGACGTTAGGTGGGAGGTCGAGTTGGCCACAGGGGCCAAGATGGCAGTAGATTCAGTGGTTCATGACTGTGAGCTAGCTCTTGGAGCCTTCACTATTGTAGTAAACCTCGGGGTCATTCCCAAGGTAGGGTTTTATGGAGTGGTGTTAGGCATGGATTGGCTTGTGGCTCATAGAGCCAAGCTTGATTGTTGTCAGAAGGTGATAGGTTGCCTAGACAACCATGGTACAACAACAGAGATTGTGGGCATTTAGAAGCCCACAACAGTAAGCATGATTTCCACTAAACAGCTTAAGCATTGTATGCGGAAGGGTTGCTAGATGTTTGTGATTACAGTCAGTGATAGATCAGAGGATGAGCCAGAGGATTCACTAGATGATCATCCCATTCTTAGGGAGTTCACAGATGTGTTTCCACTTGAGCTTCCAGGGATGTCTCCTCGTAGAGAGGTTGATTTTCACATTGATCTTGTACCAGGTGTTGAGCCAGTGTCTCGTGCAGCTTACATGATGACTACACATGAGCTCACAGAGCTCAAGATTCAATTGGAAGAGTTGCTTGAGAAGGGGCACATCTGACCTAGCGTCTCACCTTGGGGCACACCGATCATCTTCATGAAGAAGAAGGATGGGTCTCTTTGACTTTATATGGATTATAGGTAGCTGAATAAGGTGACGGTGAAGAACCGTTATCCTTTGGCTAGGATCGACGATTTGTTTGATCAGATGCAGGGAGCCAAAGTGTTCTCTAAGATTGATTTGTTAGCATCAATTTCGCATTATAGAGGAGGATATTTATAAGACCACATTTCAGACTCGCTATGGTCACTATGAGTTCACCATGGTGCTCTTCGGTTTGATGAATGCCCCTGCAATGTTCATGAGCCTCATGAACGGGGTGTTTCACACATACCTAGATTGGTTCATGATCATATTTCTAGATGACATATTGATATATTCACGGACTGAGGAGGAACATGAGGAGCACTTGCGCCAAGTTCTACAGTGTTTGAGAGATCAGCATCTTTATGGCAACTTGGTGAAATGTGCCTTCTTTCATTCAAAGGTTCAGTACTTGTGTCACATCCTATCTGGTGATGGTATCTCAGTAGATCCATTGAAGATTAGGGCTATTAGGGATTGGCCAGCGCCTACCAGTGTTACAAAGGTTAGGAGCTTCATGGGGCTAGTAGGATATTATCATTGATTTGTTGAGGGCTTTTCCAGGATAGCACACCCTATCACTTCCTTTTAGCAGAAAGGGAAGAGCTTCATGTGAACAAAGCAGTGTGAGAGGGCCTTTGGGGTCCTCAAGGAGTGTCTCACTAGTGTTCCTATTCTAGCGGTACCTGCTCCAACAATAGACTTCATGGTATGCACTGATATCTTTAAAGGGACTAGGTGCAGTCCTTATGCAGGATGGTCGAGCGAATGTGTATGAGTCGCGAAAGCTCAAGACCCATGAACTGAACTACCCTACACATGATTTGGAGCTCGCAATAGTAGTTCACACTCTTGTTAGATGGAGACACTTCATTCTTGGACAATGTTTTGAGTTACTCTCTGACCAACATAGTCTACAGTACATCTTCAAGCAGCCAAATCTAAACGCCCACCAACGGGGTTGGCTAGAGTTCCTATGTGAGTATGACTTTGATGTGCATTAGATCAAAGGGAAGGAGAACATGGTTGTTGATGCATTGAGTTGGAGGCACCACGAGATCCTAATCTTGACTTTGAATGTGGACTTGAGAGGACGTATCTTGCAGCATCTGCCAGAGGACAAGTGGTTCCTTGAGGTACAGCAGGAGATTTAGTCATAGAGGGCCCTTATGGGCAAATTTGTAGGATATTCTCTTGAGGCAAATGGACTTCTTCGACATCGATAGCGCATCTATGTTCCCCTTGCAGGTGACCTTCATTCAGTGGTTTTATTAGAGGCTCAAAGAACACCCTATGTAGCACATCCTGGGGTGAAGAAGATGCATGCCAATTTGAGACAGTTGTATCATTGGGCAGGGATGAGATGCGATATTGCAGATTTTGTAGCTTGTTGCCTTGAGTGCCAGAGGGTCAAGGCCGAGCATTAGCATCCAACAGGACTTCTATACCCTCATGAGATACCGGAGTGGAAATGAAACACCATCTCCATGGACTTCATAGTTGGTTTACCTTTGTCATCTTGTCACCATGATGCCATCATGGTGACGGTTGACAAGTTGACCAAGGTGGCACACTTTTCACCGGTATGCACAATGTACAATGCACCTGCAGTGGTGAGGGTCTTCATAGATGACATTGTGAGACTTCATGGAGTTCCTCATCGCATCATATCTGACAAAGATTCAGTGTTTACATCAGCCTTTTGGAGAGCATTACAGCAGGCGCTGGGCACTTAACTCAACTTCTGTTTACTGTATCATCCTGAGACAGTGTTATCAACTAGGATTGCACCTGTGATGCAAAGCTTCGAGGCTCAGCAATCCTGTGTAACATGGGAATACCTTCAGGTTGTGGGTGCCCTATGGTGAAGGTAGACATCCTGATTGTGGGTTGGTTCCTTTATGATTGATCTGTTGTTTATCTGAATTTGTAGGAAAAAGGATAGGAGGAATTGTAGTGAAACAATAAACTAAAATTGAAATTGTGGTGATGTACCTATATGATGATAAAACTTGCAGAATAATTCACAGTTATTCTCAAAGACACTGGTTACACAGTTGAGAAATTATAACTTAATCACAAAAGTGTTTCTAAAGCAGGCCAATCAATTTGTTCTTTCAAGAGGAAAATAAATTTTCCCAGTTTTTAAGGCCAAAATGAAACAAGTACAACTTGAGACCTACAATGGATGCACAATAATGAATGAGACAAACTTAAAGGCTTTAATGGTTAAAACACAATAATTTCATCAAATCATTCATAAAGGCACTTGCATATTTCTGAAAAGGCAAATTTTGGTATTCTAAATGAAAATAGAAGGAAAAAGCACTGCATAAGACAAAAAATATGAACATGTAACCTGATGTACTATATAGATCTGAAAATGAGTTACAAACACTCCTATGCCTCTCTAAAATGTGTAAGAGAGAAAAGAAGGCAAGAACTGAGAAAAAATCCTAAGATTTCTCTCCCATATACAAAATGAACTCTCAAGTGCATGGAAAGAGCACTGCAGTTCAACTACACTCTAAAAATATCTCCTCTCAGTTGATTCACAAGCAAAAGAGAAAAGCCTAAAATGAGGCCTCATAACTAATCCAAATTGAGCAAAAATAGCTCCAAACTGCCTCTCACATCCTGTTTGACCATGTGGAACTCCAAACTCATTGTAGTTTGACCATAAATCAAAGAAAAGACACCAAATGTCTTAGTCAACTCTACCTCCTGATTTTGCATGATTTTGGGACGAAGGTAATAGTTTGAACAAATAATAAAGTAATCATGATGATTTACTTTATTAGGTGTCATGTATTTGCTCAATTTCTTGCATTTTTATGGCAAATAATAAAGTAATTTATACACTACTACTTCATTATTTGTTTACATTATTATTTTTATCTCACACTTATGCAAGATTCAAGGGGAATAATTTTCATCATTTCACATCTCACCCTTGGTCAATAGAAAATAAATACACAATTACCTTATGACTCGCTTTGAACTTATTACTCTTGCATCATTATTTTTATTGACTTCAAGAAATCAAAAAAAGAAATAATTCAACCCTCACGGGCTTACTTTGCATCATTAGGTTTATCACTTGAAGTCTTGACCTCAGGCATGTTTTGGATAATAATGATTAAATAAAAAAGAGACGTCAAAAAGCCCACAGTCAGACTAGGGCATTCAACCAAAAAGAAGCTGAACCCTAAAAGTCTTCATTTCATTCTTTGCTTCTTCTCCATTATGCTCTGTCTCGCCGCCATGCTAGGGTTTCACTACTCTGTGTGAGGGCTCTTGAAGGTTTTGGAGGCTTTAATGATTGTGTTTTCGACATATAATCTTGCCAACTCTGCATTCAATAGGTAACTTCACTCACTTGATGATATTTGAGGCTCCATTTATATATTTGCTCAAATACTCTGCTATTTGGGAAGGTTTCCTGCATATTATGCTTGAAGATTTAAAAATAGTGTTAAAACATAGGTTTATTTTGTTGTATCTCCTGTAGATATGCATGAAACACTGAGATTTCATTTCCTTTCTCCATTATTGTTCTTTTGTTCATGACATGAATGGTATTTTCTTGTGTTTATTTTGAGAAAAGAGGATCCTCTATGTGGTTAACCTTGGCTAGGGTTTTGAAACTTTGGATATACCATTTCTCACACAACTCTACAATACTTTACCTTTTGTATTCTCTGCACTATGTGATGAAAGGTATTGACACAAATGTTACTCTGTATTTTTTAGATAAGAATGAAACCCTTATATTTCATTTCTCTTTGCTATTCTTGTGAATTGAAACAGTGCATTTTATCTTGAGGTTCTATGCTCACGTAGTCATGAAAAGCTTCTATGAATTACACAGCTAGGGTTTAAAACTTGGCTTTCATGACTGTGAAGGTTTGTATTCTTTTTTCGGCCTTCAATACCTTCAATATGAATGTGACAGTGATTTATTTGTAGTTTTTCTAACTTCACCGTACCTTTTAAAATGTTATACCCACAGCAAAGATGAAAATTGTTACCTTTGCTAGGGTTTTGAAACTGAAAACCTTCCATTTATGACTGCTACTTGACTGCATGATGTCCATGGAAGAGTTAATGGACAGTCCTATATGTTCTTTTTGGGCATTGATGCTTCACACCCCTTTTTGTTGTCTCTTTTCATGGTTGAGGTTCCCTGCTCCTTGATATGAAAGACAAGAAATAATGAAACTCTCTCACATTAGGGTTTTGCTCATAATGACTGTATACCAGAAGATGTTACTATCTTTTCTTGTTCATATTTACTACACATGACTATTTTTGTGGTTGTAGCACTTGCTCTGCACCATTCCTATAGCCTAGAATCAAATCATGTGTATTGTATCTTCTCACTATGATTGCCTCTATATTTTTTCACTATCTTTGCATTCCCAAATGCATCTAACAAGATTAGATTCAGAACTTTTCGTTTAACTATTCTTCCATCTGTAGCAGCTTGACCACCCATATAAGCTAAAAACTACATCATGAACTTTGTTGTCTCTATTTTGTCATTAATGTTGAATATATATAACACTGTCACCTCTTATAGCTTCACTATATTTTGATAGTGATAGAGGTCCTTAACAATGTGTATGTTCAATATGACACTCACACCCCTCACACAGCCCACAGTAATGCTCATTCATATCTTCTTTAGCTTTTATGATGTCATAAAGTTCCAATGATAAGAGTTGTATCATCATCACCTCCTTTATTTGGTTTGTTCTTTCATCTTTTCATGACTAGAGACTGCACCTCCTTCTTGTTGTGGCTGCAACTTTGCACAAGACTACTTCTCATGGCATGACAGGTTTTCATAACCTCTAAACTCCTTTCACTGATGGTTGTAATTTAATATCAAAAATGCATACCAATCTTAATGATGACTGCAACATGATCTTTTGCATTATAGACTGTATCTTGAAAGGGTCTTGTGGAAGGTCTCCTCTTGATGACCTTATTGTTCACTGTGGAACAATGCTACTCTTGAATATAGTGACTATCCTTCATGCTCTTTAGAATCTCTTATTTATTGTATACATGCTTCTTTATATACTGTGCCTGTAGGAAGATTGAAATTCATAAAAGGCCTTAAAGTTGTCTTGATTCCTTTACAGGTAGATCTCTGCTCTAGTTCCCCTTTAGGAATAGCTACATCATGTGTCTAGAACTCTGTACTTGAAGCTCATTGTCCCCTATAGGTGCCTTTTACTAATTGGCTGCTTTTGTTTAGTCCTTGCAAGTCTTTATGCATGTAATGTTCACAGACCTGTTCATTTGATGTCATTCCTATTCACAACCAAAGTGGTAGATATTTGTTCTATCTATTTTCCATTATGCCATGATTGTTTTGTTGTCCCTCTTACATGATGTTTGTTGGCTAAAAGCTTTTGATCCCTCTTGAAAATGCTTTCCAACATCCTCTCATGGTTGTCCCTTGAACATCTCTTCACAACCTCTATGATATTGTAGGCTGATGTTGATAAGCTTCTGGTATTTGATTTTTTACAAGGTAAGAGGTGATTGCTCCTTATTATAATGAGTGCAACTTTATGATAGACCTGTCTTTCAATTTGAATGATGACTGCTGCCCTTTGTACAAGATTATTGTACCTAAACTAATGTTGACTGTAATATGACAGAAGACTGTTCATAAGCATGCTGGGCTCAACCCTTGTGGGAGCCACATTTTCTCCACATGTTATTTCAGTGATTGATCTTGATATATTGCACCTATACCTGCACATTCAGCAAACATGTTAGAATATAAAACATACCTTGAATTATAGGACATGATGCTTCTCTTTCTTGATTTATCCTTCTGATTTGGTACTTGCATCTCTTGTTCAACTATTCCTTATGCTTTTCTTTTGTATCTATGATAACTGAACATATGAGTTTGATGCTTCATGAAGGTAGACTATATATCTATTACTTTTGTATATGAAAAGAATTTGAACCTCGAGCTCTAACAACTCTCTCATGCAAGTATCTTTGGAGCTCACCGGATGGAGGGAGCTGAACATGGACCTGGTCAACCTTGGGATTTGTCATTCACAGGCAATGACGGGTCCCTATTCTCCTCATATGCTCTTTTCTTTGTTTCAGATGTATAGTTTAGTTTCATATTGCATCTTTCAGTCATTCCCACAGCTTGTGTGGGACATATTTAAACACTCTTTTGAATATAATCAATTATTTCATTTTATGCAATGACTTCTACATATTTTATTTATACATCAATTACATAGCATGAAACAACTGAATCTCATTTAAAGCAAATGTTTAAAACATGATAAAGAAATGATAGTTTATAAATACCTCTTTCTTGAAACTACACTGAAATGTATTGAATAATCAGCAACATCATAACTGAAATATGAAGTCAATTAGATACATGTCATTCTTTGAATGCCTGCTTTCTTGCCTTTAGGACATTTTCACTTACTAGGATGGTGTGACAGCCCAGTTTGAGCTGTTGCATGATCCTAATAAGTGATCATGTGTTAGTCTTTTGTCAAGGCATCAGACATTGACTAGATGATCCTGCACATAAAAAAATTTCTTTACCCCTTCTTCAACAATTGTTGTCTAGGCCTCACTAAATTAGGTTGCAAACATAATTTAGTAACATTTTTGGTGACCTCTCAGGGGTATTTGCATGCTAAACAAAATAAGATCAGTAGCCTTCTTCATCTATTGGGTATAAGAGTCTCTTTTTGCCTAAAAACTTGAAAAAACCTCTGCAACTCAGCTGCCAAAAATGTACAGCAGCAAAAACAAAACTTGAAAATAACTACCATGGCACTGTTTAAGACAGGGCCCACAACTGTGCAACTGCACTTCTTGGAAAACAATTGAACTGAAATGCCTACCTCCCTACCACTAATAAAAGCATTAGGCTAGCTAAACAAAGTCATTAACTAGTTCTATAAAATATCTCCCTTTTCTGACCAACCTGGGGTGCTTTTCATACCTTTGAGCAGCTAACGAAATGTAGAAAAATGACAATTTCAAGATCAATTGTTGCAATATCTCTTCGAGAGTGAAAATTAGTTCATTTACCTTATCATAATGATCACACATGTTGATTCTTTCAGGTATATAGGTAAGATGAAACTTTTGTTCTTCAGCTGCAACTTCATACTTGGGTGCAAGCACAACTTGTGAGGCTCTATTGTACTTGATCTAAACTAGATGTCTAATTGGACATCCTTTTGAAAGCTTTGGGCTGAACTGTTGCTCCTATGGGATAAGCAGTTGATCTCGAACTTCATGGTCTTCCTCTGCTTCCTTCAAAGAATCCAGGAAGATTGATATAATGTTGTAATGGTTGCCTTCTTCAAACCTTTCCTCCTATTGTTCATGGTTGTTTTGTTTCAAATCTGAGTTTTTACAAGTTAGAAGATAGTTTGACTGATTAGAAATAATATCATTATTGTCACCTTGCATGATAAATTTCCATGTCAACTCTTCATCCATGGTCAATGGACCATCGCCCTCCGTAATGGCAGCCAATAATTCATCAAAACTATCAGATCTTTGAAGGTTCTTAGGAATAGCAATCTCTTCATCTTCCAAAACAAGACAATCCTCATGTTGTTCTTAGTAGGCCAGCACACTATCACAATTATTTGCATCCTCCTATTGTCCCTTTGTTGTTGCCTTTGGTATGAGCATGCTTTCCTCATCTAGCTCAATAAAATTAGGTAGCTGATCAAACAAAGAAACTAATTCTTCCTCCTCATGCGGTGCTTTCTCCAATGAAACTTGGGCATTCTGTCTTTGCAACTGAAGACTTTCACCTTGTGACCTATGTACTCTGCTTTCATTCATCTTATAAACAGCATTAGAAAACTTTTCAAATGAATCAAAATGCAAAGGACTCGGTGTTAAGCCTGAACTAACATCCTCTTCACATGTATTATGCTCATATTTAGCTGGGAATGCAGCACAAACAACAGCAACCTCTTGCTCCACATCTAATTTTTTTTAATTTGGTGGCACAAAAAGGACTGCAAGAACCTTCAGCTGCTGGATTGAAACTTGAAATTTTGATTGGCTTGGGCTCTAAAACCTTTTACTCCTATTCACCACACCAACTTGGAATCTTGATTGGTTCAGATTTTACTACATTTTCCTCTTCCTGATTTTGGATTGGTATGGGAGGGGTAGCCTTAACAAGGTTTGGCATTTGATAATCATGATACTTAGTCCAAGAAGGTTGCCATGGTTTTTCAAAACTTTGATGACTTGGTTCAGGTACTTGATATGACTGATACTGAGGAATGGACTGGTTTTGAATGCAAAAAGGCTCCTGAGCAAAATTAGAACTTCTGAAACTTGGAATTTGGAGACTTTGGGGAGTTTCTTGAGTTTCTCAGAGGAAAAAAGGCTCCTCAAGTGGCTAGTTTTGAAGCATAACAAATTTAGATTGTGCCAACTTAGGCTCTTGCAATGGTAAAGGATTTCTATAACTAGGAATCTTGACCTTAGGAGGGTTAGGAGGCTCACTTTGCTTGAAACTTGGAAACTTATGCTTATGAACCTCTTCTTGAACATGTTGATCTCGAATGAAAGGATTTGTTTGGACCTCATGCCTTTGTGATTGAGCAACCAAAAGCTTGATTTGCTCTTCTTTTGCTGCTATCTCCTTCTTAAGACTTTCTTCAAACTGTAACCTTTGTGCCTCCAACTCCTGCTCATGAAGATAGGCTTGATAAGCTAGTTCCTCCTACTGCATGTTATACTCTCGTTCTCTATCAATATCATCTAACTGTCTTTGAAAATTCAAAGCAAAATCCTGAATGCTCATGCTATTATCATCCTGAGGCTAATTAGCAAAGAAAGTATGCCGATTGGGAACACAATATTCTTCCTGGGGCTGATTATGAGCATAGGTGTGCTGCTATGAAGGTTGAGAAGGG
The DNA here is from genome assembly GCA_027924645.1 of Cunninghamia lanceolata. Classification (NCBI taxonomy): domain Eukaryota; kingdom Viridiplantae; phylum Streptophyta; class Pinopsida; order Cupressales; family Cupressaceae; genus Cunninghamia; species Cunninghamia lanceolata. Next base: position 1,420,161 of record BSBN01000554.1, on the reverse strand, counting down.
GTGGGTGGGAGGTAAGCATGTTGAGCATGTTGATATACTGCTATTGTACGGCTATCTAGGATGAAATCAACAACATTCTCAATCTGATATGGTTGGATAGAAGGTTAATAATGTTGTTTATAATAAGGGAAATGATTGTTTGAGGGCCTAAAGCTTGGATTTTCATGATATGGCAGAGAATCACCATAATTGCTGCAATATTTAGACATTTTACATGAAAGATTTGAATCATATGACTGTCAAAACATGAACATTAAAGACAACACCAACCTAATTCATTGTATATTCCTGGGTTGCTGAAATATGTTGATATATGCTTAGATTTTCCATGGTGTTTCATGATTTTGCCTCCAAAAGTTGATAACACTAAAGGAAACACCAAATCCTTCAATATGTACTCTTCTTATGGCTGTTCACACTAGATTTACTTTAAAAATTAGAGAACAGAGTCACTGGGTATATGTTTATAACCTCAAAAGGTCAAGAAATACTACTGTCTATACCAAAACAATAATGGAAATAGTATCTAGTGGCCTGAACTTAGTTCAGAGTCCCACCAGGCGTGCCAAAAACTGTTATCAACTAGGATTGCACCCATGATGCAAAGCTGTGAGGCTCAGCAATCCTGTGTAACATGGGAATACCTTCAGGTTGTGGGTGCCCTATGGTGAAGGTAGACCTCCTGATTGTGGGTTGGTTCCTTTATGATTGATCTGTTGTTTAACTGACTTTGTAGGAAAAAAGATAGGAGGAATTGCAGTGAAACAATAAACTAAAATTGAAATTGTGGTGATGTACCTATATGATGATAAAACTTGCAGAATAATTCACAGCTATTCTCAAAGACACTGGTTGCACAATTTAGAAATTATAACTTAATCACAAAAGTGTTTCTAAAGCAAGCCAATCAGTTTGTTCTTTCAAGAGGAAAATAAATTTTCCCAGTTTTTAAGGCCAAAATGAAACAAGCACAACTTGAGACCTGCGATGGATGCACAATAATGAATGAGACAAACTTAAAGGCTTTAATGGTTAAAACACAATAATTTCATCAAATCATTCATAAAGGCACTTGCATATTTCTGAAAAGGCAAATTTTGGTATTCTAAATGAAAATAGAAGGAAAAAGCACTGCATAAGACAAAAAATATGAACATGTAACCTAATGTACTATATAGATCTGAAAATGAGTTACAAACACTCCTATGCCTCTCTGAAATGTGTAAGAAAGAAAAGAAGGCAAGAACTGAGAAAAAATCCTAAGATTTCTCCCATATACAAAATGAACTCTCAAGTGCATGGAAAAAGCACTGTAGTTCAACTACACTCTAAAAATATCTCCTCTTAGTTGATTCACGAGCAAAAGAGAAAAGCCTAAAATGAGGCCTCATAACTGATCCAAATTGAGTAAAAATAGCTCCAAACTGCCTCTCACATCCTGTTTGACCATGTGGAACTCCAAACTCATTATAGTTTGACCATAAATCAAGGAAAACACACCAAATGTCTTAGTCAACTCTACCTCCTAATTTTGCATGATTTTGGGATGAAGGTAATAGTTTGAACAAATAATAAAGTAATCATGCTGATTTACTTTAGTAGGTGTCATGTATTTGCTTAATTTCTTACATTTTTATGACAAATAATAAAGTAATTTATACACTACTACTTCATTATTTGTTTACATTATTATTTTTATCTCACACTTATGCAAGATTCAAGGGGAATAATTTTCATCATTTCACATCTCACCCTTGGTCAATAGAAAATAAGTACACAATTACCTTATGACTCCATTTGACCTTATTACCCTTGCATCATTATTTTTATTGACTTCAACATATCAAAAAAAGAAATAATTCATCCCTCATGGGCTCACTTTGCATCATTAGGTTTTATCACTTGAAGTCTTGACCTCGGGCATTTTTTGCATAATAATGATTAAATAAAAAAGAGAAGTCAAAAAGCCCACAATCAGGCTAGGGCATTTGACCAAAAAGAAGTTGAACCCTAAAAGTCTTCATTTCATTCTTTGCTTCTTCTCCATTATGCTCTGTCCCGCCGCCATGCTAGGGTTTCACTACTCTGTGTGAGGGCTCTTGAAGGTTTTGGAGGCTTTAATGATTGTATTTTCGACATATAATCTTGCCAACTCTACATTCAACAGGTAACTTTACTCACTTGATGATATTTGAGGCTCCATCTGTATATCTACTTTAGATACTTTGCTATTTGGGAAGGTTTCCTGCATATTATGCTTGAAGATTTAAAAACACTATTAAAACACAAGTTTATTTTGTTGTATCTCTTGTAGATATGCATGAAACACTGAGATTTCATTTCCTTCCTCCATTATTGTTCTTTTGTTCACAGCATGAATGGTATTTGCTTTTGTTTATTTTGAGAAAAGAGGATCATCTCTATGGTTAACCCTAGCTAGGGTTTTGAAACTTTGGATATACCATTTCTCATACAACTCTCTGCAATACTTTACCTTCTATATTCTCTGCACTATGTGATGAAAGGTATTGACACAACTGTTACTCTGTATTTTTTTAAATAAGAATGAAACCCTCATATTTCATTTCTCTTTGCTATTCTTGTGAACTAAGACAGTGCATTTTATCTTGAGGTTCTATGCTCATGTAGTCATGAAAAGCTTCTATGAATTACATAGCTAGGGTTTAAAACTTGGCTTTCATGACTGTGAAGGTTTGTATTCTTTTTTCGGCCTTCAATACCTTCAATATGAACGTGACAATGATTTATTTGTAGTTTTTCTAACTTCATTGTACCTTTTAAAATGTTGCACCCATAGCAAAGATGAAAAATGTTACCTTTGCTAGGGTTTTGAAACTGAAAACCTTCCATTTATGACAGCTACTTGAGTGTATGATATTCATGGAAGAGTTAATGGACAGTCCTATATGTTCTTTTTGGGCACTGATGCTTCCCACCCCTTTTTGCTATCTCTTTTCATGGCTGAGGTTCCCTGCTCCTTGATATGAAAGACAAAAGAAATAATGAAACTCTCTCACATTAGGGTTTTGTTGATGATGACTGTATACTAGAAGATGTTACTATCTTTTCTTGTTCATCTTTACTACACATGACTATTTTTGTGGTTGTAGCACTTCTTCTGCACCATTCCTGTAGCCTAGAATCAAATCATGTGTATTGTATCTTCTCACTATGATTGCCTCTATATTTTTTCACTATCTTTGCATTCCCAAATGCATCTAAGAGTCGATTAGATTTAGAACTTGTCATTCAACTATTCTTCCATCTGTAGTAGCCTGACCACCCATATAAGCTAAAAACTGCATCATGAGCTTTGTTGTCTTTGTTTTTCATTAATGTTGAATATATATAACACTGTCACCTCTTGTAGCTTCACTATATTTTGATAGTGATAGAGGTCCTTGATAATGTGTATGTTCAATATCACACTCACACCCCTCACACAACCCATAGTAATGCTCATTCATATCTTCTTTAGCTTTGATGATGGCATAAAGTTCCAATGATAAGACTTGTATCATCATCACCTCCTTTATTTGGTTTGTTCTTTCATCTTTTCATGACTGGAGACTGTACCTCTTTCTTGTTGTGGCTGCAACTTTGCACAAGACTGCTTCTCATGGCATGATAGGTTTTCAAAACCTCTAAACTCCTTTTCACTAATGGTTGTAATTCAATATCAAAAATGCATACCAGTCTTAATGATGACTGCAACATGATCTTTGGCATTATAGACTGTATCTTGAAAGGGTCTTGTGTAAAGTCTCCTCCTGATGACCTTATTGTTCACTGTGGAACAGTGCTACTCTTGAATTTAGTGACTATCCTGTATGCTCTTTAGAATCTCTTCTTCACTATATACATGATTCTTTATACATTGTGCCTATAGGAAGATTGAAAGTCATAAAAGGCCTTAAAGTTGTCTTGATTCCCTTACGGGTAGATCTCTGCTCTAGTTCCCCTTTAGGAATAGCTACATCCTATGTCTAGAACTATGTACTTGAAGCTCAATGTCCCCTATAGGTGCCTTTTACTAATTGGCTTCTCTTGTTTAGTCCTTGCAAGGCTTTATGCATGTAATGTTCATAGAACTATTCCTTTGATGTCATTCCTATTCACAACCAAAGTGGTAGATATTTGTTCTATTTTTTTGCCATTATACCATGATTGTTTTGTTGTCCCTCTTACATGATGTTTGCTGGCTACATGCTTTTGATCCCTCTTGACAATGCTTTCCAACATCCTCTCATGGTTGTCCCTTGAACATCTCTTCACAACCTCTATGATACTGTAGGTTGGTGTTGATAAGCTTCTGGTATTTGATTTTTTACAAGGTAAGAGGTGACTGCTCCTTATTGTAATGACTGCAACTTTATGATGGACATGTCTTTCCATTTGAATGATGACTGTTGCCCTTTGTACAAGACTATTGTACCTGAACTGATGTTGACTATAATATGACAAAAGACTGTTCATGAGCATGTTGGGCTCAACCCTTGTGGGAGCCATATTTTCTCGACATGCTATTTCATTGATTGATCTTGATATATTTCACCTATACCTACACATTCAGCAAACATGTTAGAATATAAAACATACCTTGAATTACAGGACATGATGCTTGTCTTTCTTGATTTATCCTTGTAATTTGGTACTTGCATCTCTTGTTCAGCTATTCCTTCTATTTTTCTTTCATATCTATGATAACTGAACATATGAATTTGATGCTTCATGAAAGTAGACTATATATCTACTACTTTTGTATATGAAAATAATTTGAACCCTGAGCTCTAACAACTCTCTCATGCAGGTATCTTTGGAGCTCACTGGATGGAGGGAGCTGAAGATGGACCTGGTCAACCTTGGGATTCATCATTCACAGGCAATGATGGGTCCCTATTCTCCTCGTATGCTCTTTTCTTTGTTTTAGATGTATATTTTAGTTTCATATTGCATCTTTTAGTCATTCCCACGGCTTGTGTGGGACATATTTAAATACTCTTTTGAATATAATAAGTTATTTCATTTTATCCAATGACTTCTACATATTTTCTTTCTAAATCAATTACATAGCATGAAACAACTAAATCTCATTTAAAGCACATGTTTAAAATATGATAAAGAAATGACAGTTTATAAATACCTCTTTCTTGAAACTGCACTGAAATGTCTTGAATAATTAGCAACATCATAACTGAAATATGAAGTCAATTAGATACCTGTCATTCTTTGAATGCCTGCTTTCTTGCCTTTAGGACATTTTCACTTACCAGGATGGTGTGACAGCCCAGTTTGATTTGTCGCATGATCCTGATAAGTGATCATGTGTTAGTATTTTGTCAAGACATTAGACATTGACTAGATGATCCTGCACATAAAAAAATTTCTTTACCCCTTCAATAATTGTTGTCTAGGCCTCACTAAATTAGGTTTCAAACATAATTTAGTAACAGACAGATGGGTAGACTAAGAGGGTGAATCAGGTTTTAGAGGACATGCTTCGCATGTATGTGATGGATCACCAATCTAGATGGGAGGACTATCTGTATCTAGTTGAGTTTGCCTACAATAATGGGCATCACAGCTTGTTAGGTATGCCTCCCTATCAAGCCTTGTATGGTAGACCTTGCAAGACTCTACTGAGTTGGGACCGCATCGAGGACAGAGTTGCTTTTGGACCAGACTTGGTGCAAGATATGGAGCAGCAGGTTACCTTGATTAGACAGTGATTGCAGGAGGCACAGGATCGTCAGAAGAAATATGTTGATGCCAAGAGATTGGATTGGATCTTCTCAGTTTGCGACAGGGTATTCTTGAGAGTTCGGCCTCATAAGAGTCCAATCCATTATGGAAAGGGATCTAAGCTTGCACTGAGATTTGTTGGGCCATTTAAGATACTGGAGCAGATAGGACCTGTAGCTTACCGTCTAGCCTTTCCACCTAGCCTATAGTGCATCCACGATGTGTTTCATATATCTATTTTGAGACGTTATATATCTGATATGGCTCATGTCTTGGATTGGTGTGAGAGTTGGATGGGCAGCTGGTTTTGGAGACAATTCACATATTGGCTTGTCAGACGCTGGGCCTTCGAGGTCGAGAGTTAGACTAGGTCAAAGTTTAGTGGGACCATTATGATGAGGTCTCAGCTACTTGGGAGGATGCTACTAAATTGAGGACACTTTATCCTCACCTCTTTGATGACTTTTAGAAGGAAATTTTAGTCTTAGGGGGTAGGATGTGAGGCCTACTTATTTCACCTTCTATTTTTACTTACGTCATATAGACATTTTGATGGATATGTGGACATTTGGGACTGTTGATCTCGTTATTCAGGCTTTCATGACTATTCTGTATGCTTTGATTTGTTAGATAGAGCATGATGTGATGTTGTTATAGATCGCATGTTAGATTTCACTTGATGTTATGATGTTATGTGATATTTATTTTGATGCAAATTGGAATATTAGTTGTTGAGTAAATGAATGAAATATTATGCAGTTTTGATCCTGATTTGATGTTTAGAAAATGTAAGTGAATTATGAATCATGTAAGGATAGCATGTGTATAATTGAGGATATAGGTGATTATGCGACTGTGTGTGTGTGTGTGTGCAGTTCCTTTTGCTTCGGCTATGATGAACATGTGCTATTGATCCATTTGTTGAAGTGTGCAGATAATTTTCCATGCCCATGGAAAATCACAGGTCATTCCAGTAACCCTATGTGATATCCATGTTTAGCCGACCTAGTACCAAGAGGGACCAAGGTCAATTGTGATGGAGCATGTTGTTTTGTAATGTCTATAATTGATGTTTATTTTGATTAGGGTTCACTTTTTTTATTTGATTTATGATGTGTTGTAAGTGTAATGTTTGAGTTGCACTATTTTGGTGCCATTTATTTTATTGGGCCTTTTTATGTGAATTTATGGACCCCTTGGTGTTTATTTTGGTCAAATAATGACCCTAGGTCATACCCCTAGGGTCTAGGACCAATTTCGACATGTGAAACCTTAGTTTAACTTTCTTTTGGTCACCTTAACTTGACCCTGAAGTGACAAAATTTAAAGTTGGGTGAGGTGGTGGATAAGTCAAGAGTCCACCATGACCAACTCCACTTCCCTAGGATAAGGTCTCCCTTATCTTGAAGGCTTGGGAAGCTTCCAAGGCCTTCAAGTGTGAGAGACCTCATTCCTATGCTCTCACACATGTGTGAGAGCATCTATGAGGGAATGGGTTTGCCTTGTTGGATAGGAGAATGACATGTGTCTTATCCTTATCCTTATGGAGTCTTCCATGTGGGATTCCCCTCTCCACTATGCTCTCACACATGTGTGAGAGCATTTGTGGGAGAGTGTGAGGCTTTGTGGGATGGGAGTGTGACATGTGTCACCTCGTCATCCCTTGGGGTTTTGTGAGTGGATTGTGAGGAGGAAGGAGAAGGTGACATGTCTCACCTTCTCATTCCTCAAGGCTCCTTGGTTTAGCCTATTAAACTCCATCTTTGAGAGATGGAGATGGTTCTTAATTTTTGGTTTTCTTTGTGATTATTGATTTTAGGCAGATAGCTAGAGTTAGAGGATTTTGGATGCAAGGAGATTGGAAGGAGACTTGGGAGCTCTTCTTCAACCTCTTACCAAATTTGGGCTTATAAGGTAAACATCCAAGGCTATTTGTCTTCCTTATGTTATTAACTTTCATTGTATGTGAAGTTTCTTTGTGTATGTTTGAGTTTTGGTTTATGTGTTGTGTGGGTTTTCATTTGGGTGTTTGATGAAGCTCTCCATTGAGAAAAGCTCATCTTGTTTTGGGGTGGGAGAGGAGTGAAACTCCTCAGGGTCACCCTCACTATATTTGGAGGTGTTGATGGCCATGGAAATGCATTGTGAAGTATTTGATATTTTGGTGAAGGCAAGAGTGCCTTGGGATTTTTGACATATTGAGATATTACTTGGCATGAGGCCTTGTGATTTGGGTATTATGTGATTATGTGATTTTGTGATTTTGTGATTTTGGGTTCTCCCCTTGAGTTGAGAGTAGTCCACTCTCCTACCCCCCAAAAATCCAAGTTATATGGATTAGTTATGTGCAATCTTTGGGAGGGTGTGTTCATGATTTTTGTGAGTGTTTTTGGTATTAAATCCCTTGTTGTTGTGTGCACCTGGTTATATGGGTGACTTCCAAACTCGGGGGTGACTTGTTTTCATGTCTATGGTTGGGAGGTGAGCTCCCATGGGCACTTGGAAGCTGTCTTGTGATTTTTGCAAGTTTTGGTGGTTTTGGAGTGTTTGGAGCTTTGGAAGAGTTATGGTTTTATGAGTTTTGTTGAATATGGCATCATGGTTGCCATGGCCTTTGTGGCCTTGTAAAAGTTTTTGTAGTTGAGTGTAACTCTCCTTGTGAACTTCCTTGTTAAGGAAAGAAAAAAAAATTATATATGTATTCAATCCTTTTCAAATGAAAGAATTGTTGTCTTGTTTTCTTATAATGGGTTTGGAAAGATATTTGTGCATGATTAAAATGATTTTTCTCTTATCTCTCTCCCTATCTTGAAATTGTCATTTAGATGAAAATATTACTTGTTGAAAAGAAAAGAGAATATATGTTTTTATTACAACTTAAAATATATATATATAAAGATGCATTTAAGTTTACTTTGCAAAGGAAAATTATTGTGATAGTAAACCATGTAGATGTTCATTTATATTTATATATATATAAAAACATATATATAAAAAAAACAAATAGTTACACTTGCTTTTTTTTTTAAAGTTTTATTAGTTCACTATTTTAGACCAAAAAAATACAGAGAATAATATTCCAGTGTGTGTGTGTGTGTATATATATATATATATATCTTTTTTATGCAATATTGAATTCATTGTGTCGCTGTAATAAATTTTATACAGAGGGGAAACGATATGTTACAACTTTAAAAAAATAAACAAAAGACAACAAAATGATTTTTTTTGCTACCCCAAACCCGTTAGGGTTTCATTTTCTGTTGAGAGAGAAAGTGTTTTTAAAAAAAGTGAGATGTAACGAACGGAGGGTGGCACCCATGCTGCCGCTGTGTGTATTGATGGAGGGAGGGGGGGTAGGAGGCTGCCCTCTCCTCCTCTTGTTCCTCCTTGGGCACCGCGGGCGCCATACAATGAAACCCCTGCCTGCATTTCGAAGTCTGCCGCCGGTGGTAATGATGAATGCACCTCCGTCCTCCCTATTACTATGAATCGACCCTACAATGTTAAATATGTTAAATCTATATAATATATATATATATACATACGTTGTATTGAATATACTCTGAGTTTTAAAAAAAGAAGGGATTATATACATTTTTCTGCTGATAAACACAACAGCAGTATATGTATATATATATATTGTTGTGCAAAATATAACCCTGCACAAAATCAGTTAAACAAAAAACCAGAGAGAGAGAGACTCCATGTCAAATCTTGAAACCCTGTAAAATAAAAAAACCAGAGGAGAACCTGCAAGTGAGAAATGAGAGAAAATAAAATTCGGGTTGGAGGTAATAGAAGAATTTGTAGAAGACAAAAAGAATAAAGTATTTAAACTAATTGTTTTTTTGGTGCACGTACCTCCCCATTCCCTCTCCTTCTCCTCTTTGAAATCTGGAAACTTTTTGAATGAGCAACATTTCATTATGAGCATATAAATCTAATTTTGCCTTTTAAAATTAATTAGGGTTAATGTGACCTAAAAAGGAGTTTAGTGGATTTAATTCAACCCTCGGATTTTAATTTAATTTAGTGGGTTGATTTAATGGGGTTTGGGTGTGGGGATATAATGTTATGAAATTTATTTAATTTAGACCCTTTTAAATCTATTTTAACTAGTGCATAGAATAAATGTGATTTTTAATTAATTGTTTTCTTTAGTTAATGCGATTATTTTTTGTTAATTATATTGCCTTGGGTAAATAAGGAAATGGTGGAGTAATTTAATTTAATGGGTGTATTTAGTTCTTTTAATTTATTTTTTTTAAAAGGCTTTTAGTGAAGGTTGTTATTTTAAAATTATTTCCCCATTATCAATGAGGTGGTGTTACGTTGCCAGAATTTCCCTAGATTTGTGAAAGGGCTAATTAAGTGTTTTATTTCAAGTCTTTACTTTATCGCATTTATTATGATCAAGTAAGTTAATTCTTAGATGGAATTATATTAATGTTAATTATGTTAGTAGTTTTCCTAGGGTTAGATTTCGGTTCTTATCAAAATCACATCACCGCATCTAGGAAACCTTAAGGTTAGTTCCAAGTTTGGAATCTACTCTCTTAGCGACACTCCTCATGTCGCACAACCCCCTTAGTAGGCTTACATTTTGCAGGGGTTGCGAAAGGTGTTAGCATTACCCGAACGTTTGATTGACATTTTTCATCTTTGCGCGTATGCCACCGAGCACACATGTTGTGCGCGAGGGGGTTTTAGAGTCGAGTGGAAAAGTTTTTGATATTTCGTGGCATGACCACATGATAAATGTGAACATGACACGTGTTGCATGTCGTGACCACATGGGAAATGTGGGCATGACACCTGTGCTCATCATCTAACAACTCCTCTTTTGAAGAACCACCGTGTGTGTTTCAACTTGAAGCCCTCTATCTTACCACAATGCTTCTTGTGGTTCCTCCTTTCAAATCCCAACAATATACTAGATGTCTTTTGGACATAAGAGTCATAAAAAGGAATGTTTATCCTAACTGAGGCAATGTATTGTAGAGAACTAATGTGTCTTTAGCATCATGAGGTGCAAGCTCGAACCATGCTCTTTTTAATTTGAATAGTGAAGAAAGTTTATACACTGCCTCCCCATGATCATGCTAGCCAATTGATGAATACCACTGAAGTAAGAGCAAAAGAGCAAGGATGGTGTTAAAATAACCTTTGTACATGCTCCTGGGATGAAGAAACAAAATGGGTAACAGTCAAAATCTTCTTTCCAACACTTTGTATCTATGACTAAAACAAGCCAAATGGTCTCCAGAATCGCCTTGGAAAACTAGTCAAACCATCTCCTGGAGCCATGAAAATTCATAGGCATGTAAACTTTAGAACCAAGAATTTAGTGCAACAAACAGTTTGGCCAAATGCATCCTGAGGTGCAAGATATTATCGTTCAAAGTAGCTCTTTAAGCCTTTTCTGCAACTACAACTGTCAAAACCTAATTAGGGCTCACCAAGTCACCACCCCAAAAAAATACCAAATCTCTTCTTGGGAGGCTGCCACTTGGGAGATCGGTTCATTTAGGTCAAATGAGCATGTCTACAAGAGGGTCTCTCTCCAATCCACTTCTTTCATGAAATATTAAAGGCCAAAGTTGACCTCTCTACAACTTTTTGGAAATGTAGATGTAAAATAGAACTATTTGCATTTGCTTTTGACCTCAAAAAAATATCAAATGAGATGCTGGGGTTTTGAAAATCAGCATGGAAGTAGATTATCATAGGGTAAATCTGGAACACCAACTGGTTTGTCATGAACATCATCCAGATGCTAGATATGGGCCTCTAAAGTTGACCTCCTGGGCAGAATTCACACTGTGGAAACAACAAACCTTTCCAGAACCCTTCAGCTTGATGCTTGAAAACCCAGTCAAATCTTATCATGGGAGGCTGAAATCGGATATGCACACTAACATATGGTATATAAACATGCTTGTCAAGTGATTTGGCATGAAACTGAATAGGCTCCGCATTATGACCCTCCAAAGTAGGTCACTGGGGCAATTTTTCAGGTGTATTTCTAAGTGTGGTACTCAAATTTCTCATCATGGGAACCAAAAATTTTGCAAAAAATTGAAGGAAATTTTAGGTCCCAACACCTCACATGTAATCGCTTTGTTGATTACACAGAATTGATTAATCAAGTTCAATGACACACAAAATGTAGTGAACAAACATGCTTGTAGAGAAATAGATCATCATTGTTGTGGCGTTACAAAGATCCTTAGGATTTCCATGCATCATCTACTTTTTTGCAAATGATATCAGGCACACAAAATTCCTACCTACTAGAAATGATGATAGGGTGAACATCCACAACCCAACAATTTTATCAATTTGGTGTGCAAATGTTGATTTCTAGCCTACTTTGTCATGCCATGCAGTCCTAAAATACATTGCCAAATATGCAGCAAAAGCATAGCGTCGATCTAAAAGTTATCACTAGCTTTTGAAACACATCTCTAAAAATATTGTCCTAGAAAAGCTAGTTACTGTTTTATATGAAAAAGGTATGGATAGATAAGGACAATGGTTTATTTGGTTTAGATCCTCCCTTCTCATCAAACATTCAAGGACATATCAACCGAGTTGAATCTCTACTAAGCGAGAGCATTCACCTAATAGGTTGGGCTATCACTTGGAATGATGTGGAAGCTCAGATGTTATCAAACAATATCTCAATTTAATGCTCAAGTACTCTTAAAACCCTAAATAAGCAAAATAGTAAGCAAATTGATGAATTACGACAAATCCTTTCAGACAAAGGTGAAGGATAGAGATTGTTAACTCACTATTTTTTAAAGTTCAGAATGTAGAACAATCAGGGACACTGGCACTAGCGCCCCTATCCAAGATACTATTTTCTGCATGGAATCTGGATCTCCTTCCGACACTAATATTCATTGTATCTTCTATTTCTGTCTTGGAAAAGGTGGAGGACAATGGTAGGAGCACCTGTGTCCTGAAATGTTGAACTTTGTCCTCATTCTTTCAGATCTTGAATCCTTGTCGTCTGCAACTCCACTCCATGAAACTTGGTACCTGTAACCTGCAATCACAAAGGAGTGTGGGAGGGGGTTGTGGTGTTTAGAGGCTTGCCTTGGTCAAGCTCCAGAGAGACGTTCAAGTCTTCCAAACACCGTTGTTAGATGAAAGTGTGTATCCCTGCGGAATAGAGGCCAAATCCAAATGATAAATGATCAAAAACACAATAGATATCATCTTGTAGTGTAGCTATCACATAAATGAAGGTTCTTCAATAACATGAGAAGACGAAGTCAAATTTGCAATCACAAACACAATAACAATGCTCTGCTCTTGCAACAATGAATACAATAAAATCACAAATATACCTAAAGTTCGCAATCATCTTCTAGTCTACAAATGAAACACTAAACATGCTTATATATGCAACTACAAAGATTCCCGCTAAGAATTTTGTAATTCAAACTTGAGACATTAAAATTTAGGGCAGACCTAAAATAGGGCAGGACTAGGGTGCTAGAGCCCAAGTCCACCCTCCCATTTTTGTTCAGGGATCATCAAAATAGCACCCCTAGGTCCTATTTACCATAAGACTTCAGGGTTTTCTCATCAGGTTTCAGAATTATCATGCAAGATGCTCTAAACGCATTCTAAGTCCCAGGCGCTAAACCTTAAGAAGGAAAAGCCCCAAAGGGGACATTTTTTGACATAACAACTACAACTACATTTTGCAAGTTTGTAACTAAGACCATTATTGATCAATATCAATGCACAAGAGTCCTACCACTTTCTATTAAAACTACCACTAAAAATTTGTAGTCATTCCTTTGTTTCTTTGAATGTCAATAAGAAAACCCTATGTTGTGTGCCATCTACCCAAGATTGTACAATACCTAACTAAAGCTTCATTGAAAGGTATATGGTCCAACCGACAACATTGGAATCATTATCATTGATTAAAGTACGGAGAAATTGGAATTGTTCAAAGTCCCACACAAACTACAAGTGGACAAATAAGATATTCCAAATATTATTTGAATATCCCCATGTTTTACTGCAATTCCTTCTAAAGATAGTGACATGTTTGATTCCTTTTGTTGGAGTGAGCTTCTACTATACTTTCCTTTTCACAACATTAGTCAAGAAATAGGCTCATATAGAGAAGATATATGCACTCAATGGGAAGGAATGGCTACACTAAAATCAAATAACAAAAATGATGATAAACTTATGTTAGATTGATTAGAAGATATAAAACACCTTGATGTAGAGGAGTGGGAACTTCTATCCTCACTTTACCCAAGAAATGATTTTGTTATTGATGAACTAGACATGCTTGGGTATCAATAATTTGACACATCCCACAATTGGGATACCACTACAATTTCTCCCTCCTTCGTGGAGAATGTTGTCACATTCATTGACTCTAATCGTTCAACACAACCGTATGAGAAAATTGAACCAAATTTAGCTATTGCAAAGGGAAAGCATTCTTTGGAGCAACAAAATGCATTAAATATTATTTTGAACCATTCTAATCAGACTGGAAGGCAACCACCACTTCTAACGATCATACAAGGTGTCGCAGGAACAAAGAAATCATACTTGATTAATAGCATTCAAAATGCAATCTCCATAAATGTACCCAAAAAATAAAAGAAATTGATTTTGCTTGCCCCAACATGTGTTGTTGCATTCAACATCAATGCATCAAGCATTCATTCAGCACTTCACATACCAATAAAAGAGATGAACTTTCTTCAAGGTCAAGCTCTATCAACTTTCCAACAAAGCATGTATTTCATTTGATATATTCTAATCGATGAAATGAGCTTTATTGGACCAAGGTTGTCAAAATGCACTAAAAATAGACTACGTGAAGCATTCCCATACCACAATTAAAGCCCATTTGGTGGATTCTCTATTATGCTTATTAGTGACATATGACAATTGCCACCAGTACATGACATTCCAATGTATGTTGGAACATCGTATGGGACAACCCTTTGGAGAAGTTTCTAGATAACTTAGTCACACTGAACATAATTTTTTGACGAAAAGGAGATGAACTTGCCCAAATAATATTTTGCAACCTCCTTCAAAATATAACGAATGCTAAGGCAACATAGGCAAACTAAAAAATACTCATGTAACACAACAATGACAATCTATTTCTAGCGAACAAGATGCATTTTCTTCATCCATACATTTAACAAAAAATGTTAAAAGCATTGGACAAACTAGTAGCATGTTGCATTGGTAAACAAAAAAGGAGCATAGTAAATTCAAATTAAGATGATGAACAATTACAAACAAAGGTGTTATTGTGTGTTGGACAACAAGTTATGCTAAATACAAATTTGTATGTTGCAACTGCACTGTCAATCTACCTCTATTTGTTGTTAACTTTCAATGGTACATTGGACTTGCATGGAACATAAATGAAAAAAATGGTTCTAATTGCTCTAGTAACATGAGACCTTGCCACAAACAAATCCCATTGAAAATGGCTTGGGCACTTACAATCCACAAAGCACAAGGTCTAACTATAAACAAAACAACAATAGACATTAGAAACACTGAATGAAAAGGATTCATCTTCACATCAATGTCAAGAGTAAGAAGTTTGTCAAATCTACTAATATTCCTTGCATTTTCATTTCAAAGATATAAACATATGGAAAAAAATGTCTACAAAAAATCCCTAAAAATCAAACTACTTTATATCTATTTCAAATCATTTTGGTTTTGTTGTCCAATGTTACCTATGAAATACCATCTAAAATTATTCATTGTTAGCATGTTTATAATAACTACATAATAAATCTAATAAAACCATTATGTATGTTATATTTAAAATTTAGAAATTTAAATTTAATCCTTGTATTTAAAATTTCATTTCATATATATATATTGCTCGATATAATCATTATCATTTTATCCTATGTCCATCCCTTAAATGTCATTGGATAATAAAATATTAAACAAACATTGTTATAGGCATTAACTTACATGGAATAAAAAAAATACATATTCTTCTCAAACTCATTATGAATCAATAATTAAGAAGTAAAACAATTATGTGGGATTCATATAAAACATTACAACAAAAATATATTAACAAATAATAAATAATAAAAATAATGTCTAATGATTAATACTTGTTATAAGAAATTTCTTTATTTAAACTTGAACGCATATTGTCGTAAAATTATCTAACTATATTTCAATATAATTATGTCGAAGGCATTCCCTCTGTGAGGTGAACCGACGCGGCGAGTGAAATCGACGGTTGAGACTCCTCCTTATGCAGTGCAAGATGATTGAATGGATCTCACCTATTCATTTTATTTGTCTTTTTTTTGTCATTTTCTTTCTGCTTTTTTAAACTCGTCAGTTGTTCTCACACTGGGAAAAAAATCGTGTCAGAAAAAGTCTCATGTCGTTTAGTAGAGAGATAAAATCAAACATGACTATTGAGCACATTTTACACTGCCATGTGAATGGTCTTTTTCATGTTACATTCTTCTCCCCTGGAAAATCTAAATATCAAATGTTTAATGCTTCCCTGAGTAATTCATGATAACATTCATTTTATTTCCCACACTTTTCAATGACCTAAAAAGAAGATATTCCAATTTCTTTTACCATATGTATTCTTGAGGGCAGGAAATGTGTTTAGCAAGAAAAAACTGCTGGGACACACATATCCTCTTTTATGTCACTCGTTATCCCCTCATTCGGCGTAAATATACTAGGGAGCACCTGTCACCTTACAATTTATTTACTTAAAAGAGAATTTGACAATAACGTCTACTATCTTTATAGCTTTTATGCTTGATCTTTTACTAGATTTGAGTCAACCTTTTATGATATTCTTTATTAGTTTTAGTTAAGCTAGGAATTATAGTGATTGAGAAGGGTAAGTGCAAAAAGATGGGGGGCCAAAAAGTGGCCAAATTGTTTTCAAAAAAAAAATGCAAAAAATCGAGAGCGTTATCACCTATTATAAATTTAAAAAAAAACCTCATCTCATTTCATTTCTTTTCTTTTTTCTCCACTATTCTCGTGGTCTGCAAACCCTAGGAAGCGTGCTCGTGTTTTGGATTCCTCAATTCAACACAAAAATCTTATCAATTCATCGCCAAAATGCCGCCACGACGTTGAGCACGCCAAAGGAGTGAGTTTATTTGTCTTTTTGTTTGAATTTGCTTCTAAATAGGTACGTTTGAGTTATTTTTTTATGTATATTTTTTTAATTGTTAGGAAATTTTAATGCACCTCCTCCTCCTCCTCCTCAAAATCCACAAAATCCTGTAGAACAACAACCTCCTCCATCCATTCCTTGACATGCCCCTGGAACACAAGAAAATATAATGGGGAAAATTGAAAACAACAAAAAAAAAATTGAATATATAATTGCAAGGTTGAAAGATCCTTCCACTTCAACCTTGCATAGGTCCACGCTTGCTGAATCTCTTGAATCTATGTTATCAAATGTAGATTCAATTAGCAAGCAAATAACTAGTTGGACGGATAAGAGGAGAGAGTTTAGAGATTATTATGTAGACAAGATGTCATACCAAGATGTGAAAAAATTACAAATTACAAAATTAGACTTGTGTTCGATTTTCACAAACAAATCAACCTCCACCCATTACATGCAAGAGGTTCCCTATCCATTGGTGCAACAACCAAGCGATAAGGGACAATTTTGGGTAGAGGTGGTGGATGGTTTTTAACCATCCTCCATGGAATAATAATGAGGTCCCGCAATACTTTTTGAGGAAACTCTATTGCGAGTTTGTCCTCAATAAAGTGCCAAACTATTTTGATATGCAGGACTTCCAGGGTAGAGGTGGGGGGTCAGCACAAGATAAACCAGGGGCACATGTTGACCCATAGCAAGCAGCGAGATGAGTAATCAGTAGACTAGCCCATGAGCATGTTTCTATCCCTTCCATTGTGAAGGAGAGTGTTGAGGTCGATACACTTCAGTCCATTAGTGCCTTGACCCAGAGCATCATAGAGCATGCCAGTCCTACAGTACATAGTGGGTTGGGAGATAGTGCGAGGAGTAGGGTCCCACCCCATGCTTGTCAGACTTGCGGATCAACCTGTGGTTATGACCCCATGGATAGTCAAGACACAGGTGCACAGGCTACATCTACAGCTGAGTAGATGGTGATGACAGATACCCTCCTGAGTGAGACTTTTAGCCTTGATACTCAGGTAAATATTAGCAAGTTTATTGAATTTAATTTATTAAATTTCATTTTTGAAATGCAAGATTAACTAATTTAGTTTGATGATTTTAATGAAATTTCAGGGTCATAGCATTGATGCAGTTTTCAGTGGTTCTCCACCTGCATATTACACTAGATCATCTACTGTTGAGGTATGTAACTAGTAAACAATTATAAATATTACATGTGAATAGCATCATTATATGAATGGTATTCTAATATCTGATTTGGATGTTGAATAGGTTAATATTGGAGATTTCATGGCAACACATGTCAGCAGTGGTGGACTTCAAAGCTTCACAGATGTAATAAAATAAATAGTTTAATGAATAAATTGTACTTACTAGATTTTTGTATGTGACTTGTGTGTTTTATTGTGTGTACTTCCATGTTTAGATGAACGTGTGTGTATGTTAGGAGCCATGATTTCCATCACCATTATAGCTTTCATAATTGAATAATGTTGTTTTATTTTTAGATGATGCAGGTTGCGGAGACACCTCCCGATGTTCATAGGGCAGTGGAGCATGGTGTGACCTCTGCAATTCATAGCTCCATGGCATTGACAGGGGTATGAGGTAGATTAGTAAATTTCAATTTACATTCATTGTTATAGTTGTCTATTTTTGAAAAATCAAAAGATTATTGATTTGAAGTTTAATTTCTATCTGGATGGTTTCTATAGGACATGACATCACCACGGCCTATTCCTGCTACTGAGGCAAGTGAGGAGACAGATTATATGGTAGCGGTAAGTGATTATTTTATTAAATGTTTCTTTTTTTATAACATGTAATTTCTATATATTAATGTCTATACTTTTTATTGTAACAACTAAAGATGCATGAAGAACTAAATAGGAGCAGCCCTCAGGTTTGTAGTAGACCACCCACATGTGCGTCTCCATCCCCTAGAAGATCAAAGGCTACCCGTGATCTATTCTCTTCACCAGCTAGAGGGGAATGACTTTTTATTGTGTTCCTTTGTTGTATGCCTATATGGCATTTGTGGACATATATTTTGTATTGTATATAGTTGACATTGTATGCCTATATGGCATTCTTGTAAGCTTATATGGCTATTTTGTATATATGTTATACTTATATCGATAGATATTGATGTATGCCTATATGGATATTTGGTTAATACAAATCTTTTTTATTGATGGCGTCCATACTTGCATTATAAATCCACGTTTGAATGGATATTTGTAGATGGCTACTTCAAATATTTAAAGTCCAATTGTATTACATAGGATGTTTGTTGATCCAATAAGCTAGTTATTGTTATTCAAGTATCACCTAAACCTCATTTTGGAACTAAAAGATAAAATTTGTATTTAAAAAATAAATAAATCATCATGTTGAATAGAAAATATTAATATTCTTTATGAGTAGCATACAATGTCAACTATATGCAATACAAAAAAATGAATCATCATGTTTTCTTTATGTTTGAGATCCTGAAAATGACTAAGTCTGGTAGCCTAATATCCTGAAACACTAGGATGAATATCCAAGTCATTAGGATGATTGTGCCTTGAGAAAAAGTCATTAAGATGAGTGCCTAAAGGAGACTTTCTTAAACATTCAAACATTGAGCAATAAGCATGAAGGGTTAAGGCGCAATTTGCAACTCATAAAGCCTCAAGAGGGCACCCAACTTGGAGAGAGCATTCATTTAAGACAAGGTGCCCATTGACACATGTTCCACCATAAAAGTATGCCTAAGGTGGAAGGAGAACAAGCCTCTAGTAAGTGAAGCGCACCTATTGTCTAAACCACTTCATTATGGCGCCCTAGCATGAGGAGGAGTAGATAAGTCAATAGGAAATGGCACCTAGAATGCAAATGAAGGACTAAGTGGCATTTTCAATAAGCATCAATTCACCTTGAGCTTTCAATAAATACATCAAATTGAGCCCCATAAGCCTAGGCGCCCTTTGCCTTCAAAAGAACCTTGTATTGGCGCCTTGGAGGAAATCAACTTACAATGACAAGTCTTAGAGGTTTCTCATTTTGGATGATGTCTTTTGAGATTAACTACAATGATTGAAAGTTAAGATGAGTGGAAAGAACCTATCTTGAACCTTAGGCGCCCTTCATGTAATTTCCCACCATCATGAGCACCTAGATCTAAGAAGGAGTGAATGAAGGATCTTAACATCAAGAAGCATGTTATCAATCAACTTGGAGAAGTCTTTGACAATAATTATGATGAATTGAGTACATGGAAGTAAAGGAAGTACATATCAACTCTAAAGTGTGCCTAATGATCAATAAGAAATTCTTCCAAAGCAAAGGCGCTCATTGTGAATTTTCCTACTAGTTTTGGTGCCTTGAAGTCTAAGTGCATAAAAATCATGAGGATGAGCGCTTAGGGATGAGATAGTCTTCATAAGAGTTTAAATAAGAACATCATCAAAATGTGCCTTGGTAGAGAGACTTGAGACCATCATCAAATAAGCCAAAATATCTATCTCCAATCTAGGCGCAAATTCTAGCTCCTCCCAACTCAAATGAGCGCCCAAGTTGAAGTCAACTTTCATCTATACAACCCTTAGATTGTGCCTTGATTGAGGAAGGGATTTGAACCTCAAAATTTAATCATCTCAAGACAAAAGCTTCCTTAGACACTTGGCATTTGATTGAAATCATTGGGAATTAGAAAGAACCACCTAAGGATGTAAGGCACACTTTTCACCCATACAAGCCTAAAATTGTGCCTAAGGGAAATAACTTGATTTCATATCAATAAGTGAGTGCCTTGAGAGAAAGGATCACTCTAGGTCATTTTCAATTGTTGAAAGCACAAAAATGATAAAGATAAATGTAGTTGAGTTAGGTGCACTTTAGCCTCTGAGGACACCTCAATGAGCGCCTTGGGTGAAATTGCATGAGATGACCTTTTGGAGTGAGCGCTTGAAAGATAGAATTCATTCTAAGACATGTCTCATCATTTAGAATTGCAAAATTGCAAGTATAAAGACATTTAAAACTAGGCGCACTCTCCATCAGTACAAACCCATTATGGCGCCTAAGGGAGAAATTGCATTGAAAGACACCTTTTGAATGAATCTCTTAAGGGAGATTGACCTCTTTAAGCCATTACAATTGTTTGAAATCATTTAAAGTAATAAATATGGACCAACTTGTGGTAGGCGCCCTTTGCTCTTCTTTTTACCTATATATGCGCCTAGATTTGTAGTAAGATTATTCCATGTTTAAAGAGGATTCCTTTGTGTTATAAAATGTTTATCATGAGGATTGATGTGTTTCTTGGTTTGTATTGTAGGAAGTGTTGGTGCTTGAATATGTATATGTGGGCCCCTTCCCAAAAATCCAAAAAATTCTAACTCTTTTGGCCTCTACAGTGCTAAAAAATGCAAAAAATCAATTAGATGCATTTCTGAATGCATATCGGGCTTAGAATGTGCATATACAAAGGGGGAATCTTTCACAAATTCTCAGGAATATTCCCTCTTTGTATATCGAGTTGCATATAGATATGCATTGAAAGATATACAAGGGCACAGATGCATTTGCTACAGTGGTGAGGGGGTGATACATGCGGCGGGGTCCTCAGATATGCAAGGATCTTTGTACCTCTGACATACAAGGTAAAATATGCATTCCTCGCATATTCTCTAAAGATTCCCTATTTGTATGTTAGGGAGGTTTGTATGTTTGTCTTTGTATTTTCAACATACAAACAAAATATACATTCACTAGATGTGCAAGAAAAAACATACATGGGGCCTTGTATGTTCGGCAGCATACAAAGAAGAAGATATACATTTGGTAGGGTCCACTATTGCACGCATCTCAGGTTTGTATATGGCGTTTGGGTGCATTCCTGGAATATTCTGTCACAGATTCCGCTGTTGTATCAAAAGGTTTGTATGTTGTGCTGTATGAGTAACATACAATGTGGATTCCAAGGGGATTCAAATCATGTTGTGAGCAGTAGTGGCATCTACGGCTTGTACATTGCATTTGTATATGCGATGTGCAACGAAATGTGCAAAGGAGAGACAAAATGGGTCAGGCCCACCAGTTGTATACAATGGCAGTTGTATGTATGCTGACATACATTCAAAGCATACAAGTGAAAAGATGCATTCCGGACCCGATTTGAATTTCAATGAGCTTCATGAATATTTGAGATCCGGCTTGTATATAAGGCGTTTGTATATGCCGATATACAAGCCGATGTGCAATGAAAGGGATACAAGCCAGATTTGAACCGATTCTCAAATTGTTCTATAAGGTTTGAGATCTGCCTTGTATGATAAGCAATCGTATGCATGTGCAAAGGGTGATATGCAAAGAGATTATCGACAAGATCATATGCATCGGCTGACCTTTCTTGGGTCATTCCGATGGCTGATGGGGATCAAATGCACAGCGATGGAGGACGAATCACAAGCTTCCATGTGCCCAGGAACTGTTGCATGTATATGCTCTTGCATATACAAAGGATTTTTAAAGGCGAATAGTGGCGATTGTATATGCATCCGTTCTTGCATATACAAGGGCGAAATGGCAAAATGGAGAAGGCAAAAAGTCAGCGATAGGAACATGGAGTGCCTACATGGCACATAATCATTGGTTGGAGACTTTTTGACATTTTTTGGGAGCCGTTGATCCTGGCGATGGGAGATGATCAACAGCCATGTTTTGAACCCGCAGCGAAGGTTTTTTCCTGTGTATTTGCAATCATTTTTTAGCAAGAAAATAGCAAGTGCATCCACTGCTACATTTCAAAGGGGCCTGTGGGTAGATGAGGCAATAATGGCAGACTTGCAGAGGATGATTGATGGAGTTGACAGGTCAACCACCCAATTGATGAAGAAAATCCCTGGGCGGCGGTGCAAATCCCGAGTTCACCTACTCATTCCTCTTTGTCTCTCTGATGCATTTAATGATTCTAAGTGCCATTTCTAATGCATTGAATCCGGTGACTTTTTGACCTACCATTTAAATTTTGTTGAATACACAGCCTTGCTATAAAAGGGCAAACTATGTCACTCTTTTGGTTGTTAAAGACTTGGGCAATTTTTTGTGTGAATAACGAAATATAGAGCATTTCCTATCTGTTGTATCTCTGTGGAGTTTATGAGTTGCATCTAAAGTGTATCTTGCACATATATTTAGTTCTTGTCATTGTATATGAAAAATGCATTATTGCATGTGTTTATCTGTCTATCTCCATTTGTTGTATGCATTTTCTTCTTTTGAATCTAGTTCGTAAGGGTTTCTCAGATTCTAGGGTATAGTCTTGTTGTACCACATGCTTGATATGTAACTTCTATTCAAGGAGTGGATTAAATTGTTTTAGGTTAAAGTGTGGAGAAGATTGTATGTCAGCTGGGATATTCATAAGTAGAGACAGTTAAATACTTATCCTTGGGTGGTGTTTGTAAGGCAAATACTAGTCCTAACCCCTTGAAACTCGAATGCCAGTTGCAGGCCATTCTCTTGTATATGTCTAGTTGACTCCTTGCCCTGAGATAGGCACCGGTCTACTTCTGGATTAGTAGTTATGATCCAAAGCCCCCCTGTCTTGCATCCAAACATCAATTCAAACCATTCCATTTTTCCAACCTGTTAGTTGTAGGAGTAGGATTAGGAACCCCCTGCATACTCTCATCCATAACTAGACAAATATGTCCAAGAATGTTGCCAACCTTGTGATTTGTCACACAAATCTTGGTCCATACATGAGAGTATTATGCCTGCTATTGTAAAGCTAAATCTTTTATCATTGGGCAAGTCAAGGTTATATCTTTAGCTATAGGGATACCCCCCTTGGTGCGGCAGAACCAGAAGTGAAGGGGAGGCAGCTCACGTAACCTCCCGTATCTGTTGGCTGAATCTGCCTGTGCATTGGAACTGGCAAACCCTCTGTCGATTCGAAAATAATTACCAACAAAATTGGCGACTCTGCTAGGGAGAGAGTCAAGTGATTTGAGGGCTGGAAAATTTAGTCTCCAGTGAAGTTGTTGCAACAAGATTCAAAAAATGACCATGTGGTGCTCTACTGGCGTGGTGAATCTAGAAAATATAAGTGCCTTGTTGATATATTGTCCTCTCTGTGAGAGGTGGCAACTCTGTTGATTGAACCTATCAAGCTGCAACATATTTCCAGGTATTCCATCTTTTCAAAATGATGAGTTTAGAACAACAATTCAGGTTGTGTTCTCAGAGGAGACCATTTTTTATTCAAAGATATAAAGCCCTAGATTTCACAGGAATATGTGGTTACCCAAATGCTATTCCAAATAAAATTAGAAAATATTTACCAAAATATAATGGATCAGATTCTGAATCGGTAAACAAACATTTGCAAAAATTTTGTAATTTAATAGAAGACTATGAGGTAGAAGATGAAGATGTAGTAATGAGACTCTTTGTTCAGTCATTAGAGGATGATGCTAGGGTTTGGTTTTCAGAGCTACCAATATGTCCAGTTTCTTCATGGGTAGATTTAGAAATTGCATTCCTAGGGCAGTTTGGTGAAAGGTTTGATTTAGCCTCATTGATCATATATTTCATGAATATTCAAAAGGAAGATGAGGAGTTGGTTCTAGCCTTTAACCTTAGATTTATTAAGTTGCTCAAGAAAATCCCTGAGTATATGAGACCCAATAATGCATTGTGCTTAGCAATTTATTTGGCTGCATTTGATGAAGGAATAAGTTATTTATTGAGAGATAAAGAATCATTCACACTTCACCAGGCTTACCAATTTGCTATGGATATAGAAAACAATGAGAAATATGGAATGCCAGTAGGTTTCATGGTTGCAAGTTGTCAAAACAGTTATCAAAGTGAATATATTTCTACTTTCCCAGTATGTACATTGAAAGATGATTGTGTAGAGGGAAATATATTTCAGAATAATGTGTGTAGTCATGATGTGATGCATGAAGAAAATGTTATAGAAGATGTAGGCACATTTTGTAATGATGAAAACAAAGACTGTTGTCAACCTCTAGAAGAGAAGCCTACAGACACAAAATGTCCTTCAACTAATCAAATGAAAGATATACATGAGGTTGTGTCCTGCAGTAATGTGCATATCCCAGTTATTCCTGATTATTTATGTGAATGTATTAGTGAATGTATTAGTGATTGTCAGCATTTAGATGCGTATATGAGCCTTTCAAATGATGAGATATATATGGATGCTGAATATGAGTGTTTCCTTGAAGATTCTGACCACCTTCACAGTGCAGAGGTTGAAAATTTTGTTTTTGGTTATCAAGGCATTGGTGAAAAAGAAGAACAGGGTCACTATTCATAGGTGAATGGACAGGTTGCAAATGTGTGTGCTCACACAGTTGGGGATAATGTTGGTTACAGGGGTAACTATGAAGTTTTTGACATAGGGCTGCATTCTGAGTTATCTCTGCCTTCTTTTGAGACATTCTGTGTGGACATTAATGATAAGATTGCTGAGCACAATGATGATGAATATCTGCATGCTTATAAAAATAAATATGATTATGATATGTTGCTCGTGCCTGAATATTGCATGTTTAACACAGAAGAGCTTTTATTTTTTGATGAGAGGCAAAATTTTGATGTGGATTCATTTGTTTCATGTGAGTCTATCATTCTTCCAAGCAACATCAATAACTCATATGATGATGATAGTCTACTGCTGAAAATGGTAGATGCTTATGAATTTTGCTGTAGACTTGTTGAAGGAGAAAGGAGCAGCAGCACAAACAATTGCAATGCTGGGTGCTACAAGTGGTTAAATGCTTTCAGGCTTCATTTGAAGAAATCAAAATAGAATCAAGTGTTTGACGAAGGAAAATTCTAGTTTTTCCTTTTTGGTGGCACTGGGCAGCCAAGTAAATTTTAATGAATATGTTTTTGATGAAGGTTGATGCAGTTTTGACTCTGTTGCCCAATGGATAGGGACTAGTCTGAATCCTAGAGATTTGAAGTTCTCGCCATGCCTGCAAGAGGCATGCATCCCTAGATAGAGCCTGTTGGTGCCTGAATATGTATATGCGGGCCCCTTCTCAAAAATCCAAAAAATTCTAACTCTTTTGGCCTTTACAGTGCTAAAAAATGCAAAAAATCAGTTAGATGCATTTCTGAATGCATATCGGGCTTAGAATGTGCATATACAAAGGGGGAATCTTTCACAGATTCCCAAGAATATTCCCGCTTTGTATATCGGGTTGCATATAGATATGCATTGAAAGATATACAAGGGCGCAGATGCATTTGCTACAGTGGCGAGGGGGTGATACATGCGACGGGGTCCTCAGATATGCAAGGATCTTTGTATCTCTAACATACAAGGTAAAATATGCATTCCTCGCATATTCTCTAAAGATTCATTGTTTGTATGTTAGGGAGGTTTGTATGTTTGCCTTTGTATTTTCAACATACAAACAAAATATACATTCACTGGATGTGCAAGAAAAAACATACATGGGGCCTTGTATGTTCGACAGCATACAAAGAAGAAGATATACATTTGGTAGGGTCCACTATTGCACGCATCTCGAGTTTGTATATGGCGTTTGGGTGCATTCCTGGAATATTCTGTCGTAGATTCCGTTGTTGTATCAAAAGGTTTGTATGTTGTGCTGTATGAGTAACATACAACGCGGATTCCAAGGGGATTCAAATCAGGCTGTGAGCAGTAGTGGCGTCTGCGGCTTGTACATTGCATTTGTATATGTGATGTGCAACGAAATGTGCAAAGGAGAGAGAAAATGGGTCGGGCCCACCAGTTGTATACAATGGTAGTTGTATGTATGCCAACATACATTCAAAGAATACAAGTGAAAAGATGCATTCCGGACCCGATTTGAATTTCAATGAGCTTCATGAATATTTGAGATCCGGCTTGTATATAAGGCGTTTGTATATGCCGATATACAAGCCGATGTACAATGAAAGGGATACAAGCTAGATTTGTACCGATTCTCAAATTGTTCTATAAGATTTGAGATCCGCCTTGTATGATAAGCAATTGTATGCATGTGCAAAGGCTGATATGCAAAGAGATTATTGCCAAGACCATATGCGTCGGCCGACCTTTCTTGGGTCATTCCGATGGCCGATGGGGATCAAATGCATAGCGATGGAGGACGAATCACAAGCTACCACATGCCCAGGAACTGTTGCATGTATATGCTCTTGCATATATAAAGGATTTTTAAAGCCGAACAGTGGCGACTGTATATGCATCCGTTCTTGCATATACAAGGGCGAAATGGCAAAATGGAGAAGGCGAAAAGTCAGCGATAGGAACATGGAGTACCTATGTGGCACGTAATTGTTGGTTGGCAACTTTTTGACATTTTTTGGGAGCCGTTGATCCTGGCAATGGGAGATGATCAACAGCCATGTTTTGAACCCATAGCGAAGGTTTTTTCCTGTGTATTTGCAATCATTTTTGAGCGAGAAAACAACAAGTGCATCTGCTGCTACATTTCAAAGGGGCCTATGGGTAGATGAGGCAATAATGGTAGACTTGCAGAGGATGATTGATGGAGTTGACAGGTCAACCACCCAATTGATGAAGAAAATCCCTGGGCGGCGGTGCAAATCCTGAGTTCACCTGCTCATTCCTCTTTGTCTCTCTATTGCATTTACTGATTCTGAGCGCCATTTCTAATGCATTGAATCTAGCAACTTTTTGACCTACCATGTAAATTTTACTGAGTACACAGTCTTGCTATAAAAGGGCAAACTGTGTCACTCTTTTGGTTGTTGAAGACTTGGGCAATTTTTTGTGTGAATAACAAAATATAGAGCATTTCTTGTCTGTTGTATCTCTGTGGAGTTTATGAGTTGTATCTGAAGTGTATCTTGCACATATATTCAGTTTTTTGTCATTGTATATGAAAAATGCATTATTGCATGTGTTTATCTGTCTATCTCCATTTGTTGTATGCATTTTCTTCTTTTGAATCTGGTTGCTAAGGGTTTCTCAGATTCTAGGGTATAGTCTTGCTGTACCACATGCTTGATCTGTAACTTCCATTCAAGGAGTGGATTAAATTGTTTTAGGTTAAAGTGTGGAGAAGATTGTATGTCAGCTGGGATATTCATAAGTAGAGACAGTTAAATACTTATCCTTGGGTGGTGTTTGTAAGGCAAATACCAGTCCTAACCCCTTGAAACTCGAATGCTAGTTGCAGGCCATTCTCTTGTATACGTCTAGTTGACTCCTTGCCCTGAGATAGGCACCGATCTTCTAGATTAGTATTTATGATCCAAAACCCCCCTGTCTTACATTCAAACATCAATTCAAACCATTCCATTTTTCCAACCTATTAGTTGTAGGAGTAGGATTAGGAACCCCTTGCATACTCTCATCCATAACCAGACTAATATGTCCAAGAATGTTGCCAACCTTGTGATTTGTCACACGAATCTTGGTCCATACATGAGAGTATTATGCCTGCTATTGTAAAGCTAAATCTTTTTATCATTGGGTGAGTCAAGGTTATATCTTTAGCTATAGGGATACCCCCTTGGTGCAGCAGAACCAGAAGTGAAGGGGAGGCAGCTCATGCAACCTCCCATATCTGTTGGTCGAATTTGCCTGTGCATTGGAACTGGCAAACCCTCTACCGATTCAGAAATAATTACCAACAAGAAGATTAAAGGAAAAGGTAGGAGCACGAGCTTAGAGTCGCTTAGAGTCATCATGTAGCTGCTCCAAAGGAGCCTTTCACATTCATTCATGCCAGAGAGTTAAGATGGAAGTAATCACTGCCAAGGAAACACCACTTCAAGAGGTAGTTGTTCCAAGAGGTCACAACAAGATATATTTCAAGTCTTCTTCATCAACAACATCACCAGTTGCATCATGTTCGAAGACTTCCATCTATCACTTCAAGTTCCATTCATCTTCAAGTATCAACTGGATTCTTCATCAATCATTGCTTCAAGATCAGCATGTAGCCACTCCAAAGGAACTTCTCATCATCATCAAGCATTCCAAAGACATCCATTCAATTTCAAGTCCCTCTGATACATTCAATCCTCCTTGAGAAGTCATCTACTTCACATATAAGGGAAAGTGTTATCATCAATATCTACACTTCAAAGGACCTTTCAAGTTGGAACACTTCTTCATCGAACATTCAAAGACATCCATCCAAGCTTCAATTTCTTTCATAATCTTCAAGTCCAGTAGAAATTGCATCTAGTGAACTCATTAATTGGCACCTAGGAGGAAAAGACCTTAAACTTACATTATTGAGTCAGCACTTTAGAAATTGAGCCATTCCTAGTCAATTGGAGTCATAAAATATCAAATACAAAGTCAAATTAGACTTAGGCACCCCTTCATGTAATTTCCCACCATCATGAGCGCCTAGATCTAGGAAGATCACCCAATTGCGCCTAGGAATAAGATACAAGTCCAAGACCTCAAATTTGAGCGCCTAGAAGTGTGATGGATTGAAGAAGCTACATTGGTGCCTAAGGGTAAGTTGTATCTAATGACATCACCTAATTGAGTGCCTAGGAGGTATAAATCTTAACATTGACATGAGGACAAGCACTTAGTAAAGGAGAGTTTCTCAAACATTTAAACATGTGAATGAAGTCATAGAAATGCACTAAGTCATCTAGGCACCATTTTCCCCTTGTGTACCCTTACATTTGCACCTAAGAAGAAGTTGCTTCAGTTCATTGGAGTGTTTGAGTATTGAGGATTTCTTAGCAATGCTTTACAACTTTACACTGCCTCCTTCTGACGATTTTTGGGGCAGCAGAAAACCTTTCACCACGGGCAAACACCTCAAAGATATAAAAAACCGAGAGAGGTTATTGTAGAGGCACTCTATGTGATCATGTTGCCTCAGACGGAATGTTTCTAAGTGACACGGTTTTTGAGTAACATCTCATCAAAGATTGCTGCTTTTTTGCACTTTGGACTCTTCAGGGATATCATCGGTACAATGTAGCTCAGACTGTTTCGACATGTTTGGGTGAAAAATAGGACCATGCCTAGTGTAAATGTACCCATCCGGATGCGTTGGAATAGTCAGTTTGGTCACATCAAGAGCAGGACAAAAGTTACACCCCTTTGCAACTTTACACTGCCTCCTTCTGACGATTTTTGGGGCAGTAGAAAACCTTTCACCACGGGCAAATGTCTCAGAGATATAAAAAACTGAGAGAGGTTATTATAGAGACACTCTACATGATCATGTTGCCTTAGATGGAATGTTTCTAAGTGACACAATTTTCGAGTAACATCTCGTCAAAGATTGCTACATTTTTGTACTTTGGACTCTTCAGGGATATCGTCAGTACAATGTACCTTGGACTGTTTCGACATGTTTGGGTGAAAAAAAAGACCATGCCTAGCGTAAATGTACCCATCCAAATGTGTTGGAATAGTCAGTTTGGTCACATCAGGAGCAGGATGAAAGTTACACCCCTTTGCAACTTTATACTACTTCTTCTAACGATTTTTGGGGCAGCAAAAAACTTTTCACCACGGGCAAATGTCTCAGAGATATAAAAAATTGAGAGAAGTTATTGTAGAGGCACTCTACATGATCACGTTTCCTCAGATGGAATGTTTCTAAGTGATATGGTTTTTGAGTAACAACTCATCAAAGATTGCTACCTTTTTGCACTTTTGACTCTTCAGGGATATCGTCGGTACAATGTAGCTCGGACTGTTTTGACATGTTTGGGTGAAAAACAAGACCATGCCTAGCGTAAATGTACCCATCCGGATGCATTGGAATAGTCAATTTGGTCGCATGAGAAGCAAGATGAAAGTTACACCCCTTTGCAACTTTACACTGCCTCCTTCTGACGATTTTTGGGGCAGTAGAAAACCTTTCACCATAGGCAAATGTCTCAGAGATATAAAAAACTGAGAGAGGTTATTGTAGAGGTACTCTACGTGATCATGTTACCTCAGACAGAATGTTTCTAAGTGACACAATTTTTGAGTAACATCTCGTCAAAGATTGATGCTTTTTTGCACTTTGGACTCTTCAGGGATATCGTCGGTACAATGTAGCTTGGATTGTTTCGACATGTTTGGGTGAAAAATAGGACCATGCCTAGCATAAATGTACCCATACAGACGCGTTGGAATAGTCAGTTTGGTCGCATCAGGAGCAGGACGAAAGTTACACCCCTTTGCAACTTTACACTGCCTCCTTCTGATGATTTTTGGGGCAGCAGAAAACCTTTCACCACAGGCAAATGCCTCAGAGATATAAAAAATTGAGAGAGGTTATTGAAGAGGCACTCTACATGATCGCATTGCCTTAGATGGAATGTTTCTAAGTGACACGGTTTTCGAGTAACATCTTGTCAAAGATTGCTACCTTTTTGCACTTTGGACTCTTCAGAGATATCGTCGGTACAATGTAGCTCAGACTGTTTCGACATGTTTGGGTGAAAAATAGGACCATGCCTAGCGTAAATGTACCCATCCAGACGTGTTGGAATAGTCAGTTTGGTCGCATCAGGAGCAGGACAAAAGTTACACCTCTTTGCAACTTTACACTGCCTCCTTCTGACTATTTTTGGGGTAGCAGAAAACCTTTCACCACAAGCAAATGTCTCAGAGATATAAAAACTGAGAGACGTTATTATAGAGGCACTCTACATGATCACGTTTCCTCAGACAGAATATTTCTAAGTGACACGATTTTTGAGTAACATCTCGTCAAAGATTGCTGCCTTTTTGCACTTTGGACTCTTCAGGGATATCGTCGGTACAATGTAGCTCAGACTGTTTTGACATGTTTGGGTGAAAAACAGGACCATGCCTAGCGTAAATGTACCCATCCAGATGCATTGGAATAGTTAGTTTGGTCGCCTAAGGAGCAGGATGAAAGTTACACCCCTTTGCAACTTTACACTGCTTCCTTCTAACGATTTTTGGGGCAGGAGAAAACCTTTCACCACGGGCAAATGCCTCAAAGATATAAAAAACTAAGAGAGGTTATTGTAGAGGCACTCTACATGATCGTGTTGCCTCAAACAGAATGTTTCTAAGTGACACAATTTTTGAGTAACATCTCGTCAAAGATTGCTTCCTTTTTGCACTTTGGACTCTTCAGGGATATTGTTGGTACAATGTAGCTCAGACTATTTTGACATGTTTGGGCAAAAAAAAAGGACCATGACTAATGTAAAAGTACCCATCCAGACACGTTGGAATAGTCAGTTTGGTCGCATCAGGAGTAGGACACCAAAAATGCATAACATGATGATGTAAAAATGTGTATATGTGTAAAAATGTAGCAGGAAATTAAAAAAAGACAAACCTTACAAATTAATCTGCATACTTACAACTCAATGTAACATGACTTTACAAAATCAATGTGAATACTTACAAATTAATCCAATGAACCATCTGAGTCTGCTCTACTCTTTATTGTGTCAAGTATTGCTTCATGGTCAAACTCACGCACCTTCCACAAGATTTTGTTCAAAGGTCTACTCTGATACTTTATCAAATGAACATTGGATGCCACACAAGGTTCAAGTAATGAAGAATCTTCTGATGCATGTCAAAGTTTTGAAATAGACAAACATTAACACTGTTATGTGGGTACCTTCTAAGCCATGTTCCAGTAATAACCATTGAGCCTGTAACGTATTTGATGTTTTCTCCATCTATAACAGGGGCCTCCAATTTCTTTTTGGCCTCAACACAATGACATAAGTAATAATTTATTCCCTCTTCATTATCTCCATCTGCAATAACTGCATATACATGCCCTACATTGATATGTGTAGCAAATTAGATGAAATTAGTCAACATTACAAAAACACTACAAAGTAAGATGACATTACTTGGTTGAACTAGATGAAATTAGATGCATATACGTGCCTTATATTACCTGGTTGAACTAAATCTGATATGTCGTCAAAGTCAACTGATGATTCCATCTGTGTTAGTTCCAGTGCCGTCGGGTGTTGATACATGTCAAGTGGGCTAAGATAACTGCCATTCGTCAACCCACTCTTTTGACTCACACTCATCCCAGACCTGAATTATACAGGAAGAACAAAAGCATGACATCTTTCATGTATGGATACTCCATGAACCTGCAATTGAGCTTCTGAAAGAGTGCATCTCATGTGATCCTGTCAGTGTACAATAGTCCTCATATGTTGCAATGTTAGTATCATCTATCAACCAAAAAAATCTATGAACTAAAGACTTATCTTCATTACCTGGACCCATGGAAGCATTACACCACTCGACAATCGATTTTGCATCTGTCAACTTTGCATCATCTTTATACTTTAACTCTTCTCGTGCTATGGCTCTTTTGATACATGCTCCTGCACCATCATGCTCCCCCTTTCCATGCCCGGCCTCACAAAAGTTCCACATATGTTGAATATCTATAAAATTATGCCTCCTACTCAGCCAATAGAAATTCTGCAAGTTATTGAATTGTAACGCATAGTTATCCGACCATATGATATGCTGATTGAACGATATGCCCCTTCTAGCCAAATCATTATAGAACACCTGAAAGCAACCTTGCACGAACTTCGTAGAATGCGTACGATCATCACTAATATAGAAATTATACTCCCTTATGATCTTTTTGTCATCCTCTGTACTATCATTCGCATGAATGAATGCGATGTGCACAAATATAGAAACCTGTGTGGAGTTGTAATATTGTGATTGCACCTCACGTTGTGGCGGTAGACTATAGTTCTCTGCAAATTTAACGACTAAAACAATGCTACCAACCAAAAATGTGTCCTTGCATAACTTGAATTGCAAGTCCAACCATCGAGCTCTATGGGCATGTCTTGCATACTCATACACTATGCTGTCACGAAATATAGGCATAAACTGATACACTGGAATCTTTTCAATAACTAATTCACACCTCTTTGCTTCTTTACCATATTTTGTATTGTATGCCACTGTTTTATACTTGCCAAACTCTACTAGTTCATTTCCAACCACATGTGTTCTTTCCATATGTTCACATATTGACAAATGTTGCAAGCCACCGCAACGATGACATGTGCCATCCAAGCATAATTTCTTGTAGAATATTTGACATTCCTCTCTTTCACATAAAATTCTTGATATGAAGTCTCTTGAAGATGTTAGTGGGGCACATATGGCACAACCCTGCAAAACATTGTTAGTATGCATATCTAAACATATAGACCTATAAGCATCAAAATGGTTAGAAAATTCAATATATAATCTACAACAACAAGTAGTGCGTGTGTGATTTATCTTGACATAGAAAAGTTTTAGCATTTCAAAATATCTTTGACAAATTTTAATTTGAGGATACTTCTCTAGAAATTTACCATAAAACTGTGTTTGAGTCTCATCCAAAAAATGCTTTGGATGTGGCTCACGGTTCTGACTACCGATTCTCCTTCTTACCACATCCCTTTGATTCGAAGATACCCTTGTGTAATTATTCCAAAAGTATTCAATTAGTGATCTCAATGCTTCAACAATTGGTTTATCTTTTCGTGGTAGTCTCCCCGAGAACGCCCATAATTCATTGGCATTAGTGTCCTTAATTCTTTGGCGTCTTCCAACGGCTCTTGATAAAGTTTTCCTATTAATTCTCAATTCTTGACTCATCTTTCTAATGAGATGAGCTTTCCTCGTTTGACTACTTACTATAGTCGATGTAATCACACGACGTGTTGCATTACTATCTTTTGTGCCTAAGGTGTTACCCACACTCTCATACACACTCACTAGATTCTTGACAATAGATTTTTCACTTGAAGCCTCTGATGTTCTCAACCCAAGAATCTTCATGATGGACCTATACTTTATACTTTGCATCATTTCAATGAATAGTTGACATCTTGCAGTCTCATTTAACTTTTCAAAAAACAATCTCCAAATCTTATGAGCATATCTTCTACAAGTGTGTTTTGGAATCTTACCTTCCATTGGCTACAAAATATTCCCATCAATATCAATCAAATACTTTGGCTTTCTATGCAAAATTCTAGGTGGTGTTAAGTTAGGTAAATTCATCTCAACATTAGGAATTTCATCAATATTTAAATGAGATGGGCTAGATGGCATACCTTCGATCGAAGATGGAATAGATGACATACCTTGAGGTTGAGGTGGGAATGATGGCATACCTCCTTCATCACATGTGAGTGATGATGTACTCTCAACTTGAGATGTGGTAGATGGTGTCCCTACATGTTGAGTTGCGGTAGAGGACGTGTCTCCAACTATGGTATTCAAATCTCTCGTAGAATGAAGTTTTTGCATTCATTCTCTTTGTGCTACCAATACCATATCTCTTTGTGATGGTTATGGTTCCTCTTCAATTGGTATGTCTTCATTTATCATGTCCAATTTCCTCTTCTCACGAAGTTCCCTCATAGCCACTACTTTCTTTGCATTCTTAGCTTCTATCTCTTCCTGTGTTGGTTTAATTCTTGATTGTTTCCTCGGCATGATGGAGAATTTATCTGTAGCATTATAAAGAGACCAATATTACTTCCTAAGAAATGAATACAAGATAATAGTGGGATTGTATTTTTATTATGTTGTAAGGATTTATTCTTGTATAGTTTGACATCATGGTATGTTAAGGTCTGTTTATTACACATAATTATTAAAGAGCCCAAGTGTAGAAAATATACATGGCATCATGTGAGATTGTAGGCTACTTTCTTGATTGGGAATGTGTCTATTTTAAACATGTATGATAAAGCATGATAAAGTAATTCAATCCAAATTAAGGAAAATGTAAAGAACATGCATGTAAAGACTTGATATACCTAAAAAATGAAGATTTGAATGGAGAGAGTACCCAATTATGTAGTATTTTTTTTTCTTTTTGCATCAAACTCCTCAACAATTTGAGTTTTTCACCACTTGTTTCCTTTTCAATGTTAAATTGAATAACACTCAAATATAATTACTAACAACAATACTATTAATCAATCTATAATGTTAAATTCCTAAAATTGAATCACAATTAATATTGCAACACTACAAAAATTGAAACTTGAATAGATATATATCAAACTTGGTGTGAAAACTATGTTATTTCCTCCTTCTCAAGTTGGCAAAGTAGAAAAGGTGGTGGAAAGATCATGCAAAGGTGGTACAATGTGTCAAATGTGCATGTGAACTTCCCAATAGCATGAAAACACTTCTTTTTTGTCGAAGCACGTGCAGAATCAGTATGAAAATAGAGCATGTGGGCTTGGATCATGGGGTTCAACACTTTTTTACCATTTCTATAGCAGGACAAAATGCGAGCGCGTTATAATGTGCTCGCGTTTTGTCCTGCTATAGATTGATCACATCCTATGCATTATCTTCCTTAACACAAGCAGGGATGACCACATTCTATGCTTCATCAACTGACACTTCCAAGCCTTACAATTCCTCTTAAATACGGGAGGATCCATGACTAGAAGAGCCAAGCCACTTGGTCTTGCCTTGCTGAAGGATGACATTCTGGGAGAATTAGGAGATTTTCCTTTGGAGATCATATAATCTTTAAATGCTTTCCATCTTGGTAGGTCCTCTGCATTAGAGAAAAACCATTGATGGTGTCTAATAAATAAGAAATTCTTCATCTCTTTGGTGATCCATTTCTCTTTCCAAACCTTCCTCTTTAGACTTGAATGACCACAAGGTTTTTGAGGGAGAACTTTTCATGTTTCCTGCAAGAGCTTGCCAGATGCTCCGCCATATGATAGGCATAACAATGAAGGGGCAAGCCCTCATAATCAAGTTCTTGATAGAAAATGCCCATTGAGGAAGAAAGACAGATCTTCTTTGGAAGCAAAAGTTCTAGTTTGTGACAAATCCTTATCCAAGCATAAATAGTAGGGGTTTTGTCAAGCGATTGTCAATCCACTTCCACAAAGTCTCCTTAAGACTTCCTGATTGATTCCAAAACATCCACACCCCAAAAGTGGAGAGGCAATCAATATAATCGAACCCATAAATCTGCATTTGATGATAGAAACTCTCTTCAGGCTAGATTAAGAGTCCAACATTTTAGCTCAAGTCTAAACCCATCAACATCTAAATAACCTGAATACAAAATCTCTGTTTTCCTATCTTTAGAACTCACCCCTCAATGTCAAACCCTAATCCCTCAACCCTTAACTCTGATCCCTCGACCCTCAACCCTATCCCTAAACCCTAAACCCTAAAGCCTCAACCCTCAACCCTCAATGTCAAATCCTAATCCCTCAACCCTTCACTCTAATCCCTCAACCCTAAACCCTCAACACTATACCTTAAACCCTAATCCCTCAACCCTCAACCCTAATCCGTCATCCCTCAACTCTAATCCCTCATCCCTAAACCCTAAATGCTATCCCTATTCCTAAACCCTCAACAGACTTGATACTATACCTTAAACCCTAATCCCTTATCCCTAAACCCTCCAACCCTATCCCTAATCCTTATACCCTCCACACTCTACTTTAACCCTAATCCCTCAACCCTCAACCCTATCCCTAAACCCTTGACCCTCGAACCTCAACCCTCAACCCTCAACGTCAAACCCTAATCCCTCAACCCTTAACTATGATCCCTCGACCCTCAACCCTATCCCTAAACCCTAAAGCCTAAAGCCTCAACCCTCAACCTCAAATCCTAATCCCTTGACCCTTCACTCTAATCCCTCAACCCTAAACCCTATCCCTAAACCCTCAACACTATACCTTAAACCCTAATCCCTCAACCCTTAACCTTAAACCTTATCCCTAAACCCTAATCCCTCAACCCTCAACCCTAATCCGTCATCCGTCATCCCTAAACCCTAAATGCTATCCATATTCCTAAACCCTCAACAGACTCGATACTATACCTTAAACCCTAATCCCTTATCCCTAAACCCTCCAACCCTATCCCTAATCCTTATACCCTCCACACTCAACTTTAACCCTAATCCCTCGACCCTCAACCCTATCCCTAAACCCTTGACCCTTGAACCTCAACCCTAAACCCTCAACGTCAAACCC
Organism: Cunninghamia lanceolata; assembly: GCA_027924645.1. Lineage (NCBI taxonomy): Eukaryota > Viridiplantae > Streptophyta > Pinopsida > Cupressales > Cupressaceae > Cunninghamia > Cunninghamia lanceolata. The sequence continues at coordinate 1,382,165 of BSBN01000554.1, read as the reverse complement.
TAATCCCTCAACCCTTAACTCTGATCCCTCGACCCGCAACCCTATCCCTAAACCCTAAACCCTAAAGCCTCAACCCTCAACATCAAATTCTAATCCCTCAACCCTTCACTCTAATCCCTCAACCCTAAACCCTCAACACTATACCTTAAACCCTAATCTCTCAACCCTCAACCCTAAACCTTATCCCTAAACCCTAATCCCTCAACCCTCAACTCTAATTCGTCATCCCTCAACTCTAATCCCTCATCCCTAAACCCTAAACACAATCCCTATTCCTAGACCCTCAATAGGATCGATACTATACCTTAAACCCTAATCCCTTATCCCTAAACCCTCCAACCCTATCCCTAATCCTTATACCCTCGACACTCTACTTTAACCCTAATCCCTCGAGCCTCAACCCTATCCCTAAACCCTTGACCCTCAACCCTCAACCCTCAACCCTCAACATTAAGCCCTAATTCATCAACCCTAAACCCTAACCCCTCAAACCTAAACCCTATCCCTAAACCATCAACCATCAACACTATACCTTAAACCCTAATCCCTATCCCTCAACCCTTAACCCTTAAAACTTAAACCCTATCCCTACACCCTCAACACTTGACACTATATCTTAAGCCTTAAACCCTCATCCCTAAAGCCTCAACCCTCAATCCTTAAACCTTCAACCCTAAACCCTATCCCTAATCCCTCTACCCTCGACACTCTAACCCTAACCTCGACATTAAACACTAATCCATCAACGCTAAACCCTAATCCATCAACCCTAAACCCTATCCCTAAACCCTCAACACTATACCTTAAACCCTAATCCATCAACCCTAAAACCTAATCCCTCAACCCTCAACCCTAAACACTATCAATAAACCCTCAACCCTCGACACTATACCTTAAACCCTAATCCCTCAACCCTAATCCCTCAACCCTCAACCCTAATCCCTCATCCCTAAACCCTAAACACAATTCCTAAACCTTCAACCCTTGACACTATACCTTGAACCCTAATCCCTTATCCCTAAACCCTAAACCCTATCTCTCAACCCTTAACCCTTAAAAATTAAACCCTAAAACCTATCCATAAACCCTCGACGCTCAACACTATATTTTAAACCCCAATCCCTTAACCCTCAGCCCTAAAGCCTCAACCCTCAATCGTTAAACCTTCAACCCTAAACCCTATGCTTAATCCCTCTACCCTCAACACTCTACTTTAACCCTAATCCCTTGACCATCAACCCTATCCCTAAACCCTCAACCCTCAACTCTCAACATTAGACCCTAATCCGTCAACCCTAAACCCTAATTCATCAACCCTAAACCCTAATCCCTCAACCCTAAACCCTATCCCTAAACCCTCAACCCTCAACACTATACCTTAAACCATAATCCCTCAACCCTAAACCCTAAACCCTAAACCCTATCCCTAAACCCAACAAAACTGCTTTGCCTTATGTTAGGTTGTTAAACCCATCATTTTTGACACTCTTCTCTTAAAGATATTTGAGTTGCAAGAATATGTCAGAAAAATGGCTATGAACTTTTTTAATGTTAGTAATGTTATATGGCATGTTTTTCTGGCCCATCTGGGGTTCATTATGCCAATAGGTGTACACACTATGAGAAAAGCTTTGCGTATGGTACATCCACAGTGAGTAATCAGTTGAAATCAGAAAAATGATCATTATGAGAAAAGATTTGCATTGGGGTACATCTATGTTTCTTGCTATCCACCCCGCACTTAGGGGAGGTATATTGTTATGAAACAGGCAAATAATCTCCCATTGTTTACTAGCTCTATCCACAAGAACTACTAAACTATACCTTAAACCCTAATCTCTCAACCCTAAACTTTCAACCCTAAACCCTATCCCTAATCCCTCTACCCTCAACACTCTACCTTAACCCTAATCCCTCGACCCTTAACCCTAAACGCTATCCCTAAAGCCTCAACCCTAAACACTAATCCCTCAAGGTCCTAAACTCTAATCCCTTATCCCTAAACTCTAAATCCTATCCCTAAACGCTCAACCCTCAACCTTAAACCTTAATCACTCAAACCTTATCCACCCCTCTCCTCCCCTATCTGGCTCACTCCCATCTCTACCCTCCTCTGCCCTTGACACTATACATACATACATATAGACATACATAGATACATACGTACATATAGGCATACATAGATACATACATACATACATACATATAGGCATACATAGATACATACATACATATAGGCATACATACATACATACATACATATAGGCATACATACATACATACATACATGATTAATATCCTTGAACATAAAAAAATTTAAGGGGAACATAACGCGAGCGCGTTATAATGCGCTCGTGTTATTTCAAACATGACAAACAACACAAACTTTTGCGGAAAAGGAAAAATGCAAAGCAAAACATAACACGAGCACATTATAACGCGCTCGTGTTATGTTTTTTCTTGGGAATCCCAAGCCTTGGGCTTGGGATTTGCTTTGGATTTCCAACCCAAAGGCTTGGAGTGCCTTTTGAACAGCCACAAACGTGTTTTTCCATATTCTTCAAGATTTCACATAATTTTGTTCGTGCTAACCCTCAGATTTACACGTGTTTCAAGGTCAAACAAATTGAACACCTAGGTAATGTTAGGCTTTCTCTTAGCTATTTGACGATGTGATTTTTTTCACATTTTAACAATGTTAAGCCTTTCATCTTTAATTTCTTTTGTTTGTTTGTCCGTTTTTGGACAAAAACCACTGTTTGGTCTTTTTTTCATTGTAAATTAACTATTCATTGAAATTTTTAAAAAAATACATATTTAGAAACTAGACTCCATTCTACAAATATTTTAAAAAGAAAAAAATGATTTTCAATTAGTTTTCAATATTTATAGGGGTAGCACGGCCAAAATTCTATTTTTTAGGATGTGTCCACTTCAAAAATTAGTAAAAAATCAAATATTCATCAAAAAATTATCAGAAAAATCAGGCATAAACTACATGTTATTAGCTAATTTCTCACCAAAGCGATTTTAAAAATACCAAAAAAAAGTTGACCTTTTGAGGGAGCCACAAAACATGCTATGTTATATTTTTTTGACAGAAACAACACCAATTTTTGTGGCTCCCTCTTTTGAACCCCTTAATCTATGCCATTTTCAAAAAAAAATAGTAGTTTAGAAAGTAGACTTGAAGCACTACGAACATTGTTTTGGTTGCATCTCCAAATTTTGAGTGTAACTATGCTCAATTTCTCATCCAAGGCCAGTATTTCCTGATTTCAGAAAAAAAGTGGCCACTGAAGACCCCTTTTTGGCCCCCCATCTTCTTGCACTTACCTAGAAATTGATGTCAAAATGTTTTATTTTTATTTTTTAATTGTTATATATATATATATATATATATATATATATATATATATATATATTTAAATATATTTATATACTACATGTGTTCCATTTAATAAAATATTTATATATATTTATAATTCAATATTATTTATTTTATATTTATTATTTTATGAGTTGCATTTAAATGACATTCATAATATATGTGATTGTGATGATAGGTACATATATTCATATGTGAATTTGGCATAGAGATCCGTGATTAACATCATATCAATATGTTATTTTATTATTATATATTATATTATTATTTAAATAATAATATAATAATAAAATGCATCTTATTATATATTGTTATATTATATTAATATTTTATAATTTATATTATTTAAAATAATATAATAATAAATATAATTATAGTATAGATTTTATATATAGAATAAATATATATAATTGAATTTTAAAATATTTAAATATACAATTATATTACACTATATCATATTTAAAATATGTTTAAGAATATTGAATTTTAGAGAGAGAGAGATGGTGCATGAGAGAGATAGATAAGGGAGAGAGGGAGGAGATAAAAGTGAGACATAGAGGGGTGAATAGAAAGAGAATTAGAAACTAATTTTAAAAATTAGAGAGAGAGAGGGTAGATTAATAAAGAGAGAGGAAGTGTGTGAGAGAGAGGGGGAAGGGAGATAAAGATAAAGAGAGATAGAGATAGAGAGATAGGGGAATAGAGAGAGGCATAGAGATAGAGACACAGAGACAAAGAAACAGAGAGATAGAGAGGGAGACAAATATATATATATAGAGAGAGAGAGAGGGACAAAAAGATGGAAATATATATATATATATCTTTCTCTTTCTATCTTTGTGCCTCTCTCTCTCTCTCTCTCTCTCTCTCTCTCTCTCTCTCTCTCTCTCTCTCTCTCTCCCTCTCTCTCTCTATATATATATATATATATATATATATATAGAGAGAGAGAGAGAGAGATAGATAGATAGATAGAGATACTATAATAGAGAAGAATAGAGGTAAGTGATATAGAGGGAAAGAGAGAAAGAGACATAGGAAGAAAGAGATAGAGAGACACAACAAGGGTAGAAGAGAGAAATAAAGAGGGAGGAATATTGAGAGAGAGATAGGAATAGAGAAAGAGAGACAGAGTAGGAAAGACATATATAGAGATAAGATATATAGAGAGAGGAGGAGGAGGAGGAGAAAGAGGAAGATAGAGAAACATAGAGATATAGAAAGAGATAGAGATAGGAGACAAAGAGATATAGAGAGAGGTAGAGTGATGGCAAAATTTTATAAATATAACCCTTGGCATAGTGTTTTGATATCATTTGGTCTAAGTATCAACATGCTACTAAAGTGTTAACACATGGGCTACAACATCAGTGGAGTTGCGCAATCTATTGTAAGCTTATTTTGATAGAATATATTAAGGTTTACTTTTGTTGGTGGGTTTCTTACTCAAAGGGGTTTTCCCAAGTATATATGTCATCTTATCTTCTCTATTTCCTTCACTTATTCTTCTATGTTTAATTAAGGTGTGTTTTAAATCAACAAATTTTATTACAGAGATAAGGTCTATGTTGTCCAAATATGCCATGATTCAGATAAAGATAGAGAGATGGAGAGAGTGAAAATAGAGATTAGAGAGAGAGAGAGACAAGGGTAGGAGAGAGAAATAATGAGGGAGGAATATTGAGAGAGAGAGGAATAGAGAAAGAGAGATAGAGTAGGAAAGACATATATAGAGATAAGATATATAGAGAGAGAGAGGAGGAGGAGGAGGAGAAAGAGAGAAAGAGGAAGATAGAGAAACATAGAGATATAGAAAGAGACAGAGATAGGAGACAAAGAGATATAGAGAGATGTAGAGTGATGGCAAAATTTTACAAATATAACCCTTGGCATAGTGTTTTGATATCATTTGGTCTAAGTATCACCATGCTACTAAAGTGTTAACATATGGGCTACAACATCAGTGGAGTTTCTCAATCTATTGTAAGCTTATTTTGATAGAATATATTAAGGTTTACTTTTGTTGGTGGATTTCTTACTCAAAGGGGTTTTCCCAAGTATATAAATTATCTTATCTTTTCTATTTCCTTCACTTATTCTTCTATGTTTAATTAAGGTGTGTTTTAAATCAACAAATTTTATTATAGAGATAAGGTCTATGTTGTCTAAATATGCCATGATTTAGAGAAATATGGAGAGATAGAGAAAGTGAAAATAGAGAAAGACAAGAGGAGATAGACTAGGAAGAGAGATAGGTACAAAGATATATATATATATATCAAAGAAAGGAGAGAGAAATATAGGAAGGGAGAAAGAGATGGAGAGAGTGAAAATAGAGAGACAAAAAGAGATATATATAGAGAAAGAGAGATACAGAGAGAGAGGAAAAATAAATAAATAAAGCAAAGGGAGATAGAGGAAGAGAGGGGGAGGTACAAATATAGACGAGAGAGAGATATATAGAAAGATAAAAAGAGAAAAATATATATATAGGAAGAGAGAGATATATATAAACGGAGAAGGATATATATATAGAGAGAGAGAGAGAGAAGATATATATATATATATATATATATATAGAGAGAGAGAGAGAGAGCTCACAAAAAATAGAGGAAGAGAGAAATAGGTAGAGCAAAGAAGAGAGGTAGAGAGATAGAGAGAGGATGAGACAAAGAGATAGAGAAAAAGAGAGGTAGAATGAGAAATCTCAGATAGAGGAGAGAGAAACATAGGGAGAGAGAAATCTCTGAGAGAGGAAGTGTGTGAAAGAGAAGGGGCAGGGAAATAGAGACAAAAAGAGATGAAAAGAAATAGATAGCTAGACAAGGAGACAGAGATATATATAGAGTCCTAGAGAGATAAGCAGGGAAAGAGAGAGAGCTCTCCCTCCCTCTCTCTTTTCTTTTGAGGGTCTCTCTCCCTCCTCTCTCTCTAATAAACATAGAATGATATAAAATCTATAATATTCATTATTATATATATTATATTTTATATAATATTTAATATTTAATTTCAATATATGTATGTTTAGTATTTTCAATATTTATATACATTATATATTGTATATTATAGTTAGTTAAATATTTTATATATAAGATTTATATATTTGTTATTTTAATATATATTTAATTTACATATAGACAAAGATATATACAGAGACCTAGAGAGATAAACAAGGGGAGAGAGAGAGAGAGAGAGAGAGAGAGAGAGAGAGAGAGAGAGAGAGAGAGAGAGAGAGAGAGAGAGAGAGAGAGAGAGAGAGAGAGAGAGAGAGAGAGAGGTGGAGTACCTTTCAATTTCAAGTAGAGAATATGCCTAGAGAGAGGTTGTACAGAGATAGAGAAGGATAGAGGGATAGAGAGAGGTAAAGAGATAAAGAGGGAGAGAGATAGAGATATAGTGAAAATAGAGAAATACAAAAAGAGACATATAAATATATATATATATATATATATATAGAGAGAGAGAGAGAGAGAGATTAAATAAAGTAGGAGAGAGATAGAGAATATAGAGCAAGAGAGAGAGGTACAAAGATAGAGGAGGAGAGAGAGGGGAGGGAGGGAGGAAGAGATAGAGCAAAAGATAGAGGAGAGAAATAAATAGAGCAAATAAGAGAGTTAGAGAGACAGAGAGAGGACAAGACAAAGAGATAGAGAAAAAGAGAGGTAGAGTGAGAAATCTCATAGAGAGGGGAGAGAAACATAGGGAGAGAGAAATCTAAGAGAGAGGAAGTGTGTGAGTGTAACATATCAACTCATACAACTTGGAATTACTCACAAAATTTACTAAGAAAGTAAATGAACATGTTTAACCATGAGTGAAAATCTTTTTTTTAACATTTGCATAATCACATAGAATTAAATGCATATCTTTTCTCAATATTTTTTAACCTTGAAATTACAATATATTCAATGATTAAAGTCATAGTGAATCATTTCACCTTACATTTACAAATATTTTGCATGTAAGGAAAAATGAATAATTTTACAGAAGTTTGAAAATCATGTCATAACATGAAGTATACTGCATCTAGAATCTGGTTTATGTCTCACAAGTCCCAGTGAGTCTTCTACTACTAAGGGAGAGCATCATCTGATTGCTTCTCCAACCACAGATCGACGGTCCCCCGCTCATCATCCATCTAGAAGTGGCCCTACCCTTCACGAAGAGTATAGACATAAGGAACTGTAGACACCTGAAAATGGTCACAAACACTTTCATCTGTTCTCGCATTCTAAACCTAATCATTCACATCATTTCATTCAATTCCCACATTAATTGAATAATTTTTAATTATTTAATTAATTTTTTCCTCGCCTTTCCCCTTGACCAAAATTCTAAATTCCTCTACTATAGTTCAAAAATCAAATATTTTGCAACTATAGTTCATCAAAAAATTAAATAAATATCCTTATTTAATTCCCTATTTTGTCCACTTTTGATTACTTTTAGTAATCATCATTATCTTCTTCTAAACATGTGCACATAAATTAATTTTAATTAATTCTCAATTACAAACCCCCATGTTTTTAGAAGTCCACTTGTCACTCAATGTACATGCATTTACATGACAAGTGGTACTTTGGAAGCATGGCCAAATCTTCCAAAAGTGTACACTTGTCCTCTTTCTCTTACCCCACTCCAAGTGTCACTATTCATGCAAATTTAAAATTCTATGTGGCACTATTTATCCACTATTCACCCAATTTTTAATTCCATTTGTCCTCTCCCAACAATTTTAAATTCCTCACAAAATCCAAGCCATGCCTTTACATAAATGAGGCCTTACATGTCATACACTTACCCAATCATAGCCATCCATCCATTCAAACCTTCAATTTCATCCATTGATCATCCCTTGAATCTTGGAGCAATTATCTCATCCAACCTCATCATGTCATTTGTCCAATTCTCCTTGCTTGAGGATCCTCAAGAAATATCAACCCTTGATTTTCCAATTCAATCCTAGTCCTCCATTTCCATCCCCAAAAATCTATAAATTGAGGCATCCCCCTCCACTTTCCATAAGCAATTTGTATGCAAAGAAATTCTGCTAGTTTGAGCAATCACATTTCAAGCATTTAGGCTAAATTCATAGTTTAGAATAGCTTAGCATTATCATCCTTAGGACAAATCACTACTAGTTCATTTAAATAGGGTGCAATTTAGGTAATTAGTGCATTACTAGTTGGTCCAATCTTGAGGTCCCTTGGACTTGGGACTGGGAGTTAATTAGGATAGTTAGCTCACCTTGTAGGATCCCAGTTTTATTGTAGACATCTTTGGCACGCCCGATGGGACCCCCACCCCCTCTAACTATCATTTTGCATTGTGTTTTGCATGTGTTTTGTGGTTGCAGGTTGGAGTAGCACCAAATTTCAGCAGTTCAACACCAAACCCCTCTTTGTCAGCGTCCAACGGCTCTGTTTCAGTGCCCGGATCTGAAGACTACTAGAGCTCTTTCACCGTCAGATTTTGGCCTTTCAGTGCCCAATTTTGGTCTATCAACGCTTAGTTCCTGCATCAGCGCCCGACATCAAAGAAGGTATAATTTGGGTATTTTAAAGCTATTTCCATCATTTTGCAAATCCTTTTGATGAACATGTGTTTAATGTGCTTCCTAACAGTTTTTGGCTCATTTTAGCTCTTGGATTTAAAGAAATTTACACATGTATAGGGGGAAGTGCTGCTCGGATTGGATCAACGCTTAGTCTAGATATATCAACACTCAGTGTTCACAAATTGGCACCTAGTTCATTAGGAATAACTGACTCACATTTTCATTGTTCTTAAAGGTTTACAATTAAAAAACTATGGATTTGGTGATTTTCTAATCCCCTGACATTGTTGGTAGTTGTTTAGTGCTCTGTGATTGCAGGAAAGATTAAACCCAAAGCCATCTTTTTCCCTCTACCAGAACAACGTCCAAAGTTCCCATAGTTGTGCTGAGACACTCTATAGTAACGCCCAATAGCTAAGGTATAACCAGTTGTATTTTAGTGTCTGGTTTTATTTATTTAGTGCTTAGTCTCTAAATTCCAATGCCTAGACTGGTTGATTCAACGCCCTGTCCATTCAGTGCCTAGATCAACTTTTTTAGTGCCCAATTTCTATAGGTGACAAAAATTCATATTTTCATAATTTTGCTTGGTCTAATCTTGGTGTTGCAACTTCCTACATCATTCCAAGAATTCTAAATCCAACTACTAACTTGTTTTGTGCAACCCCGCGGTCAAAGAATCATTTTTACACTAGAGTAGTTACACATTAAGGTTAATTTAGGGGGAATTAACTCTTTGTTTGTCGTGTCTTTGTTTTCTTGTGGGTGTATTCTCTCCCCTCGCACCTTAGGGTGATCTTGGGGATCAAAAATCCACTTGCAAACAACTTTATTTTTCTTTTTATCTTGAAGGGGCTACTTTTCACATATGTTCTCCCCTTGTGCTTCGTGCAATCTTGGGTGATCAAATGTGGGAGTAGTTTCTTCTTAGAGGGTCTGCTAGGGGATTTCATCCCTCCTAGGGATGACCTCAACCGCATGTTCGATCACGAGATATAAATATTGCGAGAATCGAAAGACTCACTTTAAAGGAAGGACCCCTTCTTGCCAAGAAAAAGCCTCAAGATCCTTAGTCTAACAAGACTTGATTTGGTTTGTGCAAGGTCATAAGTTGAGACACCCCCATTCACAGACTCATCCCATGTACCTCATGTATATTGGGACATCCCCTAGAAGCCTTGTGAAGCCTAGATAAGACCTTCAGTCATCATATCTTGTGGTGCACCGCTGCAGAGGAGGGGAAGATGCTCACCATACCATTGTACTTGAGATCTAGGATATACTTTGGGCAGCACAAAAGTCTCCAAGGTGAGGGGGGTAAGGTGGTCCATGACCTTGCTTTCCCTATCTATCCAATCTATAGAACCAAAGGTATTAGTGGGGGTGGTAATCTTAGTTCACTTTGAGTTGAGATTGACCCACGACCACTTCGTGAGATCCACAAGATATGTCACTCCCACTTGAATAGTTTCTAGGTTGTATATAAGTGTTTGGTGTGTCTTCAATTGTGCTATACCCATACAAGCTATTTGTAAACCGTGAAGGCTAACAACCGCTCGCACCTTATTCTAGGTCAATCTAAACAGTCATTGTGTTTTATGTTTGTAAATCTTGCCAAAAATCTTCAACCAAACACACCTTAAATCCAAACAATCCAAATCAGCACCCAATTTTTGCAAATTTGTGCCTAGTCTCTGTCTGCCAATGCTCAGATTGTCTGAATCAGCGCCTAGATCAGGCTAAGCTTATCACCCACATTGAGGTCATATCAACTCCCATCTCCCATATTAGCACCCAACTCACATGTATCAGTGCCTATCCATTTTGTATACGCGCCTAATCAAGCCCACATTCTCTAACTGTCATATGCCACCTTTTAGCGCTTAGCTGGTCCCTGTCAGTGCCTAGGTGGCTTCTGTTAGTGCCTGGCCTATCATTTTAGTTCCCAATCCTATAAAACTACACCCACCTCCATACACAATAGTGCCTAGTCCTTGTCTGTTAGCACCCAAACTAATTGTTTTAGTGCTTAGATTCAAGGACCTGCAAGAAATCAAGTGTTTATCCTTTTTCGATTGTTAAGATCTTCTTGTTCACATCATTCCACAACCTTTCATATTCACAACCACCATCCATGTCCTTCTATCCCTTATAGCTTGTGATCCCCACATCTAAATTAAACCAATCATCATCCTTGAGTCAAATCAAATTTGCATCATCCAACCTCAATCAAGCCTCCATCCTAGATCAATAAACCATCCATCAAATCCAAGTTTCTAAGGTTAGAATCTAGATCAATCATCCTCTTGTTTACATTAGGATTAAGAATTTGTCTATCTTAAGTTTAGTGTAAACTTGAAATCATAAAACCTCTTGGATAAATTAGCTTGGGAACTTAGACAACTCGTAAGTTAGTGGAATCCATGAAATCCCATCTTGCTTGGTGCGTCTTGTCTACCCCAAGTAAGATAATCTCGTTATCTCTTTTGTTTAGGCTCTTTGTCCACCCTAAGTACATAGGGATAATCATTAATCCTCAACTATCTTGATCTACGCTTTGAAATTAGAACAACCCCCATCCCTAGCCATTGGGACCTCATCATCCAAATCCAATCAAAGTTCTCCTTTTATGCCTCCTATCATGCGATCACAAGCTGAGAGGAAGATGGATGCCCGTTACCAACCCCTCTCTCCACATGACTCTACCATGAGTAATATGGAGGTATATGTCAACAAACGTGAAATGGGTGAAGCATCCACTCATCACCACATATATTATCCCACCTTCATTGATTTCTTTAATGAAAGGGGATTGCATGATAAGTTCGACCAATTCCTTGACAATCATAAGGATGAATTCCTTGAATGCTTTATTGAACATGGCACGCGTCTCCCTTATTCATATGACCCTAACAAACTCAAAACCATTTTCCATGACAAGCCACCATCACCCATTTATGACCAACCATGGGGACGTGTCCCTAATCCCAATGAGCTTTTCTACGACAATCCATGGGCTAGTTATGCATCCAACACCAACGTTGTTCATACCATAGGACAAAATGTGAAGGTTAGAAATGTTCCACAACAACAAGGATCAAATCCCCCCTTATGGGTTACCATATAACATGCTACCTTCCGATGTGCCTATTTCCGCAGTCTCATCTAATATCATCATACCCACCATACCACCTCCACCAAGTAACCAACAAGATGCTTCCACCATCATTCTGCAACCCCTCCCTCCTTTGAATATCCCTCAAAGGTTAGTCATTACCCAAACAATGTTACCTCCCACAGTACCTTCACAAACATCCCTCCAAATGAACAATCAATTTACTCAACCATAAAATCCCTTAATGAGCTATGCCAACCCCACACAAACATACCAGTCATCCACACATCAACAACCTCCTCATGGATCCTCCATACAATATCAATAGGCCACCCAACAATAACCACCTTTCCAAAACCAACAGACTATTCCAAAACAACAATCATTTGGGTCTCATGTTTATACGCAAACTATAGGTCTACCCCCATACGTCCAACAACAACAATACATCACTCCTCAAAAACAAAAATACATCACCTAGCAACAACAACGATTGTCATTGCAAAAACCCCCACTCCAACATATGCCACAACCCCCTCTTGTGAATCCTTTTGATCAAGAATGGCAAGAGATGAAAAATGCACTTAAGAACATCCAACTAGGGGCCCAAAAGTTACACTATAAGTTTGAAGAGTTATGTCCCTATCCATTTGATAGAACCATGACAACCATACCTTTTCCTCAATACTTTGAGGTGCCCAAGTTTGACAAGTACAAAGGAAAAGGAGATCCCCATGACCACATCAAGGAATTCTTCATGGCATGCCAAGAAGTAGCCTATGATGATAAATTCTCCTTCGTCTTTTCCTATAAAGATTGGGAGGACAAGCCCTCAAATGGTTCATGCACTTGCCTTATGGCTCCGTCTCAACCTTTGCCAATCTTTCAAAAAAATTTGTCGCACACTTCTCATACAATGTAGAGCATGAGATCACTATGCTTGACCTTTGCAACACCAAACAACGAAGTGGTGAAAGTTTTGCTGCATACTTACAAAGATGGAGAGCCCTTTCTACTAGGCTACCTTGGACAACCGCCAAAAAACAACTTGTCCATATCTTCATCCAAAACTTAAAACAAGAAATGGCCTTCCATCTACAAGTGCATTGTGCATATACCTTCGATGAAATCATAGAAAAGGAGGTCACCATTGAGAAAGCCCTTATTTCAAAAGGTTTGGTCAAAATTTATAACAAAAATGACAACGATAAATCATTCAATGACAAACCTAAGTTTTGGGATAAAAACAAAAACATTGTAGGAGATGGTGCTACTGATTCCAAGTATATCCACGTTGCCACTCCTAAACTTAAAGAGACAAATGTAGTACAAAACATTTCAAACAATGTCTCAGTCCCATCCACTCCCCCAAATTGGAATCCTCCTAACAATCCAAAACGCAAGTATACTCCCTTGGGTGAACCACTTGAGGTAGTGTTCTAAAAACTAGTCCAAGCAAACATGGTTGAGTTCCCCACGACAAAACCATTTGATGAAAACCAACCTAAACCTGCATGGTACAAATAAAATGAATATTGTGACTATCATCGCATCAAAGGTCATGCCATGGGTAAGTGTATGAAATTGAAAAACTACATCCAAGACCTCATCAATCGCAGTGACATCCAAATAGAAAGAAACAACAATGCTTCACCTAACAATGGCCTAGGAGTCTACCAAGACCCTCTTCCTCGCCATAACAACCAATCCGCATCCAAACCATCATCCACCAACACCAACCCCAACAACCAAACCAATAACATCAATTATAACAACATTCCACCTCCTTACGACAATGTAGTAGGTCGAATTGATTTTGACTCTACTCGTGTCGCCACCATCAAAATAAAAAACACCACCCCTAAATGCGCCATTACTACCTAATGTGGACATGTGACTATAAAGAGACCATCTCCATCCTCCACCACTACCACTTCTAAATATAACCTCCTTGACCACCTTGGAAAGACCCCGCGCAAATCTCCATCGTGGAACTCCTTAAGATGTCCACCATCCACCACAAAATCCTTGACAAGGCTCTCCAAGAATCCCATGTCCCCACCGACATACCTCCCGCTCAATTCCAAAATCTACTGGCTCAATTGTCCTCATCCTACCATCTCACTTTTAGCCCATCCGACATGCTACCTGTCGACCCCGCTCATAATAAAGCACTCCATATTGAAGTCCAAATTGCTAATCACAAAATCAAGAGGGTCCTCTTGGATAATGGATCTAGTTTGAATATATGTACATTAAAATTTATAAAACTCTTGGGGTATTCAGTAGCTAACCTAGAGTCTTTGGTCATCTCCATCAAGGCATACAACAACACAAAAAGAGAATCCGAAGGCACCATATGCCTCCCTACCAAGGTGGGCCTGCTCATGCTACCCACCCTATGTCATGTGATTAATATTGACCTACCATACAATCTCCTTCTAGGCTGACCATGGCTACATGCCATGCAAGTCGTTCCCTCCACCTATCACCAATGCCTTAAGTTCCCCCATAATGGTGTGGTCACTATTCCCGCCTATCAACAACTGTTTGAATATTGTAAAGCCTTAGAGGTTGTTTATGATAGACAATTTCATTGCCCAAGAACTTATGGGGAACATCTCAAAGACCCCTCATCCATACCATCCATGTCATCATCCTCTCCACAAGTCACCATTAATCCATCACACGCTTCCACATCATCTTCCACTCCTACCCCTCAAGTATCCTAAGTCAAGATCATAGACAAAGGGTGCGGCAAATATGAGATTCACAATGCCTTCCATGTGGGACAATTACCTTTGCCCCCCCGTTCTCATGGTCGTCATCTATAGAAGAAAGAACAAGAACAACAGTGCAAGATCAATGACAAAATTCCCTTCATCCCAACATAGGTCTCTAGAGAAGAGGAAGCCAAAGAAACAGCTTTAAGTGATTGGTTATATCATGATGAAACCCCTCTAGCACCAATAGACATTGAGTACTTCAAAGAGAAATATCATGTGTCATTCCAAATTTGTACTAAAATGCCTTACTATGGAAAAAGACTTGGCATTGATGAACAAGGTGTTACAGAACCTATCCCGGTTGATCCCACATCTCCTAAGAAATACTCCCAGTACTTTAGTTTAGGATATGCACCACCGACTGTGACAATCCGTGGACCTGCAAAAACTTTGGTAGAAGCGATTGAATCCTCCTCTATTGTTGAATACATTACTCTGAGTGTCATCGTAGCTTCATGCAAAGATCTAGATCTCTCATGCATCTTCCCTGATAATGCCATCTTCATCATCGACCTTCCTCTCATCCACCCCAAGCTTATCATCTAGGATTACCAAGGACCACTGTCTCTCTACATGTTCCCACACAATGAGGCTCTCTTAGCATTCCTAGAACTCCATGACACCTCACAGTATGACATATACTTGCATGCTCATGCCTACTTTGGGGAAGAGGAGATCCTTAGTCCAAAAAAGCAAAAATTAAAAAATAGAAAATTGCCCCCTGGTGAAAACCTCTTCAAGGCACTTTTGGACACAAAAGAGAAAAATAAAGACGTATCTCCTAGTGAAAACCTCTCTGAGGTGCTAGGAGATGATTATCTCCATCTTCCCCCCATACCATCATACTGGCAGGAATGTTCCAACATCCTAATTGAAGGCACCCAAGAAATTAATCTCAGTACAGAAGTGCAGCCTAAGCTCACCCACATTGCAGAAAGCCTTGCTAGCAAAGAAAAATCCAACCTTTCAATCGTGCTTCATGAAGCACCTGATGTCTTTGCTTGGTCTTACGTAGACATGCCAGGATTGGATCCTTCCTTGGTTGTTCATCATCTTGTGGTGCATCCAGAAGCAAGACCCATCAAATAGAAACTTCGCAAGATGCATCCTCAAGTCACCTTTCTTGTCAAAGAAGAACTACATAAATTATTAGAGGTCAGTTTTATTCACCATATTGACTAATCCTGAATGGGTTTCCAACATTGTTCCAGATGCTAAGAAACCTGGGGGCATCTGAGTATGCACAATTTTCGTGACCTCAACAAAGCATGTCCAAAAGATGATTTTCCACTTCCCAACATTGACATTATTATAGATCTCACAGCAGGACATGAGATGTTCTCCCTCATGGATGGTTTCTCCAGATACAACCCAATCAAAATCCTCCCTGAAGATCAACATAAAATTGCTTTCACTTGTCCTTGGGGTACATATTGCTGGCAAGTCATGCCCTTTGGTCTAAAGAACATTGGGGCAACCTATCAACAGGCTATGACTACTATTTTCCATGACATGCTACATAAAATCATGGAGGACTATGTGGATGATCTCCTTAGAAAATCAAAAACAAGAGAGGAACACCATGAGGTTCTACGACAGATATTTACATGCCTGAGGGAATACAAACTCCATCTCAATCCCAAGAAATGTGTCTTTTGCATCACATCAGGAAAACTCTTGGGATTTATTGTTTCACGCAGAGGTATTGAGGTGGATCCCGCTAAAGTCACTGCTATAACAGAATTACCTCCACCTAAAACACTCAAACAACTTCGAAGTCTCCAAGGCAATCTCTGGGCTATCCACAGATTCATTGCTCAACTCACAGATAAATGCTAGCCCTTTGCCCATTTTCTTTGAAAGGATGTACACTTCAAATGGGACCAAAATTGCCAACAAGCATTTGACTGTATCAAGAAATATCTAGCTTCACCACCGGTCCTAATGGCACTTATCCCCGAAAAACCCCTATTATTGTATATATCAGTAACTTCAGTAGCACTGGGGGCACTTCTAGCACAACATGATGACATCGGTCATGAAAGGGCTATATACTATATCAGTAGAACCCTTGTTGACTATGAGCTTAACTACACATCCATGGAACACGCATGCTTAGATATCGTTTTCTATTCCCAAAAGTTAGGACACTACATGCTAAGTCTCTCTATCAAGCTCATTTTTGAAGTCGACCCTCTCAAGTACCTGCTTTCTAGAACCTCACTCACATGAAGAATGGCAAAATGGGTAATGCTACTGAGTGAATTTGACATTGATTATGTTGACCAAAGGGCAATCAAAGGATAAGTTGTCGCAGATCAATTGGCTTAAGCACCCCTCATAGATCATCAACCACTCTCCATCGATTTTCCAAATGAGTCCATCCTAACTATGACAAAATTAGCAAACTGAAAACTATACTTTGATGGATCCTTCACCAATCATGATTCAGGAGCATGAATACTGCTGGTAACCCCGCAAGGCCACTATATTCCTAAATCATACAGACTTGCCTTCCCATGCACAAATAGTGTGGTCGAGTATGAAGCTTTCATAATTGGTCTCAAAATAGTAGTTCAGTGGAACATCCAGCAACTACAAGTCTATGGTGACTCTCAGTTGACTATCAAACAAGTCAATGGGGAATATCTTACTAAAGATGACAAACTAGTACCCTACAAGCAGATGGTTGATAAATACAAGCTACTCTTCACCTACATCTAGTTTGAACAAGTACCCCATCTTCACAACAAAGCAACTGATGCCATGGCCACTATTGGTTCCCTCTTGAATATGCCTCGTGATAGTCACCAATGTGAATTTCTTGTATAACAACTCCTTATGCGAGCATACCATGTCACCGAGTCAAAATTTGTATGTGAGATTGTTGGTCCTGAAAATCCTTGGTATCATGACATCTACACCTACCTCCAACATCACACTTTCCCACCCAAATCCACTCATAAACAACAAAGATCACTCATCCGCCGAGCCTCCCACTATACCATCCTTACCGATACCCTCTATCATCACAGCTATGATGGCACTCTTCTTTGATGTTTAAACATGGAAGAAGCTTACATCACCCTACATGAAGTACACGTAGGTATCTACAGTGCTCACACAAGTGGTATTGTCCTAGCAAAGAAGCTCTTGCGTACATGATATTATTAGCCTGCCATGGAGCATGATGCATGTGAGTACGTGAAGAAGTGTAAGCCCTGTCAGTAGCATGGAGATCTCATTCACGCTCCCTCTCAAGCATTGAAACCCATCGTAACACCATGGCCTTTCTCTCAGTGGGGCCTAGATCTCGTTGGCAAAATCTATCCACCATCCTCTGACAGACATAAATTCATTATCACTGCCACAGAGTATTTCACTAAGTGGCTGGTTGAAGCCATTCCTCTCACTTTCACCACTGGAAACCAAATCGCCAAGTTCATCCTTTACCATATCATCTGTTGTTATGGTATCCCATCCGCCCTTGTCACAGATAATGGCAAACCATTCAAAAACCATGATGTTTGCTCCCTTTGTGAACAATTTCACATACAACATCATTGGTCCACCCCATACTATCCCCAAGGTAACAGTCAAGCTGAAGCAACTAATAAAACCTTACTCAAAATCCTCAAGAAGGTTGTCAATGAAACTGGTCGTGATTGGCATCTCCACATCCATCCTGCCCTCTGGGCCTATCGCACCAGCATCCACACTCCTATAGGAGCCACTCCATATTCCCTAGTCTTCGGAGTTGAAGCCATTCTGCCAATAGAGAGGGTCATCCCACAATAATGGGTTACACTTTTTGGCCAAACTTGACATTGAAATCAACATTTTGAACTAATTGTTCACTTTCTAAGCCACTAAACCGTTTGGAATTGAAGATGATGTGAACTAATGATTTGTGAGATTTTGTCTGTAGATTCTAAATATATTTTTTTAAAAAAAATTGGAGTTAAATTGTAAAAAAAATTGTCTCCTTTGATAACTAATTTTTAATAGTAAACAACATTTTTTTAACTTAGTGATGTGTATTCTGTCACACATAACTTTTTTTCTACAAAGGATAAAATTCTGATTCTTTTGAATTTAGATTGGTAACACCGATATCTAGAGGATGTATTTGGTTTCATAATGTTTTGTTAAATTTTTTTTTAATTAAGTTTTGAAGTCAAACCAATTATAATTTAGACATAGGCGTATTCTGTCCAACATAACTTTTTTTGTATGTATCAAAATTCAAATTTTTTTTTGTTGGAATAAGGACATCAATACCTATAGGACATGTATTTTTTAGAATTTTTTTCTCTATTTTCCTATTTTTTCGTATGTGTGAAACAAAGACCTTGATGTTCATTGAAAAACCTACATTCACAAGAAATTAAAAAATAAATATAATAATCAAATTAAATATATTTAAAATTATACTTTTTGGGAAGCTTATAATAAGGACTACATACTTACAAAACATAAATTTTAAATGAATTCATTAGATCCCCCAAAAGGTAAATCAAAAGTGGTTTTTTATCAGCATTTTGATGGGTGTAGAGGAGACTCCATTATAGGTATGGGTTAAAACTAGTAGGGTTCTATCTAGGGGGTTTGAACCTAAGGGGGTTTGATCAAACCCTCTTCAATTAAAATCCTTTAAATGGAACCTTTCAAGGCTTAAATCATTATATTTTTAAAAATATGTGATTTCAGCAAAAATCAGGATGTCCCAGAAAGTGCAACCCATTATTGTGGCAGCACCCAAGATCGAGCTGCCCTCATTACGCATCTCCTTGTGTAATGTTATCACTGATGAAGAATATTGTGTTGAATGCCTCCAAGATCTAGAGCTATTGGATGAACGATGCCTCAATGCCCTGAATCACCTCCAAGCATACCAAAATCAGCTTCACAAATCCTACAACAAAAAAATCATGCTCAAGAGTTTGCAGTAGGAGACTTGGTCCTGAAAGAAAATCAAAGGAATCTATTAGAACGAGACAAGAAAGGGAAATTTGAGCCTAATTGGGTCCCTATGTCGTCACTGCTAAGTATGGTTCCAGAGCATATCGCCTCTCCACACTTAAAGGAAAAGAGCTTGATGAGCCTATGAACATCAACCAACTGAAGCAGTTCCACAGTTAGCCCACTGAATACCCTAAGTCCAAAAAACAAAAAAAAATAAAAAAATGTCAAAAAATCCAAAAAAAAAAGTAAAGATAAATAATTTGTCCTATGGTGAAAACCACTTCTTTTGGCACCTTGGGCAAGTACCATGATGAAAACCTATTTGCAGGCGTTGTGTGTAGTTTCAACTTGGATCCATTATTCATGTCATCCACCCCATCCATTATCCACCAATCCCATCATTTGAGCTTCAGAATACTCCCGCTACTTGAGCTTCCATTATCCATCATTCCCAAAACATCCCTCCATCCTTACATATGTTGTGTAAGAAACTAGTAACAAAAAAATAGAACTCCCACCTATCTGAATACTCATATCCCTCAATCCCCCATCCCTCGGATCCCTTTGTGGTTTTGCATAAACATCACGTCTATGCATCACCATGTTGGCCAGCTGGTTACCTCATCCACCTAAGCTCACCCCTTGTTGACTTTTCTTCTGAATCAGCATTAGGGTTTGCCACTTCTAATGCACAGGCAGATTCAGCCAACTAAATACAGGAGGTTGCGTGAGCTGCCTCCCCTTCACTTCTGGTTCTGCCGCACCAAGGGGGGTATCCCTATAACTCAAGATGTAACCTTGACTAGCTCAAAGATAGAAAGATCTAACTTGACAACAACAGGCAGAATACTCTCATGTATGGACCAAGATCTGTATGATAGATCACAAGGTGGGCAACGTTGTTGGACATATATGTCTGGTTAGGGATGAGAGCATGCAAGGGTTTCCTACTCCTAATCCTACAACTAACAGATGGAAGGAAGAGATGGTTTAGTTTGAATTTTGGATGCAAAGCTGGACATGGTGTATAACCTCAACACAGAGCTAGATTAGTGCCTATCCAGGGCTTGGAGTCGGTAGACATACACCTGTGAATGATCAGCATGAATAGCTAAAACTGGATTTCAGGGGGATACACATGATATCTGCCTTACAGATATCTCCCAATAAAGAGTGTTAAGCTGTCTATACTTATGGCATCCCTATTGCAGTAAGAAAGATACATGCAAAACTGGAGACAGAATCAGCATAACACATGCAAACACAGCATTATTCATATAAGATTAACCATGAAATCAGTGGATTCATGCCAAATCGTACAACAGGAGATACATAAACTCACAAGTTTTGCTGCACAGAGCAACCAAAACCAGTTGTATCTTATTACAGAGCCAAAATGTTCAGTTTTCAACAACCAAAAATGATAACACTTCCTGCTTATAACAGCCAGGTAGTGTACCACAGTAATTAATTACATGGTTGACCAAAAATCCCGCCAGATACACAGTATCAGAAAAATGGCGCTCAACGCATTACCAGATTGGCGCCCAAACAGGAATGCAGCAGGTAGGGGAGGAGACAGGAAGAAACCTCGAGCCCTGCGCCACTGTCCGTTGATGTACACCTTCAATCAGGTACCAAATCCATCCATACCTCTGCAACCTTCGCCATTAATGGCGCACCAACCCGCGGCCTCGGGAAAACGTCAAACTGTGCATCGCAACCATTTCCCGCCAAGATACCTCATCGTCATGATATTTCAAATATGCAGGATATCAATTATCCCACATGCACCCCGCGGCGACCTTTTCAACACTTTATATACTAGGTCGCGAGCATATATGATGTCGGTGCTTTTGCTCCCGACGACACTAGTATAAACCTTCATCATCATCCTCCAGCAGCATGATATCCTGTCGCTTGAAATATCACCCTGACGTCAGCATCATATCGCAATATAACCTGCATGATAATCGCCTTCATCGGCACAACCTGATCCATCGGAAGAAGATCCTCCTGCTTAGCCGATACCAAAAGTCTGGCCGATGAACATCCTGATGACGTCATCGTCATATCCTGCTGACGTCATCAGCATATCTGCCTACTGCGCACCTCCTCATATCCGGATGACGTCATCATCATATCGACATCAGGATGATAAAACAACGAACATGAAGTGATACAACAACATCAGGATGATATTGACTAAGATCATCCTGACGTCCAAAATATGATGACCACGATGAAAAATCGGGTCACACTTAGAACTTTACAGCAACATCATCAGGATGATCTTAACAAAGATCACCCGATGTTAAAATATCACCCCAGCGAAAGATCATGCAGGTAGACAATATGATGACCCTCGCAAGCAACACGGCGATAACTGGAAATATGATCATGATGATGACGACGACCCTTAAGAAAAAATAGGCCGGGTTGAACAACTTAGAAAATGACCCCCTCGGAAGATCGGGGTGACATCATCATCATAAAAGGGCAGGGTGATAATTGGAAGATCACCGGATATTTGAAAAATCACCCTCCGCAAGAAAATTAAGGCACATTGTAGCTCATCAGCAAGATCAGGATGATATCCAAACATCACCCGATATTGAAATATGATGATCCTGATGAAAAACAAGTCGACAGAAAACATGAGATGCTGACCACCATCGAAGCAAACATGATGATGATGACTTCCTCCTCGAAGAAAATATGATGCTGCAGCTGAAAAATGCCGAGGAGGTCCAACACTTAGAACATTTTTAAGGAAAGTGCCTACATGAAAATTGCTCAAAAACTGTCAGTCAATTCAGGCACTAACACTGGCTCTGTCTGGGGACGTGCAGGTGCAAGACTGCAGCGAGAACCCCAGATCTCTGGGATGCAGACCAATCCCTTATCCATTGGGCACAGAGTCAAATACTGCACCGACCTGCATCACCAAACACACTTGATGGCCTAAGGCCACCAAGAAAAGAAAAACATGTATCTCCCTTTGTCAAATATCTTGTTTTCATCTGCATGCACTGGGTCAAGCCTGGAGATACTGTCAGGATCCACCCACAAACAAACCTTGTCATCTGCACACTCAACCCTTTGATTTGGCTTGTCATTGTCAAACCTGTGCAGATAACCTTCAGCATCATGTGACATGTGGGTGTAGAATGTATCAAGTAATGCATACTCATATGGCATATAGCACTTATCATCTATATCATCATCATGCATTGCAACATGATCTCCTAGCTGGACTGAAAATAGGAAACACTCAAAGTCCACCACACAGCTAAGAAGATCAGAGCTCATTGTATATACTGGCACATCAAAAGAAAAGCTTTCAAAATCACAATTGTGTACATCATGTACACAACCATCTGGTACACCAAGCTGGAAAAGATCAGGCTCTGGCATCTCTTTCAAATCAGGCACATTTTCACAGTCACTTACCTGATGTATGTTGTTTCCTCTTTCATCAGGATGAGAAACAGAATCCAAACCAAAAACAATGTCTAGATCCTCACCATACTCAAATAAATCCTCATCACCATATGTGTCAAAGATGGGTGATCCAGGTACATCAGCTTGATCATAGTATGCTATTTGTTCATGGGCAGCAGAACATGCATCTTCATCACCAATGGATTCCCTTTGTGGAGTATCAGCTTGTGTGTCATAAGCAAAACAGCCATCAAATGAAAAACAATCATGCTCTGAACCAGCACTTGTTTCAATCTCTGACTGCTCTTCACGATCCCCATGTGTTTGAAAAGAAGTCAATGGGTCACACATAGGACTGTTTCTCTGTTTGCTTATATCTTCTCTGTCTTGAGTACAATACTCACAATTATCTCCACAAGTCCATTCCAAAAGTTGTTCATTGCTGTCCACAACCTCGTTATTGTTTTCATGGTCAGATGCCTCATCATTGCAATGGGAATCCTCATTAGTCCTTTCACTAGCACCTTCAATATTCATCTTTTCATCTTCACATGATGCCTTAATTATTTGGTCATTTGCAGCTTCACAACGATTTTTCACACCAAGGCCTGGGGACAGGGGTTTCAACAGGTACACATTTCTGATTTTTTCTATCTTTTCTATGAACCCGTATGCCATCTGCATACTTGTCACCTTGAAATCCCTCAGTATTGCACTAAATCCCTCCTCAAAAGCTTCAAAGAATATGCCAACATAGGCTGAAATATCAGGTCTGAAGACTTCTGGGATCTGTGAAAGGGCTATTGCAAACCTATGACTGAAATCAACACATGGCTCTTCATCTTGTTTTCTGATTCTCATCAATTCTGCAACAAGATCAGCTGGTCCTTTTGCAAATTCTTCCTTGAAACAGTCAGCAAGCTCATCCCAACAGGCAAAGGATTTCTTTGGAAAGCTCAAATACCAGTCTTTTGCTTTTGCATCAAAGGACCTAACAAAAAACCTCATCCACATATCCTCATCTCTGAATGAATATTTTCCCATAAAACTGTGAAAAATTTGGATATGTGCATTCCCATCACATACATTGTGACCACTAAATCTAGGCATCTGACAGTATATCCTAGCAGGCATAGTTTCTACTTTATAATCCACCCATGACAAATCCAGTTGGTCATACAAAGGATCAAAAGGGTTGAGAAGAGGTTTAGCCTTCTGACTAGCAGACACAACAGGGTTACTACTTTTTAACTGGGCCTGCTCAGCCTCTAAGAATATCAATCTATTTCTTATCTCTTCTATTCTTTTATTCGACATTTCACCACTGAGTATGGGATAATTCATACTTGGATTCATAAAAATCTTACTCTTAGACATCCTTTGTCTGTATAAGACCTAAGGCTTCCCCTGGCATCTAACTTATGCAACAAAACAGCAAATATAAAGGGGAAGGAACAAGGTACCTTTTCTCATAAAGATGCAGAAAAATGAACAACACATTTTTGTCACATCACATACATCCATCTTTCATGTGCATTCAGATCTTTTTTGCAGAATCGCCACCTCTCCAGAGAGGACAAAATTTTCAATAGCTGAAAGCTACTTTTCCAGGTTCATTCCACCAGCAGAGCATCATTTTGTTGGTGACTCAGATGGGCCACAAGATATAACACTTTTTCATCAATTTTCTCCCCAGCGGAGTCGCCATTTTGTTGACTTTTCTTCTGAATCAGCATTAGGGTTTGCCACTTCTAATGCACAGGCAGATTCAACCAACTAAATACAGGAGGTTGCGTGAGCTGCCTCCCCTTCACTTCTGGTTCTGCCGCACCAAGGGGGGTATCCCTATAACTCAAGATGTAACCTTGACTAGCTCAAAGATAGAAAGATCTAACTTGACAACAACAGGCAGAATACTCTCATGTATGGACCAAGATCTGTATGATAGATCACAAGGTGGGCAACGTTGTTGGACATATATGTCTGGTTAGGGATGAGAGCATGCAAGGGTTTCCTACTCCTAATCCTACAACTAACAGATGGAAGGAAGAGATGGTTTAGTTTGAATTTTGGATGCAAAGCTGGACATGGTGTATAACCTCAACACAGAGCTAGATTAGTGCCTATCCAGGGCTTGGAGTCGGTAGACATACACCTGTGAATGATCAGCATGAATAGCTAAAACTGGATTTCAGGGGGATACACATGATATCTGCCTTACAGATATCTCCCAATAAAGAGTGTTAAGCTGTCTATACTTATGGCATCCCTATTGCAGTAAGAAAGATACATGCAAAACTGGAGACAGAATCAGCATAACACATGCAAACACAGCATTATTCATATAAGATTAACCATGAAATCAGTGGATTCATGCCAAATCGTACAACAGGAGATACATAAACTCACAAGTTTTGCTGCACAGAGCAACCAAAACCAGTTGTATCTTATTACAGAGCCAAAATGTCCAGTTTTCAACAACCAAAAATGAGTAACACTTCCTGCTTATAACAGCCAGGTAGTGTACCACAGCAATTAATTACATGGTTGACCAAAAATCCCGCCAGATACACAGTATCAGAAAAATGGCGCTCAACGCATTACCAGATTGGCGCCCAAATAGGAATGCAGCAGGTAGGGGAGGAGACAGGAAGAAACCTCGAGCCCTGCGCCACTGTCCGTTGATGTACACCTTCAATCGGGTACCAGATCCGTCCATACCTCTGCAACCTTCGCCATTAATGGCGCACCAACCCGCGGCCTCGGGAAAACGTCAAACTGTGCATCGCAACCATTTCCCGCCAAGATACCTCATCGTCATGATATTTCAAATATGCAGGATATCAATTATCCCACATGCACCCCGCGGCGACCTTTTCAACACTTTATATACTAGGTCGCGAGCATATATGATGTCGGTGCTTTTGCTCCCGACGACACTAGTATAAACCTTCATCATCATCCTCCAGCAGCATGATATCCTGTCGCTTGAAATATCACCCTGACGTCAGCATCATATCGCAATATAACCTGCATGATAATCGCCTTCATCGGCACAACCTGATCCATCGGAAGAAGATCCTCCTGCTTAGCCGATACCAAAAGTCTGGCCGATGAACATCCTGATGACGTCATCGTCATATCCTGCTGACGTCATCAGCATATCTGCCTACTGCGCACCTCCTCATATCCGGATGACGTCATCATCATATCAACATCAGGAT
The DNA here is from genome assembly GCA_027924645.1 of Cunninghamia lanceolata. NCBI lineage: Eukaryota > Viridiplantae > Streptophyta > Pinopsida > Cupressales > Cupressaceae > Cunninghamia > Cunninghamia lanceolata. Next base: position 1,355,683 of record BSBN01000554.1, on the reverse strand, counting down.
GATAAAACAACGAACATGAAGTGATACAACAACATCAGGATGATATTGACTAAGATCATCCTGACGTCCAAAATATGATGACCACGATGAAAAATCGGGTCACACTTAGAACTTTACAGCAACATCATCAGGATGATCTTAACAAAGATCACCCGATGTTAAAATATCACCCCAGCGAAAGATCATGCAGGTAGACAATATGATGACCCTCGCAAGCAACACGGCGATAACTGGAAATATGATCATGATGATGACGACGACCCTTAAGAAAAAATAGGCCGGGTTGAACAACTTAGAAAATGACCCCCTCGGAAGATCGGGGTGACATCATCATCATAAAAGGGCAGGGTGATAATTGGAAGATCACCGGATATTTGAAAAATCACCCTCCGCAAGAAAATTAAGGCACATTGTAGCTCATCAGCAGGATCAGGATGATATCCAAACATCACCCGATATTGAAATATGATGATCCTGATGAAAAACAAATCGACAGAAAACATGAGATGCTGACCACCATCGAAGCAAACATGATGATGATGACTTCCTCCTCGAAGAAAATATGATGCTGCAGCTGAAAAATGCCGAGGAGGTCCAACACTTAGAACATTTTTAAGGAAAGTGCCTGCATGAAAATTGCTCAAAAACTGTCAGTCAATTCAGGCACTAACACCCCTCATCTGTGGTTTTTGCATAAACATCACATCTATGCACTGCCACTTCACCTAGCTAGTTTCCCTATCTTCCTAACCTCCCCATCACTCGCTTCCCCTTATGGTCTTGCATAGATATCACATCTTTGTACTGCCATATCGCCTAGCCAATCACCTCATTACCCTTGACCCTGGTCCCTTTAGTGGTTTTTGCATAAACATCACATCATGCACCACCACTTCACCCGGTCAGTCGCCCTACCTCACTTAACCATCACTCATCCCCCTGGATCGTGGATCCTATAGTTTGAATATGGTCTGAGCACTCTCTTCCTCCACATTACATCTAGCTAAAGAGTGAGTAACCCTTGCCCACTCCTACGATCATCCATCTTATCACTTCATCTAGCCTATCATCCTATCTATCACATTCATCCCTACCATGTGGTTTTAGTACATGGTACAGTCTGAAAAGCAACACTTCCACCCGTTCGACCACTATCACCCTTCCCTATCATGATTTTTTATACCATGGTATAGTCAGAAAACTGACATCAACATCCTCTAAACCAAACCTCATCCTTTCACATGATCCTATCCATGTTCCCGTTTCATCAAGTCACCCAGAACTACATATCATCACCACACACATCGTTATGTGCCTTGGTCCTGTGGATACAGGGTATGTAGGCAGTCTGGAATATGAAAGAAGTATCCAATACATAGGTACATACAATGCACCCATCCAACCCCCTTTAGATGGTCCCACTCTCTTGAGCTTGTTGATTATGCTTGATCTACACACAATATACTCGCTGAGAATCCTAACCAAAGCATAACACTTCCACAAAAAATCATCAGCTACCAGATCGGCTTCACCCTGACTCATGGCCTGTATCCCTCTGCCTATCCTTTAGTTTATCTTAATCATCCATTGATTCCTTCCCTATGGATGCATCCTTCCTATAATGGGCAGAATCACCAATCCTCCATCTATTTTTGGTAAGAGATATAATGGTTGTATGTGTTGTCACCAAATAGTGCACCCTTACTAAGTTGCAAAACTCAGCCTGTTGGTGAAACATGGGATAACTCCCCTAATTGTGGGCTCAAGTTGTGGGATTTAACCTCCAGAGTGAGCTAGTTCTCATGGTTCTATCACCTAAACTAAGCTACCTAGTACTGCTTGTTGAGAAAAGAGAGAAGGATAACATGTAAATGAATCCTAAACTAAAAGGTGATACACCAAAATGGTTTTCAAACCTATATTGTTGTTTGGAATTAGAATGATCAACAATCTACAAGCTTTTTATACACAACTTAGGTTTTACATAATTATACATCAATATTTCATAGGAAAGACAAAGCTTTTTTTATCCTAAAAGGAAAACAATTATTTCCACAATTAGGAGTTGTTTAAACTACTTTTCATAGCCTATGACTTGCATAAGGCATGTATATCTCTACAAAAAGGTGCCTAAAGAATGAGACATACATCAAGGATTCGTATCAAATCACAAAAAAAATACATTTATCATTCATATTTGCACACAAAAAGCAGATTGGAGAAGGCATAATGCTTATATTTCATTGATAAAAAGAAAGGTTACAGCTGTACAAGTCTGAAAATGGAGTCTCATTTGCTGCTCCAACTTGAAAAGAACTCCAGAAAGTTACAATTAGCAGCTAAGAGAGAAAAGAGAACTCCCTTCAAATGAAGATAGACCTCTCCTAATATCTATCCTACGATGGAGAAAAAGTAGGACAGACTTTTTAAGATTATTAAATGACTATCCTCCCTTAAGTTAACTACTTCCTCTCCACTCGAGTGTTTGAAACTACTTTTCCTTGTTAGACTCCACCAAAAGCTTCAAGTTGGCGTAGATAGATGATCATCTTTGACTACTTCAGCTTCTTTATAGTCTCCTTTCTCCTATAACTGCTCATACTGCCTCATAACCTCTTCTATCCCACCTACATGTTTATAGCACATGTGCTCTTGTTGTGTTTGACAAGGAAGAAGTCTCCTTGAGGACGTGGGAAAAGTATCTAGCCCCTTAGGAAGCGGTCCCATGGGAAGGAGCTTCCTAAATTATTTCAGTAGCGCTGCTGAGATTTTTTAGGAGCATTTTACAGCAGGTGGTCCCATGAATTTTGTAGTTGCATGTATGCTTAAAATTTTAAGCTCCGAATTTTATGGAAGCTGGGGGTCTCATGAAGTTTTTTAAACAATAGTTTATGCTAAATAATTTAGCAAAGATTTTTTAGGAAATTGGGGAAATAAAAACATAAATTGGAAAAATTCTCTCCAAAATTTCCCCTAAATTAAGTGGTGGGAATGAAAAAATTGGTAGTTAATTCCCTAAGCTGGTGGGGGAAAGTTTCAGCCCCACCCCATCTGCACCTGCTCAAAAATAACCTCCTAAACAATAGTTGCTCCTATTTTGGAGGAGAAGATTCTGATTTAAGCATTAGCATACTTTTTTGAGTTCCATGGGACCCTTTGCTCCACAAAAATAGATCCTCTAGCAGCTCCATGGGACCGCTTCCTTATAGGATGTTTAAAACTACTCTTAATTGAAGATCTTAGTGCCCAAAACTAACTCCTTCATAAGAATATCCCTGCAGGGTCTCTAACATGTTCTCTCATAGCAGATCCTTTTAAATCTGTAGCTGATCATTTATAGACTCTTTCATACAGAGATATGACAAGCTCATTACTCCACTTTGTTTCCTTTTAGGTGAACCTTTGTGAAGGTTAGAGGCTTTAGATCACTGAATCTTCTTTGTTGTTGTTCCTGTAGGCAGGACTGTCACAAACTCTCCTTCTGCTCCTACAACTTGTACATTGCATCTTTGTCATTGTTTTGCTTACTCAGCACGCCTTGACTCTTGATTGTTCCTTCACTATGCTTAGGTTGTTGTTCTTTGTCTGTCTATGTTGTTCCTTACACTATTATGCTTCCCTGAATAAGTGATGAAGACCTTTTAGAATTGTATGATAATCCTTTGCAGTTGACTCTCTCTATTGTGTGATTACTGATCCTTTCACTTGGATTGCACCCTCTGGAAAGTATGATTGTTGCTTGTTATATATGACTGATGTTCTCATCATAGTTTTGTTGGCTTCTTTATATGCATACCTCTGTAATTAATTGTCCAGTTCATGGACAACTTTGTTGTTTAGGGCAGGTCTTTGCTCTTTGTTCATGGACACTCCTATGAGTCATTACTGTCACTTCCCACAGTTTGCTGCTCAGAAAACATAATGTTGGCTATCCTAAAACCTGACTGCAAAGAATTTGTATGTGCAGATGCACTAGTACCTTGTGGTTCTAGAGCTAGGGGAGGTACATGGTAGAGCACACCCCTCCATCTCTGTGACTGTTCACTGTTATTACACTTGATTCTTTCCTTTCTTGACAGTCTATTCTTCATCACTGTTACATTTGCATACTGTGACTCCTTTGATGCCTTGAACGTTCAAGTAAAAACTCTATGTTGCCTGATAGAACCCTGCCCTATCTCAGATACCTCTGCATACATTGTGAAAGATTGTCAAGTATGTTTTGTGACTGATCACAGTCATTCTATATGACTGCTCCTTCTATTGCATCTTGACTGTCATCTCATAGACTGATTTTCTTTAGACTATGATGACTGCTTTCTTTAATCTTCCTGGCTACTTCTAGATGACTTCTCTATGTGACTTTATGACAGTCATCTGTTTATAAATCCTTGACAGCCCTCTGTTTTCAATCTCATATGAACTCTGGCTCTTCATTATCTGCTAGGACTGCACTTCCATGCTTTGTGACTGTCCTACAGTAGGACTGTTCACCTTGTTAACAAAACTCCCTTTGACATTGGCTAACTTTAGGACTGTTTACCCTCATGACTATTTTTATTGTCTTCATGCCTATGCACTTTGATGTTTTGTTGTTCATATATGACTTTCCTATCCACTGTATGCAGCCATTGTGATTGCTTTTCCACGGTCCTTGTTCTCCTATTGTCTCACCTCTATAGTTCACACTATCCATGTCAAAACTTAGCATACCGTATGTCTAAGATCATTGCATATGATTGTTTAGGGGACTGTATAGGACTGCTTACATAGTCACTACTCTTTATCTGACAATGTTTGCTCATGTTTTCACAAAGTCTGAAAAATGAGTTATAAGACCTCCAAATTGTTTAATAGAGACACTTTTAACTCTTACAAACCTTTTACAAAGACATAGCAAGCTTCCTTCTTTGTTCTCTACTTCTTACAACAGAGATCATTCGAGATCATAGCCCATGTATAGACTCCTTTGTTGACTTCTTTATATGCATGCCTTTGTGCCTTAGATATGACTGTTTCATAGTTGTTTTGGACTGTTTGCTGACTGTCTGAGAATGGATTCTTCAACCTTGCCTTTGTCGTATACATGTTTTCTACCCAAGGTTTTATGATGTTTGAACTTTGCTCCTCACAAAATTATCTCTATATTTTTTGTTGATCATAATGTTGTCCCTTATCTGCCATTCATTATCTTTGCTCACTATTATCTTCATCATAATGTTGTCCCTTATCTGCCATTCATTATGGATGCTCTAGGGTTTGTCACAACCTTATTAACCCTGTCTTGTTCACTACTTTCTTCATTCAATGTTGCCTCTGTCAAGCCCCATGCCACTGTCAAACATTGTGTCTCTGCTCCTTTCTCACGTGCCTTCTCTAATCATGAAAAACTCTTTAAGGGTAATATAATATCCTTGAAAAGATCTGTCAAACAGCTAACAAAACAGTTTGGGTTTGCACCCCTGCTTGCCCCACGGATTGCTTTGTTATTTCCATTAAACCTTCAAACTCGTGGCAGGGTTGTAGGCTTCCTCATTCACAAACCCTTGAAGTGCATACCTATTGATGACTGCTACACTAAACTCAGTTTTGCTTGGCAGACCTCGTAACCATTGCTCTTTCTCAACATCTCATTATAGTATATTCCTTGCACAATCATAGTTATACTTGCTCCTTTTCTTTAGCAGTTTGATAGCCAACATTGTGTTTTGTGATTCTTCCCTTGACGTAGTGATTGTGGGTTGTGGCCTTTGTTTCATAGTGATATTACATGCATGTTTCATGAGACAACGAGCTCACAAACCTATGGGCTTCTTCAGACTTGCAACTGCCATGATTCGTGCTTGTAGATACTTAGTCATACTTTTGGATTGAGAAACTTTGACAGGGATTGTTTTCATACTTCTCAGAGTTGCATGTACTGTATTCATTGTATATACACTCCAAACATATATTTATCAAACTTTATCTCTTATAACAGTCTCTAGATAGCTTGATTTGGCCATAAGCTTGACCTCTAGGAGTGTAAGAGCCATTAGCAGACCTTTGTATCTTCTTGCTAATGCAGTTTCTCTTCAAATAAAGTGCAGTCCTCCTAAAATAGTACAGAGCTTAGGAATGCTCAGATATTTCATATTTTTTTATTTGCACAACCTTTTGACAACTTGTTCCTCTGTTTGAACCTGCAAGACTTTCTAGGGTTCATACATGATTTGTGAATCTTGGCAGACTTCCTTTGAATGGACAGTAGAGTCTAAGTTTCCTTAAAAACATTTAACACTAGTATTTGCATGTTGACTGCGTCTCTTGCTTGGAAACAAATCACAAACCCTCTAACCTCTATAGAATACAGTGAAGGCTCTACACAAGTTCTTTTCTTTTTAACTCTACATCGTGCCTCATCTCCATGTTGGTGTAAGCCACACCCGGACCGACGATGGACTGGTCCAAGAGGGGCCAGTAGCTCAGTGGTAGAGCACTTCAGCAGCGTATGGAAGGTCCTAGGTTCGAGTCCTAGCTGGTCCATGTCTCAACATGGTATCAGAGCCAGGCCAGGCTAGGAGCCCCAAGCACACGAGAGGTGTGGCTTAAGGGGGGGTGTTGGTGTAAGCCACACCCGGACCGATGATGGACTGGTCCAAGAGGGGCCAGTAGCTCAGTGGTAGAGCACTCCAGCAGCGTATGGAAGGTCCTAGGTTCGAGTCCTAGCTGGTCCATGTCTCAACACTCCATGCTATAAATCTTTCAAAAACTCAAAAATGCATCCTTGCTACGTGTAACTCATGATTTCTTTTCCATTCCCATGGCCTCCAAAGCTTAAAACAGTTGGGCTTCTTCCATGAATGAAGACACCTACCAGGTTAGTCTAACTCCCTCCTTCAAATGTACGGGAAAATTGGAGAGAATGAGGTTTTTAACGTGAGAAGTTTCCTTTTTCGAACCTTTGATATATCAAAAACCCTCTATGCATGCATATACTCATGGGGACATGTCTTAATACATGAGAAAAGGAAAAAACTTGATGTCTAAATGACTAAAGCATTTAAAAAATCCCTTGTGAGAGTCTTTTAAAGAATACTAAAGTAGTCTTTGGATAATTTAGACTTTACAAAACTTCCAAAAGACTTTCCCAAGACCTTTTAACTTAAGAAAAAGACTTTTAAAAAACTTGCCAAAATATCATAGACAAATTTTAGACCTTAATCATGCCAAAAGACACTCTAATGACCTCTTATGACTATTTGAGCCTAACTAGGCAAAAAATTGTCAACATTTTTGGCAACCTCTACAAAATGCATGCCTGCTAAGCATCTAAGACTAGTGGCCTAGCAAATCCATTGGGCATAGGAGTCAAAAGAGACCAAAGACAACACTGGAAACAAACTTGACAAACAGCTGTTAACACCTCAGGATAGTTAACTAAACACCTAAACTAATTGTGCTTCAGCACTTGGAAAAAAGGCCAACTAATTACGTGCATCAACACTTATTAACTGAAAAGAAACCTATCCTAACCTACCCTAACCAATAACAAAACTTGTACAAACGAAACCATTAACTGGTTCCTTGAAGTAGCTTCCTTTTCTCATTACTTTGCAATGCTTCACATGTTCATGAGTGGCCAAAAAGAGACGAAGATTAAACAAATGTTTAACCAATTGCTGTAATATCTCTTGAAGAATGAAATCACATCCACTTACCTCTTTATGCTGGTCATACATGCTGCTATTTTGAGATGGATAAGTAGGTTGAATGCATTCTCCTTCATCTGCAACCTCATGCTTGGGTGTAAGCATGAGTTGTGGTACTTTGGTGGCCTCCATTCTGGCTAAATGTCTGATTGGACGACCTCTTGAAAGGTTAAACCTTGAGGTATCCTTGCTGGTTTCTTGCTTGTGGGTTGCTTCTGTTGGCAAGAGACACTATATGGATTCATGGTTGTTGTCATTGATGGCAACAAAGGTCATCCCACATATCCGCAAGTCATGATGTGCCTCTACCGGAAGTCAGAATAAAGAATGTTGTGGTCCGGTGAAGAAGAACAGAGCATGTGGCAAGGTCCGACAGATTGGTCCGGACCTCTCAGAGGAAGTGTCTTGGTGCAGTACGGATTTGGGGAAGTCAAGAGGACTACCTTGAGTGGTATATTCCAAGGATTTAGCCTCCGGTGATGGACAAGGAAAAAGATATGAATGGTTGAGTACCGGATTCCTGAGAGACAGTGAAAACAGAGGAAGAACTGACTGGCAGAGTATCAGACTGCTTTCCGGATGGGTTACTATTGATGACAGAGGTTGTGAAGGCATGAATCATGTTTGGCCGACATGATTAATGATATCTACAAGTATATGCTTGATCCGCATTGCTTGGTGAGGAAGGATTCAGCCGACAGAATGAAAGTTTATAAGAAACTAGACTGTTCCGGATGCCGACTAGAAAGGTGATGAAATTACTTGTGCGGATATATATAGAGGATGGATTTAGTTGTGAAGGCGTAGTTGTTGTGGAGAGATATGCGAATAAGTCCAGATAAAAAGCAGAGGTAGCAAAAAGGATCCGGTATGTGAAAGATAGCAGAATAAAGAACAGAGGAAAGATGAAGTGCAGCAGATCAGTGTACTGAGCCTAACCGGAACTGAACTCCAGCATATGCAGATGCTTCCAATCAGTTCAAGACTGTGATTCTCATCACTTTGTAGACAGTGTGTCTTCTTGTAGGCAGTGGGCCTCTTGTGAGCAGTGTGCTCGGGCAGTGAGCCCTAATTGGCAAGTGCCATCTTTGTAATTTCCTATTCTTCTAACAGAGAATAAATTTTGGGTTAATCACCCCGTGGTTTTCTCCCTTAACAGGGTTTCCACGTCAAAAATACTGTGTCATGTGTTTCTTGTTTTATGGTTAATGTTTTATGTTTGATCTTATGCTGCATCAATTAAAAAGAAAGTTCAATAAAAGAAATAATTAGGATAACTGATTCACCCCCCCCCTCTCAGTTATCAACAATTGGTATCAGAGCCAAGTTCCTCCTAATAGAGCCTAACAGCTTGAGGAAGATCTAGGATTTCAAATGGATGCATATGGTTTAAGGGAGCAACTCAAGACTGCTCTTGAGGATCTTGAACAGTCGAATTCTGAAGTCAGTGAATTAAAGGAAAGACTCAAACAGGCTGATGAATTCATGAGAGAATTAAAAGACAAATTAAGTCTCTCTATGAAAAAGAGAAAGGAGCTGCTTCAACAGTTGGCAAGACAAAGTGAAGAAAGCAATACAAATGAAGAATTGACTGAGCAAACCAAGTTATGTGAAAAGTTATCAAAAGAAGTCATTATGTTAAGACATGAAATGGAATCAGGAACTATAAAGTTTACTCAAGAGATTGAAGAAAAAAGAAAGGCTGAAGACAATCTAAGACAAACTCTTAAAGATAAATCAGAAGAATGCCACCAGATGGACAGGATTATCAGACATCTTGAATCTGATCTTGAAGATGCCAAAGATAATGAAGGAAAACTTGAGGATCAAATTGCCTCTCTCAAAAGAGACCTTCAAACAGCAAATGAATATAAAGAGAAATTCAAGATAAGTTCTGCTCAACTTGAAGTTCTCCTTGGAAGTCAAAAGAGGACAGATGACAAGTATGGGTTGGGATATGAGAAAGGAGAAAGCTCCGGATCCGGTCAGAAGAATCTTGGATCAGAAAATCCAAGAAGCAGGCCTAGAAGACCTCCGGTAAGACAGCCAAATGCTCAAAGATATCCATCCTTCAATGGATACTGCCACAGCTGCAACCACTTTGGTCACAAAGCTAATCAGTGCAGAATGAGAATGAATCAGATTAATTCATCCTTCTCCGGACAGTGCTTCAACTGCAAAAGGTATGGACACAAATCCCATGAATGCAGAAGAATGCAAGTAAACAAATCATTCAAAGGTAGATGCTTCACATGCAATAGAGTAGGTCATATGGCTAATCAATGCAGATCAAAAGGATATCAGTCAAATATGCAAAGAAATGTTATTTGCCAAATCTGCAATAGGTCCGGTCATAATGCTAAAGTTTGCAGAAACAAGAATCAGGACAAAAGAGGTCCGGTGTATAATCAGAATCAAGACAAGGGTAAACAAAAGATGAATGCGGATGAGGTTAGGAATCAGATGAGCAAGATTTGGGTGAAGAAAAGTTCAGAGAATGTAGAGGTTGGATCCGCACCAGACTCTGGTGCTGATATTTCTTCCGAAAATTAAAAAGTGAGCTCAGGCTCAGGGGGAGACTCAAAGAAAATCTTGTTCCCCCAGCCAAACAAGTGGTGCCGGATGTGGCACAAGATGCGGATCAAAGGGTTTGTAGATATGAGTCTTGAGATACTTCAGTCAAGTTTTCAGAGGTCCGCATGGAGTTATGAAGAAGCTGTGATCGATCAAATAAGACCTGTTCAGGGAGATGCTCCGGTATGATAGAGGATTACAAAAAGGTCCGGAAAGATCCGGAAATGCACTATCTTGTTCTGCGGATTGGACAGAGTGTTTGGGATGCTCGTGTAATATGTTACCTCGATTTATTCATGATTGAAAGATCCGGATGATATTCTCAGATCAGAACCAATCCGGGATACTCCAAACTATCCAGACAAGGCAAACCGGAATGATGTAGGTGAAGCATTTATTGCAGACAGATATTAGGGTTCGCGGAGCAATTTAAGGGATCTCTCAAAGGTCATTTGCTCATTCTGCACTCGAGAAGAAGCGAAAAGTGGAGCTCTGCAACAAGGTTCATCAAGCACCAAGGATCTCCTGTCGAAGCTAGTGCATAAAGAAATCAATCCAACCACTCCGTGCAAACCGAAGGCGCACAAGGTATTCTCCGTTTTTCATTACCTCACTGCAAATCTTTGAAGAATGGCTACTCCAAACATAGTTAAGATCTCTGATAGACCTCGCCCCTCATTCAAGAAACATCCCTACAAATCATTGGAGGTAGACCCACTAGGAGCCTTCTCTAGTGTTCCCCACGGAGTTTTACACACCGAAGACATTAGGGTTTACATACATGCAAACATTGAGGAATTTGGGGAATTCAAATTAAGAGACCTCTATCACAAGCAACTGATTGACAATGCTTTTGAGCTTAAACCAGAGTATAAGGATATTCAGAAGAAACAATTTGAGCAATTTATTCATTTCCCCTGTTTTGAAGAGGATGAATGGGTCCGGTATGTACTGAGCAGAATGCATGACAACTTTCTATGGCTAGATAGACCCTGCAAGATCACAAAAGAGGCTATTAGAGCAGTAACTGGCCTATACTCTTCCGGAGGAGTACCTATCCTCAAATCTGTCAAGAACAACATTGTAACTGAGGCCACCGGATCAAAATTTGACAAAAGGGCAATGACCATTGAAGACATCTCCGATCCGGATATCAAATATGCATCAATGATAATAGGATACAAGATCTACCACTCCAGCAGGGAGAATTCTGTATCCGGAACTGCAGTATACACTGCCTATGAGATGCTAAGAAAGAATGCAGAGTATGATCTCTGCGAACTACTGCTAAGCCAATTAATGGAAAATATACAGAAAATCAAGAAGGATAAGAAGAATTCCTTTAAGTATGGTACTCTGATTGTATGTCTATTCTTCTACTTCATGAATGAGCTACCCGGAACAAGTGGATGGGTATGGCAAAATGACAAACCTGTTGCAGTCCAGATAAGAGACTATTTGCATGGACTTGGGGATGCAAAAGCGAGAAATACAGCTCTATGGGGATACTTCAAAAACTTTCAGAGCATGATGCAAGCAAGAGAGAGAATTCCCCAGTCTCTCATTGAGAAATACAAGGACTCAGTGTGCTTTATGGTTGACACTGATCAGTGCCTAATGGAGGCAGTGGAGCCAAGGACTGTCTGGATCATGCCCATGGGGTATGAAGTTGATGAACAGATAGTGGAGCTGCATGTTCAACACATGCTAAGTCAGCCCAAAGATCCTAAGGCAGAAAGGTTTGGAACCTTTGAGGAGCTGAGTGTAAAAATACATGTAGAACTCAGGGAACCTGAGATTAAAAGAAAGGTAAGAAAAGAAGTAGAGCACATTGCTCAAGGCCTAGGTATCTCAAAGGAGGCACTTGATGCCAGCCGGGAAAAGAGGAGGAAGGCCGAGGAAGAAGAGAAAAGCAAAGAAAGTGCTCCGGTTGAAACTCCCACCCGGACCAGATCATCAAAGAGACCTGCACCTTCCACAACCAAAAGTTCAAAACCGGAAGTCCAGGCATCCGGTAAGAGATCCAAGACAAAAGCCACAAGGGCTTATGGAAGCCAAAAGGATGAAGAGGAAACAGAATCAGATGAGGGAGTAAGAGAAGTAAAGAAACAGAAGAAGAAAGGATCCGGTAAGCCCTCCACAGGCCAAGACAAGGATGAAATGGCAGAGGTAACTGTTGAAAAGCCCACTCTGTCACTAGAGAGCATAATCAAGTCGGTCACGGTGGATGGAAACCTTCAACCAATGACTGAATCATATGATGACTTCAGTGAGGCCGACCAAAAGACTCTGCAGGAGGCCACAGTAAAATATCTTAACATATATAATAAGGCTTTCATTGAAATAATATCTCTTATTCCCAAAAGCCTAGAAAAGGAAATGGAAGTAAGAAAGAATAATGCTCATGCTAAAGATCTTGAGATCCGGGAGCAGATAGCTATTCAGCTATATCCTCAAATTGATCCCAAGACAATGAACATTATCTTCAAGGACTGCAAAGATGAGTTCAGAAGCAAAGCCAGGATGAATCAACTCATGCTTGGCGAGACTGACAAAGTGGCCCAAGAAACAGAAGAGATCCTCCGGAAGGCCTTCAAAAGGTTCAATCTTCCGGTTGTAGAGGATTTAGGTACAGAAACAGCTGAGGACTTGGGACCCTCTGCTCCAGAAGAAGTGGCTCATGAACAAACTAGCATCTCTCCTCCGGTTTCCCCTACAGTCTCCGGATCCAAAGAAGAAGAGCAATCACAGGAGAAGGAAGCAGTGGTGAAAGACAAAGAGGTTGACAGTTCTAAGACTGCAGAAGAAAAGAAACATCTGTCTCCGGCAAGAGACACTGCACAAACTGTTCAACAATTTTTGAGCAAAGAAACTCTAGAGATTGATGAACCGGAGCTTCTAAAAGGCCCATTTGATTTTGACTCTCTCTCTCCGGTACAAACAATGAAGATAGCTTCATTTGCAAATGCCAAGGCAAATGAAAAGCTCCTGAAGTCTCATATGGAAGACTGTGAGTTGATAGAGGCTGCTTCCGGAGTACTTGTGAAGATCATGCCATCAATCCAGATAGATCCGACAGCCTCCTCTTCCGGTAATCTAAAAACCTTAGTCAGCAGTGTTGATACACATTTTGATTCTTTAGAAAAATCAGCTGAAGAAAAGGTCCGGAAGGAATTTTTGGATAAAAGATTTTCAGAGATATTAGAATTAATCTCTAAAGATAGGAAGATTGTAAGCATTGGAATAAAGAGCTTAGAGAATGCTCTTAAGGATGGTGGTGACATCTACAAATTTTGCATATCCTGGTCAAAGGCAACAGCAGCATTTGACAAGAAAATAAAAGAGGAACAGGATAAGCTACAAAGCTTATCTCAAAGTTTTGATCCTCTCTCTTCCTCTATAATAAATCAAGAATGTCAGACCATTGCAGTCTTGAATGAAATAAAAAATCTTGAGAAGGAAAGGAAGAACATCACCAACCGGATGGGAGAACTTAGAAGGATTATAATCCCTAAGTTGGAAACAATGCATGAGGCCATCAGTGATGCTCAGACCACCGCCCAAACAAAAGATCCGACAGATCTCAAGCGGGCAGAAGCTTTTGCATTTTTGCTAAGTGGTCACATTTCAATTTTGGATAGAATGAAGCAAAGTTGGGCTACAGAAATGATCCAATTGCAGACATCCTTTGCAGACATTCTTCAGTACATGTGAGTATGTAAATATGCGGCTATATATAGAAAATTTTTGAAAATTTTGGTGTGCGGACCCTACCCTTTGCCATTGATGTCAAAGGGGGAGTGAGGAGCAGTGAAAAATGAGGGATCCAACTAAGGGGGAGTTCCGGAAATTGTATATAAGGACAGAGCATCAGCAAAGGGGGAGCACAGTGAAAACACTTAGTCATTTTTCACTAAGTGTTGCCATCAATGCCAAAGGGGGAGATTGTTGGCAAGAGACACTATATGGATTCATGGTTGTTGTCATTGATGGCAACAAAGGTCATCCCACATATCCGCAAGTCATGATGTGCCTCTACCGGAAGTCAGAATAAAGAATGTTGTGGTCCGGTGAAGAAGAACAGAGCATGTGGCAAGGTCCGACAGATTGGTCCGGACCTCTCAGAGGAAGTGTCTTGGTGCAGTGCGGATTTGGGGAAGTCAAGAGGACTACCTTGAGTGGTATATTCCAAGGATTTAGCCTCCAGTGATGGACAAGGAAAAAGATATGAATGGTTGAGTACCGGATTCCTGAGAGACAGTGAAAACAGAGGAAGAACTGACTGGCAGAGTATCAGACTGCTTTCCGGATGGGTTACTATTGATGACAGAGGTTGTGAAGGCATGAATCATGTTTGGCCGACATGATTAATGATATCTACAAGTATATGCTTGATCCGCATTGCTTGGTGAGGAAGGATTCAGCCGACAGAATGAAAGTTTATAAGAAACTAGACTGTTCCGGATGCCGACTAGAAAGGTGATGAAATTACTTGTGCGGATATATATAGAGGATGGATTTAGTTGTGAAGGCGTAGTTGTTGTGGAGAGATATGCGAATAAGTCCAGATAAAAAGCAGAGGTAGCAAAAAGGATCCGGTATGTGAAAGATAGCAGAATAAAGAACAGAGGAAAGATGAAGTGCAGCAGATCAGTGTACTGAGCCTAACCGGAACTGAACTCCAGCATATGCAGATGCTTCCAATCAGTTCAAGACTGTGATTCTCATCACTTTGTAGACAGTGTGTCTTCTTGTAGGCAGTGGGCCTCTTGTGAGCAGTGTGCTCGGGCAGTGAGCCCTAATTGGCAAGTGCCATCTTTGTAATTTCCTATTCTTCTAACAGAGAATAAATTTTGGGTTAATCACCCCGTGGTTTTCTCCCTTAACAGGGTTTCCACGTCAAAAATACTGTGTCATGTGTTTCTTGTTTTATGGTTAATGTTTTATGTTTGATCTTATGCTGCATCAATTAAAAAGAAAGTTCAATAAAAGAAATAATTAGGATAACTGATTCACCCCCCCCCTCTCAGTTATCAACAGCTTCTTTATCATTTTGTTGACTTGGTTGCTTCATTCCTTATGACTAATTTGGCAAAAACATAGAGGTTTTTGCCTTATGCTCTTGTTGTTCATGATTTTTCTCTTCCATTGGTGTTGGCTTGGCATCTAGATTTGAACAAAATGTTTCCAAATCATCCCAAAAAAGATCTTCTTCAACCTCTTCTTTACTTTTCTGTATAGGAGGACTGATTTTGACTTCACAATAGCTTTAACTAGCAACCTTGTGCGTATCAACTTCTATATTTTGTAAAACAAAGTTGTTTTCATGTGCCTCTTCATAAACCAGCATCTTCTCATGCTCATGCTCATCCTTTACCAGCTCCAAAACTTGTGATGTCAATGAAATTTGTATTCTTTCCTCTTCTTGCTCAATGAATGAAGGAAGTTCGCCAAATGGGAATGCTAAAACCTCATTTACATCAGCTCTTTCTTGCTCACTGCCTCACTGTCCAAACTAATTTATTAGCATAAGCATTGGCGTCTTCTCTTCATCTTCAACAAAAAAATGGGAGCTCATCAAACAAATCAGTTAGAACTTCATATCCAACACTTTCTACTTGTTTGCTAACCTGCTGCCCAAAAGATTATGCTCATCATTCCCTTGTAACAAGTCTATTTTCTCCTCTTTTAACTCATCTGCAAGTGTACCAATAGCAAAAGATTCTTCTTGTTCTTCCCCAAAAACCTCATTTTCTTTCTTACTAAACCAACTATCTTGGTAAATAATGGAACCATTTTTACAAAGGCGAATGGTGATAGGAGAAGAGGGTTGTTTATAAAGGTTTTGTTGGGTTTCTTGAGGAAGAATACATTTTGGAGGAGGTTGTTCTTGAGGGATACTAGGCTCTTGCAAAAAATGTAGGTCCCTAAAACTTGGAATCTCAAATTTACAAGACTAACTTGAAGAGTTAAAAGGCATACCTTGCTTGAAACTTGGGATTTCGTACTTGGGAGGCTCTTCCTTCACATGTTGATCCAAAATGAAAGAGGTTGATTGGGCTTCTATCTTTTGTGCTTGGGCAAGCAATAACCTCATTTGCTCTTGTTTGGCAGCAATCTCTTTTGCAAGAGACTCTTCATATTGCTCCCTTTGGTAATCCATCTCTTCTTGATAAGGCAACTCTTCTTGATAAGCCAGCTCTTGTTGGAAGTCATTCTTTTGGTCTCCTTCAATTTCACTCATTTACCTTTGAAAATCCAACATGATGTCCCTGATGCTTATGTTATCAGCATTTGAAGGTTGCCTATGAAGGTAACTACGCTGGTTGGAGAAAAAATGGCCTTTTGTGGTTGATTAAAAGGCTGCCAAGAAGATTGAGCAGGGGTGGGTGGGTGGTAAGCATGATAAGAATGCTGATGAACTGTTGTTATAGGGTCATTTGGGATAAAACTAGCAAGTTGTTCTATTTGGTATGGCTGGTAAGAAGAGATATAAGTAGGTTTTTCATGAAATGGAGGGTGATGAAAGACATCTCCATAAAATGAAGACATTATGTAGCATTCAAGAAAACTAGAAACTCATTGAACTATCATAAAATCAAAATTATTAAGACTGATTTTTGCAAGAATTTGATAACATACCAGCACTTGGTCTTCTTGAAACCAGTAGAATAACTTGTAGAGTTGCCAGGTGTGTGAATATTGCCTCCAAAGGCTGATGCTGTTGACATACACACCAAATATCAACAATGAATAGAGGACTTGTAGACTATGATAGTCTAATCTGTCCCACTGGGCGTGCCAAAAACTGTTATCAACGAGATTGCACCCTCTTGTTGAATGTGATCTAACAAGACCCCGTGATACAATGGGAATAGCTTCTAGGTGTGGGACCTTGCAAAACTTGAAGCTAAACCTCCAGATGAAGGGTTGGTTCCCTCGATTTCATCACCTAAACTAAACTACAGGACTGTTATTCTCATAGGAAAAGGGCAGAAAATGACATAATAGAAGCCTAAATCCTAAGGTCAGGTGATGCACCAAATGTTTATGACATGCAAAACTGTTTAACATACACAATATATTTAATAAATCAGCTAGCTTCAAGACACAACTCACATATGTTTCATGTTCATGTATCAATATTTCATATGAAGGCTTCATTGTTTGCAATATTAGAAGGAAAACTGAAGACTTTCTCACAACTAATGACTATTTGGCACCATGACAACCTACAACCTACACAAATCATGCATTTTCTGTAAAAAAAGGTATTAAAAATGAGACATACATTCAAGGATTTGTATATAAATCACAAAGGTATACATCAATCATTCAACTACACATAATAGACAAGATTGAGAAGGTCAAAATGCTTTCTTTATTGATCAAAGGTACTTACAAAACTGGTGTACAGGTCTAGGTTTTGATGATGATTAGTTACAATGTCTAATTTTTGGCTTCCACAACTCAAAAACATGAAAAGGACTATCTCAAAACTAAGCCTAAGGGTCTTATATCTCATCCCAAGCATAGGAGAGCATATAGGAATTGATTTTGACTAAGTTACAAAGCTTAAAAGTAGCTAACTTACTTTGGACGCCTAAGAAGAGTCCTAGTTTGATTTGGTCTTCAAAAGGTAGTTACTTGACCTCTTCAGCGCCTTGAAATGCTCTAGTTGCAAGAAAAGTGGAAGTGGTTGGGATGTGCACCCTTAGAAAATGGAACTACTCCTTGAAAAAGATCCACCAGCTACCCATCAATCTCCT
Source organism: Cunninghamia lanceolata (assembly GCA_027924645.1). Classification (NCBI taxonomy): domain Eukaryota; kingdom Viridiplantae; phylum Streptophyta; class Pinopsida; order Cupressales; family Cupressaceae; genus Cunninghamia; species Cunninghamia lanceolata. The sequence continues at coordinate 1,337,649 of BSBN01000554.1, read as the reverse complement.
AGATTCTTGGAGGATGATTAAAACTGCCTTTAGTGTTGTCACAACTGCACTAAACCACTCCTACTGCCATAAATGACTGATACAGTTGCATTTCCTCTTTCAAACTATCATTTGCTAGTTTATAGGGCATGTGTTTCTCAAGCTTTTAATGTCTTCAAGACCTCTAGGGGCATATGGAAAGGATATTGTGGCATTTCAAGCCCTCAAAATGTTTGTAAATGCTCATTTATGCCCTCAAAACAATCCTCAACCCATTTATCACCCATCTATCAATGTTCTGAGGGTGTTTGCCAATGTTTTCTATCACTGCCATGATTTTTGGATCTTTGTATATCACTGTCATACACTGCTTCATGCTTCTCAGTCCTGCAATAAGTGTCCTTCACTATGTATTGTATTTTGCATCCTTTATGATGGATTTGTCTAGAGAACTATTGTACAAGAGGACTTTAATGGTACACTTGGTTTCTTTGTTGCCTTCCACAATCTTAAAGTTGTCTTGCATCTATCTCAATTGAGGCAATCTTCAACTGTAGGTTATGTATTATGTAGGAATGTTAGGGTTTACACATGCTTTTGGTATCTTCCATGACTACCCTTAAACATTTGTCAGTCCTCTACCCAGTCCCTTGTAGGCTATGATATCTACCCCTTTTGATAATTGTTCCTTATGAAAGTCATTGTCCTTTTCATACCCACACTTATGTATTATGTAAGAGCATCGGTTACCTCTATTCTCCATAATACCATCTACCTTACTCCTCATTCAAGGTGATTTGACACATGATTCTATGAAGAATAAGAACAAAGACACTTCTAAAACTCCTATGCAATTGTTAACTTCTACTTGATTGTCTATGCATAGAGTTTATGCTCCTTTGTCAATCTATGTCCAACAATGGTAATCTTAGTGTACTCAATGTCCAACATACTATGAGTTAGTCCATAACTTACAACTTGTTCATAACTTTATTCAATATTTATGTATGGAGGCACTGTTTAATGTCTCACTGTCAATGTGGATTGTTGATTTCTTCATCTTCTAGATTTCCACCTACTTCTTATTTAAAACACTCCTGCTCATTTAACATGTCCCACTTCTTGCATTTCAGACCTCGGTGGTATGCCTTATATCACCGTATAGTGCCTCTATCTTCACTGTTCTCTAGGGTTTGAACCATCACAACATTACCTTGTGGCTTCTTCTAAGCAGCATCCTTACATTTGTCATTGACTAAATTTTGTTATGGTCTATAGGCCTAGTTCAGGTTTTATGAGAACAAGGATGATTCTAGAAGTCAATACCCCTCCTCCATATAAACCTTCAATTAGAACTCTTCTAAAATCATGGAAGAAAACCTTGTAAGCTGCACATTTAGAAAGCTTTTGAATTCCATCCACTCTATCAGCTTGAGCAAGATTAAGATCAAATTCAAGCAAGTTTAATGTAGCCTCAGGTGTTGAGTCTGATGGGATAGTTTCATTTGGGATATGCTCTTTGGCCCATAAAATATAACTTGGTCTAGCAAATCAAGTTCAGATTGAATGTGATAAAGGTATTCATGTGAACAAACAATTGTACCAAACCAAATGTAGTACCTATAGTAGACTGTGGACAACTTACTGACCCTCCCAAACTTTTGTTTCTCTAAAATACTGGGGATCTCTTCTTCCTTTTTCAGTCCAAAAAACTTTGTTTTCCTTCTTACACCTTGTCAGTGATTGAAAAGTCAGTAGATAACTATTCTTAGATATACATGCAGATTTTGCATTGGAGATATAGCATTGTAGAGATCCTCCAAGTCCAGAAACAAGGTATAGAAGAGAGTTCAACTGATTAGATATGGAATTTTTTTAAATGCATTTAATGAATCTTTAATAACAACTAGAACTTTAACTACTGATAATGAATATTGTTCCTAGACGCTCTTCAAACTCCATGCCTCTGTATTGTGCTATTTATGATTGTGGCTTTGCTACTCCTCTATGGTGACTGCACCTCAAAATAAGTAACTATTTTTAAACTTGTTCCTTTGCACTGCTCCCTTCACACTATATGCAAATCTCAAAGACTTCATCAATGTTATTGTATCTATAGACTATCCCTTCTTTAGCCTGGTGATATGTTTCATATTCATTTTATAATTGTTCTTCACCATTGTACCAGTCATTTAAAATATTATTTTTCTCTCATTACTTCAAGCTTTGAACCCTATTGTCCTGTTTTCCCTTGCATACTCTCTCAAGATCTTTCTCAATCATACATATCTAAACTATATCTCATGCAATATGTAGGCACTAGGACAAACAAATATACTAGTAATAATCTTGAACAATGTGACTGAGCAAATCCCTTTCTTTGGTCAAGATTTAAAGTTAAGGCAACATAGAAAATAAGTATCCAAACCTTAAAGTATCTCCCAAGACGATGTCTCAACAATATTTGTGACTTGTTGATAGCTATTCCTTTTATTGATATGACAGTCTTTTCTATGGATTCAATGCCTTTAACCTGTAAGTGGACAACCTCTTTTAGGACCAAATAGTCAAGGTGTAACATTCCTTGATCCTTGTTTGACAAACCTTCACCTTGATTTGCAATAAAGGCTTTCAACCCTAAAAATCCTTCTCAAAACAGTTAAGAATGCAATCTCAACATTTGTTGCTCACTCAACAAGCTCCAATGCTGATGTTTCAAAAGAGAAAAAAACCTCCTATTGGGCAAACTCTTTAGCATTATCTATCTCCATATGCTCCTTCTTCACTCCTCACTATTCTTCTTGAATGAAGATGATGATTGCATCTTGTTTTTTAAATCCTAACCTTGCAGACATCTCTTTTCCTTGTATGGTAGTTGACCTAGATTTCTGCTTGTAGTCCTCTTGTTGATTGAAGGATCAAAAATGGTTTGCCATCTTCTTATTCAAGGTCATTGATTATCTCATTTCTCTATTATCTCTTGTTAGGATTGTTAGGTTAGATAGACCTCTTAAAGGCACAAAAAACCTCATATAACTATTTTCACAGTCCTATCAAGAATATGTCTTTGTATGCATCATTTTCCAAGAGTAATGTAGTGATAGTAGTATTATAGACTCCTGAGTAGCCTTGTTGTCCTTGAACATTCATTGACCTCTTATGATATTGCATTATAACTTCATAACCCTTCCCATCCTTGGCAGTGATTAATAACTCCTCACAAAGTCTAAATAGGGTCACTAATTCACAGCAGTTCTAAGACCATCATGATTGCTCTCAAGCCCTAGACAAGGCCTTTAAACACTTGAAAATACTTCCTAGGTTGTGACAAAACTAACAAGACAAAAAGACCTCAAAAGTGACCACTAGACCTTCCCAAAAATGGTGCATGCCCTTAGACAAGCCTCTACATACTCTTAGCAGAGTGGTCCATAGTAGACATCAGTTAAATATCTCCATCTTTGTAATATCTCTGCACCCTGACAAGTTTGGACAACCTTGTACATTTCTTTGGATGATAACTGCAATCTATCAGACCTTGAATTCATAAGGCCTTCTAAATGCTCTACAAACAATGCTCATATATACAAACATTGCAAGACTCCCTCTATTGTCTCTGTCCTATCTCTTCCCACTTGTATAAACTGTCTCATTCTTGGCAAAATCCCTCCATGAAAAGGAAAATGAAAACTCTATAGAAACTTGACTTGGCTGTGACCGCACAAGGAACTTTCATAACCTTTAATATTCTGGAGGCTTGTTTCTAATAATGCAAGGAAGTAGTTTCATTGTCTAAAAGGGTTTAACACATGTGTAGTGCCTTTACCTTCAATGAGCAAGCTTCTCGAGAACTTGAAGGATCTCTTTTTGATCTAGGTCATCTGTAGGAGCATGCATAATGTTGCATGGACCTTGTCACCATTTGTTGTGATGGGTGCTCACTATTTTTCCTTTATAGGTGCTCATTATTTTTTCCTTTTTTTGTTTGCCAGTTGTACCCATAGTCATTCTTCAATGAGCCCTTTTCATTCTCAAGACTTGAGTGTCTTTTGGATTCCATATTTCTCTGGCATTGTCTTGCAGATCTCTACATTACAAAAACTCTATGAATCTTTAATAAACTTTGTCATTGTTCTTGTAGATGTCTCCTTTCACTTGCTGTAACAATCTTGATTAATAGGGTTTGAGTATTGTGTAGCCTGATGAACCATTCCATGCATGAAGCAATAGGGAAACAAAACTCGCACGTTAGAGAGAGAAACTAGCATTCTATGCTTTGACTGAAACCCTAAACCCCCAAAGACCTAGACTTTCATTTAAATTAGGACTCCCTCCAATGTGTACGTGAGTTTTGAAAAGTTTAAGGTGACCTTGAAAGGATTTGACTGTAAAGTACCTTAGACAAAGATAAATGACACACTTTCTCAACCATTATACATTATAGCAAAGGTAATTTGCTATATCTTTTGCATCACAAAGACCTTAAAGACCTAGGACCAAGACATGAGGCCTTTAACACTTCAATAATGCCTCCTAACAACATATTTTGACCTAAAGAATGAAATATGTTAATAATATGTTTTGGGTCAGTCGGTCTTTTGGTTTTTGATTTTTATGTTGTGTCCTATTCTTGGATTATTTCAAAGCTACCCTAATCTTATTATATCATGGTATGTGGTGAACAATCCAGAATGGTGCATAGTATTTGCTTTCATATGTTGTGCTTGTGGGAGGTTCTTGAAAGGAAGCTAGGTGTGCGGAAATCGCTTCCTAAACTAATCTAATGAGGGGAGAGGTATGGAAATTCTTTACAACCTTTACAATTGCAACAATATGAAACATATATCAGAGATATTACGGCAACAAACACAAAACAAGAATGTAGACAGAGAGAAGTAGACACAAGCTATACGTGGGGAAAACCTTTTCAGGTGAAAAACCCCACACTCTAAAACCTGCACAATGTATTATCTGAAACAATGGGAGTTTACAATACACTTGCAATGCAAGTTCTTTCAAGAGTCTTCAAATGTCGATTCTAGAGTTATTCTAGTAGCATAACAGTACCTATAAAAACACTATGCAACTACAACTCCAAACTATGCAATATATAGAGATTACAAGGCAAATATTGGGAGCATCTTGGGATAGGCGTCCACCTTGGCCACATGGCCATTATCCCACATCAAAGGATACTTGTTCTTGCTACAAATACATCCCTTACATCTATCATACATGGCAGATTTGACTTTCCTAATATGGAGCACTCCAGGCTAAAAATAGGCTATGACAGATGCTCTTACGCATCTTACAGTTGTCATAGATTTTCCCAACATAACAACCTTAAATGTTGTAAGAGAATCCGTCATACAATGCTAAATATATCATATTCCTCTTACAACATGTCATAGCCCAACTTGGGCGCCCAAAGATGCCTTTCCCTCATGCAAAGATCCTAACTGACACTTGTCATCACTTGTCATAGGAATCTCCAAACTTGGCTGTTACACGTCATAGATTCTATCATATGGAATATTGTATTCCACACGCCACAAGATGCCGACACATGGCATATTAGTGCCACCTCAAATGGGACACCCAAATCCATATAGGTTTGACTTGACCATCCAAGCCACATTCCAAGTAAGATGACATGTCACCATGCCACCTCAACTAAGTGACCAAACTGAATGTGCAAGTAATTACAATATTAGGTAATAAATTATTATACAAATAAATAAATAATGCTAGTAATTTGTAAAGGTTGAGACAGCTTAATTACCAACATTCTCCCACTTGTCGAACACCTTGCAAGAGCCAAAAGAAATGACAAGATTTAACTGCTAGGGGCCAAGAGGCCCATAGACTCCGAACACCATCTGAACTTCTCTGTGCCCACTGGTTTCATCAATGCATCTGCAACATTCTTCAAAGTGTCTACTTTATCCAATATCACCTTCCCATCCTCTACCATGTCTCGTACAAAATGAAACTGAACATCAATATGCTTTGTTCTGGCATGGAAAGTTAGATTCTTTGCTAAGCAAATCACACTCCGACTATCACAACAAATAGTAATTTGTCTTGCATCAACACCAATATCTGAACACAACCTCTTAAGCCAAATGGATTCCTTACAAGCATGAGTTGCTGCCATATACTCAGCTTCTGTCGTGGACAAAGCAACCACAGGTTGTCGCTTACTCATCCAACTAATTGCACCACCGAAAATAATAAACACATAAGCACTTGTGGATCTCCTGCTGTCAATGTCACCTGCCCAATCAGAATCCACGAATACATACAGAATGCGGAGGTCCTATAGGATGACCATGATAACATAGGGAATACTTGGAAGTACCTCGCAAATATCTGAACACTCGCTTTACTGCATCCCAGTGTACCCGTCCAGGATTAGCCATAAACTGACTAAGGACTCCCACTGCCTGGGCATGTCTGGTCTTGTACAAACCATAGCATACATCAAACTACCAATAGCACTAGCATAAGGTACTCTGCTCATATCCTCCATCTCAGAAGGAGACTTTGGACAATCATTCATAGATAACTTTGTCCCCAATGAAACATGAACACTCAATGGTCTGTAATCTGCCATGCTGAACCTATCCAACACGGTCTTCACATACTTACTCTAGCTTAACCAAAGTTTTTTGTTTGCTCTATCTATTTTGATTTCCATTCCCAGAATGTACCTGGTTGCCCCTAAGTTTTTCATCTCAAACTATGCTGACAACTGAGACTTCAAATCAGAAATCATATTCTTACCATTCACAATCAGCAACATATCATCAACATATATGCAATAATGAGAATACGATCATTATCAAACTTATAATACACACAATGATCTGATTTCGATCTTAGATATCTAATCAACAACACAAAGGCATCAAATTTCATGTACCACATCCTAGGAGATTGCTTCAAACCATACAAAGACTTCTTTAACTTGAAAACCAATTTTTCTTTACCTTTTTCTATTTAATGCTCTGGCTGTGACATATAAATCTCTTCCTCCAAGTCACCATGAAGGAAAGTTGTCTTCACATCCATTTGTTCCACTTCTAAATCATAAGCAGCTGTAAGAGATAATAGGAACCAAATAAATGTCAGCTTTGCAACAGGAGAGAAAATTTCACCATAATCAATTCCCTCCACTTGTGAGTACCCCTTCACAACCAATCTGGCTTTATACTTTTCAACACTGCCATCTGTACCAAATTTCTTCTTGAAAACCCATTTGCATCCAACAGGTTTCTGACCATCAGGCAAAGGCACCAAGTCCCAAGTTTTATTCTTTTCCAAAGAAGCCATCTCATCTTCCATGGCCTCCTTCCAAGAACCTACATCTTTCATGCCCATAGCCTCTATCACAGTTCTAGGCTCACCAACATTAGTAAGCAAAGCAAAAGCACAACTAGAATCAAGCAATGTATAACCAAACCTCTCAGGTTGCTTCCTGATTCGTGTGGACCTCCTCAAAGGCTGAGGTGGAGGTTCTACTTCATCTTCTAAACTTTCAGAGCTTCCAGAGCTCTCCTCATCATCAGGTCCAACAGGGTCATTCAGTTCAGTCTTCTCAGGGGTAGAAGGAAATTGAACCACATCCTCTTTCTTTTCTTTCTCTTCTGGCTGTAGAACACTGGAAGAAGGTATTAGCTCAATAAAAATAACACTTCTTCTATACAAAACTTTTTCAGCCATAGGATCACAAAGCTTGTATCCTTTCACACCGACACCATAGCTAATGAAGATACACTTAACAGCCTTGTTCTCTAATTTTGACCATTTCTCCCTAGGCACATGTGCATATGCCTCAACCAAAAACACAAAGATGTCTAACTGAAGGCTTCTTACCAGACCACACCTCCATAGGTGTCTTACCAACAAGAGATGATGTAGGATCCCTGTTTACTAGGTAGCAAGCAGTGACTACAGCTTCAACCCAAAACTTTTGTTCAAGGCCAGCTCCACTAAGCATACTCCTAGCCTTCTCTATCAATGTCCTATTCATCCTCTCAGCAACTCCATTTCACTGCAGGGTGTATGGAGTTGTCTTATGTATTTTAATCCCTTGCTCTTTACAAAACTTATCAAACTTTGTGAAACAAAACTCACCATCATTGTCAGTTCTCAAACACTTAATCTTTTTACTAGTCTAATTTTTAGTAAAAGCTTTAAACTCTTTGAACCGACTAAAGACTTTAGATTTGCTTCTGAGAAAATAAATCCATGTCCTTCTACTGTAGTCATCTATGAAAGATACAAAATATACAAATTTAGAGATCAAAGGAACATTAACTGGACCAAACACATCAGAATGAATAAGATCCAATACACCAGAAGACTTATGAGAACTCGAATAAAACTAAACATGATTTTGCTTTCTATATATACAATGTTCGCAAAAGTTGAACTTGAGATTACAATCATTTAACCCCTCAATGAGGTTTTTATTTTTTAGGGTTCTAAGACCCTTCTCACCAATGTGGCCAAGTCTCTTATACCATAACATTGTCTTCTCAGCAGGAAGCTTGACTTCTAAAGCATGAGCACCCTTAGGTACCCAAAATGCACTACCACTAGAATTTGACACAACAGATCTTTTAGTTGTTGGTTCCAATGGTGGGGATGAAGTGACTGCAACTCTTTTCTTCAAGTCAGAAGAAATATTGCATTGTGAAATGCATGCCTCCAGATGAAACAAAGTACCTCTCTGAGTAACCCTTTGCAAGCACCATAGCTCCTCTAGTCATCTTGCATCCTTCTTTTGAGAAGATAACTTGCACACTTGCATCATTCAATTTACTTATAGAAAGCAGGTTTTGTGCCAAGCTTGGGATGTGCATAACCCCAGAGATCCCCTTCACTCATCCATCAGGGAATCAAATTATGACTCTTCCTTGACCAACTATCTTCAGATGAGAGTCATCACCCAGGTACACTCTTCCACCATCAAACTCTTCATACTTTGTAAACCAGTCTCGATGCGAGGTCATGTGGAAAGATGCACCAGAATCAATCAGCCACACATCATCAGATGCATGGGTGGCCAAGGCTGCAATGAAGGCATCACCATCATCTTGTGACTTGTTAGATTATGAATCTAGAACATTCTTCTTTTTCTCCTCTTTGCATTCCTTTCAGAAATGCCCAGTTTTCCCACAGTTCCAACACAACACCTTGGACTTTCCAGGAGATTTGGATCTCCCACAGCATTTGGATCCACCCTTCTCAGCTTTCTTGTCTTTCTTTTTCCCTTTCTCCTTGGATCTTCCATGAACCACAAGAGTTTCTTTGGTCGACTCAGATGACTTTCTCCGCATCTCTTCAAATAACAGTGAAGACACCACATCTTCCATTTTGAAAGTGGATGTGGTGTTAGCACAGTAAAAATTTGAAATTTTTACTATCTCCTTACTCCATCATATTTGAATAAATCCTGAAGAATATCCCAAAAAGACCATAATAAAAAAAATTTGTATCTCACGAGATGTCTATGGATGAGCAGTGCCAAATTTCATCAAAATCAATCCATCGGCAAGAGGTTGTGTTGCTTACACCGATACACAAGGAATCGTTTGAAAACAACCATCGGCGTGAAAATAGAGATCGGAAGAAGAATTGTGGAAGTCACCGATGGAGTAAGTAATACCGATGACTTTACATCGACAAGAAAGGTAAGTGGTCATACCGATCGGTATGACAGATATCTATCGGATGACTTTTTTAAAAGATGCCCCGACGGTATATATCATACCGATAAAGCATTTCGGCAAGAGTTTCACCGAACAGCATGCGGGGGTAACGAAACAAATAGCCATCAGCGAGAGGTAAGCTATCGGGATAGAAAACAAGTAAGCCTCCAATGATTAAGAGTCTTGGCGATAAGAAAGCCATCGGCGAGACTCACAGCGATACACCTCTATCGGGATAACTTGACATATCGGAACAAAAGAGCCAGGTCTTGCCGATTCACAAGTCACGGCGATCAAAAGGTGTCGGTGACACTTTACTAAACTTTGCCCGATGAAGGATATGAAAAGGGTCATCGGGGAGATGATTTGGATCGGGATATCTTGAGAAAGCTATCCCGATAGTGAATGTCATTCCGACAAAGATAAAAGTCCATACATGAAGATGACTTTCGGGGAGACCAAAAGCATCAGGAGGGCTTATTAATTTTACAGCGATGGTTTATGTTATACCGATGGAATAATCAATACTTATATATTGAGAGGTGATAAAGTCAAAAAGTCATCGGCAAAACAAATAATGTCGGAGTGAAAAATTTTAAATGTGCCGATCTTATACCTCTTGCCGATGAACACCTTTTCGGGGAGACAATTGCTTTCGACGGAGATTATTTAGATCACACCGATCCTATACATCTTGCCGATACCGTATGCTGGAAACCGTGAGGTAAAAGAATTATTAAAAGTGAGAATTTATTTCAAAAGGGAAATGAATATAGGGTGTGAATAAAAAATTAAATCACATGAGATTGTAGTAGAATAAAATATAAATTTCCTGTTTTCATGGAAGGGGTTATAAGGTAAAAAATTATTAAATGTTTTTATTCCGAAAGAGAAATGTTTTCTGAAGAGTTAATCAAATAGGTAATTATTTTACCTAAATAATATTTTTATGTGAGAATGCATAAGATAGCCAGTAAAACCAGAAGGGGTAATTATTTTCACATAAATGATTATTCTAGCCGAGTGAAGGTAAAAAAGCATACCAGCGAATATGATGGTGAAATTTACCAACAAAAGATTAAGATTTAAGTATTATTCTTTATTTTCTCACGAGAACACGGAGACAAGTTAAATTAATTAATCTATCTACGGAAGATAATTAATTAATTAATGGAAAGCTACACGGGACAGAGATGCAAAGGGTTGTAACCCTAAAAGTCACAACCCTAAATTTACAAGATATATATGAGAGATGGCAAATTGAGCAAAAGAGGGAATCAGTAGATCAGGATCAAGAGTAGATTAGGAAAAATATCAGTTAGATAACTGGATGGATTGACCAGTTGCCGGAATAAAATATTATGTTGTACATTGTAAAACCTTTCAAAATTGTATAGTGGAGAAAATGCACAAATTAATGATTTAATATTGGTGTCTATTGTTTGTTGAGCTGAGCAATTATTTGGTTGTCTCCATACTATAATTTTTTTGTTATTTGAACCTGAGTTTCCAAGTTGATATTTCAGTTTCATCGAAACACACTTGTTGTTTTCGTGTAATCAAACTAATTGGTTTCCATTACAGATATAAAATCCTTTTGATTGATTACAGTAACCTGGAGGTAGCATTTGGATAGGTAAGAACAGCATTATAATTGTCAAGATTGCCATACTGTCTCCAACTCGATATTGTCTTGTTATTCAAATTGAGCATCAACTCCATTTGTCAATACACATTTGCTGTCATTGTGTGATTCTTTTGATCGGTTCCTTCAAGCAAGGATTAAAAAATCCTTTCAATAAGTCACAGTAACCTGGTAAGATTCGAGTGGATCACTAAGTAGAGTCTGTCAGTCACATTCTTGCACGTTTATACAAGCTATAAACAAAACAAGTGCCAAACAATCAGAATTGTAACCAGTAAGTAAATCGTATATCATATATACTTTGACTCCATTAGCCCAATAGAAATAGGCACTGGTCATACCATTTCCATTTTAGAATTCCATAAAATCCTATTCAAACAAATACAACTCATATCTTAGTACTAGGAGTAGGAGTAGTTCAAAAGCTTTTATCTATTTCACATTTTATGCCATTGTGAGTAGATACCTAAATCCAATCAAATCATATAGGGTTAAGTCTGCTTTAGTTACAAAGGTACACCCGCCTAGGTTTGCAGGACCTGAAGTGTAGGGAGCAAATAGCTCTGTCAATTGGTCCAAAAACGTTGCAAATCCAAACATAGAGTCTGGCATCCTCTTAGGGTTAGCAACTTGCATTTTTGGGAACTAACATGTGGTACTCCCGATGGCCATAACGAGATGATCCCACCAATCCGGTAAAGAATAAAGCAGGGTCATACACTGATCCTCCTCCTCCATCTTCACACTAATGGATGTCAATTATGCAACCAACATATTAAAAGAATTCAAGTGATCAGCAATAGATTCTCCATCTTCCATCCTCAGAGAATATAGCTTCTTTCGTAGGAACAACTTGTTTACCAGGGATTTAGCCTGATAAACATCACCAAGTTTCTTCCACAGATCCTTTGCAGTTTTCTCTTCATGAACATTTAACAGGACAAAATCAGCCAGACAGAGTCTCACAAGACCCTTGGCTTTACGATCTTTGAGATCCCAATCATCTTGGGACATTGCCGTTGGTTTTAGACCAGAAATTGCTTCCCATAGGTCTCTATCAATGAGCATGTCTTCCATTTTGAGTTTCCACAACTCGAAATTACTGCCATTAAACTTTTCAACCTCTATTCTTTCGGATGTGTCTTTCATCTCCTTCCTGCAACAAGATTTTAGAATACTTTGTACAGACTCCCACTTAATCTAAGATCAGTACAAAAAACCCCTACCCAGCAGCTAGGACCAAAACTAGCCAAACTCTGATATCAACTAAAAGGAAGCTAGGTGTGCAGAAATCACTTCCTAAACTAATCTAATGAGGGGAGAGGTATGGAAATTCTTTACAACCTTTACAATTACAACAATATGAAACATATATCAAAGATATTACAACAGCAAACACAAAACAAGAATGTATACAAAGAGAAGTAGACACAAGATATAGGTGGGGAAAACCTTTTTAGGTGGAAAACCCCACACTCTAAAACCTACACAATGTATTATCTGAAACAATGGGATTTACAATACACTTGCAATGCAAGTTCTTTCAAGAGTCTTCAAATGTCAATTCTGGAGTTATTCCGGTAGAATAACAGTACCTGTAAAAACACTATGCAACTACAACTCCAAACTATGCAATATATAGATATTACAAGGCAAATATTGGGAGCATCTTGGGATAGGCGTCCACCTTGGCCACATGGCCATTATCCCATATCAAAGGACACTTGTCCTTGCTACAAATACATCCCTTACATCTATCATACATGGCAGATTTGACTTTCCTAATATGGAGCACTCCAGGTTAAAAATAGACTATGACAGATGCTCTTACGCATCTTACAGTTGTCATAGATTTTCCCAACATAACAACCTTAAATGTTGTAAGAGAATCCATCATACAATGCTAAATATAGCATATTCCTCTTATAACATGTCATAGCCCAACTTGGGTGCCCAAAGATGCCTTTCCCTCATGCGAAGATCCTCACCGACACTTGTCATCACTTGTCATAGGAATCTCCAAACTTGGCTCTTACGCGTCATAGATTCTGTCATATAGAATATTGTCTTCCACACACCACAAGATGCTGACACATGGCATATTAGTGCCACCTCAAATGGGACACCCAAATCCATGTAGGTTTGACTTGACCATCCAAGTCACATTCCAAGTAAGATGACATGTCACCGTGCCACCTCAACTAAGTGACCAAACTGAATGTGCAAGTAATTACAACATTAGGCAATAAATTATTATATAAATAAATAAATAATGCTAGGAATTTGCAAAGGTTGAGACACCTTAATTCCCAACAATTCTCATTCCTCCACTATAATATTCATAGCTTGTGAATGGTAGGGTCGGTTGTAGCATATTATCTCCTTTTTGCATCTAAGGTTCCTCATACCTTTTATGTACTAAGGGCTTATGCTTTGAACCTCCCTCGTTCATCTAGGCAAGGTTGTACTATTGTGGGCATGCATGGGTTCATCCTATTGTTTGTAATGTCAAGTCCTATGCATGGATGCCTTGTCACATTGGTTTCATATACCCTGGTGCATAACATCTCATGCTATATCAACAGTAGTGCTCAGTATTTATTTGCAAAATTTCCTAATACATGATATCACCCCTTTTATCCCACATATACATCCCTATCCCTATCATCATGTCCCATATGCATTGCTCCAAGTTTCATTGGACCACATTTCCTCCCCATCTAATTTCTTCTACCTACTTTGACCTCCTAGTTCTTTGCCCCATCCCGTGACCATTTTTAGGAACTTGGTATCATGATCAACCAAATCAATCACAACAACTCATCATCATACCATTGCATTAACCATTTTCCATGTGTCTTCTCATTAATCCATTCATAATATATGTTTATTAATTTGAGCATATATTTCATCACTTTGCATTTCCACTAGTCCATAATATATGTTTATTAATCTGAGCATATATTATCCATTGTGTTATCCATTCATTAATATATATAGCATTCATTTCATTACTTTGCATTTTCCATCCAATATATATCTAAGCATCTACCATTACACATCATTACCTATCATTATGTCATACATACATAAGTCCATTATAGTCCATACAAGCTATATCTGTCATACCATCAAAAACATACAACATCCCGCATCCTAGGGTCATAAACAACATTTATAAAAGGAATTGATTTAAAGTGGCTGAAATAACTTTTGTGAATGATACAATATAATATGTTTGGACATAAACTCACTCCCATGTCATATAATCCATACATCATAACATCAACAAACACGAACCACACATGCTATCCTACATCACACACATGTTAGTCCAAAACATCATAATCATCAACCACATAATACATAAACATCCATCCATAAAAACCATGCAACCTCTCCACATACATATCCTGCATCACACACAGGTTAGTCTATCACATTCATCATTGTGCATGTCATCAACATATACATCATACAAATGTCCACATCATCATATCATAAACTCCATCATAGCAGACCATCATAAATCCATCCATATACATTAATACATCAAAGTACACAATCCATCACATCAAAATGTCCCATCTCATATATATACACACACACACACACACATAAAAATGATCATGATACAAGTAAGGTCCTCAAGACCTATCAAAATGTCATATACATATACAATCAAAATATCTGCTGCCCCTAGGCAGAGCTGTCTCTGGCTGAAGCCCCTGACTAGGTTGGTCACGAGCCCCTTTAAGGAGGTATCCCCATACCTACTATCCTGCCTATCCCTGTACCTATGGGGTTGGCACCTGTCCTGCCTGCATTGGACGCAACTGCTGAATTGACCTCTCTGATCACCTTGTCTATATGGAACCAAATTTTGCTGATTGGCTCTTGTAACTCTCTCTCTGACTTGTAGGGACCAACCTCTCATACAACATCCTATAGTGTTGGGCCTCCCTAGTACTCTCTGCTAACTGGTGCTGTATAGTCCTGACCACATCCCCATGCCTGGCCCCAGTGCCTGCCTAGCTTGATCACGCTCCTACCGATAGTGCTGAGCTAGTGCATGTGTCTGTCCTAACTGTGCCTGTAGCTAAACCACTTATGCTTGCAAGGCCACTACCTGTGCATGTAAGGTTGTCACCTGACCATCTCTACACTGCCCTTGTAGTGGGGTTATCTGGGCCTGTTGTTGCTGAACCAAACCCTGTAATCTCGCTAACTCTACTCAAATTTTGCTAAGCACAAGAAGACAAATGAGGATTATGGGGCCCTCCCACCTTATATGTAGCCCCCACCAACCCTAGTTCCCCTCCCCAAACCCTAATTTCCTCTTTTGGACCCTGTCTTTCACCCCCTGTCCCTATTTTTCCTCCCCTCCCTGTCCCAAGCTTCCCTCTGCTTTCCTTTTTTCTTCTTGTCCCGTCTTTTTCCCTCTTTTGAGACATCATAAATTTTTTTATTTTTTTCACTGATCTCTTGAGGGGGCATCACCTTGTCATCCACTCTTCTCTTGTCTGCTGACTGGGGCACATTTATTCAAAATTCTTTGATATCTCGTCAACCTTGATAGTAATGACACCATATCAAAGAGGGGCAAAATGTAGACACCTAAAAATGGTCACAAACACTTTCATCTATTCCCGCATTCCAAACCTAATCATTCACATCATTTCATTCAATTCCCACATTAATTAAATAATTTCTAATTATTTAATTAATTTTTCCCTCGCCTTTTCCCTTCACCAAAAATTCTAAATTCGTCTACTATAGTTCAAAAATCAAATATTTTGCAACTATAGTACATCAAAAAATTAAATAAATATCTATATTTATTTAATTCTCTATTTTTTCCACTTTTGCTTACTTTTAGTAATCATCATTATCTTCTTCTAAATATGTGCACATGAATTAATTTTAATTCTCAATTATAAACCCCCATGTTTCTAGAAGTCCACTTGTCACTCAATGTACATGCATGTACATAACAAGTGGTACTTTGGAAGCATGGCCAAATCTTCCAAAAGTGTACACTTGTCCTCTTTCTTCTACCCCACTCCAAGTGTCACTATTCATGCAAATTTAAAATTCCATGTGACATTATTCATGCACTATTCACCTAATTTTTAATTTCGTTTATTCTCTCCCCACAATTTCAAATTCCTCACAAAATCCAAGCCATGCCTTTACATAAATGAGGCCTTACATGTCATACACCTACCCAATCCTAGCCATCCATCCATTCAAACCTCCAATTTCATCCATTGATCATCCATTGAATCTTGGAGCAATTATCTCATCCAACCTCATCATGCCATTTGTCCAATTCTCCTTGCTTGAGGATCCTCAAGCAATCTCAACCCTTGATCTTTCAATTCAATCCTAGCCCTCCATTTCTATCCCCAAAAATCTATAAATTGAGGCCTTCCCCTCCACTTTCCATAAGCAATTTCTATGCAAAGAAATTCTGGTAGTTTGAGCACTCACATTTCAAAAATTTAGGCTAAATTCATAGTTTATAATAGCTTAGCATTATCATCCTTAGGATAAATCACTACTAGTGCATTTAGATAGGGTGTAATTTAGGTACTTAGTGCATTACTAGTTGGTCTAATCTTGAGGTTCCTTGGACTTGGGATTGGGAGTTAATTAGGATAGTTAGCTCACCTTGTTGGATTCCACTTTCAATGTAGACAGGAACCAATAGGTTGTCATCTGATTCCTAGTGATGTGTCCTACATAACTCAATCGACCATACAACTCTAGACAATCTTCTAGCTAAGTATGATCATTCTGACAAGTTACACAATCTAGACACGGTGAACTAACTAATGCATGCAGAGACAAATGCATCACTTTGGCCAAAGTTTCTCTATAAATAGATGTTTGTAGTAAAAGTAGTTATGTGTTCACACACCTCTAACTCAACTTGGAAACTACCACATCCTACAGTTTGACTTGCTTGACTAGTATCTCTAGACATAAATTGTCTTGACTAAACTCAAATCCTAGTCATTCTGACTTAGAATTTAATCCTTTATCTAGGATATACATACTATATGGGTTTAGGTGACTTTAACCTTTTAGAGAGTCTCTCTTTGCATACTTGCAAATACTAGGGTCTATGACTTCCTGTCATTCTACTCAATGACCCAAAGATTGAGCACTCTTTGTAATATATCAAATTTCTGACTCTATCATGAAATCATTTATTTTATCATAAGAGATTCTTAGACTCTTCCTAAATTATACTATCTTAAACTATGGTTTCTTGACCATTGACTGTCGACCATAATAAACAATAGACTAAATCAACATGTTATAATTGATTTAAGAGTTTTTAAGTTTTCATAACCCTTCTGGGTCAAATCTAGGGTTTTACTTCTCTCTATCTTGACACATTTAAATATCAAATACTCTTGTTTTCCAAAAGTAAAAATTTATAATAATATAACATGGAAACGATAACCTCTAGTCTTCTCTTGACCACTTGGGCATTGTTTGAATTCACCTTTCTCATATCATGTATAAACATAGTACACAAGGTATATCCTCATTCATACAAGATCTTAATGAATACTATAATTATCATAACTAATCTGTTGACTAAGTTCAATTCTTTCAACCAAAAAGGTTTGAATCTAAAATAATAATAATATAATATTTTCGACCTCTCGGTCTTCTTAAGTCCACTGACTTTCGATATAGGATAGGTTATGAACTCATATTTAACATCCTTTGCATATCATGATAACGCTTATCATTATTGTATAATGCATATGCAATAGTATACTTAGGTGCTTTCAATGATATCAATATCATTTATATATATTCTAAATAAGAGTAAATCTATCACCAAAACTTTTGATTATAAACATTACAAACTAATACATATAAATCATTGGGAAATATGAAACTGTCATTGTCTAAACTCTCTTAAATCTTACTCATCTTGACTCATAGGTTATATCTGAGTTCTCACAAAGTTCATATATAACTTATCTAGTTATATCACTATGGCATTAATAGAAAATGACCACTATACTTTGTATTCAAAAGGTGATAAAAGAAATAATCCTTTCTCTGCATTTTATATGCTAGATTCCTACACAGTCTTGGTGTTTTGACAGCTAAACAAAACCTATGTTTGCTTGAGTATACAAAGATATTGTTGTTCAAAGACATTTTTACTATCTCTCTCTCATAGATTCAAACTTCATTATCACTACTTTATATAACTCTAAAAACTTTGCTATAAGAAATCATATCTCTATAAGATCATACAGAAATTGAGTACTATAGTTAAATAATGAATTGAATTGCTTTTAAAGGATATCCTACCTCAAAGCGTCATCAATTTCCCTATACTGAGCTAGTTTTCTTCCTTATTCTTACTACTACCCAAGCGATCTTTCCACTTTCCTCTACATTTGTCTCTCTTGTCCCTTCCATTGTGTTTGTCTCTATTTAACTGTGGATTCTTAATGAGAACAAGATCTCTATGTTTCAAATAGTCCTCTCTCTTTCCCCGTGGATTCATCCTACGAATAGGCTTTGTGTTTTACATAGTCCTACGCTTTCCTTACCACTTCTCTGACAACTTTGTTGGATCTTTCATTTTCTCATTTTAAACTAAGTCATCTCACCTTACATCCATGAGGATGATTCCTCATTGATATCACCTTTTTAAAAGGCTTTACTCTTCCCATTACCACGGAGATGCTTCCCGCATCAATGCCTATAAACACTCTAAAGCAGCATGCAGAAAGATGGTGGAGTTACTGGTCATAAAGACCACTCCAAAACTATTTGAAAACTCTTCGTTTCTCTCCATAACTTACATGGAGGAAAGAAGTCGAGTGTCCACAAGAATATGAAGTGGTTTTGCATTAAGTTGCAACAACACCACGTTCCCTAAAAATCTCAATGACTACATACTATGAGTTTAACTAATAGTTCATATCAAATAGATATTTAATAATATACTTAGATTGTCTCTGACACATGATATGATATGAGACTCGGATCGAGGTATTCTCTCCCTCTCAAAATTGTTTAAACATAAAAAATAGATAAATTAACATAATAGAATTCTAATATGAAATTACCGATAATAAAGTAGTTTAACTAGTATTTATTTTCTATTGAATATAATCTATATTCATATCACACAAAGAAATAATGACTGTCAACCATTTCCTTGTCGATGGTCAAGTTCTAACTTGACTTCGTTTTCGACAATAACCTCAACTTAATGAATCTAG
Organism: Cunninghamia lanceolata; assembly: GCA_027924645.1. Taxonomy (NCBI): domain Eukaryota; kingdom Viridiplantae; phylum Streptophyta; class Pinopsida; order Cupressales; family Cupressaceae; genus Cunninghamia; species Cunninghamia lanceolata. Next base: position 1,318,036 of record BSBN01000554.1, on the reverse strand, counting down.
TTGACAATCAACGTTTTGTCGAGTCAGAACCATACTTAGACCAATTGGTCAAACATAACTTACCATACTTGATGAAGGTTCAGTAAACTGTGAAAGTATGAGACTTAGATGGCAAACAATTTGTTCTTATCCATACATCTATTCTCTTCTCTCTGATGATGCTCTCCCTCTCTTTCTCATAGGGTGGAAAACTTGTTTCTTGGTTACAACTTGCAATCACCAAACTGGGATTAGTGCATCGTTAGTCAATCCATAAACCTTATGAATAAATAATCATGACATATTATAATCACATGTCTAAATTCTAATATAAACATAAACTCATGGTTTCATTGATTTATCCTAACATTTTCACATAACGTCAAATCATTAATTCATGCATAATTAACTACTAATTACATGCAAGTAAAAAGTAAATCATAGTCAAAATTTGGGGTGTCACAGTGAGAGAGAAGGGGGGGAAATAGAGATAGAGAGATTAAAATAAATAGAGAACTAGATAGGGAGACAAAGATATATATAGATACTTAGAGAGATAAACAATGAGAGAGAGAGAGTACCTTTTAATTTCAAGTAGAGAAGGATAGAGAGAGATATAGATAGAGGAATAGAGAGAGAGGTAAAGAGATAAAGAGGGAAAGAGATAGAGATAGAGAGAGGTACAAAGATAGATAAGGATAGAGAGATATAGATAGAAGGATAGAGAGAGAGGTAAAGTGATAAAAGGGAGATAGATAGAGATAGAAAAAGAGTGAAAATGGAGAAAGACAAAAGGAGACAAAAAGAGATAGAGGAAGAGAGAAAGGTACAAAGATAGAGAAGGATAGAGAGAGATATATATAGATAGAGGGATAGAGAGAGGTAAAGAGATAAAGAGGGAGAGAGGTGGAGAGAGAATGAAAATAGAGAAAGAAAATATATAGAGAGAGAGAGAAAGGGGAAATAGATAGAGCAAAAGACAGAGGAAGTGAGAAATATATAGAGAAAAGAAGAGAGGTAGAGTGACAGAGAGAGGATGAGACAAAGAGATAGAGAAACAGAGAGGTAGAGTAAGAAATATTAGAGAGAGGAGAGAGAGAAACATAGGGAGAGAAAAATCTCAGAGAGAGGAAGTGTGTGAGAGAGAAGGGGGAGGGAAGAGGGAGATAGAGATATATGTAGAGACCTACAGAGATAAACAGAGAGAGAGAGATAGAGAAAAAAGACCATGATTCAATGTTCAAATGATGATTATGATTCAACAAATCAAAATAAAATGAGAAATTAATGCAAATATTATATATACTCTTTTTTTTAAAATACTAATATTACAAATAAATAAATAAAATTCCTCTTTTCTACTCTTACAAATATGCCCCCCTTATTTATTGCACTTGTCGACTTGATTTTACAAACTATGTATACTTTAAGTTTTGCATATGCAAAATAATGTTTGCTTTTATCCACAGGGTATATGCACAAAGATGAGGGACCAAAAAGTCACCACATGACTTTTTGGTCCCATACAAGTCATAACGCACTTGCATTTTGCAAAAGCAAAACTCTCTCTCTCTACCTCCCTCTCCCTCCCCTCTTTACCTGCTACCCTCTCTCTCTCACCTATCTACCTCCTAGTTTTCCTTTTCCTTTCCAATTTCCCTTTAGATCCCACCAATTTTTCCCTATTTTACTATTTTCCACCTCTCCTCTCATCATTCTTCCCATCTAATAAACTTTCTTTTATCTTGTTTCCATTTCATCCTCCCAATTTATATCCTCGTCCCTCTTTGCATGTCCTAGTTTTCTTGCTTCCATTTGCTTTGTTGATGAGAGGGAGAGGGAGGAAGAGTGAGAGACCTGGGGGAGATGGAGGGGAGAGAGAGGGGAGATATAGAGAGTTAAAGAGATAGAGAGAGAGAGTCCTAGTTTTCTTGTTTCTATTTCCTTCGTCAATAAGGGAGAGAGAGAGATAGAGGGGAGAGATAGGGAGATCGAGGAATGATAGGGGAGAGAGAGGAAAGAGATAGGGATATAGGGAGAGATAGATAGGTAGAGAGAGAGAGGAGGCAAACAGGGAGAGATAGAGGAGACAAAGGGGAGAAATAGGGCAATAGAAAGTGAGCGAGATGTCCAGAGAGATAGGGAGAGAGATTGAGAGGTAGAGGGACAATAGAGAGAGGGAGATAAGGGATAGATAGGGAGATAGAGGTTTAGGGTTGATTGGGTTTAGGGTTAGGGGTTAGGGATTAGGGGCATTATTTAGGGTTTAGGGTTTTTGAGAGATAGAAGAGAGTGCTTTTGACATGCAACCATAAACCCCTAAGCCCTAAATAATGCCTCAAAACCCTAAACCCAAGAAACCATAAATAATGCCCCTAAACCCTAACCCCTAACCCCTAACCCCTAACCCCTAACCCCTAAAATTAAGAAACCCTAAATGTCCATATCCCTATCTCTATCGTCCCTCAACCTCTGAATCTCTCTCCCTATCTCTTTGGACATCTCACTCACTCTCTATCTCCCTATCTCTCCCCTCTGTCTCCTCCATCTCTCCCTATTTGTCTCCTCTCTCTCTACCTATCTGTCTCTCCCTATCTCTTGCCTCTGTCTCCCTTATCATTCCTCTATCTCCCTATCTCTCCCCTCTATCTCTCCCTCTTCCTTATTGACGAAGGAAATGGAAACAAGAAAACTAGAGGGGAGAGGGAGAGATATTGGGAAGAGATAGGGAGATAGAGGAATGATAGGGGAGAGAGAGGTAAGAGATAGGGAGAGATATATAGGTAGATAGAGAGAGGAGACAAATTGGGAGAGATAGAGGAGAGATAGGGAAATAGAGACTGAGTGAGATGTCCAAACAGATAGGGAGAGAGATTGAGAGGTAGAGGGACGATAGAGAGAGGGAGATAAGGGAGAGATAGGGACATAGAGGTTTAGGGGTTATGGGTTAGGGATTAGGGGCATTATTTAGGGTTTAGGGGTTTAGAGAGAGACTGCTTTTGACATGCAACCCTAAACCCTAAATAATGCCCCTAAATCCAAACCCATAAACCATAAACCCTAAACAATGCCCCTAATCCCTAAGCCCTAAACCCTAAACCCTAAATAATGCCCCTAACCCCTAAACCCTAAATAATGCCCCTTAGCCCTAAGCCCTAAACCCTAAACCCCAAACCCCTAAACCCTAAATCCTAAACCTTTAAACCTTAACCCCTAAACCCTAAACCTTTAAACCTTAACCCCTAAACCCTAAATAATGCCCCTAACCCCTAAAACCCTAAAACCGAAACCTCTAAACCCTAAACCCAAGAAACCCTAAACCTTTATCTCCCTATCTCTATCGTCGCTCTACCTCTCAATCTCTCTCCCTATGTCTCTGGACATGTCCCTCACTCTCTATCTCCCTATCTCTCCCCTTTGTCTCCTCTATCTCTCCCAATCTCTATCATTCCCCTCTCTCTATCTCTCTCTAAACCCTAACCCCTAAACCCTAAACCCTAAACCCCTAAACCCGAGAGAGAGAGAGGGAGGGAGCGATGTTTTAGTTCACCATAACATGAGTGCGTTATAACGTGCTCGCGTTATGTTTTGCCCCTGTAGTTTCCAATCCTTTGGCTTGGATTTGCCTTGGGCTTCCAACCCAAAGGCTTGGACTGTGTTTAGGATGTCCAACAACATGTTTTTCTAGATTGTAACAAAAATCACATAATCTGGAGTGTACTCCCCATTAGGTTTGCACTTCTTTCAATGACAAGTAAAAAAAATACCACCATAATATTAAGCTCTATGTTAGCTTTCTAACCATATAATCTTTTTCACCTTTTGAGTATGTTGAGGATTTCATCTTTAATTTCTTTTATTAGTGTATCTGTTTTTTGTCAAAAACCAATGTCTGGTATTTTTGACTTTTGTTTTTAACCGTTCATCAAAATTTCAAATAAATTACATTTTTAGAAAGTAGACTCCATTTTACACATTAAAAAAATTATTTTTCGATTAATTTTCAAAATTTTTAGGGGGAGCACGCTCAATTTTCTATTTTTCAAGATGCGTCCACTATGAACATTAGTAAAAAAACAATTATTCATGAAAAAATTATCAAAAAAATTAGGGATAAACTACATGGTGTTAGCTAATTTCTCACTGAAGCAATTTTTGAAATACTAAAAAAAAGTTAACATTTTAGGGGAGCACACCAGACGCTATGTTATGTTGTTTTGAAAAAAACAAGACCAATTTATGTGTTCCCCCTTTTTGAACCCCTTAATCACAACCATTTTTAAAAATAATTAGTAGTTTAGAAACTAGATTCGAAGCACTGTGACTCTTGTTTTTGTTGTATCTTCAAATTTTGAGTGTAACTATCTTCAATTTCTCATCCAACATCAGTCTTTCCTGATTTTAGAAAAAAAAATGGCGTCTTAAGACCCCCTTTTGGTCCCCCATCTTTGTGCACTTATCCCACAAGAGAACTTCTTTACAAATCCATATATAGCGTACCCATTACACACTAAGGTGCGATTTCTATTAATAAAAACTATGGGCGTAACCATTGAACCTATGAGTCCAATTGCTAGTTAGTCGATAGGATTTTATATGTGAGCATTCGTGCTCGAAAAACTGTTTCATGCCGTAAAAAAAATCACACTGACAAATTTTATAAATGCGTTCTTTGTTTTCACGCTGGAAAAATTCATGCCAAAAAAAGTCTCATGTCATTTAAAGTGCTCTGTCAGATACTCTGATATTTCAATTTTTGTTTTTTTCAAAGGATAGGGAAAGGGAAAATGGTTGAAAGCAAATAACTCAGACAAGCATATCCAATTGCAAGATTTGAGGTGAGCTGAAGGGAGTGCGAGCATAAAACAAAAGAATCGCCTTTCAAGGAATTGATCCAAGGTCATGGAGGAATTTTTTTTATAAGGTATTTGCATTAGTTTTTTTAGCACAAAAACTAAAATATGTCTGCTCCAATTTTAAGCACAAAAAAACTGAAACCCCTTACTACCTTTTTAAATGTTATGGTATATCAGAGAGTTGGGAGATGAAAAAAGCAAGTCTTTTTTTTGGCATTCTTTTTATTTTCAGGAAAGAATAGAACTTTTTCAAGTTACAATTCATTAACTTTAGAAGACTTACCTATACTATTGGCCTCAAATTTTAGATTTGTCCCATTGAAAATTTGCATCAAGAAAGAGAACAAAAATAGACAATAGATTGGGCATTTGCAAATTACATAATACCATTCAACAATGTGTGTTTACTAGAGAATCCATCTACTAGCACTAAACAATGGGCATTTAATAATAACCTAAAAATTGTTGCGATGAATTCAATTGTTAGATGGGGGGAGGGAAATCAACCTGCAAAATTAGTTTGTCTTAGCTGAAGGTTACAAAGGAGAAAAGGTAATAGATTAGAATTTTTTTGGGGAGTATAGACTGTTGGGGATTAAGGTGTCTCAACCTTTGCAATTTCCTAGCATTGGTAATTTAATTGTATATTTAATTATTGCCTAATGTTGTATTTGATTGCACATTCAGTTTGGTCACATAGTTGAGATGGCATGGTGACATGTCAGCTTACTTGGAATGTGACTTGGATGGTCAAGTCAATCCTACATGGATTTGGGCATCCCATATTGAGGTGGCATTAATTTACCATGTGTCGGCATCTTTGGTATGTGGAAGGCAATATTCCATATGACAGAATCTATGACGCGTAAGTGCCAAGTTGGGAGATTCCTATGACAAGTAATGACAAGTGTCGGTTGGCATCTTTGCATGAGAGAAAGGCATCTTTGGGCGCCCAAGTTGGGCTATGACATGTAAGTAGAATATGCTATATTTAGCATTGTATGACGAATTCTCTTACAACTTTCAAGTTTGCTATTGTGGTCAGATTTTATGACAGTTGTAAGCCGCGTAAGAGAATCCGTCATAGTCTATTTTTAGCCTGGAGCTCTCTACATTGGGAAAGTCAAATCTGCCATATATGATAGATGTAAGGGATGCAAGGACAACAAGGACAAGTGTCCTTTGATGTTGGAAATGGTCATTTGACCAAGGTGGACACCTATCCCAAGATGCTCTCAAGATATGCCTTATAATCTCTATAAAATGCATAGTTTGGAGTTGTAGTTGTATAGTGTTTTTACAGGTATTGTTATGGTGCCAGAATAACTCCAAAATCGACATTCGTGAACTCTTGGAAGACTTGCATTGCAAGTGTATTGTAAATTGTTGTTGTTTTGATAATACATTGTGTAGGTTTTAGAGTGTGGGGTTTTTTACCTGAAAAGGTTTTCCCCATGGTATATTTTGTGTCACCTTCTTTCTGGGTTGTGTTGCTACTGTATCTTTATGTTATTAGTTTAATGTTGCTGCAATTGTAAGGATTAAAACAAATTTGCACTCAATTCCCCTTATTAGATTGGTGTAGGAAGTGTGTTCTGCATACCTTGCTTCCTTTCAGTTGGTATCAGAGCTTGATCACTTGTGATCCTCGTTGTTGGGTAGGGGTTCTTTGAGCTAATCTTTGATTGAGTGGGAGTTTGTGCACAGTATTCTGTGATCTTGTTGCAATGAGAAGATGGTAAGCACATTCAGAAGAATAGAGGTGGAGAAATTCAATGGCACTAATTTCAAGCTGTGGAAGCTCAAGATGGAAGACATGCTTGTTGACAGAGATTTATGGGAAACCATTTCTGGCACAAAACTAGCTGCAATGACACAAGCTGATTGGGATCTCAAAGACTGGAAGGCTAAGGGTCTCATAAGACTTAGTCTTGCTGATTCTGTCCTATTAAATGTCCATGAGGAGACTACTACAAACTTGCTTTGGAAGAAGTTGGAGATGTGTATCAGGCCAAATCCCTGGTTAACAAACTTTTTCTGAGAAAGCTGTATTTTCTTCGAATGGAGGACAAAGGATCTATTGCAGAACATATGAATGCCTTCAACATGTTGGTTGCACAATTGACATCCATTGGTGTGAAGATGGAGGAGGAGAATCGTTGTATGACATTGCTTTGTTCTTTGTCGGACTCATGGGATCATCTTGTCATGGCTATTGGAAGCACCACATCCACATTCAAAATGGATGAAGTGGTTTCTTCGTTGTTGTCTGAAGAGATGCGGAGAAAGTCTTCTGAGGCAACCAAAGAGGCTCTTGCAGTTCGTGGAAGACCCAAGGAGAAAGGGAAAAAGAAGGACAAGAAAGCTAAGAAGGGTAGATCCAAATCCCATGGGAGATCCACATCCCATGGGAGATCCAAATCTCCTGGAAAGTCCAAGGCTCTCTGCTGGAACTGTGGTAAATCTGGGCATTTCTGAAAGGAATGCAAAGAGGAAAAGAAAAAGAAGAAGAAGAACCTAGATCCAGATTTTGACAAGTCACAAGATGATGGTGATGCTTTCATCGCAACCCATGCATCTGATGATGTGTGGCTGATTGATCTGGTGCATCATTCCACATGACCTCGCATCGAGACTAGTTTACTAAGTATGAGGAGTTCGATGGTGGAAAGGTGTATCTGGGTGACTACTCTCATATGAAGATTGGTGGTCGTGGAAGAGTCTCTATCTGATTCCCTGATGGATGAGTGAAGGGGATCTCTAGGGTTATGCACATCCCAGGCTTAACACGAAACCTACTTTCTATAAGTATGTTGAATGATGCAAGTGTGTAGATTGTCTTTTCGAAAGAAGGATGCAAGATGACTAGAGGAGCTATGGTGCTTGCTAAGGGTACTAGGAGAGGTACTCTATTTTAGCTAGAGGCATGCATTTCACAATGCAATAGTTCTTCTGACTCAAGGAAGAGGGCAGTAGTCACTTCATCCTCACCATCTGAACCAACAGTGAAGAAATCTGTTGTATCCAGTCCTGATGGTTGTATTCATGTCTTGGAAGTAAAGCTTCCTGTTGAAAAGATAATGTTATGGCATAAGAGATTTGGCCACATTGGTGAGAAGGGTCTGCGTACCCTGAAAAATAAAAACCTCGTTGAGGGGCTAGATGATTGTAATCTTGTTCGATTTTTGTGAACATTGCATATATGGAAAACAAAACTGTGTTCAATTTTATTCAAGTTCTCATAAGTCTTCTAGTGTGTTGGACCTTGTTCATTCTGATGTATTTGGTCCTGTTAATGTTCATTCGTTATCAAAATCTGTATATTTTGTATCTTTCATAGATGATTACAGTAGAAGGACATGGATTTATTTTCTCAGAAGTAAATATGAAGTCTATAGTAAGTTTAAGGAGTTTAAAGCCTTTGCTGAAAATCAGACTGGTAAAAAGATTAAATGTTTGAGAACTGACAACTGTGGTGAGTTTTGTTCTACAGAATTCGATAAAATATTGCAAGTAACTTGGGATTGAAAGACATAAGACAACTCCATACACCGCGCAGCAAAATGGAGTTGCAGAGAGGATGAACATGACACTAATGGAGAAGGCTAGGAGTATGCTTAGAGGAGCTGGTCTAGAACAAAAGTTTTGGGCTGAAGCTGTTGCCATTGCTTGCTATCTGGTAAATAGATCTCCTACATCAACTCTTGTTGGAAAGACACCCATGGAGGTGTGGTATGGTAGAAAGCCTTTAATAAGGCATATTCATGTTTTTGGTTGAGGCATATGCACATGTGCCTAGGGAGAAGCAGTCAAAATTGGAGAAAAGGCTATTAAGTGTATCTTCATTGGCTATGGTGTCGGTGTGAAAGGATACAAGCTTTGGGACCCTGTGACTGAAAAAGTGTTGTATAGCAGAAGTGTCATCTTCAGAGAGCTAACACCTTCTTCCACTATTTTACAGCTAGAAGAAAAAGAAAAGCAAGAGGATGTTCAGTTTCCTTCTACCCCTAAGAAGATTGAACAGAACGACAATGTTGGACCTGAAAATGAGGAGAGCTCTAGCAGCTCTGAAAGTTTACAAGATGAAGTAGAACCTCCACCTCAGCCCTTGAGGAGGTCCACATGAATCATGAAGCAACCTGAGAGGTTTGGTTATACATTACTTGATTCTAGTTGTGCTTTTGCTTTGCTTACTAATAGGATGAACCTAGAACTGTATCAGAGGCTATGGCTATGAAAGATTCAGGTTCCTAGAAGGAGGCCATGGAGGATGAGATGGCTTCTTTGGAAAAGAATCAAACTTGGGACTTGGTGCCTTTGCCTCTTGGACGGAAACCCATTAGATGCAAATGGGTGTTCAAGAAGAAATTTGGTGTAGATGGCAATGTTGAGAAGTATAAAGCCAGATTGGTTGTGAAGGGATATTCACAACTGGAGGGAATTGATTATGGTGAAATTTTCTCTCCCATTGCAAAGCTAACATCCATTCATTTTCTGTTATCTCTTGCAATTGCTTATGACTTAGAGGTAAAACAGATGGATGTGAAGACAATTTTCCTTCATGGTGATTTGGAGGAAGAGATTTACATATCACAACCAGAGCATTACATGGTGAAAGGTAAAGAAAAATTGGTTTGCAAGTTAAAGAAGTCTTTGTATGGATTGAAACAGTCTCCTAGGATGTGGTACTTGGAGTTTGATGCCTTTGTGTTGTCAATTAGATATCTGAGATCGAAATCAAATCATTGTGTGTATTACAAGTTTGACAATGATCATATTCTCATAATTGCACTGTATGTTGATGATATGTTGCTGATTGGAAATGGTAAGAATATGATTTCTGTTTTGAAGTCTCAGTTGTCAGCACAGTTTGAGATGAAAAACTTAGAGGCAGCCAGGTACATTCTTGGGATGGAGATTTGAAGAGAAGGAGCTAATAGAAAACTTTGGTTTGTGTGTTCTTGTTTCTTTGGGGACAAAGTTGTCTATTGAGGATTATCCAAAATCTTCTAGTGAGGTGGAGGACATGAGAAAAGTACTTTATGCTACTGTTGTTGGCAGTTTGATGTATGCCATGGTCTGTACAAGACCAGACATTGCTCAAGCAGTGGGAGTCCGTAGTCAATTTATGGCTAATCCTGGATGGGTACATTGGGATGTAGTTAAGCAAGTGTTCAGATATTTCAGGGGTACTTCCGAGAATTCCATATGCTATCATGGCAATGTTACAGGACCTCTGCATTCTGTTGATATTCATGGATTTGTGGATTCAGATTGGGCAAGTGACATTGACAATAGGAGATCCACTAGTGCTTATGTGTTTACATTGTTTGGTGGTGCATTAGTTGGATGAGTAAGCGACAACCTGTGGTTGCTTTGTCCACGACAGAAGCTGAGTATATGGCAGCAACTTATGCTTGTAAGGAAGTCATTTGGTTTAAGAGATTGTGTTTAGATATTGGTGTTGATGTAGGTTAGATTACGATTAGTTGTGACAGTTAGAGTGTGATTTGCCTTGCGAAGAATCCAACTTTCCATGCCAGAACAAAGGATATTGATGTACAGTTTCACTTCGTGCGAGACATGATAGAAGATGGGAAGGTAAATTTGGAGGAGGTAGATACTTTGAAGAATGTTGAAGATGCATTGACTAAACCTGTGGGCACATAGGAGTTCAGATGGTGTTCAGAGTCTATGGGCCTCTAGGCCTATAGTAGTTAAATCTTGTTAGTTCTTTTGGCTCTTGTAAGGTGTTTGACAAGTGGGAAAATGTTGGGAATTAAGGTGTCTCAACCTTTGCAATTTCCTGGCATTGGTAATTTAATTGTATATTTAATTATTGCCTAATGTTGTATTTGATTGCACATTCAGTTTGGTCACATAGTTGAGATGGCATGGTGACATGTCAGCTTACTTGGAATGTGACTTGGATGGTCAAGTCAATCCTACATGGATTTGGGCATCTCATATTGAGGTGGCATTAATTTTCCATGTGTTGGCATCTTTGGTATGTGGAAGGCAATATTCCATATGACAGAATCTATGACGCATAAGTGCCAAGTTTGGAGATTCCTATGACAAGTAATGACAAGTGTTGGTTAGCATCTTTGCATGAGAGAAAGGCATCTTTGGGCGCCCAAGTTGGGCTATGACATGTTGTAAGTAGAATATGATATATTTAAAATTGTATGACGGATTCTCTTACAACTTTCAAGATTGCTATTGTGGGCAGATTTTATGACGGTTGTAAGTCGCGTAAGAGAATCTATCATAGTCTATTTTTAGCCTGGAGCTCTCTACATTGGGAAAGTCAAATCTGCCATATATGACAGATGTAAGGGATGTAAGGATAGCAAGGACAAGTGTCCTTTGATGCTGGAAATAGTCATTTGACCAAGGTGGACGCCTATCCCAAGATGCTCTCAAGATATGCCTTGTAATCTCTATAAAATGCATAGTTTGGAGTTGTAGTTGTCTAGTGTTTTTCAAGTACTGTTATGCTGCCGAAATAACTCCAGAATTGACATTCGTGAACTCTTGGAAGACTTGCATTGCAAGTGTATTGTAAATTGTTCCTATTTTGATAATACACTGTGTAGGTTTTAGAGTGTCAGGTTTTTTACCTGAAAAGGTTTTTCCCACAGTATATCTTGTGTCACCTTATTTCTGTGTTATGTTGCTGCTGTATCTTTATGTTATTAGTTTAATGTTGCTGCAATTGTAAGGATTAAAACAAATTTGCACTCCATTCCCCTTATTAGATTGGTGTAGGAAGTGCGTTCCGTATACCTTGCTTCCTTTCATAGACTCCTTTATGAACCTTTCTTCACTTATAATTCTTATGAATATGGTAATATTGGTTTTATTACAAACATGAGATGATATATACCTATAGACACTCAAAGGAATTTCTACATTTAAATTTTTGTAAGACCTGTATGCCATAGATATTTAAAGTCAAAATTACAAGTCTTGTAATGTTCTTCACATACATCAGTACCGACAAGAACAACATGGCTCCATTTATTCGCATCACCAGATTTCAAATTATAGCTATTTTTGCCTTATAAAAGACTTACAAATAGTGTATCTTCATATATAATCCTGTAACAAGTGTTTAACAGATAACGAATTAGCTATTATAAAAGACTTGAAAATAGTTATGCTCATGCATGGTCTTGTAACAAGTGTTTAACTGATAATAGACAAGTAAAACTTACCAGTTTCTATTGCAAATTATTGAGCTTCAAAACCTTGTAGTGCAATTTAATTGCTTAAATGAAAGAGCATGCTAGTAAAATCAAGCATTTTACTTCTTCCAAGTGTTAGTGTCAAAAAGAGAATAATGATTTTCATATGCTTTTCGGGTAGTTTCGACTAACTACCATAACAATTTATTACGACCAAGAATATTGGCCCTTCTTGAAACAAAATCTTGTATGTTTCCAGTGTAGAAGGGAAGAAAAAAGTGGAAATTTGCCACACAATCAAATTACCATGACCTAAAAAGTATATAAATGGAGATTTTGATGTCTATAGATGATAGTATATCGGGCATTTATAATAGTTTAGATGCATATTTGGGACACCTCCTATGATAATGAAATTCGAAAGACCTTTAGGAGTTTTTTGTTGAAACTGCAAATAATAGCTTGTTTGGGGCATATGCTAGCCAATTTTAAACCCTCAGAAGAAAGAATAAGAGTATAATATTTATGAGCAAATATCTTGAAGGATTAGTCTGTAAGTAATTTGCATCATATAAAATTATTATTTAAGTTAACAAAAGTGGAAAATATAAGTTAATTAAAGTTAGGAAGAGAGTGGACCAACTTTGATCTTCTTTATTCTAATCATTATTTTAAATTAAATTTGTTTGAAATTTTTGAAAAATACTTTTTAACACTTTTGTGGTACAACGTTTGGGATAGTAAAAAATCAAGTAATAATAATCTATAGTCAAATTAATAATCCCTTTAAATGTAGAGAGTCTTTACTTGAGAGATTTACTGAAGATTTAATTTATAGAGTTGCAGAGTTCCAGTCATTGCAAATAACTGGGCTTGAACAATAACTATGTTACGAAGATGGAAACCAAAGAAGTCCAAATGTACCATTTCACTTTGCTTCCCATTGAGACTACAATTTGGACAGCATAAGAGTCAACATCTAATTTAAATCAAAAGTGGATTAGAATCATTTATGGGTATGCTTAATAATAAGCATAGTATTAAGAGATATAAATTAAAATTTATTATTTCAATTAGAGTGAACTACAACAGATAGATTGACCATCCAATATTCTCTTGCCTAATCATATAACAATGCCAACAACAGTGACTATGTCTGGATTCTTTATATGTTGAATGAAAGATATGTATTAGCTTAAACACTTAAATTTCATTACCATACATGAGGTTTCCCAAATATGCATCTAAACTATTATAAATGCCTGACATACTCTCTTTCATCTATAGGTGTCAAAATCTCCATTTTTATACTTTTTAGGTCATGGTAGTTTGATTATGTGACAAATTTCCAATGATTGGGCATTTGCAATTTACATAGTACCATTCAACAATGCGTGTTTACTAGAGAATCCATCCACTAACACTAAACAATGGGCATTTAATAATAACCTAAAAATTGTTGCAATGAATTCAATTGTCAGATGGGGAGGGAAATCAACTTGCAAAATCAGTTGAAGGTCACGGAGGAAGAAAGGTAATCAATTGGAATTTTCAAAGGGGAATATGAACCTTTCTTCACTTACAATTCTTATCAATATGGTAATATTGGTTTTATTACAAACGTGGGATGATATATATCTGTAGACACTTGAAGGAATTTTTACATAAATTCCCGTAAGACCTGGATGCCATACATATTTAAAGTCAAAATTACAAGTCTTATAATTTTCTTCACAAACATCAGTAGCGACAAGAACATCATGGTTCCATTAATTCACATCACAAGATAATAATCCAATTTCAAATTGTAGCTAATTTTGCCTTATAAAAGACTTACAAATAGTGTGTGTTCACACATAGTCCTGTAACAAGTGTTTAACTAATAATGAATTAGCTATTATAAAAGACCTGCAAACAGTGTATTCTCACACATGGTTCTGTAACAAGTGTTTAATTGATAACAAACAAGTAAAACTTACTAGTTTTTATTGCAAAATCTTGAGCTTAAAAACCTTGTAGTGGAATTTAATTGCTTAAATGAAAGAGCACGATCCAATTCAAATGTAATTTTACCATACATTACAAAACATGCGCAATGCAAAACCAACAAAGCATGATTGAGAAGTAGTAATGACCCACACAAACAAGCAACTAACAACAACTAAACAAGAAGATTTTGACCAATCAATACACTTGTTTGCAACAAATGAGCTAGAAATATTACACAACAAAAAAACTAAAACTACTAAATCTTCTTGTTGCACTTAGTCTTGCAATAAATACACAACGTAAATTAGCCACTGATAGCAATGATGAGCAGCTTCCCTAAAAGGTTTTAATAAGCAAATGTCAAATTGTCATGCTTACAACAAACTTATGGATCCAAGCTAGACTTGTAAATGAATATCTTGGAGAGGTCAAAGATATTGTATATCCAATTGGATCAAACCCACTAGAATTGCCAGCATACACTACAGTAACATTTGGCAACTATAACGATCCACCATGGGATGAAACAAACCCAAAAACTATACCAATACAACCTATATCACAAGGCAATCGTAGGAAAATACCACTATCCATGGCATGGGCTATCACTATACACAAATCACAAGGCCTTACACTAAACAAAGCTACAATCGATGTTGGCAAAACTGAAAGACAAGACATCACATTTACAACAATGTCTAGAGTCAAGTCTATAAAAGGCCTTTGTATGGAGCTTACATTCTCTTTCGACCGCTACTCCATAATGAAAAAGAACCCCTACAACATTATCAAAAAAAAGAAGAAGCTCGCCTACCACTGCTCTCACAACAATAAATCCATGTATGTACAATTAGTTACAAGATCCCTCAAATAAAAAATAATGATATTTTTCTAATATTTGATTATCCTCTTTTTAAAAAGATAAAAATAAAAAACTAATCAATTACATTGTTTATCTTATACAGGTCAACAACAATTGATGATAAAAAAAAGTAAATCAACTCTTATGGAATTTTGTTCGATGCAACATTGATATTGATCTTTGATCATGGAATGACATGGGACTATAGAACGAATGAATCTTAAAACTTATTGAATGCCATCTTTATTTGTACTTAAAACATGTATAAATTTATTGTTATCTTACTATTTATGTATTATTAAATTCATTAATTCTTTCCTTGAATTTCCTATTGGGGTATCCTTGAACCTAGGAAGGGTGCAAGTGCTAGTTTATATGGTGGCCTAAGGAAGCGGTCCCATGGGAGGGGGCTTCCTAAATTATATCAGCGGTGCTGCTGAGATTTTTTAGGAGCATTTTACAACGGGTAGTCCCATGAATTTTGTATTTGTGGGTATGCTTAAAATTTTAAGCTCTGAATTTTAAGGAAGCGGGTGGTCTCGTGAAGTTTTTTAAACAATAGTTTATGCTAAATAATTTAGCAAAGATTTTTTAGGAAGTCAAGGAAATAAAAATAAAAACTGGGAAATTCCCTCCAAATTTTCCTCCAAATTAAATGGTGGGAATGAGAAGACTATGAGTTAAATCCCTAGACAGGTGGGGAAAAGTTTCAGCCCCACACCATTTGCACCAGTGGAAAAACAAACATCTAAACAATCAGTGCTCCTATTTTTGAGAAGAAGATTATGATTTAACCATTAGCAGACTTGTTTGAGTTCCATGGGACCCTTTGCTCCCAGAAAATAGATCCTCTCGCAGCGCCTTGAGACCGCTCTCTAAGAGGTTGCTGGGCTAAACCGTCCATTCCTCTGGGTTTTTAAAAAAAAAAAACCCTCTCAAAAGTTAGGGTTCAACACCGAAACCCTAAACGCAGGTCTATAAATAAAACCCTTGTTCCAGTCGATAATCTTTTTCATCAGATATACGGGAATTTGAAGGTGCGAGTAGCTGGGCGAGTTGCGGCATTTTGCGTGGAGTAGTTGACGAGCGGATTTATCCACAGCCATGGTAAGTAAAAATCTGTATGTTCGAATATTCATAGGGTTCACCGAATATGGATTTGCAAAGGAGTTCACCAACTGAATCTGATTTCAAAATTTTTAGGCGGACACAGAAATGGATGTGGGCGCGGCAGCCCCGAAGAAGAGAACATTCAAGAAGTTTACTTTCAGAGGTGTTGATCTCGACGCTCTTCTTGATATGTCTTCTGATGATCTGGTCAAGCTCTTCCATGCCCGTGCCAGAAGAAGGTATTAAGGATTTTTTTGAAACCCCAGAATTAGTGTTTTAACTAAACCCAATATTAGGGTTTCATTTATTTTTTATGAGAAGGTGGGTTGGTGCTGATTTTGATTTGTTGGATGCTATTGTGAAGGTTCCAGCGAGGCTTGAAGAGGCAGCCAATGGCTCTAATCAAGAAGCTCCGTAAAGCTGTATGTAACGTTAACATTTAATTAAATTGTAACTGTTGGCTTAGAGTTATCAAGTAATCGTAAAATTTGTACCCGCAAGCCAAAATGTTTATCCATATTACTTGCCAGCGTGGTTCATTGTTTTTTTTTTCAAAAATATTGATATTCGTTCGGCTTTTGTAAATATTTGTACTGTGAGAACATGATTTGTAATTTTGCATAAGAGAAAGTATTTGGCTTTATTTTTCTTGAAATGTTTTATCTATTAAAAGCTAAGATGGAAAATTTAGCCCATTATTGTCAAATTCTAGATGGGAAGCTAATAATTTTTACTGTGAAGATAAATTTTGCTAGAGTATCGTAAATCCCTTTTTAATGTGGAGATATTTGTAAATACAAACAAAACTTGAAAATACAGAATCACTAGTAAGGTAGGATTTTAATCAAACTCATCTGACCCTAAAGACCAATGTTCTTTGAACGGCGCTTTCACATCAAACCTTTGAGTCTTTCAGAGATTTCATGACTGAACACGGGGATTTTACAATCAAAAAGTTATATTATTTTTCTTTTATCAGTTGGATGTTTGTGTCTTATGTTTCAAACTATAAAGTAAAATAATGGTAGCTTTGGAATGATTACAAGATCCATTGGAAAGCTATAGATGCCTTTTGATTGGAAAGTGTGGGCATATGAGACAACCTCTGAGTCAGTTAGAAAGAGCATAACAAATTCAATTGAATTAAAAATATTTATGGGCACTTCTTCAGAAATATATGTTGAGACATACATCCCAGCTGTGTTAATTCAATACAATTATTTGTTAGCAGAAGCGAGAAGCTCCTCAAGGTGAGAAGCCAGAACCAGTTAAAACCCACCTCCGAAACATGATTATTGTCCCTGAAATGATTGGAAGCATCATTGGTGTTTACAATGGGAAGACCTTCAATCAGGTTGAAATCAAGGTAACATACTATTCTGCTTTTACTCATGCCACTGATATGAATATTATCCGGCTTGTCTGATAATGTTTCTAACTCTTAACAATGTGAATAATACTGTTTCTTCTGATGTTATTTCAGCCTGAGATGATTGGACATTATCTGGCAGAGTTTTCCATTTCATACAAGCCTGTGAAACATGGAAGACCTGGTATTGGTGCCACACACTCGTCAAGGTTTATTCCTCTGAAATAAGCTTTTATCCAATACTTAACATGGCCGCAAATTAGAATGAAGAGCCATTTTAAAACTTTTTCCCGTTTAGATATTGGTGGGCTTTTTAAATTTTGTAATGAGGTCTAATATATTGTGAAGGATTTGTTTGTTACTTCTCTGATAAGTATGCTATACTTTTGAGAAGTGCAACGGTGTTTTATGCAGAGGCATGTTTCATGCAAATGATGCCAGCTTTGTGTTCCTGCCTAGGCAGTACATTTATTTATGCATGTGGCGAAATCTTAATTTTTTAATTGCTTAGTCAAGCCTCGATACATCTGTAAACAAGCCTATATTTGGGCTGTATAGATACAGCCTATTTATAGTTTATGCAAAAACATTTAAAATTATCAAGAATAAATAAAATGTTCACTCATACTCGTGTGTGTGTGTGTGTATACATGCCCATTAGATAAAATATTCTTAAATGTTAGATAATGAAAAAGAACTTCTGAGTAACTAAATTATACGTTCCTTTGCTAATTATTTGATTTGTCTGTAAATTGTAAATTTAATGGGCTGCTAGAATCTTTCTAGAAATCTATGTTGACGTCCTAAACAAATTTGTAGAATGTCAATCCATTATAAATTTATCACAATTTGATCATGAGAAAACATAGAGAAATACACAGCAATGGAGTAAGTATTTATCTGTAGCTTTTCGATTCTATTCTGAATACAGTGAAAAACTGCCATATATAAATGTTCTCTGTAATTTATATTATATTTTATTCATATTGATGCATTTTAGAGTGGCTTTCATTATTTAATGTGACACATTTTTAAACAATTTCTAATAGAATACCACTTAACAAAACCATGAGCATTAACTATTTTAATCTCCTAAATAAAGAGTGGTTTACGTAAAATTTGTTAAGCCAATATACTTTAATAACTTGTAGATCTTTTCTGGGGAATGAAAGGTCAAACAACTTATGACAATGGCTAAGGCGTTAAGCAAATCAAAACCTTTATTAAAAAACATTTCCATTAGCCAGACATAAACTACTGTCAATCAGCTCCATAAATTTTTGGTGCGAAGGGAAAGGCATTGAAGAAGCTTGTTTCAATGGGCCCTGGAGAGACAGACAGATCTAACTGAACAGGATCAGGAGTAGGGGAGCTATTAGAGAACTGTGACTCCACCCCTTCAACACAATCCAATTTATTCTGCCAAGTTACAAGAGGTGGTTCATTGAGGCTGGTGCCAAGGGGAGTGCACGTCTCCGATTTTTTATCTGCAGCTACACAGAAAGTCCTAGAATAACATAAATAAAAAAAAAAATCAATTTTTTTATCTGCAGCTAAACAGAAAGTCTTAGAATAACATAAATTAAAAAATTAAAATCAAATTAATCTGGCCATTCATGAGGAAACTATTTACTTGATTTTTGGTGCAAAGGGAGGCACTGAAGAAGCTTGATTCAATGGGCCTTGGAGAGACAGACAGATCTAATTTAAAAGGATCAAGAGTAGGGGAGCTATTAGAGATCTGTGCGTCCACCCCTTAAGCACAATCCACATTATTCTGCCAAGTCACAGGAGGTTGTTTGTTGAGGTCAATGCCAAGGGGGGTGCGCGTTTCTAATTTTTTATCTGCAGCTACACAGAAAGTCTTAGAATAACATAAATCAAAAAATCAAAATCAAATTAATCTGGCCATTCCACATGAAACTTTTTACTTGATTTTTGGTGCCAAGGAAAGGCACTGAAAAAGCTTGATTCAATGGGCGGCCCTGAAGAGACACAAACAGATCTAACTTATTTATTTTGTTTGTTTTATTTATAATTTGGCTTATATACTATTTACAACACTTATATAATCATTGGATTTGAGTTGGGTCATTCTAGCAGTGAAATGTTCTATATTGTCTTCAGACCACAACCTTATGGAACTTTGTGGCGTCTATTTTCAGAATTACTAGTTTATCCCAAGTCATCATTTTCATTATCGTTGAACTAACTATACCATGTGATTTAGACCAGAAAAGTTTGAGAGGAGATGTGGGCCTAAGTAACTAACTTTTGAACCTATATATGTTCTTATTAACAATTAAAACAAATGAGAAGGATCTCAATGACATATATAGCTGTTTGTGATATTACCTGAAAGATACCATTCTGAGAATTTTTGCAGCCCAGCAGCAGTGTTCTGGTATTGTAGGTGCAAGTCCTTAGCATATGACATGAAATCACTTTATAATAGATAATATAGGATATGCTAACAATATAGGAATAGTAAGTAAACTAATAATTGTTTAATGATGCCATATTAGGTGGACTGTTAGAAAGCAAATTTAAATCTCTTTTTCAGTTATATTTTTTTAGCTTTGCTGACTGTTACCTGGTCTGAAATTATAACATGTGAGGGTTTTTTGCAAGCAAGGATTGAGACTTTTTATTTTCTGCTGACATGCTTATTCTTGAGTTGCAGATATAGGTTTCTAACCAACCATCAGAAGTGCAAGTTAATGAGGCACAGACTCATAACCAATCTGCAGCCATCTCCTCAGTTAGAGGGGCTGAATACAATAATGTAGTACATCCAAAACAACCTCTACTTGTACACCCTATGGTTATAAATTACAAACATGCAACCATAGATACATTGTCTGAAGAAGAGGCCGCATATCAGGCAGTAAGAACCAACCTTATACATAAGCCAATTTTGCCCATCCTTATCAAAATGTACGAGCTCTTTCCAGGAATCTCATGTTGAGCAATGATGGCCTGTTGCATTTCCATTTCTGAACATCATAACTAATAAGTCTATCAATTTACTGGAGTTTATTTTGACTTGGTCAGGGTTTTGGCACAGAAGCTCTCAGTTACAAGAGAGTTTCAGCCTTTACGTATTCTAGGAGCCACCAAGGAAGTTAGAATGAGAACAGACTATCATGGGGATCAATTTGGTAGCCATCACAGGTGATAATATAATTTAAATTCGAGAAGTAGATAAAAGTTGAGGTTTGAGGGACATAAGTTTCTAACTAACATAATTTGGTAGACACCACACGTAATAATGAAATTGCTACAAAGCTGGAGCATAAATTTTTTTTAGGTACTCAAAAGAACACGAGGAAAGGGACTTCTATGCAAGTCAACAAAGATTGAACAAGAGTGATACGAATCTCTCTTTTAAAAAACCTACACTTACATGTTAAAATTTAAAATGGTGTCTCCATGGCAGGTAGATAGTAAAGAGTCTAAATATGGTTTTATAGTAGCAGCACTAATGGTTATGTAATTTCTTATAATCTACATACCTGGAAATAGATATGTACCACAGCTGTTTGTATAAGCCTCTGATTTTGGTCTTTCAACAGAAGCTAGGTTTACATGATAACCCCAAGGACCCTTATCATGATAAGTGATTGACCAAAATGTGTCATCAATACTAAACTTCAACTCTCATTTATACCTTGTCTATGCAGCCTGATTATCTTTATATTACTATTTACCTTTAAAGGTATATTTCGGCATATAATATAATTTTCTATTTACTTTTCAAAAGAGAATTCATTTTTGTCTGAAAACCTCCAATAAAATCGGTAGCAACAACTAACACTTAACAAACTACACAGCACTTATCTCTATTCAAAACCCCACTGCTTATGTTATGTAAAAAATTTATATAATGTGTTTTCATAGAAAATGGGGTGAATCACTACAGCATGAGTTCTCTCTAAGCACGAACTACACAGCACTTATCTCTATTCAAAACCCCACTGCTTATGTTATGTAAAAAAATTATATAATGTGTTTTCATAGAAAATGGGGTGGTAAAAATACAGTAAGTATGAAATCACTACAGCATGGGTTCTCTCTAAGCACGAACTACAATTTCTTATGCTAGGATTTTTCGTTTCATGTACAACAGTCAATTGCAATGATGATGCAGGAAAACAAGTACATTATCCAATAGGCTAACAAAAAGAACTGATCACAGACAAAATGTGAGACCTCAGTGTAACCTAGATCGTGTTGGAATTAAACGGGATGGATCAGTCGCATGTAGGATTGGATGGGATATGTTCTCTTGGGCATTGTATTTGAGACATAAGAACCCAAAGCCTCAAGCCTGGAGTGAATGGTATCGGAAGCATATGAAAATCTATGTAATCAAATGAGAACCCATGATATTAATAATACAAATAAGGCTTTAGGTTGACTCAGTTATGGCTAACTTGGTTTCTTGTAAAAAAATCAAATTAATCTAACTGAGGCTAACATCTGAAAATTATATATATATATTTTTTAGAAGATCAATTTGAGATAACGATGTTATTGTTGTCAAGTTGAATGCACCCTTTGGAGAGTGGTGTGGTGACTCTCCTTTCAACTGTCAAAATTGAAAACACTCCTAGGTTGTGGGTGACCTAATAGTTGGAGTAAAACTCTAGAGAGGGTTGGTCCCCTAGTATAACAACTAAAACTAACTCTACTCTACTGTTGCAACAAGGAAAAGGGTTAGAAACTAAACACAAACTAAACTTAAAACTTGAAAATGAGGTGATACATTAGAATGCTTGATGACTTGTACTTGCCTAAAGCTTATACAAGAGAATTAAAGAGACCAACACACCATACACTACTCACAATTTAACATATTTTTGCATTAGTATTTCATGGAGGAGTTTGGAGTTTATAACAATATTCAAAAGTAGCAAGTGGCTTCATAGAAACTCAAATGACATTAGAATGCTTGAACTTGCAATTTAACATATTTTTACATTAGTATTTCATGGAGGAGTTTGAAGTTTATAACAATATTCAAAAGTAGCAAGTGGCTTCATAGCAACTCAAAAGACATTAGAATGCTTGAACTTGCCAAAGCATATACAAGAGAATTAAAGAGACCAACACACCATACACTACTCACAATTTAACATATTTTTGCATTAGTATTTCATAGAGGGGTTTGGAGTTTATAACAATATTCAAAAGTAGCAAGTGGCTTCATAGAAACTCAAATGATGAAATCTCACAGTTGAATCTTGTATGAACTTGATAAAACACAAACTCTGACAATTTAACATATTTTTGCATTAGTATTTCATAGAGGGGTTTGGAGTTTATAACAATATTCAAAAGTAGCAAGTGGCTTCATAGAAACTCAAATGATGAAATCTCACAGCTGAATCTTGTATGAACTTGATAAAACACAAACTCTGACCTGCAAATGAATGTATTACTATTATTGCATAAAGGTAAGGAAATGAGACTACAAATCAAGGATAAACAGTTTCATCACAAGATAAGATCAATCATTTCTTAATGTTACACATTATCACAGTTATGAGAAGGTAAAAAGTTGATTCTTTATTAATCAAAAAGGTCAATACAATTGATACAAGTCTCTTTTACAATGCTTTTCTCTCAAAACTTAGAGATACAACTTGGAAAAAAGAACTAGCTTCTATAACTTAGAGAATAATACATGAATCATGAGTCCCAAAAAATGTTACAAGGCATCTTCTCTCATATCCAATAGTTTGGAGGAACATGCAAAACACCAGGAAGGTTTTTAATCCTCCCATCACTGAAACACAACAATACCTTTCCTTTCCTAACAATCAGATATGAAGAGTTGTCACCAAGGTAGATATTACCTCCATCATATTCTTCATATGAGGAGAACCATTCCTTATGCGGGGTCATATGAAACGAGCATCCTGATTCAACCAACCAACGATCATTAGAAACAAGATTACATGCAGAAAGTAAAACTTCTTCACCTGCATTCAAGGAATTATCCGAAGCACTCTCCCACTGTTTCTTGGGGTTTCTACACTCCTTCACATGTCCCCTTTTACCGCAGTTCCAACACTTAACTCTATTCTTTTTACTAGGAGTCTTAGACCGGCCCTTGGACTTGTCCTTTGCCCCTTTTTGATCTCCTTTTGGTCCTCTTTCCTTAGACCTTCCCCTGAACTATCTGAACTCTTCTTCCTCAATTCCTGTGATAGTAGCACTGAAACAAGAGCATCAAACTTCAGATATGCGAGGTTAGCAATGATAGGAAGGATAACATTCTCCCAAGACTTAGGTAAAGAACAAAGAAGTAAGATACATTTATCTTCCTCACTAACTTCAACATCTACTGAATCAAGCCGACTCAACAACAAATTAAAAGAATTTAAACGATCCGCAACTAATTCACCTTCTCTCATTTTCATGGAAAACAATTTTCTTTTTAAATAAAGTTTATTTACCATACTCTTGGCTTGATAGATCTCACCCAACTGATTCCACAACTTGTGTGCAGTCTCCTCCTTTGCGATATTCAATAGGACAGAGTCTGAAAGACACAATTGGATGGTTCCTCGTGCCTTCTTATCCAGTCTATCCCACTCATTGAGAGACATCATCAAGTTTTTTCTCTTTTTGGACAGCCAACCATTGGTTTCTTTCTTCCAACAAATCTTCCATTTTCAGCTTCCACAACTCATACCCCATTCTGTTGAACTTCTCAATGTCCAATCGAGAGGTTGATGCAAAGGTGGATGCAGCCATAATAACAACACGATCTACAAAACAAACACAACCAAATCTCCCACTGCAGCTACAACTTCCACACTACCACCCAAGAGTCAAAGCTAGCCAGGCTCTGATACCAAATGTTAAAAATGAAAGCAACACTACTTTAATGGAAATCTGATTCGAATAAATTTTAGCAATATTTAAGTGTGCATTAACAATGTATATTGTAACAAAGCACAAAACCCACTACAGAAAAGATTTCAAGCATGAAGAACTCAACACAATGACAGTGTTTACATGGAGAAAACCCTTGCGGCTAAAAAACTCCACCAGGAAAGAGGTATAATTTTGTATTAATTTCAACAAGATTGTACAATACATCAACTACACAACTCTCTCCACAAGTCTTCAATCCAACAGCATTTCAACAGCACCTAAGTACCTAAAATCTATATTGCAGCAACAAATACATGGCAAATACTTATAGAATTGTTTCCACTCCATTCTAGGTGTTCACCTTCTCTCTCCTAAGATTCTCCAACCTGTAAACATTAATTACCATCTTACAAGTATCTTACACTTGTCCAAAAATAGCCATGCAAAGGTTGGGTGCCCAAGACTAAATCTGGCCTCTTACAACATCTTATGACGCGTCATAACCATCATAGATTCCACAAAAGAGTATCTTTCCAAGATAGGAACCTTGGGCTAAAAATAGCAAATATACAACTAACATATTTGTCATATGCGTCATAGAATCTCATAATCTTATGACAACTTGCAGCTATCATAGATTCACTTACCAAACATTATGACAGTTGTCATACATGCCAAAAATAGTAGATTCCTCAAGGGAGCATGCCTACCCTCATTTACTTTGAGTTTTTATATTTGCCAACTGTAAAAGTCACTCTGTAATTACCTCCGGTTACTCCGAAATTACCCCTGCTAGTGAAACTAGTACATCTCCTCATGGATAATTACAAATTACATATAATAAATGGAATAAATACAATATTGGGATTTACAAGGTTAATGGCACCTTATCAAGATAGGTACATCAAGTCCATGTGGCATTTATTTTAAGGCAGAGAAGAAATGAAAAGGAGCAAAGTGTCTAAGGCAGAAGAGAAGAAAAGTTTCTAAGGCATGAGTTTTGCCTTTAGTCGGCAAAAAGTTCATTTCGTGAACTTGTAAGTTCGTCAACAACCAGTTTTACTAATTCCAAGTTGGCCAATGAAAAATAGATAACGAAGATCTAAGACAAGAATGATTTCTACCTTTGGTCAGTAAAGTCTTTGGTTCGCGAACTAGTTCGTCAATTTCACAATTCACCAATTTGTCAATTTGCTCACAAAGGTGTGGTGATGGAAGTTTGAAAGAAAGGAAAAGCTTAAAGTTAAGTTATCAGAAATATCTTTATTGAAAAAACTTTTGTTTCATGAACTAGTTCGCCATTTCGTCGATTCACCGTCTAGGGAACGGAGAGATCAAAGGTCAAGTGTTTGAAGTCTTGATTCGTAAGGATGTTGTTTTGCCGATAGAGAAAGGGATTATGTCGATAAGAGACAAAGTTGGTATAGTAAAAAGATGACAAAGCCTCGATCAAAGGTTTGGTTTGTGAAGTGCTAAAGTCATCGATAAGAAAGTTTACCAATAGGGTGAAATGTCGACAAAGGAAAGGATAAAGGGAGAAGAGAAGAAACAAGAATGATGCTGCGAAATGGGTGGTTCGCCAAGAAGACAACTTGCCGATAAGGCAAAAAGGGGGGCCCAAGATGAAGACTAAGTGCCAAAAGGAAAAGGAGGTTTTTCCTTAGTTTGCAAAAGGGGAGAATTCGTTAATAAAGAAAATAAATGAGGAGAAAGTTCAAAAGGAGCCTTTGCCAGGGAAATGGTGAGTTCGTGAACTTGACAGTTAGTTGACTAAGCTTTTTGCCGACAGAGAGAAATAAGAAGATGCTCAAAGAGAGGGAGGTAAAATCTAATTTTTGATGGCCCAATAGAGATGAAAAGGAAGATCAATCAGGCATATTCAAAAAGGGGGATTGTAAGAGAAAATTGGACAACACTTTTAAAGTGTTGTAAAAGCTTTGGGAGGTGATTTCCTGAATTTGCACTTCTTCACAATTGCTATCGAGAACATGATTTCAGGAGCTAAACTCGGTCAATCTAGCCATTTTCTTACCATAAGGCATCACACTCAAGGTTCTCCTTCCCACAAGGGGCAAGTAATGGAACAACAACAGATGTCTACATGTACTTCTAGTCCTAGTACCCCTTCCACTGTCCAGGCCACCATTTTGCAACCTCCAATTATAGGACAAGTTGAGGTAGGTGGGCCTCAACAGAAAACACATTCAAAGGATTTTGCTAAAGAGAATGTTTAGACTTCTAAGATGAAGCAGGGAAAACCAGTGTAGATGAACCCGTTGTATCTAAGACATTAGACAAGGAAGACAAATAAGTGTCTTCATAACTATTCCTTTAATTTTCATACTTTGTTATGTTGAGACTCTTTTTATTATTCAAGACTATGTCTCGTTTGATATTTCAAGAACTTTATTTTACAATTTTCTGTTAGTTTTATAAGACAACTTATATGGGGAAAGTTGGTTCCTCTCTTTTACTATATAATGTATGGGTAAGGGAGAGTTAGGGATCTTTTGGTGAAATTTCTTTTTCATGACTAGATCATCAGAGATATTATATTGAAAAAAGTAAGGGGGATATTTGATACAGTGCATGTGCTGTCATTTTTGGATAGAACAAAGTATTTTGTTCTAATTGATTTCATAAATACAAGAGGAATGTTGACAGTGGGTCCATTATTTTCTCTATGTATTAGCCATTTATTCTTCGTATGTTGGATGTGTGGTGCATTAGATTATGATATCTACATTTCTCTATATGAAATATTGATAACCTGCTTCTTTTATGATTGTATTGCCATTGGAGTGTCTTCTTTTGTATGTTAGAATCTGATGCAAAGGTGGTTCGAATATAGTGATTCACTCATTGACTTTCTTCCATTCGTGTGTCTGCAAAAAAGCCCACAATAAACTATTATTATAAGATTCTTGCCTGCAATATAGTGTGTATTGTGGTTTTGATTAAATTTATATTGTGGAAAATTGTCTTTCCCACTTTTAGGTTAAAAGTGTGTCAGCAAACCTAAATTTTCATCTTACGAAGGGAGCCATGCCTTCTAAAACATTCAGAGGACAATTTATGAAAATTGTCCAACTGTTGGTAAAGTTTGTTACTGCTAAACTGGGCGAGTATTTATTAAATAGGTGGTGACAAAATCTATTCACTAACAGTACTGAAGAACTTCTATTTAATAGGCACATTAAGCATTAGGAATATGCACATTTTGGAGTATCCTTGAAGACAACTAAAGGATTTTGTATTGAAACCTTGGGGCATGTGCAAAACGATAGGGAACCTAAAAGTAGTTTTGCCAAAACCACTTTTTTATCTAAACAAGATATAATGTGAGCACGTTATAAGACTCACGTTAAGGCTTGGTAGTTACTGAGCCTAGGCATGATCACTATTGATCCATAACGAGCTCGTGTTATTTCTTTATAGAAATAAAAATCATTAAAATCTCTTTCTCCTTTATTTCAAATCTACATATAACTTTTATGATAAAAACAATTGAGCAACCAATAAGAAAGAGTTTTAAGGTATTAATATGGTCAAGAAACAAGATAGTGGGGAATTTAAGTCCATGTTAGACATACACCAATACTATAGTCAATATTGGAAGAAAAAAGAAACAAATAGAGAGATGGAAAGATAAATCTAGATAGAGGGGGAGAGTGAGGGAGAGATAGAGAGGGAGAGATGGAGAGGGAAAGGGAGATAGAGAGATAAAGAGAGATAGAGGGAGAGATAAATATAGAGAGAAGGAGAGATGGAGAGAAATGTGGGAAAGGGATATTGAGAGAGAGAGAGAGGGTCTCTTTATACCTATCCTCTATCTCTCTATCCTCCCTATATCTCTCTATCCTCCCTCTATCTCTCTATCCTTCCTCTATCTAGCTATTTAGTTTTATCTCTATCTCTCTCTCTTGTAGACAGAGATATAGAGAGGGGGAGATTGAGAGATATAGAGAGAGGGAGAGATAGAGGGGAGAGAGAGGTGGGGATATAGAGGAGAGATAAATAGAGATAGAGGGGGAGAGAGGGAGAGATATAGATAGGGATGGAGGGAAAGATAGAGAGATAGATATAAAGAGGGAGAGATGGAGAGATAGGGAGGATAAAGAGATCTAGAGAGATAGAGGGAGAGTAGAGAGAGAGTCTCTCTCTCTAAATCATTTGGCTATAGGTGTGTGAAATTGGCTAAAAAACAAACCCCAAAAACATAAATTACATTTGTGCATATATAGACCTTTGTATCTCAATTCAATTGATATAGTACTAAGGTCATAGATCTTTAGTCAAATCGTGCCACATACATCTTGACCAAGCATAATAGATTGGCATTAAACACATATCTTGATCGACACATAATTATAGAGAAAGATTGCACTTGCAAGAATATAAATTCCACCTAGGATCAATGAATAGGGAGAAGATTTCATGGTGGATATACAAGTCAATCAAATTAATACCAAGGGTACAAATCATGTGTATTCAATTTACTTTTAGCGAATGCCTGTAGATTGCAACAATAATAGTCCATGCTCATAAATGGAAGTAGGTCAACCTAAGGAGAATCTAGAAGCTTCTCCCACTCTTTGTCCAAGGGAAAATTGATCTTCTATAAGAGTCTAAAGTGGCACTTTAGTTCAATGGCGCATTCAGAGGATTCCTCCTATGCTTGAGCCATAGATGTTTTTGCAAGGGCCTCTATCTCTGGAAATGTCTTGAAAACTAATTGAACCTCTTTGATAAAAGGAGCTAAGGACCACATGTTGAATCTAGTTTCTTCTCGGCTCTTCTCATTCACTAGCTTTAGAAATTTGGCTCTTCTCATTCACAAGACTTAGATGATGTGGCATGTGGCCTCCATTTTGGCCTTGGAGTATGATCTTCACAAGACCTTGATGTGTTCAAGGGAAGCCACTAACTATTTGAGCTCTTTAATTTGGTCCTTTAACCTCTTGACCTCCTCCTTTGATTCTTCTATTATATTCTTTAGGTCAACCTCTCTTTCTCTTAGGCCCTTGAGTGTCTAGGCCTAGGTGTCCACTTGAGAGAGGGGGGAGAGAGGGGGGAGAGGGGAGATATAGGGATAGAGAGGGAAAGATAGAGAGGGGGAAAGAGACAGGGGGAGAGAGAGTAGATAGAGATATATAGGGGAGATTGAGAGATAGAGAGAGATAGATAGAGTGGGAGAGAGGTGGGGATATAGAGAGGGAGTGATAAATAGAGATAGGGAGAGGGAGAAATATGTAAAGGGATGGAGGGAAAGAGAGAGATAGATATAAAGAGGGAGAGATAGAGAGATAGAGAGATAGGGAGGATAAAGAGATCTAGAGAGATAGAGGGAGAGTAGATAGAGATATATAGAGAGGATGAGAGAGAAGGGGATAGAGATATATAGAAAACTTTGTATGTTCATTATTCATAGGGATATAGAAAAATTCTTGAGGGATTTTTTTCGGTGCAATATTCATAGGGTTTATTGAAGACTCCATTGAATCTGATGTCTAAAATCATTATTTTCCTTTCTGATTTGCTTTTGTTTTTCAAAAAGTTTGAGAGGTATTAATATTTTTAACTTATCTATATTTATGGAGAGCCTGGTGAAGTTTACACACTTATTCTTAAATACTCAATATTTGCAATTGTAAAGGTAAATACACTAATTAACATAAATATTAGTATAAGTTGGGATTAGACATGATAAATGTTAAACTAACTATGAAATTTAAATGGTGGATTTTAGAGATGGGAAAATGATACTAAATTTAGAGATGAGAAGGAATTTACCATAATGTTGGATTTTTAGGAATCAAACGAATGTCTCAGCAAACTAACTAAACTTTGTTCTAATTCACCTACGCAAGTGCATAAATAATCTTGTGAGTGTAAGAATATACTTGATGCATGAATTTAAATTGTATGTCATGGACTAAACTGATAGAAGGCTATGATTGATTATTTGAACTACTATAAAATCTACCTAAATATTCAATACTCCAATGAAAATAAGATAAATGCAATAAAACAAAGTTATACCTTGCTGAACCTATTTACCTCGTGTCTTCCATTGTTGCCTATCTCTTCAATGATCTTGTAGATTATGATTTAGCTCTCAGAAGTATACTTTCTATTTTAAGATGACAAAGAGAGAATGGCTTTGTGGAGGATTATGCAATGTGGAGATAAACTACAATGCAACACTAAGATGAATGATGGAGATTATGATATGAAGCCATGGATGATGGTTATGCAATGAGGATAATGAGATTACAGTGCAAATGAGAGGAGCCAAAGGCACGTTTGATAGCTATGGTGGAATTTTTGCAGCATAAGTTTGCTAAAGCTTGAGTGATGCAAAATGAGTGTGAGAACCTTGATTTTATAGGCTAAGGATGGACCAAATCCAAGTGTCACAAGATCCATGGTGGAGAACACATCATGTGATGTGTACGGTGGAGCTTTGATTAGTTGGGATGAGGGAGAGAAAGGTGGAGAATATTCCTCCAACGATGACAAGGTGGGGAGAAAGGTGTGAGCAAGAGGCCACTTATCACAATGCTCTCAAAGACCAAAACACACAAGTCAAAGAAGGAGTACTTCTTTGTAGGGAGGAATCTAGGAACTATGAGACATGTGTCTCCAAGTGTCCTTTGACTAAGATGACATGGAGGAACCAAGTTCTTAAAAATAGGGATGGTCAGAGGATAAATAGGACATGTGGGTGAGGATAATTAGCTAATTAAATATTAAAAATATTCAATTATGTGTGCAACATGATGAGGTGTAAAGTGAGGTGGATAAGATGATGTGGATTTATAAACTTAGGACTTTGGAATGATGATTAATTAAATAATTTGGGATTATTCAATTAAGGGTGATTTAGAGGAATTTAGATGACTTTTAAATTAAATAAATTAATTTTTTTTTTAATTTTTGGAAGATTAAGATGAATGCAAATCAGATAAATAAATTAGAATATTTATTTATTGATAGAAGAATAGGAATAAAAAATATTAAAATATTTATTTAAGTCGACTCAAGCCATTTTTATGTATACATTTTGCCCCTCTTTGAGACAATGTGTTTTATCATGTTGTTTCAAAGAAAAAAATTTATGAGTATGATACATGTCCCAGTTTGCCCCTGGTACAGGTTTGGTAATGGTAGGATGCCCCCTCAGGAGATTGGTCGGGTTGGATTTGGTAAAAGGATGGCAAACGATCTCACGATTAAGGAGAATGAATGACACAATCGATGGGTGAAAGATTCGGGTTATGCAGAATGAAAAAATAGATGCAGAACATGGCATTCATGTGCTAGGTTAAACACCTCCAACTAGGGCTCACTTGGCTATAAATAGGGATGTGGGGTTACTTCTCTATTCATTTGCACACTTGCCTTTTGTGGAGAGATTATAGGAGCTCTAGTGTTTTAGCAGTACAAAGTAGTCAGCAGAGATGGATCGATTTCCGATCAAGAGTCACCGATTCAAGAGGATCTAACGATTTGGGCACCCAGTAGACTACGGACCCCCGGTATGTATGCATTTAAGTTTGGTCATTTTTTCATTTATTATGGTGAAAATTAGGGTCAAAGTTCTTGTTGTTGAATGTGCGGCTTTAATGTTTCTGCGCAAATGATAGTTTAAGTTGCACATCTACTCTGATTCTGCCCAAATGAGCCAAGAATTAGCGCAAATGCAATTTTTTTGCAATTGCTAGGTAGTTAGATGCATTCAGTTAGGTTTTTAGTGCATTTGATTCTTTAGGCACATTTAAAGAACAGCCTTGCACATATAAGATAAAGTTGTGCAAATAATTAGAAAACATGCAAATGATTAGGATTTAAGCACATATGACAAGAAAATGCGCATATGGTTTAAAAACGTGCAAATGACTCTTATTTCCGTGCATTTGCTTGAAATAGCACAAATGACAAGGGGTTATGTACATTTGATATAAAGTTGCGCATCTGGTAAATAGAGTTGCGCATCTGATAAAACTAGTCAATGACTTAGCTGGTTTGATAAAGTCGGCATCTTGATCGATGTTGGCCAACTGATAGGTCATCTTCAAGATTGATACAATCTCAAAAGAGATGATAAGATAGGTTTCCTGATAGGATAGCTAAGTAACTAGTTTGATTGATTGGATAGATATGCAACTTAGTTGTTGTGTTAACACACATTGTTATTGATTGCAGGAGGAGCTAGATCATGTTCTGATGTCGCGAGGGAGATTCCCAGTTACACAGTTGCTTTGACCCTATTTGACTGATACTGATCATTTGGTCCTTGGATCAGTCAGATTATGGTATGTCTGCTTTATACCTGAGATGCGGGCGAATATTGGACGATTGACTGCACTTGGTGAGAGATTTCACAGTGAGATAGGTACCTTTCATTTGCCCACTGGGGAGATGACAGTGACCTTGGAGGACATGCATCAGATTATTCAGATTCTGCTTTAGGGTGAGTTGGTAGAGTATGAGTCGTAGACTAGAGCAGGGTTGGCAGAGTGTAGGAGAGTGTTTGATGATGCAGACTTAGAGGGGACCAAGATTAGCTGGGCTGATATACTGGATTACTATAAGCCCCTGCCAGCCATACTAGCAGGGTTGATTGGAGGTGTTGTTTGTCCTAACAGGAGATCCCAGGGATTTCAAGTTGGATGGGGATGGACATTGGAGCAAATGATTCAGGAGGGGACACGCTTCACCTGGGGTCCATGCATACTGGCACACCTATACCATGATCTACATCAGTTTGTGTATGATGGAGTGGCCAGTCTATCTGCCAGAGTTTCACTTTTATAGATTTGGACATGGCTACACATAGCGATCACACGAATGATAGGCATGGGAGTTAGGGGACATGACAGACCTTACTCATATACGTTTCAAGAGATGATTTCCAAGCCCAAGCTGGGGAAGCTGAAGTACTGGCGTCATACATTGGACAATGTAGGCGCAGTTGACTGGCAACCATACCTAGAGTGTGAGGTATGGGAGAAGGATGCAGCTGAGTTGCCATACTACTTTCAGACACGGTGGTTGATAGGGAGGACTCCCTATATCCTAGAGCACCACATGGTTTCTCATGTGCTCCGACAATTTGGTAGAGTCCAGGGGATGCCCCAGGGGACTACCATATTTTCTCAGACGCACAAGGAGCATCCACATTGGGGTCTAGTGGCGTCCTATGAGACTGCGAGGATATAATTTCTATAGATTATGTATCAAGCATGGGATCTGCAGCGGCATATAGTGGATGCAGGTATAACAACAGACTTTGCGCCACACTTCACCACCCACCCTGTTCCAAGATACTCTAGACCTGGAGAGCATGCCCCAAGATTAGATGATGGAGATGATGATGCCCCACGTCAAAGGAGGATGAGATGACGAGGTGGGAGAGGTGGCCAAGGTGAAGGAGATGATGGTGGCGGGGGTGGCAGAGGTGGCGGAGGTGGCAATGATGGGGATGATGGAGATGACAGTGGGGATGATGCTGGGCAGAGGAGGGTGAGACAGAGAGTGGAGAGGGTGCCCCAGGTACAGGCACAACCATAGGGGTAGATATAGGGCCAGGTTGGGCAAGATGATGGGGCTATGACCGCACTGCGAGCCCAGGTGGCTCAGCTTCAGGGATAGGTTACACAGCTATAGGGGGATGTGTGGACTACTATCTTAGAGTGGGATACTGCCATCTAGAGATATACTAGGGAAGAGACCCTATTACAACAGGTACAACTGACCGTAGATCAGGGTCTGCATGGGTAGATAGTGATAGATATGGTCCAAGCTGGACAGGAGATCTTTTATTGGAGATCTCTATACGAGCAGGTAGTGCCCCCAGAGCAGAGGGTGAGTAGCTTCCACTTGAGCTCATGCAACAGATCTAGGCGTACACAGACAGAGAGTGGGGGAGTGATGGGACCACTACCTCTTCATCCTATAGGTCCTATAGGTTTGATAGGTTCCTAGCCATAGCCTCAGCCTCAACCTTAGCATCCAACACCTTCTGGAGATAGTACCACTTAGGCATTGGGTATGTGTAGGATCATCGTAGGCCAAACAGTGGCAATGGGAAAAAAATCATGTCTTATCTTAGCCAAATTCGTAAATTGGCCAACTTTGACTTTCATAGGTATGTTTAAAATATCTGTTTCTTGGAACTATTAAAAATGTTTTTTTAAAATTCTTTTCATTATTTTTTTCTTAGAACTTACAATTCAACTTGCAAATTTCTATTGTTACATAGTTAACATCTTTTCAATCAATCAACAAAGTTGCATCTCTTTAAAATTTGAACCTCTCTCTAGCAATCCCTAGTGAGTCTTATTTGCAATGTGTGAGATGCACTAAGAAAACCTTAGGCTTGATGTTGAATTGGTAGTGGTTGGTAAATCTATGCATGAGATCTAAATTAAATTCATAGAACCAAGTAATAATGTATCAAACCATACAAGGGCATATTATATCAATGTGGAAGGAAAATTCTTAGCAAGGACATAGTCATCAATCATGACAATTGTGGCTTGGACAAAGAAGTGTCTCATATGTGCAATGAGATCACCTTGAACATTATATTATCAAATTTAAGAAAGACCATTTTATGAGGACATGGTTGTAAGATGATGTCAATTGATAGTAGTGATTTAATCCATCCTATTGATGAGGAAGGAGAGGAGGAGGGTTAAGGTCTTCTAATTGCACTTACAACACCTTGAGTTTTGTGTAGATATAATTATGATTGGGAATATGTGTTAGATAAATGTCACATGTTGGAGGGATGGTGTCGGGATGAGTGATGATTGTTATGGCAAAGTTATGGTCAAATGTGTTATGAAAAGGAGGTGGCATGGGTAGTGGGCTATCAATGTTGGGAAAGGGTTAGGGAGGATGTAATGGAGGAAGGTATATGTGTCATTGTATGTTGTCTCAAGGAATGGGAAGAAAGGATGGTGATTCATAAGATAATATGAAGAATGATGATAGAGTGAATTGGCATTGTGGTAACTGTAGCATGTCATGGGGTGAATCATGCATTAATACAGGTTTTAGAGTGAGAAAAATGTGGTATGGGTATGGTTGAATGGATTAATGAGGTGATTTAATTGGTGATGACCTAGGTGAAGTGATCTGGGTAAGGTGTCTTATGTGGTATTGCTAGAAAGCGTGTTTGGTAATGGTGGGGATAGCTAAATGTCATCTTCTAAGGGTTCAAAGGTGAGGAAAGTGTAAGATGGGGATATGGGATAATCAATGGTTTAATGATTATTCAAGGGAGACTCCTTAAAATGATTATCAATGATGGTGTCGATAGGGGGAATGGAGTCTATGAATGTAGGTGTGGGAATGTGAGCTATGACATTGGGATTGTATTGGATGAATAATGGAAAGTAGGGGCACCTGTCTAATAATGGAAGGAGCCACATGATCAAATGATATTTGGGGAAGGGTTTTTCTTAGGAAAGTAAGGATTTGGGTGAGGGTCTAGGGTTTGGTGGAGAAGAATTTATGGAAAATTTGGAGGTCATTAAAATTGACATGAATAGAAGAAGTACAAGACATGGCTAAGGATAAATGGTAGGCTCAAAATAGGATAACTAGGACTATGATGATGAAGATGGAAAGAAAAGTCAACAACAATAGTATGATATAGGGATAGGATTAGAAAAAAAGAGTACTACAACTAGCAAGAGGAAAGTGAGGGCATAATGCAAAGTTAACATGGCATGAACTCTCTTGGAAGGATAAGCATGGACTATAAGAAGATTGAACTAGTTGGATCTGTTAGGCTCATCAAATGAAAGAACCTTAAAGGTTAACCTTAATTAGGTAAGGTTGTTTTTTAGTGTGGTTGTTTGTGCAACAATGTGCAACGTAAGTTTACCTAAGGATAAATCTAACTATATTAACATTTTAATAACCATGAGAGCTAGGACTAACAATTAGACTAAAAACTTGAGAAACAATACAACTTGGACGCATGTAGGACTTGGAAAATGGAAAAGAATAAGTATTAAATGTGGAAAACAATGAACGAGTGGTATTAGTTGCACCTATGTAGAGAAATGGTCTTTATGAAAGATGCTTAGAATTATGCTCTATATCTGTTTGTGAAGTTTGGAGGTGTTTGGACCTAAAGGATATGACCACCATATGCAAAATAGCCTACCTAATGAGTATGTGCATGGAGAGAGAGAGAGAGAGGGCTTCTTAGGTTTAGGGTTTAGGGGTTACGGGTTAGGGTTTAGGGGCATTATTTAGGGTTTAGGGGTTTTGAGAGAGAGAGAGAGGTTCAGGGTTGCTCAGGGTTAGGGGTTAGGGTTTAGGGGCATTATTTAGGGTTTATATGTTTAGTGTTACTCAAGTTTAGGGGTTAGGGTTTAGGGGTTTAGGGTTGCTTGGGTTTAGGGGTTAGGGGTTAGGGTTTAGGGTTTAGAGAGTGATAGAGAGAGGGGACTGATAGAGATTGGGAGAGATAGAGGAGATAGAGGGGAGAGTTAGGGAGATATAGAGCGAGACATGTATAGAGACATAGAGAGAGATTGAGAGGTAGAGGGATGATAGAGATAGGGAGATAAAGGTTTAGGGTCTATGTTTTTAGATTTTCTTGATAATGAATGTTATGCACGAGACCTATGTGAATAAATGACATCACTATCATAATCATAATGCTTAATACAATTAATGCACTTAAATGATAATGAACTTATAATTAACAATGCTTATACTATGTAACATGATATCACTATATGAAAACTGTTGCTACAAATCATGAGATAAATGTTTAATGCAACTAATGAACTAAAATGATATGAACTATATGATGGATGCACTTAGATTAATGTAAAATGATAATTATGTGTTTTTGTTATGCCTAGTATACTCAATCATAAATGAAATAACACTTAGAAGAATTAGGCCAAAGATTTGGACATGCTGAACAACTTAAAAGAATAATTGGGATAAAATGGATAATATGGATAACGAAAAGATACGATTTGGATCTTATGACACTTGGATAAATGGTATTTATGGAATGCTTATAAATGAAATGATATGCAAACCTAAAATGCACTAATGAGGCTTTGTCATCTTGTATGCAAGTATTTGAAGTACTTTTTCATCATTGAGCTTTTAAAATGTTGTAAGAAAATACAAGCATCTAGGTATAATTAAACCATGATGACCTGAGTATCTCTTACATGGATTTTGATTTAGCAAGTTAATACAAGCATCTAGTCAAAATTGAACCTAGATGACCTGAGTATTTCTTGCATGTACTAATAGACAAGGATTGCACTCTTTCATGCTTAGGCCCATAATTTCCTCAATAATCTTTTGTTGATCATGTCGTTAGACAAGTCATCACATTACTAAAGATTAATCCACAAACAACAAAAAAATGAAAATTATCATGCCCCCATCATAGCTCCTCTAGTTTTGGACATCCTCGAGTAGCATAAGAAACATGATAATGAAAATCAAGACCTAAGACCTAAACTTATAACAAGCATCAAACCTTCTTTCCATAGATATGTTTTCTTGCCATGAAAACTGATATGACCATCCTGATAGTTTAGGCTCATTGTTACCTGATATAAGTCAATGTCTTGTGTCAAGTGTTTTGTTCCAAAGGTTTGTTTGTAGTGTTGCATGTTGTCTAGAGATAATATCACGATCTGGTTTGTTATCCTCTGAGATTTTGTGACATTCAAGAATCCAATTCCCAACTAGGTTGAGGATTTTTCCCCTAGTCAAGTAAAGGCTCTAGCTATTATGGATGAAACATAGGGATGAACTGATGGTAGAATCGATGTAACGGGCCCTAAGGGACTAACCTAGTGCCTTGGGGGTTCATCAGTGATGGCCTTGCCTACGTGACGATGCAGAGGCAACATAGTTCAAGGTGTATACTATGTGGACCTAAAACCTAGGTGGTGGGAAATTAGGTGAAACTGGGTGGATAAAAGGATGGGTGATAAGATACAGAATGGATAGGAAGCCTTGGGGGATCATCAATGATGGCCTTGCCTATGTGATAGCTCAGAGGTGACGTAGTTCAATAAATGGTAGGTTGACACAAGTGATGGACAAATGGATGGGATGTACTTATTATGACAGGACGAGCGGTATGGATGGATGGGTAGCCTGATATGATAAGGCGATAAGGGCTAGCAAACAACAAGACATGATAGGTATCCTAATGTGATTTGATGGATGTGGAAGAAAAGATGGATGAAAACTGCAATCCTAGAAGATGGAGGAAGTGATTTATCACAAATAGCGTTTGTTTCTAGGTTTTCACCACTTGCTTTTATTTGCATGATTTGTTTGTTTTTTTTTCTTTTTTCTTTTTACATGTTATTTGATTCCCTTGCATTGGGGTTTAGGTATAGAACTTGTAAAGATGCATATTGTTGATAGGGTCATCAAATAGGTCACCTTCTGATGTTTCTAATTGATAGGCTCCTGATCCATAGGCAACAATGATTACATACGGTCCAAGCCAGTTGGGTTCAAACTTGCCTTTCTTTTACCTATCTTGCTGATTTCTGGGATTCTCTTTAAGAACTAGGTCACCAACCTGAAAAACCCTGGGTTTAACTCTATGGTTATAACTTCTTGACATCCTTTGTTGATAGGCTTTCAGATGATTAAAGGCATTTAGTCTTCTTTCTTCCAGTAGCTCTAACTCTTGTAGTCTGGAAACCCAGTAGTCTTCATCAGTTATTAGACCTTTTAATGATACTCGCAAGGATGGTAACTCAACTTCAATGGGAAAGATGGCTTCAGAGCCATAGACTAGGGAATATGGTGTTGCACCTGTCAGTGTGCAGATACTTGTACGGTAGGCCCAAAGAGCGGGATTTAATTGGATATGCCAATCACGGCTAGCATCATTGACAGTCTTTTTCAGTATTTTCAAGATGGTTTTATTAGATGCCTCCGCCTAACCATTTCCTTGGGGGTAATATGGAGTGGAAAAGCAGTGTTGGATGTCAAATTTGTCACAAAGTTATTTGACATCCTGGTTTTTAAATGGTCTTCCATTATCAATGATAATGGATAAAGGAATGCCATAGCGAAAAATGATATAATTCAGGATGAATGAGGTGATTTGTTTGCCTGTGACATTGGCTAGCAATACGACTTTGATCCAGTTAGTAAAGTACTCAATGGCAGTGATTATGAACTTATGGTCGTTGGATGAAGGGGGATGTATCTTGCCCACTAAGTTGAGTCACCATTGATAGAAAGGCCAAGGAGTCGTTAAAGGTTGCAGCTCCTGTGTTGGTGCATGTATTAAGCTCCCATGAATTTGGCATTTCTTGCACCTCTTCACAAAATGATAGGAGTCCCTTTCCATAGTTGGCCAATAGTATCCCACACGCATGAGTTTCTTAGCCAAATCAGGACCACTAGAGTGGGTTCAACATATACCTTCATGAACTTCACTTAGGGTGGTTTGATATTCCTCACTATCGAGACACCGAAGGAGAGTACCATCTAGACCTCGATGATATAAGGTGTTAGTGATTATGGTATAACAGGAGGCTTGGCAGATGAAGGTTCTCTTTTGGTTATTAGATAGATCAGGTGGTAGGTTATTCTCTTTTAGATAGGTATATACTTTTCCATACAAGGGAGAATTAGATCCTACTATGTAGCATATGATGTTGGTTTCAGGGATGTCGTATGCAAGATGGGATACTAGCTCCACCAAGAACTCATAGCATGACTAGTTTTCAGGTATATCAAGGAGAGATGTAGTTTTCAGGTATATCAAGGAGAGATGCCATGGTTGCCATGGCATCTGCTACTTTGTTCCCTAGCTGGGTATCTGCTCAAAAGAAATCACAACAAAGTATTCTTTGAAGTTGTCTACCATACGCTTGTACAGTATTAACTTCTCGTCCTTGGTTTGATAGTCATCATTCACCTAGTTGATGACAAGTTGTGAATCTCCATACACCTAAAGTTCTCTGACTTTCCATTCTACTGCCATTTTGATGCCAATGACCAGTGCTTCGTATTCTGCCACATTGTTGGCACATGGAAAGAGTAGTTTGTATGACTTTGGAATTATGTCTTCATGAGATGTGACCAACAAGATACCTGCTCCAGATCCATGCTGAGTGTATGATCCATCAAAATAGAGTTTTCATGCTTGGGTTTGTTGAACTGCACCAGACAACTGAGAGGGGGGGTGAATCAGTTGTCCTAAAACTTTTAACCAATTATGATCATCAACTTCATCAACTTATCAATTCAGATATAACCATGAAAACATAAAATGAATAGCTCAACACAAAAGCATAAACAACATAGGAGACACCAGATTTTTACGTGGAAAATCCTAGAAAGAAAAAACTATGGTGGGTGTTAGCCCACAAAAATATATAAGTTTTATCAATACTGAAAAATAGAGGCTCGCTGCCTACAGGGCTCACTTCCCAAATTGCTCATTGCAAAGAAAGGCTCACTGCCTATGGATGGCTCACTACCAAAGAAAGGCCCACTGCCAAAAGGATTGAACTGGGATAACAACATCTACTCCATGCCAAGGTTTAGTTCCATTGAAGCATAAATACCTTTTCTTTGCTCTGCTACTTTACTTCGCTTCTATCTTCACACTTGGATACATTTTCACGACTCAATTACAAGTATTTATACACTACATCAATCTTGGAATGATCATCAAGGTCGACATTACAATCATTAACCGTTGGAACAATCTCCAAGGTCGGCATTACAAACATACATAAAATAGGTCTCGACCTAATACAAATTTAGCTAAGGAAAAGATGTAAGAATGTATGCGGATCACGCCACGCCTTAGCTGGGACTCAAACATAATCTTCCACGCTACAACATGCTATCACAATCTTCAATGCATCTCCGTAGATGATGAATTCAACCAGGTTAGCCAAGACTAATGTTAACAAAAGTATTCTCAAGAACACGCTTCATGTATGATCTAAATTCCACCTTGTGGACCAATCCAAATGTAGGAGCATGATTACGAGACATCCACAAGCACATTATAATCACCAGGAACATCCGCACAATCTCTAACAACTTAATTGATAAGATTCTTCAAATTGGAGCACAAGAACAACACTGTCAACCACTATCATGAGTAAAAGATAGCTTGCAGACCACCAAATCATGAGCCATTGCACTTGAATGCATTTAACATCATCACAGACTTACTTCCAGAACCGCAGACCAAAATACTTCAATGCAGAGGAATGCGGAGCAAAA
This sequence comes from Cunninghamia lanceolata, assembly GCA_027924645.1. Taxonomy (NCBI): domain Eukaryota; kingdom Viridiplantae; phylum Streptophyta; class Pinopsida; order Cupressales; family Cupressaceae; genus Cunninghamia; species Cunninghamia lanceolata. The sequence goes on along the minus strand of BSBN01000554.1, from coordinate 1,276,510 downwards.
CACTTTCTCCCTATCACCACCAAACACAAAAAAAGTTGTTTTCACTCTGGTGAACATAACTCACTCAATTCTTCATACCAGAGGCTCAAACTCAAAATATAACATCTTCAGACGGGCTTCTAAATAACTTCCAATGCATAGGTAAAGATATTTATTCTACAGGAAATGCAGAGCATTCTTCTAGACTGTTCTTCTGCATGTAATGCATTGTTTCTACTACAACACATTGTTATCATCAGAGGGGCTAATTTTCTCAATATACTCAACAAAGTAAGAGCACAGTTGACACTAATGACAACACAAATATGTTGACATCAAGGACAACACTGATTAGGTACATGTAACAATCTCCCCCTTTTTCATTGATGGCAACATATGATGTGAAAAACTGAAAAGACCATCAACACAAGATTCTCCCCCTTTCTCTTTACACATCTACATTCTTTCTCCCCCTAAGTTTTTCACATGATTTCTCTCCCCCTTTGACATCAATGGAAAAGGGCACATACTTGCATGCTGCTTCTCTGATCCACTTACTCTATCATAAATATCTAGCTACTCCCCCTGAGAGGTAGCCTTCAAAACATCAATCCAGATCAAAGAATGACACTTTGAGCTCCACTGGATTGATGCATTCCTATGCATCTTAGTTCATGGTAGGAGGGGTAATGACCCCTAGCTTTTCTCTGAGATACTCAAAGGTATCTTTAGGTAGAGGCTTAGTGAAAATGTCTGCAATCTGATCCTTTGTGGACACATATTCCAACTTTACTTCATTCTCTATCACCTTCTCTCTCAAAAAGTGATACCTTATTGATATGTGCTTTATTCTTGAGTGCATCACTAGATTCTTTGAAATATTTATGGCACTTGTATTGTCACAAAAGATTGCAATTGGATCTTCATACACAATTCTTATATCCTTCAGAGTCTGCTTCATCCATACTACTTGAGTGCAACAACATGTTGTTGCAATATACTCTGCTGCTGTAGTTGACAAATAGATTGAATCTTGTTTCTTGCTCAATCATGAAACTAATCTATTACCTAAGAAGAAAGCAACTCCACTTGTGCTTTTTCTATCATCAACATCTCCAGCCCAATTTGCATCTGTATAAGCACTGAGAGTGAAGTCATTGTCCTTTGGATACCATAAGACATAGTCTAAAGTACCTTTCAAATACCTTAAGATTCTCTTAATTCCCATCACATGTGATTCTCTTGGATCAGCTTGAAACCTTGCAACAAGACAGACTACATGCATAATATCAAATCTGGTTTGAGTTAGATAAAACAATCCTCCAATCATGAATCTGTATTTTTTTTATCAGCCTTAGGTGATTCATCAGTTTTACTCAACCTGCAGCCAGTCACCATGGGAGTACACACTAGTTTAGAGTCTTCCATCCCAAACTTCTTCAACAACTCTTTCACATACTTAGACTGAGATATGAAGATTCCTTATCTGATTGATTTATTTGTAGACTTAGAAAGAAATTCATCTCACCAAACATGGACATCTCAAAATCTTTTTGCATTTCACCAGCGAATTTCATACACATACCTTCATTGCCTCCAAAAATGATATCATCAACAAACACTCCAACAATCAGTATTTGGTCTCCATTAATCTTGAAATAGAGATTACTGTCAGTAATATCTTTATTGAACCCTAAATGCAGTAGGTACTTATCCAACCTTGCATACCATGCTCTAGGGGCTTGCTTGAATCCATGCAAGGCTTTCTTCAATCTACACACAACATCTCCTTGGTCTGATAAATTAAATCCTTCTGGTTTCTCAATGTAGACTTCTTCTTCCAACTCACCATTTAGGAATGCAGACTTTATATCCATCTGATACACTTTAAAATCTTTGTGGGCTGCAAATGCTAGGAACTTTCTAATTGCTTCAATTTGAACTATAGAAGAACAAGTCTCTTCAAAATCTATTCCTTCAATCTGAGAGTATCATTTGCATACAATCAGGACTTGCCTTATTCCTTACAATCTCTCCATTCTCATTTAGCTTATTCCTGAAAACCCATTTGGTTCCAATAACATTTTTGTCAATAGGTTTGGGAACCAATTCCCAAGTATCATTCTTTCTAGCTCTTCCTCCATGGATTTTACTCAGCTTTCATCATTACATGCTTCATTCATAGGCTTTGGTTCAACCTTTAAAAGCAAGCAGTAATTCACTTGTTCTTCTGCAGCTCTTCTCCTTGTCAGCACTCCTTTGTTTTTGTCACCTATAATCTGGTCTTCAGAGTGATTGATCCTTACATACTTGGGAGTCTTGACAACAATTTCTGGAGTCTCTTCTTCATCATGATTGTCTACTTGCTCATCTTTTTCTTCATTCATTATAGTCACAGGTTCATCTGGTTCATAGCAGTTCAGATCAGATATTTTTTATTTTCCTTCATCTACCTTCACACTTGCACTTTTAGCAATATTTTTGAGCCTTTTCTTGTAGCACCGGTAAGCTTTACTCTTGGTAGAGTATCCAAGGAAGATTCCTTTATTACACCTTGCATCAAACTTTCCTAGGTCTTCATCTCTCCTAATATAGCATTTTCTTCCAAAGACTTTGAAATATTTTACTGTGGGAATTTTTCCATACCATAATTCATAAGGAGTTTGAATGTCATTACCTTTCACTTGAACTCTGTTTTGGATGTAAACAGCAGTATGAACAACCTCTTTCCAAAACACTTCCAGCAGATCTAATTCCTTCATCATTATCCTAGCAGCCTCTTGAATTGTCCTATTTTTCCTTTCCACAACTCCATTCTGCTGAGGAGTCCTAGGTGCAGATAGCTGTCTTTTTATCCCATGTTCTTCACATAAAATGTTCAATTCATTTGCTGTGAACTCACCTCCTCTATTAGACCTCAAGCATTTGATCTTCAAATCTATTTCATTTTCAACCATTGCCTTGAAAGATTTGAATTTTTCTAGGGCTTCTGATTTGTCTCTTAGAAAAGTAACCCAAGTCATTCTAGAATAATCATCAATAAGCAACATGAAATACTTGTCACCTTGTAGACTTCTCACCCTTGTAGGACCATAGAGATATCTATGCACTAGATCCAGCAAGCCGGTAGAAAATTGTTCTTTGTTCTTGAAACTTGTCCTTGTCTTCTTTCCCAACTGACATTCCTTACAAATTGTGTTAGAGGGTTTCACAAGTTTTGGCAAATCTCTCACAGTCTGACCTGAACTTATCTTTACCAGATTATCAAAGTTAATATGACACATCCTTCTATGCCACAACCAACTTTCATCTGCTTGGGCTAGTAAACAATAATCATTAGTTCCTCTTGATTGATAGATGTTACCTTTTGTCTTCTTACCGGTAGCAATCACAGTTTCGGAGCTTTCCATGATATTGCACTAATTGTCTTTGAATCTCAAATCATATCCTTTGTCACACATTTGACCAACACTCAAAAGATTGTGTTTCAAGCCCTTCACATAAAGAACATTGTCAGTATTATGCTTTCCATCAAATGAAATAGATCATTTTCCACAAATCTTACCAGCTACATTATCTCCAAACCTAACCAGTCCTTTATCATATTTTTCCAAACTTACAAACTTACTTTTGTCACCGGTCATGTGATGTGAGCATCCACTATCAATAATACATTCACCCCTATCTTTCTCAACCTGAATAGCCAAAGCACTTTCTTCTACTAGTTTTTCTTCCTTCACACAGCTAGAAGAATTATAGACATAGGATCTTCTTTAATAGCAATAAATAGACATTCATTTGCACTTGTACTAGCATCATCAGATTCATCATCAGTCACCCCTTCATCATCAAAATATCTGACATGCTAGAATTTCTTTGGAACTCTAGGCCTACTATCATGTTTCTTCCTATTTCTTTCAATTCTTTTAGGACATCTAGAAGCATAATGACCTACTTTACCACAAGAGAAACATTTGTAAGGTAATTTACCTTTGAACTTACCAGAACCTCTTTGTATCCTGTCAACAAAGTTAGCTTCAATTTCATCAAAGTCATCGTCCACCTTGTATTTCTCAGCTCTAGAGATTTCTTTTTAAGTATTGGCTTTAAAAGTTGATTCAACTTTAGGCAGGACATCACCAAATTCTCTCATCTCAAAGGCTGTAAGCTTTCCAAGAAACTGATCTCTATCAATAGTTTTCATAGTCATAAATTCTTCAATAGCAGCTACCTTGTGACTATATGACTTTGGTAGTGATCTGAGAATTTTCATCACAACTTCCTTTTCACCGAGAGTTCCATCCATACCCTTTATTCCAGTGACAAGTTCATCAACTCTTTGCATAAAAGTTGTTATGTTTTCATCTTCATTCATCTTCAAACCCTCATATCTCACTTTTAGGATTTGTAGTTGGGATTCTTTTATAGAATCATCTCCTTCATATAGATTTTTTAGCTTCACCCATATCTCATTTAGATTCAAGGTTCACAACTTTTATCAACACTGAGTCACTTAAGGAGCTTAACAGAGCATCCTTTGCTTTGACATCCAACTCATATTCTTTGATTTCATCTTTAGTCGTCAAACCATTTTGAGGCATGGTATATTGTGTTTCTACAACCTTCCATATTTTATAACCAAGATAAAGAAGATGGCTTTTCACACGTATCTTCTAAAGAGCATAATTTGTCCCATCAAAATGCGGAGCTTCCTTCTTATAAGACATCTTAGATCTTCCTCAAGTTGTTAGGCTTTCTTCAGAGGAACTTGGCTCTGATACCAATTGTTGAACTGCACCAGACAACTAAGAAGGGAGGTGAATCAGTTGTCCTAAAACTTTTAACCAATTATGATCATCAACTTATCAATTCAGATATAACCATGAAAACATCAAATGAATAGCTCAACACAAAAGCATAAACAACATAGGAGACACTAGATTTTTACGTGGAAAACCCTAAAAGGGAAAAACCATAGTGGGTGTTAGCCCATAGAAATATATAAGTTATATCAATACTAAAAAATAGAGGCTCACTGCCTACTGGGCTCACTACAAAGAAAGGCTCGCTACCTATGGATGGCTCACTGCCAAAAGGATTGAACTGAGATAATATCTACTTCATGCCAAGGTTCAGTTCCATTGAAGCACAAATACCTTTTCTCTGCTCTGCTACTTTACTTCGCTTCTATCTTCACATCTTCACACTTGGATACATTTTCACGACTCAATTACAAGTATTTATACACTACATCAATCTTGGAATGATTATCAAGGTCAGCATTACAATCATCAACCATTGGAACAATCTCCAAGGTTGGCATTACAAACATACATAAAATAGGTCTAGACCTAATACAAATTTAGATAAGGAAAAGGTGTAAGAATGTATGCGGATCACGCCACACCTTAGCTGGGACTCAAACATAATCTTCCATGCTACAACACACTATCATAATCTTCGATGCATCTTCGTAGATGATGAATTCAACCAGGTCGGCCAAGATTGATGTTAACACAAGTATTCTCAAGAACACGCTTCATGTACGATCTGAATTCAACCTTGTGGACCAATCCAAATGTAAAAGCGTGATTAGGAGACATCCACAAGCACATTGTAATCACTAGGAACATCTGCCAATCTCTAACAACTTAATTGATAAGATTCTTCAAACCGAAACACAAGAACTGTTACAAGTATGTGCCTAATCAGTGTTGTCATTGATGTAAACATATCCTTGTTGTCATTAGTGTCAATTGTATCTTATTCTTTTACTTGTTTAGAAGACTTGTATGTTGAGGATATTGAGAAAATTAGCCTCTCTGAAAGAAACAAGTGAGTTACAGAGAAGTGCAGTACAGACAGTGAGTTGTATGTTGAAGAACAGTCTGATAAACTGCTCCGCATTTACTTCTACTTGAAGATCATGGTCTGTGGATTGGAAGCAAGTTAGAGGTATGTCTGAGGATGCTACATTCCAATTTTGAGCCATCTACATGAAGATTTGAGTGAGTTGTGTTCATCATAGTGAAACCTAGTTTTTTTGTAAGTTCAGTTGGGACAGGAAGAAAGTATTCTGCTCCGCATTCCTCCTCAATAAAGTATTTGTCTTTGCAATTCTAGAGGGAAGTCAAGGATGATGATAAGTGCCTACAGTTGCAATGGTTCATGGTTTGGTGGTCTGCAAGCTATCTTTCTTTAATGACAGTTGAAGACAGTGAAGTTCACGTGTTCCGATGAGAAGATTCCTATGGATAAAGTGGTTGAGTTTCATGTGATTGCTCCTAATGATTATAGAATTCTTGTGGATGTCTCCTAATTGTGTTCCTATCTGGACTTTGGTCCATGTTAATAATTTGAGATGGTGTGTGAAGATTGTTCCTAGATAATGTAGCGTGTAACTAGTCTTGGCTCACCTGGTTGATCTGAGTGATTGCGGAGATCTCTGGAAGATTGTGAAAGCGTGTTGTTGCGTGGAAGATCATGTTTGAGTCCCAGCTAAGGCATGGCATGATCTGCATTTCATTTCCTTTGCTCATTATTGTAATAGGTCAGGACCTATTTTGTAAAAGTTTGTAATACCGACCTTGGAGATTGTTCCAATGGTTGATGATTGTGTTGCCGACCTTGATGATCATTCCAAGGTTGATGTAGTGTATAAATACTTGTAGCTGAGTCATAGAAATGTGTCCTTGAGCGAAAATGAGAATATATTAAGAAAGGTCCAAAGGGCAAAGCAGAGAAGAGACAGAGGAAAGAAGAGGAAGAGTAGAGCAGAGCAGGGGAATCATTATACTTCAGTTGCAAATATAGAAAATTGTTGATTATGGCAGTAAGTCACCAGTAGGGTTTAACAACCCTTATTGTAATATTTCTAGGTTTAGGGTTGAGGCAGTGAGCCTGCTAGACTTAGTTGTTCTTCATGGTTGTAAGCTAGTATGTTTAGTCATGTGGAGTGACCAAGCCTGAACATCATTACTTCAAGATTGAAATATATATTGAGAGTTAATCCTCTCTGTGGTTTTTCCCCAACTTGGGGTTTTCCACGTAAATCTATTGTCTCTAGTGTTTGGTGTTGCATCTATGGTTAAGTTTCTGATTTCATGCATTCATTGTTAAATCATAACAATTGTGGATAAGTGATGAATATTTAATTTGTAGAAAGTGTTTAAGTTTTTGTGACAACTGATTCACCCCCCCTCTCAGTTGTCCGGCACATATCAACAATTGGTATCAGAGCCAAGTTCCTTTGAAGAAAGTTTAACAGCTTGAGGAAGATCCAAAATGTCTTACAAGAAGGAAGCGCCACATTTTGATGGAACGAATTATGTTCTTTAGAAGGCTTGGATGAAAGGCCATCTTCTTTCTCTTGGTTACAAAGTTTGGAAAGTTGCAGAAACAGAATACACCATACCTCAAAATGGTTTGATGAATGAAGACAAAATCAAAGAATATGAGATAGATATCAAGGCAAGGGATGCTCTGCTAAGCTCTTTAACCAACTCAATATTGACAAAAGTGGTGGATCTTGAAATTGCAAATAAGGTATGGGAAAAGTTGAAAAATCTGTATGAAGGAGATGATTATGTGAAGGAAGCCAAGTTACAAAGTCTAAAAGTGAAATATGAAGGCTTGAAGATGAACAATGATGAAAACATATCAGCTTTTATGCAAAGAGTTGATGAACTTGTTACAGGGATAAAATCCATAGGCGGAACTCTCGAAGAAAAGGAAATTGTTATGAAAATTCTCAGATCTCTGCCCAAGTCCTATTGTCACAAGGTAGCCGTGATTGAAGAATTCATGCAAGTAAAAACTGTTAGCATGGATCAGCTGCTTGGTAAGCTTACCGCTTTTGAAATGAGGGAGTTGGATGATGCTCTAGCGAAAGTTGAGACAACATTCAAAGCCAGTACTCCTTGAAGTACTTCCAGATCAAAAAAGTAGAAGGTAGAATCCGATGGTGAGTTAGATGAAGTTGAAGCCAACTTTGTGGACAGATTGCAAAGAGGATCTGGTAAGTATAAAGGCAAATTACCTTTCAAATGTTTTTCCTGTGGTAAAGTAGGTCATTTTTCTTCCATATGTCCTGAAAGAATTGAAAGAAATAGAAGAAGATATGAGAACAGGCCTAGGACCCAAAAAAAGTGTTATTATGTTGAAGATTTTGATGATGATGGAGTATCAGATAATGGTGAAGCAGATAATGCTAGTCCCTCTGTAAATGAATGTTGGTTCATTGCTATTAAGGAAGATCTTGTGTCTACTAATTCTTCTAGATGTATGAAGGAAAAAAAAACCAGTGGAAAGTGCTTTGGCTGCTCAGGTCATTAAGGACAAGGACGAATGGGTTATTAATAGTGGTTGCTCTCATCACATGACTGGTGACAAAAGTAAGTTTGTAAGTTTGGAAAGATATGATGGTGGACTGGTTAGGTTTGGAGATGATACAGATGGTAGGATTTGTGGGAAAGGATCTATTTCTTTTGATGGCAAGCATAATACTGAAGATGTCTTGTATGTGAAAGGATTAAAGCACAGTCTTATGAGTGTGGGTCAGATGTGTGACAAGGGCTATGACTTAAGCTTCAAGGACAATGGATGAAAGATCAGGGAAAGCTGCAGAATAGTCATTACAACTGGTAAGAAGACTAGAGGTAATATCTATCACTTGAAAGAAACTGAAAACTATTGCTTGTTGACTCAGACTAATGAGAGTTGGTTATGGAATAGAAGGTTGTGTCACATAAATTTTGATAATATTATGAAGATAAGTATTGCACAGATTGTTAGAGATTTGCCTAAGCTTGTGAAGCCTGCTAATTTGGTTTGCAAGGAGTGTCAATTTGGGAAACAAACAAGAACAAGTTTCAAAAGCAAGGATCAATCAGTTAGAGGACTACTTGAGCTAGTGCATATAGATTTGTCTGGACCTACCAGAGTTAGAAGTTTGCAGGGAGACAGGTATTTCATGTTGCTCATTGATGATTATTCTAGAATGACTCGGGTCACCTTTTTGAAAGAAAAAGCTAAAGCTCTATATAAATTCAAGGCATTTAAAACAATGGTTGAAAACAAGATGGATTTGAAAATCAAATGCTTGAGGTCTGATAGAGGAGGAGAGTTCACATCAAATGAATTCAATTTCTTTTCTGAAAAGCGTGGAATAAAGAGATAGTTATCTACGCCCAGAAATCCACAACAAAATGGAGTTGTTGAAAAGAAAAACATAATAGTTCAAGAAGCTGCTACAACCATGATGAAGGAAGCTCATCTTCCGAAAGCATATTGGAGAGAGGCAATTCTCACCACAGTATATATCCTAAACAGAGTTCAAGTAAAAGGTAACAATTCAAAAACTCCCTATGGATTGTGGCATGGTAGAGTTCCTACTATGAAATACTTCAAAGTTTTTGGTAGCAGATGTTATATCAAAAGAGAAGAAGATTTAGTCAAGTTTGATGCTAGATGTGATGAAGGAATCTTCCTTGGTTACTCCACCAAGAGTAAGGCCTACTGGTGCTATAATAAGAGGTTGAATAAGATCATTGAAAGTGCAAATGTTAAAGTTGATGAATGTAAGGAAAGGTCTTTAGAATCAAGTGGATATGAGTCAGATAATCCAGATGTCTCAGAAGTGGTGCAGCATGAAGACAACATAGATGAAGAAGAACAAGTTCTGATAAGTGCTACCAAAACTCCAAGATATGTAAGAATTAGTCATTTTGAAAATCAAATCATAGGAGATAAGAGCAAAGGGATCTTAACCAGAAGAAAAGTTGTAGAGGAAAAAGTAATTTTTTGTCTGATTTCTAAGATTGAACCTAAATTGTGGATGAGGCTTGCAAAGATGAGAATTGGATAAAGGCTGTGGAAGAAGAATTGATGCAGATTGAGAAGAATCAAACTTGGGATCTTGTTCCCAGACCAGTAGACAAGAATGTAATTGGTACAAAGTGGGTCTTCAGAAACAAAATGAATGAGAATGGTGAAGTGGCAAGAAACAAATCGAGGTTGGTATGCAAAGGATATGCTCAAGTTGAAGGAATAGACTTCGAAGAAACTTTTGCTCCAATGGCAAGGATTGAAGCAATAAGGATGTTTCTAGCTTTTGCAGCATATAAAGATTTCAAAGTTTATCAAATGGATGTAAAGTCTGCCTTCTTAAATGGAGAATTGGAAGAGGAAGTTTACATTGAACAACTGGAAGGATTTCAGTCATCAGAACAAGGGGACATGGTATGCAGATTGAAGAAAGCATTGTATGGATTGAAACAAGCTCCTAGGGCATGGTAAGCACGGTTGGATGGATACCTGATACAGATAGGGTTCGGTAAAGGTACTACAGATAGTAATCTCTACTTCAAGATCAATGATGAACAAACCCTGATTGTTGCAGTTTTTGTTGATGATATTATTTTTGGAGGCAGTGAAGGTATGTGCTCAGTTTTTGCTAGAGAAATGCAAAGTGAATTTGAAATGTCTATGTTTGGAGAGATGAACTTTTTAGGTCTGCAAATAAGTCAATCAGATAAGGGTATCTTCATTTCTCAGTCTAAGTATATGAAAGAGTTGTTAAAGAAATTTGGGATGGAAAACTCTAAACCAGTATGCACACCTATGATAACTGGTTGCAAGTTGAGCAAAGATGATAACTCACCAATGGCAGAACAAAGAAAGTATAGATCTATGATTGGAGGATTACTTTATCTGACTCAAACCAGGCCTGACATAATGCATGCAGTGTGTCTTGTGGCAAGATTTCAAGTAGAACCAAAGGAATCACATGTGATGGCAGTCAAAAGAATTCTAAGATATTTAAAAGGCACGATAGATTATGGTTTGTGGTACCTTAAGGACTGTGACTTTACACTCAGCGCATATACTGATGTTGATTGGGCCAGAGATGTGGATGACAAAAAAAGTGCAAGTGGAGGTGCATTCTTCTTGGGAAAAAGATTAGTATCGTGGTTGAGCAAGAAACATGATTCAGTATCCCTATCCATTGCAGAGGTAGAATACATTGCAGCAGTATGCAGTTGCACTCAAGTGTTATGGATGAAGCAGACTTTGAAGGACATCAAAGTTGTGTATGAAGATCCCATTGCAATCTTTTGTGATAACACAAGTGCCATTAACATATCAAAGAATCTAGTGATGCATTCAAGGACAAAGCACATATCCATCAGATATCATTTCTTGAGAGAAAAAGTGGCAGAGAATGAAGTCAAGTTGGAGTATGTTTCTACCAAGGATCAGATTGTAGACATTTTTACCCAACCTTTGCCTAAGGATACTTTTGAGTATCTCAAAGAAAAGTTAGGGGTTATCACCCCTCCTACTCTAAACTAAGATGCATAGTAGTGCATCAGTCCAGAGGTACTCAAAGGTCCAAATTGATGTTTTTTAGGGCTACTTCAAAGGGGGAGTAGTCAAAGAGATCAGAAGATAGATTTGATCAGAGTAGATGAGTGCAAGTATGTGCCCTTTGCCATTAATGTCAAAGGGGGAGAGAAGTCATGTGAAAAACATAGAGTGCAGATGTGTAAGAGAAAGGGGGAGAATTTTGGAGAAAGAAAGAGTGTGTGTGTGTGAAGAGAAAGGGGGAGAATCTTGTCTTGATGGTTGTTGCAGTTTTTCACATCATATGTTGCCATCAATGACAAAGGGGGAGATTGTTGCAAGTATGTGCCTAATCGGTATTGTCATTGATGTCAACATATCCTTGTTGTCATTAGTGTCAACTATATCTTATTCTATTACTTGTTTAGAAGACTTGTATGTTGAGGATATTGAGAAAATTAGCCTCTCCGGAAGAAACAAGTGAGTTACAAAGAAGTGCAGTACAAACAGTGAGTTGTATGCTGAAGAACAATCCGGTAAACTGCTCTACATTTAATTCTGCTTGAAGACTATATCTTATTCTATTACTTGTTTAGAAGACTTGTATGTTGAGGATATTGAGAAAATTAGCCTCTTCGGAAGAAACAAGTGAGTTACAAAGAAGTGCAGTACAAACAGTGAGTTGTATGCTGAAGAACAATCCAGTAAACTGCTCTACATTTAATTCTGCTTGAAGATCATGGTCTGGGGATTGGAAGTAAGTTAGAGGTATGTCTGAGGATGCTACATTCCAGGTTTGAGCCATCTACACGAAGATTTGAGTGAGTTGTGTTCATCAGAGTGAAACCTGCTTTTTCTGTAAGTTCAGTTGGGACAGAAAGAAAGTATTCTACTCCGCATTCCTCCGTAATAAAGTATTTGGATTTGTGGTTCTAGAGGGAAGTTAGGGATGATGATAAGTGCCTATAGTTGCAATGGTTCGTGGTTTGGTGGTCTGCAAGCTATCTTTCTTTTATGATAGTTGAAGACAGTGAAGTTCATGTGTTCTAGTGATAAGATTCGTATGGTTAAAGTGGTTGAGGTTCGTTTGGTTTCTCCTAATGATTATAGAGTGCTTGTGGATGTCTCCTAATCATTTTCCTATCTAGACTTTGGTCCCCGTTAAGAAATTGATATGGTGTGTGAAGCTTGTTCCCAGATAATGTAGCGTGTAACCAGTCTTGGCTGACCTGGTTGATTCTAGTGATTGCAGAGATCTTTGGAAGATTGTGGAAGTGTGTTGTGGCGTGGAAGATCGTTTTTGAGTCCCAGATAAGGCATGGTGTGATCCACATTTCATTTCCCTTGCGCATTGTTGTAATAGTTCAAGACCTATTTTGTAAAAGTTTGTAATACTGACCTTAGAGATTGTTCCAATGGTTGATGACTGTGTTGCCAACCTTGATGATCGTTCCAAGGTTGATGTAGTGTATAAATACTTGTATTTGAGTCATGGAAATGTGTCCTTAAGTGAAAATGAGAATATATTAAGAAAGGTCTAAAGGGCAAAGCAGAGAAGAGGCAGAGGAAAGAAGAGTAAGAGCAGAGTAGAGGAAGAGCAGAGCAGGGGAATCATTATACTTTAGTTGAAAATATAGAAAAGTGTTGATTGTGGTAGTAAGTCGCCAGTAGGGTTTAACAGCCCTTAGGGTTTAACAACCCTTATTGTAATCTTGCTAGGTTTAGGGTTGAGGCAGTGAGCCTGCTAGACCTAGTTGTTCTTCATGGCTATAAACCAGTATGTTTAGGCCCGTGGAGTGACCAGGCTTGAACATCATTATTTCAAGATTGCAATATATATTGAGAGTTAATCCTCTCTGTGGTTTTTCCCCACCTTGGGGTTTTCCACGTAAATCTAGTGTCTCTTGTATTTGATGTTGCATCTATGATTAAGTTTTTGATTTCATGCATTCATTGTTAAATCATAACAATTGTGGATAAGTGATGAATGTTTAATTTGCATAAAGTGTTTAAGTTTTTGTGACAACTGATTCACACCCCCGTCTCAATTGTCTGGTGCATATCAACAAGAACAACACTGTCGGCCACTGTCATGAGTAAAAGATAGCTTGCAGACCACCAAATCATGAGCCATTGCACTTGAATGCATTTAACATCATCACAAACTTACTTCCAGAACCGCAGACCAAAATGTTTCAATGCGGAGGAATGCGGAGAAAAACACTTTCTCCCTGTCACCACCAAACACACAGAAAAAGTTGTTTTCACTTTGGTGAACATAACTCACTCTATTCTTCATACCAGAGGCTCAAACTCAGAATATAACATCTTCAGACAGGCTTCTAAATAGCTTCCAATCCGCAGGTAAAGATATTAATTCTACAGGAAATGCGGAGCATTCTTCTGGATTGTTCTTCTACATGTAATGCACTGTTTCTACTGCAAAGCATTGTTATCACCGGAGGGGCTAATTTTCTCAATATCCTCAACAAAGTAAGAGCACAGTTGACACCAATGACAACACAGATATGTTGACATCAATGAAAACACCGATTAGGCACATACTTGCAACAGGGTTGTGATGTTAAAGATGGATTCATATGGAAACTCAAAGCTTAATGGACTCTCGTCTGTCAATGGTGCATCGGCCAACTAATCTGCAATCACCTGACTTTTTATGGCTCGTCTATCTACATACTCAATGTCAAACTTGTTGAGTATCATCACCCACTTTGATAACCTATCTGTTAGAGTAGCCTTGTTGAGTATTTCAATGGATCTATCTTGGCTGATAGTTTGATGGAATGAGTGAGCATATAATGTCGTAGCTTTTGTGATGCAAAAACTACTGCAAGACATGCTCGTTCTATGGGTGTGTATTGTATCTCATAGCCTACCAGTGTCCAACTAATGTAGTAAATAGCTTTCTCCTTTCCTTAATAGTTCTTTTGAACCAATAAAGCTCCTAGAGCAGTTGGCGTCGCTGAAATATAAAGTAAAAGTGGTTTGCCCTGGATTGGCGGCATCAAGATTGGTGGATTCATTAGATACTCTTTGAGATGCTGAAAGACTTGTTCACACGAGTCATCCCATTTGAAAGGAATGTTCTTGTGCAGGAGATGTGTGAATGGATGACATTTGTCGGCCAGTTGAGAGATAAACCGCCGAATGGATTGTAGCTTGCCTTGTAATGACCTTAGCTGGCTGAGATTCTTGGGTGGTGGCATGTCCATGATTGCTTTTACTTTGGTTGGGTCCACCTCAATTCCACTAGCTGACACTATATATCCTAGAAGTTTGTCGGATGTGACTCTGAAAACACACTTCTTTGGATTTAAGCATACGTTGAATTGCTCTAATCTCTGGAAGATTTTGTCTAAGACCTGCAGGTGTCCTCTCATAATTGATTTGCCTAGAATATCATCAACATAATCTTCCATGATGGTGTGCATCATGTCATAAAAGATTGTAGTCATGGCTCTTTGGTATGTTGCCCCTGCATTTTTTAGTCTAAATGGCATGACGCACCAACAATAGGTACCCCACGGACATGTGAATGTGGTCTTGTGTTAATCTTTCGATGCTATTTTGATTTGATTATAGCTAGAAAATCCATCCGTTAGTGACAACATAGTGTGCCCTACTGTTAGATCTACAATGATGTCAATGTTGGGTAGAGGAAAGTCATCCTTGGGACAAGCCTTGTTCAAATCTCTGAAGTCATTGCAAATTATGATCCTTCCATCTAGTTTTGAGGTAGGTACTATATTGTAAACCCATTCTGGGTAATCAATAGCTCTGATAAACCCAACATCTAGTAGCTTTTTCAATTCCTCTTTGACTAACAATACTATATGGGGATGCATCTTCGGTAGTTTTTGCTTAACTGGTTTAGCTCCTGGAGCTAGTGATAAATGATGCGTTATTAGATCTAGATCTAGCCCTGGCATATCTGCGTAGGACCAAGCAAAGTTTATCTGTTTATGTTTGAAGAAGTCAATGAACTCTTCCTTTTCTTGTTCAGACAGAGATTATGCTAAGTGGATTATCCTTGGATTGTCATTTGTACTGATGTTAACAGGTGTAGCTAGTTCAATCACAACTAATGATCTCTCTTGATGAGTAGGATAGGGAAGAGTGTCAAGCCTTTCATCTTTTGGCACCTCAAAGAGGTTTTCACCATCAAATATGTCTTTTATTTTATCTTTTTCTTGATCTAACACTATTGCGGAGCGGTTTTAACCATTAGATCTATTTTTTATTTTTATATTTTTATGACTGAAAGGATTGGCACTCTCTCCAAAGTATGCCACGTCGTTGAGCTCTATAGAGAAGCTAGATTTGTGATCCCCTGCAGGTAGGCGGTCCCTTAGTTCTAGATAATCTATGATAGCATCATCATTTTGGAAAGTATCTAGCTCAGGGGCTTCTTGTAATTCCTAGTCTATGAGTTCGGGATTCACTAAGGGTAATGGGTCATCCGGTTGGTCCGATTCGAGGCTAGTGATGGTTAAGATGGAGGAGTTGTCTAGGTTAGTGGAAGTATTTACAAAGTCTATAATGGTACTCTCCTCAAGTTGATCTGTCAAGTGTGACATCATACCTTCCTCACAAAACTCACTTTCAGTATTTTGTGGATCAAACTCTAGAGGTCTAGACCTAGAGCTTTGTCCCTCATGAGTTGTATGGGTAGAGATATATTATTGAACCACATCAACACCTTTGTCTTCACAAGATAGTTCAAAAAAACTATCCCATTCATATTCATTTGAGTCTATCTCACTCCCTTCTTGTAATCGGTGAATCTGCTCTACTAAGTTAGTAGTAGTTGTTTCCCTTTCTTTTCCTTTATGCCTTTCTTTTCCTTTATGCTTTTCTTTACCTTTGATCTTTTCTTTGCCTTTGTACCCTAGCCCTGTAGTGTCTCGGGTTGTTAAAGAAGAAGGTTGGATAGGTTCGATGATACCTTATTTTCTTAATCCTATGGGACCATGGCAATCATATCCCATTCTTTGTAAGATAGAGAACCCTTGACCATATTGTTCAGTTTTCAATTGGGGTTGATGGTCTTGTGGTTTGGATTCACTATCTTCATCTTTATATAGCCATTGTAGAATATCCTTCTCATCACTTTCATCTGATAGGTTTCCCCATTTGACAAAAGAACCTTTAGGAGTCTCCAACAACTTGTTTTTGTTCATGGATGGTCTTCCATAGGATTTGGAAGATATGGGTAGCTGTGCTAGGCAAAAGGTTTGCTCAATGGTATATTCTCCTACACCCTTGTCTTTGAGCTTGATTTTGAGTTCTTATGTCTTGGAGGTAGAAGGTAGTGAGGCTAGGTCAACATGGGTTGCAGATGAGGAAGCTGCACGGTTGGTGGGGATTACAACTTCGGGCTTAGATTGGATGGAATTGCAATATTGGAATGGGTCAAGATCACCTTGTATAGTGATTTCTTGGCCATTATGAGGAAACTTGATACACTGATGGTAGGTGGATGGCACGGCCTTCATAGCATGTATCCAAGGTCGACCAAGGATAATATTGTATGTTAGTTCCATGTCTAGTACTTGGCAAACCACATCTTTTTCCACTGGTCCCACTCTTATTGGCAAAACAACAGTTCCTTTTGATGTCCTTTCTTCTTCATCATAAGCCTTGATTGTTATTTTATTCTTAGGATCAACGGCATTCTCTGAAAACCCCAATGCAAGGATTAGTTTTAATGTGCAAATATTTAAACCTATCCCTCCATCTATTAGGACCCGCATTATTCTGTGTTTATGGATGAGGGCTTCAATATGGAGGGATGCATTGTGTGGTTGGGTGATAGATATATCATCTTTTTTTGTGAAAGATAAGAAATGGGGTGTAGTTAGATGTCCCACCATGGCCTGAAATTCTTCTTGGGCTAGATTGGTTGGCACGGTAGTTTCCAAGAGAGCTTTTTCTAGGATTGTGAGATGGAGAGAGATGCAAAAGCTCCAAAATGGATATATGGGCAGGTGTTCTTTGGAGTTGGTCAAGGACGTTATATTGGTTAGACGTGGAGGGTGTTTTGGATGGAGCCCCTTGAAGAGTAATATTTCTATGACAAGTGGTTACATTACAATCAGGCTTATTGTTTATAGTGATCACGTTTATGTGTGAATCACTTTCAGCAATATGGTTAACGGTGTAATCGTATGAAACATTCGTGTAATTTGCTTTGTTTCCACCGTTATTATTTTGATTAGAGGGTCCTCCCTTCTCATAGTTAGGGAGAGGATTTTTGAATGCCACGTGCTCATCGTTGGAAGTATGGCCATCAATTGATATTACCTTTTGATCAATCAAGTCTTGGATGGTATTCTTTAGTTGTTGGCAATCATTTGTTTTATGACCCTTGCTTTTATGAAATTCGCAAAAGTCCAAGTCTTTCCACCAAGAAGGTTTAAATTTGGGTTCATAATCTCACACCATTGGAAGTGTTATGAGGTTGCTTGATATTAACTTCCTTAGGGCAAATTCGAGTGATTCCCCTAGTGTGAATTTTCTACGAGGAAAGTTTGTGGGTCTTGGATCATTGTTTTGAGGTTTGTTTGATGGTGTGTTATTATGTGGATTTGATAGATTAAAGATTGGTTGTTTTGGTACCACATGTTTAGCATCAACAACGCCATCGTTCACAATGTTTTTGTTCTTTGTCCAGAACTTTGATTTGTCTGTGTTATTACTTAAACTAGGGATATCTTTGTAGAGTTTGATTTGTCCCTTAGCTATCAAGGCTTTCTCAATGAGTAATCACATTTCAATGACCCTACTAAAGGAAGTAGGACATTGTATTTGTATTTGATATCTCAAGTCAGCATTTAAGTTGTGGACAAACATCTCAATCATTTGTTTCTCTGGGATATGGTATGGACACTTGCTAGCAAGTTGTCTCCATCTTTGTAAAAAGGAGGCAAAGGATTCCCCACCTTTTTGTTTGTTATTACAAAGATCCAACATTGAAATTTCGTGTTCAATGTTGTATGAGAAATGGGTCAAAAATTTATCCACTAGTTCATTAAAAGTTCAGATGTCAGGAGGTAGGCGGGAGAACCATTCCATTTCTTGTCCTCTTAGGCTACATGGAATTAGTCGCATAAGGTATGTTTCATTGTGAGCGACTTCTAAGAAAGCAACACTAAATTCCCTTATATGGTCACGCGAGTCACCTTTCCCTCTATATTTATCAATTTTTGGGACCTCAAATCTTGAGGGGAAAGGTATCATGACCAAACTTTTGTCAAAAGGATACGGTGAGATATCCTCTAGTGAGTAGTGCTTTGTGGAAGTTTTGGTTAGAATATCCACAAGTTGTTGTTGCAAGACTTGGATTTGTTGCGTTAGTGTGTCCAAAGGGTTTGATGTATCCTTAGTCTTTTCATTTTTGGGAACCTCTTGTCCATCTTTGGAAGTTTTTGCCTCGTTTGAACAGTTCGTTTCTCTCAATTTTGAAAGATCAAAATCAGGTGGTAGTTTAGTTCCTTGTTGTGCTAGCATAAGGAAATATTTTTGGGGGTCCATGGTTATGACCTTGTCCATCATTCTTTGGAATTTAGGATCTTGCAAAGCACTAACAAGTTCTTCATGTGGGATTTCTTCCTCATCATCGCTAGAAGAAGAGGAATGAATACTATGGTTTGAGGTATCCATTTCTTTGTTTTTGTTGGTTTGGGATCTTGTTTGAACCATAAAATCTTTGGATATGGGCGAAGTTGGATGAAATATTTATGAATGTAAGTGAATGTTTTTGGTAAGATGTGGTTGAGGTACAATTGAATGGATTTTGGAAGCTTTTATGATAAGATTTTCTAAGGTTTTCTTTTGATCTATTTGGTCAAACGAAAATGGTTTTGAGTTGTAATGGTATAGCTATCAAAGTGTTGATATAAAGGAAGTCAAATAGGGATAATTGGTAACCACTATTGATGTAGACTAGACCTTTATTAAGATGTTCTAGTGTAGTTTTGAGGTAGAGGATGATTGATCTTGATAGGAAATTAACTAGGTTGTTTGATTTAGTAGATCTCAATGGTACCTTAGTGGAAATCTTGGTTTTGTTTGATTTTTGAATGGCTAGGTATGATATGGTAAGTGAAATGTTTGGAAACGGGTATGTAATGAATTTTTATGGTTTAACTGATTTCACAAATTGAATCTAGGCAGAAATGGGTACCTAAAACTAGTTTTGTTTTTCTTTCAAAATCTCATGAACACGCCACTGTTACAAATGTGCAGGTTTATTTGCGCTGAAATAGAGTTTAAATGTGCTATTCTGTTGACTGAATGCGCAACTCTAAATGCACAATATTGTTGTTTGAAAGCGCGGGTTTATGTATGTATTGAAAGAATTCTCAAATGTGTAGTAAAAAGGCTTAAATGTGCAACAAGATTTGTTTGAGTGGAAAGAACTATCAAATGCGCTGCAATAGATTTCAAATGCGCCAATCTGTCTTGCAGCAACGTTTGATCAATGTTGTTTTTGTTCTAAGCACATTTTTTGAAGCAACCTAAGTGTTTTTGTTGATGATTTTGTTTCAGTTTGTTGCAAGAAAACACAACAGACAAGAAGATCTCATGGTTTGATACAAGTTTTTGATAAATATTTTGCAAACAAGTACAATTCCTCTGGTTGGCAAGGACAATACTTATTGAGTCCCAACTTGGATTTATCCAGCCACTTAAATCAAGGCGGACAGTTAGCAACTTGGTAGCACTGGCTCCCCCTTGTACGGTACTCACTTCTTTAGCATGCCAAGTTACAATTCCTTCGAAGAGTTGAATTTTCTGTCTCTGCACATGATTAGTGAAAATGTTGGGTGGCTCCAAAAGTTTATATTCCAACTTCCTGCATCAATAAATAGAAGGATTTTGGCCTCTAAAAACAATTGGTTCTTAATAAGGGCATTCGTTCAGGTGGTTATATGTGTGGCGATTCACTCCATTTATGAGGCTTCCCAATCTGTAGAGGTTAGGCTCTATAGGTTTTAACGCACCATAAAGGTACCAAGGGAAACATTTGTCGGTATAACACAACAACACCTATTGTTTATGACTTTCGTCACAAACACTTTTATTTATAGCGGATCGAATTAGCTTGGCTTTAGCTTGTTAACGTTCAAGGTCATCCCACTTGGAAGAAACACAATCCCAAGGGCAGGCCTTTTCTAAAGGTTAAACAAATGAAACGATAGGTCTGGCGTTTTGGTCACCCAATATGGGGAGAGCATATACCTATCACCATTTTACAAACACAGTAGACACTGGTTCATTATCCTTCTAGAGTTAATCTAAATGTGATTTAATCTACCAAACACAAAATGACATGATAGCATAAAATGAAAAGATAGTTGATTTTAACCTCCTAATCAAAACTATGTGATGATTGTATTGAAGATTTGATCAAGTTACTTTCTCCTACTTATGCTAGATGTGGATTTGTAAATGCAAGTTTTGTTCAATTTTAACCTCCCAATTTGGGACTATGTGAAATTTGTATGCAAAGATGTAAGTTTACTCCTAATTAAAAACTAGATGAAGATTTGTATGCAAGATGTAACGAACAATGATATGATTTACTCCTCCTAATTAGAAACTAGATGAGGATTTGTATGCAAGATGCATCTAAAAATGTCTAAACCAGCGCTTAAACCTGTAAGAACATTATGTCAATAGTCTCCATTGATGATTGATAATACCTACAACATAAGTTAGTACCAAAAATTTTGCAAAAATCAATACTAATCTTTGACAAGAATCAGATGCGCCGAAACAGATAATGGATGCGTAGAAAAACACATTAAATGCGTAGAAAGAACTTGTAAATGCATAGAAATAAGTGTTAAATGTGCAGGAAGAATGAAAGCGCAGAAAGAATTGTCAGATGCGCAGAAAGAAGTCTCATATGCGCGGGACTGCACTTTTTCTTCACAGATGCGCAAGACTAGAAATTGAATGCGTCAGAACGACCTATCACAATTGCAACTTCACCATAAAATCAAAATGGAGGTTAAAAACGGGTCAGTGGCCCCACAGTGGGCGCCAAAATGTGATTGATTATTTGAACTACTGTAAAATCTACCTAAATATTCAATACTCCAATGAAAATAGGATAGATGCAATAAAACAAAGTTATACCTTGCTGAACCTATTTACCTCATGTCTTCCATTGTTGCTTATCTCTTCAATGATCTTGTAGATTATGATTTAGCTCTCAGAGTTATACTTCCTTCTTGTTTTAAGATGTCAAAGAGATAATGGCTTTGTGGAGGATTATGCAATGTGCAGATAAACTACAATGCAACACTAAGATGAATGATGGAGATTATGATATGAAGCCATGGATGATGGTTATGCAATGAGGATAATGAGATTACAATGCAAATGAGAGGAGCCAAAGGCACATTTGATAGCTATGGTGGAATTTCTGCAACATAAGTTTGCTAAAGCTTGAGTGATGCAAAATGAGTGTGAGAACCTTGCTTTTATAGGCTAAGGATGAACCAAATCCAAGTGTCACAAGATCCATGGTTGAGAACAAGTCATGTGATGTGTACGGTGGCTATTTGATTAGTTGGGATGAGGGAGAGAAAGGTGGAAAATGTTCCTCCAACGATGACAAGGTGGAGAGAAAGGTGGAGAATGTTCCTCCAACGATGACAATCTCCAATGATGACAAGGTGGAGAGAAAGGTGTGAGCAAGAGGCCACTTGTCACAATGCTCTCAAAGACCAAAACACATGGGTCAAAGGAGTCCTTTGTAGGGAGGTTGGAAGGAATCTAGGAACTATGAGACATGTGTCTCCAAGTGTCATTTGACTAAGATGACATGGAGGAACCAAGTTCTTAAGAATAGGGATGGTCAGAGGATAAATAGGACATGTGGGTGAGGATAATTAACTAATTAAATATTAAAAATATTCAATTATGTGTGCAACATGATGAGGCGTAAAGTGAGGTGGATAAGATGATGTGGATTTATAAACTCAGGACTTTGGAATGATGATTAATTAAATAATTTAGGATTATTCAATTAAGGGTGATTTAGAGGAATTTAGATGACTTAATTAAATAAATTGATTTTTTTATTTAATTTTTGGAAGATTAAGATGAATGTGAATCAGATAAGTAAATTAGAATATTTATTTATTGATAGAATAATAGGAATAAAATAAATATTAAAATATTTATTTAATTCGACTCAAGCCATTTTTAAGTGTATACAAAAGCTAACTATTGCTTTCTATTAGTTTAGTCCCATGACATACAATTTAGATTCACGCATCAAGTATATTCTCACACTCACGAGATTAGTTACGCAATTGCGTAGGTGAATTAGAATAAAGTTTAGTCGGTTTGCTGAGACATTCATTTGATTCCTAAAAATCCAACATTGTGCAAAATTCCTTCCCATCTCTAAATTTAATATCATTTTCCCATCTCTATAAACACCTATGCGGGCTCTAAACATTGACTAGCTTTAATTTACTATCACACCATTCACATAAGGCCATGCCAAGCCTTCAACATGCTGCACCATTTACTTCTCTATCATTCCCCACACCATCCCTTTTAAATTGGTGCACAAGCTTCCATCTGACATCAACTCCTCTACCAGCTAAGCCTCAATTCTACATCCATACCTCTATGTTGCATCAATCTTAACTTTACCACACAGCCCTCAAGAAATATATGTGTGGCTTTTGTCCTCTCCTAGGTTTTGATACATATTGCTGACTATTGAAATTTTAAATGGTTGTGCCCCCTAAATAATGCAACACTAGCACTTAGCAATGCCATGCCAAGTCATGAAATCTCCACGCCATCTTACTTAGACACCATGCCATGCTGGTCAATTGACATCGTTTGCGCCATGTATCACCATTATGCACCATTTTACTGCCTTATGCACTAATCCTCTTAATTTTCAGTTGCACCGAGTTCATTCTTCCTAATATCTAAACCCTCTGCCAAGCCTCAAGCTTTGTCTGGTAAATCCAAATACAATGTCATGCTAGCTTCTTCGTTGTTCTTTACCTCATTTTCTATATTGCATAAAACTGCCAGTCCCATATTGGCATCCTTGACCTATGCCATATTTGCACTGCCTTGCACCATTAGATTTTTGGCTGCACTAATTAGATTAGGTAGTGCCACTCTATGCCTCATTAGATTCGTTGGTTTTAATAACCATGCATCCCTTGATGTATCCTTGTGCAACCTCAAATGCCACGCTTGAATCCTTCAAAGGCCATAGGTCTTACATGGCGCTACACTTTATTGGCTAGGCAATCTATGAACTATCTATGACAATTATCTTATCTTTGATCTCTTCGGAAGCTTAATAAGCAGATTGCAGGTTTGAATTTGATAAGGTGGGTTCCCCTTCCTCAAAATGGCCTCATCTTCAACTGTGGGGCCTTTAAACCTCTGCATACAAGCCGTGGGCTGGGCCTGCACTATTCTTATGCATCCCCTCTACCACAAACTAATTTTTTTACTATTAGTGTGCAAAATGGCACAAGAAATAGAAGCACCAAGATTTCAATCTTTCTGTGGCAACAGCACTCTTTGTTGGTGAACAAAACTTTTATCCACAATCCTAGACACTGCACTCAAAACCTAGGCCCAGAGATGTATATCAACCTAGGGTAATGAGGCAAAATCATGGTTAGACTATGGGCAGTTGAAGGCCAACTAACAGGAGTAAACAGCTCCCCTACGCTTCTAGCTCTGCTAGACCAATGAGGGTGATCCTACAGGTCATTGATGGGTCAATTAAAGAGAAATACAAAATAACATAACTAAGCCTTTAACAACCATGTCCAATGTATAAATAAACCCCAATTATCTATCACTAAACTCACAATATATTGGTTGTTGCGACAAGGCCTATAAGACCTTTATTAAGCAGATAATAAAAGATTGCACATACATCTGAAGATATAAAACCAGTTATTCCCTCCAGATAAATCTTCAATGACATTGCTTACAACACATACAATTTGAAATCCACACTAGTGTAATTCTTTGGAGGTTTTTCAGTTTGAGGCTTGCATAAGATTTGGCATTAGTTCCAACACTAAACTACACAAGAGGGCAAAAAGCCTAATCTATTCCTAAACTAACAAGAGGTACACAGAGATGTTATTGAAATGAAAGATTGATCATTTTATCATTCTAGACTAGTGCCTATCATTGGGAAATAAAGGATTCAAAGTCTACAAGGAGAAAGGAAATCACTAATATGAATCAGTAATGAAACTAAAAGTGCACGCATGTACAAATCAAAGATTCAAGAGACAATCACATGTAGGATATTCTTCAAAAACTCGTCACTAATAAAAAGATGTTCCAAATGCATTAAAGAGAAGGTCATTGCAAAGCCTTTGCAATGTTTTACAATGTTGTGCCCTTAAGCAAACAAAGCAACAACTGTGATTTGAGAGATCTTTTTGTTCTTCAATCAAAGGCAATCCCAATCACTTAACTGACAAGTCTAAGATAACTAAATTTGACCCAAATAACTAGCAGTCGTTACAAGGAATGCCCACTCCAACTCAATTGTCATATTCCATTAGCTAACTTACTCCTAATGAAGTAACCACAACCTATCTCTAGTATGCCTATGCTTCCAACTACTCAGTTAATTGCTAAAAAGAAGGGGACAATAAGGACCCAAATTCAATATAAAAGCTTGGTCATTGATTTTATATCGATGGTGTTCTGCTGCCTGTTCGAGTCTTCGTTTCTTCCAAGTGTTGCTTGAGTACTTCCAACTGTTTCTTCAGTTCTTTTTCCTCCATTGACTTGGTCCTGCAAATTTTATTGAAATAAATTGATTTCAACTACTCATAATTATATTATACGTGATGAAATGAATTTGTATATGGGGGTATTATTACCTTGTCCTCTTATTTTGGAATTTGAGCTTGTTTAGGCTCAATATTTAGCTGTGTGGCCAGTTCTTCTCTGTCTCTATACACCAAAAATAAAAATACAATAAGTAGACAGAAATTACGTAATGATATGAGATATGATATATCCATAACAACTGAAAGAATGTTCCTCAATATAACTAATACTTAAAAAAACATTTTTTTGACAAATAAAACCACTAATTGAATACTGTTTGAAAATTATTTTTAAATGTTAGATACTGAAAAAGAACTTCTGAGTAACTAAATTAGACATTCCTTTGCTAATTATTAGATTTGTCTGTAAATTGCAAATTTAATGGCCCACTAGATTCTTTTTAGAAATCTATGTTGACATCCTAAACAAATTTGTAGAATGTCAATCCATTATAAATTTATCACAATTTGATCATGAGAAAACATAGAGAAATACACAGCAGTGGAGTAAGTATTTATCTGTAGCTTTTAGATTTTATTCTGAATACAGTGAAAAACTGCCATATATAAATAATCTCTCTAATTTATATTCTATTTTCTCCATATTGGTGCAGTTTAGAATGGCTGACATTATTTAACGTGACACATTTTTAAACAATTTCTAATAGAATACCACTTAACAAAACCATGAGCATTAACTATTCTAATCTCCTAAATAAAGAGTGGTTTATGTAAAATTCATTAAGACAATATACTTCTTGTGGATCTTTGCTGGGGAACGAAAGATCAAACAGCTTATGACAATGGCTAAGGCGTTAAGCAAATCAAAACCTCTATTAAAAAACTTTTTGGCTGATAAAAGATACCAATAAACATAAACTACGGTCTATCAGCTCTATAATTTTTTGTCAAGCTTTTAGGTTACAACAATATAAAGGGATGAAGCTGAAACTTCATTAAGCAAATATACTTTAACAGCTTGTAGATCTTTGATGGGAATGAAAGATCAAACAGCTTATGACAATGGCTAAGGCATTAAGCAAATGAAAGCCTCTATTAAAAAACTTTTTGGCTGATAAAAGATACCAATAAACATAAACTACGGTCCATAAGCTCTATAAATTTTTGTCAAGCTTTTAGGCTTAACTTATTGGTTATCTGAACGAACCTAGGGGTATGGAAACCCCTTACTCACATAGAGCAAAAAAAACGACATTAAATGGTGAGAAGTTCACATACTTTATTCAATGGGCCCTGAAGAGACAGAGACAGATCTAACTGAACAGGATCAAGAGTCCGGGAGCTATTAGAGATCTGTGGCTCCACCCATTCAGCAGAACCCACTTATTCTGCCAAGTCACAGGAGGTGGTTTGTTGAGGTCAATGCCAAGGGGGTGCATGTTTCCCATTTTTTATCTGCAGCTACACAGATAGTCTTAGAATAACATAAATCAAAATCAAATTAATCTGGCCATTCAACAGGAGACTATTTACTTGATTTTTGGTGTGAAGGCAAAGGCACTGAAGAAGCTTGATTCAATGGGCCCTGGAGAGACAGAGACAGATCTAACTGAATAAGATCAGGAGTAGGGGAGCTATTAGAGATCTGTGGCTCCACCCCTTCAGCACAATATTCTGCCAAGTCACAGGAGGTGGTTCATTGCAAAAAATCAAAATCAAATTAATCTGGCCATTCATCAGGAAACTATTTACTTGATTTTTGGGGTGAAGGGAAAGGCACTGAAGAAGCTTGATTTAATGGGCCCTTGAGAGACAGAGACAGATCTAACTGAACAGGATGAAGAGTAGGGGAGCTATTAGAGGTCTGTGGCTCCACCCCTTCAGCGCAATCCACATTATTCTGCCAAGTCACAGGAAGTGGTTCGTTGAAGTCAATGCCAAGGGGGCCGCATGTTTCCCATTTTTTATCTGCAGCTACACAGAAAGTCTTAGAATAACATAAATCAAAAAATAAAAATCAAATTAATCTGGCCATTCAACAGAAGACTATTTACTTGATTTTTGGTGTGAAGGGAAAGGCACTGAAGAAGCTTGATTCAATGGGCCCTGGAGAGACAGAGACAGATCTAACTGAATACGATCAGGAGTAGGGGAGCTATTAGAGATCTGTGGCTCCACCCCTTCAGCACAATATTCTGCCAAGTCACAGGAGGTGGTTCATTGCAAAAAATCAAAATCAAATTAATCTGGACATTCATCAGGAAACTATTTACTTGATTTTTGGTGTGAAGGGAAAGGCACTGAAGAAGCTTGATTTAATGGGCCCTTGAGAGACAGAGACAGATCTAACTAAACAGGATGAAGAGTAGGGGAGCTATTACAGATCTGTGGCTCCACCCCTTCAGCGCAATCCACATTATTCTGCCAAGTCACAGGAAGTGGTTCGTTGAAGTCGATGCCAAGGGGGGTGCACGTTTCCCATTTTTTATCTGCAGCTACACAGAAAGTCTTAGAATAACATAAATCAAAAAATCAAAATCAAATTAATCTGGCCATTCGACAGGAAACTATTTACTTGATTTTTGGTGCAAAGGGAAAGGCACTGAAGAAGCTTGATTCAATGGGCCCTGGAGAGACACAGACAAATCTAACTGAACAGGATCAGGAGTATTGGAACTATTAAAGATCTGTGGCTCCACCCCTTCGACACAATCCACTTTACTCGCTTCCATTGCTTGAAAATTTATTAAAGAGCCGACACACAGATTATGCTTCTCACACAGCAAACATGCTGAAATATAGGTAAATTCATTGGAGATTTATAGATCTGAAATAGACACAAGTTACACACTCTTTCTCCCGAGCCTGTCAAACGTACAGCATTATTTATGTAGCCACAAAGTACACCTATATGCCCTACGACGACAACAGTCGACAGCTTACATTCCAGAGCAAGGGCATAAATGCTGGCATGCAACAATTACCTGGTACTTAGAGGGAGGCACAAGATCTCCCACTCAAGTTATTTATACTTGAGAATAGTTTGTAAAAGGATATACATCTCAAGTTAAGAAATATCTATGATGTTTGTTTGTTACTTCAAGTTCATGTTGCATTTTGGTTTTCTGAGCATCCTTGTCTTCAGAGGAAGGCGGTCACATACGGCATGCACAACCCAGCAGAAGACGAGATTCAGTTTTGCATAGAGCCACACCCTCAATGGTGTGCTGAACTCCAACACTGCTGATGCACAATAGTTTCTCCTCCAAAACTGACAAATTGATAGGAAGGAAGGCAGAAGTGGTAGAATATGTTATTGACTTGATAATGTGGTTTCTAAGTATTAAACAGTCCAAAACTTCGGATAAATCCATCACACAGCCTATAATCAGAACTTGAAGCACACGTTCAGAATCTCCTAATTTGAATACTTTATGACCTTTGAGAAACACAGTTTGAGAACTCACTATATTCAAGTCGAGCAGAGAGTGCCAAATTGGATCTGTAATATAATAAGCCATTTTTCCATCCACGAACAGCTTGTGTCTTTCCTTTCGCTCTAAATGAAACCTCTTGCCTAAGTACATTATTTCAATTAGCGTCTCATCGGATACCTGGCTTTCCACAGTAGGTTGATCTGCTTCCTTGGTTGCAAGGCAAACACCACGCTTCATGAACAGGAAGCCAAGGAATCTATTCAATCGAGAATAAGATGGGGAGAGGAGAGTCCCTAGACCACAAGGTAGCATACTCATGCAGTAGCTCATACAAGCTTTTATGATGGCTTCGAACACCGTGAGCTTCACAATCTGCCAAAACACAAGACAAAACTGTAAACAAAGTAGCACCTTACTAATTATTGACTCCAATTCTGCCATCCTTCCACAACACTCTTCTTTTGCTCTTTCTTGCCAATAAACACAACAATGATAGCAGGGGAAGGGAAACATTTAACCCATAGGTTACTCATTTGATCCACTCATATGACACCCATTGGATTTGAGTTGGGTCATTCTAGCAATGAAATGTTCTATATTGTCTTCAGACCACAACCTTATGGAACATTGTGGTGTCTATTTTCAGAATTACTAATTTATCCCTAGTCATCATTTTTATTATCTTTGAACTAACTATACAATCTGATTTAGACCAGAAAAGTTTGAGAGGAGATGTGTGTTACATCCCCTTCTTCTGAACAATGAAACGTTGGTTATGTTGTTAGTTGTGTATATTTGCTTTCATGTGAATATGAAATTTATTTGTTGGATAATGTGTATAATTATGTGAGAATGATTTTCTTTTATATGCGAATATTTTTCAAATTATATGTGAGAATGGATGTATGGATATAATATATATTAATGTTCGTATCAAGGAAATGATTTAACCTCCATTAATTGTTGAAGAGTTTGCAAGATAAATCAATTGACAAGAAAAAAAGGGATATCAACAGGGAGATGTGTGGTTACGAGAATCGAAAAACAACAATATTGCCTAAGTCTAAGTCTAGACAACTATATCATTGTAGCCTTGGCCAAGGCACATACATATACGTATATATTTCAAGTTGGTAAGAATTATTTTCCTTATGTATATTAAATAAAATATATTTTGCTCACCTCATGAGGAGCGCTTGGTGGTGTGCGAGCTGGAGTTTTGTGTGTAACTCCTCCCCTCCGCCCGCATGCAAGAAGGAAACGTTCCTTCTTGCATGCGGACGGGGGAAGGAGGGGGATGCCTTTATTTGTTGGCATTCATCCTTTTTCATTGTCATTCTTTACTCAATCTTTGGAAGCAGCATTCGCACCCTCTTTCCAAAAAGCATTCGCAAGATTTGTAAGTTGTGCTATGAACATTGTTTTGCATTCTTTCGAGTGTCCTCGTCACTGCAACTCAGAAATCCGAACCATATAATCCTTGTGCGTGAGCTTCATATCTTTTCTTACTCCGTCGAATCAATGTCATAAGAGCGGTAGTAAGAACCAGTCCGGCAATCAAGATTTGTCTTTGCAGTCGCATATTCCTCTGTCTCGACTTGTAAAAGCTTATTCAGGCAAGATAATGGTTCCTTCCAATATAATATAGTTCATCATGCGATGGATAGAAATACATTATTTTGAATAGCCATACCTGAACCAGATTACAATTCTTTCTGTTACTCTGTATTTTCTATTCTGCAATTCATGAACGATCTTTTGAATCCGTATGTGTCTTTCAATTCCAAATCTTTTGAATCTGCAGAAGTATTTGTCTTTATACCTATATTTATATCTATATATATACTTACATCCACTTATATATTCTCATCGAGAAATTTGACTTCGGTCACTGGGATACCTTTCTGTTTAAATGTTCTTATGCCGTATCTTTTATGAATCTGTAAGTATGTCAAATGGATTATACATGATTTTCATCCAAACCTGTAACCAAAAAGAAATATATGAAATAATGTCAATGCCGAGCAAGGGTGAATGCTGACGACACAATAGTGTCAGATAATTATTAGAAATCCTTGGCCAGGGTTACGATGCAGTATAGGCATCTGTCAGCGATCAAGTACCAAATATACCACTGATCAGAGTGATCTTTCCAATTAGGAGGTACCTTTAGGGAAAAGATCGATCAGGAGGTATAGGTTCTTGACACCAGGCTCAGAGGCATATTGTTGTTATTAGATTCCTCGCGAATCACCCTCGTGAAGGGTCGAGTTTCTTCAGTTGAAGAAGCACGGGAGACCAGTTGGTCTTGGTTGGGTGGATAAAGCCCTTGTTAATATTCCTTTTTCCAGAATCCAGAGGAGGATCTTACAAACAAATCAGCAGGAAACTATTCAAGTCGTACTTTTCTTAATCTCTCTTCCTATCTTAATATTTGAATTTTATTGGACAAATATAGTTAATCAAAAGCTAGTTAGTTTATTCTTGGTTATATGTATTCTATTAGAAAAGATTATTTCAGCTGAAAATGAAAGTTAGTTGAAATTTGAATTCTATTGCATTCGATACTATTTTCATAATAGTTAGTTAATCTTTCCGCTGAAATTCTATTGTTAGATGTAGTTTATAATTATGTTAGATTATAGTGGATGTTACATATGGTATCAGAGCTACCAGGTTCCACACTAAACCTTGGGGCTCATCATGCTTAGAACATTGAAAACAGTTATTGATGTTTTCTTCAGGATGTTATTGATAAGAAAAACACCCCGGAAAAAAGATTCGTGACCCTGTATCTATTCGACTACTATGGAAGATCAAACTTCATTATGATTATTCAAGTTGTTCTCCTCCAACAGATTCAGAAACGATAGCCGAAGCTCTGAAAAGACTTCGGAAGGAGAGAGAAAAATGGACAGTCTCTAGAAAAGAGAAGGTGAAGTCTGCCATAATTGCAGACATAAACAAGACCAAATCTAAAGACTACACTAAACCAGAAACATCTGAAGGAGATCAAGTTCCGACTCCTAGATATAAACTTATCCCATTTTCAGAATTTAGTGATCAAGAGGAACCTATCACTGATAATGAAAAAGATTCATAAACTAATCGCAGAAGGTGATGACCATTTTGTATTGAATTGCAATAAATCTATCACAGGAAGTGATAGAAATTTTGTAATTATTAATGAATCTATCACAAGGAGTGAGTCTTTTTTTTCTTCAAATAAATTAAAAATTTTGTAAGCTATTTGTATTTGACTTGAGTTTAAAAATAATTTTATGCAAAAAGGAAGACTCCTTAATTCATTGTGAAAACTACTAAATGACAACAAACAATAACCAAAAACTAATTAAAACTCTTAATTTCTTCAGGAACTTCATTGGAATGGAAAATTCCGGAAATGAGTTCAGAGAAGATCAGGACAATGGCTCCATGGATAAACTAGATCAGATATTGAGTATGATGAAAGCAACTCGGGCTAGATTAGCCCACCTAGAGAAAAAGGTAGAAGGGCAATCTGAAGCTAGAGATGAGAGGTCTAAAAATCAAAGTGACTAGCATGAAGATAACTCAAAAAAATCAAAGTGACTAGCATGAAGATAACTCAAAAACATTAAGTATAGGATACAAGAGAAGTGGATTGACCAATGAGTTAGCCAAAGATATGAAAAAGATAAAACCTCCTAAGTTCGAAGGCTCTACTTCGGGAGATGCCGCAGAGGTATGGCTGACGGAAATGGAAAAATATTTTGAGCTTCAAGATAATTCGAATAACTCTAAAGCAACATGGGCAGCCTACCAGTTGGCAGGAGAAGCTACCACATGGTGGGAAAACAAAAGGGCTGAAATGGGATTGGCAATGGCTGATGTGTCATGGGATCAATTTGTGAGGATATTCCGCCAAAGATGGCTTCCACAGTTATTTTATGATAAAAAACTGTTAGATTTTGAAAACCTCAGGCAGGGACCTCTAACTGTCAACGAGTACTGGGAGAAATATACCCGTTTACTCAAATATGTTCCACAGTACCAACAGAATGAAAACTTTCGAGTACGAAAGTTCATAATGGGGTTAATCAATCATATTGGAGGACCAGTAGATGTTTTGGCACCTCGAACTATGGATGAGGCTTACAAGAAAGTTGTTCAACAAGAACAGAGATTGAAGAAAGATGATTCCTTCAGGGACAAGAAGCATAACAAAGGTAAGTGGGAGCAGTCACAGCAAAATTTCAAAAAGAAGCGGTACAAGAATAATCAAATTAAAAAGAATAATTACAACCCCCAGAAGGATGAAAACCACACAAGTAAAAGTACTGAAAAGAAGGGACAGAGCATTCCCAGAATAGGAAGAGAAAAATGGGAATTGAAGATAAAGAAGAGACCTTCGCTGAAAAATACCCTTATTTTTGGGAATATCAAGATGTATTTCCCGAGGAACTACCTGGGTTACCACCTAGAAGAATATTTGATTTTGCCCTTGATCTAGTACCAGGGGGCCGAACTTGTTTCAAAAGTACCTTACCGTATGACCACCTTAGAGCTGGTGGAGCTAAAGGCACAATTACAAGAATTACTGGATAAGGGTTTGATACGACCGAGTGTTTCACCATGGGGTGCCCCAGTGATTTTTTGTTAAAAAGAAGGATGGGACTCTTCGTTTATGTATAGATTACCGAATGCTAAATAAGCTCACCATCAAGAACAAATATCCCTTACCTCGAATAGATGATCTTTTTGATCAAATGAAAGGGGTTGCAATATTCTCAAAAATAGATTTGAGGTCAGGATATCATCAGCTAAGGTTAAAAGAGGAAGACATTCATAAGACGACATTCAAAACTAGATATGGACACTATGAGTTCACAATTCTACCATTTGAACTCACCAATGCCCCAGCCACGTTCATGAATTTAATGAACAGTGTTTGCAGAGATTGCTTGGATAAGTTTGTATTGGTATTCTTAGATGACATTCTTATCTACTCCAAAAACGAGGAAGAGCACCTTCAACACCTTCAAATAGTTCTTCAACAGTTAAGGGAACATAAACTATATGGAAAATTGTCAAAATGTACCTTCTTCCAAAAGGAGATACAATATTTGGGGCATATAATATCAGCTAAAGGAATTGCAGTGGATCCTGCTAAGATAAAAGCTAGAGTGGATTGGCCAGTACCGAAGAATGTTCCTGAAGTTAGAAGTTTCATGGGATTAGCTAGGTATTACAGAAGGTTTGTCAGAGATTTTTCTAGAATTGCTCATCCCATTACCTCTATTCAAAGAAAAGGAAAAAGATTCGAATGGATTGAAAAATGTCAAGAGGCGTTTAACCTATTAAAGGAAAAATTAACAACCGCCCCAATATTGATAGTACCAGATCCTAATGGTCGTTTTGTAGTTATAACAGATGCGTCAGGAGATGGATTAGGCGAAGTGTTAATGCAAGAAGGAAAGGTAGCAGCTTATGAATCTCATAAATTGAAACAATATGAGCAAAATTATGCACCCCACGATTTAGAGTTAGCAGCTATTGTTCATGCCCTGCAAATGTGGCGACATTATTTATTAGGAAAAACTTTTGAACTTAAGTCAGATCATCAAGGTTTGAAGTATATATTTACACAGCCCAATCTAAATGCTCGCCAAAGAAGATGGATGGAGTTAATCGCAGATTATGATTTCGAGATCAATTACATTAAGGGCAAGGAAAACAGAGTAGCTGATGCATTGAGTCGACGGAAGCATATAACGTCCATGGTGTCAATCAACACTAATTTTAGAACTCAGGGGATTCAGAAATTAAATGAAGATGAATATTATTTGC
Source organism: Cunninghamia lanceolata (assembly GCA_027924645.1). Lineage (NCBI taxonomy): Eukaryota > Viridiplantae > Streptophyta > Pinopsida > Cupressales > Cupressaceae > Cunninghamia > Cunninghamia lanceolata. The sequence continues at coordinate 1,242,078 of BSBN01000554.1, read as the reverse complement.
AAGTTTGAGAAGCTCTTCAGTCAAATCCACAGAAGCCTAAATATGAAGGCTTTCACATTGAAATAGATGGGCTTTTGAGATTTAAAGGTAGGATGTATATTCCAAAATCCTCTGAGTTAAGGAAAACAATATGGAAAGAAGTACACACCGCACCATATCCAGGACACCCAAGAGTAACCAAGATGATGGCCGACATCAAACCGTTATATTTTTGGAAGGAATGAAAAAGGACGCAACAAGATTTGTGGCAGGATGTTTCGAATGTCAGAAGGTCAAAGTAGAACATCAGCATCCAGCAGGATTACTTCAGCCTCACAGCGTACCTGATTGGAAATGGCAAATTACTAGTATGGATTTTGTACAAGGTTTACCTATGACTAGGAACATGCATAATGCCATATTAGTGGTAGTGGACAAACTCACCAAAGTGGCACATTTCATACCAGGAAATTTGACAAATGGGGCACCAGTGATCGCACGAAAATTTGTGCAGGAAATTTTTCGTCTCCATGGAATACCGAAAAAGATCATATCAGATAGAGATGCTAGGATGACATCCAGATTTTGGCAGACCTTATTTTCGGCCTTGGGGACTCAGTTAAATATTAGTACAGCTTATCATCCCGAGACAGATGGTCAGACGGCAAGGGTAAATCAAATTTTAGAAGATCTACTTAGAATGTACTGTATGGATCAACAATACAGGTGGAAGGAATATTTACCCTTGGTAGAATTTGCTAATAACAACTCATATCAGTCAGCAATAAAAATGGCACCTTTTGAAGCACTGTATGGTAGGAAATGTAGAACCCCTATAAGTTGGAACAGGTGGGAAGACAGGATCATTCTAAGACCTGAAATGCTTCAAGAAATGGAAGAGCAGGTAAGAATAATCAGGCAGAGACTGAAAGAGGCCAATGACCGGCAAAAGAGTTATGCTGATGCAAAACGTACTCCCAGACAGTTTGTAGTGGGAGAAAAAGTTCTTTTGCGGGTAAAACCACATAAAAGTTCTATAAAATTTGGGAAAGCCTCTAAGTTAGCCCCAAGATACGTGGGACCTTTTGAAGTTCTAGAAATTATCAATCTTGTGGCATACAGAATTGCTCTACCCCCGACTCTCGCCAGAATTCACAATGTATTTCATGTTTCCTATCTCAAGAAATATTATGTAGACTCTGAACATATGATTGATTGGAAATCATTGCAGGTACGGGAACCTGGGGTGATCACAATAGAGCCACTCCGAGTACTCGAGATACATAAGCTGCACTTACATAATCGCGAGGTGGTACAATGTAAGGTCCAATGGGACCAATATTCAAAAGAGAATGCCACTTGGGAAGATTATGATGAGATTCATCAAAAGTTTCCTTATTTATTCCCAAACAATTAAAACTTATATGAGACTATGTTAAATTTTGATAAATATTGATAAATAATCATCGAAAACGATGATTCTTAAGGGGAAGAATATGTTACATCCCCTTCTTCTGAACAATGCAACGTTGGTTATGTTATTAGTTGTGTATAACTACTTTCATGTGAATATGAAATTTATTCGTTGGATAATGTGTATAATTATGTGAGAATGATTTTCTTTTATATGCGAATATTTTTCAAATTATATGTGAATGGATGTATGGATATAATATATATTAATGTTTGTATCAAGGAAATGATTTAACCTCCATTAATTATTGAAATGTTTGCAGGATAAATCAATTGACAAGGAAAAAGGGATATCAACAGGGAGAGGTGTGGTTATGAGAATCGAAAAACAACAATATTGCCTAAGTCCAAGTCTAGACAACTATATCATTGTAGCCTTGGCCAAGGCACATACATATACGTATATATTTCAAGTTGGTAAGAATTGTTTTCCTTATGTATATTAAATAAAATATATTTTGCTCACCTCATGAGGAGCGCTTGGTGGTGTGCGAGCTGGAGTCTTGTGTGTAACTCCACTCCACCCGCACGCAAAAAGGAAACGTTCCTTCTTGCATGCGGACGGGGGAAGGAGGGGGATGCCTTTATTTGTTGGCGTTCATCCTTTTTCATCGTCATTCTTTACTCAATCTTTGGAAGTAGCATTCGCACCCTCTTTCCAAAAAGTATTCGCAGGATTTGTAAGTTGTGCTATGAACATTGTTTTGCATTCTTTCGAGTGTCCTTGTCACTGTAACTTAGAAATCCGAACCATATAATCCTTGTGCGTGAGCTTCATATCTTTTCTTACTCCGTCGAATCAATATCATAAGAGCGGTAGTAAGAACCAGTCTGGCAATCAAGATTTGTCTTTGCAGTCGCATATTTCTCTGCCTCGACTTGTAAAAGCTTATTCAGGCAAGATAATGGTTCCTTTCAATATAATATAGTTCATCATGCGATGGATAGAAATACATTATTTTGAATAGCCATATCTAAACCAGATTACAATTCTTTCTGTTACTCTGTATTTTCTATTCTGCAATTCATGAACGATCTCCTAAATCCGTATATCTTTCAATTCCAAATCTTTTGAATCTGCAGAAATATTTGTCTTTATACCTATATATTTATATCTATATATATACTTACATCCACTTATATATTCTCATCGAGAAATTTGACTTTGGTCACTGAGTTAAAGGATACCTTTCTGTCTAAATGTTCTTATGTCGTATCTCTTATGAATCTATAAGTATGTCAAGTGGATTATACATGATTTTCATCCAAACCTGTAACCAAAAAGAAATATATGAAATAATGTCAATGCCGAGCAAGGGTGAATGCTGACGACACAATAGTGCCAGATAATTATTAGAAATCCTTGGCCAAGGTTACGATGCAGTATAGGCATCTATCAGCTATCTAGTACCAAGTATACCACTGATAAGAGTTATCTTTCCAGTTAGGAGGTACCTTTAGGGAAAATATCGATCAAGAGGTATAGGTTCTTGACACCAGGCTCAGAGGCATATTGTTGTTATTAGATTCCTCATGAATCACCCTCGTGAAGAGTCAGGTTTCTTCAGTTGAAGAAGCACGGGAGACCAGTTGGTCTTGGTTGGGTGGATAAAGCCCTTGTTGATATTCCTTTTTCCAGAATCCAGAGAAGGATCTTACAAACAAATCAGCAAGAAACTATTCAAGTTGTACTTTTCTTAATCTCTCTTCCTATCTTAATATTTGAATTTTATTGGACAAATATAGTTAATCAAAAGTTAGTTAGTTTATTCTTAGTTACATGTACTCTGTTAGAAAAGATTATTTCAGATGAAAATGAAAGTCAGTTGAAATTTGAATTCTATTGCATTCGATACTAATTTCATAATAGTTAGTTAATCTTTCTGCTGAAATTCTGTTGTTAGATGTAGTTTATAATTCTGTTAGATTAGAGTGGATGTTACAATGTGGGCCTAAGTTATGGTCATAAGGAACTAACTTTTGAACCCGTATATGTTCTTCCTTATTAAAAATTAACACAAATGAGAAGGATCTCAATGACATATGTAGATGTTTGTGATATTACCTGAAAGATACCACTCTGAGATTTTTTGCAGCCCAGCAGCAGTGTTCTAACTTCTGGTATTGTAGATGCAAGTCCTTAGCATATGACATGAAATCACTTTATAATAGATAATATAGGATATGCTAACAATATAGGAATAGTAAATAAACTAATAATTGTTTAATTATGCCATATTAGGTGGACTGTTAGAAAGCAAACTTAAATCTCTTTTTCAATCAAATTTTTTTATATTTTAGCTTTGTTGACTATTCCTGGTCTGAAATTATAACATGTGAGGGTTTTTTGCAAGCAAGAATTGAGACTTTTTATTTTCTGGTGACCTGCAGATTCTTGGGTTGCAGATATAGGTTTCTAACCAACCATCAGAAGTGCAAGTTAACGAGGCACCAACTCATAACCAATCTGCAGCCATCTCCTCAGTTAGAGGGGCTGAATACAATAATGTAGTACATCCAAAACAACCTCTACTTGTACACCCCTATGGTTGTAAATTACAAATATGCAACTATAGATACATCCTCTGAAGAAGAGACCGCATGTCAGGCTGTAAGGAACCAACCTTATACATCAGCCAATTTTGCCCATTCCTATCAAAATGTACAAACTCTTTCCAGGAATCTCGTGTTGAGCAATGATGGCCTGTTGCATTTCCATTTCTGAACATCATAACTAATAAGTCTATCAATATATTGGAGTTTATTTTGAATTGGTCAGGGTTTTGGCACAGAAGCCCTCAGTTACAAGAGAGCTTCAGCCTTCAGGTATTCTAGGAGCCACCGAGGAAGTTAGAATGAGAACAGACTATCATGGAGATCAATTTGGTCGCCATCACAGGTGATAATATAATTTAAATTCAAGAAATAGATAAAAGTTGAGGTTTGAGGGACATAAGTTTCTAACTAATATAATTTGGTAGCCACCACAGGTAATAATGAAATTGCTACAAGGCTGGGGCATAAATTTCCATTAGGTACTCAAAGAACACGGGGAAAGGGACTTCTATGCAAGTAAACAAAGATTGAACAAGAGTGATACGAATCTCTCTTTTTGAAAACGTACATTTTATCATGTTAAAATCTAAAATGGTGTCTCCATGGCAGGCAGATAGTAAAGAGTCTAGATATGGTTTTATAGTAGCAGCATTAATGGTTATGTACTTTCTTATAATCTACGTACCTAGAAACAGATATGTACCACAGCTGTTTGTATAAGCCTCTGATTTTGGTCTTCCAACAAAAGCTAAGTTTAGATGATAACCCCAAGGGCTCTTATCATGATAAGTGATTGACCAAAATGTGTCATCAACACTAAACTGCAACTCTTATTTATACGGCTTGTCCATGCAGCCTGATTATCTTTATAATACTATTTACCTTTAAAGGTAAATTTCTGCATACTTTTCAAAAGAGAATTCATTTTTTCTGAAAACCTTCAATAAAATTGGTAGCAACAGCTAACACTTCACAAACTACACAGCACTTATCTCTATTCAAAACCCCACTGCTTATGTTATGTAAAAAAATTATATAATGTGTTTTCATAGAAAATGGGGTGGAAAAAATAAAGTATGTATGAAATCACTACAGCATGAGTTCTCTCTAAGCATGAACTACAATTTCTTATGCTAGGATTTTTCTTTTCATCTACAACAATTAATTGCAATGATGATGCAGGAAAACAAGTACATTAGTCCAATTATTTTTGGAATGTGGTGACAATTTTCTTTTAACAGTGTCAAGAAATAATTCTGTTCATGGTTGATCAATTTTAAGGTTCTAAATTCATCTTGAAATGAAAGGAACTAACAAAAATTTGGGACAATCAAAACTATAACATGAAAATATTCAAAAAGAGAAAGTTCAACAGATGGGAATAATTTGGTAACATGGTATAGTGGTTGAAGAATTATATGAATTAAATTTTGAATTCTAACAAATGTAAATAATGAATGGTCATGCCCACAGTAACATTGCAAGAACACATACTTGAAACAGGGGGGCAGGTAGTACAAGAAAAAATACCTCAAGAATCTGCAAAGCCATTAGGAAGCTCAGTTGAGACAGATCACCATGTGTAAAGGGCTGCTTATTCCCAAATAGAACCAACTGTGTCCGAGTCACACTGCTCCTAGTTCAGGTGTCTCCTTTGTCGGCATAGATCTACTCCTCTCCAGCGACCTCTCCAATCACAGGGACAGATGCATAATACGAGCTTTTTCACTACTACAGGGGTTACTTCGGCCTTGGATGTTAGGTGTGATCTTAGGGGGAGTACCCCTCCCAGCCCTCGGCACTCCCCGATGAGCATTATCAGATCTTGTATAGGTCCCTTCACAGTGATCAATGATGGCACTAGCGATTTCACCATTTCTAGACCAGGCAGTGATACTTGATGTTCTTCAGCCTTCCTACTCAATTGAAAATGGAATGAGTCAGTAGCAGGGAAATCTTTTGTCCTCAAACATAAATTACCAGCTATTTAATAGCACTCAAAATTGGATACTTACCTGACGCTTTTGTGAATCTTGTTCCACTTCTGGGAAGAAATATTCCCACATCATCTTGTACATTGTTTCGGTTAGATATATTCTCAATGGGTATATGTGTACCTGTGCGAAACATGTGTTATTTATAAATATATGAACAGAAGTAATAAACAAAAGGAAAACCTATAGTAGTCCTTCTGACATTCATGTTTACCATGTGTAAAATCTTGTAGTAAAGAGCAATGAAAATAAGATGAAAGTATAGGACTGTTGAAAGTATACAATGTCGGAAGCTGATGCACTCAATAGATTCAGGGTGCTTTTCAGGCATCAACAATTTACATTTAAATCTAAATCCTTTATACATATTGGAAGGACATTTTAGACTAAATGTAGGCAAAATGGAACAAGGTTTTGTCATGGAAATAAAGCTCATGCTCCCAGAAAGATGAGAATACAATTATTCAAGGTTTGAGTTCCCCAAAAACCAAGATGCAACATGAAGTAACAAACGAACATCATAGATATTTCTTAACTTGAGATGTATATCCTTTTACAAACTATTCTCAAATAAAAATAACTTGAGTGGGAGATCTTGTGCCTCCCTCAAGTACCAGATAATTGTTGCATGCCAGCATTTCTGCCCTTGTTCTGGAATGCATGTCCTAATGTTTTATGTTTTGAGATAATTTAATGTAATATATTGTTTTTCTTTCTTTATTAAAAAAAGACTACTTTGAAATCGTAAAGAAATTATGATCATGAATATAACATCAATTTTACCTCATATCAACGATTTATCATCCACATACAAAAGAGCAAACTTCTATTTTGATTTATATTTGGTGCATCATTTTGCAAATAGAACCAATTCTATTTAATTTTCATAGGAATACAATAATAAGCAGAAGAAAAGGTGTCTTGTTAGTCTGTATAGCATCATTGCCATTCACCCCCCCCCGCCCGCCCCCCGTTTTCTAGTTTTAGTTCCAAAGCATTTATAAAATATAAATGACTTCATATTATGTGCCTTGATCACTTCAACAGATGATTAAATTTACTCATGAAATAATCTGACAAACAATAAATAAGATCCATAGCCTGTAGCCCATAACCAACAATGATAACCAATTCATTACTATAATAGTGTATTTGGAGAGGAGCAACATTGAGGTACAGCCATAAATTTGAAATCTTGTCTTCAAAGTCCTTCCTGTTTGACAACAAGCATAGAGCAAGAGGAGTACATCCTTAATTTTAATAAGGCACATAAAAGGAATCCTAGCTATGCAGCTTCCTCCCTTTTGGCTGCTCTCAAATGTATTATAAACATATAGCCTTTCGGCATTACAATGGCTATAAGAAACTTTCCATGCATAGCAACTGAAGAGAACATAAATGAAGATGACTACAAATATTTGTTTTATGTGGCACAAAAACCTTTCTATTTTTTCCTTCCTGGAGAAAGCAGATAGAAAACTGTGGTCTTATACAAGTTAATTGCAGAGATCTTATCAAAGGAGAGGCAAGAAGGTTAATGAGAAGAGAAACTTGAATTTCAACTACTCTTTACAATGCCCAATATAATCCTTATATGATGTTCGCTTGTGGCATTGTGTCTGCTGTTTACTTTTCAGACTAAAGATTTGTTTTAGATTAGTGTATGTTGTAGTCTAGGGAAGTCAAAGACCTGAAAAGCTCAAGAGGAGAGTTTCCGTCCTTCGGAGCCTCCTGTTTTGCATCCATGTGAAGCATAAAATTTCTGCAAATCAAGATAGATGTTAACTACAATTTCACATCAGTAGGATTAAGAATTATATAAAATCTATGCCTTTTTACAGAAACAAGATATTTTCTTGACCTCACTTCATAGTTGCTTTTGTTCTCCCCATAGACAACAAAATGAAAGCAGTATATCAATAAAAACACAGCAGCAAAAATAAGAAATTGAACCAGCATAAGTTATTCCTGTAAGAAAAATAGTATCATACATAAATGTGTTATCTATTGAACTCTGAAAGAGGAGTACAGTGCAGTATGCTGAATAGCACTCAGATGATCAAGCACTTCATAGGAATCTCCATTAATCATGATGAATTGCCAAGTCCAAACTGTTACATTATGTCATGTCCCCTCCTCACAATTGAATCAACTTTATTTTTTAATATTAAAAAATAATGTTATTCAACACTAACAAATAATAATATAATATTATAATAATAATAATAATAAATAATTTAAATTCAAACAAGTCTGCGCCGTTGGGACTAATCCAAATTGGTATAAAGGAGGCACTCAAGGTTTCATTTGATCAGGGGATTCTTGCATATCATTTCAGTTTATTTTCAAATTTGATTCTGCTAGTGAGGACGAAATCCCTCATCCAGCAAAGATTCCAGGTGAGGACAGAAACCCTCTTCCAGGACATTGGCAAATTCAATTCAGAATTTGCATGTTTGCGCTGATTAGAGACTTGTCTGAAGTTTTCAGGTTGGGCATCAGAGCATCACAGATAGATAGGTTACGCCAAATCTGAGCGGGGCACCATTCACTATCTTCAGTCCACACCTGCAACAACAGTCCCCTTTTGTGTCCTTCTTGGCGTGAGGATTGGAGGAGCTGATCGAAGAGCATATCTGGCATTTCTTCAGAGTCGCTATTTACTTCATCATTCTTGGCATCCGCAATATCTCTGTGGGAGCAACCAACACATTTGGTAACAAATCCAATCACAGATCAATCGCTGAACTGGCTATTGAGTCCACACGCACCTCTCAGACTACTCAGGCTTCATCAAACGGATTGGAGGAGGAGATCGTGGCCTGGTAGAATTCATTGGTGGAATCGTTTGAGTGTCTTCAACATCTGGGAAGTTTCAATCTCGGCTCCTACATTCCAGCAACTATATCCAGAGCGCACTAAATAAAGGGAGTTGAACATCTATCCAACGATACCTATTATAGAACCACTACACACAGCTCGCACTGGCTGGTATCAAACATTCGCCAAAGGAGATTGTTCTCAGATCATGCCAAGCAAGGTACCAGGCGCACACGGCTCAGCAGGATAGGCAGCAGTTCACTACACAGAGGCAAACAACCCCCAAATCGCCTATCAAATCTGATCACAAGAGGCACCCAGGAAGAAAATTCGGGTTTGACACACTACAAGGAGCATTCTGGGACTGCACCGCCAAAATCATTATCACAATCCAGTGAGTTGACTGTTTATATTTTCCCTCCATATCCAACATTATTATAAATCTGTAATCGTCAGAATCAGTGTAATTGATATTCATGTAATGGTCTGAAAACAGAGATCATTTGAAAATTTATTCTATACAGTGATCTGCTAGGGAGTTCACTTGATTGAGATCCGTTCTTTTCCCTATTACTGCTTATATGATGCTGTGATTTGCTATTCCTTGGAATCCATTTTATTGTTATGTACGTTCTGTATGCTCAGAAATTTGTCAAACATTAAACAGTAACAGCAGATCGAAGATGTCTTAAATTTTTGCCCTAGGGATATTACACATTACATTAACCAGATTTGCATGGAAGGGATATGGATACAGCAATTTTCAAGATCCTCTGATACAAATATGACAACTATAAAAATATAAATGTATTCATTTATTTATACATCTAAGGCCCAAAGTGTATAGAAGTAACTTTATATATATAAGTTATGTTCTCCTTGTTTTTCTTTCTTCTAGGCCTCCAGCTCTTCTACCACTGTCTATAAAATGGCATCATTCAATGCTTCTTGCTCATCAAGCTCTTACTGTGCTAACTTCTTCCTTGTTTTTTCTTTTGCAAGCAGCTTTCTCCTTGCTTCCAACTTCCTTTATAAATCTACAAGGAACATAATCTGATTTGCAATAATTTATGCTCATTATCTTTGGCATTGGAAGATATTTAAATGACAATCATCTACTTTAAACATATGATAAACCTATCCTGCAGATCTATACACATTCTATGATTAAAAATCTATTCCTCTCATCTTTTATTGCCCCCAGACTCCATCAATTGCATTATTTACAGTACACTCTGACCAGCTATATCAGATTAAACAACAAAAGCACACATACAGATTTAAAAGAAATAAAACTTCTATTCCATCTTAGAAGATTCGCCAATAAATTCCACGTTGATATAAGGAAAAATAAATAAATCAAGAAGCATTATCTTACTCTAGTTTCTGACAATCAAAAACCTAAAGACCCAACAAACGAAACCCTAATATCTGCCATTGTTGAATTATTGAAAAAAAAAATGAAAAGAAAGCCTAGAGTGGCATGAATCGCGGATAACCCGTTTCACTTCTACCGATCTCACATCGAAATTCCCTCGATGACCATTTCTAAATATAAATATTAATTCAAGGTTTTCACAAATACCCATCATTATTTCTATCTACGATTTGTCTTCTTGAGTTGCGGATTACTCCTCACAAATGCCTGTTGTAGCAATGGTGCGACCACTAGACTCTGTTTTCTTTCTTTCTGTTTTTTTTGTGTGTTTTTGGCAAATATCAGCGTGCAGAGACAACAAGGGATCTTGCTGTAGGCCACCACACCACCGATCAACATGGGCAGAGTCCTCACACAGGTTTCCTTGTGAAACTATGCAAAATATCCTTATGAGCATAAGCTAAAAGGGGCCAAAACAAAACAGCGAGTTTTGGAAACAAATGGAAAAAGAAAAGAAGGCTTACTGGATCCGGCTTCTCAACCCCTCTAATGATGTGGGCCGTGCCGGGCTTGTATCCCATGAACGCCATCAGCTTGCAGGGCTTTGTTGGTCATCCCTCGGAAATGACTTCACTGTCATTCAACACCATCCGGCCGAAATTAAACCTGCTCTTTTTGGTATACTGAAGCTTCAAATATTCATAAATTTAGATTTTTTCCCTGCAGGGAAGAGGATCAGTATCTCCACACCCTAACTTAGTGCATGTCAGGGTCTGAACAATATAGGATTTTCGTGTAAATTTCAACATATGAACTAAGTTAAGAGTTTAAAATTATTGTTTGGGATTTTTGGGTATCCCAAGGTGTAACCTAGTCAGCTATATTTTAGCATATGATTGGTTGTTTTTTATGTGACATATGAAATGTATTGTTACACATGTATATGTGCATATGTATTGATTCCTTCTTAAATTTTTACTAGTGTATTATTTCTTAACTATTATTCTTTTCATATATTTAATTGGGGGTATGAGTGCATAGCACCATAGTGGTTATTGGGACATGGTTATCTATTGGGTTATTTCCCCTAAATTGAAAATTTTAGGTCCAAACCCTGATAGGTTTTTTCTTCGTTCCCTCTTTTTTTGTTTTATTACACTTCCCTCTACAAGAGGGACCCACCTTTGGTGAACAATGGTGGACATTACTCTTTAATGTTGTAAGACTATAGAAATGATGATGTCGTCACATCTGCTGAAAAATATTTATGATTGCTCGTGATTGAAATTTTGTCTCTACTATGACTTTATATTTTAATCTTAGTCTGACACGTCTAATTGTCAATACCCTCAACGCAATGAATGGTCTGAGAAATTTATGTCATGAGCATAGTGAAGGGATATTAAAAGGACTATGAACAAAGAAGAATCTTCCATGCCAATGTGTAAGAGAGAAGGGAATGCATTATTAACGATTTGTTCATTGTTGGTCACCACATGGTGTCTAGTGGATTCAGTGGGCAATAGGGTGGAGACTTTGAAGAATTTAATATAGACCCTCTATCAACATCTCCAATTAAATAATAACTAGCATTTGGACCCATAGGTTCAATGGACAGGCTAATAATTTTCAGAAGAAATTGTAGAATTTGTGAGATGTTTTTTATTATTTATTAATTTATAAGTTATTTAATCTATTAAATTATGTTATCAATTCTTTTTGAAATTCCAACGCATTAAAGGATGTCTTCTTTCACTTATATTAGTAAATTTCTTTTTACATTACATATTGAGATGAACAAACATAATTGGGTTTAAGTTTGAGTTTCATGAAGTCCTAATTTATTCATGGCTCTATGTTATTGTGAATCCATAACAAACTTGTTAGGAGACATTAGAGAAGGTTATGAATGCAAAGTAGCCTATCAAAATGGATATGCCCCTGGTTTGGTCTTTTGACCTCCATGGGTAGTTAATGGAATGAGGGAAAGTTATTTTAAGCATGTGTTATTAAGCCTATTTGCATATATAACTTAAGAGAAACAAATAAATTAATCTAGGAACAATAATATGTGTGTCTACTTTATCCCTATGTGTATGGAGGATATTTGGGAGATGTAGAAATCTAAAGATGCCAAGGAAATAATAAAATATATAATAACAAAGAAAGAGAGAAAGTACAACAAATCATCCCAAGAGGATGAGCCTAATGGTATGCAAAAAGTTTCACAACATGAGGAGCCAACACACAAAAATAGTCATGATGCTTATGTAGAATGCTAAAATGTTGTAGGAGAGATTGACAATGAATAAGATTCCATATCAAAAACCAACTTCATACATGAGGGGGGAAGAGGAATCCAAAAATTCAAAAATCTCAATCATGCAAGAGGCTAAGTTAGAAAAGGATTCTTAGAACTTGACAAGCTGGGCCAAAATGATAGTTACAAAATAAATAGAAGTAGAAAGGATAGGTTCTAAATGCTAAATGTAGCAACAGGAAATTGAAGGGGAATAAAAGGAAATACAAAAGAAATGGAATCCTACTCTAATATCTAACCATTACCTTCGATTGAGCAAAGAAGTAATGCAAACTAGAATGTAAAACCAAAAATACCAAATGCAATACCTTAGGTTTGTGAGATGTGCTCTTGATGTGCTAGTTGAATGTTGGGTTTCTCTTTGGAGTCCTCAATGTGGTAGCATGTACCTACAAGATGGATTGAACTATGGAAATGACTAACTTGACATGGATTTATAGAGTTGAGATGGGAGAGATGGAGGGTTGAGATCTTGCCTCAAGATAGAGGGATTAGATTTCGTGAGAGAAATTTGACTTTGCTGATTGGAGATAAATAGAAGTTGGTGGTTGGGTGATGAATGACCAAGATCTTGCCTCAAAATGGAGGGCCACAATTTCATGAGAAGAGTTGACTTTTGTACATGGGATGTGATTGGTGAGGATAAAAGGTTTGTGGTTAAGAGATGAATGGTTAGCATTAAGTGGGATTAAGTGGATGGATAGGATGTAAAGTTGGTTTGACTTTGCATATAAGGAATTTTAAATTAATAGAAATGAATGATGTGGATTTTAGGATTTATGGTGGGGAATAAAATGTTTTATTTTTTAAATGATGGAAAGGATGGGTGATTTTAGCTTAGTTAATTAAATAAAGTGATTTATTTAATTAAATTATGTTTTTGATTAAGATAAGTAGCAAACAAGGGTGTTTATCCCTTTACAAAACAATCTCCAGGGCAATGCAAAGCAGGCCCCAAACTAGCCAGCAAAGAAAAGCATGAAACAAGGGTTCTAACCCTATACAACAATTACTCTAAGGCAAGGCAAGACAAGCCCAAAACGACCATAAACAACAGTCGAATAACAAAGCCCAAAAGGCAAAGTTGCAGCAAGGCTGCAAGGAACAACAACTACAAAAGACTAAACAATATCATAACCTGACCTAGCAGATCGTATACCCTTGGCCCGAGTGTGGGTCTAAGAAACATTCTTTGAAATACCTTTCTTCCTTCTTTGGACAACGGTCCAAAAATCTTCATTATCTCCATCCATAGAAACAAGAGATGTCTGAGGGGAGACTCTCACTAAAGCCCTAGAAGGGGGCAGAGCCTAGGGAGAGGAATATCTGACCAAGGAAGATGACCTATGAGAAGCTATCACAACAACAATAACCCCAGTCGTGGATGGTGCACCAACAACAGCAGCCCTAGTCCTAGGTAGTGCACCAACAACAGAGGAGGTCCTTGCAATAAATAGTGTCCCAACAGCAAACGAACCCTGCAAACCTATAACAAATGGCTCATGGCCATCACTAGGATCTGAAGTAGTAATAGGCATCATGAGTGGGGGAGGGGCCTCCTTCCCAACATTAGAAAGAGGCTCAGAAGCCTCTGAGACATAATCATCATTAATAACATCTACTGTAAGGTGTTCCTATAGAGCATTCTTCCACCAAGATGAAGAATGTGAGACCTTCAAGCGGGGATAGTCTGACGCCAAATGACCCGTATCAAAGCACCACTGGCAATGGAATGGGATACCTTCATAATCCAAGGGCTTACTCCCAATCACTTAACTTATGTTAGGATTAACTAATTAAATTTTATTTGTTTAATTAGATGATAGAGGAAGAGTCACCTAATTAATTAAATAATTTATTTAATTAATTAGAATGGTACAAGATAAGTGGTATTATGTAGGTGAAGCTAAAATGTAATTATGAATTTTAGGTGTCTACACTAAATAAATATGAAACGGTCATACACTCCTAGGACATTAGTGCACCCACACAATTGTGCTACCATACAAAAAGAAGCAAATGGAAAACATCACAAAATGGTCACATCAAACATACAAACATTAAAAATACACTACACAAAACACAAAATTGACATTTGGATTTGGAACTAGGCAAGGAAAAAGAGATAAAATGTTCCCTAAAACATACTACAAGAATGGATGCTAAAATGAGGATAATTTGTAGTGTCAAATTTTTAGGGTATGTAATTTTTGACCTTACATATGATTTTATAGGTTTTACATGTTAATCAAAATTTATGGTTTTGTAGATCTATGGAGACTGTTGTTCATGGTATTTTGGATGGAGGTAGTTGTAGATTTGTATGCATCCTTCATGCATGGTTTGAGGAGGTTGGTTATGGATTTCTCAAGTGGGAAGTTTTGGTATGTGCTTCATCACTTAACATTTTTGCATATTTTCTTGTTGGATTCCTAAGCTATGCTTACTTTGTTGTGGGTTTGTGGCAAATTAGATCTAGATTAATTTGGTGTTTGAGTTGTATAGGATCTACATGTTATCTATGGTTGTCGCTATTTTGCATGTTACTAATGTGGTGTTGAATCTATATGTTGCGCTATTTGAGATCTATGAGTTATGTAGTTGAATGGGCTATATATACTTGTAGTTTGCATGGATGACTCAAATGTGGGTTGTTTATGTCCATAGATATTTCATAATGTTGATGAATTTTTTGAGAGTCATCAAACCATCAACACCAATAGAAACTTCTAGGTTGATAAAGCTTGAGTCCATTAAGAAAGCTAATGGAAAGCCTATCAATTAAGGTAGAAGAGTAAGGAATTTTCCTCTGTAAAGGTGTAGTATGACATCATAAAAATAAAATGACACAAGGCTAAGACCAAAACCCTAGCAAAGCTCATGCACTATTCCCTCTTCTTCTATTACAAAAAATAAGTGTACATTTGACTTGTTTGATGCATTTTTAGTTTCATATGTGCAAGTTTATTCATCAATTTGTAGCATTTGTGTTAAAATCTTCATAGTTTTAGTCAATTTTTATCACCATATGCTCTCACCTCACCTTCATGAGATCTTGGTGATCAAAAGGTGATTAAAATATGATGTAAAATTTATTTTTAGGTTTCATTATGGGATTCAAATAGATTTAGAAAAAAAATTGATTATTTGAGCATAACAGAGCATAAACAATTTTTGAGTGAATTTGAGTGTTGGTTTAGTTTGGTTTGTTGTAGGTATTTCAAATTTTAGATATTTTATATTTAGTTTTTAAAAATCATTTGAATACTTCATATCTAAGATTTTTAATATTATTTTGGTTAGGGACATTAATATGGTGTCAAAGCTTTGATCTTGCTAGCATGTAGAGTGAAATAATTATTAATGTTTCTCAGCAAAAAAGAAATTAGATTTCTCCATTACTTTTTTATCCTATGTATCATGGAAGGAATATGGAGATGTCTAAAAAAATGGGAAAATGCAAATATTCTTCAAAATACATTGATGAACTTGCAAAAGAGCCAAGATAGAATGAACAAGATACTAGAAAAAATGAAGAAAGAGGTAGAAAAAGAACTAGAGGATTCTCCCACAAAGGAGATTGACAGAATCTTTAAGAATTATCAAAGGTAATTTGATATTTTCAAATATAATGTAACTTTTGATGATTTATCAGGAATACTTGGAAAAGGTTTTCTCAAAAAAAGACAATTGAAGCAGAAAGAAAAAAATAAAACTAAAGCCGCAAAAGATTATTAAGGAACAAATATTGAGCATGGACTAGAGAAAATTTTATCATAGAAGGAAGAAAGAAAATTCAACTAGAGGTACAAAAAGCTACAAAGATAAAGATTCCTTAATTGAAAATATCCTAGTGATTTTTAATGAGCTCTCACATCAGGAAAGTGTTTGTTTTAATGAAGTTGATGAGAAATTAGTATTGCATGTTGAAGATGAAATAATGTCCAAGAAACACTTATTAGGATTACAAACGTTGAAAAGATGGAACGATTATCATATGAATTATTTTTACAAATTAGCTATGTTAATGAGCATGAATTTGTGAAAGCTCTTGATTCTTGTTCCACTAATCCTCATTCTAAAAATTTGAGTCAAAAGAATGGTAATGTTGCTTCAAATATTCCAAGAATGTCCAAATTAGAAAAAGAAGGTAAACACTTTGATGGCCTTTTGGATTACACTCAAGAAATAAGGAGGATAGTAGAATCAAAAATTTATTGCACAAGTTTCATACCATGTCATTACAAGGTTTTTGTCGTCATGGGAATCATTCTAATAGTGTTGGAAAGATAAATGGTATAACTTGCAAAAAATGGAAAGGGGGTCCTTTCTCTCAAATCCAATATTTCTCATATATGATGGTGTGGGATCTTGGTGTTATAAACAAAGAACTCTAGAAATAAGATATTATGAGATACGCAAAGGCTAAAGTTTTTGATGGGGTCAATATATTTGTTATTGATAGATTTACCATCCCATGTACCTAGATAAGTCGACAACTCAATTTAGCCATACTAAGGTGTGATGGTTTTTTTGTTGTAAAAATAGACATAGTTATGGGCATGCAAGAGATACACTCTCTTTGTGAGTTTCCATAGAATCACAAATCCATGAAGCTAAATTTTAATTCTTTGGTGCCTAAAAGCATCTCTAATGAATCACCAAGAGTGGTCACAACTAAGAGGACTTGTTACAAAGGACAATTTTCTTGGTGATAAGGCATGCACACTATTTCATTTTTTGGTAAGCAACATAGTCATCATTTTGATAGTCAAACCCTTTTGAATTAGCATAGTGTAGTGTTCAATAATATTTTTCCAAGATTGCAACTATATAAAATATTCCAACACGTCATAGAGTTGGAACTCGGCTTTAACCCTTTCATGATCACTCCTTACCACTGCTTGTGGTTAAATAAGGATTCTACTTCATCAATTGGTCAAGAGAAGGAAATAGATGGTATCATAAGGGTGTACACTTTCTATAGAGCATTGGACTAGAAGACATTAAAATATCCCATCCCAAGATCAATGATCTCATTGATGAGTTGAATGGAGCAGGATTTGAGATTAGGTTGCCATCAAATTTGTGTCCACAAGGAGGATGTGTACAAGAAAATTTTTTAGATTCCATTTTGGACACTCTATGCTGTTGGTCATGCCATTTGGTTTGATTAATGTACTGACCAATGTTTAATTTGCAATGAATTAGGTATCTAGTGGTAGATGTGTGGTTGAAGTTCTTCTTGGATCAACATGACTTGAATGATCAACAACAAAAATGGGTAATGAAACTCCAAGTTTATGATATAAAATATTTGAAGGGCAAAAAGAATGTAGTTGATGTTTTTTCAAGAATGCCCATTCTTTGTTATATTTGTATCATTTATGGTGATTGGAAGGTTTTTATCATGGTAAAATGTGCCAAGAATGCATTTTCTACTAACATCTTAGATGGAAATGTGAAGAATGACAAGAATGTGAGAGAAAATGGTCTCATTTGGTATAAGGACATAATCTTTTTAGTATCTGATTCTAAGATGAAATAGAAGATTTTGAAAGCTTTGCACAAAGCACCATGATGGGACACTCCAGATCCTATAAGATTTGTAGACATATAAGAGAGAGATTATCATGGAGGAGCTTTAAGGAAGAAAGTGTGTTCATGGACTTCATCATGAGCTTTCCCAAGGTACATGGTAAAGTTTGTATTTATGTTGTTACATGGACAGGCTAAATGAGTATGCATACTTATTTGCCATTTCTCAATAATTCAAAGCACATCACATGGTAGAATTATTTTTTAGAGAGGTGTTTAAGATAGATGGTTTTCTTGAAAATATTATTAGTAATAAGGATAGTAGATTTCTTAGCACTTTTTTGTAGGAGTTGTTTTTCTTGAGTAGTACCAAGCTCACTTCTAGTACTAGTCAGTACACACAAACATGTGGACAAGAAGAGATAGTGAATATGTGGATGGAAGGAGACTTGAGAAACTATACCACATGTCAACAGAAAGCATGAACCAAATTGTTGCACCTTGGAGATTGCTACTACAATGCCATTGATCATATGCATGTTTGTATGTCTCCACTTATGGTATTATGTGTTTATGATGCACTAACTTTTGTCAATTTAGTGTTCATAGATACTAGAGTACCACTCATATGGAGACTAGATGCCATCATTAATACAATGGTGAAGAAGTAAAAAAATAGAGCCATCACATAATATTTGGTTCATTAGAGGAACCTCCCTACAGAGGATGCCACTTGGGAAGAATCAAAATATTTGAAGTTGCATTGCTTGAGAGAAAGCAATTTTGGGAAAGGTACACTTGTAATGTCCCCTTAATTTAATATTATGGTCAAATTTCCCATTCCTATATCTCCTGTGGGCTAAGGAGAGATTGCTAGGGAAATAAATTTAATTAAAATTGATTATTTGGACCCAAATTAATTATTATTTCTTGTTTTCAATAAAAGGGGCCAGGTAATTAATAAAATATTAT
Organism: Cunninghamia lanceolata; assembly: GCA_027924645.1. NCBI lineage: Eukaryota > Viridiplantae > Streptophyta > Pinopsida > Cupressales > Cupressaceae > Cunninghamia > Cunninghamia lanceolata. Next base: position 1,223,048 of record BSBN01000554.1, on the reverse strand, counting down.
TATTATTGAGTATTTTCCCAAGGAGGGGTATGAAAATTCATGGACAAGGGATAATCTAACTCTTAAATCATTTCACATTTTCTTTTATGACATATTCTATGGCAGGGTTATGAGAGATTTTATGACAGCTCATAAATGAGGAGTTACAATTGGTAATTTAGGAAAATAATAGGAATTCATGAGTTGGAAATTAATGGGGAGTTACGAGAGGTTAATTTGGGAAAAGAATCTCCATTATGTCAAATTATATGACAAGATTTTATGACAATTATAAGTGGGTGTAATAATAGCATCTTTGACTAGCTAAATATAATTGGGTGTAAGAGGAGGTTATGACAAATCATTTAGTGGGCCTAATGTGGAGGATATTTTTGAAATAATTTATTGTTTTTTTACATATTGGGATGTTTGGATTTGTTCCCCAAATTCTATATAAGCCAAGCAACTTCTTCAGTTGATATCTTATACAAATTTATCAAACGCACGCCCCAACTTGCTACAATTGTGAGCCTTGTGTTCATTCTGTTGATCTAAGGATGAAACCCCTTGGATTTGGAGATCAGAGGAGGAAACCCCTTTGTATTATTGAGGCAATTTCATCTAAATATTGCATTTACATTGACAGGAATAGAGTTGTGAAAAATTTAGTAGTTTTTGTGAAGTAAGAAATAGTTAGTTTGCATATTCAGTTTGTGATTTCTTTTTTTATTAGTGATGCTGTGATTTTTTTGTATAACAATTTTTTTTGTTCATCATAATACATTTTCAGTTTTATGTGTGCAAGTTTATTTATCAGTTTCTAGCATTTGTGTTAATATCTGCATAATTTTAGGTAGTTTTTATTATTGTATGCTCTCACCTCACCTTCATGGGATCTTATTGATCAAAAAGTAACTAAAATATGATGTAAAATTTGGCTATAGGTTGCATTACGGGATTCATATCAGATTTCAAAAAAGATTCAGTTATTTGATCATCGCGGAGCATAGACAACTTTCAGCTGAATGTGAGTGTTGGTTTAATTTGGTTTGTTATGGGTATATCAGATTTCAAATATTTTATATTTGGCTATTAAAAATCATTTGAATACTTTATATGTAAGGATATTTTAATATTATTTTGGTTGGGGACATTACTGAAGTGTAAGAAAGAATCTATTATGATGCTTTAGATTTTGGTAGCCTTTTTTGGACTTAAGGAGTTGTTATTTTGTCTTCTAGTTAGTTGTTATTTTGTCTCCTAGTTAGTTGTTTTTGTTCTCTACTGAAGTTGGAAGACCAAGTTCATGGAGAATTTTTTTGAAGCTTATAGAAAGATGCTTGTAACTCCCAGACACATTTGACGAGGTATCTTTTACATGTAGAGTATTTGGCTCACGGTTTGAGTCCATTATATTGGAAACCATTTATAGTTTCATGTATTACTTTTGGCTATAAATTGGAGCCTTGGGGTAGTGGTTTGTATGAGACAAGAAGTTATAGGCTCACAAGTGTTGGAGTGAGGAGAAAAGTGTGTTGAATATTGTATTCTTGTTTGTGAAGATTGATACATACTTGGTGCTCTCTTTGCTGGTGGAGTTTTTTCTCGAAAGGGTTTTTCCATGTAAATTCAGTGTTGTAGTATATTTCTATGGTTTGTTGATTTATATGTTTTCCATTTCTATTCACGTATTTTCTTAATGCATGTTCACTAAAATCTATACAAAGTTTATGTTATTACTATAACACTTTTACTCTATTTTTCAACATATTCCTCCCATTTCAAACAACAATGTTGTTCAAGTGATTTTTGTAACTCTTTCAGATCACCAACCTACTAAGTTGGAATTCTTTCCCTTCTAAACCCTCTTGAAGGATCCTATTAATTTTAAGGGCCTCTATAAAATGAATGTTTCTCACCTTAGAGAATCCTCCTATTATAATACTTTATTCAACATTTGGGTTTTAAATTTTGTCAATTTTTTTGCTGGTTCTAGCATTGACAAATGTAATAGAGCTAGATAGTATGTTGTCAACTTCTTGAGACTTTTTGTAAGAATAAATCCAAGGTGAGGTTTGATAGGGTGAGGAAGTGGCAAGAGAGTCTTATTTCTATTAAATTTGAGCTTCAACATTATCCCTTTGATGAAAACCTACATCATAAGGCCATGGACCTTAGCATTCCCTAAGGCACATCTAGTTCTATCAAACTAGAGATGCTAAATATCAATCCAAGTTGATGTGGTTTCATCTGGGTGATAGATGTTATTATTTTTTGTTTAATTTTCTGAAAGTTAAACATGCTAAGGAGAGAATTGGTGTTGTTATTGTGAATAATTTTCTTGTTGAAGATGGTGTTAGTGTGAGGAAGGCCCTTTAGGATTTATATAGTAATTTGTTTTCTTATGTTGGTAGTAGTGATGCTATTCTTGAATCTAGAGCTATCATTTCTAAAGTTGTCCCTAATAAGCTTGGTCATAAGAAATCTCTTGATTTGGATTGTGCCTTCTCTTTAGAAATTGCTAATGTCATTAACTACTTGAAGAATGGTAAATATCCCAATTGTGATGGTTTACCAATTGAATTTTAGAAAGCTAATTGTAATTAGATTAGTAAAATTTTGCATTTGGTTTACAAAGGGGCTATTAACAATGGTTCTCTTAGCGGGTTGGTGGACTTGGAACTTGAAGGGTTTAACTTCACCTGGTCTAATAAGAGGGAGGGCTGCAAGCTAATCCAGGTTAGACTAGGCAGAATTTTGGTCTTTACAGACTGGGTCATAGTAGAACAATGCAAGCTTAACAACCTCTTGAGATTCAAGTCTGACCACACTCCTCTTGTCCTTTCTTGGAGCCTGAACCTGGAGAAAACTAGCTTCCCCTTTAGATATGAAGCCATGTGGACTAAACATCTGGATCTGTATCAATTGATCTCCAATTGGTGGAATTAGCGTGTGGATGGATCAAACATGTACAAAGCAACATAGAAGCTAAAGCAAGTTAAGTACCAATTAAAAGGTTAGAGCCAATCTACTAAAGATACAAAGAGCCATGGACAAGGGTATCTTCACCCAAGATGACAGTGTGAATGAAAAGGCCTTGCTTAGCGAACTGCATAATATTGTGGAAAGTGAAGAGATTTATTGGAAACAGAGATCTAGAATCCAATGGTTAAAGGAGGGGGACAAGAACACAAAATTCTTCCACCTGTCGACTATGAAACATAGGAAAATAAACAAGATTTCAAAAATTATTCTTGAAGATGGGAGTGTCATAAAGGATGAGAATCAAATTAGGATAGAAGGGACCAAGTATTTTGAGAAAGTTCTGAATGGGGCTGGGCCTCAACTTAAAGAAGGAGATGTTGTGCTCACTCAACTGTTGGAGGTTATCCCCAACTCCTTATCCAGAGAAGACAATCTTGCCCTGGAAAAGGAAGTTTTAGAGGAGGAGGTGAAGGGTGTGGTTTTCTCTCTAGATCTCTACAAGGCCATGGGATCAGATGGGTTCCCCCCATTTTTTTCCAGACCTATTGGGAGATCATTGGAAAAGACATCACAACGACAGCTAAGGAATTCTTCAAAAGAGGCAGAGGCTGAAGGAAATTAACAACACATTCATAGTTCTTATACCTAAAAGGGAAGGAGCTAATAAAATGGCAGAGTTCAAGCCCATCAGTCTTTGCAATACCCTCAACAAGATATTCACCAAGTTACTTGTGCTAAGAATCCAACCCTTGTTGGATAAAATCATCCATCTGAACTAAAAGGGATTCATCTCGGGAAGGCATATCACAGACGCTATCATCACTATGCATGAGAATATCCACTATATGGTGAAAAGCAAAAAGGAAAGTATGATACTGAAATTAGACATATCTAAAGCTTACAATATGGTATCATGGCAATTCCTGGAAAAAATCCTTATCAGGTTTGGATTCCAGGAGAAGACCATCAATATGATGAAACACTGCTTCTCCAAACCTACCTACTTAGTGTTAATCAATGTCTCCCCCTAAGGTCACTTCAGGGCCAATAGAGGTCTAAGACAAGGTGACCATCTCTCCCCTTGTTCATAATAATGGTTGATGTTTTGGGAAGAACTATTGAAAACAAAATCAGATTGGGCAAGCTGAAAGGTTTCACCCCTACCTCTGAAATACATCCTTCATCCCATCAATAGTTTCTAGACGACACTATTCTCCTGGGGGAAGCTACTCTCAAGGAAGTGGGAGAGTGGAAGCACATTCTTAATAATTTTGCTTTGTGCTCTGGGCAGCAGATCAACTTTGAAAAAAGTGGCATTTTTTCTTCAATACTGCCAAGAGATTACAGAAGCAAATTACTGAAATCTTGCGGTGCAAAATAAAGGAGATGCCTGATACCTACCTAGGAATGCCCCTTGCTGCGGAGAAGATTCCTAAACTATACTGGAACTCCTTGATAGAGAAAATGCAGAGAAAAATGGTTACCTGGAAAGGCTCTCTCCTAAGTCATGCAAGAAAATTACTTCTTCTTCAGGCCTCGTTACAGAGCACTCTGGTTTATAGTCTTTCCCTCTTCAAACTCTCCAAGGTCATTGCTGACAGAATAGAGAAAATTCAAAGAAGATTCCTATGGAGTGGTACTAAGGAGAAAGAAAGACTTTCTTTGGTCTCTTGGGATGTGGTCTGCTCTCTCAAGTTCAGAGGTGGGCTAGGGGTCAGAAAGCTATCTAGTCTCAACAAAGACTTACTGGCTAAGGTTGGTTGGAGACTAATGTCATATGATAATGATTAGACCAAAATCATGAAGGCTAAATATCTTAACAATGCAGATGGAGTCACACTCATGCACTCCCAATCTCTCCTGCAAGGGTCATTCATATGGAATAATATAGTTGAGACTAAAAGTACTCTTAGTACTAGTCTACAATGGAACATGGGCATAGGTAACAAAGTTAGATTCTGGGAGGATCCCTGGGTTTCTTTCCCACCTCTAGACTATCATCCTGTTTGCTTTGCTATCAAAAACCACCTTCAGATGAAGTTGGAAGGGAGAGTATGCAATTATTGGAGCTTAAATAATGGTAAGGCAACGTGGAGCTTTAGCAGGGGTGAATTTGATCACCCGCTGGACTTAGTGGTGGATACTTTGCTAAGTATTCTAAAAAACCATAAATTCCACAAGAAATTCTTAGAGGACTAGCTAATATGGAAGGATGATAAATAAAGCAGATACACAATGAATTTAAGATATAAAAACATAGACAAGATAGAATAGGAAGGATTCAACTAGAAGCAAATCTGGGACAACAATGCTATTCCCAAGGTTAAATTCTTCTGGTGGAAAGCTAATCACTATAGGATTCTTACAGTGGACAACCTTTAGAAGCGTGGTTTCCAAATGGCTAATAGATGTGTGCTCTGCGAAGAGGCCGAGGAGAGCATAGACCATATGATGTTTCACTGTGCTTATGCCTGGAATATTAGACAGGATATTATGAGCAAATTCAACCTGAGATGGGCATGGCAGAGTAGTATCAAGAAGAACAATGAAAGTTGGGTTTCTCCTTATAACCACCCTCTAATCAAAGAACTGTGGTGGCAGTCCTTACTATATATCAACTGGGAGATATGGGGAGAAAGAAACAACAAGATCTTCAAGGAGGAGAAGAGAAAGTGGAATATCACAGCTGAAATCATCAAACAAAATATCATTGAAAATGTCAAGGTCTCAAATCTCAAATCTCCTAACTAAAATCCCACTCCGTTAGAAAGTATGATTGCTAAGACTTGGGGGTTGACCGAAAATCTTTCTCTGGCTGACTAAAGCAAGATAACTAGAAGAAATAACACCAAGTGGGCCCCCCGACCCTGGATGGATTAAACTCAACTTTGATGGGGCCTCTAAGGGGAACTCGGGTTAGGCGGGAGGGGGTGGGATAGTAAGAAATAGTGATAGCAGAGTCCTGGGCACTTATGCAAGGAATTTGGGAATTCAAACTAACAACTTTGCTGAGGCTTACGCTGCTTATCAAGGGATCTGCATGGCTAAAGAACTTGGGATCATGAATTTGAGTGTGGAAGGGGACTCCAAGAATGTCCTAGACATGCTTAGATCTAAGGCTACCCCTAGTTGGATGATCAAGGACATCATCAATTTGTGCAAAACTAAATTAAGGGACATGGAGAAAGTGGAATTTCTACACATCTATAGGGAAGGCAACACTAAATCTGATGCCTTAACAAATATCAGATGCAAAATCAATGATGCTATTAAGTGGAAACTTGGTGATGACATCTTGGAGAACCTTAGTGATCTCATCTTTAATGAAGAAGCCACTTCGAATTAATGAAAGGTATGCCCTGGTAGAATAGGGGTCTAGTCACATGAACCACCACAGAGACTCGATAGGCAGTAATCATATGCCGATATGCCTCAATCCCTCTGAATTTCAGTTAAGATACATCTTCTTCTAGAATTTTCCTTGCATTGTCTTCTCTAGAGTTTGCAGGAGTAGCTACTGCATTGAGGAATGCATAATGGGAGGTGACCTTACACAAACAAAACCCACTGGGCATTACAAGCTCAAGGAAGATGAGGAACTATGGGGGATTTTGTAGTGTGGTAATTTCACATAGTACATTGAATCCATGAATGGCTTTGATAACATCCTCTCTAGGGAATTTGCTGACTCTTGAAAATCTAGAGTTGTGTACATTCGGGGGATTTGGTTCAGAGTGACAGAGGAACTGATTGTAGAGGTCATGGGGCTCAGTTTGGAGGGGGCTAGAATCCCGAAGAGGGTGAAAGGGAACTACAGTGGGGACATGAAGAAATTTTTGCAAAATGGGGAAAGTGTTAGTAGACTTTAGAATGGTTTTAACAGAGAGGAGCTTCCCAGGGTCTAGAAGAAGGTCGCCGAAGTCCTCATGAGATACTTCACTTTAGATGGAAGGTACAAGAGATTTCATGCTTTTCTGTTTCCTTTACTCAATCACTTATGCCATGGCATGAAGATCAATTTTCCTTATTGGATTTTTACGTCTCTGGAGGATTCTGTCCAAAAAGTTCTTCTTGGCAACAAGGTCCTTCCCCTGCACCAGAGCTTCATCTATGCCATGTATAAATTTGGGCTCTCATTAACCCCTGCCTTAGCATTTAGACCAAGAATATACAACCCCTAATTGATTGAGCACATCCCTGGTATCACTGAGAAGAAAGTTGGTGGTAATAAGTTAGCCACTGATATTCAAACCCTAGGGAGGGTAGAGGGTTCTATCTGGGCAAGAACAAGGAAGCTTCAGCTTCAGGTATTTCCAATGTTTCTGCTAAGCATAAAACTGAAAAGGGTGGTGGGGCTCCTTCCACTAAACCTAGCTTACATTTTGCCAAAGAACCCCAGGGTAAAGGCGCTAACACAAAGGGTAAGGGGGTGGCCATGGTGGACTCTTTTGCCAAGGATCTTGAGAAAAACTCCAGTGTCCCTTTGGAGAAAGTTGTGCTGATGAAGTTAAGGAGTAGGAACACTATGACCCCAGACCCTGAGCCTAACATTGAGATTGTTGATGTTGAGCCCCCCAGTAAACCTCTTCTGAGAAGTAAGGACCCAAAAGACAGTGTGAATACTCAGTCTTTGTTGAAGGCTATTGCTTCCCAGCCTACCAATAGTAAAGGCAGAGGTAAAAAGGAAGGGCAGAAGGATAGGGACATCATTGTTCTTGGTACCACATGTAGGGAGGAGGAATGCCCTGCCAAATGAAAAAGGAATACTAGTGAACAAAATACTAACAAAAATGATAGCCCTGTTAAACTTCCCACCAAGAAGATGAAGGGAACCCTGTCCACATACATGGGGAAAACAACAAGGATTGTAGCTCTTGCAACCATCTTGTGGACAAGGTGGCCACCCTCTATTAGGCCCCTAATCTTCAAAACCAGGTGTTAAAATGGCAGTTGGCTTAGTTGCATCATGCTAAGATGAAAATTCAACACCTTGAAGTGATAACATAACTAGAAACTATGGATTGGCCCAAGGAGAGCAAGGATGAGCTATGGGACCAAGTGGAGAATCTGGCTAGAAAGTTTGAGAAGTGGGAAAAGATGGAAGATGAAATTGTTTTGATAAAGGATAATCAGGAAAAGCTCAAGAAGAAAGTGGCGGAGCTAGTGGACTTTAGTAGAGAGATCATGAAAAAATCTGCTACCACTCTTTATGTGCTCAAGGAGGAGCTAGAAAAATTGAAAGCCATGATGGAAGGTAGAATTGGTAAGTCAGCTCAAGAGGTCCAGAATCAGATCATGGTTGGCCCGTCCAATAGGACAAGGGCTAAGGACAGGAATAGAAAAGGTAAGAAGGTCATATTTGAGATAGAGGTGGCCCAGGATAAAGAGATCAAGATCCAGGAATTGCAGGAAATGCAGGGTCAAGACAAGGAGGAGAGCATGTTCGAGGATAAGCTAGAGTTACTTAATAGAGAATGATAGGTAATTAGCAGCCTCAAATCCATGGCCAAGTAGTAGCTTGGCCCATTGCTGGTTCTTCTGGGATTGGTTGGCTCTGCTGGCCTGTTTCATATGCTTTGCTGTTTCTTTTGTTTTCTGGTTGTTTTACTTCTTGTAAAACTTGTTTGAATCGTCATTTTTTGGCTTTTGTACATGGGTTCAGGCCCTTCCTGGTTAGTTTTATCAAAATAATGGTTCTCTATGGAAGCAAGTTAATAAGGGTATTATTAAGTTAATCCCTAAAGAAGGCAATCCTACTCAATTCAAAAATTTGAGGCTAATTATTTTATTAAATGTTTCATATAAGATTTATGCTGAAGGCCTTGCATAGAGAATCTAGAAGCTATTGTCTAGTATTGTTTCAAATTCTTATACTAGTTTTGTTAAAGGCATATATACTTTAGATAATTTGATTACAAGCTAGGAAGGAATGCACTGGGATAAACATTCTAATCAAAATGTACCATGTTTCTTCTGGATTTTGAAAAAGCTATGAGAAAATTAAGTGACTCTTTCTTGATTTAATGTTGAATGCTTTGGGGTTTGGGGAGTATTTTGCAAGATGGTCGATATTCTTTTTAAACATGGTTCTACTCAAATTAATATTAACGAGGAGCTTTTTACATCTTGCCCTCTTCAAACATCTATTAGGTAAGGTTGCCCTTTTGCCCCTTATCTTTTTGTGTTGGTAGTTGAATTTATTCATTATGTGATGAGACTCATCTCTAGGGCCTCCAATTAGGGGTTTGTGCCTGCCCTCTAGGGATTCTATTATTGACCTTCAATTTGTTTCAATGGTACTTCTATTTTTGATGTTATGGATGAGTAGAATTTGAATAATCTAGATAACAAGGTTAATATTTATTTTATTTCTTTCGAGTCTAATATTGCTTTTCATAAGACAAATGTTCTTAGCTAGAACGAATCTTATCCTAAGTAGCTTTTAAATAAAGGTTAGAAATGTAGTGGCCTAAATGTTATAATAAGGTATTTAGGAATTCCCTTATCTTTGAACCCTTCTTTAAAAGCATTGTGGAATTGGGTCATGGAGAATGTTAACACCAAGATTGTTAAATGGTAGGGCAAGATTCTTTCTTTGGCTAGGAGATTTCAAACTTGCGTCAAAGAATTTTTTCTTCCTATAATATCTATATTTCATCTTGTTGGTTGGCTACTTTTTATCAAATTAATTAGTTAAATAAAATCATTAGAAGTTTTCTTTGGTTGGATGGAAAGAGCAATCGGAAAAGGCATGCTATTTCTTGGGATTAGTGTGTTAAGCCCAAAATTTTGGGGGACATGGGTTTAAAGAATCTTTATTTGCATGGGGTCTCTCTAATTATAAAATGGATCATTAAATATTTGCAAGGTAATGATCCTTGGAAGGTTCTTTTTAGATTTAATCTTACCAATAGTGTGCATAAATTGAATCCAAATTGCAATGGATTCCATATTTGGGATATTTTATTTGATAATTTTAAAATATTCCTTTTGGTTTGACTATATGTTGTTCAATATGGAAGGCATGGCTTGAAGATAAAGAATTCACAAAAGGTCATGAGTTTTTATCCCTAGTAAGGAACAAAAATTGGGGTTTAGGTCTTTGTGGTGGTCTTTAAAAGGAAAAAAATATCTTTTATCCTCTACAAGAGGTTGTTCCTCTGAGGCTTGGTGTAATAAAGGCACAAATTGGATTGATAATGTGTTGAGTAATTGAAGTATCTTGTCTTGGGAGTGTCTTTAATGCAAGTTTGGTATACTAGATTAGCAAAAGATGACTTATTATATGATTAAAAATGCAAGTCTTAGGGGTAATTTTGAGGTTGCTATGTGGGATGATTCTCTTTGGAATAATATTCAATGGTTTTGTGTTAATAAAATCTTGCAAGCTTCTCCAAAATATTTATATGTTATTTTGTCCTAATATAAGGACCTAGTCCACATTCTTCTTTACCTTCAAATGGTGCTTGATGCTTCAAATGTGGACAATGATGTTGATATGGCTTTTGGTAGTTTTTGCACTTGGCTTATGATATTTGATGGTTTTTAAATTCTAATACAAATGGTTAATATGGTTTAGACTAGTGTTTGTTCAATGAGGAGCTTGTAGGATTGTTTTATATGGCTAATCTATTATTAGTGTTTTGGTAGCTTATTTCTTATTGTAAATCTTGTGTTATGGTTCTTGTTCTACGCTATATTTGTAAACTAATTTCAATATTAAAGAAAAAGTAGGGAGATTTCATGGACTCACACCTCGCGGGAACTAAACGTGCTTTGATACCACTTAGTATAGGTCAAGGTCTAATAACTTGATTAAAGGTATCAAATTGAGCAACAAGTCATCAAACACTTGCAATTGTAGATTCACACAAAGATAGGATGGAATATCATAAATTTTATTATGGAATTTATAGGGTTACAATTGGTTCTAGGCTAAAAAAATGAACTCTATTCAACAAATCTACACTAAATGAACATGAACTAGATTGTGCTACTTCTATCAAGAAGATGCTACTACAATATAGAAATGAATATATATACACATTGAGGAGTCCAACAACACCTATTAAATAGACCCCTATGAATTACGATGACCCATTAAATATGGTTCTTCATTCAATATTGATGTAACATCCACGTTCTAAAAACATAGAAAAATTGGAAATTTACCATAGAGTAACTCAACAAGGTAAAAATGAGAGAATTTTTTTTATTTAACATATAATCAAGTAACAACAATTTGCAAGATTCTCTTACATAATACAAAATATCATATTGTCTTTCTCATTTACAATAACTACATAAGTAAATCAATTACATAAACAAATTTGGAATAATTACTGCTTCTGAATATCTGACATCTTTATCACAAGCCCTGGCATGTTTTTCTGTTGGAGAGAGAGAGTATCTTCCCAGTGATTTACCTCCATCCACAGATCGGCGGTCTCCCACACATCTTCCACATAGGAAGTGGCCCTACCCTTCACGAGGAATATAGACCAAAGGTGACTAGTGGTAATTTGCCTTCTTGAGTACATAGTGTTGTATCCTACACAACTCTATCAACCATACAACCCTAGATACCCTCTAGCTAAGTATGATTTCTGATAGGTTGTGCAATCCAGATATAGTGAATTGACAATGCATGTAGAAAACAAATGCATTGCTTTGGCCAAAGTTTTAATATCAATAACGTTCGTAATGAACGTGGTCAAAATGTTCACCCATCCCTACTTGACTTGGATACTGTCGTATTCTTGCAGTTCATCCTCACCAACTAAGTTTACTTAAATGCTCTTACTAACTTCCATGACCATTGTCTACTTGACTTAGACGAGTTCATATGACATAACTAATCATTTGTTTTCATATTCGACTCTAGGGTCTTTATTACCACCTTTATCCATCCGATATAACCATATCTCATAACTTAAAGACTAAGGTTTATAAACGACCCTTGGGTTAACTAAATTGATATTAAGCATAATATGGTTCTGTAATAGATAATACCTCCTACACAAGGAGTATGATTTCCTTCTATCTACCTATTGCAATGACATTGATAATCACCGTAGTCTAGATTATATACATATATAAGTTTCCATACTATGCAATAGTCAAGTTTAGACTTCTCTAATTCTCATCACAATGATTTACTACAATGTTATACTCATCAAGATTAATAGAATAGGTAATAAAGATGGTCCTATGATACTTATTTCATTTTCCAAACTATTCTTAGTTCTTCTACCACTCGATTGGATATACAATAGTTTCCAAAGATTATCAAGAATCTTTTGAAGAGAAATCATTTTTGACACACACACACACATATATATGGGTGTGCGCAAGAAGTTGTGTCCACTTATTGGCCAAAAAGTGGAAGTGTTTTCCCTGATTTTCAGAATTTGTCACATTTGACCTAAAGCTTTGAAGCACTTAAAGGTGGAATCTTAGAAAATGTCACTAAATATGAAATGTAGTATTCGGAGTTTAGTTTCCAAATATGTAATTTTTTTCAATACCCAGATGATAGAAATTGATTTTGAGTAGGTGTTTCTAAAAACCACTGTTTAAAAGTCTTTTTTTTACTATACCATGTACGTGTACGTCATCCATATTTTGACCTAAATAATTATATTTTTCAAAATCCTTTTGGGAAAAGATTTGTAACTCACTGAAGCACGTTTTCCATATTTTTTTGTAATTTTGTATTGAATATTTTTTTAATTAATTTTTTATTGGCCATTTTTGGTCTTTTAAAAAATCATGTACGTCACGTATAAGATGACCTAAACTTAACATTTTTAATTTTTTTTTTAAATTGAAAAGAATTGTCTAAAGTACGTTTTTGTATAACTTTTTTTACAAAAAAATATTTTAATAAAAAGTTATTAAAATACTAAAAAACCCTGATAATTCAAGTGTATGGACCTATTTCATCAGAAATTGATTAAAAAATAGAAAAAATAATCCAATTGTAAAAAAAATTACATATTTGAAATCTACACTGTCTCATCTATAATGGGTTTTAATTTCGTCAAAATATTCTACAAAATAGATCTTCAGATATATGCCCAAAGTCACTATTTTGTTGTGACATTGACAGGACCTTCAAGGATCTTCAAGTTACAGGTCAAACCAGGTCCAGAGGTCAGGTTCGGGTCCCCAAAGCATTTCCCGAATCGGGTTACAAAGCAAAACCCGAGCTTAAAATTCAAATTTTAAATAACGAGATCTCGTTTCTTACTCCACCAGTGCAAAACAAAACGGGATCTCGTTTACTAAACGGGATCCCATTTATTATTTGTCTATTTTTTTAATAAGACTGTACTATGACTGTCAGTACGACCGACAGCGACATTTGCAAAATTCTCTACCATCTTTTTTTCTTTTGCAGGTCCATCAACTTGGAATATTGTTTAAATTTTGATAGAAGCCATCATTGAGACACTATTTGAGTGAAATTTTGTTGAATTGGTACTTGTTTGAAGGACTTGAACAAAGAAGAAAGACTTTCAAGTTTTTGACATTCATTTGTACATACTTCATAAATTTTTTAATCATGGGATCACAAAGTCGTAATAAGAGGAAAGATAGGAAGCTATTAACTCCTGAAGAAATTGAAGCAAAGAGAGAGGAGGCAAAAAGACAAAGAGATAGAAGAATAAATATTCAATCAACGAATAATGCTGAAACATCTAATTCCACAACTATTGAAGATAAAAACATTGAGGAGACCATGGATGTAGACGATGCAAATTTGCAAGAGGTGAATGTGGAAACTAATACAATTATACAAACTACTCCTGGTATGTCTTCAAATCCCTTTGTCAATGCTATGGAGAATGTTTCAATAGGCACAAATCCAGTACTTCTTCAGATCTACCTTTGAATGAAATGGAAATAGTGTTGATAGGAGATTTAAAACAAGCTGGATACAACAATGTTGAGATTGATAATATTCGTAGAGATCAAAATTTGAAACAAATTGTTGTTGAAAATGAAAATGAAAATCCTTTTGTTGAAAATGAAAATAAAAACTGTTTTGTTGTTGAAAATGAAAACAAAAATCCTTTTGTTGAAAATAAAAATGAAAACTGTTTTGCTGTTGAAAATGAAAAAGAAAATCCTTTTGTTGAAAATGAAAATGAAAACCGTTTTGTTGTTGAAAATGAAAATCGTTTTGAAGTTGAAAATGAAAATAAAAATCTAGGATGTGATGTTGAAAATGAGATTTTTTTTTTTCAAAATTGAAAGAGATGTTTTGGATAATCTTCCTGGTAAAATTTCTTGGAGACAAATAAGAACACATGCCAATAGATTATACAAGGAATTTTTTTATCGTAAAAAACTATCATTTCAATGTCAACTAATGATGCAATTAATGAGAATGTGGAAAATGAGAAAAGTAATGAAAATGTTAGGCATTTTTGTTAAACCAAGAAGAAAAGATCAATCACTAAAACATGCTATGTCTACTATTACTAGTTCCATTGAGTCTATTGGAAGTAATAGTCGATCCAAAGATAAGAATGCAACAAGACGAGCTATAACAACTGCTATAGTGAATAAAACAACTTTGAATAGAAGAATGGTAAGCAATATTAGTGGAATTCTAAAAATACATCCTAAAACATTGATAAGAGCGGCAAAAAGAAGAGAAAGTATAGAAAATGATCCAATTAACTAATGTTGGAGTTTTAGTGGTCGACTCCCGAGATCTAACATGAAATTGAATGTTGAAATCAGATCTTTGATCGAAAAATATTGGCATGATAATAATAGGGTATCATCTAATGCTAGAGATGTTTTAAAATTAAGAGTGGGGTCCAAAGTTCACGATCCTCATCCAAAACACCTATTTGATACAACGCAAACTGAATTTTATAGAAAATTTTGTGATGAATTAGTGTTACCTGGTAATATTAAAATAAGTCAAAGATCTTTTAAAAAATGCAAACCATGGTATGTAAAGATTAATAAGCAACGAATATCTTGTTGTAAAACGCATGTTTAATTTCGTTATTATTATGATGTGTTTCAATATATACGTTGTACTTTACATAGTAACGTGATTATACAGGAATCTGATATTAATATGCCAACTGAAGCAATAAAAGAGTTTATATCAAGTTTGTTCTGTGAAAGATCTAATGAAAAATCATTTTATTTAAGTTCATGTATTTCTGGGCAATGCACTAGTTGTGGCAATATTTCTTTGTTAAGAGTTTGTATGCATGAAAGTGTTAAAAATAATTTTGGACAACAATTAGTGGATGTTAAAAGATTTAAGAATGTTGAATATTCTTTAAAAGATGGAAAATTAAGAAAGCGTTGTGATTTAATTACAGAAAAGGTTAGTGTGCATTCATTCATATCAGAATTTAAGAGTAAAATTGTACCAAAATATGTCAGGCACTCTCAACAAGCTTGATGGTTTGATGGACAATTTCGTGAATGTAGAAACACATTTCTAGTTGGTACTATACTATCAGTGGTTGATTTTGCGGAAAACTATACTTTAGCTCTGCAAGAGGAAATTCAATCACAATATTACAATTCAGTGCAGGTTGTTATGTTTGTTCATATTGTTTATAGACATGTAGATGATAGCACAGAGAATGATAGAAAAGTTTTGAGGGAGTATCATTTCTATTTGAGTGACAATCAGTTACACTCATTAGAGTTTGTTCAATATTGTTTCAATATATTTTATACAAATTTAAGAGAAAGAGGAATCTAGATGACTGAACATCTTATATGGTCAGATAATTGTACGGGGCAGTTCAAGAATGCTCGAATGTTCTATTGGTTAAGTAGGGTTCACAAGGAGAATAATGTCCAACATATGTGGAATTTTTTTGAAGCTGGACATGGTAAAGGAGAACATGATGGAGCTGGTGCGTGTGTTAAAAGAATTCTTGCTAGACAACAATTGAAATTTGAGGATGCAGTAAAATTTAAAGATGCACGTGGGATTGTAGATTGGTGTAATACAAGATTATGTACACCTGGATCAAGCGAGTATTCTACAGTTTGTCGATTCTTTTGGTTGGTTGAAGAAAAAAACATTCTACCTAGACTTGATTGCCAGACAATCAGTGGATCTACTAAATGGCATTCATTTAGGAGTTAGAATGCAAGTACATGGACTATCTAGACAAGGGAGCTTGCATGTTTTTGTCAGTGTTGTATTTTAGGAGATTGGGAAGAATGTGAGAATACAGAATGGATTGAAGAGTGGAAGCAAAGACCATTGACACTTGCACAAGCACACAATCAAAGTGAAACAACAATTGAAGACAATGATCAATTGTTTGCATCAGACGATTATGACCATGTTTCAGACCTTGTACAAGAAGGTAATTTAATTCAAATTATTTCATTTTATTTCACTTCATTACTAATTTGTTGTGCCTTTATTTATTTATATGTGTACATATGAATGCATGTATGTTGATTGGTCAAATTTTATGGACATGTGCAAGTTATTGAATCAAAATTTGTTTGCAGGACATGTGTATGCTATTGTTGCACCAAAGAAGAATGAAGAGGAAACAAAATATTGGTTGGTTCGTTGTGTGGAGACTAAACATAAGTTAACAGCACCTCGAGAAGATGATGATGGCTTTCCTTATCCAACAGGTTTGGTGATCCCCTTAAGACATCCCCTTAAGCAAATTTTGATAACAAGTCTTTGATCCCCTTAAGCAAATTTTAAGAACTTCTTTGATCCCCTTAAGCAAATTTTAAGAATTTCTTTGATGATGGCTATCATTATCCAATAGGTTCGATGGTGGTTGTTGGCACTTGGCTACGGAAATACCTAATAAGGAAGAATGGTTCACCTGCATTCGAAGATTATGAAACACATAAGAAGATTATACACTACTCACATTTAGTGTTGGCAACAAATATAAAACTGGAGAGGTATCATGGAAAACCTACAAATAAAGAGCTATGGATAATTTCTATGGAAGACCATGAGACAATGATCGATGCGTTGGAAAAAAGAGAGGATGGAGATGGTACAATGGAATAAGTAAATAAAGGTAAATATAGTTAAATAGATTTATATTGTTCTTTTAAATACATGTTTTGATATTTCTTGTGCGTTATTAGTTGAAATTGATTTAAATTATCCTTTTATATCCTTAGGCCTTCATCACAAATTCATCACATGCTTTGAAACAAAAACTTGAGAGGCAATTGTAAATATAGGTACAAATTATGTATATCTAGATAGTTTTATATAAATTAAAATACATGTTTTGATGATATATTGATAAATTGCTTGTATTATTTTTATATCAGGTGGCGTGAAGATTTGCTACATTCTCCACAAGTTTTGTAAACATTATTTTGAGTTGGCATATATGTACATACACAATTACATTATTACACATTTTGTACACAAATTTGTATACATGTGTATGTACACAATTTTATACTCTACACTTTTATATATCAAAATTATTATTCTATATATTTTATTTGTTAAATGCGCATGTTTTTCTACTTTGAATTTACTTTAAATTTGATTTTATTATATTGTTAAATTTGGTTGCCTTGGGCAACTTCACCAAAATTTGAGAACTTAAGACGTCCCCTTAAGACATCGTAAATTAGGACCCCTTAAGACATCCAAAAAGTTAGCATCTTTGTAGGTTAATTAACATGGCCAATTTGAAGTTGTTAATGGACCACAGTACATCCTACGTGCAATTATGTTACTTCTAAGTTTCAATAACCATATATCTCTCAATCCAACCATTACACTATCATCTTTATTCTATCCTTAAAATATCTTCTTTATTTGACATGCTCAATAATGAAGATGAACTATTATATGTCCATGATGTGAATCATGCATGTATATGTCCTCTCTGTGTTAGCAATGATATGAAATTAATATATGTCACTACATCTAAGAGAGAGACTCAAAACTACATGGATATCACCTAATATACCTTCATCAAGTCTAATAATATACATCATATATCTAGAATGATGTAATTGATTAGTATTGGTCCTCAATTGCTTTCAATTGTTGAGTAAGAGTGGCTTTGATTAGATTTGTCTACTCAAAGATTCAAATTGAAGGACAATATAAAACAAGATCATTCTCACCAATTAGACATAGTTACCTCAACATGCATGTTTTCAAACTATCTACATTGGCCATGAAGCTTGACTACTATTAAGGAAGTTAAATGGTGTTTCATCTTTTTATAACATACTTCTATTTAAGGTACTTTTCAACACCATCAAGTTTTCATACATAGGTACAAACATGGGTGAACAAATTCTATAAGTCAAAAGGAGTAGTGGAATAATCTATGTGGTGACAAAGCCTTTGATGTTTAGATTTATAGTGATAACCTCTTCCCAATGTAAACAAAAAGTAATGAGAAAATCCATGACTGTCAAATAAATTCTAATCCAATAGCATAATCTAGATCTTGATTATCAAGCACATTTTAGAAGAAATAATCTAGCATCAACCATATAAAATCTACAAAGAGAGATAAGCTATTCTAAGCGTCTTGTTTATATTTGCATTTATGAGTCTCAACTCATTTATTTTATTTTAACTTTAAATTAATAAAATTTAAAAAGCATTCTATTAGACCTAAATAACTATAGGCTATGTTTATTTTCCTACACAATCCTAGACTAGAAAAAAAAATAGATTTTTTAAAAATTAAATAATATAACTTATAGATCACTATGACTAAAGTTATGAGCAAGTTCTATTTTGTGTATCAAATTCTTAAATGAGCCATGACCTTTTACTATTTAGATGATGTGATATATTAGTGTGGGCTTAGGTCGATGCTATTTAGTTAGTTCCATAAAATAGTAAGATATTGTTAAGAAAATATTAACAATCAAAAATTATTATTATTAGCCATAATTAGAAAACTTATCTAGTAAAGCCCATATGTGAAAGCAAGACATGCTAGTACACATCAACACATGGCAGCCTTTTTGGGTGCTCATCAATAGCCAACAATCCTCTACCCTCTTCTATTAGCATTCATGTGCACTTATATAAACTAGAATTTGTGGTTGTTTTCCCTCACTATTTTCACATCATGATGAATAACCCAAGTGATTTATCTCATGATTTATAGTTCTCTAGTTTTTTTTTTGTATTGGAAAATTTTCAAATATTGATGTGTTAATTTGTTGCTATTTTCTAGAGTGAAGAAAAGGTGACAAATCTTAGAAGCCCTAGTGAAGGATATCAAGAAATGGGGCACAAGGGTAGCCAAAGCTCCACTAATAAATCTTACCAAGACAAAGCAATTGAAGAGTGTAGCTTCTCCTTCTCACCTTTATTTTGCAATTTTCTTATAAAATCTATTAGATTGGGATTAAACTTAGTATTCTAGATTAGTATCTAGTCTAAGATGTTAAATTTTTACCATGTTTGAAATTGTTAAAATTCCTTGGTAGGACTTGTATGTATTCATGTATGAAATTATTAATGAATGTCTAAAACTGAACATGTACATGTTTGCTTTATCTTTCTTTCTAAGTAACAAGAATAATTGCAAGCAATGCCTTGTGTTTCATTCCTTTGATTTCATTGGAGCCCCTCGTATGGGACAATCAACATCTACCACTATCTTATTCACACAAACCAAATTTTCTGATAAAGAACCTTGGGGGAAGAAGTTCTCTTTCAAGTAGGGAACAACTAGTTTCATATATTATTGTGTCAAAATATGCATCAACAAGTGGTGAATCAATTTTGCACATCATCAACATTATTCTTCTATTGTTGATATTAGAACTAAGTAATTAATTCCTCATTTAATTATCATATTATTACTATCAATTTATCAACCTGACTCTAGATTTTATTTGGTTTAATAATGCTTAATTATTTGCATTAGATTAATTAGCCTAGATAATTTATGTAAATTATTTACATTTATTAGTGAACCCAACATTGCTTACATGACTTAAGGTTCCCCCTTAGGGTTTCTCTTTCATTAGGGTTTTTTAGATCAATATTCTTGAAGGCCTAGCCAGACAATCACTTGTATAAATACATGTGCTATATAATGTATAGATAGAGAAGTTCATACCATTAAATTGTGGCATGTATAACACTATACAATTCTTCTTTCATCCAATACAATTATATTACAAAAGTCTTATGCTCATCTTGAATGTGTATTTGCATACTAATCTAGAGTTTTTATGGATATTCTACAAATTCTATAACATAACACACTAAATTACAAGTTTGGACATCCTCTAATCCTCCTAGGATTCAAATCAAATAAGACCTTCAAAACATGTTTTTTCAAGTGGTTTTTTTTGCATATACAAGTTTTGGAAAGAACTACTCATAAATTTGTTAAAATGAAATACTTTTCAACCAAACAAAAGAGTACAGAGGAAACTACCAAACCCCCAAAGGGTTCTAGAAAAGTCAACATGAGGATCCTACCATAGGGGAGTAGATGCCACCACAAAACCCATGAATCTAACAAAAAATCCAAGATACCACTATAATTCTACAATTTCTCCTAAACTATAAAGAAAGATGAGACTTTTGCATATGTTTTCTACCATTACATACTAACCCTCCATATCTAAATTTTACCTTTACAACCTCTCTGCATTGTTAACAATATTTTTGAAAATAACATTTTATCTAAATTTGAAAACAATATTTTTGAAAATAACATGCTAATTTCACCATTGCTTAAAATGTACATAAATTATTCATTTACAAAGTTTCCTTTATATAAAGTCACAAGGGGAAGATTACAAAAATATAACCTTACAAAATCCATAATTATAAACTATAAATAAAACAACAATATCCACAAGAAGAAAACAATGCCGACTTTGCTCAAATTCTTTGAGATCAAGAAAGGAAATTGTTTCAATGGAAGATGGACTAATGTTACAGAAGTATGTCATATTAAGCAAGAAGATGCCATAGATGATGATCAATAAGGTTTCTTATTTTTGTATTCAATTGTTTATCCAAATAACCCACACAAGAACAAATAGAGGAAGGTCAGGTTGTATAAACTCCAGGTCCGTGTTCAAAAAATATACAAAGTCCCATACATTCAAAATATAAAGTCCATGTTCAACAATATATATATATATATAAAGTCCATGACAAACAGTATATAACATAGTCCATGAAATAGTCAAATTATGTAGCCCATGTTCAATAACCTATCACATACTATCTCTATAATCAAGAGTCCTCTTCACACCATGCGAACTACTCAGATGACTTGAATCACTGTGTAGAAGAGAAATATTTAGATGATTAAAAATGATTTAATGACAATTTTTAAATTTATAATTTATTATAAAATTAAATTACCGTGTGAGGCTGAGAGGCATGCTTTGGTGCACCTGGACCTGTCTCTACATGCTCTAAATCAATCTATTTAATACAAGAGAAAGTTCAAGTTGAAATTAGATGTAAGACGATTTTAAAAATGATTTAATTCAATTTAATTTATAATTTATCATATTTAAATTATTATATCATAAGAGGGATGATCCTCAGCAAATAGATAATCAACAAATGATTCACCCACATTATTAGATGATGCATGTGTAGCTGAAGTGGGTACAACTACCTGATAAGGTCCATAACACAACTGATTGCAACTCGTACATGTATGAGGCATCGACACATGTGGAGTGGTACTAGGATCACTTCCATCATCAACTCCTCCATGGTCTCTAACCTGAGCTACCATCATAGAAGTCTGCTCATGTAGGCTACCTGAGAGTGCACTCAATGTGCCTAGTGTGGATACCATTGCACGATGCTGGAAGGGCAAAGGAATGGCAAAACCAAGAGCGTCAATAAGAGGTTGAATATGCATGGGTCGTTGGGGATCAACCCGTGCCCCCAACCTCTGTTGTGGCATGCCACCACCAATACCCTATAATGATCTAAAATCAAAGTAGTTGGGTTTTTTATTCAGAACAAACTCTTCATATAATTTTCTCAAAAAACATAAAGGAACCTCACAATTAGCATGAGGTGGAAAATCAAACACCATCCACCATCTGTCCCAAAAATTGGTAGACATTCCTTCATGCCTACACCACCTGATTGATATTCTTTTCTTATTTGCAGGAATAGGTTCATTTGTAATGGGATGTCTAAAATATTGCGCTAAATGAGCTTTTGTGATTTTAAGATCCAAAATAGTCTTATAGGAGAGGCCATCAGCATAAAATTGGTGCCTCTCCTCTCTCCATTTCCAGAATCTATCAAAGTCTGAGTCAATAGACCTCATAGAATCTACAATGTTCTGCATCAAAGCTGCAAAACGTACCATGTGAGGTGGCATGAATTGTTCATTGCGAATGGAATTCAATTTTTCTTGTATGGATTCCACATTTTCATTAATTATGGCTCACAAGCTTGGTCAGTTCCAGGTGGGGGTGGAGATGAGGCATCTAGAGGTGGGGCATCTGGCGCTGGGGGTGGGGGTGGGGCCGGATCATCTTGTGCATTGAGGAAGTCCTCAACATCAAAGTGAATATCATCCAGATTCATGATATATATAAAAATAGATATGAAACTGCATATATACATATAAACATACAAACTTAAGTACAAATTTAAAATTAAATCAAGAATATATATATAAATTATAAATAAACATATAATGTACATGTTCAAAAATTATAAATTATATGTATGTTTCAAGAAATTACACTTGAAATAAATTTAAATTAAACATACAGATACATACATGCATGTACAAATTTCAAAATGTAAGAGAGCTATTATATAGTGAACTAGATGTAATTTTCAAATTGAAATCAAGGGATTTTCATTCGAGAGCTAAATTTTGATTCTTATAGTGAGGGAGACAAGAAAGATCAATTTAAAATACTATACAGATCAATTTAATAGTAGGGCTATTAGGACTACCATAATGAATTTGTTCTCAAGGTTTGTTATCATATGTTAGGTCCAAGGTTTCAATTTTGTTAATTTTTCTATGGTGTTGGCTATTGGTTTGATGTTAAGTACTCATTCTAGGAGATCCAACATTTCCTATGGCAAAGCTACAAATAGTTTGTAATGGTTTTGGATGAATTTCTCTAACTAAATATGACTAATAAACTTGGTCAACAAACAATAGTCATGCTTGCATTGGTTTGAGCATTGGAACAATCATGAATTCATAAATTGGATATGTGTTCAAGAGTATGTGAAAATTTGAGTGAATCCTTACCATTTGATAGGAAAGAGGAAATCATTGAATTTGTGAACTTTAGTATCTTATATAATGTTGTCATGACCATTAAGGACTGAACATTAATTGTTATTAAATTCCTAGATTGTTATATGGACCTTTAAGATAGCCTTAAACCAATAACAGACTTGTCATGAGGGACAATGAACTACAAAGGGACAATGAAATTGTTGTTAGGATGTAAGACTCCTGTAGAGATTCAATTGCATTATCTAGATAATCAAAGAGACATATAACCATGTGGTAATGATTAAATATTCCACTTTTAAGATAGATGATGAGGTAAGAAGGTTAGGATGCTTTGTTTAACTTGTGATTGTAGGGATGATCTAGCTAGAAAAAAGATATTAGTTGATGGTGAACTAGCTCGATTTTGTTTCCTATTTCCTATTTTCAATTGTTGTTTTCTATTTAGTTGTTAGTCACTTGACTCTTATGTGTGTTATTTAGCTTCAGACTAAGCCCATTTAATTTAAAGTCTAAATAGTCTTAATTTGCACTAGATCTTAACACTAGATGATTGTCCCAAACCTTAAGAACAATTTAAAACTCTATTTTACTATCAATATATATCAATGAAGGGTGAATGCCTAGGATTAGGTGGATGGATAATAGGAGGAAATGGATTAGGATTGGGAGTGATCAAACTTAATAGAGAGGGATGGCATATAGGTTTGTCTTTGTAATATAGTTCATAGTACATCTATAGAGGTCATTTAAGAGGTGATTTAAATTTAGGATGTGAAATTGGAGGATTAGATGGTGGTAAGGGTAATGAAGGGATTGATGGATTAGAAGGTGGATGGACCAATGAATTAGGATTGGGATTACATGGGGGTGTTGGGATAGGACTAGTAGGCTCTTGGATATGCATTCGATTGGATGATGATGAAGGATACCCATAAGATGCATAATCTAGAGTGGTGTTCCCCTTGTCAAAGGTAACATAAGGACTTAAGGACACTTGATCTTGGTGAAAAGCGTAACTTGGAATTGCACGTTCTTGTTGTGAAGGAAATTGATAGTCTTGTAAATGGATTTGATGATGAGCTGAAATGTTGGAATAAGTAGTTGGATGATCTTTGGGTATGGATTGATATGGATATTGGTTGATATTGAAATAAGTGGGATAGGTTGATGTAGAATTGACATGTGATATGTGGATGAACTAGGTTGGTATGATGATGGAGGTGACACATAGGATTGAGGTGGAATTTGTTGATGTTGTGGTTGTGTTTGTTGGGTTTGGGATTGGTGGGTGGCTAGGAGTTGTTGAATGAGGGCTTGTTGTTGTGCTCGAAATTGTTGTTGGGCTAGGATCTTTTTCTCTTGTGTTGGGATGGATTTCCACATATTTTGAAGTCTTTGTATTTCATCTTGTTGTTCAAAATATGCATCATGATCTACAAGGTTCTCATGATCATTGGGAGGAAATTGGGGACCTCTTAGGATTGTGACTTTGGGTTTGGCATGGTCAACTTGGAGAGGTTGTGTGGCATATCCCTATAAGAGGATGAAGGGTGATAGGAGGTTGTAGGATGGCTAAAAGCATTCACATGATGATAATGTTCAAGTTTATCAAGATATGCATCATGGTCTACAAGGTTCTCTTGTTCAAAAGGTTCATCATATTCTACAAGGACCTCACAATCATTGGTACCAAATTCAAGACCTCCTATTATGATCGGGGGTTTCCTATTGATTATGAGTTCAATAAGCTTCTTTTTTATTGTCACAACCATTTTGGACAAAAGAAATGAATTAGAACATATGCATAGATGCTATTGAATGATGTCATAGAAACTAGTGGACTATCATACCACCTAGGTAGAATCATAATGAACATCTACTTGAGACTATAACTAGACTTGGAAAACTACCTTGAGGTGGATATCTTGTGCATGCCACACGATCTGAAAACCTAAATTTGGTGAAGTTGCCTATGGCAACCAAATTTGATAATGGAGATCTAGGATTGACTACTAGTTGCCTAGGACTAATCTTTGTATGGAGATTAATATATATGATGATTTGTGATTTAAATTTACTGAAGAATTTGATGCTTTTATTAACTTGTGATTGTAGGGATTCAATCTAGCTAGAAAAAGATATTAGTTGATGGTTCTAGCTTGATTTTGTTTCCTATTCGTACGTATTTGCAAAATTATTGTTTTCTATTTAGTTGTTAGTCCCAACTCTTATGTGTGTTATTTATCTTGAGACTAAGCCCATTTAATTAGTCTAAATAGTCTTAAAATTTGCACTATCTTAACACTATGATTGTCCCAAACCTTAAGAACAATTTAAAACTCTATGTAGTAGTCTACTTCTACATATACAAGTTTCTGTTAGGAGAAAATATCTTTTGCCAAATTTGTATAGAGTTGTTTGTATAGAGTTGTCTATAGTGTGTTCCAGGGTAATCAAATGATGTAAGTCACAATTTAGAGGGTTGAGGGATAAGTTTGTGTTGAGTCTACATGAGGTGTTTTCTTACATAGACCTCTCCATAATCTAGGTGTCTCCATGTCTAACTCAAATGTTTCAAGGGATATTATATCCAAATTAATGATAACATTATATATATATGGCTATGAGATCCACGATCATATCAATGTTTGGTAGAGAAAAGTTATCTTTAGGGTATCCTTTTTTGATGTCTCAAAAGTTATTGCAAACATGAATTCCCTTAGTTTTCTTGATAACTAAGACCACATTAGAGACCCATTTAGGATAAGTAATAGTCTGAATGAACCCCACATCCAAGAGTTTATACAATTCTTCTTTCACCAAGAGGGCTACTTGGGGGTGCATTTTGTGTAGCTTTTATTGAATAGGTTTGGCATTGAGGTGAACCACAAGATGATGCATGACTAAAGATGGAGTCTCAAGGCATATCACCATAAGACCACATGAAGAAATCAGTGTAATCTTTAAGGGTGATGGTTATGCCTTCTTTGATGTCAAGGTCTAGTGGAGTTGCTATCTTAGAGAGTTTAGGGTCCTCTTCTATTCACAGGTTGATGTCTATAGCATCCTCAACAAGGAGAGGGGAGTCATCTTGTATCTGAGTGGTATCTAATGGAAGGTGAAGTTTGTCATTGAGGAGCTCTTGGTAAGTGTCCATTTTTATTGTATCATGTTAATCGATCACAAGTTTCTTCTTATATCTTGTTGCTATTCTGCCTACTAGGGTGCCTTAGGACTAAAGGGTTCTTCTTTCTCTCCAAAATAAGCATAGGTGTTAAGTATGGTGGAAAAGTCTTTCTTATGATTACCATGGGGATGTGGTCTTGACACTTCATAAGTTTCATGATGGCTTCATCATTTTGGAAAACATCAAATCATAAAGGGTCGTGTTGGTCCCAATCAATAAGCTCAAGGTATTATAGGTCTAAGGAGATAGTGAGGATATAGTGACCTATCATGAAAGAGGTTAGTGGTGGCAAGATCTTTGTAAGGATCATGAGTGGGGCCTACATCAATGTCATTAAGATTAGGGGAAGCATTACCAATGGGGTTAGGCTCATATCACAATTAACATCACGATGTTCATCCCAGGGGCATAACCTAGCTAGTGAGGACAACTACAAGTGTCTCTAAAGTTACATTTGTTGGCTTTATTTCATTCTTGATTATTTGGATATCACAAAAACTGTAAAATCTTCTCAATTCTTGATTAGTTGGTTGTCTCTATAGGTTTGATTATGAAGGAAGTGATAAAGGTTTTATTATGGTTTGTTGTAATTTTTTTACATGACAGTTACCTATTCAATAATGCCTTTAAAATACAATGACATACATTGATATAAGTAAATTTTATAAAAACCAAATATATATATCATCCCAATGCTATATAAATTTTGATAGTTTGTTCAAAATCTCTCCTTTCATATGATACAGTCATTTCAAAATTTCAATTGTATTTTACAGCTAAAATGTCTAAATACAGCTATTCAACACTCAAATTGAAATCAAATTTTGACAGTTTGTTCAAAATCTCTCCTTTCATATGATACAGTGTTTTCAAAATTTCAATTGTATTTTACAGCTAAAATGTCTTAATACAATTATTCAATTCTCAAATTTAAACAAATTTTTGACAGTTTGTTCAAATTCTATCCTTTTATATGATATAGTCTTTCAAAATTTCAATTGTATTTTACAACTAAAATGTCAAAATATAGCTATTGAATTCATAAACAAAAACCCTAAATAACACTTTACAATTTCAATTTTGATTGTATTTTACACCCAAAAAAAAATGAAACTTCAAAACATTCATTGCCAAATTGTAGAAGTGGAAAAATCCACTTACCTGATGTTTTTGATGGTGAAAATCATCCTTTTTCAACTCAGGATCTCGTTATCACCTATCGCCTGTCGCTGGGAAAAATGGGGTCATAGCCTTTTTTTTTAAATTTAATACTTTTTAAAAACGGGATCCCGTTTCATAAAACGCGATCCCGTTTTGTGAAACGAGATCCCATTTTTGGGTTCTAGGTTCAAGATCCCGCTAAGAACGGGATCCCGTTTTTGATTTTAGGCTCAGGATTCCGTTCTAAAATGGGATCTCGTTTTGTAGAAACGGGATCCCGTTTTTAGTTACCCAATTTTGGATTTTTTTCTAACTCTGAAACTTCCACCTTAAGTGGACACAACTTCTTGCATTTACCCATATATATATAAACTAAACAAGAAATGGTTTAAAATGATATTATCCTAACTCAAGGATTAAACCATATCACTCAAAGCTAAAGAGTATACCTATCAAAGTTTCATTTGCACTAATATTATTGAAAGTTTATTGCATGATTAACTTATAACTATATACTCGAACTGCTACATGATAATTCTCATTCATTATAGCGACTGGTTTACAAGGCATTCAATAACTTAAGATAACCTTCTACAGATATAAAATATGTAATCATCATATAATCACTTCAACGGTAATATGACATATCTAATCAGTCTTCAATCAATATAAATGTTTTCGGCTCAGGCACTATTGTATAGTTTTTGACTATTATCAAGCATCGACCAGCCATGCTACAGAGATGCTATTGATACTCCTGAAGGTGATTTAACAATATACTTATGAATGCTAACAACGAAACAATACAACTGACTCCACTGGTTTGGCAAATATGCATTGAATTGAATAGTAAAGCCTAATGGCATAATCGAATGTTAGCAACTAGACTTCAGTGGTTAACTCAAAATCATTCAATTCAACATTGTTTTTATTGCTTACAAGGCAGAACAATACCTGGTAGCGACGGTTTTCAGGTTTAAGATTGAATTGTAGATTGGACACTCCAAAGGACACCTAAGACTTGACGTTTTCTTCCTCTCAGAACTGGTAATCTCTCCTATGTTGCTTACAGTGATCCTTCCAGAGCATAACCAATTATCTACTATTTTCACAGCCATTTTTTATAAGCATATCATCTAATGATAATGTCTATCGACTCTGCTGAGTCGTGTCTATAAAGACTCAAGCATGACTCTTTATGAGTCGCCCGATCATCACTCTTCCACTCTTGCAGTTGGAAGCATAATGAATACAAAGCAGTCTGCCTATTAATTTCGGTTACAACTGATACCTATAAAGTTGCAGAGCTTTATAATTGTCGACGGGGAGAAACATCTTACAAAGGGAGTATTTCAAATGTGGTTTGAAACACCACAAACTCTTCTTCATAAGGCTGACATATCATTAAAGACACAATTCGATCATTTAGTGATCACCTTAAGTGATCCGATCCCTCACTCGATACAATGAAGGCACTCGTATACTTATGCCTATGGCTGCTCATAAGTGAGTAAGCATTAATAACAATCATGAGGTATTAACCTCAATTGATGCTTATACATATTGGTGTATATATTTAAATATAGTTTAACATGACATCTATCATATTTGATAGTTTATGTTTTGATCAATAAAAATAATAAATATAAGTCGAAAGGCTTGCAAATGTGAATGGGTCGAGTTTGTCTCCCCTTCACAGTCTTTCGTTAAATTACGTCAACTTGTCTTGACGAGATCGTCATATGACGTTAAATGTTGACAATAAAACCTTATATGACTCAAGGATACTAACACAACTATTTTTTGCGACAATGACGACGTAATACTTACGTAATTCGTCAATGGACAACGTCCTACTCAGACGATGTCGTTTTCTTTACAAACGACATTGTCGACACACATACGACTTACCCCAAAAAGAAACAAAAGATATTGACTACTTGTCGATTAGATCCAAAAGTATACTGACAAGACATGACTTACCTCTATCGATATTGGTTCACGTTTTTGTTAAACACTCATACTCGTTTTGGCAAATAATCACTCGTAACCCAAGGTCTATATTTTTCTTCTCAAAAGATACTCTCTCTCTTTTCTCTGAGAGTCATCCGAAACCTGTAATCCTGTATAAAACTTGAAATCAACAAATTATGATCAGTGCATCATTATTCAAATGATAAACCAAATTCTCATAATGCAATTACTAAATCGACATAACATATTCATTTCCATAATTCCATAAATGACATTCAATAAAATTTGTCTTTCCTTGATATTAATCTAAACATCAAAATAGATTTACTTATGTCCAAGTAAAAGTAAAAAGTATTAGCAAGACAAAAATTGGGGATGTAACAACTGACTTATCCATTTGATGTAGATGATGACCCATACACAATATTTGTGATACATTTCCTCATATTATGTGTTCATGATGACTGATATCTTTTCCTCCTACTACATTTCCAAGTTGTGATCTAATTAGTCCATGTGGGTGTTGCATGAATTCTAAATCCTCCAATTTGTTGGATGGTGCGTGTCAACATCCCAAGATTTAATGAATCAACTTGACAGATGGCCTCATGACACATGTCAACATGATGTGTGTTAAAGGAGATCCAAGATAGTTAGTAGATTTGAGACATGTGTACACATCTCATGCATTTGGGCATCCTTAATGTTTGGAAATTTGAAATCAACCAATCAAGCTACTTTGAGCATGGGAAAGTGATCTTCTTTGAAGAATACTAATGATAATACAAGGATCCTAAACTTAGCTCACTTCTTGATGATTAGTCATAAAGTTTTAGGCCTTAAGAAGTAATAAATGACTTTTGGGTGGCAAACATGTTCAAGCCGATGCCATAATATTCACACTAGACAAAAGGGTATGATGTTCTAGAAGTAACTATATCCTTATGTCGTAAGAATACCACAACATCAACATACCTTTAAAAATTGACTCTTTAACATCAACATACCTTAAAAAATTGACTCTTGAACCGGTAATCTCTAACTCTACACACACTAAGAAACTACAATGCAAAGAAAAATTTGAAAACAACTTCTCTTTTGGTTGATATAGGATTGCCTATTGACTAGGGATGCATGTGCAATATTTAGACATATAACTTTTGAGCAAGTACTTAATGAATGAAACAATTAAGATAGGAAAATAGACATGAATTTTTGAAATATTGCAACAATAAATATAGGTCTAAGACACCTTATTGGTAATGAAATTAGCACAATAAGAATTTACATTATAATTAAAAACCAACATTTCTTTCCTTATGAATTCATCATGTATAAAATTATTCATATCAAAGTAGTTTCTATCTATGTGTCTTAGAAGATAAACCATTAAATTATAATTTTGATCAACCCAAAGCTCAATACACACTCCCAAAGGATATATAACTAGCAATTGGACCCATAGGTTCAATGGGCATGCTGATCATTTTTACAACTAAACAACACATAAAGTTTTGGCCCATGTACAAACACCTACAAGGGTAACATCATATACACCTCTTAGATAAAATAAAAAAAGCACATAATACACAATCAAAAGAGCACATAAAATACAATAACAAACATAAAAATGAACATAACAAGATTTTTTGGAAGAAGTTTTACAAAATTAGGTAGAAAAAAAAATTTATCACTCATTTAGTACTTAACATAATGAGATTCTTTGGAAGGTAGTGGGTGAAATGGGTCATAAAAAAATTATCAAAACTTTTGCCTACATTTACACACAAAATACAAGAACAAAAATAAAAATCACCTGAATATGTGCCTCAAATATTTCAAAAACCTCCATTGACAAGCACTTAAACTCTATGAAGGATTAAAACTTATTTTTGGAGTTGTGTGTGAAGCTCACTCTTTGGCCCCATTGACTCAAAAGGACCCTTCTAGTTGGCAAGTGCAAAGGCTCTTTTCAAGTAAAAGATTTACTTCATGTTGCTTAAGATGCAGTGTCAATGTGGAGCAACAAACTCAACAAGGTGTCTAATGGGTATCTGTTCAATCAAAGTTAAAATTTTGAGCATGCATATGTTCAGGGTAGGATCTTAAGGAGGATATGAAAGTGTTAGTGATGCATTAAGTTATTCAAAGTTGAGTCTTGCTCACTGTGTTATCTATTTTTTATTTTTTTCTCTGCTTATTGGCATTAGTTTTGCTTCTCACAATTAATTGGATTACATGCATTGGCAGATATTAGTAGATTTTCTAGTTGATGCATACCCCCTTGTGGGTGTTGGTTCCTACCAACTGAGCTCACTAGACATTGTTGTGGCTTTTAGAGGAATGATTATGAAAGCTTCCCTTGGCCATAAATCTGCTTCTCAATCTCAACATCCTCACCAGTTATCTCCACACCACATGTCGCTTCCACACCACCTTGAATGTGATTAATACAAATGTTCAAAAGTTTGACAAAAAAATTGTGGTGCAATCTAATATCACAAGTTATAGTGGTGCAATGGCAAGGGAATTTGGGTGGTGAACAAAGGGTAAGTAGGTAGAGAAGACATGGCAAGAGAATTGAAGAAAAAATTTGGTAGATTGTGACACCTTGTCTTAGCTGAAGTTAAGATGTGTAATTCTAATCAAATTAAGTTTTAAAGAATTTATGCTACATGACAATTACTGATAAAGTTAATAAATCAAGAAAAAGTAAAGGCAGTCTTTATGTCATTCAAGAACTTAATTCTTCATTTTAAAAATAATATCTCTAGCCATTGTACCAAGGAGTGAGAGAGCATGTCACATCATTCATTGTCATCCTATAAAAATTATCAAATTAAGGCTAGTCTTATCTTTTAGAGTAAGAATAAAATATTAAAGTATGCACAGTAAATTACATTACTCTAAAGTAAAACTTAATTACTTGGTTTTATATGTAGCTATTTGGTAAGCACAATTAATATGGTATAATAATATACTATAAGAGTAGTTTTTAATTAGAGGAACACATTACAGGGGAAAATAAAAAAAATTCATTCTATTTTGACCCTCAAAAGAAACAAAGAAAATGGATGATATATTTATTTGATGAAAAACTGTGTTCGGTTTAGATCATGCTCATTCTTATTCATTGCTATACATCAAGCTGAGAAATAATAAAACTTAATTACTTGGTTTTATATGTAGTGATATACACTATACTATTTCTTTCGTAAGCCCTATTAATGTGGTATAATAACTATATTGTATAATAATAATTTCTAATTAGATGAACAAATTACATGTGAAAAAAAAATTTATCATTCTATTTTGACCCTCCCATAAAAAAAAGAAGGAAAATGGATGATATATTTATTTGAAGAAATAAATGTGTTCCATTTGGGATGATATATTTGTTTGACAAAAAAAGGACGACCGGCTCTTGCAACCCTCCTCCAATTTCTCATTGCTTTACATCAGGTTGAGAAACAAAAGCAAAAGATAATGATATCATTGATATGTAATGAATTATGATCCCTGAAAAAGTGACATTTTTTTTCCAAATACTATTTCAAACAAATAAAACTTGATGTTTATTATGGATGCTACTTCAACAGTAGTGATCAGAAACCTTGATCTTTATTATGGATGCTACTTCAACAATATTGATCGGAATACAAATCCTTGAGAAAAGTACCTTTGTATAGACAATTGCTACAACATTTCCTAAAACTTAATGGAAAAAGAACATCTGTTGCCAGTGATCCTTCATCAATTGTTAGATTTCCATCTACTTCAGAGAAATGCCATCGTTTTGGTTCATTAGGCATTTTGGTTCATCAAGTTATCATGCAGAACTCTTTAAATTTATACTTGAAATTCATGCCGTAACTCAGCATTAGTAGGCTATTCTTAAATATTATCCACTTCAACAGTCAAAAGTCAATTTTGGCCAATAAAAGCAGAACATATATTTACCACTTTTTATTGTGGATAAGGTGTAAAATTACTATTAACTGTTTGACCATTAAAATGGATGATATTTAAGTAGAGTGACATTGGTATGATGTTGGAGACTATTGTCTGCCTACCACTGTGGATTGAATGGGAACAATAAGCAGCTTCTCTTCAGTTGCTTGGTCGCAGGTTTTGAAACTCCAATACACGGAATATCCTTTATCTATCTACTTTCCCAGGCAACCACCTGCTTACTGCCGACTCTCTTTAATTTGATTTGAACTGTTTTACTGTTTATTGCGCGGAAGGACTGAAACGTGGGTGGCCGCTTTTGAAGATGTGCGAAAAGAATGAAACGTGATAAAATAAGACCTTCTTTTTAGATATAAAATTCTACTTTAAATGGATATACTTGTATACCAATCTACTACGCCATAAAATCAGATCTAATATTCACCGCTACAATCCACTAAAGTGGCTCAAATTTCTTGAAAAAAAAACATATTGTTTCACACCTTGAACATTACGAACTCTGTCGAATGCACAACGAATCTGCACCTTACACGCTTTGACAATTTGAGCCACTCAAGTGAATGCCTTCCCGTGTACAACACATTTGAAAATTTGAACCGCCTGAACGAACGCCATATCCCGTACGTAACCTGAGTTCCGGTCACCCACCATTGGAGTAGCACAGCCTTCTTCGACTTCATATTCACTTCAAATCAAGCAAAAGCTACCAATCGTTAGCTCGCAACTGGTCAAAAGCACTACTCAAACGGATTCAGAAATATTTATTCTCAAATTTCTATCCTTCAACAATGAATGAACACGTTGTGTATTTAGGACATTTTCCCACCGATGCTCATGAGTTCGATCCCTCGAAAGTCTTTACTGTGATCAGAAGCGTTTGTAGGAAAAAGTAAAATTAAATTAACAATTTATTGTCAAAGTAATAAATGTGAGGTGAATTTTTTTTTTATTTTTTTACGATATTTTGTAGAAAAAATCAACGGTCTAGATGTTTTTGATGGTAGTTCTTTTAATTTGGACCATTCATCTATATAATCCATCATGTGTTGCTCACATAGAAAACACTTATCAACGTAATTAAAAAATTTTCAAATAGTAAAACCCATTCCACTACACCTAAGAGATATCCCATCTATTCTATCTAGCCATAAATAGGCTTCAACAAAGATTAAAAGTGGAAGCTTCAAACAATAGTACAAATAACATAAGCCCCTTGATTCTCCTAAACAAGGAGGGGACTTCCCAAACTAGAGAGCACATAGAGGAGGATAATCCAACTTAAAAATAATTGGAGGGTAAGTGGGGATATAATATACTTCACTTGAGGGAAAGGAAGGAGACATTAGACGAAAGTGAGGGAGGTTTTGAAAGTTGGGCCAATGAAAATCAATAAGCTTCCTTTATTGAAAAAGGAAGGTGAAAAAAAAGAAATGACCCAAAGAAAGGGCCTTCTCATCTTTTTTTAATATGATTAAAAGTCAAACATCTTTATTTTAAATGTAAGATTAAAATTGAGGACAATATTTTTTAGCCACTAATAAGAACATCTATATTTTAGTTTTCATTGACTATTAATGCCAAATCTTTTTAAAAAAAATTATTTTGGTGTTATTTTTCTTTAATTCTAATTTCAAATTTCCTTCAACAATTATTTTAATGTCAAACTTCCTTTGATAATTATCACAATGTCAAATCACCTTCTATCCTTATTCCATTCTAGTCTTTCATTTGCAATTATAAAACCTCTCCATAGTGCTTGTCTTAACTATATTATTAGTTTAAGTTCACATATTCTCATAATGGAAAGGAGTCAGCTCTCCAAGGTAATTCTTGAAGTTGACTCGCCTTAATAGCACTCAATTTTTTAGGCAACACCATTAAAATTAAGTTCAAATTGAAAGAGGAACATTTTCATCTTATCAAAATTTTATAAGTATATCAAGCCACATAACAATAATGATAACAAGAGGTTGATTGTTATAGTCTGAGTGTGTTTACAAAAAAATCTTTAATCTAAATTCCACAGTCATTTATACATCTAATTAATAATTAATAATTTTATATATAATATTTAAATATTTAAATTTTATCTTTTCCATTTGTAATAGTGAAATGTATATATCCATGTCATTTCTCATTTAATTATGTCCATTTTGAAGAGAGTACTTTAACACATAACATAAATATTGATAAACGACAAAATTTTATACAAAATCATGTCTCTTAATCCTTTATCACCTACCTACCTATTTGTTTGATGTTACAATCTTCACCCAAAAAAATACCCAACTCAACAGAGATCCCACATAGGCAACCTTTTTAAAAAACCCAAGCCCACAGTTCAAACAAGCAGACAGAACAGAAATACAACCAACTTATGAGCTAATTTACTAGCTGTAACACACACT
This sequence comes from Cunninghamia lanceolata, assembly GCA_027924645.1. Classification (NCBI taxonomy): domain Eukaryota; kingdom Viridiplantae; phylum Streptophyta; class Pinopsida; order Cupressales; family Cupressaceae; genus Cunninghamia; species Cunninghamia lanceolata. Next base: position 1,187,133 of record BSBN01000554.1, on the reverse strand, counting down.
GCAACATAATTTTTCATGATAAACACCAACAGGATTTAATTTGCTGCTCTTGCAAGGCAGGAATTTGCTGAATTTCTGCCCACTCCTATCCTCTTCGGGATTCTCTCCCTGCATATTCTGCTGCTACCCTCCATGCCCATTCTATTTTGGGATTATCTTTCCCACGCAACCATTTTCCTTGTTTTTTGTGTGGACAATTAAAACAACTCATTTTTGCAGCCTGCTCCCCGACTTCATCAGCGGAGCTAACTTCTACAGTCCAAATCTACTCCGGCGGTAACCAAACACCCACCATTTCCAAGTGTAGACTTCTACTTTTTCAGCCAGCCAAAAAACCAAACAACCAACCAAACCTTCGACAAAGGTTTTGTGTTGCCCCAAAACCTCCGAAATTAAGAACTAAGAGAATTTGAATTTTGAATATTTTAAAAGGGCTTTTTGGACATTTGAATTTAATAAAAGGATAATGAAGGGTATTTAAATAAATTAAGCACCTTTTAAATTGAAATAAGTTCCGGAAACCATGAAACTTTAAGATTTAAAAATCCAGCGCATGTCCAAGACCTCTAATGAAAAATTATTTCAGGCTCATCATTTGATTTTACAACTTGGATAGGAGAAATTAAACTTGACAAGTGTTGAATTTATTTCCAAAAATCTTATAAAAATTTCCCTGACAGTTCCGCCAACCTGACAAATGGAGATACATGCATAACTTTTAGCTTGAATGGTATTTTCTATCGAAATCTTGCTATGTTGTCGATAATGACATCACAAACCTCTATGCCAAACGATTTTGCTTTAGCTCTTTCGAAATCCTTGTTTTAATCGTTTTCGCAAACTGCCCGCGAAAATATTGAAGTTTTAAAATCTCCTAAATTGGAAGGCATAATGACCTAAAAACTTGCCATTTTAGACAAAATATAGCCACTGATACCAACATAAAATGGTTTCTTTCCATCCTTTGCGGATTTTTAAGTATTGTTTTCATAAAATCACCTCAAAATGATTAAATGCTCTCAAGAACTTGACTGAAATAATGATTGACTTTCCTCCAAACTGATGTACATGTACTAGTTTCAAAACAAGAGAATGTCATAAATGAGATTGAACATGACATTTCAAAAATGGATAGTACAACAAATGATGCAGGAAAACATGCGACACTATCGGTTTGCAGCAAAAAGGCGACTTAACAAAGACGTTTGACGCATGACGACACTCGTCATTTCGACATAAAAAGTTTAAATTTTGAAGTTTTGAAATGAGGTCAATAAAGTCCTAACTCTATCGCGAGTCCTTGAATAGTTCCTACAAATTTCCTCAATCAATGACATGTCCAATTTGTTTATGTTTCCTTTTCCTATTAAATCCAGTGCTTGTTTTGATTCCTTCTCCAATCCTCTCAAAAATAGAGCTCTAGCTAGGCCATGTTCCATGGGATTACCATATCTCTACAGGAAAAAAATGAACCTATCCAAATGGTCTTCCAAACTCTCTTCTTCTTTTTGTTTGGTCCTAAAAAGTTCCTCTTTTCTATCATTGATTCGGCAATAGCCCTGAGATTTGTCAAGGAATTTTGTTTCCATCTCATCCTAAGAATGGATGGAATCAGGAGTTAATCCCATAAACCATCTCATGGACGAATCTTTTAGTGTGGAGGGAAACAACTTTAACTTTTGATTATTTGAATTCAAATAGAAATTGGTCTGGATCCTCTGAAGGAAGTCCCCTAAAGGTGGGAAGTATAGATGGGGAAATATTTTTCATGGGGGCATTGCCCTCAGGATCTAAGACTATAGGATAAAAGAAAGTTCTCCTTTGAGGTCTAAGAGGATCTTGATCTGCATTGTCATTATGATTGTCTCCCATGGTAACCGAATCAGGTGAGTTTTCCTGAAATTTAAAGGGATCTAAAATATCAGTTTGAACTTCCTTATTCTTTTCTTGCAATCGTTGAATATTTTAAAATTTTGATGTCTTTATATTCAAAAAATAAAAAATAACTTTTCTACTAAATAAAAAATTAATTAGTTTATAATATATATTTATTTATTATTGTTGACAAAGTAAAATAAAAATATATATTTATTTTGTTTTATATGTTTTGATTCTATATTTAATTATGTTGGCTATATTTTTAATTTTAGAGTTTTAGTTTTTTTTTGTAAATATATGTTCGCTGTGTTTTGGTTTTTATGTACATAGAAAAGCTTAAAGCGCTGGCATGTTGTGGTCAACTGCTAGCACTTTAAGCTGGGGTTGGTCCCCAACGTAAAATGCCGGCATGTTGACCAGCACTTTATGTAAGCAGTCAGGACATGAGACTCTATGCCCTGCTGCCATTGTAGATCACTGCTCAGCATAATAAGCTATCCTCAATTCACATATTCTCTGAATTCTTAACTCAATTATCCAAGTGTAGATATTCTCTCAATTCTGAACTCAATTATCCCAGTTTGCATATTCTCACATTAGATCAGAAGTGAAATAAAGATCTGTATTCCCTCTTATATAGATGCCAATTCCAGATACCAATCCTCAATCCTAAATACCCATACCAAAAGATAATTCCTTGTGACCAACATGATCATGGAACTGGTGGTTTCTTGAATATCAGCAATCCTGAATCCAAATTTCAATAAACCCATTGAAGATGTAAAAAAAACCTAAACATTGGGAGACGAATTATCTCCTTTAGGCAATCAAAACATTCAGGCACTCTGAGTTGTCATCATCATCATAAAAATTTTGGCAAGAAGAGACCCTTTGGGGCTCTATGCATTATACTTTAATTTTCCCTCCAAGGAAACTCTGAACCCTAGATTGGGCTTCTACCCCTCAAAAGAATGATTTCTCCAAAAGCCCACATAACTCTTTCCCACAACTTCCTCCCAAAATTTCTCATTGCTGACATAAGTCTGAGTATTTGCTTTGTGTATGTGTTTCAACAATTCATTCTGGGAAGAAGCCATAGAAGAATCCTCGGTGTCAGAATCTTGATAATTAACTTTCTGCCCCTGCACTGCCTTGCTTCTCTTTCTTTTCACCATTCTCCAGACCTTCTTGGAGAGACCTGCAGGCAATTTCACAAAGGCCAGAACAACCAAATCCAGCAGAGCAAAGGGGCAGCAAAAAACTGCTGCGGTACCACCAGCAACTTCACCAAATCTGCTGCTGCCATTATCCTGTGCAAGCAAAGGCCAAGCGCGTGCATTCAGGGATTTTGAATCAGAATTCTCTGCCCTAGCTGTTGCAGAAAAATAAGATTAGATGAGATAGAGATGACTCTCAAAATCCTTGAACATTCTACTTAAACATCAAATGGGGCAAATTGATATGTAAGATCCATTCAAATGTCAAATTTACTTGTTTAGAACATTGTTTATAGAGGTATTGGTTTAATGGGTGTTCAGTCTGTAGATCAAATTGATCAGGCAACATTCCTTTCAAACAATTAAAAGGAAGATTGTTTGTAGGGAAGATGTTTGGTTAGATTCTGTAATAAAAACACATGGTAGCTCATAAAATTCATTTGATGAGGACAATTAACATATCTAAGTAAAGGCTTTAGGATGATTGAAGGATATTCATTCCTTAAACATTTAAAGATTCCACAGATTTCAGAAAATGTTTATACTTAAAAGTCTTAAACAAAGAATCAGAACATCTCAAATATCCTTCTCTAATTGATAAAATCTGTAGAGCTTATTTTAAAACTAAACCTGTAGCTACCATCTCACAAAAACCCTTTATGTACGAGCCAATCTGGTCTGATAAACTTAACAGCACGATAAAGGTCAATTTATCTATCGACCATCTCATCAAATTAAGAAAGAAAAAAATTTGAAAACAATCCACTGTCCTTAATATTGCAGAATACCTATTACCAAAATCACTAGATGGATATTACCATTGAAAAAGCAAGATTGCAGACAAAACAATACCTAATCTGAGGTTGGGAACAACAGAATTGGGCATTGTGTAGGTCGATCTGGAGAGAATTTCCATCAGAAAGAATTCTGCAATCCCAGCTGTTTTCGGAAATTCTGATTAAAACGGGTCACCAAAAGGGGGGTTTGAAACCCTTAAAAGTCTGTTTTCACTCGTCCAATACGCGTATATTCCCCCAAAAATCAATTATTTAATTTTACACGCCTGTAGAAGCCAACCGAGCATAAACCATATCCAGAAACAGTCATCCCGCTAGAAAAAACGGGCCCCACATTTCTACACGTTTTAATCGGGAAAAAATGTCAGGTCTAATCCAGTATGTTAGGCTCGACTTGGAATGCAGGAGCACCAGCTATTTTTAGGGATATATTTTAACAAAATTATTTAACCTACTCTATTTAAACAGAGTATTGGGTTTGATTAAACAATCAATAGAAATTTTACAGTTCATTTAGGTCAAAAAGTGGTAACTAGCACTTGCACCCATAGGGGTTCAAGGAATTCGCCATAGGAACAACTGATCAGTTTATAAAATTTTCCCGTGTAAATTTTTTTGCGGCCTGAGACAATTTTCAGCACTATAATGCTCACATATAAAAGTTTATTGGCTAAATAGTTATCCTATTTTTATTGGCTAAAATTTACCTTTGACCATTGCATGAGAATGTTAGTTAAGAATTGTCCACGCAACTCATTCACCTACATACTATTTGCCTATTTTTATTGGCTAAAATTTACCTTTGACCATTGCATGAGAATAGTAGTTAAGAATAGCCCACGAACTCATTCACCTACATACTTTTGATTTCCTCAGACTTTGTCTCCAATAGGTGTTTGTACAAAATGGATATCACTATTTTATGTTTCCAAAGGTGTTTGTATATAAAGCAATTTTGTTATTATCTTTTTAGTCTTATAAACTATTTGGACTAGTAGATGTTTTTAAAGTATTCATTCATTTACATATGGGTTAATATTTCTTTTAAAGTTACACCTTTATTAAGATAGTTGACTTTTCTTAAAATTGAATTTGAGAGAAATTTGTGAAAATCATGGTTGTACACTCCATTACTTTCCGTTTTTCTTTTTGTTTGCCTTTTACATAAATCTAGCTTAATTATAGAATTAACATAGATTTAATTAAGGGGTTGTGTTGATAAATTGAAAAGTTATTTTTAGAAAATAAAGGTAATAACTAGGGTAATTATCTTTGGGAATAATGATGGAGAATTAATGCTAATGCCAAAAAAATCTAGTTGCCAAGATACAAAAATGAATGCTTGCAATTTGTTAAATGTCTCAGGTTCCGAATAGTCCTAGAAATCTTTGTGGGTCAAATTCAAGCTTGTCGAGATCGAACCTAAGTGCCATCAGAATGATCTATTGCATGGAATTCTTTGTAACTCATGAGATTTCCCTAATAGGTAGTAGACTTTTAAAACTTGATTTGTTGTAATATTTGATATCTATTGATGAGTAAGGATGGTGATATTTAAAATACCTTTGGGGAAGTTGTCAGATTGTTAGGGCCAAGTTCTCCTAGGTTAACCCCCTTTTGAATCGGCTTTAAAAATTTGAGTAAATGATTGTAGACATCATGCACAAACTTGTAATTCTTATGCAAACTAAGATTCCTCTTAATCTCTAAATTGAAATGTTCCTAGAATGAATACTCCTTGTTCTCTTAATTTCCTCCATCACTTATCATTCCATATGGATTAATTGCACAAATGAATGTCTTTAAATACCAAATAATAGCAATTAGTCATGCAAACGTGCACCAAGTCGACTCACAATGACTGGTGAAAAAGGGTAGGAACTTTGGAATTTAAATATAAAATTTTAAATTTGGGGCCAATCCCATGCAACTTTGGATTGACCCAAGACAAGAAAGTGTTGGGCTCAAGCCAAGGATCAAATGTATGGAGATGGATGTGAGTATGAATGTAATAAATGGCTAATAATGACAAATTTGTCAAAATGAGTGTAAATAGGGATGAGGTAAGGTCAAATACAAGAAAATAGGTTTAGATGAATGTGGAATATATAGGGAAAGGTATTGGGTTGTGAGCCAAACTTAGGGCAAGAGTGTGCCAATTGTTGATATGTAGTTGTTTTAATCCATTCCATCAAAATCATCCCAAAACAAATGGGAGTTGGCATGGGTACGCTAATTTCACCATTACAATTTACTTGTGTAAACAAAATTTAATTTTCATATTTATTATTGTGGTTTTAATTTTATGGCGATATTAAATTTTGTATTGTAGAGGTGAAAAGTGCATTCATTACTTTACATTTTTCTCTCTTGTTTTACATCACTTTGTGTGGGTTTCCTAAGTACATAGTCCCAAGATATAATTTTGTTCCATTTGGTGCACTCACTTACCCCATACTTAGTCTTACATACAACAAATAATTTTACCTTTGCTCAAATCATTCCTATTTCTATAAATCAATGTTTTCTTTATACAGGGTGGGGTTGTGTGGGTGACCTTGATCTAGCTTAGGGCCACATGTGTGACCTTGAACCTCTTAATCCAAATTCAAATTTATTACTTGGCCCCAAGCTAACTCAGCCCAATGTTATCGTTATGCATCAACATACATGCCAAAAAGTCTAAAGTGTGTGCCTAGGACTTGTATAAAAAGACATAAACCCTAGGTCATTTAGACCATCCTTCATCATCGAGACAATCCCTTCACACCCACGATCGAAAGGATCACTCAATAGTTGCACCTCTATCTTTGCATCAATTATCTTATTTAGATTAGGTCTTCTATTAGCAAATGTCAAAATCTAGTTCTTGCACATGGTTTATCACTCTAACATCCATTACACTTCATCCACTACATCAATCACTCAACATCATGGAGCCTTGTTCTTTTGTTTATGATCTAAGTTACATTTGTTAGGGTTTGAATCCCTGTCCACTTTCATTGTTAGATCTTTATCATGGATGATTTTCCTCCTTCATAACCAAGCTTAGTTATACTACCCTCCTTCATGATGATGATATGCCTCCTAAATAATCACAATGAGCTAAGTCTAGTACATGTAAATAGAAGGGTTAGAATCACTTATCTCTTTGATGATGTCAAATGCTGATGTAGCTAATTAGAATGTGCATAAGTGTTTAATGGTCAATTCTAGGACCTAGATATTAGATCTAGAGTGTGAATCCTACAACTAATATATTTGGTGTCTACTTTATTATCAAAGATTCCTTGCCCATAATTCTATATTTTGGTTTGGCATGATTCCATCTCCTTTACATTATAGTTCCATTTGCTATTGCCACATGCCTCTCAAGCTTGCACTTCTGCATTGATACATTTTTACACCAATGTAGTGTTTATGAGCACCTTTAGGGGTTTGTTATGCTAGGATTGAAATATATGCATGGATGAACTTGTGATAATATAATAATATATTATATGCAACCCATCAAATTGGACGTATAAATCATGGTAGATTCAATTTGAGGAGAGGCTCTAGTGTAAAATGGCCACATATGACAATGTGTTGGCCCTACTATGTGAAAAAGATAGATTAATGAAATTACATGTATAAAGGAGGATCAAAAGATTTTGCCCCCAAAATTTCCCCCAAGTGGGGAAAAATATCATACAAAAGCTAAATCATGTAATTGTAATAGTGTATAAGAATGTTGTGTATGAGATAAGCATAGAAGCATGACATAGATGTAATAGTGTAAGTTGTCATCTTGTAAGTTCCATAGAAGTTCCATAAAGAATGCCACAATGTAAAATCTGTTGGGAATTAAAGTGTCTCAACCTTGGTAATTCCTTGTATTATTTCATTGTATTTATTTATTTATTGCCTATTGTATAATTTGGATGCAAATCTTATGTTGTCAGATTGTGGGAGTTGGCACGGTGATGTGTCATCCTACATGGCATATGACCACATGTAAATTTGTCCTCACATGAGGAGATAGGCGTCCCACTTAGTGGTAGGAATATTTTGCCATGTGTCGGCATCTTGGAATGTGTGTAAGGGAATATTGACCAAAATGGTCATGACAGATTCTTATGACGAAGTTATGACATGCAAGAGTTAGAAATAGAAGATCCTATGACAGGTATGGACATGTGTAGAGAAGCATCTTTGAAAAAAACATCTTTGGGCACCCCAAGGTGGACTATGACATGTTGTAAGAGAATATGCTATTTATAGCCTGTGTATGACAGATTCTCTTATAGATGTAAGTTATGACAGCTATGACAGATTGTATGACAGTTGTAAGAGTCATAAGAGCATCTGTCATAGCCCATTTTAGAAATAGGCGACCTCCTTGGGATGGGGTGACTTGACAAGTGTCAGGAGCATCCTACAATGTTGGACAAGTGTCCATAGGCGTGGGTTTTGGGCCATGAGGCCATGTTGGATGCCCATCTCAATGTGGAGCCATTTTTGCCTTGTATTTGTTATATAAACAGGTGCTTTGGAGAGGAGATGTATTATGTGATTGATAGGTACTGTTATGCTGCCGGATCATCTCCAGATACTAGTGTCAAAGACTTCTGCAAGAGCATTGGCTCTATGACTGTATTGTAACCTTCATTGTTTACGGAATACATTTGAGTTGTGTTTTGGAGTGTGGGGTTTTTCACTCGATAAGGGTTTTCCCCACGTATATCTTATGTCTCTCTTCTTCTATCTTACATTCTTGTGTATGTGTTTGCTGCAATATCTCTATTAGTGGGTTAACATAATTTGTAATTGTAAAGATAAAATTGAATTTCCACTCTCCTCCCCTCATTAGATTAGTGTAGGAAACAATTTTCACACACCTAGCTTTCTTTCAAAATCATGGGCAAAGACATCATGTAAGATGTGGCCATAAAAAACATGGTAGAATATGTATCAATATGTTTTATACAAAAGGAGATTAAAGATGTTATGAATGAAATCTCCCAAATTGGAGAAGATAAACCAAATGCTAAGTGCCACAAGTGTGAAGGTAAAAGTATAAAATTAAAAGTGAAAAACTACAATAGGATAAGAACAACAAACAAGGTGTAATCAAAAGGCCAAAAAATATCATGCAATGTAAGATAGAGGATCCATAAGAAGGTTAAGAACAACAAATGAGGATTAAAAAAAGGCCAAATAAGCAATACAAAGAGAAGATAAAAGTGATAAAGGAGGAGGAGCACAAAAATTGTGGATCCATTAGAAGGCCAAGCATAAAAGGAAAAAGTAAAAAGAAGCCATGTTTTGGCCAAACATAATAAAAAGGGTTTTTGAGGACATTACATAACCTTACATAATCCCAAATCCATCTAGGGAAGAGAAAAAAGAAACATATAAAACCAATAATCTAACGGGACATGAACTAAAAAAAGAATGTTCCTAGCCACTTGTGTCAACATGTACCATAAAATGTGTCTTTGTGTTGCCTTTGGGTCATTCAAATACTAGCTAAGAATGTGATAAAAGATCACAAAGTGAAGTCAAAATAAATACAAGAAATGTAAAGAAAGTATAGGAAATCGGTGATAATAAACCAATAAGGTCATCATAATCCTCATCTACTAGGAGATCATCTTTATCTTACTCATCAATTATGTAATATCCTAAAGTGAGATCATGTGGAAATTATTTTGTGGTGGTTTGTGATCAACATGTAAGGTTCAATAGTCCCTTTCTAAAAATTTAGTTAAGAGGAATTATTTTTTATTTGTCTTTTCATATCCAAATTTGCTTTTGTTTTTCTTCTTTCATCATGACCTTGTGTGTTTGATCTTGCAAATGAACATTAGGCTTTGATGGCTTTTGTTCTTTCTTTTCCACTTCATTCTTTACATAATTTGTTTGATTTTCATTTGAAATTTACTCTTTTCTGGCATATGAGGTGGTGTAATCGATCCATAAGTTTTTGCTCTTACCACATGTTCTTGTTTAATTGTAGGAATTGTTGGTCACTCATCTAGTGTGGTATTGTCTTGATTGATCCTTATTTGTTGTTCTTTAAAACATTTGTATAAATCAAAAGTGTCTTTTCATTCATATTGAGGCTCTTTATGCTTGGGATTGAAAGTATCGACAATAAACTTAGCTAGCTCCAAAAGACGTTGATAGTTTGATCACATGGTCCAATAGTTATGGCCTCACCATTGAATGTACAAATTTAATGCTTTGGTAGAATATGGATGGTATCACTTGACATTGATCAATCCAAGGTTGGCCAAGGAATATACTAAGCCTATGCGGTATAGGTTTACCAAGGCAAAGCACATGTACTTCTTAAATGGACCCACCAAATTAAATTGAAAATAATTCATCCTAATGTGTCTTGCATAATACCATTTGAACATTTCAAATCTACATCCAACTATGTGTATCGGTGTTGTTGAAAGTGATGATTGCAAAGAAACTCTTTTGTACACATTCCATGCAAGAACAACTAGATTTACATGCATAGATATGCAAGCAACACATCTTTTAATATATAAAGGTCCATGATACCCATTGTTTGAGACTCAATCATTAGAAAATTATGCAATGGATGGTGGAGATTAAGATACTTGCTTAAATTCTTCATCAACATTCCCTACAAAGTCCTTAAATTCTATTAAAGGTGTATCTACTATTTATTCCTTAACTTGTGTAGCTTCTATAATGGTATCCACATGATTTGATTGTGAAATATGTGGAAAGAGATTGGTATAGATTTATAACTTTTTATTAATGGGAGCAACAAAATGGTTTCCCCATTATTTATTCCTTCCACATATATCATGTTTCTATCAATTAGATCTTAGATCTTGTGTTTCAAGTCTATAAAATTTTCATATCATGCCCATTAACTCTATGATAGTCACATAAATATTTAGCACCATAACCCTTGGGGACATATATAGAGGTATCTACTAGGTGAATAGGTGGAAAAGTGATCATATTATCCCCTAAAAGATGTTGTAGTACCGCATTAAAGGGATCATGAAGCCTTGTAAAATTTTGTGTCATTTTTGGCTTTATAGAAATGACATTAGAGGCCATGGAACTATTGTTGAAATTATTTATGTTGGGATCCTATTGCCATGTTTTTGTGGTGCATCATTACCCTTCTTAAAATAAAAATTTAATTGAAATTTCGGAGGATAAGATGAAGATGAGGAAGTGTTAGAATGAGTCGTGTATTTTAATGCATTTGAATCTTATAGATTAAGCTATTTTTAACATTTGTACATAAATCCTTGAATGTGGAATAACTATTGAGATAAACCTTATCTTGAATTGTAGGTACCAAACTTTTGAAAAACAATATAAATATGACTCATTTGGTTTTCATAATTTATTTTAGTAGAAAAGGATTGAAAATGTATAAGATTTTTATGGATGTGCTCATTATATTCTTGTTTACATTTCACCAAATTGGAAATTTCAACCTTAAGACCAATGCTGACATTAAAATGTTGTATAAAAGCATTTGTAAGCCCAACATATAGATGAATGGAACCATGTGCCAATTAATACAATCACTCAAATATATAATCTTGTAATCTACATGGAAATAATTTAGCAAGTAAATGATTATCATACATATCATCCAAGCATGTAGTGTTGAAAAATCTAAGATAGGTTATAGGATTCCCTTTACCATTGTACATCTCAAAACATGGCCCCACAAAACTCATGGTAAATGGATATGCTAATATGCCATAACAAAGAGGATTATGCTTAATCTCAAAAGTAATATCACTCTTTCTACTTAAAGACAAAGTACTCTCTCTAATTTAAACAATAGATGAAGTCTCTTCATGATGGTGTCAAGGATATATTAGGTGATCAGGTGGAGGAAAGGGTAGGAATGTAAGTGACAGGGTGAGTATAAATATGTTGAGATGGAGTGGTGGATAGAGGAATGAGATTATGAGTATGAAAAGGTATAATGGGGCTATGGTGTATATGGGAGGTAGGTACAAGGAAGGGGGATGTGGTAGTGGGAACAATGCAAGATGGGTGGGGTTAATGGGATGTGAATGTGAAAGGAGTAGAAAGTGGAGAAGTGGAATGTGGAAGGGAAAAGGTGGGGGATTGGGTTTGGGAAGAAATAATGGAGGATGAGGCTTGTGAATGGGGAGGGAGGGAAGTAACACAAAGGGAGCTTGATGCATTTTCTTTTGACCTATGTCTTTAAGGAATTCCATTTCATTAGATTTAGACATGAGCATATTGTTGAGAGCATTAGCTAGGTCCAAACTTGTATTGGTGTTATCATTAAGATTGGAACTTAGATGCTCCCTAAATGTGTGAGTTGTATGAGAAATATCCTTTTTATCCATTGTAGCAAAATGGGTTTCATGGTCAAATGAATCATATTCATTGGAAGTAAACTACTGTATTCATATTTTTAATTTAATAGAATCCTTAGATTGACTCATGGACATTGTTGGATTTAATCTAGGACTTCTTCTAAGTGGAAAATGAGAGTTTGGTTGACATTTTGACATATATACAATGACGGATTAAAATAAAGGAAGCAATGTAAGCCCAAGTAGGTTTTAGATTTGAAATAAAGATGAGAAAAATTATATCATAAAGTAAAAAATAAGAAGGTTCAAACCCTAGGGTACAAAACTAGAGGGGTTCAAAATGTTCAGGTTCATCAAAATGTAGGGAAAATAAGTAAACCCTAAGGTCTAGGCTAAAAGTAATGTGATAATTTAGGCCCAATAAAGATAAAAAAAATCAATGTAGTAATTAGACCTAAATAATTACAATGAGCCAAGTCTAGTTTAAATGTAAATAGAAATGTTAAAGCCACTTAGTTCTTTGACAATTTCAAATGATGTAATTGATTGAACTATACAAAAGTATTTAATGATCAATTTTAGAACCTGAATATTAGATCTAAAGTGTGAATCCTATAGTTGATATGTCTTTGACCTATCTACTTTACTATTAGATGTGGTTTCACTCAAATTTGACCAGATTTGATGTGATTTTATCTTCGTTGTGGTGGTTTTATATACTACTATTACATGCCTCCAAAACTTGTGCTCTTGCAATGATTTGTTTGTACCAATACATTGTTTATGAACACTTTTGGGGATCTCTTGTGCTAGAATTGAAGCTCTGAATTTCCTTAAGCCTTAGACCATTTTTTTTGTTTTTCACAAGAGTTGAAAGTATGGAAGAGACATAAGATGCAAGATGCCTAGTGTAAGATTTGTTGATGAAAATGCATACAACTCTATATGATCTTATATTCTCAAGTATGATATGATCCAATGATGATCTGATGATGATATAGTATGTGATTTAGTGTCTTAGGACTTGTCTTTAACTATGACATCCTAAGCGTTAAGTTTAAACACTTTGGCATGCAAACCAATATGCAATGCTCCAATTTTGGGAAGGAGTCAACTTAAAATGAGTGAAAGTTAAGTTGAGATAAATTGGACTCAATCATGGGCGCAGTGCTATCTAGGGGATATAATCACATCCATAGTATAATACAAGGTAGGAAGTTAGATAGGCATTAAATTGAGTCTAGACCACTATAAGTAGAATAGTTAGAAACGAAGGGATTGACTAAGTTTTATGAATTTATATGCAAAAATATATGGAATTGAACACTATAATAACATATCTAAAAATACAACTAAAGTCAATGTGAAACTAGTCGGAAAAGGTCCAAGTATGCACTTTTCTCCTTTACAATCTATAATCATAATAATCTGAGCTTTCTTCCTTGACCACCTTTGATCACTTGGCTTGGCTTTAAACTCACTTGAATGCTATCTATTGATTAGTCTTGATACATTTTCCACGTATTCAAGTGTTCATCTACTTAAACATAATCTGGCTCAATAATCAAACAATCAATAACAAACTTTTAAACTCACTTGAATGCTATCTATTGATTAGTCTTGATACATTTTACACGTATTCAAGTGTTCATCTACTTAAACATAATCTGGCTCAATAATCAAACAATCAATAACAAACTTACACCCCATCTACACCAAAAAAATAGTAAATAATTGTCATATTTTTATTGACCAAAATTTATCTTTAACTATTAAACTCGTGATATTTATTTAAGAAGAAAAAGCAAAGGAACTACATTAATTAGGTGAGCGAAGAAAATATTACCCCCTGTGGCGAATAGTATAACATTCAAACCAGATTGAAGCTGAGACTAAATTCAAAGTAGTAAAACAGAAGAGATATGAAGCAGCAGTATAATCATTTGGACTTTTATATACAGTCCAATATCCTATACTTGTTTTGTTTTTTCATTTTAAAGCTAGTTGGCAAGTTTTTGCCCTAATAAAAAGTAGACGGCAGGCTTACGTAAACGTTTAGTACTGTGGAATCAATCTTATCGTTGAAGGCGACAGACCTGCTAACCAGGAAAGAAAATGAATGAGCTGTAAACTGTTGTTTCACTGTTTCTTCAAGAAAATTAGTTCGATTTCATTCCAAATCTTCAAAACTCAAACAAAAATCGAATTTTATATTGATTTTTCAAGAGTAATTTCTGTCTTGGTCGGAAATCTTTCATATTTTATACTAAAAAAAAAAAATCCAGACGTCATGGATGCCAGTTCATGTCTACACGGCGACCTTCTGGAATTTTTTTGGTTCGGAACACATGAATAATATTTTGGATGATCTTCTGGAAGGTTTGACCTATAAATTTATAATTCTTCAGTTTTGGTCCAAGTCTTTGTTGTGATATTTTGGTCGTCGATCCGGCTTTTGGTAGGTTCCCTTGAGAAGGTTCTATCTAGATATTTTTGTGTTTGTCATTTTGTAAATAGCTATTTGATTAAAGCTATTTTATTTTTTATTTACTAGTCTCTCTCAACCAAAGTCTTCAACTGGTAATGAATGTTTTAAAAAACTAGCAATTGGACCCATAGGTTCAATGGGCATGCTGATAATTTTTTTATTAGAGCACAATTTTGTTAGAGTTGGATAAATTTGGCATAGTGTTTTTTTGTGCTAAACAATTGTAGTCTATAGATGCAACAACATTGTCTATCAAGGAGGGGCAATTGTAGTGGCAACCCAATTGTGGCTTTTGTCAACGTCTCAACATATGGACCTATGCAAATTTCCAAGTCTGTACTGAATTTGAGGACGAGCATTGCAAGATCCTAGAACTTATGACAAATTGATTCATCAAGATATCAACATTCATACCTTCTCCTCATACCTTCTCCTAAAATAGCATTGTTTTACATGCTTTGTCATTCCCAATTGTCATAGATTTATTCTAGTTTAATTTGTGTCTAATTGTATGCTTTTATTTAATTAGCCTAGATTAACCCTAAGGAAATATTATTATCCTTTGCACATTTAATTAGTACTAATATAACCAACACCAATAACTTTGAAGTGATGAGTAAGAGTGCTATCGTATTAAAATATAGTCTTTTAATGCCCCAATTAGTTTCCCTTAAGTAGCCTTGTGAGATCATCAAGATAAAGGGGACAAGTTAGGGAGCAATGTTATAAATTGCACATCCATGCCCCTCCTTATGCCCAATCCATTCACACGATTTTGATACGAGGATATTCTTCTTAAGATTACATAATGTTGCATATACTGTACAATTTGACTATTACAATGATATTTTCCAATAAAACAAAACAAAAACAAAGATGGCATGCATCCACCATCAATGGAGTGATCAAGATAAAAACTTAGTCCAAAAAAGGTGTATTAGATTCCTCCAAGGTTTAAGAATGTTGAGATAAATTTTAAAGATTGGCTAGAGGTAATCAAAGCCATGTGGGTGCCAAGATTGCTTTTAGAATGGAAGATGGTAGTTTGTTAAAGAGGCCACATTCTTTCTTGGTTGCAACACAAACAATGAATTTGAAGCTTTGGGAGTGTTGAATGAGATCAAATAAAAGTAATTAGAACTAAAAATCATGTATCATAGCTAAAATTCTATCTCATATAAAATTTATTAGAACTAAATAATATATCATGTTTGAAACTCTATCATGCTTTCTTTTTTTCTCATTAGCAATAAATGCGGCATTATGCATTGCTAATTACTATCACTTGGGTTATCTGTTTAATTTAATAGGTGCACAACATGAGCTTAGAGGTTTCATCGATCACATAGCCGAACATGTGACCTTGCTCTCCTGACATAAATTTTATATTATAAAATTTCTTAACACATTTATTATTTTTATTATATTTATATAGTTTTAATTTTTTTAAATATTAATTCATTTACAAGAGATGTGATCAACTAAATTTTTAGTAATAACTTTATTTTTGAACATGATTTATGTAATAAAAATTATTAATTCAATATATTGTCTCAATTTTAACTCAGTGTAGTTTGGTTATAATAAAAATAATCAACTAAACCTTTAGATGTATTTCAATTATTTTGTTCACACTCTTTTAATTTAATAGAAAGACAACACATTATAATATGAAATCTATGTATTGAACACAATAGTCCTATTTTGTGTCAAAGACACTGGCAGAACATATAGCTTGGAGCTTCATAGCAGAGCACAAGTCAGATATTGTAACTATTGGCCCATCGGTTATCGGAGAACCTTTCCTAACTGACCTAGCACCAGAAAAGCCTCCAGTCACAAAAATAACAACAAAACCTTAAGAGCTACATAGGGTTTAAGGCATTGGTTGTCCATTCATCATTTCTCAATCCTCTCTTTAAAGAAAATTTATCTTGTTCTCCTTCCTAGAATGTTCCTAATTCCTTGCTTCATTATTAAATGGAGATGTAGTTTTAATCATTAAATTTGGGTCAAATTGAGTGCTCAAGTCTAGAAATCTAAAATTGACACTGATACATAGCTACTAACTTAGAAAATTTTACATTACAAGCTGCTTGTTGAAGACAAATTGAAATGTATGATGGTTTAGCCAACTAAATGTTCATTTTGATAGTCAAATGAAAACATAAAGCATTTATCCTAGGGTTGTACTTTTGTTAAAAAAATAATGATTTACTATTTTTAGAGACTCTCTAGCTATATTTGGCCATCATTTGAATTGGAAAGAAGATTTATCTGGAATTAGTTGCAAAATAATATGATTTTTGAAATAGTTAGACATGTTATCTTTTGCATTTATGGAAAACCCTATGCTCAACATAGCTCTAATTTTCATTAGGAAGTTGCAATTCCAAGGCTTTACTCTGACATCTTTTTCCACATTGTGTCTCTATGTATTCAACTATAGGAGATTCAAGAGAAGAATAAAGAGATCAAATACCATTAAACGAAAAATCATTTAGCTCCAAGTCAATGAAAAGAATACACTACT
This sequence comes from Cunninghamia lanceolata, assembly GCA_027924645.1. Lineage (NCBI taxonomy): Eukaryota > Viridiplantae > Streptophyta > Pinopsida > Cupressales > Cupressaceae > Cunninghamia > Cunninghamia lanceolata. Next base: position 1,169,872 of record BSBN01000554.1, on the reverse strand, counting down.
CTCATTACAAACACAAAGAATGTTGTATCATACAAGTTGATTGTTTTTGTATTCACCCTCTTTTTACAACTATTTTTGTCTGTAGTGTTGTTTGTTAGAACTTTTCTATATAGTTCTGCTTCTATTACTAATATTTTGTAAATTGTGAATTTTGTATACTTCTTCTAACTTACTGTTCTACACAACCTTTTGTAACTGCCTTCTATAAAATAATTATCAACTTTATTCAATACAAAAAAAACTATCAACAAATAATTAATAAATAAAGTGGAAACAAGGATTCCAACCCTTACCGAATGAAGAGTGAAAATAATATTCATCTCATTTGTTTTCTTGTCATAAAGCCTGTTATTTAAATGCAAAGTCAATGAGACAAGTCGAGCTCATTTGTTTTCTTCTCATAAAGCCTGCTATTTCAATGTCAGGTCAATGAGCCACGTCTCTCATCTATTTTCTTCTCATAATAGATATAGAAAAACTTTTTCAACCACCTAATCTGATTGTTTCTTTAGCCACAAGAGCAGGTACAGGTCCCAGCCAAGCATCAAAATAAAAGGTATAGTCAGACACTGTAGACATCAAAGAAAGCTAGGGTGCCTAGCCAAACACAGAGCAGTGAACAACTAAAGGGCAACCAAGTAGGACAGACACAGCTACCTAAAGTATCCTCGTTTGGAGATGACTTCAAACATGCTCAGATCACCTAATATTCCTTACAGAGTACACCAAATGTTAAGGTCACTTTCTCTCACAGATTTCAATGATATTATTGTCCACATATCACTGTGTAAGTCATTGCTGACGACTGCCATCTATGTAGCCTTAACACGTAAGGGGTTGGGTTTTAATTCAGAGGACCTTTCCTCAATCCCTACAGCATTCAGGGACTCTTATGGTTTATGCCAGGTCGAGATAAATTGATCAAGCCTTGAAATATATTTGAATCCAACTCCAGCCCTGAGATATTGCACACTTGTTTTAGCCCTTCTATCCATTGCTCACGTCTGTGGGCATAACAACGATGTCTTCTCTGTTGGTGTTGGAAATAAGCTACACCTGGACCGATGATGGACTGGTCAAAGAGGGGCCAGTAGCTCAGTGGTAGAGCACTCCAGCAGCGTATGGAAGGTCCTAGGTTCAAGTCCTAGTTGGTCCATGTCTCAACATGGTATCAGAGTGAGGCCCAGGCTAGGAGCCCTAAGCACACGAGAGGTGTGGCTTAAGGGGGGGTGTTGGTGTAAGCCACACCCGGACTGATGATGGACTGGTCCAAGAGGGGCAAGTAGCTCAGTGGTAGAGCACTCCAGCAGCAAATGGAAGGTCCTAGGTTCGAGTCCTAGTTGGTCCATGTCTCAACATGGTATCAGAGCCAGGCCCAGGCTAGGAGCCCCAAGCACACGAAAGGTGTGGCTTAAGGGGGGTGTTGGTGTTGGAAATAAGCCACACCTGGACCGATGATGGACTGGTCCAAGACGGGCCAGTAGCTCAGTGGTAGAGCACTCCAGCAGCGTATGGAAGGTCCTAGGTTTGAGTCCTAGTTGGTCCATGTCTCAACATTCTCGAAGCGAATGCAGTTACGCCCACATTGCTATTTTCCTTTTCTAGATTGTAACTGGATAAGATCTTTAGGAGGAACCTGATAAAAGATGGGAATAATCATTGCACCACTCTCTAGCATTAGACAGAGTTCATCCAAACACCAAGGTGATTCGACATATCTAGGAGAGAAAATAACAATGTGGAAGCTGTACAAATTGCATCTTTGATTGTCGGGAGTAATATTCAAACAGAGCGCCCTTGGTGCAGCGCATGTAAGTTGCCTGTCAAATCACAGTTAAAACAAAAACTGAGGATGTGTGGACAAGATCATTTTCATCGTAGTCGTTTGATTTGAGCGGTTCATGGCTATTCTTAAATATCATCCACTTCAACAGTTAAAAGTCAATTTGAACCAATAAATATAGGACAAATATTTACCACTTTTTGTTGTGAATGAGGTGTAAAATTGCTATTGAGTGTTTGACCATTGAAGTGGATGATATTTAAGTAGAGTGGCGGTTCATCTACATAATTCATGTAGTGCTGCTCACTACAAGAATGCTTATCAGCGTAATTATATAATTAGCAATGGCATTTTAAGTAGTTATGGACATGTCCATAGGGATTTATAAGTTAGGATAATCCATCGTTAGTTTAAAATGAATACTATTTTTAAAAATCGTAAATTGTAATGGACATGTCGATAGGGACTTGTAAGCTAGGACAACCCATCATTAATTTAAAATGAATACTATTTTTAAAATGGATTTTTAATAGATTACAAATTCTAGATGATCTAGAAGTTTGAGTTCTTCTTTACATTTCAATGTGTTAAGGATATGGCTCGTATTTTTTATTTGAATATCTTTTCCCTCGAATCAAATGCACTTAAAAACTGTGCATATTAAAATTGATTCTGAGACTTAGAAATCCTTACATCATAATAGTTAAAGTTGATTAATTAAAGCCTCTATGAAATTAAAAAGAAACCTCTACAATCAAAATTTACATGATGGCTAAGATTTCAATTTACATATCGTAAATGATAAAAATACAAAATAAAATCATAGTTTAAGAAAATATGAAGATGTCATAAATCAACTATTTTAGATAAAGTAGTGCGGGTTCTATAGGTCCTCCCACCTGTTATAATACCAAACAATTACAATATCAAAGAAACCAGACATCACAATACTATAAAAGGCTATTTCAAGTCTATACCCACAAAAACCAACAACCATTACCTGCTAATTAAAAGAGATAGGTGCTAAAAGAGCCCACACCTCACTCATACAACATATAAAACCAAAGCAAGAACCACCATAGGAAAACAAATGCCATGCAAAAAACTCATACCACCTCCTAGCATTCATATGACACATTAGAAGTATGTCTTGCATCTACCACCTCTTCCACCTAGGGAGCATTCAAATTCATCGCCCTTTCTGAACAATAGCTTGCTAGTGTTTTGGAAACCAAACCTCATAGCATATTTTGTGTCGATGCATTGAACAATGCATTAAAGGGCTATAGAAGTGTGGTATTGTATAGGCACTTCCAATTTCAAGCCTCCCTATGTGGTGGTGGACATGCAATCCCCAAAATACCTGGCCCACATTGTTACAAAACATTTGTAGAAAACAAATTTCATTTCTTAGCTCCTCCCACTTAGCCCAAACTCTTGAGTGCTAGCAAGGGGAGGACATCAAACCTTCCCCCTTCAAACTCAAATATTTATGCTCCATTTCTTTTTCTTTCTTGCATTAGGCATAGACACGATCTTATCAAATTAATTTTGAAGAAACATCCTAAGCAACCACAGATGCACTACCCCCTCTAGAATGAAATATGCTAAATTTGAAATGAAACTTTGCCTATAATCACGACCTTTGAGTGATGACTCACCTGCAACACCTCCTTGCCCAAAACACATTTTATAAACCTTAACTCTACAAGATTCTTATAGATCATGAAAATACACTACGAACTTATGCCTATCAGAAATACCTTCATGCATAGCCATGACACCATCATGACATTAATACTATTGCCCCAGCATGGGAAAATAAATACAAGCACTTGCAAACAATGCAAGGGCTCCAAAACACCTACCACTACCATATATGAGCCAAACACACATCACTCAAACAATAAAATACCTAACCTACACCACCAACATGCAAGGGCTATTTAATACACTATACACCTCCCAATCATCATATCATTACCTTGGCATGTTATCATCCCGTAATTGCTAAATGGGTTGCACAACTCTTTATCATACCACTATACATTGACTTAACAACCCCCTCAAGCTCCTATCAATTATAAAACTTTGATTCTGGGGAGATTTAAAGAATATAAAAGAAGCAAGATTGTTCCAAGCATTCAAATTATGACTAAATTATAGTAAGAAACACTTGATCAATCCCTTCATTGGAAAAATAGTTAGTTGTAGAATTTACTTTTCTTTTGTAATGCTTAATTCAATTTTTTTCTTTATTATGTGTGCTTCATCTATATATCTATTTATTTTCTAGTTTGAATTCATTCCCTTGCACAAAGCATTTATCACAATCAATGAATCCCCCTCCACTATTATATTCTTTATGTTTTGCTCCTTTAGTGCTCCTAATATCCTACCAAAAGAGCTTCCCATTCTACCTCATTGTTAGTGCAACTACCAAAATAATGAGCCACCATAATGCATCTCCCTTGCGTATGTTATCGATAATTAATCCACCACTATCCATACCTATATTATCCCTTGAATCTCCATCAAAATTTAATTTATAAAGTTCCCTATCAAAGGAGGGGAACAAAAATCCAAGCGATGATTGTCCTCAAGTTCAACCTTTCACTATTTCTTCTAGTTTTTATATGCCTTAACCCTTGAATAGGTGAACACCATTTCAACTATTATGAAATAATGAATGATTCAATAATTAAAGGTAATTTTTTATTAATTAAAAAAGATAACTATTTATAAGTTTTAAAATGGATGAGATGTAAAATTGTCATTGACTAAACATTTGACTGTCAAACCATTTTATGTTTAAGTAGACCTACAATTTCTAGCATAATCATTAATGAAAGAGACATAGTACTTGGACTTATTGATTGAGTGTACATCCACAAGACCAAAGACATCACTCTGAATCACTTCCAATACATCCCCTAATCTAAAACTTCTTAAAGCAAACCACACCCTAGTTTTCTTTCCAAACACACAATGTTGACAAAATTCAAATCCAACAGAATAATCTATAAGACCTTCCACCATATTCTTACCAAAGTTTTCAGGACTTTTTCTCTTATGACTCAATTGATGACGCCACAACAATTATGATTCTGGTTCATCGATATTGATAAAACTGCACAAAGTTAATGCCTCCAACCTAAACAGAGTAGCATGCCTCACACTTTTAGCTAGCACTAAATTGTCTCTAACCAATCTGTACCCTTTTTTTTATCAAATGTGACATGTGCACCAAAATCAATCATCTTGGAAACAAACATTTTATTTCTAGCCAAACTTGGCATATGTGATGTATTAGAGAGTGTCCTCACTCTCCCATCCATGAAAGACACTTTAACCTTCCCTTGACCAACTATCCAAAAAGAGTTCTCACCAAAAGAAACCTATCCTCCATCACACTCTTTATAATTAGAGTACCACTCTATACGAGGAGCCATCTGGTATGCTGCAACTGAAGTCAATCAATCAAGAATCATCACCAGTAATGTTAGAAAATACAAAATCATCATTGACATACTCATTAATTTCAAAGGATCTATTAGAGGAATCATCCTTCTTGGATTTACAATCCTTCTTTATGTGACCTCTCTTGCCAAAATTCCAACACTTCACCTTAGGCTTACTAGGAGACTTAGAATTCTTATTTCCAACACCTTTCTTCTTACTTTCTCTATTCTTAGACATACCCCTTACAACCAGGCATCAGTAGAGGAATCATCCATGGATTTCCTTCTAATATCTTCACTCAACAAAACTTCTATGAGTTCTTCCATTTAGGTAAAGTACACCTACCGCTAATTGTCATAATCAAATTCTCCCATGAATCAAGTAAAGAACATAACAACAAAATGTACTTATTCTCTTATTTTACTTTGACTTATATTGATGCTAACTGATTTAGAATCAAATTTAAAGTATCAGGATGATCATTTATCAAATCTCCCTCTTTCATCATTAAGATTTACGTACAACTTCTTTATAAAGAAAATTGTGTTTAGAAGACTCTTCAACTAATACAAGGTTCTTATCTTCTCCCACAATCAATAAGCAGAAGACTCTTTTGATACATTAATTAACACATAATATGAAAGATAGTAATTCTAGCTTTCTTATCCAATCTATTTCAATCCTCATTAGATGTACCTAAGGTTTAATTGAAGAAGATAGTATTATCCATTGATCTCTCTACTAGGTCTTCAACCTTCAACTTCCATCACTCAAAGTTCTAACCAGTGAACCTCTCAATTTGAAGCATTGATGTGCTCTCCATGAATCTAACAAAACAATATCTCTAGGTTTTCACACAATCCTTCAAAGGCTCTCCTGAAAAAAATTACACTCGACATTCTATTGTTATAGACCCCTCTTGTAATCTTAAATAACCCTCTACGAGTTGCCTTCCCCAGACCTCAACCTAGCCTCTAATACCATAATGATGGCAGTTGTTGTGGATAGGGTTCCCACTAAAGGGGAGCTTGACCATGCAACTTGTGGACTCACACCCACATGAATAGACACACAACCACAACAAAATGTATAGAATAAGGAATAGTGGACAACAAATATATATATTTATTTATTTGTGGAAGGATTTACATGGTTACATTTTACTTGGGCTTGTTTCCCTTCTCCATCTCTCAAACCCTTGACTTGCACACATATGGTCCACACATAGGTGGTTGTTCCTTTACACTTTTGCTCCTTCTATGTTATCCACCTCGAAGCTCTCTCTCTCTCTCTCTCTCCGCACCTTTTGTGATATCCCCTCCTAGGATACCCTTGGCCTTCAAGATCATCCTTCTAACTGTAGTGTGGAAAAATTACTTCTCAATCTACTTGCTTCGATTAAGTGAACTCTCCACTATGACTACACTTGGGTTATGCTATTCGATGTGTCAAATGTTAAGTAAATCTATCCTAGATTACTATAGAACCACTATGTATCCTAGTCAAAGCAATGCAACTCGAATAGGCGATTGACAATGAAGGGAAACAAGCAAAATGCAAAAAAATAACTATTCTAAATATAATTTGAAATAGACAGTTGCAGAAATGAAATTAGGTAGGAGAGAGGAACTTGTGATAGAAAGGACATGGTCTCGACCTTGGATGACAGCACGTCGTGAGGACGTCTGCACTAGGTGTTGGAGTCCAAAATGCATGGAAAAATAAAACTTTGAGGTCTAGATGAACCTGTAGTACTTGCATAGTACAAACTTCAACATGAACTATATTGAGTATACCTGGTTAAATAAGTTTTTTCATGAAAATAAAACCAAATAAACTAAGGAGAATGAAGAGAGACAAGCACAAAAGGAAGTAATACAAAACATCTGTGTGACTATATTCATCTTCACTCCAAGGAACTTGTAAAAAGAAGAGGAAAAATGGTGGGGCTACTTGGGGACTTGCCTCAGTCAAGTCCATGTGTTGGTATTTCTACCTTCACAAGTACTGATACAAGATATAGCATTGAAATCAAAAGGAAATGTGTGTGTTCTTATCCTATGTGTATCTAGGAGGGTAAGAACAACAAATAAAAAATAAGACAACAATAGTTCTTTCCCTTGTCTATGAGGAGAGAAACCCACAATATGCATCTTGTACAATGAGCATAAGAGGTGGTCTACACCCAACAAAATGCAAAATGGTGGTCTACACCATATAGATTCAAAATGAAACTATTCTATATGCAATAAAGGAACAAACTCACCAATGTTAATCACCAAGAAGAGGCAAAAAACTCCCCAAGAGCTCAAGGAACAAGTGTAGCTTCAAACCCTAGTGAAGAAATCCTTCTCAAAGAGCACCAAAGAGAGTCAAACCTCCAAGAGCCAAAGAAAGTGATCTTGTAATGCCCAAGAGCGCCAAAAATCACTTTTAGCTATCGTAGAAGCCCATTTCACACAAGAAAACAACAAAGAGTATCAAAGCTAAAGTGTCCAAGGTTGAGAGAGAGAGAGAAAATGAATGTGTGAATGAATTCAAAATCCTTCCAATACTCTTCCAAGAGGGAATAATCTAAAAAATACATGCAAGGATTTGTTCTACGATCTCTAGAAGTGTTACAAAGAATCCTTATGATCACCCAAGGCATGTAACACCGATAAATGGATACCTACCGGCAAATAGATGCAGGATGCTAGTGTGACACACCGATGTCCATGTGGAGCACTCGGGTCGAGGTAAAACTAGATCTTAGTTGTACAAGGCACCTTAGAACCATGTAAACATTTAAGCATCATCATGAATTTTTGATAAGAGAAGAAGAAATAGACCAAAATCACACAAACCTATCCTATCATGAAGAGACAATGCAAAATACTAAAATTGTTACTAAACGTAGTGTGAAATTGCAAGGGTATGCAATTTTATAGGTCACATTTAGCCCCCACTTTAGTGAATGTATGACACTACGTTCATATGTAAGCTAAAGTAGAAAGGAAATAACATAGAATGTTATACCTCCAATAAGAATGTCGTAGAGGATGCAAGAGATTCTTTGAGTAGAGGTATGAAGTGTTAGATTCAGGATAGACAACTGAGAGGGGGGGGTGAATCAGTTGTCCAAAACTTTCTTACAATTAATCACTTCAATCCTCTTTGTAATTCAACAGCATAATAATAAATCAATCATGAAAACATAATGCAACAATTCAAGAGCAGAAACACATTAACACATGTGACACCAAGATTTTAATGTGGAAAACCTAGTTAAGGGAAAAACCACGGGGTGACTAACCCAAGATTGTATTCTCTGTTAAAAGAATAAGAAGAACAAAATGGCACATGCAAATTAGGGCTCATTGCCTGAGCACACTGCTCACAAGAGGCCCACTGCCTACAGGAGACACACTGTCTACAGAATAATAAATATTACATACTTGAATTGAAGAATAGCATCTTCACCATGCTTGAGTTAGTTCCATTTAAGCCCAATACTTCTACTCTGCCTTTCGCTCTGCTCCTCTCCACAAGACATCGACTTAGGGATAATCATCCAAGTCAGCACACTTTACAGAGCAAATACAACTTGACTAATTACAAAAGACTTCATGCGGATCAACACACTGTCGGCTACACAGATCTAAGACTTCAATCTTCTTTGAGGAACACACCATGCTTCACAGAACATCTTCAATATCATCCGCATGATGTGTAACTCATCCGGTCGGCCAGACTTAGGAAGAACATAATCATCTAGAAGTAATTCTTCAATTACGAGCTCAATCTTCAATGCGGACCACCAACACAAACTAGACACAATCCAAAGACCTCCACAAGCTTGCCTGAATCACCAAGAACATCCACACTACTTTTGCTTATTGAAATCATTCTCTCCTTCATCCATAACCTCAAGAACATAGTCTGTCATCACTGTCATATTGGAATAGATGCTTGCAGACCTCTAGACCACGAACCAATTGAGTTGTCAATTCACATTGACTTCCTAAACACTCCACCAAATCCACAAAATAAGATATTGCATTTCTGGATCTCACCAGACCTATCTGTGTCACTCTGTCACCTCTGAACATTTGCCAAAACCAATTTTACTCAAGTGGCCATAACTTCTTCAGATCTTCATGCGGACCTCTCAAATCTTTACTGGATCATCTTAAGACACATATCTACAAACCCTTTGATGTGCATCCTCTGATCTTCATCTTAGCTGGGATCTTTACCTTACTGTCTTCACTGTTCTTCTCTGTTCCTGAGAAGACTAATTTTCTCAATATCCTCAGCATACAACTCATCCAATCCTTGTTCATCAATGCAACAGGAGTATGTTGACATCAATGACAACACCGGTTAGGCCCATACTTGCAACAATCTCCCCCTTTGTCATTGATGGCAACATATGATTGTGAAAAACTATTTTTTTATCCATCAAGACAAGAACTTCTCCTTACTAACATAACTCCCCCTATCAACAACAACCGTTCACATGACTTTTCTTCCTTTACTTCTCTCCCTTTGATCAACAACCACTTTTATTTTTTCACGTCTTCTCTCCCCCTTTGACATCAATGGAAGGGGCACATACTTGCATCACTCAGAATCATACCAGCTGCTCCCCCTGAGTAGCAGCTTCCCATCATCAATTCGGACCACAAGATATGACTGTGAGATCCATCAGACTGATGCACATCAGTGCACCTTAATTTAGAACCGGAGGGGTAATAACCCCTAACTTCTCCTCGAGATACTCAAAAGAGTCCTTAGGTAGAGATTTAGTAAAAATATCTGCAATTTGATCCTTGGAGGGCACAAACTCCAATCTGACTTCATTCTTGTTCACCTGCTCTCTTAGAAAATGAAACTTGATGGATATATGTTTTTTCTTTGAATGCAACACTAGATTTTTTGATATATTTATTGCACTTGAATTATCACAAAAGATTGTGATAGGTTCCTCCTACTCCACTCTGATATCTCTTAGCATTTGTTTCTTCCAAAAAACTTGAGTACAACTACCTGCTGCTGCAATATATTCTGCTTCTGCAGTGGACAGAGATATTGCCTCTTGTTTCTTGCTCATCCAAGAAACCAATCTCTTCCCCAAAAAGAATGCTCCACCACTGGTACTCTTTCGGTCATCCACATCTCCTGCCCAATCCACATCTGTATATGCATGAAGAGAGAAATCATGATCTCTAGGATACCATAAACCATACTCAACTGTCCCTTTTAGATATCTAATAATCCTCTTGATTGCCATGACATGAGATTCTCTAGGATCAGCTTGGAATCTAGCAACAAGACCAACAACATTCATAATGTCAGGTCTAGTTTGAGTAAGATACAATAGTCCTCCAATCATTGACCTGTACTTTTTTTGATCAGCCTTAGGAGAGACATCATCTTTGCTTAATTTACATCTAGTTGCCATGGGAGTACTCATTGGTTTTGAGTCTTCCATCCCAAATTTCTTCAACAATTCTTTCACATATTTGGTCTGTGAAATGAAGATTCCTTTCTTTGTTTGAATGATTTGTAGATCCAAGAAGAAATTCATTTCCCCAAACATGAACATCTCAAATTCACTTTTCATTTGATTTGCAAAAGTTTTGCACATACTATCTCTTCCTCCAAAAGTGATATCATCAACAAACACTTCAACAATCAAGATATTTTTATGATCAATTTTGAAGTATAAATTACTGTCAGTAGACCTTTGTTGAAACCAATCTTCAAAAGATGCTTATCTAGTCTTTCATACCAGCTCTTGGGGCTTGTTTGAGTCCATACAATGCTTTCTTCAACTTGCAGACCATATCACCATGATCAGACAATTGAAATCCATCCGGTTGCTCAATATATACTTCTTCTTCCAAGTCACCATTCAAGAAGGTAGACTTGACATCCATTTGATATACTTTGAAGTCCTTGAAGGCAACAAAGGCAAGAAATAATCTGACTGCTTCAATTCTTGCCACCGAAGCAAAAGTTTCTTCAAAATCAACTCCTTCTACTTGAGAGTAACCCTTGTAGACCAATCTAGCTTTGTTTCTGACTACTTCACCATCTTCATTCAGTTTATTCCGGAAGACCCATTTGGTTCCAATCACATTCTTGTTTCTAGGTCTAGAAACAAGATCCCAAGTGTGATTTTTCTCAATTTACATAAGTTCTTCCTCCATTGCTTTAGTCTAGCTTTCATCATTGCATGCTTCATTCATTGTCTTTGGTTCAATCTTTGAAATCAGACAATACTTTTCTGAGTCTTGAGCAATCTTTCTTCTTGTTTGAACACCTTTGCTTTTATCACCTACGATATGATCTTCATAGTGATTTAGCCTTACATACCTGGGAATTTTGGGACTTTCTTGCACTTCTATTTCTTGAACAGGGTCATTCAAACTTATCTCTTCTTCCTGATTTTCCGAATCAGTTTGGATCTGAATTTCAGAAGGGGCTTGGACTTCTTGAACCAAAACATCATTCTAATCATCTTCATCATATTCATAAAACCTTGAGGGTTTTTCAATACCTTCATCAACCTTCACATTTGTACTTTCTATAATCTTTCTCAATCTCTTATTATAGCACCGGTATGCTTTGCTTTGAGTAGAATAACCCAAGAATATTCTTTCATCACTTCTAGCATCAAATTTGCCAAGGTCTTCATCTCTTTTAATATAACATTTGCTACCAAAGACTCTGAAATACTTCACAGTGGGAGTGATGCCAAACCAGAGTTCATAAGGGGTCTTACCAATATTGCTTTTGATTTGTACTCGATTAAGAGTATAGACTGCAGTGCTCACAGCTTCTCTCCAGTAGATCTAAGGAATATTTGCTTCCATCATCATGGTTCTAGATGCTTCCTGGATGGTCCAGTTCTTTCTCTCCACTACTCCATTCTGCTTTGGAGTCCTTGGAGTAGACAATTGTCTTTTTATCCCATGTTTCTCACAGAATTCTATGAACTCACCGGATGTGAAATCTCCACCTCTATCAGACCTCAGACATTTTATGTTCAATCTGGTTTCATTCTGTACCATAGCCTTGAATATTTTGAATTTCTCAAGAGCCTCAGATTTCTCTTTTAGAAAAGTCACCCACATCATCTGGGAGTGGTCATCAATTAATAACATGAAGTATCTATCACCTTGCACACTCCTGATTCTTGTCGAACCACATAGATCAGTATGAACTAAGTCCAATAATCTGGTAGAAGACTGTTTCTTACTTTTGAATGTGACTCTGCTCTACTTACCCAACTGACATTCTTTGCACAAACTATTAGTAGGTTTCACGAGTCTAGGAAGATCTCTTACAACCTGAGTGTTGCTTATCTTGATGATGTTACCAAAATTAACATGACACATTCTCCTATGCCACAACCAACTCTAATCAATTTGAACAAATAAACAACTTTTACCAGTACCAACCAAGTGGAAGATATTACCTTTTGTTTGAGTACCGAATGCAATCTTTGTTCCAGAACTTTCAAAGATCTTGCATTTTCCATTTTTGAATCAGAGATCATAGCCTTTGTCCACCAACTGTCCAACACTGAGAAGATTGTGCTTCAGACCTTCAACATATAGTACATTACTGGTTTTGTTCTTTCCATCAAAAGAAATGGTTCCTCTACCTCTGATTCTGCCAGCAGAATTATCACCAAAATTTACCACTTCTTCATATCTTTCCAGATCTATGAGCTTATTTTTGTCACCTGTCATATGGTGGGAGCATCCACTGTTTATAACCCAATCATCCTTTTCTTCAACTTGGGCAGCCAGAGCTCTTTCTACCATTTTATTATTGACAGATTCAGAGGGCATAGGATCTTCTTCCCTGATGGCAATAAACACCCAGTCACTTCTGGATTTGTTTCTTGTCTCTGATTCATCATCTGTTACTCCATCATCATCATCTTCATGAACATAGTAACATTTCTTTTGGAATCTTGATCTATTTAGATTTGCTCTTGAAAATCTTTCCGGACACCTTGAGGCAAAATGACCAATCTTATTGCAGTTAAACATTTAAAAGGCAATTTCCCTTCATACTTACCGAATCCTCTTGGCAGTCTTTTTGCAATAAGGGCTTCAAGTTGAGCAGCTTCTACTTCATCTTCTTCCAGATCTTTTCTTGCTTTTTCATACCATGATAGTTTCTTTGAAGAGTTCTCTCCCAGATCAAACTTTTGTTTTCCTTTTACAGAGGCACTAGCTTTGAAAGCATATTCAGTCTTAGGGGGTGCATCTCCAAACTTGGCCAATTCAAATGCAACTAATTTACCAACCAATTGATCTCTTGTGATATTTGAAAAAGATCTGAATCTTCAATAGTAGCAACCTTGTACTTGTAAGAATCAGGAAGGGATCTGAGAACTTTGGCAACAATCTCATCTTCATCCAAGATTCTACCAGCACATCTAATGCCACAAACAAGCTCATTTACTCTTGGCATAAATGTAGTGATATTTTCATCTTCTCTCATCTTTAGGTTTTCAAATTTTCCTTTCAGTCTCTGTAGCTTGGCACATTTAACATACTTGTCTCCTTCATGTAAGAATTCCAGTTTTTGCCAAATCTCATATGTAGTTTTTAGATCAATAACATTTGTCAGTTTTGAATCAGATAAGGCACTTAGAAGAGCTTCTTTAGTCTGAAGATTATTTTCAGCATCTCTGATTTCATCTACGGTACTTAGACCATTCTGTGGAGGAATATACTTCTTTGAAGCCATGATCCAATATTGCATTCCCATACATTGCAAGTGACATTCCATGGGACTTTTCCAAAGAGTAAAATTGGTTCCATCAAACCTCAGACTATCCTTCTTGTAGGATGACATCATGGATCTCCTCAAGCGGTTAAGCTCTTTTAGAGGAACTTAGCTCTGATACCAATTGTTAGATTCAGGACAGACAACTGAGAGGGGGGGTGAATTAGTTGTCCAAAACTTTCTTACAATTAATCACTTAAATCCTCTTTGTAATTCAGCAGCATAATAATAAATCACTCATGAAAACATAATGCAACAATTTAAGAGCAGAAACACATTAACACATGTGACACCAAGATTTTAACGTGGAAAACCTGGTTAAGGGAAAAACCACGGGGTGACTAACCCAAGATTGTATTCTCTGTTAAAAGAATAAGAAGAACAAAATGGCACATGCCAATTAGGGCTCACTACCTGAGCACACTATTCACAAGAGGCCCACTGCCTATAGGAGACACACTGTCTACAAAATAATAAATATTACATACTTGAACTGAAGAATAGCATCTTCACCATGCTTGAGTCAGTTCCATTTAAGCCTAATACTTCTGCTCTACTCCTCTCTACAAGACATCAACTTAAGGATAATCATCCAAGTCGGCACACTTTACAGAGAAAATACAACTTGACTAATTACAAAAGACTTCATGCGGATCAACACACTATCGGCTACACAGATCTGAGACTTCAATCTTCTTTAAGGAACATGCCATGCTTCACAGAACATCTTCAATATCATCCACAGGATGTGTAACTCATCCGGTCAGCCAGACTTAGGAAGAACATCATCATCCGGAAGTAATTCTTCAATTACAAGCTTAATCTTCAATGCAGACCACCAACACGAACTAGACACAATCCAAAGACCTCCACAAGCTTGCCTGAATCACCAAGAACATCCACACTACTTCTGCTTACTGAAATCATTCTCTCCTTCATCTGGAACGTCAAGAACACATTCTGTCATCACTGTCATATTGGAATAGATGCTTGCAGACCTCCAGACCATGAACCAATTGAGTTTTCAATTCACATTGACTTCCTAAACACTCCACCAAGTCCATAGAACAAGATATTGCATTTCGGGATCTCACCGGACCTATCTGTGTCACTCTGTCACCTTTGAACATCTGCCAGAACTGATTTTACTCAAGTGGCCATAACTTCTTTAGATCTTCATGTGGACCTCTCAAATCTTTGCTGGATCATCTTAAGACACATATCTAAAAACCCTTTGATGCACATCCTCTGATCTTCATCTTAGCTGGGATCTTTACCTTACTGTCTTCACTGTTCTTCTCTATTCTTGATAAGACTAATTTTCTCAATATCCTCAGCATACAACTCATCCAATCTTTGTTCATCAATGCAACAGGAGTTTGTTAACATCAATGACAACACCGGTTAGGCCCATACTTGCAACATGAAGACCCCAGGATGAGAACCTACAAAACCACATTGTTAGACAATAAACCTGCACAAGAGGCAATGCCAGAATCATAAAACATCCTACAAGGATTTGATTGAATATGTTTCGCCCAAACATCACTATTTTTCAAATCATATGAGCTAATGTACAATATATTGTTATCTACAACAAACACACACATAAAGGAAGTGATAAATGCAAAGCAACAAAGAGGCATTTATAACACACTACGAGAGCTAGAGGACACATGCCACATGAAACAAGCAACAACACCAAACACACTAAAGGATATACATGCTTTGGGGTCAGCATAATGTATATATCTAAATGCAATAATCATAGAATCTCATTTTTTGTATTCTCATCATCTCCCAAACATGTAGAACTATGAGTACGAAGGAAGAAGGTCACAAAGAGACAAATACATATCAAAATGAAAAATGAAAAATTTACAAATTTTGGGTTAACATGGACGGAAGCTAAATTTTCCAATGCTTTGCATCGTCCCTAAAATGTCACAACAAAAAACAAAAAGGACAACATAGAGAAGGAAGTATGAACAAATAGAATAATATCACAACGGATTCATTCCACTTGTATCCACATGTCTACAAGGGCATCATGGGTCCTCCAAGCAGAACTAACAAACATAAAAGCACAACACAAGGGAAACATTACTAATAAGTAGGAAAACACAAACATATGTAAGGCTCTCACGGGTCATCCATGAATAGGTCATCCTGGTCCCAATCTTCATACTCATAACTGTGATTAAACTTCTGAACTATAGTAAACACTATTTAAATATTCAATACTCAATGAAAATAAGATAAATGCAATAACAAAGATATACCTTGAGAACCGATTTACCTTGTGTCTTCCATTGTTACCTATCTCTTCAATGATCTTTTTGATTATGATCTATCTCTCAGAAGTGTACTTCCTTGTTGTTTTAAGATGACAAAGAGAGAATGGCTTTTGTGGAGGATTATGCAATGTGAGGATGAACTACAATGCAACACTAAGATGAATGATGGAGATCATGATATGCAGCCATGGATAATGATTATGCAATGAAGAGAATGAGATGAAGCCAAAGGCACAGTTGATAACTATGGTGGAATTTATGTAGCATAAGTTTACGAAAGCTTAAGTGGTACAAAATGAGTGTGAGAACCTTGCTTTTATAGGCTAAGGATGGACCAATTCCAAGTGTCATAAGATCCACGGTGGAGAACAAGTCATTGTGATGTGTATGGTGGAGATTGAATTAGTTGGGATGAGGGAGATAAAGGTGGGGAATGTTCCTTCAATGATGACAAGGTGGAGAGAAAGGTGTGAGCAAGAGGCCACTTGTCACAATGCTCTCAAAGACCAAAGAAAATGGGTCAAAGAAGGAGTCCTTCTTTGTAGGGAGGTTGGAAGGAATATTGGAACTTATGAGACATGTGTCTCCAAGTGTCCTTTGACTATGATGACATGGTGAGACCAAGCTCTTGAAAATAGGGATGGTTAGAGGATAAATAGGACATGTGGGTGAGGATAATTAGCTAATTAAATATTAAAATATTCAATTATGTGTGCAACATGGTGAGGTGTAAAGTGAGGTGGAAGTGATGATGTGGAATTTATAGACTTAGGACTTAGGATATGATGATTAATTAAATAATTTTGGGATTATTCAATTAAGGGTGATTTAGAGGAATTTGGATGATTTAATTAAATAAATTGATTTTTATTTAATTTTCAAAAGATTAAGATAAATGCGAATCAGATAAATAAATTAGGATATTTATTTATTGATAGAAGAATATGAACAAAATAAATATTAAAATATTTATTTAATTTGACTCAAGCCATTTTTAGGTGTATACATTTTGCCCCTCTTTGAGACAATGTGTTTTATCACATTGTTTCAAAGAATAATTTTTTTTTGGTTATGATACATGCCCCAGTTTGCCCTTGGTATAGGTTTAATGACGATAAGATGCCCCCTCAGGAGATTGGTCAGGTTGGATTTTGTAAAAGGACGATGAACGATTTCACGATGAATAAGAATGATAAAGGATGGAGAAGAAAATGGAGGATGCAAGATAAGGGATGGATGAAAGAGCTGAATGCAAGATAAAATGATAACACACACAAGCAAGCAAGCAAGTATGCACAAATGATACAAGAACAAACAAGGTATTGCCCCTATCAAGTTGTAAACCAATGATTAATTGATACTGATTGATGATAGTGTTGTCATTGTGGGGAACGATATATCCCTAGATCAACACAAATATGCGGGAAAGACATATCCCACTGATGATGATGATTGATTGATTGATTTGGTTTACGACAAGATTAGGATCATGATCATTAATTGCGATTGGATAATTTGATAAGATTGATTTACTCGATTGGTTTAAATTAAGGGTGACTTGCATTTGGATCATTGGTTGATTTGATTGAATTGATTTGATGATTGGATTAATGATTGGATTGATGATTGGTGATGCCCCAGTCACTCAAGAGTGAGGGTGACAAGGAAAGATAATGGTAAGTTAAATGAATAAGATGAATGATGTGGATGATGCACCCTCAAGAGGACAGTTGGTGTGCTCTTGAAATGGAAATAAAGAGATGTAGATAAAGAAAAGACTTGGATCTTAAGCCACTTGGAAAATGGTAATTATGGAATTCTTATAAATGAAATGAAATGCAAACCTAACATGCACAAATGAGGCTTTGTCATCTTGTATACAAGTATTTGAAGTACCTTTTTCATCATTGAGCTTTCAAAATGTTGTAAGAAAATACAAGCATCTAGGTACAATTAAACCATGATGACCTGAGTATGTTTTACATGGATTTTGATTTAGCAAGTTAATACAAGCATCTAAGTATAATTGAACTGAGATGACCTAAGTATTTCTTGCATGTATCAATAGACAAGGATTGTACCCTTTTCATGCACAGACCTATAACGTCCTCAATGATCATTTACTGATCATGTCCTTAGACAAGCCTTCACATTACTAAAGATAAACCCACAAACAACATACAAATGAAAACAATCATGTACCATCATAGCTCCTCTAGTCTTAAAAATCCTCGAGTAGCATAGGAAACATGATTACAAAAATCAAGACCTAAGACTTAAACTTATAACAACCATCAAATCTTCTTGCCATAGATATGTTTTCTTGCCCTGATGACATATATAATCATCTTGATAGTTTAGGCTCATTTATGTCTGATATAGGTTAATGTCTTGCGTTAAGCTTTTGTTAAAAAGGGGTTTGTTTGTACTACTGCATGTTGTCTAGAGATAATATCACAATCCAGTTTGTTATCCTCTAAGATTTTGTGGCATTCAAGAATCCAATTCCTAACTAGGTCGAGGATTTTTCCCCCAGTCAAGTAAAGGATCTAGTTATTATGCATGAAACATAGGGATTAACTGATGGTAGAGTTGTTGCAATAGACCCAAGGGACTGACCTAGTGCCTCAAGGGCTCATCGATGATGGGCTTGCCTACGTGATAGCTCAGAGGTGACGTAGTTTAGGGTGTGGACTGTGTGGACCTAAAACCTAGGCGGTGGGAATTAAGTGGGATTGGATGGATAAAAAGATGGCTGATAAGGGATAGAATGGATGGGAAGCCTCGGGGGCTAATCAATGATGGCCTTGCCTATGTGATAGCTTAGAGGGGATGTAGTTCGACAACGATACTAATGATAGGGTCATAACAAATGGAAAGATTGATGAGGGACTGGATGGATAGCCTGATGTGAATAAGGCGATAAGGGTGAGTGAACAACAAGCCGTGGTAGGAATCATTATGGATTTCGATGGATGTGGATGAAAATATTGTATAAAGACAAAAATCCTATAAGATGGAGGAAGCGGCTTATCACAAATAACACTTATTTCCAGGTTTTCACTACTTGGTTTTATTTGCACAATTTTTTTTTGATTCCCTTGCATTGGGGTTGTTAGGTATAGAACTTGCAAAGGTGCATACTGTTGATAGGATCATCAAATAGTTCACCTTATGATGTTGCTAATTGATAGTCCCCTGATCCATAGGTAGCAATGATTACATAGGGACCAAGCCAGTTGGTTCAAGCTTGCCTTTCTTCTCCTTGTCTTGCTGATTTCTATGATACTCTTTAAGAAGTAGGTCACCAACCTGAAAGACCTGAGGTTTCACTTTGTGGTTGTTACTTCTTGGCATCCTTTATTGATAGGCTTTTAGATGATTAAAGGCATTTAGTCTTCTTTCTTCTAGTAGCTCTAACTCCTGTAGTTTCGAAACCCGGTATTCCTCATCATTTATTAGATCTTTTAATGATACTCGCAAGGATGGTAAATTGACTTCAATGGGAAAAATGGCTTTAGAGCCATAGACTAGGGAATATGGTGTTGCACCTGTGGGTGTGCGGATACTTGTATGGTAGGCCCACAGAGCAGGATTCAGTTGAATATGCCAATCACAGTCGACATCATTGACAGTCTTTTTTAGGATTTTCAAAATGGTTTTATTAGATGCCTCTACCTGACCGTTTCCTTGGGGGTAATACGGGGTGGAAAAGCGATGTTGGATGTGGAATTTGTCACAAAGTTCTTTGACATCCTAGTTTTTAAATGGTCTTCCATTATCTGTTATAATGGATAAAGGGATGCCATAGCAGCAAATGATGTAATTCAAGATAAATGATGTGATTTGTTTGCCTATGACATTGGCTAGGGGTACGGCTTCGATCCACTTAGTAAAGTACTCAGTGGTGGTGATTATGAACTTATGGCCGTTAGATGATGGGGGATGTATCTTGCCCACTAAGTTGAGTCCCCATTGATAGAAAGGCCAAGGAGTTGTTAAAGGTTGCAGCTTCTGTGCTGGTGCATGTATTAAGTTCCCATGAATTTGGCATTTCTTGCACCTCTTCACAAAATGATAGGAGTCATGTTCCATAGTTGACCAATAGTACCCCATACGTATGAGTTTCTTAGCCAAAGTAGGACCACTAGAGTGGGTTCCGCATATACCTTCGTGAACTTCGCTTAGGACGGTTTGATATTCCTCACTATCGAGACACCAAAGGAGAGTACCATCTAGACCTCGTCAATATAAAGTGTTAGCGATTATGGTATAACGGGAGGCTTGGCAGATGAAGGTTCTCTTTTGGTTATTAGATAGATTAGGTGGTAGGATATTCTCTTTTAGACAGGTATATACTTTTATGTACAAGGGAGAATCAGATCCTACATGTGGCATATGATGTTGGTTTCAGGGGTGTCATAGGCAGGATGGGATACTGGCTCCACCAAGAACTCATAGCATGACTAGTTTTTAGGTATATCAAGGAGAGATGCAATGGTTGCCATGGCATATGTTGCTTTGTTCTCTAATTTGGGTATTTTCTCAAAGGAAATCACTACAAAGTAATCTTTGAAGTTGTCTAACATACGCTTGTACAGTATAACTTTTCATCCTTGGTATGATAGTCATCATTCACTTGGTTAATGACAAGTTGTGAATCTCTGTGCACCTGAAGTTCTCTGACTTTCCATTCTACAGCCATCTCAAGACCAATGACTAATGCTCTTTGAGGAGGTTAAACGATTGTTCACACCCCTCATCCCATTTGAAAGGAATGTTCTTGTGCAGGAGATAGGTAAATGGATGACATTTGTCAGCTAATTGAGAGATGAACTGACAGATAGATTGTAGCTTTCCCTACAATGATCTTAACTGACTAAGATTTTGGGTGGTGGCATGTCCATTATTGCTTTCACTTTGGCTGGATCCACCTCAATTCCTTTGGCTGAAATTATATATCTTAGGAGTTTGCTGGATGTAACTTCGAATACACACTTCTTTGGATTCAGGCATACATTAAACTGCTCCAGTCTTTGAAATATCTTATCTAATACTACCAGGTGTCCTTCCCTTGTTAGTGATTTGGCCAGAATATCATCTACATAATCTTCCATGATGGTGTGCATCATACCATGGAAAATTGTTGTCATTGCTCTTTGATACGTTGCTCCTACATTTTTCAGTCCAAATGGCATGACGCACCAACAATAGGTACCCCATGAACATCTGAATATGGTCTTGTGTTGATCTTCAGGTGCTATTTTGATTTGATTATAGCTAGAAAATCCATCCATTAGTGACAACATAGTGTGCCTTGCTATTAGATCTACAATGATGTCAATGTTGGGCAGAGGAAAGTCATCCTTGGGACAAGCCTTGTTCAAATATTTGAAGTCATTACAAATTCTGATCCTTCCATCTGGTTTGGAGACATGTACTATATTGGAAATCCATTCTGAATAATCAATAGCTCTGATAAACCCAACATCTAGCAGCTTCTTCAATTCCTCTTTGACTAACAATGCTATGTGGGGATGCATCTTCCGTAGTTTCTGCTTAACTGGCTTAGCTCCTGGAGCTAGTGATAAATGATGCATTATTAGATTTGGATCCATCCCTAGCATATCTGCATAGGACCAAGCAAAGTTAATCTATCTCTGCTTGAAGAAATTGATGAATTCTGGCTTTTCATGTTCAGATAAAGATTCTTCCATATGGATTATCCTTGGATTGTCTTCTGTGCCAATGCTGATAGGTTCCGTTGGTTCTATAAAAATTGAGGACCTCTCTTGATGTGTCAGATTGGGAAGAGTATCAAGCCTTTCATCCTTCAGCACCTCAGAGAGGTTTTCACCGTTGGATTCGTCTTTTATTTTTTTACTTTTTTTACGATCTAACACTGCCGCAGAGCAGTTTTCACCATTAGATCTATCTTTTATTTTTACATTTTTATGAATGAAAGGATTGGCACTCTCTCCAAAATAAGCCTTGTCATTGAGTTCTATGGCGAAGCCAGATTTGTGATCCCCTGCAGGTAGATGGTCCCTTAGTTCTAGATAATCTATGATAGCATCATCATTTTGGAAAGTATCTAGCTCAGGGGCTTCTATTAAATCCCAATCTATGAATTCAAGATGCACTAAGGGTAATGGGTCATCAAGTTGGTCTGATTCGAGGCTAGTGATGGTTAAGATGGAGGAGTTGTCTAGGTTAGTGGAAGTATTTACAAAGTCTATGATGGTACTCTCCTCAAGTTGATCTGTCAAGTGTGATATCATACCTTCATCGTGAAACTCTCTTTCAGTATTTTGGGGATCAAACTCTAGAGGTCTAGACCTAGAATTTTATCCCTCATGAGTTGTATAGGTAGAGCTATATTGTTGAACCACATCAACACCTTTGTCTTCACAAGATAGTTCAGAAAGACTATCCCATTCATATTCATTTGAGTCTATCTCACTCCCTTCTTGTAATCAGTGAATCTACTCTACTAAGTTAGTAGTAGTTGTTGCTCTCTCTTTTCCTTTATGCTTTGTAGCCTAGTCCTTGTAACATCAGAAAATGTCCCCTTGGGGGCTTTCCCTCTTAAGGTTTAGCTCTCAGGTCTTTTATCTGCATTTAGGACATCTTACATCATATTTTGGCATCTCGATGAGAAAACCCCTAAGTGTCATCACAAATGGGACCTAGGGGGATCATTTGAGCTAAGCCTTGCCCAAAATAGGGGGGAGGACTTGGGCACTCGTACCCTAGTCCTGCCCTATTTTGGGTCAAGCCCAAATTTTAAGTGTTAGTTTACGACCGTTATTTGGTCCCTAGGCCGACACGGTAAGTTTGAATTACAAAATTCTCGGTGAGAATGTTTGTAGTTGCATATATAAGCATGTTTAGGCATTCATTTGTAAGCTAGATAATTACTAGCTAACAATTGTGATCTTTTGGCATTCTAAAGGTGATTCAAGGCATTCATTATGTGGAAGAGCAGATTTTGTGTTGTTTATGTGTTTGTATTTGCATATTTGAGCATCCATCTCCTCGTGGCATGAAGAGCTTCTTCCTTCCATAAGATCTTCACTACAAGGTGATATCAATTGTGCTTTTTATCATTCATCATTTGGTTTTTGCCTCTGCCCCATAAGGACACACACTCTCTCTCTAACAACGGTGTTTGGAAGATTTGAATGTCTCTCCGGGGCTTGACTAAGGCAAGCCTCTAAACACCATAACCCCCTCCCCATTTTCCCATGATTGCAGGTTGAAGAAGCAAAAAAAGTGAAGTTGTAGAGAAGGGTTACAGAGTGTTGGAATTGTAGATTAGAGTTGAAAATAGGGACTTGGACTCGGGTGCCAGCTCATTAGTCCTTCAGATCCTGCAATGGAGAAATCTCTGAGACATCAGGAACAGGTTACAAACAAAGTTCCTAGATCCTGACAAAAATCAGAGCACTGGACTAGGGCACCTGCTCATTAGTCCCTGACTATTCTACTTCTTGAACTTCAAAAACTGGTACACATTTGTCTGTTATTTTACATCTTTCTGTAGTAGCATTTTCTGTAATTCGTTTGTTTGCTTCTGTGTTTGCATAATTAGGGTTTTAAGCATAATTGAGCATAATTGGTAATCAAATCACATAAATCTAAGTTTCCCTACATTCCTAAGTGAGCAAGGGCCTGATGGTAGAGTCCTACTCGACCCAAGGTCCTTGAATGTTTTAGGGTGAAAGGAGGATACACACAAACTAATCAAAAACCAACTATCTAAAATTTACCCTAAACATTTTGGTGAACCTATGTTTTTCATGAATTTCTCACCTTGCTAAGTGTTTTTCTTCAGGTTCACATTTATTTCATTCATTCATATCATTGTTCATCTTATTACATTGGAAAAATTACAAAAATTGAAAAATAATTGCATTCTAGGGTTTCTATTTAGCATCAATTAATTTGAATTTCATCAAATTTATGATTTTTGCATTAGATCTGAGCTAAATTATAGAAAATTACAAAAATTCAATCACTTGCATTGCATTTTCATCATAAAATTGCTAGGCTTTTGTTGGAAATTTTGAATTTTTCATATAACCTAGTAATTTCAAAAACTAGGGTTTGTAGGTAAAATCTTGTTTCAGATTTTTCTACTGATCTTAAACACTCATTCAAATTTTTATTTGGCTGTAGTGTTGCAATTTAGTGTAAATTTGCATTTAGATCTCAAAAATTTTCATTTTACATAGAAAATTTCAACAAAACTAGCATTTTTCATTAGATGTACACTTGCATTTTGCATTGTAGGGTTTGATTTTTTTTTTTCAGATCTGAGTGGAATTAATTTTCATCATAAATCAGATTGCAATACATTCATATAGCATTTTGCATTAAGATCTCAAACCTAGGGCTTGAAAAACCTTGATTTTCACTAGATTTGGCCTTAACAACCCTCTAGATTTGCACCATAGGCATGTTGTGAAGAATATTTTTGCACTAATTGGCTGTTATCAAGGTTATCATCTGCTTCCCCTCCTAAAAATCTTCACAACACCTTTTTATTGGGCTCTTGTATTGAAAATTTGGTGAAAAATTGCATATTTTTGCTATATTTGCCCTATGGTTTGACCTAGATTTGCACTCCAAGTGTGTTGTAAAAGATTTTATTATTCTAAATGACTGATATTATTGTTATTTTTTTTCTACACCTCATAAAATTTCTTACAACACCTCTTTCATTAGGTCTTAGAATTGAAAAATTGTGAAAAATTGCATATTTTAGGGCATTTTCACTAGATTTTGAATTATCATCATCTTAGATTTGCATCAAAAGCATTTTGTAAAGGATATTATTGCTTTATTGGACTGAAAATAGACATATTATTTGATTCCCTTGATCAAAGTCTTTACAACACCTTTTCTTTCATATATTTGCATTGAAAAAGTACAAAAAATCAAGCATTTTAGGTCGTTTTTGCACTTGTCTTTTGCAAACTTTTGAAAAGCTTTTAAAATCTGATTTGGCACTCATGGCCTCATCATCTCTGTTGGTGCCTAAATTGACTGTCAGTTAATTTAGGAATTTTCATGCAGGCACCTTCCCAAAAAATCCAAAAAGTTCTAAGTTTTGGCACCCCTTCAGTGTTTTGCAGCATCCGCATCATCTTTCTTGAGGAAGGGGTCATCATGTTTTGTCCATCGGCGAAAGTTTTGTTTTTTGAGTGCTCCAATTGTGTCTTCGGCATTTCGGTTTGAACTTGAACCCCTTTTTTCGAAAGTTCAATGGTTCAACGGTTCAAGGTTCAATGGTTCAATGCTTTGTGATTTTGGTCTCGGCCGAAGTTTTTTTGGAGTATTGTTTTTGATGTTTGAACCTCACCATTGAACCATCGGGTTGAACCAGTTCATTGGTTCAATGGGTTCGCGGGGTTACGTTTGTGTTGCCGAGAGGAGGTATCGGCATTGAACCGTCGGGTTGAACTTCTCGTTTGAACCTAGCCAATGGTTCAACTCGACGAAAGGAGAAGTGGGAAGCCAAAGTGTTATCGATATAACTATGTATGTCGGTAGGAGGATATTGTGTTGTGCCGACGGTCTAAGCCTGGCCAATGGTGAGGTTGGTGTTCGGCATTTCGGAGTGACAGGAGAGTGTGTCTTAGTGACAGGAGGACTGTCGGCGAGACTATTGCTATTGGCAGAGGGGTTTTGGCCTCTGCCGATATCGTTACTTAGGCCGATGAGGATTTGGGCATTGTGTTCATGGGCAGGAAATTGCATATCGGCATAGGCATTTTGTTGTTCGCCGATGGCTTTGGTCATACCGATGGAGGGGGTGTGAAATAAGTGTCGGCGTGACTTTTGCCTATCAGCGGGGAAGCTTTTGGGTTGGCCGATGGTAGTAGTCTGGCCGATAGGGGATTGCGATGGGTGTCGTCGGCGAGACGATTGAGATCGGCGAGAGGTTTTTGGGGCGAGCCGATGGTGTAGGTCTGGGCAATGGGGCTTTGGGCGGAGGACCGTGGGTCGAGCACGACAAAAGCACTCGACATTTGATATGCAAGTGACTATGCTTTTAAACTGCTGAGGGAGTCTCCGTGGCATGCATGTGGGATTAATCTCCCTGTATTATTTTGAACCTGCAGTGAAACGCGTTTTGGCGGGAAGTTCTTTTTTGAATGCTGCAACTATTTTCTTGGTGGCTGCGGGTGGTTGAGCCATAAATGGCAACTGTGCTGAGGTGTGGGCGAGTTGTTGAACAGTCATGTACCTAATTTTTGGCATGAAGACTCCCGGATGGTGGCACAGAGCTTGAGGCCACCCTCGTCTATTCTCTTGTCTGTTGCAGCAATAAATTTTGAGCACCATTCCTTTGTGGGATCTGTATCTGACATTTTTTGATGTCCACCATGTAATTAATGCTGAGTACGCTTCTTTGGCTATTTTAAGCAGGAAGTGTTACTCATTTTTGTGGTTGTTGAAAGTTGAACATTTTGGCTCTGTAATGCAATACAGTTGGTTTTGGTTGCTCTGTGCAGCAAAACTTGTGAGTTGATGTGTCTCCTGTTGTATGTTTTGGCATGAATCCACTGATTTCATGGTTAATTTTATATGAGAAATGCTATGTTAGCATGTGTTTTGTTAATTCTGTCTCTAGTATTGCATGTATCTTTCTTCTGAGTCTGGATATTTAAGGAATGTTTGAGACTCTAGAACATAGAATTCCTGTGTTGAATGTCTGATCTCTTAACTTCTACTCAAGGGGTAGATTAAATTGTTCTCATATTGAACATTGGGAAGGGTATACTGCAGTAGGGATGCCATAAGTATAGATAGCTTAACACTTTGTATTGGGAGACATCTGTAAGGCAGGTATCACATGTGTCCCCCTGAAATTCAGTTTTAGCTGTTCATGCTGATCATTCACAGGTGTATGTCTACTTACTCCAGGCCCTGGACAGGCACCGATCTAGCTTTGTGTCTGTGTTATATACCATGTTCAGCTCTGCATCCAAATATAAAATCAAAATCAAACTCTAAAACAACCATTAGGACATTAGAATTAGTTTTAGGATCCAAGTCCTCTGTCTACAACTGCAAATAGGCCCAAAGCCAGCCCCTTTGCTCTTATCTTACAGTTTTGGTCTACTTACAGGAGGACTTATCTGCTTTCTGTCAGCATCCCAGCCTTTATATGCATATCCTCATGGATGTTGAGTAGGGAATACCCCCTAGGTTTTGCAGAGCCTGAAGAAGAAGAGGAGATAAAATATAGAGTCTATCTCCTACACTGTTGGCCCCTGGCCCAGAGATCCTTTTGATCATTGATGGCTACCTTGTAGGGAAATCTGGGAGTAAGCATCCAGTCTGGGAAAAAACCAACAATCTCAATGCTCTTTGGAATATTTACATGCATATATCACAAAATTTGAAAATCTCTACAAATTTCTTACTATGCATCCTCATGTCATTACCTATATACAAGCTATGTATCACAAGGATATATTTGTGTCATCTTCCTTCGAAATCCTTGACTATGTATTTGATCTTAACAAATTCATATCTCTCATAAATACATACCCTTGGGTAGTATAAGAATTGATAAAACACACATTGAATGAAGAGCATGACACTTCCCTTAATAGTTTGGAATTAATAGCTGAAACATATGGAGATGATATTGACAATGATTATGAGAGTGATGATGAATTCACAAGCTACCCTACTTCTCCTACAACTAAACATTATGATAAATCAGATGAGAAGACTAGGGATAGCTCTAGTAATTTGAATAATCCTCCTAGCCAAAGCGAAGCACTAATGGATGACATCATGACAACACAAGATTGTTTTAAATATCTTGACCTATTTGGTGTAATCGATGTGGATAAGGAACAGTTTCATAACTCACCTAGTCCACTAAGAGATGATATTTATGTTGAGGTCCCTCCTCCACTATCCCTTTAGGGATCAGGAGATAAACAAAATACATTAGATAGACAAATGGAACAAACAATACCTCTTTCTAGCATTTGGATTTGGGAAGATGATGACCTCCTCGATGATGGCTTCTAGCACAAAGATCCCTATAGGTAAGTATCTCTAACCCTTTATCTCTCGTGATGTGTTTCCCCCATGATGTGTTATGTGTTGTTTAGGCCTCCTGGGATGACTTCTGATTCTCATTAAGGTCTGGGATACTAGGAGACCACCTCTATTGTGACCTTCCTCTATTTGTATCATCTTTCTTCTATATTGCCTCTCTCTATTTTCATTGTTGTGTGTTGTGTCTTACGGACATAGTGTTATGGTTGGTGAATTGGGGGCACCCTCCTACGTGACTGTCCCTAAGGCACTTGTTTCTCCTCTCTTATTTTATTGTTTCCCTTTCTCTAGTGTTTCTATCTAGCAGGCGGATGACGAAAAACATTTATACTAATGCGGACCTAGTGTCCCTTTAGCGAGAAATCAAAAATTGGACTTAGTTCCTAATATGATGATGAGGCTGATATATATTATCTGACGCTTGGCTAGTAGAAGAACTTCGTGCATTCTGCGTAGTGATTTTGATGGTGTTTTATCTCACTTACAAAACATAACAATACTGCTGCTCTGTGCACCTTCTTTGTCTTTGAATCTCGCCTTGGTGACACTTAGTTTTGAGATTTTTGTAGTATAGCCTCATGGTTATACTCGATCTTCTAATTCATAGTATAACCTTGGCTCTTTGTGTGGTTAATCATATGAATTGATGTTGTTGTTTATCATGATTATGTGGACACTAACATGTTTCTTGCAGGGATGTGTTTGTGGGAACATTTGGCGATTGTAAATTACATGTCACCTCTGAGGGGCATGGGCTTTACGAAAGTCTGTGTTCTCTTGTGTGTTTTCTTCCTACCTTAAAGTGTTTGATATTGATATCAACCACCTTAAGGTGGGGGCATATATACGGTAAGCTGTATGTTGTAGATGTTAGCAATGTGCTTGTCCTCAGGTGTAGTTTAAAGACTACTGTGATGAATACTTCTTGCACTCTGAGTTTGTTTGCAATCAATCAATCAATCATCAATCATTGTAAGCCCTTTGCGAAGGTGGGGATGGTGTATTTCTTGAGGAGAGTGCACATCGTGTCATTTTCAAAAGTCCTCATTGAGAGGTGGGGAGTGATTTTGTGACTAACTCAACCCTTAAGTGTGTCTTCAACAATTGTTATGCTGAAGCCTAATCATTGGTGTGTGCCTGTAATGTGCCTGAGATGGTGATGAACCTAGAAATAGGAACACTCCAACGCTTGTCTGCCATGTTTTCTTCATGTCTTCAAAGTATGTGTTTGGCATGTCTATTGCCCCATATGTAGTTAAAGACTAGTGCGATGAGTACTTCTTGCATTGGTGGTGTGTTTGGCGTGTCTGTTGCCCCATATGCAGTTTAAAGACCAGTGCGATGAGTACTTCCTACATTATGGGTGGTGTGTTTACTTTCCTTGTACTCTCATCTACATTTCATATATATATGAGAAAAAAGAAAAGAAATCATTCATGTCTTCTATGCATTTATTGTCTTCTATGCATTGAATGCTATCTTCTCTGTGTTTTGCATGCCTGTTATTGTTTTCTCAGTGTTGGCGTGTCTTCTCTGTGCTTGGCATGTTTGCTGTGTTTGTTGACCATACTTTAATGCATGTATTGGCCTTACATTTATACATACATTAAAGTGGGGGCTAAATGTAATGTCGAAAAATGTCCCCTTGGGGGCTTTTCCCTCTTAAGGTTTAGCTCTCGGGTCTTTTATCTGCATTTAGGACATCTTGCATAATATTTTGGCATCTTGATGAGAAAACCCCTAAGTGTCATCACAAATGGGACTTAGGGGGATCATTTGAGCTAAGCCCTGCCCAAAATAGGGGGAGGACTTGGACGCCTGTGCCCTAGTCCTGCCCTATTTTGGGTTAAGTCCAAATTTTAAGTGTTGGTTTATGACCATTATTTGGTCCCTAGGCCGACACTTTAAGTTTGAATTACAAAATTCTTGGCAGGAATGTTTGTAGTTGCATATATAAGCATGTTTATGCATTCATTTGTAAACTAGATGATTACTAGCTAGAAATCGTGATCTTTTGGCATTTTAAAGGTGATTCAAGGCATTCATTGTGTGGAAAAGCAGATTTTGTGTTGTTTATGTGTTTATATTTGTAGATTTGAGCATCCATCTCCTCATGGCATGAAGAGCTTCTTCCTTCCATGAGATCTTCACTACAAGGTGATATCAATTGTGCTTTTTATCATTCATCATTTAGTTTTTGCCTCTGCCCCACAAAGGCACACACTCTCTCTGACAACAGTGTTTAGAAGACTTGAATGTCTCTCTAGGGCTTGACTGAGGCAAGCCTCTAAACACCACAACCCCCTCCCCATTTTCCCATGATTGCAGGTTACAGATTGAAGAAGCAAAAAAAGTGGAGTTGCAGAGAAGGGTTGCAAAGTGTTAGAATTGCAGATCAGAGCCGAAAATAGGGACCTAGACTCAGGCGGCTGCTCATTAGTCCTCCAGATCCCGCAACAGAGAAATCTTCGAGACAAGAGGAATAGGTTGCAGATAAAGTCCCCAGATCCTGACAAAAATTAGGGCATTGGACTAGGGCGCCTGCTCATTAGTCCCCAACTATTCTGCTTCCTGAACTTCAAAAACTGGTACACATTTATCTGTTATTTTACATTTTTTTGTAGCAGCATTTTCTGTAATTCGTCCGTTTGCTTCTGTGCTTGCATAATTAGGGTTTTAAGCATAATTGAGCATAATTGGTAATCAAATCACATAAATCCAAGTTTCCCTACATTCCTAAGTGACCAAGGGCCTGATGGTAGAGTTCTACTCGATCCAAGGTCCTTGAATGTTTTAGAGTGAAAGGAGGATACACACACAAACTATCAAAAACCAACTATCCAAATTTTACCCTAAACAGTCCTGTAGTGTCTCGGGATGTTAAATAAGAAGTTTGGATAGGTTCGATGATACCTTCTTTTCTTAATCCTATGGGACCATGACCATCATATCCCATTCTTTGTAATATAGAGAACCCTTGACCATATTGTTCAGTTTGCAATTGGGGTTGATTGTCTTGTGGTTTAGATTCACTATCTTCATCTTTGTATAGCCATTGTAGAATATCCTTCTCATCACTTTCATCTAATAGGTTTCTCCATTTGACAAAAGAACCTTTGGGAGTCTCTAACGATTTTTTTTTGTTCATGGATGGTTTGCCATAGGACTTGGGAGATATGGGTAGTTGTGCTAGGCAGAAGGTTTGCTTGATGGTATACTCTCCTACACCCTTGTCTAAGTTGAGTTTGACTTTGACTTCAGATGTCTTAGATGCAGAAGGTAGTGAGGTTGGGTCAACACTAGCTAAAGAGGAGGAAGCTGCACGGTTGGTGGGGATTACAACTTTGGGCTTGGATTGGATGGAATTGCAATATTGGAAAAGATTAGGATCCCCTTGGATAGTTATTTCTTGGCCATTATGAGGAAACTTGATACACTGATGGTAGGTGGATGGTACGGCCTTCATAGCATGTATCCAAGGTCAACCAAGAAGAATATTGTATGCTAGGTCCATGTCTAGAACTTGGCAAATTACATCTTTTTCCACTGGTGCCACTCTTATAGGCAAAACAATAGTTCCTTTTGATGTCCTCTCTTCTTCATCATAAGCTTTGATTGTTATTTTCTTCTTAGGATCAACAACATTCTCTGAAAACCCCAATGCAAGGATTAGTTTTAATGTGTAGATATTTAAACCTACCCCTCCATCTATTAGGACCCGCTTGATTCTACATTTATGGATGAGGACTTCAATATGGAGGGATGCATTGTGCGGTTGGGTGATAGACATATCATCTTTTTCTGTGAAAGATAAGAAATGGGGTGTAGTTAGATGCCCCACCATGGCCTGAAATTGCTCTTGGGCTAGGCTAAATTGATTGGCACGGTAGTTTCCAAGAGAGCTTTTTCTAGGATGGCTTTGTGAGATGGAGAGAGACATAAGAGCTCCAAAATGGATATATGTGTAGGTGTTTTATGGAGTTGGTCAAGGATGTTATATTGGTTAGATGTGGAGGGTGAAGGAGCCCATTGGAGAGTAATATTTCCACGACAAGTGGTTACATTATAATCGGGCTTATTGTTTATGGTGATCACGTTTATGTGTGAGTCACTTTCTGCAATATGGTTAATGGTGTAGTCGTATGAAACATTCGTGTAATTCACTTTGTTTGAATGGTTATTGTTTTGATTAGAGGGTCCTCCCTTCTCATAGTTAGGAAGAGGATTTTTGAATGCCACATGCTCATCATTGGAAGTATGCCCATCAATTGATATTACCTTTTGATCAATCAAGTCTTGGATGGTATTCTTTAGTCATTGGCAATCATTTGTTTTATGACCCTTACTTCTATGAAATTCGCAAAGTCCAAGTCTTTCCACCAAGAAGGTTTAAATTTACGTTCATAATATCGCACCGCAGGAAGCGTTATAAGGTTGTTTGATATGAGCTTCCTTAGGGAAGATTCAATTGACTCCCCTATGGTGTAAACTTTCACCGAGGAGGAAAGTTTGTGTAATGTGGTTCATTATTTTGAGGTTTGTTTGATGGTGTGTTATTTTGTGGATTTGATAGATTAAAGATTGGTTGTTTTGGTACCACATGTTTAGAATCAACAACACCATCGTTCACAATGTTCTTGTTTTTGGTCCAAAACCTTGATTTGTTGGTGGTATTACTTGAACTAGGGACATCTTTGTAGAGTTTGATTTGTCCCTTAGCTATCAAGGCTTTCTCAATGAGTAACCCCATTTTAATGACCTTACTAAAGGAAGTTGGACATTGTATTTGTATTTGATAGCTCAAGTCATTGTATAGGTTATGGACAAACATCTCGATCATTTGTTTCTCTGGGATATGGTATGGACACTTGCTAGCAAGTTGTCTCCATCTTTGTAAAAATGAGGTGAATGATTCTCCACCCTTTTGTTTATTATTACAAAGATCCCACATTGAGATTTCATGCTCAATGTTGTAGGAGAAATGGGTCACAAATTTATCCACTAGGTCGTTAAAATTTCTGATGCCAGGAGGTAATTGGGAGAACCATTCCATTGCTTTTCCTCCTAGGCTATAGGGAAATAGTTGCATAAGGTATGTTTCATTGTGTGCAACTTCTAGGCATGCAACACTAAATTCCCTTATATGGTCACGCGGGTCACCTTTTCCTCTATATTTATCAAATTTTGGTACCTCAAATCTTGAGGGAAAAGGTATCATGACCAAACTTTTGTCAAAGGGATATGGTGAGATATCCTCTAGTGAGTAGTGCTTTGTGGTAGTTCCAGTTTGGATATCCACAAGTTGTTGTTGCAAGACTTGGATTTGTTGAGTTAATGTGTCCAAAGGGTTTGATGCATCCTTAGTCTTGTCATTTTTGGGAGTCTCTTTTCCATCTTTGGAAATTTTTGCTTCATTTGAAGAGTTCGTTTCTCTTAATTTTGAAAGATCAAAATCAGGTGGTAATTTAGTTCCTTGTTGTGCTAGCATAATAAAGTATTTTGGGGGTCCATGGTTATGACCTTTTCCATCATTCTTTGGAATTTGGGATCTTACAAAGCACTAATAAGTTCTTCATGTGGGATTTCTTCCTCATCATCGCTAGATGAAGCGGAGTGAATACTATGGTTTAAGGTATCCAGTTCTTTGTTTTTGTTGGTTTGGGATCTAGTTTGAACCATAAGATTTTTGGAAATGGGTGAAGTTGGATGAAATACTTGGGAGTGTAAGTGAATGTTTTTGGTAAGATGTGGTTGAGGTATAGTTGATTGAAATTTGGAGGCTTTTTATGATAAGATTTTCTAAGGCTTTCTCTTGATCTATTTGTTCAAACAAAATGGTCTTGAGCTATATTGTTATTGGCTATCAAAGTGTTGATATAAAGGAAGTCAAATAGGGATGATTAGACTGCTATTGATGTAGACTATACCTTTATCAAGATGTTCTAGTGTAGTTTCAAGGTAGAGGATGATGAATCCTGATAGGAAACAAACTAGGTTGTTTGATTTAGTGGATCTCAATGATACCTTAGTGGAAATCTTGGTTTTGTTTGATTTTTAGATGGATAGGTATGCTATGGTAAGTGAAATGCAAATAACAGGTATGTAGTGAATTTTTATGGTTTAACTGACTTCACAAACTGAATCTAGGAAGTAATGGGTACCAAAAAATGATTTTGTTTTGCTCTCAAAATGTTATGAACAAGCCACTATTATAGATGCGCAGTTTTATTTGTGTAGAAACAGAGGTCAAATGTGTAGCTCTGTGGGTTAAATGTACAGCTCTGAATGCGAGTTTCTGTTGTTTGAATGCACAGTTTTATGTAGGCGCTGAAAGATGTCTCAAATGTGCAGCAAAATGGGTTGAATGCACAACAGGATGTATTTGCGTAACAATAACTGTTAAATGCGTAGAAAGAAGTATGCACAAATGATACAAGAATAAACAAGATATTGCCCCTATCAAGCTGTAAACCAATGATTAATTGATTATGATTGATGATAGTGTCATCATTGTGGGGAACGATATATCCCTAGATCAACACAAAGATGCGGGAAAGACATATCCCATTGATAATGATGATTGATTGATTGATTGATTTGGTTTACGACAATATTAGGATCAATACCATTGATTGCGATTGGATAATTTGACAAGATTGATTTACTCGATTGGTGTAAATTAAGGATGACTTGCATTTGGATCATTGCTTGATTTAATTGAATTGATTTGATGATTGGTGATGGCCCAGTCACTTAAGAGTGAGGGTGAAAAGGAAAGATAACGGTAAGTTAAATGAATAAGATGAATGATGTGGATGATGCCCCCTCAAGAGGACAGTTATTGTGCTCTTGAAATGAAAATAAAGAGATGTAGATAAAGAAAAAACTTGGATCTTTAGCTACTTGGAAAATGATAATTTATGAAATGCTTATAAATGAAATGAAATGCAAACCTAACACGCACAAATGAGGCTTTGTCATCTTGAATGCAAGTATTTGAAGTACTTTTTTCATCAGTGAGCTTTTAAAATATTGTAAGGAAATACAAGCATCTAGGTATAATTAAACCATGATGACCTGAGTATTCCTTAATGGATTTTGATTTAGCAAGTTAATACAAGCATCTAGTCAAAATTGAACCTAGATGACCTGAGTATTTCTTGCATGTATTAATAGATAAAGATTGCACCTTTTCATGCTTAGACCCATTATGTCCTCGATGATCTTTTGTTGATCATGTCATTAGACAAGTCATCACATTACTAAAGGTTGATCCACAAACAACAAACAAATGAAAATAATCATGCCCCCATCATAGTTGCTCTAGTTTTAGACATCCTCGAGTAGCATAGGTAACATGATAACAAAAATCAAGACCCTAAGACTTAAACGTATAACAAGCAATCAAATCTTTTTTCCATAGATATGTTTTCTTGCAACGAAAATAGGTATAATCATCATGATAGTTTTTGGCTCCATGTTGTTTGATATAGGTCCATGTCTTGTGTCAGGTGTTTTGTTGAAAAGGTTTGTTTGTTGCAAGAAAACACAACAGACAAGAAGATTTCATGGTGTTATACAAATTTTTGATAAACATTTTACAAACAAGTACAATTCCTATGGTTGGCAAGGACAATATTTATTGAGTCTCAACTTGGATTTCTCCAGCCACTTAAATCAAGGTGGACAATTAGCAACTTGGTAGCACTAGCTCCCCCTGTCATGTCACTCACTTCTCTTACATACCAAGTTACAATTCCTTCGAAGAGTTGAATTTTCTATCTCTACACATGATTAGTGAATACGTTGGGCGGCTTCAAAGGTCTGACCTCTTGTGTCAACAAAAAGAAGGATTTTGGCCTCTAAAAATAGTTGGTTCTTAATAAGGGCATTCGTTCAGGTGGTTATACGTGCAACAATTCTCTCTGTTTAGGAGGCTTCCCAATCTGGAGAGGTTAAGGTCTACAGGTTTCAACGCACCATAAAGGTACTAAGGGAGACATTTGTCAGTATAACACAATAGCACCTATTGTTTGTGACTTTCGTCACAAACACTTTTATTTATAGTGGATCAAATTGGCTTGGCTTTAGCCTGTTACCGCTCAAGGTCGTCCCACTTGGAAGAAACACAATCCCAAGGGCAAGCCTTTTCTAAAGGTTAAACAAATGAAAATGATGGGTCTGGTGTTTTGGACACTCGAGAAGGGGAGAGCATATTCCTATCACCGTTTCACAAGCACAATAGACACTGGTTCATTAACCTTCTAGAGTTAATCTAAATGTGATTTAATCTACCAAGCAAAAAAGTTGACATGATAGCATAAAATGAAAAGATAGTTGATTTTAACCTCCTAATCAAAACTAGGTGATGATTGTATTGAAGATTTGATCAAGTTACTTCCCCTACTTATGCTAGATGTGGATTTGTAAATGCAAGCTTGGAATGAAAGATTTGTTCAATTTTAACCTCCTAATTTGGGACTATATGAAATTTGTATGAACAATGATACGATTTACTCCTAATTAAAACTAGATGAAGATTTGTATGCAATTTGTATGAACAATTATACAATTTACTCCTCCTAATTAAAGCTAGATGAAAATTTGTATGCACTTTGTATGAACAATGATGCGATTTACTCCTCCTAATTAAAGCTAGATGAAGATTTGTATGCAAGATGCAACTAAAATGCCTAAAGCAGCTCTTAAACCTACAAGAACATTCTTTCAATCTAGCCTCCATTGATGATTGATATTACCTACAACACAAGTTAGTACTAAAAATTTTGCAAAATCAATAGAAATCTCTGATAGGAATCAGATGCGCCAAAACAAAGAATGGATGCACAGGAAGACAAATTAAATGCACAGACAGATTAAAACTACAGAAAGAACTTGCAAATGCGCAGGAAGAAGTATTAAATGTGCATGAAGATTAAAAGTGCAAAAAGAATGGTCAGATGCACAAAAAGAAGTTTCATATGCGCAGGACTGCTCTTTTCATCACGGATGCGCAAGACTGGAAATTGAATGCACTGAAATGACCTATTACGACTGTAACTTCACCAAAAACTCAAAATGGAGATTAAAAATGGGGCAAGGGCCCCACTGTGGGCACCAAAATGTGATTGAACTTATGAACTACAGTAAACACTACTTAAATATTCAATACTCAATGAAAATAAGATAAATGCAATAACAAATATATACCTTGAGAACCGATTTACCTTGTGTCTTCCATTGTTGCCTATCTCTTCAATGATCTTTTTGATTATGATTTAGCTCTCAGAAGTGTACTTCCTTACTGTTTTAAGATGACAAAGGGAGAATGGCTTTTGTGGAGGATTATGCAATTTGAGGATGAACTACAATGCAACACTAAGATGAATGATGGAGATCGTGATATGCAACCATGGATAATGATTATGCAATGAGGATAATGAGATGAAGCCAAATGCATGCTTGATAACTATGGTGGAATTTCTACAGTATAAGTTTATAAAAGCTTGAGTGGTACAAAATGAGTGTGAGAACATTGCTTTTATAGGCTAAGGATGGACCAATTCCAAGTGTCATAAGATTCACGGTGGAGAACAAGTCATTGTGATGTGTACAGTGGAGATTGAATTAGTTGGGATGAGAGAGATAAAGGTGGGGAATGTTCCTCCAATGATGACAAAGTGGAGAGAAAGGTGTGAGCAAGAGGTCACTTGTCACAATGCTCTCAAAGACCAAATAAAATGGGTCAAAGAAGGAGTCCTTTATAGGGAGGTTGGAAGGAATATAGGAACTTATGAGACATGTGTCTCCAAGTGTCCTTTGACTATGATGACATGGTGAGACTAAGCTCTTGAGGATAGGGATGGTTAAAGGATAAATAGGACATGTGGGTGAGGATAATTAGCTAATTAACTATTAAAATATTCAATTATGTGTGCAACATGGTGAGGTGTAAAGTGAGGTGGAAGTGATGATGTGGAATTTATAGACTTAAGACTTAGGATATGATGATTAATTAAATAATTTTGGGATTATTCAATTAAGGGTGATTTAGAGGAATTTGGATGATTTAATTAAATAAATTGATTTTTATTTATTTTTTGGAAGATTAAGATAAATGCGATTCGGATAAATAAATTAGGATATTTATTTATTGATAGAAGAATAAGAATAAAATAAATATTAAAATATTTATTTAATTCGACTCAAGCCATTTTTTAGGTGTATACAATAATGAGACAGATGGATTGTTGATAACGAGACCACAACTAGAGCAGTTGAAGGACATTCTCCTGGAACCAAGTGCAGAGGATCAACAGGTGGGGATAGATCTTCTTGAGCACTAGGTTCAACAATTGTCAATGATTTTGAAAAGATCTTGGAAAATGCTGAGATGTTTGGAATAAACTTTGTGATTTTCATAGGGGATAAATTAGGAGAGTCACTATTTGAAATGGACAACATCTATGTATTTTGAGTGCTATTAGCTATAAGGCAAGCACTAGGAGACATGGGTGGAGTAACATTCTCCATAAAGAGAAAAGAAGAAGAGGAAGAAGGGTGAGTAGGCAGTGAAGGCAACTATAGAATGCGCTTATGTCAAAGCTACGGTGGGGTAGGATAGTGCTCAAGCTTACGTTTAGGAAATGTAGGCTGAGCAGGCACAATAGCAGTAGAGGTGGCACTAGGAGTGGCACTAATGACTAGAGTGGGCTTCAAGGATGGGAGAGACAGAGGAAGGGAAACAAGAAGGTCAGGATCTAGAGGAAGAAGAAGATCAATGGCCGATCTTGTTCTGACTGCGAGGAAGAGAGATCCTCAGAAGGAGGCTGCGCATCTGCAGCATGCACTCGAGCTGTAGCACAACAATGATGCTTGCAATCTTGCGCAAGCTAGTTCTGCCTCATATGGGCCAAGGCTTCCATTAACAGAGCTGAGGGATCTTCCATCATGAGCTCCACACTATCCACATTCATAGGGATATGTGGACCAACAAAAGGTAACCACTAATGGTTGAGAGACCATAGGAGTAGGAGAAGGGGAAGGTGTCCGCAACATGGTTAACTTTCCTCTTGCCACCTGTTGGTTTTTCTTCTGAATCAGCATCAGGGTTTGCCAGTTCCTATGCACACGCAGATTCAGCCAACTAATACAGGAGGTTACGTGAGCTCCTCCCCTTCACTTCTGGTTCTGCTGCACCAAGGGGGGTGTCCCTATTTGATAAAAGTATAACCTTGGCTAGCTCAATGATAGAAGGATTTAACTTGACAGCAACAGGCAGAATACTCTCACGTAAGGACCAAGATTTGTGTAACAAATCACAAGGTTGGCAACATTCTTGGACATAACGTCTGGTTAGGTATGAGAGCATGCAGGGGTTTCCTACTCCTAATCCTACAACTAACAGATGGAAGGATGAGATGGTTTGAAATGGTGTTTGGAGTTATGGGACTTTCCTAGACCCATTGAACAGACAGATTCCCAAACCAGTACCTTATCTGGGCAGCAGAGTCATATCTAAGACTGTAAATGTCTCCCCATGACAACATAAATTCATATCCAGAGGACCTAAGAATAATGCTACTGCCTAACAGCAACATGTCCAAGAAAGAGTATCATTAATGATCATACTTAACAGATCCTATGATGCAATCTATTTCCCTTTGTATCTGATCAAAAGCCTATTTAACCACTCCTTGAGCAGACGCAATAAATCAGACACACAGTATGCACATACTGAAAAACTTGGAAGCCCTTGACAACCTTGTTTGAAAGGAAAACAAATGACATACAGGAGACAATCAGAAACAATACACACACAGGTGTTTTTCATTTAAAATCAATCTGCATAGAAGGCCATCATAGAGAAAATCATCATTTACAAGCCAAGATAGATTAGTACACCAGACTAAGGACCGAGTCTGTAGCAAAAAAAATGCCTTTCAAAATGTGAACACCTTATGTTCAGAGCCAGAGCAGAAAGCCCAAAAACGTCCAACCTCTAAAAAGTAACACAGCCAAAACCCTTTATACAGAACCGCGTACATTCAGCAATTAATTACATGGCCAGAAGTCAAAAATTTGCCAGATACATTCCTTCCATTTGAAAATGGCCTTCACAGATTAAATGCGACAGATAGGGGGGATCTTGAGCTTTGTGCCACCACTTGAAAGTCTTCATCCACGATCAGGCAGCTTAATTGCTTGTACCGTCACCCATACCCCTGCACTATCGCCATTGATGGCTCAACAACCCGCAACCACCCAGAAGACCGTCGCAGCGATCAAAATGGAGCTTCCCGCCAAAAGGTGCTTCCTGAGGTTTCAAATGTGTAGGGAAATTAATCCCACATGCATAGCGCGGAAACCCCTCTATCACTTTAAGAACATCGTCACACGCATACTAAGTGTCGAGCATTTTGCCGTGCTTGACACACGACCCTTCACCCACAGCCCATCGTCATGACATACAATATCAGCCTACCCCACAAATCTCCTACCGATCACAGCGGTCTCGCCGATGCCAACACCTCCACAAGTCACCAGCATCCCCATCGGCCAGAGGAGAACCATCGGCCAGCTCCACAAAACTTACCCCGACCTCACAAGTCTCTTCGATCACACACTACACTGCCCCCCTGTCGGTGTGACCTATGCCGATAACATCACATCGGCCAAACACTCTCCATCGGCGGACCTTCCAACGGCTAGCCCGCTAGTCCCTGTCACGCCGAAACTGAACTCTATTACCACCATCGGCTAGACACTACCCCATACTCGCCGATGGCAACTCCATCGGCCAGACCCGCGCCATCGGCCAACAATCTGCCCGCTCACTCCAATAGCCAAAGTCTTGGCGATAGCACTCCAAAACCCTCGTCGGTGAGACCAAGTCTGTCGGTAAGCCACAAAACACCTACGCCGATAGGTAAAGTCTTAGCGATAGAAGACAACACGCCATTGGTACCAATCATGATCGCCAAGACACATTCCAAACTCATGCCGATGGACAAAACATGAAGACCCCCCCCTTCAAGAAAGATGATGTGGATGTTACAAAACACTGAAGGGGTGCCAAAACTGGAAAATGTTTTGGATTTTTTGGGATGGTGCCTACATAAAAATTGCTCAAGAACTGACAGTCAATTCAGGCACCAACACCACCAGAGGGATAGGACTAACAAAAGCAACCACTGAAGGTTGATAAACCACCATGGGAGGAGGAGGAGTACTCAACAAAGACAACTTTCTTGGTGCCATCGAGGAGGTAGGAGGAACAAAACTAGCCAATGGGGGTTGAGGAACTCCAAGGAAACGCGGTGTACGTGAATGTACTATAGGTCTATTCCAAGTTCTAGTGTAAGAGATGGGAGGAGGCACTACATAGTACAAAATAGGCACACGAGAATGGGGAGGTACACTATGTAAGGGATGCTTTCCTTTATCTATTGGGGGAACAGAGGAAGGAACAGGAGTAGCCATCGGAGACAAAGGCACCACAAGGGGAGAAGTTGAAGAAGAGGAAACTGAGGGGCCAAATGACAACTGAGCAATCCTACTTGCCTTGAACTTTTGCTATGATATAAATATAAAGTCATTATGAGGGTAGAGTGACTTAATAAGGGATGGCCAAAAGTAGTCCAGAGAGAAGTTTTCTCACATAGCGAGTGGTGTGAATATGCTATGATGGATTGTATGCATAGCACCATCATAAGATAACTTCAAATGTCAATGAACCACTAAGGCAACCTCTCTCATGGATGTAAGCCAAGGTAATCCCAACTTCACATGATAACAATCAGTAGTAGGAATGATAGAGAAGGGTACGTTCAAGGTCTTTGATCCCACTTTGAAGGAGAGGGTGATTGAAACCAGGGTTGGTCTAGACATCCAATCATGGCATCATATAAAGATGTTAGATGGCTCATAAACATCCTTATAGAGCTCATGAATATACATAAACTCCTCTATGATAATATTAGCAAAACATACAAGATCAAAGCGAAGGCCTTTGACAGGTTTCCCATTTACCTCTATGGCAATGTAAAGAGGTTTCTCATACATATTGTGCAAGGTGTTAGCAGAAGAGAAGGAGATAACCAGATCAGGGACAAGACAATCTTGAGAAGGGAGAGAATGACTGTCCACCATATCTATCATCTTAGAATAAGAGTGAGAAGAAGAAACATCAGGAGTCAAATCTAGCACCTCGAAGGGATAAGCAAGGTCAACAAAGTTTGATCTATAACGAGGCATCGGATCTGTGAAGATCTACATATGCTAGTTAGTAGGAGTGAATGAATTGTTATTTTTGTCATTTACACCTAAAACCTAGATAACACCGTGGTTGATGAGGTCACACACCCTGTGCTTCAGATAAGACATCACTCAATATCATGACCCAAGACTCGGAAGAATTGACAAAAGACTTTCACATCATAGGAAGGTGGTAGTGGCTTGCTGGTATTGAGAGGACGGATAGGATGTAGCTGCACAAAACTACTATTTAGGAGTTGTGTCATTTTGTTGTAGAGAGACTCCTTTAAAGGAGTTAATTTTCTATTATTATTTGTTTTAGGAGCAGACAAGGCTAGAGTAGCTTGTGAAGGTACTTCAATTGATAGATTGTTGATTACTTTTGATGAAT
The DNA here is from genome assembly GCA_027924645.1 of Cunninghamia lanceolata. Classification (NCBI taxonomy): domain Eukaryota; kingdom Viridiplantae; phylum Streptophyta; class Pinopsida; order Cupressales; family Cupressaceae; genus Cunninghamia; species Cunninghamia lanceolata. Next base: position 1,126,797 of record BSBN01000554.1, on the reverse strand, counting down.
TGTATTTCTAATTTTTTTTAATTTTTCTTGTAATTATAAGATGTGGAAGCGCTAGAGTGGTCAGCAAAAGCTGGTGAGGTAGAACTCTCAAACTGGCTTAATGACTATGATAATTGAGCAATGCAGTGCAAAGATGTGTGAAAGAAGAACAACACATCAATAGAATTCGATCCTGGATATGTGGCTGCAGGTTCCCTATGAAGGCCCACTGCACATCAGAGTCAGGAAGGGCGTAGGGAATTTGTGAAAACAAACATTGGTAATGACAAATAAAATCTTCCTGATGATGGATCATTGTGTATGATCCGAAACGTCGTTGCAAAAACACACACAGTTGAATCCAGAAGCTCTTTATATTACTATCATGGACTATGGAAAAATCATGCTTACTAATGACAAATAAAATCAATTACTTTTTCATTATTTTCCTACCTACAATGGACCAAGTCTGTGAAAGTAACTTGAGGCCCAATGTTAGCTTGGAAATGCTGTAAGAACTAATTTTCTAGTTGATCAAAAGAGAGAATGGAGTGGTCAGGAAGTGATAAAAAATAATCCAACACCATATCCTTAAGGAAATATGGGAATAGTTTCGCTAACAGAGCAACCTAGAATAGAAAGTCACTATAAAGAGTAGTGAAAGTAGAAATATGAGTATTTAGATCACCCTTGCATGTATACTTCTCAAATCTAGGGGCTTCAAAACCCTGTGGAAATGGTGTATATAGAATAGCAAGAGAGAGAAGGAGGACTGCATTGGCAGTAAATAGACACAAGGGGTTGTACTGGTGAAGTAGACAAAGAAGCAAGTTGTTGTTGTAAAGAACCAACATTTTGCAATAGTTGGTTTATTACAGGGTCTGTTTTATGTGAAAGTAGAGGAAGTGAAGCAGAAGTAGGAGGTTGTGAAATCTACTGATAAATTCTAGGGAAACTAGGAGGAAGATTGAAGTTTAAAGGCCTCAAGGGTGGAGGGAATCTGTATTGATTACTAGGGTTTCGTATACCAACAGACGAGACAAATCCAACACTACCAATATTATCACAACTAGTGGTCATGTGTAGAGAAGTGTAATTGTGAATACCTATGGTAAGTAGATCCAAGGAGAGCTGATTGCCAGGGGTGTGAGACTAAGAGTCTGAACTACCTGGAATACAACTAACCAATGACAGGGCTTCACTATGCACAATGTGAGCAAGGCCTTGAAGAAAGTGAATGCAATGAGGATGATTATTCAACATGATGTAAAGAGCATCAACCAAAGGAATAGTAGAACTCGATATGTCCTCATGAGACAAGAATGAAAATTTCCTAACTCACGATCTAAGGCATTAATTTTTTCTTACGGGACAAATTCAAGTGCTACTTTGTGGTTGAAGACTTTCTCTGCATCATGGAGCAAAGTCATCAACATAAAACAATAAGAAGAGGGAGATGAATGAGAGACATGAGCTTATTCAGAAGAAATATGAGTGAAGTCAGGAGACAAGTGAATAGACATGGAAGGATTAGCAAAAAATACCATTGTGGTCAATTTTCTTAAATTCCTTTCACTCCTACGCACTAGGTACTATGAATTAGAAGACCAAGTTGTAAAGCTCATGTACTATGTTTAGGCCTTACAACACATAGTACTAAGTGATGTAAAGATAATGTTGTTTTTATTTTTGAGAAAGTGTTTTTTTAAACAACGGGTTCACCAAATATGTAGGGTGAACCACAACTAAGAAAAGAAGGTTTTAAAATGTTTTAGAACATGTCAGGTTCACCAAAAATGTAGTGTGGGAAATTACTTCTTAATCTACTTGCTTTGATTGAGCAAACTCTCCACTATGACTACACTTGGGTTCTGCTATTCGAGGTCTCGAATGTTATGTAAATCTATCTTAGATTACTATAGAACCACTAGTGCACCCCAGTCAAAGCAATGCACTTCGAACAAGAGATTGACAATGAAGGGAAACAAACAAAATGTAGAAAAATAACTATTCTAAATAGAATCTGAAATAGACAGTTGCAAAAATGAAATCAAACAGGAAAGAGGAACCTGTGACAACAAAGAAAAGGTCTTGGCCTCAGACAATAGCATGCTACAAGGACATCTATCTAGCGATGGAGTTCAAAATGCATGGAAAAAAAATTGTTAGGTCTAGATGAACTTGCAGTACCTGCACAACACAAACTTCAACAGGAACTATACCCAGTGATACTTGGTTGAAATAAAAATGAAAATAAAACCAAATATTAAACTAAGGAGAATGAAGAGAGACAAGCACAAAAGGAAGTAATATGAAACCTTCATGCAGTTGTATGATCTTCACTCCAAGGAACCTGTAAAAAGAAGAGGAAAAATGCTGGGGTTGCTTGGGTAGTTGCCTCAGTCAAGTCGTTGTGTTAGTATTTGTACCTTCACGAGTAGTGATACAAGATATAGCATTGAAATTGAAAGGAAATTTGCGTGTTCTTATCCTATGTGCATCTAGGAAGGTAAGAAAAATAAATAAACAAACAAGACAACAATAGTTCCTTCCCTGGTCTATGGGGAGAGAAACCCACAATATGCAGCCTATGCAATGACCATAAGAGGTGGTCTACACCCAACAAAATGCAACAATGGTGATCTACACCCAACAAAATGTAATAATGGTGGTCTACGCCATACAAATTTGAAATGAAACTATTCTAAATGTAAGAAAGTAACAAACTCACCAATGTTAATCACTAAGAAGAGGCACCAAACTCCCCAAGAGCTCAAAGAACAAATGCAACTTCAAACCCCAACGAAGAGAGCCTCCTCAAAGACCACCAAAGAGAGCCAAATCTCCAAGAGCTAAAGAAAGAGATCTTGCAATGCCCAAGAGTACCAAAAATAACTCGTAGTTGATGTAGAAGTCCAGTTCACGCAAGAAAATGACAGAGAGTATCAAAGTGTCCAAGCTTGAGAGAGAGTGTGTGAATGAATGTGTGAATGAATTTTAAATCTTTCCTATACTCTTCCAAGAGGGAAGAATCTCAAAAATGCATGCAAGGAATCATTTTGCAATCTCCAAAAGTGTTACCAAGAATCCTCATGATCACCCAAGGTGTGTTGTAACACCCAAATTTAGATACCTATTAGCAAATAGACATGGGATGCTAGAGTGGTGTGTCGACATTCACACATTGCATCAACGTCTATGTGGAGTGCTTGGGTCCAGGTAAAACTAGATCCTGGTTGTACAAGGTACCTTGGGACCATGTAAACATTTAAGCATCATAATGAATTTTTGATAAAAGAATAAGAAATAGACCAAAATCACACAAACCTAGCCTATCATGCAAAGAGGAGATGCGAAACACTAAAATGGTTACTAAACATAGCGTGAAATTTCAAGGGTATGCAATTTTATACATTACACTAACCTAGTTGACATGCACATCCATAACCATCATATTTCTCAACTAGTAGCAACCATAACATCTCATGACTAGCTCCATGTTGACTGGCCAACTCATCCTTGGTTGAATAATGACAACTTCCTAGTAGTTCCTTAGTGGTGGCTTCGATATCCAACTTGCTAGCCATATGACCCTTTGGCTATCTCTTTGAGAAAATCCCTTTAGGAAAATCTCTTCAAGAAAATCCCCTTTCCTAGCTCTCCTCTTGATTCTTATGGTCAAGCCTAAGATTTTAAAATCTCATTCCTCCTCTATTTGGAAACCAAAACACCTTGGTCATTACACTTCCTTATGACCTATACTATTTTGTCATGATAGTTGATTCTTTCATGAATACCATCCATCTTCTTATATCTGATCCTAATGGAGCTTGAATCTCTAACATCTAGCTCATTTTCCATCTCTAGGCTCAAAGTTACTGATTGACCATGCATATTCCTCATCATGCTTACTCTTCTTCTTCTCTATGCACCTTCCTAATTGTGTGATCCTTTCCTTTGTCTTCTTCCAGCTAAGCCTATGCAAGCACCATCTTTTGTGCATTTATATTGTGCCTTCTTTTTTCTTTTACATCTCCCCTCTCCCCTCCATGCAATCTTCTCATTTTCTTCTTAGTGCACTTTCCACCTTGATGCCTCTTCTACACACCCTTCTTTTGTGTACCCTATTCTTGTGCAAAGCTTGCACATTCATGTACCCCCAATGTGTTCTTCTTATCAACATTCCCTCCATCCACTCAAGGCTTTTCATAGGAGATCCTATGCAATCACTCTCAACCCTGCACTCCCTTACTTGATGCCTCCTCTCCTTTGTGTGGTCTTCTTATCCACACACTTCCTTTTACCTTCTCTTCACTATACTACAATTGCATAATCTTCCTCAAGTTTAGCAATCTACTTGTCTACCTTTGGTTGACTACCTTTAGGACTACCTTTGGCTAACTATCCCATGATTTAATATTCAATCAAACTACCTCTGGTCCAATAATCTATCAAGTTGCTTTAGGTTTTGATGCTCCTTTCCACTTATCTTTGTGCTAAGACTGACTTCCCTCGTGCTGCTCCATCTTTTAGCATCAACCACTTTTTCCTCGACTGCCAACTTCTCTTGTATAATGCACCTTGGCTCTTGTGCATGCCCCCCGTTCAAACATTCTTTCTCTTCCTCCTTGCCTTAGCCATTGTGGCTCTTAACTATAACTAGTTTTTCTTAACTCGGATGCCCGTGCATCATCAAGGCTAATAATGAGCCAAATGTCTGGGAATATGTGAAGATAGAGCAAGGATAAGATCAAATATATGGGAATGTGTGTAAGTAGAGATAAAGGGAGATGTATAAGAGTCATGGTAGGAGCCATGATTAGCATAAGAGTGTTCCACATGTCGCTATGTAATCACATTAAGACATTCAAGTGAAAATAGACAAAAAACTAAATGGAAATTGGCATGGTTACACAAGTTTTTACTATGTACATTGAAGTAATAATTCATATTTAAATATTTATCATGTACAGTATCTATATTTAATTGGACAAATTATTTTTCCAAGAAATAACTAATAACTAATTAAACTAAAATATTAAAAAAAATTAAATATAATATTTCTCTTGAGACATTCTATAGTAGCATCAAGGACCATCCTTGTTGATGTTAAGAAAAACTATTTAGAACCAAATTTATTTTTAAAAAATAGCTCTTAAGTAAATAAAATAGTTCTAAAGTAAAATAAAATAACTTCTAAAAAAATAAAATAACTCTTAAGTAGATAAAATAACTGTTGTTAAGTAAATAAAATAGCGTACATAAAAACTAAACTAAAAAGGGCCAACATATTTTTGAAAATAAAAAACTATAAAATAACTTTTAAGTAAATAAAATAACTCTTAGTCAACTAGTATAGATATTTAAATACATCTATCTAAAAATCTAAGAGTTATTTTATAAGTACATGGTAGTACTATTGCAATTTGAACAAATTTTAATTTTTCTGCATGAGAAAATTTTAACAAATAATTTTCATTTATGTTCTTTTCTTTTCATTGTATAGGGAAATTTGGTTATTAAACAAATAATTTCTTTAATGTTAAATAATTTTTTTATTAAGTGTATGCAAATATTATAACAAAATTGTAATATTTATATTAATATAATATTCATATTAATGTCATTATTTAATTTTCATCATTGTATAACTATTATATTCTTTTCTGTATAAATATTAAAAATTAAACTATTGTAGTGATGTAAATATTAATATATTATATTGTGTAATATTATATTCATATTAATATGATTATTTCATTTGTATTCAATATAATAATATAATTAAACATGTATCCAATGTAAAACCCATAGGGGTTTTTTGGTTGTGGGTAGACTCTGTAAAAAAAAGAGATTAGGAGATTAGGGCATTTTGTATTCTACCTTGAATTTTGGGAGTAACTATATGTAATCAAGCCAGTGGATATTGTGTAATGCAAAAAAATATAAATTAGTGCATTTTGTATTCTGCCTTAAATTTTGGGAGTAACTGTATGTAATCAAGCTAGTGGATATAAAATGAAATATTGTTAATAAAATATTTGCACTAGAAAATGAAGATGAGATCTATGAAACATATAATTGTTTCATTTTGACATTACTTTGGTATTGTTACATGAGAGGCGACATTCATAGCACTGATGGGAGCTGAAAGATTCTAAAATTTCTATGTAAACTTATAAGATTCCAAAATCTTTATTAAAAAACCAAATAGTCACCCCACAAATTAACAAAACCAAAAAAAAGTGAAAAGAAAAATTTCTATGTAAACTTATAAGATTCCAATCTAGAATCTTTATTAAAAAACCAAATAGTCACCCCACAAATTAACAAAACCAAAAAAATGAAAAAAATTAAAAAAAAAAAGGAAAATACATGCTAGATGTAAAGAAAGGTGGATTGTAGTTTCAAAGAAGCCATCACTATGCACTAAAATGAGAAAAAGAAAGTTACAGAATGGCATATGAAAAGACACGCATTCAATCTATTTATGAGTAGGTTGCATAAATAAGACGAAGGAGTCTGGTATTTTTTTAAGTTATGTTTAAGATTAAAATAAAAATTGAAAGAAAACAATCCAATATGGAAGGAGTGAGTCTGGTAATTTTTTTAAATTATGTTTAAGAGTAAAAACAAAATGGTTTAAAGTTAGTTATCTTTTTGACATTACTTGTTATGAATAGAAAGCTAAGAATACAAGTGTAGAAGAAATAATATTTTTAGGTGGCTTTCAAGAGAATCTCATAGAAAGAGAAAAGAAAGAAGATATCTCACTGAAAAATCAAACACTACCTGTTCCAGAGGAGGAAAAAATTTAGAATGAAAATAAATGAATAACAAGTAAAACATTTTAGTGAAAACTATTGTGTTTCTTTTCCAACACTGGGTGATACAATTCATAATATACTCATCCATTTTTTTTCACATATTTTTTCATGGCATAAGCAAGTAGTAAAATGCTATAATAAATGAAAAAGAGACTCAAGAATTGACAATATTAAATTAAAATTCACATTTTCATTCTTCAATGCAAACTCCATTGTAGTCTATGCTAACCAAACAAATATTAAATCAAACTCAAAATCCACTAATCAATTCAGGTATTTATGAAATAAAACAATTACATGAAACTCGTAAGATTATTTTATTTATTTATATTGTATTTGAAGAGTTATTTTTATTTACTTAAAAGATATTTATGAAGAGTTATTTTATTTACTTAACAATTATTTTACTTAATCAAAAACAATTATTTTACTTAAAAATTATTTTATAATTATTTTTTTAATTAAGAATTATTTTATAGTTTTTTTTTTTTTAAATTAAGAGTTATTCTATTATTTTATTTTTTATATATATGACTATTTTTTTATATACATGACTCTTCAAATAAAAATATCTCTTCAAATAAATTAGTAAATAACTCTTCAAATAAATTAGTAAATAAAACTAGCATGCCTGTTTTTAGAAAAATGCATCTAAAATAGGCCAAAAGATATCCTTCTAGAGATCCCAAATTTTGAATTACTTTATGAAAGATGGATGTAAAGCTTAACATTAATGGCCAAAAGATATCCTTCTAGAGATCCCAATTTTTAAATTACTTTATGAAAGATGGATGTAAAGCTTAACATTAATGTATATTAGATTACTTCAATGGAAATCTTTTGCAAGTGAACATGGAAGAAAAGTACAGGAATGCAGTCATTTTAAGAAACGCACTTTTCAAACACAAAAACTACTATTATCTTCATTATCATGGGTGAGCATTTAGATTTACATTTACAGTGAATCAAAAAAAATATTTTGAATCTATAAGGGCATACTTGCATTACTTCCTTGGTGGGTATATCTTGGTGCCGCAACTGCACATCCATTTCTGAGGATAATAATCAGAGTCTAGACTGCTATTAACTGCATTGCTATCTTCTTGAAAACTTCTTTTTTGAGGCCTAACTATAACTAATAGGGGTGTGCATGGATTGCATCCACAGCATCTATTTGTACAAATAGGTGGCCTTGATCCCAATAGTTTCTGTTTTACACCCTTCACAGATTTCTTCTGCTGAAAAGTGCAACACAATTTAATAGTTTCTGTCAGACTAAACTCATGAAGCTTTTATATCACCAAGGGAGAAAAAGTGTAAATAGATTTATATGATAAACACTTACCAAGAAAAACTGTGTGTGCTCATGAAATTTCAAATGTCTTGCCTCAACATCTGCATAATCAGAATTCTCATCTGTAAACAGTATTGGAAAGAGAAAAATACCCAACATATAATATCATCTTAATAGCAATGATCAGACATTCATTACCTTCAATGCCTTCTAAATTCAACAAGCTTAAAAGAAGAAGAATAACCATTATCCTGAGCAGCCTAAAATCTAATGCAGATTCCATTAAACGCTGTTTTCTTTGACAGTCACTCTCCTTGTCAATTTACTGCAGCAAACAAATCTAGTTCGTATTAAATATTGAGATAAGGATTCAGCAAAGTCCCTCTCAACATAATCTAAATTCCACCTCAATAAGGTTTTTGGTTTTAATACATAACAAATTCAGCAGTCCTAAAACTTTTGGGTATTTTGAGTATTTAGGCTGTTATTAGGAAGATTATTATAGAACAAATAAAACCCAAATATAACTAATTGTAATTGTACCCAATGACAGCTATTTGGCGTTCTAGCCAATGAAAACTAAAAAAACTGAGAGAGCAGTGACATGCAGTGAAAATAAAAGCTGAAATTTAACAAAATGTTCAACTTTCAGTGTTGTTTCACAATTATATGTATATAACGAAGTTATAGTTTTTATATATTAATAAGAAGCATACTATAATTCGAATTTGCATGAGCTAGTTTTCTACTTACTCTCAGGATTTTGTGCCCCATTATATGACAATCATATAAACAGTTTTGGGAAGACAGAACCATTTTCCATAGCCATTTATTGTCTGTTATCTACATTCATTTCCTGATTTGTGGACTGATAATTTGGTAAGAAAAACTGAATCCTTCACCTTAAAAATATTGTTCCTTCTCAGCTTAAAAATCCAAGAAATGTGTCATGCACTTCCTCCTTTATTCCAGTGCTGTAATCCGCCTTCATTCTTTCATTGAGCCTAAGTTCAGCAGTTGCCTATGCTCCCTGCGAACCGAATTAGACTGTAAGGCTTACCATCTATGAGAGCTGAATTATGGAATTGACTGGTTATGTCGTCCTCTTCAATGAGGATTTTTCAGCTTACTTTTTTTCAATACAGTTTACAAACTATTTATCTAAAAATAGAATGTCAAATATAATCATTCTCCATTCACAAATTCACAATATAATGCTCTTTATAGAATGCCCTTAAAAAGAGAAACCAATAGAGTTAGTTAAGAATTAAATAGAGATATCAATAAATATAGCTACTAGCATATCCATCTTTTTTTAAGATGCAAATTGTCCACGATCTTGGCCTCATCTCTTATAGTGTCAGGTGCACAAATCATCCACGAACCTGGTCTCATTCCTTATGGTGTCGGGGGCCTTGCACTGAGCAAGATTTGATCCCTCGTGGGCTCATTCAAAACCTTTCAACTTCACCAGTGAACCTATCTTTTCAAAAATCTATTCAAAAGACATCCACAAGGTATGCAATTTATTTAACTTTATTTTAAAACATACATACATGGACACATAAATTTTATCCACACGTTTTTCTTAAAATAATTCAAACCCTAAGTACAAATATATATTATATTGTACCAATATGTAATGTATAATAATAATTATATATTCTTTTATTTTTATATATAGAGATAGAGGCAAGGGGCTAGAGTTTTCAAAAAGACTCTACATTGGTATAGTCAAAATAAATTCAAATTGTTTGTTTATTGAATTTCTCATTAAAGTCAAAATAAATTCAAATTCATATTCATTTAAATCTCCATAAAATCATCATTTACTTTTAATATTCTTTTAGATTATATAAATTTAGTTTTTTTAAAATAAATATTTTATAAAAAATAAAATTAGAGAGCCGAAAATAAAATCACGAATCTAAGAATCAACGAAAATCATAGGTATGAATTTCATGATTTGTTGGTGTTAATCGTGCATAAATCATTTCATATTGCTGGAATATTAAAGAAATTTATGCAAGAAAGACGAAACACAAAATAAAAATGAAGAAGGATAAAAAAAATCAAAATCAAAATAATCTCTCAAAATTATTTGTGTTAATTTTATTTCATATTGTTGGAATATTAAAAAATTAAATTAAATATTTTTTCATAATATTTTTACAATTTACAATTTACAATTTACAAACATCATAATATATATTTTATGGAAAAAAGAAGAAGTACAAAATAAAAATGAAGAAGGATAAAAAATCAAAATCAAAATAATCTCTCAAAATTATTTGTGTTAATTTTATTTCATATTGCTGGAATATTAAAAAATTAAATTAAATATTTTTTCATAATATTTTTACAATTTACAATTTACAAACATCATAGTATATGGAATTTAGTTTTATGCAAGCCCACAAAATGTCTATTTTATTTTCTTTCAAAAATTTGCTAAGTGTTATATTAAAAGTTAAAATAGTATTTCATTCTTTATTTTAGAATCTTTGGTGATGAAGTAAAAATTAAATATATAAAACTAATTAATTACATTATTCATGAGCCTTTATAATAACTACTACAACCACTTTTGGAAAAAAATTAAATATAAGCAATGTACATAGTATAAGCAATATATAACCAGTGCCATGTATTATAAAAATAGCAATTGTTTACAAATTTACTCTAAAAGGAAAAAATGCGAAAAAGCAGATTTCCCGCGACAAAGCAACATTAACAAAAAGACCAGGAATGAAACTAGGGCAGAGCACCCTCGCAGTGCTATGCAGTGGAAGGAGAAGGTTTTTTACGGGGGTTGGGCTCCCCCTCCGCAACATCACAAGGAACAGGGCTGGGAAATTGTGAAGAGTAGGAAATCACAGAGGGGAGTAAGGGCAGAGGCTGCATTAAGAGAAATGACCCAAGCCAGGGTTTCAAGGATTTGGGCTATCCCAATTACCTCAGCGACCCCTGCATTTGCGACTGGAGCAAATTGCACTAAATTAGGCCGGGAAAGAAGCCATAACGCTCGACAACCCCCTGCTGTCTCCTACCCTTCCCTTCCAAGGCAAGGAAATGTGGAGGGTTTTTCAAAACTGGCCCCCAAGATCATTCATTCGAAGGAAAATCCCTACACAAGCAGTATGTCGAATTCCAGAGCACCCCACCAATGACCAATCTCTAAAAACCCTAAACTCAGAAACACGGCTTCTAACACTCCTGGGATGGGCAACGACCAGGTAGCAATCCGAGAGTAGGCAAACCCTAGACCCCCTTGGTCAAGGCAACAAATGAGTTCAATGCATTATCAAAAATCTGAGGCCATGAAAAAGAAAGCATTAATAAATATTAGCAATATTTACATAGATGGTTTGGGGAATCATTGTAGAACCCATGGTTTCTTCATCTGATGGTGTGGGATAGGGCAGCCTGCGAAGGAAATCACGGATTGGGTCCAAGTTCTCTACAAGGACTAGGTAAGTATCACTATCACTTCTGAAGATTTCATATTCATTGAAATTGCAAAAGTGCAGACCTAAAAAAAGAAATATTAAACAACAAAAGCTTGTTTTATAAAGGGCATAATTTTGATTATCTAGACTAGCTACCGAATTTTGACCCCAGCAAAATGAAACTTAAATTAGCTAGATGGGTCAAATTACCTAATCCCCCGGTTGAGCTTATCCATAGTGAAATCTTAAGGGAGATAGGTAATCATCTAGGAGAATTCATAGGAATGGAGAGGGACTTCTTATCTCATTTAGATGTTATTTTGTTAGTAAAAATGGATATAAGCATTAAAGACCTCGAACCTCTTGAAATCAATACTAATTTGGCTAATTATTGTATCAAGCTAGTATTTCACCATGGACCTGCCCACAGTAATATTATCAACAAAGTTCCAAAAATACCTACTAAAAAGAGTTCCAATCCCCAGTCTTCGGGTGTTAACATCAGATTTAATGATAATAAAGGCAGATTTATTGTGGAATATCAGAGGACTAGCTTTCCATCCCTTAAGAAGCACCTTAGTGGTAGAAGGGAGTTGTCTAGACAAAATCAAAACTTGAGTATGGTATCAGCTCAGCCCAGGAAATGCCCTAAATCTACCCAAAATATCAAAGGAAACACCCAGAATCTTACTCTACAGAATATGAACCATGCATAGGAAAGCTCAAACAAAAAAACACCCATAGTGGTTAAGCCTCCAAAGCTGATTTTTGAACCACAGATAGGCAGAGAAAGGATGGAACTTGAGGAGGGGGAAGTTCCTTTAGAAGATACCAGAAATAATAACCCCCTAGCAGTGGAAGGAAGTACAGATCCAAAGATATTAGAGACCCTAGAATGAGTCCCAAACACATATGAACCAGAGGAAAAACATAAAGAATCTGGGAATCAAAAGATACCCACAAATAAGATCAGTCATACAGATCTAGAAGAGATTTGTAATGAGATCCTCGATAAGGCAATTGAGGAAGCTAACAAAGAAAAGGAAAAGCTCATCACCAAGATCCTAGAACTAGAAGAACAGGAGAAAAGGCAGGATAGTAATGAAGAGGACCCAAAAGATCTGGGAGAAAGAGAGTTGGAGGAAGTAGATCTACGGCTGGGAATTGCTATAACTGATTTGAGTAAGGACACCCCAGATTGTGCCAAAAGTAATAAAAAAAGGGGTAGGAAATCACTATTGGAACTAAGAGAGAAAGTAGGTGAGGTAATTGATCAAACTAAGATCACCACACTGTTTAATGTAGGGAAGGGGAAGTGCCTTCCCTCGACGCCATGAGAGTCTACACCTAGAATGTTAGGGGTCTCAATGCCCCTAACAAACAACGAATCGTAAAACACTGTATAACTAACACAAAACCAAATATACTAATGATCCAAGAGACTAAACTCAATAAAGAAGAGGTTGACACTCTAAATAAAAAGTTAGGAATATGGGAGCTAGCTAGAGTTCCAGCTGAGGGTGCTTCGGGAGGCCTAGGGGTAATCTGGGACCCCAGAGTGGTTTTATTTTCAGTAATAAGTTGTAAGAAGAACTTGATGGTTGGGTACATCAAAAGTATCAGAAGCAATCTACACTTTATTCTTTTTAACATTTATGGTCCTTCCCAAAACTAGGATAAGAGACTAGTTTGGACAGAAATAGAATAATTCATGGGAACTTTACAAGATCAGGTATGTATTTTGGGTGGAGACTTCAATGCGATCCTAGACCCCAAGGAAAAGTTGGGAGGCTCTGCAAGGCTAGCCACAATAGTGAATGACTTTAAAGACTGGGTTTTGAAGAATAATTTATTGGAAATCAAAATTACACAGGAAGGATTCACATGGAACAACAGAAGAATGGGCTTTAGCAATATTGCAGAAAAACTTGACAGATTCCTGTTCAGGGGTAATTGGGCTCAACTCTCTTATATTCTGACGGTTGAGATCTTACCATACTCAGGCTCTGATCATTACCTAGTCCAGTTATGTATCTTAGAAGACTGCCAACCCAAATGATGGCCCTTTAAATTTGAACAAATGTAGGTCAAAGATAATAACCTTATAACCTTAATTGAGCAATGGTGGAAAGAAACTAGAGTATCTGGTTCTAAGCTTTTTTGTTTAGTATCCAAACTAAAAACTATCAAATGTAAGCTTCTTAGTTGGAACAAAACTAACTTTGATAATATCTTTGAGATCAAAACTAAGTTAGAAGAGGAACTTGAAAACCTCAATAGAAGTGTTGTTGCTAAAGGCATGGATGCAGAATCTTATTTAAAAGAAAAACAACTAAAAATTGAATATGAAGATATCCTAGCCATAGAGGAAATCTTTTGGCGTCAAAAGTCCAGAGAGACTTAGCTTGAAGCTGGAGATAAGAACACTAAGTTCTTTCATAATAGCACCAGAGTACGTAGAAATGTAAACAAAATTTTTAAAATTAAAGGTGCAAACAATGTCTGGATCGAAGAACCTCAACAAATTGCACGTGAAACGGTTAGGTATTTTGAAAACATTCTTAACAATTAGGAGGGATCCAATTGGTTCCATCAACAAGCCATACTGTAAGATATTCCAAGGATTATCTCAGAGGATCAAAACAAAGCTCTCAATGGAAAATTCACCAAGACTGAGATTGAACTGGCGATCTCTCAAATGCAATCGGATAAAGCTCTGGGACCAGATGGCTTCCTAGCCTTCTTCTTTCAGAAATGTTGGCACTTCATAGGAGATGAAGTGGTCGAAGCATTAGAAGGGGTAAGAAATTCGAGTAGCCTTCTAAAAGAGGTAAATAATACTTTTCTCACACTCATCCCAAAAAAAGAGAAGCCAGAAAGCTTGGGAGATCTGTGGCCTATTTCCCTCTGCAACACTATATACAAAATACTCACTAAAACCCTGGCTAATAGAATTCAGACAGTTCTACCAGACATCATAAGTGATGAACAAACATGGTTTGTTCTGGTAAGATCCATATATGATGGAGTTATTACAGCCCAAGAAGCCATTCACACCATACAACACAATAAAAAACCTAGTTTGCTAATTAAATTAGATATCAGTAAAGCCTATGACAAGGTTGACCGGCATTTCCTTTGCAAAACCTTAGAGGCTTTTGGATTTACTAAACAATGGATAAACCTCATTTATGCATGTATTTCTAACCCTAAAATCTCAGTCTTAATTAATGGGACCCCAGAAGGTTTTTTTAGCATATCAAGAAGATTGAGACAAGGTGATCCTATCTCCCCTTTTCTCTTTATTATAATGGCATAAGTTTTAGGGAGGATGATCTCCAAGGCCAGGGAAGAAGGAAAGATTCAGGGAATCCAAATCACTTCTGGTGTAGATCCTACAACTCATCAATAGTTTGTAGATGATACTATGCTCTATGGTATGGGGAGCATCGAAGAAGCTAAGGCATTCAAAGAAATCTTGGACTCCTACTGTAGGGCCATTGGACAGGAGGTTAATGCTGATAAATCAACAATTTATTTTTTAAACACAGATCCAGAGACAGAAAGGGAAATTTGTAGAATTTTGTCTTTTAAAAGAGGGGTAATGCCATGTAAATATTTAGGCATACCTTTGGGTAAAAGCAATAAGACTAAAGATCTCTACGACCATATCACTTCTAAGATCAGGAATAAAGCAGAATCATGGAAAGGCAAATAGGTATCTTCAACTGGTAAAGTAACAATGTTAAAATCGGTTCTCTTAGCTATCCCAATATTTCAATTATCTTGTATTAATCTCCCAGTAGAAATACGTGAAGAAATCAACAAAACCCTAAGAACATTCCTATGGCAAGGTACGGAGGATAAGAAGAAAATGGTACTTGTAGCTTGGGATAAGATTTGTAGACCAAAAGAAGAAGGTGGCTTGGGTTTGAAAAATGTCAAGGAATAGAGTAAAGCATTAACTTATATGGAAAATGTACTAGCAGCCTAATCTAAAGTGGGTAAAAATCCTTAGAAACAAATATCTTGGAGGTGAGGAACCGGCCTTCCTGTTTAGAATGGCTAATCCCCCTAAAGGCTCCCGCCTTTGGAATTTTATGATGGATTGCAGAAAGCTCATAATGGACAAACTAACATGGAGTCTTGGTGATGGAAATCAAGCTCTTTTTGGGGATGACTCATGGGGGGGTATGAGAAGATAAGTAGCTTAGATAACTTAGAAAATGCCAAAAGAATCCTAGAATCCCAATGGGGGAAACTTGTAAAAGATTACATAGAATTCCCCAATCAGGGTGAGAATCTGGGATGGAAATGGAAATCACTGGAAAATAGGAACATCCCAAATAAGAAAAAAAGAAACTACTTGACATCCTCAACAAAAGGAAGGTATCCCTCAAAGGAGATACATATAGATTAGTATGGGACGGGGCCAAATCAGGAAACTATAAAACAAAGGATGGATATAAAATTTTAATTAAACAGCAGCTTAGACCAAAAACGGAGATCCCACTGAGACTTTGCTGGGATAAGAACTGTCTCCCAAAAGCTGGGATGTTTTCTTGGATGGGCCTACAGAAGAAATTACTAACTACATATAGGTTCACTAAGATGGGATATGAGGGGCCTAGCAGATGCCCCCTTTGTGAGAAAGATCAAGAAACAACAGACCATATCCTACTCAACTGTCAATTCTCTAACAAATGTTGGAATTGGCTAAGCAACAAATTGGGCTGGATTACTGCCCTTCCTAATAACATTCTAAAACTTTTCCAATGCTTGCCTGACACTCATAAACAAAGCATTTATCATATGTTATGGACTGTTACCCCTTCTATCATGTTATGGGAGCTATGGAAAGAAAGAAATAGAAGAATCTTTAAAGATAGGAAAATGACTTTTGAGCAGCTAATTATTAAGATTGAAGCTATTTTTATAGAAATTGTCAACAATAGGGTTCTAAATAACTCCAAAAAAGAAATCACAATGACTCACTGGGATGAAAAGATGTGTGGCAAATGGGTAGGTTTAAAATTGCCTTCCTATTTGGGACCCGGTAACCATAGTACCACTAATAAGAGGCAGGAATGTAAGTGGCAACCTCCTAAAAAAGGTTGGTTTAAGCTAAATTTTGATGGGGCTTCTAGGGGTAACCCAGGAGTTGCAGGTATAGGATGTGTAATCCATGATTCAGAAATGAGAGAAATTGCAGCTTTAGCCAAACCTCTAGGTGAAGCAACAAATAACACAACAAAATTTACTGCTCTGATTGAAGGATTGAGAATTTGCAAAGATTTGAAAATTGAAAAATTAGGGTTGAAGGAGATTCTGCGATTATCATTAACACCTTATGAAAGGGGAGCATGCCTAACTAGAAACTAAATTCCCTACTGGCTAATGCCCTCGACATCACTGCTTCTTTTAGAAAGTGCACATTTAATCACATCTTCAGAGAAGGTAATAGCAAAGTTGATTCCCTGGCTAACAAAGGTGCTGATGGATTTTGCCTTTCTACTAGATATAGTTCTAATGAAGCAATCTTAAATCCTATCTGAAACATTGGATAAGATTTGATTAATTTTATCTCTCTATAAATAAATGTTTTACATACATCTTTCTTATATATATATTCCTCTCCTTATACCAATAAGGTCTGTAACGATATCCAGTGTCATAGATTCATTCCAAACTATTAAATTCTCTTAGAATCAGGGATTTAAGTTACTGACTATATTTATAATAAAATTTTGTTAGAATTTGCTTACAGTAGAATTAGATTATGGGACCTCATAGGGTCTATTCATAATATCTATAGTGAGTATATTTTCTTGACCATAAAAGGACTACTTTCTAATTCTATATTCAAAAGGTGGCTATAGTGAAGCTTTTAATAAGCCTATTGCATGCTTACTTACATTAAGATAACAAGCTTCAGGCTTGTTCTTTGACTTTCTCTTGGTCATATTCGAGTAATTGAAGGTTGAAAGTTGCTACCCATTCAAACCCATCTTCCACCACCAGACCTAGGACTCTTTGGATGAATCCTGCTGCAATCAACACCTTCTCTTTGACCATCATGAGGTCTGGCCCTTTGAGATCTAAAATGAAAGGACAGAGCTTCAGAATAGCATCACGATCAGCTAAAGAGGTTATATCCCTAGGTCGCGGTATTCCAATGCCTATACTTGCAGCTTCCAGGGTTACCTCCAAACCCTCCAAGTGTTTAGGATAAAACAATCCCCTCATCATCTGCTATGTTGTTCTTTTGTCAATCTCCATCTCTAGTAACATTTCTAGCACCCTAGAAGTGATGTTGGTATCAACTCGATACCTTTCAGCCTTCCCCATAAACTTTCTTCCTACAATCATTCTAATGGTTCCAACCATCAGTTCATTAGATCGACATAGCATACACTGTAAACGAAGCAAAGTTACTGGTCCAAGAAAGGCCATTTGGCATTTAGCACTAACCAACTTCACATGGGTCTCCATCCCTCCATAATTGATGGCTTCCACTGTAAAGATAACTGTAAACTGAAATGGCATCGAAAATGATGGAAGAGGAAACTTGAGTGTTGTATCCTTTAAAAATAAGAACTGTCTAGATTAGCTGCATCTAGTGAATAGCATTAAATGGAGTTTGTAGTATTAATCATGACTTATTGAGCTTAATTTCCTCTTCTGATAACATGCTTCAAAGGTGCCATCTATCTTTTCTCCTATATATATAGATAGATGTATATATATGGATAGAATGTTTAAGCGATTTCGATGCATCCCAATTTGCAGTTTATTATTCAAATCTTGCATGGCGATCCTGTTTTATGAGTGGGGCTTAGCACCCAAGCAGGATGAGATAGAGGTATGATTAGATCTCCTTAAATGAATTATAATGATGTTTTGCCTGAAGCAGATTGGCTTGGTAAAGAGGGTTTGAAATAAATAGAGCTTTAGTTTTACATATGAGTTGGCAGTAATTATGTAATAATGAGGTCTCGAGTATATCTCTGGCTTACTCCGCTCTCATGTCAGCTCGTTAGAGCTCAATAAGTGGTATGATTAGACAGGGCAATATTTTCTCTATGATGGGATTGAGTGATTCAGTTTTAGTTGAAACTTACATGGAGTTATTTTATTTTTTAAATTCTTTTGGTCTCATACATATACACACATATAGATGTATATGTATGCATTTATACATATATATTTATATGTTGTATAAATATTTGCTCAGTTAACAATCTGGGGACCCCCCTCTCAGCTTGATTCGATATTGTTAATGAAATAAGTAAATGTTGACACTTCTGATAAGCATGGAAATGGTAAGTATTCTAATAATGATTCAATCCTAACAAGTTTGTGCAAGGAAATGAATAAATATTTACTTCCTTTATTGTATGGCTAACATGAGAAAAAGATATGGCAGGGTGTCCTTGTGTTTTTAGGTTAATGCAGGTACACTGAATTGAGAAAAATAGAAGAAGTTCTCCCACATTAATACAAGATAGTTGATCTAACGATAGAGGCACCGGAAGGCATCTCATGGATCAAAGGACCAAAAAGATAAACATCAAGGATATAAAAGAAGAATGGCTCTTGATAAGGGCTAGAACTGTATTTGTTTCTCAAAAATATTGTAAGAAAGGATTTATACTTATAGGGCACTATCCTGCACAAGACATGTAAATAAATAGTATGTACTAGACTACATAAGTCCCGGGCTAGACTGGAGGTTTTCTTCACTCTGTTCTTTCCTACAGGTGCCCGCACTGAACAAAGTTGTACTTTTGAAACTTTACTGATTTAATATATTAATGGCTTCGGCCTCTTACCCATCAAAAAAAAAAAAGCAATATATAACCTATATTAGTAACTAGGGTTAGAATTAGGGTAACATTAGGAATTCCATTTTTGGATATTAAATGCATGATCATATAAAAAGTAAAATTTTCTAACTACTATATTAATTATTTTACTTCTATCAACTCTATATACATATAAAACATTTTGTTGAATTATTTTATCAAACATAATTAATACTACTAAAAAGAGCTTAGAATCATACAATTCTCCAACATTATAATTATGCCAATTGTTGGCATTCTATCTTCCATGGTTGCATGAAAGATTATCACAAATATGAAGAATAAACAAGATTAAAAAGTGTTTAACAAGCTACATATATTTGAATCGTTTCAATAAGTACTAAAATTTTCAAGGTTCCATTGAAAATATAACTATTAAGAAATTGGGTTTTGTTATGTAATTCAATTGTATTGTAAAAATTCACACAACACAATATAAAATAAATTACAAATTGGAATGAAATGCACCAAATTATGGAAATATTTAAACTGCAAACTTATGAGAATAGTTACTAAAATTTTTAATATATGATTTTTTTGGCTTTTAAATAAGAAAAGTTTGAACCAAAAGAGTGTAATTTTGGGGTTAAAAAGTAAGATCGTAAAACAAGGCTAAGAGATCCAAACAAAACATGAATGATTCGTGGAACTCAAATCAAACAACCACGATATGAATGATTTGTGTAATTTTGAAAGGTAAGAGTGTTTGCAAAGATAAGAATATTATGTTGACAAATACTATTCTTATCTGTACAAGTATTAGGGTGGCAATGAACAATGTACATGCATTGGATTACTTCATATTATATGTTTTGCTTATGATGTCAAATGATGTCTTTAAACGGTTACTCCATACCAAATGGTTTTATCTATTAATATAAATTTGGGAATTAATATTGTACCAATAAAATCATTTGAAATGACTCAATCCTATCCTAACCCTAACACTAACTCAAGTAATAGAATTAGGGTTAGGATTAGAATTAGTAGTATATTAGATATGAAAATAAAAACCTAATGGGATTGGAAAGGGTGGCTAGGGTGGGTAAAGGAGAGATCTCAACATAGCACAAAACTCTAAAAGAAAAGATATAACATTGTAATAATGATAAGTAAGAATACAATCCCTCAAAAGATCTAGAAAATGATAATGCCATAAAAATCACATATCTAAGACCCTAAAAGTGATATATCATACAAACTGTGTACCAAGTCAGCTCATGGTGGGAAAGAAATGGGCAAGAGTAAACAATATTATGAGTTTTAAAATTTGAAATTCAGGGGTCAATTCCATGTGATGCTTTTAAGTATTGGTGTGGGACATTAGAACACTAATATTGAGGTGAGGAATGAGTTTTATGACATGGGTTAGAGTTAGAATTAGGATTAGAGTTAAGGATAGAATTAAGCTTAGTGATAAAATGAGGGTTAGGTGTAGAATTAGGGTCAGGTTAGAATTAGGGTTAGGGATAGAATTGGGGTTATTGTTAGGGTTAAAATTAGATAGGGTTAGCACTACTATCAGAATTAAGGATAGGGTTATTATGTCGAGAGGCGTAACCTACACTGGCAATGGGGTGAAAGCATGTTAAGAAAAGTAAATTTAAAAAATAATTAAATAGCCAACATATTAAAATAAATAATCATAAACATTAAAAAATAATAGCCCACAAATGCAATATTAATAATTAAAACATATATAAAACATAAATGTTTGAAAGTCTCCAATACCAAAAATAATTAGATAAATTTAGAGAGGCAAAAATAAAATTACGAATTACAAGGAAGAAGCACAAAATAAAAATCAAGAAGCAGCATCTAAAATCAACGTATGAATTTATGATTTGTTGGAATAATGGTGTTAATCGTGTATGCATAAATCATTTCATATTGTTAGAATATTAAAAAATTTAAATTCATTGTAATTCCCCATAAAACCCTCATTCACTTTTAATATTCTTTTAATCCCCAAGTTCTTGATTACATGAATTTAGTTTTCTTTTTAAAAATATTTTATGCAAGAAGGAAGAAGCACAAAATAAAAATGAAGAAGCATAAAAAATCAAAATCAAAATCAAATAATCTCTCAAAAATATTTCCGCTAGCTATTAATCTATATGCTTTAGCATGGAGTTAATCTATATGCTTTAGCATGGTGTTAATGGCGTATGCATAAATTATTTCATATTGTTAGAATATTAAAAAGTTAAATTAATTTTTTTTAGCATGGTGTTAATGGTGTATGTATAAATTATTTCATATTGCTAAGTATTAAAAAAATAAATTAAATATTTTTTCATAATATTTTTACATTTTACAATTTACAAACATAATATATATTCCCAAGAAATGTCTATTTTATTTTCTTTCATAAATTTGCTAAGTGTTATATTAAAAGTTAAAATAGTATTCCTTCTTTATCTTAGAGTCTTTGGTGATGAAGTAAAAACTAAATATATAAAACTAATTAATTACATTATTCATTAGCCTTTATAATAACTACTACAACCACTTGGAAAAAAATTAAATATAACCTATGTATAACCTATATTAGTAATTAGAGTTAGAATTAGGGTAACATTGGGAATTCCATCTTAATTGTTTTACTTCTATCAACTCTATATACATATAAAACATTCTGTTGAATTATTTTATCAAATATAATTAATACTACTTAAAAAGAGCTTAGAATCATACAATTCTCCAATATTATAATTATGTCAATTGTTGGCATTCTATCTCCCATGGTTGTATGAAAGATTATCAAGGTGAACAAATATGAGGAATAAACACCATTAAAAAGTGTTTAATAAGCTACATACCAAATCATTTCAACAAGCACTAAAATTTTCAAGGTTGCATTGAAAATATAACTATTTAGAAATTGGGTTTTGTTATGCAATTCAATTGTATTATAATATTCACACAATACAATATAAAATAGATTACAAATTGGAATGAAATGCACCCAAATTATGGAAATATTTAGACTACAAGCTTATTAGAATAGTTATTAAAATTTTTAATATATAATTTTTTTTGGCTTTTAAATAAGAAAAGTTTGAACCAAAAGAGTGTAATTTTAGGGTTAAAAAAAGTAAGATCCTAAAACAAGGCTAAGAGATTCAAACAAAACATGAGTGATTTGTGGAACTCAAATCAAACAACCATGATATGAATGATTTGAGTAATTTTGAAAGGCACCAGTATTTGCAAAGAAATAGATAAGAATAATATGTTGACAAATACTATTCTTATATGTACAAGTATTAGGGTGGCAATGTACATGCATTGGATTAATTCATATTATATGTTTTGCTTATGATGTCAAATGATGTCTTTAAACAATTACTCCATACCAAATGGTTTTATCTATTGGGTAAAAGCACAAAGCTGTGTCACACTTTTATAAAGGAAATGGCCAATGTTGATCCAACTTTTAAGCTTGAATCACTAAAAGGGTAAGTGCAAAAAGATGGGGGGCCAAAAAGTGGCCAAAAAAATTTTCAAAAAAATTTAAGGCAAAATGCGAGCGCGTTATAACGCGCTCGCGTTATGGCTTGGCAATGACAAGCCTTAGGCTCGTCATTGCCGAGCCATAACGCGAGCGCGTTATAACGCGCTCGCGTTTTAAACTGTTTCTTATAAAAAAAAACCCCCGCTGCCATTTCATTTCATTTCATTTCTATGAGCTTTTCCTCCGCCCGCGGCATAAAACCCTTGCAAAAACGCGCTCGCGTACTACAAAACACCGTTCAACACAAAAGATTTGTCGATTCATCGCCGAAATGCCGCCGCGACGTCGAGCACGCCAAAGGGGTGAGTTATCTTTATTTTTTTGTTTGAATTTCTTCCTAAATAGGTAGGTTTTTGTTGATTTTTGATGTATATTTTATTAATTGTAGGAAATGTTAATGCACCTCCTCCTCCTCCTCAATATCCACAAAATCTTGAGGAAGAAATACATGCAGAACAACAACCTCCTCCATTCATTCCTCGACATGCCCCTGGAACACAAGATAATATAATGGGGGAAATTGAAAACAACAAAAAACAAATTGAAGATATAATTGCAAGGTTGAAAGATCCTTCCACTTCAACCTTGCATAGGTCCACGCTTGCCGAATCTCTTGAGTCTATGTTATCAAATGTAAATTCAATTAGCAAGCAAATAACTAGTTGGACCGATAAAAAGAGAGAGTTTAGAGATTACTATGCAGATAAATTATCATACCAAGATGTCAAAAAATTACAAATTACAAAAGTAGACTTGTGTTCAATTTTCACAAACCCACAAACAAATCAACCTCCACCCATTACATGCAAGAGGTTCCCTATCTATTGGTGCAACAACCAAGCGATAAGGGACAATTTCGGGCAGAGGTGGTGGATGGTTTTTGACCATCCTCCATGCAATAACAATGAGGTCCCACAATACTTTTTGAGGAAACTCTACTCCGAGTTTGTTCTCAATAAAGTGCCAAACTATTTTGATATGCGGGACTTCCAAGGTAGAGGTGGGGGCTCAGCACAGGATAGACCAGGGGCACGTCTTGACCCACAGCGGGTAGTGAGACGAGTAATCAGCAGACCAGCCCACGAGCATGTTTCTATCCCTTCCATTGTGAAGGAGAGTGTTGAGGTCGATACACTGAGGTCGATTAGTGCCTTGACCCAGAGCATCATAGAGCATGCCGATCCTGCAACACAGAGTGGGTTGGGAGATAGTGCGAGGAGTAGGGTCCCACCGCATACTTGCCAGGCTTGCGGGTTAGCCTGTGGTTATGACCCCATGGACAGTCAGGACGCAGGTGCACAGGCTACATCTGCAGCTGAGAAGATGGTGATGACAGATACCCTCCTGAGTGAGACTTTCAGCCTTGATACTCAGGTAAATATTAGCAAGTTTATTGAATTTAATTTATTAAATTTTATTTTTGAAATACAAGATTAACTAATTTAAATTGATGATTTTAATGAAATTTCAGGGTCATAGCGTCGATGCAGTTTTCAGTGGTTCTCCACCTACATTTTTCACTAGATCATCTACTGTCGAGGTATGTAACTAGTAAACAATTATAAATATTACATGTGAATAGCATCGTTATATGAATGGTATTCTAATTTCTGATTTTGGATGTTGAATAGGTTAACACTGTAGATTTCATGGTAACACCTGCCAGTGGTGGTGGACTTCAAAGCTTTACGGAGGTAATAAAATAAATAGTTTAATGAATGAATTGTACTTACTAAATTTTTGTATGTGATTTGTGTGTTTTATTGTGTGTACTTCCATGTTTAGATGAGCGTGTGTGTATGTTAGGAGCCATGATTTGCATCACTATTATAGTTTTTGTAATTGAATAATGTTATTTTATTTCCAGATGATGCAGGCTGCGGATACACTTCCCCATGTTCATAGGGCAATGGAGCAGGGTGTGGCCTCTGCGATTCATAGCTCTATGGCATTGACAGGGGTATGAGGCAGATTAGTAAATTTCAATTTACATTCATTGTTATAGTTGTCTATTTTTGAAAAATCAAAAGATTATTGATTTGAAGTTTAATTTCTATCTGGATGGTTTCTATAGGACATGACATCACCAGGGCCTTTTCCTGCTACTGAGGCAAGTGAGCAAATAGATTATATGTTAGCGGTAAGTGATTATTTTGTTAAATGTTTCATTTTTTTATAACATGTAATTTCTATATATTAATATCTATACTTTTTTTTGTAACAGGTAAAGGTGCAGGAAGAACTAAATAGGAGGAGTAGCCCTCGGGTTCGTAGTAGACCACCCACATGCATGTCTCCATCCCCTAGAAGATCAAAGGCTGCTCGTGATTTATTCTCTTCACCAGCTAGAGGGGAATGACTTTTTATTGTGTTCCTCTGTTGTATGCCTATATGGCATTTGTGGACATATATTTTGTATTGTACATAGTTGACATTGTATGCCTATATGGCATTCTTGTAAGCCTATATGGCTATTTTGTATATATGTTATACTTATATCGACAGATATTGATGTATGCGTATATGGATATTTGGTTAATACAAATCTTTTTTATTGATGGCGTCCATACTTGCATTATAAATCCACTTTTGAATGGATATTTGTAGATGGCTACTTCAAATATTTAAAGTCTGATTGTATTACATAGGATGTTTGCATTTTCTTTGATAGGCTTGATAGGCCATGGATTACATGATGGTGTTTGATGGAAAAGTATGGTACTAGAAGACTCTAGTTCATTCTTAATAGGCTTGTGATTGATAATATCTTTGCATGATTGCACTTGATCTTGGATCATGGGCATGTTGTTAGGATTTTGATTGCATTGTGATGTTTGATGGATAGGCATGGTGTAAGTGTAAGATACCCAACTAGTTCTACGAAAAATTTTCCTTACTTAAACACTTTTACTTGCTAACAATTCATCAACTACTTCAATAACATAAAGATATACATGAAGATAACTATTTGAATGAAACAACATTAGAGTTGGGTACTTGTCTTGTTACTTGATTCAATCAACTTGCAATGTCTTATTACATGGAAAATGCTTTCAATAGCATGAAGTACAACTCATTCAATGGAAATACAAGGACAGGCCTTGAAGCCTTGATGTTACAATGTCTTCCTTACTTGAGCAACATTTGAAGATTTGGAATGTTCAACTCATCACCTCACAAGGTAGGCGCATATTTGAAGGATTTACAGGTTTTTCTAACTTGGGTGCCAAGTTGAGGTGACCTCCTCCTAAAGTTGCGCCTTGTCAACATTAGGCGCCAATTAGAGTTATGGATGCTCTGGATTGTTTCCAAGAGTAGGCACCAAAACATCATCATTATGAAAGTGTTTTAAATGCTAGGCGCCCAAATGAGCCCTCTGGAGTCTAGGCGCTCCTTTCATGCATTCTGTGTTCTAGGCGCCAATTGAAAGGAGTGGAGAACAGGGCAAGCGCCTTCCAAACTAGGTGTTTCCTTGAGGTGACAAGGACTTAGAAAGTGCGCCTAAGGTGAGCGCCTTGAGTGAAAAGGTCTAACAAACATCTTTGAACCCCCTTTCAAGGTTAGGCGCATTCTGGAGGTGGAAACAAGTAGAAGGTGCGCCTTAGCTTCCTTTGTCAATTCTTGCAAGTCTTTGTTGATTAGGAAGGTGGAATGCTTCATTGTAGAATGAGCGCCTATCTTCTAATGTCCAAACTACTTCTTCTGGCTCACTCTGTGGCTAGGCGCCAGAGCTAAATTGTTCACACAAGGGAGTGCGCCTAGACTCATTTGATGTTTTCTTACTACTTCAACCCCTGGAAGATGTTCCAAGGTGTTCCCTTTTACAAGCACCTGACCTCCCAAGTTTCTTCATGTGCTATTCCTTGAAGGCACCAAAACTGAGCTCCAGTGCCATGGGATTGTGCCTAACATCTTTGAAGAGTTTCTAAGCCTTTTGTAAGTTGATATCCCAAACTCATCTTCTAGGTGCAACAGGAGCTTTCCAAAGGAGTTTCCAAGTTTTAGACGCCAAGCGAGGTCATGGGTGAATGGAACTGCGCCTTAGGAGATGACTGGATCCTAAGCGTCAGTCTGGAGTTACAGTGGAATTGATATGCGCCTCAACTAGCTTAGGCGCCCATTTGAAGTGATTCCTTTAACACTTCTTTGTCAATCTCAACTACAAGGATGATCTCCTAATCCAATTTTGATCCTCTGGAGATGCAAATAGCTTTACATTTCACTAGGCGCCATCAATGATGATCATCAACCAAAGCGCATTTCAAAGGTGAGATAGGCAAGTGAGGCGCCAAACTAGTCCTTAAGACTTATCTCCTTCTATCAAGTCAATTTCAACTATGTGAGAGAGTTCTATTCTATTTGCACCTGGGCTAGGAATTCACCTAAGAGACATCACTTAGCTTTAAAACTTTCAATCTATAGCCATCTGGACTAGGCGCTCCAATGGAGGATCCTTGAACTCATGCATTGGCGCCTTCTAGTTCTAGGCACCCATTTTGGATGATTCATCCTGATACTAGTGCCTAAAATGACTAGACTCTCTTCATCATCCAATTCACTTAGAAGACTCAAGTTGGAGACTTAGTTGTCTATCCATGTTCTCCGGAAGATTCATTGTACCTCTATGCACTATCTCCTTCAAGGCGCTCCTTAAAAGCATTGGAAGTGCTCAGGACTTACCTTAGTCCAAAGCGCCACAATCCATTCCTTAAAGCACAGAGAATTCTCAAAGGCGCCCCTATTTACCTCTAAGCACTCAAATATCATTTAGATTCAAGGCACACATTTAGCTCCAAAACGCAAATTTCCATCATCAACCCATCAAGGTGCATCATCTTCCCTTTGTATCCCCTTCAAGGCGCAGACATTCACTTCTTCACACTCAAACTCACTCTCTGGCGCCAGAATAGGTGTATAACTTCAAACAAGGCGCTAATCTTAGGTTTCTAAGTACTTAGTTTGATCTTAAGGCTATCCTTCCTCTAATCACTCTCTTCAACTCCCTCACTGAAGGCCCTCTGTAAGTTTGGGCGCATTTCATCCCAAGGCGGTTCAACATCATCCAAGGCGCAAATTCACTCTCCAAGACAAGGTGCAAAAAACCCTATCCTAAGGCGCTCAAATCTTGCTTCTAGACCTAGGCACACAAACATGAGATTAAGGATCATTCTGGCCACCATCACTTCCCTAAAGGCGCAAAATTGGTGTAGATACATTCCATTTATTAAGGATCATTCTGGCGCCCAAATCTTGTCAAAGCAAAGGATCAATAGGTTCTCTCTAAGGCGCACTCCAGGGTTTGATCTTGCAAGACTTCTCACGTCAAAATTTTGACCAAGACACTCAAGGCACTAGTCTTTATCATCTAACCCTACAGTGCACTTACTCATTATGATATACTCCTCAACTTTGTATTCAACCTTGCCCAAGGCGCATATTCACTATAAGGCATTCTCACTTTGTCAAGGCTCAGAGGGCTTCAACTTGCTAAAGGGTAGAGGTCTAGGTGCATATCTGACTTGAAGCTCAAGGTGCTCCAACCCTCTTGCTCTGGAATTCCTTCTAGGCACTAAGTGACTTCTCCAATTCCTTGAAAACATTTGAAGTGTTTTACCTTCTCAAGGTGCTCCTTCGAACTTGACTCCAAGGTGTTATAATCTCAAAGGTGCTGACATCATCTCAACCAAAGGCGCTCAATGATTCATCCCATATCTAGGCGCTAAAACACTTAATCAACCAAGTCATTCAAGGCGCCATTCAGTAAACTCATCTTCCATGATATTCCTATCAAGGCACATATCACTTCTCTCATGGGCTTTAGGCGCTCAGTTGAGTGTTTCAATACTACTTAGGTGCCAAATTCATTTTAATGCACCAAACACAAAGAGCTTTCAAACACTGGGCGCTCACAAAGAGTCTTCCAACCTTGGGCGCTAAATTAGGTCTTTGCAACTATCCAAGGCGCATATCTTCGTTTGAACAACTTATGGTGCCAAGACAACTTCTCATTAGGGCGCTCAAAACACTTGTGTTTACATTTGAAGTGCTTTACCTTCTTAAGGTGCTCCAGACTAACCTGACTCCAAGGCGCTCCATCATCATCCTTAAGGCGCTAAAAACATCATCTCCACTCTAGGCAAAAACATCATCCAACTCCTTAAGGCACTTCACTGTCAAAGTCTGAAGGCGCTCTACCTAGACCTTTCCCCTAGGTGCCAGAACTCCTAAGCGCTCACCAGATAACTCTCTTCTTCAAGGTGCAAATCTTCCTATACTATGATTGCCTCTGAAATGCCGATTAACGTGATGTGAGGGTGCAGAGGCTACTCCAATCCTCAGTGAGCACCTAGTTTAAACAAGGAGAAATAAAGCATTCAAAACTATCCAAACGATCATCCCCTTCCTAATGTCTTCACTGCTCCAAAAAACCTTGGCCAAAATGACACATAACAACTCCTATGAGCGCCCTTATGCCCTAGGATCATCTAGTTTGTGCGTCTTGTAATGAGGAGTTCATGTAAGTTTGGAATGAGCGCCTTGAATAAGTGTAAACTAGCCTAGAGAAGGGTATGTGCACCTTGAGCGCCTTGAGCATTCCAGAGATAACTGTGCGCCTAGAACAATATGAGCGCTCATGATGATGATTAACGCCCTGATGAGACTATGAGCGCCTTGTTCAGGAGATACCTTGTTTGATCATAAAATGCGCCTTGAGTCTTGAAGGTTTTGAGCGCCTAGGTGATTTGGATGTTGGGATGTTGGTATGCGCCCAAGATTGAGGTAAGTGAGCGCTTGTAATGGAGGAGAGCAATGAGATGGAATGTCTTGTAGAGATTGGCGCCCAGAGACCCATTTTTGCGCCTTTGATGATGACCATTTTTGCATAAGAGTTTAGCGCCTTAGAGTTGTAAACTTTCTCTTTGGGCGCCCCTGAGTGAATGTTGGCGCCTTGGACAACTAAATACGCCTTTGATGGAGTGGAGCCCAGAAGGGGAGTAGGAGGAAACCCAATCTTCAAGATTCATCAAGCTTCAAAGTTTAGGTCAGAGGTTATCCACTTTATCCAAGGAAGGTGTTATCATCTACACTCCGAGAAGGTAATGTCAAAGGCCATCATGAAGGATCACTTCATCAACTTCAAGTCCTTCAAGTTCAAGTCCTTTCACCTAGCAAGTCCAAGAGAGATTTCTACTCCGATTCATGAAGTAAGCTTATATCATCCTTATCTACTTTGCAAGAAGAAGAAACATTACAAAGTCAATCAAATGAGTTACAAGTACCATACATCCAATTGCAAGGAGTGAACCACCTTAAGGAAAAATAGTTCTCTTGAAGTTACTTGAAATGTCAAAAGGTTTAGCGCCTCCAAGTAAGGTCAGAGGTGAGGTTAGAGGTGAAATGCGCCTTTGGACCATTCTGGCGCCTTGGATGAAGAACCTATATCTTGAGCCCAAGAGGTAAAATTTGCGCCTTAGTGGATTTGGAGAGTTACAGAGATTAGAGAAAAGCACCTTGAAGACAGAGTTGTTCAAGGCGCATGTGTGATTTGGTCAAAAATAGGCGCCTAGAGTGAATAGGCTTTCATCCTAACTTAATACACTGCCTCCTTCTGACGATTTTTGGGGTAGCAGAAAACCTTTCACCACGGGGAAATGCCTCAGAGCTATAAAAAATCGAGAGAGGTTATTGTAGAGGCACTCTACGTGATCCCGTTGCCTCAGACAGAATGTTTTTAAGTGACACGGTTTTTGAGTAACATCTCGTCAAAGATTGCTGCCTTTTTACACTTTGGACTCTTCAGGGATATCGTCGGTACAATGTAGCTCCGACTGTTTCGACATGTTTGGGTGAAAAATAGGACCATGCCTAACAAAAATGTACCCATTCAGACGCGTTGGAACAGTCAGTTTGGTCGCATCAGGAGCAGGACGAAAGTTACACCCCTTTGCAACTTTACACTGCCTCCTTTTGACGATTTTTGGGGCAACAGAAAACCTTTCACCACGGGCAAATGCCTAAGAGCTATAAAAAATTGAGAGAGGTTATTTTAGAGGCACTCTACGTGATCCCGTTGTCTCAGACGGAATATTTCTAAGTGACACGGTTTTTGAGTAACATCTCGTCAAAGATTGCTACCTTTTTGCACTTTGGACTCTTCAGGGATATCGTCGGTACAATGTAGCTCCGACTGTTTCGACATGTTTGGGTGAGAAATAGGACCATGCCTAGCATAAATGTACCCATTCGGACACGTTGGAACAGTCAGTTTAGTCGCATCAGGAGTAGGACGAAAGTTACACCCCTTTGCAACTTTACACTGCCTCCTTCTGACGATTTTTGGGGCAACAGAAAACCTTTCACCACTGGCAAATGCCTAAGAGCTATAAAAAACCGAGAGAGGTTATTGTAGAGGCACTCTACATGATCCCGTTGTCTCAGACGGAATGTTTCTAAGTGACACGGTTTTCGAGTAAAATCTCGTCAAAGATTGCTGCCTTTTTGCACTTTGGACTCTTCAGGGATATCGTCGGTACAATGTAGCTCCGACTGTTTCGACATGTTTGGGTGAGAAATAGGACCATGCCTAGCATAAATGTACCCATTCGAACGCGTTGGAACAGTCAGTTTGGTCGCATCAGGAGCAGGACAAAAGTTACACCCCTTTGCAACTTTACACTGCCTCCTTCTGACGATTTTTGGGGCAACAGAAAACCTTTCACCACGGGCAAATGCCTAAGAGCTATAAAAAACTGAGAGAGGTTATTGTAGAGGCACTCTACGTGATCCCGTTGTCTTAGACGGAATGTTTCTAAGTGACACAGTTTTTGAGTAACATCTCGTCAAAGATTGCTGCCTTTTTGCACTTTGGACTCTTCAGGGATATCGTCGGTACAATGTAGCTCCGACTGTTTCGACATGTTTGGGTGAGAAATAGGACCATGCCTAGCATAAATGTACCCATTCGGACGCGTTGGAATAGTCAGTTTGGTCGCATCAGGAGCAGGACGAAAGTTACACCCCTTTGCAACTTTACATTGCCTCCTTCTGACGATTTTTGGGGCAACAGAAAACCTTTCACCACGGGCAAATGCCTAAGAGCTATAAAAAACCGAGAGAGGTTATTGTAGAGGCACTCTACGTGATCCCGTTGCCTCAGACGGAATGTTTCTAAGTGACACGGTTTTCGAGTAACATCTCGTCAAAGATTGTTGCCTTTTTGCACTTTGGACTCTTCAGGGATATCGTCGGTACAATGTAGCTCCGACTGTTTCGACATGTTTGGGTAAGAAATAGGACCATGCCTAGCATAAATGTACCCATTCGGACGCGTTGGAACAGTCAGTTTGGTCGCATCAGGAGCAGGACGAAAGTTACACCCCTTTGCAACTTTACACTGCCTCCTTCTGACAATTTTTGGGGCAACAGAAAACCTTTCACCACAGGCAAATGCCTAAGAGCTATAAAAAACAGAGAGAGGTTATTGTAGAGGCACTCTACGTGATCCCGTTGTCTCAGACGGAATGTTTCTAAGTGACACGGTTTTCGAGTAACATCTCGTCAAAGATTGCTGCCTTTTTGCACTTTGGACTCTTCAGGGATATCGTCAGTACAATGTAGCTCTGACTGTTTCGACATGTTTGGGTGAGAAATAGGACCATGCCTAGCATAAATGTACCCATTCGGACGCGTTGGAACAGTCAGTTTGGTCGCATCAGGAGCAGGACGAAAGTTACACCCCTTTGCAACTTTACACTGCCTCCTTCTTACGATTTTTGGGGCAACAGAAAACCTTTCACCACGGGCAAATGCCTCAGAGCTATAAAAAACTGAGAGAGGTTATTGTAGAGGCACTCTACGTGATCCCGTTGCCTTAGACAGAATGTTTCTAAGTGACACAGTTTTCGAGTAACATCTCGTCAAAGATTGCTGCCTTTTTGCACTTTAGACTCTTCAGGGATATCGTCGGTACAATGTAGCTCCGACTGTTTCGACATGTTTGGGTGAGAAATAGAACCATGCCTAGCATAAATGTACCCATTCGGACGCGTTGGAACAGTCAGTTTGGTCGCATCAGGAGCAGGACGAAAGTTACACCCCTTTGCAACTTTACACTGCCTCCTTTTGACGATTTTTGGGGCAACAGAAAACCTTTCACCACGGGCAAATGCCTAAGAGCTATAAAAAACCGAGAGAGGTTATTGTAGAGGCACTCTACGTGATCCCGTTGTCTCAGACGGAATATTTCTAAGTGACACGGTTTTTGAGTAACATCTCGTCAAAGATTGCTGCCTTTTTGCACTTTGGACTCTTCAGGGATATCGTCGGTACAATGTAGCTCCGACTGTTTCGACATGTTTGGGTGAGAAATAGGACCATGCCTAGCATAAATGTACCCATTCGGACGCGTTGGAACAGTTAGTTTGGTCGCATCAGGAGCAGGACGAAAGTTACACCCCTTTGCAACTTTACACTGCCTCTTTCTGATGATTTTTGGGGCAACAGAAAACCTTTCACCACGGGCAAATGCCTAAGAGCTATAAAAAACTGAGAGAGGTTATTGTAGAGGCACTCTATGTGATCTCGTTGTCTCAGACGGAATGTTTCTAAGTGACACGATTTTCGAGTAACATGTTGTCAAAGATTGCTGCCTTTTTGCACTTTGGACTCTTCAGGGATATCGTCGGTACAATGTAGCTCCGACTGTTTCGACATGTTTGGGTGAGAAATAGGACCATGCCTAGCATAAATGTACCCATTTGGACGCATTGGAACAGTTAGTTTGGTCGCATCAGGAGCAGGACGAAAGTTACACCCCTTTGCAACTTTACACTGCCTCCTTCTGATGATTTTTGGGGCAACAGAAAACCTTTCACCACGGGCAAATGCCTCAGAGCTATAAAAAACTGAGAGAGGTTATTGTAGAGGCACTCTACGTGATCCTGTTGTCTCAGACAGAATATTTCTAAGTGACACGGTTTTCGAGTAACATCTCGTCAAAGATTGCTGCCTTTTTGCACTTTGGACTCTTTAGGGATATCGTCGGTACAATGTAGCTCCGACTGTTTCGACATGTTTGGGTGAGAAATAGGACCATGCCTAGCATAAATGTACCCATTCGGACGCGTTGGAATAGTCAGTTTGGTCGCATCAGGAGCAGGACGAAAGTTACACCCCTTTGCAACTTTACACTGCCTCCTTCTGACGATTTTTGGGGCAACAGAAAACCTTTCACCACGGGCAAATGCCTCAGAGCTATAAAAAACTGAGAGAGGTTATTGTAGAGGCACTCTACGTGATCCCGTTGCCTCAGACGGAATGTTTCTAAGTGACACAATTTTTGAGTTACATCTCGTCAAAGATTGCTGCCTTTTTGCACTTTGGACTCTTCAGGGATATCGTCGGTACAATGTAGCTCCGACTGTTTCGACATTTTTGGGTGAGAAATAGGACCATGCCTAGCATAAATGTACCCATTCGAACGCGTTGGAACAGTCAGTTTGGTCGCATCAGGAGTAGGACGAAAGTTATACCCCTTTGCAACTTTACACTGCCTCCTTCTGACGATTTTTGGGGCAACAGAAAACCTTTCACCACGGGCAAATGCCTCAGAGCTATAAAAAACCGAGAGGGGCTATTGTAGAGGCACTCTACATGATCCCGTTGCCTCAGACAGAATGTTTCTAAGTGACACAATTTTTGAGTAACATCTCGTCAAAGATTGCTGCCTTTTTGCACTTTGGACTCTTCAGGGATATCATCGGTACAATGTAGCTCCGACTATTTCGACATGTTTGGGTGAAAAATAGGACCATGCCTAGCATAAATGTACCCATTCTGACGCGTTGGAACAGTCAGTTTGGTCGCATCAGGAGCAGGACACCAAAAATGCAAAAGTTGCTTTGTGCAACTTGACAACATTGACACTTTTTTGCAACATGACTCAAAGACTCAAACTGACCCCAAATGACTGAAAGTGACTTAAAATCACCTTGATTATAGAGGTCGAGGCACTCCTTATCATTCATTCATTATGAGCGCCTTGGGAGAATGGTATATAGGTCATCATCATGATTGGGCGCCCTGGATCCAGAGTGTTGGAGAGATCATCAAATGGTGTCTAGTAGGGTGAGTTATGAGTTTGGTCGCATCAGCACTTTGGACACCAAAAATGCATAACATGATGATGTAAAAATATGTACATATGTGTAAAAATGCAGGAGGAAATAAAAAAAGACAAACCTTACAAATTAATGTGCATACTTACAACTCAATGTAACATAACTTTACAAAATCAATGTGAATACTTACAAATTAATCCAATGAACCATCTGGATCTGCTCTACTCTTTATTGTGTCAAGTATTGCTTCATGGTTAGACTCACGCACCTTCCACAATATTTTGTTCAAAGGTCTACCCCGATACTTTATCAAATGAACATTGGATGCCACGACAAGGTTCGAGTAATGAAGAATCTTTCGATGCATGTCAAAGTCCTGAAATAGCCAAATATTAACACTCTTATGTGGGTACCTTCTAAGCCATGTTCCAGTAATAACCATTGATCCTGTAGGGTATTCGATGTTTTCTCCATCTGTAACAGGCGCCTCCAATTTCTTTTTGGCCTCAACACAACGACATAAGTAATAATCTGTTCCCTCTTCATTATCTTCATCTGCAATAACTGCATATACGTGTCCTACATTGATATGTGTAGCAAATTAGATGAAATTAGTCAACATTACAAAAACACTACAAAGTAAGATGACATTACTTGGTTGAACTAGATGAAATTAGATGCATATATGTGCCCTATATTACCTGGTTGAACTAAATCTGATATGTGGTCAAAGTCAACTGACGATTCCATCTGTGTTAGTTCCAGTGCCGTCGGGGGTCGATACGTGTCAAGTGGGCTAAGATAACTTAACTGCCATTCGTCAACCCACTCCTTTGACTCGCACTCATCCCAGACTTGAATTGTACAAGAAGAACAAAAGCATGACATCTTTCGTGTATGGATACTCCATGAACCTGCAATTGAGCTTCTGAAAGAGTGCATCTCATTTGATCCTGTCAGTGTTCAACAATCCTCATATGGTGCAATGTTAGTATCATCTATCAACCAAAAAAATCTACGAACTAAAGACTTACCTTCATTACCTGGACCCATGGAAGCATTACACCACTCGACAATCAATTTTGCATCTGTCAACTTTGCATTGTCTTTATACTTTAACTCTTCTCGTGCTATGGCTCTTTTGATACATGCTCCTGCACCATCATGCTCCCCCTTTCCATGCCCGTCCTCACAAAAGTTCCACATATGTTGAATACCTGTAAAATTATGCCTCCTACTCAGCCAATAGAAATTCTGCGAGTTCTTGAATTGTGATGCACAATTATCCGACCATATGATATGTTGACTGAACGATATGCCCCTTCTAGCCAAATCATTGTAGAACACCTGGAAGCAACCTTGCATGAACTCTGTAGATTGCGTGCGATCATCACTAATATAGAAATAATACTCCCTTATGATCTTTCTGTCATCCTCTGTACTATCATTCGCATGAATGAATGCGATGTGCACAAATATAGAAACCTGTGTGGAGTTGTAATATTGTGATTGCACCTCACGCTGTGGCTGTAGACTGTAGTTCTCTGCAAAGTCGACGACTGAAACAATGCTACCAATCGGAAATGTGTCCTTGCATAACTTGAATTGCAAGTCCAACCATCGAGCTCTATGGGCATGTCTTGCATACTCATACACTATGCTGTCACGAAATATAGGCATAAATTGATACACTGGAATCTTTTCAATAACTAATTCACACCTCTTTGCTTCTTTACCATCTTTTGTATTGTATGCCACTGTTTTATACTTGCCAAACTCTACTAGTTCATTTCCAACCGCATGTGTTATTTCCATATGTTCACATATTGGCAAATGTTGCAAGCCACCGCAACGATGACATGTGCCATCCAAGCATAATTTCTTGTAGAATATTTGACCTTCCTCTCTTTCACATAAAATTCTTGATATGAAGTCTCTTGAAGATGTTGGTGGGGCACATATGGCACAACCCTGCAAATCATTGTTAGTATGCATATCTAAACATATAGACCTATAAGCATCAAAATGGTTAGAAAATTCAATATGTAATCTACAACAATAAGTAGTGCGTGTGTGATTTATCTTAACATAGAAAGGTTTTAGCATTTCAAAATATCTTTGACAAATTTTAATTTGAGGATACTTCTCTAGAAATTTACCATAAAACTGTGTTTGAGTCTCATCCAAAAAATGCTTTGGATGTGGCTCGCGGTTCTGACTACCAATTCTCCTTCTTACCACATCCCTTTGATTCGGAGATACCCTTGTGTAATTCTTCCAAAAGTCTTCAATTAGTGATCTCAATGCTTCAACAATTGGTTTATCTTTTCGTGGTAGTCTCCCTGAGAACGCCCATAATTCATTGGTATTAGTGTCCTCAATTCTTTGGCGTCTTCCAACGGCTCTTGATAAAGTTTTCCTATTAATTCTCAATTTTTGACTTGTCTTTCTAATGAGACGAGCTTTCCTCATTTGACTACTTACTATAGTCGATGTAATCACATGCCGTGTTGCATTACTATCTTTTGTGTGTGAGGTGTTACCCACACTCTCATACGCACTCATTAGATTCTTGACAATAGATTTTTCACTTGAAGCCTCTGATGTTCTCAACCCAAGAATCTTCATGATAGACCTATACTTTATACTTCGCATCATTTCAACGAATAGTTGACATCTTGCAGTCTCATTTAACTTTTCAAAGAACAATCTCCAAATCTTATTAGCATATCTTCTACAAGTGCGTTTTGGAATCTTACCTTCCATTGACTGCAAAATATTCTCATCAATATCAATCAAATACTTTGGCTTTCTATGCAAAATTCTAGGTGGTGTCAAGTTAGGTAAATTCATCTCAACATTAGGAATTTCATCAATATTTAAATGAGATGGATTAGATGGCATACCTTCGATCGAAGATGGAATAGATGACATACCTTGAGGTTGAGGTGGGAACGATGGCGTACCTCCTTCATCACATGTGAGTGATGATGTACTCTCAACTTGAGATGTGGTAGATGGTGTCCCTACATGTTGTCTTGCGGTAAAGGATGTGTCTCCAACTATGGTATTCAAATCTCTCGTACCACGAAGTTTTTGCATTTGTTCTCTTTGTGCCGCCAATACCATATCTCTTTGTGATGGTTGTGGTTCCTCTTCAATTGGTATGTCTTCATTTATCGTGTCCAATTTCCTCTTCTCACGAAGTTCCCTCATAGCCATTGCTTTCTTTGCATTCTTAGCTTCTATCTCTTCCTGTGTTGGTTTAATTCTTGATCGTTTCCTCGGCATGACGGAGAATTTGTCTGTAGCATGATAAAGAGACGAATATTAGTTCCTAAGAAATGAATACATGATAATAGTGGGATTGTATTTTTTTTATGTTGTAAGGATTTATTCTTGTATAGTTTGACATCATGGTATGAACTAAGGTTTATTTATTACACATAATTATTAAAGAGCCCAAGTGTAGAAAATATACATGGCATCATGTGAGATTGTAGGTTGCTTTCTTGATTGGGAATGTGTCTATTTTAAACATGTATGATAAAGCATGATAAAGTAATTCAATCCGAAATAAGGAAAATGTAAAGAACATGCATGTAAAGACTTGACATACCTAAAAAATGAAGATTTGAATGGAGAGAGTACCCAATTATGTATTGTTTTTATCTTCTTGCATCAAACTTCTCAACAATTTGAGTTTTTCACCACTTGCTTCCTTTTCAATGTTAAATTCTTAAAATTGAATCAAAATTAACATTGCAATACTACAAAAATTGAAACTTGTATAGATATATATCAAATTTGGTTTGAAAACTATGTTATTTCCTCCTTCTCAAGTTGGCAAAGCAGAAAAGGTGGTGGAAAGATCATGCAAAGGTGGTACAATGTGTCAAATATACATGTGAACTTCCCAATAGCATGAAAGCACTTCTTTTTTGTCGGAGCACGCGCAGAATCAGTAAG
This sequence comes from Cunninghamia lanceolata, assembly GCA_027924645.1. Classification (NCBI taxonomy): domain Eukaryota; kingdom Viridiplantae; phylum Streptophyta; class Pinopsida; order Cupressales; family Cupressaceae; genus Cunninghamia; species Cunninghamia lanceolata. The sequence goes on along the minus strand of BSBN01000554.1, from coordinate 1,087,778 downwards.
AAAACAGAGCATGTGGGCCTGGATCACGGGGGTAACCACTTTTTTACCGTTTCAGTAGAAATACAAAACGCGAGCGCGTTATAACGCGCTCGCACTATAACGCGCTCGCATTTTGTCCTGCTATAGATCCCTAATCCCTAAACCCTCAACTCTGATCCCTTGACCCTCAACCCTCAATGTCAAATCCTAATCCCTCAACCCTATCCCTAAACCCTCAACCCTCAATGTCAAATCCTAATCCCTCAACCCTCAACGTCAAATCCTAATCCCTCAATGTCAAATCCTAATCCGTCAACCCTCCAACCCTATCCCTAATCCTTACAACCCTCAACCCTTAACTCTGATCCATCAACCCTCAACACTATACCTTAAACCCTAATCCCTTCAACCTCAACCCTATCCCTAAACCCTTGACCCTCGAACCTCAGCCCTCGACGTCAAACCCTAATCCCTCAACCCTTAACTCTGATCCCTCATCTCTCAACCCTAACCCTAAACCCTCAACCCTCAACATCAAACCCTAATCCCTCAACCCTCAACCCTAATCTATCATCCGTCATCCCTCCACACTCTACTTTAACCCTAATTCCTCGACCCTCAACCCTATCCCTAAACCCTTGACCCTTGAACCTCAACCCTCAACCCTCAACATCAAACCCTAATCCCTCAACCCTTAACTCTAATCCCTCGACCTTCAACCCTGATCCTAAACCCTAAACCCTCAACGCCAAATTCTAATCCCTCAACCCTTCACTCTAATCCCTCAACCCTAAACCCTATCCCTAAACCCTCAACACTATACCTTAAACCCTAATCCCTCAACCCTAACCCTAAACCTTGTCCCTAAACCCTAATCCCTTCAACCTCAACCCTATCCCTAAACCCTTGACCCTCGAACCTCAGCCCTCGACGTCAAACCCTAATCCCTCAACCCTTAACTCTGATCCCTCATCTCTCAACCCTAACCCTAAACCCTCAACCCTCAACATCAAACCCTAATCCCTCAACCCTCAACCCTAATCTATCATCCATCATCCCTCCACACTCTACTTTAACCCTAATTCCTTGACCCTTAACCCTATCCCTAAACCCTTACCCTCGAACCTCAACCCTCAACCCTCAACATCAAACCCTAATCCCTCAACCCTTAACTCTAATCCCTCGACCTTCAACCCTGATCCTAAACCCTAAACCCTCAACGCCAAATTCTAATCCCTCAACCCTTCACTCTAATCCCTCAACCCTAAACCCTATCCCTAAACCCTCAACACTATACCTTAAACCCTAATCCCTCAACCCTAACCCTAAACCTTGTCCCTAAACCCTAATCCCTTCAACCTCAACCCTATTCCTAAACCCTTGACCCTCGAACCTCAGCCCTCGACGTCAAACCCTAATCCCTCAACCCTTAACTCTGATCCCTCATCTCTCAACCCTAACCCTAAACCCTCAACCCTCAACATCAAACCCTAATCCCTCAACCCTCAACCCTAATCTATCATCCGTCATCCCTCCACACTCTACTTTAACCCTAATTCCTCGACCCTCAACCCTATCCCTAAACCCTTGACCCTCGAACCTCAACCCTCAACCCTACATCAAACCCTAATCCCTCAACCCTTAACTCTAATCCCTCGACCTTCAACCCTGATCCTAAACCCTAAACCCTCAACGCCAAATTCTAATCCCTCAACCCTTCACTCTAATCCCTCAACCCTAAACCCTATCCCTAAACCCTCAACACTATACCTTAAACCCTAATCCCTCAACCCTAACCCTAAACCTTGTCCCTAAACCCTAATCCCTTCAACCTCAACCCTATCCCTAAACCCTTGACCCTCGAACCTCAGCCCTCGACGTCAAACCCTAATCCCTCAACCCTTAACTCTGATCCCTCATCTCTCAACCCTAACCCTAAACCCTCAACCCTCAACATCAAACCCTAATCCCTCAACCCTCAAGCCTAATCTATCATCCGTCATCCCTCCACACTCTACTTTAACCCTAATTCCTCGACCCTCAACCCTATCCCTAAACCCTTGACCCTCGAACCTCAACCCTCAACCCTCAACATCAAACCCTAATCCCTCAACCCTTAACTCTAATCCCTCGACCTTCAACCCTGATCCTAAACCCTAAACCCTCAACGCCAAATTCTAATCCCTCAACCCTTCACTCTAATCCCTCAACCCTAAACCCTATCCCTAAACCCTCAACACTATACCTTAAACCCTAATCCCTCAACCCTAACCCTAAACCTTGTCCCTAAACCCTAATCCCTTCAACCTCAACCTTATCCCTAAACCCTTGACCCTCGAACCTCAGCCCTCGACGTCAAACCCTAATCCCTCAACCCTTAACTCTGATCCCTCATCTCTCAACCCTAACCCTAAACCCTCAACCCTCAACATCAAACCCTAATCCCTCAACCCTCAACCCTAATCTATCATCCGTCATCCCTCCACACTCTACTTTAACCCTAATTCCTTGACCCTCAACCCTATCCCTAAACCCTTGACCCTCGAACCTCAACCCTCAACCCTCAACATCAAACCCTAATCCCTCAACCCTTAACTCTAATCCCTCGACCTTTAACCCTGATCCTAAACCCTAAACCCTCAACGCCAAATTCTAATCCCTCAACCCTTCACTCTAATCCCTCAACCCTAAACCCTATCCCTAAACCCTCAACACTATACCTTAAACCCTAATCCCTCAACCCTAACCCTAAACCTTGTCCCTAAACCCTAATCCCTTCAACCTCAACCCTATCCCTAAACCCTTGACCCTCGAACCTCAGCCCTCGACGTCAAACCCTAATCCCTCAACCCTTAACTCTGATCCCTCATCTCTCAACCCTAACCCTAAACCCTCAACCCTCAACATCAAACCCTAATCCCTCAACCCTCAACCCTAATCTATCATCCGTCATCCCTCCACACTCTACTTTAACCCTAATTCCTCAACCCTCAACACTATCCCTAAACCCTTGACCCTCGAATCTCAACCCTCAACCCTCAACATCAAACCCTAATCCCTCAACCCTTAACTCTAATCCCTCGACCTTCAACCCTGATCCTAAACCCTAAACCCTCAACGCCAAATTCTAATCCCTCAACCCTTCACTCTAATCCCTCAACCCTAAACCCTATCCCTAAACCCTCAACACTATACCTTAAACCCTAATCCCTCAACCCTAACCCTAAACCTTGTCCCTAAACCCTAATCCCTTCAACCTCAACCCTTTCCCTAAACCCTTGACCCTTGAACCTCAGCCCTCGACGTCAAACCCTAATCCCTCAACCCTTAACTCTGATCCCTCATCTCTCAACCCTAACCCTAAACCCTCAACCCTCAACATCAAACCCTAATCCCTCAACCCTCAACCCTAATCTATCATCCGTCATCCCTCCACACTCTACTTTAACCCTAATTCCTCGACCCTCAACCCTATCCCTAAACCCTTGACCCTCGAACCTCAACCCTCAACCCTCAACATCAAACCCTAATCCCTTAACCCTTAACTCTAATCCCTCGACCTTCAACCCTGATCCTAAACCCTAAACCCTCAACGCCAAATTCTAATCCCTCAACCCTTCACTCTAATCCCTCAACCCTAAACCCTATCCCTAAACCCTCAACACTATACCTTAAACCCTAATCCCTCAACCCTAACCCTAAACCTTGTCCCTAAACCCTAATCCCTTCAACCTCAACCCTATCCCTAAACCCTTGACCCTCGAACCTCAGCCCTCGACGTCAAACCCTAATCCCTCAACCCTTAACTCTGATCCCTCATCTCTCAACCCTAACCCTAAACCCTCAACCCTCAACATCAAACCCTAATCCCTCAACCCTCAAGCCTAATCTATCATCCGTCATCCCTCCACACTCTACTTTAACCCTAATTCCTCGACCCTCAACCCTATCCCTAAACCCTTGACCCTCGAACCTCAACCCTCAACCCTCAACATCAAACCCTAATCCCTCAACCCTTAACTCTAATCCCTCGACCTTCAACCCTAATCCTAAACCCTAAACCCTCAACGCCAAATTCTAATCCCTCAACCCTTCACTCTAATCCCTCAACCCTAAACCCTATCCCTAAACCCTCAACACTATACCTTAAACCCTAACCCTAAACCTTGTCCCTAAACCCTAATCCCTCAACCCTCAACCCTAATCTGTCATCCGTCATCCCTCAACTCTAATCCCTCATTCCTAAACCCTAAACGCTATCCCTATTCCTAGACCCTCAACAGGCTCGATACTATACCTTAAACCCTAATCCCTCTACCATCGACACTCTTATTTAACCCTAATCCCTTGACCATTAACCCTATCCCTCAACCTCAACCCTCAACCCTCAACCCTCAACTCTCAACATTAAACCCTAATTCATCAACCCTAAACCCTAATCCATCAAACCTAAACCCTATCCCTAAACCATCAACCCTCAACACTATACCTTAAACCCTAATCCCTCAACCCTCAACCCTAAACCTTATCCCTAAACCCTAATCCCTCAACCCTCAACCCTCAACCCTAATCCCTCAACCCTCAACCCTAATCCCTCATCCCTCAACTCTAATCCCTCATCCCTAAACCCTAAATGCTATCCCTATTCCTAAACCCTCAACAGACTCGATACTATACCTTAAACTCTAATCCCTTATCCCTAAACCCTCCAACCCTATCCCTAATCCTTATACCCTCCACACTCTACTGTAACCCTAATTCCTCGACCCTCAACCCTATCCCTAAACCCTTGACCCTCAAACCTCAACCCTCAACCCTCAACATCAAACCCTAATCCCTCAACCCTTAACTCTGATCCCTCGACCCTCAACACTATACCTTAAACCCTAATCCATATCCCTCAACCCTTAACCCTTAAAACTTAAACCCTATCCCTACACCCTCAACACTTGACACTATATCTTTAGCCTTAAACCCTCATCCCTAAAGCCTCAACCCTCAATCCTTAAACCTTAAACCCTAAACCCTATCCCTAATCCCTCTACCCTCAACACTCTAACCTTAACCTTGACATTAAATGCTAATCCGTCAACCCTAAACCCTAATCCTAAACCCTCAACCCTCAACCCTCAACACTATACCTTAAACCCTAATCCCTCAACCCTCAACCCTAAACCTTATCCCTAAACCCTAATCCCTCAACCCTGAACCCTAATCCATCATCCCTCAACTATAATCCTTCATCCCTAATCCCTAAATGCTATCCCTATTCCTAAACTCTCAACAGACTTGATACTATACCTTAAACCCTAATCCCTTATCCCTAAACCCTCCAACCCTATCCCTAATCCTTACACCCTCCACACTCTACTTTAACCCTAATCCCTCGACCCTAAACCCTATCCCTAAACCCTTGACCCTTGAACCTCAACCCTCAACCCTTAATGTCAAACCCTAATCCCTCAACCCTTAACTTTGATCCCTCGACCCTCAACCGTAATCTGTCATCCCTTATCCCTAAACCTTAAACGCTATCCCTATTCCTAGACCCTCAACAGGCTCGATACTATACCTTAAACACTAATCCCTTATCCGTAAACCTTCCAACTCTATCCCTTATGCCTTAACCCTCATGATGAATAGCCTTAAATGTAAAAAAATTTGAGTGGGACATAACGCGAGCGCGTTATAACGCGCTCGCGTTATGTCAAACATGGCAAAAGACAGACTTGCGGGAAAAAATGTAAGGCGAAACATAACGCGAGCGCGTTATAACGCGCTCGCGTTATTTCTTGCTTTGGGAATCCCAAGCCTTGGGCTTGGGATTTGCTTTGGATTTCCAACCCAAAGGCTTGGAGTGCCTTATGAACAGTCACAGACGTGTTTTTCTATATTCTTCAAAATTTCACATAATTTCATTCCTGCTAACCCTCAGATTTGCACGTGTTTCAAGGTTGAACAAATCGAGCACATGGGTAATGTTAGGCTTTCTCTTAGCTATTTGACGATGTGATTTTTTTCACATTTTAACAATGTTAAGCCTTTCATCTTTAATTTCTTTTGTTTGTGTGTCCGTTTTTATGCAAAAACCACTGTTTGGTCTTTTTTTCATTGTAAAATAACTATTCATTCAAATTTCAAAAAAATTACATATTTAGAAACTAGACTCCATTCTACAAATATTAAAAAAATAAAAAAATGATTTTCAATTAGTTTTCAAAATTTATAGGGGTAGCACGGCCAAAATTCTGTTTTTTAGGATGTGTCCACTTTAAAAATTAGTAAAAAATCAAATATTCATCAAAAAATTATCAGAAAAATCAGGCATAAACTACATGCTATTAGCTAATTTCTCACTCAAGTGATTTTAAAAATACCAAAAAAAAGTTGACCTTTTGAGGGAGCCACAAAACATGCTATGTTATGTTTTTTTGACAGAAACAACACCAATTTCTGTGGCTCCCTCTTTTGAACCCCTTAATCTATGCCATTTTCAAAATAAAATAGTAGTTTAGAAAGTAGACTCGGAGCACTACGAACATTGTTTTGGTTGCATCTCCAAATTTTGAGTGTAACTATGCTCAATTTCTCATCCAAGGCTAGTATTTCCTGATTTCAGAAAAAAAGTGGCCACTTAAGACCCCTTTTTGGCCCCCCATCTTCTTGCACTTACCCAAAAAGTGACATATATTTTAAATTTTGAAATGATGTAAACTAATAAAATATTTAATTTTTAGTATATTTTATGTTTGTATTTTTTGAAAAAATTTAAAAAATTATTTGAATGTAGTTTTTAATAAATTGACACTATAATTTAGTTGCTGATAAAATGCTGAAAAATTAAGTTACATGAGATATCAATCTTTATATAGTAAATTTAATTTTTTTTCTTCAATTTTTTTGTGTATTTATAATTTGAAACTTTAGTGCATGGATATATTCTTTTCCAATTTTGATAAATATATATTTTTAAATAAATAATAAAATGTGCATGTATTAAAACGTAGTTGTTTCTGTTTGACGTCAACTTTCATATTTTAAACTATTTATCTAAAATAGAAAAAAAATTATACCATCTTGATATAGATTCTTTTATCTAGTGCATCATATTTTTTTCAATTTTTTTAATAAGTTTTACTATTTTTCCTTGACATGGTAATCGACCTAATGTTTTGTACTGATAACCTACTTTTAGTAAAAATAGAAAGGAAAATATAAATAATAATTAAACTATTAAAAAATATATATTTTTGAAAACTAAACTTATAGATCTACAAAAGGGTATTTTTATATTTTTTTTAAAATGTTATTTACACGAGTAGAAGTTGTTGAAATATCAAGTTTTTCAAATAATTTTATTTTTTTGGTAAATTGGCCTCACAGTGGTGCTACATATGCATTTAGCCAACAATTTTAGTTGGAAAAGTTGTGGACATATCTAACTAAGCTAGAAAGAATCTTACAAGATCGCATGTTTGACCAAAATTGATTTTTAGTTAGAAATACTTAAATTCACTTGTGTTGATAAGTCAGCTGAAAGTGTGACACAACTTTGTGCTTTTACCCTATTAATATAAATTTGAGAATTAATATTGTACCAATGAAATCGTTTGAAATGACTCAATCCTATCCCTAACCCTAACACTAACTCAAGTGTTAGAATTAGGGTTAGGGTTAGAATTAGTGGTATATTAGATATGAAAATGGAAACCTAATGGGATTGGAAAGGGTGGCTAGGGTGGGTAAAGGAGAGATCTCAACATAGCACAAAACTCTAAAAGAAAAGATATAATAATGGAATAATGATAAGTAAGAATACAATCCCTCAAAAGATCTAAAAAATGATAATGCCATAAAAAATTACATATCTAAGACCCTAAAAGTGATATATCTTACAAAATGTGTACCAAGTTAGCTCATGGTGGGAAAGAAATGGGCAAGTGTCAAAAATATTATAAGTTTTAAAATTTAAAATTCAGGGGTCAATTCCATGTGATGCAATATGAGTTTTAAGTATTGATGTGGGACAATGGAACACTAATATTGAGGTGAGCATTGAGTTTTATGACATGGGTTAGAGTTAGAATTAGGATTAGAGTTAAGGATAGAATTAAGCTTAGTGATAAAATGAGGGTTAGGTGTAGAATTAGGGTCAAGTTAGAATTAGGGTTAGGGATAGAATTGGGTTATTGTTAGGGTTAGAATTATGGCTAGAATTATGGATAGGGTTAGAATTAGAGTTAGGGTTAGCATTACTATCAGAATTAAGGATAGGGTTAGAGTTATAGTTATAATTTGGGTTTGAATCAGTAATATAAGTAGTATTGGTGTGAGAATTAGGGTTAGGGATAAATTTAAGATTAGAATTATAATTGGATTTATGTTACGATTACAATTATGGTTAGGATTAACGCTAGAATTAGTATTAGACTATGGGTTAGGGTTTAAGTTAGAATTAGGGTTAAAACTATGATTAGAATTAGGGTTAGGGTAGGGGTTAGAATTGAGGTTAGTATTAGGGTGAACGTTAGGGTTAGGGTTATAGTTACAATATAACAACAAAGGTCATTTACATTTATATCTATATATAGAACTATGATTATAATTAAGTTTAGGATTAGGGATGTAATTAGGAATATAATTAGGGTTAAGTAGATCTAGGGATAAAATTAGGGTTAGAATTATTGTCAAGATTAACATTAGGGTTAGGGTTATAGTTACAATTTGGGTTCAAATTAGAAGTTAGGCCTATAATTAGGGTTAGGGCTAGGGTTCATGTTCAAGTTAGAATTATCGTTAAAAATATGGTTACTATTAGGGTTAGGGATAGAACTAATCCTGGAGTTAGACTTATTGTCAGGATTAACGTTAGGGTTAGGGTTATACATTATATATAATTCTAACATACCTATTATATTATATAGGGATAGATAAAAGAGTATAATTAGGGTTAGAGTTACAATTAGGGTTAGGGTTAGAATTAGAGTTAGGGTTAGCATTACTATTAGGATTAAGGTTAAGGTTAGGGTTATAAATATAATTAGGGTTTGAGTTAGTATTGGGGTAAGAATTAGGGTTAGGGATAAAATCAAGATTAGAATTATAGTTGGATTTACTGTTAGGGTTAAAATTATGGTTAGATTCACAGTTATAATTAGGCTTAGGGTTTATGTTAGAATTAGGGTTAAAACTACGATTAGAATCAGGGTTAGGGTTAGGCTTATAGTTAGTGTCAGTATTGACCTAAATGTTAGGGTTAGGGTTATAGTTACAATAAAACACCAAAATTTATTTACATTTATATCTATATATAGAACTATGGTTAGAATTAAGGTTGCGATAAGGGTTGGAATTAGGAATAGAATTAGGTTTAAGTAGATCTAAAGGTATAATTAAGGTTAGGGTTAGAATTACTATTAGGATTAACATTAGGGTTAGGGTTATATTATATATAATTAATATGGGTATGTGCAGGATCATGATGGGCCAAACTATACCTCTAAGTGGCAATGAAAATACAAAAAATCAGATTTTATCAAGTTCATGTGAAATTTTGAATGGATTATCTATACAATTTGAAAAAGATGTAAGAATGAAATTTGTAGAGAATTGAATCTAGTTTATAGGCTACTAATTTAAAAAAAAAAAACTAAATTTACTTAGTGAAAATTGAATATTTCAATGACCAGCTATTAAATTTTTCAGAAAAAAATAAAACGTGGGTGTCTGTCCAGCCAACCTAACTATGAGTAAAAATATATATATTTTTGAAACTTTCAAAATAAGTAGAGGACTCATGTCCGGATGCCATGCATATTTATTTGAATTTTTTTTCTAATAAAATAATTAGTTATGATTTTTTTCTGTGACTTTTTTTAAAAAATAAAAAGTAATTTTCCAGACAACCTAACTCGAAAAAAAAAATCAAAATTCAATTTTTTTTTAACCTATAGCTAGAAAAGCATAGAGTGTGACGCAGGTTTCAGATCTCAAAAAGGTGAAATGGTTTGAGTTATGGATGTTTTTCAATCAGTGTGTCCATGAGGATTTTAGAGACACGGTATATTGAAAATTATTAATAATTATTTAATAAAATGATAACCAAATAAATCTTATATTTTTAGAAAGCTAACAATTTTTTCTATAAACCCTTTTCATTTTTATCAATTTTGCATAAAAAAAGTCGTCAGCACGAAGGGTGAAGTTCGAAGAAGAGACTAAAACATTAAAACACGTTACAATCCATAAAAAGTCAACAATCAAAACGGATATTCGTCTTGCTTTGTACCAAAGCAAGATGGATATCAGTTTTGCTTCGGTAAAACAACTCAAAACAGATATCCGTTCCGAAAATAGATATCCGTTTCCTTGATCTATGAAAAATTTTGTGCCATTGGTTTTCGATGAAGAGAAGCAACATATTTTGTACCATTGGTATTGTTTCACCGAAGATACAATCCATGGGTATATCGTTTATGTATGCATGGACATTTCATGTATATCCTGCTATTGTTTATCGTGGTTGTAAATGGTGAATGTACATGTCAAAGGATACAAAGGTTAACCGGCCATATCGGGAAAATTGGGAAAAGATACGTTAGTCGACCGGTTATAACAAGTCATGTTATGTATAGGCTAAATTGAAGACATCGGACTAACAATAGTTATTGGAGAGACAAAGTTCCATTGAGCTGACAACATTGATCTCACCGATCAAGTCATATCGGGGTGACAATCATTGTCACCGATGGGTTATTTATCGGCACATCAGAAGAACGTTTGAGAAATACACCGATGAGAGGGAGTCACACTGACAGAAGGAACATCAGAAAGAGATGGACTCTCAGAGGTGAGAAGAAAAGTGTCACCAATAGAGGTGGTCTGGCCGATGGTGTAGTTCGGTGTTTATTGTTTCGGTGTGAGATACGATATCAGAAATCGAAGAGAATGTCTGACGGATGTAGAAGTCTTACCGATGACTAATGGACAGTAAACACATCGGGGAGAGTTATAATGTTGGAATGCAAGTAAAAAGTCTCACCAAGGGTATTGGTCTTACCAATAGACAAGGGTGGTGAATCTCACATCGGAGTAAGTGTGTATATCAGAGAACAACGGAGGAGTCACACTGACAGCATAAGCATGAGCGATGGATTCTACACATCGGCGAGAGGTCCCACATCAGGCTAACAAATTTGAAGGTTACCGATAATGATAAGTCTGGCCGACAATAGAGAAAGGAAGAACATGTGAAGCATAGTTCGATGAGACATTAGAAATGTCTTGCCGATAGTAAAGAAAGAGTGTATTTTGGTCTCATTTGGACCTTGGGAAGGATATTTTAAAAGCTATTTGAGCAATTGGTGGGTTAATGGGTATTTTACACCCTGTTTGTAAGCTTTTGTTGTGTTGCTCTGCATCACTTGTCTGCAACATACAAAGTTTACCTTTCTCACCCATACCTTCAGTATATAAAGGACATTAATAGGGAATTTTTAATTTCCACTTAGTCAGTGCAATCTAGGAGAGGATAGATTGTCTAAAGTTGTGATCTATTTCCATTTACACTTGCCATAACTACAAATGCTTAGTGTTTATTCTCAACCCCGGTATATGAATAAAATGTAACCTATTATTCTAATAGGCCTATAGGGACAAAGAGGTGATAAAGCCTTTAATTTTAAACATGACATGGTTTTGATAACTTCCCATATTGGTAAGGTCCTGGATGACAATCCTTTGATGCACTTAATTATAATAGGTGTTATGATAGTCCTTGGTATCTTTTCATTTCTTTCTTGAATGGCCTGCAAATAAGACATAAGACATATTAGATCTTCATAAATAAGAATTCTCATACATTACATTTAAACTTAAACTCCCTAAACATCCATCAATCCATCCATTAATATCAAACTGCCATGAATATCCTATGATCAACCATTCTAATTCCTAGGATAGTCATATATTGCAATTTTGCTTCTCTATACTAAAATAGCCTAAGGAATATCTAACCTTGAATTTGTATTTTAACAATCTAATGTCTTTACGAATAACATTGAGCCTTCTTTTGGGACAACATTTTTGCCTTTAGAAGCTCCTCATTTGATGATAGCCTAAAATCAAATAATGGCGTATATCCAGAGCTTTATTAGGCTGATACCTAGGTGGATTAGTGTGTAAACATTGAAATTAGATGGTAATTCACAAGTTTATTGAATAATACAATGAATCCCTAGTCTAGAATCCAAATGTACATAATAAAACAGATATCTGTTTTGTAGTAGCCATATGGACGTTGCAAGTGTCCGTTGCAAACAATTGGGCTTTTACAAAATGGATATCTGTTTTGTAAAAGCAGAAAAAAGACAAAAGGAATATTGTTGGGCTCGACTTTCGCAACTAGAGACCCTCTGCTGTCTAAATACTCATGATTTCTAGCTATGACAGTGAAAGGAATATTTTTATGCACTTTTTGAGACACAATTTTCTTGTTACAATCATAAGGGTGATATTTTTGTTCCCCTAATGGGGAGCAATAGTCGTCGTAAAGCAAAAAGGAGGAGGAAAGTTACATTGGAGGAAATTGAAGCAATTAGGAAAAAAGATAGGGAAAGGAAGAGGATTGGAAGGGTGGGTTTGGCGGATGCTCATCAAGGTGAATCTTCTTCTTTACCATCTAATGACATGCAAATTGAAGATGTTAATTTTGATTATAATGAAATGTTAGATAAGAATGAAATTCACCATGATATTGCAAATGAAGATATTGAAAAATGTTATGAAACACCTATTCATAATAGCAATACCATGGACAAAGAAGAAGAAGAAAAATGAAGACGTGCACTTGAAGAAAGTGGATATGAACATCATGATATTGAAATTGCACTCCATAATCCATTTGTTGATAAAATTGATGAGGTTGATAACATGGATGAAACAAGAACAATCAATGTATCTCCAAATTTCATAAGAAGAGAGGACATTTGTCAAGAAGAGAATAACCGTGATGAAATTGGAAAACACCCAAAAACCCTAAAATGGTTACTTGAAATTGATGAGAACATAATGGAAAAACTTGAAGGCAAGAGGTCATCACGAACGGTTCGGTTGTGGGCTACAAAACTCTTCAATGAATACTTTGAGAAGAAAACATTAACCAAACAATGCCAAATTTTTGTGCAATTATTAAAGATGTACAAAATGAGACCTTTACTAAAGAAGTTAAAGATTCGGTTAAACAAAGTGTCTGATCGAAATAAAATTATTGTAAGAAGCCTTTTCAATGCACTCAATTCTATTGGAAAGACTAGCAAGGAGAAAGATAAAAGAGCTGCCTGTAGAGTAATAACAACCTCAATAGTAAGCAAACAATTAAGAAATGCTCGATTAATGAGGCAAACTTGTGTTGACTTAAGATTGAATCGTAAAACATTGTCAAAAGCACTAGAATTAAGATCAAGGCTAGATAGTCCTATTGCCAATGATACTTGGGCTTTCAGTGGTAGGCTTCCACGAGTTGACAAGAAGCTAATTGATAGCACAAAGGAAGAAATTGAATGATTTTGGCACACTAACTCTAGGGTATCACCGAATGCAAAAGATGTTGTAAAGTTAAGAATTGGTGATAAAGACCACACACCACATCCTAAACATTACTTGGAATGTAGCCAAACAACATTGTACAAACAATATTGTGAAACTCACCCAGGTATGACAATCTCACAAAGAGCATTTGAATCTCTTAAGCCATTTTATTGTGTTCCTCTTAAAGTTCGTAATACATGTTGCAAATACCATGTAGAATTTTCTATGTACCATGAATTATTATGCAATATTCGTTCTACTTTGCACACTAACGAAATGTTACAGGAGTGTGGTGCAATTCAACTACCAAAGTCATCTAGGGACTTATTGGATTTATTTCTATGTATTAGAGATGATGGTTGCATGTTCTACAAGAATGATTGTTTAAATGAAAAGTGTTTACAATGTGGTGGGTTATCACAGTTTGTATCATGTTTTCATGAGGGCAACGAGCATGATTTTGGAAAGAGAATGGTTGAGAAAAAGAGATATGAGACAGTGAAATACAATTTGAAAAGTGGAGGTGAAGGTTCTAGATGTGAGTTGATTGTAAGAGAGGTAAGTATTGCAGATTTTATTGATGATTTTAAGAAAAATCTTTTCTACAAGTATGTCAGACATAGCCACAGGTCTCGATGGTTAGATCAACAGTTCAGGATGTGTAAAGACTCTTTCCTGATTCGAACTATTGTCTCTGTAGTTGATTTTGCAGAAAACTATACATTGCAACCCCAAAATGAAGTTCAATCCCAGTACTACAATTCTATTCAGATTGCTATTTTTGTTCACATCACATACAGACATGCCCCTGAGAGTACATAAGAGAACATGAAGATTGTCAGAGAATACCATTTTTACATGAGTGATGATCGATCTCATTCAGCAGAGTTTGTGCAATATTGTTTTCAACAATTTTATGGGTTCTTGCAAGAAAAAGATATTAGAATAGATCATCTCATTTGGTCAGATAATTGCACTGGTCAATTCAAGAATGTTTGTAATTTCCATTGGTTGAGCAAAATGCATGTAGAGAAGGGTATACCTCATATTTGGAATTTTTTTGAAGCCAGGCATGGAAAAGGTGAACATGATGGAGCAAGTGCATGCGTGAAGAGAGCTCTTTTTAAAGAACAACTAAAGATTAGAGGTGGTGCTACATTCAGTGATGCAGATTCCATTGTTAAGTGGTGCAACTATGCATTGTCACGAGGAGTGGCTCTTGATTCTGAAGTGCGCAGGTTCTTTTGGTTGGTTGATGATGGGATAGCGATAGAGAAATTGGAATGTCAGAGAATCAGTGAATCATCAAAGATGCATTCATTTCAAAGCTCAAATGCAAGTACATAGACTATTTGGACAAGAGAATTAGCTTGTTTTTGTCAGAGTTGTATTAAATGTGATTGGAACAATTGTGAGTCAAGTGAGTGGGTAGATGCATGGATTCCACAATATTTAATCCCTTTATATGAAGGTCAATCACCTTCCATCAATGACATGGAGAGCTCATTTGACTCAGACCTTGTACAACCAGGTCATGTTTATGCAGTTGTTGCACTGCATGGAAATGAAGAGAGGTTAGACTATTGGTTGGCACGATGTGTACAGGGAAAACAAAAGCTAACACAACCTATGACAGATGATGATGGGTTCACATATCCTACAGGATCAGTTGTTATTGCTGGGACTTGGTTACGAACATATATGGTTAAAAAGAATGGCATCCCAGCCTTTGAAGACTTTGAGAAGCATAAAACCATATTGATGTATTCTCACCTAGTTGTAGCAACAAATGTCAAGTTACTAAAGCATCGTGGAAAACCAAAATCAAAAGAACTATGGACAATTAGTAATGCTGATCATGAAGCAATATTGGATACTTTGAAGGTAAGAGATGACCCCTCAGGTACGCTTGACTAGCATTTAAACTTCCAGATGGACAGGTATGACATTTTTTATCTTAACTTGTTCTTGTTTTTTCTATTTTTTAGAATTGTTTTATTAAAAATCTTGTTACTTTAACTATAATGCATGCTTTTGACTATACAGGATTGCGAATAAAGTTATTTTACATGGCATCGTAGATTATTTTGCATGGCATCGTAAATTATTTTGTATGGCATCGTAGGTTATTTTGACTATACTTGAGGTATGATTTTTAGTTCTCATTTGTATTTCTTAATATTGCACATTTGTACCTTTTTCTACATAAGGCATTCCATGAGATGACATGTATTTGATGTCTTTTGCCGAATAGTTCATGTGCCTTGTCTATGCTTTCACATATTACATACATGTGTCACATGGCAATTGCAACTACAACATCTGACAAAATTCTCATTTCTTTAAGGTATTCCACCAAACAGTTCATGTGCCTTGCCTATGCTTCCTTACTTTGCATTCTTATAAAAGTCCTATAACAGTCATAATTAATCTTCATACTAATCTTGATAGTAATCTTGCCATCATTGTATTCCATGAGATGACAATCCTATAACAGTCCTATACATGTCTACTAGGATAGTTTTAACTACAACAGTCCTACAACAGTCCTAAAATAGTACTAGAACAGTCCTATAATAAGCGCAACATTTAATGTACATATTTATGATATTCATGTTTACTTTTAAATCTGCTTGTTCATGCTTCTCACAGGACGTCACCTCCCCTACCCATCCAGCTCTATAGAAGAAGAGAGACAACAAATGATCAAAAGGGATCACCAATTGGTGGTAAGTGATTGATTACTTATGTCATGTTATATATTTTGAATATTAAATTCTATATTAATGTGCACGTTGTTTGATTGTATTCATAGGTGGAAATTCAAAAATCTCTATCGAGGAGGTCTAGTCGATGAGCGATAGAAGATGAGTCATTGACTGGTTCACCATCTTCATGGCCTAGCAAGAGCCATAGATTATTTGATAGCAATCCATAGGAGATTTGATTTTGGGACATTTTGTTACATATGTGTATTTGGCTTTGTAAACATACTTTTGTATGTTATCGATGTATATCATTGTATATACCCGTATGGTTTTATTTGTTCATGCCTATATGGCTTGATATATACACTATACATTATTTTCATGACATTATGTGCATATATGTATATATAAGATCCTAATTTGGCACAAGTAGGGAGAATGCTTGCACAAGTTATGGAATTTGGTTTTAAATGTTCCAATTGTATTTGCTTCAAAGTTTCTAAAGCCTTTTCAAAAAATCCATTTTGTGCATATCTTGCAATCATTGCATTCCATGAGATAGCATCTCTTTGAGGTGTCATGCCAAACTGTTCACATGCCTTGTCTATGCTTCCACACTTTGGATTTACACCTGCCAATTGCATTTTCTTAACATTTCCTTTCAATCCTTATAAAAAATTCTGTTTTGTGCACATATTGCAATCATTGCATTCCTTCATTTACAACACATGATTAAATAAGAAGATGCATATTTACAACACTTAAGACCTTCATGAAATGATACATTGGTTTCTTGATATTCAATCATGCATTGGAGATCTTCAAAGTGTTAAATATGTTTGAAGTGATGAAGAAACTTGTTATTTTGATGTATTTCAACTCCAAACTTCTGCCTAGAAATGAAGGCGCTAATCCTTTATCAAACTAACCTAAAAGTGTGCCTTGGTACTTAGGGCACTAGATTATGATTGATCAACCTAAAATGTGCGCCTAAGGCTAGATAGTGAATTGGAAGGATAAAATGCATCATCAAAGGAGTTTATAGTTATTGAAGGCATCAAATGATGACTTGGGCGCACATCTACCTCTCTACACCATATGTGACTAGTGCCAATTATTGAATAAACAACCTAGAATGAGTGCCTTACTATTTGAGGTGCTAGTTCATGCTTCTAGAACACCAAAAGTGCGCCTTGATGTTGAGGCACTAGCTCTTGCTCAAGCAACCTTGAAAGTGCGCTTTCATAAGGAGGTTAAAATGTATTATCAAAGGATTAAGTTGAATCAAGGAATCATCATTGAAGACAAGTAAAACATGACTGTGGATAAGGCACACTTTTCATCATCTCTAACCTCACAATTGCGCCTTCCATTGGAAGCTCATAATGTGCCTAAAGGAATGGTACTGAGATATCATCCATGTCAATGATTGAGAATGTGTCAACTGGAACAATATTTTTTATTCTGCTCATTGTGGGGTCGAACAGACTACGCCAATGCATCAGGGTGGGCGGTTAAATGCTAGGGGAGGTCTTGTTTTGTGCGCCAAGCATCCCAGTCATTCCAGGCAAGAGGCTACCGGCAAAGTCCCTTAAGATCCCTTAGACCAAAAAACTGCCAAACTTTGACCGGGCAGTTCTCAGAATTCGTGACAGTTGAGAATGTTCTGTTTGGACCTACAGGTGCATGTGACATCCTTCCACAATAACCTCTCTCATTTTTGGTCAAATCCATTCCGTTTGACCGTGCCAAAATCAAACGCATTGTTGCAAAATGCTTCAATTTGATGCAGTGGAAAGGTGCTAGGTGCGACATTTTTCGTTCCATAGCTCGTGGGGTCGAACGGACTACGCCAACACGTCGGGGTGGGAGGGTAAATGCTAGTGGAGGTCTCATTTTGTGCGCCAAGCGTCCCAGTCATTCCAGGCAAGAGGCTACCGACAAAGTCCCTTAAGATCCCTGAGACCAAAAAACTGCCAAACTTTGACGGGGCAGGTCTCAGAATTCGTGATAGTTGGGAATGTTCTGTTTGGACCTATAGGTGCATGTGGCATCCTTCCACAATAACCTCTCTCATTTTTGGTCAACTCCATTCTGTTTGACCGTGCCGAAATGAAACGCATTGTTGCAAAATGCTTCAATTTGATGCAGTGGAAAGGTGCTAGGTGCGACATTTTTCATTCCATAGCTTGTGGGGTCAAACGGACTACGCCAATGCATCAGGGTGGGTGGGTAAATGCTAGTGTAGGTCTCATTTTGTGCACCAAGCATCCCAGTCATTCTGGGCAAGTGGCTACCGGCAAAGTCCCTTAAGATCCCCGAGACCAAAAAACTGCCAAACTTTGACGGAGCAGTTCTTGGAATTTGTGATAGTTGGGATTGTTCTGTTTGGACCTACACGTGCACGTGGCCTCCGTCCACAATAACCTCTCTCATTTTTGGTCAACTCCATTCTGTTTGACCGTGCCGAAATCAAATGCATTGTTGCAAAATGCTTCAATTTGATGGAGTGGAAAGGTGCTAGGTGCGACATTTTTCATTCCATAGCTCGTGGGGTCGAACGGATTACGCCAATGCATTGGGGTGGGAGGGTAAATGCTAGTGGAGGTCTCATTTTGTGCGCCAAGCGTCCCAGTCATTTCGGGCAAGAGGCTACCGGTAAAGTCCCTTAACATACCTGAGACCAAAAAAATGCCAAACTTTGACGGAGCAGTTCTCAGAATTTGTGATAGCTGGGAATGTTCTGTTTAGACCTACAGGTGCATGTGGCATCCATCCACAATAACCTCTCTCATTTTTGGTCAACTCCATTCCGTTTGACCGTGCCGAAATCAAATGCATTGTTGCAAAATGCTTCAATTTGATGGAGTGGAAAGGTGCTAGGTGTGACATTTTTCATTCCATAGCTCGTGGGGTCAAACAAACTGCACCAACGCATCGGGGTGGATGGGTAAATGCCATTGGAGGTTTCCTTTCGTGCGCCAAGCGTCCCAATCGTTCCGAGCTGTAAGCTACCGACAAAGTCAAAAGTTGCTAGGATTGAAATTTTGCATTCCACAGGTCCTGGGGCCGAACGGTTTGCGCCAACACGTCGGGGTGGGCGAGTAAATGCTAGGGGAGTTCTCGTTTTGTGTGCAAAGCATCCCAGTCCTTCCGAGCTGTAAGCTACTGGCAAAGTGACTTTGCCAGTAGCTTACAGCTCGGAAGGACTGGGATGCTTTGCACACAAAACGAGAACTCCCCTAGCATTTACTCGCCCACCCCGACGTGTTGGCGCAAACCGTTCGGCCCCAGGACCTGTGGAATGCAAAATTTCAATCCTAGCAACTTTTGACTTTGCCGGTAGCTTACAGCTCGAAAGGACTGGGATGCTTTGCACACAAAACGAGACCTCCCCTAGCATTTACTCACCCACCCCGACGTGTTGGAGCAAACCATTCGGCCCCAGGACTTGTGGAATGTAAAATTTCAATCCTAGCAACTTTTGACTTTGTCGGTAGCTTACAGCTCAGAACGACTGGGACACTTGGCGCACGAAAGGAAACCTCCAATGGCATTTACCCATCCACCCTGACGCGTTGGCACAGTCCGTTTGACCCCACAAGCTATGGAATGAAAAATGTCACACCTAGCACCTTTCCACTCCATCAAATTGAAGCATTTTGCAACAATGCGTTTGATTTCAGCACGGTCAAACAGAATGGAGTTGACCAAAAATGAGAGAGGTTATTGTGGACGGATGCCACGTGCACCTGTAGGTCCAAACAGAACATTCCTTGCTGTCATGAATTCTGAGAACTGCTCCATCAAAGTTTGGCAGTTTTTTGGTCTCAGGGATCTTAAGGGACTTTGCCGGTAGCCTCTTGCCCGGAATGACTGGGACGCTTGGCGCACAAAACGAGACCTCCACTAGCATTTACCCGCCCACCCCGATGCATTGGCGCAATCCGTTCGACCCCACGAGCTATGGAATGAAAAATTTCGCACCTAGCACCTTTCCACTGCATCAAATTGAAGCATTTTGCAACAATGCGTTTCATTTCGGCACGGTCAAACGGAATGGAGTTGACCATAAATGAGAGAGGTTATTGTGGACGGAGGCCACGTGCACCTGTAGGTCCAAATAGAATAATCCCAACTGTCACGAATTCTGAGAACTACTCCGTCAAAGTTTGGCAGTTTTTTGGTCTCAGGGATCTTAAGGGACTTTGTCGGTAGCCTCTTGCCCAGAATGACTGGGATGTTTGGCGCACAAAATGAGACCTCCACTAGCATTTACCTGCCCACCCCGACACATTGGCGCAGTCCGTTCGACCCCACGAGCTATGGAATGAAAAATGTCGCACCTAGCACCTTTCCACTCATCAAATTGAAGCATTTTGCAACAATGCGTTTGATTTCGGCACGGTCAAATGGAATGGAGTTGACCAAAAATGAGAGAGGTTATTGTGGAAGGATGTCACGTGCACCTGTAGGTCCAAACAAAACATTCCCAACTATCACGAATTCTGAGAACTTCCCCGTCAAAGTTTGGCAGTTTTTTGGTCTTAGGGATCTTAAGGGACTTTGCCGGTAGCCTCTTGCCCGGAATGACTAGGACGCTTGGCGCACAAAACGAGACCTTCACTAGCATTTACCCGCCCACCCTGACGCGTTGGCGTAGTCCGTTTGACCCACGAGCTATGGAATGAAAAATGTCGCACCTAGCACCTTTCCACTGCATCAAATTGAAGCATTTTACAACAATGCGTTTGATTTCGGCACGGTCAAATGGAATGGAGTTGACCAAAAATGAGAGAGGTTATTGTGGAAGGATGTCACATGCACCTGTAGGTCCAAATAGAACATTCCCAACTATCATGAATTCTGAGAACTGCCCCATCAAAGTTTGGCAGTTTTTTGGTCTCAGGGATCTTAAGGGACTTTACTGGTAGCCTCTTGCCCGGAATGACTGGGATGCTTGGCGCACAAAACGAGACCTCCACTAGCATTTACCCGCCCACCCTGACACGTTGGCGTAGTCCGTTCGACCCCACGAGCTATGTAATGAAAAATGTCGCACCTAGCACCTTTCCACTGCATCAAATTGAAGCATTTTACAACAATGCGTTTCATTTCGGCACGGTCAAACGGAATGGAGTTGACAAAAAAAAAAGTGGTTATTGTGGACGGATGCCACGTGCACCTATAGGTCCAAACAAAACATTCCCAACTGTCACAAATTCTGAGAACTGCCCCGTCAAAGTTTTACAGTTTTTTGGTCTCAAGGATCTTAAGGGACTTTGCCGGTAGCCTCTTGCCCGGAATGACTGGGACACTTGGCGCACAAAATGAGACCTCCATTAGCATTTACCAGCCCACCCCGATGCGTTGGTGTAGTCTGTTTGACTGCACGAGCTATGGAATGAAAAATGTCACACCTAGCACCTTTCCACTGCATCAAATTGAAGCATTTTGCAACAATGCGTTTGATTTCGGCACGGTCAAACGGAATGGAGTTGACCAAAAATGAGAGAGGTTATTGTGGAAGGATGTCACATGCACCTGTAGGTCTAAACAGAACATTCCCAACTGTCACAAATTTTAAGAACTGCCCGGTTAAAGTTTGGCATTTTTTTGGTCTCAGGGATCTTAAGGGACTTTGCCGGTAGCCTCTTGCCCGGAATGACTGGGATGCTTGGCGCACAAAACGAGACCTCTCGTAGCATTTACCCGCCCACCCCGACGCGTTGGCGCAGTCCGTTTGACCCCACGATGATCAGAACAAAAAATATGGGACCTGGCAAGGTTTTTGCTCTTAGGATCTTAAGTGACTTTGCTCTTATAGAACAATGTATTGGCAAAGACCCTAGTTTTCATAAGAGGAGACATGTGCTTTTAAGAGGTTTTTGGGAATGTGACTTTAGCTTTCCACTCCTTATCTAATGACGAGTTTATTCTCAGAGTTTGATGGCTTTTATGAGCATATACACGATGTTGTTTTAGGATAGTCATAAACCCTAATGCAACTTATAAACCCTCTTTGCATAGTAATTTCATGAATGACTGTCTTGTAGGATTTACATACATACATACATACATACATACATACATACATACATACATACATATATATGATCTCGTATGCATCTAAGTTTCATACACAAATTGCAATAGTTGTAGAGCCAACCTCCTATCAACGAGAGTTGAATAATAGTAAATAGAGAGCTTCTCGGCCATAAATGGGATTTGCACACACACACACACCCAATTGAAATAGTATCCTTATTAGCCTTATTGGCACCTCCCCCCAAGATGTAAGTTTTTTATGTTTATAATGTGCCCCCAATGTCCTTGACATAGAGTTTCTTGACATTAATTTCATTCAAACATGTCTTCAATTCATCTTCAAAATGTTTTCAATACATCTCCAATGCCTTTTCCACGAAGGTTTATGCATATTTATACATGATTTGAGGGAAACCAATAGTCTCCAACTGACTCTTGAGTACTTGACTATTCATCTTCCATACTTTTGCATTTTTTTTACATTTTTCATATGACAACTTTGACATATTTACAAAATTTGACAAGATAAAGACTAAATACATGATGAAATGGTTTATCATGACCTTATTTGATTAGGGCATATATAAGGAATTTTTTCATATTGATTCTATTAATTCTATTGATCTAAAACCATTCTCAATGCTAAACATATCATCAATGGACTAAAGAACTATCATCATAATGTATGGCATCATGGGAAGTATCATGACTTGCACATAAGGAATTTAAATTATATTGTATATCAAGGTGTATATACATTAAAATCTAGTCCATAATGGTAGACATATACAAAAATTTGGCAAATATGCCAACTCAAAATATTTTTTACAAAATGTGGCATATGCCATGTCTCAAAATCTATATACAATCTACATGCCAAATAGCTACATCAAATACTACAAGTCCACTTGACCCTCAATCTGTGATGGATCCTCAATCTGTGATGGGGATCCTGAAAAAGTGTCCTCTTTGTACCAAAATGTCTAGTAATTGATGGAGGTGAAGTTTCCTGCATTAACAAGTCAAAACACAAATTTGATTAATCTCTTCAATGGTAAATAAAAATAAGTTAAAGTTAGTAAATAGATTCTTATCTACTACAATTAAGAACTTTCATTTATTAACATACATCTAAATCACTACAATCAACTATAAGACCGCTAGATAAACTATCAATTATTTAGAAAAATTCAATTCAATTACCTCGACTCTATGTTGTTGTTCGGACAATCGTTTTGCAAATGATTTTCTCTTAAGACAATCAGGTGTCCTAGTGAAGCATGATGGCAAAGGTGGCACATCACTCACATTCTCAATAGACTACATAAAAGAAAAGTAACATTGAAATAAATTAATATATAATTATTAAACAAAATAGGAAATGCATACATTTAAAATAGGAAATGCACTACACAAAAACTTATCTACTAGAAAACAAGCACATACCACCATCGAGGCCTCCTACATCAATTAAGAAGGACAAGAATATAAGACTCTAAATGACTATAATCAAATATTTAAGTTTTCTAAATTATCAATTAAAGTGCAATTCAATCAAATTACCTCCACCCTTTGTTGGCGTTGAGAAAGCCGTTCTACAAATGATAGTCCCTTGGGTCAATCAGGAGTTTGAGAAAAGACTATTGGCAAAGATGCCACATCATTCATATTTTTGATTGACTATAAAATAAAATTAACATCAAGATATAAATTAATATATAATTACTCACAAAGAAATAAATGCATAAAAAAAAAGTTGATGTGTACAACAAATTATACCGGCAAGTCCAAGCCAAATTGGATGGCAGACAAAGTTCCATGATGAACTTCTGTCAACTCCTCCTCTGTCATCAACTGTTATCCCACTTATATACAATAGTACTAATAAAGTTGTTTATATATTCAAATGGAATAGACCATAAAATTTAACTTTAAATTTTACCTGCACAAAAGATTGCTCATGCATTTCTCCTTCTCTATTGTTTACTGATCCTGTAGCTTCTACTCTTGTCCCTGACCCCTCAGCTTGAGTTCTGGACCCCATTGCCTCATGTCGTGAATGGAGATCATACTCTGATGTGTTCAACGGTGGCTCACTACTCTCCATAATAGGACCCAAGCATAAATGATTGCAAGAAATGCAATGATGGGGCACACATACATGTCTGGACGACGACAGTCTAGTAGTACTAGGTGATCAAATATCATCACCTTCATCATGTGTTTGTGCAAACTGAGATGTCTGTATAATCAAATGCTCGGTCAAAGAGTGTATGGCACTAAGGCCCTATTGTGTTGCATTTGCAACAACATCTGGGTGCTGCATTGGGGGTGGAGAAGGGATAGCAGGAGGGGGAATATAGAGACCTTGTACTTGTCTAATTGCCCCAGGTCTATCTTGAGGCATTCCCCTGCCCACTCCTTGAAACTCTCTAAAATCAAAATAATTAACATGTTGACCCATGACGAAATTTGCTTAGAGTTTACGGAGGAAATACAAAGGCACATCTAAATTGTTGTTGGGTAGTTTATCAAAAACCATCCACCAACGATCCCAAAAGTTTTGACTAATGCCCTCATGAATACACCATTTGATTGAAAACTTGGGCTTACGGACATCAACATGCAATCCGGTTTTAGGATTGACAAAGTGTTGCGCTAACATAGTTTTTGTAATCTCTAAATCTTTAACTTCCTCATATGACAAACCGTTAGCATATTCAGCCTTCTTGGCTTCTTGCCATTGCCTAAATGATTCGTGTTGGGTTGACAAGGTTTGAATATGATTAATGATTCCCTCTAAATTTGATGTCATTATAGACAATCGAGGGTGGTGGCGATACATTTCTATGATCCTACTTATATGATCAATATTTCTTTGAATATTCTCTTCTATTGTTGGAGGGGGAGGGTTTGGTGGTGGAGGGTTTGGGTTTTCATTTTGTGCATCCATTTTACCTAATTAAATTATAAAACATACCCACTTAGCATAAAAACCAAAAAAATTGCTTGAATATACAAAACAAACAAAAAAAATGCACGAAATCTTACCTCTTTGGATCGGATATCCATTCCTCAGCTCTGATATCTGTTCTTTGAAGATGAGATTGTGTTTTGCAAGCCATGGGTTTGCAAAAACATAGGCTTTTTTTGCTTTTTATGATCTCCAAAACGGATATCCGTTTTCTTTTTCCCTATTGTATTCATTGTTTTTTATTTTATTATTTTATCATTTTTAGCATTTTAAGTATTTAGGCATTTTAGCTATAAAATACAATCCAAATTTTAGAAAGACTATATCATATGAAAGGAGAGATTTTGGACAAACTATCAAAATTTATATAGGATTATGATGATATATATATTTGATTTTTATATGATTTACTTATATTAAGGTATCTCATAGTATTTTAAAGGCACTTTTGAATAGATACAAGAGAGAGGTAGATACAGGAGAGAGGTAGATGCAGGTTAGGGGTTAGGGATTAGGGCCATTATTTAGGGTTTACAGATTTAGAGAGAGAGAGACTACTTTTGACATGCAATCGTAAACCCTAAATAATGCCCCTAAACCCTAAACACAAGTAACCCTAAATAATTCTTCCAAATACTAAACCCTAACCCCTAAACCATAAACCCTAAATAATTCCCCTAAGCCCTAAACCCTAAACCTGAGAAAGGGAGTCCTAGTTTTCTTTTTTCCATTTGCTTCGTCGATAAGGGAGAGGGAAAGATAGAGGGGAGAGATAGGATATATAGGAATGATAGGGGAATGACTGGGATGCACGATTAAACCTAACCCCTAACCCCTAACCCCTATTTCCTAACCCCTAAACCCTAAACTTGAGAAACTATAAACCCCTAAATCCTAAACACTAAACCCAAGAAACCTGAAACCTCTATCTCTCTATCTCCCTATCTCACTATCTCCCCATCACTATCATTCCTCTACCTCTCAATCTCTCTCCCTATGCTTTAGCCATGTCCCTCACTCTATATCTCCCTATTGGTCCTCTCTCTCTAAACACTAAACCCTAAACCTCTAAACCTTAACCCCTAAACCCTAAACGTGAGCAACCCTAAACTCTATCTCCTATCTCTCCCTTATCTCCCTATCTCTATCGTCCTTCTACCTCTCAATCCTTCTCCCTATCTCTCTAGACATATCGCTCACTCTCTATCTCCCTATCTCTCCCCTTTGTCACCTCTATCTCTCCCTATCTATCTCCTCTCTCAGTCTATCTAGCTATCTCCAAAACTGAGAAACCCTAAACCCAGGTACACCCTAAATCCAATCAACTCTAAACCTATATCTCCCTATCTCTCCTCTATCTCCTTATCTCTATCATCCCTCTACCTCTCGTGATCTCTCTCCCTATGTCCCTGGCCATGTGCCTCACTCTCTATCTCCTTATCTCTCTCCTCCATCTCCTCTCTCTATCTCCCTATAATTCCTCTCTCTATAAACCCTAAATCCAAAACCCTGAACCTCTAAACCTAACCCCTAACCCCTAAACAATTTAAATCCTAAACCCTAAATAATGCCCCTAAACCCTGACCCCTGACCCCTAAACCTGAGAAACCCTAAACCCCTAAACCTTAAACCCCAAACCCCTAAACCCTAAACCCAAGTAACCCTAAACCACTATCTCCCTATCTCTCCCCTATCTCCCTACCACCTGTGTCCCTCTACCTCTCAATCTCTCTCCCTATGTCTCTAGCCATGTCCCTTACTCTCTATCTCCTTATCCCTCCCCTCAAACTCCTCTATATCTCCCTATCATTCCTCTCTCTCTATAAACCCTAAATCCAAAACCCTAAACCTCTAAACCTAACCCCTAACCCCTAAACAATAAATCCTAAACCCTAAATTATAATGCCCCTAAACCCTAACCCCTAACCCCTAAACCTGAGAAACCCTAAACCCCAAACCCCTAAACCCTAAACCCAAGTAACCATAAACCACTATCTCCCTATCTCTCCCCTATCTCCCTATCACCTTTGTCCCTCTACCTCTCAATCTCTCTCCCTATGTCTCTTGCCATGTTCCTCACTCTTTATATCCCTATCTCTCCCCTCAGACTCCTCTATATCTCCCTATTGGTCCTTTATCTCTCTCTAAACCCTAAACCCTAAACCCTAAACCTCTAAACCTTAACCCCTAACCCCAAAACCATAAACCCTAAACCCTAAATAATGCCCCTAAACCCAAGCAACCCTAAACCTCTATCTCCCTATCTCTATCATCCCTCTACCTCTCAATCTCTCTCTCTCTCTCTGTGTCTCTGGACATGTCTCTCACTCTCTCTCTCCTATCTCTCCCCTTTGTCTCCTCTATCTCTCCCAAACTCTATCGGTCCCCTCTCTCTATCTCCCTTTAAACTGTAAACCCTAAACCCCTAAACCTGAGCAACCCTAAACCTCTAAACCCTAAATAATTCCCCTAACCAACCTCTAAACCACTTCTCTATATAGGTGCAACTAATACCACTTTTTCATTGTTTTCCACATTTAATTATATTCTTTTCCATTTTCCAAGTCCTACATGTGTCCAAGTTGTATTGTTTGTCAAATTTTTCGTCTAATTGTTAGTCCTAGCTCTCATGGTTATTAAAATGTTAGTATATTATAGTAAGATTTATCCTTCAGTAACATTAATTTACACATTGTTGCACAAACAACCACACTGAAACATAACCTTACCTAATTAAGGTTAACCTTTTAAAAGGTTCTTTCATAAATGGCGAGCTTAACAGATCCAACTAGTTCAATGTTCTTATAGTCCATGCTTACCCTTCCAAGAGAGTTCATGCCATGTTAACTTTGCATTATGTCCAAACATATCACATGAAGGACATCATCCTCACAAGGAATAACAATGTCATGAAGGATTAATGAAGGTGTAGCTTCACCACATAAAGTATCATTCATAATTTTATCACTAGAGGGTAAGGGTATATCATGTGTATCCTTCTCAAACCATGTATCATGAATCAAATCATATGAAGGATTGCGTAAAGCAATTTAGGGCATGAAATCCAAAATGCCCCAAAACACAACCCCTGTTGCCCCACCATTCCTATCCCTGAAATATTGTAACATAGTCTAGAAAAGTGATTATTTCACCTGATGAACAAATTGAATATTTTATTATTGATTATTTGAGTAATTCATTAGTGATGATTCTTAGTGTTTAACAAATCCTTATGGATCAATGTGTAAAGAAGCTACCAATGTTAATTTGCCCTCCTCCTTCACTAGAAACAGTCTTTAAGGAGGTTCATATATTGATGGGAGATCCAAGATTTAAGAGGTGTATTTTCAAAAAGAGTAAAAAGCCTCCCCTCTTACCCCATCATGATTTCCTTCACTCTTAGTCGATTTCACTTCCCCATCCTCCCCTCTTACCCCTCCCCTCTCTTTCCTGACCCAATCTTGTTAGCTCCCCTCTCCCTTCTCCTATCTTTGTCCTTTTTTTCCCTCTTTACCGGTTCTTGCCCCCGCCCCCCCTCTGTCCCCTCCTTATCCCCTTTTGTGGGATTGAGTCTTTGCCCCTCCTCTTTTACCCTCATCTTATCCCCTTTTCCTCTCCCCCCTAGGCTCCTCTCCCCCCTTTCCCTTTGCTCCTTGTCCTCCCTCCTCTTTACCCTCCTTGGCCCGTTCTCACCTTTTTATTTCTCATACTCTTGTCCCCTAGCTTAACCTCCCATCTCCAACCTCTAGATCTCGTTGCCCCCTTCTCCCTCCTCTTTAATTTCTAGGTTTTTAACCATATCCTTCATTTCTTGTTGCCCCCTGGTGCTCCATTTGTGGCTTGGAGTTTGTTGTGAATATATATTTATATATATTATTTGGTCGTTGTAGCTTGTCTTCCCTTTTATGATTTACTCTTCTCTCTTATGCTTTCTCCCAGTTAGTTTCTTTTCTCCTTTGGATAGTTATTGGCTTACCTTTCTTTTTTGTTAGCCCCCCCTCCTTTGCCTTCGTAGTTCACCCCTCTCTCTCTTTTAACTTGGAGCCCTCTCTTGTTCTTTATATGTAGCTTTTCCCAATCTATCCCTCACATTTTAACCTCTTCGGTTGTCCCCCCCTTTTTTTATTATTTATTTAATTATTTAATTATCTTATCTCTTTCATCCTCAGTTTGTTCTTTACGGTTGATTGTATTATAGTTATTCCTCTTTTTGCTCCCTTCTAATTTGTGGCCTTGCTCCTTTGTTTGCTTTTTTAATATTCTTTACTTGGGTCTTCCTCTCATCCTAGTTAGTCTTTCTTTGTTTGTTTTGTCTTAGTGTGCCTAGATGTCCCCCACTCCTCTTTGTCCCTCACTTCACTAGGTTTGATAGGCAGCTATCCTTCTCCCTTAATTGATCTTGGTTTCCGCCTCACATCTCTCTCTCCTTTTAAGTGGTCTTAAGTCTGGATACTGTCATTCATGTTCTCTCTTCTCTTGCTTGCTATCTTTCTCCTGATGATGGATCACTATGTGTGATTCGAAACATTGAGGAAAATAATAATACATAGTCAA
The DNA here is from genome assembly GCA_027924645.1 of Cunninghamia lanceolata. Lineage (NCBI taxonomy): Eukaryota > Viridiplantae > Streptophyta > Pinopsida > Cupressales > Cupressaceae > Cunninghamia > Cunninghamia lanceolata. Next base: position 1,057,928 of record BSBN01000554.1, on the reverse strand, counting down.
ATCTAGAAGCATTTCAAACTCAACATCATGGACTGTGGAAAATTGATGACTACCAGTAAAAAGCCATTTTCCCAAATTTTTTTAGAAAACGGATATCCATTTTGGTTTGGTACCAAACCAAAATAGATATCCGTTTCAAAGTCAAACTTTGCCAAGTCACGAATTTGGCTAAGTAAAAATGCAATTTTTTTCCTATTGCCACTGTTTGGCCCGCGATGATTCTGCACATACCCATATATACTATATTATAATAATATATCTAACCTATATTATATTATAATATAATATAATTATATTAATTCTTAAGATATATAATATAGTTAGAATTAAGCTTGCGGCTTCAATGCTACTAGCATATCTATATTTAAAAAATCTATCTAAAATACACCGAAAGATATCCTTCTCGAGGTGCATATTTTTTAATCAATTTACCACACATAGGTGGAATATGCGCCTCATTTTAAAGATGTATGCTAGTTTTATTTTAAAACTATTTAAGAATTATTTTTATTTATTTATATTGTTCTTTGTTTATTTACTTTATTTTAATAACTAAAAAAATATTAAAATTATTATGTAATTTATGATAAATAAAATGGTAATAAATAATTAAGCATTGTTTTTGAAATAATTATTTAAGTTTTAGTTAAGAATTATTTTATTTTATTGAAGAGTTGTTTTATTTTTCAATAATAACACAATAAATCATTTTAAAAAAGATTAATAAATAAAAAAATTACTTAAATTTTTACTTCACCACTTATTTGAAATAATTATTTATCTAAGTTTTAGTTAAGAATTATTTTATTTTATTGAAGAGTTGTTTTATTTTTCAATAATAGCACAATAAATCATTTTAAAAAAGATTAATAAATAAAAAACAATTACTTAAATTTTTACTTCACCACTTATTCTAAATGATATTTATGCCAAGAGGCGTAACCTATAGTGGCAGTGAAATGGCGTGAGTGTTAAGAAAAATAAATTTAAAAAATAATTAAATAGTCGACATATTAAATAAATAATCATAAACATTAAAAAAATATAGCCCACAAATACAACATTAATAATTAAAACATATATAAAACATAAATGTATTAAAATAAATAATAGAAACATTAAAAATATAGCCCACAAATACAACATTAATAATTAAAACATATATAAAACGTAAAAGTATTAAAATAAATAATCATAAACGTTAAAAATATAGAGCCACAAATAAAAATCAAGAAGTGACAAAAGAATCATAATCCAAGAATAAACGAAAATCACATGTATGAATTTCATGATTTGGTGGAATAATGGTGTTAATAGTGTATGCATATATCATTTCATATTGTTAGAATATTTAAAAATTCAAATTCATTTAAATCCCCATCTACTTTTAATATTCTTTTAATCCCCTTTCTTGATTCTACTAAAGAATTTCATAAGATGATCATAAGGACATGACATAGTGAAGCAAGCAAGGAGAAAGTGGCTAGATACATCAATGGATTGAGATTGAACATTCAAGAAGAACATTTGCAGCACCTTAGTTGCAGAGATAGAGAGGAGAAATTGCTGATAAACATCAAGAAGTGTAGTTTCATGAAGGAATAATTGCTATACTTGGGATTTGTGATTTCTATGAAAGGATTGAAGATGGACCTTGAGAAAATAAGAGCAATTGTTGAATGGCCTACATCGGAGAGCATTGGAGAAGTCAGATCATTCCATGGATTAGCTAGTTTCTATTGGAAGTTCATCAGAAATTTCAATTCAGTTTATAACCCTATGACAAAGATAATGAGAGGTGATAGAAAAGACTTTAAGTGGACAACAAGAGCAGATAAAAGTTTTGAGTTGTTGAAGTAGAAAGTGATAGAGCAACCTATTTTGGCATTACCGAATTTCAATAAGGTATTTCAAGTAGATTGTGATGCAAGTGGGAATGCAATTGGAGCAGTGTTAAGTCAAGAAGGTAGACCTGTAGCATATTTCAATGAGAAGTTGAATGATACAAAGAGAAGATATTCAGTTTATGATCAGGAGTTCTATGCCATAATTCAAGCCTTGAAGTAGTGGAGATATTACTTGTTGCCTAAGGAGTTTGTGTTGTATATAGATCATCAAGCTTTGCAGTATTTGAACAGTCAAGGTAAGTTGAAATAGAGACATATGAGATGGGTAGAGTTCATGTAGAGTTATACTTTTGTATTAAGACATGGAGTGGAAAATCAAACAAAGTTGCAGATGCATTAAGTAGGAGAAGAAACTTGTTGATAGAGATGAGAGTTGAAGTATTGAGATTTGATGAATTGAAGAACATGTATGGGAAAGATCTTGATTTTGCAGAACCTTAGAAATCATGTAAGGAACCTATTGTGATAGATAGGAGTAAGTGGTTGGATTATTTCATTAAGGAAGATATGTTATTTAAAGGAAATCAGTTATGCATACCTAGAAGTTCCATGAGAGATAATTTGATCAAGGAGAAACACAGTGGTGGATTGGCAAGACATTTTGGCATTGATAAGACAGTGGCTTTGGTGAGTGAAAATTAATTTTGGTCTCAGGTACATAAGGATGTTAGGAAATTTGTGCAGAGTTGTAGAGTTTGTCAAGTTGCAAAAGGGAGTAGTTAGAATACTAGATTGTATAAACCTTTGACAGTACTGAAGAGACCTTGGGAAGACATAAGTATGGATTTTGTAATGGGATTTATGAAAACACAGAGAGGACATGATTCAATATTTGTAGTGGTGGACATATTTTCAAAGATGACACATTTCAAACCTTGTAAGAAGACAACTGATGTAGTGCACGTAGCAGACCTATTTTTCAAGGAGATTGTGAGATTGCATGGATTACCTAAGAGCATAATTTTAGACAGAGATACAAGATTTCTTGGATACTTTTGGAAGAAGATGAAGACAAACTTGAAGTTTAGTTCAACATTTCATCCACAGACTGATTGGCAGACAGAGGTAGTGAATAGAAGTTTGGGAAATTTGTTGAGATGTTTGGTTGGAGAGAAGGTGGGAAGTTGGGATTTGATTCTTTCACAAGTAGAGTTTGCATATAATAATTGAGTGAATAGGAGTACTAGAAAAACACCTTTCGAGATTGTTACCGGAGTAAACCCTAGAGGAGTAGCAGAATTGAGAGATATTAACATGGAAGATAAGAGAAGTGCAGAAGCAGAAGAATTTGCAAGACACATGGAGACAGTGCATAATTAGGTGAAGAAGCATTTGGAAGAGATGAATAATAAGTATAAGGAGAAGGTAGATGAGAAGAAGATACAAAGAATTTTTAGTGGGAGATGAAGTGATGGTGTACTTTAGAAAAGAAAGATTTCCAGTTGGGACATATAACAAGTTGAAGATAAAAAAGTTTGGACCTTGCAGGATACTCAAAAAGTTTGATTCAAGAAATGCATATGAAGTGGAGTTACCAGACATTGGGTATATCACTTATTTTCAACATTGCGGACCTATATCAATATCATGAAGCAGAGTTCAGTGATAGCATTGAAGAAGACTTGAAGAAGCAGTTACCACAACAAGCACCGGAGCAAATTGAAGACATTTTGGATAGCAGAGTTGGATGCAACACCAGAGGAAGACAATAAAAAGAATATCTTGTGAAGTGGAAAGACAGACTAGAAGAAGATCCATCTTAGATTTCTTAGGCTGAGGTGGACCGTCTTGGTTTTCCTCTAGCCTCAGCAAAGTGAGGGACTCACTTTTTCAATAACCTTAGATGTCTGATGTAGGAGCATCCCTAGTTCAAGAGCAATCTTGCTTGAACCAAAAACATTTGCATTTCAATTTGTTTGCAGTTCACTTTGTTTCTTCTCATTTTTTAGTTCAGCACAGTCTGTTTAGTTAGTAGCAGTTTCTATATTTTGGTCTACATTATGCTGCAATTGCATTTAAAACCTTGTAGAGATAGAATTAACATCTAGACACATTCATGCACAACATATCCAAATCTTAGATCATTTGGATTAGGTATTGGTAAGATATCGCTATCAAAAGATCAACTATTTTCTCATAACAGAGCATCCTGGCACTCTCACACAATTAGCTAAAGGAGAAGACTTGTAGAACATTTCACAACTTGTGGAGCTAAATTACACATCATTCAATGTACTTTGGTTTGTGCCTGACCTTCTCTGAGATCCGTACACAATTCTATTCATTCGTGAGGGAGTTCTATTCAATTAGGTCTGACCTATCCATGTACACACATTACAACTCTTCATTGGAGTTTGTGATCTTCCTTGGCTGATGTGGAGGAATCTTAGGTTTCGAAGATGATATAAAAGAATGTAATAGATGCCTAGGAATGTAGTTAACATGGTGAATCATATAGTGATAGTTGGATAGTTTGAATTTATTGTGAAGGAGCTTCAAGGCCATATCTTGTGCATATTTTGTAATCAGGCCTTTGAGCCCTAATTGTAAGCCTGCATGTTGCCAGCTAATCTGTATTTGAATTCTATGATATACTAAATGACTGAAACTACATTTTCTTTCTATCTTTGAATTGTTTCCATTGTGTTTACTCTAGCTACATGGCCTGGATAGTTCACTTTGTGGACCCTCCTAACTGTGACTACACCAACAATATAAAACTGTAATCCAAGAAGCTAAAAGTTATTCAACATAAGAAGGACATACATCCATCCACCATAAAACAAAGTTTATGATTTTAGAATTCAACTTCTCAAGTTTCTATTCATATATTAAAAATAATTGAAATATAGTATAACACAAAACAACTTATCAACAACATAAAGTTTGCTAAAAGATCCTCGAAGCATCGACAGGATTAGTATATATAGCCTTGTCATAAAATAACTATCTTTGAAATAATAATAGCTTCTTGAAGATAGTCGATTAAAAGATAATTAATAAAAAGTCTTTTAAAATAATAGTTTTTCAGAGCAATGTTTAAAGAAATAACATAAACACATGAAATTCCATCATGTGGCACTTGACAAGGATTGTTGCTTGATCCTCTTCATTTAATTTATCAATCTGGGGTGGTGTCCATAGGCTGTATGCATTAGGAACTTAAAGATTTTTGGCAAACAATTCTTTCTAACAAAAATAGAAAAAATTAAATTAATCTAATGAAATCACACATGCGAAATTTAAACACACTTGCATAAATTAAAACAATAAAATTAAAACATGTTTCCATGAATTAAAAATACATAAATAAAATAACTCTTGCACTAAAATCTTATTTAATACATTTAAAATAAATAGAAATGCATAAAACTAAAATAATACAAACAATCAAATAAGTACCAAATATTGTCCTCTTCCTCAAGATGAGCAACCTGCTCCTCCCTTGGAATTGGACTAAGATCATTCACCCAATTTTGTGCTCAATGCTTCATATATCTTATTTCTTCAACAAAATATTACAAATTTACTTTTAAAACTATTGTAGCTTTCTTATTCCAAAAATTTGCCAAAAAACAACCCCTTTCTTTGGAGTTGAGAGGTTTATTTATACCTTCACTCAACTCCCTAAACTAGTGGAAAGCATAAATACACCTGTCTTTCCCATTCCTATGATAAAGGAACAACTCTCTTTATTCTCTACATATATCTCTCCTACTCCTATGCTAAAGGAAACAAATTCCTTTATTCTCTCTCTATATAGGAAACAAATTCCTTTATTCTCCCTACTAATGCTATGCTAAAGGAACAACATCCTTTATTCCCTCATTACAAAGTGACAACACATCCACATCCTTTTAAGGTAAAAAGGCTTTATTTTTGCTACTTTTATTATTTTCCCAAAATAATTTATATTCAACTTTTTAGAAAATAAAAAGTTGAGAGAGTATCAAATCAGTGGTTCAAGCCAAATGAGTTGAAACACCTTTGGCTGAAATCAAGCTAGAATACTTTAAAAATTGGCTCTGGAAGTGATTTTAGAATGCTTCAAGGTTGGCTGAAAGAGGCTAGAATACTTCAAGACTAATTCTGCATCATTTTAAAATATATTGCATTCTATTTTTTTTCCAATAAACATTAGAAAATGTTAGCAATTAAATTGCAATAGACTTCTAAGAAACAAACCAATATATATCTATATTATATTTTAAATAAGCTAACAGTTCGTAAAACTACACTTAAATCCACTTTTAATGCTAATTTTAAGAGAAAATAGAGATGAATTTAGATGAGACATTTCTAGTCCCATCATCTCCCCCACACCTAAATTCTTATAGGTCCTACAAACTATTGTTCTCTCTCTTTTTTTTTTCTTATAATTGATAACCCTTATATCTTTCAATTCTTTTCTCTGCTTTTTTTTTGTTTTTGTTTTCCCTTCATCTTTGAAAGTATACATTGATTATTCTATGACATTCATTCATGATAAGATTCACTGAAGCTTTATCAATTTATTTGTTCTTACAAAATTTCTCTCCTTTCCAGATTTACTTTCTTTAGTTGAATTTTTTTTAAAAAACCTGTCAGACATAAATGACTATAAATTTCATGTTTCCCAATGAAATTTTAAAATTTAATATGTTATGAAAATATGAGACAGAGGAGAATAAAACCCAGAAATATTTTGATGAGATTCTATAACATGTGTGAGCAGTTCTTTCTGCAAATAGATTGACTGGGTATAAGAATTTTTTTTCCATCACCTCCCTTTATGCATTTGGATTCTTTCTATACCATCATATTCTCACTTCAATTTTTCTCTTTAGAAAACACCTTTACTAAAAATCTCTTATCTACAACAAGTGAATCGGTGCAGGTAGTTTATGTTTTTAATTAGCTTTCCTAAAAGTGGATTTATCTATAATTAAAAAAATTAATAGCTATATTTAAAAATAAAATAGTGGAATATATCTTGGTCGTATTTCAAAGTTATCCTTGATTTATTCATGCCATTTGATTCAAATTTCTACTTCAGAAAATCTTCAGAAGTTCAGTTTTGGAAAGTTAGAAAAACTTTGAAAGGTTCAGCTCTAGGACTCTAGAACAGTGGACAGAAAAGTGCCGAAACAGTGGACAACTTCAGAACAGTGGATAGAAAAGTGTCAGAATAGTGGATAGCTCCAGAAGGACATAACCACTCTACAACAACGAACAAATATTCCAGAGCATCATTTGAAATGATGCTTTTGGAACAAATAACAACAAAGTTCTAGAGCATTACTAAAAGATGCCGCTGAAACACAGGAACAAAGTTCCAGAACATCGTTGAAAGATGCCACTAGAATATAGAAACAAAGTTCTAGAGCATCATTTCCGCCGAACACAGGAACAAAGTTCCAGAGCATCGATGGAGGATGGTATCGAAACATAGTAGGAATAGGAATGAAGTTCCAGAGCATCGGTGGAGGATGCTACTGAAACTTAACACGAATAGGAACAAAATTCTGAAGCATCGGTGGAGAATACTACCGAAACTTAGCATGAACAAGACCAAAGTTTTGGAGCATCAGTGGAGGATTTTGTTTGAACTTGAACAGTAACAAAGTTCTAGAGCATCATTGAAAGGATGCTTTTGGAACAAATAGCAACAAAATTCCAGAGCATCATTGAAAGGATGTTTTTGGAACAAAGAACAACAAAGTTTTGGAGCATCGTTGAAGGGATGCTTTTGGAATAAACAACAAAGTTCTAGAACATCATTGAAAGGATGCTTACAGAACTGAATGGCAATAGAAGTTTCAGAGCATCGAAGTTCCAGAGCATCAAAGTTCTGGAGCATTGAAGTTCCAGAGCATCAAAATTCTGGAGCATCAAAGTTCTGAAGCATCAAAGTTCTTGAGCATCATTGAAAGGATGCTTTTGGAACTGGACATCAACAAAAGTTCTTGAGTATCGTTGAAAAGATGCTTCTAAAATTTAGGCAACAAAAAGAGGTTCTGGAGCATCATTGAAAGGAAGTTTCCAGAACTTAAAAAACAACAACAAAGTTTCTCCAGAGAAATGCCAAAAAAATGTTCCTGAAGCACTGTTAGATGGGTGCTTCCAAAATATTTTTTTTTAATTTTTTGAAATGCAACAAAAATATTTGAGCTTCTTGATCAAATCTTCCAAAGAGATGAAAATTTATAAAGAGGTTAAATTCATTTTTTTTTCTTTTTTTTTGGTGGGGGAGGGGGGGGGGTGTTGGTAGATAAAAATCTTTTAGATACCCCGAACTTGTTCATACAATTTTTTTTTTAATAAATTTTTGACATAAAAAAGAAAAACATCTACAAAACTGTTTGCTTATAAATTTTAGATCAAATCTATCTAATATATTGATTCCTTCTACTCTCTATGGCATAAAGAATAGATTACTTGCTGTTACCAAATTATTTTTTCAAAATTACAAACACAAACTGAATTAAAATTTACTGGAACTGAAATTAATCTATGGATTGAAATGCGTATGCTAAATTGAAACTAATCTACAAATTGAAATGCTTATGCTAAATTGAATCTAATCTATGAATTTAAATACTTATGCTAAATTGAAATTATAGAAAAAAGAAAGTTAAACTATTGCATACTGAATTGAAAATTAATATACTGCTCCTTATACAAAAATAAATAAATTATCTACTGTCACAAAATAATTGATTTTTTTATGCTTTTAGGGAGAGAAGGAAATCAAATCTAAGAAATACATCTGAGAATAAAGTTCCTAATAACACCATGGTCCCTGACAACGACGCCAAAAATAACAAGGATTGTTACAATCCTCTTCATTTAATTTATGAATCTGGGGTGGTGTTTAAAGGCTGTATGCATTATGAACTTAAAGATTTTTGGCAAACAGTTCTTTCTAACAAAAATATAAAAAATTAAATTAATCTAATGAAATCACATATGTAAAATTTAAACACACTTACATAAATTAAAACTATAAAATTAAAACATGTTTCCATGAATTAAAAATACAGAAATAAAATAGCTCTTGCACTAAAATCTAATTTAATACATTTAAAATAAATAGAAATGCATAAAACTAAAATAATACAAATAATCAAATAAGTACCAAATGTTGTCCTCTTCTTCGGGATGAGTAGCCTCCTCCTCTCTTGGAATTGGACCAAGATCATTCACCTAATTTTGTGCTCAATGCTCCATATATCTTATTTCTTCAACAAAATATTACAAATTTACTTCTAAAACTATTGTAGCTTTCTTATTCCAAAAATTTGCCAAAATAACTCCTTTCTTTAGAGTTGAGAGGTTTATTTATACATTAAAGATCTTCACCCAACTCTCTAAACTACTAGAAAGCATAAATACACTTGTCTTTCCCATTCCTATGATAAAGGAACATCTCCCTTTATACTCTACATATATCTCTCCTACTCCTATGCTAAAGGAAACAAATTTCTTTATTCTCTCTATATAGGAAACAAATTCCTTTATTCTCTCTACTAATCATATGCTAAAGGAACAACATCCTTTATTCCCTCATTACAAAGCGACAACACATCCACATCCTTTTAAGGGAAAAAGGCTTTATTTTTGCTACTTTTATTATTTTCCCAAAATAATTTATATTCAACTTTTTAGAAAATAAAAGGTTGAGAGAATATCAAATCCATGGTTCAAGCCAAATGAGTTGAAACACCTTTGGCTAAAATCAAGCTGGAATACTTTCAAAATTGGCTCTGGAAGTGATTTTAGAATGCTTCAAAGTTGGTTGAAAGAGGCTAGAAAACTTCAAGACTAATTCTGCATCATTTAAAAACATATTGCATTCTATTTTTTTCTAATAAAATTAGAAAATGTCAGCAATTAAATTGTAATAGACTTCTAAGAAACAAACCAATATATATCTATATTATATTTTAAATAAGATAACAGTTCATAAAACTACATTTAAATCCACTTTTAATGCTAATTTTAAGAGAAAATAGAGATGAATTTAGATGAGACATTTCTAGTCTCATCAGTAGTATTTTGGTCTTCCTCCCAAATCGCTTCACTCTCGTTGTCTTGTTCACTAGCAACAACTGAGTCCACCTGTGCTCGAATTCTCACCTTGTAACTTCTGTACCTAGAGATGATGGGAGTTAAAATCTTGCCAATTGGAGTGATAATAATGTGTAGCTTCAGTTTCGATTTGTTTATTGTCTTCTCCACCTCTGCTAGCCTCTTGTTGACCTCATCAACTTCTGAGGTAAATTGCAACATTCCTGAGATTTCCCAGTGACTGTCCATTAACAGTATCGGCGTCAACAATTTCCTCAGTGAGACTCTTCTTAAAGACCTATTTTACCTCTTTCACATCTAGCAACTTTTTTGTACTTTCATCTGGAATATCCACTTCTAAAATGGTACAGTTTTTTCTAATGTCTAGAAGGTTAGCAAGGTACTAATTGAGAATTCCCCTTATTGCACTATTATACTTTCCAAGCTCAGACAACTTACATTCAAATTCATCCAACCACAAGATAAATTCATTTTATTTAGGATCATTCAAAATCTTCTCATCCATCAAAATACTTGTATCAATCTTAATAATCTCCTACACATCCTTGGAAACCATGAGCAGGCCACTTTCCTTCTTTTTCACATTTTGTAGCTCTGCTGCTAACCCTTTCCTTTTATATGAGATAAAAGCATATAATCTTATAGCCTCCTCAATATATAACAAGCTATCAAAGGTAACCTTCTCTACCCATTGCTCAGTGGCTTTGGCTAGGATTTGGTATCTCTTAATTTGTTGTAGCATACTAGGACCCATACCATCAACAATAATGCTAGGAGTTGCATTGGAAGACTGAGAAGTAATATTCAAAATAGATTGAATGCAAGAAGTCAAAATGCTCACCTGGGCTTACAATTTTGCATTCTCCTATTGTTCGGCTTTGACTCTTTTTGCCAACATGCCTATAGAAAAATTGGCATGATATACATGTCACCTTCAACAGTTGGAGGACCCATATCAATCTTTCTCATCTTGAAGTCTACTTCTGTGACTTCATTTCTATTTTTTATCACTGATGGGATCTACAATCTCCAAAATTTGATGCCCAAAGGAAGAATCAGTCACCATCCTAGACATCCTCTTAGCCTTATTAGGCTTAGGTATAGTCTGCAACAACTTGGCTACAGTGTCAACATTCATATCTGTCATAGGGGAGTACCTCCTCTTTTTCTCAACAACCTTCTTTAACCAAGACAGAGATGGTAGCACAACACTATTATCACTAGCACCCAAGACAACATTGTTTGCCTAATTGGGAGTATTATATACACGAGTTTTATTTAATCTGGGGGAAGCTATAGTTTCAAAAAAAGAATGAAAAACACTATCTTCTCCAATTTGTTCAAAAATCAAAGAATCATTACCAAACATAGGGGAATCAGGAGAGGCCATATGATCTGCCTACAATTTTTTTAAGGCATCTAACTTCTTCTATGCTTCTGTTCTCACGGATGTAGGTTGACCATCCTACTCACATATGCCTTTTAATCTCCTATTATCCTCAGGTTGTTCTCCAACCCCACCAGATTGTGAACCAACTCTGTGTTGAGTTGTCTCCACACTACTTGAAGTCCTTTGGGTTCTAGGGGCCCGGGATGTTCCTTGTTCTCTTGTTCCAGATTTTTTTTGCACAGAAGAAGAACCATTGTGCTCTTGAATCTTCCCCTTGAGCCACCTTCTAGTCTTATCCAAAACAAAGGAGGATCAAACCTTAATATTAGTAATCTATTTTTTAGACCATTGTATTCGAGGTAGGGGTTTAGAAGCATCATCATGGTATTCCTCATCAATTATATCATAATTATCATCCACACGACTTAGAGTATGTAGAGGCAAATTAAAGGCACGGATTTGGTCTAATGTTAGCCTCATCCAATCCTTTCTTTGAACCTCTCTCTCATCAACACAATCTTCCCAATAATCTTCCAAATGTGGCTAGTGTTCATAGAGATTACCTCAATGGAAATTCCTCTTTTAACAAAGTTTTTGCTATCGAAAAATGGTCTCACAAACAAGGGGAAAAAATTGTATTCTTCCATAATCTTCTCTATATTTCTAGCATTATCATTAGTTCTACAAGTGAAAAATGAAAATGACACAGGAAAAACAATCCCTTCTTTTTCATTCCATGGTACTTATTGTTCATAGTCACCATCTAGCGATAAACTTCTAAAAGAATGAAATAATCACATGCATATCTTGGCAATTTTAATGGGGCATTTTCATAACCCCCAACCCGAAGGTAGGTGAACCTATCAAACTAAATATAGAAACTCCCATATCTCATTACCAACAAAGCAGCCTCGGGGGAATTCTCAATACGGGGTTACCTTCAATCTTTCTTACAAAAAACACGAGAAAAGCATCACTGACATGATGATAATCCTTCATCCCAATTTCTCTCTGCAGTTGAGGGAAATATTCATATACAGGTGTGTCTGGCATAAAAAATCCTTGAGTCCTTAACCCTGCCCAGACAACCTCTTTGCTGGATAAAATGTAGAACAAATAAGAGCACATGTAAAATGAGACATTTTGATGGAAGTTGGCCATCTACTCGTTTAATTGATCACTGATCATTTTAGCCCAGTTGATATATTGGCACTCACTACACACCACCAAAAGGAACTGGCACATCCACTTATCAAACAAATCAAACTTTGCATTTCCAATGACATGGTGCAATAGAGTGTTTATGTCTAAAATTTCTTCTTTGAAATGCACTCTCTTTAGATTTGTGGGAACTTGTGATTTTCCCTTTTTCTCTACTTTCAACTAGTTCCTCGCAATAGAGTTCAAGCACCAATCTTTCTTTTCCAGAAAATAATTTGACCCCATGGTGACAGACATCTCCATGAATTCTTCTCTATTGGGTAATCTCAATGCACGAGAAACAACTTCAACATCAATTTTTGTAATCACAAAGCCATTAAAAGCCCTTATCTCCTATGAATCAGGGACATAATTCCTTGCACATGTAACAACCAAGTTCAGGAATGGTATAGTGGGTGGAAAACTCCCAGTGTGAGCTAACCCACTTATTTGAATTTTCTCAGCTATAGGTGTTCTAGGGTTTTGCTCCATTCGAGCCCAAAAATTAACCAAGTCTATATGTCCAAGCTCACTATCTCTCACTTTAGCCATATCATTATCAATAATTGAAGCAATAGGAAAACCTTGATATTTATACTTCATCTTTACTTGTTTGAGAAACCAGTAAACAAAAGCTTCTGTAATTGCTAGGGGCACCAAATAAATTTCTAGAACATTTGAGGGAAACAAACAATCTAGACTCACGAAAGAAAACTGCTCTTCCCACTCAAATGACTCAAGAAATTTCAAATTTATCATAGTAAGGAGCAAGTGAGAAGAAGTGCCAATTAACTAACCTAGTTACGAGAGTATATGTTCATCACTTGCAGAAGATGTAGTCCAGAGCTTCTTTGAAGTATACCAACTACAAGGCAGAATAAGATATCCACGAAGGTGGCAACCCTTTTAAAATGTTTCAATAAATCTCATTGATTCGGTGGCATGCATGGTTGTACAATTCATAAATGAGTTGTCTTAATTCCCCTTTGAAAAATGTGTGATTGCACTTTTAAAGACATTCCTTATTTATTACGAAAGGATGGGTGTCACTTTCATCGTGCATGTTAATTAATGGAAAGATGGCTCCTTGAAAAGTGGACCGAGCATTGAGTCAGAAGATCAAAATTTTTTAGAACTTGTGAACCATCAGTCAGGAGTTTGGAAGTTCGAAGAACTCCCGACTCATTGACTAAGATAGACTGAGCATCGAGACTAACACAAAGCCGACAATAGAGACTTAATTAATGACTTTAAAGAAGAGTTTGGAAATCAGAAGGTTTCAAAACTTAATAACCCACTAACTAAGGTTTTTAAAAATGTAAAATCACTTACTGTGAAGGCAAAACACTTAAGCAAAGGTCACAACTTAGTTAAAGGGGTGAAACAATAAAGAATGAAGGAGGGAACATTTACTTGACACATAAATGACAAAAATTTCAAAAAATTTGGTAATAAATTTAAAAAGGAATAAACCTCCTACCATTGCACTAACCTCCACACTTCCTTTCACCCACCATTTAATTACTATCCAGCTCCTAGCCATGTCAATGTTAGGGTGAAATGAGAAAAAATTCCCCACCAGTGTAAAATCCATCGAGGAAAGAATTCTATCCATCGTCAAGTCTAACAAATTTAGAGCTATCCCTTTTTCTGTCTTAACAACACCGGGTCAATATTCCCAAGCACATGATCCCTATGGTCTTGACCCAAAGGGACCTCTTTCCAAGATTTGGGGTTAGATTCCAAAGCTTTTTTCATGGGTTTAGAAGTGCTGCCAGAGGTTGTTCAATCTTGAACCCGTACCAGAGGAGGAGGGAGATATGGGCCCCCCTAGATTGTCAGAGTCCATGACTGCTTAAAAATCAAACCAAGTTTTCGGGTGGGAAGTTGTAGAGCTCAAAAATCAAATTTTAAAGATACATACATGCACAACTTGGTGTAAAGTCCACATTGAATTTTCTATGCATTATGATATTTTTTTGGCATATATGTGTATCTTTACATACTAATGATATTTTGTAGGAGTGTATGATAGATTTTGCACCTACATCAGTAAGAGATTTCATTTCAAGGATTTTTTTGAAAGAGTATATAGATAATTGTTTTATAAGAAATCTTGTTTGGATGGAACATGTGATAGTTGTAGTGGTTTGCAATGTTTGTGAAATTGTACACACATGGAGAATACACATGCGATTGGAAATGAACTAGTACATTTTAGAAAATATAAATCATTGGCATACACTCTTAGAGATGGAAAAGAGGCAAAAAAATGTGAATTAGTGAGTGAAAAATACTAGTATTTGAATTTATGCCTACTTTTTAAGAAAACACAGTGTATGAGAATGTAAGGCATATAGACAGAGCTCATTGGTTTGACTCGCAATTCAGGTTATTAAAGGACATATTTCCTCTTCATATGATCATGCCAATTGTAGACTTTGTAGATAATTATACACTACAACCACCAAATGGGGTTTAATCATAATACTACAACTCCAATCAAGTTGCTATATTTATGCATATAATAGTCATTCATGCATCTAATAGTATAGAGGAAGATAGAAAGATATTTAGGGAGTATCATTTTTATATTAAAGATGATCGTACATATTCTATAGAGTTTGTGCAAGGCTTCTTTCAAATATTATATGTTAATTTGAGTAGCAAGAATATCATGTTTGGTTAGCATTTATCATATTTTAAGATAATTGTAAATCATAATTCAAGAATTCAAAGATGTTCTATTGGTTGAGTAGGATGCATACGATGAGTTATGTTTAGTAAATATGGAATTTCTATGAGGCTAGGAATGGAAAATGAGAGCATGATGGTGTAAGAGCATGTATTAAAAGAGCCTTGGCATGAGAAGAGTTAAAGTATGAAGATAGTGTGAAGTTGACAGATGCAACATCCATCGTTGAATGGTGTATCTCTATAATGGGTCTAGGTAATGAAGGTAAGTTTACAGTTTGTAGATTTTTTTAGTTGATAAAAGAAGCTAGCATTGCAAAGTATGAAGATTGTTGTATAGTGATAGTATCGAGTGAGTTCCACTCTTTTAGAAGTCCAAATGCAAATTCATAGATATTCATACGAGGCAGATGGCATGCTTTTATTCCTCATGTATAGATTTTGTTTAGAATAGGTGTGAGTCAAAAGAGTAGGTGGATAAATGGTGTGCTAAAATTTTAAGCCCACTTGAGACCTATCAAATTCTAGGAGCACTACAACTCATGGAGATGGAATTATCAGTTGGATTTGACCATATTTCAAATCTAGTTGAACCAAGTATTATAGATATTGTAGTGTAGAGAAAAAATCTCTAGCCTAAAGAGTTAAAATAGGTCAACCCTCTTCTACAAAACATTGCGGCACAAACTAAGCATGGCTTATACCCAAGGAGGAGAGCCAAACTATAGGTGTTCTGCCCTTTTGTTGTATGTAGAAGGATTAACCAAGTTCAACCAAAGTCAAACAATGAAGCTAAGACTGATCAAATACTAAAATGATGAATAACATACTATAACTGACTGTAGGAAATGAACCTTAGTGATCAACAAGCACAATAGAGGTGAAGGAAGGATTCAAAACATGGAAATATAGAAAAAGTTCCCAGGACATGGGTGCTTAGGCATCCTGGTAGGGTTAGGCAGAACTTCAGGTATTATCATACCTGTACCTGTCTACACTACCTTCTTCCCATAAACTAGCTCCAAAACCCTGTTCTTCTCACCTGCACACATGGAAAGAGGGAAAAGGTTGTGATGTGTTTAAGGGTTTTCCTCAGTCAAACCCCATATTGGTATTCCCACCTCCACTACAACAAATGTTAAGATCCAAGAGTGCATGCCCTAGGAGGGAAGAGGCTAGATCTATGATAATATGATAGATAATGATGAAAGATAACAATAACCACAAGATATCCAACCTTAGTTGATGAAGACCTAACACTAACAAAGGAAAGTGATGAAGTGGGATTCAAACTTCCTTCAAAGCGTACAAACAACTTCAATATCATTCACAAGTAGATAACAATCTAAACATGAAGAATCCTTTAGCATAGGACATCACATGAGGTCAACTTAACATTCATCTTCTTAGGTGTAAAATGAACTATGACACACACTTAAATATGCATTACCACTTACTTATGACAAATAAAACAACTATAGGTTGACAAACTCTAACTAAAGAAGTGTCCTAAGACGACACCACAAAGTGAGGCCAAAGTACCCAAGTGGGACCAGGGCGCTCGGGAGCCTTGGACCTTTGGCCCACAAACTCTGAAAAGCATCTTTTCATGCGGGCTTAGTCCAATCCTAAGTTGATTATGCTAGGTTTATTTTTTAGGATTGAGATATTCTTCGTTATAAGCTCAAAGATGTATTAAAATAGGCTTTGATTAACAAATGAAACAAAATAGGTCCAACCTAGGAGCTAAACTAGGTGTAAAATGCTACTGTACACATTTTACGATGCTACATTTAGCCCCCACTTAGTGTGGATATGAACTTATGTTTGAACTCATACTAAATGGATGGACATAACACACAAACATAGAAGCCCAAATAATTCCACCAAGTTGTGGACTACAAGTAGCCCCCAAACTTAGGATCCTAAGGTTGAAAACACATAAGAAAAGAGAAAACATGCAAGACATTACAACTTTAATTCACACATACATGGAGTACTAAAAGCATACATAAGAATACATGCAAAAGACGTGCAATACATAAAGGTAATACATGCCAAAGACGAAGCATACACATAAGACACAATGCATACACATAAGACATAATGCATACACATAAGTCACAATGAATACCTAGAGAACACATGGAAAATAGGATGAAGACACATGAAAACTTAAGTTAAAACATAACACATAAACAAACATAAGAATACACATAGAAAAAATACACAAGGCACATGACTCTGACACTAGCTTGCTCTGTCGCTAGGGGTCGTGTGAAGAAAAGTGCCACTATGGATCACACACTAGTAAGGACTGCCAAATTACTAGGTGACCACGCTAAGTTACATGAAGCACATGGGCTATCCAACTACGTTGCACTAGGTGACTCATGGACCTAGGATGAAGCATCACAAGCTAGTGAGGACTGCCGAATCACTAGGTGAGTTCCACACCAACAAGAAAATAAGCAACCAAAAGAGAGCATAGAACGATGTATGCTCCCACCTTAAAGTGATTGCTAACTCCTATTAGGGAGCAATTGATTTAAGGTAGAACAAATCACAAAATAGGTATGAGAGATTTCTAGAAGCACATGCCCATAAGCTATGTGTTTCCAAAGAAGTACATCACACCAAGGGGTTGCCCCCATAAAAGGCAAACCAAGGAGATGCTACATGCATGATACATAATGGATTGTGTAGTCATGGTATGACACCGAACATAGCAACAAGGTGAAACATAAATCAAAATATAAAAGAAGAAATAAATTATACTAAGTCATAACACAAAGGGATCTACTAACTAGCATCAATATAGGAATGGTTGTATAATAGTAGATCTATCTCAAGCCTATATATATATGGAACTATCATCATCCACTAGCTAGTAGAACTATAGAGATAAAGGAAGAAGTATCACATGAAATCAAAATAAACATCCCTTGGGTCAACAAGGGAGAATGCCGAAACATTATGCACCTTGCATCATCCCCAAAGGGCACAACAACAAAACAAATTATGACAGATAGAAGAATGATGATACAAATAGAGAGAATGTCACAATGGATTTCAGTCCCTTTTGTATCCTTGCACCTACAAGGGTGTCAAGGGTCATCCAAAGAGAGATTAACAACATAGCAATAATAATAACAATAACAGCAAATAAACATAAGTAAAGCATCAAGCAACACATTACAGGGGGAACACTATCACATACATGCATAACACAGAATACAATGTACCTCTCATGCGAGTCAACCTAAAGCAAGTCATCCTCTTCCCAATCTAGCTCATAATCCATTTGAAAAGGAGGACAAGATGTGAGAGGAACTATAGCACGTGAGGTATAAGGGACAATAACCATACCTATATCATCTTTAGAATAACTATCGGATTGTAGTACAATAGGTTCGATAGCGGCTTGCGAAGCTTCTTCTTTCCTTGTAGGAGAGACAAGAGTAGTAGCTATCTCTTTGGCATTTGTCAGTGATAAACACTTTTAGGGAGGAGATTCTCCTCTCCTGTGGCAAGGTGAGCCATAGCACAACGATGCTTCTTTCTTTCTCTCGCAATCTTATTTTGCTTAGATTTATTCATGATGTTCTTAAGGGGAACCGTAGCATCTTCCGTGGGTTCCTTTTCTTCCTTTGTTTTAGGAACATTAGAAGAAACAAGAGGAACCACCGAAGGCTGGGAGACTATGGGGGAAGGGTTCCTCAATGTGGGATTCTCTTCCTTCTCATCTTGTGAAATAGGTGGAAGTATAGGAGCATCCTTAAGCGGTTGAGAAACCTTAGAAAATACAACTCATGTAGCCGAATGATCACCACTAGTCTCTGTAGAGGTGGGTGGAACAAAAGTTATATTGTGCATGAAGGTTGCCTCATTATCCTTGAAGGGATGGTAGAGGGGGAACCTCGACATATATACCAGACGCTCGAGGACAGGGAAGAACCTTTGATTTGGGCCTAACTTCATTGAACTACTTGTGGTACATGAGGAATTACAGTCAGAGCCTCAAAATACCAAGGAGGTTTAGGAACATCACTAGGAGGAATATTACTAAGCAATAACTTCACTATCTTCTTTGCTAAATAAATCTATGATATGATAAGAAAAACATATCCTCTCTTTCTCGAGCGACTCCTACTGGTTGTGGCCAGAAGTATTTGAGTGAAAAGTGTCCATTTCAAGAAATGGGGTGATACTGAATATGATGTATAGCATGCACTCGTCCATCAAATGGAAACTTTAAGCACTTATGGAACATAGAGGGGACCACTTTCATGGAGCAGATCCATGGGTAGCAAACTTCACATGAAATAGATTCGATGCAGGAATGATGACAAAATTAATGTCGAAGACTCTTGGCCCAACTTTAACTTCAAGGGTTAAAGCACCAAGAGTTGGATGGATAGACCCATTGTGTGCTCTAATAGCCACCTTAGATACATCAAATGTATCTCAATGTAAACCATGCATGTAGAGAAACTCTTCAGTTACTACATTCACCATGCATATAGGATCTATCATACCACTCTGAATAGGTTTATCATTGATTCAAATAGTAATGTACAGAGGCCCATCAAGAGCTTTGATAGTAGCATCATGTGGAGTAAAAGATATGATAGGTTTTGATTCCACTTGTTCTTTATGAGGGTGAGCGTCCATCATGCAAATATCTTCATCATAATCTTTGTTGTGAGATATATTCACTACATTAGATTCGTGATGAGGTAGAGATCAACATATATTTGAAGGTTTTGATTAGGAGCTACCACTGATTTATTCCCTTTGTCATTCATACGAGCAACTTGTATGACATTAGCATCGATGAGGTCTTGAACTTCATGTTTAAGAAGCATACATTTTTTAGTGTCATGGACAACAGCGCGGTGAAATTGACAAAAAGCCTTCACATCAAAGGAAGATGATTGCATCTTGCTTGGATCAAGAGGTCTAATTGGTGGAAGCTTGATGAGATTATTTTGCAAAAGTTGTGTCATGATAGCATGAAGAGATTCTAATAATGGTGTAAAATTTCTTGTTTTCAATTTATAAGAGGTGGGAGAAGGAGATGACACTATCACCACATGTTTTCTAATGTTTGTCTATTGAAAATTTGTTTATCTTAATAAAATTCTTGTTTTGTCTTTTGAAATAATGATTATTAGAGGTTTTGGATTGACCAACTGGAGCTGATGAGGGATTATGCTCATACTGACTAACTAAAAGTTGATAATCATGAAGACTCGTGCAAAGGTGAGTGAATGAGTCATACCACATCAACAATATCTTATCACGGATGTGAGGTTGTAAGTTTCCAATAAATATTCTTTATACATTAGCATCTGGAATAGAATATTGGATTTGTGAAAAGAGGCTTGATAATGGCCCATAAAATCAATTATTTTCTCTTTCGTTCCTTGTTTACAATGAACCAAGTCCGTCAAAGAGACTTGAAGTCCAATGTTCGCTTGAAAATGCTCAAGGAAATTATTAACTAATTGTGAAAAGGTAGTTATAGAATTAGGAGGTAGTACGCAAAACCAATCCAAGGATGTGTCCTTGAGTGACCTAGGAAAGAGTTTTGCTAAGATCGCATCCTCAAAGTAGAAATCACTACACATAGTAGTAAAAGTTGCCACATGGTTGCTAGGGTCCCCCTTCCCATTATATTTTTCAAAGAAAGGAGTCTCAAACTTCTCAAGAATAGGAGTTCTTAGGATGGCGTAAGATAAAGGACTATGGAGGTAATGTGTTGTTATACTAGTTTTGATGCAGGAGCATCCCAAAGCATTCAAAACAATTGAGATAGTTAACAGTGGAGTTACAGAGTATCAAGAGAGCAACCTTACAGAGTACCGCATTTGCATATCAGAGACTATGGATCTGGACTTAACATCTATACATCATCATATACATCATATCCAAAATTCAGATCATTTGGGTTTGATTCCGGAGAGATATCGCTATCAGAAGATTACCATTTTTTTTGTTTCCACAGAGCAGAGACGACAGTGTTCAGTGAAGTATAATCAGCTTGCAGAGCTAAAAGGAACATTAAATTCAATGAAGTTTAGGACCTGGCTGACCTTCATGGAGATCTTTACAAAGTTCTATGCACCAGCGAAGCAATACCTTATGTTTAGGTCTGACCTATCCGCATACACATGTTTCATAACTAGTTGTTGCAATTAGGCCGACTTGGTAATGATTTGAAGGCTTGTAGAGGGTATAAATAAAAGATGAAGGATTATTTCTAGGGAAGTGATCGATGGAATGAACATATGAAGAAAGATCCTAAGTTGTTTTGATTCGAATGAGTAGCAGAATAGAGTAGAAGGTAGAGCAGAAAGCAGGAGTTGCAGAGTAGAGAATTGAGATGTAGAAGAAAGAGATCATGAAGGAATATTGTTGTATGAATTATTTATAATTTTTGGGCTGCGGCCTAGTGTCTGTAAAGCCCTTGAGGCATGTGTAATTTGACTTGAAGTTATAATATATGAAGGATGAGCTTTGAAGGTTGGATTTTTTCCCTATTAGGGTTTTCCCAGGATATATCTTGTGTTATGTGTTCATGAATATCTTTTATCTTTCTATTGGTTAGTTGTTAACTTCTGTTGCACATCTATTATGATCATGGTGTTAGTTGTTTAAAGCTACAAGGTTGGGCCATCCCTCACTGGACCCGCCTACCTTGACTGCATCAAGTGGTATCAGAGTTGGTTTTGAATCTATTGGGAAGGTTGCGAATCTATTGGGAAGAAAGAGAGTGTTGAAAGAAGTATGGAACCCTAGAAGTAATAAGTGTCATCGCAGAAGAAGGATCAAGGCAAGAAAGATTTGGTAAGCTTTTCTAATTAAGTGTTTATCTAATTTGTTTTAGATGGGGAAGATTGGAAAAAAGGATGAAGAAAGAAAATGAAACCCTAATATGTGAAAATGATATTTTGGAAGGAGAATTGTGCAAAATCAAGAAATGTAATTCAAAATTATTGGAGAGGATGAAATAACTAGGAGAAGATAAATATGATGCCCTTGAAGAAGAACTGAATAATGCAAGAAGGAGAAATGAAGAATGGGAAGCAGAGCTAAATTTGTTTGAATATGTTGAAAAGAGATTTGCAGAATTGGAAGAAGTATTCAAGTTGTTTGGGAAAGTGGAAGAAAGGAACAGAGATCTAGAACAAAGTTTGGAAGAATTGAAAAAGGAGAACAGTTTGCAGAGGAGTGAAATATCAGGATTGAAGGAACATGTTTATTAGTTGGAGTAGTCACTTGTAGCATGCAGAAGGGAGAATGAAAGTCTGAGATCTAAGCCTAAATTTTGTGATGTTTCTTGTGATACCAATGATTTGTGTGATGATGCAGAAGTTTCTTTAGATAGTGAGATTGAAGATGACAAGGTAACTGAACCTGCAGTTGTTGGTGATGATATTGGATTCAAAATCATGCAGAGAATGGGATATGAAGGAAAAGGATTGGGAAAGTGTCAGCAAGGAATTACAGAACCTATTGAACCAGTAATCAGATTGAGAAGTGAAGGCCTTGGGTATGACATAGGTAAGGATGTTGTTGCAAATTCAAACAAATCAAATCAGGGAAGAAGAGGTATGTATTGTTCACATTGTAATAGACATGGATATAAGAAGGAATTGTGTTGGGATCTACACCCTTGTAAGTTTTGTGGATTGAGGAATCATTCTAAAAAGATGTGTTGGAATAAAATGAGAAGAAGAAAACCTATGATAGATTGTATGCAGATGAATTATGGATGGATTGATGGAGAAAAATGGAAACATGTTAAGTTTATATGTTTAGAAGGTTGTATAGATGGAAGTATTCATGTGTTGGAGAGAAAAGAAGATATGAATTAGGTTGCAGAGATAGAAGGCCTTATGCAGAGAAGAAAAACAATAGTAATTCAAACCACAGAGGGAGAGATGACACGAGTCATAATTCTTATCACAGTGAAGGATACATAAGAGATAAAAGAGGATTTGATAGAAGACCATTTAGAGGAACCTATTTTCAAGTTTGGAGGAGAAAAGAATCAAGCAGTAAATGTCAACAAGAACCTATTACCAATGAAGCTAATGAAGGAATAGTAGTAAATGACATAGAGATAGTTTGTGTAGAGGAAGAAGAACCTTTTGATATAGAGATAATATATGCAGAGGAAGAGGAACCTTTTGAGACATCAGATTTGATAGAGAAACCAGAAGAAGGTGAAGCATTGATCTTAAGAAGAGTTATGTTATAAACTATTCATCAGAGAAAGTAGTGCAAGAGAAGGTCTGTATGAAATCATCTGAGAAACAAATTTGTGTGAATAGGTGTGAAGCATAACAGAAAAGTTCATGTAGCAGAGAAAGAGGAAATGACAAGATATTCAACTGGAGGAGAAAGTTTATGTACCGAAGTGAAGTAAAACATAGAACAATGTAGGAGAAGTATATGCAGAGCAGAAATTGTAAGATTCTGAAGGCGTGAGAGAAATTGTATCTAGAATAGAGATCAGAAAGTGTTGTAGAGAAATTCAGGAATGCACTGACTATATCAAAGGGAGTAACTTGATTGTTCCGGAGGATGCATGTATGTATTGATTGACTCTTAATTGATTGAAGCAAACATTGGGCTTGAGGCAACTTGTGGAGAAGACTTGCTCAGACCACCAATAATTGAGGCAGTGCAAGGCTTGCAGGTAGATCACCAAACCTAGACATGGAAAGAGGAAGAAATTAAGGTAGCTTACGGAGAAGACTTGCTCAGATCATCGATCATTGAGGCAGTGCAAGGCTTGCAAGTAGAATGCCAAACTTAGGAGAACTTGAGGCAATTTTGCAGGATAGACTTGAACAGACCGCCAACCTTGAGGCAATTGCAAGTACCTATGAACAGACCACCGAACCTATTCAAAGAAATAACATTGAATTTGACATAATATAGACCAAAGTGAAGAGGCTCACTTTTCAATTAACCCCAAGAGTCTGATATAGGAGCATCTGGAAGCATTCAGAACAATTGAGATAGTTAACAATGGAGTTACAGAGTATCAAGAGAGCAACCTTATAGAGAACCACATTTTATCGCATTTGCATATCAAAGGCTATGGATCTGGACTTAACATCTAAACATCATCATATAAATCATATCTAAAATTCAGATCATTTGGGTTTGATTCTAGAGAGATATCGCTATTAGAAGATTACTAGTTTTACCTGTTTTCACAGAGTAGAGCCGACAATGTTCAGTGAAGTATAATTGGCTTGCAGAGAAATTTTGTGACTTGTAAAGCTAAAAGGAACATTATTCAATGAAGTTTAGGACTTGACTGACCTTCATGGAGATCTGTACGAAGTTCTATGCACAGCAGAGCAATACCTTATGTTTAGGTCTGACCTATCCGCATACACACGTTTCATAACTAGCCATTGCAATTAGGCCAACTTGATAATGATTTGAAGGCTTGCAGAGGGTATAAATAAAATATGAAGGATTGTTTCTAGGGAAGTGATCGATGGAACAGAGATATGAAGAAAGATCCTAAGTTGTTTTGATCTGAATGAGTAGCAAAACAGAGTAGAAGGTAGAGCAGAAAGTAGGAGTTGTAGAGCATTGAATTGAGATGTAGAAGAAAGAGATCATGAAGAATATTGTTGTATGAATTATTTGTAATTCCTGGGCTATGGTCTAGTGTCTATAAAGCCTTGGAGGCATGTGTAATGCGATTTGAAGTTATAATATATGAAGGATGAGCTTTGAAGGCTGGGTTTTTTCCCTGTTAGGGTTTTCCTAGGATATATCTTGTGTTATGTGTTCATGAATATCTTTTATCTTTCTATTGATTAGTTGTTAGCTTCCATTGCACATCTATTATGATCATTGTGTTAGTTTTTTAAGGTTGCAAGGTTGGACCATCCCTCATCGGACCCTCCTACCTTGATTGCATCAAGTTTTAGGTGGGCTATTACTCATGCTAGCCAATTGCTATTGCATGGAGATCATGTTCTTCAACAATTGGTTTATGACGGGTTTGAAAGTGGAATCGGGTAGAGATTGAAATGGACTAGGTGATGGTGTATGAGTAGCCTTTTGAAATGTAATAGAAGGTTTGGATGTAGGTGGAGTAACATTAGGCACATAATTTATGTAATTATAGGAGACGACACTATAATGGCGAACATGATTCCCAGTGGATAACCCAAGACATGTGGTAGAATTATTACTCGCATGTACAGTAGTGGTAAGAATAGTAGAATAATAAGTAGGCATAGGGAGTGAGGTTATGGGAACTAACACTTGAGTCCCTATTTGATTAGAAGAAGTCACATTCATCATGATTTTAGCACAACTAGTTGTTGACATAATGTTGTTATACAACATGTGAGCTAGGCCATGCAAGACTTCCACTCCCTCTTGTCCCTTAAGAAATAGCCGTCTAAGCCTCTCAAGGACATGGACAACCTCCTTGTCTATATTCTCCAAGCTTACAAATTGTTGAAATTTAGCCAACTCTTTGTCTAACTTTTGAATTTGGGCTTCAGGAACATGAGTGACAAGGTCATCAATATCGATGGATTCTTGAGTAGATGTTTCAGGAATAAGTACAATAGGAAGTTGTGCGACTTGATTAAGAATTTTAGATTCAGATGCATCAACATTAGAACCCATAATTCAAAGACTTCTTCACACAAAGGTGTTAGAATTAGGGCACTAGGTCTCAAAGCTCATAAAGCTACTACAATCTTTAATAACACGCAAGGTGCACAAATAGAAGAAGTTTGATGATGTAGCAAAAGAAAGATTTGAGTTTTGTTTTAAGTGAAACAATAATATATCCTTAATCAAATTCAATTCAAATGAATAACAACAATGCTAATGCTAAATTCAACACAGTTTTTGATGCAACGAAATGACAACTATGCAATTTTCAAGTCTAGGATGCAATTTTTTCTTTTTCAATTTTCAAATGAAAGAATGACAAATGATTTTGAACAACAACTAATGAAATGTACAACAAATGCAAATACTCTAATCAATGCAACAAGATCTAAACAAACTTCGAATCTAAAAACCCTAGGGTCAAAACTAGCAAGATTTTCTATAAACGCAAAGTTTTGACAAACCCTAGTTTGAAATTATGCAAAATTTAATTATTCTAGAGTGATGAACAACTGATATCTAAAAGAAGAAGGAAGAAAAAGGTGCAATAAATGATGGGTTCACGAAAATGTAGTGTAGAAAAGAGATCTCTAGCCTAAATAGTTAAACTAGGTCAACCCTCTTCTACAAAACATTGGGGCACAAACTGAGCATGGATTATACCAAAGGAGGAGAGATAAACTACAAGAGTTTTTCCCTTTTGTTGTATATAGAAGGATCAACCAAGTTCAACCAAAGTCAAACAAGCAAGCTAAGACTATGATCAAACACTAAAATGATGAATAACAGACTATAACTGACTATAGGAAATGAACCTTAGTGATCAGAAAGCACATTAGAGGTCAAGGAAGGATTCAAAACCTGGAAAATATAGTAGAAGTACCCAAGATAGGGGTGTTCAGGTGCCTTGGTCCTTTTTGAGGGTTAGGCATAACTTCAGGTATTATCAAACCTATACTTGTCTACACTATCTTCTTCCCAAAAACCAGCTCCAAAAAGCTGTTCTTCTCACCCACACACATGGAAAGAGGGAACAAGTTGTTATGTGTTTAAGGGTTTGCCTCAATCAAACCCTATGTTGGTGTTCCCACCTCCACTACAACAAATCATAAGATCCAAGAGTGTGTGCCCTAGGAGGGCAGAGGCTAGATTTATGATAATATGATAGATAATGATGAAATATGATAACAATAACCACAAGATATCCAACCTTAGTTGATGAAGGCCTAACACCAACAAAGGAGAGTGATGAAGTGGGCTTCAAACTTCCTTCAAATCTTGCAAACAACTTCAATAGCATTCACAAGTAGAAAACAATCCAAACATGAAGAATCCTTTAGCATAGAACATCACACACAGGCAAATTAGCATTCATCTTCATAGGTGTAAAATGAACTACAACACACACTTAAATATGCATTTCCACTCACTTACGACAAATAAAACAACATTAGGCCAACAAAATCTAACTAAAGAAGTCTCCTAAGCCGACACCACAAAGTGGGGCCAAAGTACCCAAGTGGGACCAGGGCGCTAGGGTGCCTTGGACCTTTGTCCCACAAACTCTAAAAATTATCTTTTAATGCGGGCTTAGTCCTGTCCTAAGTTGATTATGCTGGGTTTATTTGTCAGGATCAAGATATTCATCATTATAAGCTCAAAGATGTGTTAAAATAGGCCCTGATTAAAAAAGGCAATAAAATAGGTCCAACCTAGGAGCTAAACTAAGTGTAAAATGCTAGTGTACACATTTTACGACGCTACAGATACATAATGAAAATTAATATATTTTAGATTATGATGTAGTATTTTAGTAGCATTTATTGAATTAATCTTTTTTGTGCAATTTAATGTAGGACATGTTTATGCAGTTATTATAGATGAAGATAATGATGAAAGAATGGATTATTATTTGTTTCATTATGTTGAGGTGAAAAATAAATTGGCCACCCTATCATAGATGGAGAACACATTGAGTATCCTACAGGATTGATGGTTGTTATTAGAACATGACTTAGAAGGTACCCAATCAAGAAGTTCGATGTGTGGTTGTTTGAGGATTTTTACACACATATGAAAATTCTTCATTATTCTAACCTTGTTGTGGCATTGAATGCTTAATTGATCAAATATGGGGATAGATCGTTGAATAAGAACTTGTGGAAAATTCGTGAGTTTGACCATGAAGCAATACTTGACACCATAAAGAGCAGAAAGGATCCACATGGTTCAATGGATTGAATTGGTGGAATGGCACAAAGGTATGGTATGTACTTCTTAAGTTTTGTTATTTGAGTATATTTTTCTTTTCTTTTATTTATTTATTTTAGTGGTGCTATTAATGTAGGTTAGTGGTGCCAAAAAGCTTCCACTTTCTCATGCTTTGCATGATTTGCTTTCATCTTTTAAATGGTTTCCATGCTTTTCATATCCTCATTTCGCCTTTTATACATTTACCATGATTTTCTTATTCTCATTCCACCTTCTATATGTTTGACATTATATGTTTAATTAGAGAGAGGGAAAAAGAGGAAGTGAGGAAGAGATGATGAGAGAGATAGACATTTGGCATGATTTTCTTATCCTCATTTCACCCTTTATATGGTTTCCATGCATTGCATATCCTTTCACCTTCTATACATTTACCATGCTTTTCTTATTCTCATTCCACCTTCTATATGTTTTGGATGCAACAAATTGGTAAGGAGATGGTGGAAAGATAAGGGATGGATGAAATGGATGAATGATGGATTATGATGCATTGGGTGAGAAATCATATAGTTTGATATAGCACTAGACATTATGCACCAAGGTATAAAGATTAGGGCAACGATGTGTCTCATGCATAAAAGATAAAAGGTCACAAGCAAACATATGTTGTTGGGCACCATGATATGAAAGATAATGATGTTATGATGATGATATGATGCAAGGACTTTGATACAAATGCAAGATAAAATGATAAACACACACAAGCTAGCAAGCAAGTATTCACAAATGATAAAAAGATAAACAAGGTTGTTGCCCCTGTCAAGCTGAAAACCAATGATGGATTATTGATGATTGACTAGTGTTGTTGGCCATGAAACACTAGGATTGATTTATTTCTATACTTAAGATAATCTTAAGTTCTTAAGAAAGAATTGATCTGATTGATGATAATGATTTGATTGGATTAGGTTTGCATCAAGGTGAAGAACAAAACTATTGGATACTTTTGGATGATTGGATGGATTGCTTAGCTAAATTGGCATGGATTAAGGATGGCTTGCACTTGGATTTATTTCTTGGATTTTTTGGATGTTATGATGATTTTTTTTTGGTTTTTTTAATTTTTGGGATGGTTACATCAGATTGCATGAGGAGATCCTAGGTGCTGGATACCAATGTCAAGGGAAAACTAGGTCTAGAGGCAATGATGGAGGAAGATTGGATGGATAGATAAATGGATTGGAAAGAATGGATTGGTTGGAATATTTACGATGGATGGATGGGGGGATTTAGGATAGATCTACAAGGACTATGTTGCATAGGAATACCATGCCCCATTCTAGATAGTATGCTTATGATTTTGTATGACAATGCTTATGAGGATAAGTGATAAGGGTGATAAGATTGGTTGGGAAGGATTAGCTATATCAAAAGATGTCTAAAGCATTTTTCAACATTTTTCCCTTGTTATGTCAGAAACTATCTCCCTGGACTTTTCCCTTCTAGGTTTAGCTCCTGGGTCCCTTGTTTTGCATCATCATGCATGTTCATTCTGACTCCTAGAAGAAAATGTCCTGAAACCCATGTCACATGGGGCATGAAGGACATTGTGGCACTTAGCCGTACCTTGAAAAAGGACCTGTGAACATAGGCGCTAGCACACTTTTCTTTCCCTATTTTAGGTAGGTCCCAAATTTGAATGTTAGTTTTGTGACCATTAATTAGGTCCCATGCCGACATCTTAAATTTGAGTTACAAAATTCTTAGCGGGAATGTGTTTAGTTGCATATATAAGTATGTTTAGGGTTTCATTTGCAAACTAGAATATAATTGTGAACTTTTGGTAAACTTATGATTTTAGAGCATTCAAGATATTCATTGTTGTAGAGCAGAGTATTGTTGTTGTGTTTGTGATTACAGATTTAGCTTCATCTTCTCATAAGATTGAAGGATTTTCATTTACATGTGAGATACGCCTCCGAGGTGATATCTATTTGTGTTTGAATCATTTTTCAATTTGTTTTTACCTCTATCCCACAAGGATATGCACTCTCTATCTGACAATGGTGTTTGGAAGACTTGAATGTCTCTTTAGGGATTGATTGAGGCAAGCCTTTAAACACCACAACCCCCAACCACTCTCCTTGTGATTACAGGTTACAAGTGTCACATCTTGATGGAGTGGAGTTGCAGGGAACAATAACAAGGGTGTAGTTCTAGATCTTTGAAAAAAAGCACTACTTAGACTTAGGCACCAATGCCAGTGTCCTCTGAGCTTGAAAACATAGAAATCATTATGATAGTGACAATCAACATCTAAAGAGGTTTTGACATCTTGAAAATCACCTTGCCTTGGACTCGGGCACTAGTGCTAGTATCCTCTACATCTCTTGGGATGGAAACAGAAAATATAGTGAACATCAGTGTCGAAAGGAGATCAAGATTCCACAAAGAAAACACCACCTTGGATAGGGGCACCAATGCTAGTGTCCCCAAGTATTCCACACCTTGAACTTCAAAAAGTGTTTAGTAACTAATCTTTGCCTACTACCTTAGTATGTAAGCATTTGTCGTAATTCATCATTTTACTTACTGTTTTGCATAATTAGGGTTTTAAGGGTATTTGAGAATTAAATTGATACATTAATTGACAATCTTTGAATTTACACATCATTCCAAGTGATAGCTTGACCCGTAGGTGAATCCTCTTGCAAAAGTGTGATTCAAATCGGTTGATATGTCCTTGAATGTTTGTAGTGAAAGGAGGATTTAACCCTTTTATTCATCATCCCCCTTTTTCCTACAAAATATTTTGGTGAACCCATATTTTTTTTTGAATTTTACACCTTGCTGAGTGTTGTACTCTAGATTTGCATTCATTCATTTTATTGCATTTGAAAATTTACAAAAAAAAATTGAAAAATTTAAAAACATTATCATCTTAGGCTTGCATTTTGGCATAATTGACATTAATTTAATTTAATTTCTATTATTTTCATTAGATCTAATTTAAATTGCCAAAATTCATCTTATTTTAATCATTTGCATTGTATTTTCATGATTAATTTGTTAAGAATTGCTTGAAATTGTGTATTTTTCATAAAAACTTAGTTTTGCATTGGCTAGGGTTTATAGGGTAAGTGCAAGAAGATGGGGGGCCAAAAAGTGGCCAAAAAATTTTCAAAAAAATTTAAGTCATAACACGCTCACGTTATAACCTGCCATAAATAAAAAAAAAACGTCATTTCATTTCATTTTTTCTTATTTTCTCCTCTGCTCGCGGCTTCAAAACCCCCAAAAACGCGCTCACGTTCTACAAAATGCCAATCAACACAAAAAGCTTGTTGATTCATCGCCAAAATGCCGCCGTGACGTCGAGCACGCCAAAGGGGTGAGTTATCTTTATTTTTTTGTTTGAATTTCTTCTTAAATAGGTAGGTTTTTGTTGATTTTTGATGTATATTTAGTTAATTGTAGGAAATGTTAATGCACCTCCTCCTCCTCCTCCTTCTCCTCAAAATCCACAAAATCCTGAGGAGGAAATACCTGCAGAACAACAACCTCCTCCATTCATTCCTCGACATGCCCCTGGAACACAAGATAATATAATGGGGGAAATTGAAAACAACAAAAAACAAATTGAAGATATAATTGCAAGGTTGAAAGATCCTTCCACTTCAACCTTGCATAGGTCCACGCTTGCCGAATCTCTTGAGTCTATGTTATCAAATGTAAATTCAATTAGCAAGCAAATAACTAGTTGGACCGATAAAAAGAGAGAGTTTAGAGATTACTATGCAGATAAATTGTCATACCAAGATGTCAAAAAATTACAAAATTACAAAATTAGACTTGTGTTCAATTTTCACAAACCCACAAACAAATCAACCTCCACCCCTTACATGCAAGAGGTTCCCTATCCATTGGTGCAACAACCAAGCGATAAGGGACAATTTCGGGCAGAGGTGGTGGATGGTTTTTGACCATCCTCCATGCAATAATAATGAGGTCCCGCAATACTTTTTGAGGAAACTCTACTGCGAGTTTGTCCTCAATAAAGTGCCAAACTATTTTGATATACGAGACTTCCAGGGTAGAGGTGGGGGCTCAGCACAGGATAGACCAGGGGCACGTCTTGACCCACAGCGGGTAGTGAGACGAGTAATCAGCAGACCAGCCCACGAGCATGTTTCTATCCCTTCCATTGTGAAGGAGAGTGTTGAGGTCGATACACTGAGGTCGATTAGTGCCTTGACCCAGAGCATAATAGAGCATGCCGATCCTGCAACACAGAGTGGGTTGGGAGATAGTGCGAGGAGTAGGGTCCCACCGCATACTTGCTAGGCTTGCGGGTCAGCCTGTGGTTATGACCCCATGGACAGTCAGGACACAGGTGCACAGGCTACATCTGCAGCTGAGCAGATGGTGATGACAGATACCCTCCTCAGTGAGAATTTCGGCCTTGATACTCAGGTAAATATTAGCAAGTTTATTGAATTTAATTTATTAAATTTTATTTTTGAAATACAAGATTAACTAATTTAAATTGATGATTTTAATAAAATTTCAGGGTCATAGCATCGATGCAGTTTTCAGTGGTTCTCCACCTACATTTTTTACTAGATCATCTACTGTCGAGGTATGTAACTAGTAAACAATTATAAATATTACATGTGAATAGCATCGTTATATGAATGGTATTCTAATTTCTGATTTTGGATGTTGAATAGGTTAACACTGTAGATTTCATGGCAACACCTGCCAGCGGTGGTGGACTTCAAAGCTTTACGGAGGTAATAAAATAAATAGTTTAATGAATGAATTGTACTTACTAAATTTTTGTATGTGATTTGTGTGTTTTATTGTGTGTACTTCCATGTTTAGATGAACGTGTGTGTATGTTAGGAGCCATGATTTGCATCACTATTATAGTTTTCATAATTGAATAATGTTGTTTTATTTCCAGATGATGCAGGCTGCGGATACACCTCCCCATGTTCATAGGGCAATGGAGTAGGGTGTGGCCTCTGCGATTCATAGCTCTATGGCATTGACAGGGGTATGAGGCAGATTAGTAAATTTCAATTTACATTCATTGTTATAGTTGTCTATTTTTGAAAAATCAAAGATTATTGATTTGAAGTTTAATTTCTATCTGGATGGTTTCTATAGGACATGACATCACCAGCGCCTATTCCTGCTACTGAGGCAAGCGAGGAGACAGATTATATGTTAGCGGTAAGTGATTATTTTGTTAAATGTTTCATTTTTTTATAACATGTAATTTCTATATATTAATGTCTATACTTTTTTTTGTAACAGGTAAAGGTGCAGGAAGAACTAAATAGGAGGAGTAGCCCTCGGGTTCGTAGTAGACCACCCACATGCATGTCTCCATCCCCTAGAAGATCAAAGGTTGCTCTTGATTTATTCTCTTCACCAGCCAGAGGGGAATGACTTTTTATTGTGTTCCTCTGTTGTATGCCTATATGGCATTTGTGGACATATATTTTGTATTGTACATAGTTGACATTGTATGCCTATATGGCATTCTTGTAAGCCTATATGGCTATTTTGTATATATGTTATACTTATATCGACAGATATTGATGTATGCCTATATGGATATTTTGGTTAATACAAATCTTTTTTATTGATGGCGTCCATACTTGCATTATAAATCCACTTTTGAATGGATATTTGTAGATGGCTACTTCAAATATTTAAAGTCTGATTGTATTACATAGGATGTTTGTATTTTCTTTGATAGGCTTGATAGGCCATGGATTACATGATGGTGTTTGATGGAAAAGTATGGTACTAGAAGACTCTAGTTCATTCTTAATAGGCTTGTGATTGATAATATCTTTGCATGATTGCACTTGATCTTGGATCATGGGCATGTTGTTAGGATTTTGATTGCATTGTGATGTTTGATAGATAGGCATGGTGTAAGATACCCAACTAGTTCTACGAAAATTTTTCCTTACTTAAACAATTTTACTTGCTATACAACACAAAGATATACATCAAAGATAACTATTTGAATGAATCAACCTTAGAGTTGGGTACTTGTCTAGTTATTTGACTCAATCAACTTGCAATGTCTTATTACATGGATAATGCTTTCAATAGCATGAAGTTACAACTTATTCAATGGATATACAAAAGAAAGGCCTTGAGGCCTTGATGTTTACAATGGCGTCTA
This sequence comes from Cunninghamia lanceolata, assembly GCA_027924645.1. NCBI lineage: Eukaryota > Viridiplantae > Streptophyta > Pinopsida > Cupressales > Cupressaceae > Cunninghamia > Cunninghamia lanceolata. The sequence goes on along the minus strand of BSBN01000554.1, from coordinate 1,023,577 downwards.
CACTTGATCGACTCAATCAAACTCAATGATGTCAACTGAATGTCAACACCTCACAATATCACAAGGGAGCATCACCTTGCTTGTTGCATGGATGAACGTCATAGTTGCAAATGGAAAGAGCGCCTTACTTAGATTTGATTTCTGGATGCCAGAATTGGATGCCAGATTTGAAATTATTTCCGCGCCAAAGTGTATGGACTTCTCCAAAGAGGGCACCAAAATGGATTGTCCTTCATATTAAGGGCACCCAAAAGAGAAGTTTGGATACCTATAAGCGCCTAACTCCATGATGTTCCGCCTTCTAATCTACTTTGAATAATAAGAGAGATGTGATGTTGTTATCTTCATGTAAGAGTAGATGATGATGACATGAAGTAGAGATCTCTCTAGGACTGGATGAAGCCTTGCTTGATGATAAGATGAAGATGAAGTGATCCTTTATGACGACCCTTGGAGTGACCCTCTTGGAGTTGTGGACTTTGAAACTTTGAAGATTGAGAGATCTTGAAACTCGAATGGATGAATGTCTATCATTGATGAAGTACACTTGCAAGATATTCCTCGGAGAACTTGAATGGATAGATGCCTTGAAATTTCAACATGACGTTAGTGATGAAGAGTATTGACATGTTGGACTTGATGTGACCTTGCTGAAGGCGCATTTTCTTTCTTAGCATGATCATCCCAAACCAAGGCGCCAACTTGGAAAACCCTGTGAAGGCGCCACTATCTGGAATTTCTTCCAAGGTGTTAAAACTTGACATCTTTTCTTCTCTAGGTACTATCTCCTTCAAGGCACTCCTTAAAATTATTGGAAGTGCTCAGGACTTACCTTAGTCCAAAGCGCCACAATCCATTCCTTAAAGCACAAAGAATTCTCAAAGGCGCCCCTATTTACCTCTAAGCACTCAAATATCATTTAGATTCAAGGCGCACATTTAGCTCCAAAGCGCAAATTTCCATCATCAACCCATCAAGGTGCATCATCTTCCCTTTGTATCCCCTTCAAGGCGCAGACATTCACTTCTTCACACTCAAACTCACTCTCTGGTGCCAGAATAGGTGTATAACTTCAAATAAGGCGCTAATCTTAGGTTTCTAAGTACTTAGTTTGATCTTAAGGCTATCCTTCCTCTAAGCACTCTCTTCAACTCCCTCACTAAAGGCCCTCTGTAAGTTTGGGCAAATTTCATCCCAAGGCGCTTCAACATCATCCAAGGCGCAAATTCACTCTCCAAGACAAGGTGCAAAAAACCCTATCCTAAGGTGCTCAAATCTTGCTTCTAGACCTAGGCGCACAAACATGAGATTGTGACTTCAATCATCATTCTTGGTTAAGGCACAAAAACTCTCATTCAAGGTGCATATCTTTCTCCAACAAGGCGCATATATTCCTCCAACAAGGCGCATATTCAATTCTAGGGTGCTCTATCTTGGATTAAATCAGGGTATCTCCTCAACAAGGCGCTCCAAACCATACCAAGGTGCTAAAACACTTAATGCAAGTTCTTCAAGTGCTTATCCAACTTGATTCCTCCAACACAGGGCGCTCAATCTACTTTCTCAAACTTTCAACTCAAATCCTCACCTTATATTCTCCAAGGCAAAAAGGTGCAATTTGATTGAGGGTGCTAAAACTCTTAGGCGCACTTATCTCCCTGAACTTACCTCTCTTCTTCCCTAGGTGCCAGAAACACCTCTTTATCTCAACTAGGCACTTATCTTCTCTAGGCGCACATGGTTTTCAAGGCGCATTTCATTCATCAAGGCACCTATCTCTAACAATCTCAACACTCAAAGGGACTCAAAACTCATCTGGACACCATCACTTCCCTTAAGGTGCAAAATTGGTGTAGATACATTCCATTTATTAAGGATCATTCTGGCGCCCAAATCTTGTCAAAGCAAAGGATCAATAGGTTCTCTCCAAGGCGCACTCCAGGGTTTGATCTTGCAAGACTTATCACGTCAAAATTTTGACCAAGACACTCAAGGCGCTAGTCTTTATCATCTAACCCTACAGTGCACTTACTCATTATGATATACTCCTCAACTTTGTATTCAACCTTGCCCAAGGCGCATATTCACTATAAGGCATTCTCACTTTGTCAAGGCTCAGAGGGCTTCAACTTGCTAAAGGGTAGAGGTCTAGGCGCATATCTAACTTGAAGCTCAAGGCGCTCCAACCCTCTTGCTCTAGAATTCCTTCTAGGCACTAAGTGACTTCTCCAATTCCTTGAAAACATTTGAAGTGTTTTACCTTCTCAAGGTGCTCCTTCGAACTTGACTCCAAGGTGTTATAATCTCAAAGGTGCTGACATCATCTCAACCAAAGGCGCTCAATGATTCATCCCATATCTAGGCGCTAAAACACTTAATCAACCAAGTCATTCAAGGCACCATTCAGTAAACTCATCTTCCATGATATTCCTATCAAGGCGCATATCACTTCTCTCATGGGCTTTAGGCGCTCAGTTGAGTGTTTCAATACTACTTAGGTGCCAAATTCATTTTAATGCACCAAACACAAAGAGCTTTCAAACACTGGGCGCTCACAAAGAGTCTTCCAACCTTGGGCGCTAAATTAGGTCTTTGCAACTATCCAAGGCGCATATCTTGGTTTGAACAACTTATGGTGCCAAGACAACTTCTCATTAGGGTGCTCAAAACACTTGTGTTTACATTTGAAGTGCTTTACCTTCTTAAGGTGCTCCAGACTAACCTGACTCCAAGGCGCTCCATCATCATCCTTAAGGCGCTAAAAACATCATCTCCACTCTAGGCAAAAACATCATCCAACTCCTTAAGGCACTTCACTGTCAAAGTCTGAAGGCGCTCTACCTAGACCTTTCCCCTAGGTGCCAGAACTCCTAAGCGCTCACCAGATAACTCTCTTCTTCAAGGCGTAAATCTTCCTATATTATGATTGCCTCTGAAACGCCGATTAATGTGATGTGAGGGTGCAAAGGCTACTCCAATCCTCAGTGAGCACCTAGTTTAAACAAGGAGAAATAAAGCATTCAAAACTATCCAAACGATCATCCCCTTCCTAATGTCTTCACTGCTCCGGAAAACCTTGGCCAAAATGACACATAACAACTCCTGTGCAAAGCACCTGAGCAAGAAAAGAGGGGGTCCCCAATCTGATGGGGTGATGTGTGATTTGGGCACATGTGTGATTTGGTCAAAAACAGGCGCCTAGAGTGAATAGGCTTTCATCCTGACTTAATACACTGCCTAGAGTGGATATTAGCGCCTTCGTATGGTTTGGAGCGCCTTTAGCTGTGCCTTGAGGAGATTTTCTTACATCTTAAAGGAGGTTCTGACACCTTGCCCCCTTTGGTATCTAGCGCCCTAGTGGCTTTAACCTAATGCCTTTGGAGTCCAAAATGCGCCTTTGAAAGTTGAAGTGAACCTTGATAATTGGAGTCTTCATAATGAGCGCCTAGGTCTTGTTGAGTAGAATACCCCACAATGTGCGCCTAGGTCTTTAAGAAGAGTAATGATACTTGAGATAGAGCACCTTGAGGAGGTAGTTGAGTGCCCTGGATTGAATAATTGGAGTTCAAGGAAGGTTTGAGCACCCAAGGCATATGGCTAGAGAAGTTGTAGAAAAGACCACTTTTGGCGCCTTAAAAGTTTGAATGCTTGGGGAGTTTTTGCAAAGATCTAGTTTGAGCGCCCTTATGCCCTGGGATCATCTAGTTTGTGCATCTTGTAATGAGGAGTTCATGTAAGTTTGGAATGAGCGCCTTGAATAAGTGTAAACTAGCCTAGAGAAGGGTATGTGCACCTTGAGCGCCTTGAGCATTCCAGAGATAATTGTGCGCCTAGAACAATATGAGCGCTCATGATGATGATTAACACCCTGATGAGACTATGAGCACCTTGTTTAGGAGATACCTTGTTTGATCATAAAATGCGCCTTGAGTCTTGAAGGTTTTGAGCGCCTAGGTGATTTGGATGTTGGGATGTTGGTATGCGCCCAAGATTGAGGTAAGTGAGCGCTTGTAATGGAGGAGAGCAATGAGATGGAATGTCTTGTAGAGATTGGCGCCCAGAGACCCATTTTTTCGCCTTTGATGATGACCATTTTTGCATAAGAGTTTAGCGCCTTAGAGTTGTAAACTTTCTCTTTGGGCGCCCCTGAGTGAATGTTGGCGCCTTGGACAACTAAATACGAGTGGAGCCCAGAAGGGGAGTAGGAGGAAACCCAATCTTCAAGATTCATCAAGCTTCAAAGTTTAGGTCAGAGGTTATCCACTTTAACCAAGGAAGGTGTTATCATCTACGCTCCGAGAAGGTAATGTCAAAGACCATCATGAAGGATCACTTTATCAACTTCAAGTCCTTCAAGTTCAAGTCCTTTCACCTAGCAAGTCCAAGAGAGATTTCTACTCCGATTCATGAAGTAAGCTTATATCATCCTTATCTACTCTACGAGAAGAAGAAACATTACAAAGTCAATCAAATGAGTTACAAGTACCATACATCCAATTGCAAGGAGTGAACCACCTTAAGGAAAAATAGTTCTCTTGAAGTTACTTGAAATGTCAAAAGGTTTAGCGCCTCCAAGTAAGGTCAGAGGTGAGGTTAGAGGTGAAATGCGCCTTTGGACCATTCTGGCGCCTTGGATGAAGAACCTATATCTTGAGCCCAAGAGGTAAAATTTGTGCCTTAGTGGATTTGGAGAGTTACAGAGATTAGAGAAAAGCGCCTTGAAGATAGAGTTGTTCAAGGCGCATGTGTGATTTGGTCAAAAACAGGTGCCTAGAGTGCATAGGCTTTCATCCTGAATTAATACACTGCCTCCTTCTGACAATTTTTGGGGCAGCAGAAAACCTTTCACCACGGGCAAATGCCTCAGAGCTATAAAAAATTGAGAGGTTATTGTAGAGGCACTCTACATGATCCCGTTGCCTCAAACGGAATGTTTTTAAGTGACACAGTTTTCGAGTAACATCTCGTCAAAGATTGCTGCCTTTTTGCACTTTGGACTCTTCAGGGATATCGTCGGTACAATGTAGCTCCGACTGTTTCGACATGTTTGGGTGAAAAATAGGACCATGCCTAGCATAAATGTACCCATTTGGACGCGTTGGAATAGTCAGTTTGGTCGCATTAGGAGCATGACGAAAGTTACACCCCTTTGCAACTTTACACTGCCTCCTTCTGACGATTTTTGGGGCAGCAGAAAACCTTTCACCACGGGCAAATGCCTCAAAGCTATAAAAAACTGAGAGGTTATTGTAGAGGCACTCTACGTGATCACGTTGCCTCAGATAGAATTTTTTTAAGTGACACAGTTTTCGAGTAACATCTCGTCAAAGATTGCTGCCTTTTTGCACTTTGGACTCTTCAGGGATATCGTCGGTACAATGTAGCTCCGACTGTTTCGACATGTTTGGGTGAAAAATAGGACCATGCCTAGCATAAATGTACCCATTCAGACGCGTTGGAATAGTCAGTTTGGTCGCATCAGGAGCAGGACGAAAGTTACACCCCTTTGCAACTTTACACTGCCTCCTTCTGATGATTTTTGGGGCAGCAGAAAACCTTTCACCACGGGCAAATGCCTCAGAGCTATAAAAAATTGAGAGAGGTTATTGTAGAGGCACTCTACGTGATCCCGTTGCCTCAGACGGAGTGTTTCTAAGTGACATGGTTTTTGAGTAACATCTCGTCAAAGATTGCTGCATTTTTACACTTTGGACTCTTCAGGGATATCGTCGGTACAATGTAGCTCCGACTGTTTCGACATGTTTGGGTGAGAAATAGGACCATGCCTAGCATAAATGTACCCATTCGGATGCGTTGGAATAGTCAGTTTGGTCGCATTAGGAGCAGGACGAAAGTTACACCCCTTTGCAACTTTACACTGCCTCCTTCTGACGATTTTTGGGGCAGCAGAAAACCTTTCACCACGGGCAAATGCCTCAGAGCTATAAAAAATCGAGAGAGGTTATTGTAGAGGCACTCTACGTGATCCCGTTGCCTCAGACGGAGTGTTTCTAAGTGACATGGTTTTCGAGTAACATCTCGTCAAAGATTGCTGCATTTTTGCACTTTGGACTCTTCAGGGTTATCGTCGGTACAATGTAGCTCCGACTGTTTTGACATGTTTGGGTGAGAAATAGGACCATGCCTAGCATAAATGTACCCATTCGGACGCGTTGGAACAGTCAGTTTGGTCACATTAGGAGCAGGACGAAAGTTACACCCCTTTGCAACTTTACACTGCCTCCTTCTGACGATTTTTGGGGCAGCAGAAAACCTTTCACCACAGGCAAATGCCTCAGAGCTATAAAAAACTGAGAGAGGTTATTGTAGAGGTACTCTACGTGATCACGTTGCCTTAGACAGAATGTTTCTAAGTGACACGATTTTTGAGTAACATCTCGTCAAAGATTGCTGCATTTTTGCACTTTAGACTCTTCAGGGATATCGTCGGTACAATGTAGCTCTGACTGTTTCAACATGTTTGGGTGAGAAATAGGACCATGCCTAACATAAATGTACCCATTCAGACGCGTTGGAATAGTCAGTTTGGTCGCATTAGGAGTAGGACGAAAGTTACACCCCTTTGCAACTTTCACTGCCTCCTGACGATTTTTGGGGCAGCAGAAAACCTTTCACCACGGGTAAATGCCTAAGAGCTATAAAAAACTGAGAGAGGTTATTGTAGAGACACTCTACATGATCACGTTGCCTTAGACGGAATGTTTCTAAGTGACACGATTTCGAGTAACATCTCGTCAAAGATTGCTGCCTTTTTGCACTTTGGACTCTTCAGGGATATCATCGGTACAATGTAGCTCCGACTGTTTCGACATGTTTGGGTGAGAAATAGGACCATGCATAGCATAAATGTACCCATTCAGACGCGTTGGAATAGTCAGTTTGGTCGCATTAGGAGCAGGACGAAAGTTACACCCCTTTGCAACTTTACACTGCCTCCTTCTGACGATTTTTGGGGCAGCAGAAAACCTTTCACCATGGGCAAATGCCTCAGAGCTATAAAAAATTGAGAGAGGTTATTGTAGAGGCACTCTATGTGATCCTGTTGCCTTAGACAGAATGTTTTTAAGTGACACAATTTTTGAGTAACATCTCGTCAAAGATTGCTGCCTTTTTGCACTTTGGACTCTTCAGGGATATCGTCGGTACAATGTAGCTCCGACTGTTTCGACATGTTTGGGTGAAAAATAGGACCATGCCTAGCATAAATGTACCCATTCGGACGCGTTGGAATAGTCAGTTTGGTCGCATCAGGAGCAGGACAAAAGTTACACCCCTTTGCAACTTTACACTGCCTCCTTCTGATGATTTTTGGGGCAGCAGAAAACCTTTCACAACGGGTAAATGCCTCAAAGCTATAAAAAACTGAGAGAGGTTATTGTAGAGGCACTCTACATGATAGCGTTGCCTCAGACGAAATGTTTCTAAGTGACACGGTTTTCGAGTAACATCTCGTCAAAGATTGCAGCATTTTTGCACTTTGGACTCTTCAGGGATATCGTTGGTATAATGTAGCTCAGACTGTTTCGACATGTTTGGGTGAAAAACAAGACCATGCCTAGCGTAAATGTACCCATCCGGATGCGTTGGAATAGTCAGTTTGGTCACATCATGAGCAAGACACCAAAAATGCAAAAGTTGCTTTGTGCAACTTGACAACATTGACACTTTTTTGCAACATGACTCAAAGACTCAAACTGACCCCAAATGACTCAAAGTGACTTAAAATCACCTTGATTTGGTGCCCAATGTACATTATAGAGGTCGAGGTGCTCCTTATCATTCAAACATTTTAGATGAGCGCATAGGAAAGGAAAAAGCTCTAAGTTTCATCATCATGAGCGCCTAATATCAAGAGACTTTAATGCATTGATTTGGCGCCCTATATGTGAAGGAAGATCTAAAGGCATGAAAGTGGATGTCATATTGCAAGAGTTTGGATCATCAAAATTGAAAGAAATAAGTCTATTAAGCTTGGGCGCCCTTGGTCTTCTTTTCATTCATTATGAGCGCCTTGGGAGAATGGTATATAGGTCATCATCATGATTGGGCACCCTGGATCCAGAGTGTTGGAGAGATCATCAAATGGTGTCTAGTAGGGTGAGTTATGAGTTTGGTTGCATCAGGAGCAGGACACCAAAAATGCATAACATGATGATGTAAAAATGTGTACATATGTGTAAAAATGCAGGAGGAAATAAAAAAAGACAAACCTTACAAATTAATGTGCATACTTACAACTCAATGTAACATAACTTTACAAAATCAATGTGAATACTTACAAATTAATCCAATGAACCATCCGGATCTGCTCTACTCTTTATTGTGTCAAGTATTGCTTCATGGTCAGACTCACGCACCTTCCACAATATTTTGTTCAAAGGTCTACCCCGATACTTTATCAAATGAACATTGGATGCCACGACAAGGTTCGAGTAATGAAGAATCTTTTGATGCATGTCAAAGTCCTGAAATAGCCAAATATTAACACTCTTATGTGGGTACCTTCTAAGCCATGTTCCAGTAATAACCACTGATCCTGTAGGGTATTCGATGTTTTCTCCATCTGTAACAGGGGCCTCCAATTTCTTTTTGGCCTCAACACAACGACATAAGTAATAATCTATTCCCTCTTCATTATCTTCATCTGCAATAACTGCATATACGTGTCCTACATTGATATGTGTAGCAAATTAGATGAAATTAGTCAACATTACAAAAACACTACAAAGTAAGATGACATTACCTGGTTGAACTAGATGAAATTAGATGCATATACGTGCCCTATATTACCTGGTTGAACTAAATCTGATATGTGGTCAAAGTCAACTGACGATTCCATCTGTGTTAGTTCCAGTGTAGTCGGGGGTCGATACGTGTCAAGTGGGCTAAGATAACTTAACTGCCATTCGTCAACCCACTCCTTTGACTCACACTCATCCTAGACTTGAATTGTATAGGAAGAACAAAAGCATGACATCTTTCGTGTATGGATACTCCATGAACCTGCAATTGAGCTTCTGAAAGAGTGCATCTCATTTGATCCTGTCAGTGTACAACAATCCTCATATGGTGCAATGTTAGTATCATCTATCAACCAAAAAAATCTACGAACTAAAGACTTACCTTCATTACCTAGAACCATGGAAGCATTACACCACTCGACAATCGATTTTGCATCTGTCAACTTTGCATTGTCTTTATACTTTAACTCTTCTCGTGCTATGGCTCTTTTGATACATGCTCCTGCACCATCATGCTCCCCCTTTCCATGCCCGGCCTCACAAAAGTTTCACATATGTTGAATACCTATAAATTATGCCTCCTACTCAGCCAATAGAAATTCTGCGAGTTCTTGAATTGTGATGCACAATTATCTGACCATATGATATGCTGACTGAACGATATGCCCCTTCTAGCCAAATCATTGTAGAACACCTGAAAGCAACCTTGCACGAACTCCGTAGAATGCGTGCGATCATCACTAATATAGAAATTATACTCCCTTATGATCTTTCTGTCATCCTCTATACTATCATTCGCATGAATGAATGTGATGTGCACAAATATAGAAACCTGTGTGGAGTTGTAATATTGTGATTGCACCTCACGTTGTGGCTGTAGACTGTAGTTCTCTGCAAAGTCAACGACTGAAACAATGCTACCAACCGGAAATGTGTCCTTGCATAACTTGAATTGCAAGTCCAACCATCGAGCTCTATGGGCATGTCTTGCATACTCATACACTATGCTGTCACGAAATATAGGCATAAACTGATACACTGGAATCTTTTCAATAACTAATTCACACCTCTTTGCTTCTTTACCATCTTTTGTATTATATGCCACTGTTTTATACTTGCCAAACTCTACTAGTTTATTTCCAACCGCATGTGTTATTTCCATATGTTCACATATTGGCAAATGTTGCAAGCCACCGCAACGATGACATGTGCCATCCAAGCATAATTTCTTGTAGAATATTTGACCTTCCTCTCTTTCACATAAAATTCTTGATATGAAGTCTCTTGAAGATGTTGGTGGGGCACATATGGCACAACCCTGCAAATCATTGTTAGTATGCATATCTAAACATATAGACCTATAAGCATCAAAATGGTTAGAAAATTCAATATGTAATCTACAACAACAAGTAGTGCGTGTGTGATTTATCTTAACATAGAAAGGTTTTAGCATTTCAAAATATCTTTGACAAATTTTAATTTGAGGATACTTCTCTAGAAATTTACCATAAAACTATGTTTGAGTCTCATCCAAAAAATGCTTTGGATGTGGCTCGCAGTTCTGACTACCAATTCTCCTTCTTACCACATCCCTTTGATTCAGAGATACCCTTGTGTAATTCTTCCAAAAGTCTTCAATTAGTGATCTCAATGCTTCAACAATTGGTTTATCTTTTCGTGGTAGTCTCCTCGAGAACGCCCATAATTCATTGGCATTAGTGTCCTTAATTCTTTGGCGTCTTCCAATGGCTCTTGATAAAGTTTTCCTATTAATTCTCAATTCTTGACTTGTCTTTCTAATGAGACGAGCTTTCCTCGTTTGACTACTTACTATAGTCGATGTAATCACACGCCGTGTTGCATTACTATCTTTTGTGCGTGAGGTGTTACCCACACTCTCATATGCACTCATTAGATTCTTGACAATAGATTTTTCACTTGAAGCCTTTGATGTTCTCAACCCAAGAATCTTCATGATAGACCTATACTTTATACTTCGCATCATTTCAACGAATAGTTGACATCTTGCAGTCTCATTTAACTTTTCAAAGAACAATCTCCAAATCTTATTAGCATATCTTCTACAAGTGCATTTTGGAATCTTACCTTCCATTGGCTGCAAAATATTCTCATCAATATCAATCAAATACTTTGGCTTTCTATGCAAAATTCTAGGTGGTGTCAAGTTAGGTAAATTCATCTCAACATTAGGAATTTCATCAATATTTAAATGAGATGGGTTAGATGGCATACCTTCGATCGAAGATGGAATAGATGACATACCTTGAGGTTGAGGTGGGAACGATGGCATACCTCCTTCATCACATGTGAGTGATGATGTACTCTCAACTTGAGATGTGGTAGATGGTGTCCCTACATGTTGACTTGCGGTAAAGGATGTGTCTCCAACTATGGTATTCAAATATCTCGTACCATGAAGTTTTTGCATTCGTTCTCTTTGTGCCGCCAATACCATATCTCTTTGTGATGGTTGTGGTTCCTCTTTAATTGGTATGTCTTCATTTATCATGTCCAATTTCCTCTTCTTATGAAGTTCCCTCATAGCCATTGCTTTCTTTGCATTCTTAGCTTCTATCTCTTCCTGTGTTGGTTTAATTCTTGATCGTTTCCTCGGCATGACGGAGAATTTGTCTATAGCATGATAAAGAGACCAATATTAGTTCCTAAGAAATGAATACATGATAATAGTGGGATTGTATTTTTTTTATGTTGTAAGGATTTATTCTTGTATAGTTTGACATCATGGTATGAACTAAGGTTTGTTTATTACACATAATTATTAAAGAGCCCAAGTGTAGAAAATATACATGGCATCATGTGAGATTGTAGGTTGCTTTCTTGATTGGGAATGTGTCTATTATAAACATGTATGATAAAGCATGATAAAGTAATTCAATCTGAAATAAGGAAAATGTAAAGAACATGCATGTAAAGACTTGACATACCTAAAAAATGAAGATTTGAATGGAGAGAGTACCCAATTATGTAGTGTTTTTATCTTCTTGCATCAAACTCCTCAACAATTTGAGTTTTTCACCACTTGCTTCCTTTTCAATGTTAAATTCTTAAAATTGAATCACAATTAACATTGCAATACTACAAAAATTGAAACTTGAATAGATATATATCAAACTTGGTTTGAAAACTATGTTATTTCCTCCTTCTCAAGTTGGCAAAGCAGAAAAGGTGGTGGAAAGATCATGCAAAGGTGGTACAATGTGTCAAATGTGCATGTGAACTTCCCAATAGCATGAAAGCACTTCTTTTTTGTCGGAGCATGCGCAGAATCAGTAAGAAAATAGAGCATGTGGGTCTAGATCATGGGGGTAACCACTTTTTTACCGTTTCAGTAGAAATACAAAACGCGAGCGCGTTATAACACGCTCGTGCTATAACGCGCTCGCGTTTTGTCCTGCTATAGATCCCTAATCCCTAAACCCTCAACTCTGATCCCTTGACCCTCAACCCTCAATGTCAAATCCTAATCCCTCAACCCTCAACCCTATCCCTAAACCCTTAACCCTCAACGTCAAATCCTAATCCCTCAACCCGCAACGTCAAATCCTAATCCCTCAACCCTAATCTGTCAACCCTCCAACCCTATCCCTAATCCTTACAACCCTCAACCCTAATCCCTCAACCCTTAACTCTAATCCATCAACCCTCAACACTATACCTTAAACCCTAATCCCTTCAACCTCAACCCTATCCCTAAACCCTTGACCCTCGAACCTCAGCCCTCGACGTCAAACCCTAATCCCTCAACCCTTAACTTTGATCCCTCATCTCTCAACCCTAACCCTAAACCCTCAACCCTCAACATCAAACTGTAATCCCTCAACCCTCAACCCTAATCTGTCATCCGTCATCCCTCAACTCTAATCCCTCATTCCTAAACCCTAAATGCTATCCCTATTCCTAGACCCTCAACAGGCTCGATACTATACCTTAAACCCTAATCCCTCTACCATCGACACTCTTATTTAACCCTAATCCCTTGACCATTAACCCTCTCCCTCAACCTCAACCCTCAACCCTCAACTCTCAACATTAAACCCTAATTCATCAACCCTAAACCCTAATCTCTCAAACCTAAACCCTATCCCTAAACCATCAACCCTCAACACTATACCTTAAACCCTAATCCCTCAACCCTCATCCCTAAACCTTATCCCTAAACCCTAATCCCTCAACCCTCAACCCTAATCCCTCACCCCTCATCTCTAATCCCTCATCCCTAAACCCTAAATGCTATCCCTATTCCTAAACCCTCAACAGACTCGATACTATACCTTAAACTCTAATCCCTTATCCCTAAACCCTCCAACCCTATCCCTAAACCTTATACCCTCCACACTCTACTTTAACCCTAATTCCTCGACCCTCAACCCTATCCCTAAACCCTTGACCCTCGAACCTTAACCCTCAACCCTCAACATCAAACCCTAATCCCTCAACCCTTAACTCTGATCCCTCGACCTTCAACCCTGATCCTAAACCCTAAACCCTCAACGCCAAATTCTAATCCCTCAACCCTTCACTCTAATTCCTCAACCCTAAACCCTATCCCTAAACCCTCAACACTATACCTTAAACCCTAATCCCTCAACCCTAACCCTAAACCTTGTCCCTAAACCCTAATCCCTTAACCCTCAACCCTAATCTGTCATCTGTCATCCTTCAACTCTAATCCCTCATTCCTAAACCCTAAACGCTATCCCTATTCCTAGACCCTCAACAGGCTCGATACTATACCTTAAACCCTAATCCCTCTACCATCGACACTCTTATTTAACCCTAATCCCTTGACCATTAACCCTATCCCTCAACCTCAACCCTCAACCCTCAACCCTCAACTCTCAACATTAAACCCTAATTCATCAACCCTAAACCCTAATCCCTCAAACCTAAACCCTATCCCTAAACCATCAACCCTCAACACTATACCTTAAACCCTAATCCCTCAACCCTCAACCCTCAACCTTATCCCTAAACCCTAATCCCTCAACCCTCAACCCTAATCCCTCATCCCTCAACTCTAATCCCTCATCCCTAAACCCTAAATGCTATCCCTATTCCTAAACCCTCAACAGACTCGATACTATACCTTAAACTCTAATCCCTTATCCCTAAACCCTCCAACCCTATCCCTAATCCTTATACCCTCCACATTCTACTGTAACCCTAATTCCTTGACCCTCAACCCTATCCCTAAACCCTTGACCCTCGAACCTCAACCCTCAACCCTCAACATCAAACCCTAATCCCTCAACCCTTAACTCTGATCCCTCGACCTTCAACCCTGATCCTAAACCCTAAACCCTTAACACCAAATTCTAATCCCTTAACCCTTCACTCTAATCCCTCAACCCTAAACCCTATCCCTAAACCCTAACCCTAATCCCTCAACCCTCAACCCTAATCTGTCATCCGTCATCCCTCAACTCTAATCCCTCATTCCTAAACCCTAAACACTATCCCTATTCCTAGACCCTCAACAGGCTCGATACTATACCTTAAACCCTAATCCCTCTACCATCGACACTCTTATTTAACCCTAATCCCTTGACCATTAACCCTATCCCTCAACCTCAACCCTCAACCCTCAAACCTCGACTCTCAACATTAAACCCTAATTCATCAACCCTAAACCCTAATCCCTGAAACCTAAACCCTATCCCTAAACCATCAACCCTCAACACTATACCTTAAACCCGAATCCCTCAACCCTCAACCCTAAACCTTATCCCTAAACCCTAATCCCTCAACCCTCAACCCTAATCCCTCATCCCTCAACTCTAATCCCTCATCCCTAAACCCTAAATGCTATCCCTATTCCTAAACCCTCAACAGACTCGATACTATACCTTAAACTCTAATCCCTTATCCCTAAACCCTCCAACCCTATCCCTAATCCTTACACCCTCCACACTCTACTTTAACCCTAATCCCTTCAACCTCAACCCTATCCCTAAACCCTTGACCCTCGAACCTCAACCCTCAACCCTCGACGTCAAACCCTATTCCCTCAACCCTTAACTCTGATCCCTCATCTCTCAACCCTAACCCTAAACCCTCAACTCTCAACCCTCAACGTCAAATCCTAATCCCTCAACCCTAAACCCTATCCCTAAACCCTCAACACTATACCTTAAACCCTAATCCCTCAGCCCTCAACCCTAAACCTTATCCCTAAACCCTAATCCCTCAACCCTCAACCCTAATCTGTCATCCCCCAACTCTAATCCTTCATCCCTAAACCCTAAATGCTATCCCTATTCCTACACCCTCAACAGAATCGATACTATACCTTAAACCCTAATCCCTTATCCCTAAACCCTCCAACCCTATCCCTAATCCTTATACCCTCCACACTCTACTTTAACCCTAATTCCTCGACCCTCAACCCTATCCCTAAACCCTTGACCCTCGAACCTCAACCCTCAACCCTCAACGTCAAACCCTAATCCCTCAACCCTTAACTCTGATCCCTTGACCCTCAACACTATACCTTAAACCCTAATCCATATCCCTCAACCCTTAACCCTTAAAACTAAAACCCTATCCCTACACCCTCAACACTTGACACTATATCTTAAGCCTTAAACCCTCATCCCTAAAGCCTCAACCCTCAATCCTTAAACCTTCAACCCTAAACCCTATCCCTAATCCCTCTACCCTCGACACTCTAACCCTAACCTCACATTAAATGCTAATCCGTCAACCCTAAACCCTAATCCTAAACCCTCAACCCTCAACCCTCAACCCTATACCTTAAACCCTAATCCCTCAATCCTTAACCCTAAACCTTATCCCTAAACCCTAATCCCTCAACCCTCAACCCTAATCCATCATCCCTCAACTATAATCCCTCATCCCTAATCCCTAAATGCTATCCCTATTCCTAAACTCTCAACAGACTCGATACTATACCTTAAACCCTAATCCCTTATCCCTAAACCCTCCAACCCTATCCCTAATCCTTACACCCTCCACACTCTACTTTAACCCTAATCCCTCGACCCTAAACCCTATCCCTAAACCTTTGACCCTTGAACCTCAACCGTCAACCCTTAATGTCAAACTCTAATCCCTCAACCCTTAACTTTGATCCCTCGACCCTCAACCGTAATCTGTCATCCCTCATCCCTAAACCTTAAACGCTATCCCTATTCCTAGACCCTCAACGGGCTCGATACTATACCTTAAATGCTAATCCCTTATCCGTAAACCCTCCAACTCTATCCCTTATGCCTTAACCCTCATGATTAATAGCCTTGAATGTAAAAAAATTTGAGTGGGACATAACGCGAGCGCGTTATAACGCGCTCGCGTTATGTCAAACATGGCAAAAGACAGACTTGCGGGAAAGAAAAATGCAAGGCAAAACATAACGCGAGCGCGTTATAATGCGCTCGCGTTATTTCTTGCTTTGGGAATCCCAAGCCTTGGGCTTGGGATTTGCTTTGGATTTCCAACCCAAAGGCTTGGAGTGCCTTATGAACAGTCACAGACGTGTTTTTCTATATTCTTCAAAATTTCACATAATTTCGTTCGTGCTAACCCTCAAATTTGCACGTGTTTCAAGGTTGAACAAATCAAACACATGGGTAATGTTAGGATTTCTCTTAGCTATTTGACGATGTGATTTTTTTCACATTTTAACAATGTTAAGCCTTTCATCTTTAATTTCTTTTGTTTGTGTGTCCGTTTTTAGGCAAAAACCACTGTTTGGTCTTTTTTTCATTGTAAAATAACTATTCATTCAAATTTCAAAAAAATTACATATTTAGAAACTAGACTCCATTCTACAAATATTAAAAAAATAAAAAATTGATTTTCAATTAGTTTTAAAAATTTATAGGGGTAGCACGGCCAAAATTCTATTTTTTAGGATGTGTCCACTTTAAAAATTAGTAAAAAATCAAATATTCATCAAAAAATTATCAGAAAAATCGGACATAAACTACATGCTATTAGCTAATTTCTCACCAAAGCGATTTTAAAAATACCAAAAAAAAGTTGACCTTTTGAGGGAGCCACAAAACATGCTATGTTATGTTTTTTTGACAGAAACAACACCAATTTCTGTGGCTCCCTCTTTTGAACCCCTTAATCTATGCCATTTTCAAAACAAAATAGTAGTTTAGAAAGTAGACTCGGAGCACTACGAATATTGTTTTGGTTGCATCTCCAAATTTTGAGTGTAACTATGCTCAATTTCTCATCCAAGGCCAGTATTTCCTGATTTCAGAAAAAAAGTGGCCACTTAAGACCCCTTTTTGGCCCCCCATTTTCTTGCACTTACCCTATAGTTAAAATCTTGTTTAAGATTTTATTACTCTTTTCAAAAACTCATTTAGGACTGATTTCTAATTGTAGTGCTTCATCATAGTTTCCTTTTTGCAAAAAATCATGTCTTGGGTTTGGAAACCTTGTTTTTTCACTAGATTTGGCCTTGTCGTCTCTCTAGAATTACATTATAGCCGTGTTGTGAAGGATATTATTGCATTATTAGACTGATATTGAGCTTATTATTCATTGACCCTCTTAAAATTCTTCACAACACCTCTTCTTTTAGTGGTTTGCATTGAAAAACTGTGAAAAAAGTGAAAAGTCAAGCATTTTAGATCATAAGCATACATAGTTTTGCACTTCCCCTTTGCATAAGCATTGAAAATCTTTTAAAATCTAGTTTTGTAGACATTTGAATACATATACACATGGCTTATAATCACAACAATAATGTTAGGCTTCCCCTAGGCCTTATTTGAAAAGAAGGAGCCTTGAACCTGAAATTACATTTACACCTCATGACAAAACATTTATAGACAATGAAGGGCCTCTTTACAGAAAGGAAGCTAGATGTGCGAAAATCGCTTCCTACACTAATCTAATAAGGTGAGGGCTATGTAAATTCAAATTAATTCTTACAACTATAGAAATATAGATCAACTAAATGAGATATTGTAGCAATACACAAGAACCAGAAAGAAGACAAAAGAAGAAAGACAAAGATTTACGGTGGGGAAAACCCTTATTGGGTGAAAAACCCCACACTTAGAAACCTACACAATGTATCAACAAATCTGAAAGTTGTTTACAATACACTTGCAATGCAAGATTCAATGGTCTTTGACACTCGTGTCTAGAGTCAATCCGACAGCATAACAGTACCTGTAAACCTGTGATACAACTCCCTCTCCAAGCACTTGTTTATATAGAATATACAAGGCAATATTGGTCTAAACTTGGAATGGGCATCCAACATGGACTCATGGCCCAAAAACCATGCTTAAGGACACTTGGTCAACATTGTAGAATGTGCCTGACACTTGTCCATAGCTCCCATCCCAAAGAGGTCACCTATTTCCAAAATGGGCTATGACAGATGCTCTTACGACACTTGCGACCGCCATAGAATCTGTCATAGCGGTTACAACTTACAGCTATAAGAGAATTTGTCATACAGAGGCTATAAATAACATATTCTCTTACAACATGTCATAGTCCACCTTGGGGCACCCCAATATGCCTTATTCAAAGATGCTTCATGACACATGTCTTCACCTGTCTTACATGCTTCTATTTCTGACTCTTACACGTTATAAATCCATCATAGGAATCTGTCATAACTGTTTCAGTCAAACATTCCCTTACACAACATGAAAGATGCCAACACATGGCAAAATTCTCCTACCACAAAGTGGGACACCTATTTCCTCATGCGAGGATAGAATTACAAGTTGTCATATTCCATGTAGGATTGACACATCACCGTGCCACATCCCACAATATGACAATATGGAATTTACAAATATTTACAATATAGGCAATTAAATAATAAATACAAATATTAATAATGTAAGGAATTACCAAGGTTGAGACACCTTAATTCCCAGCATTCTCCCACTTATCAAACACCTTGTAAGAGCCAATAGAAAAAAAAATTTAACTGCTATAGGCCGAGAGGCCCATAGACTTCGAACACCATTTGAACTTCTCTGTTCCCATTGGTTTCATCAATGCATTTGCAACATTCTTCAAAGTATCTACCTTCTCTAAATTTACCTTTCCATCCTCAACCATGTCTCGCACGAAGTGAAAATGAACATCAATGTGCTTTGTTCTAGCATGAAATTTGGATTCTTCGCAAGGCAAATTGCACTCTGACTGTCACAACTGATCGTGATCTGACCTGCATCAACGCCAATATCTTAACACAATCTCTTAAGCCAAATGGCTTCCTTACAAGCATGAGTTGCTGCCATATACTCAGCTTCTGTCATGGACAAAGAAATAACAGGTTGTCTCTTACTCATCCAACTAATAGCACCACCAAACAATGTAAACACATAAGCACTGGTGGATCTCTTGCTGTCAATGTCACCTGCCCAATCTGAATCTACAAATCCATGAATATCAACATAATGTGGAGGTCCTGTAACATTACCATGATAGCATATGGAATACTCAGAAGTACCCCTCAAATATCTAAACACTTGCTTAACTACCTCCCAATGAACTTGTCCAGGATTAGCCATAAATCAACTAAGGACTCCCACTGCTTGGGCAATATCTGGTCTTGTGTAGACCATAGCATACATCAAACTGCTAACAACACTAGCATAAGGTACTTTGCTCATGTCTTCCACCTCACTAGGAGTTTTTGGACAATCCTCAATAGACAACTTTGTCCCCAAAGAAATGGGAACACACAATGGTCTACAATCTGCCATGCTGGACTTGTCCAACACGGTCTTCACATACTTACTCTAGCTTAACAAAAGTTTTCTGTTGGTTCTGTCTCTTCTAATTTCCTTTCCTAGAATGTACCTGGCTGCCCCTAAATCTTTCATTTCAAACTGTCCTGACAACTGAGATTTAAAATCAGAAATCATATTCTTACCCTTCCCAATGAGCAACATATCATCAACATACAGTGCAACAATGAGAATATGATTACCATCAAACTTATAATACACACAGTGATTTGATTTCAATCTCACAAATCCAATTGACAACACAAAGGCATCAAACTTCAAATACAATCTCCTAGGGGATTGCTTCAAACCATACAAAGACTTCTTAGGTTTGCAAACCAAATTTTCTTTACCTTTCACCATGTAATGCTCTAGCTGTGACATGTAGATTTCTTCCTGCAAATCACCATGAGGGAAAGCTATCTTCACATCCATCTGTTCTACCTCTAAGTCATAAGCTGCTATAAGAGATAACAGGAATCAAATGGATGTCAGCTTTGCAATGGGAGAGAAGATCTCACCATAATCTATACCCTCCACTTGTGAATACCCCTTCATAACCAATCTGGCCTTATACTTCTCAACACTTCAATTTGCACCAAATTTCTTCTTGAACACCCATTTGCATCCAATGGGTTTTCGGCCAAGATGCTAAGGCACCAAGTCCCAAGTTTGATTCTTTTCCAAAGAAGCCATTTCATCCTCCATGACCTCCTTCCAGGAACCTGCATCTTTCTTGTCCATAACCTCTAATATAGTTCTAGGTTCATCACTATTAGTAAGCAAAGCAAAAGCACAACAAGAATCAAGCAATGTAAAACCAAACATTTTAGGTTGCTTTCTTATCCGTGTAGACCTCCTCAAGAGCTAAGGTTGAGGTTCAACTTCTTCATCTGAGATTTTAGAGCTACTAGAGCTTTCCTCACCATCAGGTCCAACACTGTCTTTCTGTTTAGTCTTCTCAGGGGTAGGAGGAAACTGAACAACATCCTCTTTCTTTTCTTTTTCTTTTGGCTATAAAATAGTGGAAGAAGGTGTAATCTCTCTGAAGATGACACTTCTGCTATATAACACTTTTTCAGCCACAGGGTCCCAAAGCTTGTATCCTTTCACACCGACACCATAGCCAATGAAGATACACTTAACAGCCTTGTTCTCCAATTTTGACCGCTTCTCCCTAGACACATGTGCATATGCCTCACAAGCAAAAACACAAAAATGCTTTATTGAAGGCTTTCTTCCAGACCACACCTCCATGGGTGTCTTTCCAACAAGATCTGATGTAGGAGATCTATTAACAAGATAGCAAGCAGGGGCAACAGCTTCAGCCCAAAACTTTTGTTCTAGGCCAGCTCCACTAAGCATACTCCTAGCCTTCTCCATCAATGTCTTGTGCATCCTTTCTGCAACTCCATTTTACTACGGGGTGTATGGAGTTGTCTTATGTCTTTCAATCCCAAGTTCCTTGCAGTATTTATCAAATTCTATAGAACAAAACTCACCACCGTTGTCAGTTCTCAAACACTTAATCTTTTTACAAGTCTGATTTTCAGCAAAGGCCTTAAACTCCTTAAACTTACTATAGATTTCAGATTTACTTATGAGAAAATAAATCCATGTCCTTCTACTATAGTCATCTATGAAAGATACAAAATATATAGATTTTGATAACGTAGGAAC
Source organism: Cunninghamia lanceolata (assembly GCA_027924645.1). Taxonomy (NCBI): domain Eukaryota; kingdom Viridiplantae; phylum Streptophyta; class Pinopsida; order Cupressales; family Cupressaceae; genus Cunninghamia; species Cunninghamia lanceolata. The sequence goes on along the minus strand of BSBN01000554.1, from coordinate 1,002,351 downwards.
ATTAACAGGACCAAATACATCAGAATGAACAAGGTCCAACACACCAGAAAACTTGTGAGAACTCGAATAAAACTAAACACTGTTTTGCTTTCCATAAATGCAATGTTCGCAAAAGTCAAACTCAAGATTACAATCATCTAACCCCTCAATGAGGTTTTTATTTTTCAGGGTATGCAGACCCTTCTCACCAATGTGGCCAAAACTCTTATGCCATAACATTGTCTTTTCAGCAGGGAGTTTAACTTCCAAGGCATGATTACAAACATCAGAACTAGAAACAACAGATCTCTTAACTGCTCGTTCAGATGGTGGGGATGAAGTGACTACTGCCCTCTTCTTTGAATCAGAAGAACTATTGCATTATGAAATGCATGCCTCGAGCTAAAATAGAGTACCTCTCCTAGTACCCTTAGCAAGCACCATAGCTCCTCTAGTCATCTTGCATCCTTCTTTCGAAAAGACAACCTACACACCTACATCATTCAAACTACTTCAGAAAGTAGGTTCTGTGCTAAGCTTGGGATATGCATAACCCCAGAGATTCCCTTCATTCTACCATTAGGGAATCGGATAGAGACTCTTCCATGACCAATAATCTTTAGATGAGATTCGTCACCCAAGTACACCTTTCCACCATCGAACTCTTCATACTTAGTGAACCAGTCTCGATGCAAGGTCATGTGGAATGATGCACCAGAGTTAATCAGCCACACATCATCAGATGCATGGGTTGCCAAGGCTGCGATAAAAGCATCACCGTCATATTGTGATTTGTCAGAATCTGAATTAGGAGCTTTCTTCTTCTTTTTCTTCTCCTCTTTGCATTCCTTTCAGAAATGCCCAGATTTACCACAGTTCCAACAGACAGCCTTGGACTTTCTAGGAGATTTGGATCTCCCACAGGATTTGGATCTACCCTTTTCACCTTTCTTCTCCTTCTTCCCTTTCTCTTTGGGTCTTCCACGAATTGTAAGAGCCTCTTTGGCTGCCTCAGAAGACTTTCTTCACATCTCTTCAGATAACAATGAAGATACCACATCTTCCATTTTGAATGTAGATGTGGTGCTTCCAATAGCCATGACAAGGTGATCCCATGAGTTCGGCAAAGAACAAAGCAGGGTCATACACCGATCCTCCTCCTCCATCTTTACACCAATAGATGTCAACTGTGCAACCAACATGTTAAAAGCATTCATATGTTTGGCAATGGATCCTCCATCCTCCATTCGAAGAGAATACAACTTCTTTCTCAAAAAAAGTTTATTAACCAAGGATTTGGCTTGATACACATCTCCCAACTTCTTCCAAAGCAGGGTTGCAGTTTTCTCCTCATGGACATTTAACAACACAAAATCAGCAAGACTAAGTCTTATGAGACCCTTAGCCTTTCGATCCTTGAGATCCCAATTAGCTTTTTGCATTGCATCTGGTTTAGTTCCAGTAACAGTTTCCCAAAGGTCTCGGTCAACAAGCATGTCTTCCATCTTGAGCTTCCACAGCTCAAAATTAGTGCCATTGAATTTCTCCACTTCCATTCTTTTGGATGTGCTTGCCATCTCCTTTCTATAATAGAAATCAGAATACTCTACATAGACTCCCACTGAACTTTAGATCAGCTAAAAAAACCCCTACCCAAGAGCTAAGACCAAAACTAGCCAGGCTCTGATACCAACTGAAAGGAAGCTAGGTGTGAGGAAATCACTTCCTACACTAATCTAATAAGGGGAGGGCTATGCAAATTTAAATTAATTCTTACAACTATAGCAACATATATCAACTAAATGAGATATTGTAGCAATACAGAAGAACTAGAAAGAAGATAGAAGAAGAGAGACAAAGATTTACGGTGGGGAAAACCCTTATCGGGTGAAAAACCCCACACTCAGAAACCTGCACAATGTATTAACAAATCTAAAAGTTGTTTACAATACACTTGCAATGCAAGCTTCAATGGTCTTCAACACTCATGTCTGGAGTCAATCCGGTAGCATAACAGTACCTGTAAACCTGTGATACAACTCCCTCTCCAAACACTTGTTTATATAGAATATACAAGGCAATATTGGTCCAAACTTGGAATGGGCGTCCAACATGGCCTCATGGCCTAAACCCATGCCTAAGGACACTTGGTCAACATTGTAGAATGTGCTTGACACTTTTCCACAGCTCCCATCCCAAAGAGGTCGACTATTTCCAAAATGGGCTATGACAGATGCTCTTACGACACTTACGACTGTCATAGAATCTGTCATAGAGGTTACAACTTACAGCTGTAACAGAATCTGTCATACAGAGGCTATAAATAGCATATTCTCTTACAACATGTCACAGTCCACCTTGGGGTGCCCAAATATGCCTTATTCAAAGATGCTTCATGACACATGTCTTCACCTGTCTTACATGATTCTATTTATGACTCTTACATGTCATAAATCCGTCATAACCGTTTCAGTCAAACATTCCCTTACACAACATGAAAGATGCCGACACATAGAAAAATGCTCCTGCCACAAAGTGGGATGCCTATCTCCTCATGTGAGGACAAAATTACAAGTTGTCATATTCCATGTAGGATTGACACATCACCGTGCCACATCCCACAATATGACAATATGGAATTTACAAATAATTACAACATAGGCAATTAAATAATAAATACAAACATTAATAATGTAAGGAATTACCAAGGTTGAGATACCTTAATTCCCAACATTTACATTACTACGAAAATAATGGAGATTCTGGTGAATGGTACACTTATAGATCCTAATTGCATGACTAATGTGGTAACATACGAGTTTCTCCTTGCACATAATTTGACACAAGATTCCTATGAATCTTCGGATTTAAGGATTAAAATAGATAATGGAGCTTTAATGCCTACCTTTGGGAAGATAAATTTATTGGTTACAACTTTTGATAAATTCGTGGATCAAGTATTTGAGGTTATCCCTTTATCTGACCTCTTCCATGTAAAAACTAGGACACCCATGGTTAAAAGCTATGAACATTGTCCCCTCAACTATTCACAATTACATAAAATTCTCTTTACATGGAAAAGTGTGTACTATTTGACGTAATACATATCAACGTTTGGCAATGGACAAGAACTTTACTCTTGATTCTTTTGGCTGCAACCTAATAGAGACCCTGAGCCACGAAGAGATCACTCTCCTACAATATAGATGATACAAAGCAAAACTTAAATCTAGAGTGGTTGAGCCTCCTATGCAAACAATAAGAGATGAGCAACCCACATTAGAACGAATTCGTAGAGAAAAAGAAAAAGGACCCTATGCTAAGGTTCCTCCTCCGTCATCCTTACAAGGATCATGAGGCATTCATCGAGAACAAAACACTTCATCAAGATCACAAATGAGATTTGAACATGGTGCTTCCTTCTCTAACATACACCAACCTATGAAAAAACATGACAATACTTTTGAAGACGTAAGCAACAAGACAAAAATAATTAGACAAGCAAGAGAAAGAAGGAGAAAAAGATAAGCTTTTTCCCATTTAAATGTACCTCAACAAGAAAACATTCCACCTAACATTGAATCAAACCAAGAAGAACTTAACACCGAACAACTTGAAGACAAGAACAAAACTTGGGCTATGGTACTTTATGTGCCTCTTTCCTCTAATATTCGAGATTGGGAAGACGATGACTTACTTGATGACAACCATTAGTCCGGTTATCCCTAAAGGTAAGTATTTCTAACCCTTTACCTCTGTGTTGTGTTTGCCCCGTGATGTGTTATGTGTTGTTTAGGCCTCCTTGGATGGCCCTTGGTACTCTTGTAATGTTAAGGATACTGGGAGACCACCTTTGTTGTGACCCTTCTTCTATTTGTATCATCATTCTTCTATATTGCTTCTCCTCTATTTTCATTGTTGTGTGTTGTGTCCTAGGGGTATAGTGTTGCAGTTGGTGACCTGGGATAACCTTCCTATGTGACGATCCTAGGGCACTTGTTTCCCATCTCTTGATTTATTGTTTACCTTCCTCCAGTGGTTCTATCTAGCTGACGGATGATGAAAAACAAAGAAGACTGATATGAACCATGTGTCCCTTTAGCCTGTAAGCAAAAATGGACCTAGTCCATACATGATGATGGGGTTGATATATAATATTCGATGCTTGGCTAGTAGAATCACTCCGTGTGATATTTTGATGATGTCTTATATTTGCTAACAAACCATAACAATATTGCTGCTCTATGCACTTTGTTTATCTTGGATCTCACCTTGGTTACATTCGGTTATGAGATCTCTATGGTATAGCCCCACGGTTATACTTAGGTTCCGAATCTGTAGTATAACCTTGGCTCTTGATATGATTATGTGTATGCATTATTTTGAACATGTGATATGGTTATTATCTTATGCAAAGATTTCTAACCTCTCTTCTTGCAAGATATTGTCTGTTTATGGGAACATTTGACGATCGTAAAGTGCATGTCACTTCTGGGGGCATGGGATTTGTGAAAGCTCATGTTCCCTTGTGTGTTTTCTTCCTACCTTAACGTGCTTGATATCGGTACATGATATCAACCACCTTAAGGTGGGGGCATATATAAGGTAAGCTGTTTGATGATTTTGGTACTGACAAAGCATGTTTGTAAGCCCTTTGCGAAGGGAAGATGTTGTATCTCCGCACGCGTGCACATCTTTATTTTATATTGCAATCATTAAGCCCTCGGCAGAAGCGAGATATCATGCATATCCTTTTATGTTAAGCCCTATGTGGAGGTAGGGATGGTGTATCTCTTGAGCTAGTGCACATCCTTTTTATTTTAAAAGTCCTCCGAGTAGGCGGGGTTGGTGTATCCTCCCTTAAGCGTGTCTTTGGCAGTTGTTGTGGCATGTTATCCTCAAATTTAGTTGCGCTCAATTTGTAGGATGACCCCTACGAAATTTGTCTATTTTGTAGCCTACAACTCTAACCACGCAAAACGAGGTGAATCACATTTGCCCTCATGCATGGTCTCCTAGCCTTGGAACATCCTTTTGAGTGTCAACTTGTGTCAGTTTCTTGAATTTTGTAAAACAAGTCAAATTGAAAATTTCACTTTTTAGGAGTTAGTAAATTTTTGTCATATGCAATGGCGGGGATTTTTGCCTCCATTGCATCTTCATATGCACTGGCGGGGATTTTTGCCTCCATTGCATCTTCATATGCACTGGTGGCAATTTTTGCCTCCATTGCATCTTCATATGCACTGGCGGCGATTTTTGCTGCTTGTGCATGTTAGTCTTTTTGTCACATGCAAGGGCGGTGATTTTTGCCGCCCGTGCATGTTGTTCCTTTTGTCACATGCAAGGGCGGTGATTTTTGCCGCCCGTGCATGTTAGTCTTTTTGTCACATGCAAGGGTGGCGATTTTTGCTGCCCGTGCATGTTAATATTTTTGTCACATGCAAGGGCAGCGATTTTTGCTGCCCGCGCATGTTAATCTTTTTGTCACATTCAAGGGTGGCAATTTTTGCCGCCCGTGCATAAAAGCAATTTCCTCCACATGCAAGGGCGGCGATTTTTTCCACTCGTGCACTCACTCCCTGAAAATTTTCTAACTCTAGGAAAATTTTCAAGTTAACTTTAGCCCACTTTCACTCAGTTTTTCGCTCTAATCGCACTTTAGCCCTTCAAAGCCCATGCAAATGCTCAATTCTCCCTCATTACTGTAATTTCCATTCAAAGAGACCAAAAGTTTCTTTCCACAAATGAAAAGACAGGCATTCAATAACATGATCCAAAGGAGTTTGAAGATCAAGCTTTCTCAATGGCTTCTATGGATAAGTTGTCAGATATACAATTGACCTTGGACATTCTCAAGGTAGTTCTGGATAAGCATGAGAAGGTTGCTACCTCCGTGAAAGATTTAGTAACAAGGACTTGTGTCATTTCTGAGAATACTTCTAGACCGGATAACCTTGAGATGCAAACAATGTGGACAATGTTTGAGGATTTTCTGAAGAAGGATGGGAACGAGAGTTGATGAAAGTGATCATGCCTTAGTTTATTTTTGTATTTTCACATGTACTTAATTTTCAGTTTTTGACATTTTCACATGTATTTTTCCAAAATGTAATTACATGTGAGACAAAGGAAGTCCCAAGTCAAATAGGACTCTTTTGTTGAATAAGTCAAAGTAGTTGTAAATTTCCTATTTTTACTCCAGGCTCCTCCCTATAAATAAAGAGGGCATCTATTGTAATAGATATCTTTTAATCTTATGCAACAAAGTGCTGCCCAAATTGAGACTCAACTTTGAGACTTTGTGTTCAAATTGTATGATCAATTCCAATCAATAAAGAAGACGAGTTTTGATATCAAACTTTGTGTTGAATCGAATTTGTATGAGTGAGGATGTACATATGGCATTTTTGCTGATTTCTCTTGTTGGATGATTGGATAAAGTGGTGCTTGGTTATTACGATTGGAGGACGTTCAAGATAAGTTATATAAACTTTGTGTTATATTATTTCCTTGAATCTAAGTGTGTTGAAAACGTTTCTTGGTGAAGGATTATAAGGACTTTGAGCTTGTAGTTGTTCATTGTATATGAATCGTGTTGAGAACTTGTAGACTTTGTGCTATGATTTTCAATCACATTCATGTGGATTAGTGGTGTTGTTAGTTGACAGACTTTGTGCTCCAACTGGTGATATAGTTACTTTTAAAATCTTTCTGGGGATAATTTGAAGACTTTGTACTTGAGATTATTCACTTGGTTTGTGAATCTTTTTGTGAAGTAAGTTGAAAGACTTTGTACTTCAACTTACCAGAATATTGTTGATTGTGTAGAAGCATTATTGAATATTACTGTGAAACATTGTAAACATCTTTTCTGAAAGAAGAGAAAAGGATGAATGTAACACACCCCCAAAGCTAGTATTTAGTGTAAATAAGTTTATAATAGTTAAAAGGGAACCTCCCCTTGCTGAGAGGAGAGATTTATCTCATCACACCGTGGTTGATATAACCATTTTGTCATTAGTTAGCTAAACGACAAAATATTCACCCAACAGTTTTTGGCGACTCTACTGGGGATCATACGCGCAACCAAGAGCTTCTCGCCTTTGGTTGAAGCATACCAGCCTCATCTTTTGTAATATATTTTTGTTATATCTTCTCTAAAGTTTTATCAAGGAGTATGGCTGTCCTAGGTCCATGGGGAAATGTATTTGGTCCTTTGAAATTGACTTAGCCTCTACATGAACTACCTCGAGGTTCATGTAAGAACTTTCCCAAGTTCTACGGGGATGGTAAACAACATCCGAATGAGCACATTGTAGCTTTCTACATTGCATGTGGTGTTCTCGGAGTTGAATATGAAGATGTTTCTGTAAGACTGTTTGTAGAAACACTCCAAGGTGTTGCAGCTGATTGGTTCTATCACCTTGCAACTGGAACTGTCACTGGATGAAATACATTTCGAACCCAGTTCAAAGCCAGATTCAAGCTAGCAGAAGATGTTTACGCCTTGTTGGCCCAACTTACTCAAATGAAAAAGGAATTGCATGAGCCCATGCGTGAGTTTGTAGCAAAGTTCAATAGGATAAAGAACATGATCCCAACTATTGCTCAACCCACAGCTGAGAACCTAAAATGCTTCTTCATCAATTCACAATTACCAGAAGTAAGTTTTCTTTTATGAAGAGCAGCACTAATTGATCTTACAATTGCTCAAAGTTTAGCAGTTGAAGTGGAGGATGATTTGATCTTGGCGGGAAAGTTGAAGAAGGATTCTATTGGGCCTAATGAGTAGCCCTTTTAGGCTTTACCTTCTACCAGCACCATGGATCCTATGGTGCAAAAGTTGGTTGATGATCTGTTAGCTCTAAAAAAATAGTTGTCATAGAGTTTTTCCCTTCCCCTCTACAAGGACATTCTGAGGAAGACATTCCCAAATTCTCTGAATTACCAAGGCAATGCTTCAATGGATCAGAATCAAAACATGTTTCCTCCACCACAAGGAAGACTTGCTTTAGAGGCACCACCTGTGGATGCAGCAATCTTCTATTATGAATCAGAGCAAGATGATCTTCTTCATTCAGAATATGATCAAGGAGAAGATGATGCTAATCTTTTCACGGAAGGTGAGGAGCAATTAGCTGGCGACTCTACCATCGAGTTCCTGAACTTGGAATATGAGATGGGATAAGAAGAAGTTACTTTTGGTGAATCTTATGATGTTCTCACATGGTTACAAAATACATCAAATCATAAAGATGTGGTTGGTGACAAACAAGTAAGTACACCAGATATTCTCACTTCATCCTATGTTCCTAAGACCAGTACCCCCAATGTAAAACCTCAAGATGAGAGTTTTTCGTCTTCTGTAGCAAGTCCATATCAACTTGTTGGTATCATAGATAATGTTGAGGAGACACATATTCAAATGCTTGAGGCAAGAATACCTATTAAGGGTATTATGCAGGAGGAAGGCCAAGTACACAGTGATGAAATCTGAGGATCCAAAAGCTTAGATTCTCTTTGAGTTTTTTGATATGTGTACTTATTTCTTGACCACTAATGAAGATCCCGAGTCATCAGATAGTGCTTCAATTGAAGGTCTAGAAATAGATGGATCGTCCTCTTCGAGTGAAGAGATTTTGCAGCTGAAAGGAAATAGGATTTCCAAAAGACTGGTTTTTCTAAAGAAACCTTTTGATGAGCATGATCGCTTTGTCAAACGACGACAACAATTGGGACTGAATTCATCAGCAAGAGTGGGACAAGATGTAGAAGAAGATCCTAGAATGTCAAGCACTGGGAAATGTTACTCATTCAATAGTAAAAGAAAAAGAAGTGGAACATCTTTTCTTCTGCCTCATAGCAGACAACATCTGAAGCTATTCTCAAAGTGAAGCGACAGATAAGTTCATGAATTTTTGTACAGTTTTTGTGTCTTTTTTTTTGTTGTTTTAGTCATTTTTGTGTTTTCATGTCTTTTTGTTGTGTCACCTGACTCTATAGCCCAATGGATGGATGAAGGCACTTAGAGACTAGAGTTCTTCTCCCTTCGATCATTTCAAAGGATGATCAAAGGAAGCTCCCCAGTTAGAGCCAGTTGTTATCCTCAAATTTAGTTGTGCTTAATTTGTAGGATGACCCCTACGAAATTTGTCTATTTTGTAGCCTACAACTCTAACCACGCAAAATGAGGTGAATCACATTTGCCCTCGTGCATGGTCTCCTAGCCTTGGAACATCCTTTTGAGTGTCAACTTGTGTCAGTTTCTTGAATTTTGTAAAACAAGTCAAATTGAAAATTTCACTTTTTAGGAGTTAGTAAATTTTTGTCATATGCAATGGCGGGGATTTTTGCCTCCATTGCATCTTCATATGCACTGGCGGCGATTTTTGCCTCCATTGCATCTTTATATGCATTGGCGGTGATTTTTGCCTCCATTGCATCTTCATATGCACTGGCGGCGATTTTTGCCTCCATTGCATCTTTATATGCATTGGCGGTGATTTTTGCCTCCATTGCATCTTCATATGCACTGGTGGCGATTTTTGCCACCCGTGCATGTTAGTCTTTTTGTCACATGCAAGGGCGGTGATTTTTGCCGCCCGTGTATGTTGGTCCTTTTGTCACATGCAAGGGCGGTGATTTTTGCCGCCCGTGCATGTTAGTCTTTTTGTCACATGCAAGGGCGGCGATTTTTGCCACCCGTGCATGTTAGTCTTTTTGTCACATGCAAGGGCGGCGATTTTTGCCACCCGTGCATGTTAATCTTTTTGTCACATGCAAGGGCGACGATTTTTGCCGCCCGTGCATGTTAATCTTTTTGTCACATGCAAAGGCAGCGATTTTTGCCACCCGTGCATGTTAATCTTTTTGTCACATGCAAAGGCAGCGATTTTTGCCGCCCGTGCTTGTTAATCTTTTTGTCACATGCAAGGGCGGCAATTTTTGCCGCCTGTACATAAAAGCAATTTCCTCCACATTCAAGGGCGGCGATTTTTGCCACCTGTGCACTCACTCCCTGAAAATTTTCTAACTCTGGGAAATTTTTCAGGTTGTTAACTTTAGCCCACTTTCACTCAGTTTTTTGCTCTAATCACACTTTAGCCCTTCAAAGCCCATGCAAATGCTTAATTCTCCCTCGTTACTATAATTTCTAGTTAGAGAGACCAAAAGTTTCTTTCCACAAATGAAAAGATAGACATTCAATAACATGATCCAAAGGAGTTTGAAGATCAAGCTTTCTCAATGGCTTCTATGGATAAGTTGTCAGATATACAGTTGACCTTGGACATTCTCAAGGTAGTTCTGGATAAGCATGAGAAGGCTGCTACCTCCGTGAAAGATTCAGTAACAAGGACTTGTGTCATTTCTGAGAGTACTTCTAGACTGGATAACCTTGAGATGCAAACAATGTGGACAATGTTTGAGGATTTTCTGAAGAAGGATGGGAATGAGAGTTGATGAAAGTGATCATGCCTTAGTTTATTTTTGTATTTTCACATGTACTTTATTTTCAGTTTTTGACATTTTCACATGTATTTTTCCAAAATGTAATTACATGTGAGACAAAGGAAGTCCCAAGTCAAATAGGACTCTTTTGTTGAATAAGTCAAAGTAGTTGTAAATTTCCTATTTTTGCTCCAGGCTCCTCCCTATAAATAAAGAGGGCATCTATTGTAATAGATATCTTTTAATCTTATGCAACAAAGTGCTGCCCAAATTGAGACTCAACTTTGAGACTTTGTGTTCAAATTGTATGATCAATTCCAATCAATAAAGAAGGCAAGTTTTGATATCAAACTTTGTGTTGAATCGAATTTGTATGAGTGAGGATGTACATATGGAATTTTTGCTGATTTCTCTTGTTGGATGATTGGATAAAGTGGTGCTTGGTTATTACGATTGGAGGACGTTCAAGATAAGTTATATAAACTTTGTGTTATATTATTTCCTTGAATCTATGTGTGTTGAAAGCATTTCTTGGTGAAGGATTATAAGGACTTTGAGCTTGTAGTTGTTCATTGTATATGAATCGTGTTGAGAACTTGTAGACTTTGTGCTATGATTTTCAATCACATTCGTGTGGATCAGTGGTGTTGTTAGTTGACAGACTTTGTGCTCCAACTGGTGATATGGTTACTTTTAAGATCTTTCTGGGGATAATTTGAAGACTTTGTACTTGAGATTATTCACTTGGTTCATGAATCCTTTTGTGAAGTAAGTTGAAAGACTTTGTACTTCAACTTACCAGAATATTGTTGATTATTGTTTAAGTGTAGAAGCATTATTGAATATTACCGTGAAACATTGTAAACATCTTTTCTGAAAGAAGAGAAAAGGATGAATGTAACACACCCCCAAAGCTAGTATTTAGTGTAAATAAGTTTGTAATAGTTAGAAGGGAACCTCCCCTTGCTGAGAGGAGAGATTTATCTCATCACACTGTGGTTGATATAACCATTTTGTCATTAGTTAGCTAAACGACAAAATATTCACGCAACATGGCATAAGCCCAATCATTAGGTGTTCCTATAATGTGCCTGAGATGGCAGAGAACCTAGCAATAGGCTCCTTCCATTGCTTGTTTGCCACGTTTTAGACGTATAGTATGTCTTTGGCATGCTTTATGACACTTGTTTTTTCCCTGTGCCTTCCACATGTTTGTTCCCAAGTATAGTCCAAAGAGCATGGCGAAAGCCCCTCCTATACATTGGGATTTGTATGGCGTGTTTGTTCCCAAGTATAGTCCAAAGAGCGTGGCGAAATGCCCCTCCTATGCTTTGGGATTTGTTTGGCATGTTTGTTCTCAAGTGTAGTCCAAAGAGCGTGGCAAAATGCCCCTCCTGCACTCTAAGATTTTTATTGTGTGTTTGTTGCCCCATATGTAGTCCAAAGAGCATGGCAAAATCCCCTCCTACATTTTGCATGGTGCATTGCATTTTTACTTTCCATGTATCTGCATTTGCATTCATATATGAAAATGAAAAAGAAATAATCACTGCATTCATTGTATTCACTATGTTTTGTGTGTCTTCACTGATGTCTTCTTCATGAATTGCGTGATTGTAACTGTCTTCTCCATGTTTTATGTGCATGCTACTCTCTTTATTGTGTTTGGTGTGTTTGTAATATGTTTTTTCCAATATCTACCTAAGACTGGGGGCTAGAAATAGTCTCTCAATCTTTGTGTATGCATTAGCTTCAAGTGCCTGGCATGTTTGCTATGTTTTGACCATACTTTAATGCATGTATGGGTCTTGCATTTATACATACATTAAAGTGGGGACTAAATGTTATGTCAGAAAATGTCTCCCTGGACTTTTCCCTCCTAGGTGTAGCTCTCGAGTCCCTTGTTTTGCATCATACATATTCATTTTGACTCCCGGAAGAAAGTAGCCTAAAACCCATGTCACATGGGGCATAAAGGACATTGTAGCACTTAGCCCTATCTTGAAAAAGGACCTGTGGACATGGGCACTAGCGCCCTTGTCCTTCCTTATTTTAGGTAGGTCCCAAATTTGACTGACGATTTTCTGACCATTAATTAAGTCTCATGCTGACATCTTAAGTTTGAATTACGAAATTCTTAGTGGGAATGTGTTTAGTTGCATATATAATCATGTTTAGGGTTTCATTTACAAACTAGAAGATGATTGTAAACTTTTGGCAAACTTAAGATTTTAGAGCATTCAAGATATTCTTTGTTTTAGAGCAGAGCATTGTTATTGTGTTTGTGATTGTAGATTTAGCTTCATCTTCTCATGAGATTGAAGGATTTTCATCTACATGCGAGCTACACCTGTGAGGTGATATTTATTTGTGTTTGAATCATTTATCAATTTGTTTCTACCTCTATTCCATAGGGATACACACTCTCTATCTGACAACGGTGTTTGGAAGACTAGAATGTCTCTCCAGGGCTTGACTGAGGCAAGCCTCTAAACACCATAGCCCCCAACCACTCTCCTTGTGATTGCAGGTTATAGGTGTCACATCTTGATGGAGTGAAGTTGTAGCGAAAAGTAACATAGTGTGTAGATTCTAGATCTCTAAAGAAAAGCACTACTCATACTCAGGTGCCAATGCCAGTGTCCTCTAAGGTTGAAAACATAGAAATCATTGTGATAGTGACAATCAGCATCTGAAGAGGTTCCCACATCCTAAAAATCACCTTGCCATGGACTCGGGCATTGGTGCCAGTGTCCTCCACATCTCTCAGGAGGGAAACGAAAAATACAGTGAACATCAGTGTTAGAAGGAGATCAGGATTCCATGAAGAAAACACCACCTTGGATAGGGGTGCCAATGCTAGTGTCCCTGAGTATTCTTCACCTCCAACTTTGAAAAATAGTCGGTAACTAATCTCTGCCTACTACCTTAGTCTATAAGCATTTGTCGTAATTCATCATTTTACTTACTGTTTTGCATAATTAGGGTTTTAAGGGTATTTGAACATTAAATTGATACATTAATTGACAATCTCTAAATTTTCACATTGTTCCAAGTGACAGCCTAACCCGTAGGTGAATCCTCTTGCAAAAGTGTGATTCAACTCAGTTGATATGTCCTTGAATGTTTGTAGTGAAAGGAGGAATTAACCCTTTTATTCATCTTCCCCTTTTTTCCTACAAAACATCCCCTATCCTTATCAAGATCGAAGTAGGAGGGAGGATGGGTATGCAATTATAATGGATGAGGATGATAGGGTAGGAAATAATAGATAAGACAACTTGCCGCCAAGTATAGGACACATATATAATCATGCTACACATGATGCTTGATTGCCACGTTTTCAACATGGTACTTATCCAAGGTGCCACCAAGGTGGTTTTCACCTTTGGACGAAGGATTTATCTTTACTTTTTAAATTTTTTTTAAATTTTTGATAGTTCTATTTTGATGGGATGGGTGGATGGGGAGAGAGATTTGGATGGAATATAGGGCAATCAAGTGTGTTTCCAAGAGGAGGTGATAATGTCCCATTTTGGATGTTGTCACACATGGAACATGTCAAGAGTCGTTATGCACATGGATGGTAGATGATTAGATGAGATGGAAATGGAGTGGATTATGGATGGACGAGGCATAGTGGATTATGATGTGTCTGATTATGGATGGATGGATGAAAGATAGAAGATAAATGGACATTGGATGAAAGGATTATGTAAAAGTATGGACCATAGGGATATGATGGGGGATATAGTATGGGATAGTGGATATAGGATGGGGAGATGGAGGGATGTGGGAATGTTGTTGCATCAAGGGGAACCAAGGCCAACATTTGCACACACTCTGGAGTTTGAAGCTTTTGATTTTGAGGGGGTGTGGGGAGTAATGGGGATTTGTGATTATGGGAGCGGGATGGGGGATTTTGGGATTGCCAATTTAGGGATTTAGGGACCCAAATGGACTTAGGATTCTTAGGATTTTTGTATTGGGAATGAGATTTTTGGGATTTAGGCCTTTTGATACACTGGGATTTGGATGCTTCATTTGGATTGATTTATTTGTTCTTAGGGACCCGCACCATTTTTCTTTTTTTCTTTTGGGGGTGTGGTTGTGTGTAGCCTTTTGGATTTTTTATTTAGCATGGATTTTGTGTATCGATGCTCTATGACATGATAATCTTGAGGCTTTTCTGGAATTTTTTCTTTATGTAAGGAGGCATCCAAATTTTTATTTTTGAATCCCAAATGCATTTTGATAGCTTCATATTTGGACGATGTGTACACTTGTTGATCTTGATTAAGGATTTTAGGGTATTTTAAGGGAGTGGGATGTGTGGATGGTTGGATTAGTGGACTTGTGGACGAAGGGATTAAGGGATTTGAGGATGGGAATGTTAGGAGTTGGGAGGAATGGAGGTAAAGTGGATGGAGGGAGATGTATGGTCACATGTTTTTGAGAATGGTATGATGATGGAGGAGGGATGGCAACATATGATTTGGAGGTGAGATGAGGTGCACTAGGTTAGGGATTGGAAAAAGAAACTTTATGAGATGTGAAGCATGGTACCAAAATTTGTGGATTATTTTCCTTAGGATGTATAGCCAAGGCCATGTGTGCATGGATGGGCTCCAATATACCTTGTTGAAGAAGGCCTAAGCCTTTTCCTTGATAATTCATGTTTTGGAGTATGCGATGTATGATGGGATGTTCGTTATTTTGGAAATATGATGCGAGTCCTTTTTTAGATGGGGGAGGATGGGTGGTGGATAGAATTTGTTCTTCTCAAATGAGAGAACCACCATAGATGAAGGTAGCGGGACAAAGGGGATAAGATGATGGATTTGGGATATGCTTGATAGGGGATGAAGGGGGTTTAATAGGAGATGATAGGGGATCAAGAATGGAATGAATTAGGATGCTTAGATCTTGCTCAAAATTGTGCTCATTAAGATGTGGTGTAATAGGATCCAAGTTATTTGTTTGATTATCTATCTTTTCTTGGGGACCAAGAGTCTCATCATGGGAAGTAGATGTTATTGGATGATGGATAGGAGTGATGTGGGTTTCTTTCTCATGAGTGATTGTGGGATCATGGATGGGATTAGATGGGATAGGTTGATCACAAGATGGGAGGGGATCAGGGATGGGATTAGATGGGATGTTTAGATCTTGATTAGGATGGGGGTTTGACGTTTCCACATGCTTTGGACTAGGCCCTTGACATAGGTCTTAGGTTTGGATGGAAGTGAAAGCTTCTTGGATGAACTCAATAAGCTTTGGATGTTCGACAACATGGCTACATGATGGAGTTTGACTTGGACTTATGGTAGGAGACTCTTCAATGGAATGGATAGGCATAGGATTGGATGCTGGTGTTAGAGTGATAAATAGAAAAGTGGGCCTACAATAAACCAAAGGAAAATTGAGGCACGCTGACTTTCCTCGGGAAAGGTGGTAGCATTGTGCATGATTCTAAAATCATAGCATTGACACATTCAAAGTATTGTACTATTGGTTGGGGTTGTTGAGTCACTAAAGTGGCGAGGCACATCTATTTAAAACCTGGTGGAGGCAAGGGAGATTGTGGGGTACCATTTCAAAAGTTCCATGTGTCAACACCACGTGCATTCTGCTATTGTCGGGCACTAAGACTTCTTCACGTCGTGCCATGTTTCAACATGGTAGAAGAGACCCACCATAATGCAACACCATTGGAAACTATTGATTCTCTTTTGGAATCCAATGATTGGTGCATCTCCTTGTTGTCTTAGGTTTGATATTCAATAACTGTTGCACCATTGCTCCTTGCTGAGTGACATGGCATGTAGTGGGCCCAGTTTCATTAAATAAGGAGGAGCTAAGGGAAACATAACAAAGAGACACTTGGCACAATGGTGCACATTTAAAAGATGGCAGCAATGACACATTTATTTTTGTTGCACCATTGGTTGAAGAGGTATGAGACATCATCAAGTGGGCCTGATTTCATTTAAAATGATGAGGCCAAAGAAGGTATTCAATTGCAAACATGAGAATAATAAATTATGACTACTCTCTTTGTATGAAATCTATCTCTATTTGTCCTCCTTCGAGCTATTTAAATTTAACGAGGAAAGGAGGAGTTATAAAGGAGCCCTTTGAATATCAAAGTTACCAATTCTCCTATGAAATGATAAAAAAAATTACAACCATTCTATGTAAAACAATTTATTCAAGAGTGTCATATTTTAAATCATAAAATGAACAAATTTTTCTAGGAAATTGAACAAACATGTGGCCATGTGTATTTGCTATTCGAAGTGGTATTGCTATAAATTGTAATCATAGCAATCTTTTATCTACCTATAGAAGTGAAGGTAGGGATGCCCCCTTTTGGCAACTTTTTGCTTTGGTTTAAGAAGGCTAGGTATCACCATTGAATCAAGGGAGAAATGTGATAATCTATATGGTGTTAATGCAACGCGTGGTGCAAATGGAGTTGCTCATTGTCTATTGATCTTACTTCTCTATGCAACATGAGACTCATCTATGAATGCTATTTGAAATATTAAGCCCATTAAAATTGAAGTCCAAAGTGTGACAGTTAGAACAATAGAGATGTGGGATGTGGATCATGCTTTGGAAATCGATCTATAAATGTGTTTGATTATGCTAAAGTTGTGGTGGAAATTATAGAAAGTTTGGTGCTATAATGTACTAGAGAGATAGATACAAACTAGCAAGTTCTCTTGGATACACTTTCTAGATCAAGGGCAAAAGTGCATTATAAGCAACAAAATATATATTTAAAGTACAATACAAAGTTCCAAGTCAATTTTGAATCAAACAATGCAAACAAAATGGAACACTAAAATTAGTTAACCAGAATATCTCAGACCAAACAGAATAGTTGCTCCAAGCAAACAACCACTCCGTATGAAAATTTCATAACCACTTGACGTTCTTATATACAAACAAGAAATTTGTAAAATGAGTAATTGCTTTTGACCTATTTAAATCAAAAAAGTTAAAACATGCCCAAAACATTATTAGTGCAGAGTTACAAATTATTTGACCTTTGGCACCAAACTACCGATAGAGGAACCCACATAATACATTTCGTCAGCAGATGAATTAAATGCTTCCATGATAGCTTGAATGTCAACTTGTAGAGAAATATAGTAAACCATGCTTGCTTGTGTATCTCAGTAATCTAGTAAAGTAAAATTCATTTTGAATTCCAAACCTTTGCAAGGACACGTTCAACACCATAATTCTAGAAAATATTTTAAAAAAATACAAGCTCCAACTGGAACATCAAACAAATAGAAGATACATACCAAACCAGACTATAGCAGCTTCTAGAGCTTCAAGAACTCCACATAAATTTAAAATAATTTTGACATAGCATGCAGAAGTCCTCAAAATAATTTTCAATTGTCATGTGAGAAATTCTCAAATAAAGTCAAATGTAGAAAAGGATGCAACGGGCAACACTAGTAAGTTTAGTATTGTAAGGTCCTCAATGCCTTCAAAAACGCTTATTGGCTGAAATGTAAAATCAAACTTACTAGTGTTGTAGGGTTATAGAATAAGAAACCTAAGATTTCTAAGCTTGTGGATGCCACCTTGATTTCTGAGAAGACGCATAATACATTGCACCTCCAGTTTATGGATGCCACCTTGGCTACTCGGAAGACACAATTCAAATTAAACTAAAGCTTCTGTAAAGTCCTTAATAAAAATAAGCTTCTTGTGTATTGTGTTAACCAAACAATCCCAACAAAAATAGGCCAAACCACATTTCTTGTGTAAACAAGATTGCCAATCACCATAGTACCAGAGAAAACACCAGTTTAGGACATAATAAAGCCATATCCTGTAAACAAGATTGTCAATCACCTTCATACAAATCAGTAGGATGATTTAAACAGACTCAAAAGTGCCAGAAAAAATGAGTGCAATCAGTAGAGTGATATAGACTTTCCTAGTAGAACTGCAAACCTAAACTGAACAACACCATATACAAAACCATGTTTGCTTCCCAAGATTGATATCTACAGGCTACAACCCGCTCATCAAAAAATGAGTTTTAAAAAATTAAACTAGAACTCCGATGCACAATAAATTATTGAACACACCACCCTTTGATCAGGGTTTTAATCTATCATCCAGCTTTAGAGAAGGATTTGACCACATCAGTGTACACAATACAAATTTGAATAGAAATCAGATTTTGGATACTAACACAATGCAAGATAATGAAGCTTGGCTATTTCAACATGTTTCAACCACCCATTTATTAGGGTTTTAACTTTTTCTCCAGCTTTAGGGCAGGATTTGACCACATCAACATACAGAATACAAATTTGAATGGAAATCAGATTTTGGATGGTGGCCCAATAGAGGATAGTCAAGCCTGGCTATTTCGACCTGTGGGGAAATACTTCTGTTCACTGAGCTTGTCTGGTGTAGGGTTTGACTTCCTTATTCACAGCTTTACATTATAGCAAACAGTGGCATAAGCAAGTCTATTGATGCTCTCCCCTGCTAATTTCTTAATCCTAGGCCCAATGGCATCCCACCTAGCTTCATCATTCTAATAAATATGTCATTCTTCCAGACCTGTTTCTGTATGACATCATTTATAAGATACAAGATACAGAAAGTTCATGCTAATAGATTAAAACCACTCTTCTTGACCTATCTTAAATTACTATATTTTGTGTTTAGGAATGCAGGTTTTAGATGGTAGACCCAATGCAAAAGCAAGGACTGCAAGAATGGTCATACTATATGAAATCTTTGGTAGATTCACAATGGGTCAGTTTAAGTTTTCTCCTCTCCTAGTTTCTAGATCCCGGGGAGCTCCATCACTCTACCAGATATAGCAAAGTAATTAAAGCTTTACATGTTTCTAATTTTGTCCAAATCTCCTAGGGATACATCATTTCAAGGAAAATCGTACTACTATCTTGGACACTGTTCCTCAGATGGAACTGTGTCTTCCTGCTTTAAGACCATAACATGTTGAGATACCCCCAGTCTAAACACTTTCTCTCTTCCCTGAATCCAGATGACAGTCAAAGTTTTGCAAAGTGGGCAAATGTTTTGTTGAGCAATGATTGTTCATGAAGGAGTTTATTGAATCCAAATAAGGAGGTGATGCTGAGGTAATGCTCATAAAATCAATCATAAATAAAGCACATCATAGAGTCGCAGGATTTCTATTTGGGGTAAAATCATCACAAAAAAAAATGGGTGATTCTTTGGCAAGCAGTGTAAGCAGGTCCACGGATTATTTTTATCCACTAGTGTCTCAGTCCCAAGTAAATTACTGCCCAGTTAGATTGACAAGGCTACTTGTTCAAAACCAATTTACAGAACTTGCTTCTGAAGATGGAATGATGCTGCCATACCCATTTTTATAGTGGATATAAACAAATTATTCTGGAAAAGAAGAATCAACCCATTTTTATAGCGGGCCTAAACAAATTATTCTTGAACAGAGAATCAAGAGGGGGATAAATAATGCAGCTGCAGAGCTAATATATATTATTATGAAGATACTTTGCATAAATTTTAATTTTAATTTTTTAAAAGATTTTATGATTAAAAAAATTTAAAACTCTAGCTTATAGTTTCACCATTTAATGTTTCAAGGTATTCAATTCAAAACAAACCAAAAAACTATTAATCTTAAATTTGTTTACAAACATTTTTAAAAACATGGCATAATAATAATTTTATGTATTAAAACATTTTGATGCTTTATTATATTTACATAAGATATATGTGAAGAGATCTTGGCAATAAATCAAATACAAGAAAAATAAATTCCTCATAATTGTCAAAAAAATCTTTGATAGTTCTTCATATCCAAAATACATGTTAGTTTTTAATCAAAATTTTAATTTAAAGCAAACCAAATAAATAATAATCTCATATTATTCTAAAAATATTATTAAAAAAATTGGTATCCATTTTTATAAGATAAAACAATTTGAAATTTAAAAGACATTAAAAAATTAATTATAAATAAAACACATATATAATATTCAAAAGATAATTGTATATTATTATATATGAGCAATAATTTTATAAAAAATATTGTCCTCCTTATCTCACATATCTTGCTCTAATGCCACGGATCATAGATTTTGTTGCCACAACCACACATCCACTTCTGAGGATAATAATCATTTGGGTTAATAGGTGGAATAGAAACTAATGTGGGTTTACATGGATTGCAACCCTTGCATTTGTATTGTTGAAGCATTTAAAAGAATAAGAATAACCATAAAGATAAGAGATATACTGTAAAGAAAAAGATGAAATCAAATGCTATGAAGATCATATCATCTATTCAAACATTGGATATTTATATAGTCAAAAGATATGTAATTTATTGATTATTTTGCTTCTTTTTCTTGCTTTTTAAAGATTTATAAGGGATTTGCTTTTTATTTTATTTTTAAATTTTGAGATGCTTTCTTTTATTTTTAACCATTATTTTTTCTTTCTATATTATTTTTTCATTTTTTAAAATTATGATATGCTTTCTTTTATTTTTAACCATTATTTTTTCTTTTTATATTATTTTTCAATTTTTTAAAAATTTGATATGCTTTCTTTTATTTTTAACCATTATTTTTTCTTACTATATTCTTTTTATTTTTTAAAAAATATCCATATGATTTCTTTTATTTTTCAACCTAAATAGGATTATGACTTGCTTTTAACATGCTTTATTTTGTTTTTAGCCATTATTTTTTCATCTTTACATCACTCTCAAAATTATTTTATAGTTTTTTAAAATTTGTTTGTTTTTATTTTTATGTGAGTTTTTTTAATATTGATGAAAATGTTTATGTGAGTTTATTTGTTTAAAATATTTTAAATCTTGTTTTATTTTAGTTTATATCTTGCTAATTTAGGGTTTAGATTTTTTTTTTAATTTTTCAATACAAAAATTAAGAATAATATTTTTAAATTTTTTTATATTAGGTAACTTGTTTCTTCAAAACGTTACAAAATATTAATAATTTTTGGACGCAAATAATTAATATAGAAAGAAAATGGAACGTTATGTACAAACATTTATTCATATCCAAAATTTATAAATATTAGAAAATATTAATTTATTCATATTTACCATACATGTATACTAGTAATGTTATGGAATAGTACTTATGATTAGTGAGTATGTGTGTATGCATGTGTGTGTGAGAGTGAGTGTGTGTGCATGCTCACGTACATACCTATGTATTTGCATATATACCCATATAATATATATGTATATATTTGTGTACATACATTTGCATAGATACACACACATATGTCCATATATGTACACACACATATATACAAAGTTAAGAATTTTAAATTTTAATGTATACATAACATAGACAAATAATATTTAACCGAATTAGTTGCACAAGAGAAGCATATAATAAGAATAAGATGTAATAATTGATAATAATTAATAATAAGTCACTTCAAGGGAGTAAACTTCTAAAAACTTCTTCAATAAGAACAAAATTAGACATCATTATGTAATATTAGAATCCTACTTCTAATGAGGTCAACTTAGCATATTATAATTATATGTACAGGGACTCACAAATGACTCAATTAAGGATTATGTGAGCTATAAGTTGTTATCACACGTCCAAATACATGCTATAAGATAAGGGAATAGCACGCCCCTCCCCTTAAAATCAACATTGTCCTCAATGTTGGAAATCCCTGGATGCTTCTATAGGATCTCTTCATCTTCCCATATTGTATCTTCATTGATTAGATTCTTCCACTTAAATAAATAGTTTATAATAATTCTCATAATAGCCTCTTATTATGTGTGTAAAGGACTCCCTCAAGTTCAAAAATGATTCTGCCCTTTTCATTAAGCTCTAGAAACTTTATCTAGGATGCCGTTATATGTTGATCAAACCTATTGCTTAATTTTGTTTTATGCCATAGCTTGGTTCTCCTCCAAGAGATTTTACATTGCTCTAACATTTTGGTGTACATTCAAAGAAGATTTGGTGGATGGTGGATGGTAGCTTGGTACTAGTTGAATAGCGTGATCAAGATATCTTTTGGGAGGCAATCCTTTTGGCCTATCCCCTAAAGCTACTAAGTTCCCATCTATATTGTGGATCTAGTGATATACAATTCTTTAACTATTGCATTTATAATGAAGACAATCGATTCATGCATTTGTCTACTCCTTTGTAAAATATATTTTGCATTTTGTGGGAGCTTACCATCCTTGGACATTGTGTATGCAACCCTCTTATTTCAAATGTTCTACCTCTAAGTGAAAATGCATGAACAATCCTAGAAGCTCATCTCAATTGTTCCCAAGGTAACTTGAGCCAATTGACTCCCAAAATGATGTTTACTCCAACCATGGGGTATAAAACATATGAAAATCTAGCATGGAGTCTCCCATGGTGAGTTTAATATTGTGCATTTCCCAAAATAGCTAACTATAGCTCCATATGTAATCATAACCTAAAATTCTAGGGTTGGGTAAAACAATTCAATCATGTCGTTGACTTATTATTGATTATATTGTGAGTACTTCCTAATTCAATAATATTGTTGACTTCTATTTTTTAAGGAAATCTAGTACCCTGAGGGTTTCCATTGTGCTAATACCTAACAATGCATGGCAATAGGTAGTTAGTAGGAGATCTAATTTTCCATAACCACTAATGTCTCTTCTTTATCATTTTCTTTGTCTTTGGTGTTCTCAATATATAATAATTTATTTTCAACACGGGTATGTCATCATATTTTTTATGATGGTTAAATCACAAGGTCCATTGGCCCTTTTTATTTAGTATGTTGGGGTGTCAATCTCATAGGTTGAAAGAATGATGACTACTGCAAAGCTCCTCCCATTTTTGTTGCCAAGGAATTCCTCCTTTCTATTAGCCAATTTACCTTTTCCTCTACTTGCCTTGCCATAATTGTTCATTGGAAGATATCACTTGGATTGAACATGTGTACCTCATATTTGATGTGGTCCTTTAGACCCTTTAGATATAGTTAATTCAATTTCTCCTCCACAACATGCTCCACTCTTAAAGATAAAGTCTAGAATTCCTAAGTATAGTCCTTGACTGCACATGTTTTCTTTAATTTTGTTATTTGGTTGAAGTAGAAATCCATAAGATTATAACCATAATGTGACATGAGTTCCTCTTAAAAATAAGAATATATGATAATGCATTCCTTATTTTTCTTCTCTTCACATAGCTAATGATATCAAATAAACTGATATGACCTCTAAATATAATGATTTCATGCAACCTTTTATTGACATGAACATGATGAAGATCAAAGGATTGCTCCATTTCATATAGCTAATAACTTGGAACCTTGCCATCAAATTTATGCATATCTATCTTTTCCATGAAGTGTCTAGCCCTAGAAATATTTGGGTGATTGCCCATCTTCATATGTATATCAAACCTAAATGCACCATGTCCCTTAGAAGACACATTTTCTACCCAAGCCTTGTGGTATGAATCCACCCACTAGAATTCCATATAACTCATGAGAGAATTAAATTTTTATACTCATGCATCGATATCTTCTTTCTTAGATTCTATTGACAAGATATCCTCCTTAACCTTTGTAGTTCTTGTATTTATAAAAAGATTGAACATCTATAGGATTAATCTCTTCTAATATTGGATCATCTTTACCAATAGGCTTTCAATGCATGACTATATTCCTTACTTTACCTCTTGTTGAAGCCCCCCATGATGCCACCAAAATAATATTCACAATAACTTACTAACAAAATCAAAATAGGCTAAAAAATTTACCATAAATTACTTGAGCATATACCTTATGTTGGTGAAAACATGAACAAGATTTTTTCTCTTTTGTAGCATTAGAAGTGAATTTTGTGAAAACCCTAATTTCATAGAAATTCCTTCAAAATTGCTCCAAATGACCTCAAATATAGATGATATTTCCTTCAATATGCCCTTAATCAATCCTCTTGATTTTATAAAAATAAAAACTCATAAAATTGAGAGAGATGGGCACCTTACAACACAAACCCTTAATCACTAAAAATTGCCTTGTTTCTTGGCTTTTGGATGCCAAGATCCTGCTCTAGTACCTCTAGTAATGAAATTACTTGCATAAGAGAATAATATAATAGGAATATGATGTAAATACTTGATAATAATAAGCCATTTCAAGGGGTAAACCTCCAAAAGTATTAAGTAATAATAGAATTCACAATATGATGATTAACTACTACTCACTAACTATTGATGGGTGTTTTTGTACACAAATTAGATAGAATACCAAGTATCTTATCTCTCCTGAAAGGATTCAAACCCCAACATATCAAAAATCGACTAGCCCAAGGTCTCTCCCAGCTAGGTCTTGGCCTTCACAAGATAACTTAGTAGCTTGATGTTCTTTACTATTCAAACAAGGGTCCTTACACAAATATAGACAAACTTCCAACACACAAGGTTAAAATGCACATAAAGCAATCAATTTTTAGATTTAGCAATGCATAAGAAAATTGATCCAAACATATATTTCCACTAAAATGTATCATTTGAGCCTATGACCAATAATATATCAACTTGCATTCATGAGATTTCAACCTTAAAACAACAATATGCAAGTTTTAAAGTCATATTTTAACTCTAAACTAGCCAGATCTGATAAAAAAATGCAAAAGCAAGGTGAGATAAAGAAAGGTTAGAGAGAAAACTAACTTAAACTCAATCCTTTTCCAACATTTCAGCGTCAACCATGGATAGACAAGTTTGCAACATATTAACCATTCTTGATTTGATCTTTAAAATCAACAATCCAGTTTCAAGGAGGTGTAATCTTCAATGCTGAGTTTATGGATGTTTAGGCTAGCCACACAAAGAAATTTACATTTAGAAAACCATGAGTGGTATGGACACTTTGCAAACTCATCAAATATCCATGAATCTTTAGTTGAAAATGAAAGAACAACTTAACTTGGTGTTTAGAAATCATGAAACAAACTTTGTATGATGACAAGTTCAATGAATCTCAATAATTTCTATTCACTATCTTGACTAGAAACTATGAATCAAACTACTATTAAGCTCAAAAGATTGACAGATATCAGCAATTTCTAAACTTGGTGTGGAGAAAACCATGAGAATGACATGAAAATAAAAAAATACTATGTATTTGCTCTCAAATCCAAAGTATAAATGCTTTCCAATATGTTTCCAATGATTTTTCCCAACAAACACCAACAAGAACTCACTAGTTCTCAACCTATTTTGACAAATTCTAACCCTTACAATGAGTTTTAGATGTCTACTTGTGCAAATCAGCTTTAAAATATTACGTTTTTACCTCTAGATCTAATGGCTATGATTAATTTGGTCCAATGGTTCACATTTGATGCTCAAACACAAAGTCAAAATTGGTATTAAGTGTAATTTCCAAGATATCCCACTCTTCATTAACAAGCTTCCCTTAGTATCAAAAAATAACTTTTCTTGTCCTCACATTTACTTGTTGTTGTATACACCTAAAATTGGCTCAAGTCGAATTAAGTAAATATTTTAATATTTATCTTAATTCTTAATTTCTTCTGTTAATTAAATAAATATTATAAATTTATTTAATTAGCTCATTATCGCATATTTAAATAAAGTCATTTTATTTAATTAAATTCCCTAAATTCTTCTTATGTCTCACATCAATTAAATTCCCTAAATTCTTCTAAAGGTCTAAAAGTCCAAAATCCACCTCACCAATCCACCTCATCTATTCCACCTCACCATGTTGCACATATAATTAAATATTCCTAATATTTAATTAGCTAATTTCCTCCATTTTCCAAAATAAATCATTAAATCAATTATCCTTCACAAATGGAATATTTAATTCAATGTTCCCCACTAGCCTTCACAAATGGAATATTTAATTCAAATGTTCCCCACTCTTCCCAATAATTGAATTTTTGATTCAAATGTTCCCCATCATTCTCCACTCTTCCCAACAATTAAATTTTTAATTCAAATGTTCCCCATTATTCTCCACTCTTCCCAACAATTGAATTTTTAATTCAAATGTTCCCCATTATCCTCCACTCTTCCCAACAATTGAATATTTAATTCAATTGTCATAATCCACTATTTTCAAATAAAAGATTTTTAATTCACCCATTATGAATTAAAGATTCACTTTTATTCCTAGCCATTGATCTCATCTGTTAATCCTCACCCTCCATTCTATTTTTAGAAATTCTATAAATAGAACCCTCTTCTAAGCCATTTGGGGGGAGTCATTATTGCATCAAATCTATATTCAAAATTCTCTCATTCCACTCCACTTTCTAAGTATCCTCCATTATTTTGTATTGAAGCTTATCTTCAAATCACACAAGGTATCAATAGCCATTCTTACTTTGGCATCTTCAAACAAGCAAGCAAGCTAAAAAAGAGCTTCTGAGGGCTTCAATCAAGATCAAAGCAAGATAGGCAGCAATGGAAAATGATAAGTAAATGGGTTCTGTAAGTATTTCTACTTCTCTGGTTTGATTCCTATTTACTTTCACCTTCTATTGTGTTTGGGTTTATTGTGTTTTATTCATTTGAATCTAACAAACTATTTTTCTCCCTCACATTTTGGTGCCCACCGTGGGGCCCTTGCCCCTCTACTAATCAAACAAATGAGTGTTTCAGTTGCAGGTTTCACACAGGTTTTCTTTTTGCAGGTCCGTGCAGGAGAAAAGGTGTAGAACAGGTTTCTGGCAATAGTTTTGTGCATAAACACTCCCCAGTTGCACATCCATCTCCCGCAGCTGCGCATATGATCAACTTGCGCATGTAACCTCTACAGTTGCACATTCACCATTCACAGTGGCGCATACATTCACTTTGTGTATTCACGCTTCGAAGTTGTGCATTTACACGCCACAGCTGCGTATACGATCATTCTGCGCATTTAACCTCTACTGTTGCGCATTTACCTCCGCAATTGTGCATACCTCTGTTTTACGCATTCACACTGTAAAATTGCGCATTCATACTCCGCAGTTGTGCATCCATCATGACTGCAGAAACCATACCTAATTTGCGCATATACTCTGTACTGGTGCGCATATGTCATATTTGCGCCTTCACTCTATTACATTGCGCATTTGTTCTCTGTTTTTGCGCATATACAAATCTTGCGCATATACCCGGTAGGATTGCGCATTCATCCTCTGTTTTTACACATGCATTCATTAGTCGCATACACTCCTTGTTTCTACACATTCAGGCTTCAGTGTTGTGCATCTGTTTCCTACTTTGTTGTGGTACATCTTCGCATGTTGAGCTAACGTCAGTTTCGCAGGGGTAGTGGCTGGATTAGTTCATCTAGTTATTTTGCTAGCTTCATTTAGCCTAACTAGGGGAGAAGTAATCAAAGTGCATTTCATGACAAAACTACACCTAGTCCCTAAGTAGGAAGGAAGTAATTTGAACTAAAGTACTATCTTGCATTGTGGATTTACTTTCTAGTTTAATCATTGTTATCTTCTACAAAACTGGGAAATGAACATTGCTATGATTAATCACTTTCAAAGTTAACAACCGGGAAATGAACATTGCTATGATTAATCACTTTCAAAGTTAACAACTGGGAGATGAACATTGCTATGATTAATCACTTTCAAAGTTAACAACCAGGAAATGAACATTGCTATGATTAATCACTTTTTCAAGTTAACTCAAATTAGCTTAGCCCATTTAGTTTTTGTATTTTAACTAGGTTGGATTTACCATTGTTCTCTGTGCTTGTGAATGACAATAGGCTTATGCTCTCCCCTTAATTGGGTGATCAAAGTGCCAGACTTGTTATTCTTTTTGTCAAACCTTTAGGGGGGACCTGCCCTTGGATGCAAGCTTGTCCAAGTGGGAACGACCCTGAGTGGTAACAGGCTAAAGCCAAGCACTACCAAGCCACTTAAAATAAATTATGTTTGGTGTGAAAACCTCAAACAACGAGTGTTGCTGTGTTACACCGACGGCCAACCTCCCCCAAAACCCTCATAGGCGCAACCCTGTGAGGCTGGGAGACTCCATAACGGAGAGTAGTGCCGCCGCATGTGTAACCACTCGAACGGTTGCCCGAACTAAGAACCAATTGTATAGAAAGCCAAAAACCCCTATTTGTTGATGCAAAGGGCGGAGCCCTTGAAGCGGCCTTGATTCAAGTGACTTTAAGTAGAGGTAGCAAGGACAATCCTAAGGTTCGGTGTGGGTACGAGCCTAAGGAAACTAGGATCTGGTATGCATGAGAAGTGAGTGCCATGGAGGGGAGCTAGTGCTACCAGATCCTGGAGCTACATGCTTTTAGTGGCACAGCTAGAGGATTCAACAAATATTGTCCCATCTTGCCTAAGTTGTACTTGTGTTTTGAGTCATAATAGTCCCAAAAATATAAACAATATATAAAAAGATAAAAATCATGAAAAACATTTATGTGTGTGCTGTGCTTTTTTGCCATAATTGAATATCAACCTCAGCCAAAAAAAAACCAAAAACACTGAGAAAAATCCTGAAAAAGATCTAAAAAAGTCAAAACTTCTGAGAAAATACAAACAAAAGCCAGATTTGTGCATATATACCGACATTTTGCACATGTGAATAGACTTGTTGCGCATTTGTCAGTATTGCACATATATACTCTGTTATTGCGCATACAAAAAAATCAGTGTTGCACATTTATACCGACTTATTGCGCATTTACATCCTGTATTTGCGCATTTAAAATAGAAAGCAAAAAAATCACATCTTCCAAAAAAGCCAAAATTGTCAGTACTTTGCAAAAACCAGTTCAACCGGTTCTAGTTTTCAAATCTGATTAAAGACCCTGCAAAATCACCATTGTCGCCTTTTTTTTCACACCATAGCTGCTTATTCATCCAAAATTTTGCCATTTTCTCCCAAGTTTCCAAACAAGGTTATAGTCAAAATCTTCTTGATCAAAATCACATCTTAAACAAGACCTAGTGAGCCTCAAAGTATCAAGGATTACTTATCCTTCTCTATTGGAACTCCACTAGTGGATGGACGAAGGCTAGTCAACATCAAGTAACGGATTCCTAACATTCTAGCTTTTTGACTATCACATTCATATATCCACCTTGTTTGACAACACCTAGATCTAAGAGGAACCTTGCTAAAACCTTGTTCCATCCTAGCACCTTGCTCAAAATCTTCCAAGCCTAACTCCATCCCATCTCTTTACCACCTTGCATGGTCTTGACAAGATTACAAAAACAAAAGCAGTTAGAAATGGTAGAGAACAATATTTTTAATGGTCATAACAATGACGAAGAACCTTCCGTTGAAGAGATCCTCCAAATGCAGCATGACCCAAAATGTCAACGAATACTTGAAGGGGTGCTTGCCCAAGATCCATCAAAATACTTTTTATATCTAGCAAGCATAGGAGCCAAATTCCCTAAGGATTACGACGTGGAAGCTCTTAAAGAAACTGACAAAGAGAGAATCCCTGAAGGAAGTAGACAAGGTGAAATACCCGTAGAAAAGAGCAAAGCAACAATTGACTCTTTGGATACTCTCACTCTAATGGACTAGAAATTTGAAGCCTTCAAAAAAGAAGTTTTAGCAGGAACATCAACCAAAAACTACACCCTAGATGATATTTCATCATATCCTTTTGATAGGTCCTTAATCATGATTCCCTTCCCCTCAAGATTTGAGGTACCTAAATTTGATAAGTATTGAGGGAAAGGTGATCTAAGAGATCATATCAGAGAGTTCAATGCTGCTTGTCTAGAGGTCGCACATAACGACACTTACCTTATGCGACTATTCCCACGGAGCTTGGGAGGACAAGCCATGGATTGGTTCTCTAGACTACCACCTGGTATTAAGACATTCAATGAACTTGTCAACCAATTTGTCACCCACTTCTCATACAATATTGAAAATGACATCTCAATATTGGATCTCTGTAACACCAAACAGAAAGGAGGAGAATCTTTTGCTGCCTTCTTACAGAGATGGAGACAATTGGAAAGCAAGTGCCCACACCAAATACCAGAGAAACAGATGCTAGAGATGTTTGTCCACAATCTGCAAATGGACTTAAGTTACCAGATCCAAATCCAATGTCCTACATCTTTTATCAAGGTCATCGAAATGGGCCTCATCATAGAGAAAGCTCTCATCGCAAAGGGCCAAATCAAACTCTACAAAGACTCTCCCAATACCTACGCCAATAACGATAAACCTACGTTTTGGACCAAAAACAAAAACATTGTAAATGACGAGGTAGTAGATGCCAAGAATGTGGCACCTAAACAACCGATTTTTAACCTATCAATGCCCTAAAACAACCCCATGCAAAATAAACCAACAAATAATCAATCTAGATTCACCAAGTTCCGACCGAAAAGAACGTTCACGCCTTTGGATGAACCACTAGAAATAGCTCTACGAAAAGTGCTTGCCAACAATCTCATAACACTCCCCCCAACACGGGAGTACGAGCCAAAGGTCAAACCCCGCTGGTGGAACGACAATGATTTCTGTGGATACCATCGAAACAAGGGGCACAAGACAAACGATTGTATTACACTCAAACATACAATCCAAGACCTGATAGAGCAGAACAAGATATTTGTTAAAGGTCACACCTCCAATAATGACCATTAGGCATTCAAGGATCCTCTTCCCAATTACGAACAAGCAGGATCCTCTAACAGAAGAAATAATGGCTCTAACAATGCGAAATACACAAATGTCAGTTACGACTACGTTGTTAACCATATCCAGGAAAGTGGCTCACATATCAATGTGATCACTATAAACAACGACCCAGAATGTAACGTTACTACCCGTAGTAACAAAGTTACCCTTAGGGGAGCCTTCGCTCCTCTAACCAATCAATACAATATTGTGGATCAACTCCACAAAACACCGGCACACATCTCCATGCTAGAACTTCTGCGTCTGTCTCCTTCTCATAGGTCCATA
Source organism: Cunninghamia lanceolata (assembly GCA_027924645.1). Taxonomy (NCBI): domain Eukaryota; kingdom Viridiplantae; phylum Streptophyta; class Pinopsida; order Cupressales; family Cupressaceae; genus Cunninghamia; species Cunninghamia lanceolata. The sequence goes on along the minus strand of BSBN01000554.1, from coordinate 970,906 downwards.
CTCGACAAAAGCCTTAGCAGAAGCCTCCATTCCCACGAACCTAGCTGAGGAGCAATTCCAAAACATGGTCGGTAATATCACCTCACCACACTCCTTATCATTCACTGAGAAGGATGATATGTCCATCACTCAACCACATAACGCCTCCCTTCACATTGAAGCTTTCATACACAAGCATAAGATCAAAAGAGTCTTGATCGATGGAGGGGCTGGTTTGAATATCTGCACACTGAAGCTAGTCCTTACATTGGGGTTTTCAGAGAAGGCTATAGATCCGAAGAGAAAAATCACCATAAAAGCCTATGATGAGGAAGAACGAACGTCTAAGGGAATTGTTACTCTACCAATCAGAGTGGGCCCTATAGTAAAAGATGTGGCTTGTCAAGTCCTTGACATGGAGTTAGCATACAACATTCTTCTGGGACGACCATGGATACACGCTTTGAAAGCGGTACCTTCTACATACCATCAATGCATCAAGTTCACACATGAAGGACAAGAGATCACCATCCCAGACAATCCTAACCCCTATCAATACTGCAACTCCATTCAGTCCAAACCGGATGTTGTAATCCCTAACAACCGTGCTTCTACATCCTCGTCGTCTCATGTTGATCCAGCTACACTGGCTTCTTCTTCAGGGGCACCTCCCCCTAAACTCCAACTCAAAGATAAAGGTTTGGGTGAGTACACGGTATCTCAGTCCCTCTGCTTGGCACAATTGCCCCTATCTCCTCGATCCTATGGGAGACCTATCTTAAAAACACCCATAGCAAAGAAACCAACCAGAGGACCATTTGTGAAATGGGGAAGCCTAGAAGATGAAAGTGATGAAAAGGATGTCCTATAATGGCTATACAAAGATGAAGCTAGCTCCTCAATGCCACATGATCATCCCACTATACTGACAGAACAGTATGGGCAAGGCTACCAAATACTACAGAAAATGGGATATGAAGGACATGGTCCACTTGGATCAAGAAAGGATGGCATCACTGAACCCATCCAACCTCATACCTTAACAGCCCGAGACACTATAGGGCTAGGCTACACTGGAGCACCAAGAAATAACAAAAATAAGGAAAAACAAATAGAAGTAGCCACTAACAATATGGTTGAACAGATTCAGAGGATGCAACTGGGGAGTGACACAGATTCTAATGAGTACGAATGGGATAGCCTCTCTGAGCTATCTTGTGACGAAAAAGATATTGATGTTGTTCACGAGTATGACCCAACCCTTGCAAATGAGATACAAAGTCTAAGAGCTAGACTGCTAGAGTCTGTTCTGCATAATGACAATAGTGACAATCGCGAGGAAAGAATGATACCTCCCTCGACAGATCCCCTACTAGAGAGTACCATCACAGACTTTGTTCATTCCCTCAATAATTCTGTCCTTACTATCAACTCTGTTGAATCCAACCAACCTCATGACCCCTTGCCTCTCGTACACCCCGAACTTATCGATTGGGACCTCAAAGGCACCACCCCTGAGCTTGATACTTTTGAAAATGACGACGCCATCATAGATTTTCTTGAGCTTAGGGACCATCTACCCGCAGGAGACCATAGGGCTGGCTATACTATTGAACTCAATGAGCAGGCCTATTTTGGAGAGTGAGCCAAGCCTTTCAATCACAAAAACATCCAAATAAAAGAACGATCTAACGGTGAAAACCGCTCTGCGGCAGTGTTAGATCATCAAAAAAGTAAAAACAAAGACGCATCCAACGGTGAAAACCTCTCTGAGGCGCCCCAGGATGGAAGGCTTGACTCCCTCCCCAATCTTACACATCAGGAAAGATCATCGATCTTGATAGAACCGGCAGAAGCAATCAATGTCAACACAGGAGATAATCCCAGAATGGTTCACATGGCAAAGGCTCTAACCGAGCAGGAAAAAATAGCATTCACAGATTTCTTCAGAAGAAAACAGATCAACTTTGCATGGACCTACGTTGACATGCTAGGACTCGATCCAGATCTCATCATGCATCACTTATCTTTAGCTCTAGGAGCTAAGCCTGTTAAACAAAAGCTCAGAAAGATGCATCTGCAGGCGGCCCTCATGGTAAAGGAAGAACTCAAGAAACTGCTAGATTTCGGGTTTATCAAGCCCATAGATTATCCAGAATGGGTTTCAAATATTGTACTAGTGGCTAAACTGGATGGCAGGGTCAGAATCTGTAGTGACTTCAGGGACTTAAACAAAGCTTGTCTGAAAGATGATTTCCCCTTACCCAATATTTACATGATCGTAGATCTCACAGTAGGTCATACTATGCTATCACTCATGGACGGTTTCTCAGGATACAACTAGATAAAGATTGCACCAGAAAACCAGCACAAGACTGCATTCACAGGTCCTTGGGGCACCTACTATTGGTGCGTCATGCCATTCGGTTTGAAAAATGCTGGGGCCACATACCAAAGAGCCATGACAACGATCTTCCATGATATGATGCATACTATAATGGAAGACTACGTCGATGACATTCTAGTAAAGTCTCTCACAAGAGAAGGGCATCTAGCAGTACTGGACAAGATATTTAACAGACTAGAGAAATTCAATGTGTGACTTAATCCAAAAAAGTGTGTGTTCGGGGTTACATCAGGAAAACTACTGGGCTACATAGTATCAGCAAATGGTATCAAAGTTGATCCCGCTAATGGAGATGCCACCTCCTAAAAACTTGACTCAATTGAGATCCCTACAGGGCAAACTACAATCTATTAGACGGTTCATTTCCCAACTGGCAGATAAGTGCAACCCATTCTCTCATCTGCTGCACAAAAATGTATCATTCAAATGGAACAAGTCATGCAAACAGGCTTTTCAACAGCTAAAAGAATACCTAATGAAGCCACTAGTATTAATGCCACCAATTCAAGGCAAGCCTCTGTTACTATATATCTCAGCTACACCAACGGCTCTGGGAGCTCTCCTTACTCAATAGAACTATGAGGGAAAGGAGCAGGCTATCTACTACATTAGTCGAACACTCGTCGGATACGAGTTGCAATACACACCAATAGAAAGAGCATGTCTAGCTGTTGTCTTTGCCTCACAAAAATGGAGACACTACATGCTGTCACACTCTATTAAACTGGTGGTAAAGATTGACCCACTAAAATACTTACTCAACAAGGTGGCCTTAACAGGTAGATTATCAAAATGGGTCATGCTTCTCAGCGAGTTCGACATAGCATATGTGGATAGAAAAGCAATAAAAGGACAAGTGCTTGCAGATCAACTAGTAAAGGCACCTTTAACAGATGACAACCCCCTAAGCTTTGAATTTCCAGATGAGTCTATCTTCCACGTCCGCATAGCAAACTGGAAAATGTACTTTGATGGCTCCTACACTCAGCATGGATCGGGGGCAGGTATCCTGTTGATCACGCCTAATGGCGATACTATTCCAAAGTCATATAGATTAATGTTCCCTTGCACTAACAATGTAGCAGAATACGAGGCTCTGGTCATCAATATCAAGCTAGTAGTTGAGTGGAACATCAAGGAGCTTCAAGTCTATGGTGACTCCCAACTGGTCATCAACCAAGTAAATGATGACTACCAAATGAAGGATGAGAAACTGATTCCTTATAAATGCATGGTAGATGACTTCAAGGAGTATTTCGTCCAGATATCATTTGAACAAATACCAAGGATCGAGAATAAAGCTGCAGATGCCATGGCTACAATCGCATCTCTTCTTGACATCCCAGGCAATCAAACACGATATGAGTTCTTAGTAGAGCCAGTCTCTCATCTTGCTTATGACACTCCAGATTCCCGTATCATATGTCGCATCGTAGGAACCGATTCCCCTCTCTATGGTAAAATATTTGCCTATCTAAAAGAGAATACACTTCCACCCAACCTCTCCTGTAACCAGAAAAGAACCTTCATCTGACAGGCATCTCGATATGCCATTGTTGCTAACACCTTGTATCACCGAGGTCTTGATGGTACTCTCCTTAGGTGTCTAGATAGAGAGGAATATCAAACTGCTCTAAGCGAAATACATGATGGAATATGTGGAGCTCACTCTAGTGGCCTTACCTTAGCCAAAAAACTCATACGCATGGGATACTATTGGCCAACAATGGAACAAGACTCCTATCAGTTTGTAAAGAAATGCGCAAAATGCCAAATCCATGGGAACCTGATACATGTGCCAGTGCAAGAGCTACAGCCGTTGACGACACCTTGGCCTTTCTGTCAGTGGGGACTCGACTTAGTGGGAAAGATCCACCCTCCTTCCTCAAGCAGCCATAAATTCATTATCACCGCCACAGAGTATTTTATGAAGTGGATTGAAGCCGTGCCTCTAGCTAACATCACAGGCAAACAGATTGCCTCGTTCATCCTGAACTATATCATTTATCGCTATGGTGTCCCTTCATCCATTATTACGGATAACGGACGACCCTTCAAGAACCAAGATGTCAGGGAACTATGCGACAAATTCCATATACAGCACCGCTTCTCCACTCCTTACTACCCACAAGGTAATGGCCAAGCTGAGGCATCTAATAAAACCATTCTGAAAATCCTAAAAAAGACTGTCAATGATGCTGGCCATGACTGGCATGTCCAACTAAATCCCGCGCTGTGGGCCTACCGCATAAGCATCCGCACATCCACAGGTGCAACCCCATACTCCCTAGTCTATGGCTCTGAAGCTATCTTGCCCATTGAAGTCGAGATCCCATCGTTGCGAGTCTCATTAAAAGGCCTCATATCAGATGAAGAGTACACAGTAACCAGACTCCAAGAGTTAGAACTGCTAGAAGAAAGAAGGCAACAGGCCTTTAACCACCTAAAAGCTTATCAACAAAGAATGTCCAAAAGCTATAATCACAAGGTAAAGCCCCAAGTCTTCCAAGTTGGTGATCTTGTCCTTAGAGAGAACCCCCAGAATCAGCCAGATAGAGAAAAGAAAGGAAAGTTTGAACCCAACTGGTTAGGGCCTTATGTCGTCATTACAGCCTATGGATCGGGGGCATATCAATTGGCCACATCTGAAGGTGAACTCTTCGAGGATCCTGTCAACAGCATGCATCTACGCAAGTTCTATACCTGAAAACCCTGATGTAAGGGAGTCCTAAAAAAAAAATCAAAAAATGGAAAAACAAAATGATCGGTACCATGATGAAAACCGGGCAAACAGGCGTCATGTGTACTCTTGGCTACGCGTGCACATAAAAGTAAGTGGTGAAAAACCTGGTAAACAGGCGCTATCTGCGACAAACCACTCCCTCCATCTATGATGACTTCATTTTGACTCTTGTCCCCTCCTCCTCTCTAATAAAACCATTCTGAAAATCCTAAAAAAGACTGTCAATGATGCTGGCCATGACTGGCATGTCCAACTGAATCCTGCGCTGTGGGCCTACCGCACAAGCATCCGCACACCCACAGGTGCAACCCCATACTCCCTAGTCTATGGCTCTAAAGCTATCTTGCCCATTGAAGTCGAGATCCCATCATTGCGAGTCTCATTACAAGGCCTCATATCAGATGAAGAGTATAGAGTAACTAGACTCCAAGAGTTAGAATTGCTGGAAGAAAGAAGGCAACAAGCCTTTAACCACCTAAAAGCTTATCAACAAAGAATGTCCAAAAGCTATAATCACAAGGTAAAGCCCCAAGTCTTCCAAGTTGGTGATCTCGTCCTTAGAGAGAACCCCTGGAATCAACCAGATAGAGAAAAGAAAGGAAAGTTCGAGCCCAACTGGTTAGGGCCTTATGTCGTCATTACAACCTATGGATCGGGGGCATATCAATTGGCCACATCTGAAGGTGAACTCTTCGAGGATCCTGTCAACAGCATGCATCTACGCAAGTTCTATACCTGAAAACCCCGATGTAAGGGAGTCCTAAAAAAAATCAAAAAATGGAAAAACAAAAGGATCGGTACCATGACGAAAACCGGGCAAACAGGCGTCATGTGTACTCTTGGCTACGTGTGCATATAAAAGTAAATGGTGAAAAACCTGGTAAACAGGCGCTATCTGTGACAAACCACTCCCTCCATACCACTTCTGCCGGTCCACCATCATCTAGGTCTTAGGTCCATCAGGGTTCACCCCGAACTACGTTGCCTCTGCATCGTCACGTAGGCAAGGCCATTTAGCAATGAGCCCCCGAGGCACTAGGTCAGTCCCTTAGGGGTCTGTCTCTCCACATTTGTCGTCATCTCACCCATAATAAGTCGATCTTGGTCTAAACTGGGGGCAACTCCTTGAACTAGTTGCAGGTTTGGATTCTTGAATGCCATCGTTCTGAAAGGAGACACCAATAAGGACTGTGATACCTTCTGCTAGACAAAACAAGAGCAACAAAGTCCACTTCCAAACAAAAATCCCTCATCATCTTCAATTGATACATGATTGTGCATCCAGAAACTCTCAAGTTAATTGAGCTACCATTTGTCGATGTCTTTCGAGACCTCTTTGATGTGCACCGTTCAAATATTACATAAAGACCCAGAGGAAGCTAAAATGGACCTAGGAGGTTCTTTACCTCAAAAAAGATGTATACGAAGCTCCTCATTTCTATATTCCAATTTACGCATAAATTCACAGCTTTCTCTGTCCTATATGCACTCTTTACAGATCTCTGGTTGTGTTCTTAGAGTATGGATTTTACTCATCTTACACTCTTGATCATCAACATTTAAGTCCTCCTCTGTTATTGGCACTCCCTTGTAGCTTCCATAAATATCATTTGCTTCAGAATTACATCCAAACAAAAATCTTGATGAAAAACATCAACTTGTCCAAGGCAAAACAGAGCACCATACCGAAACACTCAAGCTAAATCTCATATCAATTATGGCAAAAAGACACATCTAAATGCAAGAATGTTTTGTGTTGGTTAGATTCAGAGTCTTGATTTATGCTATCATGCCTTTCTATGCTACTCGAGGATGCCAAAAGCTAGAGATGCTATGATGGGGGCATGATTATTTTCTTTGTCTGCTGCTTGTGGATACAACTTTAGCAGTGTGATGACTTTTTGTCTAACGACATGATCGGCAAAAGATCATCGAGGACTCCGAGGTCTAAACATGAAAAAGGGCAATCCTTGTCTGGTGAAATGCAAGAAGTACTCAGGTCATCTAGATTCAAGTTTTACTAGATGTTGGTATTAACTTGCTAAATCAAAATCCATGTAAGTAATACTCAGGTCATCTCGGTCTAATTATACCAAGATGCTTGTATTTCCTTACAACATTTTCAAAAAAAGCGAAAAATACCAAAAAAATGCCCGATGGTGAAAGCAAAAAGACTTGCGAAGATGACAAATCCGTATCCGCATCCTTCTCCTATCCAGCAACTCCATATCATCCACACAATAATGCACACCCTGTAGTATATCACAAACAAAAGTCAGTATTTCTCCATGTCTTCTTCTATTCCATTCGTCTATACCATCTCTATGTCGATTGAGTACATCTAGACATATCAAACACATAGCATATAAGTTGCGTATCACATCACATGAGATAGTCATTTCGCATGATTACATCATTTGCATACATAATAAAATCCATGAGATCAAATTTCCATACATTTTAGATCATACATATACATTATACATCCATACCTGATATCACAAGAAAATCAAAAACATAATGTCACATACATATCGAACTGCATAACCATATCCATACCCATTAGCATTTACATAACTCAAAAGCATTCTAAACATCCATCTAGTTTGCATAACACACACACACACATCATAACATCCAAGGGCATCCATAGCATATAAAATGTCAGAACACATACATGTAGACCATAAAATAGCATGCATCCATAGCATATCAACATCATCACATAAACACATGTCCAAATGTACAATATATCAAAGATCTCTGTCCAAAACACAGAGCCATGCCATAAGTGTATACATATAACAAATGGTGATACATGTCTCAGAAAATGATAAATACATAGGGTGGCTATCTCAGCCATCTGTCAAAAATGCGCTACAAAGTGATAAAAAATTGGTACATGTACAGGGGCCTGTCTAACCTTGCTGTCGCGGAACACTGCTCCCTGCACTGGCTGCCCCTCTATCCCCCGTTGACGGCGGTGGACCCCTCACTGAGGCCATAGACCAAGACCCACCTGCTCTCTGCTCTGCCCCTGACTGGCTCCGGAAGGTCGTAGCTCTCTGACTAGCTGGCACAGCACCGTGATATAAGCCCCAGTAATACTGAGTCTGTGCCTGAGATCTAGTAAGATCACCCTGTAACTGAGCTATCTGGGCCTGTGCCTGCTATAACTGTGCCATCAGGAAGCTAGTGGTCCCATCAGTACCCATGGCCATCATGGTTGCATCTCACTTTGCTATCGCAGCCCGCGTACTAGCTAAGGCTGCATCCCTCTCCCTGATCAACTTGGATATCCGAGTCACATCTGCATCCCGTCGTGACTCTGTCGCTCTTAGGTGAGCCCTCAGCTGCCTAATCTGGGTCTGTAATGACACCAGAACCTGCTGCTCCACATCAGGCTGTGGAGCCTGCTCAGCCTGTGCCACCTGCTGCGCTGGCACTTGTCCATGTATCAGCTGTACCACCTATCGAGGTGGTGGCATCTGCCCTGACACTGCCACCGACACCTCTGCCTGAGCCTGTGCCTATCCTACAACTGCCTGCTACCCTATCTGGCCCTCTCCTAACCTCCGCCACTGTCTCGGTCAGCCTCCTCCTCCTCCATCCCCACCTCCTCCTCCTTCGTCACCATCTCCTCCTCCATCTCCTCCCTGTCTCCTCCTATGTCCTCCCCTCCCTCTGCCACCTCCACCCCTGTCATCTGAATCACCCTCATCTATATGAGGCGCTACCTCTCCAGGACCTGAGTAGCGAGGAAACGGATGTGCTGCAAACCACTCCTCATAGTCTGGCATCATGCCAGCATCCACTATGTCTCTCCGCATTGGCCAGGCTGCATACGAAATCTGTCAAAAATCGGCCAATGCCTCCTCATAAGAAGCCACAAGACCCCACCTATACTGCTCGGCGTAGGTCCTAGCAAAACGGGCCTCTCCCTGCGGTCTACCCTACACGCGGCCAAACTGTCTCTGCACTCGGCTAACAATCTGCCGCTCCAATATGAATCGAGCCCGACCAATCAGCCATCTCATCTGAAAACAATACGGGAGCTCATCAGCCTCGTCATCCCATACCTCACAGTCAATGTATGGCCGCCAGACAACTACATCCACGCCATCAAAGGCATGTCTCCAATACTCAAGCCTCTCCAGTCTGTGCTGGGAAATCACACCTGCATACCCATAGCTGTAGGGCTCACCCCTCTGCCTCTGAAAAACATAGATTGGATGTGTGATGGCAATGTACTCCCACAGCCAAAACTGTAAGAGCGATGTGCCTGTCGCTAAGCCAGAGCGTCGGTGGTATACTGCCTGATGCAGGTCTCTGTATAAGTGTGCAAGCACGCACACACCCCATGCATACCGGGTCCCATCGGTAATCATACTCTCCAGCACCTGTCCCCAGCCAATGGGGAAGCCGTGTGCTCTCTTATCGGGGCATACTACGCCTCCGATCAGTCCAGCCACTATGCCTGGGAAGTAGTCATAGCAGTCATACATGTCCTGCCATGCGATCTCCTCCCCTACCAACTTGGGATCATCAAACACCCGCCTGCACTCCTCTAGCCCAGTACCACACTGTGGCTCATACTCAACCAGCTCTCCCTGGATAGGGAGGTGCAGAATCTGATAAACATCCTCTAAAGTGATGGCTATCTCCCCCATCAGAAAATGGAAGGTCCCATCCTTACTATGGAATCGCTCCATGGCTGCTGTCACCATCGCCCGATTCATGCGAACCTCAGACATGAAGAGCACATGATATAATCCCATTGCAGCTAGAGCCTCTCGATCCATATCGGTCAGCATGTACCACTGCAACAACGACATCGGGAACAACTCTCGTGATGTCAACACATCCCGAATATCCTCCTACAACCGAGAAACGCATACTGTCAGCAAAAACTCCAAATCCATATCAACAACCTACTCCAAGAAATCAAGCTATCTTATCAATGACTCAACATATCAAATTAATCAAATAGCATATCATCTCTCGACTAGATTCTCAGCAATCTCAGAGATCGCTCATCAATTGACGCATCGATCAGGATGCCAATTGGGTTGATTTCGTTAAGTCAAATGATTTGCCTAAAAGTGCAAATGCACAAATCCATGGGACAAAGGCGTAATTTCATAACAAAAGCGCAATTTTCCCATGAATGCGCAACTCCATGACATTTATGCACCATTCTTACACATGCGCAACCTATTGGATCAAATGCGCAAATTCCCTACATATGCGCAATGCAATAACTCAAATGCACAATAATCAGCATGCGCAAAATCACAGTGAATATGCACAACTTCAGAATGCATGCGCAACATGTTAGAACAAATGCGCAAGACCCACAAATGCGCAAGACCCACAAATGCACACATTCAGGACACAAAAGTGCAAAACAAGCAAATGCGCAATTCCGAAGCATAAATGCACAATCCAGCAACAAATGCGCAATTTAGGAGTGCATATACACAAAACTAGGGTTTTTGCGCATTCATTTTATTTGGTTTTTGTGACCATTAATACGCCCAAAAATTGACTTTCAATAAGTTTTGAAGAACTACATACCGGGGGTCCTACCTTTGTTGGCCGATCGAACCATCGAATCCACTCAAACTGATGCTGCTTGCGCGGAATATCTATCTCTCTGGCTGCCATGCTCTCCTAAGCTCTCTAAAAGATAAATCACCTATGGCCAAGTGTACAAATGAATAGTTTGTGTGGACCCAACTCCTATATATAGCAAGTGGCCCATATTGGACTGTATGACTCTTTGATTGCTTCCCAGGACTGTTTCTCCAAGCCATAACCTGTTTTTCTCCATCCTAACCCATTTCTTCACCTTCTTCTTCATGAGATTGTCCATCTCACGCCCCGCCGTCCTTCTCCCGTCCAAACTCCCGAGGGGGCATCCTGTCGTTAAACTTGTACCAGGGGCAAACTAGGGCATGTATCACTGTCGAAAATTCTTATTCTTTGAAACAACGTGATAAAACACATTGCTTCAAAGAGGGGCAAAATGTATACACCTAAAATTGGCTCAAGTTGAATTAAGTAAATATTTTAATATTTATCTTAATTCTTAATTTCTTCTGTCAATTAAATAAATATTATAAATTTATTTAATTAGCTCATTATCCCATAATTAAATAAAGTCATTTTATTTAGTTAAATTCCCTAAATTCTTCTTATGTCTCACATCAATTAAATTCCCTAAATTCTTCTAAAGGTCTAAAAGTCCAAAATCCACCTCATAAAATCCACCTCACCAATCCACCTCATCTATTCCACCTCACCATGTTGCACATATAATTAAATATTCCTAATATTTAATTAGCTAATTTCCTCCATTTTCCAAAATAAATCATTAAATCAATTATCCTTCACAAATGGAATATTTAATTCAATGTTCCCCGCTAGCTTTCACAAATGGAATATTTAATTCAAATGTTCCCCATCATTCTCCACTCTTCCCAACAATTGAATTTTTAATTCAAATGTTCCCCATTATTCTCCACTCTTCCCAACAATTGAATTTTTAATTCAAATGTTCCCCATTATCCTCCACTCTTCCCAACAATTGAATATTTAATTCAATTGTCATAATCCACTATTTTCAAATAAAAGATTTTTAATTCACCCATTATGAATTAAAGATTCACTTTTATTCCTAGCCATTGATCTCATCTGTTAATCCTCACCCTCCTTTCTATTTTTAGAAATTCTATAAATAGAACCCTCTTCTAAGCCATTTGGCAGGAGTCATTATTGCATCAAATCTATATTCAAAATTCTCTCATTCCACTCCACTTTCTAAGTATCCTCCATTATTTTGTATTGAAGCTTATCTTCAAATCACACAAGGTATCAATAGCCATTCTTACTTTGGCATCTTCAAACAAGCAAGCAAGCTAAAAAAGAGCTTCTGAGGGCTTCAATCAAGATCAAAGCAAGATAGGGAACAATGGAAAATGATAAGTAAATGGGTTCTGTAAGTATTTCTACTTCTCTGGTTTGATTCCTATTTACTTTCACCTTCTATTGTGTTTGGGTTTATTGTGTTTTATTCATTTGAATCTAACAAACTATTTCTCTCCCTCACAATTGTTACTAATTTTTTCCAATTTTGACAAAAAGTAACTTTTTGGAAGCTTAAAACATTTAGTTTTTGAAACCACATCTTCAAGGCATTTAATTCTTGCAACTACATCTCCAATAACTTGTTTTAGTGTGAAAAATCTTCATAAAGGTGGCATATGCAGTTATATCAAGTCATTTTCTCCATCATGTGTGGCTATAGATATCTATTTTCCATGTGCAAGCATGAATATCTCTAGTTGTAGGTGATCAATTCCACCATAAAAATGCATTTAGAGCCCTCTATTGTTCATATTTCCATCATTCTTCAATCACAAATCTTCATCTCAAACTTGGAACAACAAGTTGGGCTCTCATGGAAGCTTGTATGAGTCATGTCCTTGCCATGAAATCAAGTATAAGGTTGTACAATTCATCTTTCATCAGCGACTAGGCATTTCTTCCAACATTTCCTACCAATTTTTGTTCTAATTTTGCATCAAAAATGATATAGGTATGATTTTTGTGAACTTATCTAGATCCTATGGTTTTTCTTCATACTTATTCACACCATCTTGGCTTCATTTTGTAGGTACAACAGAGAAATAAGTCTCAAAATTAAGTTTCTTCACTGCTAGGATACCAAGGTGTGTCTAGATCTTCATGCTTCCAATATAGCTCCATCTAATCTCCACTTGTTTCTATCCTCCTAGAATTGCAATAAATAATGCTAATCATTACATTTATGATAAAGAAGTCATTTTCAGTCAATACATGTGAAATCTTATCCATTTGCAATCATAGATCAGTTAGGTGCAAGTTGGCAAATTTGTTTCCATTGGCAACTTCACAAATTTGATAGTGTCATAATTTTGTCCTCTTTGGTTTTCTCCATAGATATCCATTTTCATCTTTATCATTTGATCACTTCTTATGTTATAGTGGTCTCATCATAAAAGGTGCCATAATAACCATAGATGGTAGTCCCCACGACTACCTGTGAATAACACAATGTGTATTTCGCCCAATTTTGCATTTCCTCACTATGTAATCCAACCCATGACTATCCCATTTACAACCTTCTTAGATGATGGTAATCCCTAAGGATAATTGTTTGATTTTTTGGTAAATTGAAGAATTATAGTGACCATTGCTTTTGGAATCACAACCTTTCACCTCACAATTCCAAGACTGGTTATAACAGTCCCCTTTTTGGTAGTCCTTGGCATAATGACTTTATGATCCATTCTCCATTTTCCTTAGAAATCCCCTTATGGCCATCCTCATAATAGTTGGCAAAACCTAATAATTTTATAACACTTGGAAGATTTCAAAACCACTTGGCATTGATAGAGCAATGACTTTGCCTTAAATGACCGCACCTTACCTTGTTGATCCTAGATTGTCAGGTGTCATTTTGGGAGCATATTTCATCATATTCACCTTTATCAAAAGTACTTCTATTCTTTGTAATAATTTTTCCATGGGTTATGAGGAGTAGATAGATTCCATGAGGGTCTTGAGTTATAGTTGACTCCAAACTAGCCCTAAAATATTGTCAATCAACCTTATGACTATCCCACACTACTTTTTATAATGAAACTTCACCGTGACAACACCTTTATGGGGAGATAAAACTTATTCTCATTTTGGTTACCTCATCCATTGTATGGTCAAAATAGATCTTCCAAACTCATCTCAAGTTGACTTAATTCCTTCATACATAACTGTATCAAACTGTGATAGATTCCTTAAGACAACATTTTACATGTAAGCTTGCCTTTCAAAAATAGTACTTTAACACTCTAGGGTCTTGAGTAGGGTGCCCTAGCTTGACTTTCTTGTAATAGTTATCCTCTTACTCCATCTATAGAACCCTGGACTGATGGCAATTATCCTAGTGGCATTCCCTTATCCCTTCATGACTCAAAAATAGTCCTTTATGATAGCCTTTTGGTTAGGACTTATTCTTTTACTCCCACTAACTTCCCTTCATCTTGGATCCAAATGTTCTCTCTTGACTACTCTTAATCTTGGTTTGAGACACAAAAAGAAATTCGTTAAAACAAATCAATTCTTATACCACAGATGTATCTCCCAGTGGACAGTGACAATCCCTCAAAGATTGGAACTAACTGTGTTGTAACATTAAAAAATGTCCCCTTGGGGGCTTTTCCCTCTTTGGATTTAGCTCCTGGGTCTTTAGTGTGCATTTAAGACATCTTGCATCATAATTTGGCATCCCGATGGAATGAACCCTAAGTATCATGATAAATGGGGCTTAGGGGGACCCCTTTAACCTAACCCTACCCAAAATAGGGGGGGAGGACTTGGGCACCCGCAACCTAGTCCTGCCCTATTTTGGGTTAGGCCTAAATTTCTAGTGTCGGTTTATGACTGTTATTTGGTCCCTAGGCCGACACGATAAGTTTGAATTTATGAAAGCTTGGCGGGAATGTTTGTAGTTGCATATAAAAGCATGTTTAGGCATTCGTTTGTAAACTAGATTACAACTAGCTATCAACTTGTATGTACATTGGTGATTCAAGGCTTTCATTGTGTTGCAAGAGCAGATTTGTGTTGTCTATGTGTTTGTGTTTGTAGATTTGAGCATCCATTTCCTCATGGAATGAAGAGCATCTTCCTCTCATGAGATCTTCACTACAAGGTGACATTCATTGTGTTTTCAATCATTTATTCATTTGGATTTTGCCTCTGCCTCACAAGGGCACGCACTCTCTATTTGACAAAGGTGTTTGGAAGACTTAAGTGTCCTTTCAGGGCTTGACTAAGGCAAGCTCCTAAACACCACAACCCCCTCCCAAAGTTTTTATGGTTGCAGGTTACATGTTAATGATATAGACGAAGTTCCGTGACGGGAAAATCTCTGAAACAGTAGAAAATAGGTGCACAGTTATTTGTCATTTTACATCTTTCTGAAGAAGCATTTTTCGTTATTCACTAGTTTACTTCCGTATTTGCATAATTAGGGTTTTGATGGATAATTGAGCATAAGAGAAGGAAAATTAGTAATCAAACATCCTAATCCAAACTTCCCAACATTTGTGAGTGACCAATGACCTGATAGTGCTCTACCACATGATCCGAAGGTCCTTGAATGTAATTGGTGAAAGGAGGATTCAAACACTAAACTAAACAATCCAAATGTTACTACATTACATGTGTAACATGTGCCTTTGGTTGAAGTTGATCCTGCGACGGAATTAGATGATTTGTATTTTGCACAGCAGATGTGTCAATTGGTAATGACTGTGGGATCGCTAGGTGCAAATGAGGTTGTGTGGAAATCAAATGCCTTGGATTTTTCACAACAGACGTTTCAAAGAGGGGGTTTGGTGTTTGTGAAGAGGATTGTATATGCTGCGTTATATATGCAGGGGACGACAATTTCAAGTCTTTTGGTGGTACGTTTGACTCCTTTACACCATCATCATTAGCATATACATGTGGTCGTGTGGGAATAACACCCATTTCAAAGGTGTTCAATGGCAGATATGAGCCTGAGCGCTCTTCAACATTTGCAAAAGGTGAACCAAAATTAAGTGGTGGAGTATGTAGGGCTCCCACTTCATCTAATATTCGAACTGTACCTTGTGTAGATGACAGAGAAATGCCTCCGATTGTTGGTGACAGACCAAAGACATCCGAATGCACGAGTTCCAAGGGTCTTGCCTTCTTGTCATGTCTGGTTTTGGAGAAGCTAGCCCACCTTTGTTTCTCGTAAATGCAATGCTCACATAGTTCTAAATCTGCTGATTGTAAACCAGAAAGTTGGCCTCTTTTGAGCAATACTTCCATTCCCTTTTTACTCATGTGGCCAAGTCTCCTATGCCACAGTTCTGTCCCACTGTCAACTACAGCCATCACTACTCCCACTTCAGTGGTACATTCGAGCACATAAAGAGATCTTGATTTATTACCTTTTGCAACAACTAAAGCGCCTTTAGTTACTTTCTAAATGTTGGAAGAGAAAGTGATGCTACAGCCTTGTGCATCAAGTTGTCCAGCTGAAATCACGTTCCTCTTAAGTTTAGGAACATGTCTGGCATCATTTAGTAGCCACTTGCTTCCATTCTTTAGTTGCAGCAATATGTCACCTTTGCCGACTATCTCGCATAGCTCATTGTCTCCGAGATAAACCTTGCCAAATTTTCCTTCTTGATATGTTTGGAAGGCATCTCAGTTTGAAGTTGCGTGAAAGGAGGCACCAGAGTCTAAAATCCATGAGTCGGTTTCAACTTCACTTGTTGCCAAGACAAGAGCTCCTCCATCATCATCAAGAGTTGTGTTAATCTCATTTTCTTTCAGCTGTTTTTGGCCTTTCTTGTAACACCAACAATCCTTCTTAACATGTCCATCTTTTCCGCAAAAACAACAACCTTCTTTCCATCCTCTTGACTTTGATCTCTTCGCTAATTTAGATCTTCTCCTATTTTGTTTTCCTCGATCTTGGGTTCTTCCCCTATTGCCTAGAACCAAGGCTTCACCGGATATTTTATTTTGTCCTCTCCTCATGTCTTCGTTGAGGAAGGTGGCAACGACATCGTCAAATCTTAACATTGCATTCATTTCCTTGTCTTTGGATCCTCTTCTCCTAGGTGCTGAATTGTTGATCGTCATCATGACATTATCCCAGTTGTCGGGAAGCGAGCACACGAGTAGCATAGCCCTCATTTCATCATCAAAATTGATTTCTACAGAAACTAGTTGGCTGATTGCAATGTTAAATTCGTTCAAGTGATTTGAAAATCCTTTTCCCTCTTTCATTTTCAGGTTGAACAACTTCTTTAGAAAGAAGACCCTATTGGTTGCAGATGTCGTCTCATACATGTTGCAAAGCTTGTCCCAAATCTGCTTTGCCGAAGTTTCTATTGCAACATTAAATAAGACGTTGCTGGACAGCGAGAGGATAATTGTAGCGGCTGCTTTTTGATCTATCACATCCCATTTGTCATCTGTCATCATCTCCAGTTTTGCTGATTTTCCTTTCAGCGTGATAGCTAGGTCTTTTTGAATTAGTAGGGCACGAATTTGCAGCTTCCAAAGTCCAAAATTCTGCCCCAAAAACTTCTCTATTCTCCACTTGTCCGCTTCTTTCATTTCTTCGAAATTCATCACGAATTTCTCAACCAGCTCCTTAACCGAGCTCTGATACCAATTGTTGAAACAATGGAACAACGAAAAGCAAAAGAACGATAAACAAACACATAGTGCAAAGCTATTTAATGTGGTTCACCATATGTATTTCTACATCCACAAAGCAGGGGAAAACTCTTTTATTTATGTGTTCTCATATATGTTTACAGCAACATATACATATGCTTTTATAGATTACAATAGAAGGAGCCAAACAATGAAGAGTCACCACAAACGGACGAGGTGACTGTTGGGTTTCATATCCAACATGAACAACACCATATACAACACCATATTTGCTTCCCAAGATTGATATCTATAGGCTACAATCCACTCATCAAAAAATGAGTTTTAAAAAATTAAACTAGAACTCCGATGCACAATAATTACTAAACACACCACCCTTTGATCAGGGTTTTAATCTATCATCCAACTTTAGAAAAGGATTTGACTACATCAGTGTACACAATGCAAATTTGAATAGAAATCATATTTTGGATACTAAGACAATGCAAGATAATGAAGCTTGGCTATTTCAACTTGTTTCAACCACCCTTTTATTAGGGTTTTAACCTATTCTCCAGCTTTAGGGCAGGATTTGACCACATCAACATACAGAATACAAATTTGAATGGAAATCAGATTTTGGATGGTGGCCCAATAGAGGATAGTCAAGCCTGGCTATTTCGACCTGTGGGGAAATACTTCTGTCCACTGAGCTTGTCTGGTGTAGGGTTTGACTTCCTTATTCACAGCTTTACATTATAGCAAACAGTGGCATAAGCAAGTCTATTGATGCTCTCCTCTGCTAATTTCTTAATCCTAGGCCCAATGGCATCCCACCCAGCTTCATCATTCTGATAAATATGTCATTCTTCCAGACCTGTTTCTGTATGACATCATTTATAAGATACAAGATAAAGAAAGTTCATGCTAATAGATTAAAACCACTCTTCTTGACCTATCTTAAATTACTATATTTTGTGTTTAGGATTGCAGGTTTTAGATGGTAGACCCAATGCAAAAGCAAGGACTGCAAGAATGCTCATATTATATGAAATCTTTGGTAGATTCACAATCGGTCAGTTTAAGTTTTCTCCTCTCCTAGTTTCTAGATCCCAGGGAGCTCCATCACTCTACCAGATATAGCAAAGTAATTAAAGCTTTACATGTTTCTAATTTTGTCCAAATCTCCTAGGGATACATCATTTCAAGGAAAATCGTACTACTCTCTTGGACACTGTTCCTCAGATGGAACTGTGTCTTCCTGCTTTAAGACCATAACATGTTGAGATATCCCCACCCTAAACACTTTCTCTCTTCCCTGAATCCAGATGACAGTCAAAGATGTGCAAAGTGGGCAAATGTTTTGTTGAGCAATGATTGTTCATGAAGGAGTTTATTGAATCCAAATAAGGAGGTGATGCTGAGGTAATGCTCATAAAATCAATCATAAATAAAGCACATCATAGAGTCGCAGGATTAAAAAAATGGGGGATTCTTTGGCAAGCAGTGTAAGCAGGTCCACAGATTATTTTTATCCACTAGCGTCTCAGTCCCAAGTAAATCACTTCCCAGTTAGATTGACAAGGCTACTTCTTCAAAACCAATTTGCAGAACTTGCCTCTGATGCAATGCACTGCACTGTTAATGGAATGATGCTGCCATACCCATTTTTATAGTGGATATAAACAAATTAGTCTGCAAAAGAAGAATCAACCCATTTTTATAGCGAACCTAAACAAATTATAGGGGCGATAAATAATGCAGCTGTGCAGTTCATATATATTATTATGAAGATCGTTTGCGTAATTTTTTTTTTTTAAAGATTTTATGATATAAAAAAATTTAAAACTCTAGCTTAGAGTTTCACCAAAATGTTTTAATTTTAAGGTATTTAATTCAAAACAAATTAAAAAAAAACTATTAATCTTAAATTTGTTTACAAACATTTTTAAAAACATAGTATAATAATAATTTTATGTATTAAAATATTTTGATGCCTCATTATATAAGATATATGTGAAGAGATCTTGGCAATAAATCAAATACAAGAAAAATAAATTCCTCATAATTATCAAAAAAATCTTTGATAGTTCTTAATATCCAGAATACATGTTAGTTTTTAACCATTTGAATGTTTTCAAAATTTTAATTTAAAGCAAACCAAATAAATAATAATCTCATATTATTCTAAAAATATTATTAAAACAAATTGGTACCCATTTTTATAATATAAAACAATTTGAAATTTGAAAGACATATTAAAAAATTAATTGTAAATAAAACACATATATAATATTCAAAAGATAATTGTATATTATTATATATGAGCAATAATTTTATAAAAAATATTGTCCTCCTTATCTCACATATCTTGGTCTAATGCCATGGATCATAGATTTTGTTGCCACAACCACACATCCACTTCTGAGGATAATAATCATTTGGGTTAATAGGTGGAATAGAAACTAATGTGGGTTTACATGGATTGCAACCCTTGCATTTGTTTGTACAATCAGGAGGTGCGAAGCTTAATGATGAGCATGCTTTGTCATTGCTGGCACATGCTGTAGTATCCCCCTTTTGACAAAAAGAAATACAATACATTAAACTATAGTTATATAAATTGAAAAGTTCTATAACAGTCTCAAATAATTTCTGTTTTAAATACTAATAAAAAACTAAAATGTAAAAAATAGTTTTGTAGATTATAAATTCATATACATACCGCAAAAAATTGTGTGTGTTGATGGAATTTGTATTCTCTTCCCTCAATACCTACATCATCATATTCACGGTGAAACTTATTACAAAGAAACAAAATTGTAATACATAATATATATGATTTATCAAATTAAAATATAAATTAATTACCATAAAAACTTAGCATGATTAACAGGAGGAAGGCCAACATCTTAAGTGCCTTGAAAACATAGAATGAGTGCTCTACAGATTCCATATGTTGCTTTGAAATAACCATAAAGATAAGAGATATCCTGTAAAGAAAAAGATGAAATCAAATGCTATGAAGATCATAAATCTATTCAAACATTGGATATTTATATAGTCAAAAGATATGTAATTTATTGATTATTTTGCTTCTTTTTCTTGCTTTTTAAAGATTTATAAGGGATTTGTTTTTTATTTTTTATTTTTTATTTTGAGATGCTTTCTTTTATTTTTAACCATTATTTTTTCTTTCTATATTCTTTTTTCATTTTTTAAATTTTGATATGCTTTCTTTTATTTTTAACCATTATTTTTTCTTTTTATATTATTTTTCATTTTTTTAAAACTTGATATGCTTTCTTTTATTTTTAACCATTATTTTTCTTACAATATTCTTTTTATTTTTTAAAAATTTCCATATGCTTTCTTTTATTTTTCAATCTAAATAGGATTATGACTTGCTTTTAACATGCTTTATTTTGTTTTTAGCCATTGTTTTTTTATCTTTACATCACTCTCAAAAAAAATTTATAGTTTTTTAAAATTAGTTTGTTTTTATTTTTATGTGAGTTTTTTTTAATATTGATGAAAATGCTTATGTGAGTTTATTTGTTTAAAATATTTTAAATGTTGTTTTATTTTATTTTATATCTTGCCAATTTAGGGTTTAGATTATTTTTTTGATTTTTCAATACAAAAATTAAGAATAATATTTTTAAAATTTTTTATATTAGGTAACTTGTTTTTTCAAAAAGTTACAAAATATTAATAATTTTTGGACACAAATAATTAATATAAAAAGAAAATGGAATGTTATGTACAAACATTTATTCATATCTAAAATTTATAAATATTAGAAAATATTAATTTATTCATATTTACCATACATGTATACTAGTAATGTTATAGAATAGTACTTATGATTAGTGAGTATGTTTGTATGCATGTGTGTGTGAGTGTGAGTGTGTGTGCATGCGCGAGTACATACCTATGTATTTGCATATACACCCATATAATATATATGTATATATTTGTGTACATACATATGCATAGATACACACACATATGCCCATTTATGTACACACACATATATACAAAGTTAAGAATTTTAAATTTCAATGTATACATAACATAGAAAAATAATATTTAACGGAATTAGTTGCACAAGAGAAGCATATAATAAGAATAAGATGTAATAATTGATAATAATTAATAATAAGTCACTTCAAGGGAGTAAACTTCTAAAAACTTCTTCAATAAGAACAAAATTAGACATCATTATGTAATATTAGAATCCTAATTCTAATAAAGTCAACTTAACATATTATAATTATATGTAGGGACTCACAAATGACTCAATTAAGGATTATGTGAGTTATAAGTTGTTATCACACGTCCCAATACATGTTATAAGATAAGGGAATAGCACGTCGCTCCCCTTAAAATCAACATTGTCCTCAATGTTGGAAATCGTTGGATGCTTCTATAGGAGCACTTCATCTTCCCATATTGTATCTTCATTGACTAGATTCTTCGACTTGAATAAATAGTTTATAATAATTCTCATAATAGCCTCTTCTATGTGTGTAAAGGACTCCCTCAAGTTTGAAAATGATTCTGCCCTTTTCATTAAGCTCTAGAAAGTTTATCTAGGATGCAGTTATATGTTGATCAAACCTATTGCTTAATTTTGTTTTGTGACATTGCTTGGTTCTCCTTCAAGTGTTTTTACATTGCTCTAACATTTTGGTGTACATTCAAAGAAGATTTGGTGGATGGTGGATGTTAGCTTGGTACTAGTTGAATAGCGTGATCAAGATATCTTTTGGGAGGCAATCCTTTTGGCCTATCCCCCAAAGCTACTAAGTTCCCATCTATATTGTGGATCTAGTGATATACGATTCTTTAACTATTGCATTTATAATGAAGACAATTGAGTCATGCATTTGTTTATTCCTTTGTAAAATATATTTTGCAGTTTGTAGGAGCTTACCATCTTTGTACATTGTGTGGGCAACCCTCTTACTTCAAATGTCCTACCTCTAAGTGAAAATGCATGAACAACTCCTAGCAGCTCATCTCAATTGTTCCCAAGGTAACTTGAGCCAATTGACGCACAAAATGATGTTTACTCCAACCATGGGGTATAAAACATATGAAAATCTAGCATGGAGTCTCCCATGGTGAGTTTAATATTGTGCATTTCCCAAAATAGCTAACTATAGCTCCATATGTAATCATAACCTAAAATTCTAGGGTTGGGTAATACAATTCAATCATGTCATTGACTTATTATTGATTATATTGTGAGTACTTCCTAATTCAATAATATTGTTAACTTCTATTTTTTAAGGAAACCTAGTACCCTGAGGGTTTCCACGATGCTAATACCTAACAATGCATGGCAATAAATAGTTAGTTGGAGATCTAATTTTTCATAACCACTAATGTCTCTTCTTTATCATTTTCTTTGTCATTGGTGTTCTCAATATATAAGAATTTATTTTCAACATGGGTATGTCCTCTACTATATATTTTTTATGATGGTTAAATCACAAGGTCCATTGGCCCTTTTTATTTAGTATGTTGGGGTGTCAGTCTCATAGGTTTAAAGAATGATGACTACTACAAACCTCCTCCCATTTTTGTTGCCAAGGAATTCCTCCTTTCTATTAGCCAATTTACCTTTTCCTCTACTTGCCTTGCCGTAATTGTTCATTGGAAGATATAACATGGATTGAACATGTGTACCTCATATTTGATGTGGTCCTTTAGACCATTTATATATAGTTAATTCAATTTTTCCTCCACAACATGCTCCACTCCTAAAGATAAAGTCTAGAATTCCTAAGTATAGTCCTTGACTACACATGTTTTGTTTAATTTTGTTATTTGGTTGAAGTAGAAATCCATAAGATTATAACCATAATGTGACATGAGTTCCTCTTAAAAATAAGACTATATGATAATGCATTCCTTATTTTTCTTCTCTTCACATAGCTAATGATATCATATAAACTGATATGAGCTCTAAATTGGCAATCCTTTTCCAACATTTCAGGCTCAACCATGGATAGACAAGTTTGCAACATATTAACCATTCTTGATTTGATCTTTAAAATCAATAATCCAATTTCAGGGAGGTGTAATCTTCAATGCTGATTTTATGGATGTTTAGGCTAGCCACACAAAGAAATTTACATTCAGAAAACCGTGAGTGGTATGGACACTTTGCAAACTCATCAAATATCCATGAATCTTTAGTTGAAAATGAAAGAACAACTTAACTTGGTGTTTAGAAATCATGAAACAAACTTTGTATGATGACAAGTTCAATGAATCTCAATAATTTCTATTCACTATCTTGACTAGAAACTATGAATCAAACTAGTATTAAGCTCAAAAGATTGTCACATATCAGCAATTTCTAAACTTGGTGTGGAGAAAGACATGAGAATGACATGAAAATAAAAAAATACTATGTATTTGCTCTCAAATCCAAAGTGTAAATGCTTTCCAATATGTTTCCAATGATTTTTCCCAACAAACACCAACAAGAACTCGCTAGTTCTCAACCAATTTTAACAAATTCTAACCCTTACAATGAGTTTTAGATGTCTACTTGTGCAAATCAGCTTTAAAATATTAAGTTTTCACCTCTTGATCCAATGGCTATAATCAATTTGGTCCAATGGCTCACATTTGATTCTCAAAGACAAAGTCAAAATTGGTTTTAAGTGTAATTTCCAAGATATCCCACTCATATCATTGTATATTCATTAACAAGCTTCCCTTAGTATCAAAAAGTAACTTTTCTTGTCTTTGCATTTACTTATTGTTACTAAATTTTTCCAATTTTGACAAAAAGTAACTTTTTGGAAGCTTAAAACATTTAGTTTTTGAAACCAAGTCTTCAAGGCATTTAATTCTTGCAACTACATCTCCAATAACTTGTTTTAGTGTGAGAAATGTTCATAAAGGTGGCATATGCAGTTATATCAATTTATTTTCTCCATCATGTGTGGCTATAGATATCTATTTTCCATGTGCAAGCATGAATATCTCTAGTTGTAGGTGATCAATTCTACCATAAAAATGCATTTAGAGCCCTCTATTGTTCATGTTTCCATCATTCTTCAATCACAAATCTTCATCTCAGACCTGGAACAACAAGTTGGGCTCTCATGGAAGCTTGTATGAGTCATGTCCTTGCCTTGAAATCAAGTATAAGGTCATACAATTCATCTTTCATCAGCTACTAGGCATTTCTTCCATCATTTCCTACCAATTTTTGCTCTAATTTTGCTTCAACAATGATATAGGTATGATTTTTGTGAACTTATCTAGATCCTATGGTTTTTCTTCATACTTATTCACACCATCTTGGCTTCATTTTATAGGTACAACAGAGATATATGTCTCAAAATTAAGTTTCTTCACAGCTAGGATAGCAACGTGTGTCTAGGTCTTCATGCTTCCAATATAGCTCCATCTAATCTCCACTTGTTTCTATCCTCCTAGAATTGCAATAAATAGTTATAATCATTACTTTCATGATAAAGAAGTCATTTTTAGTCAATACATGTCAAATCATATCCATTTGCAATCATAGATCAGTTAGGTGCAAGTTGGCAAATTTGTTTCCATTGGCAACTTCACAAATTTGATGGTCTCATTTTGTCCTCTTTGGTTTTTTGAATAGATATCCATTTTCATCTTTATCATTTGATCACTTCTTATCTTATAGTGGTCTCATCATAAAAGGTGCCATAATAACCATAGATGGTTGTCCCCACGACTACTTGTGAATAACACAATGTGTATTTCGCCCAATTTTGCATTTCCTCACTATGTAATCCAACCCATGACTATCCCATTTACAATCTTCTTAGATGATAGTAATCCCTGAGATATTTAGTTGTTTGATTTTCTGGTAAAGTGAAGAACTATAGTGACCATTGCTTTTGGAATCACAACCTTTCACCTAACAATTCCAAGACTGGTTATAACAGTCCCCTTTTTGGCAGTCCTTGGCATAATGACTTTATGACCCATTCTCCATTTTCCTTAGAAATCCCCTTATGGCCATCCTCATAATAGTTGGCAAAACCTAATAATTTTATAACACTTGGAAGATCTCAAAACCACTTGGCACTGATAGAGAAATTACTTTGCCTTAAATGACCGCACCTTACCTTGTTGATCCTAAATTGTCACGTATCATTTTGGGAGCATATTTCATCATATTCACCTTTATAAAAAGTACTTCTATTCTTTGTAATATTTTTTCCATGGGTTATGAGGAGTAGATAGATTCCCTGAGGGTCTTGAGTGATAGTTGACTCCAAACTAGCCCTAAAATATTGTCAACAACCTTATGAGTATCCCACACTACTTTTTATAGTGAAACTTCACTGTGACAACACCTCTATGGGGAGATAAAACTTATTCTCATTTTGGTTACCTCATCCATTGTATGGTCAAAATAGATCTTCCAAACCCATCTCAAGTTGATTTAATTCCGTCATACATAACTGTATCAAACTGTGATAGATCTCAAAACCACTTGGCACTGATAGAGAAATGACTTTGCCTTAAATGACATCACCTTACCTTGTTGATCCTAGATTGTCACGTGTCATTTTGGGAGCATATTTCATCATATTCACCTTTATCAAAAGTACTTCTATTCTCTGTAATATTTTTTCCATGGCTTATGAGGAGTAGATAGATTCCATGAGGGTCTTGAGTGATAGTTGACTCCAAACTAGCCCTAAAATATTGTCAATCAACCTTATGAGTATCCCACACTACTTTTTATAGTGAAACTTCACTGTGACAACACCTCTATGGGGAAATAAAACTTATTCTCTTTTTGGTTATCTCATCCATTGTATGGTCAAAATAGATCTTCCAAACTCATCGCAAGTTGATTTAATGCCTTCATACATAACGGTATCAAACTGTGATAGAGTCCATAAGATAACATTTTACATGTAAGCTTGCCTTTCAAAAATAGTACTTTAACAGGCTAAGGTCTTGAGTAGGGTTCCCTAGCTTGACTTGCTTGTAATAGTTACCCTCTTACTCCATTTATAGAACCCTGGACTGATGGTAATTATCCTAGTGGCATTCCCTTATCCCTTCATGACTAGAAAATAGTCCTTTATGATAGCCTTTTGGTTAGGACTTATCCTTTTACTCCCACTAACTTCCCTTCCTCTTGGATCCAAATGTTCTCTCTTGACTACACTTAATATTGGTTTGAGACACAAAAAGAAATTCTTAAAACAAATCAATTCTTATACCACAGATGTATCTCCCACTGGATAGTGACAATCCCTCAAATATTGGAACTAACTGTGTGTTGTAACATTAGAAAATGTCCCCTTGGGGGCTTTTCCCTCTTTAGGTTTAGCTCCCGGGTCTTTAGTGTGCATTTAAGACATCTTGTATCATAATTTGGCATTCCGATGGAATGAACCCTAAGTATCATGATAAATGGGGCCTAGGGGCACCCCTTGAACCTAACCCTGCCCAAAATAGGGGGGAGGACTTGGGCACCCGCAGCCTAGTTCTGCCCTATTTTGGATCAGGCCCAAATTTCTAGTGTCTTTTATGACTGTTATATGGTCCCTAGGCTGACACGGTAAGTTTGAATTTACAAAATCTTGGCGGGAATGTTTGTAGTTGCATATAAAAGCATGTTTAGGCATTCATTTGTAAACTAGATTACAACTAGCTATCAACTCGTATGTACATTGGTGATTCAAGGCTTTCATTGTGTTGCAAGAGCAGATTTGTGTTGTCTATGTGTTTGTGTTTGTAGATTTGAGCATCCATTTCCTCATGGAATGAAGAGCATCTTCCTCTCATGAGATCTTCACTACAAGGTAACATTCATTATGTTTTCAATCATTTATTAGTTTAGATTTTGCCTCTGCCTCACAAGGGCATGCACTCTCTATCTAACAAAGGTGTTTGGAAGACTTAAGTGTCCTTTGAGGGCTTGACTGAGGCAAGCACTTAAACACCACAACCCCCTCCCAAAGTTTTTATGGTTGCAAGTTACATGTTAATGATACAGACAAAGTAAAGTTGTAGGAGGGCATATTGGAGTGTCAGAATTGCAGAACAGTAGGTAAAAGAGCACCCTGGAGTAGGGTGCTCGCTCATTAGTCCTCAAAGTTCTGTGATGGGAAAATCTATTAAACAATAGAAACAAGTTATAGACTGAGTTTCCAGATCCTGACAAAAAGGGCAACTGCTCAGGTTTGTCCTTGACTTTGAGGCGCTCTTCAGACCCTCGAAAATAGGTGCACAGTTATTTGTCATTTTACATCTTTCTGCAGAGGCATTTTCTGTTATTCACCAGTCTACTTCTGTATTTGCATAATTAGGGTTTTGATGGATAATTAAGCATAAGAGAAGGAAAATTAGTAATCAAACACCCTAATCCAAGCTTCCCTACATTTGTGAGTGACCAAGAACTTGATAGTGCTCTGCCACTTGATCTGAATGTCCTTGAATGTAATTGGTGAAAGGAGGATTCAAACACTAAATGGGACTATGACAATGGGACTATTGGGGTAGTGAAAAACTTGAAATCTTGTCCTGTAAAAGAAGATCCCTGATGGTTAGGGTTTGATGGATTGAGCTAGGCCTCATCTCCAATTAACCATGCTATAAATAATGCAAGTGGTGACAATCTCATGACACACAGGGTACATTGTAGCAAAGGCTAGCTAGGGTTATGAATGTTCATTAATCTTTTGTCCTCATCTCTGCATTTGGTGTATAGTAATATTGCAACCACAAAGAAGAAAACACATGTTAAATTTCAAGAGATGAATACTTATAAATGACCTTTGTTCCATCCAAACCTTTGTGATGACTTAATACCATACCTTGTTGAATTACACAATGTGTATTTTAGCTCATGATTGACTACCTCATTTGAGTCTATCCCACAATTGTTCATCACTACCCCTTCAACCTCAGATATATACCTTGATGCCTATGATGACAATTCTAAGTAAAAGGTATCCAGTTGATTTGGATCGTGATAGGCCTAGATAGGATTTCATGACAGTGTTGTCCTTGAACTTTGCATGGCTATATGAGGGAGTGACAGTCCTACAAGTAGGATTAAATTATTCCAGATCTGCAACATAATATTCTTAGGATTTGGTTCCAACCTTCTATTCATCATGACCATTCTTATGCATCTTATAATAACCATTAGAAGAATATAACTCACTATATTTAATGACTGTCCTCAAGCTAACCTAGACCCTTTGTCTCTTGACCACCACAACTACAACAATACAAATATGTCATTGTTATGACCATTTGACAATGTTAACATGTGAAACTCTACAAAGTGAAATGTATGATAATCTCTTTGATCATCTCATATGGATATGATAGTGCTTATTGGCATGCCCATAACTGACCTAGATGTATTATTTATAGTATTTAGAGAGTTAGGCATAAGATGACAGTGATGAAGCAAGGTGACGGCATACTTAGTACATTCTGAGCTGCCCTAGAGATCTAATACAACCTTAGAATGCATAGGGCTCCTTGCAAGGTATGACTGCCCAATAAAAGTCTAGGGCATGTGATAATGTTAAACATGTAACAGTATGCTTGGGTAGTCCTTGAACCTTCAAGTTTAGTGAACTTTTATGCACTCGTTTGGTGATCTCCTAGTCCCTTTCTCATGTTCAAATTACCTCCATTAGGGATTCAAGGCTCAAGACCAAGATTGGATCAAAGTTTCATTCCCAACATTTTCAAGGCATATATATAGTGACCATGATAGTTTTTGGTAGCCATATTCCATTGAAACCCTAGAACCTTTAAGATATTTATAACAATCCCAAGGAGACCCTTTGCCATAACTATTTGGGATGCCTGTAGGCAATCAAGTTTAAAGTTATAGACCTCAATGTTCTTCATTTGAATATGGGTTTTGTTAACACAAGGAAAAGAGCAACAATACCTTGGGAAACCAAGAGGTAAGACAAATGCCAATGTGTATGAAGGTTGATCATTTAGATGCTAGGCCCTCTAGAATCATGACCCTATAAATAGTCAAGGAAAGACATTAGATTCTATTTCCAACACATCATTCATCAATCAAAGTAAGACTGTCTCAAAACTCTCAATCCTCCAAAAAGAAAACCTCCACTTTGCAAGTGCAAATTAAAGGGATCTTGAACTATCTTATCTTTGTAACAACATAAGAACTATTAGTTTTTTTACATAGATCAAGATCATAAATAATGTTGGCAACAATATCCACAAGTCAAATTTTGATAAAACCCTTGCTAATATAACCATAAAAAAACACAGGACAGTAAGACCATTTGATCCTCTTCCCAACAATATTATGGAAGAAAATAAGATTTTTTGGTGCCCAAATAGTTGTCATGAGATGTTGCCCATATTATTTATAACGTAGAAAATTATATACCCTTACAATTTTACATTGTATTTTGGGCTTGCTTTAGTGTCTGTTCCCTTATCATGTTTTAGGGATCATTTTAGCCTAGCCTTCTAAGCCTTTTTCCTTCACCAGATTGCCAAATTTTGTTATCAAATTCTAACTCTTCATGTTGTTCTGGGAACACATGCTAAATTTTGTGTGATTTATTTAGGGCACTAGTGCTATGCACAGAAATCCAAAAAGTGCACTAGCATACTGTGAGTTCCAAAAATTTAAAATGTTGATTTCCCACTCAACCGCCTGATGTTGCTTGTTGTAATTCTTGGTTGTCAGAAAAATGCCTTCAACATTCTCATCTGACCTTTCAGCTTCCTCACAAACCCTTATGAAAAAGTAATTTTTAATCCCTCTCATTCTATTAATCTCTCTTGGATATGCTTGGCTAGACATACCCCCATTGTTGAGTTTGTTGAAGTTGCATGATGTTGAAATCCTCTTGGATAACTACAAATGTTATTTTACTTTTTACATCATGTTGGTAATATTGTTCTTGTTTTTTATTTGAATAATATTTTTGCAACTTCTTTATCATGTTTTTCTCTATTTACTTTGGTAAATCTTGTTGTAGACCAACACTGATTTTATCATGTGCACACTAGGGTGTTTTCTCCATAGACTAGGGATTATACTAATAGATTTATTTTATTGTTACTGCTCTAAACTACTAGATGCACATAGGATAAGAGCTCAGACTTGTTTTCTCTTTTTTTATTCCATTGGCTATTTGTGGAGGTTAGAAGAATGAAACTGGGGCTTGACCGAGATAAGCTCCTAAATAGTCCAACATTTTTTCTTGGTCTTTGTAGTGTGCAAGTTGTGAAGAAAGGCTCAAAAGCACAGGGGTTTGTTATTTCTCCTCTTTCCTTTTACATAGTTTCTTTGATTAAATGTGTTATTCATGTGATTTCTTTGTTAATCTAGTAACTGGATACTTATTTATTTTTTATATGCAAACTAGGTAATGTTATAGATAATTATTTGACCATATAGTACAAATTAATGGAGTTCTAGTACATTATGGACAACAACAATACACAAAGAAGTCCTCGCGACACACTGACATCTGAGGCCAAGGTTCCCCTACTTTGGTGCAAGGTCCCTTCATTTCTATTATTTATTATTTTAAACTTAGTTTTTCAATTTTGCATTTCTGTTTCATTAATATTCATCCATATGTCTTAGATCATGTGGCTACTATATATGATACCGATTTCTTTACATGTTCCAAGTATGAGACCCTTTATTGTATATCTAATCTTTCTAGATTCATGGCTCTTATGCATGTCTCTCCTTCTATATTAGAAGAATTCACTACATTCATTTCCATGAACTATCATGAGATATATAATGATTATAGTTCTTCTTCCACTTTTGCTACATCTTTCGTAGTCCATGATGATTCCATGTCTCTTCCCATTTCTCTCCCTCCTTTGGTTAAATGTTCAAGCCCCTTGGACATAACTAAGGATGTGTAGACCTTTTTCTTTTCTCTCCCTACTTTGGTTTCATGTTCAAGCCCCTTGGACATCACTAAGGTTTTAGAGACCTCTATTTCTTTTCTCTCTCCTTTGGTGTCATGTTCAAGCTCCTTGCACATCACTAAGGATGTAGAGACCTCTTTCTCTTCTATCCCTCCTTTAGTTGTATGTTCGAGCCCCTTGGACATTTCTAAGGATGTGGAGACCTCTTTCTCTTCTCTCCCTCCTTGGGTTGTATGTTCAATCCCCTTGGACATCGCTAAGGATGTGGACACCTCTTTCTCTTCTCTCCCTCCTTTGGTTGTGTTCAAGCACCTTGGACATCACTAAGGATTTGGATACCTCCTTCTCTTTTCTCCACCCTTTGGTTACATATTCAAACACTTTGGACCTCCCAAAGGATGTAGAGATCTCTCTCTTTTCTTTCATCACCTATGAGGATCCTATCTTTATAGTTGATGATACTTCTTCACCACATCATTCTCAAAGTTCCATTGATAAAATATCTTTTAGTGCCTTTGATGACTCTTATTTGGGTAATGATGAAGCTCACGTGTTCATTGATCCTTTAGCCTATGAAGATGTAATATTTTCTTGTTCATCCCCTTCTCATTCCTTAGAGGACAAACTCATTGTTGTAGATAAAGTTGAGCATGTTAGTATCATTCATCACATTGAAAATATCAAATTGGCCAAAAGTCCTCCTTTGAAACATATTGAATATTCTTCCAATAAATATCCTAAGAGTACTCTATCCACTCTCTTGGAGACTCAATTGATCACTCTTCCTCTTCCTATGCACATGAAATTTTCTGAGCAGAGTCATTCCACACTTCCTTCTTATCGCTATTGTTAGCAGGTTACTTGATAGAGAATAGAGCCAACCAGAGGAGATTATAAAATATGCAGAGGTTGAAAGATGACAAAAGACACATCCCTATGTAATAGATATAGTATATATAAAGATAGGAGATAGTAGAATGTAAGTAAGTAAGCATGATAGGAGTATATTCGGATGTAAGCAATGACATAAAAGTCATGTATGTAACTATTCTAGAGGATGGACAATGGATGTATACATTTTATTGTTGCCAATATATATACACACACAGAAATATATATATATGGAAGTCTGCCAATACCAGGTAATTATATGTGTTATCTTATTTTGATATGTATGTGATGATATGTTTGGTTGTTCTTTATGTTTTGTTGTCAATCTCTAGCTACCTAACCGAGGTATAAACTGACTACAAAGACTTGACCGAGGACTAGATCTCCAGACCATTATCTCCTCTACATTTCTTGCTAACATTTGGTTCCGTTTCCAGGACCCTAGAAGAGAGTAGTTAAAGATTGAAAGGGAAAAACATCTGAAGAAGTAGTGCGGAGTTCTAAAAAGGAGAAATGGTGGGGTTGGCAAGAAAAAATTTCAAATTACGGAGGAATTCACATCTGCTTAGGTTTTTACCTCTGTAAGAGGGGGTAGGCACTTAAGGGGATGGCAAGTGGGAATGGGGTAGGGTCTGCAAGGACCTTTCAAATGATGTGACTCTTTAAAAAATGAATCCATGGGGTATAAAAGGACTAGTGGAACATTGAATCAAGCAAACCCATGGTGAAAGGAGAGCAGTGGAAGAAAAAGATTGATGAAGAAATCAAGACCAGAATGGAGATAAGTGAAGAAGAGAGATTGAAGCAAACTCATGAGTGACAAGAACATTACTTCATAAGATTGGAAAGGGAACAAATGATGAAGGAAGGAGGGATAATGAAAAGTGTGGAAGAAAAGATAGAAGAATTTGAAGAGTGCGCCACTGTTGGTGCTATTGAAAAGAAGGAAGAGGACAAGCATGCCATGAAGGATTGTATTGAGTGCAACAAGAAGGGTGTTGCTAGAGAAAGGAGATCAGAAAGAAAATACATTGAAGCTATTATAGAGAATGCAAAGGAGTGCACCACTGTGGGTGTTATGTTGTTATATGGAGCCTAATCAGACTCGGAGGTTAAATTTTCCCCACTTTGTAATTGACATAAGTCTTGATAAAAATGGCTAAGGGTTAGGGTTTCCATTGATATTGTATTGTAGCATTCGTAGCGGTACTGAGTTGCAAGCTTTGCTGGTTGTAATTAGTTTGATTTGCTGGATAATAATATTAGACTCTCTGTTGGTGGATGTAGCCTGAGTTTGGGTGAACCATGTTAAAAATTATCTCTCGCTATTATTATTTCTATGTATTTTTCATTCCTCTATTTAATCTTTATTTGCATTTAATTGATATCTTCTGCATGCAATTCCTAACAAGAGGTATTAGAGTGGGTTGTGTTTGATTATCGTCTGCAAGAAGGTCTCACGGTTGAGTGGGAGTCTCACGGTTAAGTGGGAGTAATGGTGGATGAAGATAAAAAGAAGGTAGATAAATTAAATGGGAAGAACTATCAGTTATGGAAGATGCAGATGGAGGATTATCTCTATCAGAAGGATTTATTGAGGTTGTTGGAAGGAAAAGCTAAGAAAGTGGTAGCAACGAATGATGAGGATTGGGATCTTCTGGACATAAAGGCACTGGGAACCATTTGGTTGTGTCTGGCACTATCTGTGGCATTCAATATAACAGAAGTGAAGACAACAGATGAACTAACAAAAGCTTTGGCTAAATTATATGAAAAACCCTTAGCCTCAAATAAGGTATTTCTCATGAAGCGTTTGTTTAATCTAAAAATGATAGAAGTTGGAATTGTGACAGATTATTTAAATGAGTTTAATATGATTACCAGTCAATTAACTTCTGTAAAAGTGAAATTTGATGAAGAGGTGAGGGCTCTCTTGGTTTTATGTTCTTTACCAGAAAGTTGGAATAGCTTGGTAATGGCTGTAAGTAAGTTTGTCTCTGGTTCAAATACTTTGAAATTTGATGATGTTGTTGGTGTTATCCTTAGTGAGGAAATGTGACAGAAAAGCTCAGGTGGATCCACATTAGGTAGTGTTTTGAATGCAGAAAGTAGAGGCGGATCAAAGGAGAGAGGAAAAGGTTCTGGAGGTTATGGGAAGTCACAAGGAAAATCAAAGGACAAGAGGTACCAATCCAGAGGATAGAAGGATTGTTGGTACTATGGAAAACCAGGTCATCTGAAGAAAGATTGTTGGTCTTGGAAGAATAAAGAAGGAGACAAACAAGAAGGCAATAAGAAGGAAAATGTGGTAAGTAATAAATCTGAAGATGATGCTTTGATTCTTTCCCTAGATAATGCTAATGATTCATGGGTTTAGATTTAGGGGTCTCATTTCATGCTACGCCCCATAGAAGTTATTTTCTTGATTATGTCTAAGGGGAATTTGGGATGGTTTATTTGGGAGATAACAAACCCTATCATATTGTTGGAAAGGAAAGAATTAAGATTAAGTTGCAGAATGGGAATCATTGGCTACTACTAGCGCCCTTGGCCTTCCCTATTTCAGGTAGGTCCCAAATTTGACTGACGATTTTGTGACCGTTAATTAGGTCTCATGCTGACATCTTAAGTTTGAATTACAAAATTCTTAGTGGGAATGTGTTTAGTTGCATATATAATCATGTTTAGGGTTTAATTTACAAACTAGAAGATGATTGTGAACTTTTGGTAAACTTATGATTTTAGAGCATTCAAGATACTTTTTGTTTTAGAGAAGAGCATTGTTATTGTGTTTGTGATTGCAGATTTAGCTTCATCTTCTCATGAGATTGAAGGATTTTCATCTACATGCGAGCTACACCTCTGAGGTGATATTTATTTATGTTTGAATCATTTATCAATTTGTTTTTGCCTCTATTCTATAGGGAAAAACACTCTCTATCTGACAACGGTGCTTGGAAGACTTGAATGTCTCTCCAGGGCTTGATTGAGGCAAGCCTCTAAACACCACAACCCCCAACCACTCTCCTTGTGATTGAAGGTTATAGGTGTCACATCTTGATGGAGTGAAGTTGTAGGGAATAGTAACATAGTGTGCAGATTCTAGATCTTTGAAGAAAAGCACTACTCATACTCAGGCGCGAATGCCAATGTCCTCCAAGGTTGAAAACATAGAAATCATTGTGATAGTGACAATCAGCATTTGAAGAGGTTCCCACATCTTGAAAATCACCTTGCCATGGACTCAGGCACTGCTGCCAGTTTCCTCCACATCTCTCGAGAGGGAAATAGAAAATACAGTGAACATCAGTGTTGAAAGGAGATCAGGATTCCATGAAGAAAACACCACCTTGGATAGGGGTGCCAATGCTAGTGTTACTGAGTATTCCGCACCTCGATCTTTGAAAAATAGTTAGTAACTAATCTCTGCCTACTACCTTAGTCTGTAAGCATTTGTCGTAATTCATCATTTTACTTACTGTTTTGCATAATTAGGGTTTTAAGGGTATTTGAGCATTAAATTGATACATTAATTGACAATCTCTAAATTTCCACATTGTTCCAAGTAAAAGCCTAACCCGTAGGTGAATCCTCTTGCAAAAGTGTGATTCAACTCAGTTGATATGTCCTTGAATGTTGTTAGTGAAAGGAGGAATTAACCTTTTTATTCATCTTCCCCCTTTTCCAAGAAAACATCCCCCTATCCTTATCAAGATCGAAGTAGGAGGGAGGATGGGTATGCAAATATAATGGATGAGGATGATAGGATAGGAAATAATAGATAAGACAACTTGCCTCCAAGTGTAGGATGCATAGATAATCATGCTACATATGATGCCTGATTGCCAAGTTTTCATCATGGTACTTATCCAAGGTGCCACCAAGGTGGTTTTCACCTTTGGATGAATGATTTATCTTTACTTTTTTTAATTTTTTTTATTTTTGATATTACTATTTTGATGGGATGGGTGGATTGGAAGAGAGATTTGGATGGAATATAGGGGAATGAAGTGTGTTTCCAAGAGGAGGTGATAATGTCCCATTTTGGATGTTGTCACACCTAGAACATGTCAAGTGTTGTTATGCACATGGATGGTAGATGATTAGATGAGATGGAAATGGAGTGGATTATGGATGGACGGGGGATAGTGGATTATGATGTAGATTATGGATGGATGGAAGATAGTGGATTGTGGATGGATGAAAGATAGCAGATAAATGGACAATGGATGAAAGGATTATGTAAAAGCATGGACCATAGGGATATGATGGGGGATATAGTACAGGATAGTGGATATAGGATGGGGATATGGGGGATGTGGGAATGTTGTTGCGTCAAGGGGAACCAAGGCCAACATTTGCACACACTGTTGTGGAGTTTGAAGCTTTTGATTTTGAGGGGGGGTGGGGAGTAATGGGGATTTGTGATTATGGGAGCGGGATGGGGGATTTTGGGATTGCCAATTTAGGGATTTAGGGACCCAAATGGACTTAGGATTCTTAGGATTTTTGTATTGGGAACGAGATTTTTGGGATTTAGGATTTTTGATACATTGGGATTTGGATGCTTCATTTGGATTGATTTATTTGTTCTTAGGGACCCACACCATTTTTCTTTTTTTCTTTTGGGGGTGTGGTTGTGTGTAGCCTTTTGGATTTTTTATTTAGAATGGATTTTGTGTATCGATGCTCTATGACATGATAATCTTGAGGCTTTTGTGAAATTTTTTCTTTATGTTGGGAGGCATCCAAATTTTTATTTTTGAATCGCAAAGAGATTTTGATAGCTTCATATTTGGATGATGTGTACACATGTTGATCTTGATTAAGGATTTTAGTGTATTTTAAGGGAGTGGTATGTGTGGATGGATGGATTAGTGGACTTGTGAATGAAGGGATTAAGGGATTTGGGGATGGGAATGTTAGGAGTTGGGAGGAATGGAGGTAAAGTGGATGGAGGGAGATGTATGGTCACATGCTTTCGAGAATGATATGATGATGGAGGAGGGATGGTAGCATATGATTTCGAGGTGAGATGAAGTGCACCAGGTTAGGGATTGGAAGAAGATAATTTATGAGATGTGAAGCGTGGTACCGACATTTGTGGATTATTTCCTTAGGATGTATAGCCAAGGCCATGCGTGAATGGATGGGCTCCAATATAACTTGTTCAATAAGGCCTTAGCCTTTTCCTTGATAATTCATGTTTTGGAGTATGCGATGAATGATGGGATCTTTGTTATTTTGGAAACATAATGCGAGTCCATTATTAGATGGAGGAGGATGGGTGGTGGATAGAATTTGTTCTTCTCAAATGAGAGAACCACCATAGATGAAGGTAGCGGGACCAAGGGGATAAGATGATGGATTTGGGATATGCTTGATAGGGGATGAAGGGGGTTTAATAGGAGATGATAGGGGATCAAGAATGGAATGAATTAGGATGCTTAGATCTTGCTCAAAATTGTGCTCTTTAAGATGCAGTGTAATAGGATCGAAGTTATTGGTTTGATTATCTATGTTTTCTTGGGCACCAAGAGTCTCATCATGGGAAGTAGATGTTATTGGATGATTGATAGGAGTGATGTGGGTTTCTTGCTCATGAGTGATTGTGGAATCATGGATGGGATTAGATGGGATAGGTTGATCACAAGATGGGAGGGGATCGGGGATGGGATTAGATGGGATGTTTAGATCTTGATTAGGATGGGGGTTTGACGTTTCCATATGCTTTGGACTAGGCCCTTGACATAGGTCTTAGCTTTGGATGGAAGTGAAAGCTTCTTGGATGGACTCAATAAGCTTTGGATGTTCGACAACATGGCTACATGATGGAGTTTGACTTGGATTTATGGTAGGAGACTCTTCCATGGAATGGATAGGCGTAGGATTGGATGCTGGTGTTGGAGTGATAAATAGAAAAGTGGGCCTACAATAAACCAAAGGAAAATTGAGGCATGATGACTTTCCTCGGGAAAGGTGGTAGCATTGTGCATGATTCTAAAATCATAGCATTGACATATTGAAAGTATTGTACTATTGGTTGGGGTTGTTGAGTCGTTAAAGTGGCAA
Source organism: Cunninghamia lanceolata (assembly GCA_027924645.1). Taxonomy (NCBI): domain Eukaryota; kingdom Viridiplantae; phylum Streptophyta; class Pinopsida; order Cupressales; family Cupressaceae; genus Cunninghamia; species Cunninghamia lanceolata. Next base: position 932,624 of record BSBN01000554.1, on the reverse strand, counting down.
GGCCCATCTATTTAAAACCTGGTGGAGGCAAGGGAGACTATGAGGTACCATTTCAAATGTTCCATGTGTCAACACCATGTGCATTCCACTATTGTCGGGCATTAAGACTTCTTCACATCGAGCCATGTTTCAACATGGTAGAAGAGAGCCACCATAATGCAACACCATTCAAAATTATTGATTCTCTTTTGGAATCCAATGATTGGTGCATCTCCTTGTTGTGGTAGGTCTGAAATTCGATAACTGTTGCACCATTCCTCCTTGCTGAATGACATGGCATGTAGTGTGCCTAGTTTCATCAAATAAGGAGGAGCTATGGGAAACATAGCAAAGAGACACTTGGCACAATGGTGCACATTTAAAAGATGGCAGCAATGACACATTTATTTTTGTTGCACCATTGGTTGAAGAGGTATGAGACATCATCAAGTGGGCTTGATTTCTTTTAAAATGATGAGGACAAAGAAGGTATTCAATTGCAAACATGAGAATAATAAATTATGACTACTCTCTTTGTATGAAATCTATCTCTATTTGTCGTCCTTCAAGCTATTTAAATTTAACGAGTTAAGGAGGAGTTATAAAGGATACCTTTGAATATCAAAGTTACCAATTCTCCTGTGAAATGATAAAAAAAATTACAACCATTCTATGTAAAACAATTTATTCAAGAGTGTTATTATTTAAATCATAAAATGAACAAATTTTTCTAGGAAATTGAACAAACATATGGCCATGTGTATTTTCTATTCGAAGTGGTATTGCTATAAATTGTAATCATAGCAATCTTTTATCTACCTGTAGAAGTGAAGGTAGGGATGCCCCCTTTTGGCAACTTTTTGCTTTGGTTTAAGAAGGCTAGGTATCACCATTGAATCAAGGGAGAAATGTGATAATCTCCATGGTGTTAATGCAACACGTGGTGCAAATGGAGTTGCTCATTCTCTGTTGATCTTACTTCTCTACGCAACATGAGACTCATCTATGAATGCTCTTTGAAATATTAAGCCCGTTAAAATTGAAGTCCAAAGTGTGACAGTTAGAACAATAGAGATGTGGGATGTGGATCATGCTTTGCAATTTGATCTATAAATGTGTTTGATTATGCTAAAGTTGTGGTGGAAATTATAGAAAGTTTGGTTCTATAATGTACTAGAGAGATAGATACAAACTAGCGAATTCTCTTGGATACACTTTCTAGATCAAGGGCAAAAGGGTATTATAAGCAACAAAATATATATTTAAAGTACAATACAAAGTTCCAAGTCAATTTTGAATCAAACAATGCAAACAAAATGGAACACTAAAATTAGTTAACCAGAATATCTCAGACCAAACAGAATAGTTGCTCCAAGCAAACAACCACTTGACGTTCTTATATGCAAACAAGAAATTTGTAAAATGAGTAATTGCTTTTGACCTATTAAATCAAAAAATTTAAAACATGCCCAAAACATTATTAGTGCAGAGTTACAAATTATTTGACCTTTGACACCAAACTACCGATAGAGGAACCCACATAATACATTGCATCAGTAGATGAATCAAATGCTTCCATGATAGCTTGAATGTCAACTTGTAGAGAAATATAGTAAACCATGCTTGCTTGTGTATCTCAGTAATCTAGTAAAATAAAATTCATTTTCAAGTCCAAACCTTTGCAAGGACACGTTCAACACCATAATTCTCTAAAATGTTTTTAAAAAATACAAGCTCCAACTAGAACATCAAACAAATAGAAGATACATACCCTCACACTATTTGTGAGTGGAAACCAGACTGTAGCATCTTCTAGAGCTTCAACAACTCCACATAAATTTAAAATAATTTTGACATAGCATGCAGAAGTCCTCAAAATAATTTTCAATTGTCAAATGTAGAAAAGAATGCAACGGGGAACACTAGTAAGTTTAGTATTGTAAGGTCCTCAATGCCTTCAAAAAGGCTTATTGGCTGAAATCTAAAATCAAAATTTCTCCCACAAACAAAATTAAAAGAGAAAAAGACAAAAGACAAAAAGACAAAAGAAGAAAATAGAAAGTTCTTAAAGGAGTCCAGATCCAGAAAGAGGAGAGTTCTAGATAAGAAAGCTTCTAGAGGATAAGATTTCTAGATGAAGAATAGAAGAGCCTAGAAAGGCAAGGCATGAGCAAAGCCCTCTATAAAAGAGGCATAATGTAATGCAATGCAAGTAAGCTGATAAAGATCAAGTGATCAAGTCAAGTGTAATGATCAAATGATCATGAATGCAGCAGCATTCGGTGTTTGTAATGTAATTATGTTCTGATATAATGAAATGTGCAGCAGCACATTGTTGAGGATCAATTGTTTGTGTTTCATATTTTCTGTGTTTGTGTCTTGTGGATGATGATATCCACCACCAACAAGTGGTATTAGAGCAGATCAGATCGTGGGATTGGAGCTGTGCATTGGAGGATCAAAGCCAGGTTATCATGTTCGTGTGAAGAGAGCTAGGGTTACAAAAATCAGAGGTTGTCTCTAGGAGAAGATCATGAAAAAAGCTGCCAGAATTTAATGTGAGATTGCTAAGGAAGGATTAAAAAGGTCACCGTCAAGGGTTTGAGATCGCAAGTTGTCTGAAGCAAGTTTATTGATGATCGAGGGTTTTATGCCAGTGCAATCGGAGTATCATCACAAAAAATAAGGGGGATCTAAACACCACAAGTGAACGAGGGTTTGAAGACACCAGCGCATAGAAGAGTGGTCTTTGTTCAACTTGAAGCTGCAATCCACCAAGACCTGAATCGCAGTTAAAATATTGCTAGAAGCTGTATATAAAATTAAAGGAGATCGGCCCATCGAAATTCGCTAGAGGCCGCTCAAAATCTCAGAAGAGGTCGAAGTCATAGGTGAGCCGCAGCCCTAATCCACTGTCAATCCCAGCAAAGGAAAAGCTTAGAGTAAATCGCAGACGTAGAAGGATAAAAGAGTTGCTGCCATACTCTAATAGAGGAGCCGTAGAAAATTCACCGCAGTTTAGGGTTTATTGAAGCCGCCAATGTGAAAGGAGGCACCGACAAGCAAAAAAAAAGGAAATTGAAATCACTGTAAGCTATTGCTGATGTTTGTAGCTGCCATAAGAAGAAATTGTTGGAGATCATTAAAAGCCGCTAGAAGGATTAAAGCGCTAGATTTATGTTCGAATCGTTGCCGGTAGACGATTACGGGAGGAGCTAAGGTAGTCAATACAAGGAATTCGCTGATTGAAGACACACTGCACAGCCAGACATTGTGGAGATCAAAAGGATCGGAGTTGTTTATTTTTTCTACCTGCAAAGGGAGAATCACTAAGTATTAGTTGCTGCAGAAGACAAGGAATGGAATCACATATGCCAAACTGCTAAGGGATCACAGTAGGAAATCACCTGTTCGAGGATCTCAGAATGTCTTAAATGTCAAGCCGTTGCCAAGGAGGAAGTTAAAGTTAAAAGGTTTATCGGAAGCAAATAAAAATCAGAGACATTGAGGCCGCAGCCCGGAGTAAAGTGTGGGAAACACAAAAAGATAAAAAGCCACAGATTGCAGCTGCTAAGAGGAGACCACAACCAGTAAAGCCGTTGGTATTGGTGAAGATTATCCAGGTTCGTGTGAAGGAGAAAGCTGCCATAGGAGATCATATGCGCAAGTTTGCAGGACAAACGTTCACTGTTTGAAGCCACAGAAAAGTATTGAAGTCATCAAAAGCAAAGTCTAGAGATTGTCGAGGTTTTGTATCAGGTAGTAAGAAAGTTTGAAGATAGTTTGCAGTCAAAGGTGAAGTGAGGCACACAAAGCCGCTAAACGAAGAAGAAATCAACAATTACAGCAAAGGGCAATAGTTTGAGGTAAGTTAATCATTTATTTTCAATGGGAAAAGCTAAAAGAAAGAAGATAGAAAATGATTTCCAAAAAGAAAGAGATGATTGGGAAAAGAAAAGAAAGGAATTATTAAGGGATTTAAAGTAGGTTTCAATAGAGAAAATAGGACATAAGATAAAAATTTCTGATCTTAAAATTGAATTAATTAATGTTCAAGAAGAGTTAAAAGAAAGATTGAAATCGTTTGATGAGATTAAATAGAGGAATAAAGAATTAGAAGAAAATAATAAGAAATTGGAAGAGGAGAACAGTTTACAAAAAGATGAGATGTCAAGGTTGAAAGAAGAAATATCAAAGTTGAAAGAAGAGAATGAATGTTTGAGGACAAAACTGTTAGTTTGTGATGTCTCATGTGATACAAGTGATTTATGTGATGTAGCTGAAGCTAAAAATTGCAAGGTTGAAGAGGTTGGATCAGCAAAATTTGCATGTTGTGATATTAATGAAAATGACAAGTTGTTTGAATCTGAAAGTCATTGTAATGAAGAAAATGTTGGTTTCAAGATGATGAAAAGAATGGGATGTACAGGAAAAGGTTTAGGCAAATATGGACAAGGAATGAAAGAGCCAATTGAGCCGATAATAAGGCCAAAATATGCAGGTATTGGATATGGAAAAATAGATTATGTTACAGGCAATACAAGTGCAAACAAGTTGGTTCATGAAAAGAAGAATGTGCAATGTTTTCATTGTCATAGGCAAGGGCATAGCAAGGAGATGTGTTGGGATTTACATCCATGTAGCATATGTGGATTGAAAAATCATAGTGATAAGATGTGTTGGCAAAAAGAATGGAAAAATGTGACAGAATGCATAAAAATGGATTGTGGATTTGTTTCTGGATTGAGTTGGCAACAAATTACAGGCATGCTGAAAAAGGTGTTCAATTACAGATGTTCATTTGTGAAGGATGGCAATCAATCAAAGTTTGAAAATTTGAGACATCGTGCAAAGTTGAAAGCTACAGATAGCCAGAGGACTTCCAGTTTGAAGTTCTGAAGATCGAAGATCAAAATTTGAAGAACTGCCGTAGCAGTGGGTGAGAGTTGGAGATTGGAGATTAGCAGATCTTGAAGATAGTTTAAAGGCATCATGCAAGAAAAAGATTGATTGAGTCAGTAGACTTGGAAGATAAATTTGGAATGATAAATAGGTGGTCGAAATTAAGGGGGAGTGTTGGAAAGTAATTTCTCCCACAAACAAAATTAAAAGAGAAAAAGACAAAAGGCAAAAAGACAAGAAGAAAATAGAAAGTTCCTAAAGGAGTCCAGATCCAGAAAGAGGAGAGTTCTAGATAAGAAAGCTTCTAGAGGATAAGATTTCTAGATGAAGAATAGAAGAGCCTAGAAAGACAAGGCATGAGCAAAGCCCTCTATAAAAGAGGCATAATGTAATGCAATGCAAGTAAGCCGATAATGATCAAGTGATCAAGTCAAGTGTAATGATCAAATGATCATGAATGCAGCAGCATTCGATGATTTGTAATGTAATCACATTTTGAGTTAATGGAATTGTGCAGTAGCACACATTTGAGCATGTTTATGTATTTTCTGTGTTTGTGTCTTGTGGATGATGATATCCACCACCAACAAGGTCCTCAATGCCTTCAAAAAGGCTTATTGGCTGAAATCTAAAATCAAACTTACTAGTGTTGTAGGGTTATAGAATAAGAAACCCAAGATTTCTAAGCTTGTGGATGCCACCTTGATTTCTGAGAAGACGCATAATACCTTGCACCTCCAGTTTATGGATGCCACCCTGGCTACTCGGAAGACACAATTCAAATTAAACTAAAGCTTCTGTAAAGTCCTTAATAAAAATAAGCTTCTTGTGTATTGTGTTAACGAAACAATCACAACAAAAATTTTATTAAAAAACATCAAAAATTAAAAAACAAAAAATCATACCCACAAGCTACACCCAGTTAAGGCACAAATAGGCCAAACCACATTTCTTGTGTAAACAAGATTGCCAATCACCATAGTACCAGAGAAAACACCAGTTTAGGACATAATAAAGCCAGAGAAAACACCAGTTTAGGACATAATAAAGCCATATCCTGTAAACAAGATTGTCAATCACCTTCATACAAATCAGTAGGATGATTTAAACAGACTCAAAAGTGCCAGAAAAAATGAGTGCAATCAGTAGAGTGATATAGACTTTCCTAGTAGAACTGCAAACCTAAACTGAACAACACCATATACAACACCATATTTGCTTCCCAAGATTGATATCTACAGGCTACAACCCGCTCATCAAAAAATGAGTTTTAAAATATTAAATTAGAACTCCGATGCACAATAAATTACTAAACACACCACCCTTTGATCAGGGTTTTAATCTATCATCCATCTTTAGAGAAGGATTTGACCACATCAGTGTACACAATGCAAATTTGAATAGAAATCAGATTTTGGATACTAACACAATGCAAGATAATGAAGCTTGGCTATTTCAACGTGTTTCAACCATCCTTTTATTAGGGTTTTAACTTTTTCTCCAGCTTTAGGGCAGGATTTGACCACATCAACATACAGAATACAAATTTGAATGGAAATCAGATTTTGGATGGTGGCCCAATAGAGGATAGTCAAGCCTGGCTATTTCGACCTGTGGGGAAATACTTCTGTTCACTGAGCTTGTCTGGTGTAGGGTTTGACTTCCTTATTCACAGCTTTACATTATAGCAAACAGTGGCATAAGCAAGTCTATTGATGCTCTCCTCTGCTAATTTCTTAATCCTAGGCCCAATGGCATCCCACCCAGCTTCATCATTCTGATAAATATGTCATTCTTCCAGACCTGTTTCTGTATGACATCATTTATAAGATACAAGATAAAGAAAGTTCATGCTAATAGATTAAAACCACTCTTCTTGACCTATCTTAAATTACTATATTTTGTGTTTAGGAATGCAGGTTTTAGATGGTAGACCCAATGCAAAAGCAAGGACTGTAAGAATGCTCATATTATATGAAATCTTTGGTAGATTCATAATGGGTCAGTTTAAGTTTTCTCCTCTCCTAGTTTCTAGATCCCATGGAGCTCCATCACTCTACCAGATATAGCAAAGTAATTAAAGCTTTACATGTTTCTAATTTTGTCCAAATCTCCTAGGGATACATCATTTCAAGGAAAATCGTACTACTCTCTTGGACACTGTTCCTCAGATGGAACTGTGTCTTCCTGCTTTAAGACCATAACATGTTGAGATACCCCCAGCCTAAACACTTTCTCTCTTCCCTAAATCCAGATGACAGTCAAAGTTGTGCAAAGTGGGCAAATGTTTTGTTGAGCAATGATTGTTCATGAAGGAGTTTATTGAATCCAAATAAGGAGGTGATGCTGAGGTAATGCTCATAAAATCAATCATAAATAAAGCACATCACAGAGTCGCAGGATTTCTATTTGGGGTAAAATCATCAAAAAAAAAAATGGGGGATTCTTTGGCAAGCAGTGTAAGCAGGTCCACGGATTATTTTTATCCACTAGTGTCTCAGTCCCAAGTAAATTACTGCCCAGTTAGATTGACAAGGCTACTTGTTCAAAACCAATTTGCAGAACTTGCTTCTGAAGATGGAATGATGCTGCCATACCCATTTTTATAGTGGATATAAACAAATTATTCTGGAAAAGAAGAATCAACCCATTTTTATAGCGGACCTAAACAAATTATTCTGGAACAGAGAATCAAGAGGGGAATAAATAATGCAGCTGCGCAGCTAATATATATGAAGATAGTTTGCATAAATTTTAATTTTTTTTTTTAAAGATTTTATGATTAAAAAAATTTAAAACTCTAGCTTAGAGTTTCACCATTTAATGTTTCAAGGTATTCAATTCAAAACAAACCAAAAAAACTATTAATCTTAAATTTGTTTACAAACATTCTTAAAAACACAACATAATAATAATTTTATGTATTAAAACATTTTGATGCCTCATTATATTTACGTAAGATATATGTGAAGAGATCTTGACAATAAATCAAATACAAGAAAAATAAATTCCTCATAATTATCAAAAAAATCTTTGATAGTTCTTAATATCCAGAATACATGTTAGTTTTTAACCATTTGAATGTTTTCAAAATTTTAATTTAAAGCAAACCAAATAAATAATAATCTCATATTATTCTAAAAATATTATTAAAACAAATTGGTACACATTTTTATAAGATAAAACAATTTGAAATTTGAAAGACATATTAAAAAATTAATTGTAAATAAAACACATATATAATATTCAAAAGATAATTGTATATTATTATATATGAGCAATAATTTTATAAAAAATATTGTCCTCCTTATCTCACATATCTTGCTCTAATGCCGTGGATCATAGATTTTGTTGCCACAACCACACATCCACTTTTGAGGATAATAATCATTTGGGTTAATAGGTGGAATAGAAACTAGTGTGGGTTTACATGGATTGCAACCCTTGCATTTGTTTGTACAATCAGGAGGTGCGAAGCTTAATGATGAGCATGCTTTGTCATTGCTGGCACATGCTGTAGTATCCCCCTTTTGACAAAAAGAAATACAATACATTAAACTATAGTTATATAAATTGAAAGTTCTATAATAGTCTCAAATAATTTCTGTTTTAAATACTAATAAAAAACTAAAATGTAAAAAATAGTTTTGTAGATTATAAATTCATATACATACCACAAAAAATTGTGTGTTGATGGAATTTGTATTCCCTTCCCTCAATACCTACATCATCATATTCACGGTGAAACTTTATTACAAAGAAACAAATTTGTAATACATAATATATATGATTTATCAAATTAAAATATAAATTAATTACCATGAAAACTTAGGATGATTAACAGGAGGAAGGCCAACATCTTAAGTGCCTTGAAAACATAGAATGAGTGCTCTATAGATTCCATATGTTGCTTTCAAGTAAATATTCAATATTCTGTAACCAAGAAATTGATGAATGGTTAAAATGAGAATCCAAATGCTTCAAAATTTTAAAATTATTAATATAAGCATTGTTGAAGCATTTAAAAGAATAAGAATAACCATAAAGATAAAAGATATACTGTAAAGAAAAAGATGAAATCAAATGCTATGAAGATCATATCATCCATTCAAACATTGGATATTTATATAGTCAAAAGATATGTAATTTATTGATTATTTTGCTTCTTTTTCTTGCTTTTTAAAGATTTATAAGGGATTTGCTTTTTATTTTTTTTTTAAATTTTGAGATGCTTTCTTTTATTTTTAACCATTATTTTTTCTTTCTATATTATTTTTTCATTTTTTTAAATTATGATATGCTTTCTTTTATTTTTAACCATTATTTTTTCTTTTTATATTATTTTTCATTTTTTTTTAAAATTTGATATGCTTTCTTTTATTTTTAACCATTATTTTTTCTTACGATATTCTTTTTATTTTTTAAAAATTTCCATATGCTTTCTTTTATTTTTCAACCTAAATAGGATTAGGACTTGCTTTAGCATGCTTTATTTTGTTTTTAGCCATTGTTTTTTCATCTTTACATCACTCTCAAAATTATTTTATAGTTTTTTAAAATTTATTTGTTTTTATTTTTATGTGAGTTTTTTTAATATTGATGAAAATGTTTATGTGAGTTTATTTGTTTAAAATATTTTAAATCTTGTTTTATTTTATTTTATATCTTGCTAATTTAGGGTTTAGATTTTTTTTTAAATTTTTCAATACAAAAATTAAGAATAATATTTTTAAAATTTTTTATATTAGGTAACTTGTTTCTTCAAAAAGTTACAAAATATTAATAATTTTTGGACACAAATAATTAATATAAAAAGAAAATGGAACGTTATGTACAAACATTTATTCATATCCAAAATTTATAAATAGTAGAAAATATTAATTTATTCATATTTACCATACATGTACACTAGTAATGTTATGGAATAGTACTTATGATCATTGAGTATGTGTGTATGCATGTGTGTGTGAGAGTGAGTGTGTGTGCATGCTTGCGTACATACCTATGTATTTGCATATATACCCATATAATATATATGTATATATTTGTGTACATACATTTGCATAGATACACACACATATGTCCATATATGTACACACACATATATGCAAAGTTAAGAATTTTAAATTTTAATGTATACATAATATAGACAAATAATATTTAACCGAATTAGTTGCACAAGAGAAGCATATAATAAGAATAAGATGTAATAATTGATAATAATTAATAATAAGTCACTTCAAGGGAGTAAACTTCTAAAAACTTCTTCAATAAGAACAAAATTAGACATCATTATGTAATATTAGAATCCTAATTCTAATGAGGTCAACTTAGCATATTATAATTATATGTACAGGGACTCACAAATGACTCAATTAAGGATTATGTGAGCTATAAGTTGTTATCACACGTCCAAATACATGCTATAAGATAAGGGAATAGCATGCCCCTCCCCTTAAAATCAACATTGTCCTCAATGTTGGAAATCCTTGGATGCTTCTATAGGATCTCTTCATCTTCCCATATTGTATCTTCATTGACTAGATTCTTCCACTTAAATAAATAGTTTATAATAATTCTCATAATAGCCTCTTACTATGTGTGTAAAGGACTCCCTCAAGTTCAAAAATGATTCTGCCCTTTTCATTAAGCTCTAGAAACTTTATCTAGGATGCAGTTATATGTTGATCAAACCTATTGCTTAATTTTGTTTTGTGCCATAGCTTGGTTCTCCTCCAAGTGTTTTTACATTGCTCTAACATTTTGGTGTACATTCAAAGAAGATTTGGTGGATGGTGGATGGGAGCTTGGTACTAGTTGAATAGTGTGATCAAGATATCTTTTGGGACGCAATCCTTTTGGCCTATCCCCTAAAGCTACTAAGTTCCCATCTATATTGTGGATCTAGTGATATATGATTCTTTAACTATTGCATTTATAATGAAGACAATTGATTCATGCATTTGTCTACTCCTTTGTAAAATATATTTTGCATTTTGTGGGAGCTTACCATCCTTGGACATTGTGTACGCAACCCTCTTATTTCAAATTTTCTAACTCTAAGTGAAAATGCATGAACAACTCGTAGAAGCTCATCTCAATTGTTCCCAAGGTAACTTGAGCCAATTGACTCCCAAAATGATGTTTACTCCAACCATGGGGTATAAAACATATGAAAATCTAGCATGGAGTCTCCCATGGTGAGTTTAATATTGTGCATTTCCCAAAATAGCTAACTATAGCTCCATATGTAATCATAACCTAAAATTCTAGGGTTGGGTAAAACAATTCAATCATGTCGTTGACTTATTATTGATTATATTGTGATTACTTCCTAATTCAATAATATTGTTAACTTCTATTTTTTAAGGAAATCTAGTACCTTGAGGGCTTCCACTGTGCTAATACCTAACAATGCATGGAAATAGATAGTTAGTAGGAGATCTAATTTTCCATAACCACTAATGTCTCTTCTTTATCATTTTCTTTGTCATTGGTGTTCTCAATATATAACAATTTATTTTCAACACGGGTATGTCATCTACTATATATTTTTTATGATGGTTAAATCACAAGGTCCATTGGCCCTTTTTATTTAGTATGTTGGGGTGTCAGTCTCATAGGTTGAAAGAATGATGACTACTGCAAAGCTCCTCCCATTTTTCTTGCCAAGTAATTCCTCCTTTCTATTAGCCAATTTACCTTTTCCTCTACTTGCCTTGCCGTAATTGTTCATTGGAAGATATCACTTGGATTGAACATGTGTACCTCATATTTGATGTGGTCCTTTAGACCCTTTAGATATAGTTAATTCAATTTTTCCTCCACAAGATGCTCCACTCTTAAAGATAAAGTCTAGAATTCCTAAGTATAGTCCTTGACTGCACATGTTTTCTTTAATTTTGTTATTTGGTTGAAGTAGAAATCCATAAGATTATAACCATAATGTGACATGAGTTCCTCTTAAAAATAAGACTATATGATAATGCATTCCTTATTTTTCTTCTCTTCACATAGCTAATGATATCAAATAAACTGATACGAGCTCTAAATATAATGATTTCATGCAACCTTTTATTGACATGAACTTGATGAAGATCAAAGGATTGCTCCATTTCATATAGCTAATCACTTGGAACCTTGCCATCAAATTTATGTATATCTATCTTTTCCATGAAGTGTCTAGCCCTGGCAATATTTGGGTGATTTCCCATCTTCATATCTATATCAAACCGAAATGCACCATGTCCCTTAGAAGACACATTTTCTACCCAAGCCTTGTGGTATGAATCCACCCACTAGAATTCCATATAACTCATGAGAGAATTAAATTTTTATACTCATGCATTGATATCTTCTTTCTTAGATTCTATTGAAAAGATATCCTCCTTAACCTTTGTGGTTCTTGTATTTATAAAAAGATTGAACATCTATAGGATTAATCTCTTCTAATATTGGATCATCTTTACCAATAGGCTTTCAATGCATGACTATATTCCTTACTTTACCTCTTGTTGAAGCCCCCCATGATGCCACCAAAATAATATTCACAATAACTTACTAACAAAATCAAAATAGGGTAAAAAAATTACTATAAATTACTTGAGCATATACCTTATGTTGGTGAAAACATAAACAAGATTTTTTCTCTTTTGTAGCATTGGAAGTGAATTTTGTGAAAACCCTAATTTCATAGAAATTCCTTCAAAATTGCTCCAAATGACCTCAAATATAGATGATATATCCTTCAATATGCCCTTGATCAGTCCTCTTGATTTTATAAAAATAAAAACTCATAAAATTGAGAGAGATGGGCACCTTACAACACAAACCCCTAATCATTATAAATTGCCTTGTTTCTTGCCTTTTGGATGCCAAGATCATGCTCTAGTACCTCTAGTAATGAAATTACTTGCATAAGAGAATAATATAATAGGAATATGATGTAAATACTTGATAATAATAATCCACTTCAAGGGGTAAACCTCCAAAAGTATTAAGTAAGAATAGAATTCACAATATGATGATTAACTACTACTCACTAACTATTGATGGATGTTTTTGTACACAAATTAGATAGAATACCAAGTATCTTATCTCTCCTGAAAGGATTCAAACCCCAAAATATCAAAAATCGACTAGCCCAAGGTCTCTCTCATCTAGGTCTTGGCCTTCACAAGATAACTTAGTAGCTTGATGTTCTTTACTATTCCAACAAGGGTCCTTACACAAATATAGACAAACTTCCAACACACAAGGTTAAAATGCACATAAAGCAATCAATTTTTAGATTTAGCAATGCATAAGAAAATTGATCCCAACATATATTTCCACTAAAATGTATCATTTTAGACTATGATCAATAATATATCAACTTGCATTCATGAGATTTCAACCTTAAAACAAAAATGTGCAAGTTTTAAAGTCATATTTTAACTCTAAACTAACTAGATTTGATAAAAAAATGCAAAATCAAGGTGAGATAAAGAAGGGTTAGAGAGAAAACTAACTTAAACTCAATCCTTTTCCAACATTTCAGCGTCAACCATGGATAGACAAGTTTGCAACATATTAACCATTCTTGATTTGATCTTTAAAATCAAAAATCTAGTCTCAAGGAGGTGTAATCTTCAATGCTGAATTTATGGATGTTTAGGCTAGCCACACAAAGAAATTTACATTTAGAAAACCATGAGTGGTATGGACACTTTGCAAACTCATCAAATATCCATGAATCTTTAGTTGAAAATGCAAGAACAACTTAACTTGGTGTTTAGAAATCATGAAACAAACTTTGTATGATGACAAGTTCAATGAATCTCAATAATTTCTATTCACTATCTTGACTAGAAACTATGAATCAAACTAGTATTAAGCTCAAAAGATTGACAGATATCAGCAATTTCTAAACTTGGTGTGGAGAAAACCATGAGAATGACATAAAAATAAAAAAATACTATGTATTTGCTCTCAAATCCAAAGTATAAATGCTTTCCAATATGTTTCCAATGATTTTTCCCAACAAACACCAACAAGAACTCACTAGTTCTCAACCAATTTTAACAAATTCTAACCCTTACAATGAGTTTTAGATGTCTACTTGTGCAAATCAGCTTTAAAATATTAAGTTTTTACATCTAGATCTAATGGCTATGATCAATTTGGTCCAATGGTTCACATTTGATGCTCAAACACAAAGTCAAAATTGGTATTAAGCGTAATTTCCAAGATATCCCACTTATATCCTTGTAGATTCATTAACAAGCTTCCCTTAGTATCAAAAAGTAACTTTTCTTTTCCTCACATTTACTTATTGTTACTAAATTTTTCCAAATTTGACAAAAACTAACTTTTTGGAAGCTTAAAACATTTAGTTTTTGAAACCACATCTTCAAGGCATTTAATTCTTGCAACTACATCTCCAATAACTTGTTTTAGTGTGAAAAATCTTCATAAACGTGGCATATGTAGTTATATCAAGTCATTTTCTCCATCATGTGTGGCTATAGATATCTATTTTCCATGTGCAAGCATGAATATCTCTAGTTGTAGGTGATCAATTCCACCATAAAAATACATTTAGAGCACTCTATTGTTCATGTTTCCATCATTCTTCGATCACAAATCTTCATCTCAGACCTGGAACAACAAGTTGAACTCTCATGGAAGCTTGTATGAGTCATGTCCTTGCTTTGAAATCAAGTATAAGGTCATACAATTCATCTTTCATTAGCTACTAGCCATGTCTTCCATCATTTCCTACCAATTTTGTTCTAATTTTGAATCAACAATGATATAGGTATGATTTTTGTGAACTTATCTAGATCCTATGGTTTTTCTTCATACTTATTCACACCATCTTGGCTTCATTTTGTAGGTACAACAGAGAAATAAGTCTCAAAATTAAGTTTCTTCACTGCTAGGATACCAAGGTGTGTCTAGATCTTCATGCTTCCAATATAGCTCCATCTAATCTCCACTTGTTTCTATCCTCCTAGAATTGCAAGAAATAATGCTAATCATTACATTTATGTTAAAGAAGTCATTTTCAGTCAATACATGTCAAATCATATCTATTTGCAATCATAGATCAATTAGGTGCAAGTTGGCAAATTTGTTTCCATTGGCAACTTCACAAATTTGATAGTGTCATAATTTTGTCCTCTTTGGTTTTCTCCATAGATATCCATTTTCATCTTTATCATTTGATCACTTCTTATGTTATAGTGGTCTCATCATAAAAGGTGCCATAATAACCATAGATGGTTGTCCCCACGACTACCTGTGAATAACACAATGTGTATTTCGCCCAATTTTGCATTTCCTCACTATGTAATCCAACCCATGACTATCCCATTTACAACCTTCTTAGATGATGGTAATCCCTAAGGATAATTGTTTGATTTTTTGGTAAAGTGAAGAACAATAGTGACCATTGCTTTTGGAATCACAACCTTTCACCTAACAATTCCAAGATTGGTTATAACAGTCCCCTTTTTGGCAGTCCTTGGCATAATGACTTTATGACCCATTCTCCATTTTCCTTAGAAATCCCCTTATGGCTATCCTCATAATAGTTGGCAAAACTTAATAATTTTATAACACTTGGAAGATTTCAAAACCACTTGGCACTGATAGAGCAATGACTTTGCCTTAAATGACGACACGTTACCTTGTTGATCCTAGATTGTCAGGTGTCATTTTGGGGGCATATTTCATCATATTCACCTTTATCAAAAGTAGTTCTATTCTTTGTAATAATTTTTCCATGGGTTATGAGGAGTAGATAGATTCCATGAGGGTCTTGAGTGATAGTTGACTCCAAACTAGCCCTAAAATATTGTCAATCAACCTTATGACTATCCCACACTACTTTTTATAATGAAACTTCACCATGACAACACCTTTATGGGGAGATACTTATTCTCATTTTAGTTACCTCATCCATTGGATGGTCAAAATAGATCTTCCGAACTCATCTCAAGTTGACTTAATTCCTTCATACATAACTCTATCAAATTGTGATAGAGTCCTTAAGACAACATTTTACATGTAAGATTGCCTTTAAAAAATAGTACTTTAACACTCTAGGGTCTTGATAGGGTGCCCTAGCTTGACTTGATTGTAATAGTTATCCTCTTACTCCATCTATAGAACCCTGGACTAATGGCAATTATCCTAGTGGCATTCCCTTATCCCTTCATGACTCGAAAATAGTCCTTTATGATAGCCTTTTGGTTAGGACTTATCCTTTTAATCCCACTAACTTCCCTTCCTCTTGGATCCAAATGTTCTCTCTTGACTACTCTTAATCTTGGTTTGAGACACAAAAAGAAAATTCCTTAAAACAAATCAATTCTTATACCACAGATGTATCTCCCAGTGGACAGTGACAATCCCTCAAAGATTGGAACTAACTGTGTTGTAACATCAGAAAATGTCCCCTTGGGGGCTTTTCCCTCTTTGGGTTTAGCTCCTGGGTCTTCAGTGTGCATTTAAGACATCTTGCATCATAATTTGGCATCCCGATGGAATGAACCCTAAGTATCATGATAAATGGGGCCTGACGGGACCCCTTGAACCTAACCCTACCCAAAATAGGGGGGAGGACTTGGGCACCCACAACCTAGTCCTGCCCTATTTTGGGTTAGGCCCAAATTTCTAGTGTCGGTTTATGACTGTTATTTGGTCCCTAGGCCAACACGGTAAGTTTGAATTTACGAAATCTTGGTGGGAATGTTTGTAGTTGCATATAAAAGCATGTTTAGGCATTCATTTGTAAACTAGATTACAACTAGGTATCAACTTATATGTACATTGGTGATTCAAGGCTTTCATTGTGTTGCAAGAGTAGATTTGTGTTGTCTATGTGTTTGTGTTTGTAGATTTGAGCATCCATTTCCTCATGGAATGAAGAGCATCTTCCTCTCATGAGATCTTCACTACAAGGTGACATTCATTGCGTTTTCAATTATTTACTCATTTGGATTTTGCCTCTGCCTCACAAGGGCATGCACTCTCTATCTGACAAAGGTGTTTGGAAGACTTAAGTGTCCTTTCAGGGCTTGACTCAGGCAAGCTCCTAAACGCCACAACCCCCTCCCAAAGTTTTTATGGTTTCAGGTTACATGTTAATGATACAGATGAAGTGAAGTTGCAGGAGGGCATATTAGAGTGTCAGAATTGCAGAATAGAAGGAAAAAGAGCACCCTGGAATAGGGCGCCCGCTCATTAGTGCTCAAAGTTCCGTGACGGGAAAACATCTAAAATAGTAGAAACAAGTTATAGACTGAGTTTCTAGATACCGACAAAAAGTAGGGCCTTGGACTTGGGCGCTTGCTCAGGTTTGTCCCTGACTTTGAGGCGCTCTTCAGACCCCTGAAAACAGGTGCACAGTTATTTGTCATTTTACACAAAAAGCAAGGCCTTGGACTTGGGTGCCCGCTCAGGTTTGTTGTGGCATCCATATCCGAAATGACAAGAAAACTAAGTTTTCACAATGGTAAATTTTTTTTACTAGGAAATCAAATACAAAAGAAACTTATCTATAACCCATTACAACAATTTTCATTTTATCATAAACATGATCTCATTTTCATAATACTGAAAGAAATGATATATATTAAACATTTTGTTCTTGAACAATTTGAAATTTTCTTGAAACAACAAATATTGGAAACATACCATTAACATGCATCTCGATTGTCGACCCATCACATTCAAGACTCGGCAATCCTTAGTATTTGGAAGAGAAAGTATCTTCAAGGAGCTTAACCTCCAACCACAGACCGCCGGTCCCCCGCACTCCTTCCTAATCGGAAGTGGCCCTACCCTACTCAAGAGGATAGACTTAGGATAACCATCGGTGTTTGCCATCTGAGCTCTGGTGTTGTAACTTACGTGTCTTGTTATCATGCAGATCCCTAGATACCCTCTAGTCATGCACGACACTCCACAAGAAATGCCATCCATTTACAGTGAACGTTCGATGTACTTGAGGATAGTACACCACCTTGGCCAAAGGATTTGTTTTTAATTAGCGTTCTAAGAACGCATGAACTTGGTTCACCCACCCTACTCGACTTGAACTGATTGAAATCCTACAGTTTCCTATTTGTATAATTTGAACTAATTGACAACCTTGATGACCTCAAGGGTTTAGGATTTCCTCCTGTAATAGCGCATGGCGCAACATTTACTCTAATCCCAAGTTCAAAGTTTCATAACTCATATTCATGTAAAAACATTGTATAATAACGCCCACTCCTAAGTGGTTTCACACTTGTTTACTCAGTTTCCATGTTTGCACAACACACTCAAGTATCTAAAACAATTTCCCGTTATCCTAGAATTCAAGGGTTCTAGACTCTTAAGGTCTACAAAACGATACTAGAATCGTCGCATGCAACGTAATCTGGATTCAAAATGCAGGTTTTCCCACTCTACTAGCTCTTACAAAACTATGACGGTTTTCGACCAACATGAAAACATTAACACCCTATTCCCCTTTCCAAGTCAATTTATTTCACAAGAGTTAATGAGGTAAGAATCGTAAAAATATAATAATAAAAGATTTAGAGTCTTTCTTACGACTTTAGAGATGACCAAACGCATGGTCGACCTCTAACTAAAGATAAAGGACGAAAATGACTCTAGCTGGTTGCAACTACAACATCGGCTATCAAACTCATTAAAGTTTACGTCAAACATGCTTTAAATCTATGGTTTTTACTCTCCTACACAACACGCTCGTGGAGCAAAGTGTTTTCTCGCTATGGAGCTATTGTTTCAAGTGCTCCAAGGGTAGTTGTACATTGATATTTCAGTCTTAAAGGAAACTCTTAATATTTTACGTCTTTACCGACGGTTTGAAGTTTGCAGTTCACATTTGCATCATGCAGTGATCATTCTTAGATGAATGCACATCGAGAACTATGCTCTATCATAATACGACATCAACCATGAGAGGTAATGATCTATTTTCTAAGTTCTCAAATACTAACAGACAACAACATTTTTGTTTCTGAGGTTTCTATTACCATAAGACAGCAATGAAGCATTTATAATGATTAACCTCACACAGATTCGCAGTAGAAGACATTGTCTTCACATTCGATTCATTGTAACATAATTACTCTTGCACAAATGAGACACATTCACTGGTCTATACTGAGAAACAGAAGAGAAAAAGGAAATGAACCTGTTGACAGAGAAAGAGATTACTATGGCAAGTTCCACTTCTCCTTTGGCTAGTCGTCCTCCTCTGGTTTACAAAAACTCTCTCTATCTCCCTCTAAATCAACGACCATCCACTCCAAATCTACCCTCCTCTTAGCCAGACACTACTCAAGACAAAGGCAGGCTCCCACAGTTACCTTCTCTGCGGATCACTACACAGAAGCTGCTCCCTACTCAGAAACTGATCACCCTCAGACAACGATAGGCTTCCTCAGTTATCTCTCTCTCTTACTTCTAAAACTCCCCTCAAGGCTACTCCCTCTCTCTGCCGTTTTACTCTCACTTCGCAACTTCAAAAACCCCCAAAAAAAAATGTCCCCTCTTCGCAGTTTTCTTCTTTTTCTCCCCACGACAGCCACCTCCCGCTGTTCTCCTTACTCTTAGCAACAATAACTATTCCTTCCTTTCCACCTCGCGAAGGAATCTCCCCCATTTAAGTTTCCCTCTCCATTTGTAACCACCATCCACATAACTTCCATTCCGCGCAAGAGAAACTCCCTAACTTTCTGCGGTTTAGTTTATGATTCTACACCATCACAAAACCGATGCCTTCGCCCTATCTTGATGATGGCATCTGCCATTAATTTGTGATTATACCTATCTTAACTGCCAACACTCCCTTACCTTAACTCCACGGTGAAGAAGAATCTTTCTAAAGAACTCACAGCCGCCACAATCATAAATACTTGGGTTGACATTATTATCTTTTACCTGACTTCCACTTATCACGATCATTCAAAAGGTGGTGGCTCCTATGGCGACATGGCTTGCTAAAGAACACAACGACTCCGCCCTCACTCAATCAAAATGGCATCTAACTTTCTAAGACCAACTAAAAGATGAATTGTGGAGTTAAGCTCGACACGGCGGTGGTTAGGAAATGGTTTGAGCATCATTTGGGTCGAAAAGGAAAGAGAGACAAAGACCATCTTATTAAGAAAACTCAAGGTTAGATTGACAACAAATCGCGGTCAAAGCTAGAAGAAAAGACTCATGCTAAACAACGGCCATAACAAATTATTACACGCTATGGCTTCAAATCGACATTCGTCGATCTACAAAAAAAGAATAAATTCACAACACAAGTTTGATGCGTTTTACGACAATCACGACGGATTGATCGTAATGCAAACAAGTTTCCTACATCGATAGACACACAAAGCCGACTTCTCGCATCTTTCGACTACAAGATGTGATCCGCAGTTTGCCACAAGAAGGTTTATTCCATTACTTATAAATGAAATAATAAACGTCTATATAAGTCGACTTGCTATGGTGGACTTACGACGACATCGACGACTCCAAGATTCTATATGACGACTTTCGACTAGGATGTTACACTTTATCTCCAGACGTCGACATCTAGTCTAACTAACCCAACCGACAAACAAGACTAACTTGATGGTTCCAAGGTTTATCTACCTGTTTGGTGATCTCAGTAACAAACACCCGTGGTTAATTTCCAGAGTCTATACTCTCTCTCGAAGATACTTTCTCTTCCCGTCGAACACGGTCCACCTGTTCCTGCAACGACAGACTCACAATTTTGTGGTCAAAGCACCTATGTTCCAAATCAAAGCATAATATATCCAAACATCATTGCATTTATCATAAAGACATTTAGTCTACAATATCACCTTGATCGTAATCATTAGATTCCACAATTTCATATAACAACTTTGTAAGATAAATCGTCAGTTTCCATGTCGTCCACAACATATTAAATTACTGAAATTTGCAAGAAAGTAAATAGCATAATTGTTTCCAAAAAGAGGGATGTAACATTTGTCCCCAACTTTGAGGCGCTCTTCGGACCCTAGAAAATAGGTGCACAATTATTTGTAATTTTACATCTTTCTGCAGAAGCATTTTCCGTTATTCACTAGTTTACTTCTGTATTTGCATAATTAGGGTTTTGATGGATAATTGAGCATAAGAGAAGGAAATTTAGTAATCAAACACCCTAATCCAAACTTCCCAACATTTGTGAGTGACCAAGGACCTGATAGTGCTCTACCACTCGATCCGAAGGTCCTTGAATGTAATTGGTGAAAGGAGGATTCAAACACTAAACTAAACAATCCAAATGTTACTACATTACATGTGTAACATGTGCCTTTGGTTGAACTTTGATAAATGCCTTTCATTATGAGTAGTCTCCTTATGGCATCATGTTCTCAAATCCAAATTATTCCCACATGGTATCCTAACCATTCAATGTTGCAGACTATGACAATGGGACTGTTGGGGCAGTGAAAAACTTGAAATCTTGTCCTGTAAAAGAAGATCCCTCATGGTTAGGGTTTGATGGATTGAGCTAGGCCTCATCTCCAATTAACCATGCTATAAATAATGCAAGTGGTGACAATCTCATGACACACAAGGAACACTGTAGCAAAATCTAGCTAGGGTTATGAATGTTCATTAATCTTTTGTCCTCATCTTTGCATTTGGTGTATAGTAATCTTGCAACCACAAAGAAGAAAACACATGTTAAACTTCAAGAGATGAATACTTATAAATGACCTTTGTTCCATCCAAACCTTTGTGATGACTTAATACCATACCTTGTTGAATTACACAATGTGTATTTTAGCTCATGATTGACTACCTCATTTGAGTCTATCCCACAATTGTTCATCACTACCCCTTCAACCTCAGATATATACCTTGATGCCTATGATGACAATTCTAAGGAAGAGGTATCTAGTTGATTTAGATCATGATAGGCCTAGATAGGATTTCATGACAGTTTTGTCCTTGAACTTTAAATGGCTATATATGAGGGAGTGATAGTCCTACGAGTAGGATTAAATTATTCTAGATTTGCAACATTATATTCTTAGGATTTGGTTCCAACCTTCTATTCATCATGACTATTCTTATGCATCTTATAATAACCATTAGAAGAATATAACTCACTATATTTAATGACTGTCCTCAACCTAACCCAGCCCCTTTGTCTCTTGACCACCACAACTACAACCACACAAATATCTCATTCTTATGACCATTTGACAATGTTAACATGTGAAACTCTACAAAGTGAAATGTATGATAATCTCTTTGATCATCTCATAAGGGATATGATAGTGCTTATTGGCATGCCCATAACTGACCTAGATGTATTATTGATAGCATTTAGAGAGTTAGGCATAAGATGACAATGATGAAGCAAGGTGAAGACACACTTAGTACATTCTGAGCTGCCCTAGAGATCTAATACAAACTTAGAATGCATAAGGCTCCTTGCAAGGTATGACTGCCCAATAAAAGTCTAGGGCATGTGATAATGTTAAACATGTAACAGTATGCTTGGGTAGTCCTTGAACCTTCAACTTTAATGAACTTTTATTCACTCCTTTGGTGATCTCCCAGTACTTTTCTCATGTTCAAATTACCTCAATTAGGGATTCAAGGCTCAAGACCAAGATTGGATCAAAGTTTCATTCCCAACATTTTCAAGGCATATATATAGTGATCATGATAGTTTTGGGTAGCCATATTCCATTGAAACCCTAGAACCTTTAAGATATTCATAAAAATCCCAAGGAGATCCTTTGCCATAACTGTTTGGGATGCCTGTAGGCAATCATGTTTAAAGTTATAGCCCTCAATCTTCTTCATTTGAATATGGGTTTTGTTATCACAAGGAAAAGAGCAACAATACCCTAGGTAACCAAGAGGTAAGACAAATGCCAATGTGTAGGAAGGTTGATCATTTAGATGCTAGGCCCTCTAGAATCATGACCCTATAAATACACAAGGAAAGACAATAGATTCTATTGCCAACACATCATTCATCAATCAAAGTAAGACTGTCTCAAAACTCTCAATCCTCCAAAAAGAAAACCTCCACTTTGCAAGTGAAAATTAAAGGGATCTTGAACTATCTTATCTTAGCAACAACATAAGAACAATTAGGTTTTTTACATAGATCAAGATCATAAATAATGTTGGCAATAATATCCACAAGTCAAATTTTGATAAAACCCTTGCTAATATAACCATAAAAAACCATAGGACAGTAAGACCATTTGATCCTCTTGCCAACAATATTATGGAAGAAAAAAAGATTTTTGGGTGCCCAAATAGTTGTCATGAGATGTTGCCCATATTATTTATAACATAGAAAATTATATACCCTTGCAATTTTACATTGTATTTTGGGCTTGCTTTAGTGTTTGTTCCCTTATCATGTTTTAGGGATCATTTTAGCCTAGCCTTCTAAGCCTTTTTCCTTCACCAAATTGCCAAATTTTGTTATCAAATTCTAACTCTTCATGTTGTTCTGGGAACACATGTTAAATTTTGTGTGATTTATTTAGGACACTAGTGCTATGCACAGACATCCACACAATGCACTAGCGTCCTATGAGTTCCAAAAATTTAAAATATTGATTTCCCACTCAGTCGCCTGATGTCGCTTGTTGTAATTCTTGGTTGTCAGAAAAATGTCTTCAACATTCTCATTTGACCTTTCATCTTCCTCACAAACCCTTATGAAAAAGTAATTTTCAATTGCTCTCATTTTATTAATCTCTCTTGGATATTCTTGGCTACACATACCCCCATTGTTGAGTTTTTTGAAGTTGCATGATGTTGAAATCCTATTGGATAACTACAAATGTTATTTTACTTTTTACATCATGTTGGTAATATTGTTCTTGTTTTTTATTTGAATAATATTTTTGCAACTTCTTTATCATATTTTTCTCTATTTACTTTGGTAAATCTTGCTGTAGACCAACACCGATTTTATCAAGTACACACTAGGGTGTTTTCTCCATAGACCAGGGATTATATTTATAGATTTATTTTATTATCACTGCTCTAACCTACTAGATGCACATAGGATAGCTCACACTTGTTTTCTCTTTTTTTATTCCATTGGCTATTTGTGGAGGTTAGAAGACTGAAACTGGGGCTTGACCGATGCAAGCTCCTAAATAGTCCAACATTTTTTCTTGGTCTTTCTAGTGTGCAAGTTGTGAAGAAAGGCTCAAAAGCATGGGAGTTTGTTATTTCTCCTCTTTCCTTTTACATAGTTTCTTTGATTAAATGTGTTATTCATGTGATTTCTTTGTTAATCTGGTAACTGGATACTTATTTATTTTTTATATGCAAACTAGGTAATGTTATAGATAATTATTTGACCATACAATACATATAAATGAAGTTCTAGTACATTATGGACAACAACGATACACAAAGAAGTCCTCGCGACACACTGGCATCCGAGGCCAAGGCTCCCCTACTTTGGTTCCAGGTCCCTTCATTTTTATTATTTATTATTCTAAACTTAGTTTTTTCAATTTTGCATTTCTGTCTCCTGTAAATTAGCATTTCTTTTCCAACCCCATATGTAATGTAATGTAGAAAGTGAAAGTATCTCTTTTTCTATATTATAGTTTTGTGAACCTACATCTTTAACTTAAAGATCCTTCTTTTTCATTTCTTTTTTCTTTCAAAATGAAAAAAAATATTTCTCTTTCGTAAAAAATTATATATTTTCTTGATCATGGATTATTCTAGTTCTTTATCTTTGGAATCTTTGCATTGTGTAGATTATGTACTATGAAATATTCTCTTGTTTCATTAATGTTCATCCATATGTCTTAGATCATGTGGCTACCATATATGATACAGATATCTTTACATGTTCCAGGTATGAGACCCTTTATTGTATATCTAATCTTTCTAGCTTCATGGCTCTTATGCATGTCTCTCCTTCTATATTAGAAGACTTCACTACATTCATCTCCATGAACTATCATGAGATAGATAATGATGATAGTTCTTCTTCCACTTCTGCTACGTCTTTCATAGTCCATGATGATTCCATGTCTCTTCCCATTTCTCTCCCTCCTTTGATTGCATGTTCAAGCTCCTTGGACATCACTAAGGTTTTGGAGACCTCTATTTCTTTTCTCTCTCCTTTGGTTGCATGTTCAAGCCCCTTGGACACCACTAAGGATGTAGAGACCTCTTTCTCTTCTCTCCCTGCTTTAGTTATATGTTCAAGCCCCTTGGACATTTCTAACGATGTGGAGATCTCTTTCTCTTCTCTCCCTCCTTTGGTTGTATGTTCAATCCCCTTGGACATTGCTAATGATGTGGACACCTCTTTCTCTTCTCTCCCTCCTTTGGTGTCATGTTCAAGAACCTTGGACATCACTAAGGATTTGGATACCTCCATCTCTTCTCCTCACCCTTTGGTTACATATTCAAACACTTTGGACCTCCCAAAGGATGTAGAGATCTCTCTCTCTTCTTTCATCACCTATGAGGATCCTATCTTTATAGTTGATGATACTTCTTCACCACATCATTCTCAAAGTTCTATTGATAAAATATCTTTTAGTGCCTTTGATGACTCTTATTTGGGTAATGATGAAGCTCATGTGTTCATTGATCCTTTATCTTGCGAAGATGTATTATTTTCTTGTTCATCCCCTCCTCATTCCTTAGAGGACAAAGTCACTCTTGTAGATAAAGTTGAGCATCCTAGTATCATTCATCACTTTGAAAATGTCAGATTGGCCAAAAGTCCTCCTTTGAAACATATTGAATATTCTTCCACTAAAAATCTAAAGAGTATTCTTTCCACTCTCTTGGAGACTCAATTGATCACTCTTCCTCCTCCTATGAACAAGAAATTTTATAAGAAGAGTCATTCCACACTTCCTTCTTATCACTATTGTTAGCAGGTTACTTGACAGAGAATAGAGCCGACCAGAGGAGATTATACAATATGCAGAGGTTGAAAGATGAAAAAAGACACATCCCTATGTAATAGATACAGTATATATAAGGATAGGAGATAGTAGAATGTAAGTAAGTAAGCATGATAGGAGTATATTTTGATGTAAGCAATGACATAAAACTCATGTATGTAACTATTCTAGAGGATGGACAATGGATGTATACATTTTATTGTTGGTAACACACACACACACATATATATATGGAAGTCTACCAATACCAGGTAATTATATGTGTTATCTTATTTTGATATGTATGTGATGATTTGTTTGGTTGTTCTTTATGTTTTGCTGTCAATCTCTAGCTACCTAATCGAGGTATAAACTGACTACAAAGACTTGACCGAGGAATAGATCTCTGGACCAGTATCTCCTCTACATTTCTTGCTAACATTTGGTTCCATTTCTAGGACCTAGAAGAGTGTAGTTAAAGATTGAAAGGGAAAAAACATCTGAAGAAGTAGTATAGAGTTCCGAAAAGGAGAAAAGTTGAGGTTGGCAGGAAAAAAATTCAAATTACGGAGGAATTCACATCTCCTTAGGTTTCTACCTCTGTGAGAGGGGGCAGACACTTAAGGGGATGGCAAGTGAGAAGGGGGTAGGGTCTGCAAGGACGTTTCAAATGATGCGACTCTTCAAAAAATGATTCCATGGGGTATAAAAGGACTAGTGGAACATTGAATCAAGCAAACCCATGGTGAAAGGAGAGCAGTGGAAGAAAAAGATCGATGAAGAAATCAAGACCAGAATGGAGATAAGTAAAGAAGAGAGATTGAATCAAACTCATGAGTGACAAGAACGTTACTTCATAAGATTGGAAAGGGAACAAATGATGGAGGGATAATGAAAAGTGTGGAAGAAAAGATAGAAGAATTTGAAAAGTGTGCCATTGTCGGTGCTATTGAAAAGAAGGAAGAGGACAAGCATGCCATGAAGGATGCTATTGAGTGCACCAAGGAGGGTGCTGCTAGAGAAAGGAGATTAGAAAGAAAATACATAGAAGCTATTATAGAGAATTGGGAGGAGTGCACCACTGTGGGTGTTGTGTTGTTATATGGAGCCTAATCAGACTCGGAGGTTAAATTTTCCCCACTTTGTAACTGACACAAGTCTTGATAAAAATGGCTAAGGGTTAGGGTTTCCATTGATATTGTATTGTAGCATTCGTAGCGGTATTGAGTTGCAAGGATTGCTAGTTGTAATCGGTTTGATTTGCTGGATAATAATATTGCACTCTCTGTTGGTGGATGTAGCTTGAGTTTGGGTGAACCACGTTAAAAATTGTCTCTCGCTATTATTATTTCTATATATTTTTCATTCATCTATTTAATCTTTATTTGCATTTAATTGATATCTTCCGCATGCAATTCTTAACAAGAGGTATCAGAGTGGGTTGTGTTTGATTATCGTCTGCCAGGAGGTCTCACGATTGAGTGGGAGTCTCACAGTTAAGTGGGAGCAATGGTGGATGAGGGTAAAAAGAAGGTAGATAAATTCAATGGGAAGAACTATCAGTTATGGAAGATGCAGATGGAGGATTATCTCTATCAGAAGGATTTATGGAGGCTGTTGGAAGGAAAAGCTAAGAAAGTGGTAGTAACGAATGATGAGGATTGGGATCTTCTGGACATAAAGGCACTGGGAACCGTTTGGTTGTGTCTGGTACCATCTCTGGCATTCAATATAACAGAAGTGAAGACAACAGATGAAGTAATGAAAGCTTTGGCTAAATTGTATGAAAAACCCTCAGCCTCAACTAAGGTATTTCTCATGAAGCGTTTGTTTAATCTAAAAATGATAGAAGTTGGAACTGTGACAGATTATTTAAATGAGTTTAATATGATTACCAGTCATTTAACTTATGTAAAAGTGAAATTTGATGAACAGGTGAGGGCTCCCTTGGTTTTATGTTCTTTGCCAGAAAGTTGGAATAGCTTGGTAATGCCTGTAAGTAAGTTTTTCTCTGGTTCAAATAATTTGAAATTTGATGATGTTGTTGGTGTTATCCTTAGCAAGGAAATGTGATAGAAAAGCTCAGGTGGATCCACATCAGGTAGTGTTTTGAATGCAGAAAGTAGGGGTAGATCAAAGGAGAGAGGAAAAGGTTCTGGAGGTCATGGGAAGTCATGAGGAGAATCAAAGGACAAGAGGTACCAATCCAGAGGACAGAAGGATTGTTGGTACCATGGAAAACCAGTTCATCTGAAGAAAGATTGCTGGTCTTGGAAGAATAAAGAAGGAGACAAACAAGAAGGCAATAAGTAGGAAAATGTGGTAAGTAATAAATCTGAAGATGATGCTTTGATTCTTTCCCTAGATAATGCTGATGATTCATGGGTTTAGATTCAGGGGCCTCATTTCATGCTACGCCCCATAGAAGTTATTTTCTTGATTATGTCCAAGGGGAATTTGGGTTGGTTTATTTGGGAGATAACAAACCCTGTCATATTGTTGGAAAGGAAAGAATTAAGATTAAGTTGTAGAATGGGAATCATTGGCTAGTACTAGTGCCCTTGTCCTTCCCTATTTCAGGTAGGTCCCAAATTTGAATGAGGATTTTGTGACCGTTAATTATGTCTCATGCTGACATCTTAAGTTTGAATTACAAAATTCTTAGTGGGAATGTGGTTAGTTACATATATAATCATGTTTAGGGTTTCATTTACAAACTAGAAGATGACTGTGAACTTTTGGCAAACTTATGATTTTAGAGCATTCAAGATATTCTTTGTTTTAGAGCAAAGCATTATTATTGTGTTTGTGATTGCATATTTATCTTCATCTTCTCATGAGATTGAAGGATTTTCATCTACATGCGAGCTACACCTCTAAGCTGATATTTATTTGTGTTTGAATCATTTATCAATTTGTTTTTGCCTCTATTCTGTAGGGATACACACTCTCTATCTAACAACAGTGTTTAGAAGACTTGAATGTCTTTCCAGGGCTTCACTGAGGCAAGCCTCTAAACACCACAACCCCCAACCACTCTCCTTGTGATTGCAGGTTCTAGGTGTCACATCTTGATGGAGTGAAGTTGCAGGGAATAGTAATATAGTGTGCAGATTCTAGATCTCTGAAGAAAAGCACTAATCATACTCGGGCGCCAATGCCAGTGTCCTCCAAGGTTGAAAACATAGAAATCATTATGATAGTGACAATTAGCATCTGAAGAGGTTCCCACATCCTGAAAATCACCCTGCCATGGACTCGGGCATTTGTGCCAGTATCCTCTGCATCTCCCGGGAGGGAAACGGAAAATACAGTGAACATCAGTGTCAGAAGGAGATCAGGATTCCATGAAGAAAACACCACCTTGGATAGGGGTGCCAATGCTAGTGTTCCCGAGTATTCCGCACCTTGATCTTTGAAAAATAGTTAGTAACTAATCTCTGCCTACTACCTTAGTCTGTAAGCATTTGTCGTAATTCATCATTTTACTTACTGTTTTGCATAATTAGGGTTTTAAGGGTATTTGAGCATTAAATTGATACATTAATTGACAATCTCTAAATTTCCACATCGTTCCAAGTGAGAGCCTAAACCGTAGGTGAATCCTCTTGCAAAAGTGTGATTCAACTCAGTTGATATGTCCTTGAATGTTTGTAGTGAAAGGAGGAATTAACCCTTTTATTCATCTTCCCCCTTTTTCCTACAAAACATCTCCCTATCCTTATCAAGATCGAAGTAGGAGGGAGGATGGGTATGCAAATATAATGGATGAGGATGATAGGATATGCAATAATAGATAAGACAACTTGCATGCAAGTGTAGGACACATAGATAATCATGCTACACATGATGCCTGATTGCCAAGTTTTCATCATGGTACTTATGCAAGGTGCCACCAAGGTGGTTTTCACCTTTGGACAAAGGATTTATCTTACTTTTTTTGTTTTTTATATTTTTGATATTAATATTTTGATGAGATGGGTGGATGGGGAGAGAGATTTGGATGGAATATAGGGGAATCAAGTGTGTTTCCAAGAGTAGGTGATAATGTGCCATTTTGGATGTTGTCACACATGGAACATGTCAAGTGTCGTTATGCACATTGATGGTAGATGATTAGATGAGATGGAAATGGAGTGGATTATGGATGGATGGGGGATAGTGGATTATGAAGTGGATTATGGATGGATGGAAGATAGTGGATTATGGATGGATGAAAGATAGCAGATAAATGGACAATGGATGAAAGGATTATGTAAAAGCATGGACCATAGGGATATGATGGGTGATATAGTATGGGATAGCGGATATAGGATGGGGAGATGGAGGGATGTGGGAATCTTGTTGCATCAAGGGGAACCAAGTCCAACATTTGCACACACTGTTGTGGAGTTTGAGGCTTTTGATTTTGAGGGGGTGTGGGGAGTAATGGGGATTTGTGATTATGGGAGAGGGATGGGGGATTTTGGGATTGCCAATTTAGGGATTTAGGGACCCAAATGGACTTAGGATTCTTTGGATTTTTGTATTGGGAATGAGATTTTTGGGATTTAGGATTTTTGATACATTGGGATTTGGATGCTTCATTTGGATTGATTTATTTGTTCTTAGGGACCCACACAATTTTTCTTTTGGGGCTGTGGTTGTGTGTAGCCTTTTGGATTTTTTATTTAGCATGGATTTTGTGTATCGATGCTCTATGACATGATAATCTTGAGGCTTTTGCAGAATTTTTTCTTGATGTGAGGAGGCATCCAAATTTTTATTTTTGAATCCCAAAGGCATTTTGATAGCTTCATATTTGGACGATGTGTACACTTGTTGATCTTGATTAAGGATTTTAGGGTATTTTAAGGGAGTGGGATGTGTGGATGGATGGATTAGTGGACTTGTGGATGAAGGGATTAGGGGATTTGAGGATTGGGATGCTAGGAGTTGGGAGGAATGGAGTTAAAGTGGATGGAGAGAGATGTATGGTCACATGCTTTCGAGAATGGTATGATGATGGAGGAGGGATGGCAACATATGATTTGGAGGTGAGATGAAGTGCACCAGGTTAGGGATTGGAATAAGATACTTTATGAGATGTGAAGCGTGGTACCAACATTTGTGGATTATTTTCCTTAGGATGTATAGCCAAGGCCATGCGTGCATGGATGGGCTCCAATATACCTTGTTCAAGAAGGCCTAAGCCTTTTCCTTGATAATTCATGTTTTGGAGTATGCGATGTATGATGGGATGTTTGTTATTTTGGAAACATGATGCAAGTCCATTATTAGATGGGGGAGGATGGGTGGTGGATAGAATTTGTTCTTCAGAAATGAAAGAACCACCATAGATGAAGGTAGCGGGACCAAGGGGATAAGATGATGGATTTGGGATATGCTTGATAGGGGATGAAGGGGGTTTAATAGGAGATGATAGGGGATCAAGAATGGAATGAATTAGGATGCTTAGATCTTGCTCAAAATTGTGCTCATTAAGATGTGGTGTAATAGGATCCGAGTTATTTGTTTGATTATCTATGTTTTCTTGGGGACCAAGAGTCTCATCATGGGAAGTAGATGTTATTGGATGATGGTTAGGAGTGATGTGGGTTTCTTGCTCATGAGTGATTGTGTGATCATGGATGGGATTAGATGGGATAGGTTGATCACAAGATGGGAGGGGATTGGGGATGGGATTAGATGGGATGTTTAGTTCTTGATTACGATGGGTGTTTGATGTTTCCACATACTTTGGACTAGGCCCTTGACATAGGTCTTAGGTTTGGATGGAAGTGAAAGCTTCTTGGATGGACTCAATAAGCTTTGGATGTTTGACAACATGGCTACATGATGGAGTTCGACTTGGACTTATGGTAGGAGACTCTTCAATTGAATAGATAGGCATAGGATTGGATGCTGGTGTTGGAGTGATAAATAGAAAAGTGGGGGCCTACAATAAACCAAAGGAAAATCGAGGCACGATGACTTTCCTTTGGAAAGGTGGTAGCATTGTGCATGATTCTAAAATCATATCATTGACACATTCAAAGTATTGTACTATTGGTTGGGGTTGTTGAGTCATTAAAGTGGTGATGGAACATCCATATATGATTTTACTTGAAAACTAGGTTTTAACATAGGTATATATTTTTTTCTTTCTATGTAATCAAATACAAAAGTATTTAACTACTATCAAGTATAACATTTTTCACTTTAGCAATAAACATGATTTCATTTTTCACAGAGTGGAAAGAATAGATAAACCATAAACATTTTGTTTTCTCACAAATTGAAATATTCATAAACAAATACCATATCAGAAACATACCATTATCACTGCATCTCGATTGTCGACCCATCACATTCAAGACTCAACAATCCTCAATATTAGGAAGAGAAAGTATCTTCAAGGAGCTTAACCTCCAACCACAGATCGTCGATCTCCCGTACTCCTTCCTAACCGGAAGTGGCCCTACCATACTCAAGAGGATAGACTTAGGATAACCATCAGTGTTTGCCATCTGAGCTCTGGTGTTGTAACTTACGTGTCTTGTTATCATGCAGATCCCTAGATACCCTCTAGTCATGCATGACCCTCCACAAGAACACGCCATCCAGTCACAATGAACATTCAATGCACTTGAGGATCGTTCATCACCTTGGCCAAAGGATTTGTATTTAAATAGCGTTGTATGAACACATGAATTTAGTTCACCCACCCTACTCGACTTGAATTGATCGTAATCCTACAGTTTTCCTATTTGTAAGGTTTAAACAAATGTTGACCTCGATGACCTCAAGGTATTTGAATTTCCTCATGCAATAGCGCATGGCGCAAATGTTTACTCTATTCCCAAGTTTATGGATTCATCTCCGTTTACATGTTGTACAATGGGTTTTCTATTTCATTGTTTATATGGATAGCATTTGTAATGCAATTCATAATCCCATAATCATATAAAACATCATTTAATAATATCCACTCCTAAGTGGTCTCTAACTCGGCTATTCGGTTCCCATATGTTTATACAACATACTCAAGTATATAATACAATTTCCCGTAAGCCCAGAATTTAAAGTTTTAGACTCATAATGGTCTACCAGGTAATAGCGACACAAGAATCATCGCATGCAACTTAATTAAGACACCAATTGCGGGTTTCCCACCCTTATCTTTTCAATTCAAAATCATGATGGTTTTTAACCAAGAATAACTACTTATACTACAACTCTACACCTCCTTCCAAAATAAATAGTTTTACGAGGTTCAATGAGGTAAGAATTAAATGATAAGGATAATAAAAGACTTGGAATCTCTCTTACGACACTAGAGATGATCAAACTCATATGTTGACCTCCAATTGAAGATCTAAAACCGAATAAGAAACTAGATAAAAACATTTGTCGACATTTAATGTCTTGTTTTCGAGATTCCTATCTGTCAAGGTTGCCATACATTTAAAACTCTATCGGACAGGTTATAGAAATAAAACATCAAGCCAATTTAAGTTTACATCTTACGTCATAGAAGTCGTCGAGTGTGGATATCTGATGTCAAACAAAGAGAGGAAATATTTCAAGTATTCAGAGACAGTTTGAGATGGAAACACAGTCATGTAAAATGCTTACCAAAGGTAAATGAAAGCAATGCATTTCAATAATAGGTTGTGGTTTACGTTACGACCATTACAATAACATGCATACAAGGATATTCTCATAGCAGGTATATAGTTTAAGGTTTGCACCAAATACTACAAAGTTATCCTTCATACTCTGATTATTGTTCACCTCTTACTTCCTACATATTCTGAGTAGACAAACTCCATTCGTTTTATACAGAAGAACGCATTGTTTTCACTAACTTCTATAATGTGGAACACAACACATACACAGCCAGTAACAACAAAAACCATAGGCTATCCAATACAATCTACCTACGTCGAAATAGGTGTCAAAGCTGAGTTAATACTCCTACACAGTGGTGTAGGGCTAAGTGGTTCTTACTCAGAAACTATCATTTGCATTGAGGACAAACCTCACCCAAAGCTTACAGAAGAATAATATTATATGCATTAACCTCTACATTAAAAGAAACACACAAAACGCTACCAGAACAAGGCATAAACAGTGTGCATAGACTGTGCAGAGGGAAAGGTTAGAACCTATCTAAATACTTGTAGAGTTTCACTCTTGGATGATAGACCTCGCTACTCCCTTAGCATCGTCCTTCCTCAGGCTATAACCCACAGCACTCTGCTCTCCATGTCCTCTCTGGTTTTCCAATTTCTTAACAATAGAAACTCCTTCTCCAAGACTCTCTACGGCAAGGAAGAATGTTCGCCTATCCCCATCTACCTTCCATGGCGCGAAGAAACTTAGCATCCATTTACCTCTTGATTCAGTCTCTTAACAACCAAATCCTCCCTCCCAAGCCGTGCACAACGAAGAAGATATGATGGCATTCTACTCACGTTATCACTTCTTCTTAACAGAATTAACCACCTCCAGACTGCCCACGGCGATGGAAGATAAATGGAATTAAACTATTGCCGTTACCAGCCTAAACACAAGGAGGTCGATTAACTGTATATTACCCGACTTCTTACTTACCATGACCACTAACAAGATGGAGGCTCCTTTGGCGACATGGCTGTTAGTGGACATAACAACCCCGCCCACACACTCGAGCATCAAGGCTTCTAATCCTCAGAGTAGCAACTAAAAACTGAATTGTGAAGTTAAGCTCTAACAAGGTAGCGGATAATAAATGCCTTAGGCATCTCTATGGTCAAATAAGAAAAAGAGATAAAGACCAACTTAATAAAAAAACTCAAGGTTAGATCAATAATATCTCACGGTCAAAGCTAGAAGAAAAAAGACTCATTCCAAACAACGACCAAAACAAATTATTACACGCTATGGCTTCAAATTTGACATTCGTTGATTTCCAAAAAGGAATAAATTCACAACACATGATCAACGCGTTTTTTTGGCAATCACAACAGATTGGGCGTAACGCAAAACAAGTTTTTCTAAATCGTTTGACGCACAAATACGACTTCTCGCATCTTTTGACTACGAGACGTGATTCACAAATCTACCACAAATAGGTTTATTTATTTACCTAAAAATGAAATATTAATCATCTATATAAGACGACTCATTTTGGTGGACTTTCGACAACAACGTCGATTCCAAAATTCCTTATATGTCGACTTACAAAAAGGTGTTAAACCTTATCTTTAGACGTCGACATCTAGTCTCAAACTATCTCAGTCGAAAACATGACTAAATTGAAGGCTTCAAGGTTTTTCTACCTGCTTGGCATTTTCAGTAACAAACACCCATGGTTAATTTCCAGAGTCTATACTCTCTCTCAAAGATACTTTCTCTTCCTGTCGAACATGGTCCACCTGTTCCTGCAACGACAGTCTCACATAAAATTTTGTGGTTAAAGCACCTATAATCCAAATCAAAGCATAATATATCCAAACATAATTTTCTCCTAACAAAAAGGCATTTTAGATTTATAATATCATATTGATCATAGTAAATAGATTCCAAAATTTCATAGAACTACTTTGTCTATTTACATCACCAGTTTCAATGTCGTCTACAACATATTATATAACTAAAATTTGCAAGAAAAGTAAATAGCGTTATTGATTCCAAAAAGAGGGATGTAACAGGCGAGGCCCATCTATTTAAAACTTGGTGGAGGCAAGGGAGACTATGGGGTACCATTTCAAAATTCCATGTGTCAACACCATGTACATTCCGCTATTGTCGAGCACTAAGACTTCTTCACATCGTGCCATGTTTCAACATGGTAGAAGAGACCCACCATAATGCAACACCATTCGAAACTATTGATTCTCTTTTGGAATCCAATGATTGGTGCATCTCCTTGTTGTGTCAGGTCTGACATTCAATAACTGTTGCACCATTGCTCCTTGCTGAGTGAAATGGCATGTAGTGGACCCAGTGTCATCAAATAAGGAGGAGCTAAGGGAAATATAGCAAAGAGACACTTGGCACAATGGTGCACATTTAAAAGATGGCAGCAATGACACATTTATTTTTGTTGCACCAATTGTTGAAGAGGTATGAGACATCATCAAGTGGGCCTGATTTCTTTTAAAATGATGAGGCCAAAGAAGGTATTCCATGAGAATAAGAAATTATGACTACTCTCTTTGTATGAAATCTATATCTATTTTTCCTCCTTCGATCTATTTACATTTAACAAGGAAATGAGGAGTTATAAAGGAGCCCTTTGAATATGAAAGTTACCAATTCTCCTGTGAAATGATAAAAAAAATTACAATCATTCTATGTAAAACAATTTATTCAAGAGTGTTATATTTTAAATCATAAAATGAACAAATTTTTCTAGGAAATTGAACAAACATGTGGTCATGTGTATTTTCTATTCGAAGTGGTATTGCTATAAATTGTAATCATAGCAATCTTTTATCTATCTATAGAAGTGAAGGTAGGGATGCCCCCTTTTGGCAACTTTTTGCTTTGGTTTATGAAGGCTGGGTATCACCATTGAATTAAGGGAGAAATGTGATAATCTACATGGTGTTAATGCAACACATGGTGCAAATGGAGTTGCTCATTCTCTATTGATCTTAGTTCTCTACGCAACATGAGACTCATCTATGAATGCTCTTTGAAATATTAAGCCTGTTAAAATTGAAGTCCAAAGTGTGAGAGTTAGAACAATAGAGATGTGGGATGTGGATCATGCTTTGCAATTCGATCTATAAGTGTGTTTGATTATGCTAAAGTTGTGGTGGAAATTATAGAAAGTTTGGTGCTATAATGTACTAGAGAGATAGATACAAACTAACAAGTTCTCTTGGATACACTTTCTAGATCAAGGACAAAAGGACATTATAAGCAACAAAATATATATTTAAAGTACAATACAAAGTTCCAAGTCAATTTTGAATCAAACAATGCAAACAAAATGGAACACTAAAATTAGTTAACCAGAATATCTCAGACCAAATAGAATAGTTGCTCCAAGCAAACAACCACTTCGTATGAAAATTTCATAAACACTTGACGTTCTTATATGCAAACAAGAAATTTGTAAAATGAGTTAAATCAAAAAAGTTAAAACATGCCCAAAACATTATTAGTGCAGAGTTACAAATTATTTGACCTTTGGCACCAAACTACCAATAGAGTAACCCACATAATATGTTGTGTTAGCAGATGAATTAAATGCTTCCATGATAGCTTGAATGTCAACTTGGAGAGAAATATAGTAAACCATGCTTGCTTGTGTATCTCAGTAATCTAGTAAAATAAAATTCATTTTCAAGTCCAAACCTTTGCAAGGACACATTCAACACCATAATTCTAGAAAATGTTTTTAAAAAATACAAGCTCCAACTGGAATATCAAACAAATAGAAGATACATACCCTCACACTATTTGTGAGTGGAAACCAGACTGTAGCAGCTTCTAGAGCTTCAACAACTCCACATAAATTTAAAATAATTTTGACACAGCATGCAGAAGTCCTCAAAATAATTTTCAATTGTCATGTGAGAAATTCTCAAATAAAGTCAAATGTAGAAAAGGATGCAATGGGCAACACTAGTAAGTTTAGTATTGT
The DNA here is from genome assembly GCA_027924645.1 of Cunninghamia lanceolata. Taxonomy (NCBI): domain Eukaryota; kingdom Viridiplantae; phylum Streptophyta; class Pinopsida; order Cupressales; family Cupressaceae; genus Cunninghamia; species Cunninghamia lanceolata. The sequence goes on along the minus strand of BSBN01000554.1, from coordinate 895,166 downwards.
AAGGTCCTCAATGCCTTCAAAAAGGCTTATTGGCTGAAATCTAAAATCAAACTTACTAGTGTTGTAGGGTTATAAAATAAGAAACCCAAGATTTCTAAGCTTGTGGATGCCACCTTGATATCTGAGAAGACGCATAATACCTTGCACCTCCAGTTTATGGATGCCACCTTGGCTACTTGGAAGACACAATTCAAATTAAACTAAAGCTTCTGTAAAGTCCTTAATAAAAATAAGCTTCTCTTGTATTGTGTTAACCAAACAATCCCAACAAAAATTTTATTAAAAAACATCAAAAATTAAAAAAAAGAAAAAATCATACCCACAAGCTACACCCAGTTAAGGCACAAATAGGCCAAACCACATTTCTTGTGTAAACAAGATTGCCAATCACCATAGTACCAGAGAAAACACCAGTTTAGGACATAATAAAGCCAGAGAAAACACCAGTTTAGGACATAATAAAGCCATATCCTGTAAACAAGATTGTCAATCACCTCCATACAAATCAGTAGGATGATTTAAACAGAATCAAAAGTGCTAGAAAAAATGAGTGCAATCAGTAGAGTGATATAGACTTTCCTAGTAGAACTGCAAACCTAAACTAAACTGTTGAAACAATGGAATAGTGAAAAGCAAAAGAACGATAAACAAACACACAGTGCAAAGCTATTTAACGTGGTTCACCATATGTATGGCTACATCCACAAAGCAGGGGAAAACTCTTTTATTTATGTGTTCTCAGATATGTTTACAATAGCATATACATATGCTTTTATAGATTACAATAGAAGGAGCCGAACAATGAAGAGTCACCACAAAAGTACGAGGTGAATGTTGGGTTGCATATCCAACAATCTCCCACTTGAAGCCCAACGATTGCTGCAAACATTCAGAGCCATTCCCCTACTTTAAGCCTATTGTCAGAGTTTGACAATGCCGAGAGAAGTGCGGTAGAATTCGAACTTCTCTCGAGGTACAACCTTGGTCAATGCATCAACCGGATTGATCTTGGTGTCGATCTTTTGAACTTGCAACTTGCCTTCTTTAATCATGCTACGGATGAAATGATACCTCAGCTCAATGTGTTTGTTTCTGTTGTGGAATGTCTCATTCTTGGCCAAATGAATAGCGCTGTTACTGTCACAAAAGAGTGTGAAAGCTTGCTATTTGGAACCCAATTCAGTAAACAAACGCTGCAATCAAACCATTTCTTTTGCTCCTTCAATGAGGGCAATGTACTCAGCCTTAGTAGTAGAAAGAGCAACTACTTGTTGCAATCTTGAGACCCAGCTGATACTTGCCCGGCAAAAGTGAAAACATAGCTGGATGTAGACCTTCTTTTATCCAAGTCACCCGCCATATCAGAGTCAACGAAGCCTTGTAGCTGTGCAACTTTCCCACCAAAGCATAAGGAATAATCTAAAGTGCCTTTTAGATACCTCAATATCCACTTCACAGCTTCCCAATGAGTTTTTCTGGGATTACTCATGAACCGGCTCACAACTCCCACTGCTTAGGAAATATCAGGACAGGTACATATCATTGCATACATAAGACTTCCCACGGCTGAAGAATATGGAATGTTCTTCATGTAGTCTTGTTCTTCTTGTGTCTTGGGGGACAATGCTGAAGATAAGTGAAAATGATCGGCAAGTGGAATGCTAACCAGCTTAGCACTTCTCATATTGAATCTGTCCAAAACTTTTTCAATATATTTTTGCTGAGACAATCTGATTTCTTTCTTCTTTCTATCCCGAATGATGGTCATGCCAAGAATCTTCTTTGCTTCCCCGAGGTCCTTCATTGCAAATTTGTTTCCCAAGAGTTGCTTTAGATCAGTAATGACTCTCATGTTAGTGCTGGTAATGAACATGTCGTCAACATAGAGTAGCAATAAAACAAATTCACCACTTGGCAAAACCTTGTAGTATAAACATGGATCAGATTCAGAATGTGTAAACTGATTTTCCATCATGAAGTTATCAAACTTGATGTACCACTCCCTTGGAGCTTGTTTCAACCCATACAAGCTCCTCCTTAATCTGCAAAACAGATTTTCATGCCCTTGCTTGACAAAACCTTCTGGTTGATGCATGTACAATTCCTCTTTTATGTCACCGTGGAGAAAAGTAGTTTTAACGTTGAGTTGCCCAAAACGACTTGAATTGTGTTCATCCTCACGACTGGTGAGAAAATCTCATTGAAGTCTACTCCCTTTTGTTGATCATATCCTTTCACAACAAGTCTGGCCCTGTAGCGTTTTGTGCCACCTTCTTCCTCTTTGATTCTAAAGACCCACCGATTCTTCAAAACTTTGGCATTAAGTGGAAGCTGGACCAGATCCCAAGTATGATTTGCCATTAGTGACTCCATTTCATTCAGCCATCCACTTCTCACTATCTCTATCATTGCAAGCCTCTCGAAAAGTATTTGGTTCTGATAGATCAGCAATGAACAATTGATAATCATCAAACTTAGGAGGAGGTTTCCTCTCCCTGGTAGATTTCCTCAATGGAGGAATTTGCAAAATGCCCTGTTGAGTAACATTACTGCCCTGTTTAATTTCAACATTCTGTTGTTGATTATTATTCCTAGCACGACCTTTTTGTGTGCCCTGTGATTCAATCTTCTCCCTCTGTATTTCCTGTGCCAAACTTGTTTCCTTTGTGGCTGCAGATTGTTGAGCAAAAGGCAACGAAGATGACCTTTGAACAGGTAGCGTCTCTACATAGAGTGGCTTCGTGGCACTTGAAGTAATCAAATTCTCCCTTAAACCTGACGACTCCCTTACTATCTGCGCGGGAGAAGTTTGCATTGGTTGCGTTGAAATTGCTTGCACATTCTTTTTAAACTGCTGACCTCCTTCCTGAGGCCGCGGGTGAGGGAAGCCAGGGGGTTACTGACCGTGGGACGGTAATGGCGAGATGTTTTGAGGTGTGTTTGACCTCTGTGGACCATGCTCAGCCCGCATGGTAATGTTTCCAGCTGGCTGCGTAGGATGTTGCATTTGATCCTGCGACGGAATTAGATGATTTGTATTTTGCACAGCAGATGTGTCAATTGGTAATGACTGTGGGATCGCTAGGTGCAAAGGAGGTTGCGTGGAAATCAAATGCCTTGGATTTTTCACAGGAGACGTTTCAAAGAGGGGGTTTGGTGTTTGTGAAGAAGATTGTATATGCTGCGTTATATATGCAGGGGACGACAATTTCAAGTCTTTTGGTGGTGCGTTTGACTCCTTTACACCATCATCATTAGCATATACATGTGGTCATGTGGGAATAACACCCATTTCAAAGGTGTTCAATGGCAGATATGAGCCTAAGCGCTCTTCAACATTTGCAAAAGTTGAACCAAAATTAAGTGGTGGAGTATGTAGGGCTCCCACTTCATCTAATATTCGAACTGTACCTTGTGTAGATGACAGAGAAATGCCTCCGGCTGTTGGTGACAGACTGAAGACATCTGAATGCACGAGTTCCAAGGGTCTTGCCTTCTTGTCGTGTCTGGTTTTGGAGAAGCTAGCCCGCCTTTGTTTCTCATAAATGCAATGCTCACATAGTTTTAAATCTGCTGATTGTAAACTAGAAAGTTGGCCTCTTTTGAGCAATACTTCCATTCCCTTTTTGCTCATGTGGCCAAGTCCCCTATGCCATAGTTCTGTCCCACTGTCAACTATGGCCATCACCACTCCCACTTCAGCGGTACATTCAAGCACATAAAGAGATCTTGATTTATTACCTTTTATAACAACTAAAGCGCCTTTAGTTACTTTCCAAATGTTGGAAGAGAAAGTGAGGCTACAGCCTTGTGCATCAAGTTGTCCAGCTGAAATCAAGTTCCTCTTAAGTTTAGGAACATGTCTGGCATCATTTAGTAGCCACTTGCTTCCATTCTTTAGTTGCAGCAATATGTCATCTTTGCCGACTATCTCACACGGCTCATTGTCTCCGAGATAAACCTTGCTAAATTTTCCTTCTTGATATGTTTCGAAGGTATCTCAGTTTGAAGTTGCATGAAAGGAGGCACTAGAGTCTAAAATCCATGAGTCAGTTTCAACTTCACTTGTTGCCAAGACAAGAGCTCCTCCATCATCTTTAAGAGTCGTTTTAATCTCATTTTCTTTCAGCTGTTTTTGGCCTTTCTTGTAACACCAACAATCCTTCTTGACATGTCCATCTTTTCCGTAAAACTAGCAACCTTCTTTCCATCCTCTTGACTTTGATCTCTTCGCTAATTTAGATCTTCTCCTATTTTGTTTTCCTTGATCTTGGGTTCTTCCCCTATTGCCTAGAACCAAGGCTTCACCGGATATTTTATTTTGTCCTCTCCTCATGTCTTTGTTGAGGACGGTGGCAGTGACATCGTCAAATCTTAACATTGCTTTCTCTTCCTTGTCTTTGGACCCTCTTCTCCCAGGTACTGAATTGCTGATCGTAATCACGACATTATCCCAGCTGTCGGGAAGCGAGCACACGAGTAGCATAGCCCTCATTTCATCATCAAAATTGATTTCTACAAAAACTAGTTGGCTGATTGCAATGTTAAATTCGTTCAAGTGATTTGAAAATCCTTTTCCCTCTTTCATTTTCACGTCGCAAAGCTTGTCCCAAATCTGCTCTGCCGAAGTTTCAATTGCAACATTAAATAAGACGTTGCTGGACAGCGAGAGGATAATTGTAGCGGCTGCTTTTTGATCTATCACATCCCATTTGTCATCTGTCATCGTCTCCGGTTTTGCTGATTTTCCTTTCAGTGTGATAGCTAGGTCTTTTTGAATTAGTAGGGCACGAATTTACAGCTTCCAAAGTCCAAAATTCTGCCCCGAAAACTTCTCTATTCTCCACTTGTCCGCTTCTTCCATTTCTTTGAAATTTGTCACGAATTTCTCAACTAGCTCCTTAACCAAGCTCTGATACCAATTGTTGAAACAATGGAACAACGAAAAGCAAAAGAACGATAAACAAACACACAGTGCAAAGCTATTTAACGTGGTTCACCATATGTATGGCTACATCCACAAAGCAGGGGAAAACTCTTTTATTTATGTGTTCTCAGATATGTTTACAGCAACATATACATATGCTTTTATAGATTACAATAGAAGGAGCCAAACAATGAAGAGTCACCACAAACGGACGAGGTGACTATTGGGTTTCATATCCAACATGAACAACACCATATACAACACCATATTTGCTTCCCAAGATTGATATCTATAGGCTACAACCCGCTCATCAAAAAATGAGTTATAAAAAATTAAACTAGAACTCCGATGCACAATAAATTACTTAACACACCACCCTTTGATCAGGGTTTTAATCTATCATCCAGGTTTAGAAAAGGATTTGACTACATCAGTGTACACAATGCAAATTTGAATAGAAATCAGATTTTGGATACTAAGACAATGCAAGATAATGAAGCTTGGCTATTTCAACTTGTTTCAACCACCCTTTTATTAGGGTTTTAACCTTTTCTCCAGCTTTAGGGCAGGATTTGACCACATCAACATACAGAATACAAATTTGAATGGAAATCAGATTTTGGATGGTGGCCCAATAGAGGATAGTCAAGCCTGGCTATTTCGACCTGTGGGGAAATACTTCTGTCCACTGAGCTTGTCTGGTGTAGGGTTTGACTTCCTTATTCACAGCTTTACATTATAGCAAACAGTGGCATAAGCAAGTCTATTGATGCTCTCCTCTGCTAATTTCTTAATCCTAGGCCCAATGGCATCCCACCTAGCTTCATCATTCTAATAAATATGTCATTCTTCCAGACCTGTTTCTGTATGACATCATTTATAAGATACAAGATAAAGAAAGTTCATGCTAATAGATTAAAACCACTTTTCTTGACCTATCTTAAATTACTATATTTTGTGTTTAGGAATGCAGGTTTTAGATGGTAGACCCAATGCAAAAGCAAGGACTGCAAGAATGCTCATATTATATGAAATCTTTGGTAGATTCACAATGGGTCAGTTTAAGTTTTCTCCTCTCCTAGTTTCTAGATCCCGGGGAGCTCCAGCACTCTACCAGATATAGCAAAGTAATTAAAGCTTTACATGTTTTTAATTTTGTCCAGATCTCCTAGGGATACATCATTTCAAGGAAAATCGTACTACTCTCTTGGACACTGTTCCTCAGATGGAACTGTGTCTTCCTGCTTTAAGACCATAACATGTTGAGATACCCCCAGCCTAAACACTTTCTCTCTTCCCTGAATCCAGATGACAGTCAAAGTTGTGCAAAGTGGGCAAATGTTTTGTTGAGCAATGATTGTTCATGAAGGAGTTTATTGAATCCAAATAAGGAGGTGATGCTGAGGTAATGCTCATAAAATCAATCATAAATAAAGCACATCATAGAGTCGCAGGATAAAAAAAATGGGGGATTCTTTGGCAAGCAGTGTAAGCAGGTCCACAGATTATTTTTATCCACTAGTGTCTCAGTCCCAAGTAAATCACTTCCCAGTTAGATTGACAAGGCTACTTCTTCAAAACCAATTTGCAGAACTTGCCTCTGATGCAATGCACTGCACTGTTAATGGAATGATGCTGCCATACCCATTTTTATAGTGGATATAAACAAATTAGTCTGCAAAAGAAGAATCAACCCATTTTTATAGCGGACCTAAACAAATTATAGGGGGGATAAATAATGCAGCTGTGCAGTTCATATATATTATTATGAAGATCGTTTGCGTAATTATTTTTTTTAAAAGATTTTATAATATAAAAAAATTTAAAACTCTAGCTTAGAGTTTCACCAAAATGTTTTAATTTTAAGGTATTCAATTCAAAACAAATAAAAAAAAACACTATTAATCTTAAATTTGTTTACAAACATTTTTAAAAACATAGTATAATAATAATTTTATGTATTAAAATATTTTGATGCCTCATTATATAAGATATATGTGAAGAGATCTTGGCAATAAATCAAATACAAGAAAAATAAATTCCTCGTAATTATCAAAAAAATCTTTGATAGTTCTTAATATCCAGAATACATGTTAGTTTTTAACCATTTGAATGTTTTCAAAATTTTAATTTAAAGCAAACCAAATAAATAATAATCTCACATTATTCTAAAAATATTATTAAAACAAATTGGTACCCATTTTTATAAGATAAAACAATTTGAAATTTGAAAGACGTATTAAAAAATTAATTGTAAATAAAACACATATATAATATTCAAAACATAATTGAATATTATTATATATGAGCAATAATTTTATAAAAAAATATTGTCCTCCTTATCTCACATATCTTGCTCTAATGCCGTGGATCATAGATTTTGTTGCCACAACCACACATCCACTTCTGAGGATAATAATCATTTGGGTTAATAGGTGGAATAGAAACTAATGTGGGTTTACATGGATTGCAACCCTTGCATTTGTTTGTACAATCAGGAGGTGCGAAGCTTAATGATGAGCATGCTTTGTCATTGCTGGCACATGCTGTAGTATCCCCCTTTTGACAAAAAGAAATACAATACATTAAACTATAGTTATATAAATTGAAAAGTTCTATAACAGTCTCAAATAATTTCTGTTTTAAATACTAATAAAAAACTAAAATGTAAAAAATAGTTTTGTAGATTATAAATTCATATACATACCACAAAAAATTGTGTGTGTTGATGGAATTTGTATTCTCTTCCCTCAATACCTACATCATCATATTCACGGTGAAACTTTATTACAAAGAAACAAATTTGTAATACATAATATATATGATTTATCAAATTAAAATATAAATTAATTACCATGAAAACTTAGCATGATTAACAGGAGGAAGGCCAACATCTTGAGTGCCTTGAAAACACATAATGAGTGCTCTACAGATTCCATATGTTGCTTTCAAGTAAATATTCAATATTCTGTAACCAAGAAATTGATGAATGGTTAAAATGAGAATCCAAATGCTTCAAAATTTTAAAGTTATTAATATAAGCATTGTTGAAGCATTTAAAAGAATAAGAATAACCATAAAGATAAGAGATATACTGTAAAGAAAAAGATGAAATCAAATGCTATGAAGATCATATAATCTATTCAAACATTGGATATTTATATAGTCAAAAGATATGTAATTTATTGATTATTTTGCTTCTTTTTCTTGCTTTTTAAAGATTTATAAGGGATTTGTTTTTTATTTTTTATTTTTAATTTTGAGATGCTTTCTTTTATTTTTAACCATTATTTTTTCTTTCTATATTATTTTTTCATTTTTTAAATTTTGATACGCTTTCTTTTATTTTTGACCAATATTTTTCTTACGATATTCTTTTTATTTTTTTAAAATTTCCATATGCTTTCTTTTATTTTTCAACCCAAATAGGATTATGACTTGCTTTTAACATGCTTTATTTTGTTTTTAGCCATTGTTTTTTTATCTTTACATCACTCTAAAAAAAAAATTATAGTTTTTTAAAATTTGTTTGTTTTTATTTTTATGTGAGTTTTTTTTAATATTGATGAAAATGTTTATGTGAGTTTATTTGTTTAAAATATTTTAAATGTTGTTTTATTTTATTTTATATCTTGCTAATTTAGGGTTTAGATTTTTTTTTTTGATTTTTCAATACAAAAATTAAGAATAATATTTTTAAAATTTTTTATATTAGGTAACTTGTTTTTTCAAAAAGTTACAAAATATTAATAATTTTTGGACACAAATAATTAATATAAAAAGAAAATGGAACGTTATGTACAAACATTTATTCATATCCAAAATTTATAAATATTAGAAAATATTAATTTATTCATATTTACCATACATGTATACTAGTAATGTTATGGAATAGTACTTATGATTAGTGAGTATGTGTGTATGCATGTGTGTGTGAGTGTGAGTGTGTGTGCATGCGCGCGTACATACCTATGTATTTGCATATACACCCATATAATATATATGTATATATTTGTGTACATACATATGCATAGATACACACACATATGTCCATATATGTACACACACATATATACAAAGTTAAGAATTTTAAATTTCAATGTGTACATAACATAGACAAATAATAGTTAAAGGAATTAGTTGCACAAGAGAAGCATATAATAAGAATAAGATGTAATAATTAATAATAAGTCACTTCAAGGGAGTAAACTTCTAAAAAGTTCTTCAATAAGAACAAAATTAGACATCATTATGTAATATTAGAATCCTAATTCTAATGAGGTCAACTTAACATATTATAATTATATGTAGGGACTCACAAATGACTCAATTAAGGATTATGTGAGTTATAAGTTGTTATCACACGTCCCAATACATACTATAAGATAAGGGAATAGCACGCCGCTCCCCTTAAAATCAACATTGTCCTCAATGTTGGAAATCCTTGGATGCTTCTATAGGAGCACTTCATCTTCCCATATTGTATCTTCATTGACTAGATTCTTCTATTTGAATAAATAGTTTATAATAATTCTCATAATAGCCTCTTCTATGTGTGTAAAGGACTCCCTCAAGTTTAAAAATGATTCTGCCCTTTTCATTAAGCTCTAGAAACTTTATCTAGGATGTAGTTATATGTTGATCAAACCTATTGCTTAATTTTGTTTTGTGCCATTGCTTGGTTCTCCTTCAAGTGTTTTTACATTGCTCTAACATTTTGGTGTACATTCAAAGAAGATTTGGTGGATGGTGGATGTTTGCTTGGTACTAGTTGAATAGCGTGATTAGGATATCTTTTGGGAGGCAATCCTTTTGGCCTATCCCCCAAAGCTACTAAGTTCCCATCTATATTGTTGATCTAGTGATATACGATTCTTTAACTATTGCATTTATAATGAAGACAATTGAGTCATGCATTTGTTTATTCCTTTGTAAAATGTAGTGCCCCTCCGTTCGCACCTTGGATGTACAGGTGAACTAATCAAGGCGCATGAATATGAAGGTATAATAACAGGAATAATTAAGGTAAGGTAAACAATTGATGTTGTACAATATTAATAGATGTTTCATCCATGTGAGGTTTCATATGATAGTTAATGTGTTTTATTGATAATCTCTATTGTGACACTAATAATGCAAGCTTTGACATTGTTTTGCATTCCAATGATTAGGATGTCGACTTACTACAATTGTTATATGTTAGAATGGATCTCATGGACTGATTCTATTAGATTTATTTGTTATGATGGTACTTCTGAGACTTATTCAATTTCATGCACCTATATGTTCAGTGTATGGTTTTGTTCAGATAATGAGGTAGATTCGATTTGGTTATGATTATGTGTTATCTAATCTAGATTGATATGATGTGGAAAGGATGATGTCGCATCACTCGCTTACGAGTGCCCTGCGATGTTGGTATGCAGCAGCTTGTCAGGCTATTTGGTTGAGGAGAATCCTTGCAGACTTGTATGAGCAGCAAGAAGATGGTACAACCATTCATTGTGACAATGTTTCATCAATAGCCTTGACAAAGAATCCAGTCTTCCATGGACGAAGCAAGCACATTGAGATCCGTTATCACTTTATAAGGGAGTTGGTAGAACGAGGAGAAATTGAGATGCAGTATTGCAGATCCGAGCAGCAGCTCACTGACATTTTCACAAAAGCATTGCCAAAAGATTCGTTTGAACGCCTAAGGGATAGGCTCGGCATTGAGGACAGCTACGGAGGTGTGCAGCCTCAGAAAGAGGATAGCTCCGGAGGTTCAGATCTGGAAAGACAGTAGGAGAGCTCCAAAGTTTCAACTCTAGAATGTATGTGCAGCTCCAGAGATGCAGAAAAGGAACTCTGAAGTTGCAGAGAGTCAGCTCCGGAGATGCAAACAGGGAGCTCTGGAGATGGTGGGGGCAGCTCCGGAGATGATGCAAAGTGGTAGAAAGAGCTCCGGAGATCTGCTCCAGAAAGGCAAAGGCAAGTGTATAACTCTGGAGATCAATTCCGGAATAAAATTTACAAATTGACACCTGACTTCAAATTAAGGGGGAGTGTTGGAAATATCAATCCTCCATCAGTATTCATTTAATGCTGTCAGCCCCCGCGTCAGGATTGGGACCCCCTCATTTCTCCCCAGCACCGTTGGCCTACTAGAAGTTAATGAGGTAAGTGAGTCTGAAATTCAAGTGTGTTTTGAGCGCCCATTTTGCTGGGTATGTTAGAAGAGACAAAAAGGAGGGAAATGAGTAGTAGAAAGAGAAGAGCATGAGTTAACTTGCAGCAGCAGAAGAATGATAGCAGAAGAATGTTCTAACACAGAACAGTAAAAGGAGAACAGCAGAGGATAGAAGTTTGCAGTACCAATAGTAAGGCAGCTATGGAGTTCGCACAGGTAGCTCTGGATACAGTTTGCAGCTCCAGTGATTGGGGCAGAACAAGTCAGAAAACAGAGCAGCACCTCTACACTGTAAATTGTAAGAAGTTTTTGTATGTAACCTCAAAAGAATATATATAAAAAGGATATATTGCTGTCTTTGTGTTTGTCCTCTTTGTTTCTGCATTGTTTTTCTTGGTGGTTAGTTTTCTGCCTCCCCTGTAGAGAGAGAAACAATGGGCTGCTTCTTGGATGCCCATGATATCACATCTGAACCCATGTGAAATACATAGCCGGATGTGCTCTTTCGGTCATCTACATTTCCTGCCCAATCACTGTCCGTGAAACCAGCCAACTTAAACTCATCAGAAACATCATACAAAATGCCATAACCTGTTATGCCATTGACATACCTCAGGATCCTCTTTCCTTCTTGCCAATGTGTGTCCTTAGACTTCTCCATGAACCTAGAAATCAGGCTTACAGCATACATCAAATCAGGCCTAGTTGCTGTCAAGTACATGAGGCTTCCAACCATGCTCTTGTAGAGGGTTGGGTTTACTTCTTTGCTGCTGTCCTCTTTACTCAACTTCAGACCTGTGGCTGTTGGTGTAGGGGCAGGTTTACTATTCTCCATTTTAAACCTCTTCACAATCTGTTTGGCATAGTTAGTTTGCGAAATAAATATGCCATGCTCTGTTTGCTTGACGTTAATGCCAAGGAAATACTTCAGCAAACCTAAGTCTGTCATCTCAAACTCATTCTTCATTGCCTCTTTGAATTCAACAATGAAAAGATCACTATTGCCAATAAAAATCAGATCATCTACATACAAAATAGCAATCAAAATTTTACCTTCAGCTGCTTTGATGTAGAGAGTGGGCTCACTGCTGCTTTTGCTAAATCCATTGCTCAACAGATATTAGTCAATTCTATTGTACCATGCCCTAGGTGTTTGTTTCAGCCCATAGAGGGTTTTCTGGAGCCTGTATACTTTGTCCTCTTGCCCTAGGACTTCATAGCCAGGTGGCTGCTCCACATACACTTCATCTTTTAGCACTCCATTCAAGAAGGTTGACTTTACATCCATCTGAAACACCTTCCACTTGTGTTGGGCTGCTATTGCAATGACTGCCCGAACTGTTTCCAGCCTTGCAACTGGTATATAGGTCTCATCATAATTTCTTCTAGGTTGTTGTTTGTACCCTTTAACAACCAGCCTTGCCTTATGTATTTCTATCTTTTCTTCAGCAGTAGACTTGGTCTTGTAGACCCACTTAACTCCAATCACTTGTTTACCCTTGGGTAAATCAGTTAGCTGCCATGTGTCATTCCTCACAATGGCATCTAATTCCTCATCCATGGCCTCACACCATTTCTCTTCTTTCACAGCTTCTTCAAAGTAGATTGGATCACTAGAAGAAAATAATGCAAAATTCAAATCATCATCAGCATCAGCATACCTTGTGCTGTCATAAATCTCCTTCACACTCTTTGTCCTCCGTGGGATCATTGATGCGAGTGTGGGGTCTGAATTGCCTCTAGAGCTGCTGTTGTTTAGACCTCCGGAGCTGCTGCACTGACCTCCAGAGCTGCTGTTATAATGTTCTCCAGAGCTGCTATTCTCCAGAGTTGCAGACCTCCGGAGCTGCTGATCTCCAGAGCTGCAATGTTGTTGTCTACCTTCGGACTTGCTGTGCTGAGCATCTCCGGAGCTGCTATTTTCTAGTGCTCTACGGTAATTTCTCCCCGAGCTGCTGCTCTCCATAGCTCCTCCGGAGCTGCTTCATCTTCAAGGGGTATTGTGACTGAAATACCTGTGGTGCTGTCCATGGTTCCATCCCATGCTTCATTCTCAATGAATTCAACGTCTCTGCTAATCACAAGTTCTTTGGTGATGGGATTATACAGTCTGTAGGCTTGTGATTCTTCACTATAGCCTAGGAAGATACATTTCTCACCTCTATCATCAAATTTTTGTCTCTTCTCTTTAGGCACGAATGCATATGCCACACACCCAAAGATTCTTAGGTGCTCAACAGTCCATTTGTAGTTTGTCCACGCCTCTTGTGGAATCTGATAACGTACGGCCTTTATAGGACACCTGTTCAATAGGTAGGCCGTTGTTGCTACAGCTTCACCCCAATAATCATTTGACAATCCCTTTGCCTTCAACATGCTTGCTGCCATCTCTGTGATGGTTCTATTTTTCCTTTTAGCTACTCCATTTTGTTGTGGAGTGTACCTTGTTGTGAACTGTTTATGAATGCCTTCATACCTGTAGAAATTCAGAAATTGTTTGGAGATATATTCTCCTCCTCTATCTATTCTTAGGGCCTTGATATGGCGGTCGCTTTGCTTTTCAGCTAATGCCTTAAACTCCTTAAATTTCTCAAAGGCCTCTGATTTGTTTTTCAAAAAATAAATCCAAATTTTTCTGCTGTAATCATCAATGAAGATCATAAAATATACATTCCCACCTAATGTGGGGGTCTTCATAGGGCCATATAAATTTGAATGCACCAACTCCAATGGTGCTCTTGCCCTTCTAGAATACCCTGATTGAAAGGGTTGTCTATGCTGCTTTCCTAAAATGCAGGCTTCACATTTTCCATCAGGCTCTACAATATTCGGTAGCCCTCTAACCATGCCTTTCCTAGACAATAAACTCAAACCAGAAAAGCTTAAGTGCCCATACCTTAAATGCCACAATTTGGATGGGTCTTTGATGACTGTCCTAAAAGTTGTTTGCTGTCCCACTACTGTGAGTGCCGGAGATAGTGCAGGAAGCTGCGCTAGAGATAGCGCTGGAGTTAGCACCAGAGATGGTGCCGGAGTTAATGACAGAGGAAACATTCTATTTCTCGTCATCTGCACTGCTGCAATCACTTTCTTACTGCCTCCTTTATCAAATATAGTGCACCCTCCGTTTTCTATCAGGATTCTATAACCGTTTTGGACCATCTGTCCAATGCTTAGTAGGTTATGCTTTATGCCTGGGGCATAATATACATCATGGATCTGCATTTTCTCACCTTGCTTACTGAGGACTGTTATGATGCCTCTTCCTATGACAAGAACCTTTTGACTGTTCCCCGTCATGATTTCAGACTTGACATTTCTGTCAATGGAGGCAAACAAGTTTTCATTACCACTCATGTGGTTGCTACACCCGCTGTCCAAATACCAGATTTCAGGGCTACTCTTCTTAGCAAGGTTGCACACAATAAACACCTTGGACTGTTTCTCATTTTCAGCCCTATTCTCATTTGCTGCATTAGCATTTTGGCCTCCGTGGTCTAGTTGTTTCTTTCTACACTCACTAGCATAATGACCAAACTTATGACAGTAATAGCATTGAATATTACTTTTGTCATACCTCTGATTGGAACTGTTGTTCTTCTTCCTTTCTTGATAGCTTGGCTGTGAGCTGCTTGCCTCTTCTTGGCTATTTGAAACTTCTCTTCCGGAGTTGCTTCTCCTCTACCTCTTTGACCTTTACCTCTGCAGTTTCTTCCTCTTCCCCGACCTCTTGCATAGGTTTGAGCCTTGAAGGCTTGCTCAAGGGAAGGAGCAGATCTATTCAACCACTGCTCATGGCTTTGTAGAGAGCCCATCAACTCATCCACTGTCATCTTGGATAGATCCTTTGTCTCTTCAATGGTTATGACAATAGGGTCAAATCTGGAAGGTAGACTCCTTAGGATTTTCTTAACAATCCTTTCATCATTAATGGTTTCTCCATTTATCCTCAACTAATTCAGCATGGTAGAAACCCTGGTGTGAAAGTCTAAAATAGACTCACTCTCCTTCATCTGAAGCATCTCGAAATCTCTTCTAAATAGCTGGAGTTTGACTGACCTCACTTTGTCAGTTCCCTTGTAACCGTTCTGCAATATTTCCCATGCCTGCTTTGAATAATTTGCTGCTGCAATGCGGGGGAAAATAGCCTCTATCAAGGCTGCCTCAACTAGACTGAGGGTTTTTGTATCTTTCATCCTAGTTTCCTTCAACTGGTTTCTTTGAGCATTTGTTAGGGCTGCATAGGCTGCTGGGTGTGTGATGTATGTGAACCCATTTGTGACCAAATCCCATAGGTCATTTGCAACCAGAATGGTCTTCATCTTCTTAGACCAAATATCATAATTCTGGCCATCAAAACTCGGTGGCTGCTGCCATCCTTTGCTGTACCCACCTACCATGCTTCTCAAAACTGAGAAGGCTGAGAATGCCTAGACAACCTAGGGCTTATATGAAACACCCACTAAAACTTGACTACCCAGAAAAACAGGGCTCTGATACCACTTGTTGGCAATAAAATAGGGGGAGAGCAGGGGAGGCAGAAAACTAACCACCAAGAAAAACAAATGCAGAAACAAAGAAGAAAAACACAAAGACAGCAATATATCCTTTTTATATATATTCCTTTGAGGTTACATAAAAAAAACTTCTTACAATTTATAGTGCAGAGGTGCTACTCTATTTTCTGAGTTGTTCTACCCCAATCACTGGAGCTGCAAACTGTATCCAGAGCTGCCTATGCGAACTCCGTAGCTGCCTTACTGTTGCTACTACAAACTTCTATCCTCTGTTGTTCTCCTTTTACTGTTCTGTGTTAGAACATTCTTCTGATATCATTCTTCTGCTACTGTAGGTTAACTCATGCTCTTCTCTTTCTACTACTCATTTCCCTCCTTTTTGTCTCTTCTAACATACCCAGCAAAATGGGCGCTCAAAACACACTTGAATTTCAAACTCACCTACCTCATTAACTTCTGGAAGGCCAACAGTGCTGGGGAGAAATGAGGGGATCCCAATCCTGACGCGGGGGCTGACAGCATTAAATGAATACTGACGGAGGATTAATATTTCCAACAAAATCTTGGGTTTCTTATTCTATAACCCTACAACACTAGTAAGTTTGATTTTAGATTTCAGCCAATAAGCCTTTTTGAAGGCATTGAGGACCTTACAATACTAAACTTACTAGTGTTGCCCGTTGCATCCTTTTCTACATTTGACTTTATTTGAGAATTTCTCACATGACAATTGAAAATTATTTTGAGGACTTCTGCATGCTATGTCAAAATTATTTTAAATTTATGTGGAGTTGTTGAAGCTCTAGAAGCTACTACAGTCTAGTTTCCACTCACAAATAGTGTGAGGGTATGTATCTTCTATTTGTTTGATGTTCCAGTTGGAGCTTGTATTTTTTAAAAACATATTCTAGAATTATGGTGTTGAACGTGTCCTTGCAAAGGTTTGGACTTCAAAATGAATTTTATTTTACTAGATTACTGAGATACACAAGCATGCATGGTTTACTATATTTCTTTGCAAGTTGACATTCAAGCTATCATGGAAGCATTTAATTCATCTACTGACGTAATGTATTATGTGCGTTCCTCTATCGGTAGTTTGGTGTCAAAGGTCAAATAATTTGTAACTATGCACTAATAATGTTTTGGCATGTTTTAACTTTTTTGATTTAATAGGTCAAAAGCAATTACTCATTTTACAAATTTCTTGTTTGCATATAAGAACATCAAGTGTTTATGAAATTTTCATACGGAGTGGTTGTTTGCTTGGAGCAACTATTCTGTTTGGTCTGAGATATTCTGGTTAACTCATT
Organism: Cunninghamia lanceolata; assembly: GCA_027924645.1. NCBI lineage: Eukaryota > Viridiplantae > Streptophyta > Pinopsida > Cupressales > Cupressaceae > Cunninghamia > Cunninghamia lanceolata. The sequence goes on along the minus strand of BSBN01000554.1, from coordinate 878,237 downwards.
TTAGTGTTCCATTTTGTTTGCATTGTTTGATTCAAAATTGACTTGGAACTTTGTATTGTACTTTAAATATATATTTTGTTGCTTATAATGTCCTTTTGTCCTTGATCTAGAAAGTGTATCCAAGAGAATTTGCTAGTTTGTATCTATCTCTCTAGTACATTATAGAACCAAACTTTCTATAATTTCCACCACAACTTTAGCATAATCAAACACACTTATAGATCGAATTGCAAAGCATGATCCACATCCCACATCTCTATTGTTCTAACTGTCACACTTTGGACTTCAATTTTAACGGGCTTAATATTTCAAAGAGCATTCATAGATGAGTCTCATGTTGCGTAGAGAAGTAAGATCAACAGAGAATGAGTAACTCCATTTGCACCACGTGTTGCATTAACACCATGTAGATTATCACATTTCTCCCTTGATTCAATGGTGATACCTAGCCTTCTTAAACCAAAGCAAAAAGTTGCCAAAAGGGGGCATCCCTACCTTCACTTCTATACGTAGATAAAAGATTGCTATGATTACAATTTATAGCAATACCACTTTGAATAGCAAATACACATGGCTATATGTTTGTTCAATTTCCTAGAAAAATTTGTTCATTTTATGATTTAAATAATAACACTCTTGAATAAATTGTTTTACATAGAATGGTTGTAATTTTTTTTATCATTTCACAGGAGAATTGGTAACTTTGATATTCAAAGGGCTCCTTTATAACTCCTCCTTTCCTCGTTAAATTTAAATAGCTCGAAGGAGGACAATATATGGTTGCAGGTAGGGGAGTGGCTTTCAATGTGGGGCCAGCGCCCAAAGTGGCTAGCCAGGGTAACCCATTGAAAGTTAGTAATCAAGTGATAACCTAATTAATGAATTAGAGGGTTGGGTAGTAATTCACATTAAACAAGATAATTGGATTCCTCACCCATGCATGTAGTGCTTGTTTAGACTAAGGATGGGATTGAGAAGGCCTGGTTGGCAAGTTTGACCTCCTTGTCTCCATGGAAGGGTGTGTCAGATCCGCATGTGTCACCCTATGGGGCCGGTGCCTAGAGAGAGGCTACCAGGGTAACCATAGATGGGGGCTGGTTTCTAGTGAGAGATAGCCTGGGTAACCCATGCTAGGACCATGCGATGACACTCTCCCTACTATAGCCTAGCATTCCCTAGTTGTACTCTCCCCATTTGTAGTGTGTTGCCTCTGGAAGGGATATTGAGTTGCTTGTGATGTTGTCATGTGTTGTGATGGAGTCATGATTAGTCTTTGTTCCTGATAGTCAATTATCTACCTGACTATTTGATGTTTTGGGGCCTTATGTTATCTCCTAGCACGGGGGGTGGACCTCAGGGTTCCACATGGTCGGGTGGATGTGCTTTATCTCCATTGGTTTTTCCTTGCCATTATTCGTGAGCAAGAAGGCTGCATCTCCTGTAGCAGTTTCAGATCTTGTACCAGTCTATAAAGACAGTTATTTATGCTCATGCACTATCCTGTGTATTAGATTATTCATAATGTATGTAATCCAATGGAATCAAAATGAGATGATGTAAACAATATTATGTTGTATCCTCATGTGTATGGAAAAATTGTAGTTGTACTTGATCTAGATGATTATTTATCTGATGTCATGGAAATATTTATGGTTATTCATTTAATGCAATAGTTATAGAATGAATTATTGTTGTCAGTAATGCAGCCATCGAACCCTAAAAGAACATTACTTAGTATAGATAAGTTAAAATGTTACCTTGTTATTTCTTTAAAAAAAAAAAATTCTGTAACTTTTGCACTTTTAGTCTAGCACTCTAGGGTTGCATGACGAGGCGTTACATAAAGTATATTTTGCAGTTTGTAGGATCTTACCATCTTTGTACATTGTGTAGGCAACCCTCTTACTTCAAATGTCCTAGCTCTAAGTGAAAATGCATGAACAACTCCTAGAAGCTCATCTCAATTGTTCCCAAGGTAACTTGAGCCAATTGATGCCCAAAATGATGTTTACTCCAACCATGGGGTATAAAACATATGAAAATCTAGCATGGAGTCTCCCATGGTGAGTTTAATATTATGCATTTCCCAAAATAGCTAACTATAGCTCCATATGTAATCATAACCTAAAATTCTAGGGTTGGGTAAAACAATTCAATCGTGTCATTGACTTATTATTGATTATATTGTGAGTACTTCCTAATTCAATAATATTGTTAACTTCTATTTTTTAAGGAAACCTAGTACCCTGAGGGTTTCCATGATGCTAATACCTAACAATGCATGGCAATAAATAGTTAGTTGGAGATCTAATTTTCCATAACCACTAATGTCTCTTCTTTATCATTTTATTTGTCATTGGTGTTCTCAATATATAACAATTTATTTTCAACACGGGTATGTCCTCTACTATATATTTTTTATGATGGTTAAATCACAAGGTCCATTGGCCCTTTTTATTTAGTATGTTGGGGTGTCAGTCTCATAGGTTGAAAGAATGATGACTACTGCAAAGCTCCTCCCATTTTTCTTGCCAAGGAATTCCTCCTTTCTATTAGCCAATTTACCTTTTCCTCTACTTGCCTTGCCATAATTGTTCATTGGAAGATATAACTTGGATTGAACATGTGTACCTCATATTTGATGTGGTCCTTTAGACCATTTAGATATAGTTAATTCAATTTTTCCTCCACAACATGCTCCACTCCTAAAGATAAAGTCTAGAATTCCTAAGTATAGTCCTTGACTACACATGTTTTCTTTAATTTTGTTATTTGGTTGAAGTAGAAATCCATAAGATTATAACCATAATGTGACATGAGTTCCTCTTAAAAATAAGACCATATGATAATGCATTCCTTATTTTTCTTCTCTTCACATAGCTAATGATATCATATAAACTGATATGAGCTCTAAATTGGCAATCTTTTTCCAACATTTCAGCCTCAACCATGGATAGACAAGTTTGCAACATATTAACCATTCTTGATTTGATCTTTAAAATCAATAATCCAATTTCAGTGAGGTGTAATCTTCAATGCTGATTTTATGGATGTTTAGGCTAGCCACACAAAGAAATTTACATTCAGAAAACTGTGAGTGGTATGGACACTTTGCAAACTCATCAAATATCCATGAATCTTTAGTTGAAAATGAAAGAACAACTTAACTTGGTGTTTAGAAATCATGAAACAAACTTTGTATGATGACAAGTTCAATGAATCTCAATAATTTCTATTCACTATCTTGACTCAAAACTATGAATCAAACTAGTATTAAGCTCAAAAGATTGACACATATCAGCAATTTCTAAACTTGGTGTGAAGAAAGACATAAGAATGACATGAAAATAAAAAAATACTATGTATTTGCTCTCAAATCCAAAGTATAAATGCTTTCCAATATGTTTCCAATGATTTTTCCCAACAAACACCAACAAGAACTCACTAGTTCTCAACCAATTTTAACAAATTCTAACCCTTACAATGAGTTTTAGATGTCATCTTGTGCAAATCAGCTTTAAAATATTAAGTTTTCACCTCTAGATCCAATGGCTATAATCAATTTGGTCCAATGGCTCACATTTGATTCTCAAACACAAAGTCAAAATTGGTTTTAAGTGTAATTTCCAAGATATCCCACTCATATCCTTGTATATTCATTAACAAGCTTCCCTTAGTATCAAAAAGTAACTTTTCTTGTCCTTGCATTTACTTATTGTTACTAAATTTTTCCAATTTTGACAAAAAGTAACTTTTTGGAAGCTTAAAACATTTAATTTTTGAAACCAAATCTTGAAGGCATTTAATTCTTGCAACTACATCTCCGATAACTTGTTTTAGTGTGAAAATTTTTGATAAAGGTGGCATATGCAGTTATATCAATTCATTTTCTCCATCATGTGTGGCTATAGATATCTATTTTCCATGTGCAAGCATGAATATCTCTAGTTGTAGGTGATCAATTCCACCATACAAATGCATTTAGAGCCCTCTATTGTTCATGTTTCCATCATTCTTCAATCACAAATCTTCATCTCAGACCTGGAACAACAAGTTGGGCTCTCATGGAAGCTTGTATGAGTCATGTCCTTGCTTTGAAATAAAGTATAAGGTCATACAATTCATCTTTCATCAGCTACTAGGCATTTCTTCCATCATTTCCTACCAATTTTTGCTCTAATTTTGCTTCAACAATGATATAGGTATGTTTTGTGTGAACTTATCAAGATCCTATGGTTTTTCTTCATACTTATTCACACCATCTTGGCTTCATTTTGTAGGTACAACAGAGAAATAAGTCTCAAAATTAAGTTTCTTCACTGCTAGGATAGCAAGGTGTGTCTAGATCTTCATGCTTGCAATATAGCTCCATCTAATCTCCACTTGTTTCTATCCTCCTAGAATTGCAAGAAATAATGCTAATCATTACATTTATGATAAAGAAGTCATTTTCAGTCAATACATGTCAAATCATATCCATTTACAATCATAGATCAGTTAGGTGCAAGTTGGCAAATTTGTTTCCATTGGCAACTTCACAAATTCGATAGTGTCATAATTTTGTCCTCTTTGGTTTTCTCCATAGATATCTATTTTCATCTTTATCATTTGATCACTTCTTATGTTATAGTGGTCTCATCATAAAAGGTGCCATAATAACCATAGATGGTTGTCCCCACGACTACCTGTGAATAACACAATGTGTATTTCGCCCAATTTTGCATTTCCTCACTATGTAATCCAACCCATGACTATCCCATTTACAATCTTCGTAGATTATAGTAATCCCTAAGAATAGTTGTTTGATTTTTTGGTAAAGTGAAGAACTATAGTGACCATTGCTTTTGGAATCACAACCTTTCACCTAACAATTCCAAGACTGGTTATAATAGTCCCCTTTTTGGCAGTCCTTGGCATAATGACTTTATGACCCATTCTCCATTTTCCTTAGAAATCCCCTTATGGCCATCCTCATAATAGTTGGCAAAACCTAATAATTTTATAACACTTGGAAGATCTCAAAACCACTTGGCACTGATAGAGAAATTACTTTGCCTTAAATGACCGCACCTTACCTTGTTGATCCTAAATTGTCACGTGTCATTTTGGAAGCATATTTCATCATATTCACCTTTATCAAAAGTACTTCTATTCTTTGTAATAATTTTTCCATGGGTTATGAGGAGTAGATAGATTCCATGAGGGTCTTGAGTGATAGTTGACTCCAAACTAGCCCTAAAATATTGTCAATCAACCTTATGAGTATCCCACACTACTTTTTATAGTGAAACTTCATTGTGACAACACCTCTATAGGGAGATAAAACTTATTCTCATTTTGGTTACCTCATCCATTGTATGGCCAAAATAGATCTTCCAAACTCATCTCAATTTGATTTAATTCCTTCATACATAACTGTAACAAACTGTGATAGATCTCAAAACCACTTGGCACTGATAGAGAAATGACTTTGCCTTAAATGACGAGACCTTACCTTGTTGATCCTAAATTGTCACGTGTCATTTTGGGAGCATATTTCATCATATTCACCTTTATCAAAAGTACTTCTATTCTTTGTAATAATTTTTCCATGGGTTATGAGGAGTAGATAGATTCCATGAGGGTCTTGAGTGATAGTTGACTCCAAACTAGCCCTAAAATATTGTCAACAACCTTATGAGTATCCCACACTACTTTTTATAGTGAAACTTCATTGTGACAAAACCTCTATGGGGAGATAAAACTTATTCTCATTTTGGTTACCTCATCCATTGTATGGTCAAAATAGATCTTCCAAACTCATCTCAAGTTGATTTAATTCCTTCATACATAACTGTATCAAACTGTGATAGATCTCAAAACCACTTGGCACTGATAGAGAAATGACTTTGCCTTAAATGATGGCACCTTACCTTGTTGATCCTAGATTGTCACATGTCATTTTGGGAGCATATTTCATCATATTCACCTTTATCAAAAGTACTTCTATTCTTTGTAATAATGATATGATGGCACCTTACCTTGTTGATCCTAGATTGTCACATGTCATTTTGGGAGCATATTTCATCATATTCACCTTTATCAAAAGTACTTCTATTCTCTTCCCTCAATACCTATATCATCATATTCACAGTGAAACTTTATTACAAAGAAACAAATTTGTAATACATAATATATATGATTTATCAAATTAAAATATAAATTAATTACCATGAAAACTTAGCATGATTAACAGGAGGAAGGCCAACATCTTGAGTGCCTTGAAAACATAGAATGAGTGCTCTACAGATTCCATATGTTGCTTTCAAGTAAATATTCAATATTCTATAACCAAGAAATTGATGAATGGTTAAAATGAGAATCCAAATGTTTTAAAATTTTAAAACTATTAATATAAGCATTGTTGAAGCATTTAAAAGAATAAGAATAACCATAAAGATAAGAAGCATTTAAAAGAATAAGAATAACCATAAAGATAAGAGATATACTGTAAAGAAAAAGATGAAATCAAATGCTATGAAGATCATATCATCTATTCAAACATTGGATATTTATATAGTCAAAAGATATGTAATTTATTGATTATTTTGCTTCTTTTTCTGGCTTTTTAAAGATTTATAAGGGATTTGTTTTTTATTTTTATTTTTAAATTTTGAGATGCTTTCTTTTATTTTTAACCATTATTTTTTCTTTCTATATTTTTTTTCATTTTTTAAATTTTGATATGCTTTCTTTTATTTTTAACCATTATTTTTTCTTTCTATATATATATATTTTTTAAAATTTTGATATGCTTTCTTTTATTTTTAACCATTATTTTTTCTTTTTATATTATTTTTCATTTTTTAAAAATTTGATATGCTTTCTTTTATTTTTAACCATTTTTTTTTCTTACGATATTCTTTTTAATTTTTTTAAAATTTCCATATGCTTTCTTTTATTTTTCAACCTAAATAGGACTATGACTTGCTTTTAACATGCTTTATTTTGTTTTTAGCCATTGTTTTTTTATCTTTACATCACTCTCAATTTTTTTTTTTTATAGTTTTTTAAAATTTGTTTGTTTTTATTTTTATGTGAGTTTTTTTAATATTGGCGAAAATGTTTATGTGAGTTTTATTTGTTTAAAACATTTTAAATCTTGTTTTATTTTATTTTAAGAATAATATTTTAAATTTTTTTTATATTAGGTAACTTGTTTTTTCAAAAAGTTACAAAATATTAATAATTTTTGGACACAAATAATTAATATAAAAAGAAAATGGAACATTATGTACAATCATTTATTCATATCCAAAATTTATAAATATTAGAAAATATTAATTTATTAGTACCTGCCGGCTGGTACTATTGTAATGAGTTCACACTTATCTAGTTATTAATCTGTTGATTGCAAACCTATCAAAAGATAGGATTATTTTTCTTGTTGGGCAAATTTGATTTAAATTTGTACTTTTCCTATGTCAACATGATAAATTTTTAACAAAAAATTATTGAAAAATGATTTATCTGTATTGTCATTCGCTGAAAAAAAATGACCTCTTCTCTGCGGATTGTCGTATTGTCGGAGATGGCAAGTAAACAAATTATGAACACAAATTTTGTCTCCCACTAGTTAAGTCATGCCTAAATGGATGGCGATAATTATGTGAGGGAAGAATCATTAGTTTTTATGAATTTAATTTTTTTATTCCGTAAAAATTACACAAAGTTATAATATTAATAATACTATTAAAAATTAGATTATTTTTGGGATTTCAATTTTATTTACTCAAGAGTTAAAAATCTAGTATTTTAATTTTATTTACTAAAAAGTTAAAAATATACAGTATCATGAAAAATATTTCGCCATGTTATTACATTTTTTATTTTATTCTTCAAACATACAATAGTTACATTTCAAATCTCCACATAATACAAATATGCAGGCTTTGTAAAGTTTAGTTTTATAGTTAAAGAAATATTTGTGTTATTTAATAGGCTTTGTAAAGTTTAGTTTTATAACTAAGTAAATATTTTAGTGTTATTTTATTTTTACTAAATTAAATTATTTTTGAGATTTGAATTTTATTTACCCAAGACATTTCAAAACGAGTTCACATAAATTTTTTCTTATAAATTTAGTTCTGAATATATAATAGTTACAAATTTGAAATGATAAATAATTCTTTATTTTAGAAAAAAAATATTTTTTTCCCAAAAAAGTGGTAAACAACATTGAAATATATTAATTAAAAATAGAAAAATACAAAATGCTAGATTCAAGGAGGCATATCGGTAGGAAAGAATCAAAAAAGAAAACCTCCGGTTGTAGCCCATTTGTGACAAAAACAAAATAAAAATCAACTCAGAAAAATGAGTCGATCTAGTAGTAACATTCTGTGTCTCAATCCTTAGCAAGATTCATACTGAAAACAAAAAATATTTACATAGTAGCTGACAGAGTCGACCAATGAATAGAACAAAAACTTAATGCTAAACCCAAAACATTAGGGGATTCCCGATTAGTCTTCAACTTCAATAATCTGCAAAGCACGATCCTCATCTTCTGCTGGCTGAGGAGGAGGAGGTGGTGGAGGAGGAACATAATTCAATAAGAAGTGCAGAGCGTTAAAGATTTTTGAAGCCTTATCTACCAATTGATTCCCCAGTTCTCACCTGTGACAATGAATAGAGTTCTGAAAGGAAGTAACACAATTATTTCGAAGGCCATTCATAAACGCATTGAAGAGGCAGTGAAGTTTAGGAGTGCGAAACAGAAACCTACAATCAAATAACCCTTCTGCAAGAGCAGTACCTTCATGCAAATCATAGTCTTCTAAAGGATCATTAAAAGTATTAACAGAGAAATGATCATTCTGAACAAACATTACACCCAAATCCCTTACCCTATCTCCGCTTTGCAAAAGGTCCATCGCATTAGAGAGAAAATGTGAAGCAACTTGAGACGGATGAATAGAAACTGGAGAATGTAAAACTTGCAAGTCATAAATCTGAGTGATAGCTCTTTCTACTGAACCCTCATAAATCTTAAATACTTCCCACATTGAATTTAGGTTAATAAAACCAAGAAGGGGTCATTCCCAGTTTCGAATAGGCCAGTAGATTCTGGTGTTTCGTTGAACAGAGCCCGTACTGAGTTTCAAAAACTTGGAAGCTAGCAATTGCAAAATAAATGAAATAACTGTAACAGGAACAGAGCATACAACAGAGTTAAAAGTATAATCAAAAAGAAAAACTCATCAAGTATACAAGATCAAAAAATGTCAACTCCCTTGTGCGAAATCTGCCACCCTGCACTCAAGAAATACATCAAAGTACTGCACACCAAACGAAGAGATACTTCAAAGCACTTGAACATTGTCATCTTGTCAGCATGGAATGTCGATAGAATAGGGATAAAAATAAGTAATGATGATCCAATAAAGTCTCTAGAAATGACAACAAAAGTTACCCAAATTAAACCTTTTTGTCTTTCTCCAATATATAACTAACTCCGAGGATCAAAAGAAAGGAGTCAGAATCCCATTCAATAAAAGGGTCGTGGATACTGAATGCAAAATTGGCCAAAAAATCTGCTAATAGATTACCTTCTCGATAAGTATGAACTATTTGAAAAGATAGGAATTGCTTCAGTATATTCCTTCCAGACTTTAAAATATAATCAATTTTCCAACTTGGAGAAGAGTTATTAGAAAAAGCTCTCACAATATTCAATGAATCCCCTTCCACGATAAGATTTGTAATGCCACATTTCAATGCTAAATTCAAACCAGCTATTAAAGCCAAAGCCTCTGCCTCATTATTTGTTATTATGCCTAGCTTAATTCACAAAGCTCTAAGAACTACTCAATGATGATTTCTAATAACACAACCAGCACTAGTGTAAAAGCCCTCAATCCATCACAAAAGTAAAATGAAGTAATAATTCACTTAAATACAACATTTAATCAAAAATAATAACTTCATCAAGAAGAATCAAGAGTCAATAAATCTTCACAAAGAAAATCTCATCGATATCAAATAAATAAGTCTTTAAATCTTACATATTCACGAGCTAAATCCAGGTAATATGCACTATGAATCAATATACATAAATCCTTTGGCAACATGCCATAATACATCCAAATAGTTACAATAACAAGTACATCAATGAATAACAAATCAACACTCTCCAGTTGCACGAACCAAGTGGTCCACCACCTACAAGCCGAGAGACGGGAACATGGCTCAGGTGCTTTTCCACCCAACCATGAAGTATTTACACTTCCCCGAATCCCTTCATGACATGAAGGAAACCCAGCCCTGCACGAAATGTATAGCTACCTGATAACAACTGTAGGAGGGAACACCAGATGCAAGCCTGGTCTAAATGTGCAATTCTAAAATGAAAAGCAAATTGACTAACAACAAGATGTGGCAGAGATATACATAATAAGTTTTACTAGACGAAATAAACATCTTTTTCAATGGCATTCCAATTAGATCTAATCATTTCAAGTAGCCTGGACAATTCCCGAAAAGAGGAAAAGCCATCTTTGATATATCCACAATGGCATCCAAGACCAGAAAGCAACCCAATACATTATTATCTACCTCTTTCCCAAAGAAACAATAAAGGAATAAAATAAAGGAAATAAATCAAAAATCACTTATGACCACCTCTAAACCCTTTCCAACATTAATAAAGAAAGAACACTTTTCGATCAAGTAGAAATGAAGATCACAATGAATCCCTTTTAAAAGCAATAATCTGATTATATTCTCAATCATATTTCCATGGTTTAAATAAATTGTTGAAACTAATGATTTACTTTACAACCAAATACTGTTTCATAATCCAAGCAATAAAATAAAATGATGGTGTTTGACTACTCAACACTCATACAATAAGGTTTCATACATACTTGTGTCAACTTTTATTTCTATCTTTCCTCCAGATCAAGTAAATAAACAATAGAATAGAACAATCAATGTTTCCCTATAAATCATTTCAAATTCCTTTTAACAAAACATCAATCAGGAAATATAAGCTATGAAGAAATCCACTAATTCACTTCTTTCAATAATAATCAATTTAATTCACAATTTTGCCTTCCTGTCATTTATGTGATAGGAGGTTTCTAAAACACCTTTAAATAATTAAAATAGTCTTCATGTCACTTCTATGACAGGAAGTTAATTTAAACGTAATAACACTTCAAACAAACTTTCTGTCACTATGGCGACAGGAACTGCTACAAAAACTAAAACAACGAATAGGAACAAATAATTCATTTGAACTGCATGCTAAAGAATAAGACTTTTAATCTATCGACTTGATTTTGCCAGTATGTTGTTTATTCAGTTTAACAGTTTTGTTGTCATTTATTTTTATCTATCCAAAGGAACATTATTGTTGTCTAACTTTAGAAGTCTACTATTCAATCATACAGAGGTCATTTTTTTTTGTCTACTGTTATCTCAGCTAATGCATAAATGCAAAATGTAGTCATAAGATAAGTTTACCAAAACAACAGAAAGCTTATTTCAAGAGGTTCGTTTATCTAATAAAGAGGAGGTCGATTTACTTAGTTTTTCTCTCATTTCGGCCAGCATGATAATACAATACAGTTACAAGATCATGCTACAAGAATCTACAATTTTTGTTTAAGTTTGATCTCAGCCATCATACAGATAAGAAATGCAAGTTGAATCATTTTATTAGTCGTTTAACAATGATCTATTTTCGGCATAGAGGTTCCAAATCAAACTGGAAAACTAGATCTGTGAATATAAGGAACTAAAACTATGTTTTATCAAATAGAGAATCGACTCCATGAAAACCAGAAGGTAAGGGTGATAGTAAGAAGAGAGATCAATCCAAATGGATCGCCCAGCATAGTCTAAACAGCCTGGAGAGGTCGACGGCCAGGCAGAACCAATACTCATGTGTAGTAAAAGAGAAAGAACAACCAACAAATAAGCTAAGGTAAGCGGCCAAATAAGATCGATGGCCAGGCAGGGAGAATCAACCAAAGAAGGAAGATCGGCCAGCAACAACATGGTAGGGTCTTAAACAATTCAAGCGACCATTCACATCAAAAGAGATTTTATTTAAACCAATCACATCCAATTGAATTTAAAACATTTAACAACCAGATAAAAACCTGGAAGAGGAGGTGATAGTGAAGAGGAATAGATGATGTAGATTTTTTCTCTTGTCACTCTGCAAAACTCTGAAGGTCTCAGCTGCAAGTCCTTGGTTCTTCTCTACCAAATCGTAGCCCCATCTGAACACGTCATATTCCTCTGTAAAAATGCTTAACCAAAACTATGAATTTCTTGAAAGAGTTTCTGGGTTTTGTTCTTCTCTTCTCTAGCTTTCTGGAACATTTTTTGGTTTTAAATTTCATTTTGATATGAGAAAATTATCGCTCTTTTTCGATCACTGTTCCTGACTGGGTTTGAAAATGTTTCTGTTTTTTTTTTTTTTTTTCCCAAAATCTCCTCTTGATTTTTGGCGTGAATTCTTTTAGGTTTTGAATTTCTTTTTGATAACTCTTGATTGCTTTGTTTTTGCATGAGGTTTTCAATAAATAAAAAACTAAAGACTCTTAATTTTTCTTATTTAAAGTTAGAGTAAACAACTTAATTAACCTATTGTCACATGCATGGCAATAAGTTATTTTTAATTCTCTTTATTTAAGACTCCAAATATAATAATGATATTATTAATATAATTTAACTATTTAAAACACAATTACTTCAAATAACTCAAGAATTGAAATAATAGAGCATTATATCTATCATAATTTAATATAATTATTTAAATCTAATTAATATATTGTCTCCCAAACATCCATACTCATTAAATAGAAAAACAATTATTATTATTTATTTGTATATATAAAATACAACCATAGATACATATATTCACTATTTAAAAATACAATACATTATTTAAAATATAATTCGAAAAGATAGGAATTTATGTAATCAAATCATGCATTCAAAAAAGATTTCATAATGATTGAAAACACAATATTTTCTAAATATTAAACCATCAATCACACTTATTAACCACACATTGATGCATAAAATAAACCATTCAAAAATGCATATGAAACTACATGAGTGTGTGATTGCATCAGAGTTAACCATCCCAAACAATTCTTGCCAAGTGGCTAGAACATTTCTACCTCAGCCATGCTCTCGTCTTCGACGAGTATCTGTATCCAATTGCACTCAACTTGACGTCAATAGGTTAGTATCTCAAAACATAGCCAAAGTAAATCACTGCATTAATATTCCATATTAAAAATAATTTCAAATTTCATCAATTAACTCATAATGATTACATCCACGTAAGCAAAATTACTTAGAGTAAAATCAATCACGATAATTGTTCACTAATCTAGAATAATTGTATTGTCCATAAAAATGAGATGTGACATCCTTCCCCACTAGGAAGAGACATCGTCTCGATGTCTTAATATAATTACCATGAAATAAAAATAGTAAACACACTCCTATTATAAAAAGTAACACATCGTGCAATATGGTATCGTTATAAGTATCTCTACTAGATTAAGAAAATTAAGGGTATTCTGAGTCTATGCAATGATTCATTGTAAAGAAAATTACCGATAATTCTTTTTCCTTTCTATTAGTTTCCATTTTCAACCTTCATTATCTCTATAATGATTTCTATCTCATATACTAACTCAAGAGGCATATCTACCTTCTACGCACATAACTGCTTATACAAAGATATCAACAATATGTTCAGTTTTGTCAAGCATGCCTACCCACATGAGGCATCTGAATATTGTCATCCAAGGATGGTAAACAAGCATCCCATACTACTTGTTATCATCATTGACAAGTACACAACAACATTAAAATAATTTCAATAGTAAATCACAAAAGGTCAAAATTACATAGGTTGACTTGTTTTCAACACTAAATTAATGAAAATTCATAGTCAACATTAAATTTCGAAAGGAAATTCTACTAAACTGCATTCGGTTAAGCTTATGGTACTCTAGGTATTCATAAGTTTCAAGCATAAATAATAAGATTTTTAAATCAAAGATAATCAAATCTCAAAAGAGAAAGGAGTAACTTGAATGTAAAAGGTCATAGAAAAGGAAGATCTTAACAAGAAGCTAATACATCCAAATAAAAGCTATTCAACGTCAAAGAATGGAAGCCATCATATTTTCAACACTAAGTTGACAATTCTAATAATAAAGGTCCTGAACCTTCTAACTTAACCGTAATTAAAGAATCAACTCAAACTCCACATTTCTCAAGTAAAACAAGAATAATATAATCTTTCTTATTCAATTTCAAATTCACATGTACATAAACCTAATCCACTAAGAAGTACATTTGATACATAATCTAAAATTTATTCATCTTAGGCTTGTAGCCTATCAAGTCACCCTAGTATCAATGATGGATTACAATATAAGTATGAAATATCAATCCAACGTCTTTGGCTACATCTATGAGCCAAGGAACGAGAACATAATTCGGCCCTTTTCTGCCCAACCACGAAGCTTACGCTTCCCTGGGATCCTTCCAACATGAAGGATACCCAATCCTACTCATAGAGCCTGGGAATATATATCAATATGCAGGATGGAATCTGGTGCATGCCTATTAACCTACATGCATTCCTACATGAATGTAGCATCTCATTAATAGGATGAGGCAGGAATTATATCAATAAAAACTAGGCATGTGTCCATCTATTTCAATGGTCCATTCGTCTATTTCAACATCAAAAGTTGACTTTGGCCAAAGTCCGAAACTAATTTTTACGATGGTGTAGATTTTGAAAAAGAAAATCTACTTCTCTATAACTCCTCATTCGGCACCCGTCCCGGAAGGTAACTTTCCCAAAACACATAAAGCATAGCAAACAATGCAATCACTTTCTTTTCTCAATAAAATATTCATTTTCATTCAAGCATGACTTAGGAAATAAACAAATCGTTATGTTTGATTTCAGCATACTTGTGTAACTTTCCCCAAACCAAAACAATCATAACAAATAAGGCTATAAAAACTTTCATTTTTCTTTGATTCATAAAACAAAAATTAATCCATCTTTTTGTCTATTCAATGTCGGTTTTCTTTCTCATAATGCAATTGTTTTATAATAATGCATAAGATTGTTCCAATGTGTATATTCAGTTTTATCTCATAATAATGGTTTATTTCTCCTTTGTTTTGCAGGTTTAAAAGACAGAGTTTTAGTCATGTTATAAATGGATATTTTCCTCATGTATGATCTTTCAAGACTAAAGAGTATATATATATATATATATAAAATCACTCACAAACAGAAAAACAAATAGATTTAGTGACCTCTATTTTTCACACTTTCGGCATAGTACTTGTCCTCAATCATTTTTTTTTGAACAATAAGGTTTTCAATGTCCAATCTCAGATGTTCTAAGTAGCCTTGAAGTCATTCTCACTAGCTTTACATAGCATATTCATTCATATTTTAAGTCGTTTCATAGGGTATACGACATATTCAGTTCAGTTTCCTTATCAAACAATGATATTCAGCATAAAACACAATATCATTCCTGAATAACTAAACCAATCATAACAAAAGATACCAAGCAATAAAAAAATACATATCATTCAAAGGAGTCACAATCATCATGTAATGACACACATATAGCCATACATAAGTAACATCTAGCAACCAAAAATCAATTCAAGATAGAATCAGGTTCCACATGTCTATTCACATTACTCTCACAACATGGAGTAGTCATGTTTCTCCCAAACATAAGGGTAATACATTAATGTGCTACTTACATAAAAGGCAAACAACAAGAGGGAGAGTTAGGTTGGTGATTAAGTTCTCGCCCAACATCCCATCCACTTGATGGCTAACTTACTCCACAACAGGACATGATAGGAATAACTCAGATAGCACACACATCTAACTGTAATGTAAAAATACTACAACTTCACTCAAAGGGAAGACTTACGTCAAGCATCACTCAACCATATCCTCAAGAACAATCATCAGGGTCTATCTAACCCCTTAAAAAAGAAAGCACATGCTATTCACAACAGCCAATACACAAGGACTCACACATGCTCATTCAAACTGAGCAACACACACACACCCAGAGCTCCCAATGTTGGAACCATGCTCTGATACCAAATGTAAAAGCCCTCAATCCATCACAAAAGTAAAATGAAGTAATAATTCACTTAAATACAACATTTAATCAAAAACAATAACTTCATCAAGAAGAATCAAGAGTCAATAAATCTTCACAAAGAAAATCTCATCGATATGAAACAAATAAGTCTTTAAATCTTACATATTCACGAGCTAAATCCAGGTAATATGCACTATGAATCAATATACATAAATCCTTTGGCAACATGCCATAATACATCCAAATAGGTACAATAACAAGTACATCAATGAATAACAAATCAACACTCTCCAGTTGCACGAACCAAGTGGTCCACCACCTGCAAGCCGAGAGACGGGAACATGGCTCAGGTGCTTTTCCACCCAACCATGAAGTATTTACACTTCCCCGAATCCCTTCATGACATGAAGGAAACCCAGCCCTGCATGAAATGTATAGCTACCTGATAACAACTGTAGGAGGGAACACCCGATGCAAGCCTGGTCTAAATGTGCAATTCTAAAATGAAAAGCAAATTGACTAACAATAGGATGTGGCAGAGATATATATAATAAGTTTTGCTAGATGAAATAAACATCTTTTTCAATGGCATTCCAATTAGATCTAATCATTTCAAGTAGCCTGGACAATTCCCGAAAAGAGGAAAAGCCATCTTTGATATATCCACAATGGCATCCAAGACCAGAAAGCAACCCAATACATTATTATCTACCTCTTTCCCAAAGAAACAATAAAGGAATAAAATAAAGGAAATAAATCGAAAATCACTTATGACCACCTCTAAACCCTTTCCAGCATTAATAAAGAAAGAACACTTTTCGATCAAGTAGAAATGAAGATCACAATGAATCCTTTTTAAAAGCAATAATCTGATTATATTCTCAATCATATTTCCATGGTTTAAATAAATTGTTGAAACTAATGATTTACTTCACAACCAAATACTGTTTCATAATCCAAGCAATAAAATAAAATGATGGTGTTTGACTACTCAACACTCATACAATAAGGTTTCATACATACTTGTGTCAACTTTTATTTCTATCTTTCATCCAGATCAAGTAAATAAACAATAGAATAGAACAATCAATGTTTCCCTATAAATCATTTCAAATTCCTTTTAACAAAACATCAATCAAGAAATATAAGCTATGAAGAAATCCACTAATTCACTTCTTTCAATAATAATCAATTTAATTCACAATTCTGCCTTCTTGTCATTTATGTGATAGGAGGTTTCTAAAACACCTTTAAATAATTAGACTAGTCTTCATGTCACTTCTGCCACAGGAAGTTAATTTAAACGTAATAACACTTCAAACAAACTTTCTGTCGCTATGGCAACAGGAACTGCTACAAAAACTAAAACAATGAATAGGAACAAGTAATTCATTTGAATTGCATGCTAAAGAATAAGACTTTTAATCTATCGACTTGATTTTGCCAGTATGTTGTTTATTCAGTTTAACAGTTTTGTTGTCATTTATTTTGATTTATCCAAAGGAACATTATTGTTGTCTAACTTCAGAAGTCTACTATTCAATCATACAGAGGTCATTTTTTTGGTCTACTGTTATCTCAACTAATGCATAAATGCAAAATGTAGTCATAAGATAAGTTTACCAAAACAACAGAAAGCTTATTTCAAGAGGTTCGTTTATCTAACAAAGAGGAGGTCAATTTACTTAGTTTTTCTCTCATTTCGGCCAGCATGATAATAAAATACAGTCACAAGATCATGCTACAGGAATCTATAATTTTTGTCTAAGTTTGATCTTAGCCATCATACAGAGAAGAAATGCGAGTTGAATCATTTTATCAGTCATTTAACAACGATCTATTTTTGGCATAGAGGTTCCAAATCAAACTGGAAAACTAGATCTATGAATATAAGGAACTAAAACTATGTTTTATCAAACAGAGAATCGACTCCATGAAAACCAGAAGGTAAGGGTGATAGTAAGAAGAGAGATCAATCCAAATGGATCGCCCAGCATAGTCTAAATAGCCTGGAGAGGTCGATGGCCAGGGAGAACCAATACTCATGTGTAGTAAAAGAGAAAGAACAACCAGCAAATAAGCTAAGGTAAGCAGCCAAATAAGATCGATGGCCAGGTAGGGAGAATCAGCCAAAGAAGGAAGATTGGCCAGCAACAACATGGTAGGGTCTTAAACAATTCAAGCGACCATTCACATCAAAAGAGATTTTATTTAAACCAATCACATCCAATTGAATTTAAAACATTTAACAACTAGATAAAAACCTAGAAGAGGAGGCAATAGTGAAGAGGAATAGATGATGTAGATTTGTTCTCTTGTCGCTCTGCAAAACTCCGAAGGTCTCATCTGGAAGTCCTTGGTTCTTCTCTACCAAATCGTAGCCCCATCTGAACACGTCATATTCCTCTGTAAAAATGCTTAACCAAAACTATGCATTTCTTGAAAGGATTTCTGGGTTTTTTTCTTCTCTTCTTCATCTTTTTGGAACATTTTTTAGTTTCAAAATTTGTTTTGATATGAGAAAGTTATCACTATTGTTCGATCACTGTTCCTGACTGGGTTTGAAAACGTTTCTGTTTTTTTTTTTTCCCAAAATCTCCTCTTGATTTTTGGCGTGAATTCTTTTAGGTTTTGAATTTATTTTTGATAACTCTCGATTGCTTTGTTTTTGCATGAGGTTTTCAATAAATAAAAAACTAAATACTCTTAATTTTTCTTATTTAAAGTTAGAGTAAACAACTTAATTAACCTACTGTCACATGCATGACAATAAGTTATTTTTAATTCTCTTTATTTAAGACTCCAAATATAATAATGATATTATTAATATAATTTAACTATTTAAAACACAATTACTTCAAATAACTCAAGAATTGAAATAATAGAGCATTATATCTATCATAATTTAATATAATTATTTAAATCTAATTAATATATTGTCTCCCAAACATCCATACTCATTAAATAGAAAAACAATTATTATTATTTATTTGTATATATAAAATACAACCATAGATACATATATTCACTATTTAAAAATACAATACATTATTTAAAATATAATTCAAAAAGATAGGAATTTATGTAATCAAATCATGCATTCGAAAAAGATTTCATAACGATTGAAAACACAATATTTTCTAAATATTAAACTATCAATCACACTTATTAACCACACATTGATGCATAAAATAAACCATTCAAAAATGCATATGAAACTACATGAGTGTGTGATTGCATCGGAGTTAACCATCCCAAACAGTTCTTGCCAAGTGGCTAGAACATTTCTACCTCAGCCATGCTCTCGTCTTCGATGAGTATCTACATCCAATTGCACTCAACTTGACGTCAATAGGTTAGTATCTCAAAACATAGCCGAAGCAAATCACTGCATTAATATTTCATATTAAAAATAATTCTAAATTTCATCAATTAACTCATAATGATTACATCCACGTAAGCAAAATTACTTAGAGTAAAATCAATCACGATAATTGTTCACTAATCTAGAATAATTGTATTGTCCATAAAAATGAGATGTGACAACTAGAACTTTGAGTATTGCCTCTGCTCACACCATCAAAATTGAGCTTTACAAAAGATTCAGGCGGAGGGATACATTTGATAGAGGATCTATCAATCTTGTCTTCAGACTTAAAGCAGTAAGAGTTAGGCAGCCTCAAATGCTTCCAACTTTTTAATATCATAGCATCCCAGTTTGTGAAAATTAGAGAACCCTCCTTTTTTGACAAAAGTGAGGCTAAAACCACTTCTGAAATAGTTTTTTCAACTTTACCTATAACTATATGAAAAGGATTATTTATTTTTTTAAATATTCTATTATTTCTTTCTAGCCACAGTGACCAAATGACAATACTTGGTGAAACCAGCCATAGGGTAGAAAAAGTAGACTTTGAAAATAACATAGGCCAACTTTGGAAGACTTGAAGTAGAGAAAAAGGAAGAGGACCCTTCCAACTCAATTTTGAAAGAAGCCAATACCAAACTTTTGAGGAAAAATTACAATTCAGCAAAATATGATCCACTAATTCCTCCACCTCGTAGCAAAAAGGGCATGAGAAAGAATTTGTAACCCCAAACTTAGCTAACCTATCACTAGTAAGGATTCGGTAATTCAGTGCTAACCAGGTAAAAGCTCCTACTTTTTGCAAGCAAGGATCACTCCAACAGAGCTTATAGGGCCAATTAATAGTTGAATTAGAATCCTTAGTAATGATATTTATATATCCTTGCTTGACCGTGTAATGATCAGATTTTGAAGGAGCCCAAACTAATTTATCCTTTTCCCTTGAAGTAAAAATTCTTCTATCTTGCAAAATATTTTGAGCAAATTCTTCTGCTCTTAAGGGATCAAGAAATCATCAAAATTTTTCCATTTGACTTTATTAATTTCTGAGTTATGATCAATTTCAAAATAATCTTTAACTTTTATTCCCCAAGCCTGACACAACAAAGATTTGATCTCTTGAAGACCTTTTGTTTTAACTAGAGGTGGATGATTATTCCAAGAATCCTCCCAAAAAAGGGTAGAATTTCCATCATGAATAACCCAAGATAAAAAATGGGAAATAACTTCTCTACAATTTATCAGAAAGTTCAACATATGAGAGCCCTCATTTGGGTTAAGAATAGTAAAGATTCTTTCAGGAGAAAAAGAATCTAAGTATTTTGCATACATTATTTTCCCCCACTTAGATTCTGACTTTTCATATAAATTCCAGACCAATTTGGCTCCAAGAGCTTTATTTTGTGCTTCAATATTATGAATCCCAGATCCTCCTAGCTGTTTGGGAATACAAATTTTATCCCATGAGATTAGGGGGATCTTTCTCCCATTTAAATTAGAGCCATTCCACAAAAATTTTCTTAAAATATTCACAATATAAGAAAGAATGGATTTTGGAACCTTAAGTACTGAAAGCATATAAACAGGAATTGCTGATAAGACTATTTTAATCATTAGAATTTTCCCTACCAATGTTAACCATTTACCTTTCCAAGAAGATATTTTAGCTTTGATGCTTGTAATAAGCTTATCCCAAAACATGTTTTTAATTGAACCTGAAAAAAGAGGAATTCCCAAATACCTTGAGGGTAGAACGTCAACTTAAAAGCCAAGAAACTTAGCAATCCTTTTTTGCACCAAGGAAGATGAAAAGAAGAAGAAAATTTTAGACTTGCTTTGATTCACTTTCTGGCCCGATACTAAACAGTACCTGGTAATGACATCCTTCAAAACTTTAGCTTCCTTCATCATAGGCTGCCCAAACAACAAGGTATCATCTGCAAACAAAGCATGTGTAATAGAAAAAGGAATTCTAGGAATATTTATTCCTTTCCAGTTACCCAGTGAATTTTGCCTCATAATTAATCTACTCAATCCTTCAGCCATTAAAATAAAAAGAAAAGGGGAAAGAGGATCTCCCTGCCTTATCCCTTGAGAGGACATAAAGAAATCAGATTGAGAGCCATTAATCAAAACTAAAAAACGTGCACCAGAAATACAGGAAGAAATCCATTTGCACCATTTAGGAGAGAATCCAAATTTAAGGAGGACTTTAAACAAAAATTCCCAAGACACTCTATCATAATCTTTTAACATATCCAGCTTAACCAGCATAGTAGGAAGTTTATGTTGATGAATTGAATGTAATACCTCATGAGCTACCAAAGCACCTTCTGAAGTTTCCTTGCCTAGAACAAAACCTCAGAAACAATTTTTGGGATAAGGGTAGCAAGTCTTAAAGTAATTGCTTTAGAAATGATTTTGTATAAAGTGTTACAAAGTGAAATGGGTCTAAAATCAGCATAAGAGGAAGGAGTAGCAACTTTTGGGATTAAAGAAATAAATGTAGAATTAATTTCTCTCAAAAAAATTCTATTTCTCCGTGCTTCTTCTACAACCAGCCAAATATCCTTGCATACAAATTCCCAACATTTTTGAAAGAAAAGAGGAGTGAAACCATCTAGGCCAGGGGATTTGTCCAGATCTAGAGAGAAGACTACTGCCTTGATTTCATCTAATGTGAAATGCTTCATCAACTCCAGGTTATCTTCTTGAGAAATCAGATTAGGAATATGATTTATAACTTCTGCAACAGTCGAAATGAGGACCTGATTTGTCTCTCTAGAAAGAAGTTTCTGAAAAAAATTAATTCCTTCTTTTTGAATAAGAGTATCCTCTTGTAAGATATTTCCCATAGAATCTTTTATTGAGAAAATAGAGTTTTCGTGTCTTCTTACCATAGCCGAAACATGAAAAAACTTTGTATTTCAATCTCCTTCCCTTAACCATGATTCCCTTGATTTCTACCTCCAAAAAAATTTCTTCCTGGGCTAAAATTTCCTCTAGATCAGATTGAAGAATTTTTACATATTTTAAAGAAGCACTATCCATGCCCTTACTAATAATGGCTTCATTTAACTGGTCTAGTTGAGATTGTAGTGCTGCTTTTTGTGAAAAAATGTTACCAAAAGAAGTTTTATTCCAATCCAAAATTTTTCTTTTTATAAATTTCAACCTTTCATTAACCCAAAACATGCATGAACCTTTTACAAAAGGAGCATTCTTCCACTAAGATTCTAGTAAGGATAATTTTTTTATCTCTGAACCACATAGCCTGGAACTTAAATGAAGACCTAAATTTCTTTCTACTCAAATTCGCATCCAATTGAAGAGAAATAGGAAAATGATCTGAAGCAGTAAAAGGAAGAATAGATGAACCAGGGATATTTGAATCAAGACACCACTCAGAAGAGAACAGAAACCTATCCAACCTTTCTGTAATATTTAAAAAACCTTTTCTCCTATTTGACCAAGTGAAGTTCCCATTCAATAAAGGACTATCAACTAAAGCATTATCTGAAATAAAATCTTTAAAATCTTCAATTATCTTATGGGGAGGGCAGATGCCTCTTGAATTTTCTGTTAAACAAGAAATAGCATTAAAGTCTCCCTCCAAAATAACTTTTTCTCCAGATAATTGCTCTAAAAGTGCAGCTAATATGTCCCAACACTATTTTTTTTCCCTAGTTGCAACTGGTCTGTAAATATTAAATAGCCAAAAATTTAATGAAGAGGAAGTTATTTTAACCAATAAAAAATTTGGAACAGAGCAAATTAGGTCTACTTCACACATTTTACTATCCCAAAGAATAGCCAAACCTCTTGAAGCCCCCTGAGAGGGAAAATGAAGATACTTCCATTTGAACCAGTTTGGAAAAATAATATCAGCTTGAGATTGAGATAGTTTTGATTCTTGAAGCAAGACAATATCCATACCAGAAGAATATAACTAACGCTTAACCAAGCGTCTCTTATTAGGGGCATTAATGCCCCTAACATTCCAAGATAAGATCTTCATTGTTCGCAGGGAGAGTTTTTCACTCTCCCCGATCTTAGACAAGTATCCAGGGTAGCCTGTAAACCAACTTTAATTTCTTCCTGGGTTTTAAAAGATTTTGGCTTATGTCCTCTCTTAGAAGGAGAAAAGGAACTCGGTTTGGTAGGAGAATCCTGGCTCAAGGATTGAGAAATAGACAACTTTGTTTCAAAATCAAAATCCTCACTTCCATCACCTAATGGGACATTTCGGTTTGATTTCCCTTGATTTAAACAACTATCCGGTACTAAGCTTGGAACATAGGTGTTAAGAACAGTTGAACTATCTTCAATAGAATTTGTTTTTTCTGAAATTACCTCATCCGCTAGTTCTTCCATAAGATCAGAAGTGACTTTACGGATGGTTTTTTCAACAAAAGCATTTGCTTCTTCCTCAGAAAAAGGAAAAACATCCAAACCTAAAACATCCACCTGATTTACGTTTAACATATTGATATTCTCCTCATTGTTAAAAGAATTGAATAAATTTTTCTTAGTTTTATCACTATGAAAATTGGGGGTTTCAAAATCCTCAAATTTACCAACAGCAAACTCAAAAGAACATTCTTCCGCTAACTCCTTAACAGACTATTGCTCCTCTTCTGAAACAGAGGAATTTAAAAAATTATTTAGAGATGCTTCCCCAATATTAACAGAGTCAAGGTTTTCCCTCGAAAAATTAACTTCTTCTAAATCCTCACATGCCCATTTTGAATCAAACAGTTCTAGTTTTTCCATAGCCATGGGATTTTCAAAAACAACTACTTGTTTCCAGTTCCCAAATTTAGAATGAAATTCCATAAATTTGGGGAAGGGAAACGAAGTATTAAGAATTATGGAAAACCTTACTGGCATATCGGGTTTTTGAAAATTAGACATATCATGCTTAATGAAGAAACCCATTTTCTTGGCACAAAATTGAATAATAGTGAGATCTCTATATTCCAGTGGTAAGTTTGGCAATGTGATCCAAAAAGGAACAAAATTCATGTTAGCCTTAATAGGGTCAAAGTTTGGTTCCCATTTCTGTATCCAGATCCCTTTACCTTGATAAAACCACAATTTTTGACTAAGGGTGTCATCACGCAAACAGCCATTTTCAAAAATAACCGTAAAAACACATAAATCTTTATGCAAGAAAAAAACATCTGAAACCCCTTTCCAAGAAACCCTAATCCAATTAAGAAAAGTATCAAGATTAAACTTAGGGTTCCAAACCTTACCAATAAGGTCCCGTGAAGTAAGATCTTGAATATATGGGTTCACCATATCCTTTGGAATTTGAATGTTAACAATTTCCGTAGAAACCCTATCATCAAGATTTTTACCATCATCACAATAATTATGGTTAGCCTTAATTGATTTTTCCTTCCATACCTGTCGAAATCCATTTCCAGATTCTTCTTTTCTTGATGCATTTGCTTGAATATTTGCATAGTGCAGGTTTTGGCCAGTGAACCTTCCAAAAGAACCAAAATTATGAAAACCAGAAGGGTCATAACGAGCTGGGAAATATCTTTGTGGAGAATTGCAAAAAGCTCCTCGAAACCCTAGGCGTTTGTTCTCCAAAAAAAATGAGCATCTTCTTGCCCTAGAAGCTTCAAAGAACAAACTCTGTTGTAAATGTAAGGGTCTTTTAGAGAAGACCTCATATTGTTGTCGCATATTGTTCTTAAAAGTACTTACTATTATTACTTAAACAAAAAATTAAGTGACTAAGTGTAGTGATCTAAATATGAATATGTTATTGTTATTATATTGTGTAATTATTCTTCAAATTTACAATATTTTTAATGCATTTTAAATTGTAATAGTATTCAATATTATTACATTTTAATATGTTAGGTAGACATTTCAAATCTCTTCACACCCACTAGGGTTAGGGTTCTACACATTTTATTTTATGAAATTAGATTATTTTTGGGGATTTCAATTTTATTTACTCAAGAGTTGAAAATCTAAGATTTTAATTTTATTTAATCAAAAGTTCTCTAAAAGTACTTACTATTATTATTTAAACAAAAATCAAGTGACTAGGTGTAGTGATCTAAATATGAATATGTTATTGTTATTATATTGTGTAATTATTACAATATTTTAATGCATTTTAAATTGTAATAGTATTCAATATTATTACATTTTAATATGTTAGGTAGACATTTCAAATCTCTCCATGTTAGGGTTCTACACACTTTATTTTATGAAATTAGATTATTTTGGGGATTTCAATTTTATTTATTCAAGAGTTAAAAATCTAGCATTTCAATTTTATTTACTCAAGAGTTAAAAATCTAGGATTTCAATTTTATTTAGTCAAAAGTTAAAAATCTAGTATCACTAAAAATATTTCACCATGCTATTACATTTTTTATTTTATTCTTCAAACTTACAATATTTTAATGCATTTAATGCATTTTAAATTATAAAAGTATTAGTATTATTACATTTTAAAGAAATATTTGTGTTATTTAATAGGCTTTGTAAAGTTTAGTTTTATCATTAAGGAAATATTTTAGTCCTACATAATTTTTGAGTTTTCAATTTTATTTACCCAAGACATTTCAACACTCTTCAAAAATTAAATTTTTAATTATTGGAATGCAATTTGTCTATACAAACAATACCTAATTAACAAAAAAATTACAACTAAACAAATACTATATACAACCAATAGCTAATCAACAAAAAAATTACAACTAAACAAATACTATAATAACAACACTACAAGGCAAGTACTGGCCACTACGTGGCACTTGTTCATATTTACCATACATGTATACTAGTAATGTTATGGAATAGTACTTATGATTAGTGAGTATGTGTGTATGCATGTGTGTGTGAGTGTGAGTGTGTGTGCATGCATGTGTACATACCTATGTATTTGCATATATACCCATGTAATATATATGTATATATTTGTGTACATACATATGCATTGATACACACACATATGTCCATATATGTACACACACATATATACAAAGTTAAGAATTTTAAATTTCAATGTATACATAACATAGACAAATAATATTTAACCGAATTAGTTGCACAAGAGAAGCATATAATAAGAATAAGATGTAATAATTGATAATAATTAATAATAAGTCACTTCAAGGGAGTAAACTTCTAAAAAGTTCTTCAATAAGAACAAAATTAGACATCATTATGTAATATTAGAATCCTAATTCTAATGAGGTCAACTTAGCATACTATAATTATATGTAGGGACTCACAAATGACTCAATTAAGGATTATGTGAGCTATAAGTTGTTATCACACGTCCCAATACATGCTATAAGATAAGGGAATAGCACACCCCTCCCCTTAAAATCAACATTGTCCTCAATGTTGGAAATCCTTGGATGCTTCTATAGGAGCACTTCATCTTCCCATATTGTATCCTCATTGACTAGATTCTTCCACTTAAATAAATAGTTTATAATAATTCTCATAATAGCCTCTTACTATGTGTGTAAAGGACTCCCTCAAGTTAAAAAATGATTCTGCCCTTTTCATTAAGCTCTAGAAACTTTATTTAGGATGCAGTTATATGTTGATCAAACCTATTGCTTAATTTTGTTTTGTGCCATTGCTTGGTTCTCCTCCAAGTGTTTTTACATTGCTCTAACATTTTGGTGTACATTCAAAGAAGATTTGGTGGATGGTAGCTTGGTACAAGTTGAATAGCGTGATCAAGATATCTTTTGAGAGGCAATCCTTTTGGCCTATCCCCCAAAGCTACTAAGTTCCCATCTATATTGTGGATCTATTGATATATGACTCTTTAACTATTCCATTTATAATGAAGACAATTGACTCATGCATTTGTCTACTCCTTTGTAAAATATGTTTTGCATTTTGTAGGAGCTTTCCATCTTTGGACATTGTGTAGGCAACCCTCTTACTTCAAATGTCCTACTGTTAGACTTAGAGCAGACAACTGAGAGGGGGGGTGAATCAGTTGTCCAAAAATTTCTTTACTTTCAATACTTATATTCACTTAGCAGTATAACAATAAATCAAACATGAAACTTAATGTATTTAATCAAGAGTAGAAACACATCAACATAAGAGACACCAAGATTTTGACGTGGAAAACCCAGTTAAGGGAAAAACCACAGGGTGATTAACCCAAGATTGTATTCTCTATTAGAAGAATAGAAAGAATAAAATGGCACATGCCAATTAGGGCTCACTGCCTGAGCACACTGCTCACAAGAGGCTCACTGCCTACAAAAGACACACTGTCTACAAAAGAATAAGTATCACATACTTGAACTAGAAAATAGCATCTTCACCATGCTTGAGTCAGTTCCATTTAAGTCCAAACCTTCTGCTCTGCCTTTCACTCTTCTCCTTGCTACCACTCACTCATCTCCACATGTCTTGCCTTGAAATGACTTCGCAATCCCTTATTTATACATGACATCAACTTAGGAACAAACATCTAAGTCGGCACACATCCACAAGAACATCTGCAAGATGTATAATTTATTCGGTCAGCCAGTCACAGAAAGAACATCATCATCCGGAAGTTATTCTTCATTTTTGGGATTGCAATTCTAATGCAGACCATAAACACGAATTGATCACGATCCAAGGACCTCAACAAGCTTGCCT
The DNA here is from genome assembly GCA_027924645.1 of Cunninghamia lanceolata. NCBI lineage: Eukaryota > Viridiplantae > Streptophyta > Pinopsida > Cupressales > Cupressaceae > Cunninghamia > Cunninghamia lanceolata. The sequence goes on along the minus strand of BSBN01000554.1, from coordinate 850,034 downwards.
GAAACACCAAGAACATCCACACTTCCTCTACTTACTGAAACTCTTCTCTCCTTAATTCAGAACCTCAAGAACACAGTCTGCCATTACTTTCACAAAGGAATAGATACTTCCAGACCTTCAAAACATGAACCAATCAAGTTGCCACACCACACAGACTTCCCAAACACTTCCTCAAATCTACAGAACCGGAGAATGCATTTCCAGATCGCACCAGACCTATCTGTATCACTCTATCATCACTGAACATCTACCAGAACTAGTTTTACTTGAACTGCCATAACTTCTTCATATCTTCATGCAAACCTCTAAAATCTCTACTGGAACATCATAAGACACATATCTACAAACCCTTTAATCCACATCCTCTGATCCACAACCTATCTTGGACTTTTACCTTGTTGTCATCACTATTCTTCACTGTTCCTGATTGAGACTAATTTTCTCAATATCCTCAACATACAGCTCATCCAATCATTCTCATTAATGCAACATGAGTATGTTGACATCAATGACAACACTGGTTAAACCTATACTTGCAATAATCTCCCCCTTTGTCATTGATGGAAACATATGATGTGAAAAACTATTTTAACCATCATGACAAGAAAATCTCTTTGCTGTCACAACTCCCCCTAATAGCAACAACCATTCACATGTCTTCTCTTCCTTTATTGCTCCCCCTTTGATCAGCAACCATTTGTTTTTCACATGTCTTCTCTCCCCCTTTGACATCAATGGCAAAGGGCACATACTTGCAATTTCACTACTTCATAACCATGTCTGCTGCTCCCCCTGAGTAGCAGCTCCCCATCATCAGTCCAGACCACAAGATGTGTCTGTGAAATCCACTAGACTGATGCACATCAGTGCACCTTAGTTCACCACCGGAGGGGCAATAACCCCTAACTTCTCCCTGAGATACTCGAAAGAGTCCTTTGGTAGAGGTTTAGTAAAGATGTCTGCAATCTGATCCTTTGAAGGCACAAAATCCAATCTGACTTCATTCTTGTTCACTTGCTCTCTCAAAAAGTGAAACTTGATAGATATATGCTTAGTCTTAGAATGCAACACCAGATTCTTAGAAATATTTATTGCACTTGAATTATCATAGAAAATTGTGATAGGCTCCTCATACTCTACTTTAATATCTCTTAGCATCTGCTTCATGCACAAAACTTGAGTGCAACTACCTGCTGCTGCAATGTATTCTACTTCAGTTGTAGACAAGGATATTGCCTCTTGTTTCTTGCTTAGCCAAGAAACCAATCTTTTCCCCAAAAAGAATGCTCCACCACTGGTACTCTTCCGGTCATCCACATCTCCTGCCCAATCAACATCTGTATATGCATGAAGAGAGAAATCATGATCTTTAGGATACCACAACCCATACTCAACTGTCCCCTTTAGATATCTAAAAATCCTCTTGATTCCCATAACATGAGATTCTCTAGGATTAGCTTGGAATCTAGCAACAAGACCAACAGCCTGCATAATGTCTGGTCTAGTTTGAGTGAGATATAACAATCCTCCAATCATTGACCTATATTTTGTCTGATCAACCTTGGGAGAGTCATCATCTTTGCTCAACTTGCATCCAGTTGCCATTGGAGTGTTCATTGGCTTTGAGTCTTCCATCCCAAATTTCCTCAACAATTCTTTCACATATTTTAACTAAGAAATGAAGATTCCTTGCTTTGTTTGAGTAATTTGTAGACCCAAAAAGAAATTTATTTCTCCAAGCATGGACATCTCAAACTCACTTTTCATTTGACTTGCAAAAGTTTTGCACAAACTATCTCTTCCTCCAAAAATGATGTCATCAACAAATACTTCAACAATTAAGATATTTTCATGATCAATTTTGAAATACAAATTACTGTCAGCAGTACCTTTGTTGAAACCAATCTTCAAGAGATGTTTATCCAATCTTTCATACCAGGCTCTTAGGGCTTGCTTCAGTCCATACAGTGCCTTTTTAAATTTGCAGACCATGTCACCATGATCAGACAATTGAAATCCATCCAGTTGCTCAATGTACACCTCTTCTTCCAAGTTACCATTTAGGAAGGCAAATTTGACATCCATTTGATACACCTTGAAATCCTTGAAGGCAGCAAGTGCAAGAAATAATCTGACTGCTTCAATTCTTGCCACCGGAGCAAAAGTCTCTTCAAAATCAACTCCTTCAATCTGAGAGTAACCCTTGCAAACCAATCTAGCTTTATTTCTGATTACTTCACCAGCTTCATTTAGTTTGTTCCAGAAGACCCATTTGGTTCCAATCACGTTCTTGCTTCTAGGTCTGGGAACAAGATCCCAAGTATGATTTTTATCAATTTGCATTAGTTCTTCCTCCATTGCTTTTGACCAATTTTCATCATTGCAAGCTTCATTCACTGTCTTAGGTTCAATGTTTGAAATCAAACAATATTCTTCTGAATTTTGAGCAATTCTCCTCCTTGTTTGCACTCCTTTGCTTTTGTCACCTATGATCTAATCTTCAGAGTGGTTTAGAGTTACATACCTTGTAACTTTGGGAGTTTCTTGCACCTCTAATTCTTGATTAGTCTCATTGAGACATAACTCTTCTTCCTGACTTACCGGATCAACTTGACTTGGTTTCTCAGAAGAGGTTTGGACACTTTGAATCTGAACACCATTCTGATCATCTTCATCATACTCATAAATTCTTGAGGGTCTTTCAATTTCTTCATCAACCTTCACATTTACACTTTCTACTAACTTTCTTAGTCTCTTGTTGTAACACTGGTATGCTTTGTTTTGAGTAGAGTAACCCAAGAATATTCCTTCATCACTTCTAGCATCAAACTTTCTTAGATCTTCATCCCTTTTAATGTAACATCTGCTACCAAAAACTCTGAAATATCTTACAGTGGGAGTAATGCCAAACCAAAGTTCATAAGGAGTCTTACTGGTATGATTTCTAATATGAACTCGATTGAGAGTATAGATTGCAGTACTGACAGCTTCTCTCCAATAGATCTGAGGAACATTTGCTTCCATCATCATGGTCCTGGATGCTTCCTAGATGGTCCGGTTCTTTCTCTCAACTACTCCATTCTGCTGTGGGGTTCTAGGAGCAGACAATTGTCTCTTTATTCCATGTTTCTCATAGAAGTCTATGAACTCACTAGATGTGAATTCTCCACCTCTATCAGACCTCAGACATTTCAATTTTAATCCGGTTTCATTCTCCACCATGGCCTTGAATATTTTGAATTTCTCAAGTGCTTCTGATTTTTCTTTCAGAAAAGTTACCCACATCATCTGGGAATAATCATCAATTAGCAACATGAAGTACCTATCACTTTGGATACTCCTAACTCTTGCTAGACCACAAAGATCAGTATGAACTAAGTCCAACAGTCCGGTAGAAGACAATTCCTTACTTTTGAATGTGACTCTGCTCAATTTGCCCAACTGACATTCTTTGCAAAAGCTATTAGTAGGTTTCACTAATTTTGGAAGATCTCTTATAGCCTGAGTATTGCTTATCTTGATGATAATATCAAAATTCACATGACACATCCTCCTATGCCATAACCAACTTTGATCAATTTGAGCAAATAAGCAACTTTTACCAGTACCAACCAAGTGGAAGATATTACCTTTAGTTTGAGTACTGGATGCAATCTCTATTCCGGAGCTTTCAAAGATCTTGCATTTTCTATTTCTAAATCTGAGATCATAGCCTTTGTCCACCAGTTGTCCAACACTGAGAAGATTGTGCTTTAATCCTTCAACATATAGTACATTACCGGTTTTGTTCTTTCCATCAAGAGAAATAGTTCCTCTACCTCTGATCCTGCCAGCGGAATTTTCTCCAAACTTTATAATTCCTCCTTCATATTTTTCCAAACTTAAGAACTTATTCTTGTCACCAGTCATATGGTGAGAGCATCCACTGTCAATGACCCAATCATCCTTTGTTTCAACTTGGGCAGCCATAGCTCTTTCTTCAACTTTAAGATTGACAGATACAGAGGGTATTGGTTCCTCTTCTTTGATGACAATAAACACCCATTCATTACTGGATTTGTTTCCTATCTCTAATTCATCATCTGTTACTCCTTCATTATCATCTTCTTCATGAACATAGTAACAATTCTTTTGAAACCTTGGTCTGTTAGGATTTGGTCTTGAAAATCTTTCCGGACATCTTGAGGCAAAATGACCAATTTTATTGTAGTTAAAACACTTAAAAGGTAATTTTCCTTCATACTTACCGGATCCTCTTGGCAATCTCTTTGCAATAAGGGCTTCAAGATGAGCAATTTCAACTTCTTGTTCATCCAAGTCTTTTCTTTCTTTTTCATACCATGATTGGTTCCTTGAAGAATTTTCCCCCGGATCAAACCTTTGTTTCCCTTTTACAGAGGCACTAGCTTTGAATGTAGATTTAGTCTTTGGAGGATCATCTCCAAACTCAACCATTTCAAAAGCAGCCAACTTACCAACCAATTGGTCTCTTGTGACTGTTTTATGAGCTCTGAATTCTTCAATTGCAAAAGCCTTGATTTTGTAAGAATCATGAAGGGATCTGAGAACTTTGCCAATGATCTCATCTTCACTTAGGATTCCACCTACATTTCTAATTCCACAAACCAGCTCATTCACTCTTAGCATAAAAGAGGTAATATTTTCATCATCTCTCATCTTCAGTTTTTCAAATTTCCCTTTTAGACTATGTAACCTTGCACATTTAACAAACTGGTCTCCTTCATGCAAAAGTTCCAGTTTATTCCACATCTCAAAGGCAGTTGGTAGATCAATAACATTTGAAAGTTCTGAGTCAGATAATGTGCTTAAAAGAGCCTCTTTGGTCCGCAGATTGTTTTCAACATCTGTGATTTCATTTAGGGTTGTCGGACCACCCTGTGGAGGTACATAAGCTTTTGTAACCATAGACCAGTATGCAAATCCCATACACTGCAAGTGACATTTCATGCGACCTTTCCAAAGAGTAAAGTTAGTTCCATCAAACTTCAGACTATCCTTCTTGTAGGATGACATCCTAGATCTCCTCAAGCGGTTAAGCTCCTTTTAGAGGAACTTAGCTCTAATACCAATTGTTAGACTTAGAGCAGACAACTGAGAGGGGGGGTGAATTAGTTGTCCAAAACTTTCTTTACTTTCAACACTTATATTCACTTAGCAGTATAACAATAAATCAAACATGAAACTTAATTTATTTAATCAAGAGCAGAAACACATCAACACAAGAGACACCAAGATTTTGACGTGGAAAACCCGGTTAAGGGAAAAATCGCGGGGTGATTAACCTAAGATTGTATTCTCTGTTAGAAGAATAGAAAGAACAAAATGACACATGCAAATTAGGGCTCATTGCCCGAGCACACTGCTCACAAGAGACTCACTACCTACAAGAGACACACTGTCTACAAAAGAATAAGTATCACATACTTGAACTAGAAAATAGCATCTTCACCATGCTTGAGTCAGTTCCATTTAAGCCCAAACCTTCTGCTTTGCCTTTCTCTCTTCTCCTTGCTACCACTCACTCATCTCCACATGTCCTGCCTTGAAATGACTTCGCAATCCCTTATTTATACATGACATCAACTTAGGAAAAAACATCTAAGTCGGCACACATCCACAAGAACATCCACAAGATGTATAATTCATCTGGTCGGCTAGTCATAGAAAGAACATCATCATCCGGAAGTTATTCTTCATTTCCAGGACTGCAATTCTAATGTGAACCATAAACATGAACTGATCGCGATCCAAGGACCTCCACAAGCTTGCCTGAAACACCAAGAACATCCACACTTCCTCTACTTATTGAAACTCTTCTCTCCTTCATTCGGAACCTCAAGAACACAGTCTGCCATTACTATCACAAAGGAATAGATACTTCCAGACCTTCAAACCACGAACTAATCGAGTTGCCACAACACAGACTTCCCAAACACTTCCTCAAATCTGCAAAACCAGAGAATGCATTTCCGGTTCTCACCAGACCTATCTGTATCACTCTGTCATCACTAAACATCTACCGGAACTGGTTTTACTTGAACTGCCATAACTTCTTCATATCTTCATCTGGACCTTTGCAATCTCTACTGGAACATCATAAGACACATATCTACAAACCCTTTAATCGGCATCCTTTGATCCGCAACCTATCTTGGACTTTTACCTTGTTGTCATCACTGTTCTTCACTGTTCTTGATTCAGACTAATTTTCTCAATATCCTCAGCATACAGCTCATCCAATCCTTCTCATTAATGCAACATGAGTATGTTGACATCAATGACAACACCGGTTAAACCCATACTTGCAACCCCTACCTCTAAGTGAAAATGCATGAACAACTCCCAGAAGCTCATCTCAATTGTTCCCAAGGTAACTTGAGCCAATTGACTCCCAAAATGATGTTTACTCCAACCATGGGGTATAAAACATATGAAAATCTAGCATGGAGTCTCCCATGGTGAGTTTAATATTGTGCATTTCCCAAAATAGCTAAACTATAGCTCCATATGTAATCATAGCCTAAAATTCTAGGGTTGGGTAAAACAATTCAATCATGTCGTTAACTTATTATTGATTATATTGTGAATACTTCCTAATTCAATAATATTGTTAACTTCTATTTTTAAGGAAAGCTAGTAGCTTGAGGGTTTCCATGGTGCTAATACCTAACAATGCATGGCAATAAATTGTTAGCTGGAGATCTAATTTTCCATAACCACTAATATCTCTTCTTTATCATTTTCTTTGTCATTGGTGTTCTCAATATATAACAATTTATTTTCAACACGGGTATGTCCTCTACTATATATTTTTTATGATGGTTAAATCACAAGGTCCATGGCCCTTTTTATTTAGTATGTTGGGGTGTCAGTCTCATAGGTTGAAAGAATGATGACTATTGCAAAGCTCCTCCCATTTTTATTGTTGAGGAATTCCTCCTTTCTATTACCCAATTTATCTTTTCCTCTACTTGCCTTGCCATAATTGTTCATTGGAAGATATAACTTGGATTGAACATGTGTACCTCATATTTGATGTGGTCCTTTAGACCATTTAGATATAGTTAATTCAATTTTTCCTCCACAAGATGCTCCACTCTTATAGATAAAGTCTAGAATTCCTAAGTATAGTCCTTAACTGTACATGTTTTCTTAAATTTTGTTATTTGGTTGGAGTAGAAATCCATAAGGTTATAACCATAATGTGACATGAGTTCCTCTTAAAAATAAGACTATATGATAATGCATTCCTTATTTTTCTTCTCTTCACATAGCTAATAATATCAAATAAACTGATATGAGCTCTAAATATAATGATTTCATGCAACCGTTTATTGACATGGAACATGATGAAGATCAAAGGATTGCTCCATTTCATATAGCTAATCACTTGGAACCTTGCCATCAAATTTATGCATATCTATCTTTTCCATGAAGTGTCTAGCCCTAGCAATATTTGGGTGATTTCCCATCTTCATATCTATATCAAACCTAAATGCACCATGTCCCTTAGAAGACACATTTTCTACCCAAGCCTTGTGGTATGGATCCACCCACTAGAATTCCATATAACTCATGAGAGAATTAAATTTTTATACTCATGCATTGATATCTTCTTTCTTAGATTCTATTGACAAGATATCCTCCTTAACCTTTGTGGTTAATGTATTTATAAAAAGATTGAACATCTATAGGATTAATCTCTTCTAATATTGGATCATCTTTATCAATAGGCTTTCAATGCATGACTATATTCCTTACTTCACCTCTTGTTGAAGCCCCCCCCATGATGCCACCAAAATAATATTCATAATAACTTACTAACAAAATCAAAATAGGTTAAAAAATTTACTATAAATTACTTGAACATATACCTTATGTTGGTGAAAACATAAACAAGATTTTTTCTCTTTTGTAGCATTGGAAGTGAATTTTGTGAAAACCCTAATTTCACAGAAATTCCTTCAAAATTGCTCCAAACGACCTTAAATATAGATGATATCTCCTTCAATATGTCCTTGATCAATCCTCTAGATTTTATAAAAATAAAAAACTCATAAAATTGAGAGAGATGGGCACCTTACAACCAACCCCCTAATCACTAAAAATTGCCTTGTTTCTTGCCTTTTGGATGCCAAGATCATGCTGTAGTACCTCTAGTAATGAAATTACTTGCATAAGAGAATAATATAATAGGAATATGATGTAAATACTTGATAATAATAAGCCACTTCAAGGGGTAAACCTCCAAAAGTATTCAGTAAGAATAGAATTCACAATATGATGATTAACTACTACTCACTAACTATTGATGGGTGTTTTTGCACACAACTTAGATAAAATACCAAGTATCTTATCTCTCCAGAAAGGAATCAAATCCCAACATATAAAAAATGGACTACCCCAAGGTCTCTCCTAGCTAGGTCTTGGCCTTCACAAGATGACCTAGTAGCTTGATGTTCTTTACTATTCCAACAAGGATCCTTACACAAATATAGACAAACTTCCAACACACAAGGTTCAAATGCACATAAAGCAATCAATTTTTATATTTAGCAATGCATAAGAAAACTCATCCAAACATATATTTCCACTAAAATGTATCATTTTAGCCTATGACCAATAATATATCAACTTGCATTCATGAGATTTCAACCTTAAAACAACAATATGCAAGTTTTAAAGTCATCTTTTAACTCTAACCTAACCAGATCTGATAAAAAAATATAAAAGCAAGGTGAGATAAAGAAGGGTTAGAGAGAAAACTAACTAAAACTCAATCCTTTTCCAACATTTCAGCCTCAACCATGGATAGACAAGTTTGCAACATATTAACCATTCTTGATTTGATCTTTAAAATCAACAATCCAGTTTCAAGGAGGTGTAATATTCAATGCTGAGTTTATGGATGTTTAGGCTAGCCACACAAAGAAATTTACATTCGCAAAACCATGAGTGGTATGGACACTTTGCAAACTCATCAAATATCCATGAATCTTTAGTTGAAAATGAAAGAACAACTTAACTTGGTGTTTAGAAATCATGAAACAAACTTTGTATGATGACAAGTTCAATGAATCTCAATAATTTCTATTCACTATCTTGACTAGAAACTATGAATCAAACTAGTATTAAGCTCAAAAGATTGACACATATTAGCAATTTATAAACTTGGTGTGGAGACAACCATGAGAATGACATGAAAATAAAAAAATACTATGTATTTGCTCTCAAATCCAAAGTATAAATGCTTTCCAATATGTTTCCAATGATTTTTCCCAACAAACACCAACAAGAACTTGCTAGTTCTCAACCAATTTTAACAAATTGTAACCCTTACAATGAGTTTTAGATGTCTACTTGTGCAAATCAGCTTTAAAATATTAAGTTTTCACCTCTAGGTCCGATGGCTATGATCAATTTGGTCTAATGGTTCACATTTGATGCTCAAACACAAAGTCAAAATTGGTTTTAAGTGTAATTTCCAAGATATCCCACTCATATCCTTGTAGATTCATTAACAAGCTTCCCTTAGTATCAAAAAGTAACTTTTCTTGTCCTCACATTTACTTGTTGTTACTAAATTTTTCCAATTTTGACAAAAAGTAACTTGTTGGAAGCTTAAAACATTTAGTTTTTGAAACCACATCTTCAAGGCATTTAATTCTTGCAACTACATCTCCAATAACTTGTTTTAGTGTGAAGGATCTTCATAAAGGTGGCATATAAAGTTATATCAAGTCATTTTCTCCATCATGTGTGGCTATAGATATCTATTTTCCATGTGCAAGCATGAATATCTCTAGTTGTAGGTGATCAATTCCACCATAAAAATGCATTTAGATCCCTCTATTGTTCATGTTTCCATCATTCTTCAATCACAAATCTTTATCTCAGACCTGGAACAACAAGTTGGGCTCTCATGGAAGCTTGTATGAGTCATGTCCTTGCCTTGAAATCAAGTATAAGGTCATACAATTCATCTTTCATCAGCTACTAGGCATTTTTTCCATCATTTCCTACCAATTTTTGCTCTAATTTTGCATCAACAATGATATAGGTATGATTTTTGTGAACTTATCTAGATCATATGGTTTTTTTTCATACTTATTCACACCATCTTGGCTTCATTTTGTAGGTACAATAGAGAAATAGGTGTCAAAATTAAGTTTCTTCACAGCTAGGATAACAAGGTGTGTCTAGATCTTTATGCTTCCAATATAGCTCCATCTAATCTCCACTTGTTTCTTTCCTCCTAGAATTGCAATAAATAATGCTAATCATTACATTCATGATAAATTCAGTCAATACATGTCAAATCATATCCATTTGCAATCATAGATCAGTTAGGTGCAAGTTGGCAAATTTGTTTCCATTGGGAACTTCACAAATTTGATGGTCTCATTTTGTCCTCTTTGGTTTTCTCCATAGATATCCATTTTCGTCTTTATCAATTGATCACTTCTTATGTTATAGTGGTCTCATCATAAAAGGTGCCATAATGACCATAGATGGTTGTCCACATGACTACCTGTGAATAACACAATTTGTATTTCGCCCAATTTTCAATTTCCTCACTATGTAATCCAACCCATGACTATCCTATTTACAACCTTCTTAGATTATGGTAATACCTTAGGATAGTTGTTTGATTTTTTGGTAAAGTGAAGAACTATAGTGACCATTGGTTTTGGAATCACAACCTTTCACCTAACAATTCCAAGACTGGTTATAACAGTCCCCTTTTTGGCAGTCCTTGGCATAATGACTTTATGACCCATTCTCCATTTTCCTTAGAAATCCCCTTGTGGCCATCCTCCTAATAGTTGGAAAAACCTAATAATTTTAGAACACTTGGAAGATCTCAAAACCACTTGGCACTTATAGAGCAATTACTTTGCCTTAAATGACCACACCTTACCTTGTTGATCCTAAATTGTCACGTGTCATTTTGGAAGCATATGTCATCATATTCACCTTTATCAAAAGTACTTCTATTCTTTGTAATAATTTTTCCATGGGTTATGAGGAGTAGATAGATTCCATGAGGGTCTTGAGTGATAGTTGACTCCAAACTAGCCCTAAAATATTGTCAATCAACCTTATGACTATCCCACACTACTTTTTATAATGAAACTTCAACGTGACAACACCTCTATAGGGAGATAAAACTTATTCTCATTTTGGTTACCTCATCCATTGTATGGTCAAAATAGATCTTCCAAACTCATCTCAAGTTGATTTAATTCCTTCATACATAACTGTATCAAACTGTGATAGAGTCCTTAAGACAACATTTTACATGTAAGCTTGCCTTTCAAAAATAGAACTTTAACACTTTAGGGTCTTGAGTAGGGTGCCCTAGCTTGACTTGCTTGTAATAGTTATCCTCTTACTTCATCTATAGAACCCTGGAATGATGGCAATTATCCTAGTGGCATTCCCTTATCCCTTCATGACTTGAAAATAGTCCTTTATGATAGCCTTTTGGTTAGGACTTATCCTTTTACTCCCACTGACTTCCCTTCCTCTTGGATCCAAATGTTCTCTCTTGACTACTCTTTATCTTGGTTTGAGACACAAAAATAAATTCCTTAAAACAAATCAATTCTTAGACCACAGATGTATCTCCCATTGGACAGTGACAATCCCTCAAAGATTGGAACTAACTGTGTGTTGTAATGTTAGAAAATGTCCCCTTGGGGGCTTTTCCCTCTTTAGGTTTAGCTACTGGGTCTTTAGTGTGCATTTAAGACATCTTGCATCATAATTTGGCATCCCAATGGAATGGACCCTAAGTATCATGATAAATGGGGCCTAGGGGGACCCCTTGAACCTAACCCTATCCAAAATAGGGGGGAGGACTTTGGCACCTGCAACCTAGTCTTGCCCTATTTTGGTTCAAGCCCAAATTTCTAGTGTCGGTTTATGACTGTTATTTGGTCCCTAGGCCCACACAGTAAGTTTGAATTTACGAAATCTTGGTGGGAATGTTTGTAGTTGCATGTACAAAAGAATGTTTAGGAATTCATTTGTAAACTAGATTACAACTAGCTATCAACTTGTATGTACATTGATGATTCATGGCTTTCATTGTGTTGCAAGAGCAGATTTGTGTTGTCTATGTGTTTGTGTTTGTAGATTTGAACATCCATTTCCTCATGGAATGAAGAGCGTCTTTCTCTCATGAGATCTTCACTACAAGGTGACATTCATTGTGTTTTCAATCATTTATTCATTTGGATTTTGTCTCTGCCTCACAAGGGCACGCACTCTCTATCTAACAAAGGTGTTTGGAAGATGTAAGTGTCTTTTTGGGGTTTGACTGAGGCAAGCTCCTAAACATCACAACCCCCTCCCAAAGTTTTTGTGGTTGTAGGTTACATGTTAATGATACAGACATAGCGAAGTTGCAGGAGGGCATATTGGAGTGTCAGAATTGTAGAGCAGAAGGAAAAAGAGCACCCTGGACTAGGGCGCCCGCTCATTAGTCCTTGAAGTTTCATGACAGGAAAATATCCAAAATAGTAGAAACAAGTTATATATTGAGTTTCCAGATCCTGACAAAAAGCACGACCTTGGACTTGAGCACCTGCTCAGGTTTTTCCCTGACTTTGAGGTGCTCTTCAGACCCCCAAAATAGGTGCACAGTTATTTGTCATTTTACATCTGTCTGCATAAGCATTTTCTATTATTCACTAGTTTACTTCCGTATTTACATAATTAGGGTTTTGATGGATAATTGAGCATAAGAGAAGGAAAATTAGTAATCAAACACCCTAATCCAAGGTTTCCTACGTTTGTGAGTGACCAAGGACCTAATAGTACTCTACCACTCAATCCGAAGGTCCTTGAATGCAATTGGTGAAAGGAGGATTCAAACACTAAACTAAACAATCCAAATGTTACTACATTACATGTGTAACATGTGCCTTTGGTTGAACTTTGATAAATGCCATTCATTATGAGTAGTCTCCTTATGGCATCATGTTCTCAAATCCAAATTAGTCCCACATGGTATCCTAACCATTTAATGTTGCAGACTATGACAATGGGACTGTTGGGGTAGTGAAAAGCTTGAAACCTTGTCCTGTAAAAGAAGATCCCTCATGGTTAGGGTTTGATGGATTGAACTAGGCCTCATCTCCAGTTAACCATGCTATAGATAATGCAAGTGGTGACAATCTCATGACACACAGGGAACACTGTAGCAAAGGCTAGCTAGGGTTATGAATGTTCATTAATCTTTTGTCCTCATTTCTGCATTTGGTGTATAGTAATCTTGCAACCACAAAGAAGAAAACACATGTTAAACTTCAAGAGATGAATACTTATAAATGACCTTTGTTCCATCCAAACCTTTGTGATGACTGAATACCATACCTTGTTGAATTACATAATGTGTATTTTAGCTCATGATTGACTACCTCATTTGAGTCTATCCCACAATTATTCATCACTACCCCTTCAACCTCAGATATATACCTTGATGCCTATGATGACAATTCTAAGGAAGAGGTATCCAGTTGATTTGGATTGTGATAGGCCTAGATAGGATTTCATGACAGTGTTGTCCTTGAACTTTGCATGGCTATATGAGGGAGTGACAGTCCTATGAGTAGGATTAAATTATTCCAGATCTGCAACATAATACTCTTAGGATTTGGTTCCAACCTTCTATTCATCATGGCCATTCTTATGCATCTTATAATAACCATTAGAAGAATATAACTCACTATATTTAATGACTGTCCTCAAGCTAACCCAGCCACTTTGTCTCTTGACCACCACAACTACAACACAAATATCTCATTCTTATGACCATTTGACAATGTTAACATGTGAAAGTCTACAAAGTGAAATGTATGATAATCTCTCTGATCATCTCATAATGGATATGGTAGTGCTTATTGGCATGCCCATAACTAACCTAGATGTATTATTGATAGCATTTAGAGAGTTAGGCATAAGATGACAGTGATGAAGCAAGGTGAAGGCATACTTAGTACATTCTGAGCTGCCCTAGAGATCTAATAAAACCTTAGAATGCATAGGGCTCCTTGCAAGGTATGACTATCCAATAAAAGTCTAGGGCATGTGATAATGTTAAACATGTAACATTATGCTTGGGTAGTCCTTGAACCTTCAAGTTTAGTGAAATTTTATGCAATCCTTTGATGATCTCCTAGTACCTTTCTCATGTTCAAATTACCTCAATTAGGGATTCAAGGCTCAAGACCAAGATTGGATCAAAGTATCATTCCCAACATTTTCAAAGCATATATATAGTGACCATGATAGTTTTGGGTAGCCATATTCCATTGAAACCCTAGAACCTTTAAGATATTCATAACAATCCCAAGGAGATTCTTTGCCATAATTGTTTGGGATGCCTGTAGGCAATCAAGTTTAAAGTTATAGCCCTCAATCTTCTTCATTTGAATATGGGTTTTGTTATCACAAGGAAAAGAGCAACAATACCCTAGGTAACCAAGAGGTAAGACAAATGCCAATGTGTAGGAAGGTTGATCATTTAGATGCTAGGCCCCCTAGAATCATGACCCTATAAATAGTCAAGGAAAGACATTAGATTCTATTTCCAACACATCATTCATCATTCAAAGTAAGATTGTCTCAAAACTCTCAATCCTCCAAAAAGAAAACCTCCACTTTGCAAGTGCATATTAAAGGGATATTGAACTATCTTATCTTTGCAACAACATAAGAACAATTAGTTTTTTTATATAGATCAAGATCATAAATAATGTTGGCAACAATATCCACAAGTTAAATTTTGACAAAACCCTTGCTAATATAACCATAAAAAACCACAAGACAATAAGACCATTTGATCCTCTTACCAACAATATTATGGAAGAAAACAAGATTTTTGGGTGCCTAAATAGTTGTCATGAGATGTTGCCCATATTATTTATAATGTAGAAAATGATATACCCTTGCAATTTTAGATTTCATTTTGGGCTTGCATTAGTGTCTATTCCCTTATCATGTTTTAGGGATCATTTTAGCCTAGCCTTCTAAGCCTTTTTCCTTCACCAAATTGCCAAATTTTGTTATCAAATTCTAACTCTTCATGTTATTCTGGGAACACATGTTAAATTTTGTGTGTTTTATTTAGGACACTAGTGCTATGCATAGACATCCACACAACGCACTAGCGTCCTGTGAGTTCCAAAAATTTAAAATGTTGATTTCCCACTCAGCCGCCTTATGTCGCTTATTGTAATTCCTGGTTGTCAGAAAAATGCCTTTAGCATTCTCATATGACCTTTCAACTTCCTCACAAACCCTTATGAAAAAGTAATTTTTAATTCCTCTCATTCTATTAATCTCTCTTGGATATTCTTGGCTACACATACCCCCATTGTTGAGTTTTTTGAAGTTGCATGATGTTGAAATCCTCTTGGATAACTACAAATGTTATTTTACTTTTTACATCATGTTGGTAATATTGTTCTTGTTTTTTATTTGAATAATATTTTTGCAACTTCTTTATCATATTTTTCTCTATTTACTTTGGTAAATTTTGATGTAGACCAACACCGATTTTATCATGTGCACACTAGGGTGTTTTCTCCATAGACCAGGGATTATACTTATAGATTTATTTTATTGTCACTGCTCTAACCTACTAGATGCACATAGGATAAGAGCTCACAATTGTTTTCTCTTTTTTTATTCCATTGGCTATTTGTGGAGGTCAGAAGACTGAAACTGGGGCTTGATCGAGGCATATTCCTAAATAGTCCAACATTTTTTCTTGGTCTTTGTAGTGTGCAAGTTGTGAAGAAAGGCTCAAAAGCATAGGATTTTGTTATTTCTTCTCTTTCCTTTTACATCGTTTCTTTGATTAAATGTGTTATTCATGTGATTTCTTTGTTAATATGGTAATTGGATGCTTATTTATTTTTTATATGCAAACTAGGTAATGTTATAGATAATTATTTGACCATACAGTACAGATTAATGGAGTTCTAGTACATTATGGACAACAACAATACACAAAGAAGTCCTCATGACACAATGGAATCCGAGGCCAAGGCTCCCCTACTTTGGTGCCAGGTCCCTTCATTTCTATTATTTATTATTCTAAACATAGTTTTTCAATTTGGCATTTCTATCTCCTGTAAATTAGAATTTCTTTTCCAACCCCATATGTAATGTAATGTAGAAAGTGAAAGTATCTCTTTTTCTATATTATAGTTTTGTGAACTTACATCTTTAACTTAAAGATCCTCCTTTTTCATTCCTTTTTTCATCCAAATTTTTTTTTTTCTTTCCTAAAAAATTATATATTTTCTTGATCATGGATTATTCTAGTTCTTTATCTTTGGAATCTTTGCATGTGTACATTATGGATTATCAAATATTCTCTTGTTTCATTAATATTCATCCACATGTCTTAGATCATGTGGCTACCATATATGATACAGATATCTTTACATGTTCCAAGTATGAGACCCTTTATTGTATATGTAATCTTTCTAGCTTCATGGCTCTTATGCACGTCTCTCCTTCTATATTAGAAGACTTCACTACATTCATCTCCATGAACTATCATGAGATAGATAATGATGATAGTTCTTCTTCGACTTCTGCTACGTCTTTTGTAGTCCATGATGATTCCATGTCTCTTCCCATTTCTCTCCCTCCTTTGGTTGCATGTTCAAGCCCCTTGGACATAACCAAGGATGTGGAGACCTTTTTCTTTTCTCTCCCTACTTTGGTTTCATGTTCAAGCCCCTTGGACATCACTAAGGTTTTGGAGACCTCTATTTCTTTTCTCTCTCCTTTGGTTGCATGTTCAAGCCCCTTGGACATCACTAAGGATGTAGAGACCTCTTTCTCTTCTCTCCCTCCTTTAGTTGTATGTTCAAGCCCCTTGGACATTGCTAAGGATGTGGAGACCTCTTTCTCTTCTCTCCCTCCTTTCGTTGTATGTTCAATCCCCTTGGACATCACTAAGGATGTGGACACCTCTTTCTCTTCTCTCCCTCCTTTGGTTGTGTGTTCAATCACCTTGGACATCACTAATGATTTGGATACCTCCTTCTCTTCTCTCCACCCTTTGGTTACATATGCAAACACTTTGGACCTCCCAAAGGATGTAGAGATCTCTCTCTCTCTTCTTTCATCACCTATGAGGATCCTATCTTTATAGTTGATGATACTTCTTCACCACATCATTCTCAAAGTTCTATTGATAAAATATCTTTTAGTGCCTTTGATGACTCTTATTTGGGTAATGATGAAGCTCATGTGTTCATTGATCCTTTATCCTGCGAAGATGTAATATTTTCTTGTTCATCCCCTCCTCATTCCTTAGAGGACAAACTCACTCTTGTAGATAAAGTTGAGCATGCTAGTATCATTCATCACTTTGAAAATGTCAAATTGACCAAAAGTCCTCCTTTGAAACATATTGAATATTCTTTCACTAAATATCCTAAGAGTATTCTATCCACTCTCTTGGAGACTCAATTGATCACTATTCCTACTCCTATGCACAAGAAATTTTCTAAGCAGAGTCATTCCACACTTCCTTCTTATCGCTATTGTTAGCAGGTTACTTGAAAGAGAATAGAGCCGACTAGAGGAGATTATACAATATGCAGAGGTTGAAAGATGACAAAAGACACATCCCTATGTAACAGATATAGTATATATAAAGATAGGAGATAGTAGAATGTAAGTAAGTAAGCATGATAGGAGAATAGGAGTATATTCTGATGTAAGCAATGACATAAAAGTCATGTATGTAACTATTCTAGAGGATGGACAATGGATGTATACATTTTATTGTTGCTAATATATACACACACAAATATATATATATGGAAGTCTGCCAATACCAGGTAATTATATGTGTTATCTTATTTTGATATGTATGTGATGATCTGTTTGGTTGTTCTTTATGTTTTGCTGTCAATCTATAGCTACCTAACTGAGGTATAAACTAACTACAGAAACCTAAGCAAGGACTAGATCTCCAGACCAATATCTCCTCTACATTTCTTGCTAACATTTGGTTTCGTTTCTAGGACCCTAGAAGAGGGTAGTTAAAGATTAAAAGGGAAAAATGTCTGAAGAAGTAGTGCAGAGTTCTGAAAAGGAGAAAAGGTGAGGTTGGCAAGAAAAAATTTCAAATTATGGAGGAATTCACATCTCCTTAGGTTTCTACCTCTATGAGAGGGGGCAGGCACTTAAGGGGATGGTAAGTGGGAAGGGGGTAGGGTCTGCAAGGACCTTTCAAATGATGCGACTCTTCAAAAACTGATTCCATAGGGTATAAAAAGACTAGTGGAACATTGAATCAAGCAAACCCATGGTGAAAGGAGAGCAGTGGAAGAAAAAGATCAATGAAGAAATCAAGACCAGAATGGAGATAAGTGAAGAAGAGAGATTGAAGCAAACTCATGAGTGACAAGAACGTTACTTCATAGGATTGGAAAGGGAACAAATGATAAAGGAAGGAGGGACAATGAAAAGTGTGGAAGAAAAGATAGAAGAATTTGAAGTGTGCGCCACTATCAGTGCTATTGAAAAGAAGGAAGAGGACAAGCATGCCATGAAGGATGCTATTGAGTGTACCAAGGAGGTTGCTTCTAGAGAAAGGAGATCAGAAAGAAAATACATAGAAGCTATTATAGAGAATGCAGAGGAGTGCACCACTATGGGTGTTGTGTTGTTATATGGAGCCTAATCAGACTCAAAGGTTAAATTTTCCCCACTTTGTAACTGACATAAGTCTTGATAAAAATGGCTAAGGGTTAGGGTTTCCATTGATATTGTATTGTAGCATTCATAGCGGTATTGGGTTGCAAGGATTGCTGGTTGTAATCAGTTTGATTTGCTGGATAATAATATATGACTCTTTGTTGGTGGATGTAGCCTGAGTTTGGGTGAACCACGTTAAAAATTGTCTCTCGCTATTATTATTTCTGTGTATTTTTCATTCCTTTGTTTAATCTTTATTTGCATTTAATTGATATCTTTTGTATGCAATTCCTAACAAAGGTATCAAAGTGGGTTGTGTTTGATTATCATCTGTAAGGTCTCATGGTTGAGTGGGAGTCTCACGGTTAAGTGGGAGTAATGGTGGATGAGGGTAAAAAGAAGGTAGATAAATTCAATGGGAAGAACTATCAGTTATGGAAGATGCAGATGGAGGATTATCTCTATCAAAAGGATTTATGGAGGCTGTTGGAAGGAAAAGCTAAGAAAGCGGTAGCAACAAATGATGAGGATTGGGATCTTCTGGACATAAAGGCACTAGGAACCATTTGGTTGTGTCTAGCACCATCTGTGGAATTCAATATAACAGAAGTGAAGACAACAGATGAAGTAACGAAGGCTTTGTCTAAATTATATGAAAAACCCTTAGCCTCAAATGAGGTATTTCTCATGAAGCGTTTGTTTAATCTAAAAATTATAGAAGTTGGAACTGTGATAGATCATTTAAATGAGTTTAATACGATTACCAGTTAGTTAACTTCTATAAAAGTGAAATTTGATGAAGAGGTGAGGGCTCTCTTGGTTTTATGTTCTTTGCCAGAAAGCTGGAATAAGTTGGTAATGGATGTAAGTAAGTCTGTCTTTGGTTCAAATACTTTGAAATTTGATGATGTTGTTGGTGTTATCCTTAGTGAGGAAATGTGACAGAAAAGCTCAGGTGGATCCACATCAGGTAGTGTTTTGAATGCAGAAAGTAGGGGCAAATCAAAGGAGAGAGGAAAAGGTTCTGGAGGTCATGGGAAGTCACGAGAAAAATCAAAGGATAAGAGGTACCAATCTAGAGGGCAGAAGGATTGTTGGTAGTATGGAAAACCAGGTCATCTGAAGAAAGATTGTTGGTCTTGGAAGAATAAAGGAGACAAACAAGAAGGCAATAAGTAGGAAAATGTGGTAAGTAATAAATCTGAAGATGATGCTTTGATTCTTTCCCTAGATAATACTGATGATTCATGGGTTTAGATTCAAAGGCCTCATTTCATGCTACGCTCCATAGAAGTTATTTTCTTGATTATGTCCAAGGGGAATTTGGGTTGGTTTATTTGGGAGATAACAAACCCTGTCATATTGTTGGAAAGGAAAGAATTAAGATTAAGTTGCAGAATGGGAATCATTGGCTACTACTAGTGCCCTTGTCCTTCCCTATTTCAGGCAGGTCCCATATTTGACTGATGATTTTGTTACCTTTAATTAGGTCTCATGCTGACATCTTAAGTTTGAATTACAAAATTCTTAGTGGGAATGCATTTAGTTGCATATATAATCATGTTTAGGGTTTCATTTACAAACTAGAAGAAGATTGTGAACTTTTGGCAAACTTATGATTTTAGAGCATTCAATATATTTTTTGTTTGAGTAGAGCATTGTTATTGTGTTTGTGATTACAGATTTAGCTTCATTTTCTCATGAGATTGAAGGATTTGCATCTACATGCGAGCTACAACTCTGAGGTGATATTTATTTATGTTTGAATCATTTATCAATTTGTTTTTGCCTCTATTCCGTAGGGATACACACTCTCTATCTAACAACGGTGTTTGGAAGACTTGAATGTCTCTCTGGGGCTTGACTGAGGCAAGCCTCTAAACACCACAACCCCCAACCACTCTCCTTGTGATTGCAGGTTATAGGTGTCACATCTTGATGGAGTGAAGTTGTAGGGAACAGTAACATAGTGTGTAGAGTCTAGATCTTTGAAGAAAAGTACTACTCATACTCGGGCATCAATGCCAGAGTCCTCCAAGGTTAAAAACATAGAAATCATTGTGATAGTGACAATCAACATCTGAAGAGGTTCCCACATCTTGAAAATCACCCTTCCATGGACTTGGGCATTGGTGCTAGTGTCCTCTACATCTCCTAGGAGGGAAACGGAAAATACAGTGAATATCAGTGTTGGAAGGAGATTAGGATTCCATGAAGAAAACACCACCTTGGATAGGGTTGCCAATGCTAGTGTCCCTGAGTATTCCGCACCTCAAACTTTGAAAAATAGTCAGTAACTAATCTCTGCCTACCACCTTAGTCTGTAAGCATTTGTCGTAATTCATTATTTTACTTATTGTTTTGCATAATTAGGGTTTTAAGGGTATTTGATCATTAAATTGATGCATTAATTGACAATCTATAAATTTCCACATCGTTCCAAGTGACAGCCTAAGCCATATGTGAATCCTCTTGCAAAAGTGTGATTCAACTTAGTTGATATGTCTTTGAATGTTTGTAGTGAAAGGAGGAAGTAACCCTTTTATTCATCTTCCCCCTTTTTCCTAGAAAACATCCCCCTATCCTTGTCAAGATCGAAGTAGGAGGGAGGATGGGTATGTAAATATAATGGATGAGGATGATAGGATATGAAATAATAGATAAGACAACTTGCCCCAAAGTGTAGGACACAGATAATCATGCTACACATGATGCCTGATTGCCAAGTTTTCATCATGGTACTTATCCAAGGTGCCACCAAGGTGGTTTTCACCTTTGGACGAAGGATTTATCTTTACTTTTTTTATTTTTTATATTTTTGATATTACTATTTTGATGGGATGGGTGGATGGGGAGAGAGATTTTGATGGAATATAGGGGAATCAAGTGTGTTTCCAAGAGGAGGTGATAATGTCCCATTTTGGATGTTGTCACACTTAGAACATGTCAAGTGTCGTTATGCACATGGATGGTAGATGATTAGATGAGATGGAAATGGAGTGGATTATGGATGGATGGGGTATAGTGGATTATGATGTGGATATGGATGGATTGAAGATAGTAGATTATGGATGAATGAAAGATAGTAGATAAATCGACAATGGATGAAAGGATTATGTAAAAGCATGGACCATAGGGATATGATGGGGGATATAGTACGGGATAGCGGATATAGGATGGGGAGATGGAGGGATGTGGGAATGTTGTTGCATCAAGGGGAACCAAGGCCAACATTTGCACACACTGTTGTGGAGTTTGAAGCTTTTGATTTTGAGGGGGTGTGGGGAGTAATGGGGACTTGTGATTATGGGAGCGGGATGGGGGATTTTGGGATTGCCAATTTAGGGATTTAGGGACCCAAATGGACTTAGGATTCTTATGATTTTTGTATTGGGAACGAGATTTTTGGGATTTAGGATTTTTGATATACTGGGATTGGATGCTTTATTTGGATTGATTTATTTGTTCTTAGGGACCCGCACCATTTTTCTTTTTTTTCTTTTGGGGGTGTGGTTGTGTGTAGCCTTTTGGATTTTTTATTTAGCATGGATTTTGTGTATCTATGCTCTATGACATGATAATCTTGAGGCTTTTGTGGAATTTTTTCTTTATGTAAGGAGGCATCCAAATTTTTATTTTTGAATCCCAAAGGCATTTTGATAGTTTCATATTTGGACGATGTGTACACTTGTTGATCTGGACTAAGGATTTTAGGGTATTTTAAGGGAGTGGGATGTGTGGATGGATGGATTAATGGACTTGTGAATGAAGGGATTAAGGAATTTGAGGATGGGAATGTTAGGAGTTGGGAGGAATGGAGGTAAAGTGGATGGAGGGAGATGTATGGTCACATGCTTTCAAGAATGGTATGATGATGGAGGAGTGATGGCAGCATTTGATTTAGAGGTGAGATGAAGTGCACCAGGTTAGGGATTGGAAGAAGATACTTTATGAGATGTGAAGCGTGGTACCAACATTTATGGATTATTTTCCTTAGGACGTATAGCTAAGGCCATGCTTGCATGGATGGGCTCCAATATACCTTGTTCAAGAAGGCCTAAGCCTTTTCCTTGATAATTCATGTTTTGGAGTATGCGATGTATGATGTGATGCTTGTTATTTTGGAAACATGATGCGAGTCCATTATTAGATGGGGGAGGATGGGTGGTGGATAGAATTTGTTCTTCTCAAATGAGGGAACCACCATAGATGAAGGTAGTGGAACCAATGGGATAAGATGATGGATTTCGGATATGCTTGATAGGGGATGAAGGGGGTTTAATAGGAGATGATAGGGGATCAAGAATGGAATGAATTAGGAAGCTTAGATCCTACTCAAAATTGTGCTCATTAAGATGTGGTGTAATAGGATCCAAGTTATTTGTTTGATTATCTATCTTTTCTTGGGGACCAAGAGTCTCATCATGGGAAGTAGATGTTATTGGATGATGGATAGGAGTGATGTGGATTTCTTGCTCCTGAGTGATTGTGGGATCATTGATGGGATTAGATAGGATAGGTTAATCACAAGATGGGAGGGGATAAGGGATGGGATTAGATGGGATGTTTAGATCTTGATTAGGATGGGCGTTTGACATTTCCACATGCTTTGGACTAGGCCCCTGACATAGGTCTTAGGTTAGGATGGAAGTGAAAGCTTCTTGGATGGACTCAATAAGCTTTGGATGTTCGACAACATGGCTACATGATGGAGTTTGACTTGGACTTATGGTAGGAGACTCTTCAATGGAATGGATAGGCATAGGATTGGATGCTGGTGTTGGAGTGATAAATAGAAAAGTGGGCCTACAATAAACCAAAGGAAATTCAAGGCATGATGACTTTCCTCGAGAAAGGTGGTAGCATTGTGCATGATTCTAAAATCATAGCATTGACACATTCAAAGTATTGTACTATTGGTTGGGGTTGTTGAGTCATTAAAGTGGTGAGGCCCATCTATTTAAAACCTGGTGGAGGCAAGGGAGACTTTGGGGTACAATTTCAAAAGTTCAATGTGTCAACACCACAACTAAGACTTCTTCACGTCGTACCATGTTTCAACATGGTAGAAGAGACCTACCATAATGCAACACCATTCAAAACTATTGATTCTCTTTTAGAATCCAATGATTGGCGCATCTCCTTGTTGTGTCAAGTCTGACATTCAATAATTGTTGCACCATTGCTCCTTACTGAGTGACATGGCATGTAGTGGGCCCAGTTTCATCAAATATGGAGGAGCTAAGGGAAACATAGCAAAGAGACACTTGGCACAATGGTGCACATTTAAAAGATGGCAGCAATGACACATTTATTTTTGTTGCACCATTGGTTGAAGAGGTATGAGACGTCATCAAGTGGGCCTGATTTCTTTTTAAATGATGAGGCCAAAGAAGGTATTCAATTGCAAACATGAGAATAATAAATTATGACTACTCTCTTTGTATGAAATCTATCTCTATTTGTACTCCTTCGAGCTATTTAAATTTAACGAGGAAAGGAGGAGTTATAAAGGAGCCCTTTGAATATCAAAGTTACCAATTCTCTTGTGAAATGATTAAAAAAATTACAACCATTCTATGTAAAACAATTTATTCAAGAGTGTTATATTTTAAATCATAAAATGAACAAATTTTTCTAGGAAATTGAACAAACATGTGGCCATGTGTATTTGCTAATTCGAAGTGGTATTGCTATAAATTGTAATCATAGCAAGCTTTTATCTACCTATAGAAGTGAAGGTAGGGATTACCCCTTTTGGCAACTTTTTGCTTTGGTTTAAGAAGGCTAGGTATCACCATTGAATCAAGGGAGAAATGTGATAATCTAAATGGTGTTAATGCAACACATGGTGCGAATGGAGTTGCTCATTCTCTATTGATCTTACTTCTCTACGCAATATGAGACTCATCTATGAATGCTCTTTGAAATATTAAGCCCGTTAAAATTGAAGTCCAAAGTGTGACAGTTAGAACAATAGAGATGTGAGATGTGGATCATGCTTTGCAATTCGATCTATAAGTGTGTTTGATTATGCTAAAGTTGTGGTGGAAATTATAGAAAATTTGGTGCTATAATGTACTAGAGAGATAGATACAAACTAGCAAGTTCTCTTGGATACACTTTCTAGATCAAGGGCAAAAGGGCATTATAAGCAACAAAGTATATATTTAAAGTACAATACAAAGTTCCAAGTCAATTTTGAATCAAACAATGCAAACAAAATGGAACACTAAAATTAGTTAACCGGAATATCTCAGACCAAACAGAATAGTTGCTCCAAGCAAACAACCGCTCCGTATGAAAATTTCATAAACACTTGACGTTCTTATATGCAAAAAGAAATTTGTAAAATGAGTAATTGCTTTTGACCTATTTAAATCAAAAAAGTTAAAACATGCCCAAAACATTATTAGTGTAGAGTTACAAATTATTTGACCTTTGGCACCAAACTACCGATAGAGGAACCCACATAAGACATTGCGTCAGCAGATGAATGAAATGCTTCCATGATAGCTTGAATGTCAACTTGCAGAGAAATATAGTAAACCATGCTTGCTTGTGTATGTCAGTAATCTAGTAAAATAAAATTAATTTTCAAGTCCAAACCTTTGCAAGGACACACCATAATTCTAGAAAATGTTTTTAAAAAATACAAGCTCCAACTGGAACATCAAACAAATAGAAGATACATACCCTCACACTATTTGTGAGTGGAAACCAGAATGTAGCAGCTTCTAGAGCTTCAACAACTCCACATAAATTTAAAATAATTTTGACATAGCATGCAGAAGTCCTCAAAATAATTTTCAATTGTCATGTGAGAAATTCTCAAATAAAGTCAAATGTAGAAAAGGATGCAACGGGCAACACTAGTAAGTTTAGTATTGTAAGGTCCTCAATGCCTTCAAAAAGGCTTATTGGCTGAAACCTAAAATCAAACTTACTAGTGTTGTAGGGTTATAGAATAAGAAACCCAAAATTTCAAAGCTTGTGGATGCCACCTTGATTTCTAAGAAGACGCATAATACCTTGCAACTCCAGTTTATGGATGCCACTTTGGCTACTCGGAAGACAAAATTCAAATTAAACTAAAGCTTTTGTAAATTCCTTCATAAAAATAATAAGCTTCTTGTGTATTGTGTTAACCAAACAATCCCAACAAAATTTTTATTAAAAAACATCAAAAATTAAAAAACAAACAATCATACCCACAAGCTACACCCACTTAAGGCACAAATAGGCCAAACCACATTTCTTGTGTAAACAAGATTGCCAATCACCATAGTACCAGAGAAAACACTAGTACCAGAGAAAACACCAGTTTAGACCATAATAAAGCCATATACTCTAAACAAGATTGTCAATCACCTTCATAGAAATTAGTAGGATGATTTAAACAGACTCAAAAGTGCCTGAAAAAATGAGTGCAATCAGTAGAGTGATATAGACTTTCCTAGTAGAACTGCAAACCTAAACTGAACAACACCATATACAACACCATATTTGCTTCCCAAGATTGATATCTACAGGCTACAACCCGCTCATCAAAAAATGAGTTTAAAAAAATTAAACTAGAACTCCGATGCACAATATTTACTAAACACACCACCCTTTGATCAGGGTTTTAATCTATCATCCAGCTTTAGAGAAGGATTTGACCACATCAGTGTACACAATGCAAATTTGAATAGAAATCAGATTTTGGATACTAACACAATGCAAGATAATGAAGCTTGGCTATTTCAACGTGTTTCAACCATCCTTTTATTAGGGTTTTAACTTTTCCCCCAGCTTTAGGGCAGGATTTGACCACATCAACATACAGAATACAAATTTGAATGGAAATCAGATTTTGGATGGTGGCCCAATAGAGGATAGTCAAGCCTGGCTATTTCGACCTGTGGGGAAATACTTCTGTTCACTGAGCTTGTCTGGTGTAGGGTTTGACTTCCTTATTCACAGCTTTACATTATAGCAAACAGTGGCATAAGCAAGTCTATTGATGCTCTCCCCTGCTAATTTCTTAATCCTAGGCCCAATGGCATCCCACCTAGCTTCATCATTCTAATAAATATGTCATTCTTCCAGACCTGTTTCTGTATGACATAATTTATAAGATACAAGATAAAGAAAGTTCATGCTAATAGATTAAAACCACTCTTCTTGACCTATCTTAAATTACTATATTTTGTGTTTAGGAATGCAGGTTTTAGATAGTAGACCCAATGCAAAAGCAGGGACTGTAAGAATGCTCATATTATATGAAATCTTTGGTAGATTCATAATGGGTCAGTTTAAGTTTTCTCCTCTCCTAGTTTCTAGATCCCAGGGAGCTCCATCACTCTACCAGATATAGCAAAGTAATTAAAGCTTTACATGTTTCTAATTTTGTCCAAATCTCCTAGGGATACATCATTTCAAGGAAAATCGTACTACTCTCTTGGACACTGTTCCTCAGATGGAACTGTGTCTTCCTGCTTTAAGACCATAACATGTTGAGATACCCCCAGCCTAAACACTTTCTCTCTTCCCTGAATCCAGAGGACAGTCAAAGTTTTGCAAAGTGGGCAAATGTTTTGTTGAGCAATAATTGTTCATGAAGGAGTTTATTGAATCCAAATAAGGAGGTGATGCTGAGGTAATGCTCATAAAATCAATCATAAATAAAGCACATCATAGAGTCGCAGGATTTCTATTTGGGGTAAAATCATCACAAAAAAAAATGGGGGATTCTTTGGCAAGCAGTGTAAGCAGGTCCACGGATTATTTTTATCCACTAGTGTCTCAGTCCCAAGTAAATTACTGCCCAGTAAGATTGACAAGGCTACTTGTTCAAAACCAATTTGCAGAACTTGCTTCTGAAGATGGAATGATGCTGCCATACCCATTTTTATAGTGGATATAAACAAATTATTCTGGAAAAGAAGAATCAACCCATTTTTATAGCGGACCTAAACAAATTATTCTGGAACAGAGAATCAAGAGGGGGATAAATAATGCAGCTGCAGAGCTAATATATATTATTATGAAGATAGTTTGCATAAATTTTAATTTTAATTTTTTTAAAGATTTTATTATTAAAAAAATTTAAAACTCTAGCTTATGGTTTCACCATTTAATGTTTCAAGGTATTCAATTCAAAACAAACAAAAAAACTATTAATCTTAAATTTGTTTACAAACATTCTTAAAAACATAGCATAATAATAATTTTATGTATAAAAACATTTTGATGCTTTATTATATTTACATAAGATATATGTGAAGAGATCTTGGCAATAAATCAAATACAAGAAAAATAAATTCCTCATAATTATCAAAAAAATCTTTGATAGTTCTTAATATCCAGAATACATGTTAGTTTTTAATCAAAATTTTAATTTAAAGCAAACCAAATAAATAATAATCTCATATTATTCTAAAAATATTATTAAAAAAATTGGTATCCATTTTTATAAGATAAAACAATTTGAAATTTAAAAGACATTAAAAAATTAATTGTAAATAAAACACATATATAATATTCAAAAGATAATTGTATATTATTATATATGAGCAATAATTTTATAAAAAATATTGTCCTCCTTATCTCACATATCTTGCTCTAATGCCACGGATCATAGATTTTGTTGCCACAACCACACATCCACTTCTGAGGATAATAATCATTTGGGTTAATAGGTGGAATAAAAACTAATGTGGGTTTACATGGATTGCAACCCTTGCATTTGTTTGTACAATCAGTAGGTGCGAAACTTAATAATGAGCATGCTTTGTCATTGCTGGCACATGCTGTAGTATCCCCCTTTTGACAAAAAGAAATACAATACATTAAACTATAGTTATATAAATTGAAAAGTTCTATAACAGTCTCAAATCATTTCTGTTTTAAATACTAGTAAAAAATTAAAATGTAAAAAATAATTTTGTAGATTATAAATTCATATACATACCGCAAAAAATTGTGTGTTGATGGAATTTGTATTCTCTTCCCTCAATACCTACATCATCATATTCACAGTGAAACTTTATTACAAAGAAACAAATTTGTAATACATAATATATATGATTTATAAAATTAAAATATAAATTAATTACCATGAAAACTTAGCATGATTAACAGGAGGAAGGCCAACATCTTGAGTGCCTTGAAAACATAGAATGAGTGCTCTACAGATTCCATATGTTGCTTTCAAGTAAATATTCAATATTCTGTAACCAAGAAATTGATGAATGGTTAAAATGAGAATCCAAATGCTTCAAAATTTTAAAATTATTAGCATTGTTGAAGCATTTAAAAGAATAAGAATAACCATAAAGATAAGAGATATACTATAAAGAAAAAGATGAAATCAAATGCTATGAAGATCATATCATCTATTCAAACATTGCATATTTATATAGTCAAAAGATATGTAATTTATTGATTATTTTGCTTCTTTTCCTTGCTTTTTAAAGATTTATAAGGGATTTGCTTTTTATTTTTTTTTTAAATTTTGAGATGCTTTCTTTTATTTTTAACCATTATTTTTTCTTTCTATATTATTTTTTCATTTTTTTAAATTATGATATGCTTTCTTTTATTTTTAACCATTATTTTTTCATTTTATATTATTTTTCAATTTTTTTAAAAATTTGATATGTTTTCTTTTATTTTTAACCATTATTTTTTTTTACGATATTCTTTTTATTTTTTAAAAAATTTCCATATGCTTTCTTTTATTTTTCAACCTAAATAGGATTATGACTTGCTTTTAACATGCTTTATTTTGTTTTTAGCCATTGTTTTTTCATCTTTACATCACTCTCAAAATTATTTTATAGTTTTTTAAAATTTGTTTGTTTTTATTTTTATGTGAGTTTTTTTAATATTGATGAAAATGTTTATGTGAGTTTATTTGTTTAAAATATTTTAAATGTTGTTTTATTTTTATTTTATATCTTGCTAATTTAGGGTTTAGATTATATTTTTGATTTTTCAATACAAAAATTAAGAATAATATTTTAAATTTTTTTTATATTAGGTAACTTGTTTCTTCAAAAAGTTACAAAATATTAATAATTTTTGGACACAAATAATTAATATGAAAAGAAAATGGAACGTTATGTACAAACATTTATTCATATCCAAAATTTATAAATATTAGAAAATATTAATTTATTCATATCTACCATACATGTATACTAGTAATGTTATGGAATAGTACTTATGATTAGTGAGTATGTGTGTATGCATGTGTGTGAGAGAGTGAGTGTGTGTGCATGCTCACGTACATACCTATGTATTTGCATATATACCCATATAATATATATGTATATATTTGTGTACATACATTTGCATAGATACACACACATATGTCCATATATGTACACACACATATATACAAAGTTAAGAATTTTAAATTTTAATGTATACATAACATAGACAAATAATATTTAACCAAATTAGTTGCACAAGACAAGCATATAATAAGAATAAGATGTAATAACTGATAATAATTAATAATAATTAATAATAAGTCACTTCAAGGGAGTAAACTTCTAAAAACTTCTTCAATAAGAACAAAATTAGACATCTTTATGTAATATTAGAATCCTAATTCTAATGAGGTCAACTTAGCATATTATAATTATATGTATAGGGACTCACAAATGACTCAATTAAGGATTATGTGAGCTATAAGTTGTTATCACATGTCCAAATACATGCTATAAGATAAGGGAATAGCACGCCCCTCCCCTTAAAATCAACATTGTCCTCAATGTTGGAAATCCTTGGATGCTTCTATAGGATCTCTTCATCTTCCCATATTGTATCTTCATTGACTAGATTCTTCCACTTAAATAAATAGTTTATAATAATTCTCATAATAGCCTCTTACTATGTGTGTAAAGGACTCCCTCAAGTTCAAAAATGATTCTACCCTTTTCATTAAGCTCTAGAAACTTTATCTATGATGTAGTTATATGTTGATCAAACCTATTGCTTAATTTTGTTTTGTGCCATAGCTTGGTTCTCCTCCAAGTGTTTTTACATTCCTCTAACATTTTGGTGTACATTCAAAGAAGATTTGGTGGATGGTGGATGGTAGCTTGGTACTAGTTGAATAGCGTGATCAAGATATCTTTTGGGAGGCAATCCTTTTGGCCTATCCCCTAAAGCTACTAAGTTCCCATCTATATTGTGGATCTAGTGATATACGATTCTTTAACTATTGCATTTATAATGAAGACAATTGATTCATGCATTTGTCTACTCCTTTGTAAAATATATATTGCATTTTGTGGGAGCTTTCCATCCTTGGACATTGTGTAGGCAACCCTCTTATTTCAAATGTTCTACTGCTAAGTGAAAATGCATGAACAACTCCTAGAAGCTCATCTCAATTGTTCTCAAGGTAACTTGAGCCAATTGACTCCCAAAATGATGTTTACTCCAACCATGGGGTATAAAACATATGAAAATCTAGCATGGAGTCTCCCATGGCGAGTTTAATATTGTGCATTTCCCAAAATAGCTAACTATAGCTCCATATGTAATCATAACCTAAAATTCTAGGGTTGGGTAAAACAATTCAATCATGTTGTTGACTTATTATTGATTATATTGTGAGTACTTCCTAATTCAATAATATTGTTAACTTCTATTTTTTAAGGAAATCTAGTACCTTGAGGGTTTCCACTGTGCTAATACCTAGCAATGCATGGCAATAGATAGTTAGTAGGAGATCTAATTTTCCATAACCACTAATGTCTCTTCTCTATCATTTTCTTTGTCATTGGTGTTCTCAATATATAACAATTTATTTTCAACACGGGTATGTCATCTACTATATATTTTTTATGATGGTTTAATCACAAGGTCCATTGGCCCTTTTTATTTAGTATGTTGGGGTGTCAGTCTCATAGGTTGAAAGAATGATTACTACTGCAAAGCTCCTCCCATTTTTCTTCCCAAGGAATTCCTCCTTTCTATTAGCCAATTTACCTTTTCCTCTACTTGCCTTGCCGTAATTGTTCATTGGAAGATATCACTTGGATTTAACATGTGTACCTCATATTTGATGTGGTCCTTTAGACCCTTTAGATATAGTTAATTCAATTTTTCCTCCACAACATGCTCCACTCTTAAAGATAAAGTCTAGAATTCCTAAGTATAGTCCTTGACTGCACATGTTTTCTTTAATTTGTTATTTGGTTGAAGTAGAAATCCATAAGATTATAACCATAATGTGACATGAGTTCCTCTTAAAAATAAGACTATATGATAATGCATTCCTTATTTTTCTTCTCTTCACATAGCTAATGATATCAAATAAACTGATATGAGCTCTAAATATAATGATTTCATGCAACCTTTTATTGACATGAACATGATGAAGATCAAAGGATTGCTCCATTTCATATAGCTAATCACTTGGAACCTTGCCATCAAATTTATGCATATCTATCTTTTCCATGAAGTGTCTAGCCCTAGCAATATTTGGGTGATTGCCCATCTTCATATCTATATCAAACCGAAATGCACCATGTCCCTTAGAAGACACATTTTCTACCCAAGCCTTGTGGTATGAATCCACCCACTAGAATTCCATATAACTCATGAGAGAATTAAATTTTTATACTCATGCATCTGTATCTTCTGTCTTAGATTCTATTGACAAGATATCCTCCTTAACCTTTGTGGTTCTTGTATTTATAAAAAGATTGAACATCTATAGGATTAATCTCTTCTAATATTGGATCATCTTTATCAATAGGCTTTCAATGCATGACTATATTCCTTACTTTACCTCTTGTTGAAGCCCCCCATGATGCCACCAAAATAATATTCACAATAACTTACTAACAAAATCAAAATAGGCTAAAAAATTTACTATAAATTACTTGAGCATATACCTTATGTTGGTGAAAACATAAACAAGATTTTTTCTCTTTTGTAGCATTGGAAGTGAATTTTGTGAAAACCCTAATTTCATAGAAATTCCTTCAAAATTGCTCCAAATGACCTCAAATATAGATGATATCTCCTTCAATTTGCCCTTGATCAATCCTCTTGATTTTATAAAAATAAAAACTCATAAAATTGAGAGAGATGGGCACCTTACAACACAAACCCCTAATCACTATAAATTGCCTTGTTTCTTGCCTTTTGGATGCCAAGATCATGCTCTAGTACCTCTAGTAATGAAATTACTTGCATAAGAGAATAATATAATAGGAATATGATGTAAATACTTGATAATAATAATCCACTTCAAGGGGTAAACCTCCAAAAGTATTAAGTAAGAATAGAATTCACAATATGATGATTAACTACTACTCACTAACTATTGATGGGTGTTTTTGTACACAAATTAGATAGAATACCAAGTATCTTATCTCTCCTGAAAGGATTCAAACCCCAAAATATCAAAAATTGACTAGCCCAAGGTCTCTCTCAGTTAGGTCTTGGCCTTCACAAGATAACTTAGTAGCTTGATGTTCTTTACTATTCCAACAAGGGTGCTTACACAAATATAGACAAACTTCCAACACACAATGTTAAAATGCACATAAAGCAATCAATTTTTAGATTTAGCAATGCATAAGAAAATTTATCCCAACATATATTTCCACTAAAATGTATCATTTTAGCCTATGATCAATAATATATCAACTTGCATTCATGAGATTTCAACCTTAAAACAAAAATATGCAAGTTTTAAAGTCATATTTTAACTCTAAAGTAACCAGATCTGATAAAAAAATGCAAAATCAAGGTGAGATAAAGAAGGGTTAGAGAGAAAACTAACTAAAACTCAATCCTTTTCCAACATTTCAGCCTCAACCATGGATAGACAAGTTTGCAACATA
Organism: Cunninghamia lanceolata; assembly: GCA_027924645.1. Classification (NCBI taxonomy): domain Eukaryota; kingdom Viridiplantae; phylum Streptophyta; class Pinopsida; order Cupressales; family Cupressaceae; genus Cunninghamia; species Cunninghamia lanceolata. The sequence goes on along the minus strand of BSBN01000554.1, from coordinate 816,417 downwards.
TTAACCATTCTTGATTTGATCTTTAAAATCAACAATCCAGTTTCAAGGAGGTGTAATCTTCAGTGCTAAGTTTATGGATGTTTAGGCTAGCCACACAAAGAAATTTACATTCAGAAAACCGTGAGTGGTATGGACACTTTGCAAACTCATCAAATATCCATGAATCTTTAGTTGAAAATGAAAGAACAACTTAACTTGGTGTTTAGAAATCATGAAACAAACTTGTATGATGACAAGTTCAATGAATCTCAATAATTTCTATTCACTATCTTGACGAGGAACTATGAATCAAACTAGTATTAAGCTCAAAAGATTGACAGATATCAGCAATTTCTAAACTTGGTGTGGAGAAAACCATGAGAATGACATGAAAATAAAAAAAAATACTATGTATTTGCTCTCAAATCCAAAGTATAAATGCTTTCCAATATGTTTCCAATGATTTTTCCCAACAAACAACAACAAGAACTCACTAGTTCTCAACCAATTTTAACAAATTCTAACCCTTACAATGAGTCTTAGATGTCTACTTGTGCAAATCAGCTTTAAAATATTAAGTTTTTACCTCTAGATCTAATGGTTATGATCAATTTGGTCCAATGGTTCACATTTGATGCTCAAACATAAAGTCAAAATTGGTATTAAGTGTAATTTCCAAGATATCCCACTCATATCCTTGTAGATTCATTAACAAGCTTCCCTTAGTATCAAAAAGTAACTTTTCTTGTCCTCACATTTACTTATTGTTACTAAATTTTTCCAAATTTGACAAAAAGTAACTTTTTGGAAGCTTAAAAAATTTAGTTTTTTTTTTTTTTAAAAAAATGTGCCTGGTAAATTTTTTAACGTGACCGGCGACGCTGGTGCGACACGCCCTCCGGCTCCACGCAAATGCTTTTGCCTGGAGCAATGAACCGGTGAGGCCACAACTGGGGGACCTCATCCCCTAGGAAGAACACTTCAAACCCGCGAGCTCATTGGCCCAGCGAAGGTGTAAAGCCTTGCGAGCTCGTTGGCCCAGCGGGGGTTTGAACTCTGGTGGCCGCCACTACATCCTGAGCGACTTAACCACCGAACCATGCCATCATCGGCAAAAAACATTTAGTTTTTGAAACCACATCTTCAAGGCATTTAATTCTTGCAACTACATCTCCAATAACTTGTTTTAGTGTGAAAAATCTTCATAAACGTGGCATATGCAATTATATCAAGTCATTTTCTCCATCATGTGTGGCTATAGATATCTATTTTCCATGTGCAAGCATGAATATCTCTAGTTGTAGGTGATCAATTCCACCATAAAAATGCATTTAGAGCCCTCTATTGTTCATGTTTCCATCATTCTTCAATCACAAATCTTCATCTCAGACCTGGAACAACAAGTTGGGCTCTCATGGAAGCTTGTATGAGTCATGTCCTTGCTTTGAAATCAAGTATAAAGTCATACAATTCATCTTTCATCAGCTACTAGGCATTTCTTCCATCATTTCCTACCAATTTTTGTTCTAATTTTGCATCAACAATGATATAGGTATGATTTTTGTGAACTTATCAAGATCCTATGGTTTTTCTTCATACTTATTCACACCATCTTGGCTTCATTTTGTAGGTACAACAGAGAAATAAGTCTCAAAATTAAGTTTCTTCATTGCTAGGATAGCAAGGTGTGTCTAGATCTTCATGCTTCCAATATAGCTCCATCTAATCTCCACTTGTTTCTATCCTCCTAGAATTGCAAGAAATAATGCTAATCATTACATTTATGATAAAGAAGTCATTTTCAGTCAATACATGTCAAATCATATCCATTTGCAATCATAGATCAGTTAGGTGCAAGTTGGCAAATTTGTTTCAATTGGCAACTTCACAAATTTGATAGTGTCATAATTTTGTCCTCTTTGGTTTTCTCCATAGATATCCATTTTCATCTTTATCATTTGATCACTTCTTATGTTATAGTGGTCTCATTATAAAAGGTGCCATAATAACCATAGATGGTTGTCCCCACGACTACCTGTGAATAACACAATGTGTATTTCGCCCAATTTTACATTTCCTCACTATGTAATCCAACCCATGACTATCCCATTTACAACCTTCTTAGATGATGGTAATCCCTAGGGATAATTGTTTGATTTATTGGTAAAGTGAAGAACTATAGTGACCATTGCTTTTGGAATCACAACCTTTCACCTAACAATTCTAAGACTGGTTATAACAGTCCCCTTTTTGGCAGTCCTTGGCATAATGACTTTATGACCCATTCTCCATTTTCCTTAGAAATCCCCTTATGGCTATCCTCATAATAGTTGGCAAAACTTAATAATTTTATAACACTTGGAAGATTTCAAAACCACTTGGCACTGATAGAGCAATGAATTTGCCTTAAATGACTGCACCTTACCTTGTTGATTCTAGATTGTTAGGTGTCATTTTGGGGGCATATTTCATCATATTCACCTTTATCAAAGTAGTTCTATTCTTTGTAATAATTTTTCCTTGGGTTATGAGGAGTAGATAGATTCATGAGGGTCTTTAGCGATACTTGACTCCAAACTAGCCCTAAAATATTGTCAATCAACCTTATGACTATCCCACACTACTTTTTATAATGAAACTTCACCGTGACAACACCTTTATGGGGAGATACTTATTCTCATTTTAGTTACCTCATCCATTGTATGGTCAAAATAGATCTTCCAAACTCATCTCAAGTTGACTTAATTCCTTCATACATAACTCTATCAAACTGTGATAGAGTCCTTAAGACAACATTTTACATGTAAGCTTGCCTTTCAAAAATAGTACTTTAACACTCTAGGGTCTTGAGTAGGGTGCCCTAGCTTGACTTGCTTGTAATAGTTATCCTCTTACTCCATCTATAGAACCCTGGACTGATGGCAATTATCCTAGTGGCATTCCCTTAGCCCTTCATGACTCGAAAATAGTCCTTTATGATAGCCTTTTGGTTAGGACTTATCCTTTTAATCCCACTAAGTTCCCTTCCTCTTGGATCCAAATGTTCTCTCTTGACTACTCTTAATCTTGGTTTCAGACACAAAAAGAAATTCCTTAAAACAAATCAATTCTTATACCACAGATGTATCTCCTAGTGGACAGTGACAATCCCTCAAAGATTGGAACTAATTGTGTTGTAACATCAGAAAATGTCCCCTTGGGGGCTTTTCCCTCTTTGGGTTTAGCTCTTGGGTCTTTAGTGTGCATTTAAGACATCTTGCATCATAATTTGGCATCTCGATGGAATGAACCCTAAGTATCATGATAAATGGGGCCTAGGGGGACCCCTTGAACCTAACCCTACCCAAAATAGGGCGGGAGGACTTGGGCACCCGCAACCTAGTCCTGCCCTATTTTGGGTTAGGCCCAAATTTCTAGTGTCAGTTTATGACTGTTATTTGGTCCCTAGGCCAACACGGTAAGTTTAAATTTACGAAATCTTGGCGGGAATGTTTGTAGTTGCATATAAAAGCATGTTTAGGCATTCATTTGTAAACTAGATTACAACTAGGTATCAACTTGTATGTACATTGGTGATTCAAGGCTTTCATTGTGTTGCAAGAGCAAATTTGTGTTGTCTATGTGTTTGTGTTTGTAGATTTGAGCATCCATTTCCTCATGGAATGAAGAGCATCTTCCTCTCATGAGATCTTCACTACAAGGTGACATTCATTGTGTTTTCAATTATTTATTCATTTGGATTTTGCCTCTGCCTCACAAGGGCACTCACTCTCTATCTGACAAAGGTGTTTGGAAGACTTAAGTGTCCTTTTAGGGCTTGACTCAGGCAAGCTCCTAAACACCACAACCCCCTCCCAAAGTTTTTATGGTTGCAGGTTACATGTTAATGATACAGACAATTGAAGTTGCAGGAGGGCATATTAGAGTGTCAGAATTGCAGAATAGAAGGAAAAAGAGCACCCTGGAATAGGGCACCCGCTCATTAGTGCTCGAAGTTCTGTGACGGGAAAATATCTAAAATAGTAGAAACAAGTTATAGACTGAGTTTCTAGATACCGACAAAAAGCAGGGCCTTGGACTTGGGCGCCTGCTCAGGTTTGTCCCCGACTTTGAGGCACTCTTCGGACCCCCAAAAACAGGTGCACAGTTATTTGTCATTTTACACAAAAAGTAGGGCCTTGGACTTGGGCGTCCGCTCAGGTTTGTCCCCAACTTTGAGGTGCTCTTCAGACCCCCGAAAATAGGTGCACAATTATTTGTCATTTTACATCTTTCTGCAGAAGCATTTTCTGTTATTCGCTAGTTTACTTCTGTATTTGCATAATTAGGGTTTTGATGGATAATTGAGCATAAGAGAAGGAAATTTAGTAATCAAACACCCTAATCCAAACTTCCCAACATTTGTGAGTGACCAAGGACCTGATAGTGCTCTGCCACTCGATCCGAAGGTCCTTGAATGTAATTGGTGAAAGGAGGATTCAAACACTAAACTAAAAAATCCAAATGTTACTACATTACATGTGTAACATGTGCCTTTGGTTGAACTTTGATAAATGGCTTTCATTATGAGTAGTCTCCTTATGGCATCATGTTCTCAAATCCAAATTATTCCCACATGGTATCCTAACCATTCAATGTTGCAGACTATGACAATGGGACTGTTGGGGTAGTGAAAAATTTGAAATCTTGTCCTGTAAAAGAAGATCCCTCATGGTTAGGGTTTGATGGATTGAGCTAGGCCTCATCTCCAATTAACCATGCTATAAATAATGCAAGTGGTGACAATCTCATGACACACAAGGAACACTGTAGCAAAAGCTAGCTAGGGTTATGAATGTTCATTAATCTTTTGTCCTCGTCTCTACATTTGGTGTATAGTAATCTTGCAACCACAAAGAAGAAAACACATGTTAAACTTCAAGAGATGAATACTTATAAATGACCTTTGTTCCATCCGAACCTTTGTGATGACTTAATACCATACCTTGTTGAATTACACAATGTGTATTTTAGCTCATGATTGACTACCTCATTTGAGTCTATCCCACAATTGTTCATCACTACCCCTTCAACCTCAGATATATACCTTGATGCCTATGATGACAATTCTAAGGAAGAGGTATCTAGTTGATTTGGATTGTGATAGGCCTAGATAGGATTTCATGACAGTTTTGTCCTTGAACTTTTCATGGCTATATATGAGGGAGTGATAGTCCTACGAGTAGGATTAAATTATTCCAGATTTGCAACATAATATTCTTAGGATTTGGTTCCAACCTTCTATTCATCATGACTATTCTTATGCATCTTATAATAACCATTAGAAGAATATAACTCACTATATTTAATGACTGTCCTCAAGCTAACCCAGCCCCTTTGCCTCTTGACCGCCACAACTACAACCACACAAATATCTCATTCTTATGACCATTTGACAATGTTAACATGTGAAACTCTACATAGTGAAATGTATAATAATCTCTTTGATCATCTCATAATGGATATGATAGTGCTTATTGGCATGCCCATAACTGACCTAGATGTATTATTGATAGCATTTAGAGAGTTAGGCATAAGATGACAATGATGAAGAAAGGTGAAGACATACGTAGTACATTCTGAGCTGCCCTAGAGATCTAATACAACCTTAGAATGCATAGGGCTCCTTGCAAGGTATGACTGCCCAATAAAAGTCTAGGGCATGTGATAATGTTAAACATGTAACAGTATGCTTGGGTAGTCCTTGAACCTTCAACTTTAATGAACTTTTATTCACTCCTTTGGTGATCTCCTAGTACTTTTCTCATGTTCAAATTACCTCAATTAGGGATTCAAGGCTCAAAACCAAGATTGGATCAAAGTTTCATTCCCAACATTTTCAAGGCATATATATAGTGATCATGATAGTTTGGGTAGCCATATTCCATTAAAACCCTAGAACCTTTAAGATATTCATAAAAATCCCAAGGAGATCCTTTGCCATAACTATTTGGGATGCCTGTAGGCAATCATGTTTAAAGTTATAGCCCTCAATCTTCTTCATTTGAATATGGGTTTTGTTATCACAAGGAAAAGAGCAACAATACCCTAGGTAACCAAGAGGTAAGACAAATGCCAATGTGTAGGAAGGTTGATCATTTAGATGCTAGGCCCTCTAGAATAATGACCCTATAAATACTCAAGGAAAGACAATAGATTCTATTGCCAACACATCATTCATAAATCAAAGTAAGACTGTCTCAAAACTCTCAATCCTCCAAAAAGAAGACCTCCACTTTGCAAGTGAAAATTAAAGGGATCTTGAACTATCTTATCTTAGCAACAACATAAGAACAATTAGGTTTTTTACATAGATCAAGATCATAAATAATGTTGGCAATAATATCCACAAGTCAAATTTTGATAAAACCCTTGCTAATATAACCATAAAAAACCACAGGATAGTAAGACCATTTGATCCTCTTGCCAACAATATTATGGAAGAAAAAAAGATTTTTGGGTGCCCAAATAGTTGTCATGAGATGTTTCCCATATTATTTGTAATGTAGAAAATTATATACCCTTGCAATTTTACATTGTATTTTGGGCTTGCTTTAGTGTCTATTCCCTTATCATGTTTTGGGGATCATTTTAGCCTAGCCTTCTAAGCCTTTTTCCTTCACCAGATTGCCAAATTTTGTTATCAAATTCTAACTCTTCATGTTGTTCTGGGAACACATGTTAAATTTTGTGTGATTTATTTAGGACACTAGTGCTATGCACAGACATCCACACAATGCACTAGCGTCCTATGAGTTCCAAAAATTTAAAATGTTGATTTCCCACTCAGCCGCCTGATGTCGCTTGTTGTAATTCTTGGTTGTCAGAAAAATGCCTTCAACATTCTCATTTGACCTTTCATCTTCCTCACAAACCCTTATGAAAAAGTAATTTTCAATCCATCTCATTCTATTAATCTCTCTTGGATATGCTTGGCTACACATACCCCCATTGTTGAGTTTGTTGAAGTTGCATGATGTTGAAATCCTATTGGATAACTACAAATGTTATTTTACTTTTTACATCATGTTGGTAATATTGTTCTTGTTTTTTATTTGAATAATATTTTTGCAACTTCTTTATCATATTTTTCTCTATTTACTTTGGTAAATCTTGTTGTAGACCAACACCGATTTTATCAAGTGCACACTAGGGTGTTTTCTCCATAGACCAGGGATTATACTTATAGATTTATTTTATTGTCACTGCTCTAACCTACTAGATGCACATAGGATAATAGTTCACACTTGTTTTCTATTTTTTAATTCCATTGGCTATTTGTGGAGGTTAGAAGACTGAAACTAGGGCTTGACCGATGCCAGCTCCTAAATAGTCCAACATTTTTTCTTGGTCTTTCTAGTGTGCAAGTTGTGAAGAAAGGCTCAAAAGCACGGGAGTTTGTTATTTCTCCTCTTTCCTTTTACATAGTTTCTTTGATTAAATGTGTTATTCATGTGATTTCTTTGTTAATCTGGTAACTGGATACTTATTTATTTTTTATATGCAAACTAGGTAATGTTATAGAAAATTATTTGACCATACAATACATATAAATGAAGTTCTAGTACATTATGGACAACAACGATACACAAAGAAGTCCTCGCGACACACTAGCATCTGAGGCCAAGGCTCCCCTACTTTGGTGCCAGGTCCCTTCATTTTTATTATTTATTATTCTAAACTTAGTTTTTTCAATGTTGCATTTCTGTCTCCTGTAAATCAGCATTTCTTTTCCAACCCCATATGTAATGTAATGTAGAAAGTGAAAGTATCTCTTTTTCTATATTATAGTTTTGTGAACCTACATCTTTAACTTAGAGATCCTTCTTTCTCATTTCTTTTTTCTTCCAAAATAAAAAAAAATATTTTCTCTTTCCTAAAAAATTATATATTTTCTTGATCATGGATTATTCTAGTTCTTTATCTTTGGAATCTTTCCATGTGTAGATTATGTACTATGAAATATTCTCTTGTTTCATTAATGTTCATCCATATGTCTTAGATCATGTGGCTACCATATATGATACGGATATATTTACATGTTCCAAGTATGAGACCCTTTATTGTATATCTAATCTTTCTAGCTTCATGGCTCTTATGCATGTCTCTCCTTCTATATTAGAAGACTTCACTACATTCATCTCCATGAACTATCATGAGATAGATAATAATGATAGTTCTTCTTCCACTTCTGCTACGTCTTTCGTAGTCCATGATGTTTCCATGTCTCTTCCCATTTCTTTCCCTCCTTTGATTGCATGTTCAAGCCCCTTGGACATAACTAAGGATGTGGAGACCTTTTTCTTTTCTCTCCCTACTTTGGTTTCATGTTCAAGCCCCTTGGACATCACTATGGTTTTGGAGACCTCTATTTCTTTTCTCTCTCCTTTGGTTGCATGTTCAAGCCCCTTGGACACCACTAAGGATGTAGAGACCTCTTTCTCTTCTCTCCCTGCTTTAGTTATATGTTCAAGCCCCTTGGACATTGCTAACGATGTGGAGACCTTTTCTCTTCTCTCCCTCCTTTCGTTGTATGTTCAATCCCCTTGGATATTGCTAAGGATGTGGACACCTCTTTCTCTTCTCTCCCTCCTTTGGTGTTGTGTTCAAGCACCTTGGACATCACTAAGGATTTGGATACCTCCATCTCTTCTCCTCACCCTTTGGTTACATATTCAAACACTTTGGACCTCCCAAAGGATGTAGAGATCTCTCTCTCTTCTTTCATCACCTATGAGGATCCTATCTTTATAGTTGATGATACTTCTTCACCACATCATTCTCAAAGTTCTATTGATAAAATATCTTTTAGTGCCTTTGATGCCTCTTATTTGGGTAATGATGAAGCTCATGTGTTCATTGATCCTTTATCCTGCGAAGATGTATTATTTTCTTGTTCATCCCCTTCTCATTCCTTAGAGGACAAAGTCACTCTTGTAGATAAAGTTGAGCATCCTAGTATCATTCATCACTTTGAAAATGTCAAATTGGCCAAAAGTCCTCCTTTGAAACATATTGAATATTCTTCCACTAAAAATCCAAAGAGTATTCTATCCACTCTCTTGGAGACTCAATTGATCACTCTTCCTCCTACTATGAACAAGAAATTTTATAAGAAGAGTCATTCCACACTTCCTTCTTATCGCTATTGTTAGCAGGTTACTTGATAGAGAATAGAGCCGACTAGAGGAGATTATACAATATGCAGAGGTTGAAAGATGAAAAAAGACACATCCCTATGTAATAGATATAGTATATATAAGGATAGGAGATAGTAGAATGTAAGTAAGTAAGCATGATAGGAGTATATTCTGATGTAAGCAATGACATAAAACTCATGTATGTAACTATTCTAGAGGATGGACAATGGATGTATACATTTTATTGTTGCTAATACACACACACACACATATGGAAGTCTACCAATACCAAGTAATTATATGTGTTATCTTATTTTGATATGTATGTGATGATCTGTTTGGTTGTTCTTTATGTTTTGCTGTCAATCTCTAGCTACCTAACCGAGGTATAAACTGACTACAAAGACTTGACCGAGGAATAGATCTCTAGACTAGTATCTCCTCTACATTTCTTGCTAACATTTGGTTCCGTTTCTAGGACCTAGAAGAGTGTAGTTAAAGATTGAAAGGGAAAAAACGTCTGAAGAAGTAGTACAAAGTTCCAAAAAGGAGAAAATGTGAGGTTGGCAAGAAAAAATTTCAAATTACGGAGGAATTCACATCTCCTTAGGTTTCTACCTCTGTGAGAGGGGGCAGACACTTAAGGGGATGGCAAGTGAGAAGGGGGTAGGGTCTGCAAGGACGTTTCAAATGATGCGACTCTTCAAAAAATGATTCCATGGGGTATAAAAGGACTAGTGGAACATTGAATCAAGCAAACCCATGGAGAAAGGAGAGTAGTGGAAGAAAAAGATCGATGAAGAAATCAAGACCAGAATGAAGATAAGTGAAGAAGAGATAATGAAAAGTGTGGAAGAAAAGATAGAAGAATTTGAAGAGTGTGCCATTGTCGGTACTATTGAAAAGAAGGAAGAGGACAAGCATGCCATGAAGGATGCTATTGAGTGCACCAAGGAGGGTGCTGCTAGAGAAAGGAGATTAGAAAGAAAATACATAGAAGCTATTATAGAGAATTGGGAGGAGTGCACCACTGTGGGTGTTGTGTTGTTATATGGAGCCTAATCAGACTCGGAGGTTAAATTTTCCCCACTTTGTAACTGACACAAGTCTTGATAAAAATGGCTAAGGGTTAGGGTTTCCATTGATATTGTATTGTAGCATTCGTAGTGGTATTGAGTTGCAAGGATTGCTAGTTGTAATCGGTTTGATTTGCTGGATAATAATATTGGACTCTCTGTTGGTGGATGTAGCTTGAGTTTGGGTGAACCACATTAAAAATTGTCTCTCGCTATTATTATTTTTGTGTATTTTTCATTCCTCTATTTAATCTTTATTTGCATTTAATTGATATCTTCTGCATGCAATTCTTAACAAGAGGTATCAGAGTGGGTTGTGTTTGATTATCGTCTGCTAGAAGGTCTCACGGTTGAGTGGAAGTCTCACGCTTAAGTGGGAGCAATGGTGGATGAGGGTAAAAAGAAGGTAGATAAATTCAATGGAATTCAGTTATGGAAGATGCAGATGGAGGATTATCTCTATCAGAAGGATTTATGGAGGTTGTTGGAAGGAAAAGTTAAGAAAGTGGTAGTAACGAATGATGAGGATTGGGATCTTCTGAACATAAAGTCAGTGGGAACCGTTTGGTTGTGTCTGGTACCATCTCTGGCATTCAATATAATAGAAGTGAAGACAATAGATGAAGTAATGAAAGCTTTGGCTAAATTGTATGAAAAACCCTCAGCCTCAACTAAGGTATTTCTCATGAAGTGTTTGTTTAATCTAAAAATGATAGAAGTTGGAACTGTGACAGATCATTTAAATGAGTTTAATACGATTACCAGTCATTTAACTTATGTAAAAGTGAAATTTGATGAACAGGAGAGGGCTCTCTTGGTTTTATGTCCTTTGCTAGAAAGTTGGAATAGCTTGGTAATGCCTGTAAGTAAGTTTTTCTCTGGTTCAAATAATTTGAAATTTGATGATGTTGTTGGTGTTATCCTTAGCGAGAGGAAATGTGATAGAAAAGCTCAGGTGGATCCACATTAGGTAGTGTTTTGAATGCAAAAAGTAGGGGCAGATCAAAGGAGAGAGAAAAAGGTTCTGGAGGTCATGGGAAGTCATGAGGAGAATCAAAGGACAAGAGGTACCAATCCAGAGGACAGAAGGATTGTTGGTACTATGGAAAACCAGGTCATTTGAAGAAAGATTGCTGGTCTTGGAAGAATAAAGAAGGAGACAAACAAGAAGGCAATAAGTAGGAAAATGTGGTAAGTAATAAATCTGAAGATGATGCTTTGATTCTTTCCCTAGATAATGCTGATGATTCATGGGTTTAGATTCAAGGGCCTCATTTCATGCTATGCCCCATAGAAGTTATTTTCTTGATTATGTCCAAGGGGACTTTGGGAGATAACAAACCCTATCATATTGTTGGAAAGGAAAGAATTAAGATTAAGTTGTAGAATGGGAATCATTGGCTACTACTAGCGCCCTTGTCCTTCCCTATTTCAGGCAGGTCCCAAATTTGAATGAGGATTTTGTGACTGTTAATTATGTCTCATGCCGACATCTTAAGTTTGAATTACAAAATTCTTAGTGGGAATGTGGTTAGTTACATATATAATCATGTTTAGGGTTTCATTTACAAAATAAAAGATGATTGTGAACTTTTGGCAAACTCATGATTTTAGAGCATTCAAGATATTCTTTGTTTTAGAGCAGAGCATTGTTATTGTGTTTGTGATTGCAGATTTATCTTCATCTTCTCATGAGATTGAAGGATTTTCATCTACACATGAGCTACATCTCTGATGTGATATTTATTTGTGTTTGAATCATTTATCAATTTGTTTTTGCCTCTATTCCATAGGGATACACACTCTCTATCTAACAACGGTGTTTAGAAGACTTGAATGTCTTTCCAGGGCTTGACTGAGGCAAGCCTCTAAACACCACAACCCCCAACCACTCTCCTTGTGATTGCAGGTTCTAGGTGTCACATCTTGATGGAGTGAAGTTGTAGGGAACAGTAATATAGTGTGTAGATTCTAGATCTCTGAAGAAAAGCACTAATCATACTCGGGTGCCAATGCCAGTGTTCTCCAAGGTTGAAAACATAGAAATCATTGTGATAGTGACAATCAGCATCTGAAGAGGTTCCCACATCCTGAAAATCACCCTACCATGGACTCAGGCATTGGTGCCAGTATCCTCTGCATCTCCCGGGAGGGAAATGGAAAATACAGTGAACATCAGTGTCAAAAGGAGATCAGGATTCCATGAAGAAAACACCACCTTGGATAGGGGTGCCAATGCTAGTGTTCCCGAGTATTCCGCACCTTGATCTTTGAAAAATAGTTAGTAACTAATCTCTGCCTACTACCTTAGTCTGTAAGCATTTGTCGTAATTCATCATTTTACTTACTGTTTTGCATAATTAGGGTTTTAAGGGTATTTGAGCATTAAATTGATACATTAATTGACAATCTCTAAATTTCCACATCGTTCCAAGTGAGAGCCTCACCTGTAGGTGAATCCTCTTGCAAAAGTGTGATTCAACTCAGTTGATATGTCCTTGAATGTTTATAGTGAAAGGAGGAATTAACCCTTTTATTCATCTTTCCCCTTTTTCCTACAAAACATCTCCCTATCCTTATCAAGATCGAAGTAGGAGGGAGGATGGGTATGCAAATATAATGGATGAGGATGATAGGATATGCAATAATAGATAAGACAACTTGCCTCCAAGTGTAGGACGCATAGATAATCATGCTACACATGATGCCTGATTACCAAGTTTTCATCATGGTACTTATGCAAGGTGCCACCAAGGTGGTTTTCACCTTTGGACGAAGGATTTATCTTACTTTTTTTGTTTTTTATATTTTTGATATTAATATTTTGATGAGATGGGTGGATGGGGAGAGAGATCTGGATGGAATATAGGGGAATCAAGTGTGTTTCCAAGAGTAGGTGATAATGTCCCATTTTGGATGTTGTCACACATGGAACATGTCAAGTGTTGTTATGCACATGGATGGTAGATGATTAGATGAGATGGAAATGGAGTGGATTATGGATGGACGGGGTATAGTGGATTATGGATGGATGGAAGATAGTGGATTATGGATGGATGAAAGATAGCAGGTAAATGGACAATCGATGAAAGGATTATGTAAAAGCATGGACCATAGGGATATGATGGGTGATATAGTACGGGATAGCGGATATAGGATGGGGAGATGGAGGGATGTGGGAATCTTGTTGCATGAAGGGGAACCAAGGCCAACATTTGCATACACTGTTGTGGAGTTTGAAGCTTTTGATTTTGAGGGGGTGTGGGGGGTAATGGGGATTTGTGATTATGGGAGAGGGATGGGGGATTTTGGGATTGCTAATTTAGGGATTTAGGGACCCAAATGGACTTAGGATTCTTAGGATTTTTGTATTGGGAACAAGATTTTTGATACACTGGGATTTGGATGCTTCATTTGGATTGATTTATTTATTCTTAGGGACCCACACAATTTTTCTTTTGGGGCTGTGGTTGTGTGTAGCCTTTTGGATTTTTTATTTAGCATGGATTTTGTGTATCGATGCTCTATGACATGATAATCTTGAGGCTTTTGCAGAATTTTTTCTTGATGTGAGGAGGCATCCAAATTTTCATTTTTGAATCCCAAAGGCATTTTGATAGCTTCATATTTGGACGATGTGTACACTTGTTGATCTTGATTAAGGATTTTAGGGTATTTTAAGGGAGTGAGATGTGTGGATGGATGGATTAGTGGACTTGTGGATGAAGGGATTAGGGGATTTGAGGATGGGAATGCTAGGAGTTGGGAGGAATGGAGTTAAAGTGGATGGAGGGAGATGTATGGTCACATGCTTTTGAGAATGGTATGATGATGGAGGAGGGATGGTAGCATATGATTCGGAGGTGAGATGAAGTGCACCAGGTTAGGCATTGGAAGAAGATACTTTATGAGATGTGAAGCGTGGTACCAACATTTGTGGATTATTTTCCTTAGGATGTATAGCCAAGGCCATGCGTGCATGGATGGGCTCCAATATACCTTGTTCAAGAAGGCCTAAGCCTTTTCCTTGATAATTGATGTTTTGGAGTATGCGATGTATGATGGGATGTTTGTTATTTTGGAAACATGATGCGAGTCCATTATTAGATGGGGGAGGATGGGTGGTGGATAGAATTTGTTCTTCATAAATGAAAGAACCACCATAGATGAAGGTAGCGGGACCAAGGGGATAAGATGATGGATTTGGGATATGCTTGATAGGGGATGAAGGGGGTTTAATAGGAGATGATAGGGGATCAAGAATGGAATGAATTAGGATGCTTAGATCTTGCTCAAAATTGTGCTCATTAAGATGTGGTGTAATAGGATCCGAGTTATTTGTTTGATTATCTATGTTTTCTTGGGGACCAAGAGTCTCATCATGGGAAGTAGATGTTATTGGATGATGGTTAGGAGTGATGTGGGTTTCTTGCTCATGAGCGGTTGTGTGATCATGGATGGGATTAGATGGGATAGGTTGATCACAAGATGGGAGGGGATCGGGGATGGGATTAGATGGGATGTTTAGTTCTTGATTACGATGGGGGTTTGACGTTTCCACATACTTTGGACTAGGCCCTTGACATAGGTCTTAGGTTTGGATGGAAGTGAAAGCTTCTTGGATGGACTCAATAAGCTTTGGATGTTCGACAACATGGCTACATGATGGAGTTTGACTTGGACTTATGGTAGGAGACTCTTCAATTGAATAGATAGGCATAGGATTGGATGCTGGTGTTGGAGTGATAAATAGAAAAGTGGGGGCCTACAATAAACCAAAGGAAAATTGAGGCACGATGACTTTCCTCGGGAAAGGTGGTAGCATTGTGCATGATTCTAAAATCATAGCATTGACACATTCAAAGTATTGTACTATTGGTTGGGGTTGTTAAGTCATTAGAGTGGCGATGTAACATCCATATCTGATTTTACTTGAAAACTAGGTTTTAACATAGGTATATTTTTTTTCTTTCTATGTAATCAAATACAAAAGAATTTAACTACTATCAAGTATAACATTTTTCACTTTAACAATAAACATGATTTCATTTTTCACAAAGCAGAAAGAATAGATAAACCATAAACATTTTGTTTTCTCACAAATTGAAATATTCATAAACAAATACCATATTAGAAACATACCATTATCATCGCATCTCGATTGTCGACCCATCACATTCAAGACTCGGCAATCCTCAATATTAGGAAGAGAAAGTATCTTCAAGGAGCTTAACCTCCAACCATAGACCATCGGTCTCCTGCACTCCTTCCTAACCGGAAGTGGCCCTACCCTACTCAAGAGGATAGACTTAGGATAACCATCGGTGTTTGCCATCTGAGCTCTGGTGTTTTAACTTACGTGTCTTGTTATCATGCAGATCCCTAGATACCCTCTAGTCATGCATGACCCTCCACAAGAACACACCATCCAGTCACAATGAACATTCAATGCACTTGAGGATCGTGCATCACCTTGGCCAAAGGATTTGTATTTAAATGGCGTTGTATGAACGCATGAATTTAGTTCACCCACCCTACTCGACTTGAATTGATCGCAATCCTATAGTTTTCCTATTTGTAAGGTTTAAACAAATGTTGACCTCGATGACCTCAAGGTATTTGAATTTCCTCATGCAATAGCGCATGGCACAAATGTTTACTCTATTCCCAAGTTTATGGATTCATCTCCGTTTACACATTGTACAATGGGTTTTCTATTTCATTATTTATATGGATAGCATTTGTAATGCAATTCATAATCCCATAATCATATAAAACATTGTTTAATAATATCCACTCCTAAGTGGTCTCTAACTCGGCTATTCGGTTCCCATATGTTTATACAACATACTCAAGTATATAATACAATTTCCCGTAAGCCCAGAATTTAAAGTTTTAGACTCATAATGGTCTACCAGGTAATAGCGACACAAGAATCATCACATGCAACTTAATTAAGACACCAATTGCGGGTTTCCCACTGTTATCTTTTCAATTCAAAATCATGACGGTTTTTAACCAAGAATATCTACTTATACTACAACTCTACACCTCCTTCCAAAATAAATAGTTTTACGAGGTTCAATGAGGTAAGAATTAAATGATAAGGATAATAAAATACTTGGAATCTCTCTTACGACACTAGAGATGATCAAACTCATATGTCGACCTCCAATTGAAGATCTAAAACCGAATAAGAAACTAGATAAAAACATGTGTCGACATTCAATGTCTTGTTTTCGGGATTCCTATCTGTCAAGGTTGCCATACATTTAAAACTCTATCGGATAGGTTATAGAAATAAAACGTCAAGCCAATTTAAGTTTACATCTTACGTCATATAAGTCGTCGAGTGTGGACATCTGATGTCAAACAAAGAGAGGAAATATTTCAAGTATTCAGAGACAGTTCGAGATGGAAATACAGTCATGTAAAATGCTTACCAAAGGTAAATGAAAGCAATGCATTTCAGTAATAGGTTGTGGTTTACATTATGACCATTACAATAACATGCATACAAGGATATTCTCATAGCGGGTATATAGTTTAAGGTTTGCACCAAATACTACAAAGTTATCCTTCATACTCTGATTATTGTTCACCTCTTACTTCCTACATGTAGCCACCTTGGTGTTTACATATGTGAACCTGTGTTCTACTATTGCAAAGGTAGTGTTCATGATGGACAAAGATTACATATTCTGAGTAGACAAACTCCATTTGTTTTATATAGAAGAACGCATTGTTTTCACTAACTTCTATAATGTGGAACACAACACATACACAGCTAGTAACAACAAAAACCACAGGCTATCCAATACAATCTACCTACGTCGGAACAGGTGTCAAAGCTGAGTTAATACTCCTAGACAGTGGCGTAGGGCCGAGTGGTTCTTACTCAGAAACTATCATTTACATTGAGGACAAACCTCACCCAAAGCTTACAGAAGAATAACATTATATGCATTAACCTCTACATTGAAAGAAACACACAAAACACTGCCAAAACAAGGCATAAACAGTGCGCATAGACTGCGCAGAGGGAAAGGTTAGAACCTATCTAAATACTTGTAGAGTTTCACTCTTGGATGATAGACCTTGCTACTCCCTCAACGTCATCCTTCCTCAGGCTATAACCCACAACACTCTCCTCTCCATGTCCCCTCTAGTTTTCCAATTTCTTAACAATAGAAACTCCTTCTCCAAGACTCTCTACAGCAATGAAGAATGTTCGCCTATCCCCGTCTACCTTCCACGGCGAAGAAACTTAGCATCCATTTACGTCTCGATTCAGTTTCTTAACAGCCAAATCCCCCCTCCCAAGCCGCGCATAGCGAAGAAGATATGATGGCATTCTACTCACGTTATCACTTCTTCTTAACAGAATTAACCACCTCCTGACTGCCCATGGCGATGGAAGATAAATGGCATTAAACTACTGTCGTTACTAGCCTAAACACAAGGAGGTCGATTAACTGTATATTAACCGACTTCTTACTTACCACGACCACTAACAAGATGGAGGCTCCTTTGGCGACAAGGCTGTTAGTGGACATAACAACCCCACCCACACACTCGAGCATCAAGGCTTCTAATCCTTAGAGTTGCAACTAAAAACTGAATTGTGAAGTTAAGCTCTAACAAGGTAGCAGATAATAAATGCCTTAGGCATCTCTATGGTTGAATAAGAAAAAGAGATAAAGACCAACTTAATAAAGAAACTCAAGGTTAGATCAATAATATCTCACGGTCAAAGGTAGAAGAAAAAAGACTCATTCCAAACAACGACCAAAACAAATTATTACACGCTATGGCTTCAAATTTGACATTCGTCAATTTCCAAAAAGGAATAAATTCACAACACATGATCAACGCATTTTTATGGCAATCATGACAGATTGGACGTAACGCAAAACAAGTTTTTCTAAATCGTTTGATGCACAAATACGACTTCACGCATCTTTCGACTACGAGACGTGATTCACAAATCCACCACAAATAGGTTTATTTATTTACCTAAAAATGAAATATTAATCATCTATATAAGATGACTCATTTTGGTGGACTTGCGACAACAACGTCGATTCCAAAATTCCTTATATGACGACTTACGAAAAGGTGTTAAACCTTATCTTCAGACGTCGACATCTAGTCTCAAACTATCTCAGTCAAAAACATGACTAAATTGAAGGCTTCAAGGTTTTTCTACCTGCTTGGTGTTTTTAGTAACAAACACCCATGGTTAATTTCCAGAGTTTATACTCTCTCTCAAAGATACTTTATCTTCCTGTCAAACATGGTCCACCTGTTCCTGCAACGACAGTCTCACATACAATTTTGTGGTCAAAGCACCTATAATCCAAATCAAAGCATAATATATCCAAACATAATTTTCTCCTAACAAAAAGGCATTTTAGATTTATAATATCACATTGATCATAATCAATAGATTCCAAAATTTCATAGAACTACTTTGTCTATTTACATCACCAGTTTCAATGTCATCTACAACATATTATATAACTAAAATTTGCAAGAAAAGTAAATAGCGTTATCGATTCCAAAAAGAGGGATGTAACAGGCGAGGCCCATCTATTTAAAACCTGGTGGAGGCAAGGGAGACTATGGGGTACCATTTCAAAATTCCATGTGTCAACACCATGTACATTCCGCTATTGTCGAGCACTAAGACTTCTTCACATCGTGCCATGTTTCAACATGGTAGAAGAGACCCACCATAGTGCAACACCATTCAAAACTATTGATTCTCTTTTGGAATCCAATGATTGGCGCATCTCCTTGTTGTGTCAGGTCCGACATTCAATAACTGTTGCACCATTGCTCCTTGCTGAGTGAAATGGCATGTAGTGGGCCCAGTTTCATCAAATAAGGAGGAGCTAAGGGAAACATAGCAAAGAGACACTTGGCACAATGGTGCACATTTAAAAGATGGCAGCAATGACACATTTATTTTTGTTGCACCAATTGTTGAAGAGGTATGAGACATCATCAAGTGGGCCTGATTTCTTTTAAAATGATGAGGCCAAAGAAGGTATTCAATTACAAACATGAGAATAAGAAATTATGACTACTCTCTTTGTATGAAATCTATATCTATTTTTCCTCCTTCGATCTATTTACATTTAACAAGGAAATGAGGAGTTATAAAGGAGCCCTTTGAATATGAAAGTTACCAATTCTCCTGTGAAATGATAAAAAAAATTACAACCATTTTATCTAAAACAATTTATTCAAGAGTGTTATATTTTAAATCATAAAATGAACAAATTTTTCTAGGAAATTGAACAAACATGTGGTCATGTGTATTTTCTATTCAAAGTGGTATTGCTATAAATTGTAATCATAGCAATCTTTTATCTATCTATAGAAGTGAAGGTAGGGATGCCCCCTTTTGGCAACTTTTTGCTTTGGTTTATGAAGGCTGGGTATCGCCATTGAATTAAGGGAGAAATGTGATAATCTACATGGTGTTAATGCAACACGTGGTGCAAATGGAGTTGCTCATTCTCTGTTGATCTTAGTTCTCTACACAACATGAGACTCATCTATGAATGCTCTTTGAAATATTAAGCCTGTTAAAATTGAAGTCCAAAGTGTGATAGTTAGAACAATAGAGATGTGGGATGTGGATCATGCTTTGCAATTCGATCTATAAGTGTGTTTGATTATGCTAAAGTTGTGGTGGAAATTATAGAAAGTTTGGTGCTATAATGTACTAGAGAGATAGATACAAACTAACAAGTTCTCTTGGATACACTTTCTAGATCAAGGATAAAAGGACATTATAAGCAACAAAATATATATTTAAAGTACAATACAAAGTTCTAAGTCAATTTCGAATCAAACAATGCAAACAAAATGGAACACTAAAATTAGTTAACCAGAATATCTCAGACCAAACAGAATAGTTGCTCCAAGCAAACAACTGCTCCGTATGAAAATTTCATAAACACTTGACGTTCTTATATGCAAACAAGAAATTTGTAAAATGAGTAATTGCTTTTGACCTATTTAAATAAAAAAAGTTAAAACATGCCCAAAACATTATTAGTGCAGAGTTACAAATTATTTGACCTTTGGCACCAAACTACCGATAGAGTAACCCACATAATACATTGTGTCAGCAGATGAATTAAATGCTTCCATGATAGCTTGAATGTCAACTTGGAGAGAAATATAGTAAACCATGCTTGCTTGTGTATCTCAGTAATCTAGTAAAATAAAATTCATTTTCAAGTCCAAACCTTTGCAAGGACACGTTCAACACCATAATTCTAGAAAAATGTTTTTAAAAAATACAAGTTCCAACTGGAACATCAAACAAATAGAAGATACATACCCTCACACTATTTGTGAGTGGAAACCAGACTGTAGCAGCTTCTAGAGCTTCAACAACTCCACATAAATTTAAAATAATTTTGACATAGCATGCAGAAGTCCTCAAAATAATTTTCAATTGTCATGTGAGAAATTCTCAAATAAAGTCAAATGTAGAAAAGGATGCAAAGGGCAACACTAGTAAGTTTAGTATTGTAAGGTCCTCAATGCCTTCAAAAAGGCTTATTGGCTGAAATCTAAAATCAAACTTACTAGTGTTGTAGGGTTATAAAATAAGAAACCCAAGATTTCTAAGCTTGTGGATGCCACCTTGATTTCTGAGAAGATGCATAATACCTTGCACCTCCAGTTTATGGATGCCACCTTGGCTACTTGGAAGACACAATTCAAATTAAACTAAAGCTTCTGTAAAGTCCTTAATAAAAATAAGCTTCTTGTGTATTGTGTTAACCAAACAATCCCAACAAAAATTTTATTAAAAAACATCAAAAATTAAAAAAACAAAAAATCATACTCACAAGCTACACCCAGTTAAGGCACAAATAGGCCAAACCACATTTCTTGTGTAAACAAGATTGCCAATCACCATAGTACCAGAGAAAACACCAGTTTAGGACATAATAAAGCCAAAGAAAACACCAGTTTACGACATAATAAAGCCATATCCTGTAAACAAGATTGTCAATCACCTTCATACAAATCAGTAGGATGATTTAAACAGACTCAAAAGTGCCAGAAAAAATGAGTGCAATCAGTAGAGTGATATAGACTTTCCTAGTAGAACTGCAAACCTAAACTGAACTGTTGAAACAATGGAATAGCGAAAAGCAAAAGAACGATAAACAAACACACAGTGTAAAGCTATTTAACGTGGTTCACCATATGTATGGCTACATCCACAAAGTAGGGGAAAACTTTTTTATTTATGTGTTCTCAAATATGTTTACAGCAGCATATACATATGCTTTTATAGATTACAATAGAAGGAGCCGAACAATGAAGAGTCACCACATAAGTACGAGGTGACTGTTGTGTTTCATATCCAACAATCTCCCACTTGAAGCCCAATGATTGCTGCAAACTTTCAGAGCTATTCCCCTACTTTAAGCCTATTGTCAGAGTTTGACAATGCCGAGAGAAGTGCAGTAGAATTTAAACTTCTCTCGAGGTACAACCTTGGTCAATGCATCAACCGGATTGATCTTGGTGTCGATCTTTTGAACTTGCAACTTGCCTTCTTCAATCATGCTATGGATGAAATGATACCTCAGCTCAATGTGTTTGGTTTTGTTGTGGAATGTCTCATTCTTGGCCAAATGAATAACGCTGTTACTGTCACAAAAGAGTGTGAAAGCTTGCTATTTGGAACCCAATTCAGTAAACAAATGCTGCAACCAAACCATTTCTTTTGCTCCTTCAGTGAGGGCAATGTACTCAGCCTCAGTAGTAGAAAGAGCAACTACTTGTTGTAATCTTGAGACCTAGCTGATACCTACCCCGACAAAAGTGAAAACATAGCTGGATGTAGACCTTCTTTTATCCAAGTCACCCGCCATATCAGAGTCAACGAAGCCTTGTAGCTGTGCAACTTTCCCACCAAAGCATAAGGAATAATCTAAAGTGCCTTTAGATACCTCAATATCCACTTCACAACTTCCCAATGAGTTTTTTCGGGATTACTCATGAACTGACTCACAACTCCCACTACTTGGGAAATATCAGGACAGGTACATATCATTGCATACATAAGACTTCCCACGGCTGAAGAATATGGAATGTTCTTCATGTAGTCTTGTTCTTCTTGTGTCTTGGGGGACAATGCTAAAGATAAGTGAAAATGATCGGCAAGTGGAATGCTAACCAACTTAGCACTTCTCATATTGAATCTGTCCAAAACTTTTTCAATATATTTTTGCTGAGACAATCTAATTTCTTTCTTCTTTCTATCTCAAATGATGGTCATGGCAAGAATCTTCTTTGCTTCCCCGAGGTCCTTCATTGCAAATTTGTTTCCCAAGAGTTGCTTTAGATCAGTAATGACTCTCATGTTAGTGCCGGTAATGAACATGTCGTCAACATAGAGTAGCAATAAAACAAATTCACCACTTGGCAAGACCTTGTAGTATAAACATGGATCAGATTCAGAATGTGTAAACTAATTTTCCATCATGAAGTTATCAAACTTGATGTACCACTGCCTTGGAGCTTGTTTCAACCCATACAAGCTCCTCCTTAATCTGCAAAATAGATTTTCATGCCCTTGCTTGACAAAACCTTCTAGCTGATGCATGTACAATTCCTCTTCTATGTCACCGTGGAGAAAAGCAGTTTTGACGTTGAGTTGCCCAAAACAACTTGAATTGTGTTCATCCTCACGACTGGTGAGAAAATCTCATTGAAGTCTACTCCCTTTTGTTGATCATATCCTTTCACAACAAGTCTGGCCCTGTAGCATTTTGTGCCACCTTCTTCCTCTTTGATTCTAAAGACCCACCGATTCTTCAAAGCTTTGCCATCAGGTGGAAGCTGGACCAGATCCCAAGTATGATTTGCCATTAGTGACTCCATTTCATCCTTCATTGCAGCCATCCACTTCTCACTGTCTCTATCATTGCAAGCCTCTCGAAAAGTATTTGGTTCTGATAGATCAGCAATGAGCAATTGATAATCATCAAACTTAGGAAGAGGTTTCCTCTCCCTGGTAGATTTCCTCAATGGAGGAATTTGCAAAATGCCCTGTTGAGTAACATTATTGCCCTGTTTAATTTCAACATTCTGTTGTTGATTATTATTCCTAGCGTGACCTTTTTGTGTGCCCTGTGATTCAATCTACTCCCTCTGTATTTCCTGTACCAAACTTATTTCCTTTGTGGCTACAGATTGTTGAGCAAAAGGCAACGAAGATGACCTTTGAACAGGTAGCGTCTCTATATAGAGTGGCTTCGTGGCACTTGAAGTATTCAAATTCTCCCTTAAACCTGACGACTCCCTTACTATCTGCGCGGGAGAAGTTTGCATTGGTTGCGTTGAAATTGCTTGCACATTCTTTTTAAACTGCTGACCTCCTTCCTGAGGCTGCGGGTGAGGGAAGCCAAGGGTTGCTGACCATGGGACGGTAATGGCGAGATGTTTTGAGGTGTGTTTGACCTCTGTGGACCATGATCAGCCCGCATGGTAATGTTTCCAGCTGGCTGCGTAGGATGTTGCATTTGATCCTGCGACGGAATTAGATGATTTGTATTTTGCACAGCATATGTGTCAATTGGTAATGACTGTGGGATCGCTAGGTGCAAAGGAGGTTGCGTGAAAATCAAATGCCTTGGATTTTGCACAAGAGATGTTTCAAAGAGGGGGTTTGGTGTTTGTGAAGAGGATTGTATATGTTGCGTTATATATGCAGGGGACAGCAATTTCAAGTCTTTTGGTGGTGCGTTTGACTCCTTTACACCATCATCATTAGCATATACATGTGGTCATGTGGGAATAACACCCATTTCAAAGGTGTTCAATGGCAGATATGAGCCTAAGCGCTCTTCAACATTTGCAAAAGGTGAACCAAAATTAAGTGGTGGAGTATGTAGGGCTCCCACTTCATCTAATATTCGAACTGTACCTTGTGTAGATGACAGAGAAATGCCTCCGGTTGTTGGTGACAGACTGAAGACGTTTGAATGCACGAGTTCCAAGGGTCTTTCCTTCTTGTCGTGTCCAGTTTTGGAGAAGCTAGCCCGCCTTTGTTTCTCATAAATGCAATGCTCACATAGTTTTAAATCTACTGATTGTAAACGAGAAAGTTGGCCTCTTTTGAGTAATACTTCCATTCCCTTTTTGCTCATGTGGCCAAGTCCCCTATGCCACAGTTCTGTCCCACTGTCAACTATGGCCATCACCGCTCCCACTTCAGCGGTACATTCGAGCACATAAAGAGATCTTGATTTATTACCTTTTGCAACAACTAAAGTGCCTTTAGTTACTTTCCAAATGTTGGAAGAGAAAGTGATGCTACAACCTTGTGCATCAAGTTGTCCAGCTGAAATCAAGTTCCTCTTAAGTTTAGGAACATGTCTGGCATCATTTAGTAGCCACTCGCTTCCATTCTTTAGTTGCAGCAATATGTCACCTTTGCCAACTATCTCACACGACTCATTGTCTCCGAGATAAACCTTGCTAAATTTTCCTTCTTGATATGTTTGGAAGGCATCTCGGTTTGAAGTTGCGTGAAAGGAGGCACCAGAGTCTAAAATCCATGAGTCGGTTTCAACTTCACTTGTTGCCAAGACAAGAGGTCCTCCATCATCTTCAAGAGTCGTTTTAATCTCATTTTCTTTCAGCTATTTTTGGCCTTTCTTGTAACACCAACAATCCTTCTTGACATGTCCATCTTTTCCGCAAAACCAACAACCTTCTTTCCGTCCTCTTGACTTTGATCTCTTCGCTAATTTAGATCTTCTCCTATTTTGTTTTCCTCGATCTTGGATTCTTCCCCTATTGCCTAGAACCAAGGCTTCACCGGATATTTTATTTTGTCCTCTCCTCATGTCTTTGTTGAGGACGGTGGCAGTGACATCGTCAAATCTTAACATTGCTTTCTTTTCCTTGTCTTTGGACCCTCTTCTCCCAGGTATTGAATTGCTGATCGTCATCACGACATTATCCCAGCTGTCGGGAAGTGAGCACACGAGTAGCATAGCCCTCATTTCATCATCAAAATTGATTTCTATAGAAACTAGTTGGCTGATTGCAATGTTAAATTTGTTCAAGTGATTTGAAAATCCTTTTCCCTCTTTCATTTTCAGGTTGAACAACTTCTTTAGCAAGAAGACCCTATTGGTTGTGGATGTCGTCTCATACATGTCGCAAAGCTTGTCCCAAATTTGCTTTGCCGAAGTTTCTATTGCAACATTAAATAAGACGTTGCTGGACAGCGAGAGGATAATTGTAGCGGCTGCTTTTTGATCTATCACATCCCATTTGTCATCTGTCATCATCTCCGGTTTTGCTGATTTTCCTTTCAGCATGATAGCTAGGTCTTTTTGAATTAGTAGGGCACGAATTTGCAGCTTCCAAAGTCCAAAATTTTGCCCCGAAAACTTCTCTATTCTCCACTTGTCCGCTTCTTCCATTTCTTCGAAATTTGTCACAAATTTCTCAACCAGCTCCTTAACCAAGCTCTAATACTAATTGTTGAAACAATGGAACAATGAAAAGCAAAAGAACGATAAACAAACACACAGTGCAAAGCTATTTAACATGGTTCACCATATGTATGGCTACATCCACAAAGCAGGGGAAAACTCTTTTATTTATGTGTTCTCAGATTTGTTTACAGCAACATATACATATGCTTTTATGGATTACAATAGAAGGAGCCAAACAATGAAGAGTCACCACAAACGGACGAAGTGACTATTGGGTTTCATATCCAACATGAACAACACCATATACAACACCATATTTGCTTCCCAAGATTGATATCTATAGGCTACAACCCGCTCATCAAAAAATGAGTTATAAAAAATTAAACTAGAACTCCGATGCACAATAAATTACTAAACACACCGCACTTTGATCAGTGTTTTAATCTATCATCCAGCTTTAGAAAAGGATTTGACTACATCAGTGTACACAATGCAAATTTGAATAGAAATCAGATTTTGGATACTAAGACAATGCAAGATAATGAAGCTTGGCTATTTCAACTTGTTTCAACCACCCTTTTATTAGGGTTTTAACCTTTTCTCCAGCTTTAGGGCAGGATTTGACCACATCAACATACAGAATGCAAATTTGAATGGAAATCAGATTTTGGATGGTGGCCCAATAGAGGATAGTCAAGCCTGGCTATTTCGACCTGTGGGGAAATACTTCTGTCCACTGAGCTTGTCTGGTGTAGGGTTTGACTTCCTTATTCAAAGCTTTACATTATAGCAAACAGTGGCATAAGCAAGTCTATTGATGCTCTCCTCTGCTAATTTCTTAATCCTAGGCCCAATGGCATCCCCCCTAGCTTCATCATTCTAATAAATATGTCATTCTTCCAGACCTGTTTCTGTATGACATCATTTATAAGATACAAGATAAAGAAAGTTCATGCTAATAGATTAAAACTACTCTTCTTGACCTATCTTAAATTACTATATTTTGTGTTTAGGAATGCAGGTTTTAGATGGTAGACCCAATGCAAAAGCAAGGACTGCAAGAATGCTGATATTATATGAAATCTTTGGTAGATTCACAATGGGTCAGTTTAAGTTTTCTCCTCTCCTAGTTTCTAGATCCCGGGGAGCTCCATCACTCTACCAGATATAGCAAAGTAATTAAAGCTTTACATGTTTCTAATTTTGTCCAGATCTCCTAGGGATACATCATTTCAAGGAAAATCGTACTACTCTCTTGGACACTGTTCCTCAGATGGAACTGTGTCTTCCTGCTTTAAGACCATAACATGTTGAGATACCCCCAGCCTAAACACTTTCTCTCTTCCCTGAATCCAGATGACAGTCAAAGTTGTGCAAAGTGGGCAAATGTTTTGTTGAGCAATGATTGTTCATGAAGGAGTTTATTGAATCCAAATAAGGAGGTGATGCTGAGGTAATGCTCATAAAATCAATCATAAATAAAGCACATCATAGAGTCGCAGGATAAAAAAAATGGGGGATTCTTTGGCAAGCAGTGTAAGCAGGTCCACAGATTATTTTTATCCACTAGTGTCTCAGTCCAAAGTAAATCACTTCCCAGTTAGATTTGCAAGGCTACTTCTTCAAAACCAATTTGCAGAACTTGCCTCTGATGCAATGCACTGCACTGTTAATGGAATGATGCTGCCATACCCATTTTTATAGTGGATATAAACAAATTAGTCTGCAAAAGAAGAATCAACCCATTTTTATAGCGGACCTAAACAAATTATAGGGGGGATAAATAATGCAGCTGTGCAGTTCATATATATTATTATGAAGATCGTTTGCGTAATTATTTTTTTTTAAAGATTTTATGATATAAAAAAATTTAAAACTCTAGCTTAGAGTTTCACCAAAATGTTTTAATTTTAAGGTATTCAATTCAAAACAAATAAAAAAAACACTATTAATCTTAAATTTGTTTACAAACATTTTAAAAAACATAGTATAATAATAATTTTATGTATTAAAATATTTTGATGCTTCATTATATAAGATATATGTGAAGAGATCTTGGCAATAAATCAAATACAAGAAAAATAAATTCCTCGTAATTATCAAAAAAAATCTTTGATAGTTCTTAATATCCAGAATACATGTTAGTTTTTAACCATTTGAATGTTTTCAAAATTTTAATTTAAAGCAAACCAAATAAATAATAATCTCATATTATTCTAAAAATATTATTAAAACAAATTGGTACCCATTTTTATAAGATAAAACAATTTGAAATTTGAAAGACATATTAAAAAATTAATTGTAAATAAAACACATATATGATATTCAAAAGATAATTGTATATTATTATATATGAGCAATAATTTTATAAAAAATATTGTCCTCCTTATCTCACATATCTTGCTCTAATGCCGTGGATCATAGATTTTGTTGCCACAACCACACATCCACTTCTGAGGATAATAATCATTTGGGTTAATAGGTGGAATAGAAACTAATGTGGGTTTACATGGATTGCAACCCTTGCATTTGTTTGTACAATCAGGGGGTGCGAAGCTTAATGATGAGCATGCTTTGTCATTGCTGGCACATGCTGTAGTATCCCCCTTTTGACAAAAAGAAATACAATACATTAAACTATAGTTATATAAATTGAAAAGTTCTATAACAGTCTCAAATAATTTCTGTTTTAAATACTAATAAAAAACTGAAATGTAAAAAATAGTTTTGTAGATTATAAATTCATATACATACTACAAAAAATTGTGTGTGTTGATGGAATTTGTATTCTTTTCCCTCAATACCTACATCATCATATTCACAGTGAAACTTTATTACAAAGAAACAAATTTGTAATACATAATATATATGATTTATCAAATTAAAATATAAATTAATTACCATGAAAACTTAGCATGATTAACAGGAGGAAGGCCAACATCTTGAGTGCCTTGAAAACATAGAATGAGTGCTCTACAGATTCCATATGTTGCTTTCAAGTAAATATTCAATATTCTGTAACCAAGAAATTGATGAATGGTTAAAATGAGAATCCAAATGCTTCAAATTTTTAAAACTATTAATATAAGCATTGTTGAAGCATTTAAAAGAATAAGAATAACCATAAAGATAAGAGATATACTGTAAAGAAAAAGATGAAATCAAATGCTATGAAGATCATATAATCTATTCAAACATTGGATATTTATATAGTCAAAAGATATGTAATTTATTGATTATTTTGCTTCTTTTTCTTGCTTTTTAAAGATTTATAAGGGATTTGTTTTTTATTTTTTATTTTTAATTTTGAGATGCTTTCTTTTATTTTTAACCATTATTTTTTCTTTCTATATTCTTTTTTCATTTTTTAAATTTTGATATGCTTTCTTTTATTTTTAACCATTATTTTTTCTTTTTATATTATTTTTCATTTTTTAAAAACTTGATATGCTTTCTTTTATTTTTAACCTTATTTTTCTTACGATATTCTTTTTATTTTTTTAAAATTTCCATATGCTTTCTTTTATTTTTCAACCTAAATAGGATTATGACTTGCTTTTAACATGCTTTATTTTGTTTTTAGCCATTGTTTTTTTATCTTTACATCACTATCAAAAAAAAATTATAGTTTTTTAAAATTTGTTTGTTTTTATTTTTATGTGAGTTTTTTTTAATATTGATGAAAATGTTTATGTGAGTTTATTTGTTTAAAATATTTTAAATGTTGTTTTATTTTATTTTATATCTTGCTAATTTAGGGTTTAGATTATTTTTTTGATTTTTCAATACAAAAATTAAGAATAATATTTTTAAAATTTTTTATATTAGGCAACTTGTTTTTTCAAAAAGTTACAAAATATTAATAATTTTTGGACACAAATAATTAATATAAAAAGAAAATGGAACGTTATGTACAAACATTTATTCATATCCAAAATTTATAAATATTAGAAAATATTAATTTATTCATATTTACCATACATGTATACTAGTAATGTTATGGAATAGTACTTATGATTAGTGAGTATGTGTGTATGCATGTGTGTGTGAGTGTGAGTGTGTGTGCATGCGCGCGTACATACCTATGTATTTGCATATACACCCATATAATATATATGTATATATTTGTCTACATACATATGCATAGATACACACACATATGTCCATATATGTACACACACATATATACAAAGTTAAGAATTTTAAATTTCAATGTATACATAACATAGAAAAATAATATTTAAAGGAATTAGTTGCACAAGAGAAGTATATAATAAGAATAAGATGTAATAATTGATAATAATTAGTAATAAGTCACTTAAGGGAGTAAACTTCTAAAAACTTCTTCAATAAGAACAAAATTAGACATCATTATGTAATATTAGAATCCTAATTCTAATGAGGTCAACTTAACATATTATAATTATATGTAGGGACTCACAAATGACTCAATTAAGGATTATGTGAGTTATAAGTTGTTATCACACGTCCCAATACATGCTATAAGACAAGGGAATAGCACGCCGCTCCCCTTAAAATCAACATTGTCCTCAATGTTAGAAATCCTTGGGTGCTTCTATAGGAGCACTTCATCTTCCCATATTGTATCTTCATATACTAGATTCTTCTATTTGAATAAATAGTTTATAATAATTCTCATAATAGCCTCTTCTATGTGTGTAAAGGACTCCCTCAAGTTTAAAAATGATTTTGCCCTTTTCATTAAGCTCTAGAAACTTTATCTATGATGTAGTTATATGTTGATCAAACCTATTGCTTAATTTTGTTTTGTGCCATTGCTTGGTTCTCCTTCAAGTGTTTTTACATTGCTCTAACATTTTGGTGTACATTCAAAGAAGATTTGGTGGATGGTGGATATTAGCTTGGTACTAGTTGAATAGCGTGATCAGGATATCTTTTGGGAGGCAATCCTTTTGGCCTATCCCCCAAAGCTACTAAGTTGCCATCTATATTGTAGATCTAGTGATATACGATTCTTTAACTATTGCATTTATAATGAAGACAATTGAGTCATGCATTTGTTTATTCCTTTGTAAAATATATTTTGCAGTTTGTAGGAGCTTACCATCTTTGTACATTGTGTAGGCAACCCTCTTACTTCAAATGTCCTACCTCTACGTGAAAATGCATGAACAACTCCTAGAAGCTCATCTCAATTGTTCCCAAGGTAACTTGAGCCAATTGATGCCCAAAATGATGTTTACTCCAACCATGGGGTATAAAACATATGAAAATCTAGCATGGAGTCTCCCATGGTGAGTTTAATATTTTGCATTTGCCAAAATAGCTAACTATAGCTCCATATGTAATCATAACCTAAAATTCTAGGGTTGGGTAAAAACAATTCAATCATGTCATTGACTTATTATTGATTATATTGCAAGTACTTCCTAATTCAATAATATTGTTAACTTCTATTTTTTAAGGAAACCTAGTACCCTGAGGGTTTCCACGATGCTAATACCTAACAATGCATGGCAATAAATAGTTAGTTGGAGATCTAATTTTCCATAACTACTAATGTCTCTTCTTTATCATTTTATTTGTCATTGGTGTTCTCAATATATAAAAATTTATTTTCAACACGGGTATGTCCTCTACTATATATTTTTTATGATGGTTAAATCACAAGGTCCATTGGCCCTTTTTATTTAGTATGTTGGGGTGTCAATCTCATAGGTTGAAAGAATGATGACTACTGCAAAGCTCCTCCCATTTTTGTTGCCAAGGAATTCCTCCTTTCTATTAGCCAGTTTACCTTTTCCTCTACTTGCCTTGCCGTAATTGTTCATTGGAAGATATAACTTGGATTGAACATGTGTACCTCATATTTGATGCGGTCCTTTAGACCCTTTAGGTATAGTTAATTCAATTTTTCCTCCACAACATGCTCCACTCCTAAAGATAAAGTCTAGAATTCCTAAGTATAGTCCTTGACTGCACATATTTTCTTTAATTTTGTTATTTGGTTGAAGTAGAAATCCATAAGATTATAACCATAATGTGACATGAGTTCCTCTTAAAAGTAAGACTATATGATAATGCATTCCTTATTTTTCTTCTCTTCACATAGCTAATGATATCATATAAACTGATATGAGCTCTAAATTGGCAATCCTTTTCCAACATTTCAGCCTCAACCATGGATAGACAAGTTTGCAACATATTAACCATTCTTGATTTGATCTTTAAAATCAATAATCCAATTTCAGGGAGGTGTAATCTTCAATGCTGATTTTATGGATGTTTAGGCTAGCCACACAAAGAAATTTACATTCAGAAAACCATGAGTGGTATGGACACTTTGCAAACTCATCAAATATCCATGAATCTTTAGTTGAAAATGAAAGAACAACTTAACTTGGTTTTTAGAAATCATGAAACAAACTTTGTATGATGACAAGTTCAATGAATCTCAATAATTTCTATTCACTATCTTGACTCGAAACTATGAATCAAACTAGTATTAAGCTCAAAAGATTGACACATATCAACAATTTCTAAACTTGGTGTGGAGAAGGACATGAGAATGACATGAAAATAAAAAAATACTATGTATTTGCTCTCAAATCCAAAGTATAAATGCTTTCCAATATGTTTCCAATGATTTTTCCCAATAAACACCAACAAGAACTCGCTAGTTCTCAACCAATTTTAACAAATTCTAACCCTTACAATGAGTTTTAGATGTCATCTTGTGCAAATCAGCTTTAAAATATTAAGTTTTCACCTCTAGATCCAATGGCTATAATCAATTTGGTCCAATGGCTCACATTTGATTCTCAAACACAAAGTCAAAATTGGTTTTAAGTGTAATTTCCAAGATATCCCACTCATATCCTTGTATATTCATTAACAAGCTTCCCTTAGTATCAAAAAGTAACTTTTCTTGTCCTTGCATTTACTTATTGTTACTAAATTTTTCCAATTTTGACAAAAAGTAACTTTTTGGAAGCTTAAAACATTTAGTTTTTGAAACCAAATCTTGAAGGCATTTAATTCTTGCAACTACATCACCGATGACTTGTTTTAGTGTGAAAAATCTTCATAAAGGTGGCATATGCAGTTATATCAATTCATTTTCTCCATCATGTGTGGCTATAGATATCTATTTTCCATGTGCAAGCATGAATATCTCTAGTTGTAGGTGATCAATTCCACCATAAAAATGCATTTAGAGCCCTCTATTGTTCATGTTTCCATCATTCTTCAATCACAAATCTTCATCTCAGACCTGGAACAACAAGTTGGGCTCTCATGGAAGCTTGTATGAGTCATGTCCTTGCCTTGAAATCAAGTATAAGGTCAAACAATTCATCTTTCATTAGCTACTAGGCATTTCTTCCATCATTTCCTACCAATTTTTGCTCTAATTTTGCTTCAACAATGATATAGGTATGATTTTTGTGAACTTATCTAGATCCTATGGTTTTTCTTCATACTTATTCACACCATCTTGGCATCATTTTATAGGTACAACAAAGAAATAGGTCTCAAAATTAAGTTTCTTCACAGCTAGGATAGCAAGGTGTGTCTAGGTCTTCATGCTTCCAATATAGCTCCATCTTATCTCCACTTGTTTCTATCCTCCTAGAATTGCAATAAATAATTCTAATAATTACTTTCATGATAAAGAAGTCATGTTCAGTCAATACATGTCAAATCATATCCATTTGCAATCATAGATCAGTTAGGTGCAAGTTGGCAAATTTGTTTCCATTGGTAACTTCACAAATTTGATGGTCTCATTTTGTCCTCTTTGGTTTTCTCAATAGATATCCATTTTCATCTTTATCATTTGATCACTTCTTATGTTATAGTGGTCTCATCATAAAAGGTGCCATAATAACCATAGATGGTTGTCCCCACGACTACCTGTGAATAACACAATGTGTATTTCGCCCAATTTTGCATTTCCTCACTATGTAATCCAACCCATGACTATCCCATTTACAATCTTCTTAGATGATAGTAATCCCTGAGAATAGTTGTTTGATTTTTTTGGTAAAGTGAAGAACTATAGTGACCATTGCTTTTGGAATCACAACCTTTCACCTAACAATTCCAAGACTGGTTATAATAGTCCCCTTTTTGGCAGTCCTTGGCATAATGACTTTATGACCCATTATCCATTTTCCTTAGAAATCCCCTTATGGCCATCCTCATAATAGTTGGCAAAACCTAATAATTTTATAACACTTGGAAGATCTCAAAACCACTTGGCACTAATAGAGAAATTACTTTGCCTTAAATGACCGCACCTTACCTTGTTGATCCTAAATTGTCACGTGTCATTTTGGGAGCATATTTCATCATATTCACCTTTATCAAAAGTACTTCTATTCTTTGTAATAATTTTTCCATGGGTTATGAGGAGTAGATAGATTCCATGAGGGTCTTGAGTGATAGTTGACTCCAAACTAGCCCTAAAATATTGTCAATCAACCTTATGAGTATCCCACACTACTTTTTATAGTGAAACTTCATTGTGTCAACATCTCTATAGGGAGATAAAACTTATTCTCATTTTGGTTACCTCATCCATTGTATGGTCAAAATAGATCTTCCAAACTCATCTCAAGTTGATTTAATTCCTTCATACATAACTGTATCAAACTGTGATAGATCTCAAAACCACTTGGCACTGATAGAGAAATGACTTTGCCTTAAATGACGGGACCTTACCTTGTTGATCCTAGATTGTCACGTGTCATTTTGGGAGCATATTTCATCATATTCACCTTTATCAAAAGTACTTCTATTCTTTGTAATAATTTTTCCATGGGTTATGAGGAGTAGATAGATTCCATGAGGGTCTTGAGTGATAGTTGACTCCAAACTAGCCCTAAAATATTGTCAATCAACCTTATGAGTATCCCACACTACTTTTTATAGTGAAACTTCTCTGTGACAACACCTCTATGGGGAGATAAAACTTATTCTCATTTTGGTTACCTCATCCACTGTATGGTCAAAATAGATCTTCCAAACTCATCTCAAGTTGATTTAATTCCTTCATACATAACTGTATCAAGCTGTGATAGATCTCAAAACTACTTGGCACTGATAGAGAAATGACTTTGCCTTAAGTGACGGCACTTTACCTTGTTGATCCTAGATTGTCACGTGTCATTTTGGGAGCATATTTCATCATATTCACCTTTATCAAAAGTACTTCTATTCTTTGTAATAATTTTTCCATGGGTTATGAGGAGTAGATAGATTCCATGAGGGTCTTGAGTGATAGTTGACTCCAAACTTGCCCTAAAATATTGTCAGTCAACCTTATGAGTATCCCACACTACTTTTTATAGTGAAACTTCACTGTGACAACACCTCTATGGGGAGATAAAACTTATTCTCATTTTGGTTATCTCATCCATTGTATGGTCAAAATAGATCTTCCAAACTCATCTCAAGTTGATTTAATGCCTTCATACATAACTGTATCAAACTGTGATAGAGACCTTAAGACAACATTTTACATGTAAGCTTGCCTTTCAAAAATAGTACTTTAACACTCTAGGGTCTTGAGTAGGGTGCCTTAGCTTGACTTGCTTGTAATAGTTACCCTCTTACTCCATTTATAGAACCCTGGACTGATGGCAATTATCCTAGTGACATTCCCTTATCCCTTCATGACTCAAAAATAGTCCTTTATGATAGCCTTTTGGTTAGGACTTATCCTTTTACTCCCACTAACTTCCCTTCCTCTTGGATCCAAATGTTCTGTCTTGACTACTCTTAATCTTGGTTTGAGACATAAAAAGAAATTCTTAAAACAAATCAATTCTTGTACCACAGATGTATCTCCCACTGGATAGTGACAATACCTCAAAGATTGGAACTAACTGTGTGTTGTAACATCATAAAATGTCCCCTTGGGGGCTTTTCCCTCTTTAGGTTTAGCTCCCGGGTCTTTAGTGTGCATTTAAGACATCTTGCATCATAATTTGGCATCCCGATGGAATGAACCCTAAGTATCATGATAAATGGGGCCTAGGGTGACCCCTTGAACCTAACCCTGCTCAAAATAGGGGGGGAGGACTTGGGCACCCGCAGCCTAGTTCTACCCTATTTTGGATCAGGCCCAAATTTCTAGTGTCTTTAATGACCGTTATATGGTCCTTAGGCTGACACAGTAAGTTTGAATTTACAAAATCTTGGTAGGAATGTTTGTAGTTGCATATAAAAACATGTTTAGGCATTCATTTGTAAACTAGATTACAACTAGCTATCAACTTGTATGTACATTGGTGATTCAAGTCTTTCATTGTGTTGCAAGAGCAGATTTGTGTTGTCTATGTGTTTGTGTTTGTAGATTTGAGCATCCATTTCCTCATGGAATGAAGAGCATCTTCCTCTCATGAGATCTTCACTACAAGGTAACATTCATTATGTTTTCAATCATTTATTAATTTAGATTTTGCCTCTGCCTCACAAGGGCATGCACTCTCTATCTGACAAAGGTGTTTGGAAGACTTAAGTGTCCTTTTAGGGCTTGACTGAGGCAAGCACTTAAACACCACAACCCCCTCCCAAAGTTTTTATGGTTGCAAGTTATATGTTAATGATACGGACAAAGTGAAGTTGTAGGAGGGCATATTGGAGTGTCAAAATTGCAGAACAGAAGGAAAAAGAGCACCCTGGACTAGGGCGCTCACTCATTAGTCCTCAAAGTTCTATGATGGGAAAATCTATAAAACAATAGAAATGAGTTATAGACTGAGTTTCTAGATCCTGACAAAAAGCAGGGCCTTGGACTTGGGCGCCTGCTCAGGTTTGTCCTCGACTTTGAGGCGCTCTTCGGATCCCCGAAAATAGGTGCACAGTTATTTGTCATTTTACATCTTTCTGTAGAAGCATTTTCTGCTATTCACCAATTTACTTCTATATTTGCATAATTAGGGTTTTGATGGATAATTAAGCATAAGAGAAGGAAAATTAATAATCAAACACCCTAATCCAAGCTTCCCTACATTTTTTGAGTGACCAAGAACTTGATAGTGCTCTGCCACTCGATCTGAATGTCCTTGAATGTAATTGGTGAAAGGAGGATTCAAACACTAAATGGGACTATGACAATGGGACTATTGGGGTAGTGAAAAACTTGAAATCTTGTCCTGTAAAAGAAGATCCCTGATGGTTAGGGTTTGATGGATTGAGCTAGGCCTCATCTCCAATTAACCATGCTATAAATAATGCAAGTGGTGACAATCTCATGACACACAGGGTACACTGTAGCAAAGGCTAGCTAGAGTTATGAATGTTCATTAATCTTTTGTCCTCATCTCTGCATTTGGTGTATAGTAATCTTGCAACCACAAAGAAGAAAACACATGTTAAACTTCAAGAGATGAATACTTATAAATGACCTTTGTTCCATCCGAACCTTTGTGATGACTTAATACCATACCTTGTTGAATTACACAATGTGTATTTTAGCTCATGATTGACTACCTCATTTGAGTCTATCCCACAATTGTTCATCACTACCCCTTCAACCTCAGATATATACCTTGATGCCTATGATGACAATTCTAAGGAAGAGGTATCCCGTTGATTTGGATCGTGATAGGCCTAGATAGGATTTCATGATAGTGTTGTCCTTGAACTTTGCATGGCTATATGAGGGAGTGACAGTCCTTCGAGTAGGATTAAATTATTCCAGATCTGCAACATAATATTCTTAGGATTTGGTTCCAACCTTCTATTCATCATGACCATTCTTATGCATCTTATAATAACCATTAGAAGAATATAACTCACTATATTTAATGACTGTCCTCAAGCTAACCTAGACCCTTTGTCTCTTGACCACCACAACTACAACAACACAAATATGTCATTGTTATGACCATTTGACAATGTTAACATGTGAAACTCTACAAAGTGAAATGTATGATAATCTCTTTGATCATCTCATATGGATATGATAGTGCTTATTGGCATGCCCATAACTGACCTAGATGTATAATTGATAGTATTTAGAGAGTTAGGCATAAGATGACAGTGATGAAGCAAGGTGACGACATACTTAGTACATTCTGAGCTGCCCTAGAGATCTAATACAACCTTAGAATGCATAGGGCTCCTTGAAAGGTATGACTGCCCAATAAAAGTCTAGGGCATGTGAGAATGTTAAACATGTAACAATATGCTTGGGTAGTCCTTGAACCTTCATGTTTAGTGAACTTTTATGCACTCGTTTGGTGATCTCCTAGTACATTTCTCATGTTCAAATTACCTCCATTAGGGATTCAAGGGTCAAGACCAAGATTGGATCAAAGTTTCATTCCCAACATTTTCAAGGCATATATATAGTGACCATGATAGTTTTGGGTAGCCATATTCCATTGAAACCCTAGAACCTTTAAGATATTCATAACAATCCCAAGGAGACCCTTTTCCATAACTATTAGGGATGCCTGTAGGCAATCAAGTTTAAAGTTATAGACCTCAATCTTCTTCATTTGAATATGGGTTTTGTTAACACAAGGAAAAGAGCAACAATACCCTAGGTAACCAAGAGGTAAGACAAATGCCAATGTGTAGGAAGGTTGATCATTTAGGTGCTAGGCCCTCTAGAATCATGACCCTATAAATAGTCAAGGAAAGACATTAGATTCTATTTCCAACACATCATTCATCAATCAAAGTAAGACTATCTCAAAACTCTGAATCCTCCAAAAAGAAAACCTCCACTTTGCAAGTGCAAATTAAAGGGATCTTGAACTATCTTATCTTTGCAACAACATAAGAACAATTAGTTTTTTTACATAGATCAAGATCATAAATAATGTTGGCAACAATATCCATAAGTCAAATTTTGATAAAACCCTTGCTAATATAACCATAAAAACCACAGGACAGTAAGACCATTTGATCCTCTTGCCAACAATATTATGGAAGAAAATAAGATTTTTTGGTGCCCAAATAGTTGTCATGAGATGTTGCCCATATTATTTATAACGTAGAAAATTATATACCCTTGCAATTTTACATTGTATTTTGGGCTTGCTTTAGTGTCTGTTCCCTTATCATGTTTTAGGGATCATTTTAGCCTAGCCTTCTAAGCCTTTTTCCTTCACCAGATTGCCAATTTTTGTTATCAAATTCTAACTCTTCATGTTGTTCTGGGAACACATGTTAAATTTTGTGTGATTTATTTAGGGCACTAGTGCTATGCACAGAAATCCACAAAATGCACTAGCATACTGTGAGTTCCAAAAATTTAAAATGTTGATTTCCCACTCAACCGCCTGATGTTGCTTGTTGTAATTCTTGGTTGTCAGAAAAATGCCTTCAACATTCTCATCTGACCTTTCAGCTTCCTCACAAACCCTTATGAAAAAGTAATTTTCAATCCCTCTCATTCTATTAATCTCTCTTGGATATGCTTGGCTAGACATACCCCTATTGTTGAGTTTGTTGAAGTTGCATGATGTTGAAATCCTCTTGGATAACTACAAATGTTATTTTACTTTTTACATCATGTTGGTAATATTGTTCTTGTTTTTTATTTGAATAATATTTTTGCAACTTCTTTATCATGTTTTTCTCTATTTACTTTGGTAAATCTTGTTGTAGCCCAACACCGATTTTATCATGTGCACACTAGGGTGTTTTCTCCTTAGACTAGGGATTATACTTATAGATTTATTTTATTGTCACTGCTCTAACCTACTAGATGCACATAGGATAAGAGCTCACACTTGTTTTCTCTTTTTTTATTCCATTGGCTATTTGTGGAGGTTAGAAGATTGAAACTGGGGCTTGACCGAGATAAGCTCCTAAATAGTCCAACATTTTTTCTTGGTCTTTGTAGTGTGCAATTCGTGAAGAAAGGCTCAAAAGCACAGGGGTTTGTTATTTCTCC
This sequence comes from Cunninghamia lanceolata, assembly GCA_027924645.1. Classification (NCBI taxonomy): domain Eukaryota; kingdom Viridiplantae; phylum Streptophyta; class Pinopsida; order Cupressales; family Cupressaceae; genus Cunninghamia; species Cunninghamia lanceolata. The sequence goes on along the minus strand of BSBN01000554.1, from coordinate 776,786 downwards.
TCTTTCCTTTTACATAGTTTCTTTGATTAAATGTGTTATTCATGTGATTTCTTTGTTAATCTGGTAACTGGATACTTATTTATTTTTTATATGCAAACTAGGTAATGTTATAGATAATTATTTGACCATACAGTATAGATTAATGGAGTTCTAGTACATTATGGACAACAACAATACACAAAGAAGTCCTCACGACACACTGACATCTGAGACCAAGGTTCCCCTACTTTGGTGCGAGGTCCCTTCATTTCTATTATTTATTATTTTAAACTTAGTTTTTCAATTTTGCATTTCTGTCTCCTATAAATTAGCATTTCTTTTCCAACCCCATATGTAATGTAATGTAGAAAGTGAAAGTATCTCTTTTTCTATATTATAGTTTTGTGAACCTACATCTTTAACTTGAAGATCCTCCTTTTTCATTCCTTTTTTCTTCCAAAATAAAAATATATATTTTCTCTTTCGTAAAAAATTATATAATTTCTTGATCATGGATTATTCTAGTTCTTTATCTTTGGAATCTTTGCATGTGTACATTATGGACTATGAAATATTCTCTTGTTTCATTAGTATTCATCCATATGTCTTAGATCATGTGGCTACCATATATGATACAGATATCTTTACATGTTCCAAGTATGAGACCCTTTATTATATATCTAATCTTTCTAGATTCATGGCTCTTATGCATGTCTCTCCTTCTATATTAGAAGACTTCACTACATTCATTTCCATGAACTATCATGAGATATATAATGATTATAGTTCTTCTTCCACTTCTGCTACACCTTTCGTAGTCCATGATGATTCCATGTCTCTTCCCATTTCTCTCCCTCCTTTGGTTAAATGTTCAAGCCCCTTGGACATCACTAAGGTTTTGGAGACCTCTATTTCTTTTCTCTCTCCTTTGGTTGCATGTTCAAGCTCCTTGGACATCAGTAAGGATGTAGAGACCTCTTTCTCTTCTCTCCCTCCTTTAGTTGTATGTTCGAGCCCCTTGGACATTTCTAAGGATGTGGAGACCTCTTTCTCTTCTCTCCCTCCTTTGGTTGTATGTTCAATCCCCCTGGACATCGCTAAGGATGTGGACACCTCTTTCTCTTCTCTCCCTCCTTTGGTTGTGTTCAAGCACCTTGGACATCACTAAGGATTTGGATACCTCCTTCTATTTTCTCCACCCTTTGGTTACATATTCAAACACTTTGGGCCTCCCAAAGGATGTAGAGATCTCTCTCTCTTCTTTCATCACCTATGAGGATCCTATCTTTATAGTTGATGATACTTCTTCACCACATCATTCTCAAAGTTCTATTGATAAAATATCTTTTAGTGCCTTTGATGACTCTTATTTGGTTAATGATGAAGCTCACACGTTCATTGATCGTTTACCCTACAAAGATGTAATATTTTCTTGTTCATCCCCTTCTCATTCCTTAGAGGACAAACTCACTATTGTAGATAAAGTTGAGCATGTTAGTATCATTCATCACTTTGAAAATGTCAAATTGGCCAAAAGTCCTCCTTTGAAACATATTGAATATTCTTCCACTAAATATCCTAAGAGTACTCTATCCACTCTCTTGGAGACTCAATTGATCACTCTTCCTCTTCCTATGCACAAGAAATTTTCTGAGCAGAGTCATTCCACACTTCCTTCTTATCGCTATTGTTAGCAGGTTACTTGACAGAGAATAGAGCCGACCAGAGGAGATTATAAAATATGCAGAGGTTGAAAGATGACAAAAGACACATCCCTATGTAATAGATATAGTATATATAAAGATAGGAGATAGTAGAATGTAAGTAAGTAAGCATGATAGGAGAATAGGAGTATATTCTGATGTAAGCAATGACAAAAAAAGTCATGTATGTAACTATTCTAGAGGATGGACAATGGATGTATATATTTTATTGTTGCTAATACACACACACACACACACACACAGAGATATATATATATATATATATATATATATATATATATATATATGGAAGTCTGCCAATACCAGGTAATTATATGTGTTATCTTATTTTGATATGTATGTGATGATATGTTTGGTTGTTCTTTATGTTTTGTTGTCAATCTCTAGCTACCTAACCGAGGTATAAACTGACTACAAAGACTTGACCGAGGACTAGATCTCCGGACCAGTATCTCCTCTACATTTCTTGCTAACATTTGGTTCTGTTTCTAGGACCCTAGAAGAGGGTAGTTAAAGATTGAAAGGGAAAAACATTTGAAGTAGTGTGGAGTTCTGAAAAGGAGAAAAGGTGAGGTTGGCAAGAAAAAATTTCAAATTACGGAGGAATTCACATCTCCTTAGGTTTCTACCTCTGTAAGAGGGGGTAGGCACTTAAGGGGATGGCAAGTGGGAAGGGGGTAGGGTCTGCAAGGACCTTTCAAATGATGCGACTCTTCAAAAAATGAATCCATGGGGTATAAAAGGACTAGTGGAACATTGAATCAAGCAAACCCATGGCGAAAGGAGAGCAGTGGAAGAAAAAGATCGATGAAGAAATCAAGACCAGAATGGAGATAAGTGAAGAAGAGAGATTGAAGCAAACTCATGAGTGACAAGAACGTTATTTCATAAGATTGGAAAGTTAACAAATGATGAAGGAAGGAGGGATAATGAAATGTGTGGAAGAAAAGATAGAAGAATTTGAAGAGTGCGCCATTGTCGGTGCTATTGAAAAGAAGGAAGAGGACAAGAATGCCATGAAGGATTGTATTGAGTGCACCAAGAAGGGTGTTGCTAGAGAAAGGAGATCAGAAAGAAAATACATTGAAGCTATTATAGAGAATGCGAAGGAGTGCACCACTGTGGGTGTTATGTTGTTATATGGAGCTTAATCAGACTCGGAGGTTAAATTTTCCCCACTTTGTAATTGACATAAGTCTTGATAAAAATGGATAAGGGTTAGGGTTTCCATTGATATTGTATTGTAACATTCGTAGTGGTACTGAGTTGCAAGATTTGCTGGTTGTAATCAATTTGATTTACTGGATAATAATATTAGACTCTCTGTTGGTGGATGTAGCCCGAGTTTGGGTGAACCACATTAAAAATTATGTCTCGCTATTATTATTTTTGTGTATTTTTCATTCCTCTATTTAATCTTTATTTGCATTTAATTGATATCTTCTGCATGCAATTCCTAACAAGAGGTATCAGAGTGGGTTGTGTTTGATTATCGTCTGCAAGAGGGTCTCACGGTTGAGTGGGAGTCTCATGGTTAAGTGGGAGTAATGGTGGATGAGGGTAAAAAGAAGGTAGATAAATTAAATGGGAAGAACTATCAGTTATGGAAGATGCAGATGGAGGATTATCTCTATCAGAAGGATTTATTAAGGCTGTTGGAAGGAAAAGCTAAGAAAGCGGTAGCAACGAATGATGAGAATTGAGATGTTCTAGACATAAAGGCACTGGGAACCATTTGGTTGTGTCTGGCACCATCTGTGGCATTCAATATAACAGAAGTGAAGACAACAGATGAACTAACGAAAGGTTTGACTAAATTATATGAAAAACTCTTAGCCTCAAATAAGGTATTTCTCATGAAGCATTTGTTTAATCTAAAAATGATATAAGTTGGAATTGTGACAGATCATTTAAATGAGTTTAATACGATTACCAGTCAATTAACTTCTTTAAAAGTGAAATTGATGAAGAGGTGAGGGCTCTCTTGGTTTTATGTTCTTTACCAGAAAGTTGGAATAGCTTGGTAATGGCTGTAAGTAAGTCTGTCTCTGGTTCAAATACTTTGAAATTTGATGCGGTTGTTGGTGTTATCCTTAGTGAGGAAATGTGAGAAAAAAGCTTAAGTGGATCCACATTAGATAGTGTTTTGAATGCAGAGGCAGATCAAAGGAGAGAGGAAAAGGTTCTGGAGGTTATGGGAAGTCACAAGGAAAATCAAAGGACAAGAGGTACCAATCCAGAGGACAGAAGGATTGTTGGTACTATGGAAAACTAGGTCATCTAAAGAAAGATTGCTGGTCTTGGAAGAATAAAAAGGAGACAAACAAGAAGGCAATAAGTAGGAAAATGTGGTAAGTAATAAATCTGAAGATGATGCGTTGATTCTTTCCCTAGATAATGATGATGATTCATGGGTTTAGATTTAGGGGTCTCATTTCATGCTACGCCCCATAGAAGTTATTTTCTTGATTATGTCCAAGGGGAATTTTGGTTGGTTTATTTGGGAGATAACAAACCCTATCATATTGTTGGAAAGGAAAGAATTAAGATTAAGTTGTAGAATGGGAATCATTGGCTACTACTAGCGCCCTTGTCCTTCCCTATTTCAGGTAGGTCCCAAATTTAACTGACGATTTTGTGACCGTTAATTAGGTCTCATGCTGACATCTTAAGTTTGAATTACAAAATTCTTAGTGGGAATGTGTTTAGTTGCATATATAATCATGTTTAGGGTTTAATTTACAAACTAGAAGATGATTGTGAACTTTTGGTAAACTTATGATTTTAGAGCACTCAAGATATTTTTTGTTTTAGAGAAGAGCATTGTTATTGTGTTTGTGATTGCAGATTTCGCTTCATCTTCTCATGAGATTGAAGGATTTTCATCTACATGCAAGCTACACCTCTGAGGTGATATTTATTTATGTTTGAATCATTTATCAATTTGTTTTTGCCTCTATTCTGTAGGGATACACACTCTCTATTTGACAACGGTGCTTGGAAGACTTGAATGTCTCTCCAGGGCTTGATTGAGGTAAGCCTCTAAACACCACAACCCCCAACCACTCTCCTTGTGATTGAAGGTTATAGGTGTCACATCTTGATGGAGTGAAGTTGCAGGGAATAGTAACATAGTGTGCAGATTCTAGATCTTTGACAAAAAGCACTACTCATACTAAGGCGCGAATGCAAGTGTCCTCCAAGGTTGAAAACATAGAAATCATTGTGATAGTGACAATCAGCATCTGAAGAGGTTCCCACATCCTGAAAATCACCTTGCCATGGACTCGGGCATTGCTGCCAGTTTCCTCCACATCTCCCGAGAGGGAAATAGAAAATACAGTGAACATCAGTGTCGGAAGGAGATCAGGATTCCATGAAGAAAACACCACCTTGGATAGGGGTGCCAATTCTAGTGTTACCGAGTATTCCGCACCTTAATCTTTGAAAAATAGTTAGTAACTAATCTCTGCCTACTACCTTAGTTTGTAAGCATTTGTCGTAATTCATCATTTTACTTACTATTTTGTATAATTAGGGTTTTAATGGTATTTGAGCATTAAATTGATACATTAATTAACAATCTCTAAATTTCCACATTGTTCCAAGTAACAGCCTAACCCGTAGGTGAATCCTCTTGCAAAAGTGTGATTCAACTCAGTTGATATGTCCTTGAATGTTGTTACTGAAAGCAGGAATTAACCCTTTTATTCATCTTCCCCCTTTTTCCTAGAAAACATCCCCCTATCCTTATCAAGATCGAAGTAGGAGGGAGGATGGGTATACAAATATAATGGATGAGGATGATAGGATAGGAAATAATAGATAAGACAACTTGCCTCCAAGTGTAGGATGCATAGATAATCATGCTACACATGATGCCTGATTGCCAAGTTTTCATCATGGTACTTATCCAAGGTGCCACCAAGATGGTTTTCACCTTTGGAAGAATGATTTATCTTTACTTTTTTTATTTTTTTTTATTTTTGATATTACTATTTTGATGGGATGGGTGGATTGGAAGAGAGATTTGGATGGAATATAGGGGAATCAAGTGTGTTTCCAAGAGGAGGTGATAATGTCCCATTTTGGATGTTGTCACACCTGGAACATGTCAAGTGTCGTTATGCACATGGATGGTAGATGATTAGATGAGATGGAAATGGAGTGGATTATGGATGGATGGGGGATAGTGGATTATGATGTGGATTATGGATGGATGGAAGATAGTGGATTGTGGATGGATGAAAGATAGCAGATAAATGGACAATGGATGAAAGGATTATGTAAAAGCATGGACCATAGGGATATGATGGGGGATATAGTACGGGATAGTGGATATAGGATGGGGATATGGGGGATGTGGGAATGTTGTTACGTCAAAGGGAACCAAGGCCAACATTTGCACACACTGTTGTGGAGTTTGAAGCTTTTGATTTTGAGGGGGGGTGGGGAGTAATGGGGATTTGTGATTATGGGAGCGGGATGGGGGATTTTGGGATTGCCAATTTAGAGATTTAGGGACCCAAATGGACTTAGGATTCTTAGGATTTTTGATTGGGAACGAGATTTTTGGGATTTAGGATTTTTGATACACTAGGATTTGGATGCTTCATTTGGATTGATTTATTTGTTCTTAGGGACCCACACCATTTTTCTTTTTTTCTTTTGCGGGTGTGGTTGTGTGTAGCCTTTTGGATTTTTTATTTAGAATGGATTTTGTGTATTGATGCTCTATGACATGATAATCTTGAGGCTTTTGTAAAATTTTTTCTTTATGTAAGGAGGCATCCAAATTTTTATTTTTGAATCCCAAAGAGATTTTGATAGCTTTATATTTGGACGATGTGTACACTTGTTGATCTTGATTAAGCATTTTAGGGTATTTTAAGGGAGTGGGATGTGTGGATGGATGGATTAGTGGACTTGTGAATGAAGGGATTAAGGGATTTGAGGATGGGAATGTTAGGAGTTGGGAGGAATGGAGGTAAAGTGGATGGAGGGAGATGTATGGTCACATGCTTTCGAGAATGATATGATGATGGAGGAGGGATGGCAGCATATGATTTGGAGGTGAGATGAAGTGCACCAGGTTAGGGATTGGAAGAAGATAATTTATGAGATGTGAAGCGTGGTACCAACATTTGTGGATTATTTCCTTAGGATGTATAGCCAAGGCCATGCATGCATGGATGGGCTCGAATATAACTTGTTCAATAAGGCCTAAGCCTTTTCCTTGATAATTCATGTTTTGGAGTATGCGATGTATGATGGGATCTTTGTTATTTTGGAAACATGATGCGAGTCCATTATTAGATGGAGGAGGATGGGTGGTGGATACAATTTGTTCTTCTCAAATGAGAGAACCACCATAGATGAAGGTAGCGGGACCAAGGGGATAAGATGATGGATTTGGGATATGCTTGATAGGGGATGAAGGGGGTTTAATAGGAGATGATAGGGGATCACGAATGGAATGAATTAGGATGCTTAGATCTTGCTCAAAATTGTGCTCTTTAAGATGCGATGTAATAGGATCCAAGTTATTGGTTTGATTATCTATCTTTTCTTGGGGACCAAGAGTCTCATCATGGGAAGTAGATGTTATTGGATGATGGATAGGAGTGATGTGGGTTTCTTTCTCATGAGTGATTGTGGAATCATGGATGGGATTAGATGGGATAGGTTGATCACAAGATGGGAGGGGATCGGGGATGGGATTAGATGGGATGTTTAGATCTTGATTAGGATGGGGGTTTGACATTTCCATATGCTTTGGACTAGGCCCTTGACATAGGTCTTAGGTTTGGATGGAAGTGAAAGCTTCTTGGATGGACTCAATAAGCTTTGGATGTTCAACAACATGGCTACATGATGGAGTTTGACTTGGATTTATGGTAGGAGACTCTTCCGTGGAATGGATAGGCATAGGATTGGATGCTAGTGTTGGAGTGATAAATAGAAAAGTGGGCCTACAATAAACCAAAGGAAATTCAAGGCATGATGACTTTCCTCGGGAAAGGTGGTAGCATTGTGCATGATTTTAAAATCATAGCATTGACAATTTCAAAGTATTGTACTATTGGTTGGGGTTGTTGATTCATTAAAGTGGCAAGGCCCATCTATTTAAGACCTGGTGTAGGCAAGGGAGACTATGGGGTACCATTTCCAAAGTTCAATGTGTCAACACCACGTGTATTCCACTATTGTCAGGTACTAAGACTTCTTCACATCGTGCCATGTTTCAACATGGTAGAAGAGACCCACCATAATGCAACACCATTTGAAATTATTGATTCTCTTTTGGAATCCAATGATTAGCGCATCTCCTTGTTGTGGCAGGTCTGAAATTCAATAACCGTTGCACCATTCCTCCTTGCTGAGTGACATGGCATGTAGTGGGCCCAGTTTCATCAAATAAGGAGGAGCTAAGGGAAACATAGCAAAGAGACACTTGGCACAATGGTGCACATTTAAAAGATGGCAGCAATGACACATTTATTTTTGTTGCACCATTGGTTGAAGAGGTATGAGACATTAGCAAGTGGGCTTGATTTCTTTTAAAATGATGAGGACAAAGAAGGTATTCAATTGCAAACATGAGAATAATAAATTATGACTACTCTCTTTGTATGAAATCTATCTCTATTTGTCCTCCTTCGAGCTATTTAAATTTAACAAGGAAAGGAGGAGTTATAAAGGAGCCCTTTGAATATCAAAGTTACCAATTCTCCTGTGAAATGATAAAAAAAATTACAACCATTCTATGTAAAACAATTTATTCAAGAGTGTTACTATTTAAATCATAAAATGAACAATTTTTTCTAGGAAATTGAACAAACATATAGCCATGTGTATTTGCTATTCGAAGTGGTATTGCTATAAATTGTAATCATAGCAATCTTTTATCTACCTATAGAAGTGAAGGTAGGGATGCCCCCTTTTGGCAACTTTTTGCTTTGGTTTAAGAAGGCTAGGTATCACCATTGAATCAAGGGAGAAATGTGATAATCTACATGGTGTTAATGCAACACGTGATGCAAATGGAGTTGCTCATTCTCTGTTGATCTTACTTCTCTACGCAACATGAGACTCATCTATGAATGCTCTTTGAAATATTAAGCCCGTTAAAATTGAAGTCCAAAGTGTGATAGTTAGAACAATAGAGATGTCGGATGTGGATCATGCTTTGCAATTCGATCTATAAGTGTGTTTGATTATGCTAAAGTTGTGGTGGAAATTATAGAAAGCTTGGTTCTATAATGTACTAGAGAGATAGATACAAACTAGCAAATTCTCTTGGATACACTTTCTAGATCAAGGACAAAAGGACATTATAAGCAACAAAATATATATTTAAAGTACAATACAAAGTTCCAAGTCAATTTTGAATCAAACAATGCAAACAAAATGGAACACTAAAATTAGTTAACCAGAATATCTCAGACCAAACAGAATAGTTGCTCCAAGCAAACAACCACTCCATATGAAAATTTCATAAACACTTGACGTTCTTATATGCAAACAAGAAATTTGTAAAATGAGTAATTTCTTTTGACCTATTAAATCAAAAAAGTTAAAACATGCCCAAAACATTATTAGTGCAGAGTTACAAATTATTTGACCTTTGACACCAAACTACTGATAGGGGAACCCACATAATACATTACGTCAGTAGATGAATTAAATGCTTCCATGATAGCTTGAATGTCAACTTGCAAAAAATATAGTAAACCATGCTTGCTTGTGTATCTCAGTAATCTAGTAAAATAAAATTCATTTTCAAGTCCAAACCTTTGCAAGGACACGTTCAACACCATAATTCTAGAAAATGTTTTAAAAAAATACAAGCTCCAACTGGAACATCAAACAAATAGAAGATACATACCCTCACACTATTTGTGAGTGGAAACCAAACTGTAGCAGCTTCTAGAGCTTCAACAACTCCACATAAATTTAAAATAAGTTTGACATAGCATGCAGAAGTCCTCAAAATAATTTTCAATTGTCATGTGAGAAATTCTCAAATAAAGTCAAATGTAGAAAAGGATGCAACGGGCAACACTAGTAAGTTTAGTATTGTAAGGTCCTCAATGCCTTCAAAAAGGCTTATTGGCTGAAATCTAAAATCAAACTTACTAGTGTTGTAGGGTTATAGAATAAGAAACCCAAGATTTTGTTGGAAATATTAATCCTCCGTCAGTATTCATTTAATGCTATCAGCCCCCGCGTCAGGATTGGGATCCCCTCATTTCTCCCTAGCACTGTTGGCCTTCCAGAAGTTAATGAGGTAGGTGAGTTTGAAATTCAATTGTGTTTTGAGCACCCATTTTGCTGGGTATGTTAGAAGAGACAAAAAGAAGGGAAATGAGTAGTACAAAGAGAAGAGCATGAGTTAACCTGCAGCAGCAGAAGAATGATAGCAGAAGAATGTTCTAACACAAAACAGTAAAAGGAGAACAACAGAGGATAGAAGTTTGCAGCAGCAACAATAAGGCAGCTACGGAGTTCGCACAGGCAGCTCTGGATACAGTTTATAGCTCCAGTGAATGGGGCAGAACAAGTCAGAAAACAGAGAAGCACCTCTGCACTGTAAATTGTAAGAAGTTTTTGTATGTAACCTCAAATGAATATATATAAAAAGGATATATTGCTGTCTTTGTGTTTGTCCTCTTTGTTTCTACATTTGTTTTTCTTGGTGGTTAGTTTTCTGCCTCCCCTGCTCTCCCCCTATTTTATTGCCAACAAGTGGTATCAGAGCCCTATTTTTCTGGGCAGTCAAGTTTTAGTGGGTGTTTCATATAAGCCCTAGGTTGTCTAGGCATTCTCAACCTTCTCAGTTTTGAGAAGCATGGCAGGTGGGTACAGCAAAGGATGGCAGTAGCCATCGAGTTTTGATGGGCAGAATTATGATATTTGGTCTAAGAAGATGAAGACCATTCTGGTTGCGAATGACCTATGGGATTTGGTCACATATGGGTTCATAGACATCACAGACCCAGCAGCCTATGCAGCCCTAACAAATGCTCAAAGAAACCAGTTGAAGGAAACTAGGATGAAAGATACAAAAGCCCTCAGTCTAGTTGAGGCAGGCTTGATAGAGGCTATTCTCCCCCGCATTGCAGTAGCAAATTATTCAAAGCAGGCATGGGAAATATTGCAGAACAACTACAAGGGAACTGACAAAGTGAGGTTAGTCAAGCTCCAGCTATTTAGAAGAGATTTCAAGATGCTTCAGATGAAGGAGAGTGAGTCTATTTCAGACTTTCACACCAGGGTTTCTACCATGCTGAATCAGTTGAGGATAAATGGAGAAACCATGGATGATCAAAGGATTGTTGAGAAAATCCTAAGGAGTCTACCTTCCAGATTTAACCCTATTGTCATAACCATTAAAGAGACAAAGGATCTGTCCAAGATGATAGTGGATGAGTTGATGGGCTCTCTACAAAGCCATGAGCAGTGGTTGAATAGATCCGCTCCTTCCCTTGAGCAAGCCTTCAAGGCTCAAACCTATGCAAGAGGTCAGGGAAGTGGAAGAAACTGCAGAGGTAAAGGTCAAAGAGGTAGAGGAAGAAGCAACTCCAGAAGAGGAGTTTCAAACAGCCAAGAAGAGGCAAGCAGCTTACAGCCAAGCTATCAAGAAAGGAAGAAGAACAACAGTTCCAATCAGAGGTATGACAAAAGTAATATTCAATGCTATTACTGTCATAAGTTTGGTCATTATGCTAGTGAGTGTAGAAAGAAATAGCAAGACCATGGAGGCCAAAATGCTAATGTAGCAAATGAGAATAGGGCTGAAAATGAGAAACAGTCCAAGGTGTTTATTGTGTGCAACCTTGCTGAGAAGAGCAGCCCTGAAGTCTGGTATTTGGACAGGGGGTGTAGCAACCACATGAGTGGTAACGAAAACTTGTTTGCCTCCATTGACAAAAATGTCAAGTCTAAAATCATGATGGGGAATAGTCAAAAGGTTCCTATCATAGGAAGAGGCATCATAACAGTCCTCAGCAAGCAAGGTGAGAAAATACAGATCCATGATGTATATTATGCCCCAGGCATAAAGCATAACCTACTAAGCATTGGACAGATGGTCCAAAACGGTTATAGAATCCTGATGGAAAATGGAGGGTGCACTATATTTGATAAAGGAGGCAGTAAGAAAGTGATTGCAGCAGTGCAGATGACGAGAAGCAGAATGTTTCCTCTGTCATTAACTCTGGCACCATCTCCGGCGCTAACTCCAGCGCTATCTCTAGCGCAGCTTCCTGCACTATCTCTGGCACTCACAATAGTGGGACAACAAACAACCTTCAAGATAGTCATCAAAGACCCATCCAAATTGTGGCATTTAAGGTATGGGCACTTAAGCTTTTCTAGTTTGAGTTTATTGTCTAGGAAAGGCATGGTTAGAGGGCTACCGAATATTGTAGAGCCCGATGGAAAATGTGAAGCCTGTATTTTAGGAAAGCAGCATAGACAACCCTTTCAATCAGGGTATTCTAGAAGGGCAAGAGCACCATTGGAGTTGGTGCATTTAGATTTATGTGGCCCTATGAAGACCCCCACATTAGGTGGGAATGTATATTTTATGACCTTCATTGATGATTACAACAGAAAAATCTAGATTTATTTTTTGAAAAACATATCAGAGGCTTTGAGAAATTTAAGGAGTTTAAGGCATTAGCTGAAAAGCAAAGCGACCGCCATATCAAGGCCCTAAGAACAGATAGATGAGGAGAATATATCTCCAAACAATTTCTGAATTTCTGCAGGTATGAAGGCATTCATAAACAGTTCACAACAAGGTACACTCCACAACAAAATGGAGTAGCTGAAAGGAAAAAATAGAACCATCACAGAGATGGCAGCAAGCATGCTGAAGGCAAAGGGATTGTCAAATGATTATTGGGGTGAAGCTGTAGCAACAACGGCCTACCTATTGAATAGGTGTCCTACAAAGGCCATACGTGATCGGATTCCACAAGAGGCGTGGATAAACTGCAAATGGACTGTTGAGCACCTAAGAATCTTTGGGTGTGTGGCATATGCATTCATGCCTAAAGAGAAGAGGCAGAAATTTGATGATAAAGGTGAGAAATGTATCTTCCTAGGCTATAGTGAAGAATCACAAGCCTACAGACTGTATAATCCCATCACCAAAGAACTTGTGATCAACAGAGACGTTGAATTCATTAAGAATGAAGCATGGGATGGAACTGTGGACAGTACCATGGATATTTCAGTCACAATACCCCTTGAAGATGAAGAAGCTCCGGAGGACAGCAGCTCCAGAGGAGCTACGGAGAGTAGCAGTTCAGGGAGAAATTACTGTAGAGCACTAGAAAATAGCAGCTTCAGAGGTAGACAGCAGCATTGCAGCTCTAGAGATCAGTAGCTCTGGAGGTCTGCAACTTTGGAGAATAGCAGCTTTGGAGGACGTTATAACAACAGCTCTGGAGGTTAGTGTAGCAGCTCCAGAGGTCAGTGCAGCAGCTCCGGAGGTCAAAACAGCAGCAGCTTCGAAGGCAATTCAGACCCCACACTCGCATCAATGATCCTACGGAGGACAAAGGGTGTGAAGGAGATTTATGACAGCACAAGGTATGCTGATGATGATGAGGATTTGAATTTTGCATTATTTTCTTCTAGTGATCCAATCTACTTTGAAGAAGCTGTGAAAGAAGAGAAATAGTGTGAGGCCATGGATGAGGAATTAGATGCCATTGTGAGGAATGACACATGGCAGCTAACTGATTTACCCAAGGGTAAACAAGTGATTGGAGTTAAGTGGGTCTACAAGACCAAGTCTATTGCTGAAGGAAAGATAGAAAGACATAAGGCAAGGCTGGTTGTCAAAGGGTACAAACAACAGCCTGGAAGAGATTATGATGAGACCTATACACCAGTTGCAAGGCTGGAAACAGTTCGGGCAGTCATTGCAATAGCAGCCCAACACAAGTGGAAGGTGTTTCAGATGGATGTAAAGTCAACCTTCTTGAACGGAGTGCTGAAAGATGAAGTGTATGTGGAGCAACCACCTGGCTATGAAGTCCTAGGGCAAGAGGACAAAGTATACAGGCTCCAGAAAGTCCTCTATGGGCTGAAATAAGCACCTAGGGCATGGTACAGTAGAATTGACTAATATCTGTTGAGCAATAGATTTAGCAAAAGCAGCAGTGAGCCCACTCTCTACATCAAAGCAGCCGAAGGTAAAATTTTGATTGCTGTTTTGTATGTAGATGATCTGATTTTTACTGGCAATAGTGATCTTTTCATTGCTGAATTCAAAGAGCCAATGAAGAATGAGTTTGAAATATTTCCTTGGCATTGAGGTCAAGCAAACAGAGCATGGCATATTTATTTCGCAAACTAACTATGCCAAACAGATTGTGAAGAGGTTTAAAATGGAGAATAGTAAACCTACCCCTACACCAACAGCCACAGGTCTGAAGTTGAGTAAAGAGGACATCAGCAAAGAAGTAAACCCAACCCTCTACAAGAGCATGGTTGGAAGCCTCATGTACTTGATAGCAACTAGGCTTGATTTGATGTATGCTATAAGCCTAATTTCTAGGTTCATGGAGAAGCCTAAGGACACACATTGGCAAGCAGGAAAGAGGATCCTGAGGTATGTCAATGGCACAACAGGTTATGGCATTTTGTATGATGTTTCTGATGAGTTTAAGTTGGCTGGCTTCACGGACAGTGATTGGGCAGGAAATGTAGATGACCGGAACAACACATCCGGCTATGTATTTCACATGGGTTCAGGTGTGATATCATGGGCATCCAAGAAGCAGCCCATTATTTTTCTCTCTACAGTAGAAGCTGAGTATATTGCAGCTAATGCAGCAGCTTGTCAGGCTATTTGGTTGAGGAGAATCCTTGCAGACTTGTATGAGCATCAAGAAGATGGTACAACCATTCATTGTGACAATGTTTCATCAATAGCCTTGACAAAGAATCCAGTCTTCCACGGACGAAGCAAGCACATTGAGATCCGTTATCACTTCATAAGGGAGTTGGTAGAACGAGGAGAAATTGAGATGTAGTATTGCAGATCCGAGCAACAGCTCGCTAACATTTTCACAAAAGCATTGCCAAAAGATTCGTTTGAACGCCTAAGAGATAGGCTCGGCATTGAGGATAGCTACGGAGGTGTGTAGCCCCGAAAAGAGGATAGCTCCAGAGGTTCAGATCCGGAAAGACAACAGGAGAGATCCAGAGATTCAACTCTGGAATGTATGTGCAGCTCCGGAGATGCAGAAAAGGAACTCTGGCGTTGCAGAGAGTCAACTTCAGAGATGCAGATAGGGAGCTCCAGAGATGCAGGGGGCAGCTCCGGAGATGATGCAAAGTGGTAGAAAGAGCTTCAAAGATCTGCTCCGGAAAGGCAAAGGCAAGTGTATAACTCTGGAGATCAATTCCGGAATAAAATTTACAAATTGACACCTGACTTCAGATTAAGCGGAAGTGTTGGAAATAACAATCCTCCGTCAGTATTCATTTAATGCTGTCAGCCCCCGCGTCAGGATTGGGACCCCTTCATTTCTTCCCAGCACCGTTGGCCTGCCAGAAGTTAATGAGGTAGGTGAGTTTGAAATTCAAGTGTGTTTTGAGCACCCATTTTGCTGGGTATGTTAGAAGAGACAAAAATGAGGGAAATGAGTAGTAGAAAGAGAAGAGCATGAGTTAACCTGCAGCAGCAGAAGAATGATAGCAGAAGAATGTTCTAACACAAAACAGCAAAAGGAGAACAGCAGAGGATAGAAGTTTGCAGTAGCAACAGTAAGGCAGCTACGGAGTTCGCACAGGCAGCTCTGGATACAGTTTGCAGCTCCAATGATTGGGGCAGAACAAGTTAGAAAACAGAGCAGCACCTCTGCACTGTAAATTGTAAGAAGTTTTTGTATGTAACCTCAAAGGAATATATATAAAAAGGATATATTGCTGTCTTTGTGTTTGTCCTCTTTGTTTCTGCATTTGTTTTTCTTGGTGGTTAGTTTTCTGCCTCCCCTGCTCTCCCCCTATTTTATTGCCAATAGATTTCTAAGCTTGTGGATGCCACCTTGATTTCTGAGAAGACGCATAATACCTTGCACCTCCAGTTTATGGGTGCCACCCTGGCTACTCGGAAGACACAATTCAAATTAAACTAAAGCTTATGTAAAGTCCTTAATAAATATAAGCTTCTTGTGTATTGTGTTAACGAAACAATCACAACAAAAATTTTATTAAAAAACATCAAAAATTAAAAAACAAAAAATCATACCCACAAGCTACACCCAGTTAAGGCACAAATAGGCCAAACCACATTTCTTGTGTAAACAAGATTGCCAATCACCATAGTACCAGAGAAAACACCAGTTTAGGACATAATAAAGCTAGAGAAAACACCAGTTTAGGACATAATAAAGCCATATCCTGTAAACAAGATTGTCAATCACCTTCACACAACTCAGTAGGATGGTTTAAACAGACTCAAAAGTGCCAGAAAAAATGAGTGCAATCAGTAGAGTGATATAGACTTTCCTAGTAGAACTGCAAACCTAAACTGAACAACACCATATACAACACCATATTTGCTTCCCAAGATTGATATCTACAGGCTACAACCCGCTCATCAAAAAACGAGTTTTAAAATATTAAATTAGAACTCCGATGCACAATAAATTACTAAACACACCACCCTTTGATCAGGGTTTTAATCTATCATCCATCTTTAGAGAAGGATTTGACCACATCAGTGTACACAATGCAAATTTGAATAGAAATCAGATTTTGGATACTAACACAATGCAAGATAATGAAGCTTGGCTATTTCAACGTGTTTCAACCATCCTTTTATTAGGGTTTTAACTTTTTCTCCAGCTTTAGGGCAGGATTTGACCATATCAACATACAGAATACAAATTTGAATGGAAATCAGATTTTGGATGGTGGCCCAATAGAGGATAGTCAAGCCTGGCTATTTCGACCTGTGGGGAAATACTTCTGTTCACTGAGCTTGTCTGGTGTAGGGTTTGACTTCCTTATTCACAGCTTTACATTATAGCAAACAGTGGCATAAGCAAGTCTATTGATGCTCTCCTCTGCTAATTTCTTAATCCTAGGCCCAATGGCATCCCACCTAGCTTCATCATTCTAATAAATATGTCATTCTTCCAGACCTGTTTCTGTATGACATAATTTATAAGATACAAGATAAAGAAAGTTCATGCTAATCTAGATTAAAACCACTGTTGTTGACCTATCTTAAATTACTATATTTTGTGTTTAGGAATGCAGGTTTTAGATGGTAGACCCAATGCAAAAGCAAGGACTGCAAGAATGCTCATATTATATGAAATCTTTGGTAGATTCACAATGGGTCAGTTTAAGTTTTCTCCTCTCCCAGTTTCTAGATCCCAGGGAGCTCCATCACTCTACCAGATATAGCAAAGTAATTAAAGCTTTACATGTTTCTAATTTTGTCCAAATCTCCTAGGGATACATCATTTCAAGGAAAATCGTACTACTCTCTTGGACACTGTTCCTCAGATGGAACTGTGTCTTCCTGCTTTAAGACCATAACGTGTTGAGATACCCCCAGCCTAAACACGACAGTCAAAGTTGTGCAAAGTGGGCAAATGTTTTGTTGAGCAATGATTGTTCATGAAGGAGTTTATTGAATCCAAATAAGGAGGTGATGCTGAGGTAATTCTCATAAAATCAATCATAAATAAAGCACATCATAGAGTCGCAGGATTTCTATTTGGGGTAAAATCATCACAAAAATAATGGGGGATTCTTTGGCAAGCAGTGTAAGCAGGTCCACGGATTATTTTTATCCGCTAGTGTCTCAGTCCCAAGTAAATTACTGCCCAGTTAGATTGACAAGGCTACTTGTTCAAAACCAATTTGCAGAACTTGCTTCTGAAGATGGAATGATGCTGCCATACCCATTTTTATAGTGGATATAAACAAATTATTCTGGAAAAGAAGAATCAACCCATTTTTATAGCACACCTAAACAAATTATTCTGGAACAGAGAATCAAGAGGGGGATAAATAATGCAGCTGCGCAGCTAATATATATTATTATGAAGATAGTTTGCATAAATTTTTTTTTTTTTTTTAAATTTAAAACTCTAGCTTAGAGTTTTACCATTTAATGTTTCAAGGTATTCAATTCAAAACAAACCATAAAAACTATTAATCTTAAATTTGTTTACAAACATTCTTAAAAACATAGCATAATAATAATTTTATGTATTAAAACATTTTGATGCCTCATTATATTTACATAAGATATATGTGAAGAGATCTTGGCAATAAATCAAATACAAGAAAAATAAATTCCTCATAATTATCAAAAAAATCTTTGATAGTTCTTAATATCCAAAATACATGTTAGTTTTTTAACCATTTGAATGTTTTCAAAATTTTAATTTAAAGCAAATAAAATAAATAATAATCTCATATTATTAAAAAAATTGATACCCATTTTTATAAGATAAAACAATTTGAAATTTGAAAGACATATTAAAAAATTAATTGTAAATAAAACACATATATAATATTCAAAAGATAATTGTATATTATTATATATGAGCAATAATTTTATAAAAAATATTGTCCTTCTTATCTCACATATCTTGCTCTAATGCCGTGGATTATAGATTTTGTTGCCACAACCACACATCCACTTCTGAGGATAATAATCATTTGGGTTAATAGGTGGAATAGAAACTAATGTGGGTTTACATGGATTGCAACCCTTGCATTTGTTTGTACAATCAGGAGGTGCGAAGCTTAATGATGAGCATGCTTTGTCATTGCTGGCACATGCTGTAGTATCCCCCTTTTGACAAAAAGAAATACAATACATTAAACTATAGTTATATAAATTGAAAAGTTCTATAACAATTTCAAATCATTTCTGTTTTAAATACTAATAAAAAACTAAAATGTAAAAAATAGTTTTGTAGATTATAAATTCATATACATACCACAAAAAATTGTGTGTGTTGATGGAATTTGTATTCTCTTCCCTCAATACCTATATCATCATATTCACAGTGAAACTTTATTACAAAGAAACAAATTTGTAATACATAATATATATGATTTATCAAATTAAAATATAAATTAATTACCATGAAAACTCAGCATGATTAACAGGAGGAAGGCCAACATCTTGAGTGATTTGAAAACATAGAATGAGTGCTCTATAGATTCCATATGTTGCTTTCAAGTAAATATTCAATATTCTGTAACCAAGAAATTGATGAATGGTTAAAATGAGAATCCAAATGCTTCAAAATTTTAAAACTATTAATATAAGCATTGTTGAAGCATTTAAAAGAATAAGAATAACCATAAAGATAAGAAGCATTTAAAAGAATAAGAATAACCATAAAGATAAGAGATATACTGTAAAGAAAAAGATGAAATCAAATGCTATGAAGATCATATCATCTATTCAAACATTGGGTATTTATATAGTCAAAAGATATGTAATTTATTGATTATTTTGCTTCTTTTTCTAGTTTTTTAAAGATTTATAAGGGATTTGTTTTTTATTTTTATTTTTACATTTTGAGATGCTTTCTTTTATTTTTAACCATTATTTTTTCTTTCTATATTCTTTTTTCATTTTTTAAATTTTGATATGCTTTCTTTTATTTTTAACCATTATTTTTTCTTTCTATATTCTTTTTTTAATTTTTTAAATTTTGATATGCTTTCTTTTATTTTTAACCATTATTTTTTCTTTTTATATTATTTTTCATTTTTTTAAAATTTGATATGCTTTCTTTTATTTTTAACCATTTTTTTTTCTTACAATATTCTTTTTAATTTTTTTAAAATTTCCATATGCTTTCTTTTATTTTTCAACCTAAATAGGACTATGACTTGCTTTTAACATGCTTTATTTTGTTTTTAGGGATTGTTTTTTTATCTTTACATCACTCTCAATTTTTTTTTTATAGTTTTTTAAAATTTGTTTGTTTTTATTTTTATGTGAGTTTTTTTAATATTGGCCAAAATGTTTATGTGAGTTTTATTTGTTTAAAACATTTTAAATCTTGTTTTATTTTATTTTATATCTTGCTAATTTAGGGTTTAGATTTTTTTTTAATTTTTCAATACAAAAATTAAGAATAATATTTTAAATTTTTTTTTATATTAGGTAACTTGTTTTTTCAAAAATTACAAAATATTAATAATTTTTGGACACAAATAATTAATATAAAAATAAAATGGAACATTATGTACAAACATTTATTCATATCCAAAATTTATAAATATTAGAAAATATTAATTTATTAGTACCTGCTGGCTGGTACTATTGTAATGAGTTCACACTTATCTAGTTATTAATCTTGTTGATTGCAAACCAATCAAAAGATAGCGGGCAATTTTGATTTAAATTTGTACTTTTCCTATGTCAACATGATAAATTTTAACAAAAAATTATTGAAAAATGATTTATCTGTATTGTCATTCGCTGAAAAAAATGACCTCTTCTCTGCGGATTGTCGTAGGAGAGTGCAACAAAAAACTATAAATGCAGAGAGAATTTTGGTTTGAGGGGAGGAGGATGTGGCAAGTAAACAAATTATGAACACAAATTTTGTCTCCCACTAGTTAAGTCATGCCTAAATGGATGGCGATAATTATGTGAGGGAAGAATCATTAGTTTTTATGAATTTAATTTTTTTATTCGTTAAACATAAAAATTACTTTTTGTCAAAGGGACAAAGTTATAATATTAATAATACTATTAAAAATTAGATTATTTTTGGGATTTCAATTTTATTTACTCAAGAGTTAAAAATCTAGTATTTTAATTTTATTTACTAAAAAGTTAAAAATCTACAGTATCATGAAAAATATTTCACCATGTTATTACATTTTTTATTTTATTCTTCAAACATACAATATTTTAATGCATTTTAAATTATCATAGTTACATTTCAAATCTCCACATAATACAAATATGCAGGCTTTGTAAAGTTTAGTTTTATAGTTAAAGAAATATTTGTGTTATTTAATAGGCTTTGTAAAGTTTACTTTTATAACTAAGTAAATAAATATGCAAGCTTTGTAAAGTTTAGTTTTATAGTTAAAGAAATATTTGTGTTATTTAATAGGCTTTGTAAAGTTTAGTTTTATAACTAAGTAAATATTTTAGTGTTATTTTATTTTTACTAAATTAAATTATTTTTGAGATTTCAATTTTATTTACCCAAGACATTTCAAAATGAGTTCACGTAAATTTTTTCTTATAAATTTAGTTCTGAATATATAATAGTTACAAATTTGAAATGATAAATAATTCTTTATTTTAGAAAAAAAAAATATTTTTTTTTCCCAAAAAAGTGGTAAACACCACTGAAATATATTAATTAAAAATAGAAAAATAGAATTGACAAAGAAAACCTCCGGTTGTAGCCCATTTGTGACAAAAACAAAATAAAAATCAACTCAGAAAAATGAGTCAGTCCAGTAGTAACATTCTGTGTCTCAATCCTTAGCAAGATTCATACTGAAAACAAAAAATATTTACATAGCAGTTGACAGAGTCGACCAATGAATAGAACAAAAACTTAATGCTAAACCCAAAACATTAGGGGATTCCTGATTAGTCTTCAACTTCAATAATCTGCAAAGCACGATCCTCATCTTCTGCTGGCTGAGGAGGAGGAGGTGGTGGAGGAACATAATTCAATAAGAAGTGCAGAGCGTTAAAGATTTTTGAAGCCTTATCTACCAATTTATTCCCCAGTTCTCACCTGTGACAATGAATAGAGTTCTGAAAGGAAGTAACACAATTATTTCGAAGGCCATGCATAAACGCATTGAAGAGGCAGTGAAGTTTAGGAGTGCGAAATAGAAACCTGCAATCAAATAACCCTCCCACAAGAGCAGTACCTTCATGCAAATCATAGTCTTCTAAAGGATCATTAAAAGTATCAACAGAGAAATGATCATTCTGAACAAACATTACACCCAAATCCCTTACCTTATCTCCGCTTTGCAAAAGGTCCATCGCATTAGAGAGAAAATGTGAAGCAACTTGAGACGGATAAATAGAAACTAGAGAATGTAAAACTTGCAAGTCACAAATCTGAGTGACAGCTCTTTCTACTGAACCCTCATAAATCTTAAATACTTCCCACATTGAATTCAGGTTAATAAAACCAAGAAGGGGTCATTCCCAGTTCCAAATAGGCCAGTAGATTCTGGTGTTTTGTTGAACAGAGCCCATGCTGAGTTTCAAAAACTTGGAAGCTAGCAATTGCAAAATAAATGAAATAACTGTAACAGGAACAGAGCATACAACAGAGTTAAAAGTATAATCAAAAAGAAAAACTCATCAAGTATATGAGATCAAAAACTGCCAGCTCCCTTGTGCGAAATCTGCCACCCTGCACTCAAGAAATACATCAAAGTACTGCACACCAAATGAAGAGATACTTCAAAGCATTTGAACATCGTCATCTTGTCAACATGGAATGTCGATAGAATAGGGATAAAATTAAGTAATGATGATCCAATAAAGTCTCTAGAAATGACAACAAAAGTTACCCAAATTAAACCTTTTTGTCTTTCTCCAATATATAACTAACTTCGGGGATCAAAAGAAAGGAGTCAGAATCCCATTCAATAAAAGGGTCGTTGATACTGAATGCAAAATTGGCCAAAAAATCTGCTAATAGATTACATTCTCGATAAGTATGAACTATTTGAAAAGATTGGAATTGCTTCAGTATATTCCTTCCAGACTTTAAAATATAATCAATTTTTCAGCTTGGAGAAGAGTTATTAGAAAAAGCTCCCACAATATTCAATGAATCCCCTTCCACGATAAGATTTGTAATGCCACATTTCAATGCTAAATTCAAACCAGCTATTAAAGCCAAAGCCTTTGCCTCATTATTTGTTATTATACCTAGCTTAATTGACAAAGCTCTAAGAACTACTCCATGATGATTTCTAATAACACAACCAGCACTAGAACTTCCAGGATTGCCTCTGCTCGCACCATCAAAATTGAGCTTTACAAAAGATTCAGGCGGAGGGATCCATTTGATAGAGGATCTATCAATCTTGTCTTCAGACTTAAAGCAATAAGAGTTAGGCAGCCTCAAATGCTTCCAACTTTTTAATATCATATCATCCCAGTTTGTGAAAATTAGAGAACCCTCCTTTTTTGACAAAAGTGAGGCTAAAACCACTTCTAAAATAGTTTTTTCAACTTTACCTATAACTATATGAAAAGGATTATTTATTTTTTTAAATATTCTATTATTTCTTTCTAGCCACAGTGACCAAATGACAATACTTGGCAAAACCAGCCATAGGGTAGAAAAAATAGACTTTGAAAATAACATAGGCCAACTTTGGAAGACTTGAAGTAGAGAAAAGGGAAGAGGACCCTTCCAACTCAATTTTAAAAGAAGCCAATACCAAACTTTTGAGGAAAAATTACAATTCAGCAAAAGATGATCCACTGATTCCTCCACCTCGTAGCAAAAAGGGCATGAGAAAGAATTTGTAACCCCAAGCTTAGCTAACCTATCACTAGTAAGGATTCGGTAATTTAGTGCTAACCAGGTAAAAGCTCCTTCTTTTTGCAGGCAAGGATCACTCCAACAGAGCTTATAGGGCCAATTAATAGTTGAATTAGAATCCTTAGTAATGATACTTAGATATCCTTGCTTGATCGTGTAATGACCAGATTTTGAAGGAGCCCAAACTAATTTATCCTTTTCCCCTGAAGTAAAAATTCTTCTATCTTGCAAAATATTTTTGAGCAAATTCTTCTGCTCTTGAGGGATCAAGAAATCATCAAAATTTTTCCATTTGACTTTATTAATTTTTGAGTTATGATCAATTTCAAAATAATCTTTAACTTTTATTCCCCAAGCCTGACACAACAAAGATTTGATCTCTTGAAGACCTTTTGTTTTAACTAGAGGTGGATGATTATTCCAAGAATCCTCCCAAAAAAGGGCAAAATTTCCATCATGAATAACCCAAGATAAAAAATGGGAAGTAACTTCTCTACAATTTATCAGAAAGTTCAACATATGAGAGCCCTCCTTTGGGTTAAGAATAGTAAAGATTCTTTCAGGAGAAAAAGAATCTAAATATTTTGCATACATTATTTTCCCCCACTTAGATTCTGACTTTTCATATAAATTCCAGACCAATTTGGCTCTAAGAGCTTTATTTTGTGCTTCAATATTATGAATCCCAGATCCTCCTAGCTGTTTGGGAATACAAATTTTATCCCATGAGATTAGGGGGATCTTTCTCCCATTTAAATTAGAGCCATTCCACAAAAATTTTCTTAAAATATTCACAATATAAGAAAGAATGGATTTTGGAACCTTAAGTACTGAAAGCATATAAATAGGAATTGCTGATAAGACTGTTTTAATCATTAGAATTTTCCCTGCCAATGTTAACCATTTACATTTCCAAGAAGATATTTTAGCTTTGATGCTTGTAATAAGCTTATCCCAAAACATGTTTTTAATTGAACCTGAAAAAAGAGGAATTCCCAAATACCTTGAGGGTAGAACGTCAACTTGAAAGCCAAGAAACTTAGCAATCCTTTTTTGCACCAAGGAAGATGAAAAGAAGAAGAAAATTTTAGACTTTCTTTGATTCACTTTTTGGCCCGATACTAAACAGTACCTGGTAATGACATCCTTCAAAACTTTAGCTTCCTTCATCACAGGCTGCCCAAACAATAAGGTATCATTTGCAAACAAAGCATGTGTAATAGAAAAAGGAATTCTAGGAATATTTATTCCTTTCTAGTTACCCAGTGAATTTTGCCTCATAATTAATCTACTCAATCCTTCAGCCATTAAAATAAAAAGAAAAGGGGAAAGAGGATCTCCCTGCCTTATCGCTTGAGAGGACTTAAAGAAATCAGATTGAGAGCCATTAATCAAAACTGAAAAACTTGCACCAGAAATACAGGAAGAAATCCATTTGCACCATTTAGGAGAGAATCCAAATTTAAGGAGGAGTTGGAACAAAAATTCCCAAGACACTCTATCATAAGCTTTTAACATATCCAGCTTAACCAGCATAGTAGGAAGTTTATGTTGATGAATTGAATGTAATACCTCATGAGCTACCAAAGCACCTTCTGAAGTTTCCTTGCCTAGAACAAAACCTCTTTGTTCATCAGAAATAATTTTTGGGATAAGGGTAGCAAGTCTTAAAGTAATTGCTTTAGAAATGATTTTGTATAAAGTGTTACAAAGTGAAATGGGTCTGAAATCAGCATAAGAGGAAGGAGTAGCAACTTTTGGGATTAAAGAAATAAATGTAGAATTAATTTCTCTCAAAACAATTATGTTTCTCCGTGCTTCTTCTACAGCCAGCCAAATATCCTTGCCTACAAATTCCCAACATTTTTGAAAGAAAAGAGGAGTGAAACCATCTGGGCCAGGGGATTTGTTCGGATCTAGAGAGAAGACTACTACCTTGATTTCATCTAATGTGAAATGCTTCATCAACTCCAGGTTATCTTCTTGAGAAATCAGATTAGGAATATGATTTATAACTTCTGCAACAGTCGAAATGGGGACCTAATTTGTCTCTCTAGAAAGAAGTTTCTGAAAAAAATTAATTCCTTCTTTTTGAATAAGAGTATCCTCTTGTAAGATATTTCCCATAGAATCTTTTATTGAGAAAATAGAGTTTTTGTGTCTTCTTACCATAGCCGAAACATGAAAAAACTTTGTATTTCAAAAGAAGCACTATCCATGCCCTTACTAATAATGGCTTCATTTAAATGGTCTAGTTGAGATTGTAGTGCTGCTTTTTGTGAAAAAATGTTACCAAAAGAAGTTTTATTCCAATCCAAAATTTTTCTTTTTATAAATTTCAACCTTTCATTAACCCAAAACATGCGTGAACCTTTTACAAAAGGAGCATTCTTCCACCAAGATTCTAGTAAGGATAATTTTTTTTATCTCTGAACCACATAGCTTAGAACTTAAATGAAGACCTAAATTTCTTTCTACTCAAATTTGCATCCAATTGAAGAGAAATAGGAAAATGATCTAAAGCAGTAAAAGGAAGAATAGATGAACCAGGGATATTTGAATCAAGACACCACTCAGAAGAGAACAAAAACCTATCTAACCTTTCTATAATATTTAAAAAACCTTTTCTCCTATTTGACCAAGTGAAGTTCCCATTCAATAAAGGACTATCAACTAAAGCATTATCTGAAATAAAATCTTTAAAATCTTCAATTATCCTATGGGGAGGGCAGATGCCTCCTGAATTTTTTTGTTAAACAAGAAATAGCATTAAAGTCTCCCCCCAAAATAACTTTTTCTCTAGATAATTGCTCTAAAAGTGTAGCTAATATGTCCCAACACTATTTTTTTCCCTAGTTGCAACTGGTCCGTAAATATTAAATAGCCAAAAATTTAATGAAGAAGAAGTTATTTTAACCAATAAAAAATTTGGAACAGAGCAAATTAGGTCTACTTCACACATTTTACTATCCCAAAGAATAGCCAAACCTCCTGAAGCCCCCTGAGAGGGAAAATGAAGATACTTCCATTTGAACCAGTTTGGAAAAATAATATTAGCTTGAGATTGAGATAGTTTTGATTCTTGAAGCAAGATAATATCCATACCAGAAGAATCTAACTGACGCTTAACCAAGCGTCTCTTGTTAGGGGCATTAATGCCCCTAGCATTCCAAGATAGGATCTTCATTGTTTACGGGGAGAGTTTTTCACTCTCCCTGATCTCAAACAAGTATCCAGGGTAGCCTGTAAACTAGCTTTAATTTCTTCCTGGGTTTTAAAAGATTTTGGCTTACGTCCTCTCTTAGAAGGAGAAAAGGAACTCAGTTTGGTAGGAGAATCCTGGCTCAAGGATTGAGAAATAGACAACTTTGTTTCAAAATCAAAATCCTCACTTCCATCACCTAATGGGACATTTCGGTCTGATTTCCCTTGATTTAAACAACTATCTGGTACTAAGCTTGGAACATAAGTGTTAAGAACAGTTGAACTATCTTCAATAGAATTTGTTTTTTATGAAATTACCTCATCCACTAGTTCTTCCATAAGATCAGAAGCGACTTTACGGATGGTTTTTTCAACAAAAGCATTTGCTTCTTCCTCAAAAAAAGGAAAAACATCCAAACCTGAAACATCCACCTGATTTGCGTTTAACATATTGATATTCTCCTCATTGTTAGAAGAATTCAATAAATTTTTCTTAGTTTTATCACTATGAAAATTAGGGGTTTCAAATCCTCAAATTTACCAACAGCAAACTCAAAAGAACATTCTTCCGCTAACTCCTTAAGAGACTGTTGCTCCTCTTCCGAAACAGAGGAATTTAAAAAATTATTTAGAGATGCTTACCCAATATTAATAGAGTCAAGGTTTTCCCTTGAAAAATTAACTTCTTCTGAATCCTCACATGCCCATTTTGAATCAAACAGTTCTGGTTTTTCCATAGCCATGGGATTTTCAAAAACAACTACTTGTTTCCAATTCCTAAATTTAGAATGAAATTCCATAAATTTGGGGAAGGGAAACGAAGTATTAAGAATTATGGAAAACCTTATTGGCATATCGGGTTTTTAAAAATTAGACATATCATGCTTAATGAAGAAACCCATTTTCTTGGCACAAAATTCAATAATAGTGAGATCTCTATATCCCAGCGGTAAGTTTGGCAATGTGATCCAAAAAGGAACAAAATTCATGTTAGCCTTAACAGGGTCAAAGTTTGGTTCCCATTTCTGTATCCAGATCCCTTTACCTTGATAAAACCACAATTTTTGACTAAGGGTTTCATCACGTAAACAACCATTTTCAAAAATAACCGTAAAAACACATAAATCTTTATGCAAGAAAAAAACATCTAAAACCCCTTTCCAAGAAACCCTAATCCAATTAAGAAAAGTATCAAGATTAAACTTAGGGTTCCAAACCTTACCAATAAGGGCCCGTGAAGTAAGATCTTGAATATATGGGTTCACCATATCCTTTGGAATTTGAATGTTAACAATTTCCGCAGAAACCCTATCATCAAGATTTTTACCATCATCACGATAATTATGGTTAGCCTTAATTGATTTTTCCTTCCATACTTGTCGAAATCCATTTCTAGATTCTGCTTTTCCTGATGCATTTGCTTGAATATTTGCATAGTGCAGGTTTTGGCCAGTGAACCTTCCAAAAGAACCAAAATTACGAAAACTAGAAGGGTCATAACGAGCCAGGAAATATCTTTGTGGAGAATTGCGAAAAGCTCCTCGAAACCCTAGGCGTTTGTTCTCTGAAAAAAATGAGCATCTTCTTGCCCTAGAAGCTTCAAAGAACAAACTCTACTATAAACGTAAGGGTCTTCTAGAGAAGACCTCATATTGTTGTCGCATATTGTTCTTAAAAGTACTTACTATTATTACTTAAACAAAAAATTAAGTGACTAAGTGTAGTGATCTAAATATGAATATGTTATTGTTATTATATTGTGTAATTATTCTTCAAACTTACAATATTTTAATGCATTTTAAATTGTAATAGTATTCAATATTATTACATTTTAATATGTTAGGTAGACATTTCAAATCTCTTCACACCCACTAGGGTTAGGGTTCTACACATTTTATTTTATGAAATTAGATTATTTTTGGGGATTTCAATTTTATTTACTCAAGAGTTGAAAATCTAAGATTTCAATTTTATTTAATCAAAAGTTCTCTAAAAGAACTTACTATTATTATTTAAACAAAAATTAAGTGACTAGGTGTAGTGATCTAAATATGACTATGTTATTGTTATTATATTGTGTAATTATTACAATATTTTAATGCATTTTAAATTGTAATAGTATTCAATATTATTACATTTTAATATGTTAGGCAGACATTTCAAATCTCTCCACGTTAGGGTTCTACACACTTTATTTTATGAAATTAGATTATTTTGGGGATTTCAATTTTATTTATTCAAGAGATAAAAATCTAACATTTCAATTTTATTTACTCAAGAGTTAAAAATTTAGGATTTCAATTTTATTTAGTCAAAAGTTAAAAATCCAGTATCACTAAAAATATTTCACCATGTTATTACATTTTTTATTTTATTCTTCAAACTTACAATATTTTAATGCATTTAATGCGTTTTAAATTATAAAAGTATTAGTATTATTACATTTTAAAGAAATATTTGTGTTATTTAATAGGCTTTGTAAAGTTTAGTTTTATCATTAAGGAAATATTTTAGTCCTACATTATTTTTGAGATTTCAATTTTAATTAGCCAAGACATTTCAGCACTCTTCAAAAATTAAATTTTTAATTATTGGAATGCAATTTGTTTATACAAACAATACCTAATTAACAAAAAAATTACAACTAAACAAATACTATATACAACCAATAGCTAATCAACAAAAAAATTACAACTAAACAAATACTATAATAACAACACTACAAGGCAGGTACTGGCCACTACGTGGCACTTGTTCATATTTACCATACATGTATACTAGTAATGTTATGAAATAGTACTTATGATTAGTGAGTATGTGTGTATGCATGTGTGTGTGAGTGTGAGTGTGTGTGCATGCATGCGTACATACCTATGTATTTGCATATATACCCATATAATATATATGTATATATTTGTGTACATACATATGCATTGATACACACACATATGTCCATATATGTACACACACATATATACAAAGTTAAGAATTTTAAATTTCAATGTATACATAACATAGACAAATAATATTTAACCGAATTAGTTGCACAAGAGAAGCATATAATAAGAATAAGATGTAATAATTGATAATAATTAATAATAAGTCACTTCAAGGGAGTAAACTTCTAAAAAGTTCTTCAATAAGAACAAAATTAGACATCATTATGTAATATTAGAATCCTAATTCTAATGAGGTCAAGTTAGCATATTATAATTATATGTAGGGACTCACAAATGACTCAATTAAGGATTATGTGAGCTATAAGTTGTTATCACACGTCCCAATACATGCTATAAGATAAGGGAATAGCACGCCCCTCCCCTTAAAATCAACATTGTCCTTAATGTTGGAAATCCTTGGATGCTTCTATAGGAGTACTTCATCTTCCCATATTGTATCTTCATTGACTAGATTCTTCCACTTAAATAAATAGTTTATAATAATTCTCATAATAGCCTCTTACTATGTGTGTAAAGGACTCCCTCAAGTTAAAAAATGATTCTTCCCTTTTCATTAAGCTCTAGAAACTTTATCTAGGATGCAGTTATATGTTGATCAAACCTATTGCTTAATTTTATTTTGTGCCATTGCTTGGTTCTCCTCCAAGTGTTTTTACATTGCTCTAATATTTTGGTGTACATTCAAAGAAGATTTGGTGGATGGTGGATGGTAGCTTGGTACTAGTTGAATAGCATGATCAAGATATCTTTTGGGAGGCAATCCTTTTGGCCTATCCCCCAAAGCTACTAAGTTCCCATCTATATTGTGGATCTATTGATATACGACTCTTTAACTATTCCATTTATAATGAAGACAATTGAGTCATGCATTTGTCTACTCCTTTGTAAAATATATTTTGCATTTTGTAGGAGCTTACCATCTTTGGACATTGTGTAGGCAACCCTCTTACTTCAAATGTCCTACTGTTAGACTTAGAGCAGACAACTGAGAGGGGGGGTGAATCAGTTGTCCAAAACTTTCTTTACTTTCAACACTTATATTCACTTAGCAGTATAACAATAAATCAAACATGAAACTTAATGTATTTAATCAAGAGCAGAAACACATCAACACAAGAGACACCAAGATTTTGAAGTGGAAAACCCGGTTAAGGGAAAAACCATGGGGTGATTAACCCAAGATTGTATTCTCTACAATTTGAACTGGAAAATAGCATCTTCACCATGCTTGAGTTAGTTCCATTTAAGTCCAAACCTTCTGCTCTGCCTTTCACTCTTCTCCTTGCTACCACTCACTCATCTCCACATGTCTTGCCTTGAAATGACTTCGCAATCCCTTATTTATACATGACATCAACTTAGGAACAAACATCTAAGTCGGCACACATCCACAAGAACATCTGCAAGATGTATAATTCATCCGGTCAGCCAGTCACAGAAAGAACATCATCATCCAGAAGTTATTCTTCATTTTTAGGACTGCAATTCTAATGCGGACCATAAAAATGAACTGATCATGATCCAAGGACCTCCATAAGCTTGCCTGAAACACCAAGAACATCCACACTTCCTCTACTTACTGAAACTCTTCTCTCCTTAATTCAGAACCTCAAGAACACAGTCTGCCATTACTGTCACAAAGGAATAGATACTTCGAGACCTTCAAAACATGAACCAATCAAGTTGCCACACCACACAGACTTCCCAAACACTTCCTCAAATCTACAGAACCAGAGAATGCATTTCCGGATCTCACCAGACCTATCTGTATCACTCTGTCATCACTGAACATCTACCAGAACTAGTTTTACTTGAACTGCCATAACTTCTTCATATCTTCATGCAAACCTTCGAAATCTCTACTGGAACATCATAAGACACATATCTACAAACCCTTTAATCTGCATCCTCTGATCCGCAACCTATCTTGGGATTTTACCTTGTTGTCATCACTGTTCTTCACTGTTCCTGATTGAGACTAATTTTCTCAATATCCTCAGCATACAGCTCATCCAATCCTTCTCATTAATTCAACATCAGTATGTTGACATCAATGACAACACCGATTAAACCTATACTTGCAACAATCTCCCCCTTTGTCATTGATGGCAACATATGATGTGAAAAACTATTTTAACCATCATGACAAGAAAATCTCTTTACTGTCACAACTCCCCCTAACAGCAACAACCATTCACATGTCTTCTCTTCCTTTATTGCTCCCCCTTTGATTAGCAACCATTTGTTTTTCACATGTCTTCTCTCCCCCTTTGACATCAATGGCAAAGGGCACATACTTGCAATTTCACTACTTCAGAACCATGCTTGCTGCTCCCCCTGAGTAGCAGCTCCCCATCATCAGTCCGGACCACAAGATGTGTCTGTGAAATCCACCAGACTGATGCACATCAGTGCACCTTAGTTCACCACTGGAGGGGCAATAACCCCTAACTTCTCCCTGAGATACTCGAAAGAGTCCTTAGGTAGAGGTTTAGTAAAGATGTCTACAATCTGATCCTTTGAAGGCACAAAATCCAATCTGACTTCATTCTTGTTCACTTGCTCTCTCAAAAAGTGAAACTTGATAGATATATGATTAGTCTTAGAATGCAACACTGGATTCTTAGAAATATTTATTGCACTTGAATTATCACAGAAAATTGTGATAGGCTCCTCATACTCTACTTTAATATCTCTTAGCATCTGTTTCATGCACAAAACTTAAGTGCAACTACCTGCTGCTGCAATGTATTCTACTTCAATTGTAGACAAGGATATTGCCTCTTGTTTCTTGCTTAGCCAAGAAACCAATCTCTTCCCCAAAAAGAATGCTCTACCACTGGTACTCTTCCGGTCATCCACATCTCCTGTCCAATCAACATCTGTATATGCATGAAGAGAGAAATCATGATCTTTAGGATACCACAACCCATACTCAGCTGTCCCCTTTAGATATCTAAAAATACTCTTGATTGCCATGACATGAGATTCTCTAGGATCAGCTTGGAATCTAGCAAAAAGACCAACAACCTGCATAATGTCTGGTCTAGTTTGAGTGAGATACAACAATCCTCCAATCATTGACCTATATTTTGTCTGATCAACCTTGGGAGAGTCATCATCTTTGCTCAACTTGCATCCGGTTGCCATTGGAGTGTTCATTGGCTTTGAGTCTTCCATCCCAAATTTCCTCAACAATTCTTTCACATATTTTGACTGAGAAATGAAGATTCCTTGCTTTGTTTGAGTAATTTGTAGACCCAAAAAGAAATTCATTTCTCCAAGCATGGACATCTCAAACTCACTTTTCATTTGACTTGCAAAAGTTTTGCACAAACTATCTCTTCTTCCAAAAATGATGTCATCAACAAATACTTCGACAATTACGATATTTTCATGATCAATTTTGAAATACAAATTACTATCAGCAGTACCTTTGTTGAAACCAATCTTCAAGAGATGTTTATCCAATCTTTCATACCAGGCTCTTGGGGCTTGCTTCAGTCCATACAGTGCCTTTTTCAATTTGCAGACCATGTCACCATGATCAGACAATTGAAATCCATCCGGTTGCTCAATGTACACCTCTTCTTCCAAGTTACCATTTAGGCTTGGCAGATTTGACATCCATTTGATACACCTTGAAATCCTTGAAGGTAGCAAGTGCATGAAATAATCTGACTGCTTCAATTCTTGCCACCGGAGCAAAAGTCTCTTCAAAATCAACTCCTTCAATCTGAGAGTAACCCTTGCAAACCAATCTAGCTTTATTTCTGATTACTTCACCAGCTTCATTCAGTTTGTTCCAGAAGACCCATTTGGTTCCAATCACATTCTTGCTTCTAGGTCTGGGAACAAGATCCCAAGTATGATTTTTATCAATTTGCATTAGTTCTTCCTCCATTGCTTTTGACCAATTTTCATCATTGCAAGCTTCATTCACTGTCTTAGGTTTAATGTTTGAAATTAGACAATATTCTTCTGAATTTTGAGCAGTTCTCCTCCTTGTTTGCACTCCTTTGCTTTTGTCACCTATGATCTAATCTTCAGAGTGGTTTAGAGTTACATACCTTGTAACTTTGGGAGTGTCTTGCACCTCTAATTCTTGATCAGTCTCATTGAGACATAACTCTTCTTCCTGACTTACCGGATTAACTTGACTTGGTTTCTCAAAAGAGGTTTGGACACTTTGAATCTGAACACCATTCTGATCATCTTCATCATACTCATGAATTCTTGAGGGTCTTTCAATTTCTTCATCAACCTTCACATTTACACTTTCTACTAACTTTCTTAGTCTCTTGTTGTAAAACTGGTATGCTTTGCTTTGAGTAGAGTAACCCAAGAATATTCCTTCATCACTTCTAGCATCAAACTTTCCTAGATCTTCATCCCTTTTAATGTAACATCTGCTATCAAAAACTTTGAAATATCTCACAGTGGGAGTAATGCCAAACCAAAGTTCATAAGGAGTCTTACCAGTATGATTTCTAATATGAACTCGATTGAGACTGTAGACTGCAGTGCTGACAGCTTCTCTCCAATAGATCTGAGGAACATTTGCTTCCATCATCATGGTCCTGGATGCTTCCTGGATGGTCCAGTTCTTTCTCTCAACTACTCCATTCTACTATGGGGTTCTAGGGGCAGACAATTGTCTCTTTATTCCATGTTTCTCACAGAAGTCTATGAACTCACCAGATGTGAATTCTCCACCTCTATCAGACCTCAGACATTTCAATTTTAATCTGGTTTCATTCTCCATCATGGCCTTGAATATTTTGAATTTCTCAAGTGCTTCTGATTTTTCTTTCAGAAAAGTTACCCACATCATCCGGGAATAATCATCAATTAGCAGCATGAAGTACCTATCACTTTGGATACTCCTAACTCTTGCCGGACCACAAAGATCAGTATGAACTAAGTCCAATAGTCCGGTAGAAGACAATTCCTTACTTTTGAATGTGACTCTGCTCAATTTGCCCAACTGACATTCTTTGCACAAGATATTAGTAGGTTTCACTAATTTTGGAAGATCTCTTACAGCCTGAGTATTGCTTATCTTGATGATATTATCAAAATTCACATGACACATCCTCCTATGCCATAACCAACTCTGATCAATTTGAGCAAATAAGCAACTTTTACCAATACCAACCAAGTGGAAGATATTACCTTTAGTTTGAGTACCAGATGCAATCTCTATTCTGGAGCTTTCAAAGATCTTGCATTTTCTATTTCTGAATCTAAGATCATAGCCTTTGTCCACCAGTTGTCCAACACTGAGAAAATTGTGCTTTAATCCTTCAACATACAGTACATTACCAGTTTTGTTCTTTCCATCAAGAGAAATAGTCCCTCTACCTTTGATCCTGCCAGCAGAATTATCTCCAAACTTTACAATTCCTCCTTCATATTTTTCCAAACTTAAGAACTTATTCTTGTCACCAGTCATATGGTGAGAGCATCCACTGTCAATGACCCAATCATCCTTTGTTTCAACTTGGGCAGCCATAGCTCTTTCTTCAACTTTAAGATTGACAAATACAGAGGGTATTGGTTCCTCTTCTTTGATGGCAATAAACACCCATTCATTACTGGATTTGTTTCCTATCTCTGATTCATCATCTGTTACTCCTTCATTATCATCTTCTTCATGAACATGGTAACAATTCTTTTGAAACTTTGGTCTGTTAGGATTTGGTCTTGAAAATCTTTCCGGACATCTTGAGGCAAAATGACCAATTTTATTGCAATTAAAACACTTAAAAGGTAAATTTCCTTCATACTTACTGGATCCTCTTGGCAGTCTCTTTGCAATAAGGGCTTCAAGATGAGCAATTTCAACTTCTTCTTCATCCAAGTCTTTTCTTGCTTTTTCATACCATGATGGGTTCCTTGAAGAATTTTCTCCCAGATCAAACCTTTATTTCCCTTTTATAGAGGCACTGGCTTTGAATGCAGATTCAGTCTTTGGAGGATCATCTCCAAACTCGGCCATTTCAAAAGTAGCCAACTTACCAACCAATTGGTCTCTTGTGACTGTTGTATGAGCTCTGAATTCTTCAATTGCAAAAGCCTTGATTTTGTAAGAATCATGAAGGGATCTGAGAACTTTACCAACGATCTCATCTTCACTCAGGATTCCACCTACATTTCTAATTCCACAAACCAGCTCATTCACTCTTAGCATAAAAGAGGTAATATTTTCATCATCTCTCATCTTCAATTTTTCAAATTTCCCTTTTAGACTATGTAACCTTGCACATTTAACAAACTAGTCTCCTTCATGCAAAAGTTCCAGTTTATTCCAGATCTCAAAGGCAGTTGGTAGATCAATAACATTTGAAAGTTCTGAGTCAGATAATGTGCTTAAAAGAGCCTCTTTGGTCCGCAAATTATTTTCAACATCTGTGATTTCATTTAGGGTTGTCGGACCACCCTGTGGAGGTACATAAGCTTTTGTAACCATAGACCAATATGCAAATCCCATACACTGCAAGTGACATTTCATGCGACCTTTCCAAAGAGTAAAGTTAGTTCCATCAAACTTCAGACTATCCTTCTTGTAGGACGACATCCTGGATCTCCTCAAGCGGTAAAGCTCCTTTTAGAGGAACTTAGCTCTGATACCAATTGTTAGACTTAGAGCAGACAACTGAGAGGGGGGGTGAATCAGTTGTCCAAAACTTTCTTTACTTTCAACACTTATATTCACTTAGTAGTATAACAATAAATCAAACATGAAACTTAATGTATTTAATCAAGAGCAGAAACACATCAACACAAGAGACACCAAGATTTTGACATGGAAAACCTGGTTAAGGGAAAAACCACGGGGTGATTAACCCAAGATTGTATTCTCTGTTAGAAGAATAGAAAGAACAAAATGGCACATGCCAATCAGGGCTCACTACCTGAGCACACTGCTCACAAGAGGCTCACTGCCTACAAAAGACACACTATCTACAAAAGAATAAGTATCACATACTTGAACTGGAAAAATAGCATCTTCACCATGCTTGAGTCAGTTCCATTTAAGTCCAAACCTTCTGATCTGCCTTTCACTCTTCTCCTTGCTACCACTCACTCATCTCCACATGTCTTGCCTTGAAATGACTTCGCAATCCCTTATTTATACATGACATCAACTTAGGAACAAACATCTAAGTTGGCACACATCCACAAGAACATCTGCAAGATGTATAATTCATCCGGTCAGCCAGTCACAGAAAGAACATCATCATCCAGAAGTTATTCTTCATTTTCAGGACTGCAATTCTAATGCGGACCATAAACATGAACTAATCACGATCCAAGGACCTCCACAAGCTTGCTTAAAACACCAAGAACATCTGTACTTCCTCTACTTACTGAAACTCTTCTCTCCTTAATTCAGAACCTCAAGAACACAGTCTGCCATTACTGTCACAAAGGAATAGATACTTCCAGACCTTCAAAACACGAACCAATCAAGTTGCCACACCACACAGCCTTCCCAAACACTTCCTCAAATCTACAGAACCAGAGAATGTATTTCCGGATCTCACCAGACCTATTTGTATCATTCTGTCATCACTGAACATCTACCGGAACCAGTTTTACTTGAACTACCATAACTTCTTCATATCTTCATGCGAACCTCTGAAATCTCTACTGGAACATCATAAGACAAATATCTACAAACCCTTTAATCTGTATCCTCTGATCCGCAACCTATCTTGGACTTTTACCTTGTTGTCATCACTGTTCTTCACTGTTCCTGATTGAGACTAATTTTCTCAATATCCTCAACATTTGTCAATATCCTTAGCATACAGCTCATCCAATCCTTCTCATTAATGCAACATGAGTATGTTGACATCAATGACAACACCGGTTAAACCCATACTTGCAACCCCTACCTCTAAGTGAAAATGCATGAACAACTCCTAGAAGCTCATCTCAATTGTTCCCAAGGTAACTTGAGCCAATTGGCTCCCAAAATGATGTTTACTCCAACCATGGGGTATAAAACATATGAAAATCTAGCATGGAGTCTCCCATGGTGAGTTTAATATTGTGCATTTCCCAAAATAGCTAAACTATAGCTCCATATGTAATCATAGCCTAAAATTCTAGGGTTGGGTAAAACAATTCAATCATGTCGTTGACTTATTATTGATTATATTGTGAGTACTTCCTAATTCAATAATATTGTTAACTTCTATTTTTAAGGAAACATAGTACCTTGAGGGTTTCCATGGTGCTAATACCTAACAATGCATGGCAATAAATTGTTAGTTGGAGATCTAATTTCCATAACCACTAATGTCTCTTCTTTATCATTTTCTTTGTCATTGGTGTTCTCAATATATAACAATTTATTTTCAACACGGGTATGTCCTCTACTGTATATTTTTTATGATGGTTAAATCACAAGGTCCATTGGCCCTTTTTATTTAGTATGTTGGGGTGTCAGTCTCATAGGTTGAAAGAATGATAACTATTGCAAAGCTCCTCCCATTTTTGTTGCTGAGGAATTCCTCCTTTCTATTACCCAGTTTATCTTTTTCTATACTTGCCTTGCCGTAATTGTTCATTGGAAGATATAACTTGGATTGAACATGTGTACCTCATATTTGATGTGGTCCTTTAGACCATTTAGATATAGTTAATTCAATTTTTCCTCCACAAGATGCTCCACTCTTAAAGATAAAGTCTAGAATTCCTAAGTATAGTCCTTGACTGCACATGTTTTCTTTAATTTTGTTATTTGGTTGAAGTAGAAATCCATAAGGTTATAACCATAATGTGACATGAGTTCCTCTTAAAAATAAGACTATATGATAATGCATTCCTTATTTTTCTTCTCTTCACATAGCTAATGATATCAAATAAACTGGTATGAGCTCTAAATATAATGATTTCATGCAACCGTTTATTGACATGGAACATGATGAAGATCAAAAGATTGCTCCATTTCATATAGCTAATCACTTGGAACCTTGCCATCAAATTTATGCATATCTATCTTTTCCATGAAGTGTCTAGCCCTAGCAATATTTGGGTGATTGCCCATCTTCGTATCTATATCAAACCTAAATGCACCATGTCCCTTAGAAGACACATTTTCTACCCAAGCCTTGTGGTATGGATCCACCCACTAGAATTCCATATAACTCATGAGAGAATTAAATTTTTATACTCATGCATTGATATCTTCTTTCTTAGATTCTATTGACAAGATATCCTCCTTAACCTTTGTGGTTAATGTATTTATAAAAAGATTGAACATCTATAGGATTAATCTCTTCTAATATTGGATCATCTTTATCAATAGGCTTTCAATGCATGACTATATTCCTTACTTTACCTCTTGTTGAAGCCCCCCCATGATGCCACCAAAATAATATTCATAATAACTTACTAACAAAATCAAAATAGGCTAAAAATTTTACTATAAATTACTTGAACATATACCTTATGTTGGTGAAAACATAAACAAGATTTTTTCTCTTTTGTAGCATTGGAAGTGAATTTTGTGAAAACCCTAATTTCATAGAAATTCCTTCAAAATTGCTCCAAACGACCTTAAATATAGATGATATCTCCTTCAATATGCCCTTGATCAATCCTCTAGATTTTATAAAAATAAAAACTCATAAAATTGAGAGAGATGGGCACCTTACAACCAACCCCCTAATCACTAAAAATTGCCTTGTTTCTTGCCTTTTGGATGCCAAGATCATGCTCTAGTACCTCTAGTAATGAAATTACTTGCATAAGAGAATAATATAATAGGAATATGATGTAAATACTTGATAATAATAAGCCACTTCAAGGGGTAAACCTCCAAAAGTATTCAGTAAGAATAGAATTCACAATATGATGATTAACTACTACTCACTAACTATTGATGGGTGTTTTTGCACACAACTTAGATAAAATACCATGTATCTTATCTCTCTTGAAAGGAATCAAATCCCAACATATCAAAAATGGACTACCCCAAGGTCTCTCCCAGCTAGGTCTTGGCCTTCACAAGATGACTTAGTAGCTTGATGTTCTTTACTATTCCAACAAGGGTCCTTACACAAATATAGACAAACTTCCAACACACAAGGTTCAAATGCACATAATGCAATCAATTTTTATATTTAGCAATGCATAAGAAAACTGATCCAAACATATATTTCCACTAAAATGTATCATTTTAGCCTATGACCAATAATATATCAACTTGCATTCATGAGATTTCAACCTTAGAACAACAATATGCAAGTTTTAAGGTCATATTTTAACTCTAAACTAACCAGATCTGATAAAAAAATGGAAAAGCAAGGTGAGATAAAGAAGGGTTAGAGAGAAAACTAACTAAAACTCAATCCTTTTCCAACATGTCAGCCTCAACCATGGATAGACAAGTTTGCAACATATTAACCATTCTTGATTTGATCTTTAAATCAACAATCCAGTTTCAAGGAGGTGTAATATTCAATGCTGAGTTTATGGATGTTTAGGCTAGCCACACAAAGAAATTTACATTCAGAAAACCATGAGTGGTATGGACACTTTGCAAACTCATCAAATATCCATGAATCTTTAGTTGAAAATGAAAGAACAACTTAACTTGGTGTTTAGAAATCATGAAACAAACTTTGTATGATGACAAGTTCAATGAATCTCAATAATTTCTATTCACTATCTTGACTAGAAACTATGAATCAAACCAGTATTAAGCTCAAAAGATTGACACATATCAGCAATTTATAAACTTGGTGTGGAGACAACCATGAGAATGACATGAAAATAAAAAAATACTATGTATTTGCTCTCAAATCCAAAGTATAAATGCTTTCCAATATGTTTCCAATGATTTTTCCCAACAAACACCAACAAGAACTTGCTAGTTCTCAACCAATTTTAACAAATTGTAACCCTTACAATGAGTTTTAGATGTCTACTTGTGCAAATCAGCTTTAAAATATTAAGTTTTCACCTCTAGGTCCGATGGCTATGATCAATTCGGTCTAATGGTTCACATTTGATGCTCAAACACAAAGTCAAAATTGGTTTTAAGTGTAATTTCCAAGATATCCCACTCATATCCTTGTAGATTCATTAACAAGCTTCCCTTAGTATCAAAAAGTAACTTTTCTTGTCCTCACATTTACTTGTTGTTACTAAATTTTTCCAATTTTGACAAAAAGTAACTTGTTGGAAGCTTAAAACATTTAGTTTTTGAAACCACATCTTCAAGGCATTTAATTCTTGCAACTACATCTCCAATAACTTGTTTTAGTGTGAAGAATCTTCATAAAGGTGGCATATAAAGTTATATCAAGTCATTTTCTCCATCATGTGTGGCTATAGATATCTATTTTCCATGTGCAAGCATGAATATCTCTAGTTGTAGGTGATCAATTCCACCATAAAAATGCATTTAGATCCCTCTATTGTTCATGTTTCCATCATTCTTCAATCACAAATCTTTATCTCAGACCTGGAACAACAAGTTGGGCTCTCATGGAAGCTTGTATGAGTCATGTCCTTGCCTTGAAATCAAGCATAAGGTCATACAATTCATCTTTCATCAGCTACTAGGCATTTCTTCCATGATTTCCTACCAATTTTTGCTCTAATTTTGCATCAACAATGATATAGGTATGATTTTTGTGAACTTATCTAGATCCTATGGTTTTTCTTCATACTTATTCACACCATCTTGGCTTTATTTTGTAGGTACAACAGATAAATAGGTATCAAAATTAAGTTTCTTCACAGCTAGGATAACAAGGTGTGTCTAGATCTTCATGCTTCCAATATAGCTCCATCTAATCTCCACTTGTTTCTTTCCTCCTAGAATTGCAATAAATAATGCTAATCATTACATTCATGATAAATTCAGTCAATACATGTCAAATCATATCCATTTGCAATCATAGATCAGTTAGGTGCAAGTTGGCAAATTTGTTTCCATTGGGAACTTCACAAATTTGATGGTCTCATTTTGTCCTCTTTTGTTTTCTCCATAGATATCCATTTTCATATTTATCAATTGATCAGTTCTTATGTTATAGTGGTCTCATCATAAAAGGTGCCATAATAACCATAGATGGTTGTTCACACGACTACCTGTGAATAACACAATTTGTATTTCGCCCAATTTTCAATTTCATCACTATGTAATCCAACCCATGACTATCTCATTTACAACCTTCTTAGATGATGGTAATACCTTAGGATAGTTGTTTGATTTTTTGGTAAAGTGAAGAACTATAGTGACCATTGCTTTTGGAATCACAACCTTTCACCTAACAATTCCAAGACTGGTTATAACAGTCCCCTTTTGGCAGTCCTTGGCATGACTTTATGACCCATTCTCCATTTTCCTTAGAAATCCCCTTATGGCCATCCTCATAATAGTTGGAAAAACCTAATAATTTTAGAACACTTGGAAGATCTCAAAACCACTTGGCACTGATAGAGCAATTACTTTGCCTTAAATGACCACACCTTACCTTGTTGATCCTAAATTGTCACGTGTCATTTTCGAAGCATATGTCATCATATTCACCTTTATCAAAAGTACTTCTATTCTTTGTAATAATGTTTCCATGGGTTATGAGGAGTAGATAGATTCCATGAGGGTCTTGAGTGATAGTTGACTCCAAACTAGCCCTAAAATATTGTCAATCAACCTTATGACTATCCCACACTACTTTTTATCATGAAACTTCACCGTGACAACACCTCTGTAGGGAGATAAAACTTATTCTCATTTTGGTTACCTCATCCATTGTATGGTCAAAATAGATGTTCCAAACTCATCTCAAGTTGATTTAATTCCTTCATACATAACTATAACAAACTGTGATAGAGTCCTTAAGACAACATTTTACATGTAAGCTTGTCTTTCAAAAATAGTACTTTAACACTTTAGGGTCTTGAGTAGGGTGCCCTAGCTTGACTTGCTTGTAATAGTTATCCTCTTACTTCATCTATAGAACCCTGGAATAATGGAAATTATCCTAGTGGCATTCCCTTATCCCTTCATGACTTGAAAATAGTCCTTTATGATAGCCTTTTGGTTAGGACTTATCCTTTTACTCCCACTAACTTCCCTTCCTCTTGGATCCAAATGTTCTCTCTTGACTACTCT
This sequence comes from Cunninghamia lanceolata, assembly GCA_027924645.1. NCBI lineage: Eukaryota > Viridiplantae > Streptophyta > Pinopsida > Cupressales > Cupressaceae > Cunninghamia > Cunninghamia lanceolata. The sequence continues at coordinate 734,209 of BSBN01000554.1, read as the reverse complement.
TAATCTTGGTTTGAGACACAAAAATAAATTCTTTAAAACAAATCAATTCTTATACCACAGATGTATTTCCCACTGGACAGTGACAATCCCTCAAAGATTGGAACTAACTGTGTGTAGTAATGTTAGAAAATGTCCCCTTGGGGGCTTTTCCCTCTTTAGGTTTAGCTACTGGGTCTTTAGTGTGCATTTAAGACATCTTGCATCATAATTTGGCATCCTGATGGAATGAACCCTAAGTATCATGATAAATGGGGCCTAGGGGGACCCCTTGAACCTAACCCTGTCCAAAATAGGGGGGAGGACCTGGGCACCTGCAACCTAGTCTTTCCCTATTTTGGTTCAAGCCCAAATTTCTAGTGTCGGTTTATGACCGTTATTTGGTCCCTAGGCCCACACAGTAAGTTTGAATTTATGAAATTTTGGCGGGAATGTTTGTAGTTGCATACAAAAGCATGTTTAGGAATTCATTTGTAAACTAGATTACAACTAGCTATCAACTTGTATGTACATTGATGATTCAAGGCTTTCATTGTGTTGCAAGAGCAGGTTTGTGTTGTCTATGTGTTTGTGTTTGTAGATTTGAGCATCCATTTCCTCATGGAATGAAGAGCATCTTCCTCTCATGAGATCTTCACTACAAGGTGACATTCATTGTGTTTTCAATCATTTATTCATTTGGATTTTATCTCTGCCTCACAAGGGCACACACTCTCTATCTGACAAAGGTGTTTGGAAGACTTAAGTGTCCTTTTGGGGTTTGACTGAGGCAAGCTCCTAAACATCACAACCCCCTCCCAAAGTTTTTGTGGTTGCAGGTTACATGTTAATGATACAGACATAGTGAAGTTACAGGAGGGCATATTGGAGTGTCAGAATTGCAAAACAGAAGGAAAAAGAGCACCCTAGACTAGGGTGCCCGCTCATTAGTCCTCAAAGTTTCATGACAGGAAAATCTCCAAAATAGTAGAAACAAGTTATAGATTGAGTTTCCAGATCCTGACAAAAAGCATGACCTTGGACTTGGGCGCTCGCTTAGGTTTTTCCCTGACTTTGAGGCGCTCTTCAGACCCCCAAAAATAGGTGCACAGTTATTTGTCATTTTACATCTGTCTGCATAAGCATCTTCTGTTATTCACTACTTTACTTCCGTATTTGCATAATTAGGGTTTTGATGGATAATTGAGCATAAGAGAAGGAAAATTAGTAATCAAACACCCTAATCCAAGGTTCCCTACATTTGTGAGTGACCAAGGACCTGATAGTACTCTACCACTTGATCTGAAGGTCCTTGAATGCAATTGGTGAAAGGAGGATTCAAACACTAAACTAAACAATCCAAATGTTACTACATTACATGTGTAACATGTCCCTTTTGTTGAACTTTGATAAATGCCATTCATTATGAGTAGTCTCCTTATGGCATCATGTTCTCAAATCCAAATTAGTCCCACATGGTATCCTAACCATTTAATGTTGTAGACTATGACAATGGGACTGTTGGGGTAGTGAAAAACTTGAAACCTTGTCCTGTAAAAGAAGATCCCTCATGGCTAGGGTTTGATGGATTGAGCTAGGCCTCATCTCCAGTTAACCATGCTATAGATAATGCAAGTGGTGACAATCTCATGACACACAGGGAACACTGTAGCAAAGGCTAGCTAGGGTTATGAATGTTCATTAATCTTTTGTCCTCATTTCTGCATTTGGTGTATAGTAATCTTGCAACCACAAAGAAGAAAACACATGTTAAACTTCAAGAGATGAATACTTATAAATGACCTTTGTTCCATCCAAACCTTTGTGATGACTGAATACCATACCTTGTTGAATTACACAATGTGTATTTTAGCTCATGATTGACTATCTCATTTGAGTCTATCCCACAATTGTTCATCACTACCCCTTCAACCTCAGATATATACCTTGATGCCTATGATGACAATTCTAAGGAAGAGGTATCTAGTTGATTTGGATCATGATAGGCCTAGATAGGATTTCATGACAGTGTTGTCCTTCAACTTTGCATGGTTATATGAAGGAGTGACAGTCCTACAAGTAGGATTGAATTATTCCAGATCTGCAACATAATATTCTTAGGATTTGGTTCCAACCTTCTATTCATCATGGCCATTCTTATGCATCGTATAATAACCATTAGAAGAATATAACTCACTATATTTAATGACTGTCCTCAAGCTAACCCAGCCCCTTTGTCTCTTGACCACCACAACTACAACAACACAAATATCTCATTCTTATGACCATTTGACAATGTTAACATGTGAAACTCTACAAAGTGAAATGTATGATAATCTCTTTGATCATCTCATAATGGATATGGTAGTGCTTATTGGCATGCCCATAACTGACCTAGATGTATTATTGATAGCATTTAGAGAGTTAGGCATAAGATGACAGTGATGAAGCAAGGTTAAGGCATACTTAGTACATTCTGAGCTGCCCTAGAGATCTAATACAACCTTAGAATGCATAGGGCTCCTTGCAAGGTATGACTGTCCAATAAAAGTCTAGGGCATGTGATAATGTTAAACATGTAACAGTATGCTTGGGTAGTCCTTGAACCTTCATGTTTAATGAAATTTTATGCAATCCTTTGGTGATCTCCTAGTACCTTTCTCATGTTCAAATTACCTCCATTAGGGATTCAAGGCTCAAGACCAAGATTGGATCAAAGTTTCATTCCCAACATTTTCAAAGCATATATATAGTGACCATGATAGTTTTGGGTAGCCATATTCCATTGAAACCCTAGAACCTTTAAGATATTCATAGCAATCCCAAGGAGATTCTTTGCCATAATTGTTTGGGATGCCTGTAGGCAATCAAGTTTAAAGTTATAGCCCTCAATCTTCTTCATTTGAATATGGGTTTTGTTATCACAAGGAAAAGAGCAACAATACCCTAGGTAACCAAGAGGTAAGACAAATGCCAATGTGTAGGAAGGTTGATCATTTAGATGCTAGGCCCTCTAGAATCATGACCCTATAAATAGTCAAGGAAAGACATTAGATTCTATTTCCAACACATCATTCATCATTCAAAGTAAGATTGTCTCAAAACTCTCAATCCTCCAAAAAGAAAACCTCTTGCAAGTGCAAATTAAAGGGATATTGAACTATCTTATCTTTGCAACAACATAAGAACAATTAGGTTTTTTATATAGATCACTTGATCATAAATAATGTTGGCAACAATATCCACAAGTCAAATTTTGACCAAACCCTTGCTAATATAACCATAAAAAACCACAAGACAATAAGACCATTTGATCCTCTTACTAATTATATTATGGAAGAAAACAAGATTTTTGGGTGCCTAAGTAGTTGTCATGAGATGTTGCCCATATTATTTATAACGTAGAAAATTATATACCCTTGCAATTTTAGATTCTATTTTGGGCTTGCATTAGTGTCTATTCCCCTATCATGTTTTAGGGATCATTTTAGCCTAGCCTTCTAAGCCTTTTTCCTTCACCAAATTGCCAAATTTTGTTATCAAATTCTAACTCTTCATGTTGTTCTGAGAACACATGTTAAATTTTGTGTGTTTTATTTAGGACACTAGTGCTATGCATAGACATCCACACAATGCACTAGCATCCCGTGAGTTCCAAAAATTTAAAATGTTAATTTCCCACTCAGCCCCCTGATGTCACTTGTTGTAATTCTTGGTTGTTAGAAAAATGCCTTTAGCATTCTCATATGACCTTTCAGCTTCCTCACAAATCCTTATGAAAAAGTAATTTTCAATTCCTCTCATTCTATTAATCTCTCTTGGATATTCTTGGCTACACATACCCCCATTGTTGAGTTTTTTGAAGTTGCATGATGTTGAAATCCTCTTGGATAACTACAAATGTTATTTTACTTTTTACATCATGTTGGTAATATTGTTCTTGTTTTTAATTTGAGTAATATTTTTGCAACTTCTTTATCATATTTTTCTCTATTTACTTTGGTAAATTTTGATGTAGACCAACACCGATTTTATCATGTGCACACTAGGGTGTTTTCTCCATAGACCAGGGATTATACTTATAGATTTATTTTATTGTCACTTCTCTAACCTACTAGATGCACATAGGATAAGAGCTCACACTTGTTTTCTCTTTTTTTATTCCATTGTTTGTGGAGGTCAGAAGACTGAAACTGGGGCTTGATCGAGGCATATTCCTAAATAGTCCAACATTTTTTCTTGGTCTTTGTAGTGTGCAAGTTGTGAAGAAAGGCTCAAAAGCACAGGAGTTTGTTATTTCTTCTCTTTCCTTTTACATCGTTTCTTTGATTAAATGTGTTATTCATGTGATTTCTTTGTTAATATGGTAATTGGATGCTTATTTATTTTTTATATGCAAACTAGGTAATGTTATAGATAATTATTTGACCATATAGTACAGATTAATGGAGTTCTAGTACATTATGGACAACAACAATACACAAAGAAGTCCTCATGACACAATGGAATCCGAGGCCAAGGCTCCCCTACTTTGGTGCCAGGTCCCTTCATTTCTATTATTTATTATTCTAAACTTAGTTTTTCAATTTTGCATTTCTATCTCCTGTAAATTAGAATTTCTTTTCCAACCCCATATGTAATGTAATGTAGAAAGTGAAAGTATCTCTTTTTCTATATGATAGTTTTGTGAACTTACATCTTTAACTTAAAGATCCTCCTTTTTCATTCCTTTTTTCTTCCAAAAAAAAAAATTTCTTTCCTAAAAAATTATATATTTTCTTGATCATGGATTATTCTAGTTCTTTATCTTTGGAATCTTTGCATGTGTACATTATGGACTATGAAATATTCTCTTGTTTCATTAATATTCATCCAGATGTCTTAGATCATGTGGCTACCATATATGATACAGATATCTTTACATGTTCCAAGTATGAGACCCTTTATTGTATATGTAATCTTTCTAGCTTCATGGCTCTTATGCATGTCTCTCCTTCTATATTAGAAGACTTCACTACATTCATCTCCATGAACTATCATGAGATAGATAATGATGATAGTTCTTCTTCGACTTCTGCTACGTCTTTTGTAGTCCATGATGATTCCATGTCTCTTCCCATTTCTCTCCCTCCTTTGGTTGCATGTTCAAGCCCCTTGGACATAACCAAGGATGTGGAGACCTTTTTCTTTTCTCTCCCTACTTTGGTTTCATGTTCAAGCCCCTTGGACATCACTAATGTTTTGGAGACCTCTATTTCTTTTCTCTCTCCTTTGGTTACATGTTCAAGCCCCTTAGACATCACTAAGGATGTAGAGACCTCTTTCTCTTCTCTCCCTCCTTTAGTTGTATGTTCAAGCCCCTTGGACATTGCTAAGGATGTGGAGACCTCTTTCTCTTCTCTCCCTCCTTTGGTTGTATGTTCAATCCCCTTGGACATCGCTAAGGATGTGGACACCTCTTTCTCTTCTCTCCCTCCTTTGGTTGTGTGTTCAATCACCTTGGACATCACTAAGGATTTGGATACCTCCTTCTCTTCTCTCCACCCTTTGGTTACATATGCAAACACTTTGGACCTCCCAAAGGATGTAGAGATCTCTCTCTCTCTTCTTTCATCACCTATGAGGATCCTATCTTTATAGTTGATGATACTTCTTCACCACATCATTCTCAAAGTTCTATTGATAAAATATCTTTTAGTGCCTTTGATGACTGTTATTTGGGTAATGATGAAGCTCATGTGTTCATTGATCCTTTATCCTGCGAAGCTATAATATTTTCTTGTTCATCCCCTCCTCATTCCTTAGAGGACAAACTCACTCTTGTAGATAAAGTTGAGCATGCTAGTATCATTCATCACTTTGAAAATGTCAAATTGACCAAAAGTCCTCCTTTAAAACATATTGAATATTCTTTCACTAAATATCCTAAGAGTATTCTATCCACTCTCTTGGAGACTCAATTGATCACTATTCCTACTCCTATGCACAAGAAATTTTCTAAGCAGAGTCATTCCACACTTCCTTCTTATCACTATTGTTAGCAGGTTACTTGAAAGAGAATAGAGCTGACTAGAGGAGATTATACAATATGCAGAGGTTGAAAGATGACAAAAGACACATCCCTATGTAATAGATATAGTATATATAAAGATAGGAGATGGAGGATTATCTCTATCAAAAGGATTTATGGAGGCTGTTGGAAGGAAAATCTAAGAAAGCGGTACCAACAAATGATGAGGATTGGGATCTTCTGGACATAAAGGCACTGGGAACCATTTGGTTGTGTCTGGCACCATCTGTGGAATTCAATATAACAGAAGTGAAGACAATAGATGAAGTAACGAAGGCTTTGTCTAAATTATATGAAAAACCCTTAGCCTCAAATGAGGTATTTCTCATGAAGCATTTGTTTAATCTAAAAATGATAGAAGTTGGAACTGTGATAGATCATTTAAATGAGTTTAATACGATTACTAGTCAGTTAACTTCTATAAAAGTGAAATTTGATGAAGAGGTGAGGGCTCTCTTGGTTTTATGTTCTTTGCCAGAAAGCTGGAATAAGTTGGTAATGGATGTAAGTAAGTCTGTCTTTGGTTCAAATACTTTGAAATTTGATGATGTTGTTGGTGTTATGATAGAAAAGCTCAGGTGGATCCACATCAGGTAGTGTTTTGAATGCAGAAAGTAGGGGCAAATCAAAGGAGAGAGGAAAAGGTTCTGGAGGTCATGGGAAGTCACGAGGAAAATCAAAGGACAGAGCTACCAATCCAGAGGACAGAAGGATTGTTGGTAGTATGGAAAACCAGGTCATCTGAAGAAAGATTGTTGGTCCTAGAAGAATAAAGAAGGAGACAAACAAGAAGGCAATAAGTAGGAAAATGTGGTAAGTAATAAATCTGAAGATGATGCTTTGATTCTTTCCCTAGATAATACTGATGATTCATGGGTTTAGATTCAAGGGCCTCATTTCATGCTACGCTCCATAGAAGTTATTTTCTTGATTATGTCCAAGGGGAATTTGGGTTGGTTTATTTAGGAGATAACAAACCCTGTCATATTGTTGGAAAGGAAAGAATTAAGATTAAGTTGTAGAATGGGAATCATTGGCTACTACTAGCACCCTTGTCCTTCCCTATTTCAGGCAGGTCCCATATTTGACTGATGATTTTGTTACCTTTAATTAGGTCTCATGCTGACATCTTAAGTTTGAATTACAAAATTCTTAGTGGGAATGTGTTTAGTTGCATATATAATCATGTTTAGGGTTTCATTTACAAACTAGAAGAAGATTGTGAACTTTTGGCAAACTTATGATTTTAGAGCATTCAATATATTTTTTGTTTTAGAGTAGAGCATTGTTATTGTGTTTGTGATTACATATTTAGCTTCATCTTCTCATGAGATTGAAGGATTTTCATCTACATACGAGCTACACCTCTGAGGTGATATTTATTTGTGTTTGAATCATTTATCAATTTGTTTTTGCCTCTATTCCGTAGGGATACACACTCTCTATTTGACAATGGTGCTTGGAAGACTTGAATGTCTCTCCGGGGCTTGACTGAGGCAAGCCTCTAAACACCACAACCCCCAACCACTCTCCTTGTGATTGAAGGTTATAGGTGTCACATCCTGATGGAGTGTAGTTGCAGGGAATAGTAACATAGTGTGCAGATTCTAGATCTTTGAAGAAAAGCACTACTCATACTCAGGCGCGAATGCCAGTGTCCTCCAAGGTTGAAAACATAGAAATCATTGTGATAGTGACAATCAACATCTGAAGAGGTTCCCACATCCTAAAAATCACCTTTCCGTGGACTCGGGCATTGGTGCCAGTGTCCTCTGCATCTCCCGAGAGGGAAACGGAAAATATAGTGAACATCAATGTCAGAAGGAGATCATGATTCCATGAAGAAAACACCACCTTGGATAGGGGTGCCAATGCTAGTGTTTCGAAGTATTCTGCACCTCGATCTTTGAAAAATAGTCAGTAACTAATCTCTGCCTACTACCTTAGTCTGTAAGCATTTGTCGTAATTCATCATTTTACTTACTCTTTTGCATAATTAGGGGTTTAAGGGTATTTGAGGATTAAATTGATACATTAATTGACAATCTATAAATTTCCACATTCTTCCAAGTAACAGCCTAACCCGTAGGTGAATCCTCTTGCAAAAGTGTGATTCAACTCAGTTGATATGTCCTTGAATGTTGTTAGTGAAAGGAGGAATTAACCCTTTTATTCATCTTCCTCCTTTTTCCTAGAAAACATCCCCCTATCCTTATCAAGATTGAAGTAGGAGGGAGGATGGGTATGAAAATATAATGGATGAGGATGATAGGATAGGAAATAATAGATAAGACAACTTGCCTCCAAGTGTAGGACGCATAGATAATCATGCTACACATGATGCCTGATTGCCAAGTTTTCATCATGGTACTTATCCAAGGTGACACCAAGGTGGTTTTCACCTTTGGACGAAGGATTTATCTTTACTTTTTTTATTTTTTTTATTTTTGATATTACTATTTTGATGGGATGGGTGGATTGGAAGAGAGATTTGGATGGAATATAGGGGAATCAAGTGTGTTTCCAAGAGGAGGTGATAATGTCCCATTTTGGATGTTGTCACACCTGGAACATGTCAAGTGTCGTTATGCACATGGATGGTAGATGATTAGATGAGATGGAAATAAAGTGTATTATGGATGGACAAGGGATAGTGGATTATGATGTGGATTATGGATGGATGGAAGATAGTGGATTATGGATGGATGAAAGTTTTGTAGATAAATGGACAATGGATGAAAGGATTATGTAAAAGCATGGACCATAGGGATATGATGGGGGATATAGTACGGGATAGTGGTATAGGATGGGGATATGGAGGGATGTGGGAATGTTGTTGCGTCAAGGGGAACCAAGGCCAACATTTGCACACACTATTGTGGAGTTTGAAGCTTTTGCTTTTGAAGGGGGGTGGGGAGTAATGGGGATTTGTGATTATGGGAGCAGGATGGGGGATTTTGGGATTGCCAATTTAGGGATTTAGGGACCCAAATGGACTTAGGATTCTTAGGATTTTTGTATTGGGAACGAGATTTTTGGGATTTAGGATTTTTGATACACTAGGATTTGGATGCTTCATTTGGATTGATTCATTTGTTCTTAGGGACCCACACCATTTTTATTTTTTTCTTTTGGGGGTGTGGTTGTGTTTAGCCTTTTTTATTTTTTATTTAGAATGGATTTTGTGTATCAGTGCTCTATGACATGATAATCTTGAGGCTTTTGCGGAATTTTTTCTTTATGTAAGGAGGCATCCAAATTTTTATTTTTGAATCCCAAAGACATTTTGATAGCTTCATATTTGGACGATGTGTACACATGTTGATCTTGATTAAGGATTTTAGGGTATTTTAAGGGAGTGGGATGTGTGGATGGATGGATTAGTGGACTTGTGAATGAAGGGATTAAGGGATTTGAGGATGGGAATGTTAGGAGCTGGGAGGAATGGAGGTAAAGTGGATGGAGGGAGATGTATGGTCACATGCTTTCGAGAATGGTATGATGATGGAGGAGGGATGGCAGCATATGATTTGGAGGTGAGATGAAGTGCACTAGGTTAGGGATTGGAAGAAGATACTTTATGAGTGTGAAGCGTGGTACCAACATTTATGGATTATTTTCCTTAGAATGTATAGCCAAGGCCATGCGTGCATGGATGGGCTCCAATATACCTTGTTCAAGAAGGCCTAAGCCTTTTCCCTGATAATTCATGTTTTGGAGTATGCGATGTATGATGGGATGTTTGTTATTTTGGAAACATGATGCGAGTCCATTATTAGATGGGGGAGGATGGGTGGTGGATAGAATTTGTTCTTCTCAAATGAGAGAACCACCATAGATGAAGGTAGCGGGACAAGGGGATAAGATGATGGATTTGGGATATGCTTTATAGGGGATGAAGGAGGTTTAATAGGAGATGATAGGGGATCAAGAATGGAATGAATTAGGATGCTTAGATCTTGCTCAAAATTGTGCTCATTAAGATGTGGTGTAATAGGATCCAAGTTATTTGTTTGATTATCTATCTTTTCTTGGGGACCAAGAGTCTCATCATGGGAAGTAGATGTTATTGGATGATGGATAGGAGTGATGTGGGTTTCTTTCTCATGAGTGATTGTGGGAGCATGGACGGGATAAGATGGGATAGGTTGATCATAAGATGGGACGGGATCAGGGATGGGATTAGATGGGATGTTTAGATCTTGATTAGGATGGCGGTTTGATGTTTCCATATGCTTTGGACTAGGCCCTTAACATAGGTCTTAGGTTTGGATGGAAGTGAAAGCTTCTTGGATGGACTGAATAAGCTTTGGATGTTCGACAACATGGCTACATGATGGAGTTTGACTTGGACTTATGGTAGGAGACTCTTCAATGGAATGGATAGGCATAGGATTGGATGCTGGTGTTGGAGTGATAAATAGAAAAGTGGGCCTACAATAAACCAAAGGAAATTCAAGGCATGATGACTTTCCTCGGGAAAGGTGGTAGCATTGTGCATGATTCTAAAATCATAGCACTGACACATTCAAAGTATTGTACTATTGGTTGGGGTTGTTGATTCATTAAAGTGGTGAAGCCCATCTATTTAAAACCTGGTGGAGGCAAGGGAGACTTTGGGGTACAATTTCAAAAGTTCAATGTGTCAACACCACATGCATTCTGCTATTGTCGAGCACTAAGACTTCTTCACGTCGTACCATGTTTCAACATGGTAGAAGAGACCTACCATAATGCAACACCATTCAAAACTATTGATTCTCTTTTGGAATTCAATGATTGGCACATCTCCTTGTTGTGTCAAGTCTGACATTCAATAATTGTTGCACCATTGCTCCTTACTGAGTGACATGGCATGTAGTGGGCCCAGTTTCATCAAATAAGGAGGAGCTAAGGGAAACATAGCAAAGAGACACTTGGCACAATGGTGCACATTTAAAAGATGGCAGCAATGACACATTTATTTTTGTTGCACCATTGGTTGAAGAGGTATGAGACGTCATCAAGTGGGCCTGATTTCTGTTAAAATGATGAGGCCAAAGAAGGTATTCAATTGCAAACATGAGAATAATAAATTATGACTACTCTCTTTGTATGAAATCTATCTGTATTTGTCCTCCTTCGAGCTATTTAAATTTAACGAGGAAAGGAGGAGTTATAAAGGAGCCCTTTGAATATCAAAGTTACCAATTCTCTTGTGAAATGATTAAAAAAATTACAACCATTCTATGTAAAACAATTTATTCAAGAGTGTTATATTTTAAATCATAAAATGAACAAATTTTTCTAGGAAATTGAACAAACATGTGGCCATGTGTATTTACTAATTCGAAGTGGTATTGCTATAAATTGTAATCATAGCAAGCTTTTATCTACCTATAGAAGTGAAGGTAGGGATGCCCCCTTTTGGCAACTTTTTGCTTTGGTCTAAGAAGGATAGGTATCACCATTGAATCAAGGGAGAAATGTGATAATCTAAATGGTGTTAATGCAACACATGGTGCGAATGGAGTTGCTCATTCTCTGTTGATCTTACTTCTCTACGCAACATGAGACTCATCTATGAATGCTCTTTGAAATATTAAGCTCATTAAAATTGAAGTCCAAAGTGTGACAGTTAAAACAATTGAGATGTGAGATGTGGATCATGCTTTGCAATTCGATCTATAAGTGTGTTTGATTATGCTAAAGTTGTGGTGGAAATTATAGAAAGTTTGGTGCTATAATGTACTAGAGAAATAGATACAAACTAGCAAGTTCTCTTGGATACACTTTCTAGATCAAGGGCAAAAGGGCATTATAAGCAACAAAATATATATTTAAAGTACAATACAAAGTTCCAAGTCAATTTTGAATCAAACAATGCAAACAAAATGGAACACTAAAATTAGTTAACCGGAATATCTCAGACCAAACAGAATAGTTGCTCCAAGCAAACAACCGCTCCGTATGAAAATTTCATAAACACTTGACGTTCTTATATGCAAACAAGAAATTTGTAAAATGAGTAATTGCTTTTGACCTATTTAAATAAAAAAAGTTAAAACATGCCCAAAACATTATTAGTGTAGAGTTACAAATTATTTGACCTTTGGCACCAAACTACCGATAGAGGAACCCACATAAGACATTGCGTCAGCAGATGAATGAAATGCTTCCATGATAGCTTGAATGTCAACTTGCAGAGAAATATAGTAAACCATGCTTGCTTGTGTATCTCAGTAATCTAGTAAAATAAAATTAATTTTCAACTCCAAACCTTTGCAAGGACACGTTCAACACCATAATTCTAGAAAATGTTTTTAAAAAATACAAGCTCCAACTGGAACATTAAACAAATAGAAGATACATACCCTCACACCATTTGTGAGTGGAAACCAGAGTGTAGCAGCTTCTAGAGCTTCAACAACTCCACATAAATTTAAAATAATTTTGACATAGCATGCAGAAGCCCTCAAAATAATTTTCAATTGTCATGTGAGAAATTCTCAAATAAAGTCAAATGTCGAAAAGGATGCAACGGGCAACACTAGTAAGTTTAGTATTGTAAGGTCCTCAATGCCTTCAAAAAGGCTTATTGGCTGAAACCTAAAATCAAACTTACTAGTGTTGTAGGGTTATGGAATAAGAAACCCAAAATTTCAAAGCTTGTGGATGCCACCTTGATTTCTAAGAAGACGCATAATACCTTGCAACTCCAGTTTATGGATGCCACTTTGGCTACTCGGAAGACACAATTCAAATTAAACTAAAGCTTTTGTAAATTCCTTAATAAAAATAATAAGCTTCTTGTGTATTGTGTTAACCAAACAATCCCAACAAAATTTTTATTAAAAAACATCAAAAATTAAAAAACAAACAATCATACCCACAAGCTACACCCACTTAAGGCACAAATAGGCCAAACCACATTTCTTGTGTAAACAAGATTGCCAATCACCATAGTACCAGAGAAAACACCAGTTTAGACCATAATAAAGCCATATACTGTAAACAAGATTGTCAATCACCTTCATAGAAATTAGTAGGATGATTTAAACAGACTCAAAAGTGCCTGAAAAAATGAGTGCAATCAGTAGAGTGATATAGACTTTCCTAGTAGAACTGCAAACCTAAACTGAACAACACTACATACAACACCATATTTGCTTCCCAAGATTGATATCTACAGGCTACAACCCGCTCATCAAAAAATGAGTTTAAAAAAATTAAACTAGAACTCCGATGCACAATAAATTACTAAACACACCACCCTTTGATCAGGGTTTTAATCTATCATCCAGCTTTAGAGAAGGATTCGACAACATCAGTTTACACAATGCAAATTTGAATAGAAATCAGATTTTGGATACTAACACAATGCAAGATAATGAAGCTTGGCTATTTCAACTTGTTTCAACCACCCTTTTATTAGGGTTTTAACTTTTTCTCCAGCTTTAGGGCAGTATTTGACCACATCAACATACAGAATACAAATTTGAATGGAAATCAGATTTTGGATGGTGGCCCAATAGAGGATAGTCAAGCCTGGCTATTTCGACCTGTGGGGAAATACTTCTATTCACTGAGCTTGTCTGGTGTAGGGTTTGACTTCCTTATTCACAGCTTTACATTATAGCAAACAGTGGCATAAGCAAGTCTATTGATGCTCTCCTCTGCTAATTTCTTAATCCTAGGCCCAATGGCATCCCACCTAGCTTCATCATTCTAATAAATATGTCATTCTTCCAGACCTGTTTCTGTATGACATCATTTATAAGATACAAGATAAAGAAAGTTCATGCTAATAGATTAAAACTACTCTTCTTGACCTATCTTAAATTACTATATTTTGTGTTTAGGAATGCGGGTTTTAGATGGTAGACCCAATGCAAAAGCAAGGACTGCAAGAATGCTGATATTATATGAAATCTTTGGTAGATTCACAATGGGTCAGTTTATGTTTTCTCCTCTCCTAGTTTCTAGATCCCAGGGAGCTCCATCACTCTACCAGATATGGCAAAGTAATTAAAGCTTTACATGTTTCTAATTTTGTCCAAATCTCCTAGGGATACATTATTTCAAGGAAAATCGAACTACTCTCTTGGACACTGTTCCTCAGATGGAACTGTGTCTTCCTGCTTTAAGACCATAACATGTTGAGATACCCCCAGCCTAAACACTTTCTCTCTTCCCTGAATCCAGATGACAGTCAAAGTTGTGCAAAGTGGGCAAATGTTTTGTTGAGCAATGATTGTACATGAAGGAGTTTATTGAATCCAAATAAGGAGGTGATGCTGAGGTAATGCTCATAAGATCAATCATAAATAAAGCACATCATAGAGTCGCAGGATTTATATTTGGGGTAAAATCATCACAAAAAAAAATGGGGGATTCTTTGGCAAGCAGTGTAAGCAGGTCCACAGATTATTTTTATCCACTAGTGTCTCAGTCCCAAGTAAATTACTGCCCAGTTAGATTGACAAGGCTACTTTTTCAAAACCAATTTGCAGAACTTGCTTCTGAAGATGGAATGATGCTGCCATACCCATTTTTATAGTGGATATAAACAAATTATTCTGGAAAAGAAGAATCAACCCATTTTTTAAGCGGACCTAAACAAATTATTCTGGAACAGAGAATCAAGAGGGGGATAAATAATGCAGCTGCGCAGCTAATATATATTATTATGAAGATAGTTTGCATAAATTTTAAAAAAAAATTTAAAAGATTTTCTGATTAAAAAAATTTAAAACTCTAGCTTAGAGTTTCACCATTTAATGTTTCAAGGTATTCAATTCAAAACAAACCAAAAAAACTATTAATCTTAAATTTGTTTACAAACATTCTTAAAAACATAACATAATAATAATTTTATGTATTAAAACATTTTGATGCCTCATTATATTTACATAAGATATATGTGAAGAGATCTTGACAATAAATCAAATACAAGAAAAATAAATTCCTCATAATTATCAAAAAAATCTTTGATAGTTCTTAATATCCACAATACATGTTAGTTTTTAACCATTTGAATGTTTTCAAAATTTTAATTTAAAGCAAACCAAATAAATAATAATCTCATATTATTCTAAAAATATTATTAAAAAAATTGGTACCCATTTTTATAAGATAAAACAATTTGAAATTTAAAAGACATATTAAAAAATTAATTGTAAATAAAACACATATATAATATTCAAAAGATAATTGTATATTATTATATATGAGCAATAATTTTATAAAAAATATTGTCCTTCTTATCTCACATATCTTGCTCTAATGCCGTGGATCATAGATTTTGTTGCCACAACCACACATCCACTTCTGAGGATAATAATCATTTGGGTTAATAGGTGGAATAGAAACTAATGTGGGTTTACATGGATTGAAACCCTGGCATTTGTTTGTACAATCAGGAGGTGCGAAGCTTAATGGTAAGCATGCTTTGCCATTGCTGGCACATTCTGTAGTATCCCCCTTTAAGAAAAAGAAATACAATACATTAAACTATAGTTATATAAATTGAAAAGTTCTATAACAATCTCAAATCATTTCTGTTTTAAATACTAATAAAAAACTAAAATGTAAAAAATACTTTTGTAGATTATAAATTCATATATATACCAGAAAAAATTGTGGGTGTTGATGGAATTTGTATTCTCTTCCCTCAATCCCTACATCATCATATTCAGAGTCAAACTTTATTACAAAGAAACAAATTTGTAATACATAACATATATGATTTATCAAATTAAAATATAAATTAATTACCATGAAAACTTAGCATGATTAACAGGAGGAAGGCCAACATCTTGAATGCCTTGAAAACATAGAATGAGTGCTCTACAGATTCCATATGTTGCTTTCAAGTAAATATTCAATATTCTGTAACCAAGAAATTAATGAATGGTTAAAATGAGAATCCAAATGCTTCAAAATCTTAAAATTATTAATATAAGCATTGTTGAAGCATTTAAAAGAATAAGAATAAACATAAAGATAAGAGATATACTGTAAAGAAAAAGAAGAAATCAAATGCTATAGATCATATCATCTATTCAAACACTGGATATTTATATAGTAAAAAGATATGTAATTTATTGATTATTTTGCTTCTTTTTCTTGCTTTTTAAAGATTTATAAGGGATTTATTTTTAAATTTTGAGATGCTTTCTTTTATTTTTAACCATTATTTTTCTCCTATATTATTTTTTCATTTTTTAAATTTTGATATGCTTTCTTTTATTTTTAACCTTTATTTTTTCTTTCTATATTATTTTTCATTTTTTTAAAATTTGATATGCTTTCTTTTATTTTTAACCATTATTTTTTCTTAGGATATTCTTTTTATTTTTTTTTAAATTTCCATATGCTTTCTTTTATTTTTCAACCTAAATAGGATTATGACTTGCTTTTAACATGCTTTATTTTGTTTTTAGCCATTGTTTTTTTATCTTTACATCACTCTCAACTTTTTTTTATAGTTTTTAAAAAATTGTTTGTTTTTATTTTTATGTGATTTTTTTTTAATATTGATGAAAATGTTTATGCGAGTTTATTTGTTTAAAATATTTTAAATCTTGTTTTATTTTATTTTATATCTTGCTAATTTAGGGTTTAGATTTTTTTTTTTAAATTTCATATAAAAATTAAGAATAATATTTTTAAATTTTTTTATATTAGGTAACTTGTTTTTTCAAAAAGTTACAAAATATTAATAATTTTTGGACACAAATAATTAATATAAAAAGAAAATGGAACGTTATGCACAAACATTTATTTATATCCAAAATTTATAAATATTAGAAAATATTAATTTATTCATATTTACCATACATGTATACTAGTAATGTTATGGAATAGTACTTATGATTAGTGAGTATGTGTGTATGCATGTGTGTGTGTGAGTGTGTGTGCATGCGC
Organism: Cunninghamia lanceolata; assembly: GCA_027924645.1. Taxonomy (NCBI): domain Eukaryota; kingdom Viridiplantae; phylum Streptophyta; class Pinopsida; order Cupressales; family Cupressaceae; genus Cunninghamia; species Cunninghamia lanceolata. The sequence continues at coordinate 717,255 of BSBN01000554.1, read as the reverse complement.
GCGTACATACCTATGTATTTGCATATATACACATATAATATATGTATATATTTTTATATATACATATGCATAGATACACACACATATATACAAAGTTAAGAATTTTAAATTTCAATGTATACATAACATAGAGAAATAATATTTAAAGGAATTAGTTACACAAGAGAAGCATATAATAAGAATAAGATGTAATAATTGATAATAATTAATAATAAGTCACTTCAAGGGAGTAAACTTGTATAAACTTCTTCAATAAGAACAAAATTAGACATCATTATGTAATATTAGAATCCTAGTTCTAATGAGGTCAACTTAGCATATTATAATTATATGTAGGGACTCACAAATGACTCAATTAAGGATTATGTGAGCTATAAGTTGTTATCACAAGTCCCAATACATGCTATAAGATACGGGAATAGCACGCCCCTCCCCTTAAAATTAACATTGTCCTCAATGTCGGAAATCCTTGGATGCTTCTATAGGAGCACTTCATCTTCCCATATTGTATCTTCATTGACTAGATTATTCCACTTAAATAAATAGTTTATAATAATTCTCATAATAGCCTCTTACTATGTGTGTAAAGGAGTCTCTCAAGTTCAAAAATGATTCTTCCCTTTTCATTAAGCTCTAGAAACTTTATCTAGGATGCAGTTATATATTGATCAAACCTATTGCTTAATTTTGTTTTGTGCCATTGCTTGGTTCTCCTCCAAGTGTTTTTACATTGCTCTAACATTTTGGTGTACATTCAAAGAAGATTTAGTGGATGGTGGATGGTAGCTTGGTACTAGTTGAATAGCGTGATCAAGATATCTTTTGGGAGGCAATCCTTTTGGCCTATCCCCCAAAGCTACTAAGTTCCCATCTATATTGTGGATCTAGTGATATACAATTCTTTAACTATTGCATTTACAATGAAGACAATTGAGCCATGCATTTGTCTACTCCTTTGTAAAATATATTTTGCATTTGGTGGGAGCTTACCATTTTTGGATATTGTGCAGGCAACCCTCTTACTTCAGATGTTCTACCTCTAAGTGAAAATGCATGAACAACTCCTAGAAGCTCATCTCAATTGTTCCCAAGGTAACTTGAGCCAATTGACTCCCAAAATGATGTTTACTCCAACCATGGGGTATAAAACATATGAAAATCTAGCACAGAGTCTACCATGGTGAGTTTAATATTGTGGCATTTCCCAAAATAGCTAACTATAGCTCCATATGTAATCATAACCTAAAATTCTAGGGTTGCGTAAAACAATTCAATCATGTCGTTGACTTATTATTGATGATATTGTGAGTACTTCCTAATTCAATAATATTGTTAACTTCTATTTTTTAAGGAAACCTAGTACCTTGAGGGTTTCCACGGTACTAATACCTAACAATGCATGGCAATAAATAGTTAGTTGGAGATCTAATTTTCCATAACCACTAATGTCTCTTCTTTATCATTTTCTTTGTCATTGGTGTTCTCAATATATAACAATTTATTTTCAACACGGGTATGTCCTCTACTATATATTTTTTATGATGGTTATTTATCACAAGGTCCATTGGCCCTTTTTATTTAGTATGTTGCGGTGTCATTTTCATAGGTTGAAAGAATGATGACTACTACAAATCTCCTCCCATTTTTTGTTGCCAAGGAATTCATCCTTTCTATTAGCCAATTTACCTTTTCCTCTACTTGCCTTTCCGTAATTGTTCATTGGAAGATATAACTTGGATTGAACATGTGTACCTCATATTTGATGTGGTCCTTTAGACCCTTTAGATATAGTTAATTCAATTTTTCCTCCACAACATGTTCCACTCTTAAAGATAAATTCTAAAATTCCTAAGGATAGTCCTTGACTGCACATGTTTGCTTTAATTTTGTTACTTTGTTGAAGTAGAAATCCATAAGATTTAACCATAATGTGACATGAGTTCCTCTTAAAAATAAGACTATTTGGTAATGCATCCCTTATTTTTCTTCTCTTCACATAGCTAATGATATCAAATAAACTGATACGAGCTCTAAATATAATGACTTCATGCAACCTTTTATTGACATGGAACATGATGAAGATCAAAGGATTGCTCCATTTCATATAGCTAATGACTTGGAACCTTTCCATCAAATTTATGCATATCTATCTTTTCCATGAAGTGTCTAGCCCTAGTAATATTTGGGTGATTGCCCATCTTCATATCTATATCAAACCTAAATGCACCATGTCCCTTAGAAGACACATTTTCTACCCAAGCCTTGAGGTATGAATCCACCCACTAGAATTCCATATAACTCATGAGAGAATTAAATTTTTATACTCATGCATTGATATCTTCTTTCTTAGATACTATTTACAAGATATCCTCCTTAACCTTTGTGGTTCCTTTATTTATAAAAAGATTGAACATCTATAGGATTAATCTCTTCTAATATTGGATCATCTTTATCAATAGGCTTTCAATGCATGACTATATTCCTTACTTTACCTCTTGTTGAAGCCCCCCCCCATGATGCCACCAAAATAATATTCACAATAACTTACTAACAAAATCAAAATAGGCTAAAAAATTTACTATAAATTACTTGAGCATATACCTTATGTTGGTGAAAACATAAACAAGATTTTTGCTTTTTTGTAGCATTGGAAGTGAATTTTGTGAAAACCCTAATTTCATAGAAATTCCTTCAAAATTGCTCCAAATGACCTCAAATATAGATGATATCTCCTTCAATATGCCCTTGATCAATCCTCTAGATTTTATAAAAATAAAAACTCATAAAATTGAGAGAGATGGGCACCTTACAACAAAACCCCCTAATCACTAAAAATTGCCTTGTTTCTTGCCTTTTGGATGCCAATATCATGCTCTAGTACCTCTAGTAATAAAATTACTTGCATAAGAGAAGAATATACTAGGAATATGATGTAAATACTTGATAATAATAAGCCACTTCAAGGGGTAAACCTCCAAAAGTATTCAGTAAGAATAGAATTCACAATATGATGATTAACTACTACTCACTAACTATTAATGGGTGTTTTTGCACACAACTTAGATAGAATACCAAGTATCTTATCTCTCCTGAAAGGAATGAAATCCCAACATATCAAAAATCAACTACCCCAAGGTCTCTCCCAGCTAGGTCTTGGCCTTCACAAGATAACTTAGTAGCTTGATGTTCTTTACTATTCCAACAAGGGTCCTTACACAAAAATAGACAAACTTCCAACACACAAGGTTCAAATGCACATAAAGCAATCAATTTTTAGATTTAGCAATGCATAAGAAAACTGATCCAAACATATATTTCCACTAAAATGTATCATTTTAGCCTATGACCAATAATATATCAACTTGCATTCATGAGATTTCAACCTTAAAACAACAATATGCAAGTTTTAAAGTCATATTTTAACTCTAAACTTACCAAATCTGATAAAAAAATGTAAAAGCAAGGTGAGATAAAGAAGGGTTAGAGAGAAAACTAACTAAAAATCAATCCTTTTCCAACATTTCAGCCTCAACCATGGATAGACAAGTTTGCAACATATTAACCACTTTTGATTTGATCTTTAAAATCAACAATCCAGTTTCAAGGAGGTGTAATCTTCAATGCTAAGTTTATGGATGTTTAGGCTAGCCACACAAAGAAATTTACATTCAGAAAACCATGAGTGGTATGGACACTTTGCAAACTCATCAAATATCCATGAATCTTTAGTTGAAAATGAAAGAACAACTTAACTTTGTATTTAGAAATCATGAAACAAACTTTGTATGATGACAAGTTCAATGAATCTCAATAATTTTTGTTCACTATCTTGACTAGAAACTATGAATCAAACTAGTATTAAGCTCAAAAGATTGACACATATCAGCAATTTCTAAACTTGGTGTGGAGAAAACCATGATAATGACATGAAAATAAAAAAATACTATGTATTTGCTCTCAAATCCAAAGTATAAATGCTTTCCAATATGTTTCCAATGATTTTTCCCAACAAACACCAACAAGAACTCCCTAGTTCTCAACCAATTTTAACAAATTGTAACCCTTACAATGAGTTTTAGATGTCTAATTGTGCAAATCAGCTTTAAAATATTAAGTTTTCACCTCTAGATCCAATGGCTATGATCAATTTGGTTCAATGGTTCACATTTGATGCTCAAACACAAAATCAAAATTGGTTTTAAGTGTAATTTTCATGATATCCCACTCATCTCCTTGTAGATTCATTAACAAGCTTTCCTTTGTATCAAAAAGTAACTTTTCTTGTGCTCACATTTACTTATTGTTACTAAAGTTTTCCAATTTTGACAAAACATAACTTTTTGGAAGCTTAAAACATTTAGTTTTTGAAACCACATCTTCAAGGCATTTAATTCTTGCAAGTAGATCTCCAATAACTTGTTTTAGTGTGAAAAATCTTCATAAAGTGGGCATATGCAATTATATCAAGTCATTTTCTCCATCATGTGTGGCTGTAGATATCTATTTTCCATGTGCAAGCATGAATATCTCTAGTTGTAGGTGATCAATTCCACCATAAAAATGCATCTAGAGCCCTCTATTGTTCATGTTTCCATCCTTCTTCAATCACAAATCTTCATCTCAGACCTGGAACAACAAGTTGGGCTCTCATGGAATCTTGTATGAGTCATGTCCTTGCCTTGAAATCAAGTATAAGGTCATACAATTCATCTTTCATCAGCTACTAGGCATTTCTTCCATCATTTCCTACCAATGTTTGCTCTAATTTTGCATCAACAATGATATAGGTATGATTTTTTTGAACTTATCTAGATCCTATGTTTTTTCTTCATACTTCTTCACACCATCTTGGCTTCATTTTGTAGATACAATAGAGAAATAGGTCTCAAAATTAAGTTTCTTCACAGCTAGGATAGCAAGTTGTGTCTAGATCTTCATGCTTCCAAGATAGCTCCATCTAATCTCCACTTGTTTCTATCCTCCTATAATTGCAAGAAACAATGCTAATCATTATATTCATGATAAAGAAGTCATTTTCAGTCAATACATGTCAAATCATATCCATTTGTAATCATAGATCAGTTAGGTGCAAGTTGGCAAATTTGTTTCCATTCGCAACTTCACAAATTTGATGGTTTCATTTTGTCCTCTTTGGTTTTCTCCATAGATATCCATTTTCATCTTTATCATTTGATCACTTCTTATGTTATAGTGGTCTCATCATAAAAGGTGCCATAATAACCATAGATGGTTGTCCCCACGACTACTTGTGAATTACACAATGTGTATTTCGTCCAATTTTGCATTTCCTCACTATGTAAGCCAACCCATGACTATCCCATTTACAACCTTCTTAGATGATGGTAATCCCTGAGGATAGTTGTTTGATTTTTTGGTAAAGTGAAGAACTATAGTGAGCCTTGCTTTTGGAATCACAACCTTTCACCTAACAATTCCAAGACTGGTTATAACAGTCCCCTTTTTAGCAATCCTTGGCATAATGACTTTATGACCCATTATCCATTTTCCTTAGAATTCCCCTTATGGCCATCCTCATAATAGTTGGAAAAACCTAATAATTTTATAACACTTGGAAGATCTCAAAACCACTAGGCACTGATAGAGCAATGACTTTGCCTTAAATGATTGCACCTTACCTTGTTGATCCTAGATTGTCACATGTCATTTTGGGAGCATATTTCATCATATTCACCTTTATCTAAAGTACTTCTATTCGTTGTAATAATTTTTCCATGGGTCGAGGAGTAGATAGATTCCATAAGGGTCTTGAGTGATAGTTGACTCCAAACTAGCCCTAAAATATTGTCAATCAACCTTATGACTATGCCACACTACTTTTTATAATGAAACTTCATTGTGATAACACCTCTATGGGGAGATAAAACTTATTCTCATTTGGGTTACCTCATCCATTGTATGGTCAAAATAGATCTTCCAAACTCATCTCAAGTTGATTTAATTCCTTCATACAAAATTATATCAAACTGTGATAGAGTCCTTAAGACAATATTTTACATGTAAGCTTTCCTTTCAAAAATTGTACTTTAACACTCTAGGGTCTTGAGTAGGGTGCCCAAGCTTGACTTGCTTGTAATAGTTATCCTCTTACTCCATCTATAGAACCCTGGATTGATGGAAATTATCCTAGTGGCATTCCCTTATCCCTTCATGACTGGTAAACAATCCTTTATGATAGCCTTTTTGTTAGGTCTTATCCTTTTACTCCCATTAACTTCCCTTCCTCTTGGATCCAAATGTTCTCTCTTGACTACTCTTAATCTTGGTTTGAGACACAAAAATAAATTCCTTAAAACAAATCAATTATTATACCACAGATGTATCTCCTACTGGACAGTGACAATCCCTCAAAGATTGGAAATAACTGTGTGTTGTAACATCATAAAATGTCCCCTTGGTGGATTTTCCCTCTTTAGGTTTAGCTCCCAGGTCTTTAGTGTGCATTTAGGACATCTTGCATCATAATTTGGCATCCCGATGGAATGAACCCTAGGTATCATGATAAATGGGGCCTAGGGGGACCCCTTGAACTTAACCCTGCCCAAAATAGGGGGGAGGACTTGGGTACCCGCGCCCTAGTCCTACCCTATTTTGGATCAGGGCCAAATTTCTAGTGTCAGTTTATGACCGTTATTTGATCCCTAGGCCGACATGGTAAGTTTGAATTTATGAAATCTTGGTGAGAATGTTTGTAGTTACATATAAAAGCATGTTTAGGAATTCATTTGTAAACTAGATTACAACTAGCTATCAACTTGTATGTACATTGGTGATTCAAGGCTTTCATTGTGTTGCAAGAGCAGATTTGTGTTGTCTATGTGTTTGTGTTTGCAGATTTGAGCATCCATTTCCTCATGGAATGAAGAACATCTTCTTCTCATGAGATCTTCACTACAAGGTGACATTCATTGTGTTTTTAATCATTTATTCATTTGGATTTTGCCTCTGCCCAACAAGGGCACGCACTCTCTATCTGACAACGGTGTTTGGAAGACTTAAGTGTCCTTTTGGGGCTTGACTGAGGCAAGCTCCTAAACACCACAACCCCCTCCCAAAGTTTTTATGGTTGCAGGTTACATGTTGATGATACAAACAATGTGAAGTTGCAGGAGGGTATATTGGAGTGTCAGAATTGTAGAACAGAAGGAAAAAGAGCACCCTAGACTAGGGCGCCAACTCATTAGTCCTCAAATTTCCATGATGGGAAAATCTCTGAAACAATAGAAACAAGTTACATACTAAGTTTCCAGATCTTGACAAAAAGTAGGGCCTTATACTTGGGCACCTGCTGCTTTGTCCTCGATGATGAGTCTAGTTTATGACTCAATTTTGTTAAACCTTATTATCCACTTGCTGTAGTTATCTTGGGCTTTGGTATTTTGATCCTGATCTTTTTATGACATTTTCTCAAAACTATAGGATGTTGGCCATAGGTTGTTTCCTATAATCTTTTATGGCAATGACATGCTATATGAACTATCTATGTTAATTTTACATATGGTTAATGAATGTTACTCTAAGGTAGTTACAGATGTGCAATTATTGTGTGTACTAATATTATTATGCAGATATAATTAGCAACCATAAAGTTGAGGAAGATTGTACCAGTTGGTTACTCACCATAAAAGTCAAACATGGTGATCGTTCAAATGTCAAATGGACGGAAGATAACCGTGTTGTAACTGGTCTTAATTAATTGTTGAGCAAATTTAGGAGTTACTATTGTGCTAGATCTATGTTGAAACAACTTGCTTGACTAGATTCCACTCATGCGCAACCTCCTCTCCACTTTCTATACTTTCCCTAAAGTGGCATCCTCCTATTCTGTTGGAGTTGACCGCCTTGCTAGGTAGTTAGTTTTGTAGTTTTCCTTCTATAAATAAGACTCTGATGCTCCTTCTGAGGGGCTAACTAATCAGAGATTGTATTTGCATTATCCAGTTTTTAATAATACAATTACGATGTTCATTTGTACTCATGTTTTCCAATGAATAAAATGAAGTTATAAGTTCACATTTCTAAGTTTACATTTGTCTTAGGGAATACTCATCCAAGGGGGCCCACTTGGTGAGCATTCCATCCTTTAGTTTAGTTGTATTTTCTGTTAAGCAATTAGTTAAATCTGGAATTGAATGTTCCTGTAGCCACTAGAATTCTATTATGTGTCTGTTCCTATAGCCAAATCAGACATAGTAGTTTCCTATTTGTTTTCCCAGACTTTTATCTTCTGTCATGTACTTGAGCTTAGAATAGTTGTTGGTTGATGTTCAACATTCATGTTATTTATTTCCTAGCAGTTTATTTTTAGCATTATGTCTTTCTTAGCTATAGAATGAATATGGGTACTTTGGAAGTTCTTAGTGCACCTACCGTGTTGACCCATTTCAAGCTCACGTCCCTGGGTTGACAAGTGAAATGCATCTCCATAGTGATTAATATAGCTATTCAGGTTAGATGTCCAATCTCTGAGTCACAACTTTATGAGCTTAGTTGTTAAATCATTATAGGAGACCAACATTTTTGGAGCCATTGTCGGGGATGGTGTCAAACTAGGAAGATCTTTGGAGTCATCTTTAGTATTATTTCTTGCAATTTTTTTCCCTTAAAATGTGTTCTTAGTTAGGAAGTAACCATCTACAATCCTTTCACAACATTTTTTGTGAGAAGTGGTTGATACTGAGTATATTGCATGCATAGAGGTAGGAGAATAGATGCTTTAGGGAGATTCCTTCCTAATGATTCAACTTACCCAATAGAAGAACCAGAAGTGAATCCTTTTCTTGATGCATTCCCTGATTTGAATAGTTCTAAAACATCCTCTGAAGAACAAGCTACCCAAAACCTGGTTGATAATCCATTTGCCTTGATAATAGGTCAAGCAACTATGGCTGCCCAAAATGTACCCAATCAACCAACCTTTCCATTTTTGATTGCTCATGAAAATGAAGTGGATAATCTCAAAAACATCCCTACTTTAGCTCTCCCCAAGTTTTATGGACTTGCAACAAAGAACCCAGACACCTTCTTATTCAAATTTGATATCCTCTGCAGAAGCTATGACTACACTACTGATGCTCATAAGCTTAAGTTGTTTCCTACTACCATGAAAGATGTTGCATTAAGGTGGTTTATGAGTCTAGGTAGTGATATTGTCAATACCTGGGATGAAATGAAAGACAAATTTCTTAAGAAGTATAAAGACTACTATAGGAGTGAAGATATGAAAGGAAATGATATTTTTAGAATGCAGCAAAAAGAAGATGAAAGTTTGAAGGATTACATCTCAAGGTTTCTATTTTGTTTACAAAAGTCTCCCCATCATGCACTTAATGAGGAGTCTCAGAAACTATTCTTCCTTAGGGGAATAAGTGAGCATTGCATAGATGCCTTGGATTTAATGGGAGGAGGAGATATTACCCAAGTGTCTTGGTAGGATATTAAGAAGTTGTGTCAGAATTATTCTAGATTAGCCATGAAGAAAGGAAGAGGTTACCATTCCCTTATGGGAAAAACCTCTACCAATGGAGTTTCAAGGATGGAGATAAGTCACTTTCTATCTGATTTTAAGCAAGATATTATAAATAATATGGCCACCCAGTTGGACACACTTCAAGAAAAGAAGAAGCATGAAGAGGCTGAGGCAATGTTGGTAGAATATTGTCCTTATTATAGAAAAAAGAAGAGGGACTATAGATGCAAAATGGTAGCTAACATTGACAGTAAGTAGATTCCACCTGAGTTCAAGCCAATACAAGTTGAAGAAGATCAAGTCTTCTATGTTGCACAAAGGAGGCCATGGGCTCTAAGACAAGGTATGTCACCAAATCCATTATCATTTGCTGGACCATATTTTAATACTTATGCATCTGGTAACAAATGGCAACAACCATTTCCATCTAATTATGGAGGATATCCACCTCAGCCTTGGAATAACCCTCAAAATACTTGGCAAAATTACCAAAATATGGCACCTCAGTGGCAACAACCTTAGGGGAATTGGCAGTCACCTCCAGGAAATTGGCAACAAACATCTCAATGGAGAGGAGGATAGTAATGGCCAAATCAGACCACTAATTACACGCAGTCACCTTCTCAGCCCCAACAGCCTGCTATAATGTCTCCACCTACTAGCTCCAATTCAAATACACCTAAACCTACTCAGCTACCAGTTGAACCCTCACCTAACCCAAATAATAGACCACAACAATAGCCAGTATATTTTGCTGATCCAAATTAATTCCCTGCATATGCTATGAATGTAAGTGATATCCACCTGCGTTCATGAACTACCTTGGGAGTTCTTTCTAGACCTGTTATTACTGAGCTTTCTAAGGAAGAAGAGGAACCTATCAAAACTCCCATTCAATCAAATGCACCTGGAAATCTTGAACCGGTACCAGTCAAGCAAATTGCCCAAGAACCACCATTTCCACAAAGGTTAGAAACTGTGAAACAAAAGGTAAAAGAAGAGGAACCCACCTTTGACATTCTAGAGCAGTTGAAACATGTATGTGTCAAGATCACTCTATTTCAAGCCATAAAAGATGTTCCTATATATGGCAAAGAAATCAAAGAAGCATGCCTTAAGAAGCCAGGCAAAAAAAGGAAAGACCCCACTATGGTTCATGTGGTGGGACAGCTGGCTGACATCATGCTTGGAAAAGTAATTGTTCTCAAATATAATGATCTAGGAAGTCCTATGGTAGGAGTTGTTATAAATGGGATCCAAATCAGAAATGCTCTGATTGATCTAGGAGCAGCCATAAATGTAATGACCAAGGATATCCTACAGCAACTGAATGTTGCAACCATACAACCTACTCCTACTGTCCTGTAGCTTGCTGATAGTTCTACTGTTAAACCTGATGGGATAGTCGAGGACCTTGTGGTATCCATGGACTTATGGGAATATCCATTTGATTTCATGATACTTTCTCCTAAAGCTACATTGGGAGGATACCCCATCATTCTAGGAAGGATGTGGTTAGCCACAACAGATGCTTATATTGGATGTTGGTTAGGAGACATGACCATCTCTGATGGGAGAAGCACTAAAAAACTTGTTATTTGCCCACCTGCATAGCCATCTCATGATATGGATAATCCCGTTTGGCCTCATGTTGGTGAAGAGGTAGAGGAAGCTAATTCTATGGAGAAGCTTATGATGTTAGGCATAAGTTCTTTCCTATAGCTTCAAGGAGTGGAGGAGGTGTTGTCTAACATAATTCAAAATCATTGTGAAGTAGAGGAAGCATCATCCTCTCATTCTGTTGATCCAATGAAGATACTTATTCCCATTTTTCCTGCAGTATCAAGTATGTTACATACATTGCTTCCAGAAGATATTAAGGTACCAAGCATTAATGAAGTAACTATGGTAGACTTAACAACTCAAGTGGAGATTTCAAAAGAAAGATATCTAAATATTAACGGCAAATTAACTCAAGCACAATAGTTGTCTTTGACAAATTTGTTAAAGAAACATAAGAATGCCTTTGCATGGGATTATCATGACATGAAAGGACTAGATCCTACATTATGCGCCCATAGGATTTACATAAAGGAAGATTGTACACCAATAAGACTGCCACAAAGGAGAATCAACCTTGCACTAAGAGAAATTGTTAAAGAGGAATTGCAAAAGCTATTAGATGCAAGATTTATCTACCCAATCTCAGATAGCTAGTGGGTGTCTCCTCTGGTTCTTGTGCCCAAAAAGGGAGGGAAATGGAGAGTCTGTATTGATTATAGAGAATTAAACTCTGCCACCAAAAAGAATCATTTTCCCCTTCCTTTCATAGACCAAGTATTGGACTCACTTGCAGGAAAGTAGTACTTTTCCTTTTTGGAGGGGTTCAGTGGTTACAATCAGATTCAGATTGCACCTGAAGATCAAGAGGTAACAACATTTGCCTGTCCTTGGGGGACATATGCCTACTCAGTACTCGCATTTGGCTTATTCAATGCACCTGCAACTTTCCAAAGGGCAGTCATTAGCATATTTTCAGATATCTCACATGATTGCATGGAAATATATATGGATGATTTCACTACTTATGGTGCTACTTTTGAAGAGGCATTAGCAAACTTAGGTAAGGTGTTGGAAAGATGTGAAGACCACGATCTATCCTTGAATAGTACAAAGTGCTTCATGATGATGTAGGAAGGAGTAGTACTTGGCCACTATGTTTCTCCAAAAGGAATCTAGGTAGACTCAACAAAGATTGAAGTCATCATCAATCTACCCATTCTTGCAAAGAAAAAAGATATCAGAAGCTTCTTGGGTCATGCAGGGTACTAAAGGAAATTTCATCAAAGATTTCAGCAAAATGATATCCCCATTATATACTCTTCTCACAAAGGATGCTGAATTTTAGTGGAATGAAGACTGTAACAAAGCATTTTCTAATTTAAAGGTAGCATTAACCCATTATCCTGTACTTAAAGAGCCCAATTGGGAACTTCCTTTCCACATTCATACCGATGCATTAGATTATGCCATAGGTGTAGTTTTAGGCTAGAAAGAAGGAGTCATTGAGCATGCTATTTATTTTGTCAGCAAAAACTTACAGGGTGCTAATTTCAATTATACAAAAATAAAGAAGGAAATGCTAGCAGTCATCTATGCACTCAACAAATTCAGGCACTACATAACAGGCTATCAAATCTTTGTGCACACAGATCATGCAGCCATTAGGTATCTTATGAACAAACCTCTAATATCAGGTCGATTAGCAAGATGGGTGTTGCTAATGTAGGAATTTGACATCACTATTGTGGATAAGCCAGGGAAGGCCAATGTGGTTGCAGACTTTCTTTCAAGACTAACTACATCAAAGGACAACCAAGTCATTGATGACTATTTTCCTGATGAACATTTGTTTTCACTCACTATGCAAACACCCTGGTATGCTGACACATCCAATTATCTTGTCACAGGAAGAGTCCCTCCTCATTTCTCTCCTAAGGAGAGAAGGGTACTCATTGAAAAGTCTTTTCCTTTTTCATGGATTGCTAGATGTTTGTTCTACACTGGACCAGACAATGTCATGAGATGTGTGAGAAAAGATGAAACATATGACATTTTGCATGCATGTCACAATGAACCATGTGGAGGACATTTTGCAACAAAGAGAATAGTAATGAAGATTTTGAATGTAGGTTATTACTAGCCTACACTCCATAAGGATGCAGCAAGATATACCAAGAAATGTGACATATGTCAGAGGATGGGATGGCCAACAAAATCTGATGAGATGCCCCTTTACCCTCATCTTGTGATTACTCCATTTGATAAGTGGGGATTAGATTTTGTAGGACCCATTGATCCTCCATCTAATGGTAAATCCCATATCTTAGTATGCACTGATTATGTAACTAAATGGGTAGAAGTTAAGGCCATGAAACATGCAAGAGATAGTAAGGTTGCAGAATTTCTCTATGAGGAAATTTTCACATGATATGGAGTTCCCAAAGAATTAGTGACTGATCAAGGAGCTCAATTCACCTCAACCCTAGTTGTAGCACTAGTACAAGAGTACAACATAAGGCACAAGAAATCTACTCCTTATCACCCTCAGGCTAATGGCCAAGTTGAGGTGACTAATAGAGAAATTGAAGCCATTTTGACTAAAACTATGGCTGTCCATAGGAAGGATTGGGCAAACAGGCTGCCAGAAGTTGTCTGGGCCTATAGGACAACCTAGAAAACAATTATCGACTTCACCCCTTTTGAGTTACTATATGGCAAAACAGCCATGATGCTTGTTACATCCCCTTTTTGGATTCAATATTACTATTAACTTTTTCCTAAATAGTACAGTCATGTGAATATGTTTAACATCATAGAAAATGATGATATGATTAGAAAAGATTAATTTTATGAAATCATGGATTTTTACTTGGTTATGATCAATATGATGTTATGAATTAAAAATGTCTTTTGATATGAAAATGAAATGATTTGATGTAAATGTGTTTTGATCAGAATATTGGTACTCTAACCACAAATTGTATATGAGTTTGTTAATGACAGGAATAGATGGAACATGTTCACCAAGAAGCAAGAAGAAGAGAAAGTATCTTCGAGAAAGAGATAATAGACTCTAGAATAACCAAAGGGTGTTGGCCATTGAAAATGAACATCCGGTAGATAAACCTAGTTGCTTTGAGATAAGTATTGATTTTAAGTCAATTTTGGATGAGAATGTCAAGGTTTATAAGATTAAGTCACTCTTCCTTTCATAGTTGTCTTGATGAGTAAGGGTAATCGACATTTGTGTCGTAATACTCTGATCATGTCGCCAAAAATGGACAACTGCTATATATATTTATATATATAAATGTATACACTCGAGAATGAGTTGTATGTTGTATCTTGTTTAGTGGTTCAGCGTAAAAGTCAAAAGTTGGACGTAAAAGTTGACTCCAAACTTAGTATTGTGTTTGTACTTCAATCATTGTCATCGTCATAAAGCTCTATGAGCGTATGATGTAAATGTTTAATTACAGAATTTGACGGAGGTAGAATTATCTCTAATTTGGGTTATCGTCGTATATCAAAGGTTTAAATAATGTTTTAAAACTATGAGACCGTTGAGTGTAATACCATTGGTCATATTGTAATGGTAATATACATAATCATATATAAGTTATATTTAATAGTTGAACAATTCTTACATTCTTTAATAGTGTTAGTGATCGGGTAGCAGCTCGAAGGGTTCACTTAAGTCGATATTGATGATGCCTTTTATTTCAAAACATTTTATTCAATTCTTGAGCTTTAAAACCTTAATGATTAGTCATCAGTTCAACCATTTTCCAAGTCATGTTTTCAAACTAAACTCAATAATCTGTTAGAGTTAGTGTGGCATCATGTCCAAAACAGGAAAACAACCACCTTGCAACTGACAAGCTCCACCTTGCGAATAAGCTGCAAGGATAGTGGAAGAGTAAATGAATTTTGTGTTAGTGGTCGTGGTAGGAGGACAGATGTTGATAGTCGAGCTTGGTAGTTACCAAGTAAAGGACTATGAGAATTAGTTATGGGAGTTAGTTTTAGTTTTGGATGGTGGGGATAAGAACTTCTTGTTATGGATATAGAGAGTTTTTAGTGAGAGGTTCGGGGTATCATAGCAAACCGTAAGCTCCAGAGTAGAAAGGAGACCAATAGCTTGAAGGTCAAGAGGAGTGAAGCGAGGCATCTGAGCCGAGAAGCCAACTAATAGGTTTCAATTCTTCCTGCATAATCTATGACTCTTTATGTGGACGATGTATTATTTTCATGTGCCAAAAAAGCCGATTTAAACCTGTTAATCATTATGTAAAACGATAATCATTTCTAAGTGATATCGAATGTTTGATCATGCTTAAATCTTAAGATCCTCGGTAATAGCTTAGCTTACTAATTGTATGCTAGTGTAATGATAACTGATTGCTTTTTAGAAGGGAAAACATTTCTTTTGTCCAAGCTTAATGTCAACAATGTAGGGGCTTAAAAGGACGTATTTTTGTCAATAAAAGATCTTTGTTAGTACTTTTGTTTTATACAAATTCTTTTATGTCTAAACAGTGAACACTTATAGACCAGAAGTAAGTTTTTAGACTATCAAAATACTATTAGACTAATAGCATTTTTGTGTGGAGGACGCTCTGTCGGGAAGTCACGGTGTCTTATATCTTATAACAGTAAATGTCTGAGGATTTACTCTTCAACTTTATGTCGTTCAGCAGTGTGGACCCTATGTAATAAATGGTAAACCTTTTATAAACATGTGTTGGTTATTATGTGGAATTTGTTTATCATGTAAATAGGCTCCGTTTGAGAGAGCAATTGAGTCTTTTGTTCTTTATTTGTTTTTCTTCTTTAATAGGAAGTCAAAACAATTTATCTTCTAGTCTTGACTTCGATAACTGTAGAATGTTGTCTATGTTACCTCACCAACTGCAGAGATTAGAATGTATTTGGCAGATAGTGAAATACCGAGTAGGCATAAAACTTATGTCAGAAAGATTTCAGATCTTAAACCAATGTGGGTGTTGAATAAAAGGGCATTCTTGAAGATAGAACATATTGATTTATAAGTACTTGTTCTTACAAATGAAAGTTATATGTTTAAATAATACAAAACAAATCTTTATAATAAAGAAGAAATTATTATTGCATGTAAGGTTGGTAGTTGGTTAGTGACTCTAGTACGTAGACTAAAGCCTTGATGAAAATTGCCATCATGCTAGCATAAAACTTCCACTCGAAAACAAGTTAAAAGATGTCTCTCTTTGGTCTAAGTTGATACTGTAAGTTCTATCTTTGAGAAGATAGTTTTGGACAAACATCAAACTCAATGGTCCACTCGAAAAACTAGTATCAGTAACTGAGGAATCAATAAGCTAGAAATTATACCCTAATCACAAAAGTGGAAATGACTCTGAGAGTCTTAAAGTTTTACAACAAACCAAACTGATATGCATAGAAGCATGTTGAGCCAGAAAGGCTAAGAAATTTATCATGATCCAATGTAACTATAGGATTGCGATCAAATCAAGTCAAGTTGGGGTGGGTGAACTTTCTATTTGCATTAATATTATGCTAAACATATTCAAATCCTTTGGCCAGGGTAATGCACCTGCCTTTAGTGCATTTTTAGTTCACCGTGACTGGATGGCGTAGCTTGTGGAGTGGTCATGCTTGTCTAGAGGGTATATAGGGGAATTGCATGATAACAAGTTACGTAGGTCACAACACCAGTACTCAGATGGCTAACACCATTTGTTATCCTAAGTCTATCCTCTTCGAATAGAGTAGGGCCACTTCCGGGTAGGAAGGTGTGCAGGAGACCGACGGTCTATGGTTGGAGGTTAAGCTCCTCAAAGATACTTTCTCTTCTAAACTCCAGAGGCTTGCCGAGACTTGAATTTGGATGGTTGACAATCGAGATGCAGTAACTTTGGTAAGTTTCTATTTTGAAAATGCTCTTAATAACTTTAATCATCATATGGTATAATGTTGTAGATGGATAGACCCCTTCGTGCAACTTATATTTTCATGATTCTTAATTAGTCGATGAATGAACTCCTTTGTTTAGAAATGAAAAATATTTTATCATTTTCTACCTTTAAACAAAAAAAAATAATTACCTTTGGTTGAACGTAGTTTTTAAGGTGAAAACTAAATTGGGTGTTACAATGCCTATTGAATTTGAACATAAGACCCTTCGGACTGCACTTAACTTGGGGATGGATCTCTCTAAGGCACAAAAGGAAAGAATCATGCAGCTCAATGCTTTAGATGAGATGAGGAAAGCAGCCTTACATCACATAGAAGTGGTGCAGAATCAAAGAATAAAGTGGCATGACAAATACATCAAAGATAATAAATTCTAGCCTGGTGACTGGGCTTTGCTTTATGACTCAAGGTATCAGGATAATACAGGGAAACTGCAAACAAGGTGGCTAGGACCATATGAGATTGCTAAAGTTTTTTCCAATAGTACTGTTCAACTTACCACGTTTGACCCTGTCAGATTTAAGTTGTTAGTCAATGGTCATTGCCTAAGGTTGTATCACAAGTCAACTTCAACAAAAGAATTCCTACAACAATTTAGTTAGCATGTAACTCTTGAACTTCTTGCAACCGAAGGTAGTGGACCTAGTGTCCCTCCTCTGAGCTAACCAAGGTACAGTACTTGTCATAATAAAGACTTCCACATTTGTGGGAGTCCACTTCTTCACCCATCCACCCACCAATGTCCATTCTTCTCTTTTTCATCATGTCTCTTGCTTCCACTTCATCCCATCTTGCCTCCTTCCACTCCACTTTCATTCATTGCTCAATAAATTCTTAAACACTGGCCTGTACTTTCTCCATGATTTTTGCAACCGATCTTCCACACATCAAGGTACGCACACTTTAATAGTTCTCTCTTAATTATCTTTTGGTACATTCATTTAATTATTGTACATTAATATCAATATTCTCCATAGCATGTCATTATTCCCTTCCTTGTCCTGTCACGCATCACCATTCTGCATGTGCGGACACATGCTCAAATTTAGGTTGGGGAGGGAGTGTGAATATTATGTCCACGTGTCAGTCCATATGCTTTACGCCAACATGTCAGCAAAGTTTAAAATTGAATGATTTGAATTCTAAGTGAGATGACGGCTCGCAAGTGTGAGATGATAGCCTTCATCGATTATTCATTACTGCTTGTACTACCCTTGTCTTAATCTTGTGTTCCCAAAAAGAGAAAATTTAGATGACATGAGTAATTGAAAATTTAATAGGGTTGTAGGAAGGTGAAGTTAGTTTTCAAACTTTTTGCAGAAAAAAAACTTTGCAGTGTGATTGTTTTCAGATAGCTAAGTCAATGGGAGGTGGATTAATTCGGAATGAACCCACAATTCATGATGTATTATTGCAGGATGCACTCAACCAGACTGAATTTAGAAATTGTGGGTGGATAGACTATTTCTTGAAGATGAATGGTTTTGATGAAAATGTTGCATTAGAATTTGCCCAGACATTGTCTGAAGGTAAAGCCATGGTAAGAGGGTTGGAGGTGTTAGCTACTAAAGAAAGAATTGCAGAAGTTATAGGGCTGCCTATTGATGCCGAGAATTACCTTGTTACTAGAGACACCAGGTTAGCTAGGGCCAAATTTACAGAACCTAGTGATCCTCCATTGACTATAGACAAATAGGGAACCAAAAGAACCTCTCTAACTAAGCCATGGAAATAGGTATCTATTCATGTTGTGAAGTACATTACTTGTGAAGGTCATCAGTCGAATCTTCATTCCGTGCATTTCAAACTGCTGAATCATATGAAGCATGGGAGAAGAATGAATGTGCCAAACGTGCTATACCACCTTCTCTCAATCATGGTCGCTGAGACCCAAAAAGGTAGGGCTAATTCTATTTCCCACCATTGTTCGATCAAATTGCTAGTTGAAAAGTCTCTGCATGATGTGTCTGATATGACTTGGGAGGAATTTCTAAATATGATCAAATAAGACCAAGCCATTTGTAACCTATGGTTGTGCCGCAACCTCATAGAACTAGGAGAAGAGTGTGTTCTATTGAAGCTACTTCAGGAACCTCAACTTCTAGTGCAAACCCTCCTGCAGCAAAACAAGCTATTGAGATTAGTTCTTCTGAAGCAGAGCATGCGGGCAAAGAAAGTTCTTTAGATTCTGATGATGATGATGTTCCTCTTAACAATTTAATTCAAACTACGGCATAGAGGAGAAGGGCAGAAATAAAGAAGGGTAAAACTAAAAAGCAAACCATAGGAAGGAAGGTGTCACGCTTTAGGAAACAGAAGGCTTGCACTATTCTTCTTGTAACCAAAGAGAAACACAAGAGTCCTTCTAGTAAATCAAAACTTGCTGAGCCAGCCTCTGGTGCGCCTCCATAGACAAGCCCTAGGGTTGAAGAAATGACAGCTAAGGATACAGAGGCCCTAATGGGGCATGTTAATGTTGTAGGAAAAGACATAATTAAGGAAGCAACAAATGTGACTCTGGCAGACCTTGATGCCGCTGCTGAACATATTGAGAGATAGGGACATGAAGATAAATAGGAGTTCCTGCAACAAGATGCACTATAGCTGGGAGTGCCTGAACAATCAGAAACTTGCAACTTGTGATATATGAAGCTCAACCATCTATGCCAGGAAAGCCTTTGGTAGGAATACACAGACCTCCTAATTTTTTGATGCAAATGGTAGCCATGAATTTGTGGAATGAGATGAAGAGGAGAGAAGAAGAATGGAAGAAGGAGAAACACAGATTGAAGGATGAAACCCAAAAGAAGGATGAAGTGATTAAAGACAAGAATGCAAAAATTGTGACTTTAAAAGAGAGAGTGGATAATATGGCAACTTTAGTGCCTCAGGTATTAGAATGCAGGACTCCCCCAAGAGTCTATGCTCTACATTTAAAGGAAAGGTACCTCTCTTTTAAGTTAGCAAGGATTGTTTCCAGTTTGAACCCTTCCATTGAATCGCCTCTTGAATTTTTCAATGCTTATCAAATTGCTCCACCTGAAATACAGAATTTGTTGTGTGAATTCTATTTACATAATTATGTTGTGTCCCAAGACCATGAGTGGAACCCCTTGTTGTATGTTGGGGATGTTCAATTGAGGGCATTTATGTCCTGGATGTAAAATGAGATTAGTTGGGGACAACATTTCAGGGCTTATAAGCAATTAGAATTCAACACTCCCTTGCCCATTAGAGTTGAATCTGGAAATCCAGGAAGCATTTTCAATGATTGGCACAGAATGCTTTATAGGCCAAGCTATGGTAACAGAATCCTACCTGAGAGAGAAGTAGCTTACAGAGAATATGAGAAGGTTGCAAACACTATTGGAGAATCTGTGAAGGGACATTTGACAAAAAGGTGGAACAGTTTGTCTGATGAGCTAAAACAAGCAGAGCCTCACTCTTTGTAGAACTATGCTGCAACATGTAAAAGAGTGGATAGATATATACAGATTGGGAGGACAAAGGGGCAATTCTAGCTTCCCTTAATATTTCAACCACCTATCCTATTGTGGTCTATGCCAAATTATAGATTTTACTAGTATGATATTGCTGAAGAGAGGCAGAGATTGAACATATTGGATAGGCAGCAAGGGTTCTATAGGGATCCTAACTCTTGCACCAGAGAAACTCATATGGGACAACTAGAAGTTGCTAGTTTTAGGGTATTAACCAAACAAAAGAACAACCCTTCCTTTGCTAGAGGACCAACAAAGTCTTAGGTTGGGGAGAATGATGAGTCTAGTTTATGACTCAATTTTGTTAAACTTTATTATCCACTTGCTGTATTTATCTTGGCCTTTGGTATTTTGATCCTGATCTTTTTATGACATTTCCTCAAAACTATAGGATGTTGGGCATAGGTTGTTTCCTATAATCTTTTATGGCAATGACATGCTATATGAACTATCTATGTTAATTTTACATATGGTTAATGAATGTTACTCTAAGGTAATTACAGATGTGCAATTATTGTGTGTACTAATATTGTTATGCATATATAATTAGCAACCATAAAGTTGAGGAAGATTCTACCGATTGGTTACTCACCATAAAAGTCAAACATGGTGATCATTCAAATGTCAAATGGAGGGAAGATAACTGCCTTGTAACTAGTCTAAATTACTTGTTGAGAAAATTTATGAGTTACTGTTGTGCTAGATCTACATTGAAGCAACTTGCTTTACCAGATTCAATGCATGCATAACCTCCTCTCCACTTTCTATGCTTTCCCTAAAGTGATGTCCTCCTATTCTGTTGGAGTTGACCGCCTTGATAGGTAGTTAGTTTTGTAGTTTTCCTTCTATAAATAAGACTCTGATGCTCCTTTTGAGGGTTTGATTAATCAGAGATTGTATTGCATTATCCAGTTTTCAGTAATACAATTACGATGTTCATTTGTACTCATGTTTTCCAATGAATAAAATGAAGTTATAAGTTCCCATTTCTGAGTTTACATTTGTCTTAGGGAGTACTCATCCAAGGGGGCCCACTTGGTGAGCATTCCATCCTTTAGTTTAGTTGTATTTCTGTTAAGCAATTAGTTAAATCTGGCATTGAATGTTCCTATAGCCACTAGAATTCTATTATGTGTCTGTTCATGCAGCCAAAGCAGACAAAGTAGTTTCCTATTTGTTTTCCCAGACTTTTATCTTATGTCATGTACTTGAGCTTAGAATAGTTGTTGGTTGATGTTCAGCATTCATGTTATTTCTTTCCTAGCAGTTTATTTTCAGCATTATGTCTTTCTTAGCTATAGAATGAATGTGGCTACTTTGGAAGTTCTTAGTGCACATACCGTGCTGACCCATTCCAAGTTCACGTCCCTGGGTTGACAAGTGAAATGCATCTCCATAGTGATTAAGACAGCTATTTAGGTTAGATGTCCAATCTCTGAGTCACAACCTTATGAGCTTAGTTGTTAAATCATTGTAGGAGACCAACACCCAACTTTTCCACCTCGGACCCCCAAAAATAGGTGCATAGTTATTTGTCATTTTACATCTTTCAGTAGAAGCATTTTCTATTATTCACAAGTTTACTTCCGTATTTATATAATTAGGGTTTTGATGGATAATTGAGCATAAGAGAAGGAAAATTAGTAATCAAACACCCTAATCCAAGCTTCCCTACATTTGTGAGTGACCAAGGACCTGATAGTGCTCTACCACTCGATCTAAAGGTCCTTAAATATAATTGGTGAAAGGAGGATTCAAACACTAAACTAAACAATCCAAATTTTACTACATTACATGTGTAGCATGTGCCTTTGGTTGAACTTTGATAAATGTCTTTCATTATGAGTAGTCTCCTTATGGCATCAAGTTCTCAAATCCAAATTATTCCCACATGGTATCCTAACCATTTAATGTTGCAAACTATGACAATGGGACTATTGGGGTAGTGAAAAACTTGAAATCTTGTCCTGTAAAAGAAGATCCCTCATGGTTAGGGTTTGATGGATTGAGCTAGGCCTCATCTCCAATTAACCATGCTATAAATAATGCAAGTGGTGAAAATCTCATGACACACAGGGAACAATATAGCAAAGGCTAGCTAGGGTTATGAATGTTCATTAATCTTTTGTCCTCATCTCTACATTTGGTGTATAGTAATCTTGTAACCACAAAGAAGAAAACACATGTTAAACTTCATGAGATGAATACTTATAAATGACCTTTGTTCCATCCAAACCTTTGTGATAAATTAATACCATACCTTGTTGAATTACACAATGTGTATTTCAGCTCATGATTGACTACCTCATTTGAGTCTATCCCACAATTGTTCATCACTACCCCTTCAACCTCAGATATATACCTTGATGCCTATGATGACAATTATAAGGAATAGGTACCCAGTTGATTTGGATCGTGATAGGCCTAGATAGGATTTCATGATAGTGTTGTCCTTGAACTTTGCATGGCTATATGAGGGAGTGATAGTCCTATGAGTAGGATTAAATTATTCCAGATGCAACACAATATTCTTAGGATTTGGTTCCAACCTTCTATTCATCATGACCATTCTTGTACATCTTATAATAACCATTAGAAGAATATAACTCACTATATTTATTGATTGTCCTCAAGCTAACCCAACCCCTTTGTCTCTTGACAGCCACAACTACAACAACACAAATATCTCATTCTTATGACCATTTGACAATGTTAACATGTGAAACTCTACAAAGTGAAATGTATGATAATCTCTTTGATCATCTCATAATGGATATGATAGTGTTTATTGGCATGCTCATAACTGACCTAGATGCATTATTGATAGCATTTAGAGAGTTAGGCATAAGATGACAATGATGAAGCAAGGTGAAGGCATACTTAGTACATTCTGAGCTGCCCTAAAGATCTAATACAACCTTAGAATGCATAGGGCTCCTTGCAAGGTATGATTGCCCAATAAAAGTCTAGGGCATGTGATAATGTTAAACATGTAACAGTATGCATGGGTAGTCCTTGAACCTTCAACTTTAATGAGCTTTTATGCACTCCTTTGGTGATCTCCGAGTACCTTTCTCATGTTCAAATTACCTCAATTAGTGTTTCAAGGCTCAAGACCAAGATTGGATAAAAGTTTCATTCCCAACATTTTCAAGGCATATATATAGTGACCATGATAGTTTTGGGTAGCTATATTCTATTGAAACCCTAGAACCTTTAAGATATTCATAACAATCCCAAGGAGATCCTTTGCCATAACTTTTTGGGATGCCTGTATGCAATCAAGTTTGAAGTTATAGCCCTCAATCTTCTTCATTTGAATATGGGTTTTGTTATCACAAGGAAAAGAGCAACAATACCCTAGGTAACCAAGAGGTAAAACAAATGCTAATGTCTAGGAAGGTTGATCATTTAGATTCTAGGCCCTCTAGAATCATGACCCTACAAATAGTCAAGGAAAGACATTAGATTTATTGAAATTAAGGAACACTGATAGGGGGGTGAATCAGTGTTCTGCAAAATGTATTATTATGTTCCTTTATAAATTTATCACATGCATTCACAAGAAAGAAATAAGAACATAAGAGCAGTAACAACAAGATCATTACACATGAACACTAGGATTTTTATGTGGAAACCCAAATAAGGGAAAAACCACGGTGGGGGTTAACCCCCAAGAATTTATACTTTGTTAAAAGTATTACAAATGGGAAGGCACATGCCTTCGGGCACACTGCTCAAAGGAGGCTCACTACCTACGAAATTGATTACAAAGAGTTCACTTAATTAATTAAACTAAAGAATAGCATCAAACAATGCAGGATTACAGTTCCAGTTAGGCTCAATACAATGACTTCACACTTCATCTCTTTCTGCCCTATCTCACTGCTCTGCCATGATCCAATGCCTTAATTGTTTGCTTCACAACTAATATTGCCACACTTCGTACCTATGAAATTATATTTGCACATTTGCACACCAAAATGCTCAAATACATCGACTATATATATCTGCAACATGAAATTACATCAACTGCAATCAGCATCAAGAAAACTTACACTTTTTTAAGATCACTGTTCTATCGACTAAATCCATACACAAACATCAATGTGGACCAAAACCTTTGTATTCAAGTCATCAATTATGTCATCCAATACCACTGGATGTCATAAATAACTCCACCAACAATTTCTCCTAATCTGCACAAGGATCAAACACCAAGTCGACTTGTTCTTCACTAGATTGAACTGTCTAACCAAAACCTAATACTCAGATGCTTGTAACTTTTAATCCCTTCATCACCGGAGGCTAAAAATATGGATTTAAGTGGTCCTGACATCCCTTAACCTTCCCTTAGATACACAACACAATATGATTACCTGTAGAGAAATGTGGACCGAAGTGCTGAACCTTGTCAAATGCCCTGTTCCTGTCTATCCGGACTTAGACAAATCTGCACTTTGACTTCTGGTATGAACAAAAGATGTAATGAGGATGTGTAAGATAGATTCAGTTGCCATCAATGACAACACCTAACATGTCTAGCAGTGTCTCTTGCCAACAATCTCCCCCTTTGGCATTGATGGCAACACTTAGTGAAAAATGACTAAGTGTCAAAATAGCTCCCCCTTACTATGTACACTTGTGATTTCCAGTGCTCCCCCTTAGACGAATTCCTCATTTTTCACTACTTTCCTCTCCCCCTTTGACATCAATGGAAAAGGCTGAGATCCGCATGTTGGTTTTTCTTCTGAATCAGCATCAGGGTTTGCCAGTTCCTATGCACATGCAAATTCAGCCAACTAATACAGGAGGTTGCGTGAGCTGCCTCCCCTTCACTTCTGGTTCTGCCACACCAAGGGGGGGATCCCTATAACTCAAGATGTAACCTTGACTAGCTCAAAGATGGAAAGATCTAACTTGACAACAATAGGTAGAATAGTCTCATGTATGGACCAAGATCTGCATGATAGATCACAAGGTGGGCAACATTCTTGGACATATATGTCTGGTTGGGTATGAGAGCATGCAGGGGGTTCCTAATCCTACTCCTACAACTAACAGGTGGAAGTGATGAAATGGGTGGACATAATGTCCTGGATGCAAGACGAGGGGTTTTGGCTCATAACTACTGATCCAAGAGCAGACTGGTGCCTATCCATTAGGCAAGGAGTCAACTAGACGTATACAACAGATGGTTTGCAACCTTCACTCGAGTTTCAGGGGGTTGGACTGATGCTTGCCTTACAAACATCACCCAAGAATGGGTATCTAACTGCCTCTACTTACAGATATCCCTGCTGACATGCAACTAGATTCAAAAGAAGGAGAATAACATGCAGCAAATGGAGACAAGCAGATAGACACATGCAATAAGCATTTTTCATATAACATTAACATTGAAACTGAAAATATGTGCAAAATACATTCATGTTGCAACTCATAAACTCCAAAATGGGATAAAACAGCCAAGATCATGCCCTGTTCTTCATTATTTACACAAAAATGCCTTAGGCCTTCAACCACCTAAACAATGGTAACACAGTCTGCCTATATCAGCCAGAAAGTGCACCCCTAGCAATAATTACATGGTTGACCAAAAATCCCACCAAATACAGATCTCAAAAGGAATGGCGCTCAGAAGTTATTGCTGCAGCAGACAAGGGAGGCCTCGAGCCTTGCGCCGCCAATTGGGGTCTTCATTCATAATCGGGTAGCTTCACCATTTGTACCCATTGATGGCTCAACCACCCGCGTTTTACCTGGAAACCATCGCTGCATTCAAAAAGAGCTTCCCGCCAAAACGTGCTTCTTTGCAGGTTTCAAATATGCAGGGAAATTAATCCCACATGCAAGGTGCGAAAACCCCCCTAGCACTTTAAAAACATGGCCGCATGTATAATAGGTGTCGAGCACTTTTGCCACGCTCGACACACACTTCTTCTCCAAAAGCCCATCTCTAAGACTTAGGCCATCGGCCAACCCCACAAATCTCTCATCGATCTCAATTGTCTCGCCGATGCCTACCTTACAATCCGCTCCATCGGCCAGAGATAGACCATCGGGCCAACACAAAACTCCTTTGCCGATGCCCATGGTCTCGCCAATGCCTTCAAAAATCCTGATGACGTCATCATCATGTCCTGATGATGTCACCATCACCCGTCTGCATACTGCGCAACTCTCATATCCGAATGACGTCATCGCCATATAGGCGCCGGGGTGATATTAGTAAGATAACCTAATATTTCAGAATATCACCCCCCAAACAAAATATCATGATGCACTGTAAACCGGATGATGATGATGACCCCTTTAACTCAAAGAACATCAGGGTGCACTGTAGCTCTACTGCAGGATCGGGATGATATCCAAACATCACCCGATATTGAAACAAGATGAACCTGATGACAAATCTGGTCGATAGAAAATCATGATGATGCTGACCACCTCGGAGAAAATATGATGCTGCTGTTGAAAAATGCTGAGGAGGGCCAACACTTAGGAATTTTTTTGGATTTTTTGGGAAGGTGCCTACATGAAAATTGCTAAATTAACTGACAGTCAATTCAGGCACCAACACTGCATATCAAAATTCACACCAAAACTCTATGTACATACTTCCGCATATGAACACATATTCCTTAAGCCTTGTTCATTAGCAAAAAGATATCACCAAAAATATTTTTCAACCATGTCAACTCACTATCCCAGTTCTTCCTTATGCTGCCCAAAATGGATATATGCCCACTGAACAAAAATGCCTATGATTCTACCTTTTAAAGATCAGTAGGATCACAAGTAGCAGTAGCAGTTTGGGATTCTACCAATATATCATACATAATCTCTAACTTAGGGGAAATTATTCCACGGAGCTCATCCAATATGCCTAAAAATTTAACCTTTTCCTTCTCCAAATTACTCAATTCATTTCACAAACTCACTACTTGAGATTCTTTATTTGTTACAGACTCAGTTCAAGAACTAGAGAACTGAGAGATGTTAGACAACTTAAGCTCTAAGTCCTTAACCTTCTTCTCAATATCTTCAACAACTTTGGACCGATCTAGGCAAAACTTATAAATTTCTGCACCTTCAAAGAGGGCATTTTGAATACTCTTTACACTAATATCAAGCACTGATCTATCATAACTAATCATTTTCTTTAATTTAGCAAACCTCTTCTCATCAAATTCATTTCAGACTTTAACTTCTGTTGACTTCTCAAAATATTCAAAATGAGTACTCACAGAATTTACCAGGCTCCTCAACTAACTGGAAGGAAAATCAGATGAATCCTTTTGAAATGTTGGCATAATCTTTTCCAGAATTCCAGAGGAAAGACCAAGAAACTCACTGTCCTCAATGTGAGTCTTCAAAATCTCCTCTCTTGCTTTTGCTTGTGCCACATATGCTAACTTCATCTTTTGTAGAGGGGAAATAGTGTCAAAATTGATAGGTCCTTGAATCAGCTTTGGCTCATCAAACTCAATCTTATCTTTCTCAAGTAATTTCTTCACTGCATTTGCAGTGTCTCTTGCCAAAGATGCAGCTCCATCTTTCAAATCCTTGCCGGTACTGTCATCTTGCTTTTGCTCTTCAATGTTCTTTGTTGTTTCTCCTTCTTGTTCATCCTTGTCCTTAATCTCTTTTGCTTCTTGCTTTTTATCCTTCACAGAATCATCTTCAGCAGGAGCATCTACTTTTGTATTCATCTCTGTATTTTCTCTAGTAGATTGGTCCAGAGGAATTTGAGTGTCCTCTACCCCATCAATATTAACTTCTTCCACCATCTCTTCATTTCCTTTATTTAGCACTTCATCTTCCAGAATAGAGAAGTTATCTACCTCAATTTGCTACTCATTTTCCTTCAACTTTTCTTCAACAGTGGGAAGATTATGCCTTTTCAATGCATTCAGAAGAATCTTCTGAGTGTCTTCAACTACCTTATCAATCTCACACAGCATGAGCTTATTCATTATGAATTTACTCCTGAAGTCTTGTTTGACTTCTTTGAATATCAGGTTCATTTGCTCTGGAGTAATTTGAGGACACAATTTTATTAGCAAATGCTCCTGAATTTCAATATCTTTAGCTTTTTCATTTTCTTTTCTTATTTCTAGAATTTTCTCAAGGCTTTTTGTAATTTTAGAAGTTATTTCAAATAAAGTCTTACTGTAGATATTCAAGTATTTGACTGTTGTTTCCTCCAAAACTCTCTTATCAACATCACTATAATAATCATAAAATTCAATTATTAGCTTTAAGTTTCCATCTACAATGATTGACTTAATGATGTCTTCCACAGAAAGGGTAGGCTTCTCAACATAAGCCTCTAACTTATGCCTTTTGCTTGACTTTTTACATCCAGAGAGCTTCTCCTTGGACACTTTAGCAACTTTAGTTCTTGAGACCTTCAACTCTTTGACCTCATCATTTGAATCAATTTTTTCTTCATCCTCCTTCACACTAACATATGTCCTCTTACCCATTACTTTTATTCTTTTTCCTTCCTTACTGGTAGGTTTTTATTTAATTTTTTCTATAGTAGGAGAAGGTGATGCACCAGAGGTTGTACCAGAACTCCTAGTAGTCCTTGATTTGGAAGAGGATTCTACCAGAACACTTTCTTGGTTCCTATCCTATTTCTCCTTCTCAGCTTTCTCTCTCCTTTCCCTGTGTTGTCTCACAGCTTCCTTGGTAAGGCCAAATTTCTCAGCCAACTACTCAACTTCTTTTCTCACAGTTCTCTTGATTGTAGAAGCCTTGAATTCAACATGTAATTTTTGTGAGATCTCTTGATATGTTCCAAATCTCTCCTCAGCCAAATCCCTAGGCTGGCTCAACAGATGTTGTGCATATAATTCCAATACATGTCCATCCACTTCATAACCCATGGGCATGATCCACACAACTCTAGGCTCTACTGCTTCCATCTGGCATTGATCAATAGTAACCATAAAACAAATGGTGTCCTTGTATTTTTCAACCACAACACTAGGTATTCTTTCCCTATCTTGCATCATATTCTGGAAGTTCTTGAAGAATCCTGAAAGTGCAGAATTATGTGTCTCAAGGTTACCCAAACTAGTCAAATAATTTCTAATTTGAATTGCTACCAGTTTGTCATTAGACCAATACAGATTTTTCTTTCCAGGGAGCTCACTAAAGAAATAAAAGAAGAGACATATGATTAGAGTACCAAATTTGAATGAGTACTTCTTATCTTTCTTTATTTTGCTTAAATTCTCCATAAGCTAGTTCTGCAATAGTTCACAGAGATCATAGTCTGCATCTTCTTTTACCATTTGATATGCAGTATAAATGGTTGTTTTGGATACTGAGTTTTCTCTGCTTGAGTGATATATCTTATATCCAATCACCATGGATGCGAATCCGATCCCATGATCCTCTATATCATTTATAGTCATAGCTCTCTTAACAAATTTTGATCTGGTTGCCCCTATGACTACTTGTTTCTTCATGACCTTCAATTGAGGCAGAGTGTCGATTAAATTCAACCCTGTAACTGCCCTTATTACATCTTTTGTGATCTTAAACATATGGTTTAGCCATATAAATTCATCATGGATATGGCTCAAGACATACCGGACCCATTCGTCTTTTGCAAATATAAAAAACTCAACAAATTGTAAAAATTTCTTATCTTCTAGGATTTTACACTCCGGTTTGAGTTCAAAATTATCATTTGTTAAGTGATTAAGAAATAGTTCAGCAAATATTAAGTTGTTATGCTCTTCTAGAGGCACGCGAATGTAAGCCCTAACATCCTCTATGTGAAGAACTCCATATGGACCGTCAGAGAATGCTCCCATCGAATCGACTACAGTGGACTTGAAAGGATGCTTCTTAAACTTTGGTCTATTTCACTCAATGATATTCACAACCAGAGGTGTAGCCATTTCAAAAGATCACAAGTTTAGAGCTTCACAAGAAAATACCTTTTTCTCCATGGAATTAGGGTTGGCTGTCGAATTTGCTTTTCACACTCCAAATCTTGAAATCTAAGCTCAGGTGCTCTTCTCCCTATTCTCCTCAAATGCAAAGTGATTCAAATGTTAAGTAAAAGACCTTTTATGCTCTGCAAAACCTAATTCGCCATTGTAATAAATGCTTTGCCCTAACTTTTCTGGATACCCTATTTCTTGACACAGTTTCTCATAGATTGCTCCGCAATTTGCCACATCAACCTTTTTCCTTCTAGAATTTATTTCAATAGATCTGCAATAGACTTCTTTACCTTCATTCATCATGCCAGATTCAGGCACCCACTAATTGGTAGGGGGAATTAGTTTTTCAATGCAACTCCCCCCTAAGCCAGAGCTCCAATTTCAATTCCCAGAGGAATTATCAACACCAAATTCTGGTGTGGATCCATTACCATTATTTATTTCACCTTTCTTTACCCATGTCTTGTTCATTTCATTTTGGATCTCATTCACAGCTACTTTGTCCTTGCCTTTGTCCTATCTCTGCATATTCTACTTTTTGTTTACCGAACCTTTTCTATCATCATTCCTTCTTTTGTAGAATCTTGTAATATGACCAGATCTATTGCAATTAAAGTACACAACATTTCTTTGCCAATTTGCTTGATACCCTCTTGATCTACATTGGTTAGCCATGTGTCCAAATCTATTGCATGCAAAACATTTTCCATTGAAAGAATTGACATTTCCTCTGTTGTTAGAGTTGTTCATTATCATACTTCTGCATTCACTGGATCTATGACCATATCTTTTACAATTAAAGCATTGACCGAAGAAGGATGGACCACTTTGATTCACTCTACTTTTGCACTGAGTAGCTCTCTAACCAAATTTGTTGCACTTGAAATAATTTCCTTTGAAAGATGGATACCTTTGAGCATTAGGCTATCTGACCAGAGGTCTTCTAGGTTTGTTTCTCTGATTCCTAGATCAAGATCTTTCACCTTTCTCATATCCTAGACCATGTTTATCATCTGTCTTCTTCTGACTCTCAAGCAACACCTCAAGTTTGGTTGAGGTTATCTTGAACTTTTCTTTGTACTCATTTGCAACTTCTAGGTCATGTTTGAGGATCGCAATTTTCCTTTCAAGTTCTTCCTCATTAGCCCTAGTTTCTTGTAGGTCTGATTCTAGATGGCCAATTATTCTATCCAATCTGCAGCACTCTTTTGTTCTTTCTTTTGGTGACTGATTTAGGGTTTCCTCAGTCTTCTTCCTTTCCTCAACTTCATTGGTTAGTCTCATCACTCCGAATTCCATCTCATGTTTTAGGACAACAACTTCTTTTGCCATCTTCTCATATTCCTTTGTCTTCTCCTTTAGACCCTCATCCATGTCATAGTCTTCATTCTGGGTTGCTAATCGCTGAAGTAGCTCCTTCCTCTTTTCCATAAATTTGCTTAGTTGCCCTTTTAAGGTTTGAATGAAATCCTCAACACCTTTAAGGTTCTCTTTCAGCTCTTTGATTTCTACTCTGGACTGATCAAGATATTCTAAAGCAACTTGGAGTTGTTCATTGATGCCATCAGAATATCTGAGTGAACCCATTGAAATACATTCCTAGATCTTCCTCAAGTTGTTAAATTTCTTCCAAGGAACCAGGCTCTGATACCAATTATTGAAATTAAGGAACACTGAGAGGGGGGGTGAATCGGTGTTCTACAAAACTTATTATTATGTTCCTTTATAAATTTATCACATGCATTCACAAGAAAGAAATAAGAACATAAGAGCAGTAACAACAAGATCATCACACATGAACACCATGATTTTTACGTGGAAATCTAGTTAAGGGAAAAACCACGGTGGGGGTTAACCCACAAGAATTTATACTTTGTTAAAAGTATTACAAATGGGAAGGCACATGCCTTTGGGCACACTTCCTAGAGCTCACTGCTCAAAGGAGGCTCACTGCCTACAAAATTGATTACAAAGAGTTCACTGAATTAATTGAACTAAATAATAGCATCAAACAATGCAAGATTATAGTTCCAGTTAGGCTCAATACACTGACTTTACACACTTCATCACTTTCTACCCTATCTCACTATTCTGCCATGATTTGATGCCTTAATCTCTTTCTTCACACTTGATACTACCACACTTCACACCTATGAAATTATATTCATACATTCACACACCAAACTGCTTGAATCCATCGACTATCTATATACGCAACATGAAATTACATCAACTGCAGTCGGCCTCAAGAAAACTTACACTTTTTCAAGATCACTGTTCTGTCAGTTGAATCCATACACAAACATCAATGTGGACCAAAATCTGTGTATTCAAGTCATCAATCATGTCAACCAATACCACTGGATCTCACAAATAACTCTACCAACAACTTCTCCTAATCCACACAAGGATCAAACACCAAGTCAGCCTATTCTTCATTGGACTAAATTGTTTAACCAAAACCTGATACTGAGATGCTTGAAACTTTTAATCCCTTCATCACCAAAGGCTAAAAATATGGATTTAGGTGGTCCTAACATCCCTTAACCTTTCCTCAAATTTGCAGCACAATATGACTACCTATGGAGAAATGCAGACCAAAGTGCTGAACCCTGTCAAATGCCTTGTTCCTGTCTATCCAGACTTAGACAAATTTGCACTTTGACTTCCGGTATGAACAAAAGATGTAATGCGGATGTGTAAGATAGATTCAGTTGCCATCAATGACAACACTTGACATGCCTAGAAGTGTCTCTTGCCAACAAGATTCTATTGCCAACACATCATTCATCAATCAAAGTAAGACTGTCTCAAAACCCTCAATCGTCCAAAAAGAAAACCTCCACTTTGCAAGTGCAAACTAAAGGGATCTTGAACTATCTTATCTTTGCAACAACATAAGAACAATTAGGTTTTTCCATAGATCAAGATCATAAGTAATGTTGGCAACAATATCGACAAGTCAAATTTTGATAAAACCGTTGCTAATATAACCATAAAAAACCATAGGAAAGTTAGACCATTTGATCCTCCTGCCAACAATATTATGGAAGAAAACAAGATTTTTGGGTGCCCAAATAGTTGTTAGGAGATGTTGCCCATATTATTTATAACGTCAAAAATTATATACCCTTGCAATTTCACATTGTATTTTGGGCTTTCTTCAATGTTTGTTCCCTTATCATGTTTTAGGGATCATTTTAGCCCAGCCTTCTAAGCCTTTTTCCTTCACCAGATTGCCAAATTTTGTTATCAAATTCTAACTCTTCATGTTGTTCTGGGAACACATGTTAAATTTTGTGTGATTTATTTAGGACACTAGTGCTATGCACAGACATCCACGTAGCACGCTAGCGTCCTATGAGCTCCAAAAATTTAAAATGTTGATTTCCCACTTAGTTGCCTATTGTCGCTTGTTGTAATGCTTGGTTGTCAGAAAAATACCTTCAACATTCTCATCTGACCTTTCAGCTTCCTCACAAACCCTTAAGAAAAAGTAATTTTCAATCCCTCTCATTCTATTAATCTCACTTGGATATGCTTGGCTACACATACCCCCATTGTTGCGTTTGTTGAAGTTGCATGATGTTGAAATCCTCTTGGATAACCACAAATGTTATTTTACCTTTTACATCATGTTGGTAATATTGTTCTTGTTTTTTATTTGAATAATATTTTTGCAACTTCTTTATCATATTTTTCTCTATTTACTTTGGTAAATCTTGCTGTAGACCAACACTAATTTTATCATGTGCACACTAGGGTGTTTTCTCCATAGACCAGGGATTATACTTATAGATTTATTTTATTGTCATTGCTCTAACCTACTAGATGCACATAGGATAAGATCTCACACTAGTTTCTCTTTTTTTATTCCATTGGCTATTTGTTGAGGTCAGAAGACTAAAACTGGGGCTTTACCAAGGCAAGCTCCTAAATAGTCCAACATTTTTTCTTGGTCTTTGTAGTGTGCAAGTTGTGAAGAAAGGTTCAAAAGCAAGGGATTTTGTTATTTCTCCTCTTTCCTTTTACGTAGTTTCTTTGATTAAATGTGTTATTAATTTGATTTCTTTGTTAATCTGGTAACTGGATACTTATTTATTTTTTATATGCAAACTAGGTATTGTTATAGATAATTATTTGACCATACAGTATAGATTAATGGAGTTCTAGTACATTATGGACAATAACGATACACAAATAAGTCCTCGTGACACACTGGCATTCGAGGCTGAGGCTCCCCTACTTTGGTGCAAGGTCCCTTCATTTCTATTATTTATTATTCTAAACTTAGTTTGTCAATTTTGCATTTCTGTCTCCTGTAAATTAGCATTTCTTTTTGAGCCCCATATGTAATGTAATGTAGAAAGTGTTGGAAACAAGGCAAATAACTGAGAGGGGGGGTGAATCAGTTATCTTAAATATCTTAACTTTCTTTTCTTTTTAATATTAATACAGCATCAAAACATAAGAGCATACATAATCATGAGAGCAGAAATAAAATCAACACACATAACACAAGGATTTTACGTGGAAAACTCTGTTAAGGGAAAAACCACAGGGTGACTAACCCAAGATTGTATTCTCTGTTAAAAGAATAAGAAGTACAAAATGGCACTTGCCAATTAGGGATCATTGCTTGAGCACACTGCTCACAAGAGGCACACTACCTACAAGAGACTCACTGTCTACAAGGTATATAGAAAGTAACTAGGTGTTTGAACTGATGAGAGGCATCCACATATGCTGAGGTTCAGTTCTAGTTAGGCTCAATATACTGATCTACTGCACTTCATTCTTTCTCTACTTTAGTGTTGCTGTTCTGTCACATACCGGACTTGTATTACTTCTTCCACACTTATCTCTACCTTTCCTCGCACACTATACACTTCCACACCCTTCTTCATACCAAAAGCCATTTGGTATATATATCTGCATCAAGGATTTCAACATCTTTCTAGTCGACAACTGGAATATTCAAGATATTTACAAAGCACTGATCTGTCAGCTGAATCCATGCTTAATATGTGATGCGTATCCAAGACATAGAGTAGAAGTCATCAATCAAGTTGGCCAACCATGTATGATCCCTCAAATAGCTTGATCACCATCAATTTCTCATTTAAATTAAAGTCTGATGCTCTGTCAATCAGTTCTTCCTCAGTCTACTCTGTCTGTCTGAAACCCAACACTTAGATGCTCATATCTTTTCACTCATTCATCACCAGAGGCTCAATCTCTAGAATTTGGTAGTCATGGAACTCCTCTTGACTTGTCCAAATCCACAACTTTTTGAGTTACACCATCTGAGAGATCCGGACCTGATTGTCAAACCTTGTTGCATG
This sequence comes from Cunninghamia lanceolata, assembly GCA_027924645.1. Taxonomy (NCBI): domain Eukaryota; kingdom Viridiplantae; phylum Streptophyta; class Pinopsida; order Cupressales; family Cupressaceae; genus Cunninghamia; species Cunninghamia lanceolata. The sequence goes on along the minus strand of BSBN01000554.1, from coordinate 681,395 downwards.
CTATGTTCTTGCTCACCGGACCAAAACACTCTTCAATCCGTCTTCTGGTATGGACATAATATGTGATGCGGATGTGTGGGGTGGACTTTGTTGCCATCAATGACAACACTCATGAATCCACACAGTGTCTCTTGCCAACAATCCCCCCTTTGGCATTGATGGCAACACTTAGTGAAAAATGACAAAGTGTTGTAACAATCTCCCCCTTGGCTAATGCTCTGTCTTATGTACACTTTTACCGGAGCTCCCCCTTAGTTGAATTCCACATTTTTCACTACTCCTCACTCCTCCTTTGACATCAATGGCAAAGGGTGGAATCCAGACACCAAAATTTGCAAAAATCAACCTATACATAGCCGCATAAGTATATATACATGTTATACTTACATATACTTAAGTATATCCGCAAAGGTGGTCTTCAATTGTACAAATTCTATCGCCCAACTCTGCTTCATCCTATCCAAAATTGAAATGTGGGCACTCAAGAAAAATGCAAAAGCTTCTCCCCTTCTTAAGTTTGTCAGATCATTGGTCTAGGTTGTGGTCTGAGCATCAGTTAGGGCCTCATGCATGGCCTATAACTTAGGGATAATTATCCCTCTAAGTTCACCCATCCTACTTATTATATTCTTCCTTTCCTTTTCAAGCTTCTTTATTTCAGTTAGAATGGCAATAGCTTGGCACTCTTGATTCATTATGGATGTGGTGAGAGGATCAAAATTTTGAGATAAACTTGATAGTTTATCTTCTTGTTCTTTCACCTTCTTTTCAATATCCTCAGTTACTTTAGACCAGGATAAACAAAATTTATACATTTCTCCACCATCTTTATGAGCATTTTCTAGGCTCTTTATCCCAATATCCAGGGTCCTCCTATCATTAGCTATGAGTCCTTGCACTTCAGTGAATCTCTTTCCCAAAAAATTCTTTCCAGAATTTCTCTTCTACTGATTTCTCCAAAGAATCAAAATGGGTGCTAATAGAATTAACAAGAGATTTCAAGTTACTAGATGGAGAGCCTAAAAGATCCTTTTGGAAGGATGGCATGATCTTCTCCAGTATCCCAGATGCAATTTCTATCAGCTCACAGTCTTCCATGTGAGACTTTAGAAGATTTTCTTTTTCTTTAGCTTGGGCAAAAGATGTTATCTTCATTGTTTGAACCAGAGAGAGGGAATCAAAATTGAGTGGTACTTGGAATAGTTCCAATTCATCTATCTCCATCATTTCTTTGGTCAAGACATTCTTCACTGCTTCTGCAGTGTCTCTTGCTGGAGACTTCTTTCCTTTTGCAGCCTTGGAACTGTCATCAGAGATCTTCTCTATTTGTTCTTCTTCTCTTCCCTTTTTCTCCTCTTCTTGACTTACTTTCTCCTCTTTTCTTCCTTCTCCTTTAGTTCCTCAATCTGCAGTGGCATCCAGAGGAGAGATGTTAACTTTTTCATATATTTCATCTTCTAGAATAGAGGAATCCAAGTCCTTAGTCTTTTCTTCATCCATCTCTTTGGACTCTTCTACATCTTTCTCAGTAGATTCTTCTTTTGATGCACTTAATCCTTTGACATTTGTGTTAGAAGGTTCTTCATCTATTTCCTCAATAACAGGAAGATTGAATCTCTTGAAGGCATTCCAGAGGATGTCTTCAGTTTCTTTTGCCACCTAATCAGTCTCTCCAAGCATAGGTTTGTTCATTCTTGCTTTGCTCCAGAACTCATCCTTGCAGTCCTTGAAGATCATGGTCATTTGTTTTGGAGTAATGGAAGGATAGAGCTGAATTTCAATCTGTTCCCAGATCTCTTGGTCCTTTGCCTTAGCATTCTCCTTTCTTAATTCATGTTCCTTGTCTAGACTTTTGGGAATTGGAGAGATGATTTCAATGAATGTTTTATTATAAATGTTTAGGTACTTGACTGTAGCATCTTCCAAGATTTTCTTGTCAGTATCACTATAATCATCATAAAATTCAATGACTGGTTGCAGGTTCCCATCCACTGTGACTGCTTTGATGATATCATCAATAGAGAGAGTAGGCCTTTCAACAAATTCTTCTACCTCTTCTTCTTTGTTTTTTCTGGCAGAGGATTCCATAGATGTTTTCTTTTTCTTCTTCATTTTCTTAACCTCCTCATCAATCTCTTTCTCTTCATCATCCTTTTGATTTATGTAGGACCTTGTAGCCTTGGTTTTTGTTCTCTTTTCTCCCTTTCCAAATGTCTTGGCTTCCAGTTTGGAGGATTTTGAGCTCTTAGAGGTGGTAGGTACAAAACTCTTTGAGGCTCTAGTCTGGGAGGGGGCTTGCACAAGAACACTTTCTTTTTCTACTTCTTGTCTCTCTTTCTTTGCTCTTTCTACTTTCTCTCTGTTTGCATCAACTGCCTCCTTTGATATGCCATATTTCTTAGAAATTTCCTTTACTTCCCTTCTCACTTTTCTTTTCATCCCTAATTGTCTCAGTTCAACATGTATTTTTACACTTAATTCTTGACAGGTTCCAAACCTTTCTGCCTTAGGGTCCTTAGGCTGACTCAGCAAGTGTTGGACATGCATCTCCAGGATCTTCTCATCTACCTCATAGTCCATTGACATTATCCATACTGTTCTGGGCTCAACTGCCTCCATTAGGCATTGATCAGTGTCTACCATGAAGCATACTGTATCCTTATATTTTTCAACTATTGTTTGAGGAATTCTTTCTGTGGCCTACATCATACCTTGGAAGTTCTTGAAATATCCCCAAAGTGCTGTGCTTTGAGCCTTGGCATCACCAAGCCCATACATGTAGTCTCTGATTTGTATGGCAACTGGTCTATCATTTTGTCATACCCAACCACTTAATCCAGGTAGCTCATTCATATAGTAAAAGAATAAACACAGTATTAGCCCACCATACTTAAATGAGTTCTTCTTATCCTTCTTTATTTTCTACAAGTTTTCTAATAGTTGGTTCAAAAGAAGATCACATAGGTCATAGTCAGCATTTTCCCTCAACATCTGATATGCAGTATATATTGCAGTTCTGGACACTGAATTCTCCCTGCTGGAGTGATAGATTTTATAACCAATTATCATAGAGGCAAATTTGATATCTGGATTAGTGATGTCTCCTATTGTCATTTCTCTCTTGTCAAACTTTAATCTAGTAGCCTCACTTACTGTCTGGTTCTTGATAGATTTGAGAGCAGACAACCCACTGGATGAGTGCAAACCAGTTACTACCCTAATTGCATCCTTTTTTATCTTGAAGGGCTTCAACAACCACATGAAGTTGTCATGTATTCTGCTAAGAACATACCGGACCCATTCATCTTTTACAAAATAGGGAAAGTGGATGCAATGTCCAAAATGTTTATCCCGGATGGCCTTGTATTGAGGTTTGAGTTCAAAGGTTTCATCTATTAGTTGTTTATGGTAGATATCCATCAGCTTTGATTCTCTAAATTCCTCAATATTGGCATGAATGTATACCCTAACATCTTCTACGTGTAGAACCCCATGCAAAATGCTAGAAAAGGTGCCTAAGGGATCAACTTCTAGGGATTTTTAGGGATGTTTCTTGAACTTTGGGCATGGCCTATCAGTGATCTTAACAAGATTTGGAGTAGTCATCTTTGCAAAAGATTCAGAGAGAGATATTCAAAAATGGAAATACCTTTTTATGCTTCTAGGGTTCACAATATGAGCTGGAGAAGATCGCTGGTTGAATCAGATTCTACGGTTCGATCTTTGCGAAGGTTGTAACAATCTTGATGCAAAGATCTTCCTTTCCTTTTCTCAAATTCAATTGTGCAAATGATGAATATAAGAACCATTTTATCTCTGCCCAAACCCTAATTTCTATTGCAATAAATGCACGACTTAAGTTATTCTGGTTGCCTTGTTCTGATACCACTTGTTCTAAGAGATCTTTTCGAATCACTGAGATGCACTTAGAATTATTTTTAGTGATAATTGATAATGTATCTCCTTTCCTCCAATCATGCCATTTATCTGTAGATCAAGAAATTTCAATTTTGAATCATACCGGATCCAACTGTGAAAATCCTGCTTTTACCGGATGGCTGTCAAACTGGATCAATCTTGACTGATCAAATTCTTTAAAACTCCTTGCGGATCTTTCATATTTTTACTGAGGGTTACTTGGACATTTCTCTGAGAGCCCTTTAATCTGCAACATTCCATGTGCCAAATTTAGGCACCAATTGATTGGCTAGGGGAATTTATTTTCTTTTGTGACTCCTCCTAAGCCAGAGCTCATTTGTTTAGTTTCCAGAAGGAATATCAGTAGCAGATTTTGGTGCGGATCCATCCCCAACATTTTCTATACTTCTCTTCACCCAATCTTGTTCATCTCCCTTTGAACTTCATCCGCATTCACTTTTCCTTTTCCTTTGTCTTGATTTTGATTATGATGCACCAGACCCCTTTTATCCTGATTCTTACTTCTGTAGAATTTGGCAATATGACTGGATCTATTGCAATTGTAGCAAACAACATTTCTTTGCATATGTGACTGATATCCTCTAGATCTACATTGATTAGCCATATGTCTCATTCTATTGCATGCAAAGCATCTACCATTGAATGAATTGTTTGTTTGCATATTTTTGAATTCATGAGATTTGTGACCATACCTTTTGTAGTTGAAACACTGTCTGGAGAAGGATGAATTAGGTTGATTCATTCTTCTTCTGCATTGAGTTGCTTTATGACCAAAATTGTTGCAATTGTAGCAGTATCTATTGAAGGATGGATATCTTTGAGCATTTGGTTGCCTTACCAGAGGTCTTCTAGGCCTGTTCCATGGATTTCCTGATCTAGACTTTTTCTAACCGAATCCGGAGCTTTCACCTTTCTCATATCCCAAGCCATGCTTATCATCTACCCTCTTTTAGCTTTCAAGAAGAACTTCGAGTTGAGCAGAGCTTATCTTGAATTTATCTTTGTATTCATTTGTTGTTTGAAGATCCCTTTTAAGAGTGTCTACCTGATTCTCAAGTTGTTCTTCATTATCTCTAGCTTCTTCAAGATCAGATTCCAAATGCCTGATTATTCTATCCATTTTGTGGCAGTCTTCTAACTTCTCCTTGAGAGATTGTTTTAGATTATCTTCAATTTTTCTTTTTTCTTCAATTTATTGGGTGAATCTCATAACCCCTGATTCTATTTCATATCTTACCATAATGACCTCTTTTGATAGCTTCTCACATAGCTTGTGTTTCTCATTTAGATCTTCATTAGTATCATTGGCTTCACTTTGGCTTGCTAATTGTTGAAGTAGTTCCTTTCTCTTTTTCACAGAGATACTCAGTTTTTCTTTTAGTTTATTTATGAAATCATTAGTTTGTTTGAGCTTTCCCTCAATTTATTAACTTCGGAGTGAGATTTCTCAAGATCATCTAGGGTAGACTAAAGTTGTTCCCTCATACCATACATATCCATTGAGATTCCCAGATCTTCCTCAAACTGTTAGGCTCTGTTTGGAGGAACCTAGCTCTGATACTAATTGTTGGAAACAAGGTAGATAATTGAGAGGGGAGGGGGTGAATCAATTATCGTAAATATCTTAACTTTCTTTTCTTTTTAATATTAATGCAGCAACAAAACATAGGAGCATACATAATCATGAGAGAAGAAATAAAATCAGCACACATAACACAAGGATTTTTACGTGGAAAACCCTATTAAGGGAAAAACCATGGGGTGACTAACCCAAGATTGTATTCTCTGTTAAAAAAATAAGAAATACAAAATGGCACTTGCCAATTAGGGCTCACTGCCCGAGCACATTGCCAACAAGAGGCACACTGCCTATAAAAGACTCATTGTCTACAAGGTATATAGAAAGTCACTAGGTGTTTGACCTGATGAGAGGCATCCACATATGTTGAGGTTCAGTTCTGGTTAGGCTCAATATATTGATCTACTATACTTCATTCTTCCTCTGCTTTAGTGCTACTATTTTTTCACATACCAGACTTGTATTGCTGCTTCCACACTTATCTCTGCCTTTCCTCGCACACTATACACTTCCACACCCTTCTTCATACCGAAATCCATCTGGTATATATATCTGCATCAAGGATTTTAGCATCTTTCTAGTCAGCAACTGGAATATTCAAGATATATACAAAGCACTAATCTGTCGGCTGAATCCATGCTTAATATGTGATGCATATCCAAGACATAGAGTTAGAAGTCATCAATCAAGTCGGCCAACCATGTATGATCCCTCAAATAGCTTGATCACCATCAATTTCTCATCTAGATTAAAGTTTGATGCTCTGCTGGTCAGTTCTTCCTCAGTCTACTCTGTCTGTCAGAAACCCAACACTTAGATGCTCATATCTTTTCACTCATTCATCACCGAAGGTTCAATCTTTGGAATGTGGTAGTCATGGAACTCCTCTTGACTTGTCCAAGTCTGCAACTTTCTGAGTTACACCATCTGAGAGATCCAGACCTAATTGTCGGACCTTGCTGCATGCTCTATTCTTGCTCACCAGACCAAAACACTCTTCAATATGTCTTCTGGTATGGACATAATATGTGCTGCAAATGTGTGGGGTGGACTCTGTTGCCATCAATAATAACACTTATGAAGCCACACAGTGTCTCTTGCCAACAGAAAGTGAAAGTATCTATTTTTCTATATTATAGTTTTATGAACCCGCATCTTTAACTTAAAGCTCCTTTTTCATTCCTTTTTTCTTCCAAAATTTAAAAAAATTCTCTTTCCTAAAAAATTATATATTTTCTTGATCATTGATTATTCTAGTTCTTTATCTTTAAAATCTTTGCATGTGTACATTATGGACTATGAAATATTCTCTTGTTTCATTAATATTCATCCATATGTCTTAGATCATGTGGCTACCATATATGATACGAATATCTTTACATGTTCCAAGTATGAGACCCTTTATTGTATATCTAATTTTTCTAGCTTCATGGCTCTTATGCATGTCTCTCCTTCTATATTAGAAGACTTCACTAAATTCATCTCCATGACCTATCATGAGACAGATAATGATGATTGTCCTTCTTCCACTTCTGCTACATCTTCCATAGTTCATGGTGATTCCATGTCTCTTCCCATTTCTCTCCCTCCTTTGGTTGCATGTTCAAGCCCCTTGGACATAACTAAGGATGTGGAGATCTTTTTCTTTTCTCTCCCTATTTTGTTTGCATGTTCAAGCCTCTTGGACATCACTAAGGTTTTGGAGACCTCTATTTCTTTTCTCCCTCCTTTGGTTGCATGTTCAAGCCCCTTAGACATCACTAAGGATGTAGAGACCTCTTTCTCTTCTCTCCCTCCTTTAGTTGTATGTTCAAGCCCCTTGGACATTGCTAAGGATGTGGAGACCTCTTTCTCTTCTCTCCCTCCTTTGGTTGTATGTTCAATCCCCTTGGACATCGCTAAGGATGTGGACACCTCTTTCTCTCCTCTCCCTCCTTTGGTTGTGTGTTCAAGCACCTTGGACATCACTAAGGATTTGGATACCTCCTACTCTTCTCCCCCCCTTTAGTTACATGGTTAAACACTTTGGGCTTCCCAAAGGATGTAGAGATCTCTCTCTCTTCTTTCATCACCTGTGAGGATCCTATCTTTATAGTTGAAGATACTTCTTCACCACATCATTCTCAAAGTTCTTCTGATAAAATATCTTTTAGTGCCTTTGATGACTCTTATTTGGGTAACGATGAAGCTCATGTGTTCATTGATCCTTTATCCTACGAAGATGTAATATTTTCTTGTTCATCCCCTTCTCATTCCTTAGAGGATGAACTCACTCTTGTAGTTAAAGTTGAGCATGCTATTATCATTCATCACTTTGAAAATGTCAAATTGGCTGAAATTCCTTTGAAACATATTGAATATTCTTCCACTAAATATCCTAAGAGTATCCTATCCACTCTCTTGGAGACTCAATTGATCACTCTTCCTCCTCCTATGCACAAGAAATTTTCTAAGCAGAGTCATTCCACACTTCCTTCTTATCGCTATTGTTAGCAGTACTTGATAGAGAATAGAGCTGACCAGAGGAGATTATACAATATGCAGAGGTTGAAAGATGACAAATGACACATCCCTATGTAATAGATATAGTATATATAAAGATAGGAGATAGTAGAATGTAAGTAAGCATGAAAGGAGAATAGGAGTATATTCTGATGTATGCAATGACATAGAAGTCATGTATGTAACTATTCTAGAGGATGGACAATGGATGTATACATTTTACTATTAAACTAACTACAAAGACTTGACCGAGGACTAGATCTCTGGACCAGTATCTCCTCTACATTTATTTCTAGCATTTGGTTCTGTTTCTAGGACCCTAGAAGAGGGTAGTTAAAGATTGAAAGGGAAAAATGTCTGAAGAAGTAGTGCAGAGTTCCGAAAAGGAGAAAAGGTGAGGTTGGCAAGAGAAAATTTCAAATTATGGAGGAATTCACATCTCCTTAGGCTTCTACCTCTGTGAGAGGGGGCATACACTTAAGGGGATGGCAAGTGGGAAGGGGGTAGGGTCTGCAAGGACCTTTCAAATGATGTGGCTCTTCAAAAAATGATTCCATGGGTTATAAAAGGACTAATGGAACACTAAATCAAGCAAACCCATGGCGAAAGGAGAGCAGTGGAAAAAAAAATCGATGAAGAAATCAAGACCAAAATGGAGATAAGTGAAGAAGACAGATTGAAGCAAACTCATGAGTGACAAGAACATTACTTCATAAGATTTGAAAGGGAACAAATGATGAAGGAAGGAGGGATAATGAAAAGTGTGGAAGAAAAGATAGAAGAATTTGAAAAGTGCACCACTATTAGTACTGTTGAAAAGAAGGAAGAGGACAAGCATGTCATGAAGGATGCTATTGAGTGCACCAAGGAGGGTGCTGCTAGAGAAAGGAGATCAGAAAGAAAAAACATAGAAGCTATTATAGAGAATGCGGAGGAGTGCACCACTATGGGTGTTGTGTTGTTATAAGGAGCCTAATCAGACTCGGAGGTTGAATTTTCCCCACTTTGTAACCGACATAAGTCTTGATAAAAATGGCTAAGGGTTAGGGTTTCCATTGATATTGTATTGTAGCATTTGTAGTGGTATTGAGTTGTAAGGATTACTAGTTGTAATCAGTTCGATTTGCTAGATAATAATATTGGACTCTCTATTGGTGGATGTAGCCTGAGTTTGGGTGAACCATGTTAAAAATTGTCTCTCGCTATTATTATTTCTATGTATTTTTCATTCCTCTATTTAATCTTTATTTCTATTTAATTGATATCCTCTACATGCAATTCCTAACAAGAGGTATCAGAGTGGGTTGTGTTTGATTATCATCTATAGGAAGGTCTCACGGTTGGGTGGGAGTCTCATGGTTAAGTGGGAGCAATGGTGGATGAGGGTTAAAAGAAGGTGGACAAATTCAATGGGAAGAACTATCAGTTATGGTAGATACAGATAGAGGATTATCTCTATTAGAAGGATTTATGGAGGCTGTTGGAAGGAAAAGGTATGAAATAGGTAGCAATGAATGATGAGGATTGGGATCTTCTAGACAGAAAGGCACTGGGAACCGTTTGGTTGTGCCTGGCACTATCTTTGGCATTCAATATAATAGAAGCAAAGACAACAGATGAACTAATGAAAGATTTGTCTAAATTATATGAAAAACCCTCAGCCTCAAATAAGGTATTTCTCATGAAGCATTTGTTTAATCTAAAAATGATAGAAGGTGGAACTATGAAAGATCATTTAAATGAGTTTAATATGATTACCAATCAATTAACTTCTATAAAAGTGAAATTTGATGAAGAGGTGAGGGCTCTCTTGGTTTTATGTTCTTTTCCAGAAAGCTGGAATAGCTTGGTAATGGTTGTAAGTAACTCTATCTCTAGTTCAAATACTTTGAAATTTGATGATATTGTTGGTGTTATCCTTAGCGAGGAAATGTGATAGAAAAGCTTAGGTGGATCCACATCAGTTAGTGTTTTGAATGCAAAAAGTAGGAGTAGATCAAAGGAGAGAGGAAAAGGTTCTAGAGGTCATGGGAAGTCACGAGGAAAATTAAAGGATAAGAGGTCCCAATCTAGAGGATAGAAGGATTGTTGGTACTATGGAAAACGAGGTCATCTGAAGAAAGATTGTTGGTCTCAGAAGAATAAAGGAGACAAACAAGAAGGCAATAAGTAGGAAAATGTGGTAAGTAATAAATTTGAAGATGATGCTTTGATTTTTTCCCTAGATAATGTTGATGTTTCATGGGTTTTAGATTTAGGGGCCTCATTTCATGCTATGCCCCATAGAAGTTATTTTATTGATTATGTCCAAGGGGATTTTGGGTTGGTTTATTTGGTAGATAACAAACCTTGTCATATTGTTGGAAAGGGAAGAATTGAGATTAAGTTGCAGAATGGGAATCATTGGCTACTACAAGAGGTAAATCACATTCCAAGGCTAAGTAGAAATTTAATTTCAGCAAGGCAGCTAGGTGATGAAGGTTACATAGTTACTTTTAATGATAAAAATTGGAAGGTTTCAAGAGGTGCTTTAATAGTAGAAAAAGGGGTGAAAGTAGATACCTTATATCTTTGTATAGTTCATACTATTCCTTCTACTTTAGTTGTTGCAGAGAAAAAACAAACATGTTCAGGAATAGTTATTGCGAGTTCATAGGAAGAGACAAAAACAGTTGTTACAGGTTCTGAGACAACATTGTGGCATTACAGACTTGGGCATATGAGTGAAAAAGGTATGAAGGTACTTCATTTTAAGAAAGTTTTACCAGGTCTGAAATGTATTAATATAGATTTCTATGAAAGTTGTGTGTATGGAAAACAAAAGAGAGTTAGTTTTCTCAAGGATGGGAAGAAAAAGAAAGATGAAAAGTTGGAGCTTGTGCATATGGATGTATGGGGACCAGCTCAGGTATCTTCTCTCGGTGGCTCTCGGTATTATGTTACATTCATAGATGATGGAACTAGGAAGGTTTGGATTTACTTCCTTAGGCAAAAATCTGATGTATTTGAAACATTTAAGAAATGGAGAAGCTTGGTAATTGAGAATGAGATGGGTAAAAGATTAAAATGTCTCAGATCTGATAATGGTGGTGAGTACTGTAGCAAAGAATTTAAGGATTATTGTTCTTTTAATGGAATTCATAAGTAGAAAATAGTTCCAAGGACTCCACAAGAGAATGGAGTGGCTGAGTGCATGAATAGGATAATAATGGAGCATGCAAGGAGCATGAGATTGCATGTTGGGCTGCCTTTAAACATGTGGGTAGAGGCTATCAATACCGTTGTATATTTAACTAACAAAGGTCCTTCAGTTCCTTTGGACTGTGGTATTCCAGAGGAAGCATATACAGGTAAGAAGGTGAATTATTCTTTTCTCAAAACCTTCGGATGTGAAGCATTTACACAAATGGATTCTAAAAATAGAACCAAGCTCGATGCAAAATCAAAAAAGTGTATATTTGTTGGATATGGCATTGATGAATTTGGTTATATGCTTTGGGATGTTGAAAATCTAAAAATTGTGAGAAGCAGGGACGTTGTATTCAATGAGAAGGCATTGTATAAAGATTAGTTGCAATAGCATGAGAAGAAAGAAAAGGATTTTGTGGTGTTGGATGATACTCTAGATGATGATGTTCCAGTGATTCCTCTTGCTCTGCAATAGCATCAAGAGATACCACAAACTCTAGTGAATGTTAGATGGTCAACAAGGATAAGTAGACCTCCTGAAAGGTTTTCTCCCTCTTTGTATTCTATTTTGTTAACATATACTAGTGAATTGAAAGGGTATGATGAAGTTATGCAGGTGGATACAAAGTTTCAATGTGAGCTTGCAATGAAAGAAGAAATGGACTCCTTGCTGAAAAATCAGGCTTGGGAATTATGTAAGTTGCCTGCAGGTAAAAAGGCTTTACCAAACAAATGGGTTTATAGGCTGAAAGAGGAAGATGGAGGTAAGAAAAGATTTAAAGCCAGGTTAGTTGTAAAAGGATTTGTACAAAAAAAGGTATTGATTTTGATGAGATTTTTTCTTCGGTTGTTAAGATGACTTCTATTCGTACTGTTTTAAGTATTGTGGCTGCTAAAGATTTGCATTTGGAACAACTAGATGTGAAAACCACCTTTCTCCATGGTGATTTGGAGGAGGAGATATATATGGAGCAACCACAGGGATTTGAGGTCAAAGATAAGGAGAAATTGGTGTGCAGATTGAAGAAGAGTTTATATGGCTTGAAACAAGTAGCTCGGCAATGGTATTTGAAATTTGATAGTTTTATGGCCAAGCAAGGCTATAGACAGTGTAATTCTGACCATTGTGTTTGTTTTAAGAGGTTGGATAATGATAACTACATTATTTTATATTTATATGTTGATGACATGCTTGTAGCAGGGTCTAACATGGATCAGATAAGCGAGTTAAAATAGCAATTAACACAATCATTTGCTATGAAGGATTTGGGGGCAGAAAAACAAATCATTGGTATGAAAATTTGTAGAGATAGGAAGAATAGAAAATTGACTCTATCTTAGGTTGATTATGTCAGAGATTCCATATGGAGAATGCAAAAATTGTCTGCACACCTTTCCCTAGTCATTTGAAATTGACTAAGGAGATGTGTCCAAAGACACAAGAGGAGGAAGACAAAATGTCCAAGGTACCATATGCTTTAGCTGTAGGAAGCTTAATGTATGCAATGGTATGCATGAGACTAGATATTGTACATGTTGTAGGAGTCATAAGAAAGTATGTGAGTAATCCTGGATTGGAGCATTGGAATGCGGTAAATAGATTCTCAGATATTTGAGAGGTACATCCAATAAACATTTATGTTTTGGGGGCTCTAATACTAATTTAGTAGGCTATGTGGACTTAGATTTGGCAGGGGATATTGATACCAAGAGGAGTACTACATGTTATGTCTTTATGGTAGGTGGGATAGCAGTGAGTGATCTCCAGGTTGCAAAAGGTGGTTGCTTTATCCACCACGGAGGTAGAGTATGTAGCTGTAATAGAGACAAGCAAGGAGATGATATGGTTGCAATCTTTCATAGAAGAATTGGGCAAACAATAGGCTAACAGTTATTTGTTTACTAACATCCTGAGTGCCATACATCTTGCAAATAATTTTGCCTTACATTCACAGACCAAACACATACAACTAAGGTATCACTTCATCTTGTCAGTGTTGGATGATGGATAATTACGGATGGAAAATATACATATAGATGAAAATCCAATAGATATGTTTATGAAGGCAGTGACAAGGGAGAAGCTGAGCTCCTCTTCAGCTTTGGTGGTCTTCAAGACTGAAAACAATAAAATCAAAACAATAGGGTCTAGGGTGTTTATTTCCAATGGGAGCTATAGGGTCAATAGTGTTATTATCAGTCTCTAGGTGGGAGATGATATGGTGTGGAGTCTGATCAGTCTCCAAGTGGGAGATTGTTGTTATATGGAGCCTAATTAGACTTAGAGGTTAAATTTTCCCCAGTTTTATCGACATAGTTTCCCCCCAAATTTGCTATTAGCTAACATTAAAAAAACCTATTTTGTAACCGACATAAGTCTTGATAAAAATAGCTAAGGGTTAGGGTTTCTTTTGATATTGTATTGTAGCATTTGCAGTGGTATTGAGTTGCAAGGATTGTTGGTTGTAATTGGTTTGATTTGTTGGATAATAATATTGGACTCTCTATTGGTGGATGTAGCCCAAGTTTGGGTGGACCATGTTAAAAATTATCTCTCGCTATTATTATTTCCATTTTTTTTATTCCTCTATTTAATCTTTATTTGCATTTAATTGATATCTTCTGCATGTAATTCCTAACATGCTACTGAAGAAGAATGAGAAAGGGAAAGAGAAGAAAAAGGTGAATTAGGGTTTATGCCATAGATTGTCAAAACATATGAGTTAACACCAAAGATTTTGAAGATGGATGAAGAACATATAGATGAATTAATTGTTTGAAATATAAAAGAGATAAGAGGAGAAAATGCGGTAAACATTGAGAGGAGTTTTAAGGGTTTTGGAAGGCTATTTGAATCATCATTTGATCCTAACATGATGTCATTTACAAATATAAGAGAATCTCTTAATTTGAAGAGACACTATGAAGAGACACAATCCCTAGACCATGAGCCACCCCAAGTGCCATATAAAGTCAAGAGAATTTTAGTTGAGAAGGAAGATATTCGAGAAAATAAAGATGTAGATAAAATAGCAGAGATCCAGAGCAATTTTACAGAGGTTTTATGAGAAGAGTACTTTGAGATCTGGTTACAGAGAGACAAAGGAAGAGAAGGAAAGAAAGTTGATAGAAGACAACCGAACCAAAGAAGTAGACCAGAGGAAATCTGCTGCAAAGTACCAAAGAGTGGGAGGAAAACAACCATGGATACCCCAGTTAAGTTACCTGTATTTGAGAAGGATACTACTGAAGCAATAGAGAATTTTTTTGTTTTGGAGTCTATTTGGAACTAGAAGGGAGTAACAAGGTATGAAATTAAGTTGTTTGACTTCATAGGCACCTTTCAAAATGAAGCATTGAAGTGGTATAGGAAGACATGCCCAAATAGTGACAAGGAATGGGATGATATCAAGAAGCTATTTTTGGAGAACTTTGGAGTTTCAGGTGTTTTGATAAAAGGATTAAGTAAGATGAGATATTCGATGCAATGGGAGAAAGAATCAATAAAGGAATTTGATAGGATATTCAAGGAGACAACTAGAAGATTGGAGGAACCATTGACTGCGAAGAAGAAGATAGAATGGTTTATTTCTGGAATAAGTCCTAAAATGAGGTCAACCCTAGATGGAAGGATTTTTGAAACTTATGTAGAATCAGTGACATTGGCCTACTGGATAGAGTCTAAATCCTAGCTCAGACAAGATAAGATGAAGGAAACCCTAGAATTGGAGAAGCTGAAGTTGGAATTGGAGTAGTTGAAGCTGAGGTAGGAGATATTAGCTAAGCAGGAGGAGAATATATATAAGGAATGACCTAATATTTGGTGTTCATATTGCACAAGAGAAGGCCACTTGAGAAATGAATGCCCTAGGATGAAAGATGAAAGACAAGCTACCATAATAAAAACAGATACCAAAGACATAATGAAAAAGTCAATTCAGTATAATATGGATTATGTAGAGAATGTGATGACCATGAAACATAGGATTGTCCTTCACAAAAATTTTAGAGGAAAAGAGAATTTGTTGATGAAGAATATGAAGCATGGTATGGTAGAAACAATACAAACTCTATAGAGAGCAATAATATGATATACATGAAAGAATGAAATTCATATGATCAATACTACAAGTAGCCAATTTGGAGAAATTAGAGGAATATTAATGTAATACAAAATTTAAATTCTGGTGGTCCATCATACGGAAATAGATATAATAATGATGATAGATAATGTTTTGGAGGCTACAGAGGAGGAAGTGTTACATCCGCAATTTACAATTAGACTTAATCATTAACTTGGCATGATAATCAAGATGACTAGCCATAGTTAACTGATTTGATATTGTGGAAATATTTTCTTTAAATTTTGATTATGAAGTAATGACTAATGTTAAATAGATTTGTAAATTAAATGATTTATATTATGGGATATGATAATGATGCACTGATCATGATCTTGTGGTCCTGAGTGTGAATAGGAAAATGAACATCCTTCAAAGAAGGAAGGAGAGTATCATCCTGGAGGAAAGGTTAGGCATTGAGAAAACAAAAGGTTGATTAGCCATCTGAGTATCAGCTTCTATGTTCTTCTAAATCCCTTCATAAGTTGTCATATGCCATGTCTCCTTTCTTAGTATTTATGTTCTTTGTAAGTCATTATATCATTGGTGCTATTATGACTAGTTGTGATGGCTAGATGATGTTCTTAGAACATCATCTCTAGTCAAGAGATAATCATGTTATGAAATGAGGTCTCTCATTATCCTTTCATTTTCAAGGATATTATTCCCTAGTCATTCGACTAAGGATGATAGTCGATTTCAGGGGAGTATTACTCGACCCCGATAACCGACGATCTTATTGTGAATAATTTTGTGATTTCAATTTTATATTGATAATCCTTAATATTAAATATGTATTATTTAACCCTTATCCTTAATTAAGGATGAATATGTATATATTTTAGAGGGAACCTCTTTATAGGTTGACTTCAATAATGTTGTAATTATTTTACTTATTATATTATTCGATATTATGGAATAGTAATAATTTGTTGATAGTTGGCCTTGAGGAGCAAAGGAGAGCTTTGATCTCATCCTTCTCAAGTGCATGATTCCTTGATCAAGCTATATTTTGAGGAAACCAATTGAGTGGGGGTGGTAGTTTCCACCCAAATCGGCATGCTAGAATCGACCAAATAACAAGTTTTGTTTTCTTTTTGTAAGGGAGGACTTTTGCTTAGTAAGTTTTTGATGGTTGGGGTTTTGGAAAAGGGTGGCAAAGATTTTCTGGTAAAACACTAAGAGATAAGAAGCTGAGAGCAGCTTGAGATAGACTCGGTCTGGGACTGCACCACCTTTGAAAGCCTTGTCTAGGTAAAACGGTGTTTCCAATTGCTTTCGATTTAATATTGTGCTAAACTTCCATCAGAGCATGTATGGAATTATCTTTCTTATTTCATAGATAATACAAAGGCATGAGGCTTATGAGGCCGTGTGTATAGTTTTTGATATTATCTTCATAGTCGAGGTTCAAGGCTGATATGACCAAGCTCATATTGTATCAAAGCATTATTTCTTTTCACACGTTCAGAGCCTTAAGGCCGAGCCTTATCATGTTAACTCTATATTAAGAATAGGCTCAAAGCCATTATGGTTGAGCTATCAACATAGTAATCTTTTCCTGAGACTATGCTCAAGGTCGTAAGTCTGAGTAATGAAACACATTAATCTTTTCTTTAGACTATGCTCAATGCCGTAAGGCCGAGTAATGAAACACATTAATCTTTTCCTGAGACTAAGCTCAAGGACGTAAGGCTGAGTAATGAAACACATTAATCTTTTCTTGAGACTATGCTTAAGGCTATATGGTTGAGCAATGAAACATTGTAATTCTTTTTCTGAGATTAAGCTTAAGGTTTAAAAGTAGAGCAACAACTATATTATGTTTCTATTGTGACATAAGCTTGAGGCTGTAAGGCCAAGATGTATAAAGTTATACTCTTTTCTGTGTCATATATCAAGGTCTTATGACCAATCTTTAATGCATTATACATCATACAATAGTTGGTGCTCAAAGCCATTATGGATGAGCATGCTCTCAAAACATATCAAGCACATGTCGATTAACAATGAAGTTAGAGCCTAAGTGCTCTTGGCATGGAAATATTGAATAACTGGTAATAATTCCAATAATGATTTTATCCTATATTCAAATCATACAGTCACTCGAGTATGGAAACAGCCAAAAAGGCACTTAAACATCATTGTGTTTGCAATACTTAAAGTATTAACAAGTTTGGTATGCATGGAAACCTGACTATGAATTATAATAAGGGTTATTTAAATTGTCAAGATTGTACTCATTAACCCTCGACTATGGAGGTGGTGAGATCATTTAAGATTATGGTCTCATCACGTAACAACTTGTTTGTGCTTAAAAAATAATATAAATTTGTTCTGTGTTTAAATTAGGACCTTTTGGTTATTGTTACGAGTTATAATTCTTTTATTTTACTCAAGTGTAAACTAATAGGATTGGTGTTTATCACCTAAATCTCTTAAAGATATCAAGAGCTATTAATCATGATGAAATAAATCTATTTTACTAAGGCAAGGTATGCCTAGAGTACTAGGAATATGAATTCATCCTATATGATAATTTGTTATCGAAATTGTAAACCATAGAAGACCCAAGGTGGTAAAAATGGTCAATTTTTGATATGAATTGAAAGTGGAACAAGGTGACAAGGAGTCACTAGTTCCTCATTATAAAAGTAACCTATTTAGTCATAACCAACCTATGATGGGAGTCTAATGTCTAGGTATGGACAGTGAATCAAACTGATCCCACTCATAATAGACCTAAAGAACAAGGTCAATGAGAACTTACTATAGGACAAGACAGCTTATAAGTCAAGTTAGGGTGGTGGACATACAACAAAATTCATTGTGCAACATGTATATATGTAAATCTTTGGCCAAATTAATGCATCTGTCTCTGCATGCATTGTTGGTCCATAGTGTTCCAGATGACCTAGTGTCTCCAATAGTGTCATACATAGTTAGAGTGGATCTATAGTGTGTGACCGTGAGACATTAGGAAGGACACAACACCAGATACTCAGATGGCTAACCTAATGGTTTCTAATGTCTAACCTTTCCGTGAAGGGTAGGGCCACTTCTAGTTAGGAAGTTGAGCAGGGGACCACAGGTCCGTGGTTGGAGGAAAAGCACTAGGATGATGCTCTCTTTCCCAAGCATGAGACAAGCAGAGGCTTATGGAGACAGATGTCATTGGTTCTAGATACAGTATTTGCATTTATGACTAGAGAGTCTATTGTAATTTATTAATTAATCTATAATGTCTTGAGCATATCTTGTACTTGATTAGTGATTGTTACTCACTAAAGATTTGTAATTGATTATTGAAATGTAAGCTTTGTTATATCTTGATTAGATTGACATGCGTAATTGATGAAAAGATTATGTTTCTTTTGGTTAAGATGTGATTAGCTCAATCATCTTGTTAACTAATCACTTGATTAAGATACATGTTTATGTTAAATATTGAGCATTATGGATAGTGTTGTTACATATGGTATCAGAGCTACCAGGTTCAATACATGGACCTAATGAGCTCATTAGTTGATGATTATTTGTATCTAACATTAAGTATGCTAATGATTGGATGTTCTATGCTAGAATGGTAAAAATTAGAACCACACCTTGTAATAAGGTTATGGAACATGGACATTACCTACACCAACAAAAGATCTTGAAGGCACGAGCCTCAAGGATGAAGAAACTTGAATAGACTGGCTGCCTGGTAGGAGCATGGTTATCTGATGAGGAAACTTTTGTTGATGTCTTGAAACGCATAAAGTAGGAGTTAAGGAAAGTTGAAAGGATGGCTGCCCCTAACTCTACTGATGCATCAGAAACACCCTCTACCCCTAAAGCACCAACTGAGGGAAATAACCCTAAAGATTGTAATGTACTTAAGGAGGATGTGAAGGAATACCAGTGTGTATCCTCACCTCCTAAGATTGAAAAGAAACCATGAATATGGGAAGCTATCCCAAATTATAAATGACTTGTAGTAGAAAGGTGTAAACACAATTTTGTAATTTTGGTGGATTATATGTACTCTAATGGAAACTGTAATGCAATGGAAAATTTTGACAATCTTTCCTTTCTTGTTAAAGATTACATGATTGTGAATAGGTTTGTAAAATGAATGAATTGTATAACATGGAAAAACTAATTCATGATTAATCTACAAACTTCAGGAAGAAGTAGATTGCAGTAAAGGTTCAAATTAGAACCAGAATGGAGGATAGCTGAGATGAAGGAGCACCTTTAGGGCAATCTGGGTCTAAATTAGACCAAACCTTGATTTTGTTGAATGAAACAAGGGCAAGAGTAGAAAGTCTTGAACATAAAGTAGGAGGTCAATCAGAAGACAGGCGAGATGCTTATGATGGGGGTGATGATGAGGAATACCATAATGACACCACCCAAAGCAAGCACGGAGAAAATAACTCCATGGCTAGAGAGGAAGGGGATAAGAGGAGCCTTATGGCTATGGAACTTTCTCATGACATGAAAAAGGTCATGCCACCTAATTTTGATGGATCCATAAGTGGAGATGCCATGGAGGCATGGATTATAGAAATGGAGAAGTATTTTGAAATTAGAAATTATAATGAGGTTACCAAAGATGTGTGGGGAGCATTCCAACTAGCAGGTGAAGCATCCACATGGTGTATGAACAAAAAGATGGAACTACGCTTGAGGTCTACAAGCCTTACTTGGGACAGGTTTGTAGAACTTTTTAGGCAAAGATGGTTGCCTCAACTATTCTATGATAAAAAATTTATAGACTTTCAGAACCTGAAATAGGCTGATATGATTGTAAATGAATATTGGGAAAAATTCACTCAATTGTTGAAGTATGTGCCACAGTATCAACAAGATGAGAAGTTTCATGTTTACAGGTGAGATGCTTATGATAGGGGTGATGATGAGGAATACCATAATGACACCACCCAAAGCAAGCACGAAGAAAATAACTCCATGGCTAGACAGAAAGGGGATAAGAGGAGCCTTATGGCTATGAAACTTTCTCATGACATGAAAAAGGTCATGCCACCTAAATTTTATGGATCCGTAAGTGGAGATGCCACGGAGGCATGGCTTACAAAAATGGAGAAGTATTTTGAAATTAGAAATTATAATGAGGTTACCAAAGCTATGTGTGGAGCATTCCAACTAGCGGTTGAAGCATCCACATGGTGGATGAACAAAAAGATGGAACTAGGCTTAAGGTCTACAAGCCTTACTTGGGACAGGTTTGTAGAACTTTTTAGGCAAAGATGGTTGCCTCAACTATTCTATGATAAAAAACTTATAGACTTTTAGAACTTGAAATAGACTGATACGACTGTAAATGAATATTGGGAAAAATTCACTCGATTGTTGAAGTATGTGCCACAGTATCAATAAGATGAGAAGTTTCATGTGCAGAAGTTTATAATGGGGTTAAACACCTAGATTGGGGGTGAGTTTAATGTTCATGGTCCTACGACTATGGAATAGGTCTATGAGAAGGCCATCAGACAAGAACAGAACCTGAAGTCTATGTCGGCCTATAGAGAAAGAAATCACAAGAGATATAACTGGTCTCAATCTTCTCAACCCTCAAGGAAAAAGGGGAAGAAACATGAATATACTAAGAAAAATGACAAAGGGGCCAAAAATAAGCAAACTGAGTCTAGGGGAGAGAAAAAATGGAATAACCGCTCCAGGAAGAATGGAAACAATTATGGAAAACCTCAAGAGAGGTGAGGACCAGTTGGTGGATGCTACACTTGTGGTGGAGATCACTATGCTAATCAATGTCCCAACAAATCACAAGGAGCACAACCAAGAGGAAACCCTCTACCCTCTCAACAAGTGGTATTCCAGCAACATATCCATGCGGCCTTGGACAACCGGCAAGCCAAGTACCAAATAACTCCCGTAGAGACAACATCTATTTTATTTAGAGTTCTGAATTCCAGTTTTGATTGATACAGGTGCTATAGGATGCTTTATTTCTCCCAAAATTGTAAATAAAATACCTAGAAAAGTAAGATTCATGGAAAATACCTGGTTTGTAGAATATGCAAATCACACCAAGGCTCATGTAGAGCAATGCTTGTTTGAGGCTAGGGTTGAACTTCTGAGCTTTTCCATAGAAGTAAATCTTTATGTAGCCCCACTTGGTTCATATGATGTTATCCTAGGGATAAATTGGCTATGGAGACATTGAGCCAAAGTAGATTGTTATGTCAAAATAGTAGAATGTCTAGATGATTTAGGAAATAAATTCTTTCTCCAAGGGAAACATAGAGAAGTCAAACTAAGGCAAATTTCTACCTTGCAAATGAAAAGGGCACAGAGAAAGGGATGCCAATTTTTTGTTGTTAAGATGGACAAAATAGATGAATCAGAGGAAACCTACTTCCAAGATGACTTAATATTTTTTGAATCCCAAAGACTTAATGAAGCTAGGATGAAGGAGTCCATAGGTCAAGAAAGATCAGATATGGAAAAGTATCCTTTCCTCAGGGACTTTGAGGATGTATTTCTGGATGAGCTACCATGGTTACCCCCTAAAAGAGCCTTTGATTTCACCATTGATATTATTCCTGGGTCTGAACCTATTTCTAAAGCCCCCTACAAAATGACCACAATAGAACTAATGGAGTTAAAGGTTCAACTACAAGAACTACTAGATAAAGGGTTGATTAGACCAAGTGTGTCACCATGGGGAGTGCCAGTCATTTTTGTGAAAAAGAAAGATGGCACTTTGTGGTTGTGCATAGATTACTGCATGTTAAAGAAAGAAACCATTAAGAATAAATACCCTTTACCTCGCATCAATGATCTTTTTGACCAAATGAGGGGTACAACAGTATTTTCCAAGATTGATCTTCGATCTGGATATCACCAATTGAGGTTGAAGGATGAAGACATCCATAAGACAACCTTTATAACTAGATATGGACATTATGAATTCACTTACCTACCTTTTGGATTGACAAATGTGCCAATGTCATTTATGAATCTTATGAATAGTGTGTTCAGAGACTGTCTAGACAAGTTTGTCTTAGTATTTCTTCATGACATTTTGATCTATTCTAAGAATGAGGAAGAGCATATGCAACTTGCTCATTTGAGAATTGTACTTTAGAGGTTATGAGAGCATAAGTTATATGGCAAGCTCTCTAAGTCTACTTTCTTTCAGAAAGAAGTACATTATTTAGGTCATATAATATCAGCTAAGGGTTATAGTTGTGGACCCAGCTAAGATTAAGGCTATTTCAGAATGGCCAGAACCAAGAAATGTACATGAGGTCTAAAGTTTCATGGGCCTTACTGGTTATTATAGGAAGTTTGTGAAAAACTTCTCTAAAATTGCACATCCTATAACTTCCTTACAAAGAAAGGGCAAGAAGTTTGAATGGTCAAAAAAGTGCCAGGAGGCCTTTGACCTACTAAAGGAAAAATTGACTTCAACCCCAATATTGAAAGTACCAGACCTAGAAGGTTAATTTGTAGTCATTATCGATGCCTCAGCGGAAGGCCTAGGTGGTGTACTAGTCCAGGATGGACAGGTCATTGTGTATGAATCACACAAACTGAAAAACTGAACAAAATTATGCCCCACATGATTTAGAACTGGTAGCAGTCATTCACACACTTCAAATGTGGAGATACTACCTGCAAGGAAAACCTTTTAAGTTGAAAACAAATCACCAGGGACTCAAATATCTATTCACTCAACCCCATCTTAATGCTCATCAAAGAAGATGGTTAGAATTCATTTCAGATTATGATTTTGAGATTAAATATATTCAGGGAAAAGAAAATCGAGTGGTAGATGCTTTAAGTAGGAGAAGGCACATCTCCTCCATGATCTCTATACATTCTGATTTTAGAAATCAGGTGCTACAAAAATCTAAATGAGATGAGTTTTACGAGTAGGTAAAACATGCCCTTGAGGAGAATCCACAAAATATGAAATATGAGGGATTTAACCTTGAACCAGATGGGTTATTAAGGTTTAAAGGAAGGATGTATGTACCTAACTCAACAGAGTTAAGGAATATGGTATGGAAAGAAGTTCATTCTACACCATATTTTGGGCATCTTGGAGTAACCAAGATACTCATTGATGTGACACCTTTATATTTTTGGAAAGGAGTGAAGAGGGATGCTACAATTTTTGTAGCTACTTGTATTAAATGCCAAAGGGTGAAGGCAAAACACCAACACCTAGTAGGATTATTACACCCTCATGAAATTCCTGAGTGGAAATGGCTAATTATAAGCATGGACTTTGTACAATGGCTTCCTATATCAAGGAATAGACACAATTCTATCTTGGTTGTGATGGATAGACTCACCAAAGATGCCTATTTTATACCTAGAAACTTGACGGATGAGGCACCCATCATTGCTCAAAAATTTGTTCAAGATATTTTCAGACTGCATGGCATTCCTGAGAAGATTATCTCATATAGGGATGTACGGATGACATCAATGTTTTGGCAAACCTTGTTGTCTTCACTTGGTACTCAGTTGAACATAAGCTCTGCTTATCATCCCAAAATAGATGGACAAACTGAAAGGGTGAACCAAGTGATGGAGGACTTGTTGAGGATGTATTGCATGGATCAGCAATACAAGTGGGAGGATTATCTTCCTCTGGTGGAATTTGCCTACAATAACTCTTATCACTCAGCTATTAAGATGGCACCATTTGAGGCATTATATGGATGGAAGTGCCGAACCCCTATAAGCTGGGATAAGCTAGAAGATAGGGTTAGCCTTGGTCTAGAAATGCTATTAGAGATGGAAGAACAAGTCCATCTAATTAAAAGAAGGCTAGCAGAAGCCAATGATAGGCAAAAGAGTTATACAGATGCAAAGCATATTGAAAGGCATTTTACTATGGGAGATAAAGTTATCTTAAGAGTAAAACCTTAGAAAAGCTCCATCAAATTTAGAAAGATGTCTAAATTAGCGCCAAGATACATGGGTCCATTGAAAATTCTAGAAGTTAACCCAGTAGCATATAGAATTGCTCTACCACCAGCACTTGCCATGATGGATAATGTGTTTCATGTTTCATATTTGAAAAAGTTTAATTCTGCTGATAATCAAATTCCTATGCTTGATTGGAATATTCTATAGGTGAAGGACCAAGGAATGGTAGTGATTGAGCCCATCAAGGTGCTCAAAATGTGTAAGCTATGCTTACAAAACAAGGAAATAACCTAGTGCAAGGTCTAATGGGACCAATATGTAGAGGAAAACGCCACCTGGGAAAATTATGATGACTTCCATGCTAGATTTCCTCATCTTTTCTGAAACATTTGTTATTATTCTTTTGAAAACATTTTCTTATTTTGTTGGTTTACCTTAAAGACAATTAATCATCGGGGATGATGATTCTTATGGGGGAGATATGTTACATCCCCAACTTACAATTAGACTTAATCATTAACTTGGCATGATAATCAAGAGGATTAGTCATAGTTAACTAATTTGACATTGTGGAAAAATCTGATTTAAATTTTGATTATGAAGTAATGACTAATGTTAAATAGATTTGTAAATTAAATGATTTATATTATGGGATATGATAATGATGCACTGATCATGATCTTGTGGTCTTGAGTGTGAACAGGAAAATGAACATCCTTCAAAGAAGGAAGGAGACTATCATCTTGGAGGAAGGGTTAGGCATTGAGAAAACAAAAGGTTGATTAGCCATTTGAGTATCAGCTTCTATGTCCTAAATCCCTTCATAAGTTGTCATGTGTCATGTATCCTTTCTTAGTATTTATGTTCTTTGTAAGTCATTATATCGTTGGTGCTATTACAACTAGTTGTGACAGCTAGACAGTGTTCTTAGAACATCATCTCTAGTCGAGAGACAATCGTGTTATGAAATGAGGTCTCTTGTTATCCTTTTGTTTTTGGGGATATTATTCCCTAGTCATTCAACTAAGGATGATAGTCAATTTCAGAGGAGTATTACTCGACCCCGATAACTGACGATCTTGTTGTGAATCATTTTGTGATTTCAATTTTATAGTGATAATCCTTAATATTAAATATGTATTATTTAACCCTTATCCTTAAGTAAGAATGAATATGTATATCTTTTAGAGGGAACCTCTTTATAGGTTGACTTCAATAATGTTGTAATTATTTTACTTATAATTATATTATTCGATATTATCGAATAGTAATAATTTGTTGATAGTTAGCCTTGAGGAGTGAAGGAGAGCTTTGAGCTCATCCTTCTCAAGCACATGATGCCTTGATGAAGCCATATTTTGAGGAAACTGACTGAGTGGGGGTGGTAGTTTCCACCCAAATCGGCATGCTAGAATCAAATGAATAACAAATTTTGTTTTCTTTTTGTAATGGAGGACTTTTTCTTAGTAAGTTTTTGGTCGTTAGGGTTTTGGAAGAGGGTGGTGAATCTTTTCTGGTAAAACACTAAGAGATAAGAAGATGAGAGCAGCTTTAGATAGACCCAGTCTGGGACTACATCACCTTCGAAAGCCTTGTCCAGGTAAAATGGTGGACATTGTTTCCAATTGCTTTTAGTTTAATACTGTGATGAACTTCCATTAGAGCTTGTATGGCATTATGTTTCTTGTTTGATAGATAATTTTGAGGCACAAGGCATATGAGGCCATGCCTATGGTTTTTGATATTATCTTCATAGTCAAGGCTCAAGGCTGATACGGCCGGTCTTATATTCTTTCAAAGGATTATTTATTTTCATAGGTTCAAAGCCTTAAGGTCGAGCCTTATCATGTTAACTCTATATTGAGAATAGGCTAGAAGCAATTAAGGCCGAGTAATGAAACATAGTAATCTTTTCCTAAGACTACGCTCAAGGCCGTAAGCCCGAGTAATGAAAAACAATAATCTTTTCCTGAGACTATGCTCAAGGCCGTAAGGCTGAGTAATGAAACACAATAATCTTTTCCTAAGAAAAAGCTCAAGGCCATAAGGCCGAGTAATGAAACACATTAATCTTTTCTTGAGACTACACTCAAGACCATATGGCTAAGCAGTGAAATATTGTAATTATTTTTTTGAGATTAAGCTCGAGGATTAAAAGTCGAGCAGCAACTGTATTATTTTCTGTTGTGACATAAGCTGGAGGCCATAAGGCCAAGCTGTATAGAGTTATATGATTTTCTGTGTCATAGCTCAAGGTCTTATGACCAAGGTTTAATGCATTATACATCATATGACAGCCGGTGCTCGAAGTTGTTATGGTTGAGCATGCTCTCAAAACATATCATACACACGTCAATTAACGACGAAGTTAGAGCCTAAGTGCTCTTGGCATGGAAATATTGAATAATTGGTAATAATTCTAGTAATGATTTTAGCCTATATTTAAATCATACAGTCACTAAATTGTGGAGATAGCCGAAAAGGCACTTAAACATCATTGTGTTTGCAACACTTAAACTATTAACAAGTTTGGCATGCATGGAAACCCGACTGTGAATTATAATAAGGGTTATTTAAACTGTCAAGATTGTACTCATTAACCCTCGACTATGGAGGTGGTGAGATCATTTAAGATGATGGTCTCATCATGTAACATCTTGTTTGTGCTTAAAGAATAATATAGATTTATTCTATGTTTAAATTAAGACCTTTTGATTATTGTTACGAGTTATAATTTCTTTATTTTACTCAAGTGTAAACTAATAGGATTGGTGTTTATCACCTAAATCTCTTAAAAATATCAAGAGCTATTAATCATAATGAAACCAATTGTTGATGGTGGTTTTAGCACAAAATAACGCAGGTATGATTGTTGGTATCACACCTCTCTTGAAAAGTATCCTACCCCAGGTAAGACTACTCCAAGGTTTCTACAGCTAGGTCTTACCTTGCTTAGAATCTCTCAGTTGGGATGTACTAGTTGTTCCTACAAGGGGTCTTACATGCAATTTATAGACTAAAATAGTTTGAGCAGCAACTCATGCAAACCCTTGATGATTTCAGCTGATAAGACAATATAAAATTCTACTGAAATTCCTAAACTAACAATTATTTTCAAAGAAAATGCAAAAGGGAATAGAGTTTTTAGAGAAATCCTAAGTGAAATTCACAATATACAAACTACGATAGGTAGACAAATGTTATGAAATTAACCAGTTTTCTGAGTTACCAAACTTAAACGGATGTTACAGTACTGCAAAAAATAATGCTATCTTCAATGGAAACTTAAAGATTTTTAGATTACATTCACTCATTAAACACCCAAGCAATGGCACAATTTAACTTATGAAATGCAATTGAACTTAACCCAAAGGATCAGCCCAGACTAACTTTACAAAGTCACTTCCAATCAGCAAGCAACTAAAAGTATGGACTAAGAATATTCATCAGATACCTTTAACCAATCACGAACATTGTGAAAGCACAACTTAACTAATTAATGGAGATCAAGAAGTGAACCATGAAACCAAATAAGCAACACAATACACAAGTTCTCAGGAAAACTGTAGAAACTTGCTTTGTATTAACTTCAATTGGCAGAGCATCAACAATTCAGCATCAAGAGTCTTCTCTCAAATAATGGAAATGGCAGCCCTTTATATAGGAGAGGCATCGTACTAAGTTTTTGAACAGACGGTGGAGATTAACTCAACAGCAATGGTCTAGATTTGACATCATTTAATACATTTACAATAGCTCATTGCAATCCTAGATTACATTTTGTCTCTTATGAAAAAGACAAAAAATGACCCCTAAATACATTGAACCTGGACAATTTGACTACCCATTTGAACATATATATAGAAAAGATCATTTACAACGTATAATGCAGACAAAATAGCGTCACATGACCTTCCAAATATAATAATTTACATTAGTGATGGGATTACACGAAAATATTCAGAAAGATATACTAATGTTCATCATCCAAATCTATTTTATCTTCTTCTGATTCCATCTTGTTGTGGTACCTGACCCAAGCTGATAATACTAGATTGATATCTGCAGGGTCCAGGTTCTTGAGGTGATTGGCAAGATATCTAAACATCTCCAATTCTTGACTATACTGATTATATTTCTTCTCCACCTCTACCTTTCCTTTATGAAATGCATTGAAGTCAGTTTGAAGGGCACTAACTCTGTCCAGTCTGGCTTCCACATCCAATTCAGTATCTTCAAAGACCATTTTGTGCAACATATCTTTGCATCCTTGCACATTATATGGCGCCAAGTCATCACAAGCCATCACAAGACAATCCTTCAAGGTGTCATTTATTTTGTAAATAAGAGTTAATATATTTTCATCTGCTATTTTGTAGGCTTCCCTAATGCTGTCAAAAATCTCCTTTCTCAACTTTATTTGTTGGTACCAATCAACAGCTTTGTGCAATTTATCTCTTGTCAAAATATTTTTAGACAATAGTGTCTGAGTAGGCAAGTCTCTGATTGCTTGTATTCGAGGGAATATATGAGAATAGTATTCATCAAATGGATCATACTCCTTGTACAAGTCTTTCCATTGCTCTCAGAGTCGGCACAAATTCTTATGAAATTTAGTTGCTGCATCAATTGCTTGACATCCCTTTTCGCAAATTTTAATCATCCATTTTCTGAGTCCCTATTGATAGAGTTCAGACATCATCAAGCTTAGATACTTCATCTCTTGACAGCAAAGTGGGAACAATCCTTAGCTTGCCCTCAGAGTCTATAAGTTTTATCAAGAATTGCAAACATGCTCTGAATTCTTCATTTTGCTACTTCAACTCTTTCTTCGTGAGTTCATCCTTATCCAGTTGTTCTAGGATTGAAGAGATAAAACCATTGAAATCATCAACCTTCTGAGCCCTTGTGGCTGGTCCTAAATTCACTGTTGTTATAGTATAGTCCTCAGCTCTAACTTGTTCTCTATTTGCATCAGTTGGTGGGACAACTATTTTCATAATTCTGGATCTAGTTGCATCCTTATAAATTCTTGACTACACTTTTGCTTTCTTCTGTTTCTTTGGCTTTTGTGCCTACGATAGGATAGCACTCAGATCCAGTTTCATAGTTTCTACCTGAGGCTCTGGATATGTAATTTTGCTTTGCAACCAATTAGGTGCTAAGGAAGAAGGTTCTTTAGGCATATTGAGATTTTCATTGCTCACACCAAGCGGCCCTTCAAGTAACTTCTGCTTTGGTTCTGAATCCTTGTCCAAGTCTTCCTCTTCATTTGAGAGGTTTCTCTAGTTTATCAATAATTATTTCTGAGTTGTTTCCATCAGGTTCTTCTCTGGAGGACTATCAAATATTTCAATTATTTCAGCACTGGCTGTTTTAGCCAAAGGCTTATCAAGTACTTCTTTCTCTGTCTCTTCAAACATATCCTTTTTCTAACTCTATCTCTTGGAGACCCAATTTTGTACACACTTTCTCTATGCCTGGCAATAGTGGCACTTCCAAAGGAGTAGAATCCTAGTCTATGACAACCTGGGAGACATGAGTAGCAGATAATAGGGGTGTCGCCATTGAAGGTAAGTTGATTTGCATTAAATTAGCAAAGGCGACAGACCCCAAAGCCAATGGGATAGAATAAACTGGTAATATAGAAGAGATGACAATGGATGAAGTGATGGAAAAGGTGGGCATGGAGAGAGAAGGTGAAAGAATGGAATAAATAGGAGATAAGGTAAAGGAGGTGGAGAATGCAACAGAAGAAATGGAAGGCAAGGATGTGGTGGTGATGGAAGAAAATGAAGAGACAATAATGGAGGAAATGGAGCTGCTCGAGGTGTTTGACTCTAATACCAAAGTAGTTGAAATAGCAATTACAGGCGAGGAAGTAGCAGAGATACCTTCCTGAATGATAGTTGCAGAAACAACGGTGGGAGGTAGAATTGACACAGCAGGGGAAGATGCAGTAATAGTAGTGAGAGAAGGAGATGCTAAAAGATTAGTGCTATTAGGTGCTGTAACAGTGGAAGTCTCTACAGTCATGCCAGTGTTCTTCACTTTGACTTTCTTTGTCTTGGAGCCTTCTCCAGGCCCACTTGGCATATCTTTTTTCTTTGAAGCTCTTGTTCTCATAGCTGGGGGCATATCCTTCTTTTACATCTTAGGCACTGCCTTTTTCACTTTGTTGGCCTTTTTTGCTAAGGGCACATGCTCCTCACTATCTGATTTCCTAGCAGACTCTTGAACTTGTTCTGCCTCATCTGTTATTTCTATTGGTGTGTCCTCTTCTCCTGCAGATTCCTTTTCAGAGTCAGGTTTAGTATAAGTAAGTTGTATTCCTTGCCTTTCCAACACAACAATCTAGCTCCTTACCCAAGCTTTGCTCAATCTGATAGGTTCCTTCATCACAACATCCAAGGAACTTTCCTCTACATTAGCCCAATTGGGCAAGGGAATTGGTTGCGATATTGTGCTTCCCAGGTTCCTCTATGCATCACATTTTCATCATCTTCCAATTGATCTAGAACTGCTATAATATGGAACTTTCTTATAAATGCCAAGGATAATCTCGAGTGAGATCTCTTCATCACTTCATAATCATCTAAGCGGTTAGCCCAGAAATCCTCTATATGCATCTTATGAAACAATTTCTTACTCACAAACCTTTCCATTACTCTATTTGGGTCAAAATGTTTCCTCTTGGTATGGTAATGGAGGTTGAGTAACTGGAGCTCTATGTCAGAGTTTTCAGTAGCCCCCAAAGAAGCACATGCATAGTTTCCTTTGCCTAGCAGAATTGGGAATTGAACATTAGTTCTATACAGATGTTTTAACTTCTCAACACAAGTTATCAGTTGTCTTGACAATTCCAAAAGGACTATCTTATCTGTAGGGTATCTTGGTAGTCTATATGTTGCTCCAATAAAACCTTGAACTCTTAGATACATGAACTTCTCAAATTGGATAAACCACCTTCCATACTTAGTAACTTCATTCATTGCCTCAATTGATATCCAGAGGGTTGTATTTCCTTGCAGCAGTCTAGTTATGTACAGGCATCATTTATTATCTTGAAATGCATAAGAGATTGGGATAATGTCAGTTGGGTGTAGCATTCATAAACTTTGACCTAATTTTGCTCATCATTTCCCACTTCTTCAATTTTAGACAACCCTAGGTATTCAGTCTTTTTTTCCAATGCATACACTACATATGAAGTCCATTTGAAAAATTGCTTTTCTTTGAAGTTACTAAAGGCCTCATGTATATTATTACTTAGTATTTGTGACCAATGGAATTTAGTTCCTTTTAATATCTCCTCAATGATAAGGAACATCCATCCTTCAAAGGTTGAAGTCGTAGGTAATCCATATATTCTACTCAACAAGGCCACTAGACCCCCTATCTCATCATGGAAGTCACTCCTATATAGAATCTAAGGAAGTTTAACAAGGCCAAACCTCCTACTCTTTACCCACTACTCATTGATATGCTTTCTACACCCTTCTACATCTTGTTTGTATGTGGCTTCTACTTCAATTTTATATGGCATAGTCATCACTGAATGCCATGGGATCCCAAATATTTCAACCAAGGACTGGGGACTTAAATCTGCTAATCTGCTAACACATCCCCATTGGCAGTTTGAATAGTTTGGGTCATGATGTCATATCTATCTACACAAGCAACACTCAACTCTGCACACTGGGCCGATGTGGGGAAGGCAGCAGCTTCTGCAATCCCACTATCTCTCACCTTTTTGGCTCTTAGGGTTGGACTTGGTCCAAATACCCTAAGTCTAAAATCATCTAGGTCAATGTGACCTAGATCAGCATCTCCATTATCTTTCCATCTAGTGGAGATCTTTGTCTCAGGTGGGAGGCCTTTGAACTCATACCTCATGGCTTGAGCCCTTGCAGTCATCTAACCTACATGACTGTACCTTATGAGTCTTGATTCCTCTGAGATGGTTTTCCTAACTCCTAAGTTTGAAAATGATGATTACTAAGCCATGCTATGCTAAATGAGTCTAATATGCATCTACCAAATTACCACTTTATGCTTAATGAAAACACATAAGTCTGAAATCTATTAATCAATACATTTATCACATGATCAAATGATGAAGCAATCCTATACTCATACATGCAATAAATACTTTAATGCTGCAACATCCTAACATGTAAAACATCATGATTTTCTAAATGCATCCATTATTTCCCCTTAACAGGCATTTCCCCTTTTGAAATTTCTCTTAAAACAGTTATTTTACCATGTTTGCGCTAATTTTGGGGTCAACTGACCTACTAAGGGTAAAGCAGGGTTTTGGAGGTGCATTGACCTAGTGGGGAAATCATGGTCATCTGACCCATTGATTAATTGGTACTCAGGTTATTTGGTCATCACAACACTTTGTGGGGATTTCCTTACCATCCGACTTGTGAGAGTTTTAGATGAGACCGACTAAGATCAGTTGTTGAGGTTGTTCAGTTAAGTTCCTAGTGCAAGTTGATACAGACAGTTTTATTACTTTTGCGTGGGTTTTGAGATCAAACGACTTTGCGGAGGTTTTGAAGGTGGCTGACCAAGTTGGTGGAGGGCTATTCCATTGCAAGGTCGGAGAGAGTAAATTTCATCGCTTGGTTATCTTGCTATAGTTTGCAGGGGTTTTAGGTCTCACGGACTTGCAAAAAATTTCAAGGCATCTAACCTAAGTCAGAGAAGTCACTTTGCAATGCTAAATTGGAGTACTCAAAATTAAGTGCAAAGTAAGTTTTAGGTTGTACATGACTTTAAGGGTCCTCTGACTAGGTCAGTTAGAGTGGTAAATGGCACAAGGTCGGAGAACAAGGTTTTTAGCGCAAGATGTACTCAGAGTCCTGGCAGGGATTTGGGGATCCTCGAACCTGCGGAGGTTTTGCCAATCTCTGACTTAGTCGATGGATGATCATTTCAGTGCAAATTCAGAGGTGGGCCGTTTTAGCGCAAGGTCGAGGAGAAATGGAAGTAGCGTAAGGGTCAGTCAGGTATGAAAATAGTGCTAAGTTGGAGGCAATGATTTTTAGCGCAAAAGTCGGATGAAAGGCCTTTTAGCACAAAGGTTGGATGGAAGCATTTTCAACACAAAGACATTCAGACCTAGTTTTATTGAATGCAAACACTTGGACTTAGCAGGTTTTTGAATGACCTATTAACATCAATTTTCTAACATGGCTAGAAATGTATTTTGACCATTTTTGACAACTTAGGAGATGAAAAACCCAATGGATACTTTAAGCCAAAATTTGCAAGAGGGGGTCCCTATTTTCGAAATGGGGCGTGTGTGTGAGGCACAACACCAATCTATTTACTAAGGCAAGGTATGCCTAGAGTACTAGAAATATGAATTCATCCTATATGATAATTTGCTATCAAAATTGTAAACCATAGAAGACCCAAGGTGGTATAAAAGGTCAATTTTTGATATGAATTGAAAGTGGAACAAGGTGACAAGGAGTCACTAGTTCCTCATTACGAAAGTAACCTATTTAGTCATAACCAACCTATGATGGGAGTCGAATGTCCAGTTATGGACAGTGAATCAAATTAATCCCACTAAGAATAGACCTAAAGAACAAGGTCGATGAGAACTTACTATAGGACATGACAGCTTATAAGTCAAGTTAGGGTGGTGGACATATGATGACGTTCATTGTGCAACATGTATGTGTAAATCTTTGGCCAAAGTAATTCATCTATCTCTGCATGCATTGTTAGTCCATAGTGTCCCAGATGGCCTAGTGTCTCCAGTAGTGTCATACATAGTTAGAGTGGATCTATAGTGTGTGACCTTGAGACATTAGGAAGGACACAACACCAGATACTCAGATAGCTAACCTAATGGTTTCTAATGTCTAACCTTTCTATGAAGGGTAGGGCCACTTATAGTTAGGAAGTTGAGCGGGGGACCACAGGTCCGTGGTTGGAGGAAAAGTACCATGATGATGCTCTCCTTCCCAAGCATGAGACAAGCTGAGGCTTATGGAGACAGATGTCATTAGTTCTCGATACAATATTTGCATTTATGACTAGAGAGTCTATTGTAATTTATTAATTAAACAATGATGTGTTGAGCATATCTTGTACTTGATTAATGATAGTTACTCACTAAAGATTTGTAATTGATTATTGAAATGTAAGCTTTGTTATATCTTGATTAGATTGACATGCTTAATTGATGAAAATATTATGTTTCTTTTAGTTAAGATATGATTAGCTCAATCATCTTGGTAACTAATCACTTGATTAAGATACATGTTTATGTTAAATATTGAGCATTATGGATAGTGTTGTTACAGGAAGAGGCCATGAAAGAAATCAAAGGAGGGAGGATGCCACATGCTTCAATTGCGGTAAGCTAGGACATTTTTCTAATGAATATTGGGTTGAAAAGAAAACACAATGTCCATTTTGTAATAGCACAGAGCATGATCTATTTTCTTGTGAGAGAGCACAACAATACTTTTGGAATGCACAACCACAGTCTAAGCATGATGAGTTACAAAACCTGAACAATAAAAAAGGAGTAAGGATCATAAGAAGAGCACCAAAAGACCAAGGAGAAAGAGCTTTATGGAAGAACAACTAAGAGGAGATAGACATATCTTCAACTAAATCCATAGAAAAATAAGAGTACTACCTAAGAAGCACACCGAAACATACTAGAAAAGAGAGAAGGAAGAGGAAGGAGAAAGCTGCAGTAGTAACAAAGACAAGGAACCAATATTGGAAGGCATTATATCATTGCGATAGAGGAGGAAGATAGTGAGGAGGATGAAGAATTTGTTCTAACCAAGAAACAACATGAAGAAGTGGTGAAGGAGGCTAAACAAACAATAAGGAAGGAGCAAGAAAAGGAGAAGGAATACAAACAATTTTTCACCGAATGAGAAGTGGATGCTCTCAAGCAATTAGCCCAATTAACATGGCAACACAAACTCATTAAGAAACTTAAGCAATTTTCTAAGTACTAGAATAAGGAACAAGGTCAAAGGAGTCAACTCTGGAGGATGGGAAGAACAAATAGAGAATGGAAGACAAAACCATTGATGGTGGATGTTCACATCAATCACAAAAAGATCTAGAATGTCATGATAGATTTGGGAGCAGATGTCAACATAATCACAAAGAAGCTCTGGTAGTAGTTAGGAAGACCTAAGTTGTCAGAAACCACTTACAACATAATCTTGGCAGATGGATCTAACATGCAGATAATGGGAACATGGAAGAAAGTGAAAGTTAATCTAATAAGGATCAAACATGTTTTAGATTTCATTTATGTAGCCATGAAGGATCAAGGATAAGCTTTCAATGCACTTTTGGGCTTGAGATGGTTTGTAGATGCAAATGGTGTCACACTCTCGGAAAGAAGAGTTATCATTTTCCAATGAAAAAAAATTGTCAACATCCCTCTAGGATCATCAATGGAGGAAGGATATATAAAAGAAACCAATCAAGATGAATATAGTGACAAGGATGCAAATAATCTCTATACAATCACAAGGTTGGATGCAGAGGAGACAACAAAAGAACCTAAGTTTGAGGGAGAAGTGGAGATAGAGGATGATCACTATAGTACAAATAGTTAGGAGGTTTTAGAAGCTTGGATGAGAGAAGAACCAGAACTAAAAACAAGAAATATGTTGGGCTACTGGAGCATATGCATGATTAGGACTAGAAAGAAAGACATACCACAATCTTTTGCATTTCATCAAAACCCACCGTAGACCACTTGTGACACATATAGGGAGGACAAGGAAGCTATACATAAGAAATGTCAGAAAATGAAACAAAAGAAGCAGAAAAAATAACATACCCAGATGACTAAAGTACTAGACATACAAGATAGTCATAAGTCTAGAAGATGAAAAAAGGGAGAAAGAATGCAAGGAAAACATTGGGGATAGGTTTCTTAGGATACCAAACCACCAGATCAATAATCTCTAGAAGAAATAAAGTGATTGTGGAAAGATCCCACCATGACAACACTATGTATCAAAGCCTATCTTCTAACAAGGAACAAAACTTAAGTCATAAGGAAAAAAAGAAATAAAGTAACGAAGGAAAAGAAGGTGAAAGCTAAGCAAGAAAAATTAGAGCAAAACAAAAAGGTATTTAACCCTAATTGCACCAAAGAAACCACATTTTGAATTCATACTTTGGTGAAAATAGAGCT
Source organism: Cunninghamia lanceolata (assembly GCA_027924645.1). Lineage (NCBI taxonomy): Eukaryota > Viridiplantae > Streptophyta > Pinopsida > Cupressales > Cupressaceae > Cunninghamia > Cunninghamia lanceolata. The sequence continues at coordinate 644,941 of BSBN01000554.1, read as the reverse complement.
CCGAGGGAAGAAGCAAGCAGAGAATTCAACAGTGAAGAGAAGAAGCACATAGGAAACCAGCAAATACACAATGGTGACTCCTGAGCTGATTGACATTACACACAAGCCTCGACCGAAGTTCAAGAAGTACCCATGGAAAGCCCTAGAAGTTTATCCAAATAGTGCATTCTCAATTGTGCCAATAGATGTGGTGTATACAGAGGATGTAAGGAAATACATTCATAGTACTTTGGTGGAGAATCACATGAAGTTTGAAGAGTTGAGGGACACACTATTAGGAGATATAGGGTATTTTCTAGAATATGCAAACATACAAGCAAAAAAATTAGATGTATGGAAAGACTACCTTGACTTCATAGATGCCCATGAATGGATAAGGATCATACTAAGCAGAGTGCATGATGAGTTTATATACCTAGACAAACCTACAAAATAACAAAGGAGGCTATTAGGGTAGTGATAGGGTTAAGTGTCATAGGACCTCTATCGGCAATGAAAGCTATTAGAACAGATCAAGTGAGGGAGCTGACTAGAGCTATAACATATGGAAGAAATATGCATGTAAATGATATCACAGATCTGAGGGTGAAGTATGCCACAATGGGCATTGCTTACAAAGTCTATTATTCCAACTAGGAGGGTTCAACCATAGCAACCGCAATTCATACTACCTACCAGATGGTGAAAGAAGGCAAGGATTTCAACCTTTGAGAGCTAATGTGCCAACAACTCTTGGAGAACTTGCAAAAGACTAAGGATTCTGGATACAACTTCTAGTATGGTACTCTAATCATTTGCCCTACATTTTTATTTTTTGAATGAGCTACCGAGATAGAAATGGAAGCAATGGCAACATAATATATTGGTAGGGTTAGAGTTCAAATGACACATAGCTTCATTTTTTTATACAAAATCAATCAGTGCCACATATTGGGGGTTTTACAAAACCCTACAAGAAGATATGAGGGCAAGGGATAGAATCCCTTATGGAACAATGAAGAAATACATAAAAGACATCACATTTTTAGTAGATAAGGATTTTACATACATTGAGGCAATAGAGCCAAGAACAACATGGGTACCTCAATTACCCTATGAGATAACTGTAGTAGAAGCTGATGCTTATGCAAAACATCTACTAAGTAAACCAAAAGATACTAATGCAGAGAGATTTGGCACCTATGTAGAAGTTATGGACAAACAACATAAGAAGCATATAGAGGAACATCTAGAAAATAACAAAGAAAAGCTACACAAATAGTAGAAAGTTCTGGAGAAAGGAACTACATCAGCCCCCAAGACAGCCACATCAGCTCCCCTACCTACCAAGGAGGCTCCAAAAATAAGAATATTAGAGAGAACAACCTCACAAGCACCATCATCCTCTACTATATCATCTAGAGGAAGAGCATCATCAGAAGTTCTATCAGGGATGAAGAGGAACACAAAAAAGAAGGCCCCCTGGAAAAAACAATAGGAAAAAAGAAAGAAAATTGAGGAAATACCAGAGGAAATTGAGTCAGATGAAGGAGAGAAGCATGAATCAAAGTTGAAGAGAAAGAAGAAAACACAAAAGAAACCCAAGGAAAAACTGACACATCAAACAATAGAGGAACTGACATAGGTGCTTTATAATTTGGAGGCACTAATCAATGCAATGGAAAATATAGGTATGTTAAAAGAGACTGCTCTTTTATATGAAGATTCATCTAAAGAGAATAAACAAATGATAGTAATAGCTATGATACAAAACATGAGGGACAAGAATAAAACATTAGATGAAATAATGGAAGGATTCTCAGAAAGCTTAATAGAAGCATTAAGGGAAAGGAGAAATAAGGCACTCCAATTAGAGGAAGAAATAAGGAAGAATTCCATCATCACCTACTCAGTGACACATTGTCACTAGAGGAGAAGAATAAATTAATACAACAACAAGCTTTGGAGCTAAGATAAAAACAAAGGGTAGATACCCTCATGAGTGGGAACAAGAAGGTAGAGGAGAAAATACAAAAAGAAATAGAAGAGGTAACAACAAAGATATACCAAGCTATCAAAGAGCAAGCACAACAACAGCCAACACCTTCACCTCCACATAATACTGAGACACCGACAGGAGAAGATACTAGAGTAGGGGATAGTTTTCCAGAAGCTCCGACACAAGGGGTGTTCCCTCTAGAGAATACAGGGATGGATGAGAAGAATACAGAGCAACAAACAATGAATTTGGAGGATAAGGAAGAAGGAAGAATATAGAGGAAGAAAGGGAATCAAAGCAAACTGATATTCTAAAGGCCTCATCTTCTATTGAGTCTATCAAAGAATTTTTGGAACAATTTGACCCCATAATTGCTACAATTACCGGTAGTAGAAGGACAAATAAATAGATTGCTAGAATATCTCCACTACAGAAGCTACAATTGGGAGATGTGTTTCATTCCTCCGCTAGAGTAGAAATTTTGAAGAAGCATGTGGAATGAAGTGAACTCCTATAGGATACGGTGGACACATTAGCCAAGATGTCAGAAACACCAAGAGATACTACCTTACCCCTGTTGGATCAAGTGAAACAATTAACACAAGGGTTCAAGCAGTACTCTAGCTAGCTAGAGAAGAAGGTAACATAACAACTATACAAGAAATGATTGGTGGAAATGACTAATAAGTGTGCCAAGGCACACACTCAGTTGTAGACACAAATAAATAATATTCAACAGAGCATAGCGGAGGCTAATATACTATACTAGTGTTGTCTAAAATGGCCACAATCCACAAAAGTAATAAAAGATCAAATGGATGCTTTAGAGCTTCAGATCATAAATGTGGCAACACAGTATGACCCTCTATCAGATAAAGATGGAGTGATAAGAACACAGGTGGAGACATTGCACAATTAACACCAACATATCTAGGATCAAAGGGACCATTTCAAGGGCCAAATAAAATAGCTGAGGGAGGTGGTAAACCTGATATTAGTTAACCTAACCAATAGTTTTGTAGAGGCCAAACAAACCACATAGACTATAAAGATACTGGTAGGTATAGAGGAAGTAGATGAAACATACATGAAAGTAGAAGGACAAATAGCCAAGGTGGCTAAGGCCAAAAAGCACTGGGATACCATTCTAGCTTAACTCAAGCAAATCTACAAGACTATCCTACCTATCAGTTGATTTTGCATGTCTTGAGGACAAGACATAATTTTGTGGGGGGGATGATAGCAAGTTACTTGGTAGAGAACAAATCCAACCAAAGGAGATTATACAATATGCAGAGGCTAGAAGCCCACATAAGAAACATCCATATGTAATAGATATAATATATATAAAGATAGGAGATAGTAGAATGTAAGTATGATAGGAGAATAGGAGTATATTTTGATGTAAGCAATGACATAGAAGTCATGTATGTAACTATTCCAGACGATGGACAATGAATGTATACATTGGATTTCCACTTATATATATGGAATTCTGTCGGTACCAGGTAATTATATGTGTTATCTTATTTTGATATGTATGTGATGATCTGTAAGTGGTTATTGTTTATATTTTGCTATCAATCTCTAGCTACCTGACTAGGGTATAAACTAACTATAAAGACTTGACTAAGGACCAGATCTCTAGAACAGTTTATCCTCTACATTTCTTGCTAACAAGTATCATAGAGTTCTTGGTCATTCTACCAACCAATGTCAAGCATTAAAATACATAATAAAAGACCTTATGAATAGAGGTGGCATTCATCTCTCATCTTATGATACACCTTTTCCTTCTTTACATAATGATGACATTGATTTAGTAGTTGAATCAAACAGATCCATGATACTCCTTGCTCATGATGAATGTGATAGTAGATATGATGCTTCTCACACCTGTACTTCTCTTGTATCTTAGTCTCCTATAGTTATGGAGCCTATTTCTATTCATACTGACTCATATATTCCTCTTCATGAAAATACTAAACATACCTCTTCTAATCAATTGATGTTTAGTTTCTTGTTGAGGTTCCTTCTCTATCTTCTACATTTATTGGAGGCACATTCTTATCTTCATAGAATTTTATTTCTTCTTCTCTTGGCTAGGTGCACTTTGTTGGACCATCAAGATATATACCTTTGTTTAGCTCACCTAGACTTTCATGCTTCTTTAACATTTACACTTGGCATTAAGATTAGCTTTGTCATCATTTTGAGATTCCTCTATTATGACATTGTGCTTACCTTTGTTATGGTTATGATATCGAGTCTACCTCTATCATCACTTTGTGACTACTTATATTATGACATTGAGATCACCTCTATCTTAATAGGAAAGCCACTTTATTTTCTGATCACCTCAAATTTGACAATACACTTCTCTCTCCTTATGATGAAAATGTGTTTTAGTCCATTTTTGGTGTTCCTCTTATAACTTATACATTCACTCATGTTGTAGATCTACCCTTGGAGAACTCTTTCATTTATTCTCCTTGTGATATGGATTTCTGATGCAGGAGCATCCCTGGTTCAAGAGAAATCAAGCATCAACCAAAAACATTTGCATTTCAGTTTGCTTGCAGTTTAGTTTGTTTCTTTTCATTTTCTAGTTCAGTTCAGGAAGTTCAGTCAGTAGCAGTTTCTTTATTTTGGTCTGCATTCTACCACAGTTGCATTTCAAACCTTGCAAAGATGGACTTAGCATCTAGATTAATTTATCTACATCATATCCAGAATTTAGAGCATTTGGATCAACTACCGGAAAGATATCGCTATCAGAAGATCAATTGTTTTCTCAGAACAAAGCATCCTAATAATCTTTGATAATCGGCTAAAGGAGAAGACCTATAGAGCATTTATTCAACTTGTGGAGCTTAATGACACATCATTCAATGATCTTTGGTTCATGGCTGACCTTCCCCAAGATCTGCACATCATTCTATTCATTTGTGGAGGAATTCTTCATGTTTAGGTATGACCTATCCATGTACACACGCTACAACTCTTCATTAGTGATTGGGATCTTCCTTAGCTGACACGAAGCAATCTTATGTCTTGGCAATGACATATAATGATGTAATAGATCCTTAGGAAAGTAGTTAGCATAGTTCACCACATAGAATTAGATGATAGTTTAGATCTTGAGTGAAGAATCTTCAAAGCCATATCTTGAGCATATTCTGATACTCTGTAATCAGGCCTATGAGCTGAATTGTAAGCCCGCATGTTGCCAACTAATTTGTATTTGAATTCTTTGATATACTAAATGACTGAATCTACATTTGTTTCATATCTTTGAGTTGTTTCCATTGTGTTTACTCTTGTTGTACGGTTTGGACAGTTCATTCTATGAACCCTCCTACCGTGATTGCACCAAGTGGTATCAGAGCAAAAGTTTGAATCTTTGGGAGCGAAGTGAGTGAAGTTAGTGAAAGGAATTTTGTAAGATCTTGCTGGGGATAGATTGCCAAATTGAGGTAGGTTACTTGTGTCACAACTAATCGCCAATTGTGAGGTAGTTGTCACCTTGTAGCTTGATCACTGAACTTGAGGTAGTTTACACTTGATCCTAGGAAGATGCCGCTAAGGACAGTTGCTACTGTTGGAACAATGGCTGGTAGAATGGATGAGATGATGGAAATGATGAAAACAATGAGAATTCGATTAGATGTTGTTGAGGAAGATAGGCGAAGAAGATTAACATCGAGACCTCATGTTAAAAGTGATGATGAAGAGGAATTTCAATCTGTTGAACAAATTGGTGAAACCCTAGGAGGTGATGAAGAAGAAGAATAAGATCAAGTAAAGATGTTGCAAGCTATTTCAAAGATTGGAAAAATACCTAGAGTTGATGTACCAAATTACACTGGCAATTTGAACCCTGAAGAGTTGATTGACTGGATAAATGACATGGAAGAATACTTTGAATATGAGGAAATTGAAGATCCAGAGAAGGTGAAATTTACAAAGACAAAGCTGAAAGGACATGCTGCTATATGGTGGAAAGAAGTTCAGTTGGATAGAAATAGAAGAGGGAAAGAAAATATTACAAAATGGGATAGGATGGTGATAAAATTGAAGAATCAATTTATACCTGCTAACTATGAGTTGGAACTGTTGAAAAGATTGCAAAACTTGAGACAAAAGGAGAAATATGTGAAGGAGTATACTGAAGAATTCCATAAGATGATCATAAGAATAAGACATAGTAAAGAAAGCAAAGAGAAAGTGGCTAGATACATCAATGGACTGAGATTGAAGATTCAAGAAGAGTTAAGCTTGGTAAGGATGACATCTTTGGAGGAAGCATATCAGTTTGTTCTAAAGGTTGAGGAGAAACTAAATAAGAGGCATGATCAGAGATAGAGATGAAGAGGAGGTAAATTTCAGAGAGGTAGAACATTTTCTGGAGGAGACAGATCACATTCAGAGTAGAACAAGTTTGATAGCCCATTCAAGAAGGAGGACAAAGATGGCAATACCTACTGAAGCAATGACAGAAATTTTCATCACAGAGGTAATTATAATTCATACAGGAATGAAGGATACAGAAGAGAAGGAGGACCTGATAGGAGAATATTCAAAGGAACTTGTTTCAAGTGTGGAGGTGAAGGACATAGAGCATTTGAATTTAATCAGGGTAGTACAAGCAAGAGAATAGATAACAGTGGGAGAGCAGCCTATGTGGAAGAAGAACCCATTGGATCACCCAATTCAATTGGCAAACCTAAGAAAGGAGAATCACTAGTAATGAGGAGGACCCTATTTCAAGTAGAAACAAATGAGGATCCACTACAAAGGAAGAGTTTGTTCAGAACCATATGCAAATCAGGAGGTAAGTGTTGCAAAGTTGTAACTGATAGTGGTAGTTATGATAATCTAGTTTCAGAGGAGATGGTGACTAAGATGAAGTTGGAAAGAATGAAGCACCCTAAGTCCTATCAGATAGCATGGATTCAGGATGACCATAAGGTACTAGTGAGTGAATAATGTTTGGTGAAATTTCATAATGGATCTTACCATGATGAAGTTTTGTGTGATATTATGCCTATGGATATTTGTCATATCTTATTGCGTAGACCTTGGCAGTATGATAGAAAAGCTATACATGATGGGAGAAAGAATACTTACACTATAACATCAAATGGAAAGAGAATTAGTTTGATTCCTTTAGAAGATGATCCTAAGAGTGAAGTATGTGGGAATGCTAGAATCTGTTTGGTAGATGGAAGAAATTTTTTGGATGGTTTGAGACATGAGAATATGTGTTATGCTTTGATCCCTAAGAAGCCTAAAACATTGAAGAAGGAGACTGAAGCATCACAATCGGAGGAGATAAAGGAGTTGTTGACAGAGTATGAAGACATCATATTAGATAATGTAACTGAAGGATTACCACCAATCAGGAGTTTTAGTCATCACATGGATCTTATACCAGGAGCAAGTTTTCCTAACAAAGCAGTACATAGAATGACACTGGTAGAGAATAAAGAATTAAATAGACATATACAAGAGTTGTTGAGGAAAGCTTTGATCAGAGAAAGTTTGAGTCCTTGTGTAGTACCTGCAGTGCTAGCACCTAAGAAAGATGGAGAATGGAGAATGTGTACAGACTCTAGAGCAATCAACAAGATCACAGTTAATATAGATTTCCTTTACCTAGGATGGATGATATCATGGATTGTTTGAGTGGAGCAAGATATTTCAAAAAGATAGATTTGAAGTGTGGATACCATCATATCATAATCAGAGAAGGAGATGAATGGAAGACTGCTTCTAAGACAAATGAAGGATTGTATGAGTGGTTAGTGATGCCTTTTGGACTGACAAATGCACCTAGTACTTTCATGAGATTGATGAATGAAGTCTTGAAGAGTTTCTTGGGTAAGTTTGCTATTGTATATTTGGATGACATTCTGATTTTTAGTAAGAAAAAAGAGGAACATTTGCAGCACTTGAGACAAGTTTTGTAGAGACTAAGAGAAGAGAAATTGTTGATAAACATCAAGAAATGTAGTTTCATGAAGGAAGAATTGGTATACTTGGGATTTGTGATTTTTGCGGAAGGATTGAAGATGGATCCTGATAAAGTGAGAGCAATTGTTGAATGGCCTACACCAGAGAGCATTGGTGATGTAGAGACACTAGGATAGATAGAGGATTTCACAAATAGACAAGGTTTTCATTACACTCTAAAACCCAAATTCAAAGGTCAACTTGCAAAAGTGGGAACAATAGTTAGTGGCTCTAAAATCATCATTGAAAGGTTGTTTTGGCATACCATGGGACCCATCCAAACCATTGGCAAAGGTAGAACAAACTTGATTTTGTACTTCCTTCTTTAGGCACCTAAAACCCTTGTAGCCCTTGAAATAGAGATAGTCAACAATATATTTTGACACAAGCCTGCAAACTCAAAACGTAGACAATCTAGAGATACCCATTTGGACTCCCCATGACATTTTTCAAAATGGGTATGGGTTGTTTTGGACAGTATGGTCCAACCTATAACCCCTCCTAGTGACCTAAAGCTCCAATTAGGCCAAATTTGTGAAGCAACCACCCTTTCAGAGACTCATAGAACTCAACCAACCATTTGGACATCTCAATCTCATGCCCTAACCAAGAATTTTTTAGGTTTTGAACTCCTACAATCGATTGTTCCCTCAAATGTATCTATGGTTCCTCAAATTGGCTTAATACATGGACATATTAAGCTTTCTCCATCAAAACTTGCAACTGCCAACCCCCTCTTCTCTGCAAACACACAAATCAATTGAAATATAAATGGACACATCCATTCCACTGGTCTTATGGCCCTAAGAGACAATGGGATGGTCAAATTTCCATTGTTTGAAGCAAACCCTAGATTAGGTTTTGATAGAACAATTTTTAGAAAAAACCTTATATCTCCCTACCATAGAAATGTCAAAACACCAAACTAACTTCAAATGAAAGACAACTCCATTCTCTAACTAATCAAATCATGAGAAAGTGGAAACAACCTTGTACCTTTGCAAAGTATAGCCTGTAGCAGCGTAGGAGTTCAGGAAAACAGAGTTTCAATGAGCAGTTCAAGGAAAATGGGTATAAATTGCTTCTTGATCAGTGTCATAGCCTCAAACTAGTCTTAAATGGAAGTCATTTTACCACAATACACATTCCACTAACTTAGAAGTCATGACAGTTCCATATAGGAAGATGGTATGGATTGTTTTCCTAGAAAATGTAGAAAAAGATAGTAAACAGCAGAGAATTGGTTTCTTATTGCATTGAAACTTCTTGCACCTTTACAATGATCATGGGCAGGGCTTTAAGAAGCCTTCCATAACACCTTGGAGCAATTAGAGGGTAGTTGGGGTTGATGGGAAGGTGTGACAACCATTAAACTGCCCTATCTGTTTAGAAACAACAAGAAATTACCATAGACTACAACTAATTACATAATTGCATCGGTTGTCAATGCCTTCAAACATGTTTATAATGTAATTAAGCCTTGGACTAGGCATTAGACTTCTTGACACTACCTTACATGCCTTAGCAAGGCTTACAATCATGAATTTTGTATGACTGCCTCCTTTTACAATGCATGATGCTATGACTGTCTATGACTGCTCCATTATAACATGACATCAACAAGAGATGTTTTTGGACATGGTCCTCATTACAATCATGAGAATGGTCTTCCAAGACCTTATTACAACATGAAAAAACATAGAACAAATAAAAACAATCATGGATCTTCATGATCCTCTTGGTGCTCCTGCACCATACTCCCGGGGGTGAAAGAGAACTCAAGTCCCTTGAGGGATCAGATCAGAACTGTGACACCATGCTTCAAGATGTCTTCTTTACTCATCCAAGTGGCATATTCAATGGGTAAGCCACTCCATTTGACAAGGAACTATTTGTATGTCTTCTTTCTAGTGTTTTTTATGACCTTGGTATCAAGAATGCATTTCAACTTCAATGGTTGATTGGGTGGAAGACCTTTTATCCATTCTTCATCTTCTTGGGCTGCATCAAGACCTGCAACATTATCACCCTTGTATGGAAACAAGTCAGAAACATTGAAGATTGGAGAAATTGCCAAGCCTTGAGGAAGCTCAATCTCATAAGCATTGGACCTAAACTTGTGCACAATATGGCATGGACCTATCTTCTTCATGAGGAGTTTGGTTGGCTGCCCCTTTCGAAGTCTCTCCTTCTTCAAATGTGCCATGACCAAATCCCCAACCTTATATTACACATCTCTCCTTCTCTCATTGGCTTTCTCCTTGTACTTCTCATTGTTCCTTTGAAGAGTTTCTCTTACATTATCATGGATGTCCTTCATGGTTAATGCAAAGTCTTCACCTTGAGCACTCTTCCTCTCCAATACATGGAGATCCCTCAATTCAAGAATACCTCTTGGGTCAACACCATAGACAACCTCAAATGGACTCCTTCCTATGCTTCTATTGGTGGAATCATTGTGAGCAAACTTAGCCTAAGGGATGATCATATCCCATGCCTCTCCATGCTGCTTTGTAATACATCTAAGGAGATTTCCCAAAGACCTATTCACCACCTCAATTTGGTCATTAGTTTGAGGGTGATAGGCTGAAGTGAATGACAACTGAGTGCCCAACTTCTTCCACAAGGTACGCCAAAAGTGGCCTACAAACTTTGGATCCCTGTCAGTCATAATGTTAAGAGGCAAACCATGAATTCTAACAATTTCTTTGAAGAACAAACCAACAATGTGTGAAGCATCATTAGTGCATTTACATGGCAAGAAATGAGCCATCTTACTGAATCTATCCATCACAACAAATATGCTATCAAAGCCTCTTTGAGTTCTAGGAAGACCCAAGACAAAATTCATGCTAATACTTTCCCATGTCCTATGAGGAACAGGAAGTGGCTGATATAGACCAGCATTAGATGAAGTACCCTTTGCCCTTTGAAAAATACTACAACATTTAACAAATTTTCTGATATCTGATTGCATTTTAGGCCAAAAATAAAACCTCTTCACCTGATCCAATGTTTTATCCAGCCCAAAGTGACCTCCTAGTCCACCACATTGTTTTCCTTTATGATGTTCTCCCTCATGGAACACCTAGGAACACATAATTGGTTGCCTTTGAACAACAACCCCTACTGCAACAAAAACTCAGAAAAATCAGAATGATAAGAGTCTGAAAACTGTGAACAAACTCCATATACCTCCTTGAAATCTTCATCATCTTGATACATATGTTTGAGAGCATCAACCCCTACACTTTGCAACTGAATTTCTTGAACCATACACACCCTTCTACTCAGTGCATCTGCTAATTTGTTGGCCTACCCCTTCTTGTGTTTGATTGAAAAAGTATATGCTTGGAGTTGTTCAACCCATTTCATATGCCTATGGTTGAGTTTCTCCTATGAATTCAAAAAACTAAATGCATGGTTGTTAGTATAAACAATAAATTCTTTAGGCAAAAGATAGTGCCTCCATTTTTTTAAAGTTTGCACCATTGCATACAATTCCAAGTCATAAGTAGAGTACTTTCTCTTAGCATCATTCAATTTTTCACTAAAGAAAGCAACTGGCATGCCTTCTTGACTTAGGACAACCCCTATAGCAAGGTTACTAGCATCACATTCCACTACAAACAACTTGTTAAAGTTGGGCAAAACAAGAATGGGCTGTTGTGCTACTTTTTGTTTCAAAATTTCAAAAGAATCATTAGTTGCCTTTGTCCAAAAAAACTTACATTTCTGCCCCCCTTTGATGGTATCTAAAATTGGTGCACAAATATGACTAAAACCCCTTATGAACTTCCTAGAAAATGTTGCCAAACCATGAAAACTTTTTACATCACTTGCTGTTTTTGGAGTTGGCCATGACAAAATGGCCTCCACCTTTGTTGGATCCATCTTCAAACTACCTTGGGAAATGACAAAACCAAGATAGGTGAGTTCTTCCTTCATGAAGACACTATTTTCCAAGTTGATCATTAATTGTTCATCATGTAACTTCTTCAAAACCTGATCCAGATGTTGCAAATGCTCTTCCTTAATCTTGCTGAAAACAAGAATGTCATCCAAGTATACCACAACAAATTTGCCAATGAAATCCTTCAACACGTCATTCATGAGATGCATAAAAGTACTTGGGGCATTAGATAGACCAAATGACATCACCAACCACTGATAAAGACCCTCATTTGTTTTCAATATTGTCTTCCATTCATCCCCTTGCTTTATCCTAAATTGATGATACCCACTCTTAAGATCAATCTTAGAAAAGTATCTGGCCCCTCCCAAACAGTCCATTAGGTCCTCAATCCTTGGCATAGGGAACCTATATCTTATTGTAATCTTGTTAATGGCTCTATAACTCATACACAACCTCCATTTACCATCCTTTTTAGGGGCTAGGACTGTTGGGACAGCACATGGGCTAAGGCTCTTTCTTACCAATCCCTTATCCAACAATTCTTGCACTTGCTTGGCAATCTCTTCATTTTGAGAAGGTGTCATCTTGTAGGCTGCTTTGTTTGGTAAAGTAGATCGTGGTATGAAGTCAATTTGATGGCTTATGTCCCTAAAAAGTGGCAACTCATTAGGCATTTCTTCTACAATAATCCCCTTATACTTCTCTAACAATTGTTGCACCTCCTTAGGAACCTCTTCCTTACTAGGATCATACAAATTAGGATTGTTTTTAGGCTTAAAAATCAGAGCATACCCTTGGGTTCCTTCCTCCTTAAGGGTGTCTAGAAACTCTTTACCACTCACAATCATGACACTTGACCCAACACTCTTCTCTACATTCTCATCCGGCAATGGATCCATTCTATACTTCCTACCATTCTTGGTTATGATGAAAGAATTAGTTTGACCATCATGTTGGGATTGAACATCATATTGTCATGGATGCCCTAATAGAAAATGACAAGCATCCATGGGAATTATATCACACAAAATCTTGTCCTTATATTCCCCTATCTCAAACTCTACCCATGATTGTTCATCTACCAAAACTTGTTGCCCCTTATTCAACCATGATACTTTATAAGGACTAACATGAGGAAATCTTTTCAATTTCAACTTGTCTACCATTTCAATAGAAACCAAATTTTTAGTTGAGCCTGAATCAACAATTACCTTGCAAATCTTACCATAGGCCTTGCATGTTGTCTGGAACAATGTCTTCCTTTGAGGGGGTTCTTGAGTTTGAGGCACCTTCAACATCGTTCTCCTCATCATCAAACTTTCTCCTTCATGAATTGGGGTTGTACTTCCAATTGGTGAGTTAACACTTTGGCAATCTTCCTCTTGGATCAATTGGTTCCTTCTCTCTCCTCCATGAGAGCTTAAGGCTTGCTTTTCAGGACTTTTGAAGGCTAGATGTCCCACTTGGTTGCAATTGTAGCACCTTCCTGTGAAGGCATTAGGACCTCTCCCTGGTCCACCAAATCTACCCCTTCCATTGGGTCTCCTTCCTCTAAAGCCTCCTCTAGAACCTAATTCTCCACTTTGCTCTTGGGAACTAGGTTCCCCTTGACTCCTTTGGGACTAATTTCTGCCTCCAAAACTGCCCCTACCTCTGAAATTTCTGCCACCTCTTCCCCTATTTTTCTGCTCACCTTTCCTTTTCAACTTCTCTTCAGTCTTTAATGCTACTTGAAAGCATTTATCCACGGTTTCAGGGGTTAGTAGACTAATTTCATCTTGGTATTAAACCTCAAACCATTTAGATACCTTGCCACTTTACCTTTTTCATCCTCCATGTATCCACAATGAAGAGAGAACTTGTGAAACTCCTTGGTGTAGGTGGCCACATCCAAATCTCTTTGTTTGAGATTTTGCATCTTCTTGTAGATCTGCATCTCATAGTCTGATGGAAAGAATTGGGACTTGATCCTCTCCAACATTCTGCTCCATGAAGAGATCATGCTCTTCCCATTCTTTACCCTCTCACCTTGGGTGTAATTCCACCATGTAAGGGTAGCACCTTTGAGTTTAGTTTTTGCAAACTTCACCCTCTTGTCCTCAAGAACTTCTTTGTATTCAAAATAGTTGTTTAGGGCCTCAATCCACTCCATGACTTCATCATCATTCATCTTGCCACTAAACATGGCAATCTCCATCTGAGCCTTAGAAGAATCTTTGCCAATTGTTTTGATAGCTTCAAGGAAATGTTTTTGATCTGTAGGTACCTCTACCTCTTCTTGATCTTCTTCTTCCTCCTCTTTTTCTTCTTCTTCATTAGAACCTTCATCCATCCTCTTCCCTATCCTCAATGCCTTCAGCTCTGCTTGGAGTGCTTCCTTGACTCGACTTTTGATCTTTTCGTCCATCTCCTTGAACTTCTTAACAAATTTAGTGGTCATCCCTTTTAGAGGCATGTTGCTAGCCTCTCCTTCACTCTCCTCTGCTGACATATACCATGTCTTACACAACCAACAATAGAACCTTTTATGGCTCTGATACCACTATGATGTAGAGACACTAGGATAGATAGAGGATTTCACAAATAGACAAGGTTTTCATTACACTCTAAAACCCAAATTCAAAGAAGTGGGAACAATAGTTAGTGGCTTTGAAATCATCATTGAAAGGTTGATTTGGCATGTCATGGGACCCATCCAAACTATTTTCAAATGCAGAACAAACTTGATTTTGGTACTTCCTTCTTTAGGCACCTAAAACCCTTATAGCCCTAGAAACAGAGACAGTCAACAATATCTTTTGACACGGGCCTGCAAACTCAGATCTTAGACAATCTAGAGATACCCATTTGGACTCCCCATGACATATTTCAAAATGGGTATGGGTTGTTTTGGACAGTATGGTCCAACCTATAACCCTCTTAGTGACCTAGAGCCCCAATTAGGCCAAATTTGTGAAGCAACCACCCTTTTAGAGACTCATAGAACTCAACCAACCATTTGGAAATCTCAATCTCATGCCCAAACCAAGACTTTTTTAGGTTTTGAACTCCTACAATCAACTGTTCCCTCAAATGCATCTATGGTTCCTCAAATTGGCTTAATACATGGACATATTAAGCCTTCTCCATCAAAACTTGCAACTGCCAACCCCCTCTTCTTTGCAAACACCCAAATCAATTGAAATATAAATGGACACATCCATCCCACTGGTCTTATGGCCCTGAGAGACAGTGGGATGGTCAAATTTCCATTGTTTGAAGCAAACCCTAGATTAAGTTTTGATAGAATAGTTTTTAGAAAAAAACCTTATATCTCCCTACCACAGAAATGTCAAAACACCAAACTAACTTCAAATGAAAGACAACTCCCTACTCTAACTGATAAAATCATGAGAAAGTGGAAACAACCTTGTACCTTTGCAACGTATGGCTTGTAGTAGCGTAGGAGTTCAGGAAAACAGAGTTTCAATGAGGAGTTCAAGGAAAATGGGTATAAATTGCTTCCTGATCAGTGTCACAGCCTCAAACCAGCCTTAAATGGAAGTCACTTCACCACACTATACATTCCACTAACTTAGAAGTCATGATAGTTCTGTACAAGAAGATCGTATAGACTGTTTTCCCAGAAAAAGTAGAAAAAGACAGTAAACAACAAAGAATTGGTTTCTTATTGCATTGAAACTTCTTGCACCTTTACAATGATCATGGGAAGGGCTTTAAGAAGGCTTCCATAACACCTTGGAGTAGTTAGAGGGTAGTTGGGGTCGATGGGAAGGTGTGACAACCATTGAACTGCCCTCTCTGTTTAGAAACAACAAATAATTACCATAGACTGCAATTAATTACATAGTTGCATCGGTTGTCAATGCCTTCAAACATGTTTATAATGTAATTAAGCCTTCGAATAGGCATTAGACTTCTTGACACTACCTTACATGCCTTAGCAAGGCTTACAATCATGAATTTTGTATGACTGCCTCCTTTTACAATGCATGATGCTATGACTGTCTATGACTGCTCCATTATAACATGACATCAACAAGAGATGTTTTTGGACATGGTCCTCATTACAATCATGAGAATGGTCTTCCAAGACCTTATTACAACATGAACAAACATAGAACAAATAAAAACAATCATGGATCTTCATGATCCTCTTGGTGCTTCTACACCAATTGGAGAAGTCAAATCATTTCATGGATTAGCTAGTTTCTACCAAAAGTTCATAAAAAAATTGAGTTCAGTTTGTAACCCTATGACAGAGACAATGAGAGGAGATAGAAAAGATTTCAAGTGGACATCAGGAGTAGATAAAATTTTTGAATTGTTGAAATAGAAAGTGACAGAGAAACTTGTTTTAGCATTACCGGATTTCAATAAGGTATTTCAAGTTGATTGTGATGCAAGTGGAAATGCAATTGGAGCAGTATTAAGTCAAGAAGGTAGACATGTAGCATATTTCAGTGAGAAGTTGAATAATGCAAGGAGAAGATATTCAGTCTATGATCGAGAGTTCTATGCCATAATTCAAGCCTTGAAGAAGTGGAGACATTACTTGTTGCCTAAGGAGTTTGTGTTGTATACAGATCATCAAGCATTGCAATATTTCAATAGTCAAGGTAAGTTGAATCAAAGACATATGAGGTGGGTAGAGTTCATGAAGAGTTATACTTTTGTGTTGAAGCATATGAGTGGTAAATCAAATAAAGTTGTTGATACCTTGAGTAGGAGAAGAAACTTTCTAACAGAGATGAGAGTTGAAGTGATGGGATTTGATGAATTGAAGAACATGTATGAGGGAGACACTGATTTTGCAAAACCTTGGAAAGCATGAAAACAACCTGTTGTGATAGATAGGAGTAAGTTTTTGGATTATTTCATTTAGGAAGATATGTTGTTTAGAGGAAATCAGTTATGCATACCTAGAAGTTCAATGAGAGATAATTTGATCAAGGAGAAACATAGTGGAGGATTAGCAGGATATTTTGGCATTGATAAGATAGTGTCTTTGGTAAGTGAAAACTACTTTTGGCCTCAGATACATAAGGATGTTAGGAAATTTGTGTAGAGTTGTAGAGTTTGTCAAGTTGTAAAAGGGAGTAGTCAGAACACTAGATTGTATAAACCTTTGACAGTACCAGAGAGACCTTGGGTAGACATAAGTATGGATTTTGTAATGGGATTACCAAAGACACAAAGAGGACATGATTCAATATTTGTAGTGGTGGACAAATTTTCAAAGATGGTACATTTCATACCTTGTAAGAAGACAACTGATGCAGTGCATGTAGCTGACTTATTTTTCAAAGATATTGTGAGATTGCATGGATTACCTAAGAGCATAATTTCAGATAGAGACACCAAATTTCTTGGATACTTTTGGAAGACACTTTGGAAGAAGATGATGATAGATTTGAAGTTTAGTTCAGAATTTCATCCACATATTGATGGATAGACAGAGGTAGTGAATTGGAGTTTGGGAAACTTGTTGAGATGTTTGGTTGCAGAGAAGGCAGGAAGTTGGGATTTGATTCTTTCACAAGAAGAGTTTGCATACAATAATTTAGTGAATAGGAGTACTAGAAGAACACCTTTTGAGATTGTTACCAGAGTAAACCCTAAGGGAGTTATAGAACTAAGGACTCGATCAGTTTGGAATAAAATAGAAGTGTAGAAGCAAAAGAATTTGTAGATCATATGAAGGCAGTGCATGATCAGATTAAGAAGCATTTGGAGGAAATGAATAGTAAGTATAAGGAAAAGGCGGATGAGAAGAGAAGACATAAGGAGTTTGTGGTTGCAGATGAAGTGATGGTATACTTGAGAAAAGAAATATTTCCAATTGGAACATATAACAAGTTGAAGATGAAGAAATTTGGACCTTCCAAGATACTCAGAAAATTTGATTCAAGAAATGCCTATGAAGTGGATTTACCGAAGACATTGGGTATATCACCTATTTTCAACATTGCAGACCTATATCAGTATCATGAAGGAGAGTTTAGTGATAGCATTGAAGAAGACCTCAAGAAGCAGTTACCACAACAAGCACCAGAGTAGATTGAAGACATCTTAGACAACAGAGTTGGGTCCAGCACTAGAGGAAGACAATACAAAGAATACATTGTGAAGTGGAAAGGCAGATCAGAAGAAGATTCATCATGGATTTCCTAGGCTGAGGTGGATCATCTTGGTTCTCCCCTAGCCCCAGTAAATGAGGGACTCACTTTTTTAACAGCCCCAAATGTCTGATGCAGGAGTATCCCTGGTTCAAGAGAAATCTTGTATCAACCAAAAACATTTGCATTTCAGTTTGTTTGCAGTTCAGTTTGTTTCTTTTCATTTTCTAGTTCAGTTTAGGTTGTTCAGTCAGTAGCAGTTTTTGTATTTTGGTTTGCATTCTACCGTAGTTACATTTTAGACCTTACGGAGCTGGACTTAGCATCTAGATTTATTTATCTACATCATATCCATAATTCATAGCATTTGGATTAACTACCGGAAAGATATCGCTATTAGAAGATCGATTGTTTTCTTAGAACAGAGCATCCTGATAATCTCTGATAATCAGCTAAAGGAGAAGACCTGTGGAGCATTTCTTTGACTTGTGGAGCTTAGTGACACATCATTCAATGATCTTTGGTTCATGGCTAACCTTCCCTAAGATCTGCACATCATTCCATTCATTTGTGGAGGAATTCTTCATGTTTAGGTCTGATCTATCTATGTACACACGCTACAACTCTTCATTAGAGATTGTGATCTTTTTTGGCTCATGTGAAGGAATCTTATGTCTCAGAGATGATATATAATAATGTAATAGATCCTTAGGAAAGTAGTTAGCATAGTTCGCCACATAGAATTAGTTGATAGTTTAGATCTTGAGTGAAGAAGCTTCAAAGCCATATCTTGAGCATATTCTAATAATCTGTAATCAGGCATGTGAGCCAAATTGTAAGCACACATGTTGCCGGTCGATCTATATTTGAAATCTTTAATATATAGAATGACTAAATCTGCATTTGTTTCATATCTTTGAGTTTTTTATATTCTATTTACTCTTGTTGCATGGTTTCGATAGTTCATTCTATGAACCCTCCTACCGTGTTTGCACCAATTTCACTAAGTCATTTGATCACTTCACTATTGGTGTTTGATTCTACTATCACCTTGTTGTGCTACTACATATTATGTGGCATGTAGCATTTCTCTTGTTGCTTGTTTCCATTCGTGGCTGTACAATTTCAAGTACAACCACCTTCTCTTTTCTGGTGTAAAAGAACAATGTTAATGTTTGTTGTACTCACTCCTATTCAAGGGGGGAAGAGACAACTTATTCAAGGGGTGTGCATTCTCTCTAAGGATCTCCCCTTTTCTTTCTTCCCCTTTTATTTACCTTAAAATATTTGCATATTATACATGCTAATATTTTAAGGGGGTGCATATATTCTCCTCAAATGTGCATCCATACATGCACCTTGCTTTATTTTCACCCCTTGAGGTATAGCTTATTAATTCACCTCCTTGTGGCGTTGTTTACTTTACGCTCCTCAAAGCATTCATCCCCTACAGTGTTGGTGTTTGATAAGCTCCCTGAGGCATTAGTTTCGATACGCTCCTTGAGATGTTGGTAGCATGTAATCCACCTAGCCTAATACAACTTGTTGGCCTGTGTGCTTCGCATGACCTACCTTTTCACTCATGATCACCTAGCATAATGCAACTTGCTAGCTTGTGATCCATGAAGGATAGTCTATGAGCCACCTAGCATAATACAACTTGATGCCTATGTGCTTCATATGACTTACCTTTTTACACCCATGGTCACCTAGCATAATGTAACTTGCTAGTCCTGATTCATGAGGGTATTGTGATTTGCATGACCCTTGACAATAGAGCAAGCTAGTGTCTAAGTCATGTACTCTCTTCATTCGTATTGATTTCTTCCCTATCTATTTGTATGTATTCTCTCCTTGAAGCAATCGATCAACTCATTATATTCTTTTACCCTCTTAATAATTCCTATAGTTGTTAGTTTTCTTTATTTTGTTGTAGTTTCAGGATGACGCATAGTATTGAGACAACCTTTCACATTAAGGTGTCCTTCACTTTGCTAACTCAACTTTCTTTGTTTGTAATGTGTGTTTTTCTTCTTTGTGTATGTGTTGTTTATGTTTATGTATATGTTTGTGATGCTTTGACATAGTGGCTTTGCAGGTTTATTCTCTAACATTGTTGTCATGCAATTTTTTGTGTCTAATGTACTTGTTTTGTAGGTTCTTAGTCTGGGGACTTGGTTCCTCTACTTGAAGAGCTCTACATCCTCTACATTATCCTTTTGGGTATCCTTTAGTGATGTTATTGTTGGTTTTAGGATAGACAACTGGGAGGGGGGGTGAATCAGTTGTCACCAAAACGTAGTTTTCTGTAAACACTTAAATCCTTCTTATATTTCTAAAACTTAATAATGATTTAATCATGGAAGCACAATGCAATATCTCAAGAGAAAAGAACACATTAACACATATGACACTAAGATTTTAACGTGGAAAACCCAGTTAAGGGAAAAACCACGGAGTGCCTAAACCAAGATTGTATTCTCTGTTAAAAGAATAAGAAGAACAAAATGGCACTTTCTAATTAGGGCTCATTGCCCAAGCACACTGCTCACAAGAGGCCCACTACCTATTGGAGACACACTGTCTACAGAATAATAATATAAATATTACATACGTGAACTGGAGATTAGCATCTTCACCATGCTTGAGACAGTTCCATTTAATCTCAACACTTCTGCTCTACTTTTCGCTCTTCTCCTCTCTACCCCTCTCTTATCTTGACCAAGGATACTTTGAAATGGCTTCAAAAATCTTATTTATACAAGATATCAACTTTGGGATAATCATCAAAGTCAGCACAACATAATTTATTTTATTATAGAGCAATTACAAAAATACAACTTGATTTGTTACAAAGACTTCATGTGTATCACCACACTGTCGGCCATACATATCTGGGACTTCAATCTTATTTGAGGAATACGCCATGCTTTGCAGAACATCTTCAAGATCATTCACAAGATGTGTAAGACATCCGTTCGGCCATGATTAGGAAGAACACCATCACCCAAGAGTAAATCTTCAATTACAAGCTCAATCTTCAATGTGGATCACTGACACAAATTGGACACAATCTAGAGACTCCCACAAGCTTGCCTGAATCACCAAGAACATCCACACCAATTCTGCTTACTGAAATCATTCGCATCTTCATCCAGAACCTCAAGCAAACATTCTGTCATGACTATCACATTAAAATAAATGCTTGTAGACCTCCAGACCATGAACCAATTGAGTTTTCAATTCACATTAGCTTCCTAAACATTCCACAAAATTTGTAGAACAAGATATTGCATTTCTAGATCTCACCAGACCTATTTGTGTCACTCTATCACCTCTAAACAGCTACCAGAACTAGTTTTACTCATATGGCTATAACTTCTCCAAATCTTCATGCGGACCTCTCAAATCTTGATTGGATCATCTTTAGATACATATCTACAAACCCTTTGATACGCATTCTCTAATCTTCATCTAGCTGGGATCTTCACTTGATAGAGCTTCACTATCTTCACTATTCTTCTTAGTTTCTGATAGGACTAATTTTCTCAATATCCTCAGCACACAACTCATTCAATCCTTGACATCAATGCAATAGAAGTATGTTGACATCAATGACAACACCGGTTAGGCCCATACTTGCAACAATCTCCCACTTTGTCATTGATGGCAAGATATGATGTGAAAAATTGTTTTAACCATCAAGACAAGAACTTCTCCTCACTAACTGACATAGCTCCTTGTATCAACAATAATCATTCATATGTCTTCTCTTTCTTTACTGATCCCCCTTTGATCAACAACCACTTTTGTTTTCATGTGTCTTCATTCCCCCTTTGACATCAATGGAAAAGGGCACATACTTGCATCAATCAGAATCATATAGACTGCTCCCCATGAGTAGCAGCTTCCTATCATCAATCTAGACCACAAGATATGACTGTGAGATCCACCAGACTAATGCACATCAGTGCACCTTAATTCAGAACCGGAGGGGTAATAACCCCTAACTTCTCCCTGAGATACTCAAAAGAGTCTTTAGGTAGAGATTTAGTAAAAATGTCTGCAATCTAATCCTTTGAGGGCACAAACTCTAATCTGACTTCATTCTTGTTCACTTGCTCTCTCAAAAAGTGAAAATTGATGGATATATGTTTTGTCTTTGAATGCAACACTGGATTTTTTGATATATTTATTGTGCTTGAGTTATCACAGAAGATTGTGATAGGTTCCTCATACTCCACTCTGATGTCTCTTAGCATTTGCTTCATCCACAATACTTGAGTTCAACTACCTACTGTTGCAATATATTCTTCTTCTGCAGTGGACAGAGATATTGCCTCTTGTTTCTTACTTAGCCAAGAGACCAATCTTTTCCCCAAAAAGAATGCACCACCACTAGTACTCTTCTAGTCATCCACGTCTCCTACCCAATCTGCATCTGTATATGCATGAAGAGAGAAATCATTATCCCTAGGATACCATAAACCATACTCAACTGTTCCCTTTAGATATCTAAGAATTCTCTTGATTTCCATGACATGAGATTCTCTAGGATCAGCTTAGAATCTGGCAACAAGACCAACATCATTCATAATGTCAGGTCTGGTTTGAGTAAGATACAGTAGTCCTCCAATAATTGACCTAAACTTTTTCTAATCAGCCTTAGGAGATTCATTATCTTTGCTTAGTTTACATTTAGTTGCCGTGGGAGTATTCATTGGTTTTGAATCTTCCATCCCAACTTTCTTCAACAATTCTTTCACATATTTGGTCTATGACATGAAGATTCCTTTCTTTGTTTGAGTGATTTGTAGACCCAAGAATAAATTTATTTCCCCAAACATAGACATCTCAAATTCACTTTTCATTTGATTTGTAAAAGTCTTGCACATACTATCTCTTCCTCCAAAAATGATATCATCAAAAAATACTTCAACAATCAAGATATTTTCATGGTCAATCTTGAAGTACAAGTTACTATTAGCAGTACCTTTGTTGAAACCAATCTTCAAAAGATGTTTATCCAATCTTTCATACCAGGCCCTTAGGGATTGTTTGTGTCCATACAGTGATTTCTTCAACTTGTAGACCATATCACCATGATCAGACAATTGAAATCCATCCGGTTGCTCAATGTATACTTCTTCTTCCAAGTCACCATTCAGGAAGGCAGACTTGACATCCATCTGATATATACTTTGAAATCCTTGAAGGTAGCAAAAGCAAGAAATAATCTGACTGCTTCAATTCTTGCCACCAGAGAAAAAGTTTCTTCAAAATCAACTCCTTCTACCTGAGAATAACCCTTACAGACCAATCTGGCTTTGTTTTTGACTACTTCACCATCTTCATTCAGTTTATTCTCGAAGACCCATTTGGTCCCAATCACATTTTTGTTTCTAGGTCTGGGAACAAGATCCCAAGTGTGATTTTTCTCAATCTGCATCAACTCTTCCTCCATTGCTTTGGCCCAGCTTTCATCATTCCATGCTTCACTTACTATTTTTGGTTCAATCTTTGAAATCAGACAATACTTCTCTAAATCTTGAGCAATCTTTCTTCTTGTTTGAACACCTTTGCTTCTATCACCTATGATCTGGTCTTCAGAATGATTCAATCTTACATACCTAGGAGCTTTGGGAATTTCTTGCACTACTATTTCTTAGACAGGTTCATTCAAACTTATCTCTTCTTCCTGTATTTCAGGATTCTCCGGGTCTGTCTAGATCTGAATTTTAGAAGGGGCTTGAACTTCTTGGACCAAAACATCATTATGATCATCTTCTTCATATTCATAAAACCTTGAGGGTTTTTCAATGCCTTAATCAACCTTCACATTTGTACTTTCTACAATATTTCTCAATCTCTTGTTATAACACCGGTATGCTTTGCTTTGAGTAGAATAACCCAAGAATATTCCGTCATCACTTCTAGCATCAAATTTGCCAAGGTCTTCATCTCTTTTAATGTAACATTTACTACCAAAGACTCTAAAGTACTTTATAGTGGGAGTGATGCCAAACTAGAGTTCATAAGGGGTCTTACCAGTATTGCTTTTGATTTGTACTCGATTAAGAGTATAGACAGCAGTGCTTACAGCTTCTCTCTAGTAGATCTAAGGGACATTTGCTTCCATCATCATGGTTCTAGATGCTTCCTGGATGGTCCGGTTCTTTCTCTCCACTACTCCATTCTGCTGTGGAGTCCTTGGAGTAGATAACTATCTTTTTATCCCATGTTTTTCACAGAATTCTATGAACTCTCTAGATGTGAATTCTCCACCTCTATCAGACCTAAGACATTTTATGTTTAACCTGGTTTCATTCTCTACCATAGCCTTGAATATTTTGAATTTCTCAAGAGCCTTAGATTTCTCTTTCAGGAAAGTCACCCACATCATCTAGGAATGGTCATCAATTAGTAACATGAAATATCTATCACCTTGCAAACTCCTGATTCTTGTCGGTCCACATAGATCAGTATGTACTAAGTCCAACAATCTGGTAGAAGATTGTTCCTTACTTTTGAATGTGACTCTGCTTTGCTTACCCAACTGACATTCTTTGCACAAACTATTAGTAGGTTTCACCAGTCTTGGAAGATCTCTTACAGCCTGATTGTTGCTTATCTTGATGATATTATCAAAATTTACATGACACATTCTCCTATGCCACAACCAACTCTAATCAATTTGAACAAATAAACAACTTTTTCCAGTACCAACCTAGTGGAAGATGTTACCTTTTATTTGAGTACTGGATGCAATCTATGTTCCAGAACTTTCAAAGATCCTACATTTTCTATTTTTTAATCAGAGATCATAGCCTTTGTCCACCAACTGCCCGACACTGACAAGATTGTGCTTTAGTTCTTCAACATACAATACATCACTGGTTTTTTTTTTTCCATCAAAAGAAATAGTTCCTCTGATTCTGCCAGCAAAATTATCACCAAATTTTACAACTCCATATCTTTCTAGATCTATGAACTTATTTTTGTCACCAGTCATATGGTGGGAGCATCCACTATCAATGACCCATTCATCCTTTTCTTCAACTCAGGTAGCCAGAGCTCTTTCTACCATTTTATGATTGACAGATTCAATGGGCATTGGATCTTCTTCCTTGATGGCAATAAACACCCTATCACTTCTGAATTTGTTTCCTGTTTCTGATTCATCATCTATTACGCCTTCATCATTATCATCTTCATGAACATAGTAACATTTCTTTTGAAATTTTGATCTATTTGGATTAGTCCTTTAAACTCTTTTTGGACACCTTGAAGCAAAATGACCAATCTCGTTGTAGTTGAAACATTTAAAGGGCAATTTTTATTCATACTTACCAGATCCTCTTGGTAGTCTTTTTGCAATAAGGGCTTCAAGTTGAGCAGCTTCTGCCTCATCTTCTTCCATATCTTTTCTTGCTTTTTCATACCATGATAGTTTCTTTGAGGAGTTCTCTTGTGGATCATACCTTTTTTTGTCTTTTATAGAGGCACTAGCTTTGAATGCAGATTCAGTCTTGGGGGGTGCATCTCCAAACTCAGCCAATTTAAATGCAGCTAATTTTCCAACCAATTGATCACTTGTGATATTTGATAAAGATCTGAATTCTTCAATAGTAGCAACCTTGTGTTTGTAAGCAGGAGGTAGGGATCTGAGAACTTTGGCAACAATCTCATCTTCATCTAAGGTTCCACCAGCACACCTAATGCCACAAACAAGCTCATTTACTTTTGGCATAAATGTAGTGGTATTCTCATCTTCATTCATCTTCAGGTTTTCAAAATTTCCTTTCAGACTCTATAGCTTGGCACATTTAACATATTTGTCTCCTTCATGCAAAAGTTCTAGCTTTGACCAAATCTTATATGCAGTTTTTAAATCCATAACATTTGTCAGCTCTGAATCAAATAAGGCACTTAGTAGGCTTCTTTAGTTTGAAGATTATCTTCAGCATCTCTGATTTCATCTACAGTTGTCGAACCATTCTTTGGAGGAACATACTTCTTTGTAGTCATGGTCTAATACTGCATTCCCATACATTGCAAGTGACATTCCATGCGGCTTTTCCAAAGAGTGTAATTAGTTCCATCAAACCTTGGACTATCCTTCTTGTAGGAAGACATCCTAGATCTCCTCAAGCGATTAAGCTCTTTTAGAGGAACTTAGCTCTGATACCAATTGTTGGTTTTAGGACAGACAACTAAGAGGGGGCGGTGAATCAATTGTCACCAAAACTTACTTCTCTATAAACACTTAAATCCTTCTTATATTTCTACAGCATAATAATGATTTAATCACAGAAGCACAATGCAATATCTCAAGAGCAAAAACACATTAACACATATGACACCAAGATTTTAATGTGGAAAACTTGGTTAAGGGAAAAACCATGGGGTGACTAACCCAAGATTGTATTCTCTATTAAAAGAATAAGAAGAACAAAATGGCACTTGCCAATTAGGGCTTACTACCCGAGCACATTGCTCACAAGAGGCTCACTACCTACAGGAGACACACTGTCTACAGAATAATAATATAAATATTACATACTTGAACTGGAGATTAGCATCTTCACCATGCTTGAGATAGTTCCATTTAAGCTCAACACTTCTGCTTTGCTTTTCACTCTTCTCCTCTCTACCACT
Organism: Cunninghamia lanceolata; assembly: GCA_027924645.1. Taxonomy (NCBI): domain Eukaryota; kingdom Viridiplantae; phylum Streptophyta; class Pinopsida; order Cupressales; family Cupressaceae; genus Cunninghamia; species Cunninghamia lanceolata. The sequence continues at coordinate 618,255 of BSBN01000554.1, read as the reverse complement.
CTCTCATTTTGACCAAGGATACTTTAAAATGACTTCACAAATCTTATTTATACAAGACATCGACTTTGGGATAATCATCAAAGTCGGCACAACATACTTTATTTTATTATAGAGTAGTTACAAAAATACAACTTTATTTGTTACAAAGACTTCATGTGTATTACCACACTGTCGGCCATACATATCTGGGACTTCAATCTTCTTTGAGGAACATGCCATGCTTTGCAGAACATCTTCAAGATCATTCACAAGATGTGTAAGACATCTGGTCAACCATGATTAGGAAGAACACCATCACCTGAGAGTAAATCTTCAATTACGAGCTCAATCTTCAACGCAGACCGCCAACACAAACTAGACACAATCTAGAGACCCCTGCAAGATTTCCTGAATCGCCAAGAACATCCACACCACTTCTACTTACTAAAAGCATTCACATCTTCATCCAGAACCTCAAGAACATAGTCTGTCATCACTGTCACATTAAAATAAATGCTTGTCAACCTCCAAACCACGAACTAATTGAGTTGTCAATTCACATTGGCTTCTTAAACATTCCACCAAATCCACATAATAAGATATTGCATTTCTGGATCTCACCAGACCTATTTGTGCCACTCTGTCACCTCTGAATAGCTGCCAAAACCAGTTTTACTCATATGGCCATAACTTCTCCAAATCTTCATGTGGACCTCTCAAATCTTGACTGGATCATCTTTAGACACATATCTACAAACCCTTTGATACGCATTCTCTGATCTTCATCTAGCTGGGATCTTCACTTCATAGAGCTTCACTGTCTTCACTATTCTTATTTGTTTCTGATAGGACTAATTTCTCAATATCCTCAGCACACAGCTCATCCAATCCTTGACATCAATGCAACAGGAGTATGTTGACACCAATGACAACACCAGTTAGGCCCATACTTGCAATAGTTATTTACTTTCATTATTTTCATTTTTGTACTTTAGTGTAGCTTATCACCTAGTGTCATTAGCTTGCTAAAGTGGGGGCTAAATGTAACATAGAAAATTGCATACCCTTGTAATTTCACATTGTATTTTAAGCTTGATTTAATAGTGTTCATTCCCTTAGCATGTTTTAGGGATCATTATAGCCTAGCCTTATCCTTTTTTCTTCACCAGATTGCTTATCAGATTCCAACTCTTCATGTTGTTCTAGGAACACATGTTAAATTTTGTGCAATTTCTTTAGGACACTAGCACTACGCATGGATGTTCATGTGACGTGCTAGCATCTCATGAATTCCAAAAAATTAAAATATTGATTTCCCACTCAGTTGTATGCTATCACTTTTTGTAATGCTTGGCTGTCAAAAAAATGCCTTCAACATTCTAATCTAACCCTTCAGCATCCTGACAAACCCTTATGAAAAAGTAATTTTTGATCTCTCTCATTTTATTGATCTCTCTTGGATATTCTTGGCTAAACATACCTCCATTGTTGAGTCTGCTGGAGTTGTATGCTACTGAAATCCTCTTGGATTCTACATCATACTGGTGATGTTGTTCTTGTTTTTGCTTTGAATAATATTGCTATAGCTCCTTTTTCATTTTTTTCTCTATTTACTTTGGCAAATCTTGGTGTAGACCACCACCCATTTTATCACATACACTAGGGTATTTTCCCCATAGACCATGGATTATACTTATAGATTTATTTTATTGTCACTGCTCTAGCCTTCTAGAAGCACATAGGATAAGAGTACAAACTCATTTTCTCTCTTTTTATACCATTGGTTATTTGTGGAGGTTAGAAGACCAAAACTAGGGCTTGATTGAGGCAAGCTCCTAAACAACCCAACAAATTTTCTTAATCTTTGTAGCATGTAGGTTGTGAAGAAAGGTTCAAATGCACGGGAGTTTGTTATTTCTTCTCTTTCCTTTTACTTAGTTTCTTTGATTAAATATGTTATTTGTGTGATTTCTTTATTAATATGGTAATTGTATACTTATTTATTTTTTCTATGCAAACTGGGTAATGTTACAAACCATTGTTTGACCATATAGTATAGATTATTGGAGTTATGGTACATTTTGGATGACAACACTATGCGTAGATGTCATTAAGATGCACTAGCATCCAAATCTGAGGCTCCCCTACTTTGGTGCCAAGTTCCTTCATTTCTATTATTTATTATCCTCAACTCAGTTTGTCAATTTTGCATTTTTGTTTTATGTAAATTAGCATTTCCTTTTCAGCCCCATATGTAATGGAATGTAGAAAGCGAAAGTATTGCTTTTTCTATATTACACTATTACATGGATAAGGTAAGATATATGCAAAATAGGCACTTAAAACCCTCCCTAATAGTTATACAAAGGAGAAAAAGTCAACAAAACAATGTCAAGAGGGTTAAAATGTGTGAAAGAAGGTTTAAGTTGACTTCTAATGGTTGATTTAAGATAGAAATTAATGGATCAAATAGAAGAAGACACCTCCTAACTTGATTTTTGAAATATTTTTGGGTGCCAAGACCTATTATAGAGGTTTTAGGATTATTTAATACCTTTTTAAAATTGTTTGATGACATTGTTGACTAGTTTTAGGACTGCTCTAGGGGTTTGTGATAAATTGAAGAGTATTTTGAAGGGTTATATGGTTGTTTTCCATGTTCATGATCTTGATCACACCCTTGGTATTCTATGTAACATGAAATTACTGATAATAACATCATAAGATCTAATCATACCTCATGAATGCATTCATCCATTTAGTGATTTTAACACTTCCCAAGACTCTACAGATAGGAAGGATTTCACTTTTAGCTCTCTATATGAAGATGGAACAATAAATAAGATTTCAAAAAGGAGTATAAACATTAACCTCATCCTCAAAATGACCAATATCCTTCCATTTCCAAAGTCCATAAGACCCAAAACACTACTCATTCAACCATGAAGGGACTTATCAATATGGCCATGAGCATGATAAGAGAGACAAGACTACCAACAAGAACTCCCTATAAACCATAAACTAAATGAAACATGGGAGTGCATACTTGATAAAGACTCATCAAACTCAAACCATGTCAAAACCAATCCAATAGACACACAAGCATCCAATTTACTCAAACAAGACATATGATAACAATCAAGTGCATCCAAATCATGTAAACCAGCCAGGACCTCTAGAGGCTATGACCAGCTCACTCACCCTTCTCATGCAATCATGAGCTCTATATCAATTCTAATGCATCCTAAACCATATTAAACATTAAAGAACTCCTATCCAAATCAAGTACATCAACCAAGACCTAGGAGACCATCAAAATATATCAAACTAATGCAATGGATCATGAACTTCACACTTAATTCAAATTGGATAACCAGGACCTGAAGTAGTGATAACAAGCTAAAACACTGAAGGAGGATAGGAAACTCATTGAAAGCCCATGTTAAAAGAGGTGGTCCCATTTTGTTGATGCAAAAAGAGGGCCGTGTATGCAAGGTACACAAATGGTCTCTACTGGGAGAATGCTCCTAAGCATTCCAAGGATAAATAGAAGTCAAGAACCTAGAATCTCTACATATACCCACATATTAGGCCAAATAAACACAAATACATGATCAAGAAATCAAAGTCAAAAGATAGCATAACCATCCATATGCCAAAGATCCAAGTGTATGAAAATGCATTCATTCCCATCCTTTGGCAACTAAGTTCATCCAGGCTCTCCAACATTAATCTACATGAATGATTCTCACCTCATGAACTACCTTGACATTACCTCACTACCAATCAAACATCTATAGCCTTGATCAAGTTGTCTTCATGATTCCACTCAAAAAATAGCTCTACTACCATCTAGACATCTATAGCCTCGATAGAGATACTTGAACCTTCCATACACTTGAGTCATATGATAGGAGTACTAGAAAGTACCACCTTTCATTCCTTTTCTTTCTATTTTCATAGTTTCCTTTTGATTTTCTTTTCTTTTCATTCTTGCTTTTTCCATGGCACATACTTTTTCCACATGGGCTATGCATGTTTTCAAGTTTGTTGGGCTAGGAATCATAGTGGCAGAAAATATGAGAATTTAAGATTTTTCACTTAATCCAAGATCACAAAGACTCACTTAGCTACTTCAGGATTCTTAAGATGTGAGAGCTATAATATCTCAAAACACTTCAAGTCATACTAGACAATTGACTCATCTTCCAAGAACAAGCATCATGCCATTCAACACTAACTATGAAGTCCACAACAAAACCCTTAGGTTATAAATAATGTTTCTCAAAGGAAAACTAGGAGACATAATCCATAAAATCTCATTGTATACACTTGCAAACAACCCTTTAATCATCATGAAATAACCTCCTAATTAGCAAGGGAGGACCCCAATGTTGAACACCCAAAGTACTGAGAGGGGGGGGCTAAATCAATACTCTATTAAACCTCTTACTTATTAAACTAGTAATCCATTTACTGCATGTAATAACAAAGAAAATTAAATATAGAAGAAACAACCACAATCCATCACACATGAAGACCAGAATTTTTACGTGGAAAACCCAAAACTAGGAAAAACCACGGTGAGTGTTAGCTCACAATATATTATGTAGTAACAATACCAAATTACAAGAAGGCTCATTGCCTTAGTGCTAACTACCGTAGGGCTCACTGCAAGAATGGCTCACTACCAAAATAGGCCTACTTCCTAGAGAAAGAAAGAAGAAGGAAGAATGACTCACTTCCAGGTTGAACTACTCAAATTGTATCTAAACATGAATGGTTACAGTTCCAATGAAGCTCAAAACACTGTCTCAAAACTCTTCATCTTGACTGCTTTGTTTCACTACTCTGCTTTTACATTAAGAAAGATCTCTCTTCTTATGCTCTTGTCACCTGCATTGTACTTCACATATCACACATATTCACATTCACATTACCTTGCTCAAGCACCAAATTTGATCACATATATATATCCGCAATATTTGAAATTTACACATTAGGTTGGCATACTAAGATGTAGCATGTAGTTTTAACTTGTCGGCCAAACTCATTTACCCAAATACACAGTGGATCAAAATAGCACTTGAATCATATTCACATATGTTGTCTCCATCCATATAATCAATTAGGATAAGATTCCAAACAACAAAACTTACCACACACACATCATACTGTCATGTTGGCCTTAACCACAAACTATCATTGGTTCAGTCCAACTGTCAGACTACATCTTCCACTACGGACCACAAGACTTGCTCAAATACATATCAAAAACTCTTCACATATCATAGATCATATCTCTAGAGTCACAGAGAAAAATATTCTTTTGTGGTAGAATGCAGACCACAAGAACATATGCTCTATAATAGTCAAGTTCTATCAGACCAAGTAGCGATATTTAGGCACCCATAACTATCCTTCTGGTGGAACTCAAAACTTGCAACTCTAGATTTAGATACTTCATACATGTGTTAACAACACCTCAAAACCACATAACAAGATATACAACAACAGAGGAATGCAGACCAAATCAAATGAGTGTTTTTCTCTGAATCATAATGTATTTTGTTCTTCCAGATTTGGTATGTTTGAGTATATGCTTCTGGTACTCATCAGGAGCTAAAAAATTGGATATAGAATCATCAAAGGAATGCAAACAACATACTAGAACTGTATTATCTAATCTTCAACTGCAGACCAATGCCATCCATTATACTGCTACTCTGTCGTTGTATCCTGTATACTGCCAACACTTAGTCAAAAATGACCAAGTCTTTTTCACTAGACCAAAAACTTTATCTCAACCATATTCCTTTCCTTGTTGCCATCAATGACAACATCTTCAAACATCATGCACAATAATTTACCATCAAACCATCAGTGTCTCTCTCTTAGGGTGTTTTCCAAGTTGCCAACAATCTCCCCCTTTGGCATTGATGGCAACACTTGATGTGAAAAATTGTTACAACTCCTCCTTTGTCTTTATACACTTCTCCCCCTTGTCTTCATGCTTCTTTTATTATTTTCAAATGTTTTTCACATGCTTTATTTCTTTTCCCCCTTTGACATCAATGGCAAAGGTGTATGATACAAAGATATATACAAGTTGCCAAAATTTCAAAGCTATTTTTCTACTTTCCACATATATACAAGTGAAATTAAAAATGCTTACTGTTGTTTTGGGAGAACATCTTTATAGATTATTTTTAGTTGCATCATTTCTTCATCCCAACTAGTCTTAGCATCACTCAAAACTAGTACATGCCCATTAATTTGGGACACCAAATCTTCTGCTTTCTTCATTGTATTAGGGGCTTCAATGATTTGCCTTGTCTTGTCTACCGCTGCTATTAATTTGGTTAGGGATGCAATTTTGAAGCTTTCTACCTCTTGGAGCTAACTCATTCTATGCTTTATGATATCCATATGGGTCTGCAACTTATGTATATTAGAATGAATGGTTTCAACTTGTGCCCTCTAATTGCTAATAGCATCTTTTGTTGGGTCATAAGTTCTAGATATCTTCATTATTTGAGCTTCCCATCTATCTATTTTATCTTTTATATCCTTAGTCTTATCTAGCCATTTAAGAAAAAAATGATATAGTTCACTAGATTCTTTAAGGGATAACTGTGCATACTCTACACTTTTATTTAGCAAAATTTTATCTTCAGAAGCTTTATCTTTTAGCTCAACTAATCTCTTACTGTCTATTTCAGCTCTTACCTTTTTATCAACAGCTTGCTCAAAGGATTTAAAATGGCAATTCATAGACTCCATAAGTTTTTTCATTCATGTTGTGGGAGTGAGTGTTCTATCTCTCTGAACTCCGAGCATGATCTTCTAAAAAATGTTTATTACTTCACCAAGTAGCTCACTATCTTCCATGTGAGACTTTAATATTTCTTCCTAGGCAGTTGCTTGGGAAATTGTACCCAACTTCAATTTCTACAAGGGAGACATGGTTGCCAAGTTTATTTGACCCTGCAGTAGTCTAGATGTGTTTGTAATTTGTGCTTCCTTCTGTTTTAAGAAAAATTCCCTTAATGAATCAACAATGTCTCTTTTTATTTCAACTTGAGATATTTCAATATCCTGACTCTCTGGAGGAGGTTCTTGACTGTGCTCTTGTTCATTTCTTTCTAGTTTCAGAGCAGGAATGTCCATAATTTTTTCATTTTCCTTTTCTTTATGATCTTCTTGTTCCTCAAATGCCTTTTCACCAGATGTCATATTTGCTTCTTTAGACTTCTCTTCTTTAGTTTCTTTCATCTCTTCATCCTTTCCTAAACTCTCCAGAGGAGTGATTGTGTCTTGGTCCATGCTCTACTCAACATTCACTTCCAGAGCAATATTAGAAGTGTTAACATTGTTAACTTGCTCTTCCCCATCCATGTCTACAATAGTTGTGATTTTCAATTCATGCAACACACTCAGGGCTATCTCCTTTGTTTCTTTTACCAGTATCTCAATGTCATCGGCCATAAACTTGTATTAACTCTTCTCTTTGTTCTAAATTTTTCATCAAGTATCTTTGTGACTTTGGCTCTTTCTTTACTTGTTATATCTGGGCAAAGACTCAATAGGAAATATTCTTTTATCTCAACATCTTTGGCCATAGCCCCTTCCTTCCTTGCTATCATGATGCTAGCTAGGCTATCCGATAATTGATCTATGATTTCAGTTATATCCAAATATCTAACAACTGTTGTTTCAATAATTACCTTGTTTGTATCAGATCTTTCATCATACATTTCGGCTATGGGTTTCAAATTTCTATGTTGAGCAAATGCATTGACTAAGGTTTCCAAGGATAGAGTTGCTTCACTTTCAATCTTCTCATATTCCTTCTTATTCTTGGTCTTTTCTGAGGGCTTCTCCTTTTTACCAGGAGTGGTTTCCTCTGTTCTTGCCCATTTTGCTACAATATCCTCATCTATCTCTATTTCCTCTTCTTCTTCTCCTTCACCCAGGCTCACATACACTCTTTTTGTTGCCTTTGTTTTCTTTCTTTTCCTCTTCTCTATGGTTTTAGGATGTGTCTTTGCTTTCTCATCCTTTTTCTCACATATCTCTTTCTTAGCACTTGCAACCTTTGTCTTTACAACAGAACATCCAAAACTCTTGGAAGTGGCTACAGAGGTGGAGGCTCTTGTTCTTCTTACAGGGCCAAATGTAGTCTTCTCTTTCTCAATTTTCTCCTCTTTCTTCTTCTCTAGAGCTTTTGATGTTTTCCCTTCCAGAGCACTAGCATCCTTGGATGCCTCTACCTTTGCTCTTACTTCACTTATTTCTTCATCTATGAATCCTTAGATTTTGACAAACTCATCTACCATTTTCCTTGTATTCTTCTTTATTTTTGTTTGTTTTTTTCTCTAGATGAACTTTGAGAGATAGTTCCTCAAATGTTCCAAACCTTTCCTCCTTAGGGTCTTTTGGTTTGCTCAACATAAAATCTTCTAAACCAGTTAATACTTCCTCTGAGTCTTCATATCCCATGGCTAGGACCCATACAATTTTAGGTTCTACAGCCTCCATGAGGCATTTTTCCTTGTCCACCATGAACACAATATACTTTTCATACTTCTTCACAACCTTTTCAAGGATCCTAGCCATGGCTTACAATTTCTTTTAGAAATTCTTGAAATAACCCCATAAAGCTGCATTTTGTTTGTCAGCATTTCCCAAACTGTGCAAATGATTTCTAATTTGAGCAACTACAGGTGCATGATCAATCCGACCAATATTCTCCATACCAGGTAACTCTCTCAAAAAATAGAAGAATAGACAAATGATTAGAGTTCCATACTTAAAGGGATATTTTGTTTCTCTTGTTCTTTTCAGGTTCTCCATTAGTTGTTCCCAAAGCAACTCACATAGGTCATAGTCTATGTTATTCTTGACCATATCATATGCTATGTATATAGCTATTGCAGACACTAAGTTCTCCCCATTGGAGAAATAGACCTTGTACCCAATAACAATCGATGCAAATCTAACTACCAGATCCACAATGGCATTCACAGTTAGTGCTCTCTTATCAAATTTTGCATCAGTTAACTACATTACTATATTGTTCTTCATGGTTTTCAAGGTTGGAACCTTTCCAGTGATAGCATCCTTTGTTATCATGTGGGGCACATAAATCCAAAAGAATTCATCATGAATTCTGCTCAGAACATATCTAAGCCACGTATCATCTGAGAATATCAAAAAATCTAACCAGGTATTCAATTTCTTCTCATGCATAACATTGTATTCTTCTTTCAACACAATATTAATAGTGGTCAGATCATCCAAGTATAATTTCCCTAATTTCATGTGATCATATTCCTCTAGGTTTGTATGTATGTATGGCCTAACATCTTCCATATGCATAACACTATGTGGAACCTCAAAAAATGTGCCATCTAGAACAATCATTAACAATTTAAAGGGATGTTTCTTGAACTTAGGGTGGGTCTTTCTATTATCTCAACTACTTGAGGAGTAGCCATCTTTATAAACTCAAAACAGGAAATTTTTCAAAAGAGAGAGCGGTAAATACCTTTTGTCTCTATTAGGGTTTCTTCATCGAATGCTTAAATTTGCTTTGGCTTACTTCTTAGATCACTTTAGTCACTTGAAAGTTTGAATGCAAAGTGATTTTCCTTTCAAATGGATCCCTTATATTCTCTTTTCATCAAGATATAATCACCATAAATGCTCCACTCAAAAATTGTCAAAACCTTTCACTACTGTCCTCAGTCAATCAAGATTGCTCCACAATACACTGCATTAGATTCTTTTCTTCCAGAATCTTCTCCAATAGCTTTGTTTTCTTGTTTTATAGTTTATGCCTTCATGATAGATGTTAGCACCACACTTTTGGCTGGGGGGATAGGATTTTTCATTTAAGCTCCCCCTGAGCCAGAGCCTCCAATTTACTTCCCAGAGGAAGTACCAGCACTAGAGTCTGGTGCAGACTCATCCTTGACTTCCTGCACTTCCTTCTTAACCCAAATTTGATTCATCTCCTTCTTGATCTCCTTTTGTACTAGTTTCTTCATCTCTACCTAATTATTCTTCTTTATGTTCTTGCTTCTGTAGAACCTTGCAATATGTCCAGGCCTATTGTAATTGAAGCATACAACATTTCCTCTATCCATTGTTCCTTTCATTCATTCTTGATCTTCATTGGTTAGCCTTATGTCCAAATCTATTGCATGCAAAATAATTCCCATTGAAAGATTGAGCATTCCTTCCATTATTATAGTTGTTCCTTATCTAGCTTTTGCATTCACTAGCTCTATGGCCAAACCTCTGGCATATAAAATAGTTACCTTTAAAATTTTAAACATTCCTTCCATTGTTGTAGCCATTCCTTATCTAACTTCTGAATTCATTAGCTTTATGACCTACTTTATTGCAAGTAAAACACTGGCTAGAGAATGATGGAACATTTTGATTTACTCTGCTTCTACATTGAGTAGCCTTATGACCAAACTTATTTCATGCATTACAATAACCATTGAAAGGAAGGTACCTTTGAGCATTTGGTTGCCTGACCGGTGGTCTTCTAGGTCTATTCCTTTGATTCTAAATTTGTTTGCCTTTGTCCTTCTTGATCTCAGTATTCTTTTCTTGACCGGTTTCAAAACTTTCACCTATCTCAAATCCCAAGTCTTCTTTATCATCAGGACTCTTTTGATTAGCAAGTATTGTATCAAGTTGGGCAACGCTCACTCTGAATTTATCTTCCTAAATCCATGCTTATTTCAAATTAGCTTTTAGATCCACAATTGCTTGTTAAAGCTTTGTGCAATCTATAGTTTTTCTTTTCACCAACTGATTTAGGTCTTCTTTTGCTTTTGCTCTTTTACAACTTCCACTTTCAGATTACTCAAGGTGTCATTTGAAGATATCAATTATTCACTAACCTCCTTATATTTTTATTTGAACTTCTTGACTTTCTCCCTCATTTTTTTGATGCACTCATCTTCTTTCTTGACATTATCTTTTAGATCCCTATTTTCTATTTCAACCCTTTCAAGATCTTCAAGTGCAAGCTTGAGTTCTTCTTCATTGACAAGTGTGCATTCTTCTTCAATTCCAATTCAATCAATTTCTTCAGGAGGAGTAGGACATTTTTTACCTTCCATCTGTTTAGTTTATAAGATCTTCCTTAAGCTATTAGACTTCTTCCAAGGAACTAGGCTCTGATACCAATTGTTGAACACTCAAAGTATTGAGAGGAGGGTGAATGAGTACTCTATTAAACCTCTTATTAAACTAATAATCCATTTACCGCATGCAATAACAAAACAAATTAAACATAGAAGAAACAACCACAATCCATCAGACATGAACACTAGGACTTTTACATGGAAATCCCAAAACTAGGAAAAACCATGGTGAGTGTTAGCTCACAATATATTATGTAGTATCAATACTAGATTACAAGAAGACTAACTGCCTTAGGGATCACTACCCAAAGAATTGCTCATTGCAAGAATAGCTCACTACCTAGAGAAAGAAAGAAGAAAGAAGAATGGCTCACTGCCAGGTTGAACTGCTCAGATTACATCTAAACATGCATGGTTATAGTTCCAATGAAGCTCAAAACACTGTCTCAAAACTCTTCATCTTGACTGCTCTATTTCACTACTCTGCTTTTACATTAAGCAAGATCTCTCTTCTTCTATTTTTGTCTCTTGCATTGTACTTCACATATCACACATATTCACATTCACATCACCTTACTCAAACACCAAATTTGATCACATATATATATCTGCAATATTTGAAATTTACACATTAGGTCAGCATACTAAGATGTAGCGTGTAGTCATAACTTGTCGGCCAAAATCATTTACCAAAATACATAGCGGATCAAAACAACACTTGAATCATATTCACATATGTCAGCTCCATCCATATAATCACTTAGGATAAGATTTCAAACAACAAAACTTATAGCACACACATCATACTGTCATGTCGGCCTTAACCACAGACTATCACTGGTTCATTCCAATTGTCAAACTACATCTTCCACTGTGGACCACAATACTTGATCAAATCCATATTAGAGACTCTTCACATATCATAGATCATACCTCCAAAATCTCAAAGAAAAATATTCTTTTGCGGTAGAATATGGACCACAAGAACACATGCTGTCATAGTTAAGTTTTGTCAGACCAAGTAGCGATACTTAGATACCCATAACTATCCTTCCAATGGAACTCAGAACTTGTAAATTTAGATTTAGATACTTCATACATGTGTTAACAACACCTCAAAACTGCATAACAAGATACGTAACAGTGGAAGAATGCGGACCAAATCAAATGAGTGTTCTGCTCTGAATCACAATGTATTTTGTTCTTTTAGACTTGGTCTATTTGAGTGTATGATTCTAGTACTCATCAGGAGATAAAAACTTGGATATAGCATCATCAAAGGACTACAAACAACATACCAAAACTACATTATCTAATCTTCAACTGTGTACCAATGTCATCCATTATATTGCTACTCTATCAATGTCTCATGTATACTGCCAAAACTTAGTAAAATATGACTAAGTCTTTTTCACTAGACCAAAAACTTTGTCTCAAACTTATTCATTTCTTTGTTTCCATCAATGACAACATATTCAAACATCATACACAATCATTTACCATCATACCAATAGTGTCTCTCTTAGCATTTTTGCCAACACCCAAAACTCAAAATATGAGAGCAAAACAACACCAAGCTGAAAACTAACTGAGAACAAGACCAAAAAAATTGATTAAAAAAACTAAAACAATAAACTAACAACTAAAAGTAACCAACAAGCAAACAAAAACAAGAAAAACAAACAACTAACTAACCAAACTCAAAAAAACTACACAAACTAGACCCCTAACTAACCTAAACTAACTAGGACTATGTACAAAGGCTTAGGACAATATGTATCTACACTCTCTCTTGACTAAATTTTAATATGTGTATAAGTAATAAGGTAAATTTCAAGCTCCTAAGTCTACAAAACTTATCCTTGTATTCTGAAAAGTAGGATATAGGCAAACTAGGCTCATATTAAAGATACAAGTCATATAGGATTATCTATAGAGGAAACTCATGATATCCATGATTAATCCAAACACATGTTTTCTTACCCAAATCCCCATAATCAAAATGATAAGAATCATAAATCAATGATAAAATAAAAGAGACAACTTGGTTTGAAGTACTAATGGTTGAAAATGCAAGCTCACCATCTTGTTGCATCATACCCAACACTCTCTCACCTTCAGGGGATCTCAACTCATGATGGATCATCTCTCGTACATCAAGTGCATGTGAATCACAATCAAATTAATCAATTTGTGAACCATTACAATGTTTAGAATTATGTAAATAAATGACATCAATGCAAGTTTCAACTCTTTAAGGTTGTAAAACATGAAATATATCACCTTTTCTTAACTCATCATGTGGTTGGTATGATAAATCAACATGTGTCTCATTTAAAGTATTATCAAAATCAAATCTAAATTAACCCCTTAAAGTAAGTGGATCAATAACATCATCAGTTAACACACTTTCATGTTCAAATGCAAGAGAAACAAACTTATGATTATCCTTACCTTCCAAAGCAACCTCCCAAGAAAACAAGAAATCAGGACACCTTACTTTAGGATGTGGATCAACAGGATGAATCCTACATGAATCAATCAAGGAAAGGTTTGATATGTGCATTTAATACCCTTGAAGTGACATGTCTCACACAATTTGAACATTACATCAATCATGTTATCAAATGAGGATCATGACAAGATTTTTAGATCATCACTTTGCACGATTTTTTGACCTCCATCCTCAAAGTGCAAGCTGTTGTCCTCTTTCTTAACTTGCAAACCAACATTAACCAAGTGAATGTCCAAATCAAATTAGAAGGATAAGCAAGATTAGAATGATGGAAATATTATATACTCGAATCTACTCTACTACAAATAGTCAAATGAAATGAAGAAACATCATCTAATTCGTGCAATAACTCCTTTATTTTAGCTTGTGGTTGATGTTGGAATAATGCATCATCATGTACAATAACAATAAGACTTTTTGATCTTCTTCCACTTTTGAATCTTGATCTATATCACTGATATCCTCAATTATCACTATTTTGTCTTCGATGGTCTTGCTCAAATCAACTTGTAAGTTATTCCACATACTACTACAGGTCTGATATGATTGATTATCATAATGCAATATGTTGTTATAGTCATGAATTTGATCATTTACCTCAAGAAAATTAGATTGTACCTCTGTTATGTCAGTTATAATAAATTCCCTCTTCACTATCCACGCATTCTCTTCACTTGGTGGGCTGATATCCTCTTGTTTTGACATGAAATTGGACTAATCCAGCTATTGTTCACTCATAATTTCACACTCAAAATAATTAACAAACTAAAACCAATCATTTTTAACCACTTTACCATCAAAAGCAATCACTAAACCCATCATTTGACAAGCATTTCCTTGATGATATGTACTTTCTATTTGATTGTCCAACTTGCCCAACCTACCATCCAACTTGTCTTCATCATTTGGGGTCAAAATATTATATTTATAATGCATCTTTCACTGTCCAATGACTAAAAATTAGAATTGGCCCATTTTGGAACAACAGTACCTTCAACAAACTTGTTAGGACAACCATCTAGTGACTCATTGATAACGCATCCGATGTCACTTTCATGTTCATTTTGACCAATAAATTGAGAAACTTAATTATTACCCATGTATACCTCACCTTGTTGACATTGATTGATGAATAATGATGGATTTGTATCACTTGCAAGCTCATCTCCTTGAGCTGGTCCAATTGATGCACTCTCATAAAAATGTGTATCTCCTTGTGTTGCTTCTCCTTGATCTTACAATCAAGTTTTATTCATATACACGTACCTCACTTTAGGTTTGTATACCTCCAAGATGGGAAGTGGTCCTTTTAGATGCAAATCAAACCTTGTGAGAAAGGTCAAACAATTGATCTCACCATGTGGCTCTCTAGGATGTGCACTGAAAACATGAGATGAACCAAAATGAGTCAATATTAGTGGAGTCAATTGTTCTCTTATCTTCTTGTCCAATACCTCTTGAAAGAGTGGGATGCCCAATTGAAAATTATCCCCATGAAATGATTTTTCACCAAGTGTGGATGTTGGAGGACCTTTAGAAACACTTGATGTTACATGTGTAAACCTCTACACTTGATGATCTTTCATTAGAATAGCCCACAAACAATGCTAGATGGGTTGGAAAATCATCATTTCTTACACTATTTTGATCATTGCTTCATGTCAAACCATTAATTCTTTGAACCAGATAATTATGAGAGATTGTATGATGATTCCCACCTTGTTTCTTACCATCATTGGTTTCATTTATAGGCTGCCATGACTAATCAACATCGTTATCACTTGACAAACCATCCAAATTTGATGAATACATACAACTGCATATGGAATAAAACTTGATGGTACAACCATGTGAACATTAGTAGAAGAGGTTTACATAGATTTATGACTGAATTATGACCATTTGAACCACAAAAATGGACCTTTGCAAGTGGTTGACTAGATTTTCAACATGTGTCTGGGTCATGGGTTCGAACCCCTCACTTATGTTGGGGGGATTGTTGTAAGGTGTGTGCCCTTGGTCTCCTTGTGTTGTGCAGTGCATCACTTGGGTTTGTGACAAGGCTTAACTGCCTCCCATGGATTCATTAACTCTAGTTATTGTATCAAGCATTAATAGGTCAATCTTTTGGTACAATAGCAACCATCTTTGTAACAACTTACTATATGCATGACTAGGAATCTTATATTGATCCCCAATTATACACAAAGGGCTACCTATTTGACCCAAATCTCCCCATGCTCTAACTCGTCTCAAATTTTGCAATAAACTAAGAAAAATGAAAGATTGTACCAAAATTAATGTCCATGCCCTCCTTCTAACACCAATTTGTTGATGGGTGTTTTTGCACATAACAAAATAGATAAGATACCAAGTATCTTATTTCTGCTAAAAGGAATCAAATCCCAATGAATCAAAAATTGACTATCCCAAGGTCTCTCCCAATCAAGTCTTGATCTTCACAAGATAACTTAGTAGCTTGATATTCTTTGTTGTTCCAACAAAGGGCCTTACACAAATCCAAACAAACTTCCAACACACAAGGTTAAAATGCACATAAACCAATCCATTTTTAGATTTAGCAATGCATAATAAAACTAATCCAAACATATATTGCCACAAAATGTATCATTTTAGCCTATGACTAGAAATATATCAACTTGAATTCATGAGATTTCAACTTTATAACAACAATATGCAAGTTTTAAAGTCCTATTCTAACTCTAAATTAACCATATTTGATAAAACAAAAAATGTAAAAGCAAGGCGAGATAGAGAAGGATTAGAGAAAAACTAACTAAAACTTAATCATTTTCCAACATTTCATCCTCAACCATGGATAGACAAGTTTGCAAACATATTAACCATTCTTTATTTGATCATGTGAAAATCAACAATCAAGTTTCAAGGAGGTGCGATCTTCAATGTTGAGTTTATGGATATTCAGGCTAGCCACACAAAGCAATTTACAATCAACAAACCACAAGTGGTATAGACACCTTGAAAACTCATCAAATATCCATGAATCTTCAACTAAAAATGAAAGAACAACTTAACTTGGTGTTTAGAAATCATGAATCAAACTTTGTATGATGACAAGTTCAATGAATCTCAACAATTTCTATTCACTATCTTGACTAGAAACTATGAATCAAACTTGTATTAAGCTCAAAAACACATATCAACAATTTCTAAACTTGGTGTGGAGAAAACCATGAAAATGACATGAAAACAAGAAAATACTATGTATTTTCTCTCAAATCCAAAATATAAGTTCTTTCCAATATGTTTCCAATGATTTTTTCCAACAAACACCAATAAGAACCCACTAGTTCTCAACCAATTTTAACAAATTCTAACCCTTGCAATGAGTTTTATCTGTCTACTTGTGCAAATCAACTTTACAAGACTATGTTTTCACCTCTATATCTAATGGTTATGATCAATTTGATCCAGTGGTTCACATTTGATGCTCAAACACAAATTTAAAATTGGTTGCAAGTGCAATTTCCAAAATATCCCACTTATCTCCTTATAGATTCATCAACAAGCTTCCCTTAGTATCAAAAATTAACTTTTCTTGTCCCCGCATTTACTTTTTGTTACTAAGTTTTTCTAATTTTGACAAAAAGTAACTTTTTGGAAGCTCAAAACATTTAATTTTTGAAACTACAACTTCAAGACATTTAATTTTTGAAACTACATCTTCAAGAGATTTAATTCTTGCAACTACATCTCCAACAACTTGTTAAAGTGTGACAAATCTTCATAAAGGGGGCATATGCAACTATAGGAAGTCATTTTTCCCATCATGTGTGGTTGTAGGTATCCATTTTCCATGTGCAAGCATGAATACCTAGTTGTAGGTGATCAATTCCATCATAAAAATACATTTCTAGCCCTCTATTCTCCATGTTTCCATCATTCTTCAATCACAAATCTTCGTCGCATACCTTGAACAACAAGTTGGGCTCTCATGGAAGGTTGTATCAATCATGTCATTGTCTACAAATTAGGTATAAGGTCATACTTGGTGAAATGGAATTATCTAGACCATTTAAAAGAACATTTGGAAAGCATTGAAATCTCTTTTGAAGCATTCCATTGGGATTACATATATTTGTACCTTGTCTCTAACAATGAGGTTCATTCTCTAGTGTTTTAAGTACATAATCCATTGAAATTGAATTTACTTCTTCAAAATTAATATGAAGAGTAGCATTTGATTGATGATAATACCTTTGAATAACTTGATGATTTTGTTCTTGTCGTTCTTGTCTTATAGTGAAGCAACTACATTTTAGGGATTGAAAATACGCTGTGAAAAAAAGGGGGTTGAAGTTATGCAGCAACTACATAATGAAAAAATGTGGTTGCATATATTTCCTTCCCTCTTTTTTTTAATTTTCTTCAAAATCTTATCTCTTAAATAATTTATATAAATAAATAAATAAAAATTGTATAGTAAAAAATTACAAATTAAAATAACTCCTTAGTAGAAAAATAAAATATTCATAAAATCACTAGCTCCACAAATATCTCCTAAAAAATTGAATAGTGACTACTAACCAAAATAAGCTAAACATCCACATAGAATTTAAAAATAAATCACCAACTATAAATAAAAATTCAAGGCAATATTTTGTTGAATATGAATTTGATCATAAAAAAGGAAGAAACCAAATATAGAATTATCTGAAATGGCGTTCAATAAATTTTTTGGTGATAGCAAGTTTATTCATTTACATTTTACCCCATGTCCCCATGCGACTGCTTAAGTTATTTTTCTATTTAAATTTAAGCAGTTGGAGTGGCCCCATGGAAATTTAAAATGATAAAAAAAGGATAATATAGAATCTTTCCCTATTTTTGTGGAGCAGCTACTATTTAGGAATTGCAAATAAGTTGTGGAAAAAAAGTAGGGCTAGAAATAAACATCCACTGCATAATGAAAAATATGCCATGTGGCTGCATATATTTCCTTCCCTCCTTATAGAATCTTTCCCTAATTTTGTGGAGCAGCTACTATTTAGGAATTGCAATAAGTTGTGAAAAAAAGGGGGGATGGAAATAAACAACCACTGCATAATGAAAAATATGCCTTCTGGCTGCATATATTTCCTTCCCTCTTTTTTTTAAATTATCTTGACTTGTAAAAATTACAAGTCAAGATAACTGCTTAAAATAAGCAAGCCTGTGTCAAAATGGGAGCCTTTTATAATGAAAACACGTATTTCTAATTTATTACACCGAGAGGTGTTCCTACATTCACAGTAGGAGAAGAACTGAAAGATTGTGATTCCCCATAAACAAAATTCCAAAAATTCCAGATTCTATGTAATTTTATAAGATTCCAAAAAAATAGCAAATAAGATTTCAAACTTAAAAAAATAGCAAATAAAAACTAAAAATGGCATGAGTGGTAGTGGGCATGAGTAGTAGTGGACAATTTAAAAGAAAATAATATTCCAATATAAAATCTTTATAAAAAAAATTAATAATTATGAAAACACCTCAAATTATGTATACAGGAAAAAATATTTATTATTTTTGGGAGCTACATTGCTACAATAGTTACAAGATAGATTCCATATTTTAAACTTTTTTTGGTTCTATTATTGCAATGTCATAACCCATTTTTTTATATGGCACTGTATTGATGATTATAGACTTGTATATATGGTTATATATGATGCATGACAATAGTGTTAACCTAATATGTATATACATATATGATGTATTTGATCACAGGCATATGATGTACTAATTATCAAGATGATTATGTTTTATTTCTATTTGTAGAGTAGATAATTTTTACATGTTATAGTAGCATATCTAGAATTTTAAACTCTTATATGATGCTGATTCGTCATAAACTAATCACAACCTGGTGTTTGAGTTTGACAGGACCCATCACTCACCCCTACCCGATTGGAGAGTATCATAGAAGAGAGGAACCTAGTTCCTCTCAAGGTCACCAACATGACTTCTTCACACACACACACACTAAATCATTTTCATAATTGCATATGGGGTGGGATAATAGTTAAATTGTAAGTTCATAAGTTGTTTTCGATCCAATTCCTTTTTGATAACAACTTTATGAAGATCTATTCCAAGATGAAAAATAATATATATTATATACATATATATGTGTGTAGTAGTATAAATTATAATATATGGTGTAAATGCATACACACAGTATACTGGTATATACGTGTATATATGTATACACACATATAATGCCAATATATATGGTGTTTACACATACGCATGATATATGGATATATACATGTATATGTGCATACATGCATCTTGTGTAATTGAGCCAATACTTAGTACACACACACACATATATATCAAGGTAAAAATCAAATAATGTGGTGAATAATTAATAACGTCTTAAAAAAATAAATAAACATAGGATTATTCATCTTTAAGTAGAAAGAAATTTAATAAGGTAAATTCTTTTTTTTATTATTCATTCAAGAAATAAAGTACTTTGCTAGCTAGAGTACAGCGAATTAATTTAACTCATCAAAGTAAATTATAAAGGCTCATCTTATTTTAAAAGAGAGAAATTAAGCACTCTAAAAAAAGGATATAAATATAGTTTCTGCCACCAATATCCTTTTGTGCGGACATCTGGAGAAGGATAGAGTGACATTTGGCAGTTTGCATCCATGAGCTGTTGAATAATGAATTTGGGGGAAAGCTTCAAGATAATACTTGGCATTATTTTATCATGTCAGAAAACACCTGTGACATGGAAAAGGGTGAGGGAAGAGGCTTTTAAGAAAAGAGGGGAATTCAGAATGAAGGGAATGTCGGTGAAGGGAAAAGAGAAGGAAGAATAGAAGACACAAAATACAGACAAGTTTTTTTCCAATGAAGTTATCAAGGCATGTTATTCAAATTTTGTCTGGATATTAGGTAGATTTATCTCCTTCTATGTACTATATTTATGCTATACATATAGATAATTTGCCTCGTTCTTAATAGATTTAACCATGGAAGATAACAATATATTTTAGAATGGTCAATCCCCACAAATGTTTAGGAGGTTCATAATTTTATGGGTCTAGCGGGATATTATAGG
The DNA here is from genome assembly GCA_027924645.1 of Cunninghamia lanceolata. Taxonomy (NCBI): domain Eukaryota; kingdom Viridiplantae; phylum Streptophyta; class Pinopsida; order Cupressales; family Cupressaceae; genus Cunninghamia; species Cunninghamia lanceolata. Next base: position 597,494 of record BSBN01000554.1, on the reverse strand, counting down.
AGATTTGTTGAAGGATTCTCAAGAATAGAAAACCCTATTACTACCCTTCAGAAAAAGGGAAAGAAATTTGAATAGACAGAAAAATATGAGCACGCTTTCCAAATTCTGAAACATAAACTCACAGCCGCTCCTATTCTCATTGTGCCTAATCCAAATGGAAGATTTTCAGTTATAATAGATGCATCAAGAGATGGTTTGGGAGGGGTCCTTATGTAAAATGGCCAAGTTGTAGCCTATGAGTCCCAAAAGCTAAAGACCTATGAGGTTAATTATGCTCCTCATGATCTAGAATTGGCTACAATAGTGCATTCCCTACAAATGTGGAGACACTATTTAATCGATAAGCCATTAGAGTTAAAAATTGATCATCTAGGACTCAAGTACATCTTCACCCAACCCAACCTAAAAGTGTGGCAGAGGAGATGACTTGAATTTCTCAGTGAATATGACTTTGATATTGACTATATCAAGGAAAAAGAAAATAGGGTAGTTGATTCTCTAAGTAGGAGAAAGCATATCATGGCAATTGCAGTTTTCTGCTCTACTTTTAGAGAGTGAGTAATAGAACAACTTTAGAATGATGAGTTCTATGCAAAGGTTAAAACATCTTTAGGAAAAGATCTTTCTAATCGACAGTTTGAGGGGTACAATCTAGAACAAGATGGCTTACTCAGATTTAATGATAGAATGTATATACCAAATCTTGGTGAGTTAAGATTGAAAGTACTTGAGGAAGTCCATAATGCCCCTTATTCAGGACATCCTGGTGTAACAAAACTTGTAGTTGATCTGAAATGTCTATATTTTTGGCCAAGTATGAAAAGGGATGTAACTAAATATGTGGCCAAATGTTTGGAATGTCATTGAGTTAAGGCTGAGCATGTCCATCTAGTAGGATATCTATATCTGCATGATATACCAAAGCAAAAATGGCAGGTAATTAGTATGGATTTCATATAAGGGTTACCTATGTCTAAATCTAAACATGATGTCATCCTGGTAGTAATTGATAAGTTAACAAAGGTATCGCACTTCATACCTAGAAATTTTTTAGATGGATCGTTGACTTTAGACAAAAGATTTGTGCAAGAAATTTTTAGACTTTATGGAGTATTAGAAACCATTATTTCTGACAAAGATGTAAGAAAGACATCAAGGTTTTGGAAAACTTTGCATGTCACTTTAGGCACCTGGCTTAATTTTAGTTCAGCATACCATCCACAAACAGATGGTCAAATTGAATGAGTCAATCAAATAGTTGAAGATTTGCTTTGAATGTACTGTATGGATCAACAAAGCAAATGGGAAGAATATCTTCCATTGGTTGAGTTTTCCTATAAAAATTCACATCAATCCTCCTTAGGTATGACCCTTTTTGAAGTCCTTTATGGCAGGAAATGTTGAAACCCTATCATTTGGGATAAAATAGAGGATTGGGTAGTAATAGGTCCTGAAATGCTCAAGGAAATGGAGTAGAAAATGAAATTGATCAAAGAACAACTAAAGGAAGCTTTTGACAAATAGAAGAGCTATGCTGATAAAAATAGGAGTTTCCATCAATTTGTAGTTGGAGACAAAGTTTTTCTCAAGGTTAAACCACATAAAGTCCTATATCTTTTGGCAAATCAACTAAGTTGGCTCCTAGATATGTAGGACCCTTTGATGTTATAGATGTGATAAACCCTATGGCTTATAGATTAGCCTTATTGCCATCTCTCTCTCGATTGCATCATGTCTTTCATGTTTCTTTGTTAAAACCTTATCACCCTGCTGCCACTCACATTTTGGATTGGTGGGCTTTGCAGGTTCAAGATCCGGGGGTGGTATAGGTAGATCCCCTAAGAATCCTAGAGTAGCGTAAGATTAAATTGTGCAATAGAGAGGTAGCCCAATGAAAAGTGTAGTGGGACCAGTTTTCTGTAGATAGTGCTACTTGGGAAGACGCTGCAGAATTGCAATGACTCTTTCCATATCTTTTCTAGTATTGTTATTACACCATGGATATCATCGGGATGATGACAACTCCTAGAGGGGAGGGATGTCATAACACATTTTTGTTATATGGCACTATATTGATGATTACAGACTTGTATATATGGTTATATATGATGCATGACAGTATTGTTAACCTAATTTGTATAGACATATATGATGTATTTGATCAAAGGCATATGATGTACTAATTATCATGATGATTATATTTTATTTCTATCTATAGAGTAGATGATTTTTACATGTTATAGTAGCATATCTATTATTTTAAACTCTTATATGATGCTAATTCATCACAAACTAATCATAGCTTGGTGTTTGAGTTTGACAGGACCCATCACTCACCACTATCTGATGGGAGAGTATCATAGAAGAGAGGAACCTAGTTCCTCTCAAGGTCGTCAACATGACTTCTTCACACAAACACACTAAATCATTTTCATAATTGCATATAACTACATAGCTTGAAGTAAGCTTTCTCATGATATCTCATTTCATTTACATGCTTAGAGTTCTAACATGTTTTAGTGAGATTTGTACTTTTATGAGTATTTCAAGTATATTGTTCATGTATGTTATTATTGGAGTTAACATGAGAAATAAGGTGTAAGGCATATTTAAATTGCAATTATACATGATGAATTCTTGTGGAGTTGTACATGACCAGTATCAGTTAGGGTTTTACTATGTTGGATTGGATATATGATGTTACATGCTATTGTGGCATTGTGTGAAGATAATATTATAATATTATATTATATTATAATATGATATATTATATATTATATTTTCAAATATATATATATATATATATATATTTTAAAATATATTGATAATATACCATAAAATATTTGAAAATCTGATAATATATATTATACTAGCATACCTATATTTAAAAAATATATCTAAAGTACGCCTAGAGATATCCTTCTCAGGTGCCTATTTTTTAATCACTAATCCTAACATTAGATAAGGATATCTCTCAGCGTACTTTAAATATATTTTAAAAATATAGGTATACTAGTTTATTTTAAACATAGGGTTATATGGTATGCATTTTTTAAAGAATTGAAACAATAAATTGATTTTTTAAAATTTTTTAAGAATGCAATATTTTTTTATGCATATATATAAAAGAATACAATATTTTATATATAAAAGAATACAATATTTTTATGTGCATTGATCCAAGATTTATGGCATAGGTTACATTGAAATAAAATTATCTATCCATGTCTATAGTGTTAATCAACCCAATTTTATAGTGGATATAAACAAATTATTCTGGGAAAGAAGAATCAACCTATTTTTATAGGAGACGTAAACAAATTATTCTAGAACAGAACCAAGAGAGGCACAGCTAATATATATTAGTATATATATTATTATGGAGATATTCTTCATAAATTTTTATTTTTTTTTAAATGATTTTATGAAATAAAAAATTTAAAACTCTAGCTTAGAGTTTCACCATTTAAGGTACTCAATTCAAAGCAAACCAGAAAACTATTAATCTTAAATTTGTTTACAAACATTCTTATAAACATAGCATAATAATAATTTTATGTATTAAATTATTTTGGTGCCTCATTATTTACATAAGATATATATGAAGAGATCATGGCAATAAATCAAATACAAGAAAAATAAATTCCTCATAATTATCAAAAAATCTTTGATAGTTTAATGTCAATTATATTACTTTAATTTCATGGATAGTATATTTGAAAAATCTCCATTATACATATAATTAATTTAGAAACAATGTTAATATTTTTATTTCTATGATAAAAAATACTTTGAAATGTCATTATTTAAAATAAAATAAAGAAAATAAATATTAAATATCTAAACAAATAGTAAATATCAAATATGTTTTTTCTAAAAGTCTTTAAAGAAATTTAAAGTCTTACTATCCACAATACATGTTAGTTTTTAACCATTCGAATGTTTTCAAAATTTTAATTTAAAGCAAACAAAATATAAATAATAATCTCATATTTATTCTAAAAATATTATTAAAAAAATTGGTACATCCATTTTTATAAATTAAAACAATTTGAAATTTGAAAGACATTAAAAATTTAATTATAAATAAAACACATATATAATATTCAAAAAATAATTGTATATTATTCTATATGAGTAATAATTTTATAAAAACGATTGTCCTTATCTCACATATCTTGCTCTAATGCCATGGATCATAGATTTTGTTGCCACAACTACGCATCCACTTCTGAGGATAATAATCATTTGGGTTAATAGGTGGAATATAGTCCAACTAATGTGGGTTTACATGGATTGCAACCCTTGCATTTGTTTGTACAATCAGGAGGTGTCAAACTTAATGGTAAACATGTTTTGTCATTGTTGGTGCATTATGTAGTATTCCCCTTTAACAAAAAAGAAATACAATACAATACATTAAACCATAGTTATATAAATTGAAAAGTTTTATAACAATCTCAAACCATTTTTGTTTTAAATACTAATAAAAATCTAAAATGTAAAAAATAGTTTTGTAGATTATAAATTCATATACATATGTCATGCCTCGTTCCTAGAGATAACTAAAAGCAGAAATATTAAAATAAAAGGAATGCATTTGAATGTTGGCTGACCTTAGCATTTAAACTATTGTTGGCTGACTTAGAAAAGGCTTGTTCATTAGGGCTGACTTCCTCCTAAGGCGCCTCATATATAAAGATTTTGTCTTATTCAAAATAGTGGTGCAATTTCTTATGGCAACTATTCATTTGTTATAGAGTAGTGAATGCGTAAGTGATTATTAAGACAAATAGTAATTAATCTATTAATAGTTACAAATAAAAAAGGTAGTGAAATAATACCAATTATAAAGTAGTGTGATCAGCAAAAGGAGTATCCTCTCATTTGTGAAAGGGGGTGTCCATTGATGGAAATGCATCCTTTGAGATGATATAAATGCATAGTGAATTGAGAGGAGGAAAATGAGGAAATACAGGGAATAAGAAGAATATATGTACATCAGCAGAGATGTATATGCAGTAATTGATAACATCACCTACAATCGATCAATCATAAGGAATAATAATCATTGAATTGGAGAGCAGACATTGGATCTGTAGAAAGTTATCTATTTACACAGTCATATAGACTATTAAGACAACAAAGGATATATTGTTAAAAATTATTGGATAAACATAGTAGGTCAGATCATTGACTATTGATTGATTTACTTATTGTATATCACTGAACCATTTATATATATCATAAGACTCACCAGTCCAAGAAGAATGGTGAGGGGACTGTGTGGAGGGAACCCCACCATGCCTCCCTAAGGGGACTATATGGAGGCATTGTTGATAGCTATACCCTACCAAGCCCCCCTAGGGACTGTTTGGAGGGAAACTGAGCAACACCCTGCCATGCCTCCCTGAGGGGACTGTATAGAGGTATTGTTGACAGTCTATGCCCTTCCATGCCTCTCAACAATCTCATTCTATGACTAAGTTGAGTGAATAAACTAAGTTAACTGCTAGTAATAAATAGATGGTCTTTCTATATGAATATTGTTTATGAATATGAATCCAAGGAAAATCTTATCTAACACTAATATTTCAAGAGGTCTATTTGTATATCTATATTTTGTATATGTGTTTTCCTATGTCATGATTGTAGAATTAGAGCACAAGAATTATGTATTTTGAAGATAGTCTAAATGGTAATTTTGAAACCCTAACCCTAACTTGTGGCAGTTAAATTTTCTAGGGTAAATTAGATAAGGGACATTACAAATGGTATCAGAGCACCCTTCTTGCCATCCTTTGAATGATAGTGGATGCAACGTATATTTATGTGTATACTTCATGCCTTACATACTTCATGACTTACGTGTATTCATGTATATACTTCATGACTTACGTGTATTCAAGTGTATACTTCATGACTTATGTGTATTCAAGTGTATACTTCGTGACTTGCCTTTATTCAAGTGTATACTTCATGACTTACGTGTATTCAAGTGTATACTTCATGACTTATGTGTATTCAAGTGTATACTTCATGACTTACGTGTATTCAAGTGTATACTTCATGACTTACGTATATTCAAGTGTATACTTCATGACTTACATGTATTTATGTGTATACTTTGTGTATTACATATATGCTACATAAATTAAATTGAGAATAGAACCCTAAGTAATTTTATAGATAAATTAAATTAGGTTCTCAAGAATAATATTGATGCAAGAAAGGATGAAACCCTAAATATGAAAAGTGTGACCCTTTGAATGTAGGACTTCCTTAACAATAAAATATAAAAGGGGGATCATTTCCTTGTGAAGAAACCATCAATAGGAAATAAATCTAACCATAAACTTGAAGGTAAAGTATTATTTTCAAAAAAAGGCAGCCAAGAAGAGTAGTGACTCCTTCAAGAGATAGATATAAAGGATAAGTCAATTCATTGGCATAAGTAATCATCACTCATCTATCCATTAGGGAATCACAAAATCAAAATGTCAAAAGTTTTCCTAAGGAAGGAACAACCAATAATAACCACTCAACATAGTTGAATCTAACAATATAATTTGACATCCAATTCTCAAATGAAAATCTAGTTGTCACATAAACTTAGGCATAACTAAAGATAAAAGATGGATTAAGGTTGTCTTTCAAACTTCGAGATTTAGGTACACTTAAGTATCATCTTGACCTAAGATGGTCAATTTATTAAAATCCAAAACAACATTCTGAGAGAATGTAATAAAGATGACTCAATTCTTTAGGTACCTACAAATTTAGACTCTTGAAAGATCTTACGAGAAATGTTGGAAATTATCGTAAGAATATATTCATCAAGCTTCATGGAAGAGGAACATCATTAAAAATAATTTATTTGATTCCTTTGGAACAAGAGCCAATATACAAACAAGTGATTTATCCTACACTCATTGAAATAATGGAAATACAATCTATAGTCCATACCACATATGATCTATCTTGTAACCTATAAAATTGATTTAGTGAATTTTTGTCGGGGGACCAAATTCATTTCTATGTGTAATATCTAGAGTAGATCATTTCATCCAAGGGTCTAAGTTCCTTTTCTTGATTAGAGTAACTTAGATAAATTTGATACACATCAAGTTACAACAAAGTTGAACATTACATAAGCCTATGCTAAGTTATATTATGGGCCCATAACCAGCAAATCCCAAGATCATTCTCATATATCAAACCTTGGGATAAATTGATATTGTTTAATCAGTTACCTTCCCAAGATATGAAAATAAATTTAGTATCAAACACGGGGATATGTCAAAGAAGAGTGATAACCTCCAATTGAATTAGAAGAAGGAACAAGAATTGGATATTAGATTAAATCTACAAATTTAAGTCCTCCTATTGCTTGCTAGGAATGCTAAACTATTGTACATCTTTCATTTTTTATCAATTCCATAAATTTGTACTTAAATATTAATTACCTATGGGTATAACAAGTGTTTGATTGGGTTAAGTAATTCAAAACCCCATAAGCTCCTCATTAGAAAAAAACTTATCGCAAACTTTGTTCAAATGTTTACTAAGGGAAGTTGACATTTAGACATCTAGGTCCTTTACACAAAAGTAAAAGTGATTTTTCACAAAGGAATGGGATCTTGATATTCACAACAAGCTCGCAGTCCATCATGATTTTAGATTTCAAAGGGGTAATGAAGAGTTTGTATCATTACCTAGGATCCTTGGGCTGGTGAAATGAGAGAAAACTTGTCTTAAGTAACAAGTCTTGCCAATTTCCAACTCTTGGCTTTGTTGTTGAGAGTTATTGGGAAATAGTAAGAAGACTATTGGATAATAAATTATCCTCATATGTTAGAGGATGATATTAACCTTATTGGTAGTCAAATGAAGGCAAGTATACTAGAAAGTACTCCACAAAGACATCATCAAAGTATAGAGTCAGACATAACCAAGATAATTGCCAATCGGGAAGGAACTGAAATCTTTGATCATCCCAATTTGAAATTGCATGAGGACAAGCAATCTTGGGAAGGGTGGACTACCATGCCCCATTCCTAGATATTATTTAAATTAAATAATTAAATATAATAGATAACTAAAAGCATAAATATTAAAATGAAAGGAATGTATTTGAATGTTGGTCAACCTTAGTATTTAAATTGTTGCTGGTTGACTTAGAAAAGGCTTTCTCATTAGGGCCGACTTCCTCCTAAGGCACATCATATATATAAATCTTTTGTCTTATTCAAAAATAGTGGTGTGATTTCTTATGGCAACGATTCATTTGTTATAGAGTAGTGAATGCGTATTAAAGAAAAGAAGTGATTATTAAGACAAATAGTAATTAATATATTAATAGTAGCAAATAGCAAAGGCAACTAATAATACCAATTATAAAGTGATGCGATTAGCAAAAGGAGTGTCCTCTCATTTGTGAAAGGGGTGTCTATTGATGGATATGCCTCCTTTGAGATGATATAAATGGATAGTGAATTGAGAGGAGGAAAGGAGGAAATATGGGGAATAAGAAGAATATATGTACATTAGCAGAGATGTATGTGCAGTAATTGATAACATCATCTACAATCAATCAATCATAAGGAATAATTACGCCGAGAGGCGTTCCTACATTCATAGCAGGGGTGGAGTTGAAGAGCTCAAAGATTCCAAGATTTTGTGTTATTTTATAAGATTCCACTATAAAAATTAAAATAAATAAGATTCCAATCTAAAAACAAAACAAAAAATTAAAATTTGGTTTTTAATTTTTTATTTTGTCCAATTTCTTTTTTGGTTCCATAGTTTTTGTGATTTTCTTATTTTCAATTTCTTTTTTTTTTGTTTTTATTTTTTACTTTTTTCCAATTTCTTTTTTAGTTTTTATTTTTTATTTTTTCCAATTTCTTTTTGGGTTTTAATTTTTTATTTTTTCCAATTTCTTTTTTGGTTCCATAGTTTTTGTGATTTTCTTATTTTAAATTTCTTTTTTGGTTTTTATTTTTTATTTTTTTCCAATTTCTTTTTTGGTTCCATAGTTTTTATGATTTTCTTATTATCAATTTCTTTTTAAATCGCCAAAAATATCAAAAAAAAATTGAAAAATTAAAAAATGAAAATGATGGAAAAAATAAACTATGGAAAAGAGATATCCCTTGACATACTTTAGATATATTTTTTAAATATAAATATACAAGTAATCATTGAATTGGAGAATAGACATTGGATATGCAAAAGTTATCTATTTACATAGTCATATAGATTGTTAAGACAACAAAGGATATATTGTTAAACAATATTGGATAAACATAGTAAGCCAAATCATTTACTATTGACTGATTTACCTATTGTATATCATTGTCATATATATATATATATATATATATATATATATATATATATATATATATATATATATATATATATATATATATATATATATATATATATATATATATATATATATATATATATATATATATATATATATATATATATATATATATATATATATATCATAAGACTCACTAGTCCAAGAAGAATGGTTAGGGGACTGTGTGGAGGGAACCCTACCATGCCTCCTTGAGGGCCTGTTTGGAGGGATAACTTATCAACACCCTGCCATGCCTCCTTGAGGGGACTGTATGGAGGCATGGTTGACAACCTATACCCTACCAAGCCCCCCTAGGGACTATTTGGAGGGAGACCCAAGCAACACCTTACCATGCCTCCTTGAGGGGACTATATGGAGGTATTGTTGATAGTCTACCCCTTGCCATGCCTCTCACCACCATCCCCTTCTATGACTAAGTTGAGTGAATAAACTAAGTTAACTACATAATAATAAATAGATGATCTTTCTATATGAATATTGTTTATGAATATGAATGCAAGGTAAATCTTATCTAACACTAATATTTCAAGAGGTATATTTGTATATCTATATTTTGTATATGTGTTTTCCTATGTCATGATTGTAGAATTAGAGCACAAGAATTATGCAGTTTGAAGATAGTCTGAATGGTAATTTTGAAACCCTGACCCTAACTTGTAGTATTTGAATTTTCTAGGTCAAATTAGGTAAGCGACATTACAACATACCACAAAAATTTGTGTGTGTTGATGGAATTTGTATTCTCTTCCCTCAATACCTACATCATCATATTCACAATCAAACTTTATTACAAAGAAACAAATTTGTAATACATAATATATATGATTGTCAAATTAAAATATAAACTAATTACCATGAAAACTTAGCATGATTAACAGGAGGAAGACCAACATCTTGAATGTCTTGAAAGCATAGAATGAGTGCTCTACATATTCCATATGTTGCTTTCAAGTAAATATTCAATATTCTGTAAGGAACAAACTGATGAATGGCTAAAATGAGAATCAAAAGCTTCAAAATCTTAAAATTATTAATATAATCATTATTTGGGTTTCTTGAAGCATTTAAAAGAATAAGAATAATCATAAAGATAAGAAACATACTATAAGCGAAAGGAAGAAATCAAATGCTCTAGTAAACTAGTATATTTATATTTAAAAATATATATCTAAAATACGCTGAGATATATCTTTTTTCCATAGTTTCTTTGATTTTCTCTTCCAATTTCTTTTTTGGTTTTTATTTTTATTTTTTCCAATTTCTTTTTTAGTTTTTATTTTTTTATTTTTTCCAATTTCTTTTTTGGTTCCATAGTTTTTGTGATTTAGCTTTTTCTCATTCAACCGTTTTTATTTTTATTTTTATTTTTCCTTAAGTTTTATTTTTTATTTCCTTTTTGGTATTTTAATTTTTTTTCTTATAAATTTAAGTAGAAAAAATGAGTGCTCTCATCCCCACATTGTACTAGTATATTTATATTTAAAAAATATATCTAAAATACGCCGATGTATATCTTTTTTCCATAGTTTCTTTGATTTTCTCTTGCAATTTCTTTTTTGCTTTTTATTTTTTAATTTTTCCAATTTCTTTTTTGGTTTTTATTTTTTAATTTTTCCAATTTCTTTTTTGGTTCCATAGTTTTTGTGATTTTCCCCATCTTTTTCTCCTTCCAACAGTTTCCAATTTCTTTTTTGGTTTTTATTTTTTATTTTTCCAATTTCTTTTTTAGTTTTTTTTTTTTTTTTTTTTTTTTCCAATTTCTTTTTTGGTTCCATAGTTTTTGTGATTTAGTTTTTTCTCCTTCAACCTTTTTTAATTTCTTTTTTAGTTTTTTTCCTTTGTGATTTTTTTAAGTTTTATTTTTTTATTTCCTTTTTTGGTATTTTAATTTTTTTTCTATAAATTTAGGCAGAAAAAATGAATGCTCTCATCCCCACCCCGCTACTAGTATATTTATATTTTAAAAAATATATCTAAAAACACGTCGAGGGAGATCTTTTTTCCATAGTTTCTTTGATATTCTATTTCTTTTTTGGTTTTTATTTTTTAATTTTTCCAATTACTTTTTTGGTTCCATAGTTTTAGTGATTATTTTTTCCAATTTCTTTTTTAGTTTTTATTTTTTCTAATTTCTTTTTTGGTTCCATAGTTTTTGTGATTTATCTTTTTCTCCTTAAAAATTTTTAATTTCTTTTTTAGTTTTTTTTTAAATTTTTTAAAGTTTTATTTTTTATTTCTTTTTTGGTATTTTAATTTTTTTTTTCTTATAAATTTAGGCAGAAAAAATGAGTGCTATCATCCCCACCTAGATGTGACTATATAACAGCTCTCGGCGTAATGATAGGATCCATTCATCTATTAAACCATTGGATATTTATGTAGTTAAAGATGTGTAATTTTTCTTGTCTTACTAAAAAATATTGATTATTTTGCTTTTTTTTCTTACTTTTTAAAGATTTATAAGGATATTCTTTTTTCATTTACTTTTTTTGAGATGCTTTCTTTTATTTAAATTAACCATTGTTTTTTCTTAGGATATTCTTTTTTCATTTTCTTATTTGAGATGCTTTCTTTTATTTTTAACCATTATTTTTTCTTTCTTGTCTTATTAAAATATATTGATGTTTCCCTTTGTTTTTTATAATTTTTTTAAAATATTATTATTCTTTTGTCATAGTTTTTATAAATTATGAAATTTTATGTAGTTAAAGATATGTAAATTTTATGTCTTACTAAAAAAATGATGTAAGGGTTATTATTATTCTTTTGACATGCTTTCTTTTATTTTTCATCATTGTTTTCCTTTTTCATTTTAAAGTTCTCCTTTTTATAATACTTTAAAAAATATATACTAGTATATTTATATTTAAAAATATATATCTAAAGCACTGGGAGGGATATCTCTTTTCCATAGTTTATTTTTTCCATCATTTGTATTTTTTAATTTTTCAATTTTTTGTTTGATATTTTGGGTGATTTAAAAAGAAATTGATAATAAGAAAATCATAAAAACTATGGAACCAAAAAAAAAATTGGAAAAAATAAAAAATAAAAACCCATTAAGAAATTGAAAATAAGAAAATCACAAAAACTATGGAACCAAAAAAAATTGGAAAAAATAAAAAATAAAAACCAAAAAAAAAATTAAAACTAAAAAAGAAATTAGAAAAAAGTAAAAAATAAACACCAAAAAAGAAATTGAAAATAAGAAAATCACAAAAACTATGGAACCAAAAAAGAAATTAGACAAAATAAAAAATAAAAACTAAATTTTAATTTTTTGTTTTGTTTTTAGATTAGAATCTTATTTATTTTAATTTTTAGATTGGAATCTTATAAAATTACACACAATCTTGGAATCTTTGAGGTCTTCAACTCCACCTAATTATTCTTTTTTCATCTTTTTTTTATTTTTAAAAAATTATGAGTTTTTTCTTTCCTTTTATATTTAACAAATTTTTATTTCTTCTTTGTCAGTTTTAATTTTCAACCTAAATAGCATTATAACTTGCTTTTGACATGCTTTCTTTTGTTTTTAGCAATTTTTTTTCTCTGTACTTCACTCTTTTTTTTTATAGTTTTTAAATTTTTATGTGAGTTTTTAAATATTGGTGAAAATGTTTATGTGAGTTTATTTGTTTAAAAAAATTTAAAGCTTTTTTTATTATATTTATATCTTGGTTTTTTCCTAAATTCAATTAGGGTTTAGATTTTATTTTTTTAATTTTTCAATACAAAAATTAAGAATAATATTTTTAATTTTTTTATATTAGGCAACTTGTTTTTTTTGGAAAAAGTTACAAAATATTAATAAGTATACTAGTAATATTATGGAGTAGTACTTGTGATTAGTGAGTATGAGTGTATGCATGTGTTTTTTTATGTACATACATATGTATAAATACACCTACATATGTATAGATACACACACATATGTGCATATATGTACACACACATATACAAAGTTAAGAATTTTAAATGTCAATGTATACATAACATAGACAAATAATATTTAATGGAATTATTTGTACAAGAGAAGCATATGATAAGGATAAGATGTAATAATTAATAGTAAGTCACTTCAAGGGAGTAAACTTCCAAAAGTCTTCAATAAGAATAAAATTATACATCATTGTGTAATATTTGTATCCTAGTTCTAATGAGGTTAACTTAGCATACTATAATTATATGTAGGGACTCACAAATGACTCAATTAAGGATTATGTGAGCTATAAGTTGTTATCACACAAACCAATACATGCTATAAGATAAGGGACTAGCATGCCCCTCCCGTTAAAACTAACAATGTCCTCAATGTTGGCAATCCTTGGATGCTTCTATAGGAACACTTCATCTTCCAATGTTGTATATTCATTGACTAGATTCTTCCACTTAAATAAATAGTCTATATTAATTCTCATCATAGCCTCTTACTATGTTTGTAAAGGATTTCCTCAAGTTCAAAAGTGATTATACCCTTTTTCATCAAGCTCTAGTAACTTTATCTAGGTTGCAATCCTATGTTGATTAACTTGTTGCTTAATTTTGTTTTGGGCCATTTCCTAGTTCTCCTCTAGATTAAAGAATAACTCTTGTTGGTGTTGAATGTGTTTTTCCATTGCTCTAACCTTTTGGTGTACATTCAAAGAATATTTGGTGGATGGTGGATGGTAGCTTGGTACTAGTTGAATAGCATGATCAATATCTCTTTTGGGAGGCAAATCTTTTGGCGTATCCCACAAAACTACTAAGTGCCCATCTATAGTGTGGATCTAGTGATATAGGTTTCTTTGACTATTGCACTTCTAATGAAGACAATTGGGTCACACCTTTGTCTACTCCTTTGTAAAATATCTTTTACATTTGGTGGGAGCTTACCATCTTTGGACATTGTGTAGGAAACCCTCTTACTTTGAATATCCTACATCCAAGTGAAATGCATGAACAACTCCTATAAGTTCATCTCAGTTATTGCCAAGGTAGTGAGTCACTGGACTCCCAAAATAATGTCTACTCTAGTCGTGGGGGTAGAAATCATATGACAATATATCATGTAGTCTCCCACTGTGAGTTTAATCTTGTGGCATTTCCCAAAATAGCTGACTATAGCTCCATCTGCAATCATAACCTAAAATTCTCAGGTTGGGTAAACAAAACAATTCAATCATGTCACCAACTTATTAATGATGATATTGCAAGTACTTCCTAATGCAATCAATATTGTTAACTTCTATTTTTTAAGAAGACCTAGTACCTTGAGGGTTTCTAGGGTGTTAATACCTGGAAATGCATGGCAATAAAAATTAGTTGGAGATCTAAATTTTCCACAACCACTAATGTCTCTGCTTCATCATTTTCTTTTTCATTGGTGCCCTCAATATATAACAATTCATTTTCAAGAAATGTATGTCTTCTACTATATATTTGCTATCATGTATAAAGCATAAGGTCCATTGGCCCTTTTTCTTTAGTATGTTGGGGAGTCAATCTCATAGGTTGAAGGAATGATGACTACTACAAAGCTCCTCCCATCTTTGCTATTAGGGAATTCCTCCTTTCTATTAGCCAATTTAACTTTTCCTCCACTTTCCTTGCCATAATAATTAATTGGGAGATAGAATTTGGATTGAATATGTGTACCTCATATTTGATGTCATCCTTTAGACCCTTTAGATATAGTTAGTTCAATTTTTCCTCCACAACATGCTCCACTCTTAAAGACATAGTCTAGAATTCCTAAGTATAGTCCTTAACTACACATGTTTTCTTTAATTTTGTTATTTGGTTGAAGTAGAAATCCATAATATTATCACCATAATGTGACATGAGTTCCTCTTAAAAAGAAGACTATATGATAATGCATCCCTTACTTTTCTTCTCTTCACATAGCTAATGATAGCAAATAAACTAATATGAGCTCTCAATATAATGATGCCATGCAACCTTGTGTTGACATGGAACATGATGGAGATCAAAGGATTGCTCCATCCGTATAACTAATTTCTTGGATCCTTGCTATCAAATTTATGCATATATCTATCTTTTCCATGAAGTGCCTAGCCCTAGCAATATTTGGGTGATGGTCCATCTTCAAATCTAAATCAAACCTAAAAGCACAATGTCCCTTAGAAGACACATTTTATTCCCAATCATTGTGGTGTGAATCCACCCACTAAAATTCCATATAACTCATGAGAGAATCGATTTTTTATTCTCATGCATTGATATCTTCTTTCTTAGCTACTATTGACAATATTTCTTCCTTAACCTTTGTGGTTCCTTTATTTATAAAATATTGAACATCTATAGGATCAATCTCTTCTAATATTGGATCATCTTTATCAATAGGCTTTCAAGGTGTGACTATATTCCTTACTTTATCTCTTGTTGAACCCTCCATGATGCCACCAAAATAATATTTACAATAATTACTAAGAAAATCAAAATAGGCTAAAAATTTTACTATAACTTTCTTGAGTATAGACCTTATGTCAGTGAAAACATAACCAAAATTTTTGCTCTTTCATGGCATTGGAAGTGAATTTTATGGAAACCCTAATTTCATAATAACTCCAAAATTACTCCAAATGACCTCAAATATAGATGATAGCTCCTTCAATATGCCCTTGATCAACCCTCTAGATTTTCTAAAAATAAAAACTCACAAAATTGAGAGAGATGGGCACCTTACAACACAACCTCTTAATAACAAAAAAAATTGCCTTTTTTCTTTCCTTTTAGATGCCAAGATCATGCTCTAGTACCACTTGTAATGGAATTACTTGCTAAGAGAAGAACATGTTATGTCATAAAATGTCCCCTTGGGGGATTTTCCCTCTTAAGGTTTAGCTCCCAGGGTTCTTAAATTGCATTTAGAGCATCTTGCATGTTAATTCTGACTCCTAATGAGAAAACCCTGAAGTCTTATGATGCAAGAGCATCTCGAGCAAATCAATGATCCACATCAACCAAAAATATTTTAGGTTTGATTTTGGTTTTCTTTGATTTGTTTGAGCTTCTAATGGTGTTCATGATGGTTTTGTATAGTCAGTTCCACAGAAGTACTATTTTGAGCTCCGGTGCATATGAGGCAGTTTTGTCAAAATAATTGTTTCAAAAAATTGGTAAGAGTTTCAAGACAGATCCTCTGACAGGAAGATGGTTGACTCCATCCTAGAATTATATGTGAATGTTTCATGAGCCAACTCCTATTTTTCAAGATTTTAATGTTTTTCAACTTATGCTGACAGTTTATGAGAAAATTAAAATCTGGGGCTTTATAGCACTTGAAGTCGAATGGTCTGACAAAGGTCTTAGGAATATCACTTTGGACATACCTGCAAGTTTTGGTGATTTTTTAAGTTTGTGGTGAAAAGTTATGATAGTTTTCAGTTTTCAACCTTGGCACAATTCATTTGGTGATAGTTTCGGTTCCTTGTCAACATAAATTGTTCAATCTGAGTTTGATAGATAAATCTTATGATGAAATACTTTCCCTAGAGCGCCTCATTCCAAGAATTGGATATGTTGTTTTAAAAGTATTCAATACAGATTGAAATCTTAAGATGGACACTTGGAAGTCCCTTATTTCACATAAAGATAGGGGCCAAATTTACATTGCAAATTTAAAAAATATATAATCAAACAAAGATTCTAGTGAAGACTTTTAGTGAAATGCCTTATGTAAAGGCATTAAAATCTATTTTAAGCTTGCACATTGGAGGAAATATGAGTGCTCAAATTTGGGGCATATTAAATCTCATTTTGAAAGGCAGTTCAAATGTTATAAGGAAAGCACCATCATAGAGTTATATCATTGCAAAATTTAATGAAGAAAGGTATTCTCCACATGACAAAAGGGAGGGCAACCTCTTATAATCTAGTGTTGCTTTTGAAAAGAATGAGTAGGGGGAAATGAGGTGCCATTCAGTGGTAGGAATTTCATTTCTTATAAGTGGTCGGCAATAAATCATTTCCTATGGGTTTTAAAGAGCCAATGAGTGCGCCAAAATTGGGCATAACAAACACCACTTCAATAAAGAATGAGGCACAAACAACATGACTTTTAGAGTACCTATCCTACCTATATGGCAATGTTATCATATTTAAAATCATTTTCACAACCACGCAAATGTATTAAACCACCAAAACAACTTCAGGGAGATATGTACGATTCAAATTAAATATTTAAATTAGGTTTTTGTCTGATTTCTTTTCACATTCCGAGACATTTGAAAGGATTGTTAACTATTACAAAAGGATACATAGCAGATTGAAAATTTGTCAAATGCCAGATAGAGAGTGTAGCATCTACCAGAAGAAGAGATTAGTTTGTAGAGGCAAAGGAAATTTCTTGAGATTAGAGAGAATTGGTGAGCCTTGCAAGGCTACAAAAGGATTTGTTGTTAGGTTATGATTGTGTAGACCCAAGATTGTGGATGTGAAGCTATTGAATGGCTATTTGAAGCTTTTGTACAGAAACATTGAAAATTGAATAAAATCCATGTTTTGTTGTGCTGCAAATCTATGTTTCCAATTTGAGTTTTGTGTGAGTGTGTTTTTGAAGTGGAGTGTGTGTGTGTTCCATTTTCATGAAGTGGTATCAAAGTGAAAAGATCTTGAGAGTGGAGAGGATCCACCAAGACCTGCTGGTAGTGGAAGTGTGGTGAAGGAGATGCTTGTGTGGGCTGTTGTAGGTAGAGAGGAGTCCTAAGCAGCATGAGAGCATGAAGCCACAGAGATGTACCTTGCAGATTATAGAGTGATATGTGAGATTGCAATAGTATGAGAGATGGGGTTTTATGTGAGAAGGCCCATGTTTTGAGATGAATGGAGGCAGCATCAAGAGAGAAAGACTCTTGGGATGATAGTGGATGTGAGTATGAGACTGAATAGGTTGAGTGAAAGGTTAGATCGGATTGAAGAAAAACATTATGGAGCAATTGAGAAGCATAAAGACAAGGATAAAGATGCAGGGACAACAGTGGTTGAAAATGACAAGGAAGAAGATGTTGCAACGATAGACGACGAAGAGATTATAGAGGAAGACAAAGGTGAAGATGATTTGATGATGAAGTTGATGGAGATTGAAGCAAAATGGAATGCAAAGCTTGTTGTTGTAGTGAAAGAAGAGCAAAATATTGCAACTAATGATGGTTTGGAAGATATCACAATGAAGGATGATATTGTAGCCATGGTGAAGGATGAGAAGGTAGAAGTTGTAACTGTTGGAATTGTTACAGCCGAAGAAGACAAGGTAAATTTGTTTTATTTTGAGGATGATATTGTTACGTATTTAGTGCATATGATGAATGTCAATTTTGGAGAAGAATATGGAATGGTGTATGCAAATTTGGGTGAAGATGTTGTAGATTGGAATGAGGTATATGCATATTTTAGTGAGGTTGTGGATGCAGATTTGCAACTAGATGTTGCATATTGGTATGTGTATGTTGCAGATGTTTGCAAGATGTTTTGGTGGAGGATGTCAGACCATGGTGGGTTTGAGCCCACGAGGAAGAAGAAGGTAGAGAGCATTTGGAGGAGGAGGATGGAATATGGTGGATTCAAAGCCATGAGAGGAGCGAAGGGTGATGAGTAGAGCTGCGAAAGGAAGGTGACGAGTGTTCTGGTGAGGTACTAGAAAAAGAGAAAGAAGAAATAACATTGTGCACATATTTAGTGAAGGAGTTCACTGTAGTTTACCTTCGACCTGAAAGAGTGATTCTATCACTCAAATCCACATTTGTGAGATATGCTCACAAATGTTTTACCTGGCGTGTCCGATGTAGGAGCATCTTGGGTGAATCAACGATTCGCATCAACCATAAAGATTTCAGGTTTGATTTCAGTTTTCTTTGATTTGTTTGAGCTTCTAATGGTGTTCATGATGGTTTTGTATAGTCAGTTCCATAGAAGTATTGTTTTGAGCTTTGGTGCATATGAGGTAGTTTCATCAAAACAATTGTTTTAGAAAATCAATAGAGTTTCAGGACAAATCCTCTGATAGGAAGATGGTTGACTCCATCCTAAAATTATACGTGAAGGTTTCATGAGCCAACTCCTTCTATTTTTCAAGATTTTAATGTTTTTCGACTTATGCTGGTAGTTTATGAGAAAATTAAAATCTAGGGTTTTATAGCACTTGAAGTTGAATGGTCTAACAGAGGTCTTAGGAATATCACTTTCAACATACCTGTAAGTTTTGGTGATGTTTCAAGTTTGTGGTGAAAAGTTATGATAGTTTTCAGTTTTCAACCTTGGCATAATTCATTTGGTGATAGTTTCGGTTCCTTGTCAACATAAATTGTTCAATCTAAGTTTGAAAGATAAATCTTATGATGAAATACTCTCCCTAGAGTGCCTCATTCTAAGAATTAGATATGTTGTTTTAAAAGTATTCAATACAGATTGAAATCTTAAGATGGACGCTTGGAACTCCCTTATTTCACATAAAGATAGGGGTCAAATTTACATTGCAAATTTAACAAAAATATAATCAAACAAAGATTCTAGCAAAGACTTTTAGTGAAATGCCTTATGTAAAGGCATTAAAATCTATTTTAAGCTTGCACATTAGAGGAAATATGACCACTCAAATTTGGGGCATATTAAATCTCATTTTGAAAGACAGTTCAAATGTTATAAGGAAAGAACCACCGTGGAGTTATATCATTGCAAAATTTAATGAAGAAAGGTATTCTCCACATGACAAAAGGGAGGGCAA
This sequence comes from Cunninghamia lanceolata, assembly GCA_027924645.1. Lineage (NCBI taxonomy): Eukaryota > Viridiplantae > Streptophyta > Pinopsida > Cupressales > Cupressaceae > Cunninghamia > Cunninghamia lanceolata. Next base: position 577,374 of record BSBN01000554.1, on the reverse strand, counting down.
CCTCTTAGAATCTAGTGTTGCTTTTGAAAAGAACAAGTAGGAGGAAATGAGGCACTACTCAGTGGCAGGAATTTCATTTATTATAAGTGGTCAACAATAAATCATTTCCTATGGGTTTTAAAGAGCTAATGAGTGCACCAAAATTGGGCATATCAAATGCCACTTCAATGAAGAATGAGGCACAAATGATATGAAATTTAGAGTGCCTATCTTACCTATATGGCAATGTTAGCATATTTAAAACCATTTTCACAACCAAGTAAATGTATTGAACTACCAAAACATCTTCAAGGAGATATGGATGATTCAAATTAAATATTTAAATTGGATTTTTGTCTAACATCTTTTCACATTCTGAGACATTTGAAAGGATTGTTAACCATTACAAAAGGATACACAATAGATTGAAAATTTGTTGAATGCCAGATAGAGAGTGTAGCATCGGCTAGAAGAAGAGATTAGTTTGCAGAGGCAAAGGAAATTGCCTGAGATTGGAGAGAAGTGGTGAGCCTTGCGAGGCTATGAGAGGATTTGTTGCTGGGTTGTGATTGTGCAGACCTAAGATTGTGGATGTGAAGCCATTGAATGGTTGTTTGAAGCTTTTGTATAGAAACATTGAAAATCAAATAAAATCCAAGTTTTGTTGTGCTACAAATCTATCATTCCAATTTGAGTTTTGTGTGAGTGTGTTTTGGAAGTGGAGTGTGTGTGTGTGTTTCATTTTCATCATGTTATGGCAAATAGGACCTACATTGTGCTATTTTGATGATCCCTAAATAAAAATAGGAGGGTGGACTTGGGCACTAGCGCCCTAGCCCTGCTCTATTTTGGGTCTACCCTAAATTTAAATGTCAGTTTTATGACCATTATTTAGGTCCTATGCCGACATCTAAAGTTTGAATTATGAAATTCTTAGCTGGAATCTGTGTAATTGTATATATAAGCATGATTAGGTTTCATTTGCAAACTATATGGATATTTTTTTTTGGATTAAGGATAGTTCATTCATATTTCCAAAAAAGAGACTATAGAATAGTACATATGTCATGGCCAAGGTGGCCACCTATCTAGGACTCACTGTTATAACCTCTATTATAAAAATATGACAATAAGTTTACTTGACAGTAAGGCTAAATCCATCAGTTATATATATCTAGCATTCATATTCTTTTTTTTCTACCATGAACAGCTTTATAACTTATAGAATATTGTTCCAAAAGACAAGCCAATAATGAATAAATCAGTCTTTTAATTCTCTAGTTTAAACTTTGCCACAGGTTCAACAAATTCCTCTTCCTTATCTGAGAATTCTAGCTCCATATCTGAGACAAGGTATGGAATAAAGTCTGAGTGTGGATCTATGTCTGTATCAGGTTCAGTAAACATTTGTGTCACACCATCATAGTCTATAAACAACCTCTGATTTTCATCAAGAGAGGGAAAAACACAAGGTGAGTATGAAACCTGTATCTAGTCCTGAGGCTCTTCTATCTGCACTGGCTCAGTCAAATGAAGCTCTTTGAATTTACTATGAAGGTCTTCCAATCTTAGGATGAAAGATTAGCTTGCCTTATCAATATCTTGTGGTCCCTCTTCAAGTAGGTCAGTTTCCTCCTTCTGCAATGTGGAGAGATCTAATTCATCAGCCTTCATTATGCTCACCAGTTGGTATTCCACTAAAGTAGCCACCTGTAGAAAAATGTCATCCCTAGTGAGTCTACAATCAGACCCCACAAGAATCCTTGAATTACCTTGGAAATGGTCCTCATTCCTAGTTTTCCACAAAATCCATAAAACTTCAGTAGTAAAAATAAGCCAAAACATATTAGTTTTAAAATCAAATCCAAGGAAATGACCAAATAACACTCCCAATTTACACTTTGAATCACATAAGGACCAATTAGGAAGGTTACCCATAAAAATATCCCAAGCCTGATAGGCAAAGGGGCGTTCAAAGAATATGTGATCACAGGTTTCAATAATATTACAAATACTACAGAGATAACTATTAAAATCAATTGGTAATTTTTTCAATCCTAATAACCATCTAAAATAGTCTTTCTTGGGTTCTAAAAATTTAGACCAAAAGGACATAAAAACAAGACTAAGGTTCCTAGGGTTCTCCTTAAAATTCCACTCCTCGGTATAGTGATTGAAAATCTCATCTGAATCCCCTAAAAGATTATAAATCCTCCTAGGCTCACATTGATTTAGCTTAAGCCCATTCTTCCATCTTAGCTTACTCATCCATTCCTGCTCACACAGAAGTCTTGTCTAGGCAGGAATAGAAGAATAAGCAGACACTACCATTGAATAAGTCCCTTTTTAGTATCTTTAAGACCAAACTCAAATTTGAGAGTTTCCCAACTTTTGAGACCAGCAAAGGTGTAGAAGTCTTGAAATGTAGACAGCCCCAGTTTGTGCCACTTAAGACCATAACAACCTTGGATAAGGGCCACAGGCCTTTCTTTATGTTTTAGTGACCACCAAATTGAGTTATGTTCTCCCCATTGTAGAGAATATGAGAACTTTCTTGGGCAAGAGATCTGAGTTCTGCATAATTCCCATGCCTTCCAAATGAAGGCAAATACTACTGACCCAAAGGGCTTCACTTTGAAGTCCCCAAAGAGGAGGTCATGAGGATGCAATTCCTTCCAACCTGAGGTAGATCTTGGCCTCGCCAATTTAATGTTGTTTCTTACTAACACTTTCCAAGGCTCATTGCCTTCCATGGCCTTAACAATCCACTTAGCAACTAAGGCCACACCTTGAAATCTCGGATCTTTAAGACCTAGGCCACCATGCTCTCTGCTAATGCAGTACCATTTCCAATTAACATGGTGCCTTTTGTTATTCCCTTTACCATCTAACCATAAGAAGGATCTGATAATCTTATGAATACTATCAATCTGAATATTAGAAAAGAGCCACATAGATTCATAATATACAGTGTATGCTGATAGAATTTTCTGACAAATTTGAAATCTACCAGCAAGAGACAGGGATTGCTTATTCCAACTTCTGAGTTTACAATTTTGGTGAACAACCACTCCCACATCTACTTGAGGGAGGGATCATTGGAAAAAGGGATGCCCAAGAATCTGACCAACTTTTTGGGGCCACCCCACTGCCACTCACCATCCCCCAGCCAAACAAGAGGGGAATCTATCCACCCAAGGAGGATGGATTTGCAAAAGGAAATCTTAGCACCTGAGGCCAAGAAAAATGTACTCAGCTGAAGTTTCAGATTGTCCAAATTGCCTTTATCAATTATAGGGTAAATTGCAGTGTCATCAACAACTACATATTGAGAAGGGAGCTACCATCAGGGAGAACAATACCTTCAAATCTTCCTGGTAATTTGTCTGTCCTTAGCAAATAGAAGAGGGCTTCAGAAGCAATGACAAATAATGCAGGGGCTAGGGGAGAGCCCTACCAGATGGATCTCCCCATCAATAAGGAGGATGAAAGAACACCATTAACCTCTACCTGAGTCGAGGCATCCTTGAAAAGCATTTCAACCATCCTTACAAACTCCCTAGGAAAGCCAAATGCCTTAAGTACACAAATTATAAAGGACCATTCAACCTTGTCATAGGCTTTCTCAAAATCTAATAGTAAAATCCTTGCATTCTGTCTAGATTCTTTTGCCGAGTGAGTAGCTTCCTAGCTAGTTAGAAGGTTCTCAAGAATATATCTATCTTTAATAAAACCAGTCTGAGTAACATTAATTATTGAGGGTAGAATATCCACTAGTCTTCTTGCCAAGACTTTGGCAATAATCTTGTAAGAGACATTAAGCAAGGTGATGAGCCTCCAATTCCTCAAATTGGTTTTGTCTCCACCTTTAGGCAAAAGTTTGATAATTCCTCTATTGATGTCTTTCCCCAAAGTTCCATTAATGATGACCTCTTGATAAACTTCAAATAAGTCGTCAACAACCCAGTCAATGTGAGTTTTGTAAAATTCCACTAGTAGCCCATCATGGTTCGGTGATTTACAGTTGCTCATGGAGGAGATGGAAGCTCTTATTTCTTCTTTGGAGACCATTTGTTTCAACTTCTCTACGATGGAATCATCAATTTTCTTAGGGCATACAAGAGAGCAGAGCCTCTGTACATCAGCGCAACCTACCCCCCCATCATCTGCCTTGAACAAGTTTTCATAAAAATTCTTAAATAACCCTTTTATATCCTCAAGCTCAGTGAAGGCAGTGCTATTTTCCACTATGGATTCAATATGTTCTTGCCTAAATTTGCTTCTCAAGAGGCTGAAGAAATATTTAGAACCTCTATCCCCTCCCTTAATCCAATTCATCTTGGCTTTGTTCTTGGCACTTTGGGCTCTGAGATTTTCAAACCATCTAAGCTGGTGCTTAATAGCACTCATTGAGGCTATTAGCTCATCATCAAAAGGTACAGCCTATAGCTTAATCTCAGATTCAAGGAATTATTTATGTAGCTCTCTTTCTTTTTTTCTTCTATCCATGGCAAATTTTTTTTCCACATAATTGAAAAAGTTCTTTGCAAGCACCAATAAGTTCAGACCAATAACTACTAGCACTCTTTTGCAAATGTGACATCCTAATGATGTACCTAACTATTAAAATTCCTTGCTTGCAATCATCATTCTCATGTAGCAAAACATTGAGTTTAAAGGGACTAGACACTTTAGGTTTGGAGGCAATATTGTGGCTAATGAAGTTAATTTCTGCAAAAATAGGATGATGGTCAGAAAGGGAACTTAGAATCACTTTAACTGCATTGTCTCCATTTGATCTATAAAAATGGAAAAAATCCCTGTTAACATAAAACCGGTCCAATCTACTGTAGATTCTCCTGTTACCAGATTGGGCATTACACCAAGAGAACCATATACCATTGCTTCTACATTTATTACCCTCCAAAAGGTCAAATAATCGAAAAGATTTTTTAAGACTGAGCCAAAAGAATTTTTTGTTACCCTTCCTGTCAACCCTTAGACCACCAATTTTGTCTTCTCTATTTTCAACCATGTAAAAGTCACCTTCAACAATCCATGGAATCTTGGGGAGATTCATAGAGAGATATTCCCAGAGTTCCCCCCTTTCTCTATGGTCATTAGGAGCATACAAAGAACAAATACCAATTTTTTCTCCATTATTTTCAAAGCAAGCCCAAACTACCCTATTGCAAGGGGAGAATCCACAATGCGAGAGGGACTGTTTCCATTTGGGCTTCATTAAAATTACAGTGCCTCCCTTTCCCTTTTGGTGCTTGGTAAACAATTTAAAAGAAGCCTTCCAAATAAACCTGAGCACATTATCTAGATGGAAGTTAATACCTTTAATTTCTTGAATCATAAGAAAATCCAGGTTTTTATTTTTATTAATCAAGTCTCTCACTATATATTTCCTGTCTGGGGATTCTAATCCCCTCACATTCCATCTTATACACTTCATGAGAGAACCTAGACATGATCATTTACTCTATAATATGAGGCTCATTCCTAGAAAGGCCCATTTTATCAAAGCATTTCAAGAGATCCCCTCCTTTAATCCTTTTGCAATCAAAAATTTTCATTCTAACATACCTCCTCTTCTTTCTAACCCCTTCACCTTTAGCTCCTACATCATCATTTACTACCACTCCCAATTCATCTTTTGCATCCTCAACCTCCTTAGAGGGGAAATCAGATCCAACCCTAGAGGGTCTTCGCCCATCTGAAGGGAGCCCAAGCTAATGGACAAGTTCATTCATTTTCCTTGCCAACAAGTCTTCTCTGATTTTCATCAAAGCAAGTTGTTGCATATTTTTCCTTGTGGGAATCTTGGGCAGTATTTCTTCATCCAGACATATCACACCTTCAAACACTTTCTTAGGTTTGAGTGTAGATAAAGAGTCATCAAGACTTTTCGATATAGGGTTGTTGTCCCCATTTAGCACTGAGTCCCAAATTTCTTTGCCTTCATCAGAAAGAGGAACAACAGGAGATGAAGCCACCACCTCCAGTCCATTGCAAGAAGGGATCAAGGTCTCCAAATGGGGAGATAACGAATCAGCACCCTTAGTGCCTCCAAAAACCATAGTTGTCTTATCCACAAACGAGGAGGGAAACTGGGTGGACTCCACCATTTCATATGAATTAGTGACATCCTCAACCAAAGGAATATCATGAATCTTCAACTTTTCAAGACTATTTCAGACTTCTCTAAGAGGGCCCTCAAGAGGATCTAGACCACTGTGGGTAGGTTGAGGGCATGTTAAAGTCTCAGGCACAGAAATGTCAGGCTTTTCTTTCATGGTGACCGAGACATTACCATGCCCCCCCCGAATTAGGGGCCAACATTGCCTGCAGAGTTTTTGGGCTCAAAAGTAATATTATCATTTTTCCTTTTTGATAATGAGTAGTCCCTCCTTTGATGCTCATCTATTTTGCAAAAAAAATAGGAATTAAGGCCTCCAAGGCCAACAATTACACACTCTACAAGTTTGTTTTCAAGCTGAATATGAAGTACTTCATGTATAGAGATACCAGGCTTAAGTGAGACCAACACTCGAGCATCCAAATGAGGAAGGGTAACCCTCGATTCCTCCAATTTCAAAACTTTGCCCAGGGGCTCAATTAATTTGGGTAGAAAGGGCCACATTTGGACAGGGAGATCTTTAATCAAGAGCCACTTTGGAATGAAACAAAACTTAACATCATGCAAGGAAGCCTCAAGGCTCCATGGAAACACTTTGAATAAAGACCTTCCCACATTCCACAATTCTCTATCAAGAATCTTTTTTTGCATATTATGATTCTTTAGGATGATAACAAAAATGCCTTTAGAAATCATCCTACAGAATGAAATATGCACTCCCAACTTTTTTCCCCACACTGTATAAAGCCAATTGTCAAAGAAAACCCTTGCAGACAGTTTATCCAAATCCTGGCACACAAAAAAAAGAGCTACATTCTTTAACCTATTTTCCTCAACTTTTATTGCAAGTTGCATACTAGGTTAGGCTGAAGAACCCTTAAGGATTCAAGCTTCTTACCTCCTGCTTGATTAGACTCAACTCGTACTTCACACCTACCACACCCGCTAGCTCCTTCACCCTCTTCTCCCTCTTCCACTGCCTAAAAGCTTGCATTTTTGGTTGGAGGGGTGGCATGGCTCACATCTAGGGCTTCTTTGAAGGTTTTATTTGCATCTGAAGGATCAACATCTCCTCTTGAAGGTTTGCTTTATGCCATGTCCTTTGCATTAATTTCTCCCAGCCGAGGAGTACTTGCCTCAGTCAGCATCGTGCAGGGAGAGAATCCTCTCACATGTGCCAACAAATAGAATCCCGCCAAACCACCCCAATGGGAAATGAGAGACAAGTTTGAAAGGTATGAAAACGCTGAATAATATAAAAATAATAAGAAGAGCCCAAAAACATATATGACACACTAAAAAAAATAATGTCTCAAAAAGTTTTTACAAAAAAGATTAACGAAGATTGTAGAAAAAGAAAAGAATGAGGACCAATAGAACCAATTAGAGTATCATAAAGGAACTCTACAACTTGTTCATGGAGGGGAACTAGAACCCTCAAACAACTTGCAAAGCCCCATTATCTCCTTCAGGATATCCCTCTAGTTTCAACTAGATGGACATTTTGATCTACAAGCTTATGTTATTGTGATTCAAGGCATTCATTGTGTTGCAAAGTAGTATTTTATTGTTGTTATTGTGTTTGTATTTGCAGATTTGACTCCATCTCCTCATGGCATGAAGAGCATCTTCCTTCCATGAGATCTACACTTCAAAGTGATATCTATTATGTTTTCAATCATTTATCATTTGGATTTTTGCCTCTATCCTGTAGGGATACGCACTCTAATCTGACAACGGTGTTCAAAAGACTTGAATGTCTCTTCGAGGCTTGACCGAGGCAAGCCTCTAAACGCCACAACCCCCTCCCACACTCCTTTAGGATTGCAAGTTATAGGTACCAAGTTTCACGAAGTAGAGTTGTAGAAAGGAGGTTGCAGACATCAAAGATTCAGGATGCGAAAGAAAGAGGATAGTGTGCAACATTTCAGGACAAGGGTGCTAGTCCCCGTGTCCACTTTTTCTGAGGAAAAAATGGAAGATACAGTGTAGATCAATGTCAAAAGAAGATTCAGATTCTGTAATGAAAAATGCACCTTGGACTAGGGCACTAGTCCCAGTGTCCCTGACTGTTTCGCATTTCAAACTTCAAAAAATAGTGAGTTAAATATCTCTGTCCTTCACCTTAGTCTAAACGGATTTGTCACAATTCATTAATTTGCTTACTATGTTGATAATTTAGGGTTTTAAGCATAATTGAGCATTAAATTGAGATATTTTTTGATACATCTGAACTTCCATATTGTTCCAAGTGGTAACCCAACCTAATAGGTGATTGCTCTCGCTTAGTGGAGATTCAACTCGGTTGATATGCCCTTGAATGTTTGGTGAGAAGGGAGGATTTGCCCTTGAAACATAAACCAAAACATTTCCCCCCTTTTTCATCATAAACATTTTGGTGAACTCATGTTTTTGAATTTCTGCACCTTGTTGAGTGTTGTGTGATAGATTTGAATTCATTCATCTTATTGCATTCAAAAAACTACAAAAAAATTTGACAATTTTTTTTAAAAATTGCATTCTAGAGTTTGAGTTTGCACATAATTTGCATTAATTTAGTTTCATTTCATTTAATTTCTGATTTTAGCATTAAATCTAAAATTTATTTTTCATCATACCCTTATTGCATTTGAAAAATTAGAAAAAAATTGAAAATTTTGAAAAAATTGGCATATTAGGCTTACATTTTAGCATAATTTGAATTAATTTGCATTTAATTTCATAAAATTTATATTATTTTCATTAGATATAATTTAAATTACATAAATTCATCATTGAGTATTCACTTGCATTACATTTTCATGCTTAAATTGTCAAAAATTGCTTGAAATTGTACATTTTTCATAAAAACCTAGTTTTACATTAGCTAGGGTTTGTAGTCAAAATCTTGTTTCATATTTTACTACCCCTTTCAAACACTCATTATGACTGATTTCTAATTTTAGTGTTTCCTCATAGTGGTCTTCTTGCAAAATTTCATGTCTAGGGTTTGAAAACCTTGCATTTTCATTAGATTTGGCTTTATCGTCTCTCTAGATTTGCATCATAGGTGTTTTGTAAAGGATATTTCTGCATTATTTGACTGATATAAAGGTTATAATATTCTTCCCCTCCTAAAATTCCTTACAACACCATTTCTACTAGACATTTGCAATGAAAATTTGTGAAAATTTGCATATTTTAACTATATTTTCACTAGGGTTTGACTTGTCAACTCTCTAGATTGGCACTATAGGTGTGTTGTGATGGATTTTATGGAATTAGGTGACTAATATCACTATTATAATCTTCTTTTCATCACAACTTTCATCACAACACCCCTTCTTTTAATCATTTACATTGAAAATTGGTGAAAAATCGCATATTTTAGCACATTTTGACTTCTAACCTCTTTGAAATTGCATCAAAAGTGTGTTGTGAAAGATATTTATGAATAAATGGACTGTTATTAGGAATATTATTTTCTTTCCCTCTTTAAATTATTCACAACACCTCTTCTCCTAGTGATTTGCATTGAAAAAAGTTGAAAAATCAAGCATGTTGGATCTTAAACATATCTTGCTCCTTGGGTTTGTTCTATTAGTTTGTGCATTGAGTGTTGCATGCTTTTGTATGAGTATTATAACTCATTGACCTAATATAAATATTCCTTTAAGAAGACTTAGGAGACTCACGGGATCTAGTGCTCTTGAAGAAAATGATATTCCTACCTCTAAAAATCCATTGAATACCTTCTTTACAAAAGGAGAGACAAATTTTGCAAGACACTATCCCTCATACAACCACTATGGAAGATAAAGTATTTCACAATGTAAAGGACACTATTGAGGTGGTCACACATGCACCTAATGAGAAAATTAACAAACTTGACAAAGAATTAGTCGATTTCAAGCATTTGTTGAAATTGAAAAGATAGCAGAAGAAGCTATAGTTATGATTCACAACATAAGAGAATTGATAAAAGAAGGACAAGATGGTATTAATGTTGTTCAAGGATTAACACATATAGTATACAATAATGTCTTGACGGTGACTGAATGTGCAAATGGTGTTAATAATATGTTGTCCTTGTCTCATATGCAAGTATCGGCAGTTATATTGACTACGGGAATATCTACATTTACATCAACGATTTTAGCCACTAATGCAAATGCTTGTAGTAATGCTACCACTAGTATTGGAGTATCTAATGGCACTAATTCACAAAATTACAAAGATGTGGGATTTAATTATAAGAATATGGCACCTAAGGTGACTTCTTCCATGAACAATTACTCTCAACCACCTCTCCATCCCACTTATTCTCAACCACCTCTTCCATATAACTATTCGCAACCACCTTCCACCTATCACTATGTCCAACCACCATTGAATTATTTATAGCCTTTGCTTATCACTACTCAGGCTCAATCACCTCCTCACTTTGGTTCTAATTTCTCACAACAAACTGTATCTCCTAATGATGCCTTCTTAAACCAATTATTGCAAGGTATGACTTCTTTACAACAAAAGGTGACAAACTTGACAAATTCTTCACAAACTAATATACTAACCTATCATGCATTTAATCCTCTATCTTATGTAATTTTGAGAACTCCTATGCCTAAGATGTTTAATACTCCTCGCTTTGAAAAATATGGTGGAAAAGGCGACCCTAATACTCGTGGCAGCATTCACGGCTATGTGTAGTGATTTCTACTTCGAAGAAGATTCATTAGCAAAACTTTTCTCATGATATCTCAAAGATACGGCTCTAGAATGATTTTTCTCTTTGCCTCTGAATTCAATACACTCTTTTTCATAGTTATTTGATCAATTTTTACAATATTTTCAAGCAAACATTAGACCTCAAGTCTCCTTGATTGATTTAGTTCATTGCAAGCAAGGTCCAAAAGAGAAATTAATTGAGTTTATTAGTCCGTATCAATCTCTCTATGCACAAATTCAATATGAAATGAAGGAATTTACAACCTAACATCCATGATAAGATTCTCTTGATGAAGTATAACTCCTTTCAACATTTATGTATCGTCCTTCGTGATTATCAACTTTCATCTAGTCAGTATGAAAACCAAAACTCATCAACTCAAGTTGGTCAATCCACGGGTGGTCCATCACAAAATAGCTTTAAGAGGAATAATAAGACTTTCATCAAGGTTAATGGACAAAATTCAAATAATTTTTCACATGTGTCTTCTATCACTAATCCAAACAAGGCACCATATCAACAAGGAAAGTTTACTCCGATATCTAAATCCTATCATTCTATCATGAATTATGCTGTGAGTAATAACCTCATGAATCTCCCCTCAATTAAACCTTTGGATCCTAGTAAAATGCAAGGACCTTATTTTGATGCTACTGCCTTTTGTCATTTTCATTGTCAACAAGCACATGATATTGAATGATGTATGTGTCTTAAACATGAAATACAAGACCTCATTGACTCGAATATTATACAAGTATGAGGTGTGAATAATAATTGAAATAAGTTGGTTGGTCTGTCAAATCAGAATTTAGAAATCTTTACTAATCCTTTCCCTAAGCATATCGATAATAACATGATGGAACAAAATACACTTGAAGTAGAAGATGACTATCTAAACTAGGATGAGATTATTGCTACAATAGAACTGGACAAGGAAAATACTGAATTATCACCTCGTCCATGAAGGAATGGTATTTATGCTGAAGTCCCTCCTCTATTATCCCTTCAAGGATTGGGAGATAACCAAAATGCATTAGAAGGACAAATGGAACAACCAAAGAAAGGGACTTTGACAAAAGAAAAGATTGAGATAGTACAAGATAGTCCTTGTCACTTTAATAGATGAACTCAACAAAGAAAAAGATCTAAGGATCATAAAAGAGTAAGAAGACTATTGTCAGTTGACAATAATAGTGGTTCTCCTCCTCATAAGCAACAAAAGATTTCACATACACAAGGATTTGAGAAACAAGCATCGTATGGATTTCCTAACAATAAACAAAACTCTCATAAGAACCACTTAAGATTCGTACAAAACTTGATAGAGCATCTCTCCAAGATGTTCACAAGCTTCAAATTTTAGTACGATTGTACTGGCAGGCAAGTATTTCTAACCCTTTACCTCAATGTTGTGTTTCCCTCATGATGTGTTATGTGTTTTGTACGCCTCCTAGGATGACCCTTGATTCTCTTGTAAGGTCAAGGATACTGGGAGACCACCTCTATTGTGATCCTTCTTCTATTTGTATCATCATTCTTCTATATTGCTTCTCCTTTATTTTCATTGTTGTGTGTTGTGTCTTATGGACATAGCATTGTGGTTAGTGACTTGGAGGCACCCACCTACATGATTGTCCCTAAGGCACTTGTTTCTCCTCTCTTGATTTATTGTTTACATTCCTCTAGTGGTTCTATCTAGCTGGTGGATGATGAAAAACATATTATACTAATACAAACCTAGTGTCCCTTTGGCGAGAAATCAAAAAATAGACCTAGTCCATACATGACGATGGGGTTGATATATATTATCCGACACTTGGCTAGTAGAATCACTCCGTGTGATCTTGATGTTGTCTTATCACACTTAAAAAACATAACAATAATGCTGCTATGTGCACTTTGTCTATCTTGGATCTTGCTTTCCTCAACTCTTTTACATGCATTGTTGTTTATCATGATTATATGAATGCTAACACCTTTTCTTGTAGGAAATTGTGTGTTTGTGGGAACATTTGGCGATCATAAAGTACATGTCACCTCCAGGAGGCATGGGCTTTGTGAGAGATCGTGTTTCCTTATGTGTTTTCTTCCTACCTTAATGTGCTTGATATCAGTACATGATATCAACCACCTTAAGGTGGGGGCATATATAAGGTAAGATGTTTGATTTAGATGCTAGCAAATAGTGTTTGTAAAACTTGAATCTATTGCAATCATTTAATCCCTCTGCAGAGGCAGGATATCGTGCATATCCTTTTTATTTTAAGCCCTCTATGGAGGTGGGGATGGTGCATTTCTCGAGGAGATTGCACATCCTGTCATTTTCTAAAAGTCCTCTACAAAGGCGGGGTGGATCTGAGACTATCCTAACCCTTAAGTGTGTCTTTGGCGATTGTTGTGGTGAAGCCTAATCGTCAATGTGTGCCTATAATATGCCTAAGATGGCTATGAACCTAGTGTAAGGAAAGCAGAGGTGCGGAAAATAGCTTCCCTAATGTTAATTCTAAGAGAATAGTGCAGATAGGTAACTTTCAATTTAAAACACAAATGAATACATCAGAGCAAAACAGAACACAAAAGTAAAACATAGAGTATTACACCAGTATTTATGTGGGAAAACTCTTTCGAGTAAAAAACCCACCACCACAAGAGAACTCTCTTTATTCCAGTAAAAAATATACAATAAAGATACACAGTTTCTTGTTCTGGTTATCGATTCTCAAAACCACACAGCACATATATAGAATGAACCAAAGGTTTGAATCTCCATAATAATCATCAAACAACACTTGCCGATTAGTATTTCTATTTCCAGTCTGCAAGAGCAAAAGACTGTTACACTCTTCTGCCCTAACTGATCGAATATACTCCTCAGGAGTTGCTGTCATCTAACTATCGCAACGGTTCACATTCCAGCGAGACCTTTAGTCCCACATGTAGCATGTTGCCAAGGACACCTTGGTTTATAACCGTCAACAAACCAAAGACTATCGTCGGTCGACGATAACAGTTACAATCCCATCGCAGTAACCACCACTATCGGCAAAGCAAACAATACTTACACCGACGACCAATGTCTCACTGACACCCAAAGCTTTACCAACTTCCATCGGGGTGACAAACTACATCAGAGCATCCTCAACATCCTTTGCCAATCATCAACCTCAGGCCGATGGCTCACAACCTTCGGTGAGACCCTGGAGATCGGTATGAAACATTCAGCTTTCGCTGATGCAGAGAGTCACACAGATGGCCACTAGCATCAGTGAGACATCATACATCGGCCAAAGTCTTCGAACTCCCACCGATAGCAATTCTCACATCGATGCCAAAGCTTCATCGGTAAGAAAACAACGGTCGGTGTGACATAACTAAGGTCAGCTGATATATTAAGTCTACTCGATAACATGAGTGTGGTCGACGATAGACTTAGAAAGAGGTTCCAAGCAATAAATTGAGACACTAGGTCTCTTCAATCTCCCACTTGTCGAAGAGATTATTGCTAACCTCTTAATCCTTAAAAGGATTACTGAGAATTATGGGCCCGAAGACCCATTTCATCTGAACACCATTTGAACTTGGTTGTACTCACTGGTTTGGTCAAGGCATCAGCGACATTTTCCAAAGTGTTAAATTTTTCTAGCTTCACCTTCCTGTCTTCCACCATATCACGAACAAAGTGATATTGGACATCAATATGTTTTGTCCTAGCATGAAAAGTAGGATTTTTTGCCAAACAGATAGCACTTTGACTGTCACAATGTATTTGTATCTGCCCTACATTAAAACCAACATTAGAACACAACCTCTTCAACCAAATAGCTTCTTGTCATGCACAAGTAGCTGTCATGTACTCTACCTCTGTTGTGGACAAAGCGACTACAGCCTGTCACTTGCTCATCCAACTGATAGCACCACCATTTAATGTGAACACGTATCCACTAGAGGATCTTCTACTGTCAATGTCCCCTGCCCAATCAGAATCAACATATCCTTGAATGTTGATAGATCTCTTAGATCCTTCTAAGTTTCCATGATAACAAATAGCATAGTCAGAAGTTCCCTTCAAATACCTCATAACTCTTTTCATAGCATCCCAATGTGATCTGCCTGGATTTGCCATAAACCGGCTCAGAACTCCCACTGCTTGGCCAATGTCTGGTCTAGTATAGACCATTGCATACATTAAACTGCCAACAGCACTTGCATAAGGTACTCCTTTCATGTCATCAATTTCACTCGAAGATTCTGAACAATCTTCAGCAGATAGTTTCGTTCCCTGCAAAACTGGAACAACTAATTGTTTGGAATCAGACATATGAAATTTATCAAGAACATTAGTAACATACTTGCTCTGGCTGAGCCAAAGCTTTCTCTTAGACCTGTCCCTTTTGATCTCCATTCCCAGAATGTACTTTGCTGCCCCCAGATTTTTCATTTCAAATTTCAAGGACAACTGAGATTTTAATTTTGAGATCATTCCCTTACCATTGCCAATGAACAACATGTCATCCACATACAGTGCAATTATAAGAATCTGATCACCTTTAGTTTTATAATAAACACAATGATCAAATTTAGATCTCACATACCCCAAGGATAAAACATACATATCAAATTTTTGATACCACATTCTGGGAGATTGTTTCAAACCATAAAGAGACTTCTTAAGTTTACATACCAGATGTTCTTTACCTTTTTCCACAAAATGCTCTGGCTGGGACATATAAATTTCTTCTTCAAGGTCCCCATGAAGAAACGTTGTTGTCACATCCATCTGGTCAATTTCAAAATCATATGCTACTGCAAGTGACAACAGAAATCTAATAGATGTCAGCTTAGCTACAGGAGAAAAGATTTCTCCATAATCAATACCTTCCTTTTGGGAATACCCCTTAGCAACCAGTCTTGCCTTGTACTTATCAACACTACCATCTAGACCATATTTCTTTTTAAATACCCACTTACAGCCCACAGGTTTTCTACCATCAGGCAAGGGCACCAGATCCCAGGTTCCATTTTTCTCCAATGATGACATTTCATTATCCATGGCTTCCAACCAAGAATCTGAATCAGATAAATTAATAGCTTCTTTCACAATCCTAGGTTCATCAGTATCAGTAAGTAAAGCATAGGCACAACTTGAATCAAGTATTGAAAATCCATACCTATTTGGTTGTCTTCTTTCACGTGTAGATCTCCTCAAAGGTTGAGGTGCAGGTTCAGGTTCTTTCTCTAGATCAGAATCTTTGGAGCTACTTGAACTCTCATCTGAACCATCTACACTTGGTGCTTGTTGTTCCTCTTTTACAGGGGTTAGAGGAATATTCACAACACTATTTTGTTTCTTCTCTTCTGTCTTCTCTGGTTGGGAAACACTAACCAAAGGTTTCAGCTCTCTGAAAGTTACATTCCTGCTGTAAATAAGTTTTTCAGTTTCAGGATTCCAAAGCTTGTACCCTTTAACACCGACACCATAGCCAATAAAGATACATTTAACTGCCTTGTTATCCAACTTAGATCTCTTTACCTCAGGAATGTGAGCATATACCTCACAGCCAAAAACACGAATATGTCTGAGAGAGGGCTTCTTACCAGACCATGCATCCATAGGCGTCTTGTCAACCAATGCTGAAGTAGGAGAATGATTCAGCAAGTAACAAGTTGTAGCAATAGCCTCAGCCCAGAACCTTTGTTCAAGGCTAGCATAACTCAACATACTTCTTGCTTTCTCCATCAACGATTGATTTAACCTTTTAGCAACTCTATTTTGCTGTGGAGTATAAGGTGTAGTTTTATGCCTTTTAATTCCATGATCTATACAATACTTATCAAAATCTGCATTGCAATATTCACCTCCATTATCTATTCTCAAACATTTTAATTTTCTTCCAGTCTGATTTTCCACAAGAGTTTTAAATTCTTTAAACCGACTGAACACTTCTGATTTACTTTTCATGAAATAAACAAATACCCTTCTCGAATAATCATCAATAAACGATACGTAATATCTTGACTTAGATAAAGAAGGAACATCAACTGGACCAAAAACATCAAAATGCACATAGTCTAGAACACCAGAAGATTTATGAGAACTAGAGTAAAATGAAACACGGTTTTGTTTTCCATATATACAATGTTTGCAGAAATCAAACTCCAGATTACAATCAATCAGCCCATCTACCAGGTTTTTATTTTTCAAGGTTTTTAAACCTTTTTCACCTATGTGACCAAGTCTATGATGCCAGAGCATTGTTTTCTCTGCAGGAAGTTTAACTTCCATAGAGTTTGCATCATGTGTTACAACAGTAGCTTTTCCAGATTTTACAGAGACACTATTACAGCATACTGGTTTTACATCTAACCTATACAGAGTTCCAATGCATTCACCCTTTGCCAATACTATAGAACCTCTAGTCATTTTACAGCTACCATTCACAAAAGTAACTTGCACTCCCATATCATTAAGTTTACTAACAGAAAGTAAATTTTGAGCCAGACCTGGTATGTGAAGAACTCCATTCATTCCCTTTATTCTGCCATCCGGGAACTGGATTCTGACTCGTCCTTGGCCAACAATTTCCAGTGTTGAATCACTTGCCAAGAACACCTTTCCACCAGCATACAGTTCATACTTTGTGAACCACTCTCTGTGAGATGTCATATGAAATGATGCTCCTGAATCCACCAGCCAAACATCTTTAGATGCAGGCGTTGCCAAGGTAGCAATGAAGGCATCAGCATCACTCTGAGAAGAATCATTGTTAGAAGAGTTCTTCTTCTTCTTTTTCTCTTCTTTATAGCCTTTCCTGATGTGTTTTCTGCCCACAATTCTAGCACTTCACCTTGGACTTTTTGCCAGGGGATTTTGATTTCCCTCTAATTTGGATTTAGACTTCTTGTCTTTCTTCTTGCCTCTTTCCTTTGATCTACCTCGAACAAACAGGGCCTCTTTAGCTGTCTCAGAAGATTTCCTCCGCATCTCTTCAGATAACAGCGAGGCAACAACCGCTTCTATTGAAAATGTGGTTGTTGTACTTCCAATAGCCATCACAAGTTGATCCCATGAATCAAGTAAGGAACACAATAGAAGCATACAGCGATCTTCTTCTTCTATTTTTACACCTACAGACGTCAACTGTGCAACAAGCAGATTGAATGTGTTCAAATGGTCTGCTACAGATGCACCTTCATCCATCTTTAAAGAGTACAGCTTCTTTCTAAGGAACAGTTTATTCACCAAGGAATTTCCCTAATAAATATCTCCCAACTTCTTCCACAGATCTTTGGCTGACTTCTCTTCATGGACGTTCAATAGAACAGAATCCACTAGACTCAATCTTATCAATCCTCTAGCTTTCCTATCTGCCAAGTCCCAGTCTTCTTGCTTCATGGCTGTAGGTTTAACCCCAGACATAGCAATCCAAAGATCTCTGTCGACCAGCAAATCTTCAACCTTAATCTTCCACAACTCAAAGTTTGTGCCATTGAACTTTTCAATGTCTATCTTTCCTGATGTACTTGCCATCTTATTTAACAGAATAGACCTCTACAAAATTCCCACTCACTGAATTAACACAAAAAACCCAACCTACCAACAAGGATAACACAACTGGCCAGGCTCTGATACCACTTGTAAGGAAAGCAGAGGTGTAGAAAACAGCTTCCCTAATGTTAATTCTAAGAGGATAGTGCAGATAGGTAACTTTCAATTTAAAACACAGATGAATACATCAGAGCAAAATAGAACACAAAAGCAAAACATAGAGTATTACACCAGTATTTACGTGGGAAAACTCTTTCGAGTAAAAAACCCACCACCACAAGAGAACTCTCTTTATTCCAGTAAAAAATATACAATAAAGATACACAGTTTCTTGTTCTGGTTATCGATTCTCAAAACCACACAGCACATATACATAATGAACCAAAGGTTTGAATCTCCATAATCATCTTCAAACGACACTTGCCGATTAGTATTTCTATTTCCAATCTGCAAGAGCAAAAGACTGTTACACTCTTCTACCCTAACTGATCGAATATACTCCTCAGGCGTCGCTGCCATCTAACCGTCGTAACGGTTCACATTCCAGTGAGACCTTTAGTCCCACATGTAGCATGTTGCCAAGGACACCTTGGTTTATAACCATCAATGAACCAAAGACTATCATCAGTAATTTTTTTGCCGACGATAATAGTTACAGTCCCATCGGAGTAACCACCACTATCGGCAAAGCAAACAATACTTACACCGACGACCAATGTCTCACCGATGACCAAAGCTTTACCAACTTCCATCGGGGTGACAAACTACATCGGAGCATCCTCAACATCCTTTGTCGATCGTCAACCTCAGGCCGATGGCTCACAACCTTCGGTGAGACCCTGGAGATCGGTATGAAACATTCAGCTTTCGCCGATGCAAAGAGTCACACCGATGGCCACTAGCATCAGTGAGACATCATACATCGGCCAAAGTCTTTGAACTCCCGCTGATAGCAATTCTCACATCGATGCCAAAGCTTCATCGATAAGAAAACAACGGTCAGTGTGACATAACTAAGGTCAGCTGATATATTAAGTCTGCCCGATAACATGAGTGTGGTCGACGATAGACTTAGAAAGAGGTTCCAAGCAATAAATTAAGACACTAGGTCTCTTCACCTAGCAATAGGTTTCTTCCATCGCTTGTTTGTCTTGTTTTCTCCATGTCTTCCATGTGTGTGTGTATGGCATATTTGTTCCCAAGCATAGTCTAAAGATGTGTGGTGATGAGTCCCTCCTATGCTTTGGGATTTGTATGGCATGTTTGTTCTCAAGTGTAGTCTAAAGATTGGTGGTGATGAGTCCCTCCTACACTCTGAGATTTGTATTACATGTATGTTTCCCCATATGCAATCTAATGATGTGTGGCAATAAGTCCCTCCTACATTTTGGGTTATGTGTTTACTTTCCTTGCACTTGCATTTGCATTCATACATGAGAAAAAGAAAATAAATAATCATTACATTCATTGTATTCACTGTGTTTTGCATGTCTTCAATGTTGTCTTCTCTGTGTTTTGTGTGACTGTAACTATCTTCTCCATGTTTTGTGTGCCTGTTACTGTCATCAATATGTTTGGCATGTCTTCACCGTGCTTGGCATGTTTGTCGTGTTTATTGACCTTAATTTAATGCATGTATTGGCCTTGCATTTATACATACATTAAAGTGGGGGCTAAATGTTATGTCACAAAATGTCCCCTTAGGGGCTTTTCCCTCTTAAGGTTTAGCTCCTGCATCCTTAAATTGCATTTAGAGCATCTTGCATGTTAATTCTGACTCCTGATGAGAAAACTCTAAAGTCTTATGGCAAATAGGACCTAGGGGGTGCTAGTTTGATGATCCTTGAACAAAAATGGGACGGTGGACTTGGACGCTAGCACCCTAGTCCTACCCTATTTTGGGTCTACCCTAAATTTAAATGTCGCTTTTATGACTGTTATTTAGGTCCTATGTCAACATCTCAAGTTTAAATTACAAAATTCTTGGTGGGAATCTTTGTAGTTGCATATATAAGCATGATTAGGTTTCATTTGCAAACTAGATGGACATTTTGATCTACAAGCTTATGTTATTGTGATTCAAGGCATTCATTGTGTTGTAGTGCAGTATTTTGTTGTTGTTATTGTGTTTGTATTTGTAGATTTGACTCCATCTCCTCATGGCATGAAGAGCATCTTCTTTCCATGAGATCTACACTTCCAGGTGATATCTATTGTGTTTTCAATCATTTATCATTTGGATTTTTGCCTCCATCCTGTAAGGATATGCACTCTTATCTGACAATGATATTCAAAAGACTTGAATGTCTCTCTAGGGCTTGACCAAGGCAAGCCTCTAAACACCACAACCCCCTCCCACACTCCTTTGTGATTGTAGGTTATAGCTATTGAGTTTCATAGAGTGGAGTTGTAGAAAGGAGGTTGCAGACATCACAGTTTTGGGATCTAAAAGAAAGAGGATAGTGTGCAACATTTAGGGAGAAGGGTGCTAGTCCCTATGTCCACTTTTTCTGGGGCATAAATGGAATATATAGTGTAGATCAATGTCAGAAGGAGATTTAGATTCTGTGACAGAAACTACACCTTGGACTAGGGCGCTAGTCCTAGTGTCCCCCACTATTCCATATTCCAAACTTTAAAAAATAGTGAGTTAAATATCTTTGTCCTTCACCTTAGTCTGAAAGGATTTGTCGCAATTCATTAATTTTCTTACTGTGTTGATAATTTAGGGTTTTAAGTGTAATTGAGCATTAAATTGAGATATTGTTTGATACATCTAAACTTTTACATCGTTCCAAGTGCCAGCCCAACCTAATAGGTGATTATTCTCGCTTAGTAGAGATTCAACTCAGTTGATATGCCCTTGAATGTTTGGTGAGAAGGGAGGATTTGCCCTTGAAACATAAACCAAAACATTTCCCCCCTATTTCACCCTAAATAGAATATAATAGGAATATGATGTAAATACTTGAAAATCATAAGCCACTTCAAGGGGGATACCTCCAAAAGTATTCAATAATAATAGAATTCACAATATTATGATTAACTACTACTCACTACCTCCTATATGTAGGCATCATTAGGTAATATTAGTTACCTAGTCCTAATGAGCCCAATTAGCATATTAAAATTTTACTTAGGGACTCATAAATGTCTCAATTAAGGATTATGTGAACCATAGTTTTTTATATCATGTCCTAAAACATGTCATAGGATAAGGGTCTAGCATAATGAAAGGTGTATTGGGTCATATCTCACAAAGCTTACATTTTCACTTCTTAATCAAAACTAAAATAAGTATAACAATTGCATTAGATGCAATATATGATGGTTTTGAAGAATTCTATTTTCTAAATTCACAAGTCTATACATTTAATTAACTATTATAATTTGTCCTTACTTATTCCATAACAACTTCTAAGAGTTTAACTTTTTTTAATTTCGTTATAAATATTAGGAATGTATTAGTTATTTCTATACCACTTCTGAACTAGCTTAAATTACTTTCACTATACATTTTAACGTACTATAATTTTTCTATTGAAATACACCGGACAACTGAGAGGGGGGTGAATCAGTTGTCACAAAAACTTAGCTTTACATGCATATTAAACCATCAACAACTTAATTATTCATAATTAGGTTTAACCATGAAAGCATGAAACCATTAACTTAATCACAATCATACATTTAACACAGTAGACACCAGATTTTTACATGGAAAACCCTAATAGGGAAAAACCATGATGGGTGTTAGCCCACAAAAATATATAAGTTATAGCAATACCAAAAAATAGAGGCTCACTGCCTACAGGGCTCATTGCCCAAAATGCTCACTACAATAATGGCTTACTACCTAAGGATGGCTCACTACTAAAGGGTGGCTCACTATCAAGATAGTGAACTGATTGAATAGCATCTACTCCATGCCAAGGTTCAGTTCTATTGAAGCACAATATGACTCCTATGCTCTGCCCTTTCACTCTTTCATACTTGTCTCTTCATACTCACAACACACACACTCTTTCGCAACTTCATTACATAATTTTATACAATTCATCAACCTTGGAATGTACATCAAGGTCGGCATTACATTCATCAACCGTTGGATCAATCTCCAAGGTCAACATTACAAACATTCATAAAATAGGTCTAGACCTAATACAAATTTAGCTAAGCAAAAGATGAAAGAATGTATGTGGATCATGCCACACCTTAGCTGGGACTCAAATACAATCATCCACACCACAAAACACTTCTACAATCTTTGATGCATCTCCGTAAATGATGAATTCAACTAGATCAGCCAAGACTGATGATAGCAATGGGACTGCAAGAACATTCTTCATTAATGATCCAATTTTCCCTTTGCAGACCAATCCAAAGGTAGGAACATAATCTAGAGACATCCACAAGCATATTACACACACCAGGAACAATCGTATAATCTCTAATCACTATGTCAATAAGATTCTTCAAACCAGAGTACAAGAACAACACTGTTAGCCATTGTCATGAGTAAAAGATAGCTTGAGGACCACCAAATCATGAACAATTACATTTGAAAGCACTTAATATCATTATAGACTTAATTCCAGAACCACAGACCAAAATACTTCAATGCAGAGGAATGCGGAGCAAAACACTTTCTCCTTGTCACACCAAACATATAGAAAAAGCAGTTTTCACATTGGTGAACACAACTTACTCAAATATTCATTCTGAAGGCTCAACCTTGGATATAACATCTTCAAATAGGCTTCTAAATAACTTCCAATCCGTATGCTAAGATATTTATTCTACAAGAAATGCAAAGCATTCTTCTGGACTGTTCTTCTGCATCTAATGCACTGTTTCTACTGTAATTCACTATTTTTACCGAATGAGCTAATTTTCTCAATATCCTCAACATCTACAAGCAAATAACAAAATGAGGTCACTGTTGACATCAATGACAACATAGATATGTTGACATCAATGACAACACTGATTAGGCACATACTTGCAACAATCTCCCCCTTTGTCATTGATGGCAACATATGATGTGAAAATTTGAAAAGACCATCAAGACAAGATTCTCCCCCTTTCTCTTTACACATCTGTATTCTTTCTCCCCCTGAGTTTTTCACATGATTTCTCTCCCCCTTTGACATTAATGGCAAAGGGCTCATACTTACATACCTCTATACTAATCTACTTACTTTAGCAGAAACATCTGGCTACTCCCCCTGAGAGGTAACCTTCAAAGCATCAATCCAGATCAAAGAGTGACACTTTGAGCTCCATTGGATTGATGCATTCTTATGCATCTTAGTTTAGGACAAGAGGGGTAATGACCCCTAACTTTTCTCTGAGATGCTCAAAGGTATCTTTAGGTAGAGGCTTAGTAAAGATATCTACAACCTGATCCTTTGTGGACACATATTCCAATTTTACTTCATTTTCTATCACCTTTTCTCTAAAAAAGTGATACCTTATTGATATGTGCTTTGTTCTTGAATGCATCACTAGATTTTTGAAATATTTATGGCACTTGTATTGTCACAAAAAATTGCAATTAGATCTTAATATACAACTCTTATATCCTTCAATGTCTGCTTCATCCATAAAACTTGTGTGTAACAACATGCTGTTACAATATACTCTGCTTCTATAGTTGACAAAGAGATTAAATCTTGTTTCTTACTCATCCATGAAACTAATATATTACCCAAGAAGAAAGCACCTCCACTTGTGCTCTTTCTATCATCAACATCTCCGGCCCAATCTGCATCTGTATAGGCACTGAGAGTGAAGTCATTGTCCTTTGGATGCCATAAGCCATGATCTAGAATGCTTTTTAAATACCTCAGGATTCTCTTGACTGCCATCACATGTGATTCTCTTGGATCAGCTTAAAACCTTGCAACAAGATAGGCTACATGCATAATATCAGGTCTAGTTTGAGTTAGATAAAGTAATCCTCCAATCATGGATCTATATTTTTTCTAATCAGCCTTAGGTGATTCATCAGTTTTGCTCAACTTGTAGCCAGTCACCATGGGAGTACACACTGGGTTAGAGTCTTCCATCCCAAACTTCTTCAACAACTCTTTCACATACTTAGACTGAGATATGAAGATTCCTTTATCTGATTGGTTTATTTGCAGTCCTAGAAAGAAATTCACCTCACCAAACATGGACATCGCAAACTCTTTTTGCATTTCACCAGCAAATTTCATACACATACCTTCATTACCTCTAAAAATGATATCATCAACAAAGACTTCAACAATCAGTATTTGATCTCCATTAATCTTGAAATAAAGATTACTATCAATAGTACCTTTGTTGAACCCTAACTATAGTAAGTACTTATCTAACCTTGCATACCATGCTCTAGGGGCTTGCTTGAGTCCATACAAGGCTTTATTCAATCTGCACACAACATCTCCTTGGTTTGATAACTTAAATCCTTCTGGTTGCTCAATGTAGACTTCCTCTTCCAACTCACCATTTAGGAATGCAGACTTTACATCTATCTAATATACTTTAAAATCTTTGTGGGCTACAAATGCCAAGAATATTCTGATTGCTTCAATTCGGGCTACTGGAGCAAAAGTCTCTTCAAAATCTATTCCTTCAATCTGATCATACCCCTTGCATACAAGCCTTGCCTTATTCCTTACAACTTCTCCATTCTCATTCAGCTTGTTCTTGAAAACTCATTTGGTTCCAATAACATTTTTTTCAGCAGGTCTGGGAACTAATTCCCAAGTATCATTCTTTTCTATCTACTTTAGCTCTTCCTCTGTGGCCTTTACCTAGCTTTCATCATTACATGCTTCATTCACAGTCTTTGGTTGAACCTTTGAAAGCATATAGTAATTCACTTGTTCTTATGTATCCTTTTTTCTTGTCAACACACCTTTATTCTTGTCACCTATAATCTGATCTTTAGAATGATTGATCCTTACATACCTGGGAGTCTTGACAACACTTTCCAGAGCCTCTTCTTCATCCTGATTGTCTTCTTTCTTATCTTTCTCTTCATTTACTATAGTCACAGGTTCATTTGGTTCATAACAACTCAGGTCTGATATTCTTTCTTTGCCTTCATCTACCTTCACATTTGCACTCTCAACAATCTTTTTGAGCTTGTGTTGTAGCACCGGTAAGCCTTACTCTTGGTAGAGTATCCAAGGAAGATTCCTTCATCACACCTTGCATCAAACTTTCCTAAATCTTCATCTCTCCTAATATAGTACTTGCTTCCAAAGACTTTGAAATATTTAACTGTAGGAATTTTTCCATACCGTAACTCATAAGGAGTTTGAGTACCATTACCTTTCACTTGAACTCTGTTTTGGATGTAAATAACAGTATGAATAGCCTCTTTCCAAAATACTTCTGGTAGATCTACTTCCTTCATCATAGTTCTAGCAGACTCTTGAACTGTCCTATTTTTCCTTTCCACAACTCCATTCTACTGAGGAGTCATAGATACAAACAACTGTCTCTTTATCCCATGCTCTTCATAGAAAATGTTGAATTCATTTGATGTGAACTCACCTCCTCTATCAGACCTCAAACATTTGATCTTTAATTCTATTTCATTCTCAACCATTGCCTCGAATGATTTGAACTTCTCTAGGGATTATGATTTATCTCTTAGAAAAGCAACCCAAGTCATTCTAGAATAATCATCAATAAGAAACATGAAGTACATGTCACCTTGTAAACTTCTCACCCTTGTAGGACCATAGAGATCTGTATGCACTAGATCTAGCAAACCGGCAGAGAATTGTTCTTTGCTCTTGAAACTTGTCCTTGTTTTCTTTCCCAACTGACATTCTTTACAAATTGCATTGGAGGGTTTCACAAGTTTTGGTAAATCTCTCACAGTCTGACCTAAACTTATCTTTATTAGATTATCAAAGTTTATATGACACATCCTTCTATGCCATAGCCAACTTTCATCTGCTTAGGCCAGTAAATAGTAATAATTTGTTCCTCTTAATTGATAGATGTTACCTTTTGTCTTCTTATCGGTAGCAATCACAGTTCTGGAGCTTTCCATGATCTTGCATCCATTGTCTTTGAATCTTAGATCATATCCTTTGTCACACATCTGACCAACACTCAAAAGATTATGCTTCAAACCCTTCATGTATAGAACATTGTCAGTATTATGCTTTCCATCAAATGAAATAGATCTTTTTCCACAAATCTTACCAGCTGTATTATCTCCAAACATAACCAGTCCCCCATCATACTTCTCCAAACATACAAACTTACTTTTGTCACCGATCATGTGATGTGAGCATCCACTATCAATGATCCATTCATCCTTATCTTTCTCAACCTAAACAGCCAAAGCACTTTCTTCCACTAGTTTTTCTTCCTTCACACAACTAGCAGAATTAGTAGACATAAGATCTTCTCTAATAGCAATAAACAGGCATTCATTTGCACTAGTACTAGCATCATCAGATTCATCATCAGTCACACATTCATCATCAAAATCTCTGACATAATAGCATTTCTTTGGAATTCTATGCCTGCTCTCATATTTTTTCTTATTTCTTTCAATTATTTTAGGACATATGGAAGCATAATGACCTACTTTACCACAAGAGAAACATTTGAAAGGTAATTTACCTTTGAACTTACTAGATCCTCTTTGTAGCCTATCAACAAAGTTAGCTTCAAGTTCATCAAAGTCATCATCCACTTTGTATTTCTCAGCTTTGGAGATCTTTTCTGAAGTACTAGATTTAAAAGTTGATTCAACTTTAGGCAGGGTATCACCAAATTCTCTCATCTCAAAGGCTGTAACCTTTCCAAGTAACTAATCTCTGTGAATAGTTTTCATAGTCATGAATTCTTCAATAGCAGATACCTTGTGACTATATGACTTTGGTAGTGATCTGAGAATTTTCATCACAACTTCCTTATCAGTGAGAATTCCTCCCATACCCTTTATTCCAGTGACAAGTTCATCAACTCTTTGCATAAAGGTTGTTATGTTTTCATCTTCATTCATCTTCAAACCCTCATATTTCACTTTCAAGCTCTATAGCTTGGCTTCTCTTACAGAATCATCTCCTTCATACAGATTTTTCAGCTTCACCCATATCCCATTTACAGATTCAAGGTCCACAACTTTTGTCAACACTGAGTCACTTAAGGAACTTAACAGAGCATCCTTCGCTTTGACATCCAACTCATATTCTTTGATTTCATCTTCAGTCATCAAACCATTTTGAGGCATGGTATATTGTGTTTGTGTAGCCTTCCATACTTTATAACCAAGGCAAAAAAGATGGCTTTTCATTCATACCTTCCAAAGGGCATAATTTGTCCCATCAAACTATGGAGTTTCCTTCTTATAAGACATCCTGGATCTTCCTCAAGCTATTAGACTTTCTTCAGAGGAACCTTTCTCTGATACCAATTGTTGAAATACACTAGACAACTGAGAGGGGGGTGAATCAGTTGTCACAAAAACTTAGCTTTACATGCATATCAAACCATCAACAACTTAATTATTCATAATCAGGTTTAACCATGAAAGAATGAAAATATTAACTTAATCACAATCATACATTTAACATAGTAGACACCATATTTTTACGTGGAAAACCCTAAAAGAGAAAAACCATGATGGGTGTTAGCCCACAAAAATATATAAGTTATAGCAATACCGAAAAATAGAGGCTCAATGCATATAGGGCTCACTGCCCAAAATGCTCGCTGCAATAATGGCTCACTACCTAAGGATGGCTCACTACCGAAGGGTGGCTCACTACCAAGATAGTGAACTAATTGAATAGCATCTACTCCATGCTAGGGTTCAG
Organism: Cunninghamia lanceolata; assembly: GCA_027924645.1. Taxonomy (NCBI): domain Eukaryota; kingdom Viridiplantae; phylum Streptophyta; class Pinopsida; order Cupressales; family Cupressaceae; genus Cunninghamia; species Cunninghamia lanceolata. The sequence goes on along the minus strand of BSBN01000554.1, from coordinate 549,157 downwards.
TTCCATTGAAGCACAATATGACTCCTATGCTCTACTCTTTCACTCTTTCTCACTTATCTCTTCATATTCGCAACACACACACTCTTTCACAACTTCATTACACACTTTTATACAATTCATCAACCTTAGAATGTACATCAAGGTCCGCATTACATTCATCAATTGTTGGATCAATCTCCAAGATCGGTATTACAAACATTCATAAAATAGGTCTAGACCTAATACAAATTTAGCTAAGGAAAAGATGAAAGAATGTATGTGGATCATGCCACGCCTTAGCTTGGACTCAAACACAATCATCCACACCATGAAACGCTTCTACAATCTTCGATGCATCTCCGCAAATGATGAATTCAACTAGGTCGGCCAAGATTAATGATAGCACTGGGACTGCAAGAACATTCTTCATTCACGATCCAATTTTCCCTTTGCGGACCAATCCAAAGGTAGGAACATAATCTGGAGACATCCACAAGCACATTATACACACCAGGAACAACCGTATAATCTCTAATCACTCTATCAATAAGATTCTTCAAACCGGAACACAAGAACAATACTATCAGCCACTCTCATGAGTAAAAGATAGCTTGCAGACCACCAAATCACAAACCGTTGCATTTGAAAGCACTTAACATTATTACAGACTTAATTCCAGAACCGCAGACCAAAATACTTCAATGCAGAGCAAAACACTTTCTCCCTGTCACACCAAACATACAGAAAAAGCAATTTTCACACTGGTGAACACAACTTACTCAAATCTTCATTCTGGAGGCTCAACCTTGGAATATAACATCTTCAGACAGGATTCTAAATAACTTCCAATCCACAGGCCAAGATATTTATTCTACAAGAAATGCAGAGCATTCTTCTAGACTATTCTTCTGCATGTAATGCATTGTTTCTACTGCAATTCACTATTTTTTATCGGATAAGCTAATTTTCTCAATATCCTCAACATCTACAAGCAAGTATCAAAATGAGGGCACAATTGACACCAATGACAACACAAATATGTTGACATCAATGACAACACCGATTAGGCACATACTTGCAACATTTTCAATAACCTTGACCTAATGTCATGTATAATTATTAATACATTTATCTCATTCTTTATAATTAAAATTTGATATATTATCAAAACAAATATGAAAATTATTGCATTTACTCACTTAGTATTTATACTCTTTTTAACTTTGTGTGTATACATTTTGATGATAAATTATTAAGATAAATTAATTTAATCATTAAATTAATCTCAAGTAACAAATCCAATCTCATAAGGCATTAGTTTCTTGATATTGATGATTATCATAATGATTTGACGTTATCACTTATCATGAGCCAAATTGTCATGTCCCCTTTCTAAAATAATTGATTAATGATCATATTAACCCATTTTATTCTTCTGTGGGTTTATTGGGCAAGCATTGCAAGAATAAAAATTTAATATTTAATACTATCCAACTAATATCTATTTCAAGAGGACAATTAAATATTAAATTAAATATTTTGAGGCTCAAAAAGGGGCATTAAGTTTTGTGAGGTGTCCATTTGCTTGAGGAATTTGAAAATATTGGTAAATCACAAGTGGCAAAGGAATTTATGACAATGTATGACAACTTATGACAACTGTCATACCCCAAAATAGCAAGGAATCAAAGGAAAACATGGGAATCTTAGGTTTCCCTCTCTCCCACAAAATATTGATACAAAATATGTAATTTGGTCATTTTGGAGGTATTGTTGATTTGATATTTTCTCTCAAACTTGCAGATTTGCAAATTGTGGCTTGAATGGACAAAAACCCATTGGAGTAAAGAGGCTTGTGGATGAAAACCCATGAGTTTTAGGTGGCCAGAGGATACAAACCCTTTGATCACAAGGAGTAGCTTCATCCAGAGGTTTCACAGAGCTTCAAGGATTCAATAGTCTCTGGCAGTTTCTGATAGTTTCCATTGTTTGTGTGTGCAGGTCTTCTTATGTTGTTGCGGTGGTTCCAGAAGTGCTGGAAAGAGTTGCTGTTGTTATTTCCTTTTTTTTCTATGTAGTATCTATATATTTCCCTTTTCTAATGTCAAATATTAGTGTTGGAAGTTGTGGGTAGTGTTGTGTTAATTTTGGCTTTGTGGGTTAGAATACCCAATGTGTATTTCAGTTTGTTGTGAAGATTTGGTTGAGTAGTTTTCTGTTGAGTGTTGTAGGTGTTTGCTGCTATTATTTTACTAGTATCAGATCATATTTCATGTACTTTCCATTTGAAAATAAAAAAATATCAGTTTTGGGTGTTTTAGGTGTATTTAGGTGATTGACGGTGTTGGCAGTTTTTGTGGGTTTTTCCCAAATCTTGTTGTTCGAAGTTGTATTGTTTGTTATAGCTTTAAATCAGTATTATAGATCTAATAACATGTTATTTACATCAGATATCAATGAAAAAACATTTTGGTGAAGTTTCATATTTTGGGTGTTAATCCTACGTAAGACTAGCTAGCTAGTTTTGTCAAATTTGATGCAAAATTGGTGAAGATATTTAAATTCATTTTCAGACCTGATGTGAAATGTTATTTTTAAGTTTGGCTCATTACACAAATCTTCAATTATATAACTCAATTAAAGAAAGGTAATATAAAACATCACAACACCTTTAACGGAAAGAATACCTGAGTAAGATATACATAATTTATTTTTAACAATTCACATAATAAAATTAATCATGCTAGTTACAAAATTTTCAAATTTCTCCATTCATACCAACTGGAGTTTGAATATTTCTAATCTTCACCATGGTAGAAATAAAATCAACAAAGAAGTTGTTTTGGATGGAAAAATAGGTAGTCACCAAAAAATAAGTATCCCATTATGGTTTCATTAGAAAGCTCATAGTCCAAGTAAAATTCATTTTCTAACTTTTCCATTTTATGTAGTATTTGTTGTCAAAAATAATGGAAGTTTTGATATGTAAGGCTAATAGTTTATTTGTGCCTACACTAAAAAATTAGTCAACTTGGAGAGGTGTAGAATTTTTGGGTTGTGTATTGTATTTATTGTAATATAAGACTTACAATTTTTGTACACCTTATGTACATTCACCATGCATTGAACATATATGGCAAAGTTCGAGTTTAAAGTCTAAACATGGTAATATGTCATCGATGATAGTCTATAAAGAGTTTACTTGTTGCCTTTCCATATTGTATCATCCCATAAATAACTTTTAAGAGATTTCTATCATACTAAATCAATCATTATATGTTACATTATTTTCAACACTTTCCACTTTTGGAGGCTATAAATTTGTTTAATAAATTCTCATCTTGTTACTTGACCTATCATTTGATGTCCTTGCTACTCATGAAGATTCTATATAAGATAACGTCATCGAGGAAATCTCACAAGTTTTCTTAAGTTATTTCATAAGTTGGGAATCCTTCAAATGAAATTCTCCCAATGTTTCTTTGTATCTAACAAATTACAATAAAAAGGTTGTTTGTGGTTAGAGAAGTATATTTTGAATGGCTATTTTATAAGTAGAAGTCCTTGTAAGTTAGTGTTGAATGTTCAAACATGTTACAATATTAGTGCCTTGTATAGAGCATCAACATGTGAAGTCTTATAGTTATGGGACCTTATAGTGCAAGACAACCTCTAGGATTGAAAGGTTGGTTCATTATATATTTTAGCGAAACCTAATTGATAAGAGAAGTGAGATAGAAATAACTAAAAGTAAAAGTATAAAGGGAAATAGGGGCAATGCAATAAAACATAGTATCCTTTTATTTGTACAAGAGCACCTAGCATGCAATCCAATAGTCAATAGAAATTTATATAAGTTTTAATAATTCTTGTCTAGGGACTATGTGATTAGACTTCTTGCCTCTCATACTACCATAAATGTTAATAATAGCTATTTTTCTTGTGAACTCTAAGGCAAAGGTCTTTAATACATACTTGGGGAGCTTAAAAAGATGTATTCATTGAAACCATGAAGCTTGGTCATAACACAATCTTCCCCAAATAACTTATCTCCCATACAAACCCCTTTAAGAAATTTAATATTTATGTTTGAGAGTCTTAGAGAGTTGTCCCCAATAATTAGTGCAATGGTGGGAACCAAAAACATATTTGCAAATTCATAGTATGAAGACATCCTATAAAGATTCTCATCAAATTCCTTTTGGTTGGTTGACCTTACCATTCTCAATTTCAAATCCATAAAACATTTGTAGGTTTGATATTAGATCATAATTACAAGGTATAAAGAATACTTGAAAATAGGTTCTACTTGCAAAATTAATTAATTTATTATGGATTTGCTCTTTGATAAACTTAGAGAAGTCAAACATTAAAACCTCATCCTTAGGGGTCCTTATCATTTTGTACAGTAGAGCCAGTTGGTTAGAGTAAACCTATTTGTCATCACCTAACTCTAACATGAAAGCTAGCATGCTACAATACTGGCTTTGAATGCATTAAGATGCATGGTTAAATTTGGTAATTTCTCCATCTAGGTTAAATAGACTTTATTGATGGACACTTTCCTCCTAAAAGTGTTAGAAGTAAAGTCATGAAAGCCACACTGAACATCTAACCTTTTTCTAATTGGATTTGCATTTATCTAGAGCGTTTACTTGTCCTTTCCCTTTCCTTTAACAACCTTAGCCTTAGGTTCATATTTTTCAACAAAAAATATAATTAATTATAAGAAAACTTGGACCATAAGGACCATGCATTGAGCCAAAGAGGTTGTCCATATTATATCCCCCAAAACCTCATCCTTGTTGTTTTTCAACATCTTGTATAAAATTAGCCTCATCTTGGATAAAATACTTTTTTATTGATTGGGAAAAGGTTTTGGGCTTTCTAGTGCTAGGGTTCTCTTTAGAAGGAGGATACAAAGAAGTAAATGAAGCAACAAAATTATCTAGTACTTGAAATGTTCCTTGCTAAGGATTTGGTGGTGTTGACTTGTATAAAGTCATTTTCTTTCCCTTGGTCATATTTGCTTCATATTGAATACCTCCCTTTAATCAACTATGTAAATATATATATACAACCTCAAACCTCTTCTCTACTCTAGACATTCTAAAATCTTATAAAAATTTGAAAGCTCTAGATAAAACATGAGAAAAAAATACAAGAGAAACTAATTATATATCTTTTCTCCCAAATTTGAATGTTGGAACTCTAGTATTTAATCCACCTACTACTATAATTGCTTCTAATTAGTTGGTGGACCATGCCATATTTTAATTTTATGTAAAATAATAAATGTATATTATGTAAAAAATTTATATAAATATTTTAATAGTATTATAAGCTATATATTATTTTTATACTTTTTATTTTTTATCCACTCATTCAATTATATACAATAATCTTTCTAAGAAAAAATAATTTATAGAGGCATAATAAGTTCCTTTAATGCACATCATCTATCATTATTGAGTATCAAATTGAACTGCTATGGGCTTCTTCCTCCAAGATTCTTATACATGAGAAACCAAAGTGCTTCCCTTTATCCATGATTTCAATGCTAAGATCTTTCATTAATTCTTCATTCAAGTATTTGAAAACCCATATTTGTATTATCTAAATCTTTTATATAATCTAAGTGCACCTATATCATTTTATCCAATTATCTACCATGCTCATGAATTTCCTTTCTTGAAGAAATTGTTAGCATTTATGTTAAAATCATCATACATCATCACCAACAACCCCTTTAGTTAGCTTAAGTGTAACTATTAATGTATTCCACCCATACACAATCTATAATGGGTTGCTAACAAACAATTTATATTCATGTAACATTAAGGATAGTTCATTGTTGTAAAGGAAAAAAGTGTATACTACATAGTTTTCTTTTGTCAGTTTTGTATTCACTTTAGCTATGTTTGATATTTGTTTATTTAGTACATATGTTAAAATCATCATACATCATCACCAACAACCCCTTTAGTTAGCTTAAGTATAACTATTAATGTATTCCACCCATACACAATCTATAATGGGTTGCTAACAAACAATTTATATTCATGTAACATTAAGGATAGTTCATTGTTGTAAAGGAAAAAAGTGTACACTACATAGTTTTCTTTTGTCAGTTTTGTATTCACTTTAGCTATGTTTGATATTTGTTTATTTAGTACATAATTTGGGTCAATTAAGTGCCTAACAGAATTTGGAATCCATTTCTCCATTTGATCACTTTAGTTTCCACTCCTTAGTACACCTCACAATTCATCCATTTGCACATACCAATGATAACATCCCTCAAATTCAAATTTGCTTTCCACTAATTTTGATTTGACTCAATTAAAAATTATGTGTTGTCTAATAGATAATGTGCTAAAATTGTCCAAATTATAGACTAAATTGTCATTTTTAAAGACATACCCTAGGGCCCTAGTTTTATAGTGTCATTTTGTAGACTCTAAGATCTACATTTGCATCAAGCAACATATATTGCTTCCATATTCATCTAGGCATTCAACATCAATCATGTCACCAATATTTTAAACAACAAGAAGGATCCAACTAAGGTCTAAGGAAGTCTTAACACTTTGAACAACTATTTCATAGAGGGCTCCTAGAGGTGTTCATCAACACCGCCTTTTTCATTTTAGATATCTAGTGTAGGTGGATCAAAATCGATAAGTTTCATGTGAAGGATGCGATTGTAGAATTCAGATGGGATGTCAGCCAATGAGGTCAGGATCATTAGCATAATTCTATATAGAAGCTCAAAGTAGTAGGAATGGTATGTTGTAGCTATATGCACATCTTTTCAATCTCTAATTTGATATAGAGTTAGATTCTATCACGATGTAGTGTGTTTTTGCAACACTCCATTTGTTTGAATCTCGTTTCAGGCGGTTTGAATCTCGTATCGGGCTTGTTCAACTCTATGACAAGCTGCCAATATTTAATAGCCAATTTTTCCATGTGGAAGCTTTTCACAACATTTAGGCGTTGCTAGTTCTAATAGGTTCTTCACATTGCACCGTTCACTATCCGATTCAAGTTAGCATCAGGTAGGCCCATGCTTCAAAGACTCGGCATAGAGAGGAGGCCGCGATCCCATTTCATACAAGTGAGGTATTTGCAACATGTCGCAATCGAGTACACTTTAGAGTTGTCAGCACTGACAACTCTTTAGCGTTCTGCCATTATGACAAGTGGCATTGAGCAACTTTGGTGGGCCCCTTATTTGTTCAAACTATTTCATTGTTCAACACCTTTCCCCTAATCCATGTGGTGATGCATCACACCTTAAAGAGGATGGAAAGTCTAGCATATTGCCCCTGTTGTGCCATTGGCTAAAGTATCACTGACATTTGAGGCAGGCCCCCCTTATTTGTTTCATTAAGGCTAAGGTTTGACACTTTCTCAGTGCTATGTGGATCCACCATGTATGATTGAAATTTTTCAGTTCTGAAAACTTTTAATCGATGTACCACGCATGATTGAAAGTTTTCAGTCCTGACAACTTTTAATCGATGCACCATTGGCTGAACCTGATGAGTCAACATCCTGGCAGTGGGCCCCCGATGAATCAAATGGAAAGAAATGCATAGGGAGGCTTTGTCTAGTTTCACGTGTCAGTGTCACTCATCATTTCAAGGCCACAGTGCTTATTCCTTCAAAGTGTTACGCTATTGGTTGGGGTGCTTGACTCAAGGCTAAATGTGGGCACTCTCTTTCAAAGATATAGGTAGATCCTCCTAGCGGCTTCAATGTGCAACATGTCAACACCACACACATTCTAGAGGATGGCAGCACCGACAAGTAGGCATTGTGCCATTGGTCAAAAGGTCTGGGTTGGCCTATGGTGGACCCTGTTTATTTCAAACCTGATGGATCAAAGGGAAGACTATGGAGTCCTAATGCAATCCACATGTCTCAATGGCACTCCAAGTTTTAGGTGGCAGATCTGACATAGTTTCTTGATACGCCATTAGTTAGTATGGATGACTCAACCTCACAATGGGCCCAATTTCTTTTAAAAGAGAAGGAACAAAGGGAAGCATGCAATAGTTCCATGTGTCCCAATCATGCACCATTTCAAAGGGAACAACTCTAACACCTTTTCTTCTCGTGCCATTGGATTTTTCAATGCCAAGTTAGAGGTAGTGGGTCCCATTTCTCTGTAGAGTTATGGTTTGTCCTTGATGTCAAAAATGAGTTATTCATGTTTGTGAGTTGTTGATGTTGCTTTGATGATTCATGTTCCACATGATGCTATGTTTCACTTCACTCTCTCTTCATGTTGTGATGTTGGATTAGTGTGAATCACTCTTCATGTATCAGTCAAATATTTTCACAGTGTTCTAAAGATGACAAATTTCATTTAAGTCTTCATTTTTCAAGATTAAGGTTTAGTGTTTTATGTCTCCTAGGGATCAAAACCCTAAACCAAATGTTTAAGACATACCATTTTTTTAACCCTTATCTACATGTCTGACCTTTATATCTAATTTGATGGTGACTTACAATAGCGGGTGGAAATGACTTAAGTTACAACTCTGAGGGTATCGAGGTCATGGTTTCACCGGCTCCTCAACCTAATCAAATCAACTCCTTCGGTGATGTTCTCATACCAGACACTCAAAAGCATTTCAAATTACAACGGTTCTTTACCTTGGTTAAACTTTACGGGTGGTTGGGTAACTAAGTCCTAAAACTACCTTTGTTCAATTCTGTCAACAAACTGAAGGGCCAGGAAAGCTTATAAAAAGCTTTGCAAGATGTTTTGGCCGATGGTTTTTGAAGTTTTAGATATATAATTGTGATACCTTCAAGACCATATAAATAATGTGCATATTTTGAGTGTAGTTTTGGATGTTTTTGTGGGATCAAACTAGAAGGGTTAATGTAATCTCAACATGCACAAGATTTGATATGATAGCTTCATTAGCAGAGTAATTGTGTGAGGTGTTCTGTATTCCTGAGAGAAAGCTCTACATGCTCATATGCATAGTGTCAGAGTTCTGATGAAAATCATTGAGTTTAGAAAGGTTCAAGCAATGTGAAAAAGAAGAAGACTTGGTTGTGTTGGTATAAGAATGATTCTGAGTGAATGATTTTTGATGTGCATAAGAGTTGTGAATGTGTGTTATTGTCTACAAAAGAAAACCCTAGAGTCTTGGATTGATATGTTGTCATTGAAAAGGTGTGTTGAATGTATGTTAAAGAAGGTGCAAAATTAAGGCATTTGGTGAGAATAGCCATGCATTGTAGAGAATCAGAGTATCCCTCTGAGTTTCCTTTTTGTATTTAAACCTTTGATGCAATCTATTTTATGTCAGTGAGATAATGTCATGTCAATGAGACAATCTCTTGCTAGTGAGGCATGGTAATTTGTCAATGAGGCATGGTTGTTTGTTAGTGAGACAATCTTTGGTCAGTGAGACATTTTATTTTGTCGGTGAGACAATTTCTTGCCAGTGAGGCATATTATGTTTTCCAGTGAGGCATGGTGTTTTTCTAATGAGGTAGTGTCATTGAGACACTAAATGTAACCAATGAGGTTTCATTTTGCCAGTGAGGCATAATAAAGTGCAAATTCAAGAGTGGTTTTTTATCCCTTTTAAGGGTTTTCCACTCATAAACACTGTGTCATGATTTTTCTTTGATTGTCTCTATATTTTCACTTTGATACTCATTCATACCATTGTCTATGTGTAAATGTGTTTGAAAGATTCTTGAGTTGTCTTTAAACTTTCTGTCTAGTGCAATTAAAGGTGTAAAAAGTTTGAAAGATTATAGACCACTGATTCACACCCCCTCTTAGTGGTCTTGTACTCCAAAAAGTGGTCAAGAGTAGTTGGTTTGACGACAGGATAGTTTTGGTGGTTGTTTTGTCCTTGATCTCACTGGATATCAGAGTTGCATCTTGCCAATTAAATGCCAAAATTGATTCAATGTGCATATATCTATCATTGATGATTATCCTTCATGGCAGTTGTTATTACAAGTTTGGAGAGTTTATGTTGCAAGTGCAGGACAGAGTATATAGCAGCAAAGTACTGATCAACATAGTCCTTCATTTCAAGGAGCCAACTAGGAACAATCAAGAACTTTTATGGGGTAGACAATGTGCAAATAAGTGTCTTCTTATCAAATCTTGGCATTTATTTTCATAACAGTGGTGTTAGCATGTAAAGAGTATGCTTGATAAGGTTGTTTGTGTATACTAGATAGGGGGAGATTTCTTGAATAGCAGATTTCTTTATCATTTGATGTCAAAGGGGGAGAGAGAGTGTGGAGAATTTGAACTTTGAGTTTTTTCCATCAACTACAAAGGGGGAGTTTGTAGAATTATGGTTTGTCCTTGATGTCAAAAATGAGTTATTCATGTTTGTGAGTTGTTGATGTTGCTTTGATGATTCATGTTCCACATGATGCTATGTTTCAATTCACTCTCTTCATGTTGTGATGTTGGATTAGTGTGAATCACTCTTCATGTATCAGTAAAATGTTTTCACAATGTTCTAAAGATGACAAATTTCATTTAAATCTTCATTTTTCGAAATTAAGGTTTAGTGTTTTGTGTCTCTTAGGGATCAAAACCCTAAACCAACTGTTTAAGACATACTATGTTTTAACCCTTATCTACATGTCTTAGCTTTATATCTAATTCGACAGTGACTTACTATAGTAGGTGGAAATGACTTAAGTTACAACTTTGAGAGTATCGAGGTCATGGTTTCACCGGCCCCTAAACCTAATCAAATCAACTCCTCCAGTGATGTTCTCATATCAGGCGCTCAAAACATGATCTATGGTTGTAATTAAAAGTTATGAAGGGCATGAATAACCTGATCGACGGCCAAAGTTTAAAAGCATTTCAAATTACAATTGTTCTTTGCCTTGGTTAAACTTGATGGGTGGTTGGGTAACTAAGTCCTAAAACAACCTTTTATCAGTTCTACCAGTGAACTAAAGGGCCAAGAAAACTTATAAAAAGCTCTGCAAGATGTTTTGGCTGATGGTTTTTAAAGTTTTAGATATATAATTGTGATACCTTCAAGACTATATAAATATGTGTGCATATTTTGAGTGTAGTTTTGGATGTTTTTGTGGGATCAAACTAGAAGGGTTAATGTAATCTCAGGATACATAAGGTTTGATATGATAGCTTCATTAGCAAAGTAATTGTGTGAGGTGTTCTATGTTCCTGAGAGAAAACTCTACATGCTCATATGCAAAGTGTTAGAGTTCTAATGAAAATCATTGAGTTTAGAAAGGTTCAAGCAATATGAAAAAGAAGAAAACTTGGTTGTGTTGGTATAAGAATGATTCTGAATGAATGATTTTTGATGTGCATAAGAGTTGTGAATGTGTGTTATTGTTTGCAAAAGAAAACCTTGGAGTCTTGGATTGATATGTTGTCATTGAAAAGGTGTGTTGAATGTATGTTAAAGAAGGTGCAAAATTAAGGCATTTGGTGAGAATAGTGCATTGTAGAGAATCAAAGTATCCCTCTGAGTTTCCTTTTTGTATTTAAACCTTTGATGCAATCTGTTTTATATCAGTGAGACAATCTCTTGCCAGTGAGGAATGGTAATTTGTTAGTGAGGCATGGTTGTTTGTCGGTGAGACAATCTTTGGTCAATGAGATATTTCATTTTGTTAGTGAGACAATTTGTTACCAGTGAGGCATATTATGTTTGCCAGTGAGGCATGGTGTTTTGCTAGTGAGGTTGTGTCAATGAGACACTAAATGTAACCAGTGAGGTTTTGTTTTGCCAGTGAGGCATAATAAAGTGCAGATTCAAGAGTGGTTTTTTATCCCTTTTTAAGGTTTTCCACTCATAAACACTATGTCATGATTTTTCTCTGATTGTCTCTATATTTGCACTTTGATACTCATTCATACCATTGTATATGTGTATATGTGTTTGAAAGATTCTTGAGTTCTCTTTAAACTTCCTGTCTAGTGCAATTAAAGGTGTAAAAGGTTTGAAAGATTATAGACCACTTATTCAACCCCCCTCTCTTAGTGGTCATGTACTCCAACATTTTCTTCGTGAGGCATAAAAGGCTCTGAACCATCAATGAAAGGTTTAAGAGATCCTACGGTCCACACATCACCAGGATTCAATCAAAGATATCAGGAGCTAGACTTTGCACCATCAAAATAGGTGAGTCGACAGGTCTCTAACCTTGTGAGGAAGACACAGAGGCATCTCTCAAGGATGTGTGGTGGTACAACAATGCATTGTCGATTGTTCACCCTCATGCACAGGAACCTGGTGAGATTTGAATGCCACATTCCTTTTCCTGAGGTGCCATCAATGCAAATTCAAGATTTAGGCACTGAAGAAGTGGTAGAGTGGGTGCAATTTATGCCAAAGGTGATAGAAGTGGTTGGAGTGGGAATTTCCTACCTAGGTTCAACCTTGTGATTCAATGTTGAAGTTGTTGAGGTAGATGGGGTAGGTGATTCCTGCCCAGGCACTACTACTTGGAGTTGCTATACATACACGCTCTGAAGATGTACTAGGGGTTGGTCATTGAGCCATTAGGAGGAAGGATTTGGTAGTAGACATAGGACTTTATACCATTTTCCAAGAATTGAATGAGTATTGATGGATTGTGCCTTTGGCCTCTTATGTCTTCATTATCGGTTTAAAAATGAATGGAAAATTGTCATTATGTGCTCTATCTTTGTCTATACTAAATCATCCTTTCTCTTTTCTCATATAGCATATGCAACCTCTATTTGTAGATATAAAACTATCAAACTTTATGTAGTTTAATGACTATGTGTTCTGACTTTTCATTGTTGCATCTATGTTTCTCTTGTTCATGTTTGCAAATCCTCTGCATAATAAGTCATATGCAAATAGGAGAGTTCAATCATTGGTATTTCACCATTAAATTAATATTTACTTTCAGTTGTTTCTCTTCTCTTTTCTCTCAAGTTTGAAGTAGCACTCATTGAATATCCTATGAAAAGCCAGCGTCTATAATCTCACAAGTCATCCTGCAAGTTGTGTCCCACATTTGCAGGATTTGGACCATTGTTGGTGATTGGTCTACACCTAAGAGTAATCTTAGGTGTAAAATTAATGATCAGTAATTTCTAGCATGCCCGATGGGACCAGTTTGATGATCCTAACCTCATCCATTGAATATTTTTGGTGTGTTCTTTAGTGCATCTTGCCATTTAGGGCAATTTCTCCAACACCATGGTGACTCCACTACCAAATCTACTGGTTTAAGTAGTCCAAGTGCTTAAAGACTATCAAGGATTAGGATTTAGGTGATTTTCTTGATCTTTCCCTTCTTTTTGAAGCTTTCCAATCACCTGGTGACTTTGCCAGTATGTACTTTGTCCTCAGGAAGTAGATCTATTTTCTTATGTTTTGAGTATATTCCAATGAACTTCTAGCTTTAGTGAAGGCTCTATTATGTCAAAATATTATGGAATGAGTGCTATCACAATAGTGTGTCCCACTTATGGGACATTCTATTTTTGTCTAAATCACATATTTTTTAGAAAAATTAATGATTTAGGCCTCTAGGATTCCGTGTAAAGGGGTTTAATTGAAGGGTTTGATAAAACCCCATTAGATCAAATCCCCTTGGAAAGAACCCCCTAGTCTTAAATCAAATCCACAATGGAGTCTCCTCTACACCTATCAAAATGCTGACAAAAATAAATTTTGCTTCACCTTTTGAGGGATCAAATGAATTCATTTAGAAATTCTATTTTGTAAATATGTATCCCTTAGTATAAGCCTTCCAAAAAATATGATTTTGAATATCTTTCATTTAATTTTATATTTATTTTCTATTTTCTAGTGAACGTAGGTTTTTCACCGATCATCAATGTCTCTATTCTACACACGTAGAAAAATAAAAAAAATAGAGAAAAAAATTCTAAAAAATATTTGTGCACTAGGTATTGATGTCCTTGTATCACCCAAAAAAAATGACTTTCGATATATACACAACAAGTTATGCTTGATGACATACACCTATGTCCAAATTATAATTACCATGACTTCAAAAATTAATTAAAAAAAATATGTAACAAAAAATTATGAAAAAATATCCATGCATTAGATATTGATGTTAAAAATCTATATTTAAAAATTAGAATTTTATCCTTTCTAGAAAAAAAAAGTTATGTTGGATGACATAAACGTCACTTTCTGAAAATGTTGTTTACTATTAAAAACTAGTTATTAAAGGAGACATTGAAAGATTCATGATTTATTTCAAAAATAAAATAAAAATATATTTAGAATCTACACACAAATTACTAGTCTGCATCATCTCCAAATTCTTAATGGTTTAGCTACTATAGGTCTCAGAAAGTGAAGATTTAGTTAAAAATGTTGATATCAATGTCCATCTTGGCCAAAAAGTGGGACTCATTATTGTGGGATTACCCGAATCTATGTCTCTTTCCCTTCACCTTGTAAAAATATAGTTTTTATGCCTCCCTATCATCCATATCAATCTGAGAATGCTTCTAGTTTCATGCCAAATAGCCCTATTGCAACAAGATATTTGTAGTCTCATAGTGTTTACTTCCCCCCAGCTCAGCCTTCTTGGTAGTCTACCCATGCTTATTGTCAACCTCAAGAGCACTATTTTTCTACTAATTAGCATGATCACCCCCTAGTCAGCCCCAAGATATGGACAATATTGAAATTGGTAGTTTCAAAGATATACTGCTAGACTTTCAAAGAAAGATGAATGATGTGAAAAGAGGGTAGGAGTATAACTTGCAACAAGAGGAGCTTTCTTATCAAGCTTATCTTCACAAGTAGAAGATGGAGGCACATAAAAGATATAAAGAAGAATTCTTTGCTAGATAGATTGTAGCTAAGGAAGAGCAGATGAAGTGAGTGCTTGCCCAAGCATGAAGGCAAGAAACCCAGTCAACCTCCTTCATTTGTAGTTTCAAGAAAGCACCTCTTATGAATATGAATTAGCCTACAAAAGAAGAGGCTTCCACTTTCAAAATTCCAAGCTTCAAGCAAAGGAATCCTTCTAAACCTTCAAACCAATCTCCTCATTTCAAGGTTCCATGTTTTAGAGGTTCTTGCCCTTTGCAAGAGCTTGTACCTATGCAAACTTAGTCTATTATCCCTCTAGAGAATCCCTCTCAAAAGCCTATTCTCCTTCAAGAAATTCAACAAACTCTTCAATTCCCCATCCCAAATTATCCTTCTTGTCCTAGCACTATGTCACTCTTCAAAGATGGACTTGTTGTTTGGTGAGCCATTTGTTTTGAAGAGCAAGAGAATGAGGTGTTTGAGGAAAAGGAGGAGTAGTATACTGTTTGTGAGCCCTCATGTGCTATGAAAAATTAAAAATTAGATTTGTTGCAAGAAAAAGATAGGTATGATCAGATGGAACAACAAAACATAGAGCAAATGGGTATTGATAGAAGGGAGGATTTGATACTATCATTTGAGCAGCTGCCTTACTTTGTTAGACTCATGCCACATGAATTATCAACCAACAAAAATTATAAAAATATATAAAACAATATAGCATGACCCAAAAATGTCATGTCTACACAAAGGGAGAGGATATGAACTGCATATCACATTATCAATTAAACTCTTCCATACAAATAAGAGAAATGTGTATAAAAACCTTGAACACCTTTTGTCTTAATTACTTCTACACCCTCCTAACTACTTTTTTCTAATTGTCTTAGATCATAATATATGGAAAATAAATTTAATTATATCTATAAGCATTAGGTAAGAATATGATCATTAAGCTTTCATAAATTACATCATAGTATGAATAGTCCTAATACATTGGAAACTTAGTAGAGAGTGATATCTAGAGAGAATGACCTTTCATTGCCTTGTTAATAGGATGAAAAACTTGTGTGAAGACACATATTACTACCCACTCTTCATATCTCACCCTCATTTCTAATTTATAATGAATAGTGTACACTTGTTTTGTGTACTACACTTTTTTCAATATGATTTAGAATTTGCAAAACTATGTGACCTTTATAAAATTGAATGTCCAAAAAAAATTGTGAGATGATTTATATGTTTCTTCAATAATGTATTAACAAGATACCAACTACACTTAATGTTCTCCTATTGTTGATTTCAGAAAAAATATCTACACATGATTAACAGTGTCCTTTTATAACAAAGCTTGGGTAGTTAAAGGTTATAACTTACCTTTGTATAAGATTATTCAACTACCTCGTCTAGACTAACAATGGATTTAATTAAATTTGAAGGGAATAATCTAACTACAAACCAATTTCACTTTTCTTTGACCGAGTTGAAGGAAATGAGATGGAACCAAGAACTTTTATAGGAACTCCTAATAACAAATAATTAACTAAAAATGATATCAATCTTTGAAAGATAACATGCCATACAAAATTCATATCCTTATTTTTTTATCTTCAATGATTTCACACAAAGATAGGAAGTGGTATGTGAGAGTTGTAAAGGACTCGAGATTAGCCCCCTTAAATTTGTCCACCAAACTTCCTCACTTAACATACATTTAAATAACTTGTCTAATAGCATTTAGCCATTATAGGTAATTGTGGATTGTGTCTTTCCCTTATATTATTCTTTGTATGTGCAAGAGCTTCATTTTTCTTCAAATTTGTCTTCACTTAGTGATTCTAAATCCTTTGTTGCATTTGGAACTAGACTCCTTAGCTTAGGCGCATTAGTATTTTTTTAATTATAGATGTAGGGGACCTATATATGGATTAGAATTTATATATGTGGAAGAATATAGTGTCCTTATTAATAGGGACTGTGCAATTAATCATGCCATATGGATCAAGTAGTAAATATAATGCACCCATAATAAACACAAACTCTTATAACTAATTGATGCTCTTTAATTGTGCACACAAGGCTTAGATCAATATACACTACATCGAAAAAATAGTGCCGACACATTTCATACATGATTTAGTTAGTTCTAAATGGTGAATTCAAGTGTGAACATAGCGAGTCCAAAATCTTAACAACATAGCAAGGATTAACAAGACCATAATCCCATTATATACTCCTAACCAGACATATGGAAAATCTCTACTTTACCACCAACAAACTACTCCACCACCTTTTTCAAACCATGAAATAATAAATAATTAAAAAAGGTTATCATTATGAGGTAAGGATCAGTGTTTCTCCCTTATGTGATTGTTCTAAAAGACAGGTCATATCAAGCATAATATGGTACAATGGAAAAAATTTAGTTGTTGAAGACTAATTTGATTTCAAGCACAAGTAGTGGTGATCATCCTTGAAGCTATCCTAAAAAACAAACCAAAAAATATTAAAGAGTTAACAAAAATATTGATCAAAGGGCTTCGACCATTATATTAAATGTATTGATCATGATCATTATATAACATGTAAGCATCATGACCATTATAATAATTATTGCAACCCCTTACTCCTTAAGGATGTGCCAACTAATGTTCTCATTTCATTTAAGGGTTCACAAGGAAAAACTTAGAACATTTGGATTAAGGGCTCGCACTTGACCCTTCTAAAAGTCATGACCCTAGGTTTTTTTAAAGGAATGTGATCTATTAAATAGAGAACAATTTTAAAGTATTTGATGATAGAATCATATAGCTTTTAAAACAACATTATATGTATGTGTTTGTGAGAGAGAGTACTAAGTTGATTGATAGGATTCATGACTATTTATTGGTAATTTTAAATCATTCGATGTGTAATGAACCAAATATATGCGTGTGTGTGTGTTTTTTTTAAATAGTATATAATGGTTATATTCCAACCAAATTTGCTGATGTTACAAATCTTTAATTATTGAAAGGAGAATCATAATCTATATGACTAATCAAAATGACAATATATCAATAGAGATAATCAATGGGAAAAATGAATGACAACTTTGCCTTGCGACTCAACACCACACAACGTGAACCCATTTTCTACTTCCTATTACAACCTTACATCTATCTATCTATCTTGAATGTTATTGAGTTAGTGGTAGTTAAATATGAAAAAAAACCCTTGTTAGAAGAAAGGATTAGTATGAAAATTTTCCTAGATATCATTTGCAAAAAAATGATCAGGATTTCCTAAACTATTCTTGATAAATTAATTTTAAAATAATAGAAAAGTGGTGCAAACAAAAACAATCCCTCTCACAAAAAATAAACTCTTCCACACAAGCTAAAAAACATACAACTCTACACAAGATGGCAACAACAAAATTGTTTTTATTTTATTTCACTAATAAAATTATATAACAAATGAAGAACAAACTCAAAGGCATCTATAGCCTCCCATGCCAATCATCTACATAATAACTTGCCTCTGCAAGTTCTCCTCAAACTCTGGCAAGCAAACTCTATCAAATTGGTCTCATTCCTCCTTTGGCAGCGATCTATTCTCTTTCTCTGGCCCAGACGAGGTGATCCCACTTCACTATTATAGTTATTCAATGTCAAAACAACATGGTTGAGCCTCAATTGAGGCATCCTTATTCCCTGAAGCATTCCTCTTCTCTCTTTTTGGCCATCGTACTCAACTAAAATTGACCACCTCTTTTATTTTTTGTTGTACCTTTTGTTTTGGTGGCATTTTATTTCTCAATGTTTTCCCTTGTTATCATTTTCTTCAACTAAGAGTTGTGCCCTCTCTTCATCCTGCTACATTCCTTCTACGCAGCCCCCTTCTTTTTTAAGTTCCTTGCTCTTTCTCCTTTTATCTGATTGTTGGGTGCTACCTCTAGTATTGACCAGTCATCGTTTATTGAGCCTCTCATTGAGGCGTTCCATCTTCTCCATTATAGTGCCAAAAATAAGTGCTCTTATCTCTAAAAGATTTATGTTTTGAAAGTAAAAGAAAAGCTTCAAATGTGACATTAGATCTGCCTTCCTTTAGCATATTTTGATGCCCAAAATTTTATTTGAAAGACACTTTCCACTGATGTTTGCATTCTTCACAAAACACTGCATAAGGTAAGTCTAATTCCTCGCATTGGCACCCAAGGTAAAACTTTAGTATGGATGTTTTTAAACCGTAGCATAGGAGGATCTTCTTCATACACTTAGGTAGGTCCCTTTTGTCTTATTTTCTTCCCAAAGGTGGGAATTTTAAAACATAAAATAATAAGGTTACACTTTGGCAAGTATGAAATATAATTAACCATTTGACCAATGGAGATTTGTCGCTCCATATGAGATTTCATTATTTGTTGTATCACTTCATAAATTCATATGAATCTATATAAGACCAAATAGACCCCTTAATACACATGGGTAGAGATACATGATGAATTCCTCGCAACTAGAATGGTGAAATATCACATCTATAGAGAAATTGCTTATGCGACTTTGACGGGATGTGCCGGATCAGGTGCTGACAGGTGAAAATCCAAAGTTCTCTGAATTTCATGAAATCTGGCAAGTAGGCTCAGAATGGTATCACAAGGTCTCCTGCAAAAGTATTTCACTCCATTCTCAAAGGATTTCAAAATTTTAAACTTTTTGTAAATTGCCATCCCCGAATAGAAAGTTTTAAAATCTCCAAAATGGTGTGACCTGGGATTATGAAATCTTCGCCAATGTTGTTGAAATACCCCCAAAAATATACCTATGAAATGATTCAATGTCAAACCTCACCAATTTTAGAGAACAAATATTTCCATCAAAATTGTCAATGTGTGCTAAAACTGAACATATGGTGAAAACTGAATTCTTGCAAAGTGTCCCCAATGTTGAGAGATGCCAATACAAGTCCAAGCAAACCAAAACTATAAGGAACACATTAAAAATCTTTTTGGTTGATGCCAATTGCATGTGCGCCCAGGTGCTCTTTCATCAGACACGTCAGGTAAAAAGTTTGTGAGCATAGGCTCACAACAGTGGAGTTGGGTGATAGAATCACCCTTTTAGATTGCAAGCAATCTACAATGACCTCCATTACTGATTCATGTGCACAAGATCAATTCTTCTTCCTCTTCTTCCAGCACCTTGTTGGCACAATCATCATCCTCCTCCTGCAACTCCATTCACTAAGTTCTTCTCTCCTCTTGTGGATTTATATCCACCATAGACTGTCCTCCTCCACCAAATACTCTCTATTCTCCTCCCCTCCTTTTTGGGATCCAACCCACCACAAACCAACCACCTCCACCAAACTACACCTACATCATCCTCCACAATCTCTACAAGCAAATATGCAGCATCTTCAACATACTTTTGTTCTTTATACATCTCTCCTTCTACCATCTTATCTGAAAAACAAAATATCATCATCATAAAACAAATTTACCTCAGTTGCAACATCAATTTCCACTGCAACATCTTCCACATCCTCGTCAGCTACAACTTTTTGTTCTTCTCCCTTCAATGCAACAATGATCTTCGACATCCACTCTTCTTCAATTGCTAGCATCTTCAACAACAAATCATCTTCATCATCAGCAACTACTACAACATCTTCACATTCCACCATGGAAATCTTATCAATAGTTGCAATCTATGCACTTGCATCCTCTTTGTCATCTTTCACCACCACTATAGGTATATCCTCCATTTCATCATTCTTCTCTTTTGTTGCTATCTCATTACTCGCACATTGCATAGCCTCTATTTGATCCATCCTCACGTGTATATCTACCACCATTACCAAAAAAATTCCTCTCTTTATATTGCCTCCATCCATCCCATAGGATGGGCTTCTTCCTCCTCAATATCCCTATCTCACTCACTGTTGCAATCTCATCTCAATCTGCAATCCACATCACACTCTCAATCTTTTCATTGCTTCAAGCTCTCTTGTTGCTCAGGACTTCTCCTACCTGCAACAACCCTCACACGAGCTTCTTCTTTACTGCCTCACTCTTCCACAGGTCTTGGCATAGGCTGCCTCACATTCATCGCTTTGCCTATGCACTTAGGAACTCCAGCTCTGATACCATTTGGTGAAAACAAAAAACAATCCCTCTCACAAAAAACAAACTCCTCCATAGAAGCTCAAAAACATACAACTCTACACAAGATTGCAACAACAAAATTGTTTCGATTTTATTCCACTAATAAAAATCTATAGCAAATTAACAACAAACTCAAAGGCATCTGTAGCCTCCCATGTCAATCCTTTGCACAATAACTTGCCTCTACAAGTTATCCTCAAACTCTAGAAGACAAACTCTATCAAATTGGTCTCATTCCTCCTTTGGCAGTGATTTATTCTCTTTCTCTAGCCCAAATGACACGATCCCACTTCATTGGTATAGTTCTTCAATGTCAAAACAACATGGTTGAGCCTCAATTGAGGTGTCATATTTCCCTAAAGTGTTCCTCTTCTCTCTTTTTTCCTACCACACCCAACTCAAATTGACCTCCTCTTTTATTTTCTGTTGTACCTTTGTTTTGGTGGTGTTTTATTTCTCAATGTTTTCCCATGTTATCATTTTCTTCAAGTAAGAGCTACACCCTCTCTTCATCCTACTACATTCCTTCTACGCAGCCCCCTTCTTTTTTAACTTCCTCACTCTTTCTTCTTTTATTTGATTGTTGGGTGCTACCTCTAGTATTGATCAGTCAATGTTTATTGAGCTTCTCATTGAGGCATTCTATCTTCTCCATTATAGTGCCAAAAATAAGTGCTCTTATCTCTAAAATATTTCTGTTTTGAAACTAAAAGAAAAGATTCAAATGTGATGTTAGATCTGCCTTTCTTTAGCATATTTGATGCCTGGAATTCTATTTTAAAGACACTTTCCACCGTTCTTTGCATTCTTCACAAAACACTGCATAAGGTAAGTCTAATTCCTCACTTTGGCACCCAAGGTAAAACTTCAATATGTATGTTTTTAAACTGTAGCATAGGAGGATCTTCTTCATACACTCAGGCAAGTCCCTTTTGTCTTATTTCCTTCCCAAAGGTGGGAATTTTAAAATAGAAAATAATAAGGTTACACTTTGGCAAGTATGAAATACAATTAACCATTTGACCAATGGAGATATGTCTCTCCATATGAGATTTCATTGTTTGTTGTATCACTTCATAAATCTGTATGAATCTATATAAGACCAAATAGACCCCATAGTATAGATGAGTAAAGATACATGATGAATGCCTCGCAACCAAAATGGTGAAATATCACATCTATAGAGAAATTGCTTATGCAACTTTGATAGGATGTGTCGGATCAGGTGTTGGTAGGTGAAAACTCCAAAGTTCTTTGAATTTCATGAAATTTGGCGAGTAGGCTTAGAATACTAGTATCACAAGGTCTCCTGCAAAAGGATTTCAATTCAACCTCAAAGGATTTCAAAATTTTAATTTTTTCATAAATTGCCATCCCGAATAGAAAGTTTTAAAATCTCCAAAATGGTGTGACTTGGGATTGTGAAATTTTTGCCAATGTTGTCAAAATGCCCCCAAAAATATACCTATGAAAGGATTTGATGTCAAGCCTCACCAATCTCATAGAACAATTATTTCTGTGAAAACTGTCAATGTGTGTCGAAACCAAACATGGCAAAAACTATTTTTTTGCAAATCTGATTGTGCAAAGTGTCTCCATTGCTGAGAGTCCAATACAAGTGCAAGAAAACCAAAATTGCAAGGAACACATTGAGAATATTTCTGGGTGATGTCGATTGCACATGTGCCTGGGTGCTCTTACATCAAAAAGGCACACCATATGTATTTTACAAATGGCCTTGCACATGTGTTGATTGAGATTAAGGAGGTTTCCTATCAAGTTCTACATGTCTTCTAGTATACCCTATAAAAATGATTAGTATAGCCTGACTTGCTCTAATACCATGCTATAAATTAGTATCGTAGGATACTAATAATTACAAATAAAATATAGAATAAATAAACTAAGAATTATAGAAGCATCTAGAATTAACACATTACACAAGGTGACAACACAATAGTGTGTCCCACTTTTTGGCCAAAGTGAGATGCTCAAAATCAACATTTTCAAAAAAAATCAATTTGGGTCAATCATAGGAAACAAATGGTCAAGAATTTAAGGATGATGTAAACTAATGAGTTGTGGAATTTTCTATGTAGATTCAAGCTATAATTTTTTAAAAAAAAATTAAAATAATTATGTCTATCATTTTTTATTTTTCTATTATCTTTTATTTAGTGACATTATTCCATAATGCATAAATTTCACTACAAATATTATTTTACATGATTTATTGGTTAGACCATTAAATCCACTATCTAGGATATCTTTTGGTAATTTTTATTAAATATGTTATTTATTAATAATTTTTGAATTAGTACTAAAAAAACTAGAGGTATATTTTATTCAGTAATGCATTTCTCTTAGCATATATATCAAAATTAAAATTTTCTTTTTTCATTGAAATGATGACATCTATGTGTAGTGCAATGTATTTTTTTGAGATTTTTCTAACAATGTTTGTTACTTTTTCTAGCATCTTGAATATAGGTCATTATTTTTTGTAATAGACCTACATTTATTATACAAATTTTTAAAAATATAATATAAATAAAATATATTATATATTATAATTTTTGGAAATGTAATACTGAGGGCTACATATTACAAAATGAAATTTCCAAATGACTTCGTTTGATCCCCTAAAAAGTGAAGCCAAATTGGTTTTTTGTCAGCATTTTGATAGGTGTAGAGGAGATTCTGTTAGGGGTTTGATTTAATCCTAGGGAGGTTCTATCCATGGGGATTTGAACCAAGGGGGTTTGATATAACCCAATTCAATGAAACCCCCTTATATAGAACAAATCTAGGCTTAAATCATTAATTTTTCTAAAAAAAATGTGATTTCAAGCAAAAATTAGGATGTCCCACAAGTGGGACACACTATTGTAGGATCACCCCACAACATATACATGGGGAAAATCCTTTCAACTAAAAAAACCCATTAAGAAAAATTTTATTATAAAAAATTAAAAAAATAGTCTATTAAAAAATACACTAAACTTGGGGAACACTCCTCTACTTACTTCCACATGGCCAATAATACTTCATGTGCATGGTAACGGAATTCACTATAAATCTTGACAGAAATGGGTGCTCAAGAGCTTGTTCCTAAATAGGTTCCCATTCAATATGGGCTCCCATATATTGAATAGGTGCCCATTTTATAAATGGGCACCCATTCACAAAAAGTATTTATTTTTTTGACAGTCACCTACCAGTTCATTTTAAACTCTTGAAATGAAGATAGAGACATAAATAAGGAAACAAAAATAGGTACCCACGTCATTTAACCTCCACAATGCACATCCATGACCTCATGCCATTAGGTGTTTCCTAGTAGGTGGTTTTCTATTTTTTTATTATTTACTATATTTTAATTTATATTTAATTTTAAAACCTAAATTTGTAAGCATATGTTTTTATTGTTTTTTACATGTAAACCCTAAACTTGGAACTCTAAACTATAAACCCTAAACCCTAAACTCTTAATTGAAAACCCTAAACTATAAACACTTTATTGAAAACCCTAACTCAGAATTACAAACCAAACCACTAAACTAGCATTCCCAAACCAAACCATAAAACTAAACTCACATCCCAAACCAAATCATAAAACCAAACTCACATCCCAAGTTTGTTGTTATATGGAGCCTAATCAGACTCGAAGGTTAAATTTACCCCACTTTTATCGGCGCGGTTTCCCATTTTTTCATTGACTAACATAAGAAAACCCTATTTTTTGTAACTAACAAAAAAGCTTGATAAAAGTGACTAAGGGTTAGGGTTTTGATGGATATTCTATTGTAGCATTTGCAGTGGTATTGAGTTGCAGGGATTACTGATTGCAATCGGTTTGATTTACTGGATAATAATATTGGACTCTCTGTTTGGTGGATGTAGGCCGAGTTTGGGTGAACCACGTTGAAACTTGTCTCTCGCTGTTATTATTTCTGTGTATTTCCATTCCTCTGTTTAATCTTTATTTGCATTTAATTGATATCTTCTGCTGAATAACCCTAACAAAGTCAAACCATAACACTAAACACACACACACATGCACATACACACTTCCTAGGACACCAAACAAGAACCACCTACCAACACAAGCAAGAAAATTGGTTAACACTCAATGTGCTAGCAATGAACTTCTATCCTCAAAATCCCACTCAAATCTTTAATTTGAGCACTAAAATTGGTTTCCTTCCCTAAATTAAATGACCCAAGTAGAGTTTAAACTTAAACTCTCATACTCTCCATCTAGCTAAGCATAACTACATTTAGGCATAGTTAACTGACTCCAACAAATGGTCATCAAAATTAAATTTTAGGTCCATGTGGCATGGGAACATGGGGATCATGGTGTAGTTAAATGACTTTGGAAACTCAAAATGAGATGCCATTATTTTAAATTATATAGAATTTTTAGAGGAATGTGAATGTGTAATAATATTCAACTTTTGGTTCCATAGATGAATATGGTTTTTGGCCCTACAACATGATGAAGTGTGTTTTCCCTTAAGGATGGGCTAATTCCTCAATCTAATATAGATCACATTCTACTAGGGTTTTATCATTTTGAACACCATTACTACACATACCACAAACACTAAGCATCCAAGTCTACACATCTATTTTTACAAAATTTCTATGGTGGATATTGAAATAAACCATATAAGGGACTAACCAAAGTAGTATCTCAAGCACAAAAACCATTTTTTTCTTGTCCCCATGCTTGAACTTAGATTTAGAGAGATTTTAAAGTGGATGGAAGAGCCTAGAAGAGAAACAAGACTAATATATAGTCACAAAGATGCCCTAAAATTTACATATCTCTATTTTTCAAATACCCTAACACCCTAGAAGGGACCTAAAACATAGTTTTTGGTACTATACTACCTAAAATGGGGTCCATTAGTACCCCTATCATAAGATTTCTTCTATATTGACCCTAAGTTCATCATAGAGCCTAATTTCAACCTCCCAATGTTATTTCTAGTATTAGACTTCAAATTTATCATCTGTATAATTTTCATTTAACATTTCCTTTCTAATAATCATTTCCATGTTCATTTCCCAAATTTATACTATAATATATCTTCCCCATCTCACTATACTAGTTTCTTATAGATCTAATATTTTCTTGTTTTTATTATTTTAGTAGTTTAGACTTATTTATCTAATTTATATATTAATTAGTATATTATAAAGTGTTTGTATCTCCTAGGTCTTTTACACTTTGGGGGTTCCCAAAAGCCTCCACTTCATGAAGCTAGAGTTAAGAACCATTATTTTATTTATTTACTTTTATGTATTTATTTTTGTAGCAATATTAGTCTCAAATCAATACTTTAAGACAAATGGTCATCAAAATTAAATGATATGTAGGATAGTAAATGATATGTAAATGGTGGGTATGTGGGAATGTGTGAGTAGTGATATGATAAGGTCAAGAATGAATGGAAATAGGTGTAAAAGAATGTGAAACTGATAGTGATCAATAAGAGTTGTCGACTAAACATGACACTCAATATGTAATTGTATTAGGTCATTCCATCAAGATGGACCCAAAACTAAATGGTAATCAAATGTTGTGGAAATTTGTTTAAGTTATTGGTTAGCTAACTCCCCAAGATTTTTAATTATTAAAATTTAAATTTATTATCACAAGCCTACTAAAGCACATACATATAAGTATGCCTGATGTTCATGTATCATTTTATGGGAAGCTTTGCAGCACATCCATGTGATTGTATCAAGTGTTGCATAGATAAGACAATAGTCAAACAACTCCTACTTAAGTCATTAACATTAGGATATTTGACTAGCTATATAAGTACGTAGCATATCCATGTGAATGTACTTATATATAATTTATAAGTTTTTTTTAAACATTACAAATTGCATTACTAATGCACTATGCTCTACACATTTTCCCGCCCATGTGATTTTTGAATTTGGTTATGGTTGCAGGGGACCCGGGGGACCCCCTCCCCTTCCCCCTCAGTATGGGTTAGCCCTGGGAATGCCTTGGGCTTCCATTCTGAACTCATGACCCAAGGTGACGCGTCGGTTCCCAATGCATGGAAGAATGTCCTCCTGGGGGAGAAGGACTATGAGAGCTCAAGGGCTATCCCATAGCTACTAGAGATGGAGGGTGGTTTAGCGCTCAAACTCCCTGATCTTACTGTGGAAAGAACAGTTTCCTCAATGGAGCAGGCTCTATTTGCTAATTTTTTCTCTTTCAGGCTGAATATTGATTTGGTGAGGAGATGGGTTTCTACTAAGTGGAAGGTGAAAGGTAGTGTTTTGGTCAGTGCCATGGCTAGAGGGATGTTCCTCTTCAAGTTTACAGCCAGGGAAGATCTCACCTATGTTTTTGTTGGAGGACTATGGATGTATGGAAAACACGGCCTCTCACTATGCAAATGGAGGCTAGGGTTTGATGTTACTGCTGATCTAAACAAAACTACCCCTATTTGGGTGAGGCTTCTAGGTCTCCCTTTGGAATACTAGGATGAGGAAGTCTTCATCTGAATAGTGAATACCTTTGGCCACTTCATTTTTTTGGACAATACTACCCATAATAAGTCCAGGTTAGTATTTGTTCGCTTTTGTGTTAGTGTAGATATAAATAAATCTCTACCTAACTCCATTACTCTTGAGTCTAAATTCGATCAATGGACTCAGCCTATTCAGTATGAGAATGCCACTATCTTTTGTCAAAACTGTAATAGAAAAGGGCACCTCATAACTCAATGCAAATCAAAGAAAAAGAAATCCACTTTTTTGGAAAGCCAAACTAATGGAGATGAGGAGGATTATCCTTTTAGGGAGGACATTCTTAATATCTTAAGTACACCCCAGAAGGAGAATAAAGAAGATAAAATAAGAGAAGAAGACAGAGACTTGCCCCGTGACATGGTGAAAGGTCCTAAGATCTCCACCCCTCAGGGTGAGGCTCTTAAGACTTTTGTCATTGAGCCTAACCAAAAGGATTAACTACCCATCCAGCCTACAGTGATGTCCCCTTCTATGCAAATGGACTTAGAGGATGGGGAGATTTGTCAGGCAGCTAATGTTAATGTTGATCTAAAATCAAGGAGTTCTGAGATGTCTAATGTGGACAGTGGTAGTGAATCAATCTTTAAAAGGATTGGTATCTCATTCAAAGGGGATGGAAATGGCAACAAAATGCAAGACTTTACATCACCAAGAAAAAAAATCCCTTAGTCTAACCCCCGGTGTGAGAACTAGTAAGACTAGTAAGGATCTAGACTCAGAGGGTTGGACCACTACTAAAAAGAAAAGTAGAGGTCAAGGAAGGAAACCTCTTGATGTTAGTGTGGATCCCAAACCTGGAAGACCCACCCAAAGAGAAACTAGATAGAAGGTTGTCAATAGGGATATTGCTATGGGAAAATAAAGGACTTTAGAGATTAGCTCTGGAAAAGTCCAAAGTAAATGAGGATCCTTTTCATGGAATATTAAGGGGCTCAATAGCCCTCAAAAGTAATTCCTTGCCGAGAAGTGCATTTATGATAATAAAATTGATATCCATTTACTACAGGAAGTCAAGGTGAAGGTTGAAGGATTCTAGCTTATTTCCAAAGGAATCTAGCCCAGAGTTGAGTATTGCATTAGTGATGCCTCAGGTGCTTTAGGTGGTATTGTCACTATGTGGAATAGTAATGTTGTGAAAGGGAATCTCATTTCTAGATGCAAGAATAGTTTGAGTGTCAAGATGGTTACTCATGATAAATCTTGGAATTTAGTCAATATTTATGCCCCTAACCAAAGAAATACTAGGAAGGAGTTGTGGGATCTCCTTTCCACCCTAATCAGAAGGAATAAGGATGATTGTTAGATGCTGGCTGGTGACTTCAACTCCCCACTCTATCCTTTAGAAAAGAGTGGTGGTATCTTAGATTACATTGATAGCATGGCAGACCTAGTTGAGTTTCTCAATAATGCGAGTCTTACGGACCTTGATCTCCAAGGGCAGCGTTGTACTTGGTCTAATCGAAGGTAAGGCGAGAACTTGATACAAGTTAGATTGAATAGGGTCTTGGTCACCTCCAATTGGGATTATACTAGTGCCTATCTTCTTGAAGCCCTTCCTAGGACGACCTCTTACCACAACCCTATCATATTATCTTGGAAGGACAGAGAGGTCAAGGGCCCTTTCCACTTCAGGTTTGAGTTAATGTGGACTTAGCACCCAGGATTTAGAGATCAGTTGGCTAGATGATGGAATATTACAATTCAAGGATCCCCCATGTATAGGCTAGCACATAAGCTAAATATTATGAAAAACAAAGTCAAAGGTTGGAATAGGTTTACCTTTGGTAATATCTTTGAGAACAAGAGGAGGGTTTCTATTGACCTTGCTGACATTCAGTTGTTGATGGCTAAAGGGGACACCTCTAAAGATACATTGCTACAAGAAGATTCCTTGAGGAAGGAATGGAGTGATCCACTGAAAAAGGAGGAAATCTACTGGAAGTAGAAATCTAGAGTGTAATGGCTCCGAGAGGGGGATAGAAATACTGCCTCCTTCCATCAATCTACCATGAGGCACAGAAAGAGGAATAGTATTATTAAGTTAATGGATGAGAGTGGATCATTGGTCTAGTCGGATGTTCAATTGGGGCAAGTGGTTTCCACCTATTTTTAAAAATTTCTTGCTGCTCAAGATAAATGGAGAACCAAGATTTAATTGACATCATTCCTACCTAGCTCAATATCAAAGACAATACTCTTCTAACCAAACCTGTGACTAAACAAAAAGTTCATTCTTGCCTCTTTTATATGGGTGCTTTCAAGGCCCCAGGCCCAGATGGTTTTCCTCCAGCCTTTTTCTAGGAGTACTAGCATATTGTGGGGCAGGATGTTACTGAGGCAGCTATTAACTTCTTCAAGACTGGAAAATTTTTTAAACAACTTTATCACAACTTCATAGCACTTGTTCCCAAGAAACCAAATACTATATGTATGGGGGACTTCAGGCCCATCATCTTGTTGCAAGTATGCGCCTAACCAGTGTTGTCATTGGTGTCAATTGTGCTCTTGTTTTGATGCTTGCTTGTAATAAGTTAAGTGTTGAAGATAATAAGTATTCCTGATACAGTAGAATAGTCCAGTAGTTTGCTCTACATTTCTTGTAGAATGAATATCTTTGTCTGTGGATTGGAATTTATTTAGATGCATGTCTGAAGATGCTGTGTTCCAAGTTTGAGCTTCTGGTATGAAGATTTGAGTGAGTTATGTTCCCCAGAGTGAAAACTACTTTTTCTGTATATTTGGTGATGACAGGGAGAATGTATTATGCTTTGCATTCCTCTACATCTAAGTATTTCAGTTTGTGATTCTGGATTCAAGTTTGTAATGATGATAAGTGCCTTCAACTTTAATGGTTCATGATTTGGTGGTCCGGAAGTGATCTTTTCTTTATGACAGGGGATAACAATTATTTTCAACTGCTATGGTTTGAAGAATCTTCTTGACAAAGTGATTAGAGGTTGTGCAGATATTCTAGGTGATTACAATGTGCTTGTGGATGTCTCCTAATCATATTCCTACCTTTGGATTGGTCCGCAAAGAGAAATTTGGATCGAGAATGAAGACTATTCTTAGAAGACTTTAAGTTAACATCAGTCTTGGTCAACTTGGTTGTTTTCACTACTTGTAGAGATACATCAAAGATTATGGAAGCATGTCGTGGTGTGGAAGATTGCATTTGAATCTCAGCTAAGGCATAAGATGATCTACACACATCTTTCCCTTAGCTAATTTTGTTCAGGTCCAGACCTATTTCTATGTATGTTTGTAATGCTGGCCTTGGAGATTGTTCCAATGGTTGATGAATGTAATGTCGACCTTGATGTACATTCCAAGGTTGATGACGTGTATAAAAACATGTAATGAAGTTGTGGAAAAGATGTCCTTGTGCGAAAATGTGAAGATAAGTGCAAAGGTGTAATAAGAGCAGAGCAGAGGAGTTAGACCGTGCTTCAATGGAACTGAACCTAGGCATGGAGTAGATGCTATCAAATCAGTTCACCAATCCTTGGCAGTGAGCCACCCCTTGGCAGTGAGCCACTCCTTGGCAGTGACCCAATCTTGGTAGTGAGTCGATCTTGGCAATGAGTGCTAACATTTGCAGTGAGCCCTAAGGAAACAAGCCTCTATTTTTTGGTATTGCTATAACATAATTATTTATGTGGGCTAAAACCCATCGTGGTTTTTCCCTTATAGGGTTTTCCACATAAAAAATCTGGTGTCTCATGTGTTATTGTGTTGAGCTTCTTGTTTCATGTTTTCATGGTTAAATCTTAATAACAGTAATTAAGCATT
Source organism: Cunninghamia lanceolata (assembly GCA_027924645.1). Lineage (NCBI taxonomy): Eukaryota > Viridiplantae > Streptophyta > Pinopsida > Cupressales > Cupressaceae > Cunninghamia > Cunninghamia lanceolata. The sequence goes on along the minus strand of BSBN01000554.1, from coordinate 517,846 downwards.
TGATGTGTTGATTTTCATAAGTGGTTAAAGTTTTAGAGACAACAGATTCACCCCCCCTCTTAGTTGTCTTGTGCATTTCAACAATTGGTATCAGAGCCAAGTTCCTCGGAAGTAAGCCTAACAGCTTGAGGTCGATCCAAGATGTCTTTTAAGAACAAAGCTCCATAGTTTGATGGGACAAATTATGCTTTATGGAAGTCATGAATGAAAATCCATCTCCTTTGTCTTGGTTATAAAGTGTGGAAAGCAACAGAGACAAAGTATACCATGCCTCAGAATGGTTTAACAACTGAAGATGAAATCAAAGAATATGAGTTGAATATAAAAGCTAGAGATGCTCTGTTAAGTGCCTTGTCTAACACTGAGTTGACAAAGGTCATGGATCTAGATTCTGCTAATGAAGTCTGGGAAAAGATAAAAAATCATGAAGGAGATGAATCTGTAAAAAGAGCCAAATTGCAGGGCCTGAAAGTGAAATATGAGGGTTTAAAGATGAACAAAGATGAAAACATAACAGCCTACATGCAAAAGGTTGATGAAATTGTCAATGGAATAAAAGGTATGGGAGGAACTATTGATGAGAAGGAAGTTGTGATGAAAATTCTTAGGTCATTAACTAAGTCCTACAGTCACAAGGTAGCTGCAATTGAAGAATTAATGACTGTAAAAGAAGTCGGTAAGGATCAGTTGCTTAGAAAGATTACAACCTTTGAGATGAGAGAGTCTGGTGATGCTCTACCAAAGGTTGAGACTGCTTTCAAAGCCAATACTTCAGAGAAGATCTCCAGAGCTGAGAAGTACAAGGTGGAACCTAATGATGAGCTTGATGAAATTGAAGCCAACTTTGTTGATAGACTACAAAGAGGTTCTGGTAAGTTCAAAGGCAAATTACGTTTCAAATGTTTTACATGTGGTAAGGTTGGTCACTATGTTTCTAGATGTCCTGAGAGAATTGAAAGGAATAGAAAAAGATTTGAGAATAGACCTAGGGTTCCAAAGAAATGCTACTATGTTAGAGACCTTGATGATGAAGGTGTGATAGATGAATCTGATGATGCTAGTACTAGTGCAAATGAATGCTCGTTTATTGTAATTAAAGAAAAACCTATGTCTACTAATCCTACTAGTTGTGTGAAGGAAGAAAAACCAGTGGAAGAAAGTGCTTTGGCTGTTCAGGTTGAGAAAGATAAGGATGAATGGATTATTGACAATGGATGCTCACATCACATGACCAGTGACAAAAGTATGTTTGTGAGTTTGGAAAAGTATGGAGGACTGGTTAGGTTTGGAGATAATGTAGCTAGTAAGATTTGTGGAAAAGGATCTATTTCTTTCGATGGAAAGCACAATACTGATGATGTTCTGTATGTGAAGGGTTTAAAGCACAATCTTTTGAGTGTTGGTTAGATGTGTGACAAAGGTTGTGATATGAGATTCAAGGACAATGGATGCAAGATTATGGAGAGCTTCGGAAAAATGATTGCTACTGGTAAGAAGACCAGAGGTAATGTCTATCATTTGAAAAGAACTAATGATTACTGTTTGTTGGATTAGAAAGATGAGAGTTTGTTGTAGCATAGAAGGATGTGTCATATCAATTTTGACAATTTGGTGTAAATAAGTTCTATACATGTTATAAGAGATCTTCCTTAACTTGTGAAGCCTACCAACACCATTTGCAAGGAGTGTCAATTTGGGAAACAAACAAGAACAAGTTTCAAAAGCAAAGAACAATTTTTTGTTGGATTGCTGGAGCTAGTACATACAGATTTGTGTGGTCCCACAAGAACAAGAAGTTTGCAAGGTGACATGTATTTTATGTTACTTATTGATGATTATTCTAGAATGACTTCGGTCACTTTTCTAAAAGAAAAATCTGAAGCCCCAGACAAGTTCAAAGTTTTCAAGGCAATGGTTTAGATTGAGTTAGAATTGAGGATCAAATGCTTAAGGTCTAATAGAGGAGGTGAGTTCACATCAAATGAATTCAATATTTTCTATGAAGAACAAGGGATAAAAAGATAGTTGTCTACACCTCGAACTCCTCAACAGAATGGAGTTGTTGAAACAAAGAATAGGATAGTTCAAGAGGCTGCTAGGACTATGTTAAAGGAAGCTAACCTATCGGAAGTGTACTGGAGAGAAGCCATACATACTACTGTGTACATCTTAAATAGAGTTCAAGTCAAAGGTAACAGCTCTAAAACTCCATATGAATTATGGTATGGAAGAGTCCCTACAGTGAAGTATTTCAAAGTTTTTGGTAGAAAATGTTATATCAGAAGAGAAGAAGAACTAGGCAAGTTTAATGCTCGATGTAATGAAGGAATTTTTCTTGGTTACTCTACCAATAGTAAGGCCTACCAGTTCTACAATAAGAGACTGAAAAAGATTGTTGAGAGTGCTAATGTGAAGGTGGATGAAGATAAGGAAAGAATATCATATCTGAGTTGCTATGAATCAGATGAACCTGTGGCTATAGTGAATGAAGAAAAAGTTGAACAAGAAGACAGTCAAGATGAAGAAGAGGCTTTGGAAAGTATTGTTAAGACTCCTAGGTATGTAAGGATTAATCATTTTGAAGATCAGATTATAGGTGACAAAAACAAAGGAGTGTTGACAAGGAAAAGAGCTATAGAGGAACAAATGAATTATTGTTTGTTTTCAAAGGTTGAACCAAAAACTATGAATGAAGCTTGCAATGATGAAAATTGGGTAAAAGCCATGAAAGAAGAGCTAATGTAGATAGAGAAGAATCAAACTTGGGAATTGGCTCCTAGACTTGCTAATAAGAATGTCATTGGAATAAAATGGGTTTTCATAAACAAGATGAATGAAAATGGAGAAGTTGTAAGAAACAAAGCAAGGCTTGTGTGCAAAGGATATTCTCAAATTGAAGGAATAGATTTTGAAGACTTTTGCTCTAGTGGCTAGGATTGAAGCAATCAGAATATTTTTGGCACTTGCAACTCACAAAGATTTCAAAGTGTATCAGATGGATGTGAAGTCTGCATTCTTGAATGGTAAGTTGGAAGAGGAAGTTTACATTGAGAAATCGGAAGGGTTTCAGTTATCAAACTAAGGTGATATGGTGTGCAGATTGAAGAAGGTATTGTATGGACTGAAGCAAGCCCCCAGATCCTGGTATGCAAGGTTAGACAAATATTTGTTGCAATAGAGTTCAGTAAAGGCACTGTTGGTAGTAATCTCTATTTCAAAATCAATGAAAATCAAATCCTGATTGTTGTAGTTTTTGTTGATGACATTATCTTTGGAGGAAATGAAGGTATGTGCATGAAGTTTGTAGGAGAAATGCAAAATGAATTTGAGATGTCTATGTTTGGTGAAATAAATTTCTTTCTAAGTCTACAAATTACTCAATCAGATAAAGGAATCTTCATTTCTTAGTCTAAGTATGTGAAAGAGTTGTTGAAGAAGTTTGGGATGGAGGACTCCAAACCAGTATGTACTCCCATGCTGATTGGCTACAAATTAAGAAAAACTAATGAATCACCTAAGACTGATCAGAAAAGGTATAGATCTATGATTGGAGGATTGTTGTATCTAACTCAAACCAGATCTGATATAATGCACGTAGTATGTCTTGTGGAAAGATTTCAAGAAGATCCTAGAGAGTCACATGTGATGGCAGTCAAGAGAATCTTGAGGTATTTGAAAGGCACATCAAATCATGGATCATGGTATCCAAAGGATAATGACTTCACTCTCAGTGCTTATATAGATGAAGATTGGGCTGGAGATGTTGATGACAGAAAAAGTACAAGTGGAGGTGCTTTCTTCTTGGGTAATAGATTGGTTTCATGGTTGAGAAAGAAGAGAGATTCAATCTCCTTGTCTACTGTAGAAGCAGAGTATATTGCAGCAGCATGTTGCACTCAAGTGTTATGGATGAAGTAGACTTTGAAGGACATAAGAGTTGTGTATGAAGATCCAATTGTAATCTTTTGTGACAATACAAGTTCTATAAACATTTCAAAGAATCCATTGATGCACTCAAGAACAAAGCATATATCAATAAGATATCACTTTTTGACAGAAAATGTGACAGAGAATGAAGCAAAGATGGAATATGTGTCCACAAAGGATCAGATTGCATATATTTTCACTAAGCCTCTTCCTAAGGATACATTTGAGTATCTCAGAGAAAAGTTAGGGGTTATTACCCCTCCTACTCTGAACTAAGATGCATAGGAGTGCATCAATCCAGTGGTGCCTAAAGACTCGTTTTTTGATCTGGATTGATGTTTTGAGAGCTACCTCTCAGGGGGAGTAGCTAGATGTTACCAACATAAGTTCTTGTTTAAGAGTAGTTTTAGTTTGATCAGAGAAACAGAGTGCACATATGTGCCCTTTGTCATTGATGCCAAAGGGAGAGAGAAATCATGTGAAAAACTCAAGAGGATAAATAGTGCAGATGTATAAAAAGAAAGGGGGAGTATCTTATCTTGATGGTCTTTACAATTTTTCACATTATATGTTGCCATCAATGACAAAGGGGGAGATTGTTGCAAGTATGTGCCTAACTAGTGTTGTCATTGATGTCAACATATCTGTGTTTTCATGGTGCCAATTGTGCTCTTGTTTTGATGCTTGCTTGTAATAAGTTAAGTGTTGAAGATAATAAGTATTCCTGATACAGAAGAACGGTCTAGTAGTTTGCTCTACATTTCTTGTAGAATGAATATCTTTGTCTATGGATTGGAAGTTATTTAGATGCATGCTTGAAGATGCTATGTTCCAAGTTTAAGCATTTGGTATGAAGATTTGAGTGAGTTATGTTCACCAGAGTGAAAACTACTTTTTTTGTATATTTGGTGATGATAGGGAGAATGTATTATGCTCCGCATTCCTCCGCATCTGAGTATTTTAGTCTGCGGTTCTGGAATTAAGTTTGTAATAATGATAAGTGCCTTCAACTTCAATGGTTCATGATTTGGTGGTCTGCAACGATCTTTTTTTATGACAGGGGATAACAATTATGTTCAAGTGCTCCAGTTTGAAGAATCTTCTTGACAAAGTGATTAGAGGTTGTGCAGATATTCTTGGTGATTACAATGTGCTTGTGGATGTCTCTTGATCATGTTCCTACCTTTGGATTGGTCCACAAAGAGGAATTTCGATTGAAAATGAAGATTGTTCTTAGAAGACTTAATGTTAACACTAATCTTGGCCAACTTGGTTGTTTTCACTACTTGTAGAGATACATCAAAGATTGTGGAAGCGTGTCATGGCGTGGAAGATTGCATTTGACTCCCAGCAAAGGCATAACATGATCCGCATACATCTTTCCCTTACCTAATTTTGTTTAGGTCTAGACCTATTTCTATGTATGTTTGTAATGCCAACCTTGGAGATTGTTCCAATGGTTGATGAATGTAATGTCGGCCTTGATGTACATTCCAAGGTTGATGAAGTGTATAAAAACATGTAATGAAGTTGTGAAAAAGATGTCCTTGTGAATAAAACCTAAAGATAAGTACAAAGGTGTAATAAAAGCAGAGCAGAGGAGTTATATTGTGCTTCAATGGAACTGAACCTAGGCATGGAGTAGACGCTATCAAATCAATTCACCAATCCTTGGCAATGAGCCCTAACATTTGCAGTGAGCATTTTGGGCAGTGAACCCTAAGGTAGTGAGCCTCTATTTTTTGGTATTGCTATAACATATTTATTTTTGTGGGCTAACACCCACCATCGTTTTTCCCTTATAGGGTTTTCCACATAAAAAATTAGGTGTCTCATGTGTTATTGTGTTGAGCTTCTTGTTTCATGTTTTCATGGTTAAATCCTAATAACAGTAATTGAGAATTTGATGTGATGATGTTCATAAGTGGTTAAGGTTCTAGAGACAACTGATTCACCCCCCCTCTCATTTGTCTTGTGCATTTCAACACAGCCTCTGTAACATTGTCTATAAGATATTCTCTAAGATCCTAGTTTGTATATTATAGCCTATCATGGACCACCTTATCAGTAATAGTCAGAAGGGGTTTTTTCCTAGTAGACAAAATTTGGATGTTGCCATATCCACTCATGAATATATTCATTCCATGGAGAGAAATAATTTTCCAGGGATCGCCTTCAAACTGGATATATCTAAGGCTTATGATAGAGTTTCTTGGGACTTCCTATTCAAAGTCCTTGAGAAAATGGGGTTCTAGGACAGAGTTATGCAGCTCATCAAAACCTGTGTCACCATTGTCAAGTGCTTTGTTCTAGTCAATGGAGTCCCTAGGGGATTCTTCAATGCTGGAAGGGGTTTAAGGTAAGGTGACCCTTTGTCTCATTACCTATTCATTCTCATGGTTGAGGTTCTTAGTAGGAATTTTATGAATTTGTTGAGATCCCAGGAGATCAAAGGTATTAAACCTGCTTCAACAATTGACACTGCTGCCATTCAACAGTTTGTGGATGACACTATCATCTTTCAGGCTTCCTCGGTGGTTGAAGCTAGGAAATGGAAGAAGGTGCTCATGGACTATGCATATGCTTCTGGCCAATGTATCAATTATGACAAGAGCTTGGTCTACTTTATCAACACTACTATGGACCTTAAACAGAAAATCATGGGGATCCTTGGCTGTTCAAGTGGTGACCTCCCAGGTACTTACCTTAGACTTCCCTTAGCTGTTAAAGATGTTCCTCCCATATATTGGAATTCTATTCTTGAAAGAATTCAGAAGAAGTTAGCTGGGTGGAAAGGAAAGTTGTTGAGTAAAGCTGGAAAATACCAACTTCTGAAGGCATCCCTACAGGGAATTCCTATTTATTTCCTTTCCCTCTTCAAAATCCCCAAATATATTGTAGATAAGTTTGAGAGAATTCAAAGGAACTTTCTATGGACTAGGGTGGAAGAGAAAAATAGGATCGCCCTGGTTAGTTGGGACAAAGTCTATAGACCTAAATTGCAAGGAGGTCTTGGGATTAGAAAAATTCACCTGATCAACAAAGCCCTCTTGGCTAAGATTGGATGGAATTTCCTGAGTGGCAACAAGGATTGGGGTAACATTATGAGGGCCAAGTACCTCTCTAATAATAATATTGATTGTTTCATGCACACCATTAGTATCCCTAGGGGTTCAATGGTTTATAACAATGTGTGAAAAAGCAGAACTTTATTGTTGCAGGGTATCAAGTGGAAGCTGGGGGATGGTAGAATCATCAAATTTTGGGAGGATAGCTAGCTTAAGGGTCTCCCTCTCTATAAGACCTAAAACCTCCAAAGACTCACTTACAGGGCTATTGCTTACTTTGGGAGGTTGGTTGTTGATTATCTTCTTCCTAGAAATGGAGGCTAGAAACAATTGTCAGACTGATGTCAAGATCAGAATGACCTTATACCGATTGCTGAGGAGTTGCAGATCTCTTTCTGAGGGTGTAGGATTCCTATTTCCCCTCAAAGGACAAATTGTTGTGGGCAAAGGACAAGATGGGAGTTTTTTCGGTCATATCTACTTACAATCTGCTCCTTGAGTCTAATGAGGATCCTAACCTTTGGAAAAGGGTATGGAATCACAACCTTATTCCCAAGATCAATCACTTTTGGTGGCTTGCCATACACAATAATATCCTCACTATGGATAATCTTCATATTAGAGGCTTCCAAATCCCTAACCATTGTGCTCTCTACATGAAGGATGAAGAATCAGTCTCCAACTTCTTGCTACATTATGAATTTTCCTGGGAGGTTTGTCATTTTTCTATGCAAAAACTTGGAGTCTCCTAGAGCATGAATATTGATCTCTCTGCTATCATAAGGTGTTGGTTGCCCCTTTGTTCACCCTATATGCAAAGAGATATGTGCTTAGATCCCCCTATTCTAGCTTAGGGAATCTAGAAGGAACAAAATAACAGGTTATTTAGAGATAAAGTAGAATCTTCTAAGGAGGTCTTATGTACGGTTGCTAAATTGCTACAGAAAAATATCTCTAATACTTTGAAAGCTACTGACTATCCTCCTAGTAAGTATGAAGCTAATATTTTCAATTAGCAGTGTCCCGGCTCACATTTGTAGAATTGATAATTCTAAAAGGATAGCTCATTCAACTACCAAGTGGGCTCCCCCTATTGAAGGTTGGATGAAGCTCAATTTTGATGGGGCTACCAAAGGCAACCCTGGTCAAGCTAGTGGGGGTGGAGTCCTAAAATCTGCAAAAGGGGAGTTTGTTGCTGCCTATGCTGGAGGGCTAGGGGATAACTGCAATAACATTGCTAAGGCTATGGCCCTTCTCTGGGGTCTTAAGGTGGCTCTTGCTATTGGTATCAAAAACCTCCTAATTGAAGGAGATTCCAATCTTATTATTGATGTTGTGAAGGAGAAAGCCAAGGTGGGTTGGTTGATTGTAGATATTATATAGGATATAAAAAACTCCTTTTTGGCTTTGAGTTCTTTGAGGTTAAGCATATCTACAAGGAGGGAAACCAAGTGGCGGATGCCATGGCTAATATGGGAATCAACCTATTCCCTATAAGATGCTAGAGGATTCTTAATAATCTACCTACAAATGTTAGAACTCACCTCCAAATGAAGGCCCAACCTTATTCTACTTAATGACCCTTGTAAAGAGTTATTGTTTAGAATATATTTTCATATATATTCTAATTAGTGGATCCATGATCGATATTAGCCATCAAAAGGGGTGAAAATAGATTGTCATCATTATGGTTAAGATGATGTATGATCACTCCCTAAGGATTGGGATTTTCAATATCAACAAAAGCCAGATCAGCATGATATTATGGTAGTTGCTTAGCTAGCCCATGAGGCCATTTCAAATCCTGGTGGTGCTTATCCCAATTGATAGGCTGCACAAGCTTCATTACAACAGTAATTATTACTTGATCAATGAGGGTGATTTGAAGGACAAGCTTGGGTTTTTGGGTGGCCTCAAGAGCATGTTTAATGATGATAGCCAGATCATTATTTCTAGACACTTCTGCATTAAGCTACATTATTCTTGGGTGCTGGGGTTTATTCTATGTGATTTGTTCCTCAAAATTATGGAGAATTCAGCTATGGGTGGAGACAAAGTCCAAATAGAACCCTTGTCATGCACAGAGTTTAAGGTTGATGCCATGTTGTGGAGTATTTGTTATGAGGGGGAATCACCATGCTCCTAGAATGCCTTAATGGCTTTGATTAAAATCTATTAGTCCAGTTTGCTATGTCCTGGAATGAGGAACACAAGGTTTGGGTTGGCAGTGTTTAGTTTGAAGTGAGCTAAGAAACTATAGCCAAGGCTACGAGGTTGAGATGTGAAGGTAAAATGCTGAAGAAACAAACTAAAGTTTAGGATCCTGAAGGAATGAAGAGATTTTTCAGAGAGGGTGAGTCACCGGTTCACATACAAGGTAGCTTTGAAAGGGAGAGCCTTATCAACCCTTGGGACAAATTCTACTATCTTATTATGAAATACATCACCTTAGATGGTAGGTTCAAGTGCTACTACCACTATCACTTTGCTTTATTGAATCATTTTCATCCTAAGGTGCTTGCTAATCTCTCGTTCTATCTCTTTTCATCTTTAGAGTCTTCTATGAAGGTTGCTAAGAATACCCATGAGAGTAACCTTATTGTTGTTTCTTTCCCGCTCCATCAAGGCCTGATTCTTTGCCTTTTCCATTTCCACTTGGCCTCTACCCACCTAATCCTATAAGAGCCTATCTAGTGGAAGAAGCTAATGACAATGATTTAAACAATAACATCCCCTTGAGTATCAAGTATGGCAGCCCTGGAAAAATCAAGGCCACTAGCCCTACTATGAAAGATCCCCCAAGCCATATCAGGGCCTCCCTAAACCCTAAGGCTCCAGTTGCTGATAACCCTGTTTCCTGTTCTCGTAAGAAAAAAGGTTCCAAGACCCCACTTGATTCCCTGAAGAATAACCCTACTCTACAGGGCCCCTCTACTTTGATTACCCCTTTGGGTGGTGCAGCTGGGTCCCTTGTCCAATTCCAAAAAGTGGATGTAGAGGGTTTGTGCGATTTGAAGAATAACCCTTCCCACTCAAGAGACAAAAAGAGGAAAGGGAATTTTGATGATCACTCTGTGACTGGGAAGTTGGGGATGAAGAAATCCAAGATATCTACTAGTGAGGAGATACCAACTAAGTCTATTGAGGACAAGAGGTTCACCGAGCTCTAGGAGTAAGGGGGTGTTGTTACTGAGAAGGAGAAGGCTAAAGAGGTTAATGGGAGCACTGCAAGGAGGCTAAGAATTTAGAGGTCAGGCAGGTTGGCTGGTGGAAAAACTCTTGTACTAAAGATCATTGACTATTCTTTGGCCCCTGATCCAGAGGATGAGGTGGAAATCAAGTAGGTCAAATCAACCCCTGATCAACTAGTGGAACAAGAGGGCACCAGTTTGTTTAAGGAGTTAAATAACTCCTTTTATGAGACTGAAGAGGAGGATGTCAAGATCATGAAAACTCTTGGGAAAGAAGTTTCTAGTGTAAGGATATGTGGTAATTGTAATTAGTTCAAAAAGGACTTGGATGATGTTAAAAATAGGTTGTTCTCTCTGCAGAATAAAATGAAGGTGCTGGCTACCATGTGCTCTAAAGTGATTCATCGAGCTGCCACTTCGTTGGTTGTCCTGTAGGATGCTCAAGATGAGAAGGTGGATAAGGATGGCAAGTCTACTAGTAAGGAGGAACTCTTGGGTTTCCTCATGGAGGATTGGAACACTCTACTCAAATAGTGTTGTTTTCTGCTGTTGTTTTTGGTATTGGGTCTTTTTTTATGCTTTCATGCTAGATAGTTGTTAGTTTTTTGTTGTTTTGTTGTTCATGGCCAGTGGCCTATTTTCCTACCCTCAGGCCTTTTGTAATAGGGATTTGCACCCTTGTTTGCAACTTACCAATATAAAAAATATATTTAATTTGATGCGTATAAACTAATTTTAATCTATAGATTATTATGGAAGGCATGTTCAAGATTGATAATATTGAGGAAATCTACATCCCATTTAGATGTGAGATATATCTTGGGAATAAGTTTCTTCTTTAGCCTCGTGGAATATACATGACTAGAAGTTCATAAGTTGGACTCAAGTGACCTAATAAATAAATTATATTCATGATCTACTTTCACTGGAGAAATTATATATGATAATGAATGTAGATACAATATGCCTAGTCATGTGTGATATTAGATGATGCTAAGTGGTAATGCAATATTTTGATCTTTCAACAAATGATTTTATTAGTGAGCCCCCTAGATCCTAAATAATCATAATGAATTGGGGCTTATCCTTTTATACAACACACGGGTAAATGCAAGAAGTTGTGTCCACTTAAGGTGGAAGTTTTGGAGTTAGAAAAAAATTCAAAATTGGGTAACTAAAAATGGGATCCTATTTTAGATTGGGATCCTGAGCCTAAAATCCAAAACGGGATCCCATTCCTAGCGGGATCCCAAATCTAGAACCAAAAAATGGGATCCCATTTTTTGAAAGTATTAAATTTTAAAAAAAATGGCTGCAACCCCATTTTTCCCAGCACCAGGCGACAGTTGAGAACGGGATCTCGAGTTGAGGAAGACGATTTTCACCATCAAAACATCAGGTAAGTGGATTTTTCCACTTCTACAATTTGTCAATGAATCTTTTGAAGTTTCCATTTCTTTTTTTGGTGTAAAATACAATCAAAATTTAAAATGTAGACTATTATTTAGGGTTTCTATTTATGAATTCAATAGCTATATTTTGACATTTTAGTTGTAAAATACAATTGAAATTTTGAAAGACTATATCATATAAAAGGATAGAATTTGAACAAACTGTCAAAATTTTGTTTAAATTTGAGAATTGAATAGTTGTATTTAGACATTTTAGCTGTAAAATACAACTGAAATTTTGAAAATATTGTATCATATGAAAGGAGAGATTTTGAACAAACTGTCAAAATTTGATTTCAATTTGAGTGTTGAATAGTTGTATTTAGACATTTTAGCTGTAAAATACAATTGAAATTTTGAAATGACTATATCATATGAAAGGAGAGATTTTGAACAAACTGTCAAAATTTATATAGCATTGGGATGATATATATATTTGGTTTTTATAAAATTTACTTATATCAATGTATGTCATTGTATTTTAAAGGCATTATTGAATAGGTAACTATCATGTAAAAAAATTACAACAAACCATAATAAAACCTTTATCACTTCCTTCATAATCAAACCTTTAGAGACAACCAAGTAATCAAGAATTGAGAAGATTTCACAGTTTTTGTGATAGCCAACTAATCAAGAATGAAATCAAGCCAACAAATGTAACTTTAGAGACACTTGTAGCTGTCGTCACTAGCTAGGTTATGCCCTTGGGATGAACATCATGATGTTAATTGTGATACGAGCCTAACCTCATTGATAATGCTTCCCCTAATCTTAATGACATTGATGTAGGCCCTACTCATGATCCTTACGAAGATCTTGCCACCACTAACCTCTTTCATGATACCACTATCCTCACCATCTCCTTAGACCTATAATACTTTGAGCTTATCGATTGGGACCAACACAACCCTTTACGATTTGATGTTTTCCAAAATGATGAAGCCATCATGAAACTTATGAAGTGTCAAGACCACATCCCCATGGTAATCATAAGAAAGACTTTTCCACCATACTTAACACCTATGCTTATTTTGGAGAGAAAGAAGAACCCTTTAGTCCTAAGGTACCCTAGTAGGTAGAATAGCAACAAGATATAAGAAGAAACTTGTGATCGATTAAAATGATACAATAAAAATGGACACTTCCCAAGAGCTCCTCAAAGACAAACTTCACCTTCCATTAGATACCACTTAGATACAAGATGACTCCCCTCTCCTTGTTGAGGATGCTATAGACATCAACCTGTGAATAGAAGAGGACCCTAAACTATCTAAGATAGCAGCTCCACTGGACCTTGGCATCAAAGAAGGCATAACCAGCATGTTGATTTCTTCATGTGGTCTTATGGTGATATGCCTTGAGACTCCATCTTTAGTCATGCATCATTTTGTGGTTCACCTCAATGCCAAACCTATTCAATAAAAGCTACGCAAAATGCACCCCCAAGTAGCCCTCTTGGTCTAAGAAGAATTGTAGAAACTCTTGGATGTGGGGTTCATTCAGACTATTACTTATCCTAAATGGGTCTCTAATGTGGTCTTAGTTAGCAAGAAAACCAAGGGAATTCATGTTTACACTAACTTTTGTGACATCAAAAAAGGATACCCTAAAGATAACTTTTCTCTACCAAACATCGATATGATCGTGGATCTCATAGCCATATATAAAATGTTATCATTAATCCATATAATATCCCTTGAAACATTTGAGTTAGACATGGAGACACCTAGTTTATGGAGAGGTCTATGTAAGAAAACACCTCCTATAGACTCAACACAAACTTATCCCTCAACCCTCTAAATTGTGACTTACATCATTTGATTACCCTAGAACACACTATAGACAACTCTATACAAATTTGGTAAAAGATATTTTCTCCTAACAGAAACTTGTATATGTAGAAGTAGACTACTACATAAGATCCTCTAGGATAATAACACTTGTTGTGATCTCCAACACTATGATCCATATGTACTCTTGAATTTGTTGATACTTGACTCTTGATGAAAATGCATTGAATTAAATTCAAATTTTGTGCATATAATTAGATTTGATATACTTCTTAAGGAAAGAGTTGGGACTAACAACTAAATAGAAAACAGTAATTTTGCAAATAGGAAATAGGAAACAAAATCGAGCTAGAACCATCTTGACTAATATCTTTTTCTAGCTAGATTGAATCCCTACAATCACAAGTTAAAAACAAAGCATCAAATTATTCATTAAATTTAAATCACAAATCATTAGAATATATTCATCTTCATACTCAGATTAGTCAAGTAGGCAAATAGTAGTCAATCCTATCTCCATTATCAAATTTGGTTGCCATAGGCAACTTCACCAAATTTAGTTTTTTAGATCATGTGGCATGCACAAGATATCCACCTCAAGGTAGTTTTCCAAGTCTAGTTATAGTCTTGCAAATGTTCATTATGATTCTACCTAGGTGGTATGATAGTCCATTGGTTTCTATGACATAATTCAATAGCATAGATGCATCTAAACATTCACCCTTCATTGATATATATTGATAGTAAAATAGAGTTTTAAATTGTTCTTAAGGTTTGGGACAATCATAGTGTTAAGATAGTGAAAATTTTAAGACTATTTAGACTAATTAAATGGGCTTAGTCTCAAGCTAAGTAACACACATAAGAGTTGGGACTAACAACTAAATAGTAAACAATAATTTTGCAAATACGAAATAGGAAACAAAATCAAGCTAGAACCATCAACTAATATCTTTTTCTAGCTAGATTGAATCCCTACAATCACAAGTTAATCAAAGCATCAACTTATTCATTAAATTTAAATCACAAATCATCAGAATATATTCATCTTCATTCTCAGATTAGTCCTAGGCATTAGTAGTCAATCCTAGATCTCCATTATCAAATTTGGTTGCCATAGGCAACTTCACCAAATTTAGGTTTTCAAATCATGTGGCATGCACAAGATATCCACCTCAAGGTAGTTTTCCAAGTCTAGTTATAGTCTTGCAGATGTTCATTATGATTCTACCTAGGTGGTATGATAGTCCACTAGTTTCTATGACATCATTCAATAGCATAGATGAATCTAAACATTCACCCTTCATTGATATATATTGATAGTAAAATATAGTTTTAAATTGTTCTTAAGGTTTGGGACAATCATCTAGTGTTAAGATAGTGCAAATTAAGACTATTTAGACTAATTAAATGGGCTTATTCTGAAGCTAAATAACACACATAAGAGTCAGGTGACTAACAACTAAATAGAAAACAACAATTGCAAATAGGAAATAGGAAACAAAATCAAGCTAGTTCACCATCAACTGATATCTTTTTTCTAGCTAGATCATCCCTACAATCACAAGTTAAACAAAACATCAAATTCTTCATTAAATTTAAATCACAAATCATCAGAATATATTCATCTTCATACTCAGATTAGTCCTAGGCAACTAATAGTCAATCGTATCTCCATTATCAAATTTGGTTGCCATAGGCAACTTCACCAAATTTAGGTTTTCAGATCATGTGGCATGCACAAGATATCCACCTCAAGGTAGTTTTCCAAGTCTAGTTATAGTCTTGCAAATGTTCATTATGATTCTACCTAGGTGGTATGATAGTCCATTAATTTCTATGACATCATTCAATAGCATAGATGAATCTGAACATTCACCCTTCATTGATATATATTGATAGTAAAATAGAACTTTTTAAATTGTTCTTAAGGTTTGGGACAATCATCTAGTGTTAAGATAGTGCAAATTAAGACTATTTAGACTAATTAAATGGGCTTAGTCTGAAGCTAAATAAAACACATAAGAGTTAAGTGACTAACAACTAAATAGAAAACAACAATTGCAAATAGGAAATAGGAAACAAAATCAAGCTAGTTCACCATCAACTAATATTTTTTTTCTAACTAGATCATCCCTACAATCACAAGTTAAACAAAGCATCCTAACCTTCTTACCTCATCATCTATCTTAAAAGTGGAAGATTTAATCATTACACATGGTTATGTCTCTTTGATTATCTAGATAATGCAATTGAATCTCTAGAGGAGTCTTACATCTTAACAACAATTTCATTGTCCCTTTGTAGTTCATTGTCCCTCATGACAAGTCTTTTATTGGTTTAAGGCTATCTTAAAGGTCCATATAACAATCTAGGAATTCAATAACAATTAATGTTTAGTCCTTAATGGTCATGACAACATTATACAAGATACTAAAGTTCACATGATGATTTCCTCTTTCCTATCAAATGGTAAGGATTCACTCAAATTTTCACATACTCAAACACATATCCAATTTATGAATTCATGATTGATCCAATGCTCAAACCAATGCAAGCATGACTATTGTTTGTTGACCAAGCTTATTAGTCATATTTAGTTAGAGAAATTCATCCAAAACCATTACAAACTATTTGTAGCTTTGCCATAGGAAATGTTGGATCACCTAGAATGAGTACTTAACATCAAACCAATAGCCAACTCCATAGAAAAATTAACAAAATTGAAACCTTGGACCTAACATATGATAACAAACCTTGAGAAAAAATTCATTATGGTAGTCCTAATAGCCCTACTACTATGCACTCTAACTATTGTGAAAATACAATGCTTGGCTAGAATGATCTCTCTGAGTCCTTAAGAGGCATCTTTTGATATGACAGTCCTACATATTGAAATATAATCTTGATACCAAACACCCTATGATCAAACACCATAATGATAGTCGTATATAACAAAATCCTGATTATAGGGTCCAATCCTATTGAGAGGGTTGTGATGTAAGATGAATGAGAGGATATCTCATAAGCATAACATGTGACCTTGATAATTTATATATGCATGCAAATCCCTTTTTACAAACCTCTAGTCTTGAAATAAAGATGCCCAAGTTTATGCCCATGACTATCCTAGTATTTGATTGAACCTTTAACATGATTGTCTGTATAGTATTAAATTGATCTTTCTTGTCTCCCTCACTATAAGAATCAAAATTTAGGTCTCGAATGAAAATCCCTTTATTTCAATTTGAAAATTACATCTAGTTCACTATAATAGCTCTCTTACATTTTGAAATTTGTACATGCACATGTATCTGTATGTTTAATTTAAATTTATTTCAAGTGTAATTTATTGAAACATACATATAATTTATAATTTTTGAACATGTACATTATATGTTTATTTATAATATATATATATATATATATGTATATATATATATATGTGTGTGTGTGTGTGTGTATATATATATATATTCTTGATTTAATTTTAAATTTGTACTCAAGTTATGTTTATATGTATATATATGTAGGTTCATATCTATTTTTATATATATATCATGAATCTGGATGATATTCACTTTGATGTTGTGCACTTCCTCAATGCACAAGATGATTGGGCCCCACCCCCACCCCCACCTCCACCCCCACCTGGAACTAACTAGGCTCGCTTGCGAGCCATAATTAATGAAAATGTGGATTCCATACAAGAAAAATTGAATTCCATTTGCAATGAACAATTCATGACACCTCACTGTTGATAACTGAGAGGGGGGGTGAATCAGTTATCCTAATTAATTCTTCTTTCTGAACTTTCTTATTAATCAATGCAGCATTAATTCAAACAAGCAAATACAACCATGAAATGGAAATACACATGACACAATATTTTTGATGTGGAAACCCTGTTAAGGGAGAAAACCATGGGGTGATTAACCCAAGATTGTATTCTCTGTTAGAAGAATAGAAAAACAAAATGGCACTTGCCAATTAGGGCTCACTGCCTGAGCACACTGCTCCCAAGAGGCACACTGCCTACAAGAGACTCACTGTCTACAAAAAGAATGTTATACAATACTTGAACTAATTGGGAGCATCTACAAATGCTAGAGTTCAGTTCCGGTTAAGCTCAGTACACTGATCTGCTACACTTCATCTTTCCTCTTCTCTTTTGTTGCTTTCCTTTCACATACCAGGCCTTCCTTACTGCTTCTACTCTGTTCTTCTGCTTTTATTCGCACATCACTAACAACAACAACACACCTCACAACTAAATCCATTGTGTATATATATCCACACAAGTAATTTCATCACCTTTCTAGTCGACACCTGGAATAGTCAATCTTTTCACTAATTCTGATCTATTGGTTGAATCCTTGCACATCAAGTAATGCAGATCAAGTATATGCTTGTAGAAATCATTAATCATGTCAGCCAAACATGATTCATGCCTTCATAACCTTTAACACCATCAGTAACACATCTAGAAAGTAGTCTGATGTTCTGTCAGTCAGTTCTTCCTCTGTTCACACTGTCACTCAGGAATCTGGTACTCAACTATTCATATATTTTTCCTCATCTATCACCGGAGGCTAAATCCTTGAAATATACCACTCAAGGTAGTCCTCTTAACTTCCCCAAATCTGTACTTTACCAAGATACTTCCTCTGAGAGATTCGGACCTATCTGTCAAACCTTGCCACATGCTCTGTTCTTGTTTACCGGACCACAACAATCTTCATTCTGACTTCCGGTAGAGACACACCATGTCCTGCGGATGTGTGGGATGAACTTTGTTGCCATAAATGACAACAATCATGAATCCATATAGTGTCTCTTGCCAACAATCTCCCCCTTTGGCATTGATGGCAACACTTAGTGAAAAATGACTAAGTGTTTACACTATGCTCCCCCTTGGCTGATGCTCTGTCTTTATATACATTTTCCAGAGCTCCCCCTTAGTTGGATTCCTCATTTTTCACTACTCCTCACTCCCCCTTTGACATCAATGGCAAAGGGTAGGGTCTGCATACCAAAATTTAACTATACTTAGCCGTATAAGTATATATATACAAGTTGTACTTACATATACTTAAGTATGTCTGAAAAAGTATTCTTCAACTGTACAACTTCTGTTGCCCAACTCTGCTTCATCCTGTCCAAAATTGAGATGTGACCACTCAACAGGAATGCAAATGCTTCTGCCTTCTTAAGATCTGTCGGATCATTGGTCTGGGCTGTAATCTGAGCATCATTTATGGCCTCATGCATGGCCTCTAACTTAGGGATAATAATCCTTCTAAGTTCACCCATCCGATTAATTATGTTCTTCCTTTCCTTCTCAAAATTCTTTATTGCATTTGTGATTGCAATAGTCTGACATTCTTGATTTATTATGGAGGATGAAAGAGGATCAAAAATTTGAGACAAGCTTAGTAGTTTGTCCTCTTGCTCTTTTATTTTCTTCTCAAACTCCACTGTTACTTTGGACCAGGAAATACAAAATTTGTATATTTCTCTGCCATCCTTAAGAGCATTTTCTAAGCTCTTTATCCCAATATTCATGTTTCTCCTATCATTAATGATCAAACCCTATACCTCAGAGAACCTTTTATCCAAAAACTCCTTCCGGACCTTTTCTTTGGCTGATTTTTCTAGAGAATCAAAATGTGTACCAACACTGCTGACTAAGGTTTTGAGATTATCGGAAGAGGAGGTTGTGGAATCCTTCTGAAAAGATGGCATGATCTTTTCTAGCACTCCGGATGCTACCTCCATAAGCTCATAGTCTTCCATGTGAGATTTCAGTAGTTTCTCTTTGACCTTCTGATTTGCAAATGAGGCTATTTTCATTGTTTGCACCAATGACAGAGAGTCAAAATCTAATGGTCCTTTTAGTAGGTCTGGTTCATCAATTTCTATAGTTGCTTTTGTTAAGAATTCTTGGACAGTTTGTGCAGTGTCTCTTGCCGGAGACAGATGTTTCTTCTCTTCTACAATCTTAGAGCTGTCCTTTGGAGTTTTCTCTCCTACATTCTCACCACTAGCAGTTGTGGTCTTCTCTGTTGAAGTCTTCTCTCCTTCTGCAACCTTAGCACTGTCATCTTCATTTTCCTTCACCTCTGCTTCTTTCTCTTGTAATGTTTCTTCTCCTTTAGATCTAGAGACTGTAGGGGAAACCAGAGGAGAAATGTTGGTCTGTTCAGGGCCCACCTCTTCTGTCATTTTCTCAGTAGTTTCTTCTGCAACACTTGTGGTTGAGGGATTAGTACCCAAGTCCTCTATAATAGGAAGATTAAATCTTTTGAAGGTTTTCTAGAGAATCTCTTCAGTGTCCTTGGCTACCTTGTGAGTCTCACCAAGCATGAGCTGATTCATCCTTGCTTTGCTCTTGAACTCATCCTTGCAATCCTTGAATACCATATTCATTGTCTTGGGATCGATTGAAGGATATAGCTGAATAGCTATTTGTTCCTGGATCTCAAGGTCTTTTGCCATGGCATTGGTCTTTCTCATTTCCAACTCCTTTTCTAGGCTCTTAGGAATTAGAGAGATAATTTCAATGAAATCTTTATTGTAAATGTTCAAAAACTTAATTGTAGCTTCCTCCAGAATCTTTTTATCTGCTTTATTATATTCATCATAGAATTATGTTAAGGATTGCAGGTTCCCATCCACTGTGACTGCTTTTACTACATTATCTAAGGAGAGAGTGGGTTTTTTAGCAAATTCCTCTTCCTTCTCTTCCTTGTCTTGTCCTGTGGA
The DNA here is from genome assembly GCA_027924645.1 of Cunninghamia lanceolata. Lineage (NCBI taxonomy): Eukaryota > Viridiplantae > Streptophyta > Pinopsida > Cupressales > Cupressaceae > Cunninghamia > Cunninghamia lanceolata. The sequence continues at coordinate 497,651 of BSBN01000554.1, read as the reverse complement.
AGGTTTACTGGATCCTTTCTTCTTCTGCTTCTTTATTTCCTTTACCCCCTCATCTGATTCGGTTTCCTCTTCATCTATTTGACTTGCATAAGCCCTTGTGGCTTTTGTTTTAGACCTTTTCTCTCCTTTGTCGGATGTCTGAACTTCTAGTTTTGATGTTTTTGAGCTTTTGGCAGTGACAGGTGCAGATCTCTTTGATGATCTGGTCCGGGTTGAGGTTTCTACCGGAGCACTTTTCTTGCTTCCCTTTTCTGCCTCTTTCTTTTCTACCTTAGCCTTTTGTCTCTTTTCCCTGTGGGCATCAAGTGCCTCCTTTGAGATGCCAAGACCTTGGGCAATATGTTCTACTTCTTTTCTCACCTTCCTTTTCATCTCTAGTTCTCTGAGTTCCACATGAATCTTTACACTCAGCTCCTCAAAGGTTCCAAACCTTTCTGCCTTTGGATCCTTTGGCTGACTTAGCATGTGTTGAACATGCAGCTCCACAATCTGTTCATCCACTTCATACCCCATGGGCATGATCCAGACTATCCCTGGTTCTACTGCCTCCATTAGGCACTGATCAGTCTCTACCATAAAGTAGACTGTGTCTTTGTATTTCTCAACAAGAGACTGGGGAATCCTTTCTCTTGCTTGCATCATGTTCTGAAAGTTCTTGAAGTATCCCCACATGGCTGTATTTCTTGCTTTAGTATCCCCAAGCCCATGTAAATAGTCTCTTATCTGAATTGCAACTGGTCTATCATTCTGCCACACCCAGCCATTGGATCCGAGAAGCTCATTCATGTAATAAAAGAATAGGCAAAGTAACAAGGCACCATACTTGAAGGAGTTCTTCTTATCCTTCTTGATCTTTTGTAGATTTTCTAATATTTGGCTGAGAAGAAGTTCACACAGATCATAGTCAACATTTTCTTTTAGCATTTGATAGGCTGTGTAAACTGCAGTTCCCGGTACTGAATTTTCCCTACTGGAGTGATAAATCTTGTAACCAATTATTATGGAAGCAAATTTGACATCCGGTTTAGTGATGTCTTCAATTGTCATAGCTCTCTTGTCAAATTTTGATCCAGTTGCATCACTTACTGTCTGATTCTTGACAGACTTGAGAACAGGTATTCCACCGAATGAGTGTAGACCGGTTACTGCCTTAATTGCATCTTTGGTGATCTTAAATGGTTTATTCAACCATAGGAAATTGTCATGCACTCTACTCAATACATACCGGGCCCATTCATCTTCTTCAAAACAGGGGAAATGAATGCACTATGCAAAATGCTTATCCCGAATGGCTTTATACTGAGGTTTAATCTCAAAAGAGTCATCTAACAACTATTTGCGATAGATATCTACTAACTTTGATTGCCCAAATTCTTCAATACTTGCATGTATGTAAACCCTAATATCTTCGGTGTGCAAAATGCCATGTGGAACACTAGAGAAGGCTCCTAGGGGATCTACCTCCAAGGATTTGTATGGATGTTTCTTATGCGCCTTCAGTTACATGGAGTTGGTCGGATTGATTTCTGGATGTAATGACTTCTGCAAATGATTTTTGATGAACTTGAGGAATTTTGTTGCAGAGCTCCACTTTTCGTTTCTTATTATTTCGGTTTGCTTTATTCGGATGACTTGAAGAACTGGATCAACCCTGATCTTTAAACATCTTGCGGATCTTCCAAATCTTAACCACAGTTTGTTTGGATGCTACCCTTATGAACCCTTCAGTCCACAACTCTTCTTGTGCCTGTTCCGGCACCAATTGACAGGCTGTGGGAACAAGGTTCTCTTTGTGTCTCCCCTTGAGCCAGAGCTCACTTTTTAATTTCTGGAAGGAATATCAGCACCAGAGTTTGGTGCAGATCCAACCTCTATATTCTCTGTACTTTTCTTCACCTAAATCTTGCTCATCTCACTTTTAACTTCATCCGCATTCACCTTTTGTTTACCCTTATCTTGATTCTGATTATGATATACCAAACCTCTTTTGTCCTGATTCTTGCTTCTATAGAATTTTGCACTATGACCGGACCTATTGTAGATATGGCAAACAACATTTCTTTGCATATTTGACTGATATCCTCTTGATCTGCATTGATTAGGCATATGACCTACTCTATTGCATGCAAAGCATCTACCATTGAATGATTTGTTCATTTGCATATTTCTGCATTCATGAGACTTATGACCATACCTTTTGCAGTTAAAACACTATCTGGAGAAAGATGAATTAGTCTGATTCATTCTCTTTCTGCACTGATTAGCTTTGTGACCAAAGTGATTGCAGCTGTGGCAGTATCCATTGAAGGATGGATATCTTTGAGCATTGGGTTGTCTTACTGGAGGTCTTCTAGGCCTATTCCTTGGATTTTCTGGTCCAAAATTCTTCTGACCAGATCCAGAGCTTTCTCCTTTCTCATATCCCAAGCCACACTTGTCATCTACCTTCTTTTGACTTCCAAGAAGAACTTCAAGTTGAGCAGAACTTATCTTGAATTTCTCTTTATATTCATTTGTTGTTTGAAGATCCCTTTTGAGAGAGACAATTTGATCCTCAAGTTTTTCTTCATTATCTTTAGCATCTTCAAGATCAGATTCAAGATGTCTGATAATTCTATCCATCTAGTGGCAATCTTCTGATTTCTCCTTGAGAGATTGTCTTAGATTGTCTTCAGTTTTTCTTTTCTCTTTAATCTCTTGGGTAAACTTTATAACTCCTGATTCCATTTCATGTCTTACCATAATGACTTCTTTTGATAACTTTTCACATAACTTGGTTTTCTCAGTCAGCTCTTCATTTGCATTATTTGTTTCACTTTGTCTTGCCAATTGCTGAAGTAGTTCCTTTCTCTTTTTCATAGAGAGACTTAATTTGTCTTTTAGTTCTCTCATGAAATCATCATCCTATTTGAGTCTTTCCTTTAATTCATTGACTTCAGAGTTTGACTGTTCAAGATCTTCAAGGGCAGTCTTGAGTTGCTCCCTTAAACCATATGCATCCATTTGGATTCCCAGATCTTCCTCGAGCTGTTAGACTCTGTTAGGAGGAACTAGGCTCTGATACCAATTGTTGATAACTGAGAGGGGGGGTGAATCAGTTATCCTAATTAATTCTTCTTTTTGAACTTTCTTATTAATCAATGTAGCATTAATTCAAACAAGCAAACACAACCATGAAATGGAAATACACATGACACAATATTTTTGATCTGGAAACCCTGTTAAGGGAGAAAACTATAGGGTGATTAACCCAAGATTGTATTCTCTATTAGAAGAATAGAAAAACAAAATGGCACTTGCCAATTAGGGCTCACTGCCCGAGCACACTGCTCACAAGAGGCACACTGCCTACAAGAGACTCACTGTCTACAAAAAGAATGTTATACAATACTTGAACTGATTGGGAGCATCTACAAATGCTGGAGTTCAGTTTTGGTTAAGATCAGTACACTGATCTGCTACACTTCATCTTTCCTCTTCTCTTTTGCTACTTTCCTTTCACATACCGAGCCTTCCTTACTGCTTCTACTCTGCTCTTCTACTTTTATTCGCATATCACTAACAACAAAAACACACCTCACAACTAAATCTATTGTGTATATATATCCACACAAGTGATTTCATCACCTTTCTAGTCGGCACCCGAAATAGTCAATCTTTTCACTAATTCTGATCTGTTGGTTGAATCCTTGCACATCAAGTAATGCGGATCAAGTATATGCTTGTAGAAATCATTAATCATGTCGGCCAAACATGATTCATGCCTTCATAACCTTAAACACCATCAGTAACACATTCAGAAAGTAGTCTGATGTTCTGTCAGTCAGTTCTTCCTCTGTTCACACTATCACTCAGGAATCCGGTACCCAACTATTCATATATTTTTCCTCATCTATCACCGAAGGCTAAATCCTTGGAATATACCACTCAAGGTAGTCCTCTTGACTTCCCCAAATCCGCACTTTACCAAGATACTTCCTCTGAGAGATCCAGACCTGTCTGTCGGACCTTGCCACATGCTCTGTTCTTGTTTACCGAACCACAACAATCTTCATTCTGACTTCCGGTAGAGACACACTATGTCCTGCGGATGTGTGGGATGAACTTTGTTGCCATCAATGACAATAATCATGAATCCATATAGTGTCTCTTGCCAACACTCACGTGGTACGTTTTGCAGCTTTGATGGAAAACATTTTAGATTATGTGAGGTCTATTCACTCAGACTTTGATGGATTCCAGAAATGGAGAGAGGAGATGTGCCAATTTTATGCTGATGGCCTCTCCTATAAGGATATTTTGGATCTTAAAATCACAAAAGGTCATTTAGCGCAATATTTTAGACATCCCATTACAAATGAACTTATTCCTGCAAATAAGAAAAGAATATCAATTAGGTGGTGTAGGCATGAAGGAATGTCTACCAATTTTTGGGATAGATGGTGGATGGTGTTTGATTATCCACCTCATGCTAATTGTGAGGTTCCTTTATATTTTTTGAGAAAATTATATGCAGAGTTTGTTATGAATAAAAAACCCAACTACTTTGATTTTAGATCATTCCAAGGTATTGGTGGTGGCATGCCACAACAGAGGTTGAGGGCACAGGTTGATCCCCAACGACTCGTGCTTGTTCAACCTCTTATTGAACCTCCTGTTGTTGCCATTCCTTCACCCTTCCATCATCGTGCAGTGGTATCAACACTAGGCACATTGAGTGCACTCTCAGGTAGCCTAGATGAGCAGACTTCTATGATGGTAGCTCAGGTTAGAGACCGTGGAGGAGTTGATGATGGAAGTGGTCCTAGTACCACTCCACATGTGTCAATGCCTCATACATGTACAAGTTGCAATCAATTGTGTTATGGACCTTATCAGGCAGCTGCACCCACTTCAGCTACACATGCATCATATGATAATATGGGTGAATCATTTGTTGATTATCTATTTATTGAGGATCATCCCACTAATCATTCGACATAGGTATATATAGGTTACACACATGTTGAATTTATAACAATTTTAAGAATGTTTTTTTAATCAACATATAGATCAATTAAATTGTAATATTTTAACAATCGAATTGTTTGGTGTAGGTGATGGCAACAAGGACCATTGATTGATTTAATTTTTCATCGACACCTATTCATCTCGGGCACCCATTTGGGGTACATTTTGAATGATTTATATTTTAAATAATTTTATTTACTTGATTTTAATTTGTAATTCAATCTTGAACATGTACATTAAATATTTATGAACTGGTTCAGGGTTCTTCCACATTGAATCCTCCATCTGAGGGTGTCTCGAGCGCTCCTCCATCATTGGGCATCTCACATAACACTTTTACAGTATGTATATTGTTTTAAAAAACTATATATACTTAGATTTTTCTATTTTGATTTCACTATATCTGAAAACGTGCATGTACTATTTAATATATATTAAAAATATATGTCTATGCAGGCTGACACAACAATGAGGATGGGCATTGCAACACACTTGGATAATCCAAGTTTATATCAGGAGTTGACTACATTTCAGGTTGTTCAAAAATGTATATCTATGTCTACGTGTAGTATATGTACAAGTCTTTTAAATAGATTAAAACAAAAACTGAGTACCTATAAAATACACACAAGTCAATATATATATGTTTTAACCTAATTTGTACACACATGTGCTAAGTTATAAATGACCTTGTAGGAGCTTGTCAGTGACACATTTCATCAACACACAACACATGCAGAGCAGGAGGACAGAGGAGATGGGTAGCCTGATACGGTATAATTTAAAATTTAGATTATATTTAAAGTCAATTAAAATATACATTGTGAACTTAAAGTAAATTTCTTGATAGATATATATGTTGACATGTGTTCAAAATTCTTTTTCTTTTATAGCTTGAGACATGTCATGTAGCTAAGTTTGTAGAGACAAGTCCTGGAATAGAGGATGCACAACAAGTTCCTCTTACAGTATAATAATTTAAATATGATAAATTAGAAATTAAATTGAATTAAATCATTTTTAAAATCGCCTTACATCTAATTTCAACTTGAACTTTCTCTTGTATTAAATAGATTGATTCAGAGCATGTAGAGACAAGTCCAGGTGCACCAAAGCACGCCTCTTAGCCGCACACGGTAATTTAATTTTATGATAAATTATAAATTTAAAAATTGTCATTAAATCATTTTTAATCATCTTACGTCTGATTTCATCTAAATCTTTCTCTTCTACAGAGTGATTCAGGTCATCTGAGTAGTTCGCATGGTGTGAAGAGGACTCTTGATTACAGAGATAGTATGTGATAGGTTATTTCATGGGCTACATAATTTGACTATTTCATGAACTATGTTATATACTGTTTGTCATGGACTTTATATATATATATTGTTGAACATGGACTTTATATTTTGAACATGGGACTTTGTATATTTTTTGAACATGGACCTGGACTTTATTTCATTTCACTATTTTATGGTCTCTAGAATACAAAACTTTATTTCATTGTTGTATGTGTTTTACACTTCAAACATGCAAGTACTTAAATAACTATATAAAAATGCACAACATGACTTTGAACTTATATATTCTACTAGTATTAAAAATGTGCTAAAATGGTAATAGCAAACTCTAAATTTAAAATTAACAAGGGTAAAACACTATAACTCAAAAGTGACTTTAATAGTGAGATTCATAATAATATTTTTTTGTCAAGAGTTAGTTGGTCTATTGGTGAAGTTACTAGGTTCACAAAAAAAGATATTAGAAATCATTTTTTGTTGAGTACAAGGCCCAACACCCTAAGAGTTAAGTTTGGGGTTGAGTCCCAATGAATAGTCTACGAAAGCTTTACATATTTCACAAAAAAATATAATATCATGTCAGTCTTCAACTAATATTAGTACATGGATTGGTAAAGCTTTGAAAAAATACAATTGATTGATATTATCAAAATCACTTTTACAAAAAAATGTTTGATATTATTAGGATCATAATAATCATACATAAAGGGTTTATCAGATGATAAAGATAACTAATGTACTCTGCTCATAAAAGGCCATGCATAGCATTCTTAGACATATTAGTGGTCCTATACTTCATGGTCTAGTGGAAAATTTAACATTTTTGTTAGGTTTATTCAAATGAAACAAATTATCTTCCTATATGATCCCCCACTATTAGACAAAACATTCCTTAACTAATTCATATGCATTTAAGTCATTATATGACATGGGAAAACTAGTGTGAGGATAATATATTACATTTTAATCAAGATGACAAAGAATGAATCCAAAAGACCCTTTCTTTGAGAACCACACTTAGAAAATAAAATGTCTATCAATTTCAAATGGTTGATGTTACAATTTTCTTTGATGTTACAATTCTATGGTAGGACATTTAATGGTAACAAATTTATGAGTAACTATTGAGATAAGTGATACTTAGCATACAACTTGCCTTGAAAGTTGATCATTGCACAACACAATAATATAATTTAGCAAGACCTAATTCCTTTGACATGCTTTCATTAAGTTTACCTTTAAATTTTCTATTTTTAGTTTGTGTAGATAAGATTTGCTTAGGCTTGGGAATCAATCTCACAACCTTCACTAGAGAACTTGTAGATGCCTTTGTTCAAATCCACAGTCACAGACCTAATCGAGATTAGGTCTACACTTGTGTGTTTGACCTAAAGAGGGAATTTATAAACTATTTATGGAAAGGAGTAAAATCTTGAGATGTGTGATCATGATTTTTTTTAGGAATGTTTTTAAGACTTGATCACACTATATAAATTATAGTCCTTTTGATCTCTCATTCATAAAAGAGTTTGAACCCTAGGCCCAAAACATAAGGTAAAATGACATAGGTATGTACAGTTTTCCCTATTACAATGTTATAATTAAAATATATCAAGTATTATTGTGAAAGCATTACCCTTCCACAAGAAAGAGTGAACTTGGAGAGTGTTAATTTCCATCACTATATCATTAGGCAAGCACTTAATATCCTAAAGGGATGCCTCATTTTGAATTTAGAAAGGCTCATGAAGTATAGGGTAGATGGGTCAAAGGATCTAGACCGAGGAGTTATACTAACACCCTCAACATCATGTTTCAAACCCTAGCATAAATCATAGATCTACCCATTGAAGATTCAACCAATATAATGAAACTTTGGAATCTATTAACTAAACATCTAGACCTTGATCATTTATTCTTAATCTATATGAAACCATTGTTATATCCTAGGTTAGTAGCTACCCATGATCATTATCCAAATAAAAACCAAATCTCAAATGTGTAATTTGAATCACAACAAAATCTGTATGTCAAGGTGCACTTGGGTCTCAACATAAATTTAATGTATATTTACCAAGCCATGTGGGAAAAGTGCATGGTAGGGTATATGTGATAGAGACACATATGATCATCATTAAGGATGATATTTTCCTCAACCTAGATATTTTATTGGTGAAAGGATGCATACATGTTTACCCCAGGTTTTAAGTATATTGGTGACATTATGGTTAAATTTCTTACCAAAGGAAAGCAATTGAGGACCGATACTAATCAATTACATCATTCTAGATATGATGTATATTATGATACTTGATGAAGGTATATTAGGTGATATCCTTGTAGTTTTGAGTCCCTCTCTTAGATGTAGTGACATATGTTAATTTCATATCATTGTTAACATAGAGAGGACATATACATGTATGATTCACATTATGGTAGTGATTAGGTGATAATTTATGTATATTGTTAGATTAGATTAACTATGTGTTCTAATTTTATTATAATGCTCATGTTCTAATGTATGTGTATATTTTTGTAGGGATCCATTCATCATTCTTAGCACAATAGTTGTCACTTTGAGGGTCACATAGCAAGGAGATAGGATTCACCCATATTATGATGTATTTTGAGTAGTTCATGTACTTTGGTAGATAGGACATTTGTATACATGTTTTTAAATCCATGGTATTTATATACTTTAATCTACCTCACATTTGCATACTTTAATTAGATACATTATATTTATTTAATTAATTAGGATTAGCCTTTTACATGCCTTCCATCATCAAATTAATTAAATAAATTGAATATTTATTTAATTAAACTAATTTCCTACACCTTCCCCACTAATTAATTTTCAATAATCTTACTATTTGATTAATTAACTTCTAATCTCCACTAATAAAATAAATCAAATCTTAAATCATGTCTTGAACTCACAAATAAATAAATTCAAAAACTCACATGACTAGCTAAAAGGAAAAATTCAAATTAATTTTACATCTCCACCATACATTTCCATAGTTTTAGATAAAGCAAGATTCCAGGCCTCATTGATGCAAACCCATTCGATAGCTCTAAAACATCCATGCAATGAACCATTAACTAGAATCTAGAAGGGAGAAATTACAAATTCCAAAGAGATAACATTAATACATGGAGTTGTATCTATGTATTGAAAATTACTAACCTAATCTATAATGCTAAGTACTAGTTCATCTTCATTATTGAGCATGTCAAATAAAGAAGAAATTTTAAGGATAGAATGAAGATGATAGTGTAATGGTTGGATTGAGAGATATATGGTTATAGAAACATAGAAGTAACATTACTGTGTAGGATACTATGGTCCATTAACAACTTCAAATTGGCCATTAATTAACCTACAAAGATGCTAACTTTTTGGATGTCTTAAGGGGTCCTAATATGATGTCTTAAGGGGACGTCTTAAGTTCTCAAATTTTGGTGAAGTTGCCCAAGGCAACCAAATTTAACAATATAATAAAATCAAATTTAAAGTAAATTCAAAGTAGAAAAACATGTGCATTTAACAAATAAAATATATAGAATAATAATTTTGATATATAAAACTGTAGAGTATAAAATTGTGTGCATACACATGTATACAAATTTGTGTACAAAATGTGTAATAATGTAATTGTGTATGTACATATATGCCAACTCAAAAGAATGTTTACAAAATGCGGTTATACCATCTCAAGAAAATCCAAAACTTGTGGGGAATGTAGTAGGTCTTCACGCCACCTGATATAAAAATAATACAAGCAATTTATCAATATATCATCAAAACATGTATTTTAATTAATATAAAACTATCTAGATGTACACAATTTGTACCCGTATTTACAAGTGCCTCACACGTATAGATATAGGTTTAATATGCATCCTCTCAAGTTTTTGTTTCAAAGTATGTGATGAATTTGTGATGATGACCTAAGGATACAAAAGGATAATTTAAATCAACTTCAACTAATAACGCACAAGAAATATCAGAACATGTATTTAATGTATTTAAAATAACAATATAAAATTATTTAACTATATTTACCTATATTTACTTATTCCATTGTACCATCTCCATCCTCTCTTTTTTCCAATGCATCGATGATTGTCTCATGGTCTTCCATAGAAATTATCCATAGCTCTTTATTTGCAGGTTTTCCACGATACCTCTCCAGTTTTATATTTGTTGCCAACACCAAATATGAGTAGTGTATAATCTTCTTATGTGTTTCATAATCTTCAAATGCAGGAAAACCATTTTTCTTTATTAGGTATTTTCGTTGCCAAGTGCCAACAACCACCACCGAACCTATTGGATAACAATAGCCATCATCAAAGAAATTCTTAAAATTTGCTTAAGGGGATCAAAGAAGTTCTTAAAATTTGCTTAAGGGGATCAAAGACTTGTTATCAAAATTTGCTTAAGGGGATGTCTTAAGGGGATCACCAAACCTGTTGGATAAGGAAATCTATCATCATCTTCTCGAGGTGTTGTTAACTTATGTTTAGTCTCCACACAACGAGCCAATCAATATGTTGTTTCCTCTTCATTCTTCTTTGGTGTAACAATAGCATACACATGTCCTGTAAACAAATTTTGATTCAATAACTTGTACATGTCCATAAAATTTGACCAATCAACATACATGCATTCATATGTACACATATAAATAAATAAAAGCACTACAAATTAGTAATAAAGTGAAATAAAATGAAATAATTTGAATTAAATTACCTTCTTGTACAAGGTCTGAAACATGGTCATAATCATCTGATGCAAACAGTTGATCATTGTCTTCAATTGTTGTTTCACTTTGATTGTGTGCTTGTGCAAGTGTCAATGGTCTTTGCTTCCACTTTTCAACCCATTCTATATTCTCACATGCTTCCCAATCTCCTGAAATACAAAACTGACAAAAACATGCAAGCTCCCTTGTCCAAATAGTCCATGTACTTGTATTCAAACTCCCAAATGAATGTCATTTAGTAGATCCACTGATTGTCTAGCAATCAAGTCTAGGTAGAATGTTTTCTTCTTCAACCAACCAAAAGAATTAATGAACTATAGAGTAATCGCTTGATCCAGGTGTACATAATCTTGTATTGCACCAATCTACAATCCCACGTGCATCTTTAAATTTTACTAAATCCTCAAATTTTAATTGTTGTTTAGTAAGAATTCTTTTAACACACGCACCAGCTCCATCATGGTCTCCTTTACCATGTCCAGCTTCAAAAAAATTCCACATATGTTGGACATTATTCTCCTTGTAAACCCTACTTAACCAACAGAACATTCGAGCATTCTTGAACTGCCCTGTACAATTATCTGACCATAACAAGATGTTCAGTCATCTGGATTCCTCTTTCTCTTAAATTTGTATAAAATATATTGAAACAATATTGAACAAACTCTAATGAGTGTAATCGGTTGTCACTCAAATAGAAATGATACTCCCTCAAAACTTTTCTATCATTCTCTGTGCTATCATCTGCATCTCTATAAACAATATGAACAAACATAGCAACCTGCATTGAATTGTAATATTGTGATTGAATTTCCTCTTGCGGAGCTAAAGTATAGTTTTTTGCAAAATCAACCACTGATAGTATAGTACCAACTGGAAATGTGTTTCTACATTCACGAAATTGTCCATCAAGCCATCGAGCTTGTTGAGAGTGTTTGACATATTTTGGTACAATTTTACTCTTAAATTTTAATATGAATGCATGCACACTAACCTTTTCTATAATTAAATCACAACACTTCCCAAATTTTCCATCTTTTAAAGAATATTCAACATTCTTAAATCTATTAACATCCACTAATTGTTGTCCAAAATCATTTTCAACACTTTCATGCATACAAACTCTTAACAAAGAAAGATTGCCACAACTGGTGCATTATCCAGAAATGCATGAACTTAAATAAAATAATTTTTCATTAGATCTTTCATAGAACAAACTTGATATAAACTCTTTTATTGCTTCAGGTGGCATATTAATATCACATTCATATATAATCATGTTACTATGTAAAGTACAACATATATATCGAAACACATCATAATAATAACGAAATTGAACATGCATTTTACAACAACAAGATATTCATTGCTTATTAAACTTTACATACCATGGTTTGCATTTTTCAAAAGATCTTTGACTTATTTTAATATCAGGTAACACTAATTCATCACAAAATTTTCTATAAAATTTTGTTTGTGGTGTATCTAATAGGTGTTTTGGATGAGGATCGTGAACTTTGGACCCCGCTCTTAATTTTAAAACATCTCTAGCATTAGATGATACCTTAGTATTATCATGCCAATATTTTTTTATCAAAGATCTAATTTCAACATTCAGTTTCATGTCAGATCTCAGGAGTCGACCACTAAAACTCCAACATTGGTTAATTGGATCATTTTCTATACTTTCTCTTCTTTTTTCTGCTCTTACTCACTATAGTAGTTGTTATAGCTCATCTTGCTGCATTCTTATCTTTAGATCGACTATTATTTCCAATAGACTCAATGGCACTAGCAACAGTAGACATAGCATGTTTTAGTGATTGATCTTTTCTTCTTGGTTTAACAAAAATGCCTAACATTTTCATTACTTTTCTCATTTTTCATATTCTCATTAATTGCATCATTAGTTGACATTGAAATGATAGTTTTTTACGATAAAAAAAATTCTTTGTATAATCTATTGGCATGTGTTGTTATTTGTCTCCAAGAAATTTTACCAGGAAGATTATCCAAAACATTTCTTTCAATTTTTTTAAAAAAATCTCATTTTCAACATCACATCCTGGATTTTCATTTTCATTTTCAACAAAAGGATTTTTCATTTTCATTTTCAACAACAAAACGGTTTTCATTTTCATTTTCAACAACAAAACGGTTTTCATCTTCATTTTCAACAAAAGGATTTCATTTTCATATTCAACAACAATTTGTTTCAAATTTTCATCTCTACGACTATTATCAATCTCAACATTGTTATATCTAGCTTGTTTTAAATCTTCTATCAACACCATTTCCATTTCATTCAAAGGTGGATTTGAAGAAGTACCTGGATTTGTGCCTATTGAAACATTCTCCATAGCATTGACAGAGGGATTTGAAGACATACCAGGAGTAGTTTGTATAATCGTATTAGTTTCCACATTCACCTCTTGCAAATTTGCATCGTCTACATCCATGGTCTCCTCAATGTTTTTATCTTCAATAGTTGTGGAATTGGATGCTTCAACATTATTCATTGATTGAATCTTTATTCTTCTATCTCTATCTTTTTATCTCCTTCTCTCTCTTTGCTTCAATTTCTTCAGGGGTTAATAGCTTCCTATCTTTCCTCTTATTACAACTTTGTGATCCCATGATTAAAAAATTTATGAAGCACGTACAAATGAATGTCAAAAACTTGAAAGCCTTTCTTCTTTGTTCAAGTCCTTCAAACAAGTAGCAATTCAACAAAATTTTACTCAAACAGTGTCTCAATGATAGCTTCTATCAGAATTCAAACAATATTCCAAGTTGATGGACCTGCAAAAGAGAAAAGATGGTAGAGAATGCTGCAAATGTCACTGTCGGCCATATTGTAGAGCAAGTTGCAAGGCTGACAGTCATAGTCACAGTCTTATTAAAAAAAATAGACAAATAATAAATGGTATCCCGTTTAAGAAACGAGATCCCGTTCTACTAAATGGGATCCCATTTAGTAAATGGGATCTCATTTTATTTTGCACTGATAGAGTAAGAAACGGGATCCCGTTATTTAAAATTTGAATTTTAAGCTCAGGTTTTGCTTTGTAACCCGGTTCAGGAAATGCTTTGGGGACCCAAACCTGACCTCTAGACATGGTTTGACCTACAACTTGAAGGTCCTATCAATGCCACAACAAAATAGTGACTTTGGGCATATATCTGGAGGTCTATTTTGCAAAATATTTTAACGAAATTAAAACCCATTATAGATGAGATAGTGTAGATTCCAAATATGTAATTTTTTTACAATTGGATTATTTTTTCTATTTTTAATCAATTTCTGATGAAATAGGTCCATAAACTTGAATTATCAGGGTTTTTTAGTATTTTAATAACTTTTATTAAAATATTTTTTTGTAAAAACAATTGTACGAAAACGTACTTTAGACAATTCTTTTCAATTTTAAAAAAAAATTCAAAAAATGTTTAAGTTTAGGTCATCTTATGTGTGATGTACACGATGATTTTTTAAAAGACCAAAAATGGCCAATAAAAAATTAATAAAAAAAATTCAATAAAAAATTACAAAAAAATATGGAAAACGTGCTTTAGTGAGTTACAATTTTTTTCCCAAAAGGATTTAGAAAAATATGATTATTTAGGTCAAAATATGGATGACGTACACGTACATGGTATAGTAAAAAAAAAGTGACTTTTAAACAGTGGTTTTTAGAAACGCTTATTCAAAATCAATTTTTATCATCTGGGTATTGAAAAAAATTACATATTTGGAAACTAGACTCCGAGTACTACATTTCATATTTAGTGACTTTTTCCAAGATTCCACATTTAAGTGCTTCAAATGTTTAGGTCAAATGTGACAAATTCTGAAAATCAGGGAAAACACTTCCACTTTTTGGCCAAAAAATGGACTCAACTTCTTGCACACACCCACCCTGAAACACAATTTGAAATATTTTGCAATAGATTCAATGGACGGTGACTAATTGAGAGGGGACAATATGAATACATTATAAAAATTTGAATTAAAAAAAGCATTGGTCAATTTTGTGCAGTAAAATCAATCTAAAGTAGGGATCGAGTAATTAGCTGATAGATTTTTATATGTGAGCATTAGAGTGCTCGAAATTGTCTCATGACGTAAAAAATTTCAAGCCAGAAAATTTTCTAAACTTGTCAGTTGTTCCTATCGATGTATTCCTTGAACCTCCTATGGGTGCAAGTGCTAGTTTAGTTGAATTTGGACTCTTACGATGTGATAAGTTGGTACCAGTGAAAGCTTATGAAAAGAGAAAAAGATCATATAAATATAAATTTAGTACTAAACATATTCTTATAAACCATAGTTCAAACCTCTCAGCCGATGTAACAACTGAAAGGTTCCGATGAAATGTTTTCTAGAAATGTGAAGTTTTTTTGTGTCCGCAAGTCTGCATCTTTTTTTTAATTTGTTTTAGTGTAGAGAGTTACATTCATCCTACTTTGCACTTCAAATTTGTAATCCCTCATCACTCCTTTCGTAGTCTGTTGAAGAGATTTGTGAATTGCAACAGAGTATATAGTAGATGATGCAATACATGGAGACAACACTGGTATTGCTACGCTACCCAATAGAGTAAATGGTTTGGAGAAAAGTGTTGACATGAGTTAGAGGCAAGAAATGAGGGTGTTATTGATCCCACAAGCGTGATAAGAAGAAAATGAGGGAGAAGAGGGAGTAGAAGAGGAAGGAGAGTGGGAATGGAAAAGCATACTTACCTAGGCAAGGTCAATCGATGATCAAGAAGGGTGATGGCCTAGAGAGAGCATCTTCATTGCTCAAGGAAGGGGGCTCTGTCTAACATCTCCCATTGTGGAGAGTGCACATCATAATTTGTGATAGAGGGGGCTCGCGTTCGCACGGCCCCACACAAAACTAATGCTAAAATGTGATAGTTGTTGTCATGACTTTGTCTATCTTTGAATTTTGTTGCAGAAATGTTTTGTAATACTGTGATTTTAATGGAAATATGGTATATTAATGGGCATCACTATAAAATATCTTAGTGTCGATAAAATTTTGGAATCAAGGGAGGAACTGAAACTTGCGATCTCAATGGCAATTCTCCTTGGTTACAATCTATGGGGTGCTACAGAGGGTATACAAAATGTGATTAACTATTACCATTACTCTAGTTCTAGTTGTGCTAAAATGATTTTTTTATGGGCTGATAACCTCATGCCATTTGATTTAAATTATTGATTTCTTCATATGGTTTTTTATTTACATTATTGATTTCTTCATATGGTTTATGAATTGGGAATGAGTGTTTGATTCTTGTATGGTAGATTGCTTAGCTTGCTTTAGTTTTTGAATTAGATCTTCAGGGTCCTTGTATTTTTATTGAAAGGGATACTATTGTTTTCATTGGGAAGTATTTGTTTGTCTCTATCAATAAAGTTTTTTGTTATGCTAAGGTTTTAATTTTTGCCTAAGGTTTTAATTTTAGGGAATTTTTTTTGCTATGAAAATGATTGATCCCCAAAGGGTTAGTTTTTGCCAAGAAAATAATTGAGCCCAAATTTTTGATTGGATGATTGGTTGCTTCTTGTTTTTCTCATTGGGAGAACAATTTGCAATTAGCAAACTCAATATCACATTGCTCTTTAATGTTTTCAATCTTTTTGTAAGCAGAACATGGGCATTTAGGAATAGGTTTGTCAACTTCTAGGAAGGGGTCCCATGGAACTATTAGAGGATCTATTTTTGTGGAGCAAGGGGTCCCATGAAACTAATCCTTTAAATTAGGATCCCCTACTTTTTAGTTTGTTGATTTTGAGTGGATGCATTTGAGGTGAGGCTGAAACTTTCCTCCACCAGCTTAAGGATTTTTCTACCAGTTTTTAGATTCCTTCCATTTAATTTAGGAAATATTTTGGAGGGAATTTTTTTTATTTGATTAGTTTTAATCTTTTTATTTGTTGATCCTAAAAAACCTCTGCTAAATCACTTAGCATTAAACTAAAAAGCTCATGAGACTACACCTTCCATAAATTTTTGCAACTACAAAATTTATGGGACGACTTGTTTTAAAAAGCTCCTAAATTTAGGAATCACCCTCCATGGAACCGTGGCCTAAGAAACTTCATCCTACATGGTTGCATTAGTTACACTTATTGTAGACAGCTAAATTTTAAGTGATGGATCATGTCATTGGAAATTAAAAAATATTGTCTACATTGAAAGGCCCTGTTAATTATGTTTTTTGTTGTTTCATAATGCATATAATTTTTTAGTGGGAGGGTAATGGTATGAGCACATTGCCATTGAAATCATGGTACATACCATCAAAATTTCATGCCAACTGCTCAATCACACGAGCTCTCTGTAAGCATTTAATAGATTTGTTTTATCATAACATGAATCTCTGTTTTAGCATGCAATCAATCATAGTTGCATGGAGCAGGGATAGTTTTATGGTAGCTCCATCTTTTTGGGTCTAAAGCTTATTATTTTGGTGTTCACTGGAAGCTCTTTGCCATCTCATTGTTTTCTAATTTTTTATTTATTTCCCTTTCTTTTTTTTACATTTTTAGGGTTTATTCAGTATAAGACAATCTGACATTCTGTAATTTCTTTTTGCATAGACTTTCTATTTGATGTTTAGGGAAAAATCAAAAAACAATTGCTGCACAAAATCATGATTGAATCAGGAAAACTATGATATTCTGGCGATTTTTCCAGCATTGCAATGCCTCCAGTTTAGATGATACTTGAAGATGCTCTACATTTTTTAGCAAATTTAGGTTTCATGGATATTTAGGTTCTAGATGACCTTGTTCTGCTTTAGATTGTTGAGATTATTAAAATTTTGATGTTTTTTTAGGGTAGGTCATTCTATTAAGCTGGTGATTCTAGAATTTGTTTCTTTGAGCTCGATTGTTCAACAGTTTAAAGAATGGCTCTGAAACCCTTGGATTATGAAAATATTAATGAGAATGTGAAGAAGGTTGCATATGCCATCAGAGAGGAGCTCTATCTGCGAGCCTTCAAGCTCCAGAAGGAAGAAAAAAGGTGTCATTTCTAAGATTTAATGTCATATGAACTATCAATTGCATTTTTTATTGGAACTATTGATGTAAAAGTGCATATAAATGAATAACAACTCAAACACAGAATTCAAGACAAAAACATAGAACAAGAACACAAAATTTACGTGGCTCACCAAAATGGCTACGTCCACAAGAAGTAGGGGAAAATCATTTTATTATCTTTTTTATCACATAATACATCTCCAGCAGCTTACACATCTATTTAATACATTAACCATATTGAAATGGAAGTCACCAAAGGAAAACCAAGAGACATGACTTTTGGCAGGAGAAGCGACAAACAGTCTACGATTCAACCGTTGGACTTCATATTCCAACAATCTCCAACTTCAAGTCCAACTACTACTACAAGACAGCTACTTAGAGATGTTCCCCTACTTTAGGCTTATTGTCACATCTTGACAATACCAAGAGATGTCCTACAAAACTTGAACTTCTCCCTTGGTACTATCTTGGTCAATGCATCATCCGCATTTATCTTTGTATCAATTTTCTCCACTTTCAATTTGCCCTCTTCAAGTACAGTTTGGATGAAATGGTATCACAACTCAATATGCTTGGTTCGATTATAAAAGGCCGAGTTCTTTGCTAAATGAATAGTGTTGTTGCTATCACAAAAAAGAGTTAAAACATATTGTTTGAATCCCAACTCACCCAATGGTCACTGCAACCAAATCAACTCCTTCGCACCTTTAGTGAGTAATATATTCAGCCTCGGTAGTGGAGAGTGCAACCACCTGTTGCAACCTTGAGACCCAACTAATCATTGCTCTAGCAAATGTGAAAACATAACCTATTGTTGACCTTCGTTTGTCCAAATCTCCAGCCATATCAAAATCAACATAACCTCGCAATTGTGCATCTCTCCCTCCAAAACACAAAACATAATATGAAGTGCCTTTTAAATACGTTAATATCCACTTCACTACTTCCCAATGAGTTTTACCCAGATTACTCATGAATCTGCTTAGTACTCCCACTACATGGGCAATGTCCAGTCAAGTACAAACCATGGAATACATGAGACTCCCAACAGTTGATGAATAAGGAATACCCTTCATGTTTTCTTGATCTTGAGGTGTTTTTAGACACATTTCAGATGATAAACAAAAATGATTAGCAAGTGGAGCACTCACAAGCTTAACATCCTTCATATTGAATCTATCCAAGACTTTGTCAATATACTTTTCTTGTGACAATCTGATTTCCCTCTTATGTCTGTCCCAGATTATGGTCATACCAAGTATCCTCTTTGCTTCCCCTAAGTCCTTCATTGTAAACTTTTGAGCTAACTGTTGCTTCAAATCACGAACAACTCTCATGCTAGTGCTAGTTACTAGCATATCATCAACATAAAGTAGCAATAAAACAAACTCACCATTATCCAATACCTTGTAGTAGACACACAAATCAGATTCACAGTGTGTGAAATATTAATCATCCATGAAATAGTCAAACTTGTGATACCACTATTGTGGGGCTTGTTTGAGCCCATACAAACTTCTCCTCAACCTGTAATGCAAATCTTCTTGACCTTGTTGCTCAAAACCTCAAGCTGATGCATATACAACTATTTTGTGTCACCATGAAGGAATGCAGTCTTCACATCAAGTTGTTCCAACTCAAGGTCATACACTATTGTCAATCCCTAAACCTCTCTAATGGTGGTAATCTTCACAACTGGTGAGAAGATTTCATTAAAAACTATTCCTTTTATTGATCGTATCCCTTCACCACCAATCTGGCCTAATAATGTTTTCTACCTCCTTCCTCTTTCAATTTGTACACCCATTGATTCTTCAAGGCTCTTCAATTGGGTGGAAGCTTAACTAAATCCCATGTATGATTGGCCATGAATGAATCCATTTCATCTTGCATTGCCTCCAACCATTTCTCATGATTAACATTGTTGCAGGCTTCTTAGAAAGTGGCTGGCTCTGACTGATCAAATATCAACAACTGATAATCATCAAATTTTGTCAGAGGTCGGCGTTCCTAGGTAGACCTCCACATTTGAGGGGCTTGTTCTTGCAAATTACCATGTTCTTGCACATTGCCCTATTCAAGATTATTGTTATGGGGTGGTAGAGTCAAACTTTGAAGTGGCAAAATGGATGTCATGTGAGGGAGATTAATAGAAATTTCATGTGTTGAAGTTTATCATGAGAAGGGTTGCATAGAAGCTAAAGTGGGATGAGTTGGTAGAGGAAGAGATAAATTAGGTTGCGTTGAATTACCATGGGACTGCGTGGGAAATACCAAAGGATGCATGTGAAATGAAATGGGGTACATGGGAGTTAAGACAAGTTGTATAGTAATGTATGACGATAGACTTAGACCATTACACTGTGTAGAGACTAGAGAATTTACAATATGTTGTGGTAGATATGACATAGGCTGCATAGAACAAAAGGAGTTCCCTAGCACCAAACTTGGTGCACTCATATTTGAAGCACCTTGTCTATCAAAGGCATGTTGTGAGGTAATATCCAGAGGCTGCATTGGCAGATTTAAAGAGCTAGACAGTGCATAAGGAGGTAAAACTTGCGCCATACCTCTTTGGTTTATATCCATGTCTAGAATATGTTGTTCCATGAATGGTGTATGTTGTGCCATACCCAAAGGTAGATTTTGTTGTGAATTAGGTGCCACATTTGATTTCCCCTATGCCAAGTAAGGAGTATGTGAATGCATATCACTGTCACTTTCAGAAACTTCAACAGGCACATATTCATTTGGTGATAGCCCTTATTTTTGCAAACCTAGGAATACCTTTTCATTAAAGACAACATCTCTGTTGCAAACTAATTTATTTGTAATCGAATTCGTGTCGGCCCTGCTCAGTCGCTCAGCCCCCAGGCATATTCGCCTCTCTCAAACAAAAAAAAGATATAAACACAATCTCTGTTATATTGTTCAGTCCTACAAATTTTTATCACAGTTTCAGATTATTTAGTAATTAATAATTTTACCTTTGGATTATATATGTGTGTGTGTGTGTCTATATATATGCACTCTCCCTATTCTATTAGCAATCTTTTTAATATATATATATATATATATATATATATATATATATATATATTCATATACATGAATATACCTCTTTGTGTAAAACCAAAGAGTTATCTAAGGAAAACAAAAATAAATAATCTTATTGGAGAACTATACATGGATCCTTTTTTAAACTTAAACAATAATCTTTTTTTTTTAAACATGAAAACTTGGAAACCAAGGGAAACAATTAAACCTATGCAAGCAAATGGAAAAACATGGATATTAAATCAAGTTGTTAGTAAACAAAATTAATAGAAAACTTTAGGGAGGTAGGGTGGGGGCCCTACACATATTTCATGTGTAAGGCTAGATGCAAAGGTGGCGGCCGTGTGTGTTTTCTCCTTTTCCAAGAAAGAAACGTGGATTTCACTCTGCGCGGGGTTAAAACAAGAGTCATCTCCATTATGAGACATAATTACTTGCCGGCTTAAGAGCACGAATAGCATTCATTTTAGAGAATGTCTTTCTTTGACAATTATATTTGCAAATGGTGGTCAGGAGAGTTGGCTCTATTTGCACGAGTAGTCCTTATGGAAAGTTGAGATCTTTCCCTTCTTGCAGGTTTAAGTATGTGTGAGTTGTTCTTTCTTCTCATCTTTTCTCAGGCAATGGACGAAGGCCAAGTCTAGATTTCCCACTATCTGTAGAGAGTGTGCAGAGTAAAAGGCTTGAGTATGAAGGGATGTCGATACCGATTTGCTTGACCAGTTCAGTTAGGCAAATGGTATTCTGCGGAAAGATCACGGACCAGAGGTTTCGAAGGATTCTAATACAGGGTGATGCATTTCTAATAGGCACGGTGAAACTAATTATTGGCAAAGCTTTTGTGGAGGATGCAAAAAGATACTAAGTTAATCCTGATATCACTTCCCATTTTGTGGCTTCTTTGTTGGATTTGAACCTAGATAAGGCAGTCATCAGCATAGCAATGTGGATGGCCTTTAAAATTCATCTGTTGAACGGGCTTGAGGAGGTGGTGGCAAAGGTGGTCTTTGGTGCGGGTATCCCTCTTCCCAGAGATCTTCCCAAAGTCGATCAGAATGCAAGTGTGGTCTACTATTTCCACTTTCTCCTAGATTTGAGCGGTACAAAGCTGGTGACACATAGATCCCGAGCCAGTAAAGGGTGGGCTTTTCTCAAAAAATTGTTTCAGTTTGAAAACACTGATGGCTATGAATGGATTCTTGAATTCTGGGATTATCTTCTGGAGCAGGGTTTGGGGTAAGGGGGAGTCTATATTGTCCCTCTTAATATAAAGTTTATATAAAGATTATATAAGTGTCTATTTATACTGTATAATCTTCTATGTGGAGGTAGTCTGATAAGCTGGTAATGGTATCTTGGAGTTGGCCTTGTCAGATGTGATGCCTTTTTGTAAATCAGGTCTTTCAACCCATTTTGAGTCTTTCCTGCATATGCAAACGGGTGTATTACTTTGATCCTTTTAATATAATATAATAAATCTCTTACGTACCAAAAAAAAAATTAATAGAAAACTTTTTGAGAAAATAACCTTCTCACTTGGGGAAGGGATTTTCCTTTCTCCTTCAACTTGCTCAACCTGCATCCAACCAAAACCAAATTAGAAATATGAGAGCAAATCAGAATAATCTTGCTTATAAACTAATTTTTAGGGCATGATGTGATGCCCTAGGTTTTAGAGTATGTTTTAAACTTTAACCCCTTATTTTTCCTTTTAATCTCACTTAGGGAAGTTATGTCAATTTATTACTTAAAGCTTTATAGTTGTGATTAATTCTTTCTTTTATTTAAATTATTATAGTTCTATAGGTAAAGTGTTTTACTTAAATTGAATTAGTTTAATATTTTTAGTTGATACTATTAAGTCATTTAATTCATTTAATTTAATTTTGTAATAGCTCTATAGTTTGGGGTAATTATTTAGTTTTTATTTTACCTCTCACATAGCTCATATAGTGGCATTATGCTGCTAAAAGTTTTAGTAAATTCTCTCTCCTTATAATGTTATGTTGGCAAAATTTTTGAGAAACCTATATATGATTATTGATGAAAATTTAAAGGCAAATTGTAGAGATGATTATTCAATTGATTTATTTCATTATTAGACTTTTTTGTTTTATTATATGTGGTTAATTGTTGTTAATAAGAGTTTGGAATCTTGTTATTTTCTTAGATAGATTTAAATGGTTATTACAATTTATCTATCCTTACCATGTTAGTTTTATGTACTTTAATGTTATTTTAGTCGATAGTCTATTTCTAGGGTTAGATTTTGACTTAGGTTGAAACCATATGAACTTCACTTAGGAAACCCTAGGGATGGTTGCTGGATGGAGACCACCCCTCTTAGCAATGCACACCCCCTTAGTTGCCATCTTTATCGTAGGGATTGTGAAAGGGGTTTCGCATCATCCTGCACCATGATTGACTTTCTCACCTTTGTACGACACACCTAACATGTGTTGCGAATACAACCACGTTACATGTGTGTCACCGAGCACGCATGTTGCGCACAAGGGGGTTTTAGAGTTGGGTGGGAAAATGTTTTATATTTCGTGTCATGACCACATGACATGTGGTTATCGTGTCATGACCACATGGCAAATGTGGGCATGACAATTCCACAATCTAAAGCCATATTGTTCTTCTCCATACCCAACAAAGATACACCATTCATATTTGAAATCCAATTTCATTCACTTCTCCATGGGAATGTGAACAAAATCTGTATAGCTAAAAACTCATAGATGATTATAGGAAATTCATCTTCCCAGCCATCTCTCCTCTGGAGTATCAAAATCCAATCGAGATGAAGGGCTTTGATTGATCAAGTACACTGTTGTGTTAACCCCTTCTACCCAGAATTCCTTGCCCAAACTTGAATTTAAGAGCATATTCTGAGCCCTCTCTAGAATTGTTTGATTTGTTGGGATAAGGTGCCATTAACCTTGTAAATCCCAATATTGTATTTATTCTATTTATTATATATAATTTGTAATTATCCACGAGATGTACTAGTTTCACTGGCAGGAGTAATTTTGGAGTCACCGGAAGTTATTACAGAGTGACTTTTACTAATGGCAAATGTAAAAACTCATGGTAAATGAGGATAGGTGTGCTTCCTTGAGGAATATACTATTTTCGGCATGTATGACAATTGTCATAATGCTTGGTAAGTGAATCTATGACAGCTACAAGTTGTCATAAGATTCTGAGATTCTATGATGCATATGACGGATATGTTAGTTGTATATTTGCTATATTTAGCCCAAGGTTTCTATCTTGGAAAGATACTCTTTTGCTGGAATCTATGAAGGTTATGACGCATCATAAGATGTTGTAAGAGGCTAGATTTAGTCTTGGGCACCCAACCTTTGCATGACTATTTTTGGACAAGTGGAAGGTGCTTGTAAGATGGCATTTAATATTTGTATGTTGGGGAATCTCATGAGAGAGAAGGTGAACACCTAAGATGAGTTATAAAATGTTTCTATAAGTATTTTCCATGTATTAGTTGCTGCAATACAGATTTTAGGTACCCGAGTGCTGCTAGAATGCTGTCAAATTAAAGACTGGTGGAGAGAGTTGAAGTGTTGTTGTATTGTAAATCATTTTTAGATTAATACAAACATTGGGCCTCTTCATGTGGATTTTTTTACCCAAAATGGTTTTCTCTACGTTAAACATTATGTTATGTGTTCATATTTCTGATTTTGTATTTCTATGAAGCATAGTTTTGTTTCTGTGTTACAATCTCCACTAATAACACACAGTTAAAGATTACAGAAATTTATATTGAATCAGATTTCCATTGAAGAAGTGTTGCTTTCATTTCTAACATTTGGTATCAAATCTTTGCTAGCTTTAACTCTTGGGTGGTAGTGTGGAAGCTGTAGCTATAGTGGGAGATTTGGTTGCATTTGTTTTGTAGATCTTGTGTTGATATTATGGTTGCATCCATCGTTGCATCAGCCTCTCGATTGGACATTGCGAAGTTCAACGGAATGGGGTATGAGTTGTGGAAGCTAAAAATGGAAGATTTGTTGGAAGAAAGAAACCAATGGTTGGTTGTCCAAAAAGAGAAGAAACTTGACGATGTCTCTCAAGATGAGTGGGATAGACTAGATAAGAAGGCACGGGGAACCATCCGGTTGTGTCTTTCAGACTCTATCCTGTTAAATGTCGCAAAGGAGGAGACCGAATACAAATTGTGGAATCGGTTGGGTGAGATATACCAAGCCAAGAGTATGGTAAATAAACTTTATTTAAAAAGGAAGTTATTTTCTTTGAAAATGAAAGAGGGTGAGTTGGTTGCAGAGAATTTAAATTCTTTTAATTTGTTGGTGAGTCAGCTTGATTCAGTAGATGTTGAAGTTAGTGAGGAAGATAAATGTATCTTACTTCTTTGTTCTTTACCTAAGTCTTGGGAGAATGTTATCCTCACTATCACTGCTAACCTTGTGGATCCAAAGTTGGATGCTCTTGTTTCAGTGCTACTATCACAGGAATTGAGAAAGAAGAGTTCAAATAGTTCAGGGGATGCTCTCAGTGTCAGGGGAAGGTCTAAGGAAAGGGGACCAAAAGGAGATCAGAAAGGGGCTAAGGACAAGTCCAAGGGCCGGTCTAAGACTCCTGGTAAAAAGAACAAAGTTAAGTGTTGGAACTGTGGTAAAAGGCGACATGTGAAGAAGGAGTACAGAAACCCAAAGAAACAGTGGGAGAGTGCTTCGGATAAGTCCTCGAATGCAGGTGAAGAAGTTTTACTTTATACATGTAATCTTGTTTCTAATGATCATTGGTTGGTTGACTTAGGATGCTCATTTCATATGACCCCGCATAAGGAATGGTTCTCTTCATATGAAGAATATGATGGAGGTAATATCTACCTTGGTGACAACTCTACATATCCGATTGTCAGTAAAGGAAAGGTATTGTTGTTTTTTAGTGATGGGAGGATTAAAACCCTCCCTAGTGTTTTGCATGTTCCTGGATTAGCTAGAAATCTGATTTCACTTTCGAATTTGAATGATTTGGGAATGCATGTGACATTTGACAAGCATGGCTGCAGATTGGTGAGAGGGAACTTGGTGGTAGTGAAAGGGAAGAGATTCGGGAACTTGTTCAAGCTTGAAGCCACTACAGTTTATAATGCCTCCTATGTATTTGAGACCACTACTAAAAATACATGTATGTTGTGGCACCGTAGATTGGGCCACACAAGTAATAATGTACTGAAAACTATTAAGAATAAAAAATTGTTGGACCGTTTCTCTTATTCTGATGAGCACTTTGATTTATGTGAGCATTGTGTGTTTGGTAAACAAAACAGAAAATCATTTCCTTCAAGATGCAATAGAGCAAAAGAGAAGTTAGAAATTATTCCTACGAATGTGTTTGGACCTGTGGATAATGAATCTATTAGAAAATCTTGTTATTTTGTGACATTCATTGATGACGTATCCAGATTTACATGGATTTATTTTATGAAGCATAAATCTAAAGTTTTCACTAAGTTTAAGGAATTCAAAGTCTTAGTAGAGAACCAATTAGGTTTAAAGATAAAAATATTAAGATCTAACAATGGAGGGGAATATTACTCTAAGGAATTTGATGAGTTTTGTAAGAATGTAGGTAAATCAGACAAAAGACATCTCTGTATACACCACAATACAATGGTGTTGCAAAAAGGATGAACTGAACAATTATGGAAAGGGCTAGAAGTATACTTAGTGATGCACAGTTGAATAAATGCTTTTGGACAGAGGTTGTGTGTACTGTTTGCTACTTGATAAACAGATCTCCTTGTAAGGCTCTTGATTCAACACCTTATGAAGTGTGGACGGTAAGAAACCTTATGTTTCACATTTAAGGGTTTTTGGCTGTGAGGCTTTTGTTCATGTGCTTAAGGAAAAGTGATCTAAGTGGGATCCAAAGGATGAAAAATGTACATTCATTGGATATGGTGATAATGTCAAAGGTTATAAGCTTTGGAATCCACTAACCCGCAAGATTATCTTTTCTAGAGATGTTATTTTCAGGAAACTTAGAGCTATTTCTAAACCTGAGCAGCCAAAAGAAAAAGATGAAAAGGTAAAGAAGGTGCACTTTGATTTAGAGCAGTAAGATGCACCTCAGGAAGAACATAATGATGGATTGGGGGGTGAAGAAGAAGAAGAAGATTCAAGTAGTTATGATGAAGATGAATCTATTGTTACAGAAGAAATTGGTGTAGATGATCATGCAGAAGAATGAGTAGAGTCTCTTACTCCTCCCTTGACGAGATCCACAAGACAACGAAATCCAGTTGACAGGTATAGCCCACCAGATTTCCATTGTGTATATGCTTTATTGAGTACTAACAATGAACCTAGATCCTACAAGGAAGCTATTTCTGTAGATGATAGTGAGTCTTGACAGCTAGCCATGCAGGAGGAGATGATGGCTTTAGACTCTTGCAATACCTAGGATCTTGTTCGTTTATCCAAAGGAAGAAAGGCCATAGGATGTAAGTGGATCTTCAAGAAGAAGTTTGGAGCAGACGGGTCATTGGAGAAGTACAAGGCTAGACTAGTAGCCAAGGGCTACTCCCAAAGAGAGGGAGTTGATTTTGGTGAGATATTCTCTCCTGTTGCTAAATTAACTTCTATTAGATTTATCTTATCCATTACTGCAACTTATGATTGGGAGATTGAGAAAATGGATGTTAATACTGCATTCTTGCATGGAGATCTTGAAGAAGAAATTTATATGCAACAGCCTACAGGTTTTGAGGTAAAAGGAAAAGAACATTGGGTTTGCAGATTAAAGAGGTCTCTTTATGGTCTGAAATAGTCCCCCAGAATGTG
Source organism: Cunninghamia lanceolata (assembly GCA_027924645.1). Classification (NCBI taxonomy): domain Eukaryota; kingdom Viridiplantae; phylum Streptophyta; class Pinopsida; order Cupressales; family Cupressaceae; genus Cunninghamia; species Cunninghamia lanceolata. The sequence continues at coordinate 469,607 of BSBN01000554.1, read as the reverse complement.
GTACCAAAAGTTTGACTCATTTGTTTTGAAATTGGGTTTTGTTAGAAGCGAAGAGGATCATTGTGTTTACATTCATTGTCTTGATGATTCTATATTGGTTATTGCTTTGTATGTTGATGACATGTTTTTTAGCAATACTAAGGGTATGGTCAATGAGCTTAAAGCCCAACTTTTAGGTGCATTTGAGATGAAGGATCTTGGTGCTGCAAGGGATAGTTTAGGAATGGAGATTAGGAGGGACAGAGTTAACAAAAATCTTTGGTTGTCACAAAGTATGTGAATACTATTGTGCAAAGGTTTAGTTTGCAGAACTGTAACCCAATTAGAGTTCCTTTACCCATTGGTACTAAGCTTTCATTAGATATGTGTCCAAAGACTGAGGATGATCTTGAGGATATGTCTAATGTGTCATATGCTAGTGTTGTAGGGAGTTTGATGTATGCAATGGTTTGCACTAGACAAGATATTGCCCAAACAGTGGGAGTTTTGAGCAGATTTATGTCTAACCCTGGTAGACAGCATTGGAACTGTGTGAAGATGGTGTTTAAATATCTTGTAGGTACTCCTGATCATTGTTTGGTTTATTCTAGTACTGATAGTGTTGATAAATCTTTGGACATACAAGGTTTTGTTGATGCAGATTGGGCAGGTGACTTGGATAGTCGAAGCTCCACTAGTGGCTATGTGTTTACTCTATTTGAAGGTGCATTGAGTTGGATGAGTAAGAGGCAGCCCACAATTGCTTTGTCCACTACAGAAGCAAAGTATATGGTTGCTACTCATGTCTCTAAGGAGGCAGTTTGGTTGAGGAGACTGTGTACAGGTATTGGTTTTGATTGCAGGATCATTCAGATTGGTTGCGATAGCTAGAGTGCTATCTGTTTGGCCAACAATCCCATGTATCATGCTCAGACTAAGCATGTTGATGTTCAGTATCACTTTGTTCGAGAGTTGGTTGCAAATGGAGAGATTGAGCTAAAGAAGATAGACACTTAGGAGAATGTTTCAGATTCATTGACTAAGCCTGTGAGAACAGAGAAGTTCATGTGGTACAGAGAGGCCATGGGCCTTGTTTCTAGTGCTTGATTATTTTTATTTGATTTCCTATGGGTTGATTTACAATGTATAATGTCAAGTGGGAGAATGTTAGGATAAGGTGCCATTAGCCTTGTAAATCCCAATATTGTATTTATTCTATTTATTATATATAATTTGTAATTATCCATGAGGAGATGTACTAGTTTCACTGGCAGGGGTAATTTTTGAGTCACCAGAAGTTATTACGAAGTAACTTTTACTATTGGCAAATGTAAAAACTCATGGTAAATGAGCATAGGCATGTATGACAACTGTCATAATGTTTGGTAAGTGAATCTATGATAGCTACATGTTGTCATAAGATTCTGAGATTCTATGACGCATATGACAGATATGTTAGTTGTATATTTGCTATATTTAGTCCAAGGTTTCTATCTTAGATAGATACTCTTTTGCTAGAATCTATGATGGTTATGACACATCATAAGATGTTGTAAGAGGCTAGATTTAGTCTTGGGCACCCAACCTTTGCATGGTTGTTTTTAGGGAATCTCATGAGAGAGAAGGTGAATGCCTAAGACGAGTTAGAAAATATTTCTATAAGTATTTTCCATGTATTAGTTGCTCCAATACAGATTTTAGGTACTCAAGTGCTGCCGAAATTCTGTCAGATTGAAGACTGGTGGAGAGAGTTGAAGTGTTGTTGTATTGTAAATCATTTTCAGATTAATACAAACATTGGGCCTCTTTCCTGTGTGGAGTTTTTTACCCGAAAGGGTTTTCTCCACGTTAAACATTGTGTTATGTGTTCACATTTCTGATTTTGCATTTCTGTGAAACATAGTTTTGTTTTTGTGTTACAATCTCCACTAATAACACACAGTTAAAGATTGATGAAATTTATATTGAATCAGATTTCCATTGAAGTAGTGTTGCTTTCATTTCTAACATGATTCAACCTCTCAGCTGCACCATTCTCTTGTGGTGTGAATGGTACAACCTTAATGTGTTGAATGCCATTTTCTACACAATAACTATCAAAATCCAAAGAACAAAATTCCCCCTCATTATTTGTTTTCAAATATTTAATTTTGTTCCATGTTTGATTCTCAACAATATCTTTTAAAAATTTGAATTTGGTAAAAACTTCTAACTTCCTATTGAGCATATAAACCCACACCTTTTGAGTACAATCATCAAGAAAAGTGAAAAAAAAAATTTCTCCTCCATAAGAGGTTACCTCTGTATGATCGAACACGTCCGAGTGCATGAGCTCCAAAGGCCTTATCATTTTGTCATGTCTGATTTTCAAAAAACTAATCTGCCTTTGTTCTCCATAGAGACAATGCTCACATAGGTCCAAATCAATAGATTTTAACTTCGGAAGATGATTCCTTTCGAGTAAGATTTCGAGTCCCTTCTTGCTCATATGCCTGAGCCTTCTATACCATAGTTCCGCTTCGCTATCCACAACTGCCATCGTAGCTCCCACTTCAGCGGGACTATCTAGCACATATCAAGTGCCCAATTTTTCCGTCTTGCAACCACTAATGCCCCTTTGGTCACCTTCCAAGAGTTTGAAGAAAAAGTGATGCTACATCCTTGAGCATCAAGTTATCTAGTAGAAATCAAATTCCTTTTTAATTTAGGAACATGTCTTATATCACGCAATAGCCATTTATTTCCATTCTTCAACTTCAACATCACGTCATCTTTGTTGATGGTATCACATGCTTTGTTATCACCAAGATAAAATTTACCAAATTTGCCATATTGATAATTTTGGAAGGCTTCCCAGCATGAGGTTGCATGGAATGATGCCCCAAAATCCAACATCTATGAATTGGATGTAGTTTCACTTGTTGACAAGACTAGAACATCTTGATTTGATTCATATGTGGTAATAACTTCACTATACTTTGATTGATTATGCACCTTTTTATATGACCAGCAATTCTTTTTGGTATGATCTTCTTTGCCACAAAACCAAAAACCTCCATTTCTCCCTCTAGACATTGATCTTCTCGTAGATTTTGATCTCCTCTGATTATTATTTCTACCTCTTTCTTGATCTCTACCTCTATTGCCAAAAATCAAAGCATCACCGGATGTAGTTCCTTGATTTTTCCTTCTCATATCTTTGCTAAGAAGAGTTCCAGCAACATCATCAAATTTGAGTTTAGTTTTTTCTGGATACTCAAGTGTTGATCACCATCACTACTCCTTCCCAGCTATTGGGAAGAGAGCACAATAATAAGATAGCTTTTATTTCATCATCCAACTTAATGTTTACCAAAATCAATTGGTTGATTAGAGTGTTGAATTCATTCAAATGATTGGAGACGATACCTCCTTCCTTCATTTTCAGAGTATACAACTTCTTCATAAGGTAAACTTTATTCGACGCTGAAGCCATCTCGTACATATCAGTGAGTTTGTCCCATAATTCCTTTGAAGTCTTTTCCACTGTAACATTGAAAATGGCATTGCTGGATAGTGATAGGATAATTGTTGCTCTTGCTTTCTTGTACAATCTCTCCCACTCTTCATCAGCCATCATAGTTGGCTTCTTGGCCTTTCCTTCCAGCACGAGTGAGAGATCTCCTCTAATTAGTAATGACTCCATCTACACCTTCCATAATCCAAAATTCTACCCAGAGAATTTCTCAATTTTCCATTTATCTGCTTCCTCCATTTTCTTCAGAAATTACCACAATTTCTTGATCAGCTTCTTCGCCAAGCTCTAATATCAATTGTTGACGTAAAAGTCCAGATAAATGAATAACAACTCAAACATAGAATGCAAGACAAAAACATAGAACAAGAACACAAAATTTACATGGTTAACCAAAATGGCTACGTCCACGGGAAGTAGGGGAAAATCACTTTATTATCTCTATTATCAGACAATACATCTTCAGTAGCCTACACATTTGTTTAATACATTAACCATATTGAAATGGAAGTCGCCAAAGGAAAACCAAGAGACATGACTTTTGGCAGGAGAAGCAACAAAGAGACTATGATGACTGTTGGACTTCATATTCCAAAAGGAACATTAACAATGTGAGTGCCTATGGTTCATTTTGAAATGTAAAGCAAATATACTCTTGTCCTAAGTCTTCAACTTCAATGTAATCAATACTATTACTAATGTGTTTTCTTTTGTCCAGGCCATGTATATCGACAATTACATAGACATTTTGGTTAAGGATATGCACTTTTTGAATAGCTAACAAATACACCTTGGGATATTCTACCCTTCTCATGTTCAAGTAAATGGACTACTCATAAGGGATCCTGAAGACAACCCCAACATTGATGGTATTCATCCAGAGTCGGTTGAAAGTGTTCAAATAGATAACTGTGACATCAAAACAACTAATTTGTCTCTCAATCCTTTAATATTTTTTCATAATTAGGATTCACCTAAAATCTATTCCATATGAAAGTTGCTTCTTCTTGTTGACTATTTATTAATTGTGTTATGATTCATTGTAGATCTTCTTTTGAAACTGCCCCAGAATTGTATGAACATTTTGTCCTGATTTGGATTGCTTTTTTAATGGGTTTGGAGGGTAGACAATATGCACTAGAGAAATTGAGGAATTTGAAGTTTCAGACTATTGGAATAAGGTGCCATTAACCTTGTAAATTCCAATATTGTATTTTATTCCATTTATTATTTGTTATTTGTAATTACCCATAAGGGAATGAGGTAGTCTCTTTGACAGTTGTAATTTCAAAGTTACCGGCAGCAGTTACGAAGTGACATTTACAGTTGGCAAATGTAAAAACTCATGGTAAATAAGGATAGGCGTGCTCTCTTGAGGAATATATTATTTTTGGCATGTATGACAATTGTCATAATGTTTGGTGAGTGAATCTATGATAGTTGCAAGTTGTCATATGATTCTATGACACATATGACGGATATGTTAGTTGTACATTTGCTATATTTAGCCCAAGCTTCCTATCTTGAAAAGATACTCTTTTGCTGGAATCTATGACGGTTATGACATGTCATAAGATGTTGTAAGAGGCCAGATTTAGTCTTGGGAGCCCAACCTTTGCATGGCTATTTTTGGACAAGCGTAAGATGCTTGTAAGATGGTAATTAATGTTTACATGTTGGAGAATCTTAGGAGAGAGAAGGTGAACGCCTAAGATGAGTTAGAAAATGTTTCTATAAGTATTTTCCATGTATTAGTTGTTGCAATACAGATTTTAGGTACTCGGGTGCTGCAGGAATGCTGTCAGATTGAAGATTGGTGGAGAGAGTTGAAGCGTTGTTGTATTGTAAATCATTTTCAGATTAATACAAACATTGGGCCTCTTTCCTGTGTGGAGTTTTTTACCCAAAAGGGTTTTCTCCACGTTAAACATTGTGTTATGTGTTCATATTTCTGATTTTGCATTTCTGTGAGGCATAGTTTTGTTTCTATGTTACAATCTCCATTAATAACACATAGTTAAAGATTGCAGAAATTTATATTGAATCAGATTTCCATTGAAGTAGTGTTGGTTTCATTTCTAAAATAGACAATCTGTGATTGGGGTCAAAAAATATGAAGGCATATGTGACATTGAAGAATTTTAAGTTTGAGGTCACCTGCGACTAGAGTCAAGAAAACAATGAAGGCATACCAATGTGTAGAAGTAATAGAAATCTTCTTTTATTTTTTATTATATTAGTAACTTTTCCAATTTTGAGAGGTAGAACAAACAAAAAAAAATTCCAAAAATTTAGACAGATTTTTGTTTGGTAAAAGAAAGATAGTTTGGAGATTTTTTTCCCTCGGGTAAATAATGACAAGCTAAGCTTGAATAACCTATAAATCACTATACTTCTAGATGACTGCATTTAATTTTGATCTTTTCAATTTGCTCTTGATTGAAGCATAATAATTCAAATGATTGGAAAAGATGGATGACAGGAATTTTTAAGTAGAGGGATCTAATCATAATAGTAGAAGGTGTGATCCTCCCAAGGAAGGTGAAGTTGATAAGCTCATAGCTCAGGATGAGGACTTCCAAAGCCAAAACAAAAAGGTCCTAGAGCCAAACCAAAGAGGTCCTAAAGCTATTAGTAACTAATGAAATGTTACACTAGTCTTTGAATACAAAAATGTATCAAGAATTTGAGTTAAGTTGAAAGAAAAATACTAGACATTGGATAGGAGGACCTTCTATCAGACAAAATTAATCTCCCTCAAAATGGAATAGGGAGATTCACTTTAGCAACATCTATTGGACATAAAAGTTGTCAGGAATCAATTAGTTGTTATTTTAATAATGAAGCTTACCTTTTGTATTTGTCAGTCATTTCCCATTGAATTCAATGTGATCAAAGCCAATGAGAAGGAGAGGAACCATTAGGCTATGGTCCCATGAAGGGGGGATTCCTAAATTATCTCAACAGCGTTAGTGAAAATTTTTAGGAGCATTTTAAAGTGGGTTGTCCCATGAATTTTGTAGTTGTGGGTAGGCTTAAAACTTTAAGCTCTGAAATTTATGGAAGTTGGTGGTCTTATGAGTTTTTTTAATAATAGTTTAATGTTAAATAATTTAACAAAATTTGTTTTAGTAAAAATGATTAAATAAAAAATCTTCCCTCTAAAGTGTTTCTTAAATTAAATGGTGGGAATCTAAAAACTAACAGAAAAATTCCTAAGCTAGCAGGGAAAGTTTTAGCCCCACCCCAAATGTACCCACTCAAAATCAACAAATTAAAAAGTAGGGGCTCCTATTTTGGAGGAAATGATTCTAATTTATGTCAAGTATTTATTTTTATTTCATGGGACCCTTCTCTACAAAACTAGATCCTCTAGCAGCTCCATGTGACTCCTTCCTTAGCAAGAGATTTAAGAGCAATTTGGGATGCAGTGTGGGTTGTTTCTAATGTGCAACTATAGATGAGACTTTTTTTATTTTCTAAAACTATAGTAACAAGGCACCTGTGTATTAGGTGGGTGGCAGGTATATAGATGGTTGATGTTTAAAGTGGGTGACAACTACATGTTGCATAATTCTAATGCTATGTGCCCTCCTGCATGCAACCCATGCCTTTCATAACAATGGTAGCATTATATAATATAAAAAAATAAAATTCAATTCATGCAAGTTTTTTTGTCCTTTTGTATCTATTACTAAATTATGTTCACATCTTAATTTAGCATGGCCTTAGCAGCAGTGTTAGAAGTGGCTAAAAAAAAGTTTTGATAACATGAGATATCCAGTCAACATTGGTTGTCTTAGTTAGCAAGTTACATCATTCATTTATTGGGATCATGTAACAGCTCGAGTTGAGCTATTACACAACCTAGATAATAAATTAAATATCCTCATTGAGAAAGAAAACATTCAAAGGATATCAAATTTGATCAAGTATGTTGTATTTTATCAGTACAAGACAATGCAATTGCAGAAAAAAGGTATTTATAACTGTCATTCCTTTATGATATAAATACATGTACTTCAAATATTTTAGATCATATTATGCAATTGAGTCATAAAAGGAAAGAAACATATAAGTCATTTACATAATATGAAAATTGCTGATTGTATTCAAGAGAAGTGTTTAAAGTGTCCCACACAAGCCATGGGAATGACTGAAAGATGCAATATGAAACTAAACTATACATCTAAAAAAAAGAAAAGAGCATATGAGGAGAATAGGGACCTGTAATCGACAAAATTTGAATAGAATAAAAGATAAGCCATAAATTGGTTACCTTTTTACCCCAAACTTAGTCGAATACCTCAAATGATGTATGTGTAGTTGTTTGATCGATGAATGTATTCAAGAAAATTTAAACAAATGAAAATAAAGCAAAATCAAATGCAATTCCCTATGCCCAACTTTCTGAATACCTCAAATGATCCATGCAGGATTGATCAATGTAGATGATCGAATGTTGATTGCACACACAATCGCAGCATAACTTTGATGAGAGATGATGGAAAGCTATTGTGAAAATGGTTCAACAGAGTAAGGATGCTCAAAACTCAAACGATAATCTCCTCAAATGGCTTGTGAGGAGCCATATTTATAGGCAAGGCTAACTAGGGTTTGTGGAGGGAAGAAGATTTGATAAGATTCGATAAGGATTGGATTTTTGCTTTATTAGACAAAAGAGGAAAGAAAACAAGATGAGATAAGATTTAGAAAGATAGAAAGTGATTTGATTTTTTGCTTTAAAGGAAATAAATCCTAAAAAGATGAGAAGAATAAATAAATAAATTATCTAATTAAATAAATTAATTAGATATGCATGAGTTGTGTTTTTAGAAAGAAAGCAAGATGATTTTATAAGGATTTTTTTAATTAAATAAATTTTTAATTTATTTAATTAATTTGGATTGTGATGGAAGATGATGTGGATAATTAAATAAATAAAATTTATTTAATTATAAGAGAAATAGATAAGTGACTAATTAAATAATTAAAAATAATTATTTAGCTAGAGAGGATTAAGGGTCATGAATAATTAAATAAATAATTAAAATTTAATTAATTATAAAAGATAGGATGATGAGATTGAAAGGGGATAAAATAAATTAGTCAAATAAATAAAATTTATTTAACTAATTAGGTGATGACCTGGGAACCTAGGGCCAAACATACTAATGAGAAGGTGTTGGACATTTTTAGGTGTCTACATTTTGCCCCTTTTTGAGATGATGTTCGAGATGATGAGATTTGTGTCAAGTAACATCATTTCAAAGAAGCTAAGGTATGGATAGAAGAAAAGATGGTAATGGAAAGATAGGATGAGGATGCCCCCTCGAGAGGATAGGTGGGTTGGACAAACACGGGTAGCCTCTCGACATGAAATGGATTGGTCAAAAAAGATTAGGGAAGGGATAGAAGAAAGGATGATGCGTTATGCTACAATGAAAGTGAGCAACCATGATGTTTGATATAGCACTAGACGTTATGCACCAAGGTTTGAGGACCAAGGTGACGATGTGTCTCGTGCCCCAGCGTAATACAACCTTGTCTAGATGTATGAGGAAGAAAACTTAGAGCATTAAAGTCCTAACGCACGAAAGGTATGGTGTGACCTTAGATGCAAAGGATAATGCAAAAAGTTGTTCCAACATACACAAGATATGAATATTAGCTAGAATGATGCAGATGTGATACAAATGCAAGATTAAAATGATAACACACACAAGCAAGCAAGCAAGCATATTGCCCCTCTCAAGTTGTAAGCCAATGATTAATTGTTGATGATGATAGTGATAGATAGTATTGTCATGGCAGGGAATGATATATCCCTAGATCAACACAAGGATGTAGGAATGATATATCCCATTGATGATGATGATTGATTGATTGATTTGGCTTACAACAAGATTAGGATCCAGACCAAGGATGTAATTGGATAAGTTGGCAAGATTTATTGACTTGATTGGTATGGATAAATGATGACTTGCATTTGAGTTTATTGCTTGGATTGATTGGTTGAAAGATTGATGAATTGATGAAGATAGATGATAGAAGAAGATGAGAGATGGAAGAAAGAGAAGATGATAGGGGGATGGAAGAATGAATCATTGGTACTTGTGTACTAGATACTTCCTTCGTATTCTAGACTGCCTACATACCCATATCCAAGGGATCAAAGCACCACACGATGATGATGAGACATGATGAATATGTAGTTCTAGGTGTTTATTAATGATGTGGGAGATGGATGAATAGAAGAAGGTGAGATGGATGATGAGGATAAGGATGAGATGAATGATGAGGATAATGAGGGGGGAGATCGCCTTGTGCCTGAATTTGGGTACCTTCTTCGTACTCCAGACTGCCTACATACCTGTATCCACAAGATCAAGGCACTTAACGATAGAGATGAGATGTAGATCTAATTTGTGAGGATAATGATGGTGATAATGAAGGTTCAGATTGATGGGATTGATGCTATTGATGGGATTCGAGTGATGTGATTTTGATTGATAGATTGATGAGACTCGATGATTTGATTAGATTTTTTATAGATTTTTTTTTTTGGATTTTGGGGAATATTTTAATCTTTTTGTAATTTTTTCAGGACATTTTATGATGTTTTTGGATTTTTTTCAAGACATTTTATGATTTTTTGGATTTTTTCAGGACATTTTATGATGTTTTTGAATTTTTTTCAAGACGTTTTATGATGTTTTTGGATTTTTCTTTTTCAGGACATTTTATGATTTTTTAGAATTTTTTCAGGACTTTTTATGATGTTTTTGGATTTTTTTCAGGACTTCTTATGATGTTTTTGGATTTTTTTAGGACTTTTATGATGTTTTTGGATTTTTTTAGGACTTTTTATGATGTTTTTAGATTTTTCTAGGAGTCGTTGTACAAAAGAGCATACAAGGATCCTATCTCTGGGATTTTATTTTTTGGGTGATGCTATGAAGGGTGGGATAACAAGGCTAAATGTGGATGACAAAGGCTAAATGCAGAAAACTCCAAGCTATGAAGTGTGAATAATGCAAATGATTGGGAATGGATGCATGGATTTATTAGATGGTAGAACCGGCCACTACACATGGCACCTGAAACAAGTTTTCACCATGGTACTTATCCAAGGCATCACCAAAGTGATTTTCACCATTGGAAGGCTTTATTGCACTCAATTTTTCTTTGTTGTTGTTTTTTTTTTTTGACTTGGGATATTTGATGGGTCATGCATAAAAATTTTTCAAGTGCATGATGTTTGTTGGTTCTTCTAGAGGTTGCCCCTCTGTTGTTGAAAGTTGATAAGCTCTTGATTCGTAGCTAGCTTGGATGATAAAGGGGCCTAACCAATTAGGCTCAAATTTTCCCTTCTTAGGATGTCTTGCATGTTTTTCTGATTCTCCAAAAGGACAAGGTCACCTACCTTAAATCTCTGGCTCTTGATCTTTTTGTTATAACTTCTTCGTAAGCAATTTTGATAAGCCTGAAGATGATTCAGAGCATTTAGGCACTTTTCATCTAGCAACTCTAGTTCATTTAACCATGCAACCTGGTATTCTTCCTCAGTGATGATATTCTTCAGTGAGATGCAAAGAGAAGGGGTCTCAACCTTGATAGGTAATATGGCTTCGGAACCCAACACTAATGAATAAGGTGTGGCTCCTATTGGGGTACGAATGCTAGTGCAATATGCCCATAGGGCGGGATTGAACTACAAATTCCAGTCGCGACTAGCTTCATTGACTATTCTTCAAGATGCGCAAAATAGTTTTGTTCGAAGCCTCAGCTTGACCATTGCCTTGCGGGTAATATGGCATGGAGAAGCAATGTTGGATATGGAATTTATCGCAGAGAGTGCGAACTTCTTATTTTTTGAAAGGCTTTCCATTATCCGTAATGATGGAATGCAGGATGCCATACTGGTAGATGATATAGTGTAGGATGAATTTAGAAATTTGGATACCAGTGGTGAAGGTAAGTGGAAGAGCCTCTACCCACTTAGTGAAGTATTATGTGGCGGTGATGATGAATTTATTGTCGTTTGAAGATGGTGGGTGAATCTTACCTACAAGGTCGAGCCCCCATTGTGAAAAAGTCCATGGAGTTGTAATTGGTTGCAATTCTTGTGATGGCGTGTGTATAAGATCTCTATGCTACTAACAAGGTAGGTACTTCTTTACAAACTGATGCACATCTTTCTCCATAGTCAGCCAATAATATCCTGTGCAAAGAATCTTTTTAGCTAAGGTCGGTCCACTAGAATGCGCCCCACAGATACCCTCGTGTACTTCTTACAAGGCAACCTTGGCCTCTCTAAAATCAAGACATCCCAAAAGAGTACAATCGAGACCCCTTCGATATAAGGTGTCGCCGATAATGGTGTAACGAGATGCTTGGCAGATGAAGGTTTTTCATTGTGTGAATGTTAGGTTAGGTGGAAGGATGTTGTCGTGAAGGTACATGTAGGTTTGTTGATACCATGGGGATAAAGGACCAACGATGTCACATACAAGATCAGATTGTGAAACTTCATAAGCAGGTATAGGAAGTTCTTCTATCAAGAATTCACACTTCTTGCTATCTTTTTTCATGTCAACTAATGACCCTATGGTGGCCATTGCATCAGTTGCTTTATTGTTGAGCCTTGGAACCTGTTCAAAGTGGATGTCATGAAAATAATGCTTGAAGTCATCTACCATCCTCTTGTAAGGCAGGAGCTTGTCATCTTTTGTTTTATACTCATTATTCACCTATTAGATGACCAATTGGGAATCACCATATATTGTCAGCTTCTTGATTTTCCATTTGATTGCCATGATGAGTCCTGTGATGAGGACCTCATATTCAGCTATGTTATTAGTACATGGAAATGTGATCTTATATGACATGGGGATTGTGTCTCCTTAAGGGGTTACAAATAAAAGACCTACCCCTGAGTCGCGGTGAGTATAAGACCCATCAAAGTACATTTTCCACGTGTTTTCTACTGGTGCAACTGTCAATATGGACTCATCTGGAAACTCGTATAACAATGGATGCTCTACTAGGATGGGAGCATTTGCTAATTGATCTGCAATAATCTACCCTTTGATGGCTTTTCTTTCTATATACTCAATATCGAATTCGCTCAAGATCATTACCCACTTTGTTGTCCTTCCTGTAAGAGCTGCTTTGTTTAATAGATATTTCAATGGATCTAATTTTGCGATGAGCTTCGTTTTGTAGTTAAGCATGTAGTGTCTTAACTTTTGAGAAGTAAAGACCACTACTAGACATGCTTGCTCTATCGGTGTGTAGTTAAGCTCATAAGCTACCAATGTGCGGCTGAAGTAATAAATAGCCCTCTCCTTTCCATGTTCGTCATGTTGTGCCAATAAACCCCCAACTATTGTTTTTGTTGCTGATATATAAAGGAGAAGAGGTTGTCCTGATCTTGGTGGCATGAGGACTGGTGGGTTGGCAAGGTACTTCTTCAAGTGTTCAAAAGCCAGTTGACAGTTGTTATCCCACTGAAAAGCTATATTTTTCTTGAGAAGTTGCTGAAATGGTTGACACTTATCAGCAAGCTGTGCTATGAATCGGTGGATAGACTGTAACTTCCCTTGAAGGCTTCTAAGCTGCTTAAGTGTAGTAGGAGAAGGCATTTCCATTATAGCTTTAACTTTATTAGGATCTACTTATATTCCCCTCCTTAACACTATGTATCCTAGGAGTTTCCCAGAGGTTACTCCAAAGACACACTTCTTGGGGTTCAATCTTACATTGTATTGTTCCAATTAGTCAAAGATCTTTGCTAGCACATCTAAATGTTCTTCTCTTGTCTTTGATTTTCCCAATAAGTCATCTACATAGTCTTCCATTATTTTGTGAAAGAAGTCATGGAATATAACTGTCATGGCTCTTTGGTATGTCGCTCCTACATTTTTAAAACCGAATGGCATCATGAACCAACAATAGGTTCCCCACGGTGCTATGAATGATGTCTTATGCTGATCCTCTTCTGCTATTCTAATTTGGTTATATCCAAAAAATCTATCCATGAGTGATAGCATTTCATGTCAATGTTAGGAAGAGGGAAATCATCCTTAGGGAAATCTTTGTTGAGGTCTTGAAAGTCTGTACAACAATGGATGCCTCCAGTCACTTTCTTAACTGGTACTAGATTCGACACCCATTGAGGATAATCTATTGGTCGAATGAACCCCACATCTAACAGTTTCTTCAATTTTTCTTTAACAAGTAATGCTACCTATGGATTCATCTTTCTCAATTTCTACCTTACTGGTTTTGCATCTGGATGTACTGCAAGGTGGTGAACTATGAGGGCAGGATCTAGCCTAGGTATGTCAAGGTAGGTCCACACAAAGTTGATGCCTCTTTGTTTTAAGAAATTTAGAAAGGCTTCCTATTTTGTTGGTGTCAATGATTCAACTCGGTATGTAATTTTAGGTTTGTCCTCTGATCCAAGATTCATTTCATGTGACTCTTCCACCAATATGGGGGATCTTTCTTGATAAAACTTGGGCACTTCAAAGAGGTCCAATCTCTCATCCTCAAGCACCTCAGAGAGGTTTTCACTAGAGGATACGTCCTTTATTTTTACTTTTTTATCATTCGAAAGTGCCACAAAGTGGTTTTTACTAGGGGATGTTATTTTTATTTTCATCATTTTGTGACTAAGAGATTGGGTGGTCTCCCCGAAGTAAGCAGAAGTGTTAAGCTCCATGATGTATCCTACTTTATGATCTCCCAAGGGGAAATGATTTCTCACTCCCATGAATTTAGTTAGAGCCTTGTCATTTTGTACAACATCAAAGACAAGTGGTCCTTGTTGGTCCCAATCGATTAGTCGAGGATATATGAGAGATAGGTCATCAGAGGTAGATGGCATGGAGGATAATGTGAAGATGGTACAAATGGATGATTCAAATAGCTCAGCAAGGTTAGCAAAGGAGTCATGATGGTACTCTTCATTGATGTCATTGATTATCGAGAAGGCCTCAGCGTCCTCAACAAAAGTACACTCATGTTCTATAGGGTTTGGTTCCAGTTTTCTATACCCTAACCCATGGTAGTAGTGGTTTCTTGTTGCTTGTATTGGTTCCATGATCCCTTGTTCATGCAAGCCCATACCCCCTTGTCCTTTATATCCCATGTTTTTAACGATCTGGAGTCCTTTACCATAAATTTTTGTTGGCAAAGTTGGGACTTCTTGGTCTTTGTCATCCTTGTATAGCCATGAAGAAATGTCTTCGAGATCATCCTGCTCCAAAAGATGTTTCTTTTCAAAAGTAGGTGTCGACTTGCATTTTATCACTACGGTGGAAACTTCATTCTCTCTAGGAGTGCCATATGTTTTGGGGGATGGTAGTAAGAGGCTGACACAAAAGAAAGCACCATGTAAATCATACTCACCACATCCCTTGTCACTTGCCTTGATCTTGATTTCAGGGTAAGGAGATGATTGCGATGTGGATGGCAAATTAGCAGGATCAATGTAGGCGGAGGATGATAGGCCTCTTTGTTTAGGTTTAGAAGGGGTCATGACAGGATGATTATACGGACAGAAGGTGAGGTCATGTCCCTCCAAAAAGCTACAGTATTGAAAGGGACGAGGATCAGCGTAGATGGTAACTTCTGTACCATTATGTGGAAACTTTAGGCATTGATGGAAAGTGGAAGGGATGGCTTACATGGCGTGAATCCATGGTCGACCGAGAAGAATATTGTAGGGAAGATCAAGGTCAAGGACCTGGCACTTTGTTTCCAAAATCTTTTATCCTACTTGAATAGGGAGCTTGATAGTGACTTCGGACAATCTCTCTGCGTCATCATATCCTTTGATGGTAAGGGATTCCCTAGCATCTATGACCACATCAAAATATCCCAATTGTTTTAATAGTTTTAGAGTGCACAGATTTAGGCCAGAAGCACCATCTATTAAAACCCTTTTTATGATAAGTTTATGGGCAATAACTGCGATGTGAAGTGCTTCATTATGGGAGGCATTAACTATGGGAAGATCTTTTTTGAAAAAAGTGAGGCGATGGGGTGCAGTGATATGGGCTACCATAGCTTGGAATTGTTCCACATTTAGAGTGGTGGGAATTTGCGTCTCTATCAAGGCTTTATCAAGAATTTCTTTGTGGAGCAGAGATGTACGGAGAAGCTCAAGAATGGATATTTGGGCAGGTGTCTTTCCTAGATGATCTAGGAGGTTATATTTATGTGTGGATGGTATAGGAGGTACAGATGATGGAGGTTGGTTGGATGTGAATGGTTGATTAGTTGGAGTGACACCACGAATGGTAACACAACTACGTCAGGTTGTGACAGCATAATCTGGGGCTTTAACCCAAATAGTGACAGTATTAACATGGCTGAAAGATTTCTCTATCCGACCTACAACAAAATTGAAAGAGTTTGGAGGGGGGACAATGTGATATGTTTGGTTGGATGATGAAGAGGCCTTGCCTTTGTTATGATCAGGGAGGGGATCCTTGTATGCTCCCAAGTTGGCATTTGGGGATGGATTAGAAGAGTCTTGGAGGGTGACTTTTCTCGATTCGATGAGATCTTGTATGCGATGTTTTAATCTCATGCAGTTCGATGTTATGTGTCCTTTAACACGATGGTACTCACAGAATGCATTCTTATCGAACCACGAAGGTTTGATTTGATTCTCATTGTATGGCCGAACAGGGGGAGATTTATCAAGTTCTCTTTCACACATCTATCCGAGACATCTTCAATAGGTTCTCCTAAAGGCATAAATCTCCTTCTAGGGTTATCATTTAGGCTAGGTGGCCCACTTGGTATGTTTACATTGTTGCTTGAGGTAGTAGGTGGTGCATTATTTTGAGTGTTTTGGATAGCTTTCACATCTGTGATGTCATCATTGAGAGTGTTTTTATTCGTATTCCAGAAGTAGGGTTTCTCACTTGTTTGAGCATTGTTGTTGTTTGTGTTGTTGTTATTGTTACCATTCTTGCTATTGTCATACAGTTTTATCAAGCCTTTAGCGATAAGAGCTCTCTCAATGGTCATTCCTTTGTCAATAACCTCTTCAAAGGTAGAAGCATATAGCACTTGCAGATGGAATCCCATTTTAGGGTTTAGGTTGGTGACAAACATGGTCACAAGTTGTTTTTCAAGAATAGGCCATGGTAGTTTGCTTGCTAAGGCTCACCACCTTTGTAAAAAGCAGGCAAATGATTCCCCATTCTATTGTTTTGTGTTACAAAGGTCAGTCATTGAAACCTCATGTTTGAAATTATAAGAGAAATGGTTTAAAAATTTCTCTGCAAGTTCTTGGAATGTTTTGATGCCAGGAGGAAGATGTGCGAACCATTCAGTGGCTTATCCACCAAGGCTTTGAGGGAAAAGTCTCATCAGGTAAGTGTCATTGTAAGAGACTTCAAGACAAGAGATGTAAAATTCTCATAAATGTTTTCGAGGATCTCCCCTTCCTTTGTATTTGTCAAATTTTGGTGTTTCGAAATGTTTAGGAAAGGGTGGCATGTATAGAGTCCTATCAAAGGGATAAGGACATATATCCTCAAGGGAATACTATTTCTTTTTGGGTCCCAGGTGAAGTTCTTTGATCTTTTGCAAGACAACACTCAAGGGATCCGGTGTTGGAGGTGGTTGCGGTGTGGAATTTGTTTGCGCTTGAAGTAATTGTTGAATATATTGTAGTACTTGTGTGTTTTGGTTCAACGGCGGGGGATTTTTTTGTCATTGATTTTGTTGTTGTTGGGCCCAATATTGTTGAATAACAATGAGTTGTTGGATATGCGGTGGAACTCACAGGTTTGTGTTTAGTTCAGCTTGTGATGTTTGGACATTTACAATATTCGAAGTGTTGGTGGTGTTAGAGGGTTGTTCGAAAAATAGTTGCGATATGAAGGCCATAGTGTTAGGATCAATTGATGGTATGCTGGTAGAGGCATTTGTAAGCATGGTGTTGGGGAGAATATTAAGGGTGATTTGGGGCATGGACGTGGTTGTTAGAAATGAAAGCAACACTACTTCAATGGAAATCTGATTCGAATAAATTTTAACAAACTTTAACTATGTATTATTAACAATGGAGATTGTAACAAAACATAAACCCACAATATAGAAATATACCAGAAGCAGAATGAAGCACATAACACAAGTGTTTAACGTGGAGAAAACCCTTTCGAGTAAAAAACTCCACCAAGAAAAGAGGTCAAGTTGTATTATCTTCACAAAAGGAGATTACAAATACATTCACTTCCTTTGTCCTCCAACCTTCACTCCGGCAGAACCTGGGTACCTGTAAACTGTTATATGCATCTCATCTACTATGCTATGGTTTTTATAGAATTTACACAACCTCAAGACATTAAATGACTTCTTATAAGCCCATAACACTTGCCAAGAGTCAACAACACAACCTTGGGCGTCCATAGCCAAGAAGAGGCTCTTACAGGGTCATAAATGTTGTCATACATGCATCCTACACTTGGAAAAATGTTACCATGCAAGATTGAACAACTTGGGGCCAAAAATAGCCACTTGCAACATCTTATGACGTGTCATATGCTACTATTAGTGTCATAGAATCTCTTACACCCTCTTACAACATCTATAACGTGTGTCATAACACTAAAAATAGATTATTCCTCCACATGTGCACCCCACTTTGACCAATTACCATTTACCATAGTAAATGACATCTCATAACTACCGCTGGTAACTCCGAGACTTACCATGCAGTAACTCCGTAATTACCGTGGACAATAAATAATTTTTACTTCTGCAGGTGAAACTTGTACATCCCTTATGGGTAATTAAAAATAATAAATGGAATAATACAATAATGGGATTTACAAGGTTAATGGCACCTTATCCCAACATTCTCCCACTTGACATTATACATTGTAAATCAACCCATAGGAAATCAAATGAACAATAATCAAACACTAGAAACAAGGCCCATGGCCTCTTTGCACCACATGAGCTTCTTTTTGCTCACAGGCTTAGTCAATGAATCTGCAACATTCTCTTGATTGTCTATCCTCTTCAACTCAATCTCTCCATTTGAAACCAACTCTCGAACAAAGTAATACTGAACATCAACATGCTTAGTTCGATCATGATACATCGAATTCTTAGCCAAACAAATAGCACTCTGGCTATCACAACGAATTTGAATATTCCTGCAATCAAAACCAATACCTATACACAGTCTCCTCAACCAAACTGCCTCCTTAGAGACATGAGTAGCAACCATATACTTTGCTTCTATGGTGGACAAAGCAACTGTGGGCTGCCTCTTACTCATCCAACTCACTGCTCCTCCAAACAGAGTAAACACATAACCACTAGTGGACCTTCGAGTATCCAAGTCACCTGCCCAATCTACATCAACAAAACCCTGTATGTCCAAAGATTTATCAGCACTGTCAGTACTAGAATAAACCAAACAATGATTAGGAGCACCTGCAAGATATTTAAACACCCTCTTCACATAGTTCCAATGCTGTCTACAGGGTTGGACACAAATCTGCTCAAAACTCCCACTGCTTGGGCAATATCTGGTCTAGTGCGAACCATTGCATACATCAAACTCCTTACAACACTAGCATATGGTACATTAGACATATCCTCAAGAGCATCCTCAGTCTTTGGACACATATCTAATGAAATATTAGTACCAATGGGTAAAGGAACTCTAACTGGATTACAGTCCTGCAAACTAAACCTTTGCACAATAGTATTCACATACTTACTTTGTGACAACCAAAGCTTTCTATTAACTCTGTCCCTCCTGATCTCCATTCCCAAAATATACCTTGCAGCACCAAGATCCTTCATCTCAAATGCACCTAAAAGTTGGGCTTTAAGCTCATTGACCATACCCTTAGTATTGCTGAAAAACATGTCATCAACATACAAAGCAATAACCAGTATAGAATCATCAACACAATGAATGTAAACACAATGATCCTCCTCGCTTCTAACAAAACCCAATTTCAAAACAAATGAATCAAACTTTTGATACCACATTTTGGGGAGCTGTTTTAGACCATAAAGAGACCTCTTTAACCTACAAACCCAATGTTCTTTTCCTTTTACCTCAAAACCTGTAGGCTATTGCATATAAATTTCTTCTTCAAGATCTCCAAGAAAGAATGCAATCTTAACATCCATTTGCTCAATCTCCCAATCATAATCTCTAGCAATGGATAAGAGAAATTTAATAGAAGTCAATTTAGCAACAGGAGAGAATATCTCACCAAAATCAACTCCGTCTCTTTGGGAGTAGCCCTTGGTTACCAGTCTAGCCTTGTACTTCTCCAATGACCCGTCTGCTCCAAACTTCTTCTTGAAGACCCACTTACATACTATGGCCTTTCTTCCTTTGGGTAAATGAACAAGTCCCAGGTATTACAAGAGCTAAAGCCATCATCTCCTCCTGCATGGCTAGCTACCAAGACTCACTATCATCTGCAGAAATAGCTTCCCTGTAGGATCTAGGTTCATTGTTAGTACTCAATAAAGCATATACACAACAGAAATCTGGTGGGCTATACCTGTCAACTAGATTATGTTGTCTTGTGGATCTCCTCAAGGGTGGAGTAAGAGACTCTACTCGTTCTTCTACATGATCATTTGCACCAACTTCTTCTGTAACAATAGATTCATCTTCATCAAAACTACTCGAATCTTCTTCTTCTTCACCCCCCAATCCATCATTTTGTTCTTCCTGAGATGCATCTTGCTGCTCTAAATCAAAGTGCACCTTCTTTACCTTTTCATCTTTTTCTTTTGGCTGCTCAGGTTCAGAAATAGCTCTAAGTTCCCTGAAAATAACATCTCTAGAAAAGATAATCTTGCAGGTTAGTGGATTCCAAAGCTTATAACCTTTGACATTATCACCATATCCAATGAATGTACATTTTTCAGCCTTTAGATCCAACTTAGATCGTGTTTCCTTAGGCACATGAACAAAAGCCTCATAGCCAAAAACCCTTAAATGTGAAACAGAAGGTTTCTTACCTATCCACACTTCATAAGGTGTTGAATTTATCAAGTAGGAAGTAGTACACACAGCCTCTACCCAAAAGCATTTATCCAACTGTGCATTACTAAGCATACTTCTAGCCCTTTCCATAATTGTACGATTCATCCTTTATGCAACACCATTCTGTTGTGGTGTATACAGAGTTGTCTTTTGTCTGATTATACCTGCATGTTTGCAAAACTCATCAAATTCCTTAAAGCAATATTCCCCTCCATTGTCAGATCTTAATATTTTTATCTTTAAACCTGATTGGTTCTCTACTAAGACTTTGAATTCCTTAAACTTAGTGAAAACTTCAGATTTATGCTTCATAAAATAAATCCATGTAAATATGGATATGTCATCAATGAATGTTACAAAATAACGAGATTTTCTAATAGATTCATTATCCACAGGTCCAAACACATCTGTATGAATAATTTCTAACTTCTCTTTTGCTCTATTGCTTCCTGAAGGAAATGATTTTCTATTTTGTTTACCAAACACACAATGCTCACAGAAATCAAATTGCTCATCAGAATAAGAGAAACCGTCCAACAAATTTTTATTCTTAATAGTTTTCAGTATATTATTGCTTGTGTGGCCCAATCTACGGTGCCACAACATACATGTATTTTCAGTAGTAGCCTCAGATACATAGGAGGCATTATAAACTGTAGTGGCTTCAAGCTTAAACAAGTTTATGAATCTCTTCCCTTTCGCTACCACCAAGTTCCCTCTCACAATCTGCATCCATGCTTGTCAAATGTCACATGCATTCCCAAATCATTCAACTTCAAAATTGAAATCAAATTTCTAGCTCATCTAGGAACATGCAAAACACCAGGGAGGGTTTTAATCCTCCCATCATCGAAACACAACAATACCTTTCCTTTCCTGACAATTAGATATGTAGAGTTGTCACCAAGGTAGATATTACCTCCATCATATTCTTCATATGTGGAGAACCATTCCTTATGCGGGGTCATATGAAACAAGCATCCTGAGTCAACCAACCAATGATCATTAGAAACAAGATTACATGTAGAAAGTAAAACTTCTTCACCTGCATTCGAGGACTTATCCAGAGCACTTTCCCACTATTTCTTGGGGTTTCTGCACTCCTTCTTCACATGTCCCCTTTTACCGCAACTCCAACACTTAACTCTATTCTTTTACCAGGAGTCTTAGACCAGCCCTTGGACTTGTCCTTAGCCCCTTTCTGATCTCCTTTAGGTCCCCTTTCCTTAGACCTTCCCCTGACACTCAGAGCATCCCCTGAACTATCCAAACTCTTCTTCCTCAATTCCTATGATAGTAGCACTAAAACAAGAGCATCCAACTTCGGATCCACAAGGTTAGCAGTGATAGCAAGGATAACATTTTCCCAAGACTCAGGTAAAGAACATAGAAGTAAGATACGTTTATCTTCCTCACTAACCTCAACATCTACTGAATCAAATTGACTCACCAATAAATTAAAAGAATTTAAATGCTCTACAACTGATTCACCTTCTCGCATTTTAATGGAAAAAAAATTCTTTTTAAATAAAGTTTATTTACCATACTCTTGGCTTGATAGATCTCACCCAACTGTTTCCACAACTTGTATGCAGTCTCTTCCTTTGCGACATTCAGCAACACAGAATCTGAAAGACACAAACGGATGGTTCCCTGTGCCTTCTTATCCAGTCTATCCCACTCATCTTGAGAGACATCGTCAGGTTTCTTCTCTTTTTGGATAGCCAACCATTAGTTTCTTTCTTCCAACAAATCTTCCATTTTCAACTTCCACAACTCATACCTTGTTCTGTTGAACTTCTCAATGTCCAATCGAGAGGTTGATGCAACGGTGGATGCAGCCATAATAACAACATAAGATCTACAAAATAAACACAACCAAATCTCCCACTACAGCTACAACTTCCACACTACCACCCAAGAGTCAAAGTTGGCCAGGCTTTGATACCAAATTGTTAGAAATGAAAACAACACTACTTCAATGGAAATTTGATTCGAATAAATTTCAACAAACTTTAACTATGTGTTATTAACAATGGAGATTGTAACAAAACATAAACCCACAATACAGAAATATACCAGAAGCAGAATGAAGCACATAACACAAGTGTTTAACATGGAGAAAACCCTTTCGGGTAAAAACTCCACCAAGAAAAGAGGTCAAGTTGTATTATCTTCACAAAAGGAGATTACAAATACATTCACTTCCTTTGTCCTCCAACCTTCACTCCAGTAGAACCTGGGTACCTGTAAACTGTTATATGCATCTCATCTACTATGCTATGGTTTTAATAGAATTTACACAACCTCAAGACATTAAATGATTTCTTACAAGCCCATAACATTTGTCAAGAGTCAACAACACAACCTTGGGCGTCCATAGCCAAGAATAGGCTCTTACGGGGTCATAAATGTTGTCATACATGCATCCTACACTTGGAAAAATGTTCCCATGCAAGCTTGAATGACTTGGGGCCAAAAATAGCCACTTACGGTATCTTATGACGCATCATATGCTATTAGTAGTGTCATAGATTCTTATGACAACTTACAGTTGGCATAGAATGTCTTACACCCTCTTACAACATCTATGACGTGTGTCATAAAACTAAAAATAGATTATTCCTCCACATGTGCACCCCACTTTGACCAATTACCATTTACCAGAGTAAATGACATCTCATAACTACTGCCGGTAACTCTGGGACTTACTGTGTAGTAACTCCGTAATTACCGTGGATAGTAAATAATTTTTACTTTTGCCGGTGAAACTTGTACATCCCTTATGGGTAATTACAAATAATAAATGGAATAATACAATAATGGGATTTACAAGGTTAATGGCACCTTATCCCAGCAGTGGTGGCGTTAACATTTGTGGGATTTGTGGATGACGTAGTGACCATAGGTAAGGAAGCCCCGTGTCGAATAAGATACTCCACATACTTATTTGGATCTGATTGGAGAACCCTATTAAGTACATCTATGCTGTCAGGATCTTGCATGAAATCTAGAACATCTTGATCAATTGTGGGTACATTGGATGACAGTGAAGGTGGAAGTGAATTATCGTAGGGTCTGTTGTTTTGATCTATTGGGGGCATTCTGAGGTTCATGTTTAACCCAAGGGGTATGTTATTGTGATCAGTTTGGGGCATTCCGATGTTCGTGTTTAACCCAAAGGATCTAATCTCTCAAATTTTCTTAGCTTGTAATCTTGGCAAGGTCATGCAATAATCTTGGGATGAGTTTGAAAAATGGATTTGATGTTTTGGGAAGAAAGGCCTTAGAGATCAATTTGTAATTAGTTGGACCCAAAGGAGGGAATAATGTTTAGGAGTGAAATGGGTGGAATTTTTTCAAGGCTAAAGGGTGATATTGTGATGGAGTTGGCTAAAGATATGGTGTTGAATTTTGGAAAATGACTTAGGACTAAAAAGGTGGGCTTGGATAAAATCTAGATCTTTTAGGTTTTGTTTCAAGGATGATTCCCTCTACTCAAGGTAGACTAATGACCTTAAAGCAAAAGGATGGAAAAATATTTTAGTTGAAGATAGACTAATGACCTCCAAATAAAATAAGGATGATGATGGATAGGATGAGATCAAGATTAAATCTTTTACACACAAGTTTAGTCTAAGGTTGATGAATTAGTGGGATAAAATGTGGAATGGCCAATAGGTAATTTGGATAGGCGTAAGTGGAAAATGATTTTGGAATGAAATGGTTAAAGGATGGAGGGTCAAACAAATCAAAATATCTTTCTCTAAGATTAAGATGAGATGGGTAAATGGGTTGCATGGATAAATGAAATGAAAGGATGGATGGGACAAGGTCTCAAAATATCTTTTTGGGATTTTCTAAGTATTTGGATTTTCTAAGGATCAAATGTTGTGATGGATGAACTATTTGATTTTCCTAAGGTTTTGGAAATGAAAAACGTCTCTTGGCAAACAAACACAAAGAAAACACTTCACACAATTTGGGTTTTGTTTCAATGCAATGTTTTTGTTTCAATGCATGTGAATGTCGAATCCCAAGGTTGATCAGGTCCATCTTCAGCTCCCTCCATCCGGTGAGCTCCAAAGATACATGTATGAGAGAGATGTTAGAGCTCGAGGTTCAAATTATTTTCATATACCAAAGCAATAGATATATAGTCTACCTTCATGAAGCATCAAATTCATATGTTCAGTTACCATAGATATAAAAGAAGACCGGAAGGAATAGTTGAATAGCAAATGCAAGTACCAGATCAGAAGATAAATCCACACAAGAAGCATCATGTCATATAACTAAAGGTATGTTTTATCTAACTTGTTTGTGCAATGTGCAGGTATAGGTACATTCATCATTGTGCATGATATTTCAGCATGTGGTGAAAAAATGGCCTCCCACAAGGGTTGAGCCCAGCATGCTGCCCCCTAAATCTTAAAGAGGGACATGGATAAGCAAAAGACATGATTAAGCTTTTCAAATAAAGCATATTCTATTTAAAGATCAAATTATGATTGCAAAGTGTAGTCACAATTGTACTAGGACAGCCATATAAGATAGGACAGTCACATGACAATCAAGAAAAGAATGTAAGGTACAACAATGAAACGTAGTACAATTACCCTAAAACAAGACAACTCTAAGCCAAGTAAAAGGGTACAGTTGAATAGAACAGGCACAATGTCCTGGACATCTCTATGGCAATGTTACAAGTCCAAAATACAAATACAAGAGGACAACGATGATTAGAGTCTTTTGCACATTCATAAACTTCATATAGTCAAAGACCATCATGACAGGCTTGAACCATGCGTTGAAGAAGAATCATCATGACTGTCATAAAATGGAGACATCACAAAAGGACAGAGCATTAAATTTGTAGATTCAAGGAACAACGAGAAAGCATAAATAAGACTTTATTAGTCATGGACAGTTGAGTCTCTTCTTTACTGCCTTGATTTTGGAACAACGGTATGCATAGTGTAAGGAGAAACCATAGCTCTAACTGAAGCAGCAATTTCAAAGAGTTTTGAGGATGGTTCAAGTCACAAGAACAATGAATGACTATCACAAAGTTAAAAATAGTCACCTACTATGTAAAAGATAGTCACCTACAATGTCAGGAAAAACAATCACTAGTTAAGTGTATGATGATTGTGAGGAAGACTTCAGTGAGGGACAACAGTCCATCAATAGGTAGAGGGTGAAGAAGTTTTATGACAGTCATATCATTAGGAGAAGCTATAAGGAACATATGATAGCCCTTTGTGTTAGAGGAACAACAAATAGACTAAGAAATAAATGCAACAGTCTTAACAACGACCTCAAAGAGCTTCATGTCACATAGGGGTAAGAGCCTACAGTAGCAGAATGAATGAAGGACATAGGCTCAACCTTAATACAAAAAGCAATATGTATGCACAGTCATATGGTCTATCAGAAGCACCCCAATGAACCATATGCAAGGTGAAGATATAAGAGTAAGGTACATTACATACAAAGGTATCATTTATTATGTCATGCATTACAGGAGGTAGCAGTCAAAATGTCAAATTAACCTCATAAGAATGGAGCAGCATCATGCCACATCAAATGGACATCACTGAAGGTTTATCTTTGAAGTCAAGAGAGACAATGATAAAAGAGAAGATACAATACACATGTATTTGATTCTATGCTACAGGAATGGTGCAAAGCAAGTGCTACAACCATAAAATACAGTAAAGTGTAGTAAAGATGAATAAGCAAAGATAGTAACATCTTCTTTATATAGTCATCATCAGAAAAACCCTAATGTGACAGATTTAGAGATATATTGTTGGAAAATACAGTTTGAAAGTGAGTATTTGTATACAGATGTAACTTTCAGCATGCCATTTTTCATATTGAGGACAGCAGTCGCGTGATTTCCTCATATCTCAAAAAATACGAACTGGGTTTTTGTGATTGTTTGATAGAAATTAAGAAACAGTTAGATGAAAAAACCCATTAAATTTTATGAAAACCCAGTTTGTGGTTTGAGAGAAAAATTCACCAGTCTGAGACATTATGAAGTATGCAACTTTGGCATAAAGAAGATAAGGTTGTTTCTACAAGTATACCGTGCCATCTTCCAAAAGAAAATATGATGGGATTACCATAAGATGTCACTCTGAGGAAGTTATAGAGGTATAAAAGACATCCAATAATGGATTTAAAGAGCCAGAAAAACCATTTAGCTAGTTTTTTTCACATTTTCTTCAAAAAAGAAAGAATATACAAAGTGCAGGGAGAGTTAGGGTAGTGCTTACCAGCTCAAATAGCACAAAGGAATCCTTCAATAGAAGCTAGAAGCAGCTCAAACTAGCATGGCGGCGCCCTTCAAAACCCTCAGAAATAGCAAGCAGAGAGAATGTCTTTCCTTTGTTTTAATGAAAAGCATAGAGTGAATCACATAAAAGCAATGAAGATATAGGTTAATTCATGAAGAAGCCATGCATTTTAAGTTTTCATCAAAGCTTATGCACAGTGAAATGCAAACCAGATTTTCTTTCACAGAATAGAGAGAGAAATCTCAATATTTCCATGCGAAGATGGCCTACCTGTTATGAAGCAGCATTCCTAGAGATTTGAAGTAGCTTGAAGCCTTGAAGAATAGCGAGAAGCAACACAGTAAACCTCCAGAAGCTCAAGCAAACCCTCATGGTGGCGGCACTTTCTTATAGGTAGAGCTCAACAAGGAGCAAGGAGAAATGACAATAATGAAATATTTAGGGTTTGATTTGATTACCTTTTGTCAAATATGCCCTAACCCGTGACTTCTAAGTCTTCTGACTTTATCTTTTTGAGATCCTCATTGGAAAAATCAAATTTGCCGTGGTCTAAGAATTTTAAGTCATAAAGTTTTAGAGCTTCAAGACAAACAGAATGCTCTATTGTAACTATGGTGGGAGGATTATGAAGACAAGGAGGTTCCTTTGACTTTGTTACATGTAGACAAATTTGAAGTCCTTGAAGACTTTTGACAGTGAGAGGGCAAAATAGAGAATTGTTTTCTTTCTTGTACCAAGGGAGAGGTTATTTCTTGCCTCTAAGAGTTATTATTTTAATTTAACTCTATCTCCATATTTGCATCATCATTAGACAATTTTTTGTAATTTAGCAATTATTTAATGCAATGAAATTATAAATTGCTCTAATAATTGCTACATATAAACATAGAAGGATAGCATGCTCACTTAGCACTTATTAAATCAATCATATTGATTGTATTTAATAATTGCTAAATTAGTTTAATTTTGCCTCTCAATCATGCAAAATAGAGAGAGTTAAACTGAAATGCAAACTTAGAGCTTTGGAGTGATTTTCCTTGATTTATGGTCAAACTGAGATGATTTTTGAGTTCTCTTTAGTCAAACTAACTAAGAGGAGTTTGAGCCTATTTTTGCTCAACTTGTTTTAGTTCTGAGCCCCCTTTTTGAGGGTTTTCATCTTTGCTTGTGGGAGAGGTTTTAGGAGATATTTTGATGATGAGTTGACTTCAGTTCACTCAACCTCACCCTTTGGAGATAGATTTTGTATATAGGAGAAAAAAATTGATGTTTTTTTAGAGTTCTTGCCTTCTTTTTTCTCTCACACATTGTAGAGAATAGGAGTCTTTTGTAACTCATTATTTTCAGATCTATATAGTACAGTAGGTTACATGTTCATATTTTGTCTTATGCAATGTTTTTTTCCTTCTATTTTTCATTTAAAGTACACCAAAATTTGCCTTTTTAGAAATATGCAAGTGCCTTCATGAATGATTTGATGAAATTATTGTGTTTTAATCATTAAAGCCTTTAAGTTTGTCTCATTCATTACTGTGCATCCATCACAGGTCTGAAGTTGTGCTTGTCTCATTTTGGCCTTAAAAATTGTGAAAATTTATTTTCCTCTTGAAAGGACAAACTGATTGGCCTACTTTAGAAACATTTTTGTGATTAAGTCATAATTTTTGAATTGTGTAACCAGTGTCTCTGAGAATAGCTATGAATTATTCTGCAAGTTTTATCATCATATAGGTGCATCACCACAATTTCAAATTCAATTTGTTGTTCCATTACATTTATTTCTATCTTTTTCCCTACAAAGACAGTTTACTATTAGATCAATCATAAGGGAACCGGCCCACAATCTGGAGGTCTACCTTCACAATAGGGCACCCACAACCTGAAGGTATTCCCATGTTACATAGGATTGTTGAGCCTCACAACTTTGCATCACAAGTGCAATCCTAGTTGATAACAGTATCAATATACCCGAATTGAATAGTTTAACTTTTGCTACATTTGAAGAGATATTCTATAGCTATGATTTTGATATATTAGAATGTTACATTATCAACATTTCCATGTTCAAATATAAACACAAATATTTTTTTGCATGTAGACCATTGAGAACACCCATGAAGATAGATTAGCTTAATTCAAGCATTACAAATTGTGTTTTAATATACCAAGTTGGTTGATGAAGATAGATTAGGTTAATTCAAGCATTACAATGATAAAATAGCATACATAATACCTTTTTACTAAGAAATTTTCACTACAACCAATGAATAAGATGGATGTTTAGTCCTCTAATGTTTAACAAAAACATGTAGGTAATTTATGGAACTATATCATGGTATAACCATTAACAATAACTGATGATATGGTATTTAAAAATCAAAGTTTGGATTCAAAAAGATTACTTCTTGTTTGCAATGACCCACTAACTATTGGAATAGCAAAGCATTCTCTGCAACACTTGATATTCACTCTGACAATAGGGAAATTGACAAATAGCTCGATAAGAAATCAATGATATTGATGAACCTAATTTGAGCATAAACATATATTAATCTTACTTACAAATTTACATGAGAATGCCTCATTATATAGGCATAGAAGAGGCGATCCACCTTGTACATGGATTGACAAGTGCCTCGTGATGTGGCACAAACAAGCAGACAAGTGTCCTATTAGGTGTCAACCTTTGGATCACTTGGAATGTATAAACCAACAACCTTGTGTGACAAGTGTTAGATGACTACAAAGTGCCTTTTGAGGTGAGATGGAAAGTCTTCCAACCTCAAAAGGTATGCACATGAGGTTTACCAAACAAATAAGTAATCTCTAACCTCTAAAAGGTTGCACATTCAGTTAGACAAGATGTTGTCTAACCTCATCAACCTAAGTACACTTAAGCTATAGTGAATAGATAAATTATCCACTCTAACACTAACCACCCATGTGTTAGTAGCAATTGAAGGTTGAATTGTAAACAAGCATATAAAAAGACCAATAATTAGATAATTATCGTCATAAAAAAACTTCCAGGTCCACAAGCATTGCCACCAAAAATTAGAGGTACAAATATGCAATGGAAGTTCATAGATTAAATGGATGTGCAGCTTAATATGTTTCAAGGTATACCCTTTGGGTTGAAAAGATGCATAACATAGTCATCCTTAAAAATGTTGACTTATTCAATAGTAGGAATATTATTCATTCCTATCCTTTTCAAGGTACTTTGGAATCTCTTGTCATCTATTGTGGTACTCTTATGAACCATCTTCTTTTTTTTACATCCAAGAAAAAATTCAAGTATAATATACGGTTCTATTACAAGTTACAAAAGAGAGGCTTGTCAAAAAATATGGTATCTTAAATGAAAACTGCAAAACCATGACCCTTTGCAATAATTGTACACCCTATGACTTATATGAAGCAGATATTTGGCTTCCCAATGGAAGCTCATGGTGTGATGTGAAATTGTCATTTGAAATACTTTTTAGAGCAACCACTAAGAACAAAACAATAACCTTCACTCTATCCTCTTTCCACTAGTGTGAACTGTAGATTTTGTAGTTAAACAAGATTGTGATCCTAGAAGATTAACAAAATTACATAGGGAAGTTGAATGAAAACTTGACTATTGCATCAAATGAACTTGAAGAGAAAACAATAGACAATGTAGAGAAAATGCAGAAAGCCCTTGATGCTCTGAAAGATTTAATTCTCATTTTATATGAATTTTTTCCATCATTGTGATTTGTTTGGAAGCTAAGATTTGTATCTTTATATGGCAATCAAGATGCCTTATAGTGGCTACTCTCTCTCTCTCTCAACCCCATATATAGACTAATGCATATGATAATCATGACTGATAATTTACTATTCTTGGCTTCCATCGTATTATATGTGGGTAAGTTTTATTTTGGTTTTTTGATAGTTTTAATATGCTTCTTAGAAATTTGTAAGAACTTTTCTTATGCTATGTTATTCTAAATGACAACTAGGTATTAAAACTTTTTCCAAGAAGTCATATAAACGTAGCTCTGAAACTTCATATCCTTCTATATATTAATGCTTTTTAGTAGACCATGGATCCTCACCATTTCTTTGAAGAATGAATCAACTTGTGAAGCACCATTAATCTTCCTACAAGGCATAAAATGAGCCAACCTATAAAACCCATACACAACAGCAAATACAGATTCTAAATATCACACCTTGAGACAAAATTCATTGATCTTGTAGTACATCTCTATACACTTGGAAAATGAGTTTCAACATGTCTTAACTTTTATACCCATGTCAATTGTTTTTTTCAAATACTATTTTGTACTTGGAGCCATTGGCAGGGACTACAAATGCAATGTAGCCCTTGTTTATTGACTTATATTGCCCCTTAATTATTGAAATATCCTTTTCTTTATTAAGATTTGTTATTGGGTTCAAACCCTTGCTTTTATGGATTAGTCCTTGGGTTTATTGTTGCTTTGATTAAACTTTGTGGGCTTATTAAGAAGATATTTATAATTGTGAATCCTTGTTGTTCACAAGTAATGTTTTATTGAGTCTGAGAAAGGGTATCAATTGTGAGTTGAATACTATGTTAATCCTTATGTGAAACCTTGTAGATTGTAAGGGTTATTGACGTGATTAGGGGATTTATTGTTAACCCTTGTTGACCTATGATGACTTGTTACAAGGATTTGTATGGTGATTAAACCCTTACTAAACCTATGTGTGGATTGTGTAAATAAGGGTGGACAATCCTTTTAGGAGAACTTGTGAGTATTTCTTGGTGTAGCCATGAGTGGCTTGTATATAAATTCTAATTTAGAATCTATTTGGGAAGTCTTGTGAAGACCTAATTATGGATTCTAGGGTGTTGTGATAAGTTTATGCACATGCCTGTGAATGTTAATGTTTTGGTATGTGGATCCATAGATCTTCTCCATAGTAGAGAGATGCCTAGAGTTGCATGGTACTCCCACATGCACTCAACGATGGTATTATGGTCAAGTGGTTGCTAACTTACCCCCTTTGGTCTTGGAGTGTGTTGATGCTTCCTAGTTGATCCTTCATCATGTGGATCTTGATAAATGCACCTTAAATTAATGTAATTTTATGTAATTTGTTTTAGTAGCTAGCTAGTGATCATTTATTCGTATGCTAGTTTTGGATGATGAAATTACATCCTTCTTGTTAACCTAATTCTAGAAATTGGATTGCATGCCCATGATTCTAAATTGAGAACATTAGTCTTGTATAGTATTGTACTTAATTCCTAACAAGATTGGATTTTGATTAATGTTGCATAATGTGCTTATGTATGCTTATCTTAATTCCTTTTGTTTTGAACTATGAACTCTAACTGAAATCTAATTAATAAGGTTAATTGAACTTGGAAAGGTGTCATGTTTTTTAAATAGAATTAATATAGGTATACTTGCACATATTTTGTGAATGTTAAGATGTGATTTAAAGGTAGTTGAATTGTGAAGTTGCTTGCTAGGAAAAGGGTCCTAGAGACTACTATCTCACCTATTTTTAAATACTATATGTCTGTATGTAAAAAATAATGAATGTACCATCTTGTGAATACATATTAGAGGTACTTCAATAATTCCTAATGTCTTGATTATGCCTTGTGGAATTGTTAGTATAGATAATGTGTGTTTATGCAAGTATGCTCTCTCTTATTAACCTTGTCACATAGTTTACTTAATACTTGAATGAGTGAAGTCTTGTAGATTGAAATGAATGAGTTGGAGTCATTTTATATAAATATGATATCTAGTAGTGTTGTAAGTGAACCCTTATCGTTAAAATATGTGCTTTTGAAAATGTTCTTTCTTAACTCTCTCTGCCTTCCTAGTGTTAAAGATGTACTATTGTAAGAGGCCTAGTTGGGTAGGTATTGCATTTGATATCTTAACCATGTATGGAAATAAGTTTATGCTTAGGAGATAAATAATCGATTATACATATTGGACCCCTCTATCCTTTATTGACATTACTTTTGTACTTGGTAATAGTTTAGTGTTGTGATATCTTTATATGCTTCTTATAAACCACAGTCTGCAGCTTTGTTTAAATTTGTTTTAATGTAGCAGAGTTACATTCATTCTACTTTGCACTTCAAATTTGTAATCCCTCATCATTCCTTTCGTACTGTGCTGAAGAGATCTATGAATTGCAAGAGAGTATACAGTGGACGATGCAATACATGCAGACAGCACTGGTACTGCTACGCTGGGCAATAGAGTAAATGGTTTGGAGAAAAGTGTTGACGTGAGTTAGAGGCGGGCAGCGAGGGTGTTATTGATCCCACATGCGTGAGAAGAAGAAAAGAAGGGAGAAGAGGGAGTAGAAGAGGAAGGAGAGGGGTAAAGTATAGCCATACTTACCTGGGCAGGGTCAATCGGTGATCAAGAAGGCCAATGGCCTGAGAGAGCATCTTCATTGCACAAGGAAGGGGGCTCTGTCTAGCATCTCCCATTGTGGAGAGTGCACGTCATAATTTGTGACAGAGGGGGCTCGCGTTCGCGCGGCCCCCACACAACACAAAACTAATGTAACTTGAGATATCTGCTAGCGTGACTTGTCTAATACTGTGATTATAATGGAAATATGGTATACTTATGGGCATCGTTGTAAAATATCCTGGTGTTGTTTAACTGTTGGAATCAAGGGAGGAACTGAAATATGCAATCTCATTGGCAATTCTCCTTGGTTACAATCTATAGGGTCATAGAGTAAATTTAATAATTCCCCTTGGTAGATGCTATAGAGGGTATGCAAAATGTGATAACTATTACTAGAGTAATGTGATAACTATTACCAGTACTCTAGTTCTATTTGTGCTGAAATGAGTTGTTTATGGGTTGATAACCTCATGCCATTTGATTTAAATTATTAATTTCTTCATATGTTTTTGATAATGGTAAGTAGGGATTTTGAAAGGGCACATCAGCTGCACAACTACAGCAAGACAAACAAAAGGGCTTGTTGAAGTTCTGCTCAAATCTTCCTTTCTTGTAAGCCCTCTTTTCGCTTGGCACCTCCATCAAAAGAGTCTCAGACATTTCTTTTGGGTCCTTAGCATCCTTCTCTTTACTTCTCTTAGAATCCTTCTCCTTACTTCTCTCATCCTCATTAGAGGTCTTGCAAGTAATACCAGATGCTTGCACCTTTTTCCTCCACACAAGATGATTTGTGTTTAGGCTCAGACAAACAGCAACAACATGGCCCACTTTGAGGCAGCTATTGCATATAGCTGGAGAATTCTCGTAAATAATCTGCTGCACCCATTTTCCAAGCTTGGAAGATAGAGAAATTTGAGAAGGGAGCTCTCTATCAACCTCCACAAAAACACAAAATCTAGCAGCAATCAAACGTCTCTTGAATTTCGTGACAGCATCAACGGCACTATACTGTACGAACGTATTAGCAATGCTCATAAAAATTTCCTCATCCCAATATTCTAAAGTCAACCCTGGCAACCTAACCCAGATTGGAAACATGTTGATGTAGTATTGCTCAGGGTTAAAGCCTGTACACCAATTTTTTAGGAAAAGACCATTCTGCCCAATGAACCAGGGACCTCCCAAGAGGATCCTAGAACAATCTTCAAAGTTAGAAAATGAAAATAGGAAGAAATTGCTAGGTAAAGCTATTACCTCAACCTGTCCCCGAACCTTCCATTTTTGCAGCACCCATCTTCTGACCACATCAATATTAGGACGATTACCACTGAATCTCCCAACAAGAGAGCTCCAAAGCCAAAGCCAAGCAGCAGATCTATCAATAATATAGTCTGGAATGCAAATGCAAGACTCCCCAGTAGAAGCCTCAGAAACATGGGTCTCAGGAAGACCGTTGCAGTTCGAGGCCCCAGGCATATGGCCCAACATAGGAGACAGGACAGCCTGACGCACATTGCTTGAATGAGTGGCGCCAGAAACCAAATCCACCTCATTTACAAGAGGGGGAACAGAGACATTCCCAAGCGAGTCCTCCATCTACTGGGAAAAGGAAAGCCCCTAGGCCTGTGGAGAAACAGGCCCAACAGAAGGACCTCCAAAAGCCCCAAAGAATTGTCCCCAGTAGGCACACACTTCTCCAAACCCACATCAAGCGGAGGCAAAGAATGCACACCAGAACCTCCCACAACCTGGCCAAGGGCGGGCCCTCCCAGAGGGGAATCTGCCAAACTTACTTTCTTTAGGATTGTTGGGGATTTCTCCTCCAAACAAACCCCAAACTGCATCAGAATGCTAGGGACAGAGCCCACGGCAGGGGAAGTCGAAATCTTCCCGACTGAAGAAGCCCCAAACCCAGCCTTGGGGGAGAGGAAACCCCGCTTAAGGGCCTGGCAAAACACGCCATCACCAGCAGCGGGAAAAGATTTTGGCGGGACTGCAGCAACCGACCGCATTTGAGAGATTGAACGCTGGGCTTCCAGCCAAAGATCCTTAATCAGCACATCCTCGTCATCATTGGGTAAATCCCAGTCTTCAAGAAAAAACCTTTCATCCTCGTTGTCCTCGTCGTCACCACCGTCGTCTACATGGCTCCCACCCATAGCATCATTTGAAACCCCCTGCTTTCTCCGGCTCCCTCTCCCGCTCCCGTTCATCGTTTCACCAGTACTAGGCACTGATTTCTTCATATGTTTTTTTAATTTAAATTATTGATTTCTTCATATGGTTTATGAATTGGGAATGACTCTTTGATTCCTTGTATGGTAGATTGCTTAGCTTGCATTAGTTTTTGAATTAGATCTTCATGATCCTTGTGTTCTTTATGAAAGGGATACTATTGTTTTCGTTGGGAAGTATTTGTCTGTCTCCATCAATAAATATTTTTTATGCTAAGGTTTTAATTTTTAGGACAATATTTTTTGTTAGGAAAATGATCCCAAAGGACAATTTTTTGCCAGGAAAATGATTGAGCCTGAATTTTTGATTGGCTGATTGGCTGCTGCATGTTTTTGCCCATTGGGAGAACAATTGCAATTAGTAATCAGTAAAAAATATGGTCTAATAAAAAATAGAGCAAACTCAATATCACACCGCTCTCTAATGTGATCAGGTCATTGGAAATAAGAAATATTGGATTGATAATGTTTGTGTTGATTGTTTTTCCTCAACGTTTCGGATCACACTCTGTGACCCATCATCCGGAGAAAGAGAGCAAGAGAAAAGAACATGATGATTGATCACAGAGTGTGATCTGTTGAGGAAAAACAATCAACACAGTCAAATCCAGAAGCATTATCAATCCAACATCATGGACTGTGGAAAATTAATGACTGCCATAAAAAATACTGTCTACATTAAAAGGACCTGTTGATTATGTTTTCTGCTGTTTCATAATGCATATAGTTTTTGAGCAGGAGGGTAACGGTATGAGCACATTGCCATTGAAATCATGCTACATACCATGAAAATTTCATGCCACCTGCTCAATCACACGAGCTCTCTCTAAGTGGTTAACAAATTCGTTTTATCATAACATGAATCTCTGTTTTACCCATACAGTCAATCATAATTGCACGGAGCAGGGACAATTTTATGGCAGCTCCAACTTTCTGGGTCTGAAGCTTATTATATTGGTGTTCACTGGCAGCTCTTGGCTAGCTCATTGCTTTCTGATTTTTTATTTATTTCCCTTTCTGCTTTTTTTTGACATTTTTAGGGTTTATTCAGTATTAGACAATCTGACATTCTGTAATTTCTTTTTGCATAGGCTCTTTCTGTTTGATGTTTAGGGAAAAATCAAAAAACAATTGCTGCAGAAAATCATGATTGAATCAGGAAAACTATGATATTCTGGCGATTTTTGGCATTGCAGCGCCTCCAGTTTAGACGGTACTTGAAGATGCTCTACATTTTTTTTTAGCAAATTTACGTTTCAGTGGATATTTAGGTTCTGGATGACCTTGTTCTGCTTTGGATTGTTAAGATTATTAAAATTTTGATGCATTTTTAGGGCAGGTCAGTCTGTTAAGCTGCTGATTCTGGAAGTTGTTTCTTTGAGCTTGGTTGTTCAGCAGTTTAAAGAATGGCTCTGAAGCCTTTGGATTATGAAAATATTAATGAGAATGTGAAGAAGGTTGCATATGCTGTCAGAGGGGAGCTCTATCTGGGAGCCTCGGAGCTCCAGAAGGAAGGAAAAAAGCTGTTGTTTCTTTCTTTTTGTGTAAACATTTGGGCTTTAATGTCGTATGAACTGTCAATTGAATTTTTTATTGGAACAGTAACAATGCCGGTGCCTACTGTTCATTTCGAAATGTAAAGCAAATATGCTCCTGTCCCGACTCTTCAACTTCAATGTAATCAATACTATTACTAATGTGTTTGCTTTTGTCCAGGCGATGTATATCAGCAATTACACAGACGTTTTGGTTAAGGATATGCACTTTTTGAATAGCCAACAAATACACCTTGGGATATTCTACCCTACTCATGTTCAAGTCACTGAACTACTCATAAGGGAACCTGAAGACAGCCCCAACACTGATGGTATTCATCTGGAGTCAGTTGAGAGTGCTCAAATAGATAACTGTGACATATGAAAGTTGCTTCTTCTTGTTGACTATTTATTAATTGTGTTATGATTCATTGTAGATCTTCTTTTGAAACTGCCCCAGAACTGTATGAACATTTTGTCCTGATTTGGATTGCTTTTTTAATGGGTCTGGAGGGTAGACAATATGCACTAAGAAATTGAGGAATTTGAAGTTTCAGACAATCTGTGATTGGGGTTAAAAAAATATGAAGCATATGTGACATTGAGGGATTTTAAATTTGAGGTCACTTGTGAGTCTGTGACTAGAGTCAAGAAAACGATTTAGGCATACCGATGTGTAGAAGTAATAGAAATCTTCTTCTATTTTTTATTATATCAGTAATTTTTCCAATTTTGAGAAGTAGAACAAACAAAAAAAACAGTTCCAAAAATTTAGACAGATTTCTGTTTGGTAAAAGAAAGACAGTTTGGAGATTATTTTCCCTCAGGTAAATAATGACAAGCTAAGTTTGAATAACCTGTGCATCACTGTACTTCTAGATGACTGCATTTGATTTTGATCTTTTCAATTTGCTCTTGATTGAATCATAATAATTCAAACGATTGGAAAAGACGGCTGACAGGAATTTTTAAGTAGAGGGATCTAATCAGAATAGTAGAAGGCACGACAAGCTAAGCTTGAATAACCTGTGCATCACTGTACTTCTAGATGACTGCATTTGATTTTGATCTTTTCAATTTGCTCTTGATTGAATCATAATAATTCAAATGATTGGAAAAGATGGATGACAGGAATTTTTAAGTAGAGGGATCTAATCAGAATAGTAGAAGGCACGATCAATTAGCTGCTATAGTAATAATGAACCTTACCTGGTGTATTTGTCAGTCATTCCCCATTGAAATGCCCTGTAGGCTGTGACCCTTTCGTTCTTTGTATCTTCAAAGAAGAAAGTTTGAATGGAGTTGAAAAAAAGGGGAAAAAAACAAACTGATTAGGCAAAGAATTCAACTTGATCAAAGCCAATGAGAGGGAGAGGAACCATTAGGCTATGGTCTCATGAAGGGGGCTTCCTAAAATTTTTTATGAGTATTTTAAAGTGGGTTGTCTCATGAATTTTGTAGTTGTGGGTAGGCTTAAAACTTTAAGCTCCAAAATTTATGGAAGTTGGTGGTCTTACAAGGTTTTTAATAATAGTTTAATGTTAAATAATTTTTTAAAAAAAATTTAATAAAAAAATGATTAAATAAAAAAAATTCCCTCCAAAATGTCCCTAAGCTAGCATGGAAAGTTTTAGCCCCACCCCAAATGCAACCACTCAAAATCAATAAATCAAAAAGTAGGGGCTCCTATTTTGGAGGAAATGATATTAATTTATCTCAAGTTTTTTTCTTGTTTTGTTTCATGGGACGACTCCACTTTTTTAATAATAGTTTAATGTTAAATAATTTTTAAAAAAATTAATAAAAAAATAATTAAATAAAAAAATTTCCCTCCAAAATGTCCCTAAGTTAGCATGGAAAGTTTTAGCTCCACCCCAAATGCAACCACTCAAAATCAATAAATCAAAAAGTAGGGGCTCCTATTTTGGAGGAAATGATTTTAATTTATGTCAAGTATTTTTTTTTTGTTTCATGGGACTCCTCCGCAAAACTAGATCCTCTAGCAGCTCCATGGGACTCCTTCCTTAGCAAGAGTGTGGGTTGTTTCTAATGTGCAGCTATAGATGAGACCTTTTTTCTTTTCTAAAACTATAGTAACAGGGCACCTATGTATTAGGTGGGTGGCAGGCATATAGATTGTTGATGTTTAAAGTGGGTGACAGCTACGTGTTGCATAATTCTAATGCTACGTGTCCTCCTGCATGCAACCCATGCCTTTCATAGGAATGGTAGCATTATATAATTAAAAAAATTAAATTCGATTCATGTAAGTAATTTGGTCTTTTTATATCAATATACCCAAATTGAATAGTTTAACTTTTGCTACATTTGAAGAGAAATTGTATATCTATGATTTTGATAAATTGGAATGTTACGTTGTCAACATTTCCATGTTCAAATATAAAGACAAATGTTTTTTTGCATGTAGACCATTGAGAACACCCATGAAGATGGATTAGCTTAATTCAAGCATTACAAATTGTGTTTTAATATACCAAGTTGGTTGATGAAGATAGATTAGGTTAATTCAAGCATTACAATGATTAAATAGCATACATAATTCCTTATTACTAAGAAATTTTTAATATAACCAATGAATAAGATGGATGTTTAGTCCTCTAATGTTTAACAAAAACATGTGGGTAATTTATGGAACTATATCATGGTATAACCATTAACAATAATTGAAATGATATGGTATTTATAAATCAAAATTTGGATTCGAAAAGATTACTTCTTGTTTACGATGATCCACTAACCACCCATGTGTTGGTAGCAATTGAAGGCTAAATTCTAAACAAGCATATAAAAAAGACCAATAATTAGATAATTGTCGTCATCAAAAAACTTTCAGATCCACAAGCACTGCCACCAAAAATCAGCGGTACAAATATGCAATGGAAGTTCATAGATTAAATGGGTGTGCATCTTAAATTGTTTCAAGGTATACCCTTTGGGTTAAAAAAGTGCATAACATAGTCATCCGTAAAAATGTTGACTTATTCAATAGTAGAAATATTATTCATGCCTATCCTTTTCAAGGTACTTTGGAGTCTCTTGTCATCTATTGTGGTAGTCTTGTGAACCATCTTCTTTTTTTTTACATCCAAGAAAAAATTCAAGTATAATATATTGTTCTGTTACAAGTTACAATTGACAGGCTTGTTAGAAAATATGGTAGCTTAAATGAAAACTATAAAACCATGACCCTTTGCAACAATTATACACCCTATGACTTATATGAAGCAGATATTTGGCTTCCCAATGACAGCTCATGGTGTGATGTGAAATTGTCATTTGAAATACCTTTTAGAGCAACCACTAAGAACAAAAGAATAACCTTCACACTATCCCCTTTCCACTAGTGCGAACTCTAGATTTTGTAGTTAAACAAGGTTGTGATCCAAGAAGATTAACAAAATTAGATAGGGAAGTTGAATGAAAACTAGACTATTGCACCAAATGAAATTGAAGAGAAAATAATAGACAATGTAGAGAAAATACAGAAAGCCCTTGATGCTCTGAAAGATTTAATTCTCATTTATATGAATTTTTTCCATCAATGTGATTTGTTTGGAATCTAAGATTTGTGATCTTTATATGGCAATCAAGATGCCTTATAGTGGTCTCTCTCTCTCTCTCTCTCTCTCTCTCTCTCTCTCTCTCTCTCTCTCTCTCTCTCTCTCTCTCTCTCTCTCTCTCTCTCTCTCTCTCTCTCTCTCTCTCTCTCTCTCTCTCTCTCTCTCTCTCTCTCTCTCTCTCTCTCTCTCTCTCTCTCTCTCTCTCTCTCTCTCTCTCTCATGATGATCATGACTGATAATATTGACTATTCTTGGCTTCCAACATATTATATGTAGGTAAGTTTTATTTTGGTGTTTTGATAGATTTAATATGCTCCTTGAAAATTTGTAAGAATTTTTCTTGTGCTATGTTATTCTAAATGACAACTAGGTATTCAAACTTTTTTCTAAAAAGTCATAAAAATGTAACTTTGAAACTTCGTATCCTTCTCTGTATTAATGCTTTTTAGTAGACCATGGATCCTCGCCATATCTTTGAAGAATGAATCAACTTGTGAAGCACCATTAATCTTCCTACAAGGCATAAAATGAGCCAACCTATAAAACCCATACACAACAACAAACACAAATTCTAAATATCACACCAAAACAAATTTGATTGATCTTGTAGTACATCTCTGTACACTTGGAAAATGAGTTTCAACATGTCTTAACTTTTATATCCATGTCACAAGTTTTTTTTTTCAAATACTATTTTGTACTTGGAGCCATTGGCAAGGACTACAGCTACAATGTAGCCCTTGTTCATTGACTTATATTGGCCCTTAATTGTTGAAATATCCTTTTCTTTATTAGGCTTTGTTATTGGGTTCAAACCCTTTCTATTTAATTATGCTTTTATGGATTAGTCCTTGGGTTTATTGTTGCTTTGATTAAACTTTGTGGGTTCATTGAGAAGAGATTTATAATTGTGAATCCTTGTTATTCACAAGTAATGTTTTATAGAGTTTTAGAAAGGGTTTCAATTATGAGTTGAATACTATGTTAATTCTTATGTGAAACCTTGTAGATTGTATGGGTTATGTGAAGTGACTAGGGGATTTATTGTTAACCCTTGTTGACCTATGATGACTTGTTGTAAGGATTTGTATAGTGATTAAACCCTTACTAAACCTATGTGTTGATTGAGTAAATAAGGTTGGACAATCCTTTTATGAGAACCATGTGTTATAGGCTTGTGAGTATATCTTAGCATAGCCATGAGAGGCTTGTGTATAAAGTCTAATTTAGAATCTATTTGGAAGTCTTGGGAAGACCAGATTATGGATTCTAGGGTGTTGTAATAAGTTTATGCATAGTCTTGTGAATGTTAATGTTTTGGTATGTGGATCCATGGATCTTCTCCATAGCAGGGGGATGCCTAGAGTAGCATGGTACTCCCACATGCACTCAACGATGGTATTATGGTCAAGTGGTAGCTAACTTACCCCCTTTGGTCTTGGAGTGTGTTGATGCTTCCTAGTTGATCATTCATCATGTGGATCTTGATAAATGCACCTTACATTAACGTAATTTTATGTAATTTAGTTTAGTAGTTATCTAGTGATCATTTATTTGTATGCTATCTTTGGATGATGGAATTGCATCCTTCTTTTTAACCTAATTCTAGAAATTGGATTGCATAGACTCATGATTCTAAATTGAAAACATTAGTCTTGCAGATTATTGTACTTAATTCCTAACAAGTAATTGTATCAAGATTGGATTTTGATTGGTGTTGCATGATGCACTTATGTATGCTTATCTTAATGCTTTTTGTTTTGAACTATGAACTCTAACTGAAAGAATTAAAGGCTAATTGAACTTGGAAAGGTGTCATGATTTTTAAATAGAATTAATATAGGTGTGTACTTGCACATATTTTGTGAATGTTAAGGTTTGATTTAAAGGTAGTTGAATCATAAAGTTGTTTGCTAGGAAAAGGGTCCTAGAGACCTGGTGCAGTGCACCTAGGATGTTTTCAAGGCAAATTTTTGAAATTTTGTTTGTTAGAGACAAAATGGAGTTTTAAAATAATGTAATGAAGCCTTCTAAAGGCATTATCTTGTAGTGGAGGCTTATAATAGGCATTTTACTTTAGTGGAGTCTCCAAAAAAATAGGACAGTCTATTTGTGGGCAGCCAACCTTTTATGGTCAACAGTCAGTTTTTTGCCTTAATAATGGCTTTTCCCACAATGAGAGTGGGAGTGAACGAGGATTCTCTTTGAAAACACATATTATATACCATTCATGACTCAGAGGAGAGCATAATAGGTAAGATTGGAGGAAGAAAATACAAAAAATTTACCCTATTTTCTGCATTTTACTATTTTTTGTTGTTTCTCACGTCCCCCACAGAGCCGTACTATACTGTCAAGAACAAAAATGTTTGGAATCATGCAATAGATGTTGTTATATTTTAGTTGAGTCATATTGGGAGAAATTTCATTGACCTAAGGGCATTTTATAGATAGTTTTCTGAAAGTAGCTGCCATACACTAGTTTTAAGGTTTTTTGACAAAATCGATGGATTTTTGGCTATTTCACCAACATCATAACTTCTGAATAGATGAAATGGATCCTATTAGACTATATTTTGTATTGAATCTCTATTATAGGAGCAGGGAAAAGTTATTTGTGTTGTTTGAAGTGTTGTCCTAGAGGAATCCTCATGATTTTTGCTTAGTTTGAGTAGGTTAGAGGCTAGATTTGTGCAAAAGTCTAAAGTATTGGTCATATAATGATGGAATGAGTTTGTGCAGGTGTATTTGAATGTGTTTGAACCAATAGCCAAGATGGTGGAGGCCTGGAATAGGGATTTTCAATAAACCCTTGAGTTTTAGCCTAAAAATGAGGGTTTAGTGGTTTGGGGGGTCTTGTGATAGTTTTTCCTAAGGAAGATTGTGGATTTGGTGGTTTTGGAACTAGTTGAAATACTGTCCATAGGAATTTTGAGTTGGGAGCAAGTTTAGAGGACACTTCCTTTGTAAAAGTGGGCTAATTGCCCTCTAGGAACAGCAGGAACAATCCATTTTTGAGGCTTGTGTTCCAAAATACCACACCCTGCATGTTTGGTATGTTGTGTAATGCCATAATGGGTATCTAGAAATCTAGTTTTTTCATGTGTTTGTTAAGTTTTATGCAAGTTATGCCCCAAAAACACCTCAAACAGGGCTATAAGCAAGTTGGTCTACTTACAAAGGAAAGACAAGAAGGGTCTGTGGTCAGGAATCCTAATGAGTTTCATTAGTTTAAATGCATCATTTTATTGAGATCTTAGTTGTCTTGGAGGATAGGCATGAGTTCCAAGCATATAAGCCATGTTGGGTTACCTTTCCCATTCATTGAAGCCATGCATTGTAGAAGGAACAACCCACTTTCTTGCATGATCAGTCAAAGCTACATTGGCGTTGATTTGAAGTTGTCCCCTACTCTGCATCAAGTGGTATTAGAGCATAGTTAGTAGGTCTGTTATGGTTGAGAAGTGGTAAGTTGAAGAGACAGTTTGTCAAGATGCCTCCAAGAGGGAAAAACATGGCTCAAGAGATGAGTGAGCTAAAGGAGAAGCATGCCAGAGAATTGAGGGAGTTAAAGGAAAGAATGGCTACTCTAGAACAAAATTAGAAAAGAGGAATGGCTCTAGGTGATGAGAATGAGTCTGAGGAAGAAGAGGAAGCTGAGTATGAAGATGTGGAAGAAGAGTTGGACCCTGAGGATCAGAGGATGGTAAAATTGTTGAAAGCAGTAAAAGAAGACAAGCACAAGATGAAGATAGATGTGCCAAAGTATGGAGGAAGCCTTAGTGATGAAGAGTTACTTGATTGGATTGCAGCATTGGACAATCACTTTGAGTGTGATGAAGTTCCTGAGGAGCAGAAAGTGAATATTGCAAAGACCAAGCTAACAGGTCATGCTTTGTTATGGTGGGATTATCAACAAACAGAGAGGAGAAAGCAAGGAAAGACAAAGATTGTTTCATGGGACAAGATGGTAGCTAAAATCAAAGGTAAGTTC
Source organism: Cunninghamia lanceolata (assembly GCA_027924645.1). Classification (NCBI taxonomy): domain Eukaryota; kingdom Viridiplantae; phylum Streptophyta; class Pinopsida; order Cupressales; family Cupressaceae; genus Cunninghamia; species Cunninghamia lanceolata. Next base: position 424,993 of record BSBN01000554.1, on the reverse strand, counting down.
TTACCTAAAGATTATGAAGTTCAAATTTTTAAAAAGCTTCAAGGTTTAAGACAAAAGGAAATGGATGTTAAGTCATACACCAAAGAGTTTTATAAGTTGAGTATAAGGTCTGGTCAAAATGAAAGTGAAGTGCAAAAAGTTGCTAGGTATATTGGTGGTTTGAGGTTTAACATGCAGGATGAAGTAGTGTTGGCAAATCCAAGGAATGTTGAAGAATGTTATCAAATGGCAGTAAGAGTGGAAGAGAAGCTGAAGACAAGACAAGACAAGACACCTAAAGGTAGAGGCGGCACCTCTAGAGGTAGAGGATCCTTTCAAAACACAAAGCAAGTCAATGAGAGTCAAGAAGAGATGAGCAAGGCACAAGGACAAGGTGCAGAATTCAAACAAGGACAAAGTGCAAATTTTAGAGGTTGAGGTTCTAGAGGCAGATTTGGTGGTGGAAGGAGTGCAAACACCTTTGTAGGTAAATGTTACAATTGCTAAGAGTTTGGGCACCCAGCATACAAGTGTCCTGAGAGGCAAGGTTCTACAAATGATGAAAGGAAGAATGAAAGGACTCAGTTAGTCCAAGAAGAAGAATGTGGTGGTTCTACTCCCACTAGTTGTGTTGGTGAGGTAGGAGAAATGTTGATGCTGAGAGAAAGAGCACTATTGAAGACATCCAAGGAGAAGGAGCTGATTTAGAGGAAAGCATTGTTTAGGACAACTTGCAAGTGCAAAGACAAGGTATGTAAAGTGATAGTGGATTCAGGGTGTACTGACAATATGGTGTCTCTTGAAATGGTAGACAAACTAAAATTGCAAAGAGTACCTAGGGACACACCTTACAAAGTCTCTTGGGTAGGTGATAATCAGTCCATTTTGGTAATTGAACAAGCATTAGTAGAGTTCATGATTGGAGCATATGAGGCCAGGATACTTTGTGACATTTTACCCATGGATTGTTGTCATATGATACTTGGAAGACCCTGGCAGTTTGATAGGTCTATAATTTATGATAGAAAAGCTAACACCTACACCATTAGGAAGGATAAGAAGACTTTTATACTGATGCCAATGTAGGAAGAAGTCAAGGAGCAGTCAAGGATAGCAAAGATGATAATGTTTGGTAGTAGGGAGCCAATGAGGCTTGAGGAGAATGGAACCAAGGAGTATGCAGCCTTTTCAAGGCATAAAGTTGTTGAGACAACAGATAGGAAAAGTGAAGATGATTTGCAGATAGTTGTGAAGAAGAATGTCTTCATGTGGAAGAAGGAAGTGGATGAGAAGGTGTCTTGGTCTAAAAAAGAGCAGAGTAAGAGTGGAAAGCCTATGGAAAGGCAAGAACTAAGTGGAGAGATCTTAGTAGGGATAGTCTTGTGCCCTGCAGTGATGAATACAGAGAAGAGGCAGTCAATTGAAGCTGGTACAGAGGTTTACAAGATTGCTAGGACAATGAACAAGTTGGTTACAAGTCTAACAGAGGTTGCAAAAAGTAATGGTACAGTGGACAGTGAAAATAATGGAGACAAAAGGAACATGAGACAGTGCTGTAAATAAGAAGCTGAGAGGGAAGTGCTGACAGTTGATAGAAGGTTGAAGATAGATGTAAAAGAGAGACAGGTAGCAGAGTTTGTTGATAAGAAAGTTGAGAAACACCCCACAAAGTAGAGTGTACAAATGAAGCAAGAAACAAATATTTCAAGGACAATGAACCTGTTGAAGGCAAGCATGAAGGTCAAAGATGTGAAGAGCACAAAGGTGGACAAGCTACCACAAACTTTCTAAGGGGCTTGGAAAACTTTAAAGTTGGGGTGTATGGTGCAGTGCACCTAGGATGTTTTCAAGGCAATTTTTTGAAATTTTGTTTGTTAGAGACAAAATGGAGTTTTAAAATAATGTAATGAAGCCTTATAAAGGCATTATCTTGTAGTGGAGGATTAGAATAGGTATTTTACTTTAGTGGAGTCTTAAGTTTCCAAAAAAATAGGACAGTCTATTTGTGGGCAGCCAACCTTTTATGGTCAACAATCATTTTTTTGCCTTAATAATGGCTTTTCCCACAATGGGAGTGGGAGTGAATGGGGATTCTCTTTGAAAACACATATTATATACCATTCATGACTTGGAGGAGAGCATAATAGGTAAGATTGGAGGAAGAAAATACAAAAAAATTACACTGTTTTCTGTATTTTACTATTTTTTGTTGTTTCTCACGTCCCCCACAGAGCGGTACTGTATTGTCAAGAACAAAAATGTTTGGAATCATGCAATAGATGTTGTTAGATTTTAGTTGAGTCATATTGGGAGAAATTTCATTGATCCCAAGGCATTTTATAGACAATTTTATGAAAGTAGCTGCCATACACTAGTTTTAAGGTTTTTTGACAAAATCGTTGGATTTTTTGGCTGTTTCACCAACATCATAACTTCTGAATAGATGAAATGGATCCTATTAGACTATATTGTATTGAATCTCTATTACAGGAGTAGGGAAAAGTTATTTGTGTTGTTTGAAGTGTTGTCCTAGAGGAATCCTCATGATTTTTGCTTAGTTTGAGTAGGTTAGAGGCTAGATTTGTGCAAAAGTTTGAAGTATTGGTCATATAATGATGGAATGAGTTTGTACAGGTGTATTTGAATGTGTTTGAACCAATAACCAAGATGGTGGAGGCCTGGAATAGGGATTTTCAATAAACCCTTGAGTTTTAGCCTAAAAATGAGGGTTTAGTGGTTTGGGGGGTCTTGTGATAGTTTTTCCTAAGGAAGATTGTGGATTTGGTGGTTTTGGAACTAGTTTAAAGACTGTCCATAGGAATTTTGAGTTGGGAGCAAGTTTAGAGGACACTTCCTTTATAAAAGTGGGCTAATTGCCCTCTAGGAACAACAAGAACAATCCATTTTTTAGGATTGTGTTCCAAAAGACCACACCCTGCATGTTTGGTATATTGTGTAATGCCATAATGGGTATCTAGAAATCTAGTTTTTTCATGGGTTTGTTAGGTTTTATGCAAGTTATGCCCCAAAAACACCTAAGACAAGGCTACAAACAAGTTGGTCTACTTACAAAGGAAAGACAAGAAGGGTCTGTGGTCAGGAATCCTAATGAGTTTCATTAGTTTAAATGCATCATTTTAGTGAGATCTTAGTTGTCTTGGAGGATAGGCATGAGTTCCATGCATATAAGCCATGTTGGGTTACCTTTCCCATTCATTGAAGCCATGCATTGTAGAAGGAACAACCCACTTTCTTGCATGATCTGTCAAAGCTACATTGGAGTTAATTTGAAGTTGTCCCCTGCTCTGCATCAAGACCACTATCTCAACTATTTTTAAATCCTATATGTATGTATGTAAAAATAATGAATGTACCATCTTGTGAATACATGTTAGAGGTACTTCAATAATTCCTAATGTCTCGATTATGCCTTGTGGAATTGTTAGTATAAATATTGTGTGTTTATATAAGTATGCTCTTTCTCTTATTAACCTTATCACATAGTTTACTTAATACTTGAATGAATGAAGTCTCATAGATTGAAATGAATGAGTAGGAGTTGTTTTATATACATATGATAAAGTAGTGTTATGAGTGAACCCTTATCATTAGCATGTGTTTCTGTTCAAATGTTCTTTCCCTAACTCTCTCTGCCTTCCTAGTGTTGAAGATGTACTATTTTAAGAGGCCTAGTTAGGTAGGTATTTCATTTGATATCTTAACCATGTATGGAAATAAGTTTATGCTTAGTAGATAAATAATGGATTGTACATATTGGACCCCTCTCTCTTTGTTGACATTACTTTTGTACTTGGTAATAGTTTAGTACTATGATATCTTTCTATGCTTCTTATCCAACCTTGGATTATGTCTTAAGATCAATAGATATAAATATGAATCTGCTATCTTATCCTAGGTTTTTTGAGAAAGAAAATACATGATGCTTGTTTAATCTATTGGGATAAATGTATGTTGAGTGTACTTCTCTAATGGCCTAATTCTTATAGGATGAAATGAACTCTCTAGGTGTTATTAGTAAACTTACACATCTCTCCTTTCTTAATTATGATGTTGCAATGGTAAAATGCAAAGATAACCTACATAGATAGGTTGTACCTCATCTTTCTCTCCTTGTGAATGACATCTATATGCATAGAGAGAAAATGAATAAACTTGATGGTGATAGGTGGTTAATCTCTCTCATGCTATTATGAATAGTTCTAGGAGTTAATGGCTTATAAACCCCTATCATTGGTTAACCAAAGGGAATTGTAGTCCTTACTCCTTTTTAGTGTTGTCTTTCTTGCATGTTGAAAATGCCTTAAATGTTATATGTGAATGCACTATATCTTACTCAAAATTGGTAGGAGTACTTGAGTTTATTAGAATGTACCTTCTTAAGAAAGCCAAGTGCATATTACTTATTACACCCTTGCATAAAAATATATGGATTAGGACTTGTATAGGGTTGTATGTAGAGGTAATGGTTCTATTAATAAATCTAGTAAGAATATGTCTAAATGGTAACTATTACACTAATGTTTTGATTAAAGTAACCGAGAAGGGCCCAAACCCATATACAAAATCCAAAAAGGCAAGAAAGACGAGTTTCACAAGAGGTAAAACATCCAAACTAAAACAACAAAGCAAAAAGAAAGGAACTGACCAACAGGACCAGCCAAACCAAAAGAGACCAACAACCGTCCAGGCTACTGCTTGGCCATAGACTTGAGGCTACTTATAGCTTGCCATTCTTTGTTCATGAATTCTAGTTTCTCCTCAAAAGTGTTGTCCTCCTTGTCACATCCCTGCTCAACTTGCTAATCTTGAGAGTCCTTCTCCTCGGCCTATGCCTCCTGAATCTGTAAACTAACCTGTTTGCCTTTACTATTCTTGACCTTGGCCTAGGATTTGCTATTCTACCCTACCTTCCCCTATTTCTCCATGTTCTGATTAACCTTACCCACACTGCCCTCCCTCCTAGCTTTTCTTTTCTCAAGTTCCTCATTGAGCACGTAGAGGGTAGTAGCAGAATTCTTAACAGTCTCTTGATTGTAATTCACCAATTTAGTCACCTTCTTGTCCAATTTTCTTTGTTTTACCTTAATCTGATCAATTTCGTCCTCCATATTCTCCCACCTTTCAAATTTGCTAGCCAACCTCTCCACTTGATTCCACAGGTCATCCCTGTTTTCCTCTAGCCACTTAGTAGTTTTCAGTTGAGTGATAACCTCTAAGTGTTGGATCTTCCTTTTGATATGGTGTAATTGGGCTAGCTGCCACTTCAGCACTTGATTCTGCAGATCAAGATCCTGATACAGAGTCGCAACTCTATCCAAAAGCATATTACACGAGGTGCAGTCTTTGTTAAAATCCCCCTAAGTGTAATCTGCAGTCCCCTTCCACTTATTACTGGGATGTTCAGCGGGGTCACTGGTAGTGATGTTTATCTTGTCATTCCAAATTCTTTTACCTTTGTCTGGACTGACATCCTTCCCTTCAATATTATCAATATCAAAAACATCTTTCAGATTATCCTCCCTAACACCCACACCTTTACTGTTGCTAGGATGGGTATGAACATTCTTATTTGTTTGAGAAACTCCAGTGCCAACTGGCTCCTTCCTACTTCTTAGATTGGGCCTTCTAGCAGGTTCATTGGTAGATATGGTAGGAGCAGGGTCTTATGGATTCTCAATTTCATCTTCACAGTGTTCATCTCGGGGGCATAGTCAAGAATTTCATAAGGAGGATCCTTGTCCACTTTCTTAGTAGTAGTGGCTTGGGGAGTCTTCTCAGTGTCAGAAATGGAAGAGGAGGCCTCTCTACCCTTCCCATCTTTTTGGTTAGCCCTAGTGGCAATACCCATCTGCCCTTGCTCACATTGGAACCCTCGACTCTCCCTAGGTTGGAAGAAGAGGCCACATTACCCTGCCCAGTAATTTGTTTGGACCCAAAAGCCATGTTTGCCTTGCTTTTGCCCACAAAAGAACCCTTAATTTTCCCATGGGCTCTTCCACTCGCAGATTGCAGGGAGATATCATGAATGTTTTCAACAAGTTGGGGGTTATAAATTTTAGGCCAAAAAGCAAGAGCAGGGGTTAAAGCAAGCTCAAACTTGTAAAGGGCATAAATGAGGCTCTGATGTAGAGGAAGAATCTTATCTCCAAGTAGAACTTTTTGAACAGAATCTTCAATCGAAGTGAAAATCTAGATGGGGAAATTAACTTTAATATCATGCCGAAAATGATTAAGTAAAGGGAAGAGATAAGCGTGAAACCTCTTGTATCTTCCTTCTAGCATGACGTATCACATCAGAACCTCCGCAACATCCTTCCAAATCCCTGGGAGATCCTCTCTGTTGAAGCCATTCTGTAATTTGCTCACGCTTTCCCCCTCTTGAAGGAACTTTTTCATATCTTCATTGTAATTTCCTTTAACCCTCTTGGGAATTCTCACCCCTTCCATTTTTAGACCGATGACTTCTGCAATTAGCTCCTCCGTGACTCTAAATGAGATGCACCTGATGTAAACAACCCCTGCTTTCCAAGTGTCAGCAAATTCTCTAGACAGAATGGTGTCATGACCATTCATGGACTCAATGTAGGAAGTAAAATTCCCTCTTTGTAAAATTTCCCATAACTCCCCATTCTCCCAGAGCAAGTCATGTTAAGAAGGCTCGGTCTGAGTAAGGTCTCCTCCCATCCTATTCTTCTCACAGTTGCAATCTCTCCTACACAGTCTAAGCTAGATAATATTCTTCTCACAGTTGTGATCTCTCCTACACAATCTAAGGTAGACAATGTGCAAACTAATCCAGAACAAAGTGTTTCTAAGCTGAATCACGATGCGATTGTAACTTAACTCCATATGATTGCTAGTCGTCAGATGAGTGAGCTGGTTCGTGTGAGTAGTCCCTCGCTCCTCCAGGGCATACAAGTTATTAATTTTGAATAACTTAGTCATTATGAATGATGTGTGAAATATTCCCTAGGATTTCCTCCCCAATTTTCCATTTCAATTTATCATTTATGTTGCAACCAAGGTTGACTAAAGCATCGACTTTAGAATTACCTTCTCTAAATATATGTTGAACCTCCACCTTATCCATGTCCCTAAGTTTAGCTTTGCAAAGATTTATTATATCCTTAATGGGCCAACTAGGCGTAGCTTTATTGTTTATCATGTCTAGTACATTTTTAGAGTCCCCTTCAACTATCAAATTCCTTATCCCAAGTTCTTTGGCCAAGCAGATCCCTTGGTAAGCCACAAAAGCTTCAACGAAGTTATTGGTTTGGATTCCCAAATTCCTGATGTAAGTGCCCAAGACTTTCCCCTTGCTATCTCTCACAATAGAACCCCCTCCCGCCTAACCCAGGTTTCCCTTAGAAGCCCTATCAAAATTGAGTTTCGACCATCTGGTGTCATGGGGGGGCCCACTGTTACACTAATGTTAAAATTGGAGTATAATAATGTTACATCTTATCAAACTCAAATCCATAAATTTACCTTGGTTAATGAATTAAAAAAATGAGACAAATGTTGTATTCATCCTTGAATTATCCTTCTATCATTTTGTGTATTATTTGCATTGTGATGTGTGTCATATTTATAGATAGAGATTGACACATCTCACAAATCATGTTTAACATTGAATTGTGCTTCTACCATTTTGAGTGTGTCATTTGGATGCTTACCACTCTTTCCTTGTGGAGAGGATGCAATGTCTCTCCCTGTGCTTATGTCATTTGCACCTCTCTTTCATGCATGATTATGTGCCCATGGTGGTGGTGGTAGTGTTGTAAAATCAACATTAGTTTGAGTGTGTGTGCATTGCAACATAATTGTTGTTGCATTCCTTTCTTTAAAAAAATTAGTGATGTTTTCACTTGGTAATGTTCAACATTAAAATTAAGCATTACACATTCAAACATGGCTCTCCCAAGAGGATTTCCTTGATAGGATTCCTTTGGAAAACCTCCTAATGGACATCCAAGATGAAATTTCTTCTAGAAGGATCCTTGTGGATCTTTAGTGGAAATAGGAAAAGCAACTCTCTAAGACAAAGTTTGTATAGAACCTAGAAAAACCAATGACAACATGTATTTTTGGAAAATTTGCATTTCCTACAAAATCTATACTGATTGCTTGTTGTAGATTTATTTGCATAAAGGAATTGGTTGTCTTTCGAAGAATTAATTAATTTTCTTGCAATTCAATTTCTAGAAAAGCTAAAGTTAGTTGCATTTAATTAATTAGTTGCATTTCTTATTATTTATAGAAAATACAACAAAAAATGATTTTTAGTTTTTTATTTCCTACAAGTAGTATAGTTGTTATTTTTGTATCTTTAGAACATTACTATAACTTAGTTTATTTATTTCAAAACAAGCATTTATCAAAAATACAAAAATACAAAAACATCATAAAAATATAAAAATAAACAAAAGTGTTTCATCAACAACAACGTTAACCACATATCCAACACAACATTACCATAGGGAAATAAAATATATCAAACCCATTCAAACAAGTACATCACAATCACACATTCAAACACACTCAAACATCCATCCATCTCTAAATGCCTATGCGAGACCCTTGTCACTTCCTTGCTTTAGAACAGCTTGGGGGATGAGTGAGCATAGGAGAACATTGACACAAGATTGAAGAAATTGGCATTCATTTCCACTCTAATCCCCTTTCACATCATCAACCAACTCAATGGGTTGAATGAACATATCCAAGTTTCTAGAGGTTAGCTAATCCTAAGGGTTCTTGTTGAAGCTAGGATAAGATTAAGGTGTAGACACTCTCTACTTGCTACTCTTTCACTAGATCCACAAGTGCCATATACAAGTCAATAGAATCTAGTAAACAACCTACTTTAACCACATTTACCTCAACAATAAACTTCCACCCATCCACTACATAGAGGATTGTGACAAACCCAAGAAGTTGTAAGTACTATTTTTGCATGCATGTAGGGCCTCGATGTCGTATCTCCTTTATTGGGTGGTTATCGGTCTATGTAGGATCAAATGAATGATTTTAAGCAACCCTCTCATGTCCAATTATTAGTGATTTTCTTCTATAAAACCAAACATTTATTTGTCTAGGATATGGATTTAGACTTTAAATATAGATTTTTTTTGGCATTATATATTTTTTACTCGCATGGTATATGCAAGCATTTTGACCTTAAAAATAATGACATATATGACATGTCTTATAGTAAATATGGCATAGTTTGAGCATTATGCATATTTTCTAATTTCTATAGAATATGACAATTCTTTCACCTTGAAACCTAATGATATGGAGATTGTCTTCTTTTGTTGTCATCATTTCTAAGGAGATGTATAAATTATATTTTGTATAACATTATTTGATATTTTCCCTTATTTTGGTTAGTTCTCTTATTGTTAGTAATAACCTTTAATAAATCTATGCATACCATGGAGTTCTTGGAAACATGCCAAATATATCTATGGTTATGGACTATTGTAGCCTTATACATGTGGTGGCATTATACAAGATGTTGTGAGACTTTAGACCAACTTAAATGATGTGAGTAATTGAAAAAAGAGTACGAACCCTTTATATTGTGATGTACTAAGGTATTATATATGCATTTGTGTTGTACAGTGAAATAACATAGTGTACTAGACCTTAGATGGGAGATCGATGTGATGTTGCATATACTTGAAAATTCCTTTTCACCTTGAATGCAAAATTATCATGAGCTCATTACTTCTTGGTCATTGCTGATTTTCTACAAGAATTTGAGGCACTACACGTATTGAGGTTATGTATTAGAATTAGTGAAAAATTGTATCATTTTTACCAAGGCAACTCTTTCTCTCTACATGTACTTTTAATGGGCCCTAATAATTGTGTAGTAGAAAATTACTTAGCTCGTCAAATATGAATATGCTATAGATCCTAATTTTAATGGTTTAAGTAGGAATTGTTTGAGTATTGGCTTATCTATGTGATACTTAATACAATCATGTGGATAGACTACAAATCTTCCTATAAATTGATACATGAACATCAAACATGCTTATATGTAAGTGCTTTAGTAGGCTTGTGATAATAAATTTTAATTTTAATAATTAAAAATCTCAGGGAGTTAGCTAACCAATATAATTTGGCTATATAACCACAATGAAAAGTGTGAATATAAATGATATTATAGTTCCTTATAGAAACTACATGTATAATTAATTTTAGAAGAAAAATATTATGATAATACCAGCCACTCGATGTAGTAAATTTGATTTATATTTTATATATCCCAAGAAGTTAAAATCTGTTCGTGGCTCCAGTTCTTGATTAGATCGTGGCCAAAAGTAATCAAGGTTGAAGTGTTGTCTTGTAACCAAAGGTTTATATCTATTGCAATGAATAGTATGCACTTGTCCATTCAAAGGAAATTTTACACAGTTATGAATCGTTGAAGGGACAACTTTCATAGCTTTTAACCATCAATGTCCTAATTTTATGTGAAAAAGATCAGATAGAGGGACAACATCAAATAATTGCTCTACAAATTTTTCAAATACCATGACCAATAAAGATAGCTTCCCAAAACTGTTTATAAAAGCTCCATTATGTGTCTTAATCATCATGTCAGAAGGATCATAGAAGTCTTGAATCAAACCATGTGAATAAAGGAACTCTTATGTTGCCACATTAGTCATGCAATTAGGATCTACAGGTGTTCCATCGACAGGATTTTCCATTATCTTTACAGTGATATAAAGAGGTCCTTCAGTTTCTCCAATTGTTCTATCATGAGGTGTAAATACAATTTCGGGTTCAAGGACCTTTCTTTTCATATAAGGCCTAGGAGGAAACCTAGTGTTATTGTTGCGGTTAGAAGCCATATGTATATGTTTCCAAATGGATTTAAAATTAGATTTTAAAATATTTTCAAAACTTATGCAAGGAACAAGTGCAAAATTATGTAATTTTATGACCTAAAATGCTTGATTTTTTCACTTTTTTCAATGCAAATGACTAAAAGAAAAGGTGTTGTAAGGAAATTGATGAGGGCAAGAGAATAATAAGTTGTATATCAATCCAATAATGCAGCAATATCTTTCACAACACACCTATAATGCAATTCTATATGCAAAATAAGTCAAAATTTTAGTGAAAATGCAAGTTTTTCAAACCCTAGTTGTGAAATTAAGGCATGAATATGTGCAAAATGATATGAAAATGAATTCTAATCAGATTTGTGATGCAAAACAACCTAGCTCAAATCTGAAAATAATTTTAAAGTCCTATAATGCTCAATGCAAGTGCAATTTTAAGGATGATGAATGAAAAATGCTAGTTTTTGTTGAAATTATCTAAGTGTAAATGCAAATTTTTGAAATATTAATGCAACAAAAAAAAATGCAACACTACAATCAAAATCAGATTTGAATGAATGCCTAAGATGAGTAGTAAAATCTGAAATAAGATTTTAACTACAAACCTTAGTTTTTGAAATCACTAGGTTATAAGAAAAATTCAAAATTTCAAGCAAACCCTAGCAATTTTAATATGAGAAATGCAATGAAAAGGATTATAATATGATGAATTTCTATAATTTATATCAAATCTAATTTAAAATCAGAAATTAAATGAATTTAAATTCCACTTATTTCAAAATACAAGCCTAAAATGCATATTTTTTCAAATTTTTCAATTTTTTTTGTAAATTTTTGAATGCAATATGAAAATGATGGATGAAATTAATGCAAATCTGAAGTACAACACTCAGCAAGGTGCAAAATTCAAATAAACATGGGTTCACCAAAATATTTAGTGTAAAAAGAGGAGTTTTCAATTTCAATGAATGTGTAGGTTAAATCCTCCTTTCACACCTTACATTCAAGGACATAAATCGAGTCAAGCCACAATCTTTGCAAGAGGGCTCTACTACAAATTTAGTGTCACTTGGAATGAAGAGAAAACTTGGAATTTGTTGATTACTTGATTAATTAAAGCTTGATTATGCTTAAAACCCTAATTTTGTAAAATCGTAAATAAATGGACGAATCACGACAAATGTTCATAGACAGAGATATAATATTTAGAGTACAAATACATACCAAACTTTGAGATTCTGGATGCGGGAAAGTCAGGGACTAATGAGCGGGCACCAAGTCCAAGATGCTATTTTCTATCAAGACCTCTGAAAGTTGTCTGTAACCTTTTTTTGTTGTTCCAGAGATTTCTATGTCTCGAGATTCGGAGGAATTTAGTGCAGGCACCCAAGTCCAAGTCATGCTTTTCTTCTCATATCTGTAATTCTGACACTCTATTATGCCTCCCTGCAACTCCACTTCTTCCAGTTTTGCACCTGTAACCTGCAATCACAGAAAAGGGGGTTGGGGATGTGGTGTCTAGGAGCTTGCCTTAGTCAAACCTCGGAAGGACATTCAAGTCTTCCAAACACCATTGTCAGATAGAGAGTGTGTATCCCTATGGGATAAAGCCAAAAACCAATTGATAAATGATTGAAAACACAAATAAATGTCACCTCAGAGGTGTAGCTCACATGTAGATGAAAATCCTTTAACACATGAGAAGATGAAGCCAAATTTGCATAACACAATAACAAGATAACTGCACCAAAAGTTCATAACCATCTTCTAGTTTTCAAATGAATCCCTAAACATGCTTATATATGCAACAAAACACATTTTTGCTTTAATTTTGTAATTCAAACTTGAGAAGTCAGCAACGGACACTTATAACGGTCACATAATCGACAGTTAAAATTTGGGACCCCGCTAAATAGGTCAGGACTAGGGCATGAGCGCCCAAGTCCTGGGACCCATTTTCAAGCAGGATTAAGCTCATCACAGTCCCCTAGGTCCATTTTGACATGGGTTTTTAGGGATTTCCATCAGGAGTTAAAATAAACATGCATGATTACACTCAAAGGACCCAGGAACTAAACTTAGGAGGGAAAAAGTCCTAGGGAGACATTTTCTGACATAACAGTTTCAATATTTCCAAAGACTCACTCTCACCTCTTTAATAGGGAAGTGACAAGAAGAATGGTTTAGAGTCCAAGTACATAAAAATGTTTCACTACACATTATCTCCAGAAAGAACCATGGTTTGGTCGATTAGTGGTGAATGACACTCAACAAATATGCTTTGAGTTTTCTATCCTAATATCTATTGTAAACGAGTGTGGCAAGGGGTGAATTAGAGAGACATTAAGTTTACTCTCTATGACCACATAGACTGTAGCAAGGGGAATGATCAAACAGATTCTGGATGCACATTTGATATTTTACAGTGACGCCCATTAATATACCATATTTCCATTATAGTGAAAAATCAAAAAAATTGGCAATTCAATGGGATTTTTTCACTTGAGATAGAATGAGGAACCTGTTGAGTGTTGGTTTGTCATTGATGTCAAAAGTGTGAGTCAAAAGTGTGAGTGTTGCAGTATGGTGTTGGTTCATCTTTGGTCTTCACATGTTAGGATGTTTTATGGTCAGGAGCATAAGGTTCATATTATGGTGAGAGGTTCATAAGGTGAGATACATTGTTGTCATGATTAAAATTGTTTCCATGATGTATATATCTTGTACATGTTTCTTGCACAGGACAGAGGATAGTGATGTATATATGAGATAGTGATATCAAATTGGTGATTAAGGTAACTCCTATGCTCTTGCAGTATCCTTGAATCTCCTCAGTGTCCATACAATAGTGATAAGGGGTTGCCTTGATGATATTAGTTCATATGGTTTATCATGCTTCAAGATTTTGTTATTGATGTCAATTGCTTTGTTGTTTTAGTAAGACAGTTAGTTGTCAAGTTGTTGAAATTGATATCAAGTATACATATATACATAACTCTTTGGTGCCATAGGTTTTAAAGTAAATATGTATTGGTGAACATGGTTAGGGTTTAATGGTAAATTTCAAAACCCTAAGAAGAGCCTCAAATGGCTTTAAAAGGCTCATTGTATACATTTTAAAAAGTCTTTACCTTTTCTTATAAAATGATGTTGACCGGAGATCATAAGATGAAACCCACTTAAGTTACAACTTAGGGGGATTTGACACATTATCTGACCGGTCCCTTTCCCTAAGGGAACTGGTGCTCACCAGTTAAGTCTTGCTCTTGAGCGGGAAAGGCCATATCAATGGCTAAGATGAAGGGGGCCAAACAAAGATGGACGAAGGAGATTTGAATTAGTTTCAAATGACAATGATCCCCTTGCTCTGTTTAATTTTGATGGGCAGTTGGATTAATTGTGCCTCAAACTACTTCGTTTTGTTTTGTAACCGACCTTGAGGGCCAGGGAATTTCATAAAAGGCTCTGTATGTTGATTTTTGAAGAGTTGGTTCGTGTTTTGAGTTCATATCAGTGATATCTACGTGTCCATATGCATAATGCCTACATTATAACATGAATTGTTGATTTCAGAGAGGTTCAAACTTGAAGTAACCTGCAACTTCAATATGCATAAGGAGTAAGATTGTAGTGTTGATGTAAAAAGGAACTCTGTGTGAATAAAATACAGTGTGCCAAGAGTTGAGCGTGTTTTGTCTGCAGAAGAAAACCTTGAAGTTTTGATTTGATGTGTTGAGTTTTAATTATCTTTGATAAAAGTAGTGTTGAATGTGTGTTAGGAAAGATGCAAGATTGAGATATTTGATGAGAATGGTGCATTGCAGAGTAACAAAGTATCCCTCTGAGTTTTTCCTTCTTGTATTCAAATCTTTGATGAATCAATTTATGTCAATGAGGCTTATTATGTTGCCAATGAGTCATATTATGTTTGCCAGTGAGGCATGGTAGTTTCCTAGTGAGGCTTTGTCAGTGAGACACTAAATATAACCAGTGAGGTTTTGTTTTGCTAGTGAGGCTTAATGAAGTGAATTTTCAAGAGTGGTTTTTTTTATCCCTATAAGGGTTTTCCACTCATAACTTTTGTGTCATGGGTTCTTTTGATTGTCTCTTAATTTGCATTTGATAGCTCATTCTTGTTCAAGGTTCTTTCTCTGATTCATATCATGATGTTTTCTCAACATTCGGTGTCTTTATGTTTGAAGTGTCTTAGTTCTCTCTACACTTTCAGTCAAGTGGACTAAAAGGTGTAAAAGTTTGATTGTTTATAGACAACTGATTCACTCCCCCCCCCCTCTCAGTGGTCTTGTACTCAAACAGAACCTAGGAAATATTACATCCATTAGGCATAGATTTACTTTGTCAAGATTTTAATTTTCCAAAATTCATATAAAAAAAGTTCTATAGATTTTCTAGGGTTGCCTGGAGACTTATCCATCCATCATCACTGGATACTTCTAACTTCCTGACGACCTTGAAGCAACATTCCAATTCAATCATTTATCTATAAGAAAATCTTTGTACCTTTGCAACAATTCTTTAGACTTAAACCTCCAATTTGCCAAGTGTTTAAAGATTCCATATGGGTCACCTATGACTAGGTACAATCATTGTAAGGCATGAACTAGGTAAGAACAAGCATTAGAGAAAAGGTAGGATCAAGTTGTAGTTGTTACACCTTATGTATGAGAAGCCCAAACCAAATAGTGCATTCCCAACCTTATATATAACATTGTCCTATTACATAAGTCAAAAGAATTAAATAGTCTTATAAGTTGACATATTATAACAAGGCGCAATCATGGATAAAGAGATCGAACAATTGAAATAGCAATCTAGATAATGTATGTTTGATTACTTCATGGCTTGTAAGGTACAGTCTAATACCATTGTTGTAACATACCAAACTATAAGAGAGACATACTACAATGATCAAACAACAACCTCTTTGAGTTCAAGGTCTTGACCTCTTAGTACTAGTTCAAAGTCTTTCTTACACTCTTCCTCATACAAAATAATGGTAGTACAAGCACAATTATGTCATGTTTGACTAGGGTAATGGATCAAGCATTTATATAAGCCTTCATAGGGTTTAATACTATTATATTATGCAGCACAATTCTATCATTGAATTGTAAGTATTTTGGTGTTAATCTTTTTTTTTTTGCTTCCTAATAGAGAGTTTTTATATTGATTCAAAAAGGATTACATTCTTTTGTTCTGTAGATTCACAAAATGCAGAGATTTTCTGTTCATACCCCCCCCCCCAAACAAAGATGCCAAAAACTGTTCTCCTAGAACTACCCTATACAGCCATCGGCCACGCAAGGCCATCCAATTCTATGAACTATGACACTTGACAGCTTTCTTATACAAAATGAAAGCCCTGTCAACCACTAAATAACATATATGTATTTTGGTGTTAATCTTATTTGTATGCATCCTTTGGATTTTAATAAGTAGCAATCCCTTCTAGTTTTGATAGATCAATAGGTTCAAGATGCCCAAACGAGGTTCTTAGACCTTCTAGAAAGGGTATCTCTAAACATCGTCTCAATGCTTAGACATACTCAAAACAAGGTGCTAATCAAATTCATTCATTTAATTATTCAAATTGAAAAAATGCAAAAAAAAGAATCTTTTCTTGAAAGTGTGGAGTAGTGGTTGCTTAAAAGGGTGATTTCCCGAGAAGAAAGTAGTGGGAGACAAAAAGATTGTTGCACTTGCTAGAAAAATTTTAGGATTATCTTGTCCCAAGGTGCATATGGAGATCTTGTACTGTCTAATTGAAGATCAAACAACTCTGGTGCTTATAATTTAATGCAATGCAGTTTTGTTCATATTCTCTCTATTTTGTTTAAAATAATTTTTCCTCATAAAAACAAAATACAATTCCAAAATTTAGTACCATTGCCTTTGCTACTTAGCAGTTTGCCACCTGAGAACACCACACATTGCTTCCAAAAATGATGTTTCATCCATTTTAACAAGAATCAAGGCCGACACAATGTGTTTATGTTAATAGAGCTTACCACATGTACATATTTCCACAATAAAGGAGCTTGATTATGATGAACAGCCTGGATCATTTTCATCATCTTACATTCCTTATCCAACAGTCGGTGTTGTTGATTTAGCAAGTCAAGGCACTCCCTCTCGCATAGGGAAAACTGTCAACATAAATATATTTAGTACTAACTTTATATTTATACGATCATTTTCCCTTTTCATAAGCTTTCATTGGTACCAAATTCTCACATCCTAAGGATCCAAATTCAATATTTAAATTACTCGTTCCCTACTTTACACTGATTTTACTCCACAAAATTGACCCATGCATTTTTAATTCAAATTTTATATCATACCCATGTTATCCCCTTCAAACTAGTCATTGCCCGCCAACCTGAGTGCAAAACATTTCAAATTGTGTTTGAGGGTGTTGTATAAAAGGACTAGCCCCAATTCATTATGATTATCTAGGATCTAGGGAGCTTTCTACTAAAATCATTTACTAAAAGATCAAAATGTTGCATTAGCGCTTAGCATCATCTATATCACATATGACTAGGCATACTACATCTACATTCATTGTCATATATAACTTGTCTAGTGAAAGTAGATCACGAATATATTTCATTTATGAGGTCACACTTGTGAACTTCTAGTCATGTATATGCCACGAGGCTAAAGATGAAACTTATTCCTAAGATATATCTACATCTAAATGAAATGTAGGTTTCCTCATTGTTATCAATCTTGAGCATGCCTTCCATAATACTCTATAGATTCAAATTAGTCTATACACATCAAAGTCTATATGTTAAGTACATAAACTTAATGACTTTATGATAGATAGAGTGCCAAAATTTAACAATGTTGTGTATTATCATAATATTTTACTTCTAAAGTTAATTATACATATAGTTTCTATAAGGAACTATAATACCATTTATAATATTCACACTTTTCTTTGTGGTTATATAGCCAAATTATTGGTTGGTTAACTCCCTAAGATTTTTAATTATTAAAATTTGAATTTATTATCAAAAGCCTAATAAAGTACATACATATAAGTATGCTTGATGTTCATGTACAATTTTATAGGAAGCCTTGTAGCTTATCTGTTATGACCAAAAATCGCAAGTCCAAAATCCTAGAATTAGTTCTCACCTTCAAGGCTGGGGAATGTCATCAAGAAGTTAAAATTGGGGCTCATCAATAGATTTTGGATGGTTAAAGGTTAACTCACATTAGTGAGTAATATCCTCTTCATTTTTGGCTCAACTAAGCCAAGGAGGGTGTTCCTAGAGGTATCCCTTAGCAGGGATTAATCACAACACAAAATACAACCTAAATGATCACAAGGCAACAATACCCAAAATGCAGCGAGTTGACCCCAAAGGTTGTCACTAGGCCAAAACTTGCTTACTGCACCATATAACCCCTTCTCAAGCTGATAATGACATCATTGCAGCAGTGCAAGATGTAGGTATGTGTTATGTGGAAAAGGGGGGAAGAGGTTGAAGTGTAGTTAAGGTAAATTCAATCAAATCCTCCTTTCACCAGTAACATTCTATGGACAACAATCGAGTCGAGTCACTATAGATGGACAGGATTGAGCTACAGGTTGATGTCACTTAGGAATGATATGGAAAGATAGATTAAATTGATATATTTGTCAAACCCTAGTTTAATTAAGCCTTAAACCCTAATTTTATGATTCTAGATACAGACGAACAGGATACGACAAATGATTGCACAAGAAGGCACTAAATATATATTAGAAACATACCAGAATTCAGATTTCTGAAGGCGAAAACTTCGGGGACACTGGGGTGGGCGCCCTAGTCCAAGAGGTCACTTTTTTCTATAGATCTGGAACAATGGGGTGATGTAGATAGCAGCCTGCTTCAGATTTTCTGGCACTGACAATCGGGAGGACACTAGGGTAGGCACCCTAGTCCAAAAGGGAATATTCTCTATTCTTTTCTTCAGATCCTAAATCTTTATCCTCTGCTCTGATCTCCTGTAACTCCTCTCCACAAGATCTTGCACCTATAACTTGCAATCACAAGAGATAGGTTGAGGGTTGTGGTGTTTAGGAGCTTGCCTCGATCAAGCCCTAGAATGGCATTCAAGCCTTCCAACACCTTTGTTAGATAGAGTGTGTGTCCTTAGTGGACATAGGCAAAATCAAATGATAAGATAGATTTAAACACAAATAGATATCACCTTGGAGGTGAAACCCTCATAGAAGAATGAAGATCTTTCATGCCATGAGGAGATCGATTGATGAAGCCAAATCTGCAACAAACAAACACAATAACAACATAATTATGCTCTGCAACACAATGGATTCCTTGAAATACCTTAGCTCAATATCACAAGTTTGCATTATCCATCTCTAGTTAAAATGAAGTTCTAAACATGTTTATATATGCATTCCCACTAACATTCATAAATTAAATTGAAAAGGCCGACAAAGGGAAACCTTTTTAACAGTCCTTTGCCGATAATTTAAATTTAGGTCCTGGCAAAATAGGTCTAGACTAGGGCGCAGGTACCCAAGTCCAGAGGGCTATTTTGAGTCTTGATTAAGCATTAAAGTGGACCCCTAAGCCCCATTGGACATGGGTTTAGGGGGAGTTTGCTCCAGGATAAGTTTTACACATGCATGATTACATTAAGGGGACCTAGGAGCTAAACTAGGTGGTAAAAAGTCCTAGGGGGATATTTTACGAAATAACATTTAGCCCCCACTTTAATGTATGTATGATCTTATGACCCATACGTGCATTAAAGTATGGTCGAAAACACATCAAACACGCCAAGCACATGAAGCTAAGGTGTACACAAAGATTAAAAAACTATTTCTAGTCCCCAGTCTCAGATAAGCACTAGAAAACACATTGGATACACGCAAGACACAATGAAGACGATAAGAAGCACACAAAACATGGAGAATATAGTGGAAGCATGCAAAACATGATGAAGACATGAGAGCAATCACACAAAACACGATGAATACATTGATATAACATTTTCATATATGCAATAAAATTCTAACTAAGGGGCAAGGGGAGATCATCGCTACACCTTTGAAAACTCCAAACACAAAATGTAGGGGGAGCTCATTGCTATGCCCTTGATACTACACTAGGGGGAAGACATGCCAAACAAAACCCAAATGTGGGGGGAGCTCATCGCTATGCCCTTGATACCACACAAGGAGGAGATACAACAAACACATGAGGAAGACACATGGAATACATGAGCCCTGTATAGTATGCCATAGACATACTATATGTCTTAAACAAGACAAACACGTGATGGGAGGAGCTTATTGCTAAGTCCCACCATCTAAAACACACCAAACACACCTGACGGTTGATCTTATGCTACGACAACTGCCAAAGACACGCTTAAGGGAGGATGACTCAAGATCCAACCCCGCCTCTTGATGAGGACTTTGTATAAAAGGATGTGCACTAGCTCAAGAGATACACCATCCCGCCTTTCGTAGAAGGGATTTGTATAAAAAGATACGCACTAGCTCAAGAGATACGTAATCCTGCCTCATTCAGAGGGCTTTCTTGCTTGCAATTTAAATAAGGATGTGCACTAGCTCAAGAGATACACCAGCCCACCTCACATAGAGGGCTTACAAACACGCTTCGTTAATGCCAAAATAATCAGATAAATACCATTATATATGCCCCCACCTTCAGGTGGTTGATGTCGTTTACCTATATCAAGCACAGTAAGGTATAGTGAAAACACACAAGGGAACGAGAGCTATCGCAAAGCCCATGTCCCCCAGAGGTGACATGTGCCACGATCATTGAATGTTCCCACAAACACATTGATGAGATCTGCTAAGATAAGTTAACAAGATGGTTAGAAATCTTACTCTAAGATAACAACCATATTACATTATAAAAGCTATGCATAAATCATGTATTACATCACATCAAGGACCAAGTCTACACTTGTGGGTTTGAAACCAAGTATAGTCGTTGGGCTTATACTGCAGGTGTCTTAGAACCAAGTGAAACAACAAGGTGAGATACAAAACAATCCATAGTGCACAGAGCAGCTGTATTGTAAAGGTTTGTTAGAAGAGATAAGACAACGTGATATATCACACAGAGTGATTCTACTAGTCAAGCGTCGGATATATATATCAACCCCATCTTCATATATGGACTAGGTCCATTTTTCCTTACTTGTTGAAGGGACACGTGGTTCATATTAGTATTAATTTCTTTTCATCATCCGCCAACTAGGTAGAATCACTAAAGAAGGTAAACAATAAAATGAGAGAGGAGAACAAGTGCCTTAGGAACACCACGTAGGAGGATGCCCCCAAAACACCCTCCGTAACGCTATGCCCCTAAGGCACGACATGAAACAATAAAATAGAGGAGAGACAAGATAGAATAATGATAAAACAAATAGAAGAATGATCACAATAGAGGGGTCTCCCGGTATCCTTGACTTACAAGGGTCATCCAAAGAGACCTAAACAACACATAACACAACACAGGGGAACACAGTTCACGACACAATATCATATTATATATATTCTAAGAGGAGCTTGAACTTGTGAGCATATTAGAAAGGTGCTCTCTCAAGTGTGGCAAAAAGTGTGAGTAGTTCATATCTGATTGATTCTTATTTCCAGAACGGTCATGCGGTGCTTGTTTCTCAAATCCCTGTATATTTCAAATCTTTTGTTGCTTTTGAGGAGGGGAATCATTGTTATTTCTCACTAATGATAGTCACCTTGTTCTTTTTTGATCCTTTGCTTTCTTATTTTGATGAATAAGCCTTTCGCAGCGGAATGGGTTATTTTCCACCGTGGCAATCTTTTCCTGTATCATAATATCTTGTCGCAATTTTTCAATTTGCATATCTGGTGCATTTTGGTTGTCTCTTGATCCTTGAAGGGATAAATATGGAGGAACCTCAACATAGATACCTTTTCCTCGTGGATGAGGTGAGCCTTCGATCATCTCCTTATCCACTTCTATCATGCCAACTGTTTCATCATAGACTAGATAATCATCTTCCTGCTCTATTGTATTTTGTTCTACCATATTGTTGTCGCTATGCTTAGGAAATGGATTTGTAAAGATCTGTAAATTCTAATTTAGAGGGGCAATTGACTTATTTCCATTGTCATTCATTCCAGTTACCTGTATTATATTAGAATCGACGAGGTCTTGAATTTCATGTTTAAGGCGCATACATCATTCAGTGTCATGTCTTGCCGAGTGGTGATACTAACAAAAAGCATTAGCATCAAATGATTGTCCTTGTATTTTGTTACTATCAAATGGTTTCACAAGAGGAAGCTTCAAAAGATTGTTGCTTACTACTTGATTCATATTTGACTAAAGAGATTCAGATAATGGAGTAAACTATATTTGTTGTTGTCTAATTTGAAATGGTGCTCGTTTAGCATTACTAATAGCAGACACTTGTGATTGGAAATTGTTTGAATGTTATCCATTGATCTTGATGAATCTCTTGTTATTCCTCTTAAACTAGTTTTGAGAAGGTCCAATCGTGGATTGACCAACTTGAGCCGATGAGTTTTGATTCTCATACTGCCTAGACGAAAGTTGGTAATCATGAAGGGTTGTGCATAAATGTTAAAAAGAGCTATACTTCATCAAGAGGATTTTATCATGGATATTAGGTTGCAAATTTTTAATGAATACCTTTTGAATATATTCATCTTTAATCGGGTATTGTATTTGCGAGATGAGACCTTGATATCGACTAATGAATTCCATCAATTTCTCTTTCGAACCTTGTTTACAATGAACCAAGTCAATCAAAGAGACCGTAGGTCCAATGTTAGCTTGTAAATGTTGTAAGAATTGATCAACTAGTTGTGAGGAAGAGTTTATTGAATTTGGAGGTAATGAGCAAAACCATTCCAAAGCAGTATCTTTGAGAGATCACGGGAAGAGTTTTGCTAACAAGTCCTCTTCAAAGAAGAAATCACTACACATCGTCATGAATGCTGCCACATGAGTATTAGGATCACCTTCGCCACCATATTTTTCAAAGTGAGGAGTCTCAAATTTTTAAAGCATAGGAGTTCTCAAGATTTCATAAGATAAAGGACTATGAGCATGATATGTTGGTAAAGTAGGTTGGGAAGAATTAGTCAAGTTTGTCACCTTTTGTTGTAAAGAAGTCATACTTTGCAAGAGTTGATTTAAGAGGGCATCATTAGGAGATACGGTTTGTTGTTGAGACAAATTAGAAGTTGTGGTCATGAAGTTTTGAGGTGATTGGTTTTGGGTGGTAACAAAAGGAGGTTGAGAACAACTGTAAGTGAAAGGCGGTTGAGCATAGGTGGAATGGAGAAGTGGTTAGGAGTGATTATTCATATAAGAAGTCACCCTAGCTGCTAGATTTTGATAATTGAATCCCATGGCCTTGTAATTCTATGAATTAATGCCATTAGATACTCCCATACTAGTGGTAGCATTATTACAAGCTTGTGCATTAGTAGTGAGAATTGATGATGCGAAAGTAGCCATTTCAACAATCAGTATAGGTGTCGATACCTGTGTATGATTCGATAATGACATATTATTAATAGTATTTGCACATTCTGTCACCGTCATAATGTTGTTATGCATTATTTGGGCTAGTCCATGTAGTGTATTAACACTATATTGTCTTTCTTTCAATAAATCCCTTAGACTATGAACAACAAGTACTGACTCTTGAGATATCCTTTCTTTTTCCACAAATGATTGAAAATCATCTAGTTCCTTATCAAGTTTGTTTATTTGATCATTAGGGACATGTGTTATCACATCAATAGGATCTCAAAATCATGAAATCTTTGTTCTTCCATGGTAGTTGTAGGAGGTATGATGTGTTGCAAAGTTTGTGTTTCACCTTTTGTAAAGTAGGTGTTCAATGGATTTTCTAATGTTGGTACACCGTTGCCATCAGGAGCACTAGAACCCATTAATCTAAGACTTACCCTTAGAGGGATGCTTATATTAGTGTAGAGGGTTATACAAATCATGTAAAATCATACAACACTCATGCACAAACTAATAGAACAAACCAAAGGTACAAGATATGCTTGTTGAATACACAATGTGTAAATTAGTAAATATGCCAATTTTCAATCTAAGCATTAAATGATGCCAAATTTTCAAATTATAGATGAATATATGCTTGAAAATGGATTCAAGATCTGAAATGAAAGATATTTATGACAAATGCAATGAAACAAAGTAAAACTATGCTTGCTATGAACCTAAAATGCTCAATTTTTCACCTTTTTCAATGTAAATGTGCTAATAATGCAAATGTAAATGCAAAGACACGCAATGAAACCACACTACAATCAAAAATAAGATTTGAAACAATGTTTAAATCAGTAATAAAATCTGAAACAAGATTTTAATTACAAACCCTAGTTTTTGAAATTACTAGGTTATATGAAAAAATGCAAAATTTCAAGCAAAACCCTAGCAAATGAGATATGCAAATGCAAGTTAAATGATCATGAAAAGATAAAATGCTGTAATTTGTCTCAGATCTGATGTAAATATCAGAAAATTAAATGTTTTCAATGATATGCAAGGAAAATGGTGCAAACTATGCCTTAATGCAAGCAAAAAATGCTTTTTTTTTTCTAAATTTTTCAAATTTATGCAAGATTTTTGAATGTATAATGATGAATATGATATGAATGAATGAAAATATTATTACAACACTCAGTAAGATGTAAGTTCAGTAAAAACACAGGTTCACCAAAATGTTATATAGAAAAAGGGGGAAGAGGTTGAAGTGTAGTTAAGGTAAATTCAATCAAATCCACCTTTCCCCAATAACATTCTAAGGACAACAATCGAGCCAAGTCACTACAAATGGAGAGGAATCAGCTACAGGTTGATGCCACTTAGGAATGATATGGAAAGATACATTAAATTGATAGATTTGTCAAACCCTAGTTCAATTGAGCCTTAAACCCTAATTTTATGATTCCAGATATAGATGAACAAGATACGACAAATGATCGCATGGGAAGGCACTAAATATAGATTAGAAACATACCAGAATTCATATTTCTGAAGGAAAAAACTTCAAGGACATTGGCGTGGGCTTCCTAGTCCAAGAGGTCACTTTTTCTGTAGATTTGGAACAGTGGAGTGATGCACATGTTACTAATTTTTTGTTCACACTAAAAATTAATTGGACCTAGGTGTAATTGTTAAGAATGAATAATAGAAAACTTCAAGGTTATGCATTCTTGAATGGTTGACACTTTGACAAAATTGAAAAGAGGATCCAGTTGTCATGATAACCCATCAGTCCAATTAGGACTGATAAGTTATCAAGGCAAAAGAATTGACCATCAAAGGATCAAACATTCAAGGAGATATAGTTGTTCTACAAAGTTTGATCTTTCAGGAGTTATAAGTTAAATTGATTATTCAGATTAATTAGTTTTGAATAAAAGAGAGAAAGATGTTGTATTACACTGTTATTTCATGTCATGTTTTGAACATACATCCAGGTATTTGTTACTTTATCTCATGCATTGATTAAAAAGGAAATACATATACATCATATGCATCAGAGAAACTAACTGATCATGTTTTAAAGAAATGTTCAAATGTGTCCCACACAAGCCGTGGGAGTAACTAAACTAAGCAATTGTAGACATGCAAGCTATGTATCTGTTTGATAAAAGAAAGGAGAAAAGAACATATGATAAATCTAAACATCCATTATTGCTTGATGATGGAGGTTGCTGTTGAAGCTGGTCTTCAAGTCTTCAGTCTTCATGCTTCAATCCAAGCCACCATCCAGTTGAAACCTGCAAAAATTTTTGGGATAACCCCGTTAGTGCTCCAGATGTTTACAGTTATCACATGCTTTTATCAAACAGAGACATCTACTTATCATATCATGCATCCAGATAAGATTTCAAATCAAATAATGATACAGATCAAGAAGAAATCATGAAGGAGATCAATCAATGCTATTAGGTACTTTTTATGATAACTTGTTTGTTCACTGTGCAGGTATAGGACAAATTTTGTTGCTAATTTGAAGACAAATAAACATGTGGATTAAATGTGGCTCCCACAAGGGTTTGAGCCCAGCATGTTTCTTTTCATTTTTGGAAAAGAGTACCAGAAAAAGACAGGGTGCATCATTCTAAGCTATATCATGCATCATCTAATCAACTTACATAAAGAATATGTCATCGTGACATCATTACAGTTGATTGAAACAAATTAGAGCTATATGATTGAATCAAGATTGACAGAAATACAAATTTAGAAAAATTAGATTACAGTCATCTCAAGAGTGATACAAGTTTTCATATTATTGTGCCTGATAAAGAGAAGAGAGATAGAGAAAGGAAGATACAAGAACTTATGTATCATTTGAACAAGTTACAGAATAGATCTTATGAAGGGTCATCTCATTAAGACAAAGGAGTAAGATGAAACAACATTGCATACCAGGTGTGCAGTCATCCAAAAAGAAGGTATAAACTTTGCAAAAGGCTGCCACCAATGCCTCAGAACTTCAAACCATCAAAAGATACATGAAAATCAAATGCTACATTCAAAATGGAGTAAAATGTTTAAACAGTCAAGCATCGAGGGATGAAGCATATAATGCATGAGCAAATACCCCAACACAGTGCATGGACCTCCAACATGACAGTCAAGTCAACTTTCAAGATCAAATCAGAGACAGTTATGACTGAGGTGCAAGCTACAGAAGTTAGTTACAAGTACAGTAGATGCCACATAGTTTTCAAGATGCAGTCAGAAGTAGATGCAGGCATAAGTTAGTTACAAGTACAGAAGATGCCATGCAACATGCAGTCAGGAGAGATACAGTGCAGTCAAAAAGATGTCATGACGACATGAAGAAAAACACATTACAAGAACAAGAATAAATGCAGTCATCTTCATTATAGACAGTCATGACAGTGATCATGAAGTAGTCAGGTATATCATAAATTGCCATATCCATCTACACAGGTGCATCAATAATGAAGGAGAAACATCAGAAGAGGAATAGGACTTATATCAAGTGCCATAGTGATAATTGACAAGGAACATCAAATTCACAAGGTAAATAGTCCTCTACCTTCTATGACAGTTATGCTATCAAAATACAGTCACCATCACCATAACAGTCATAGCAGTGACCTATGAAGTAGTTTAAATAAGTAGGAGACATTCATGATACACCATAATCGTCATTGTCCACCAACAGAGGAACATGAGAAATGATAAGATAGGTAGTCTGAAGATGCACATGAATGATCACAAATGAATGGAGGGACAAGAGCATACATTTATAATACAAAGGTGCATTATGATAAAGATATGCACAGCCAGAAGAGATCTGAAGATGCACAAGGAAGCTACAGGTAGATATTTGAGTATGCAAAAAGATGACTATAGGTATGAGGATGCACAAAGGCAAATTATAGAAGATGAAGTAATGACATGTGCCTATGCTACAGGTAAGCCTTGAAGGATAGCAAGAAACAAAAAGGCATGTCATACAAAGCTACAGGTGCATTTTAAGAATGCCACAAACAATAAAGAAGAGGACAACTAATCTCTATGTCATGATATACATCCAGTTATAGTAGAAGGATAGTCCCACATTCAAATGATGATGATACAGCCAAAGAGTTCATCAACCTGACATTCATACAACCCGAAGAGATATTCTATAGAGGAACCTTACAAAATGATACAATCTATGCTACAGATGCAAATGGAGGTAAATGTCAAAGCCATTACATAGAATATAAAAAGGTTGTTGTCATAACAAAATATTAACATATGCTTCTACCCATTAGCCACAAGTGGAATGAAATGAATCATCAGTAAATGTGTGTGAGATAGTCACAAGGAGGTGAAAAGTATTATAAGAAGGAATGCAAGAAAACCCATTTCTAAATACTTCAAAACTCCTAAACTTTTGCCAATAGATGGAGACAAGATCACACTCAAAGTAGATGCTGCTAGAAGGAGTATCTAAAGAATGTTACAGCCAGAGGTAAATTAAAATAACAAACCTTCATTGCACAGACAAATCAATAAATGATACAGAAGAAAGAGGAAAGCAAAAGAGGTGTTACAGAAATGGAAGTGTCATGGCTGTATCAGAAGAAAAGATGCTAGAGGAGGGCCCTTTTGTGCAGCAGAGACCAAATCCTTTTCAGAAAATTTCAAACCCTAGTGCCACCTTGCACCTACAACTGAAAGAAAGTGATACATTGTATTCTCTGCCAGAGCCGTAATAGGGAAGGCATTTTTTATGCTTAAAAGGTAATACCCAAATTAAAAAAAATGAAACCCTTATCTCACATACAGAGAGAACATAGTCGTGAAGCAAACAAGGGTTATTGTGTTAGAAAAAGAATTGAAACCCTTGTTTTAATTGTTTGAAACCCTTGTTTCTTTATCCTTCCATATAGTGAAATGGGTGTTATAGAAATGTTTATACTGCCATGGCCAAAACAAAGGGGGTTCTGTGCAAGATACCCATCTCAAATTTTAAACCCTTTTTACCATTTTCTTTGTCTTCTATCAAAATGAGCACCTACAGGAAAACTGGAGAAGATGGCCATAACTATTAGAGTATTCTGTGCATGATAAAATGAAACCCTTGTTTCATATTTGAAAAAAGCCCTCCGGTTTCTGCATAATGAAGGCAGACGAAGATAAAAAAGAAAAATGTAGCCATGGCCAACAAAGACATAGCATTTTTTGCTATAAAATGCAATACCCACAACTATCTATAGCTTGTCATGCTATAAGGAGTGAGACCAAAGAAAAATGAAACTACAGAGACTAGATAGCAAGTGCTTAGCTTGTTGTTGTCGAGAAAGAAAGATCTTCCATGGCCTCAAACTTCTAGAGGAACAAATGAAGACCGTTGAGAAAGGAAGCACACAGAGACAGAATGAAGACATTAAAGAATGCACAACAATGGAGCTGTTATAATAGTGAAAAAGGCCATGGCCATATAGATGAAGGAAGCTACAACATTCAAATGCTTGATATGAAATAGAAAAGAAAGCTTACCTTCATCCTAGCTCATGAAGAGTTCATGGTAGCGACAATGTATTAGAGCCAATGAAGGAGAAAACCAGAGCCATCTGGAGCCACTTGAAACCCTCGGCCGACATGTTTTTATAGAGCTCAAAGAGAGAAATCAAAAGAAGTGTGAATGAGCAAAGATTAGGGTTGTTTCCCTATTTTGTTCGAAGGTTCTTTTGTTCAAGTGCAATTTTTGACTTAAGAAAACCAATTATTACCTTATCCAAATTTGTTGTCGGGGTCAATACTTTCCCTAGCAATCATAACACATAGTGGCCGACAGTAACCCTTTAGAGGTTGGTTCCTTTTAAGTCAAGAGGCCAACATAACATGTGGAAAGGCTGCAAGCCTTATAACATTTTATGCATGGTGAGATTTCCTTGGTGGTCGAATGGTGGAGGTAATAAATCACATGCTTAAGTCTGTTGCCCATGTCCAAGCATCCAATGATAGGTTTCAAGTTTATGCATGGTGACTAACAGCCAAGAGAGGGCATAGTTTTAAGACATGATATGCATAAACATAGAGTTTACAAAGGTGGTAGATAAGGTGAGCATCTATAATGGTGCAATATTTGATGCATATGAAATACATGGAATTCAAGGGTAACCTCATTATACATGGTGGAGATATAACATATGGGTAATAAGGTATTTGTCTTGTAGTGATGTGGAAATTGCATAGTGGCAGCATTGATGGTGACAACATATGATGGATCTTTTTTATGCATGGGGTCAAATTGCATAGTGGAGTTGTTTTCTTTTATTGAACTTCAAATTGCATATAGGGATATAAGGAGATTTGAGAAATGGATGTATGTGCACAATGTCAACAAAAGGGAGTCATAAGGATATTTATGCATTTTTGTCTTGTGCATGGAGTGCTACAGGAGTGACTGAGTTCTTTTATTTTCCTTGTAGAGGGAGATATTTTTTTCTCAAATGTATTGGAGTGATAAGGAGTATATTTTTCTTCTAATCATGCATGATTTTACACATTAATTAATTGTAAATAAATAATAAAGTAATATTCTATAAATTATTTTATTATTTTCCATAAGTTGTAAAATCAAAAATAGACAAGTTGTAACCAATAATAGAGTAATATTTTATTACTTTATTATTTACTCATAATCAATTTTGCTCATGCAAAATCATGCAAATTGATTAGTTGAGTTAACTAGGCCACCTAGGAGGTTTTGCATGAATTTTAAGAGTATTTTTAGGATCCTTGGTCAAAATTTTGGTCAAACACATGGAGAAGCCCAAATTGAAGCTATTTTTTCTCATTTTGTGGCAGTTTTAGACCCTAATTTTGAGGATTTTTAAGGTTGCTCAGGAATCAGTATTTTAGAGGCAGTGATATGCAAGTCTATATTTTTTGCATGCCTCTTGGAGAGAGCAAGCCTATATATTGTAAAGCAAAAGTCTATTTTTGCTAGTTCTTGATTCTCATTCTGATTCAGATAGATTGGAGAATTCTTGTACCTCACTTTTACAGTTTTATTGAGAGATCGACAGGTTACAGGTTATCTTTTATCTTTTTGCAAAGCTTTCCTTTGTTATTTTAGATCAGTTGAATTACCTTTCCTTTTAGTGTTGAATGTTGAAGTGATTTTGATGAAATTTTGCTGTGTTTTATTATTAAACCTTCAAAATTATTGTCTCACCTCATTGTTTACAGCATTAAAGCATAAGTTCATCACAAGTCTTAGGTTGTGTTAACCAAAAATAGTCTTTTTATGTTGTGAAAAACCATTTTCCTTCATAAAAACCTGTTTTCAAACCTTCCTTAGAATCATTTTTGTGATATGTATGCCAAGTCTGGATTATGTAGAAGTTAGATTTATGAGCAAGCATTGTGAATCAGATTGCATTATTTTTATCTATATCAGGTGCATCACCATTTTTACACTTAGAGTTCAGTTAGTTTCTTTCTTCCCTTTTCCCAAAAAGTAAAAACATACATCTCAATAGAACATTTGAAGGGAACCAGCCCATAATCTAGAAGTCTAATATCGTTATAGGGCACCCACAACCTGAGATTAGTCTCATGTTACGTGGAATTGCAGTGCTTTAACCAGCTTTGCATACGGGTGCAATTCCTAGTGATAACAATTTTTGGCATGCTTGATGGGACCTTGAACTGATTTTCAGTTCAAAATGACTTATTTCTTTTTGCTATTTTTGGTATGAGCAGTAGAATTCCATCTTTTTAGAGGTTTCTTATCAGTACCTGGCGACTCTATTACTTTGGTTTTTTCAGATCAGATCTTGCAGCCTATGAAAAAATATCAAACAAGGTCAAGTAAAATTTTTGAGAAGAAGCATAATCAGTTATCCCCACCAAAAAGGAGGATAAAAGCATAGAAAGAGGCTAATATAGTAGATTTATCAATTGTTACAGATCTGCCAAGTACACATCCTGACTTTGCTTCACATCAGAATCTATTATTTGCAAGTTCATCAACAGAATTTTTAAGTTCCCCACCAATAGGCCCAGAAGAATAGATTCTTGTTTTCCAAGAGGAACCACTTCTTCTCAAGTTTACTGTTGAAGAGCCTGTATTACAAGAAATATTTCAAGAAGTTTTAGTTCAAACACCAACTCAAGTTTTACCCACTCCAATGTCTTTACTAGGAAGAGGAGGAGGATTATTACCACCTCTTGGTGGAGGAGGTGGAGGAGTGTTACCACCACCCGGAGGTGGTGGAGGAGGTGGAAGAAATCCACCACCACCTTGAAATCAGTCTTTTATGTCTTTTAATGGAGGCAACCCTTTGAATCTAAATCAACATGATGACATACCAATGGCTGCATTGAAAAGTTTACCAAGTTTTACACGAGAAGATGGGACTACACCCATTGAACATATCAGGGATGTGGCATCTTTATGTGTTGTTCACCACATCACTGAGAAAAACATTGCAATCAGGTTGTTGGCAGCATTATTAAAAGGTAAAGCTCTTCAATGGTCTAGAGGATTAAGAGTAAATTCAATTAGATCTTGGGATGAATTAGGTGTTGCTTTGAATAGGCAATTTTAGGACAAGTCTGATCATTTATCATTAGTTGAACAAATGACTACTATTAAAAGGGCTCCACAAGAGCAAATGATAGATTTTAATTTTAGATTTCAGAAAACATGGAATAGAATTCCTGAAATAGTGAAACCATCACTAGAGCATATTTTTTTGTATTATTTAAGGGCATTAAATTTTGATATTGCTGTTATGATACAATCCATGGGAGGGGTAACTTTACCAGCTACTTTTGATATTGCAATAAGAGTAGAAAATAGTTTAATACAAGCTGGTAAGATAGCACCTAGGCCCCCAATGCCAATTTTTCCAGATATACAACCTTTAATACCAATTTCAGCCCCACATATTTTAGCAATACCATCTTTTTTTTTTCAGCATATACACAAAACAATACAGATCCCATTCATTCTGAATTTAGAGAGCTAAAAGAAAATCAGCAAAGCATAACAAAAATACTACAGACTGTGAGTAATGACTTAGTAAGTCTAAAAATTCAAACAAATTAGAATAACAAACCTTACCAAGCAGCCCCTTACCAAGCAAATAGACCTAGTTATCAGGTAGATTATCAGGGTCAAAGAAGAAATTACAACAATAGGCCAAATCAGCAATACAATCCAAATGCTATCAGTACATCAAAAGAAATAGTGCCTATATAGAACAACATGGTTCAAGACTATGCATGGTGTTATCCCTGTAATCAGCCTCATAATCAGGCCACTTGTCCAAATGGAATAGTAAGTCAAGCTTTGATGGTATAGAATAACTATGCTGCTGTCAAAAATTCAGTAAATGATGTAAACAACCAGCTGGACATTCAGCCTCAGTATGTTAATCCTGATGTAGCTTTAATGAATTGGCAGGCTAATGAACTTTGTGGTGTAAATCAGTTGCC
This sequence comes from Cunninghamia lanceolata, assembly GCA_027924645.1. Lineage (NCBI taxonomy): Eukaryota > Viridiplantae > Streptophyta > Pinopsida > Cupressales > Cupressaceae > Cunninghamia > Cunninghamia lanceolata. Next base: position 392,058 of record BSBN01000554.1, on the reverse strand, counting down.
AGGGTCAAAAGCAATCTTTTAATAATATTGCAGCAAACACAAGATTGAAAAAGAGAGCTGTTGACTTGCAGCAACAGTCCAGAAATACAAATCAGCAAGCTGAAACTGAAAAATAGCAAGTTGGAAATGTATCACAGCCAACTAATAAAGGGAAAAATACAATTTCTACAACTTAGAATGAGCAAAATCAAGCCTCTACATCAAAAGATTTGCACATTTTGTCAAGATAGCCAACTACAAAAAATAAACATTCAGCAAAAGACCAACCAGAGGTTGCTGTCCCAAAAGTACAACAAAAGGTTAGTGGCCTTGTTTTTAATATTTTGGATCATATGAAAAAGACAACAATAAACATGTCTATTTTAGATGCTTTACACATTCCAGCACAAAAAGATTTGTTACAAAACGCTCTATCTCAGTTGCCTTTGTCAAATGAGGTACAGAAATCACATCAACCTCAGATTATGATTGCAAATGAAATAGAAAAAAGAATAGAACAACCTAAACCAGTAGGCAAACCTCCACCATTTTATGTCACTTTGATTGTGGGTGATTATTTAGTACATAATTGCATGATAGATTCAGGAGCCAGCAGTTTAGTTATGCCAAAACAGCTAGCTGATAAGTTAGGTATGAAATATGAACCTGTTGTTAGAGATGTTGTACAAAATAGATGGAACTGAAGTAAGTACAGTTGGAATGTTCAAGAATTTAGGCCTTACTCTGCATGCTTGTTCAAACTTTGTTATATACCAGGATATTTATGTCATTGATTTGCCACCTACCTTTGCCATTTGCTTATCCAGAGATTTTACAACAAGGTTAGGAGGGTATTTATCATCTAATTGGACACATTTATTCTTCAGAACTAGATATGGAACCAAGGTTACGATCAAGTCTGAACCACTAGCAAAAGATCATTTGGAACCTTACACACCCAATTCTATAAATGCAAATCTTTCCATCTTTGATCAAGAGGATCTAATTCCTGTCCAAGATCCAAACACACCTTTAGAAGGAATTCCAGATTTAGTTCTAGACCAATGGGCAGCAGAAAATCATGAAACAGATCCATTTGAGCAAATGGATGAGATTGGTCTTGGTGTGTACATTATTCAAGAAAATAATATAGTTATTCCAAATCTGATTAAAGAAGAAAAACAACAAACTGTAGAATCTAAAAATGATGTTTGGGAACTATTTTTTGATGGTTTTAGAAGCAAGGTAGGAGTTGGAGGAGGAGCTATTTTAGTTTCTCCCACAGGTGAGAAATATTATTCATCTTTTAGATTTGCTTTCAGCTATTCTAACAACTCAACTGAATATGAGGCTTTAGTTCATGGATTAGAATGGGCAAGGAAGAGAAAAATCAGATGTTTAAAAGTGTTTGGAGATAGTGAGTTAGTGGTTAAACAAGTCAGAAACCTTGCTGCTACAAAAAATGACTTGCTAAAATTATACAAACATAGAGTTTGGGACATGATAGAAGAATTTGATGCATTTAATCTCATATCTGTACCTAGAACTGAGAATGAGCAAGCTGACAAACTAGCTGCTATAGGAGCTTAATATGACATTCCTGCTGAAATGAAGAATATTCACTCTCCTTTATATGTCAAAGTTGTTGTTAGACCATTAGTTCCAGATAATAATGTCGGTTGGCAAGTGTTTGAAAGTGATGAACAGATTGTAAATTTCTTAATGGAAGAAGCTGAATTTTCTGCAGGTAATCAGTAGAATTTTGTACAATGATATGATGATCAAATACTTCAGTTAAGATCAAATAAGTTACCCAAGGGCTTAGTAACCTTAGAATCTATCTTTAATACTGATGATCAAGTAAGAAAGGACAAGGCCAGCTTGTCAATAAAGCAAGAACATTATGAACCTATTGAGATCTTTAAAGGAAAATTGCTCAAGCTGGGAAGGATATGTACAAAACAAGAACAACAAGCATTCATCCAGCTTTGTCAAGAGTTCAGTGAAATTTTTGCATGGGAATATGGAGATCTGAAAGGTTTCAACCCTGAGTTAGCTCAACACACAATAGAGCTGGAACCCAAAGCTAAACCTGTCAGACAGAAGCAAAGACCATTGAATCCCAAACTGGAAGTGCTCATGAAGACAGAACTCAATAAACTCATTGAAGGTAATATCATTTTCCCTATCAAACATACTTCATGGGTTTCTAACTTGGTTCCTGTTAGAAAGAAAAATGGAGAAATCAGATTATGTGTTGATTTTCATGATTTAAATAGAGCATCTTTAAAGGATCATTATCCTTTACCATCTATGGAACAGATATTGCAGATTGTTTCTAGATCAGAGAGATTTTCTTTATTGGATGGTTATTTAGGTTATAACCAAATTCTTGTGAAAGAGGAAGATCAATACAAGACAACTTTTACCACAAAATGGGGCACACTATCATACAGAAAAATGCTATTTGGCTTATCAAATGCAGGTGCAACATTTCAGAGAGCAATGGACATGCCTTTTCAAGGCCTGATTAATAAAATTATGCTTGTATACTTAGATGATGTGACTATTTTTTCTAAAAAAGTTGAAGATCATTTTCATCATTTAAGACTAATCTTTGAGAGATGTAGAGAATTTGGGGTATCATTGAACCCAAAGAAGAGTATTTTCTCTGTTCATGAAGGCAAACTACTGGGACACATTGCGTCTAAGGATGGAATATCGATTAATCCTGAAAGAATTACTGCAATACTGGCATTACCTCTTCCTGCACATAAGAAAGGCTTATAGAGCTTTCTGGGAAGAATTAACTTTGTAAGAAGGTTTATTCCAAACATAGCAGCACTTTTACAACCTCTTACAACAATGCTGAAGAAGAATATTCCCTTCAACTGGACCAAAGAAGGAAAGCAAAGCTTTGAAGAAATAAAGGAAGCACTTGCTGTTGCTCCAACTCTGATAAATCCAAATTTTGATAAGGACTTCATTTTATATACATTTGACAGTGTGGATACTATATCAGCTATGCTATGTCAGCAAAACAGTGAAGGAATGGAACAACCTGTGGCATTTTTCAGCCAGGTTCTGCATGACTATGAGGTAAGATATTCTTTTGTTGAAAAACATGTATTAGTTGTTATCAGGAGCTTAAAGAAATTCAAACGCATGTTTCAAATAATAGAATTCAATTAATGGTTGCTCACCCAACAGTGAAAGAATTTTTACTCAATAAAGATTTAAATGATAAGAGAGCAGGGTGGATAACAAAGGTCATGGAATATGACATAAAAATTAAGGTAACCAAGCTGGTATGAGGCAAAGGACTATGTGAACAACTTGTAGGAAATGAAGGATACAGCAAGGAACTTGAAGGAGAGGTTGAGACAGTGCTTCAAAACAATGAAACCGTTGTTGTCCCAGACCCCCTGCAAGTTGGATGCATGATATGATTCATTATCTACACACTGGTGATTGTCCACAAGGCCTGGACAGATCTAAAAGAAGATATTACAGATTACAGGGAATCCCTTATGCCATAATTGATGGAATTATGTACAAGAGAGATTTTAACAATGTTTTACTAAGATGTGTACAACCAGATCAGACTTAGAAGATTCTAGAAGAATTTCATGATGGACCTGCTGGATGTCACTTTGTAGGTAGAACAATAGCTCTAAAAATTATGAGGGCTAGTTACTATTGGCCTGACATGTTCAAGGATGCTCATGAATGGTAAAGAAATGTCTTAAATGTTCAGTTTTTGTAGGTAAACAAAGGCTGATAGCAATGCCCTTGCATCCAATTCAAGTGGAACAACCATTTGGCAAGTGAGGATTGGACTTCATTAGTCCTATCAATCCACCTTCAAGCCAAGGACGCAAGTGGATTTTGATTGCAACAGATTATTTCACTAAGTGGACTGAAGCAGTTGCTTTGAAAGATGCTAATGAAATATCAGTCTTGAATTTTTATCAAGATCTAGTGTCCAGGTTTGGAACTCCTGACTTAATTATTTCAAATAATGCTTTAGCATTCATTGGATTAAGAATATCTGATTGGTATGTCAAAAATAATATATTCTTGAATACTTCATCAAATTATTACCCTCAAGGTAATGGACAGGTTGAATCAACTAACAAAAATCTGATTAAGATTATAAAGAAAACAGTTGATGAGAATCAGAGATCTTGGCATGATAGATTAAAGTTAGCACTGTGGGCTGATAGGATTACACCTAAAAGATCAACAGGTAATTCACCTTATGTGCTTACATATGGAAAAGAAGCCAAGTTACCAATAACAGTGGAGTTGCCAACACTTAGCTATATAAAAGAGCTAGAGTTACTTGAAGAACAACCAATGGAAATCAGACTTGCACAGCTGATTGAACTTGAAGAGATCAAAAAGAGGGCCTTGAAAACATTGGAAGTACACCAGGCACAAATGAAAAGAACTTTTGATAAAAGAGCAATACCAAGGGTTTATAAAGAAGGAGATCTAGTCTTCAAGTGGAATGAATTGAAAAGCAAACCATGACAGCATACAAAGTTTGATGCAATGTGGGATGGACCATATATAATCACAGAGTGTAAGCAAAAAAATGCATTTCAGCTTGCTAAGTTAGATGGTGAGGTGTTGTCAATCCTAGTTAACGGGATTCACCTCAAGATATGTTACTAAGTAAGGCAGCCTTATGCTGCAAATAAGTGCTTTTGCACAGTTAGTTTCAGTTTTGTTGTTTTGTTTCCAAGAAGTGCTTCTGCACATGTAGCTGGTTCTATTTTAAGCAAATCAGTTTTAGTTTCAATTTTTTCAGTTAGTTGTTGCTGTTGTTTTCAGTTAGTGTGAGTTGCAAAATTTCTCCAAATTCAGGGCAGAAATGACTCTATGCCCAATGAAAAGGCAAGGCTACTAGTTCTAAGTTGTTTTAGTAGGCAAACACCCCTAAGAGGTCGCCAGAAATGTTACTAATTTTTTGTTCACACTAAAAATTAGTTGGACCTAGGTGTAATTGTTCAGAATGAATAATAGAAAACTCCAAGGTTATGCATTCTTGAATGGTTGACACTTTGACAAAATTGAAAAGAGGATCCAGTTGTCAGGATAACCCATCAGTCCAATTAGGACTAATAAGTTATCATGACAAAAGAATTGATCATCAAAGGATCAAACATTCAAGGAGATACAGTTGTTCTAAAAAGTTTGATCTTTTAGGAGTTATAAGTTAAATTAATTATTCAGATTAATCAGTTTTGAATAAAAGAGAGAAAGATGTTGTATTACACTGTTATTTCATGTCATGTTTTGAACATACATCCAGGTATTTGTTACTTTATCTCATGCATTGATTAAAAAGGAAATACATATACATCATATGCATCAGAGAAACTAACTGATCATATTTTAAAGAAATGTTCAAATGTGTCCCACACAAGCCGTGGGAGTAACTAAACTGAGCAATTGCAGACATGCAAGCTATGTATCTATTTGATAAAAGAAAGGAGAAAAGAACATATGATAAATCTAAACATCCATCATTGACTAGTGATGGAGGTTGCTGTTGAAGCTAGTCTTCAAGTCTTCAGTCTTCATGCTTCAATCCAAGCCACCATACAGTTGAAACCTGCAAAAAAATTTGGCACAGCCCTGTTAGTGCTCCAGATGTTTACAGTTATCACATGCTTTTATCAAATAGAGACATCTACTTATCATATCATGCATCCAAATAAGATTTTAGATCAAATAATGATATAGATCAAGAAGAAATCATGAAGGAGATCAATCAATGCTATCGGGTACTTTTGATGCTAACTTGTTTGTTCACTGTGCAGGTATAGGACAAATTTTGTTGTTGATTTGAAGACAAATAAACATGTGGATTAAATGTGGCTCCCACAAGGGTTTGAGCCCAACATGTTTCTTTTCATTTTTTGAAAAGAGTACCAGAAAAAGATAGGGTGCATCATTCTAAGCTATATCATGCATCATCTAATCAACTTACATAAAGAATATGTCATCATGACATCATTACAATTGATTAAAACAAATCAGAGCTATATGACTAAATCAAGATTGACAGAAAGACAAATTCAGAAAAATCAGATTACAGTCATCTCAAGAGTGATACAAGTTTCAGATTATTGTGCTTGATAAAGAGAAGAGAGAGACAGAGCAAGGAAGATACAAGAACTTATGTATCATTTGAACAAGTTACAAAATAGATCTTCTAAAGGGTCATCTCAGTAAGACAAAGGAGTAAGATGAAACAACATTGCATACCAGGTGTGTAGTCATCCAAAAAGAAGATATAAACTTTGCAAAAGGCTGCCACCAATGCCTCAGAACTTCAAACCATCAAAAGATACATGAAGATCAAATGCTACATTCGAAATGGAGTAAAATGTTTAAATAGTCAAGCATCGAGGGATGAAGCATATAATTCATGAGCAAATACCCCAACACAGTGAATGGACCTCCAACATGACAGTCAAGTCAACTTTCAAGATTAAATGAGAGATAGTTATGACTGAGTTGCAAGCTACAGAAGTTAGTTACAAGTACAGTAGATGCCACATAGTATGCAAGATGCAGTCAGAAGTAGATGCAAATAGAAGTTAGTTACAAGTACAGAAGATGCCATGCAACGTGCAATCATGAGAGATACAGTGCAGTCAAAAAGATGTCATGATGACATGAAGAAAAACACATCGCAAGAACAAGAATAAATGAAGTCATCTTCATTATAGACAGTCATGATAGTGATCATGAAGTAGTCAGGTATATCATAAATTCCCATATCCATCTACACAAGTGCATCTATAATGAAGGAGAAACATTAGAAGAGGAACAAGACTTATATCAAATGCCACAATGATAATTGAGAAGGAACATCAAATTCACAAGGTAAACAATCCTCTTCCTTCTATGATAGTTATGCTATCAAAATACAGTCACCATCACCATAACAGTCATAGCAGTGACCTGTGAAGTAGTTTAAATAAGCAGGAGACATTCATGATACACCATAATGGTCATTGCCCACCTACAAAGGAACATGAGAAATGATAAGATAGGCAGTCTAAAGATGCACATGAATGATCATAGATGAATGGAGGGACAAGAGCATATATTTATAATACAAAGGTGTATTATGATAAAGATATGAACAGCCAGAAGAGATCTGAAGATGCACGAGGAAGCTATAGGTAGAGATTTGAGTATGCAAAAAGATGACTATAGGTATGAGGATGCACGAAGGCAAACTATAGAAGATGAAGTAATGACATGTGCCTATGCTACAGGTAAGCCTTAAAGGATAGCAAGAAAGAAAAAGCATGTTATCCAAAGCTACAGGTGCATTTCAAGAATGCCACAAACAATAAAGAAGAGGACATCTAATCTCTATGTCATGATATACATTCAATTATAGTAGAAGGACAATCCCACATTCAAATGATGATGATATAGCCAAACAATTCATCAACCTAACTTTCATACAACCTGAAGAGATATTCTACAGAGGAACCTTACAGAGTGATACAATCTATGCTATAAATGCAAATGGAGGTAAGTGTCATATCCATTACATAGAATATCAAAAGGTTGATGTCATAATAGAATATTAACATATGCTTCTACCCATTAGCCACAAGTGGAATGAAATGAATCATCAGCAAATGTGTGTGAGACAGTCACAAGGAGGTGAAAAGTATTATAAGAAGTAATGCAAGAAAACCCATTTCTAAATACTTCAAAACTCTTAAACTTTTGCCAACAGATGGAGACAAGATCACACTCAAAGTAGATGTTGCTAGGAGTATCTAAAGAATGTTACAGCCAAAGGTAAATGAAAATAACAAACCTTCATTACATAGAAAAATCAATATATGATACAGAAGAAAGAGGAAAGCAAAAGAGGTGTTACAGAAATGGAAGTGTCATGGCTGTATCAGAAGAAAAGATGCTAGAGGATGGCCCTTTTGTGCAACAGAGACCAAATCCTTGTTAGAAAATTTCAAACCCTAGTGCCACCTTGCACCTACAACTGAAAGAAAGTGATACACTGTATTCTCTGCCAGAGCCGTAATAGGGAAGGCATTTTTTATGCTTAAAAGGTAATACCCATATTTTAAAAAAAATGAAACCCTTATCTCACATACAGAGAGAACATAGTCGTGAAACAAACAAGGGTTATTGTGTTAGAAAAAGAATTGAAACCCTTGTTTTAATTGTTTGAAACCCTTGTTTTAATTGTTTGAAACCCTTGTTTTAATTGTTTGAAACCCTTGTTTCTTTATCCTTCCATACAATGAAATGGGTGATATAGAAATGTTTATACTGCCATGGCCAAAACAAAGGGGGTTTTGTGGAAGATACCCATCTCAAATTTTAAACCCTTTTTACCATTTTCTTTGTCTTCTATCAAAATGAGAGCCTACAGGAAAACTGGAGAAGATGGCCGTAAGTATTAGAGTATTCTGTGCACGATAAAATGAAACCCTTCTTTCATATTTGAAAAAAGCCCTCAGGTTTCTGCATAATGAAGGTAGATAAAGATAAAAAAGAAAAATGCAACCATGGCCAACAGAGACATCATTTTTTGCTATAAAATGCAATACCCACAACTAGCTACAACTTGTCATGCTATAAGGAGTGAGACAAAATAAGAATGAAACTACAAAGACTGGATAGCAAGTGCTTACCTTGTTGCTGTTGAGAAAGAAAGATCTTCCACGGCCTCAAAGTGGCCTCAAACTTCCAGAGGAGCAAATGAAGACCGTTGAGAAAGGAAGCACACAGAGACAGAACGAAGAGATTAAAGAATGCAAAACAATGGAGCTATTATAACAGTGAAAAAGGCCGTGGCCATATAGATGAAGGAAGCTACAACATTCAAATGCTTCATATCAAACAGAAAAGAAAGGTTACCTTCATCCTAGCTCATGAAGAGTTCATGGCAGCAACAATGTATTAGAGCCAATGAAGGAGAAAACCAGAGCCATCATGGAGCCACTTGAAACCCTTGGCCGACATGTTTTTGCAGAGCTCAAAGAGTGAAATCAAAAGAAGTGTGAATGAACAAAGATTAGGGTTGTTTGCCTATTTTGTTCTAAGGTTATTTTGCTCAAGTGCAATTTTTGACTTAAGAAAACCAATTATTACCTTATCCAAATTTGCTGTCGGGGTCAAGACTTTCCCTAGCAATCATAACACATAGTGGCTGACAGTAACCCTTTAGAGGTTGGTTCCTTTTAAGTCAAGAGGCCGACATAACATGTGGAAAGGCTACAAGCCTTATAACATTTTATGCATGGTGAGATTTCCTTGGTGGTCGAATGGTGGAGGTAACAAATCACATGCTTAAGTCTCTTGCCCATATCCAAGCATCCAAGGATAGGTTTCAAGTTTATGCATGGTGACTAATAGCCAAGAGAGGGCACAGTTTTAAGACATGATATGCATAAACATAGAGTTTACAAAGGTGACAGATAAGGTGAGCATCTATAATGGTGCAATATTTGATGCATATGAAATACATGGAATTCAAGGGTAACCTCATTATACATGGTGGAGATATAACATATGAGTAATAAGGTATTTGTCTTGTAGTGATGTGGAAATTGCATAGTGGCAACATTGATGGTGACAACATATGATGGATCTTTTTTATGTATGGGGTCAAGTTGCAAAGTGGAGTTGTTTTCTTTTCTTGAACTTCAAATTGCATATGGGGATATAAGGAGATTTGAGAAATGGATGTGTGTGCACAATGTTAATAAAAGGGAGTCATAAGGATATTTATGCATTTTTGTCTTGTGCATGGAGTGCTACAGGAGTGACTGAGTTCTTTTATTTTCCTTGTAAAGGGAGATATTTTTTTCTCAAATGTATTGGAGTGATAAGGAGTATATTTTTCTTCTAATCATGCATGATTTTACAAATTAATTAATTGTAAATAAATAATAAAGTAATATTCTATAAATTACTTTATTATTTTCCACAAGTTGTAAAATCAAAAATAGACAAGTTGTAACCAATAATAGAGTAATATTTTATTACTTTATTATTTACTCACAATCAATTTTGCTCATGCAAAATCATGCAAATTGATTAGTTGAGTTAACTAGGCCACCTAGGAGGTTTTGCATGAATTTTAAGAGTATTTTTAGGATCCTTGGTCAAAATTTTGGTCAAACACATGGAGAAGCCCAAATTGAAGCTATTTTTTCTCATTTTGTGGCAGTTTTAGACCCTAATTTTGAGGATTTTTAAGGTTGCTCGGGAATCAGTATTTTAGAGGCAGTGATCTGCAAGTCTATATTTTTTGCATGCCTCTTGGAGAGAGAAAGCCTATATATTGTAAAGAAAAAGTCTATTTTTGCTAGTTCTTGATTCTCATTCTGATTCAGATAGATTGGAGAATTCTTGTACCTCACTTTTACAGTTTTATTGAGAGATCGACAGGTTACAGGTTATCTTTTATCTTTTTGCAAAGCTTTCCTTTGTTATTTTAGATCAGTTGAATTACCTTTCCTTTTAGTGTTGAATGTTGAAGTGATTTTGATGAAATTTTGTTGTGTTTGATTATTAAACCTTCAAAATTATTGTCTCACCTCATTGTTTACAATATTAAAGCATAAGTTCATCACAGGTCTTAGGTTGTGTTAACTAGAAATAGTCTTTTAATGTTGTGAAAAATATTTTCCTTCATAAAAACCTATTTTCAAACCTTCCTTAGAATCATTTTTGTGATATGTATGCCAAGTCTGGATTGTATAGAAGTCAGATTTCTAAGCAAGCATTGTGAATCAGATTGTATTATTTTTATCTATATCAGGTGCATCACCATTTTTACACTTAGAGTTCATTTAGTTTCTTTCTTCCCTTTTCCCAAAAAGTAAAAACATACATCTCAATAGAAAATTTGAAGGGAACCAGCCCACAATCTGGAGGTCTAATCTCGACATAAGGCACCCACAACCTGAGATTAGTCCCATGTTACATAAAATTTTAGTGCTTTAACTGGCTTTGCATATGGGTGTAATTCCCAGTAATAACAGTACACAACAACCTCCTTCAAAGTTTCTGGCATTGACAATCGGGAGGACACTAGGGCAGGTGCCCTAGTCCAAAAGGGAATATTCTTTGTTCTTTTCTTCAGATCTCAAATCTTTATCCTTTGCTCTGATCTCCTACAACTCCTCTCCATAAGATCCTGCACCTGCAACCTGCAATCACAAGAGAGGGGTTAGGGGTTGTGGTGTTTAGGAGCTTGCCTCGGTCAAGCCCTAGAATGGCATTCAAGCCTTACAACACCGTTGTTAGATAGAGTGTGTGTCCTTGGTGGACAAAAGAAAAATCAAATGATAAGATAGATTGATTGAAACACAAATAGATATCACTTTGGAGGTGAAGGTCTCACGGAAGAATTAAGATCTTTCGTGCCATGAGGAGATGGATTGATGAAGCCAAATCTGCAACAAACAAACACAATAACAACATAGTTCTTCTTTGCAACACAATGAATGTCTTGAAATCCCTTTGCTCAATATCACAAGTTCACATTATCCATCTCTAGTTAAAATGAAGTCCTAAACATGTTTATACATGCATTCCCACTAACATTTGTAAATTAAATTGAAAAGGCCAACAAAGGGAAACATTTTTAATGGTCCTTTGCCGACAATTTAAATTTAGGTCTTGGCAAAATAGGTCTAGACTAGGGCACAGGTACCCAAGTCTAGAGGGCTAGTTTGAGTCTTGATTAAGCATTAAAGTGGACCCCTAAGCCCCATTTGACATGGGTTTAGGGACAATTTGCTTCAGGATAAGTTTTACACATACATGATTACATTAAGGGGACCTAGGAGCTAAACTAGGTGGTAAAAAGTTATAGGGGGACATTTTACAGTATGCATACTAGGTTATATTCATCAAGTCAATGGTTACATTTATACCACGAAGTGTGGCAAGGAGAAGCCCTAATTACGATTTGAGGTTTCTCTAAAATAAAATACAAGACAAATGAGAAATCCATACATTAGTGTTAAATACAACTCTCAATCAACATAAAACCTTGTTATCTACCCTGCTGGAGAACTGGAACAATATTTTCTTGGAGCCCTAGAGTGCTCTACACACCAGTCACCTAGGAGGAATGCAAAAATGATCAACCCTTTGAATGAGAAGAAAACAACAATTTATACCACAATATATCATGCATAGGTCCATAGATGGGAAAACAAACAGCATCAGGAATTCAAACTCACCCACCACCATCAATGCAAGGGAGAAGGAAACACATGGAATTCACAAACCTCACCAACCCTAAATTTAAGAATGCAAATGGAGTCATTCCCAAGGAATATTGGATGCACCTAACCATGAAAATGGAATTTGAGAAGTTGCAAGGGTCAAATCAAGTCATTGATGGCAAATCCAAGAGTTGTTGGGATGTCTCGTCAAGTTTCTGGATGCTGGCAGGATTTCAAGTTTTTGAGGGATGCAAGAACTCAGGAGGGAAGAGGAAAAAGGGGTTTGGGCCAAGGAAAAATTCTAACCTAGTCAGGAAACGGGAAGCGAGGAAATGAAGGGGTTTCGGGTCAGAAAAATGTTCCATCCTAGAATGGAGTCAAGAGATGGGAGGGGTCGAGGCCAGGGAAATGTTCTAGACTAGACAAGTAAGAGCAGTGGAGAATTAGGTTTTCAAGGAATCGGGGAAACTTGGAACTTTGGAACAAAGGTCAGGGAAAATCTAAAAACCCAAAAAGGCCCAGAAACACACCCAACACTTAGATTTTTTTTGTGCCTCCAATAGTGACGTCATGCTAAAGAACTAAAGAATCAACATTAAGGGTTGAGGTTCTAGAGGAACCAAGGACAAAGGTACCAAGAGACAAAATGGTTTGGGCAAAGAAAAAGTTTTGATCCAAACCACTACCTGTTCCAACAAAAGACAGAATCCGCAAAGGCCAAAAATGGCTGAGGGAAAGCCATACTTAATATTTTTTATGGATTGTTTTATGATTCCCAAGGGAAAAAATAGGGTAGAACATAGGGATCCACTCAAGGAGACAAAATGATGGATTTTGGGGAAAAAATAACACAAGTCTAGGGACCGAAAAATTTGGGTCTTAACAGTGGCTCTAATCAGTGTGTGTGCCAAAATGGGACAACAAGAATCCAAAAGATCTTTGGAGTAGACCATAAAAGAGGGTGAGGAAAAACACAATGTATTTATAGGGCAACACACCAAAGGAAAAATGAGAAAAATAGAAGAGTACCTCATTACTTAAGAAAAGTAATGCTTGAGGTACTAACCATGAACTGGTAGCTCCATGAATTCTCCAAGTGATCAAGCTCTTCAACAACTTCATATGGCCCAAGCCACAAAGGATCAAACTTCCCATGTGTTTCCTTTATCCTCTAATCTAGCATTCCACATGAGAACCATGTCTCCAACTTGGAATTCTATTTGAAGTGCTCTCTTATCAAATAAATTCTTTCTTGTTTGCTTCAGTTATAATAATTTATCATGTGTAAATCTCATGTTCTCATATAACTTAGTCAATTCCATTAGTCTCTGAGAAACTACACCACCTTGATCTTCATCCACATCATGCAGCAATTGGTAAACAGGAAGCTCCATGTCAAGTGGCATTTTAGGCTCTAATCCATAGATAAGTTCAAATGGACTCTTACTGGTATCTTATTTATATGTCATCCTATTAGCCCAGACTGCATATTTTAATTTGTCATCCCACCTTTTATTGTTTATGTCCAGGGTTCTCCTTATAATCTTCATAATGCTCTTGTTGCTAAAATCAGCCTAGCCATTGCTTTGGGGATGGTAGGGTGATGAATGGATTAGATCGATCCCATATGTTGAACACAAGTTTGAGATGTCCTAGGACCTGAAGCACATGGTATTATCTGCAACAATCCTTGATGGAACACCAAATCTATTTATTATTTTATTCAATAAGAAGTCAATTGTCACTTTGGATGTGGCATTGCAAGTTGGGATAGCTTTAACCCATTTGGTGAAGTAATTAGTTACAACCAAGATCCACTTGAATCCATTACTAGACCTTTCTTGAATTTCCCCTATGAAGTCAATTCCCCATTGTTAAAAAGGAGCCTCAATTGTAATTGTTCTAAGAGGGAGGGCACTAGCAAATTCCAATTTGCCTCATAATCTTTGGTAGGCATCACACTTTCTTACCTGCTAGGAAGCATCTTTAAATAAAGTGGGCCACCAATACCCTACCCTGATTATCTTGTATGTAGTAGTTCTAGCCTTGAAATTCCCTCCACAAATGCCTCGGTGGCATTCATCAACAATCTTCTCAGCTTACTATTGATCCAAGTGCTTCAATAACAACCCTTCATGGTTTCTCCACATCAAATCACACTGAATCAACACATACCTCTGAGACTACAATTTGAGTGTCCTCTACTAGTTTTTAGGCATCCCTTGAGGGAAATGCATATTCATCAAATAATAGATAATGCCCTTATACCAAGTATTATCCATCAATTCACATGGAGTATCAGTTGGGGCTGAAGCAACATTGTTCACTTCTGCATCCAAATTTGCATCAACCATTAGTTTTACAAGACCCTAGGCTCTAACCTGTTTGGTGACTTTCACCTCTATGTCATACTCTTGGATCCTGTTGACCCATCTGCACCTTCTCCTAGAGACCTCCTGCTGCATGAAAATATCTTTCATGGCTGAATGAGGCACATAAGCAATAGTCTTTGAACCCATGTGATAGGGTCTAAAATTCTTAACTACTTTAACCAAAGCATAAGCATGCTTTACCATTGTTGAATACTTTAGTTCAATAGCTTACAAGGATTTACTAAAAAGTCCAATGGATTGCTCAAACCCATCATTGTTCTTTTGCAATAAGATAATAGTTATGGTATAGTATAAAACACAAGAGAAGAGTTGGAAAGGCCTAGAATAATCTAGACTTACCAAAATAGGTGCATCTTTGAATGACTCCTTTATGTCAATGAATGCTTCAACTAGTTCTTTATTCCAAACTATTGACTGCCTTTTCTTGAGTATCTTAGAAATAACCTTGGTCTTCTCAGTAAAATTGGGGACAAATCGCCTTACACAGTTAATTTGTCCAAAAAAAGATTGGACACCTTTGACTGATTTAGGATGAGGGATAAGGTTAATTGCCTTTACTCTTTCCAGATCTATTCTGATCCCATCCCTTGACACTTTATGTCTTAATAGCTTTCTTTCTTCTACCCCAAATTGACATTTCTTGGGATTCAAAGAGATCCCATATTCAAGGCACCTTTAGAAAATCAGCTCCAAGTGCTTGCAATGATCTTTCCTATCTTTGGAGAAAGCCTTGGTCTTCTCAGCAAAATTGGGGACAAACTGCCTTACACAATTAATTTGTCCAAAAAAAGATTGGACACATTTGATTAATTTAGGATGAGGGATAAGGTCAATTGCCTTTACTCTTTCCAGATCTATTCTGATCCCATCCCTTGACACTTTATGTCTTAATAGCTTGCCTTCTTCTACCCCAAATTGACATTTCTTGGGATTCAAAGAGATCCCATATTCAAGGCACCTTTAGAAAATCAGCTTCAGGTGCTTGCAATGATATTTCCTATCTTTGGAGAATATGGTAAGATCATCTTGGTAACTACCATGATCTCATTTATGAGGCCTGCAAAGGCAACATCCATTGCCCTTTGAAAAGTTGAACCAGCATTCTTTAACATGAATGGCATCCTCAAATAGACATACATACCCCATGGAGTAGTGAATGTTGTCTTTTACTGTTCTAAATCCTTGACCAACACTTAGTTGTAGACTAAGAATCCATCCATCATTGACATCAGCTCTGAACATGTTACCCTTTGCAACAAATGGTCCATACTAGGAAGGGGATAGTTATCCTTGAGAGATTTGATTTTCAAATTTCTAAAATCTTGACACACAATCTAATTTCCCCATTTTTCTTTCTTACCTATACCAAATTGGACATCCACACTGAATGTTTGATTTGCTTGATGATACCTCCTTTCAATTTTGCTAACTCTTGTTGCATTTTAGGAGCTAGAGTGGAGTTGATCTATCATTTCTTTTGCCTGAAGGGCTTTGCATCAGGCTAGAGAGGAATAGTGTGTTGAAACAAATCTTCCTTGTAGGCTTTTAGCTCATCATAGGACCATGCAAAACACTTCTTGAATTTTTTCAATAACACTATTAACATTTTATTTTCATGAATTTTTATCTTCTTACCAATGTAAACCATATTTGGTGCATCCTTAGTACCTAAGTTTACACCCTCAACACTATCTTCTTGAACTGGTTTACCTTTTCTTTTAGAGCAATCTACACTATCAAACATCCTTTCTAATGCCTCCAAACCTTTAGGAATGGTATTTTTCTTTAGATGCACCACCTCATTGCCAAATAGAGTTTCCTTTCCATCCCCAACCTCTATCTTTGGTTGCTAGTCTATCAATTGGTTGTCAAACTCATCCATGCAATTCATAAATTTGTAAATCTAATTGGTATCATTGAAAATTTGCAAGTTGTAGATGTCATCTAGAGTAGTAGTGCTTGTAAGGACCTCAACAACATATTAATAATGGGGAGAAGCAAAGTTCAAACCAAAATTTGAAGCGACAGTAGCTAAAGCATCGGCTTCTTCATTTCCTGTCATGTCTATCCACTCAATGTCGATGGCCTCAAATAACTCCAAGATGTCCCAAACAACATTCCTATATGCTCTTAGTTTTTTGTCCTTAGTTGCATATACATTTCTAACTTGTTGCACCACAAGCTCAAAGTCTCCTTGAATTCTTAAAGTCTTGATTCCATGCCTATGAGGGACATTCAAACCCAATAGAAGAGTTTCATACTTATCTATGTTGTTGGTGCATTGAAAATCAACCTTAAAAGACACTCTAAAGTGTTCACCATCCAATGAAATTAATACAATACCAACACCCAAGCCATCTTTAGAACATGCACCATCAAAGTGCATTGTCCATGAGTCATATGCATCATAAATAGGAGGGGCACAATGAGAAGAAACAAAATAACATCCTATTTTTCTTCATCACATAACCTATTGAAATGATCTAATTCAGTACAAAGAAATTAACTTCATCAGTTGTTTTGTAATGGTCCTGAATGTTGTCATCCATTTTCTTCTCCCTGTATAGTTTCACCTCTACCCCTGCACTAGGATAGTAGCATATGAGAGGTCCATCTGAATACTACCCCTCATGGAGGCATCACACTTTCTAGATAATAACATGCCCGATTTGGGTATGCTATTAAGAAAGACTTATCTAGATATGCTACAAGTTGAACCTCAACATCCTTTACAAGGCCAATCACATTAACCTCTCTAGATTCCATAGAAAAGCTCTTGCCATAAGACTTAGTCACATTCAAACCCAATTCATTCATAACCTCCAAGGGCATGACATTACTAGAAGCACTAGAATCAAGCATACAATTATGCAATAACCATCCATTTATGATCAATGTTGTGTAGAAAGGATTAACACCCATCCTGCTATTAACCATATAAAACCCCAAGAAAAACATATACAATCTCATATTGACCTTTAACCTCATCATTACTGCTACTAGAAACAACAACAAGTTGCTCATGTGCATTGACAACAATAACAAATGATAAAACCTTGTCCCTATGCTCAGGGATCCTAAGGGTCTCCCCTATAGGTAATGAAATCCTAACTTGGTTGAGAACCTGAGGCATGTCTATAGGGTGATAAGATGGCAAAGGGGTATCACAAGAGATGGTAACATCATTTTCATTAGGGATGAAAGATCAATTGACTGGATGAAATGTCCATACCTTTCAACTCTTCCTTCTTGTCTTTGCTCCTTTCTGTTTCTTTTGATATTTGGGGCTGATCATGCTTGACATCTTTCCTTGGCTTGTGAGCATCTAGGGAGTAGTAGCTGACTGCACTAGAGGTACAAGGGCTTTCTGCACATATTTCTTCTTTGGCATTGGTTGTTGCACTAGAATTTTCTTCTTCTCTAGCACTTTCTTTTGGACAACATCCACTTTCTTCTTCTCCTTTTTATTCTCAACTTTATCCCAACTAAGTTTGTAGTAGCATTACCTTTGCCATACACATGCCTATTTCTTAGTTGATATCCACCCTAAACTTGCATAATGGTTGCATCAATTAGGGCCTTCATGTCTTCATTAGATGGCTTGGACTGTTTGTACTTCTTGTGTATAAGATCCCTTAAGCACTCAAAATCATGAGGAAGAAGTTCATATTTTTTAGGGTTTGCACTATAATCATATTGGAGAATATGATCATCATCTTTGTAGCTATCATAGTCAACATCCTTACCCATCTATTGTATCCCTCACTATCAAACTGATTATCTCGTCTGAGCATAATACTCAGTTGTGCCTTCTTCATTTGGAAACTCTTCTTCTCTACGCATTGAGTGAGCAACTGCATAATTTGTTGAATCATGTGGGGTATAGCATGCATTGCACCAGGGCAAGGCCTCTTGGTATTTTATTTGATCCTTTCTCAATGGATCAGGTGTGTCCCTCTTGTGTTACTTAAAATTGACTTGCTTAGGGGTTGCTTGTCTATTATTCTATTGTGATCTCTTGGACCAATTAGTATTGTAAAGCATGTTATGCAGTCTTTGACCTTCATTGAAGTGTGTTGTCGCACCTTGAGGTGGCAACCCTTTTTCATTTTATGCTACTTTTTAGGACAAGTCCTTCATCACTCCCATGAGCTTATCAAGTTTGTCCTTAGTTGTGAGAGAATTTCTCAAGGCTACCCTATCTAGCTGGGATATCTTTACATCAAACCTCTTAACATGCTTTCCTGAAGCTCTTAGACTACTTTCTATGTTTATAGTTGTAGCATAGGCTTCCCTCAATGTTTAAGGACTCTTATCCCTTGAGTAATAATTAATTTTTGAATCAAAAGCACCACAATATAACACTAAACACATTGATTCATTTGGTCTAAGGTGAGGAGGCACCTTCCTCATTGTCATGATAAATTGACTATTGAAATCAACCATTGTCTCATTGATTCCCTTTTTGATGGTTATGAGCTCATGGATGGAAAACATGGGGTCTATCCTATCCCCATATTGCAATCTAAACACTCTCATGAACTCCTCCCATAAATCTACATTGTTATCAGGGAGAGCCTTATACCATTCCTTAACACTTTCCTCTAATGAGTGGACAAACAATTTCATTATGACATCCTCATTATCAATTTCATATTCATCAGTGATATTTATGAGATGCCTAAGGTGCTCTTCACTAGTCACTACATTGTTACCCTAAAATCTAGGTATCTTTGTTGAATGTCAGGAACACTAAGAGGTGCCTTGAGCATTTTACTTTTAACCATTTCAAAGGAATAGTCAAATAGAAGCAAAACATACAACTGAATAGCATCCACAAAAGCATGACACATAGCACCAAGATTTACGTGGAAAACCCAAGAAGGGAAAAACCATGGAGAGGATTAGCTCTCAAATATATATTTCAATCTTTACAAAAAATGATGTTCAGGCTTGGTTACTCCACAAGCCTAGAACATGCTGGCTTACAGCCATGAAGTACAACTAAGTTTAGCAGGCTCACTGTCTCAACCCTAAACCTAGCAAGATTACAATAAGGGTTGTTAAACCCTACTGGAGGCTCACTACCGACTTACTTCCTTGATAACACAACCTTGATTCACACATGATATTTGAATACTGCTTCAACATCTGCCACTATGCCAGGGTGCAGTCATTTGACAATTGTATTCTGAATCCCAAGTCTTCATTGCTGTTGATCCTCTAACTCTGCTCCACTATTCGCATCTTCTCATCACACACATACTTCACACACTACTCAACTGAATTTCATCGCCTTTATATATCCACATCATGATTTACTTCATAATCAGGTCAGCATCCAAGAAGTGAAACGTGTACATAAAAAGATGTACCTTGTTACTCAATCCAATGCACTAAGTGTGGCGTGGACCCAAATCTTCTCCCAAGTGTGTTCATATAGGTCAGCTCTAATCTTTCAATTGCTTACATAAATCCTCCAATCATTAACTCTTCTCCACACAATGATTTATCTCACTAGTCGGCCTACTCTTCAAGAACATGCTTAACAACTTCATCTGTTGTCTTACAACTTCTACTGCTGATCACAAAACACTTCCAAAATCATGTCAAGGACTCTTTACACATTACCAATCTTACCCTCATAACTGCAAGGCATGATATCATCTGGCGGAGAAATGCGGACCATCAAAACTTAGACTCTGTCTCTGTCAAACACTATGTTGGTACTTAGCAGCTTGTAGCTATCCTTCTGGTGAACTTCAGATCTCCCAACTCTGGAATAAGATACTTCATATAAGTGTTTACAACACCTCAAAACCGTATAAAGAAATACTTGTCTGCAGAGGAATGCAGACCACTGCACTAGACCCTGTTCACTGTTCCTGCTATACCTTTGCTTGCCCAGACTTAGACATTTCTTCAAGATGACTTCTAGAGAGGATCAGGACTTAATCTCTAACATTATACCTGAACCGCATCTGCAAGTCTTCAATTGCACAGGCATATTGTGCAACTTACTGTTCTCTACTCTGTGCACATCCATACTTAGCCATTTCTGTCAACCGGACCTAGAATCTAACTTGTTCTTTCAGAGATATCTCTTACTGTCATGGTGATAGGTTCTCTAAGCCTTGTTGCCATCAATGACAACATACAGATCCATACCGGAGCAGTGTCTCTTGCCAAGAATCTCCCCCTTTGGCATTGATGGCAACACTTAGTGAAAAATGCCTCATGACTGCTCCCCCTTACTATATACACTGTACTTTCTTGCTCCCCCTGAGATGATTATCCATTTTTCACTAATCTACTTCTCCCCCTTTGACATCAATGGCAAAGAGTGTTGATCCAAAACCAAAAATTTATCAAAATCCCAAAAAACAATTATATATTCTACCGCATATTTACAAGTGCAATCTTTATTTTAATATTCCATGTGTTTAAGCACATCATTAAATATGTTTTTGATCAATGTCCACTCAACATCCCAACTTTTCTTTTCATTTTCTAGAAGCTGAGAAGAAAAACTAAGGCTTCTGCCTTTTGAAGATCAGAAGTTGTGTCTACTTGGACAGCTAACTTAGCCTTTGTAATGAGATTTGTCAATGAATCTAACTTTGGATAGACTAATCTTCTAAGTTGTCCCATCCTACTTTTTATTTGGTATTTCTAATTAAGTCAATCAAGTCATTGTGAATCTTAATGACTTCTGTTTCTTTCCTTGTGACTGACTCTGTTTCCAGATCAAATTTCTCAGAAATATTCATCAGGTTTTGTTCCAAATCTTTGATCTTTTCTTTAATCTCTTGAGCAGCTTTGGGCCAAGACAAACAAAACTTGTACACATCTCCAACATCCTTCACATCTTTCTGAATACTGGCTATTGTAATGTTTAATGAGATTTTTTCTTTTGCTATCAATATGTTTAATTGTTCTAGACGTTTTTCATCAAGTTCTTGTCTTACCTTTGTTTCTGCAGATTTTTCAAATGATTCAAACTGTTTGCTTACGAAACTTATTAATCCCTTCAGATGACTTGCTGGGGGCAAGGAAGAATCCCTCTTGCATGTGGGAAGCAACTTCTCCAAAATTTTAGATGCTTCATCAATCAGTTTACTGTCCTCAATCTGTGATTTTAATATCTCCTCTTAAGCCTTTGTCTGAACAATTGTAACCAACTTAAACTTTTGTTCTGGTGTCATTGTGTCCAAGTTTATTAGACCTTGTAGAAATTTTGTCTCATCCAAGGCTTGTGTTCTTTTCTCCAACACTTCTTTTGTAGGCTTTGCAATGTCTCTTGCTGTGATAGGGACTTCTTCTTTGTGGCTTTGCTCTGGATCCTCTTGATCCATATTAGTATCCTCCTCCTATTTCGTTTTCATGAGCCGTTCTTCCTCAAACTTGTCCTTGTCAGTGTCAACCTCAGCAAGATGTACTGGAGAGGATCTTATCTCAAAAGCATTATCAAGTGCTTCTTCCTACTCAGTCACTTTGTCATCTTTATCTGATTCTTGCTCCATATTTACTTCTGGGATAGGTGTACCATTTCCACCATTTGCTGCCGCATTGTCATGAGTGGTAGGAATATTGTATTTTCTCAATATTTCCAAGGTGATTTCTTCTGTCTCCTTGACTACTTTGTCAATTTCTCCCAACATCAACAAGTTCATCCTTGTTTTGGTTCTAAATTTTTCTTTAGTTTCCTTAGAGATCAAGTTCTCTTCTTCCTGAGTGATTTCAAGACACAATCTTGTCAGAACATGTTTTCTTAGCTCAATATCTTTGGCTCTAGCAGTCTCCTTTTTAATGCTCAGAAGATTTGCTAGGTTTTTTAGAATGTCAGAGATAATCTCAATAAGGGCTCTGTTGAAAATGTTTAGATACTTCACAGTGCCTTCTTCCAGACTTCTATTATCAATATCACTATATCCATCATAGAACTCAATCATAGGTTTTAAATTCCCATCCATGGTGACAAATTTTATTACATCTACAAGTGGTGGAGGCTTTTCCTTCTTCTATCTTTTGCTAGGCTTATCCTTTCTGGAGGACTTTTCTCTACTAATTTTGAAGACTTTGATAGCTTCATCTTTCATCATCTTGACCTCTTCATCTGACTCTATTTCTTCTTCATCCTTTTCTCCCACATTGACATACAATCTTTTTCCTTTCATCTTCTTCCTCTTTGTGTCCTTTTCAAAGAGCTTCTTTGATGATGTTGCACCAGATGAAATGGCAGAGCTCTGGGTAGTCCTTTGAGTATCTTTAGCCTCTCTTGGCTTCTTCATAGATTCCTCCGGAATCTTAGCCTAATCATTTTGTTTTACCTTCTTTGCTTTCTTTGCTTTTTCTCTTGATTCCTTGAGCTGCTCTTTAGTGATGCCATACCTTGCGGCAATTTCTTCCACCTCTTTTCTCACTTTTCTGGTAGATTCAGCTTGTCTAAGCTCAACATGGAGTTTCACTGACAGCTCCTCATACGTACCAAACCTTTCTTCTTTGATATATTTTGGTTTGCTGAGAAGGTGTTGACCATAATTTTCCAAAATTTGTTCATCTACCTCATAACCCATGGGCATTACCCACACAGTTCTTGGTTCCACAACCTCCATTAAACTTTGATCCTTAGTGATCATGAAACAAATTGTATCCTTATACTTATTAACAATTTTCTCAAGAATTATTTCTCTAGATTGCATCATGCTCTAAAAATTCTTGAAAAATCCCCATAGAGCTGCTTTTTGCTCGTTATAATTTCCCAAGTTGTTAAGACAATTTCTAATTTGTACGGCTATTGGTTTGTTACTCAACCAAATCAATCCCTGATGATTAGGGAATTCATTCAAGAAGTAGAAAAATAAATAGATGATTAGCGTACCATACTTGAATGGGTAGTTTTTGCTTTCTTTTGTCTTCTTCAAATTCTCCAGTAGTTGGGTTCGCAACAGTTCGCATAGATCATAGTCCGCATTCTCCTTGATCATTTGATATGCTATGTATATTGGGGTACCAGACACTGAATTCTCCTGGTTTGAGAAGTAGACTTTATATCCTATGACCATTGAGGCAAATTTTACTGGAGGATCAGTGATATCATTTATCGTTAATCCCCTTTTGTTGAATTGCGCTCCAATAATATTGGTAATTGTTTGATTCTTAACTACTTTTAATAATGGCACTCCTCTAGTGGAGTTTAGTCCAGTGACTGTTTGAATTGCCTCTTTTGTTATTTTGAATGGTTCCCCTTTTCCCAACCACATAAATTCGTTGTGAATCTGACTAAGAACATACCGGACCTATTTGTCCTCTACGAATGCGGGAAACTCTGCATACTGGATGAATTTCTTCTCCTTTAAGGCTTTATATTCTTCCTTTAGATCAAATTGATCATTGCATAGGTGTTTCACAAATAGGTCTAAAAAATTGTTGCTACCAGGCTCATCTAGGGCCACATGGATGTATGCCCTAACATCTTCCACATACAAGACTCCATAGGGTATCTTTGAGAATGCACCCATTTGATCCACTTCTGTTGCCTTGTAAGGGTGTTTCTTAAACTTAGGCTGAGGGTGCTCAGTGATATCTACAATTTGTGGAGTAGCCATAGAAAAGATTTAGTAGATTCACAAAATGAGATTTAATGAAAGTACCTTGTTTTGTTGCATTAGGGTTTCCTTTCTTCGAATGCTTCAAATTTTGATTATCGTTGCTCAAGTTGGCTTTGATCTCTCTAAATTTTTGATAGCTCCGAGTGCAAAGTGACTTTTGAAACCAAACATGTTCCTTTTATCCTCCACACAGCTTGACCTAGTTGTCATTAAATGCTCATTCCAAAAGGCTGTTAAAACCCTTTACTGTAGAACACAGTTGATTAGGATTGCTTCGCAATATACCACATTGACTTCTTTTCTTCTGGTTCTTCTTCTAATAGGTGAGTCACATCAGATTCCATGATACATCTTCATGCCAGATTCTGGTACCCAATTTCTGGCTGGGGGATTTGAATTTTCTACACTGTTTCCCCTGAGCCAAAGCTCGCAGACTCATTCTTTAAAGAAGGTATCCGCATCAAATGTTGGTGTGGATCTATCCTCAATTAAAATTACTTCTTTATCAATCCATACTTTGTCCATTGTTTCAACTGGATCAACTTTCTCTTTTCCCTTGTCATTTATCTGCCCTGTTTCTCTTTCTTGAGAATGGTAATTTTTCTGCACATTTTTGCTTCTACAATATCTTGCAATATGTCTGGATTTGTTACAACTGAAGCACACTACACTCTCTTTTCCTTGAAACCTTTTATTCATTGAATTTGATCTGCATTGATTAGCCATATGTCCAAATCTATTGCATGCAAAACATTTTCCATTGAAAGATTGATTGTTCCTAAAATTTTGAAGATTAGTTCTTACCGAACTTCTACATTCATTTGATCTGTGTCCCATTTTATAGCATGCATTGCACCTAATAGGATTCTAACTTACTTTACTTTTGCAGGCAACAACTCTATGACCAATCCTATTGCAAGTGAAGCATTTACCTTTGAATGACTGATCATTCCTTCCATTGTCGAGACAATCTTGAACTGATATCTACACTCATTCACTCTATGACCAATTTTCTTGCAATTAAAACATTGACTAGGGAATAATGGAGTCTTTTGATTTATTCTACTTCTACACTGAGTAGCCTTATGACCAAACTTATTACATGAATTACAATAACCATTAAAAGATGGGTACCTTTGAGCATTTGGTTGTCTGACCTGAGGTCTTCTAGATCTTTTTCTTTGATTTCTGAACTGGTATCCTTTGTTTTGCCTTGGCTCAATGCTTATTTGCCCAGAGTTTGAACTCTCTCCTTTCTCAAATCCTAGACCATGTTTGTCATCAGCATTCCTTTGACTAGCAATCATTTCATCAAGCTTTGCAGTACTTATCTTAAATTTTTCTTCAAAACTTCTTGCCTTTTCCAGATCTGTTTTTAAGCTTATTACTTCTTTTTCAAGTTTTGCACAATCTTCTGATCTATTTTTCACAATCAAGTTTAGATCATCTTTTGCTTTTGTTCTTTCTGTAACTTCTGCTTCCAAATCATATAGGGCTTCATTTACTAATAATAATTGGTCACTGGCTTCTTTGTATTTGTCTTTGAATTTCTTAACTTGCTCCTTCAACTTTCATCAGCTTGTTTTAGATTTTCCTTCAAATCTCTGACCTCTGCTTCAGAATTTTCAAGATCCATAAGAGCTGCTTCTAGTTGGTTGTATCTCTCATAATTTCCATACCTTCTTGTTGCCATGATCACACCATCCCAGATCTTCCTTAAGCTATTAAACTTCTTCCAAGGAACCTCGCTCTGATACCAATTGTTGAATGTCAGGAACACTGAGAGGGGGGGATGAATCAGTTTTCTATAAATCTTTTCATGTACTTTTACTTTTAACCATTTCAAAGGAATAGTCAAACAGAAGCAAAATATACAACTGAACATCATCCACAAAAGTATGACGCATAGCACCAAGATTTACATGGAAAACCCAAGAAGGGAAAAACCACGGAGAGGATTAGCTCTTAAATATATATTGCAATCTTTACAAAAAATGATGTTCAGGCTTGGTCACTCCACGGACCTAGAACATGTTGGCTTACAGCCATGAAGTACAACTAAGTTTAGTAGGCTCACCACCTCAACCCTAAACCTAGCAAGATTACAATAAGGGATGTTAAACCCTGAGGGATGTTAAACCCTACTGGAGGCTCACTACTGGCTTACTACCTTGATAACACAACCTTGCTTCACACATGATATTTGAACACTACTTCAGCACCTGCCACTATGCCAAGGTACAGTCATTTAACAATTGTATTATGAATCCCAAGTCTTCATCGATGTTGATCCTCTAACTCTGCTCCACTATTTGCATCTTCTCATCACACACATACTTCACACACTACTCAACCAAATTTCATCGCCTTTATATATCCGCATCATGATTTACTTCATAATCAGGTCAGCATCCAAGAAGTGAAATGTGTACATAAAAAGATGTACCTTATCACTCAATCCAATGCACTAAGTGTCGCGTAGACCCAAATCTTCTCCCAAACGTGTTCATATAGGTCGGCTCTAATCTTTCAATTGCTTACATAAATCCTCCAATCATTAACTCTTCTCCACACAATGGTTTATCTCACCAGTCGGCCTGTTCTTCAAGAACATGCCTAACAACTTCATCTGTTGTCTTACAACTTTTGCTTCTGATCACAAAACACTTCCAAAATCATGTCAAGGACTCTTTACACATTCCCAATCTTACCCTCAGAACCGCAAGGCATGATATCATCTTGCAGAGAAATGCGGACCATCAGAACTCAGACTCTGTCTCTGTCAAACTCTGTCAAACACTATGCCGGTACTTAGCAGCTTGTAGCTATCCTTCCAGTGAACTTCAGATCTCCCAATTCTGGAATAAGACACTTCATATAAGTGTTTACAAGACCTAAAAACTGCATAAAGAAATACTTATCTGCGGAGGAATGCGAACCACTGCACTAGACCCTATTTACTGTTCCTGCTATACCTTTGCTTGCCCGGACTTCAACATTTCTTCAAGATGACTTTCGGAGAGGATTAGGACTTAATCTCTGACATCATACCTAAACCGCATCTACAAGTCTTCAATTGCAGAGGCATACTGTCCAACTTACTGTTCTCTACTCTATGCACATCCATACTTAGCCATTTCTGTCAACTGGACCTGGAATCTAACTTGTTCTTCTGGAGATATCTCTTCCTGTCATGGTGATAGGTTCTTTGAACCTTGTTGCCATCAATGACAACATACAAATCCATACCAGAACAATGTCTCTTTCCAACAATCCTCCCCCTTATCTCATTAGGAAAAGGATTAGGAAAGTTAGGGATACCAAAGAAGTCAAGTTGCTTGTACCTTTCTACTCCCAAAGGTTGCCTAGCTGGAGTAAACCTTTGACCCTACCTTCTGAATGCAGGCCTTGAATTTGGGGCATTTCTATACTGTTGATTCACTTGTTATCATGGAGGCTAGTTAGGATCATGATGTACACGATCATGGTTCCTATCTTTCTATCCCATTTGTTGATGGTGCTATTGGTGTTGTTGATTTGTTGCAGGTTGATTTACTGTAGGTTGAACATTATGAGGCTAAGGCTAATTTTACAATTGGGCATTCTGGGAAAATTGGACCTACTGCACATCAAGTAGAGCCTACACTTCCCTTTGCCTTTGTCTGATATGGTCAATCAACTCTAACAGATCCTCAATGGTCCTTTCCACTTCCTTAGCATTAGGTTGTCCAAGATGACCTTCATCATTAGGAACATTTTTTTGCTCATTCCTGAGTTACTGAGGAGGTGAAGGGGGATGGTGATTATCCAGGAATGTACTCAAATTAGGGTTTGGAATACCAAATACTATTATCAAATGAAGGTAAAGATTTGTTTGTTTTGAAATGAAATGGGTGATCAACATACACCAAGTCAGTGCCTATTAAATGGGCTATAGAGTTCACAATTCAACAGAGATGGGAGATAACACATAGAAACAACAACCAATGAAGAAAATGCTTAATTATCCTTTATCAAAATACATTCAGTCACATATAACCATAAAAAGATCATCACACAACATGCAGCTTTTTCAAAATCTATCATATTCATCAATTCAATGGTTACACGAAGTGTGGCAAGGAGAAGCCCTAACTGTGATTTGAGGTTTCTTTGAAATAAAATACAAGACAAAGGAGAAATCCATACATTGGTGTTGAATACAACTCTCAATCAACATAAAACCTTATTTTCTTCCTTGTTGGAGGATTGGAATAGTCTTTCCTTGGAACCCTAAGGTGCTCTACACATCAGTCATTGGGAAGAATGCAAAAATGACCAACCCTTTGAATGAGAAGAAAACAATAATTTATACCGCAATCTAGCACGCATGGGTCCATGGGTGAGAAAACAAACAACACTAGGAACTCAAAGTAACCCACCACCATCAATACAAGGGAGAAGGAAACACACGAAATTCACAAACCTCACCAACCCCAAATTGAAGAATGTATATGGAATCGTGACCAAGGAAAATTGGATGCACCCGACCATGAAAATAGCATTTGTGAAGTTGCAGGAGTCAAATCGGCTCATTGATGGCAAATTTAGGAGTTGTTGGGACATCCCATTGATTTTCTAGATGTTGGCGGGATTCTGGGTTTTCAGGGGATGTGGGAACTCAGGAGGGTAGAGGAAAAAAGAGTGCAGGGAAAAGGGGTCCAGGTTGAGGAAAAGTTATGACCTGGATAGGAAATGAGAAGTGTGGAAATGAAGGTGTTCCAGGTTGGGAAAATGTTCTGGCCCAAGAAAGTGAGAGGAGTAGAAAATTGGGTGTTTGGGGAACTGGGGAAACTTGGAACTTTGGAACAAAGGTCAAGGAAAATCTAAAAACCCAAAAAGGCCCAGAAACGTGCCCAACACTTAGAATTTTTTTTGCCGCAAATGTTGATGTCATGCTAAAAAACTAAAGAAGCACCATCGAGGGTCAAGGTTCTGGAAGAACCAAGTACACCTATCTCAAATAGGTATGATTATAAAGATGTTAACTTGAATGGTGGACAACAATGAGTGCATAACTTTATCACTTTTGATAGCCTAGTTTAGAACCAAGATACTATGATTCAACCAAACCTAGATCAATTTAGAGCACTTAAGTGCTCATTTGATAAAAAAATCCATCATTAGGGTCATCCCATCACAAACTACAAAGACACTACCACTTGAATTGACAATGAGGTGAGACACTTAGAGAAAGACCTAGAAGAATATTGTACAGCATGAGAGGCTCCCATTTAGCTTATCAACATGAATGAGATGAAGCATGCCAAGGGGTACTAGAAAGCTTCCTTGCGGAAAGAACCAACATGACTACTCAACCCTCACTTATTAAACAAAACCCACCTCATGATGGAGAAATACAAAACATACAAGATGCTACCTTAGGAGGTCTCATAGCCACCATGATCCAATAGATCAAGATCATTGAAGCTAGGATCCTTGAAGATATAGGTGAGGAGATAGAGAGGGAAACATAGATAGAGATAGAGAGGGGGAGAGAAGGGGAGGGCGAGGGGTAGATTAGGAGATATAGATAAGGAGGGAGAGATACAGAGAGGAATGGAGGGAGAGATAGAGAGGGATGGAGGGAGAGGGACTAATACAAAGAGATGTCCTAGAGACATTGAGAGAGAGAGAGAGATGGGAGAGATAGAGAGAGGGGATACAAACGAGGAGATTGAGGGATATAGATAAAAAGTGGGAGATATGAGGGAGATTGAGGGATATGGATAGATAGGGGAGAGAGAGAGATGCAAAAGAGATGGAGGATAGAGACATTGAGAGAGGGGGGGAGATAGAGGGGAGATTAAGTGATATAGGTAGAGAGTCGGAGAGGGGGGATTTAGGAATATGGATATAGAGGGAGAAAGAGGGGGGGATAGATAGAGGGAGAGATCTAGAGAGTGGGAGAGTGACAATGAGAGCTAGATATAGCGAGAGGGAGAGATAGAGATAGAGATGCAAAATGTGGAATCATAAACAAGGCATGTGAACTATTTGATAGAATGCCTTGAAAAGAAATGTGTTCTCATGGAATGCCCTAATTGCAAGATGCTAACACAATGAATTTGTTGAAAAAGTCTTTAGAAACTTTCAACCAAATGCAATGGGTAGGAGTATGCTCACATTTTGTGTTCAACAAAACACATAAAGTCTTTAGAAACTTTCAACCAAATGCAATGGGCATGTGTGCTCACGTTTTGTGGACCACAAAACATGATCCTGTTATGGCTTGGTATTCACCAAGCCATAACACGAGTGTGTTATAGCCATTTAAACATAACATGAGCGCATTATTGCAAAAATTGCTCATTTGGCCACTTTTTTGTATACCAACTTGGCGCACTTGCCCAAGGTGCTCATTGTTATTTGAAGAAGTTGTGGTGATAGATTGTTTATGTGGGTATATTGGTTTGGTATAACATACTTAGATGCAAATAGAGATGGATCAAGAGCCTATCAATTCCAAACTTTCATGGAAGTAGTCATTGCTACATGTATGCATGTCCATCATTGCTTTTCTTTTCTATTTGGATACCATCTTGCATAAGTACGAACAATCTGTGGATCTTTTTTGTCACTACCTTTGGAGAAATGTGGCTTTCATAGTAGATTTTTGAGTTGAGTTAGAACTTAACATAATATATTTGTTGTTCTCAAAATTAGCTACGCTCATTTTTGTAGACAACCCCACGAAACTTGTCCGTTTCGTGAATCTACACTCTAAGATCGCAAATCGAGACAAGATTCCCTTGATCTCATGCTAGGTCGTTTGACATTCTAAATTCGTTTGTGACATCCCCTTGAATCAGTCTTTCGATATTTGCGAAGAACGTTCAAGTTGCAAATTGGTTAAAATGTTAGTTTTAGTCATCTTTCAGGTGTTAGCCATTTTTTGTTTTGTTCACATGTAAGGGCGGCCAAAATACCCGCTATTACATGTTTAGAAGCTTGTTCACATGTATAAGCGGCATTTTTAGCCGCTATTACATGTTGAACTTTGTGTTTTATGCAACGGCGGCTGAAATACCCGCTTTTACATACCTTATTCAATGGCACACGCAACAGCGGCCGAAACACCCGCTCCGACAAAGATCATCAAATCTTTCGACTGGAGTGCCATTAATGGCCACTCGTGCCAATTCATTTAATGATTGTTTTTAAGTTTTAAGTATTCGTTTTGCCTTTTCTTTGTTTATTGTTTATGCTCGAACCAACACCACTGAGGAGAGTCCGAGAGAAAATTTTCGCAGCTTGGATCAAACCTTTGGCATCTCTTTTCTCTGGTAAGTCCGCTTGTTTTGTTTATTTAAAATTTCTTTCTGTCGTTTTGCATTTTTAACTATCCTCATGCTAGGTTAAGGTTTCGCATTTCCTCTTGTCGATTATATCTTGTGATAAACTAGGGTTTGCATCCTTTGGTTTCGAGTATCTTTGTTTGTTGTTTTTGTTTTAAATTGAGAATGTCGATATTCATCGCTTCGTCAATCCTGAGTTCAAAACCCTTGAAGTTTAACGCCATGAGCGGTGGATTCACCGCTCAATCCTGTGAGGAAACACTTCAAACTAAACCTAGAATCATATGCTTCTATGGAAATTTCCGCCGCCCACGCAGTTTGGTAAACCTTCCACCTGCAATGGCGGTTGTTTCCGCCGCCCCTGCATCAAAAACCCTTGAAGTTACACCTACCTGTATAAGCGGCGTTTTATACCGTTCAAGCATCCGTTGGCGTATCACGGAGTTATATGCAGTAGCGGTCCTTTCATCCGCTTTCACATGACCGATAGATCTCCCAAATGTAGAAGCGGCAATTTTCGCCGCCCCTACACCGAAACTCAAAATCACTTCCCCTGCCTAAGCGGCCAAATTCCCCGCCCGAGCACTTGAGATTTTCACCAAGTTATATGTAGTAGTGGTCGTTTTCACCGCTCGAGCATGTCAAACCAAAAATTTCCAAAACACATGTATAAGTGGCGTTTTTAACCGCCTTTACACATGAAATCTCTCCCAACTTGCAAGGTCGGCCAAATCACCTGCCCAAGCGCATTTTCCTGATTTTTCTCTAACAGTGGAAAATTCACTTTTCAAAACCAAAAGCCCGCTTTCACCCTCGCCTCGATTTATGCACTCAAGCCCTTTTTAACGCATGCTTTCCCATCCATGATCGTCGAAACGCAGTTGACCCAGTTTATCCAATTTTTCCCCCTAACTACGAGATCATGGCCTTTTGCAGTTCTCAATCAGCGTTTGTGGTGGTGTTCAAATTCAGAGTTTTCTCTAAGGCTCATGTCAGAATTGTCTCCTTCAAAGTCCAGAGTCATGAAGTACAAGTACCAGGGTGTCTTCCCAGTAACAGCAGTTCAGTCAAATGTTGATGAAATCAGAGACACTAAAATTGGACATGTAGATATGGCCGAATTCATAGATAGAACCAAACAAGCAAATCCCTCCCGGCATATGTAGAAAATCATTGACAGTAGTATTCATTTGGTTGCATCATTTCCTGTCAATGCACATAATCCTGAATTTGTTCTACGAGTGGCTAACCACTACAATAGGGACACCAGAGCTGTGACAGACTCACAGGGAAATGTTATCATGAGATTGGATGCAAAATTCATAGACAAAATCTTCATGTGTCCACCAATTGAAAATGTCGGGCAGATTGATTTTGCTCAGGGTCAACAAGACTACGACAATGACTTGGAATCTGCTAGAAGACACATAAACAACAAATGGTTGAAGATTCCTAGGGCAACTTTGACCAGATGGCCAAAAGACCTTCACAGGAGTGATTTTGTGGAGGAAGTGTGCGATTTGATCACTCTCTTGAGTCGCATCAGAGGACTCCCTTCTGCTTCCAAATTCTAGGACTGGATGTACACTTACATCAAGGTGATTCTACGGGGTAACCAGAAGATATTTTGGGGTGAACAGATCAGCAATGCTCTGCACGAGCAACTGATAAGGGTCAATACTACCTTCAAATTTTACATGACCTCTTATCTTGTCTATGCTGCTGCAAGCATGAGGAATTTTCCAGGTTTGACCCAAATAGGGGACAAGAGGTTGGTCCCAGTATATGAATATTACCCCCAAATCACACTGAAGGGGTCAATTCATCATTTCAGAAGAGTCAATGATGCGTTGTTCTCAGTTTTCATGTGCTTGTGGGATGGTGAACTGGTTCAAAAAAGAGTATCTGATGAGGCATGGCAAGTTGTAAATTCTTTTGGTTGCTTATTCTTGCAATTTCCCACCTTCACTTATCTTCGGGTAGGATACTATTCTGGTTACCCTTACATGCTGCCACGGTATCCCAGTGATCGCATTGTTCTTATGGAGCTTTGTAGACAATTGATCGTGGTACACAATAAACAGATGGAGCTTAAGAAGTCAGGGATAAAATTTCCTATTGAAATTGCGAGGTACTCGGTTCAGTCTGCCAACAAAGCAAAGACAATTGACTCTGAGTTGCAGTTGGTCACTATGAAGACCTACAAGAAGAGAAATCATTTCGACTTCAGAAGGGTTCAAGATAAAATCAAGAGGAAGTTGAATTTTCATGAACCAATGGTCGAAGACATATGGGCAGATCTCAGGACTCAAAATGAGATCAAAAAATTGGATTTCTGCAGGCTTCATCTGAGTCAAATTGAGGAATTAGGACTAGCTGATATTCCAGATGGAATGGAGGATGATGGAGATGTCCTAGATCACAAATATGAGGCAGAGAATGTTGAGGCTTCACCTCTCCCAGAAGTAAAGTGGTCAGTCAAGGAGGAAACATCCATTAGGAAAAGATTTCAACCTATATTGGCAAACACCAACTTGTGGTTGGAAAGTAAAGGGATCAAGTTGAAAGAGTTCCTTACAGGGTCTGAAGAGGGAACACAGGAGAAAACAGGTAAAAAGGTGGAAAACCAAACTAAGAACAAGAGTGACGCTCCTTCCTCCTCCAAGGTACATAAACCAAAGATCAAATTTGTATCCAAGGGAGGAAAGAAGAAAGAAACCATAGAGGCTTCTGATGCCACTAAGTCAGATGTTGAAGACATCAATGATGATCATATGGAAATTGAAGATGTTGAGACTGAAGGACAAAATGTTCAAAGGTCTAAGACGAAGGTGTCTGAGGAAGCTGAACAAGGTGAAGATGAAGATACAGAGGTAGAGCGACTTGATGGTTCCCCACAGACTCCTGTGAAAGACCTTCCTTCTAATACACAAGTTCTTACACCTCCTCCTCATGTTCCATTTTCTGATGGTTTGCCAGTAATCTCAAATGTTCCTCTTTCTCCCATTTTTGTTGTTTCTTCTGATAATACTCCTCAATCCATGAGAGCTAGTCTTGGAACTGCTTTTGATTCTTCTGGTTCCATTCCAAGCTTATCTTCCCCTTCTTTTGATATCAGGGAACAAACTGTTTTGGAGAACCTTCTTGATGCTTCACAAAAGGTTGTTGATACAGGTGTTGTGTTTACCAACACAAGTCCAATTGTCACCATCACAGGTATAACCATGGAGCCAACCAAGCAAGTAGTGGATCCTCCTCCATCTGTTGATGCATCTATACTTCCTCCGTGGTTATTTGCCTATACTCCAAAGAGGAAGAAACAAGCCATCTCACCTGATGAGATTGACATTGAAAAGCTGTTGCCTGTGAAAGCTAAGAGTCAAAAGAAGAAGCCTAAGACTGTTTCTAGGCTGGTCACCGAAAAGGGAATCAGATATGCTGAAATTGCCAAACCTCCTGAAGATGCCACAATTGATACTTTTGACATGAACAGTTATGTCATCTCAAGGGTTGAACTTGGTAAAGTGACTCATGAAGGTGTCAAAGTAGATTTCCAGACCACTGCCACTACCCTGCTTGAAAAGTATGATGAAGCCAAGAGGGAAAAAGAGCAATACAAAGTAAAAGCAGAACAACTGGCCGCTGTTCTTCAAAAAATAGTGAAGTCATCAGAGATAGTAGAACCAATGGCAGTGATAGTGGAAGATCCCCTGATACAAAAGGTTGAAAAAGCTCAAGCTAGAGGCAAGATAGTGGGGGATGTGGTGGAGCGATTGTTGGCACAAGGACGAGTTCTGCTGAAAACTGTTGTGGAAACAAAGGAGAAAATGGACAAAGCTAAGGCTGAGCTGGACAATCAGGTGGATCTACTTTCACAAGAGCTACAAGATCAAGAAGAAAACTTAGAAGAGTGGACATATATGAAGAAGATCAAGATAAAGAATTTGATCACCATTGGGGTCATCACCAACAGGGAATCATATCTCAAGACCAAGGAGACTCTAGCTCATCAAATTTTCATAATAAAGAGTCTACTTGAAGATCTGTGTCAAGCTCGAGAAGCCAGCGAAGACAGTGATGTCACACTCCTACATCGGCTGGAAGAACTTCCTTGCACCTTGACAAGGGAAGATCACAGTTTCCTCATGGCACAGGAAATGATAAGTTCTTTTGAGGAAATGGTACAGAAGAAATTTGAAGAGGAAGCTCCCTCTGTGCTCTCAATGGACAACCTGTATGATCAACATTCGACTCTGGAGAACCTAAAGGATAATTTAGAAAAGCAAGAAAAGGCAGTAAAGGCAGTGAAAGATTCAATCCTCCGAGCTCGCACCATCTCTGAAAACACAGCAAAACCAGATGCATGCGAGATGTCAGTTGTTCAAACCATGTATCAGAATTTCCTGAGGAAAAAAGATGGAGGAAGCTAGTGCCTTAGCTTATTTTTCTTAGATTTTATGTAAATGGAATTTTGTTTTGGACATCTACACATGTAATTTTCCAAAATGTAATTACATGTGAAACAAGAGAAGTCATAAGTCAAATAGGACTCTCTTGTTGAATAAGTCAAAGTAGTTGTAGATTTCCTAGATTTTCTCAAGGTCTTTCCCTATAAATAAAGGGGACCTCTTTTGTAAATATTATCTTTTGTCTATTGCAAGAAAACTCTGGCGAATTGAGAAGCAAATCAAGACTTTGTGCTTTTTGTGAAAATCAATATTCAAATATTCATCAATACAAGAAAGCAAGTTCAATTCCAATCTTTGTCTTGGGATTATTTGTATTGTGATAGTTTTGTTCTTACGTCTTGCTATCATAATCTTATTTGATAATAATTGAAGTGTGGAGTTTGTTACAAGTGATTGAAGAGCGCTCTTAATTTGATTCTGATAAACTTTGTGTTATCAAATCGGTTGTGGGTTATATGTTCATGTTTGTGAGAATACAATAGTTTGGAGACTTTGTGCTGCAAGTTGTTATATTCGATTTACTTTTATCATCTTGAAGAGGAGTGAAGACTTTGGGCTGCATTCTACTTCAAATAGTTCCGTTTACAAGTAGTAAGTGAGGTAACAGAAAACTTTGAGTTTCTGTGATTTTGTGATAATTTATAAGTCTTATATCAAGAGTTTGAAATATAAACATCTATTCTGAAAAAAGAGAATGAGATGAGATGGAACCACCACAAAGATAGTTTTTATTGTACATAAATTTGATAAGTTGTTTGATTTGCAAAAGTTAAGTAATTAGAGGGAACCTCCCCTTGCTGAGAGGAGAGACTTTGTCTCATCATAGCTGTGGCTGATATACCCATTTTGCCGTTAGCAAGTTAACGACAAAATATTCACCCAACAATATTTTATCATTCTTTTTTCATGTCAATGGATTAAGTAGTTTTTACTCGATTAGCTATTGCTAATGTGAGATTTTGATGGTGAAAATTTGTAGAGTTGTAAAATGAACCCTTGAGAAACTTAATTGAGTGCATCTTCTCATGAATATTTCATACCATTTGATAGAAGAGTTTTAAATTTATGTTTGTTTGGTGTTATAAAATATTGGTGAAATCTTAAAAGTGATGGTTATAATGTGTAGGGTGGTAAATAAACCCCTTGAACACACCATTTTATCTCAAGGTTTCTTAAGAAATCATCTGGCAAAAGGTGAGGACATTTTGGCACTAATGAAGCGTGTTTGTAAGCCCTCTCTGTGAGGTGGGATGGTGTATCTCTTGAGCTCGTGCACATCCTTATTTAAATTGAAAGAAAGAAAGCCCTCTGCATGAGGCGGGTTTACGTATCTCTTGATCTAGTGCATATCCTTTTATACAAAGCCCTTCTACAGAAGGTGGGATGGTGTATCTCTTGAGCTAGTGCACATCCTTTTATACAAAGTCCTCATCAAGAGGTGAGGTTGGATCTTGAGTCATCCACCCTTAAACGTGTCTTTGGCGGTTGTCATAGCATAAGCTCAACCGTCAAGTGTGTTTGGTGTGTTTTAGACGGTCGGACTTACCAATAAGCTCCTCCCATCACTCATGTTTTCCATGTTTAAGACGTATAGTATGTCTATAAAATACTATACAATGATTGTGTATTCTGTGTGTCTTCCTCATGTGTTTGTTGTATCTTCCCCTTGTGTGGTATCAAGGGCATAGCGATGAACTCCCCCCACACTTGGGTTTTGTTTGGCATGTCTTCCCCCTGGTGTAGTATCAAGGGCATAGCAATGAGCTCCCCCTACATTTTGGGTTTTCTATTATGTGCTTTTTGAGGTTTCAAAGGCGTAGTGATGAGCTCCCCTTGCCCCTTAGTTAGAATTTTATTGCATATATGAAAATGTTATATCAACGTGTTCATTGTGTTTTGTGTGATTGCTCTCATGTCTTCATCGTGTTTTGCATGCTTCCACTATATTCTATGTTTTTTTTGTGCTTCTTATTGTCTTCATTGTGTCTTGCGTGTATCCAATGTGTTTTCTAGTGCTTACCTGAGATTGGGGGCTAGAAATAGTTCCTCAATCTTTGTGTACACCTTAGCTTCATGTGCCTGGCGTGTTTGATGTGTTTTCGACCATACTTTAATGCATGTATGGGTCATAAGATAATACATACATTAAAGTGGGGGCTAAATGTTATTTCATAAAATGTCCCCCTAGGACTTTTTAGCACCTAGTTTAGCTCCTAGGTCCCCTTAATGTAATAATGCATGTGTAAAACTAATCCTGGAGCAAATTCCCCCTAAACCCATGTCAAATGGGGCTTAGGGGTCCACTTTAATGCTTAATCAAGACTCAAAATAGCCCTCTAGACTTGGGCACCCACTCCCTAGTCCAGACCTATTTTGCCAGGACCTAAATTTAAATTATCGGCAAAGGACTGTTAAAAATGTATCCCTTTGTCGGCCTTTTCAATTTAATTTATGAATGTTAGCGAGAATGCATATATAAACATGTTTAGAACTTCATTTTAACTAGAGATGGATAATGCAAACTTGTCATATTGAGCTAAGGGATTTCAAGGAATTCATTGTGTTGCAGAGCATAATTGTGTTGTTATTGTGTTTGTTTGTTGCAAATTTGGCTTCATTAATCCATCTCCTCATGGCATGAAAGATCTTCATTCTTCTGTGAGGCTTTCACCTCCAAGGTGATTCTATTTGTGTTTCAATCAATCTATCTTATCATTTGATTTTGCCTATGTCCACCAAGGACACACACTCTATCTAACAACGGTGTTGGAAGGCTTGAATGCCATTCTAGGGCTTGATCGAGGCAAGCTCCTAAACACCGCAACCCTTAACCTATCTCTTGTGATTGCAGGTTATAGGTAGAGGATCTTGTGGAGAGGAGTTGTAGGAGATCAGATAAGAGGATAAAGATTCAAGATCTGAAGAAAAGAATAGAGAATATTCCCTTTTGGACTAGGGCTTGCCCTAGTATCCTCTTGATTGTCAGTGCCAGAAACTATGAAGCAGGTTGTTGTCTACATCACCCCACTATTCCAGATCTACAAAAAAAGTGACCTCTTGGACTAGGGCGCCTGCCCTAGTGTCCCTAAAGTTTTTGCCTTCAGAAATATGAATTCTGGTATGTTTCTAATATATATTTAGTGCCTTCTTGTGCAATCGTTTGTCGTATCTTGTTTGTCTATATCTGGAATCATAAAATTAGGGTTTAAGGCTTCATTGAACTAGGGTTTGAAAAATATATCAATTTAATCTATCTTTCCATATCATTCCTAAGTGACATCAACCTATAGTTGAGTCCTCTCCATCTGTAGTGACTCGGCTCGATTGTTGTCCTTAGAATGTTACTGGTGAAAGGTAGATTTGATTGAATTTACCTTAACTACATTTCAACCTCTTCCCTCCTTTTCCACATAACACATACCTACATCTTGCACTGCTGCAATGATGTCATTATCAACTTGAGAAGGGGTTATATGGTGCAGTAAGCAAGTTTTGGCCTAGTGACAACCTTCGGGGTCATCTCACTACATTATGGGTATTGTTGCCTTATGATCATTTAGGTTGTATTTTGTGTTGTGATTAATTCCTGCTGAGGGATACCTCTAGGAACACCCTCCTTGGCTTAGTTGAGCCAGAAGTGAAGAGGAGATTACCCACTAATGTGAGTTAACCTTTAACCATCCAAAATCTATTGATGAGCCCCTATTTTACCTTCTTGATGACATTCCCCGGCCTTGAAGGTGAGAACTAATTCTAGGATTTTGGACCTGCGATTTTTGGTCATAACAAATAAGCTACAAGGCTTCCTATAAAAGTGTACATGAACATCAAGCATACTTATATGTATGTGCTTTAGTAGGCTTGTGATAATAAATTCAAATTTTAATAATTAAAAATCTTAGGGAGTTAACCAACCAATAATTTGGCTATATAACCACAAAGAAAAGTGTGAATATTATAAATTGTATTATAGTTCCTTATAGAAACTATATGTATAATTAATTTTCGAAGTAAAATATTATGATAATACACAACATTGTTAAATTTTGGCACTATATCTATCATAAAGTCATTAAATTTATCTACTCAACATATAGACTTTGATGTGTATAGACTAATTTTAATCTATAAAGTATTATGGAAGGCATGCTCAAGATTGATAATAATGAGGAAACCTACATCTCATTTAGATGTAGATATATCTTAGGAATAAATTTCATCTTTAGCCTCGTGGCATATACATGACTAGAAGTTTACAAGTTGGAATCAAGTGACCTCATAAATGAAATATATTCATGATCTACTTTCACTAGAGAAGTTATATATGACAATGAATGTAGATGTAGTATGCCTAGTCATATGTGACATTAGATGATGCTAAGTGCTAATGCAACATTTTGATCTTTTAGTAAATGATTTTAGTAGCAAGCCCCCTAGATCCTAGACAATCATAATGAATTGGGGCTAGTCCTTTTATACAACACCCTCAAACACAATTTGAAATGTTTTGCACTCAAGTTGGCGGGCAATGACTAGTTTGAAGGGGATAACATGGGCACGATATAAAATTTGAATTAAGAATGCATGGGTCAATTTTGTGGAGTAAAATTAGTCTAAAGTAGGGAATGAGTAATTTATTTGAATTTGGATCCTTAGGATGTGATAATTTGGTACCAATGAAAGCTTATGAAAAGGGAAAATGATCGTATAAATATAAAGTTAGTACTAAATATATTTATGTTGATGGTGTTCCCTAGGCGAGAGGGAGTGCCTTGACTTGCTAAATCAACAACACCGATTGTTGGATAAGGAGTGTAAGATGACGAAAATGTCCAGGTTGTTCATCATAATCAAGCTCCTTTATTGTGGAAATATATACATGTGGTAAGCTCTATTAATAGAAACACACTATGTTGGCCTCGATTCTTGTTAAAATGGATGAAACATCATTTTTGGAAGCAATGTGTGGTGTTCTCAGGTGGCAAACTGCTAAGTAGCAAAGGCAATGGTACAAAATTTTGGAATTGTATTTTTTTTTTGTGAGGAAATTTTATTTTAAACAAAATAGAGAGAATATGAACAAAACTGCGTTGCATTATATTATAAGCACCAGAGTTGTTTGATCTTCAATTAGACAGTACAAGATCTCCATATGTATGCACCTTGGGACAAGATAATCCTAAAAATTTTCTAGCAAGTGTAACAATCTTTTTGTCTCCCACTACTTTCTTCTTAGGAAATCACCCTCTTAAGCAACCACTACTCCACACTTTCAAGAAAAGATTCTTTTTTTTGTATTTTTTCAATTTAGTGTAGAGCATGAAACTATATTAGCAAATCACAACTGTTAACCCCATCTATGGTATTGATGTGTGAATAAATCTTATTGTTTTCCTCTGAAATTAGGCTATAATGCTTATAGTTTTTTATTCTTCAAGATGGAAACATTCACATACTCTTCCAACACACTTCTACTCTTCTAAAAATATCTTGTCCCTTAGGATTTTCCTTGCCACAAAAGGATTTAGCCTAAAATAAATATGGCTTAACATGGACAAATTTAACCTAAAACAAATGGATATGGGGTTATCTATTTAATATATGAAATGTAAAATTAGGACAACCAAAAACTATATAGAAAATCCATGTTAAAGATTGGCATCCAAAGAAACAAGCATCTAAACAATTAGATGAAGGAAATCTAGAGGAAAAAACATTTTAACAATTAGATACACTTTGATAGGTGCTACAAATGAATTTGGTGTAAAGGTCTCATTTGAATTTTGATAGGAGCTATACATGAATTTGGATTTAACTGATTGCATATAGTTTTACAATCACCATCTCCAATAAATGGAATCTTAATCAAGACTCTTAAATAGAGATTGGACAATTTATTCTAAAACTTGACATCTATCGAAGTAATCATCATCAAAGTTAATAGATATATTTTTATAGGACCTAGGCCAATTTAGCCTCAAGGAGGTTAAATGCTATCATACCTTATTTCATATGCATTTTTAAAATCACAACCTAGCATAGAAAAATTTAAATTTGGACAGTGGAGTTAAAGCTTGGAGAATATATTTTAATATCGAACATCGAGAAGAATAGTCATCTAAACATGTATATTGACTTTTATGGGTAGTAGTACATATCATCCTCTCCTAATGGATGTTAAATGTCATCTATTCGCATTTCATATATGTTTATTCATAAATGTGGATGGCTTGGATATCCACTAAGGTGCTCATTGTTATATTAATAAGTTGTAGTAATAGATTGTTTATGTGGGTGTATTGGTTTGGTATAACATATTCACATATCCAAATGGAAACGGATCAAGAGCCTACTAATTCCAAACCTTCATGGAAGCAGTCATTGCTACATGTATGCATGTCCATCATCACTTTTCTTTTTTATTTGGATACCATCTTGCATAAGTCGGAACAATGCATGGATATTTTTCTGTCACCATCTTTAGAGAAATGTGGCTTTTGTAGTAGATTTTGAGTTGAGTTAGAACTGAACATAATATATTTTATCATTGTTTTTTCATTTCAATGGATTAAGTAGTTTTTAGCCGGTTAGCTATTGTTAATGTGAGATTTTGATGGTGAAGATTTATAGAGTTGTAAAATGCACCCCTGCGAAACTTAATTGGGTGCATCTTCTCATGAGTATTTCATACCATTTGATGGAAGAGTTTTAAATTTATGTTTGTTTGGTGTTATAAAATATTGGTGAAATCTTAAAAGTGATGGTGACAATGTGTAGGGTGGTAAATGTACCCCTTGAATACATTTTTTTTATCTCAAGGTTTCTTAAGGGTGTGTGCAAGAAGTTGAGTCCACTTTTTAGCCAAAAAGTGGAAGTGTTTTCCCTAATTTTTAGAATTTGTCACATTTAACCTAAAACTTTGAAGCACTTAAAGGTGGAATCTTAAAAAAAGTCAGTAATGTGAAATGTAGTACTCGGAGTCTAGTTTCAAAATATGTAATCTTTTTTAATACCTAGATGATACAAATTGATTTTTAATATGTGTTTCTAAAAACCACTATTTAAAAGTCATTTTTTTTACTATACCATGCACGTGTACGTCATCCATGTTTTGACCTAAATAATCATATTTTTCTAATTCCTTTTGGGAAACAATTTGTAACTCACTAAAGCACGTTTTCCATATTTTTGTAAATTTTTATTGAATATTTTTTTTTGTTAATTCTTTATTGGCCATTTTTGGCGTTTTAAAAAATCGTCGTGTATGTCACGCATAAGATGACCTAAACTTATCATTTTTTGAAATTTTATTTTTTAGATTGAAAAGAATTGTCAGAAGTACGTTTTCATACTTTTTTTTACAAAAAAATATTTTTATAAAAAGTTATTAAAATACTAAAAAACCCTAATAATTCAAGTTTATGGACATGTTTCATTAGAAATAAATTGAAAAATAGAAAAAATAATCCAATTGTAAAAAAATTACATATTTGGAATCTACACTATCTCATCTATAATGGGTTTTGATTTTGTCAAAAAATTCTGTAAAAAAAGCCTTTAGACATGCCCAAATTCACTATTTTGTTGTGACATTGACATGGCCTTCAACTTGCAGGTCAAACTAGGTCTAAAGCCAAGGGTCGGGTTCCTAAGCCTTTTTTCTGACCTAAAACTCATAGCAAAAATTGGGTCAAAAATTCAAATTTTATGAAACGGGATCCCGTTCTAGAAACGAGATCTCGTTTCAAAACCCACAAGTGTAGCCTTGGTCCTTGATGTGATATAATACATGATTTATGCATAGCTTTTATAATGTGATATGGTTGTTATCTTGGAGTAAGATTTTTTAACCATCTTGTTAACTTATCTTAGCATATCTCATCAATATGTTTGTGGGAACATTCGGCGATCGTGGCACATGTCACCTCTGGGGGGCATGGGCTTTGCGAGAGCTCTCGTTCCCTTGCATGTTTTCACTATACCTTAACGTGCTTGATATTGGTAAACGACATCAACCACCTTAAGGTGGGGGCATATATAATGGTATCTATTTGATTATTTTGGCACTAACGAAGTGTGTTTGTAAGCCCTCTCCTTGAGGTGGGATGGTGTATCTCTTGAGCTAGTGTACATCCTTATTTAAATTGCAAGCAAGAAAGCCCTCTACATGAGGCGGGATTACGTATCTCTTGAGCTAGTGCATATCCTTTTATACAAATCCCTTCTACGAAAGGCGGGATGGTGTATCTCTTGAGCTAGTGCACATCCTTTTATACAAAGTCCTCATCAAGAGGCAGGGTTGGATCTTGAGTCATCCTCCCTTAAGCGTGTCTTTGGCAGTTGTCATAGCATAAGATCAATCGTCAGGTGTGTTTGGTGTGTTTTAGATGGTGGGCCTTAGCAATAAGCTCCTCCCATCACGTGTTTGTCTTGTTTAAGACATATAGTATGTCTATGGCATACTATACAGGGCTCGTGTATTCCGTGTGTCTTCCTCATGTGTTTGTTGTATCTCCTCCTTGTGTGGTATCAAGGGCGTAGCGATGAGCTCCCCCACATTTGGGTTTTGTTTGGCATGTCTTCCCCCTGGTGTAGTATCAAGGGCATAGCAATGAGCTCCCCCTACATTTTGTGTTTGGAGTTTTCAAAGGTGTAGCGATGATCTCCCCTTGCCCCTTAGTTAGAATTTTATTGCATATATGAAAATGTTATATCAATGTATT
Source organism: Cunninghamia lanceolata (assembly GCA_027924645.1). Classification (NCBI taxonomy): domain Eukaryota; kingdom Viridiplantae; phylum Streptophyta; class Pinopsida; order Cupressales; family Cupressaceae; genus Cunninghamia; species Cunninghamia lanceolata. The sequence continues at coordinate 347,292 of BSBN01000554.1, read as the reverse complement.
CATCGTGTTTTGTGTGATTGCTCTCATGTCCTCATCATGTTTTGCATGCTTCCACTATATTCTCCATGTTTTGTGTGCTTCTTATCGTCATCATTGTGTCTTGCGTGTATCCAATGTGTTTTCTAGTGCTTATCTGAGACTGGGGACTAGAAATAGTTCTTTAATCTTTGTGTACACCTTAGCTTCATGTGCTTGGCGTGTTTGATGTGTTTTCGACCATACTTTAATGCACGTATGGGTCATAAGATCATACATACATTAAAGTGGGGGCTAAATGTTATTTCGTAAAATATCCCCCTAGGACTTTTTACCACCTAGTTTAGCTCCTAGGTCCCCTTAATGTAATCATGCATGTGTAAAACTTATCCTGGAGCAAATTCCCCCTAAACCCATGTCAAATGGGGCTTAGGGGTCCACTTTAATGCTTAATCAAGACTCAAAATAGCCCTCTGGACTTGGGTACCTGCGCCCTAGTCTAGACCTATTTTGCCAGGACCTAAATTTAAATTATCGGCAAAGGACTGTTAAAAAGGTTTCCCTTTGTCGGCCTTTTCAATTTAATTTATGAATGTTAGTGGGAATGCATATATAAACATGTTTAGAACTTCATTTTAACTAGAGATGGATAATGCAAACTTGTGATATTGAGCTAAGGTATTTTAAGGAATCCATTGTGTTGCAGAGCATAATTATGTTGTTATTGTGTTTGTTTGTTGCAGATTTGGCTTCATCAATCGATCTCCTCATGGCATGAAAGATCTTCATTCTTCTATGAGGGTTTCACCTCCAAGGTGATATCTATTTGTGTTTAAATCTATCTTATCATTTGATTTTGCCTATGTCCACTAAGGACACACACTCTATCTAACAAAGGTGTTGGAAGGCTTGAATGCCATTCTAGGGCTTGATCGAGGCAAGCTCCTAAACACCACAACCCTCAACCTATCTCTTGTGATTGCAAGTTATAGGTGCAAGATCTTGTGGAGAGGAGTTACAGGAGATCAGAGTAGAGGATAAAGATTTAGGATCTGAAGAAAAGAATAGAGAATATTCCCTTTTGGACTAGGGTGCCTACCCTAGTGTCCTCCCGATTGTCAGTGCCAGAAAATCTGAAGCAGGCTGCTATCTACATCACCCCATTGTTCCAGATCTATAGAAAAAAGTGACCTCTTGGACTAGGGCGCCCACCCCAGTGTCCCCGAAGTTTTCACCTTCAGAAATCTAAATTCTGGTATGTTTCTAATATATATTTAGTGCCTTCTTGTGCAATCATTTGTCGTATCCTGTTCGTCTGTATCTAGAATCATAAAATTAGGGTTTAAGGCTTAATTGAACTAGGGCTTGACAAATATATCAATTTAATCTATCTTTCCATATCATTCCTAAGTGACATCAACCTGTAGCTCAGTCCTGTCCATCTATAGTGACTCGACTCGATTGTTGTCCATAGAATGTTACTGGTGAAAGGCGGATTTGATTGAATTTACCTTAACTACACTTCAACCTCTTCCCCCCTTTTCCACATAACACATACCTACATCTTGCACTGCTGCAATGATGTCATTATCAGCTTGAGAAGGGGTTATATGGTGCAGTAAGCAAGTTTTGGCCTAGTGACAACCTTTGGGGTCAACTCGCTGCATTTTGGGTATTGTTGCCTTGTGATCATTTAGGTTGTATTTTGTGTTGTGATTAATCCCTGCTAAGGGATACCTCTAGGAACACCCTCCTTGGCTTAGTTGAGCCAAAAATGAAGAGGATATTACCCACTAATGTGAGTTAACCTTTAACCATCCAAAATCTATTGATGAGCCCCAATTTTAACTTCTTGATGACATTCCCCAGCCTTGAAGGTGAGAACTAATTCTAGGATTTTGGACTTGCGATTTTTGGTCATAACAGATAAGCTACAAGGCTTCCTATAAAATTGTACATGAACATCAAGCATACTTATATGTATGTACTTTATTAGGCTTTTGATAATAAATTCAAATTTTAATAATTAAAAATCTTAGGGAGTTAACCAACCAATAATTTGGCTATATAACCACAAAGAAAAGTGTGAATATTATAAATGGTATTATAGTTCCTTATAGAAACTATATGTATAATTAACTTTAGAAGTAAAATATTATGATAATACACAACATTGTTAAATTTTGGCACTCTATCTATCATAAAGTCATTAAGTTTATGTACTTAACATATAGACTTTGATGTGTATAGACTAATTTGAATCTATAGATTATTATGGAAGGCATGCTCAAGATTGATAACAATGAGGAAACCTACATTTCATTTAGATGTAGATATATCTTAGGAATAAGTTTCATCTTTAGCCTTGTGGCATATACATGACTAGAAGTTCACAAGTGTGACCTCATAAATGAAATATATTCGTGATCTACTTTCACTAGACAAGTTATATATGACAATGAATGTAGATGTAGTATGCCTAGTCATATGTGATATAGATGATGCTAAGCGCTAATGCAACATTTTGATCTTTTAGTAAATGATTTTAGTAGAAAGCTCCCTAGATCCTAGATAATCATAATGAATTGGGGCTAGTCCTTTTATACAACACCCTCAAACACAATTTGAAATGTTTTGCACTCAGGTTGGCGGGCAATGACTAGTTTGAAGGGGATAACATGGGTACGATATAAAATTTGAATTAAAAATGCATGGGTCAATTTTGTGGAGTAAAATCAGTGTCAAGTAGGGAACAAGTAATTTAAATATTGAATTTGGATCCTTAGGATGTGAGAATTTGGTACCAATGAAAGCTTATGAAAAGGGAAAATGATCGTATAAATATAAAGTTAGTACTAAATATATTTATGTTGACAGTTTTCCCTATGCGAGAGGGAGTGCCTTGACTTGCTAAATCAACAACACCGACTGTTGGATAAGGAATGTAAGATGATGAAAATGATCCAGGCTGTTCATCATAATCAAGCTCCTTTATTGTGGAAATATGTACATGTGGTAAGCTCTATTAACATAAACACATTGTGTCGGCCTTGATTCTTGTTAAAATGGATGAAACATCATTTTTGGAAGCAATGTGTGGTGTTCTCAGGTGGCAAACTGCTAAGTAGCAAAGGCAATGGTACTAAATTTTGGAATTGTATTTTGTTTTTGTGAGGAAAAATTATTTTAAACAAAATAGAGAGAATATGAACAAAACTGCATTGCATTAAATTATAAGCACCAGAGTTGTTTGATCTTCAATTAGACAGTACAAGATCTCCATATGCACCTTGGGACAAGATAATCCTAAAATTTTTCTAGCAAGTGCAACAATCTTTTTGTCTCCCACTACTTTCTTCTCGGGAAATCACCCTTTTAAGCAACCACTACTCCACACTTTCAAGAAAAGATTCTTTTTTTTGCATTTTTTCAATTTAGTGTAGAGCATGAAACTATATTAGCAAATCACAACTGTTAACCCCATCTATGGTATTGATGTGTTAATAAATCTTATTGTTTTCCTTTGAAATTAGGCTATAATGCTTATGGTTTTTTATTCTTCAAGATGGAAACATTCACATACTCTTCCAACACACTTCTACTCTTCTAAAAATATCCCGTCCCTTAGGATTTTCCTTGCCAAAGAAGGATTTAGCCTAAAATAAACATGGCTTAACACGGATGAATTTAACCTAAAACAAATGGATATGGGGTTATCTATTTAATATATGAAATGTAAAATTAGGACAACCAAAAACTATATAGAAAATCCATGTTAAAGATTGGCATCCAAAGAAACAAGCATTTAAACAATTAGATGAAGGAAATCTAGAGGAAAAACATTTTAACAATTAGATACACTTTGATAGGTGCTACAAATGAATTTGGTGCAAAGGTCTCATCTGAATTTTGATAGGAGCTATACATGAATTTGAATTTAACTGATTGCATATAGTTTTACAATCACCATCTCCAATAAATGGAATCTTAATCAAGACTCTTAAATAGAGATTGGACAATTTATTCTAAAACTTGACATCTATCGAAGTAATCATCATCAAAGTTAATAGATATATTTTTATAGGACCTAGGCCGATTTAGCCTCAAGGAGGTTAAATGCTATCATACCTTATTTCATATGCATTTTTAAAATCACAACCTAGCATAGCAAAATTTAAATTTGGACAGTGGAGTTAAAGCTTGGAGAATATATTTTAATATTGAACATCAAGAAGAATAGTCATCTAAACATATATATTGACTTTTATGGGTTGTAGTACATATCATCCTCTCCTAATGGATGTTAAATGTCATCTATTCGCATTTCATATATGTTTATTCATAAATTTGGATGGTTTGGATATCTACTAAGGTGCTCATTGTTATATTAATAAGTTGTGATAGATTGTTTATGTGGGTGTATTGGTTTGGTATAACATATTCATATATCCAAATGGAAATGGATCAAGAGCCTACTAATTCCAAACCTTCATGGAAGCAGTCATTGCTACATGTATGCATGTCCATCATCACTTTTCTTTTCTATTTGGATGCCATCTTGCATAAGTAGGAACAATCCATGGATCTTTTTTTGTCACTATCTTTAGAGAAATGTGGCTTTTGTAGTAGATTTTTGAGTTGAGTTAGAACTGAACATAATATATTTTATCATTGTTTTTTCATGTCAATGGATTAAGTAGTTTTTAGTTGGTTAGCTATTGTTAATGTGAGTTTTTTATGGTGAAAATTTATAGAGTTGTAAAATGCACCCCTGAGAAACTTAATTGGGTGCATCTTCTCATGAGTATTTCATATCATTTGATGGAAGAGTTTTAAATTTATGTTTGTTTGGTGTTATAAAATATTGGTGAAATCTTAAAAGTGATGGTGATAATGTGTAGGGTGGTAAATGCACCCCTTGAATACATTATTTTTTATCTCAAGGTTTCTTAAGAAATCCTCTGGCAAAAGGTGAGGACATGATTTATGTGTTGAATTAAGTGGGCATGGTGGATGAGTTTGATACAATCTATCTATGCTCCCTATGTGTGACCTTATTGTATTTTCATGTGTGACGTAAGTCTCCTTGTGAGTATGTGTCTTGTGGGAGCATTTTTTGGGTGTGCCATAAGCAGTTGGAGTGCAAATGGGCTAGGTCGTCATCATGCCTTCCAAGTTAGTGCAATGCCAATGGTTATTGGTGCATCATTTGGGTTATTTAGTTTACACAACTCAATTCAATCATCCAAACTGTGTCCAATGGTTCATCAATTTCACAAATGAGCTAGAGCTTTCTTTTCCATTCTATTGGAACTATAGACCTAGATGTATGTCATTTTCCAAGTAAATAGATGTTTACTACTATCTATGTTGTATTGAATGTAAATATTATTACCTAGTTTAGTCATCCTAATTGATATTCCTAAAATGTAAACACAAGGCTTCTAGAAAAAATATTGATAGTTTGTTTACATCAACATTTAGAGATAAGAGATACAGAGGGAAAGAGAGATAGAAAAAAAAGATAAAGAGATAGAGAGGGAAAGAGAGATAGAAAAAAAAAGATAAAGAGAAAGAGGAAGAGAGAAAGAGGGAGGGAGGGAGGGGTAGAGAGAGAAGAAAGAGAGAAGGGGTGAGAGAGATAAAGAGATACAGAGAGATACAGAGGGAGACAAATATATATATATATATATATATATATATAGAGAGAGAGAGAGAGAGAGAGAGAGAGAGAGAGAGAGAGAGAGAGAGATCAGTCATTTAGTGCCAACGATCCAAAGATGACATGTATCCTGGGGAGCTACGCTTGGGCCAACATATCATTTGCCTAAAGTAGAGATAGAGAGATCAAGAAAGAGAGAGAGAGAGATAAAAAGAGATAGAGATATAGAGGGAGAGAGGGAGATAGAGAGGGAGAGATAACTTTTAGGATCTACAAGTGGTATTTTATGGGAAGGATGTAAGACAATGGAATTGAACGTAACCAAACACATGTTGGATGCTGCAAAATATTTTCCATCGTCAAGACAGATCTGAGAATCTTTGCAGGGCAATACTATTGTGAATGAATGAAGTTGATCACCTTCTGCGAATATGCAAACCAATGTAACTATTTTTGTGTCGGCGAGTCTGCAGCTTTTTTTAAATTTGTTTTAATGGAGCAGAGTTACATTCATCCTACTTTGCACTTGGAATTTGTAATTCCTCATCATTCCTTTCGTATTCTGCTGAAGAGATCTGTGAATTGCAAGAGAGTATACAGTGGACGATGCAATACATGGAGACAGCACTGGTACTGCTACGCTGCCCAATAGAGTAAATGGTTTGGAGAAAAGTGTTGACATGAGCTAGAGGCGGGCAGCGAGGGTGTTATTGATCCCACATGCGTGAGAAGAAGAAAAGAAGGGAGAAGAGGAAGTAGAAGAGGAAGGAGAGGGGGAAGTTAAAAGCATACTTACCTGGGCGGGGTCAATCGGTGATCAAGAAGGCCGATGGCCTAGAGAGAGCATCTTCATTGCACAAGGAAGGGGGCTCTGTCTAGCATCTCCCATTGTGGAGAGTGCACGTCATAATTTGTGACAGAGGGGGCTCGCGTTCGCGCGGCCCCCACGCAAAACTAATGTCAAACATGTGATATCTGCTGTCACAGCTTTGTCTGTTTTGCATTGTGCAGCAGAAATGTTCTGTAATACTGTGATTTTAATGGAAATATGGTATATTAATGGGCATCACTGTAAAATATCAAATGTGCATCCAGAATCTGTTTGATCATTCCCCTTGTTACGGTCTATGTTTGATCGTTCCCCTTGTTACAGTCTATCTGGTCATAGAGAGTGAACTTAATGTCTATCTTATTCATCCCTCGCCACACTCGTTTAAAGCAGATATTAGGATAGAAAACTCAAAGCATATTTGTTGAGTGTCTTTCACCACTAATCGACCAAACTATGGTTCTTTCTAGATAGAATGTGTAGTGAAAGATAGCTATGTACTTGGACTCTAAACCATTCTTCTTGTCCCTTCCCTGTTAAAGAGGTGAGAAAGAGGTGAGAGTGAGTCTTTGGACATATTGAAACAGTTATTAAATGGTTATTTGTTTTGGTCAAAATAGTGAGGCTTTTGGTTCTGGTTTCCATTCGAAAGATAGAGAGGTGGTTTTTTTATTGCACCATACTAAGGATGGTATCGTGTGGTATGTTGAAACGACCACACTATTCCATCCTCAACCCTTAAAAGAGCACTAAAGTCTTTAGTCCACTATGCCAATAGGTGGAGAAGTTATCTAAGACTTGAAGATTCAATCAGTGTTCTCTTGACTCACATGTAGTGCTCCATCAAGAAGGTCCAAGTGAATGAGAGAAGGGAGAGTTCATTTGTAGAAGGAAGACAACTTTTAGGAGTTCTGATAATGAATAAAACCAAGAGCAAGGAGAGAGTTGCAAGATTGTCCCAAGGACCAGGAAGGTGTCTTGAAAAGAAATACTTACTTAGTAGGTTGCAAACACATGGTATGTGTGAGCTTCTTTAGAAATCTCCTATTTATCATGTGTAGATTTATGTATGCCACGATTATTTCAAATTATCATACATCCCCCTCCTTACTGTGCATGACATTTGGTTGCCATTAGAATTAGTATTATGAATAAAAACCAGTTGCGTTTCTAAACAACAGTAAATAGAGTAATGTATGGTAAGGATTTTGTTTAGTGTTGAATGAGCATAGTTTAGTGTGGCTAGGGTTTGCATCCTCGCAATGTAGTATGACATCTTTGGTTAGGGGTTGTGTTGGGAATTATATTTTATTTGTACCCTTGGCATATGCTAGTAGCAAAATGAATTGTAGTCACAACAAAAAATATAGATAGGTTGAATTCGAAGATGCAAAAAAATCTACACAATTTTCTACCAGAAGCATTCTAATTTGTTCAAGTAGACTATGGAAATATAACGTTTTATGGATAGGTTATTTTATAATCCCATTGAACAATTAAATGAATGAATTGGATTAGCACCTTGTTTTGAGTATGTCTAAGCATTGAGACACCCTTTCTAGAAGGTCTAAGAACCTCGTTTGGGCATCTTGAACCTATTGATCTATCAAAACCAGAAGGGATTGCTACTTATTAAAATCCAAAGGATGCATGCAAACAAGATGAACACCAAAATACGTATATGTTGTTTAGTGGTTGACATGGCTTTCATTTTGTATAAGAAAGCTGTCAAGTGTCATAGTTCATAGCATCGGATGGCCCTGCGTGGCCGATGGTTGTATAGGGTAATTCTAGGAGAACATTTTTTGGCATCTCTGTTTTGGTGGGGTATGAACAGAAAATCTCTGCATTTTGTGAATTTGCACAACATAAGAATGTAATCCTTTTTGAAATCAATATAAAAACTCTCTATTAGGAAGCAAAAAAAAAGATTAACACCAAAATACTTACAATTCAATGATAGAATTGTGCTGCATAATATAATAGTATGAAACCCTATGAAGTCTTATATAAATGCTTGATCCATTACCCTAGTCAAACATGACATAATTGTGCTTGTACTACCATTATTTTGTATGAGGAAGAGTGTAAGAAAGACTTTGAACTAGTACTAAGAGGTCAAGACCTTGAACTCAAAGAGGTTGTTGTTTGATCATTGTAGTATGTCTCTCTTATAGTTTGGTATGTTACAACAATGGTATTAGACTGTACCTTACAAGCCATGAAGTAATCAAACATACATTATCTAGATTGCTATTTCAATTGTTCGATCTCTTTATCCATGATTGCGCCTTGTTATAATATGTCAACTTATAAGACTATTTAATTCTTTTGACTTATGTAATAGGACAATGTTATATATAAGGTTGGGAATGCACTGTTTGGTTTGGGCTTGTCATACATAAGGTGTAACAACTACAACTTGATCCTACCTTTTCTCTAATGCTTGTTCTTACCTAGTTCATGCCTTACAATGATTGTACCTAGTCATAGGTGACCCATATGGAATCTTTAAACACTTGGCAAATTGGAGGTTTAAGTCTAAAGAATTGTTGCAAAGGTACAAAGATTTTCTTATAGATAAATGATTGAATTGGAATGTTGCTTCAAGGTCGTCAGGAAGTTAGAAGTATCCAGTGATGATGGATGGTTAAGTCTCCAGGCAACCCTGGAAAATCTATAGAACTTTTTTTATATGAATTTTGGAAAATTAAAATCTTGACAAAGTAAATCTATGCCTAATGGATGTAATATTTCCTAGGTTCTGTTTGAGTACAAGACCACTGAGGGGGGGGGGGGGGAGTGAATCAGTTGTCTATAAACAATCAAACTTTTACACCTTTTAGTCCACTTGACTGAAAGTGTAGAGAGAACTAAGACACTTCAAACATAAAGACACCGAATGTTGAGAAAACATCATGATATGAATAAGAGAAAGAACCTTGAACAAGAATGAGCTATCAAATGCAAATTAAGAGACAATCAAAAGAACCCATGACACAAAAGTTATGAGTGGAAAACCCTTATAGGGATAAAAAAAAACCACTCTTGAAAATTCACTTCATTAAGCCTCACTAGCAAAACAAAACCTCATTGGTTATATTTAGTGTCTCACTGACAAAGCCTCACTGGGAAACTACCATGCCTCACTGGCAAACATAATATGCCTCATTGGCAACATAATAAGCCTCATTGACATAAATTGATTCATCAAAGATTTGAATACAAGAAGGAAAAACTCAGAGGGATACTCTGTTACTCTGCAATGCACCATTCTCATCAAATATCTCAATCTTGCATCTTTCCTAACACACATTCAACACTACTTTTATCAAAGATAATTAAAACTCAACACATCAAATCAAAACTTCAAGGTTTTCTTCTGCAGACAAAACACGCTCAACTCTTGGCACACTGTATTTTATTCACACAGAGTTCCTTTTTACATCAACACTACAATCTTACTCCTTATGCATATTGAAGTTGCAGGTTACTTCAAGTTTGAACCTCTCTGAAATCAACAATTCATGTTATAATGTAGGCATTATGCATATGGACACGTAGATATCACTGATATGAACTCAAAACACGAACCAACTCTTCAAAAATCAACATACAGAGCCTTTTATGAAATTCCCTGGCCCTCAAGGTCGGTTACAAAACAAAACGAAGCAGTTTGAGGCACAATTAATCCAACTGCCCATCAAAATTAAACAGAGCAAGGGGATCATTGTCATTTGAAACTAATTCAAATCTCCTTCGTCCATCTTTGTTTGGCCCCCTTCATCTTAGCCATTGATATGGCCTTTCCCGCTCAAGAGCAAGACTCAACTGGTGAGCACGAGTTCCCTTAGGGAAGGGGACCGGTCAGATAATGTGTCAAATCCCCCTAAGTTGTAACTTAAGTGGGTTTCATCTTATGATCTCCGGTCAACATCATTTTATAAGAAAAGGTAAAGACTTTTTAAAATGTATACAATGAGCCTTTTAAAGCCATTTGAGGCTCTTCTTAGGGTTTTGAAATTTACCATTAAACCCTAACCATGTTCACCAATACATATTTACTTTAAAACCTATGGCACCAAAGAGTTATGTATATATGTATACTTGATATCAATTTCAACAACTTGACAACTAACTGTCTTACTAAAACAACAAAGCAATTGACATCAATAACAAAATCTTGAAGCATGATAAACCATATGAACTAATATCATCAAGACAACCCCTTATCACTATTGTATGGACACTAAGGAGATTCAAGGATACTGCAAGAGCATAGGAGTTACCTTAATCACCAATTTGATATCACTATCTCATATATACATCACTATCCTCTGTCCTGTGCAAGAAACATGTACAAGATATATACATCATGGAAACAATTTTAATCATGACAACAATGTATCTCACCTTATGAACCTCTCACCATAATATGAACCTTATGCTCCTGACCATAAAACATCCTAACATGTGAAGACCAAAGATGAACCAACACCATACTGCAACACTCACACTTTTGACTCACACTTTTGACATCAATGACAAACCAACACTCAACAGGTTCCTCATTCTATCTCAAGTGAAAAAATCCCATTGAATTGCCAATTTTTTTGATTTTTCACTATAATGGAAATATGGTATATTAATGGGCGTCACTGTAAAATATCAAATGTGCATCCAGAATCTGTTTGATCATTCCCCTTGCTACAGTCTATGTGGTCATAGAGAGTAAACTTAATGTCTCTCTAATTCATCCCTTGCCACACTCGTTTACAACAGATATTAGGATAGAAAACTCAAAGCATATTTGTTGAGTGTCATTCACCACTAATCGACCAAACCATGGTTCTTCCTGGAGATAATGTGTAGTGAAACATTTTTATGTACTTGGACTCTAAACCATTCTTCTTGTCACTTCCCTATTAAAGAGGTGAGAGTGAGTCTTTGGAAATATTGAAACTGTTATGTCAGAAAATGTCTCCCTAGGACTTTTTCCCTCCTAAGTTTAGTTCCCGGGTCCTTTGAGTGTAATCATGCATGTTTATTTTAACTCCTAATGGAAATCCCTAAAAACCCATGTCAAAATGGACCTAGGGGACTGTGATGAGCTTAATCCTGCTTGAAAATGGGTCCCAGGACTTGGGCGCTCATGCCCTAGTCCTGACCTATTTAGCGCGGTCCCAAATTTTAATTGTCGATTATGTGACCGTTATAAGTGTCCGTTGCTGACATCTCAAGTTTGAATTACAAAATTAAAGCGAAAATGTGTTTTGTTGCATATATAAGCATGTTTAGGGATTCATTTGAAAACTAGAAGATGGTTATGAACTTTTGGTGCAGTTATCTTGTTATTGCGTTTGTTATGCAAATTTGGCTTCATCTTCTCATGTGTTAAAGGATTTTCATCTACATGTGAGCTACACCTCCGAGGTGACATTTATTTGTGTTTTCAATCATTTATCAGTTGGTTTTTGGCTTTATCCCATAGGGATACACACTCTCTATCTAACAATGGTGTTTAGAAGACTTGAATGTCCTTTCGAGGTTTGACTAAGGCAAGCTCCTAGACACCACATCCCCAACCCCCTTTTCTGTGATTGCAGGTTACAGGTGCAAAACTGGAAGAAGTGGAGTTGCAGGGAGGCATAATAGAGTGTCAGAATTACAGATATGAGAAGAAAAGCATGACTTGGACTTGGGTGCCTGCACTAAATTCCTCCGAATCTCGAGACATAGAAATCTCTGGAACAACAAAAAAAGGTTACAGACAACTTTCAGAGGTCTTGATAGAAAATAGCATCTTGGACTTGGCGCCCGCTCATTAGTCCCTGACTTTCCCGCATCCAGAATCTCAAAGTTTGGTATGTATTTGTACTCTAAATATTATATCTCTGTCTATGAACATTTGTCGTGATTCGTCCATTTATTTACGATTTTACAAAATTAGGGTTTTAAGCATAATCGAGCTTTAATTAATCAAGTAATCAACAAATTCCAAGTTTTCTCTTCATTCCAAGTGACACTAAATTTGTAGTAGAGCCCTCTTGCAAAGATTGTGGCTTGACTCGATTTATGTCCTTGAATGTAAGGTGTGAAAGGAGGATTTAACCTACACATTCATTGAAATTGAAAACTCCTCTTTTTACACTAAATATTTTGGTGAACCCATGTTTATTTGAATTTTACACCTTGCTGAGTGTTGTACTTCAGATTTGCATTAATTTCATCCATCATTTTCATATTGCATTCGAAAATTTACAAAAAAAATTGAAAAATTTGAAAAAATATGCATTTTAGGCTTGTATTTTGAAATAAGTGGAATTTAAATTCATTTAATTTCTGATTTTTAAATTAGATTTGATATAAATTACAGAAATTCATCATATTATAATCCTTTTCATTGCATTTCTCATATTAAAATTGCTAGGGTTTGCTTGAAATTTTGAATTTTTCTTATAACCTAGTGATTTCAAAAACTAAGGTTTGTAGTGAAAATCTTATTTCAGATTTCACTACTCATCTTAGGCATTCATTCAAATTTGATTTTGATTGTAGTGTTGCATTTTTTTTTGTTGCATTCATATTTCAAAAATTTGCATTTACACTTAGATAATTTCAGCAAAAACTAGCATTTTTCATTCATCATCCTTAAAATTGCACTTGCATTGAGCATTATAGGACTTTAAAATTATTTTCAGATTTGAGCTAGGTTGTTTTGCATCACAAATCGGATTAGAATTTATTTTCATATCATTTTGCACATATTCATGCCTTAATTTCACAACTAGGGTTTGAAAAATTTGCATTTTCACTAAAATTTTGACTTATTTTGCATATAGAATTGCATTATAGGTGTGTTGTGAAAGATATTGCTGCATTATTGGATTTATATACAACTTATTATTCTCTGCCCCTCATCAATTTCCTTACAACACCTTTTCTTTTAGTCATTTGCATTGAAAAAAGTGAAAAAATAAAGCATTTTAGGTCATAAAATTACATAATTTTGCACTTGTTCCTTGCATAAGTTTTGAAAATATTTTAAAATCTAATTTTAAATGCATTTGGAAACATATACATATGGCTTCTAACCGCAACAATAACACTAGGTTTCCTCCTAGGCCTTATATGAAAAGAAAGGTCCTTGAACCCGAAATTGTATTTACACCTCATGATAGAACAATTGGAGAAACTGAAGGACCTCTTTATATCACTGTAAAGATAATGGAAAATCCTGTCGATGGAACAACTGTAGATCCTAATTGCATGAGTAATGTGGCAACATAAGAGTTCCTTTATTCACATGGTTTGATTCAAGACTTCTATGATCCTTCTGACATGATGATTAAGACACATAATGGAGCTTTTATAAACAGTTTTGGGAAGATATCTTTATTGGTCACGGTATTTGAAAAATTTGTAGAACAATTATTTGATGTTGTCCCTCTATCTGACCTTTTTCACATAAAATTAGGACACCGATGGTTAAAATCTATGAAAGTTGTCCCTTTAATGATTCATAACTATGTAAATTTTCCTTTGAATGGACAAGTGCATACTATTCATTGCAATAGATATAAACCTTTGGTTACAAGACAAGACTTCAACCTTGATTACTTTTAGCCACAATCTGATCAGGAACGAGAGCCATACACATATTTTAACTTCATGGGATATAGAAAATATAAATCAAATTTACTACATCAAGTGGTCGGTCCTTCTATTCAAGAAACAATAAGAGAAGAACAACCTGCATTAGAACAACTTCCTAGAGCAAAAGGAAAAGGACCCTATGCTGAGGTTCCTCCTCCATTATCCTTACAAGGATCGGGAGGTATTCATCAAGAACAAGGTACTTCATCAGGACAAATAAGATTTGAACAAGCTTCCTCCTCTAAGATACAAAAACCAATGGAACAAGATGACAACACCTTTAAAGATATAAGTAACAAAACAAAAAGAAATTGACTAGCAAGAGAAAGGAGGAAGAGAATATTGTTTAGGTGGAAAGTTGGATTTTTAATGTTTTAGTGTTTTGATGTTTAAATCCACCTTTCCACTTAACATTCAAGGACCTAGGGTCGAGTGGCGAGCACTATCATACCCTAGATTACTATGAGATGTAGGGAAACTTGGATTAGGGAATTTAATTATTAGTTTTCCTTCTCCTATGCTCAATTGACCATTAAAACCCTAATTATTCAAGTACGACAACAAATTGATGAATAACGGAAAAAGTTCTTGCAGACAGGAGTAGAATACCAAATCACAGAGTACTTGTTTTTGAGGTTCCTAAGTGGAACAGTCGGGGATACTGGAGCGGGCTCCCAAGTCCAAGGTAATAGTTTCTTCAGGGGATCCGGACCTCCTTCTGACACTGATCAGCCCTGTAACTTTTGTTTCCTAAAACTCAGCTGCGGAGGACACTAGAGTGAGCGTCCAAGTCCTTGAAATGCTCTGGTGTCCTGCTTTTCTTTAGATCCTGAATCCTTGATGCCTGCCAATCCTTCCTACAACTTCACTTTTCCCAAATACGACACCTATAACCTGCAATCACAAGGCTTGGTTTGGGGGTTGTGGTGTTTAGAGGCTTGCCTCAATCAAGCCCTAGAGGACACTTAAGTCTTCGAACACCATTGTCAGATAAAGAGTGCATGCCCTTGTGACACAGAGGCAAAAACCAAAGGAATCAATGATAAAAACACAATATAATGTCTCCTTGTAGTGAAGCTATCATGGGAGGAAGATGCTCTTCATTCCATGAGGAAATTGATGCTCAAATCTACAAATATCAACACACAAAACACACAAGTCTGCTCTTGTGACACAATGAAAGCCTTAAATCACCTTTAGAATGCCTAAAGTTCACAATGATCATCTAGTTTACAAATGAATGCCTAAACATGCTTATATATGCAACTACAAACACTCCTGCCAAGATTTTTGTAATTCAAACTTACTGTGTCGGCAAAGGGACCAAATAACGGTCATAAACCGACACCCAGAAATTAGGACTGCCCCAAAATTGGACAGGAGTAGGGCGCGGATGCCCAAGTCCTCCCCCCTATTTTGGGCAGGGTACAACTCAAGGGGTCCTCCTAGGTCCACTTTGCCATGAAACCTAGGTCTCATTCCATCGGGATGCCAAAATACGAACTAAGATGTCCTAAATGCATGCTAAAGACCTAGGAGCTAAACCTTATGAGGGAAAAGCCCCCAAGGGGACATTTTCTGTCGTTACATTTAGCCCCCACTTTAATGTTTGTATAAACGTGAGGCCAATACATGCATTAAAGTAAGGTCACAAACACAACAGACACACCAAGCACAGAGAAGACATGCCAAACACATAGAAAACAGTAACAGGCATGCAAAACACAGAGAAGACAGTTATAGTCACGCAGAACACGGAGAATACAGTCAATGCATAGAAGACACATTAATGCATGGAAGATAGAAATGATATCTTTTCTTTTCTTATTCTCATATATATGAAATGCAAATCCAAGTACTGGAAAGTAAACAAACCTCCCATAATACATGATGCACTACCTTAGGGCGCAGGTCTCTATATATATGGGGCAACACACACTCAAGACACAAAAAACCTCCCAAAATGCAAGAAGCACTACCTGAGGGTGTTGGTCTATACATATGGGGCAACAAACACGCCACACAAAACAAGCACACCAAAACACACACACTTGAAGACACAGAGAAAACATGGCAGACAAGCGATGGAGTGTACCTATTTCTAGGTCCAACACCATCTCAGGCACATTACAGCCACACACCGATGATTGGGCTTCACCACAACAATCGTCAAAAACATGCTTAAGGGTTAAGTTCGTCACATAACCGCTCCGCGCCTCCGCAGAGGACTTTTGAAAATGACAGGATAATGCAATATGCTCTGAGAAATACACCATCCCCGCCTCTGCAGAGGGCTTAAGGTAAAAAAGGATATACGCGATATCCCACCTCTGCAGAGGGCTTATATGATTGATTGATTGATTACAAACAAGCTCAGGATGCACGATATACTACTCTGGGGCGCAAGTCTTTGCATCTGAGGTCAAACACATTGCTAACATCTATATAACAGACAACTTACCTTATATATGCCCCCAACTTAAAGTGGTTGATATCAGTTATCGATATCAAGCACGTTAAGGTAGGAAGAAAACACACAAGGGAACATTGACTTTCACAAAGTCCATGCCCCCCAGAGGTGACATGTACTTTAGGATTGCCAAATGTTCCCACAAACACATCCCTGCAAGAAACATGTTAGTGTCTACAACATCATGATAAACAACAACATCAATGTATATGATTAACCACAGAAAGAGCCAAGGTTATACAATGAATTCAGAGTTCAAGGATAACCATGGGGCTATATCACGAAGCTCTTTGAATCGAGTACCACCAAGGCCAGATTCAAAGGTAAACAAAGGTGCACAGAGCAACAGTATTGTTAAGGTTTGTAAATGCGATAGAAACATCATAAAATTCACTATGCGGAAAGCACGAGTGCTTCCACTAGCCAAGCATCGGATAAGATATACAACCCCATCGTCATATTAGGAACTAACTCCATTTTTTTTATTGTTCTCAAAAGGGACACTAGGTCCGCATCAGTATAAATGTTTGTCGTCATCCGCCCGCTAGGTGGAAACACTAGAGGAATGGAAACAATAAATAAGAGAGGAGAAAAAAGTGTCTTAGGGACAGTCATGTAGGAGGGTGCCCCCAGGTCACCAACCACAATGCTATGTTCATAAGACACAACACACAACGATAAAATCAGGGAAAGAGGCAATATAGAAGAATGGTGATACAAATAGAAGACGGTCACAACAGAGGTGGTCTCCTGGTATCCCGAACCTTACAGGAGAATCTGAGGTCATCCCAGGAGGCCTAAACAACATATAACACATCACGGGGGAAGCACATCACGAGATAGATAAAGGGTTAGAGATACTTACCTGTAAGGTCTGCATATTATATCTTGGAGCTCCCGAACCTCTTGGAGAGGTATTCGATCATATTTAATGCAAAATTTGAGTGATTCTTATGAAAATTTTGTTTGTTATCATATGATGTTTGTTCCTTAAATTCTTGTTTAAATGAGACTTTTTGTTGCTTATGAGGGGGAGAACCACTTTTATTTCTGACTATTGATTGTCGTCTTGCTCTTTTCTGATTTTAGCGAGTTTTCGTTGTTGAATCTTTCTAGAACAGTAATGGGAATCATCCTGTACCATCTTACTTGTCTGTATTGGTTGTTGTTCTTGCTTTTCTAATGCATTTTGATTCTCCTGATCCATACAAGGATAACAGAGGAGGAACCTCAGCATAAATTTCGTTTCTTCGTGGACGAGGTGGATTATCCACTTGTTTCTTATCCACTTCAATCATTCCGATACTATCATAGTCCAAGTAATCATCCTCGTCTACTTCCATTAAACCTTGTTCCACCATATTGTTTTTAGTATGTTTAGGGAAAGGATTAGTGAAGATTTGTAAATTCTGATTTGGCGGAGCAACTGACTTATTTCTATTATCATTCACACCCAATACCTGGATGACATTGAATCAATAAGGTCTTGTATCTCATGTTTAAGATGCATACATCATTCAGTGTCATGTCCTTGTGTCTGATGATAATGACAAAAGGCATTAGCATCGAAGTAAGGTCCTTGTTTACTAGGATCAACATGCTTGATTAGGGGAAGCTTCAAAATGTTGTTACTTACAGCTTGGTTCATGATTGAATGATAGGACTCAGATATCGGAGTAAACTTTTTCAGTTGTTACGATTGTTTCTTTGGATTTTTTATAGCAGACACATTCATATTTGGTCCATTGATCTTGATGAAACTCCTAAATTATTGTTCCTCTTAAAATTGTTTTGCGACGATCCACCCATGGATTGACCAACTTGAGCTGCTGAGTTTTGGTTTTCATATTGACTAGACAAAAGTTGATAATCACGAAGAGCGTTGCATAAATGTTGAAAAGAGTTATATTTCATCTAGAGGATTTTATCACGAATATTAGGTTGTAAATTTGTAATGAATATCTTTTGAACATCCTCATCTTTCATCTGATACTGAATTTGTGCATAAAGTCCTTGATATCAACTAATGAATTTGGTCAACTTTTCTTTGGGACCTTGTTTGCATTGAACCAAGTCAATAAGAGTAACTTGGGGTCCGATGTTTGCTTGAAAATGTTGTAAAAATTGATCAATCAACTGTGAAAAGGAGTGTATTGAATTTTGAGGCAACGAGCAAAACCATTCTAAAGTAGTATCTTTGAGAGATCGTGGGAAAAGTTTTGCTAACAAATCCTCTTCAAAATAAAAATCACTACACATAGTTGTGAATGCTGCCACATGAATATTAGGATCACCTTTTCCACCATATTTTTCAAAGCGGGGAGTCTCAAACCTCTCCGGCATAGGATTTCTCAAGATTGCATAGGAAAGGGGATTATGGGCATGATATGTTGGTAGACTAGGCTGTGAAGAATTTGTTAAGTTTGTTACCTTTTGTTGCAAAGCAGTCATGCCCTGTAAAAGTTGGTTTAGGATGGCATCATTTGGAGATGCGGTTTGTTGTGAGGGATTGGAACCAAAATGAGGAGTTGAATGAGCTTGAGATATGATAGGCGGAGGCTGAGGATATGTTAACGGTGGTTGGCCATAATGATAGGTGGAAGATGGTTGTGAGTAGGTAATAGGTGGTTGGAAATGAGTGGAATAGATAGGAGGTTGAGAACAAGTATTCATAGAAGAGGTCCCTTTAGGAACCAAATTCTGATAATTAAATCCCACAGCTTTGTAATTAGTACCATTAGATACTCCAATATCAGTGGTAGCATTACTACAAGCGTTCACATTAGTTGTTAAGATCGTTGACGTAAAAGTGGATATTCTCGTAGTCGGTATAGGTGCCGAAATTGAGTATGAAATGGTGATAGAGTGTTATTTATCATTTGCACACATTCACTCACTGGCATGATATTGGTTTGTACAATATGTGCTAGACCACGAATTGCATTAACACCATCTTGTCCTTCTTTTATCAATTCTCTTATGTTATGAATTGTAGGGACTTCTTCAGCTATTCTCTCATTTTCCATAAATGATTGATATTCAGCTAGCTCCTTATCCAATTTTTCTATTTGTTCATCAGTGTTATCAACATCATGAAAAGTTTGTTCTTCCATTGTGGTTGGAGGATGTATAATATCTTGCACAATTTGAGTTTCTCCCTTTGTAAAGAAGGTGTCCAAAGTACCAACTTCTTCAAGAGCACTAGATCCCATTAATCTTTTACTTCTTCTCAAAGGGATATTGTTTTTAGGACAGTGTGTCATAAAGCTTATACCAAAGCATACAACGCACCAACTAAGAGAACAAATTCTAGGAGAAGGATACGATTGACGGCCAAAATGCTTTTTTTTTTTGTACTCTTTTAATGCAAATGAATAAACCAAAGGGTGTTGTAAGGATTTAAGTCAAGGGAAGCAAGTTATATGTATGATATCAGTCCAAAATAGCAATATGATCACTCTCAACACACTCTTGATGCAAATCCAAGATAATGCCAAGTCAAATTATAGTGAAAATATGTCAAAATAGGCACTTTTTTCACCAAAACTCAATGCAACAGAGCATAACAAAGGGTGTTGTGAGGAAAATGATGATGGAAAAAAAATAATATCAGTAATAACAGCCACTTGGTGCTAAAATATCTAACACAACACGCTTTTAGTGCCACTTAAGGTAAAACCCTAGTGAAAATATAACAAATATGCAATTTTTCACGGTTTTTCAATTCCAAGACCTAGCAAAGGAGGTGTTGTAATGAATATCAGGAGGTATAGAAAATAATTTCAATGATATCAGTCACCTCAATCCATAAAATTGATCACAACATGCTTGGAGTGCAAACTAGGTCAAACCCTAGGGCAAAAATAGCCAAAATGTGTAGTTTTTCACCGAATTTTCACTACAAGAGCCCGTTAAAAGGGTGTTGTGAATCTTTTTAGGAGGGGAAGAAAATTATTATCCTGATAAAATAAAATTAATGCAAAAATACTTTTCACAACACGCCTATGGTGCAAATTTATAGAGTCTATAAGGCCAAATTTAGTGAAAATTGTTGTTTTTGAAGCCCTAGGTTTTAGATCTTGGGACAAAATGCTATGAAAATATTTTGAAGTCTGATTTATGATGAAAATTAAATATTCTTAGATCTGAAAATAATTTTCAATCTTGAACATGCAAAATGCCCATGCAAATCTAATGAAAATGCATGAAAATTGCTAGTTTTTGTTGAAATTTTCTATGCAAAATTGTAAATATTTTAAATCTAAATGCAAATTTACACTAAAATGCAAGACTACATACAAATGTTAATTTGAATGAGCCTCTAAAATTAGTAGAAAAATCTAAGAAAAGATTTTGCCTACTAACCCTAGATTTTGCAATTATTAGGTTATATAAAATTGTCAAAATTTCCACAAAACCCTAGCAAATAAATAATGGAAATGCAATGCAAATATCTAATTTTTTGTATTTTTCTGTAGTTTATATCAGATCTGATGCAAAAATCATGAATTAGGAAAATTTTGGAAGAATTGATGCAATTTAGTAAGCCAAACAATGCAATTTTTTTGTATTTTCCTAATTTTTCTCTTTTTTTAAAATTTTTTTCTCAATGCAATAAAATGAATGATTATATGAATGAATGAAATCAATCCAAATCTGAAGACACACACTCAACAAGTTGTAATTTAAGTCAAAAAACATGGGTTCACCAAAATGTTTAGGTGGAAAATTGGATTTGTTAATGTTTTAGTGTTTTGATGTTTAAATCCACCTTTCCACTTAACATTCAAGGACCTAGGGTTGAGTGGTGAGCACTATCATACCCTGGATCACTGTGAGATGTAGGGAAACTTGGATTAGGGAATTTAATTATCAATTTTCCTTCTCCTATGCTCAATTGACCATTAAAACCCTAATTATGCAAATACGGCGACAAATTGACGAATAACAGAAAAAGCTCTTGCATACAGGAGTAGAATACCAAATCACAGAGTACCTATTTTCAGGGTTCTAAAGTAGAACAGTCGGGAACACTGGAGCAGGCGCCCATATCCAAGGTACCAATTTCTTCATGGGATCCGGACCTCCTTCCGATACTGATCAGCCCTATAACTTTTGTTTCCTGAAACTTAGCTGCAGAGGACACTAGAGCGAGCACCCAAGTCCTGGAAATGCTCTGGTGTCCTACTTTTCTTTAGATCCTGAATCCTTGATGCCTACCAATCCTTCCTATAACTTCACTTTTCTCAAATACGACACCTGTAACCTGCAATCACAAGACTTGGTTTAGGGGTTGTGGTGTTTAGAGACTTGCCTCAATCAAGCCTCGGAGGACACTTAAGTCTCCGAACACCGTTATCAAATAAAGAGTGCATGCCCTTGTGAGGCATAGGCAAAAACTAAATGAATCAATGATAAAAACACAATATAATGTCACCTTGTAGTGAAGCTCTCATGGGAGGAAGATGCTCTTCATTCCATGAGGAAATTGATGCTCAAATCTGCAAATATCAACACACAAAACACACAAGTCTGCTCTTGCAACACAATGAAAGCCTTGAATCACCTTGAAAATGCCTAAAGTTCACAATGATCATCTAGTTTACAAATGAATGCCTAAACATGCTTATATATACAACTACAAACACTCCTGCCAAGATTTTCATAATTCAAACTTACCATGTCGGCAAAGGGACCAAATAACGGTCACAAATTGACACCCAGAAATTAGGGTTGCCCCAAAATAGGGCAGGACTAGGGTGCGGGTGCCCAAGTCCTCCCCCCTATTTTGGGCAGAGTACAACTCAAGGGGTCCTCCTAGGTCCACTTTGCCATGAAACCTAGGTCTCATTCCATCGGGATGCCAAAATATGGACTAAGATGTCCTAAATGCATGCTAAAGATCTGGGAGGTAAACCTTATGAGGGAAAAGCCCCCAAGGGGACATTTTCCAACATTACAAAGACAAACTTTTGCACAAAGAAACGCACTTGAACAAGAAAACATTCCACCCTCTAACACCGAAACAAACAAGGAAGAGCTTAACAAGAAAACAATGACAAAGAATTAGCAATTATACCTTATGTCCCTCTTTCCTCTAACATCTGAGATTGGGAGGAGGAGGATTTGATTGTTGACAATCTCTAGCATAAGGCTGCCTACAAGTAAGTATTTCTAACCCTTTGCTTGTAACATCACATTCCATAATACCCAAGAATTAACACAAGTATTCATCTTAAATAAGAATTAGAATACATCATGATTATCCAAATCAGAACTAAAAAAGAATGAATCATTATCATTTCATTAATTAAACATGTTATTCTAATCTAGAATAAAACAAAACTTACAATTACAATATTCAATTATATATCATTAGTGAATAACTTTAACTATGCATGTACAA
Organism: Cunninghamia lanceolata; assembly: GCA_027924645.1. Classification (NCBI taxonomy): domain Eukaryota; kingdom Viridiplantae; phylum Streptophyta; class Pinopsida; order Cupressales; family Cupressaceae; genus Cunninghamia; species Cunninghamia lanceolata. The sequence goes on along the minus strand of BSBN01000554.1, from coordinate 324,293 downwards.
AGCTATGCTCAAGGCATCAATTATCAAATTGTACAAAATAATGGCTATCAAGTCATATAATGAATAGCACAATATCTGGAACATATGACATCTGTCTGCATAAGTCTCAGCTTGTCTCATGCTTGGGAAGGAGAGCATCATCCAGGTGCTTTTACTCCAACCACAGATTGGTGGTCCCCTGCACAACTTCCTTCCTGGAAGCGGCCCTACCCCTCACAAAAGGGATAAATATAAGGAACCATTAGGTTAGCCATCTAAGTATCTAGTGTTGTGTCCTTCATAATGCCTCTCAGTTACACAACTATAGATCCACTCTAACTACATGTATGACACTACTGGAGACATTATGCCATATGGAGCACTGTGGACTAACAATTCATGTAGAGACGGATGCATTACTTTGGCCAAAGATTTATATACATAAATGTTACGCAATGAATGTTGTCGTCTGTCCACCACCTCAACTTGACTTATAAGCTGTCATGTCCTACAATATACATAAATTTGACCCTTCTCGGTCTAAAATAGTTAAGTTCAAATCATCTTAGTCCATTTCTTGGACATTCAACTTTTGTCTTGATAACCCATTCTTAAGGTTCTTGTTGCTTAAGCAATCAGGAACTAGTGACTCCATGCCACTTTGTCCCGCATTTGTTTGTAGAAAAAGGTTCAATCATGCTCTCAACACTTAACCAAACTAGCTTGGTGTTTACTTTGTTTACCTCCTGTCAAGGTTTACATTTAGGTCATAATATCAATGATTGAACTTGTAATGACTCATAGAGTCAATTCCCTTTAACAAGGTTCAATCTTAAGAGACCTTCTAGATTTCAAAATTTTAAAGAATTAACTTAGCCATTCGAAAATAAGGCTTTCATGTACTTTTACACATGATATATGGTGACAAGGTTCTATTCTTGTAAAAGAACATTTCAAGGAATATCTTTCTCTTAAGGAAATATGGCTCAAACCCATAGGAGTCAAAAGACAATAACATGTCTATAAAAACCTTCTCGTTACAATGAGAAATCGTTTAGTATCAAAATACAATACATGCATGTTGGATATCATTACATGCAGTCAAAGGTTTACTTCTTTCACTTCGAGGTGATAAGTATAATGTTAAGAACAACGGCTCAAGAAAAGGTTTCCATCAAGACTGGAACAATCTTCATCATAATATGGATTGGTATTCGATCTTGTTTGCGATCATATGCAAGGCTCTATTATTGAGAACATAGGCCAAAGCTCTCAGCTATTACAAACATTAAAAGCATAGTCGGGCCCTATCGAGCTATACCAATAAAACAACGTTCAAGCCTTCACATTTATCACAATCATTAAAACATAGTCTCCCTATCTGGCTATACAAATAAAACAACTTTCAATCCTTCGTGGTTTTCTTTCAACCATTATGAAACATTTTACAGAGTATCAAAGCTCAAAAGCTGACAATCATGAGTTAATAACCCTAAATGGGTTTATCACAGTTAAGAAATGATAAAGCCTTTAATTAAATACAGTAATCTTAAGAATGACTGGGAATTATAGAAGTTTAATAGGGTTTGAAACCCTGCTATACGTCATACTATAGGCTTCATATATGCACACTCACCTATTGCGGCACCAAGTTGGCTGAGGTTTAACTATACACACAGTATATTATCTATGGCCTTAGCAAAGGTGATAATAGTTATCATAACAAGAATATATTATATATTTAACCATATGAATGAGATGGCTTCGTAAGCCATTACATAACAATGCAAGTATAACGTGGGTCGAAACCATCGAAACCCATTCAATAACAATCGAAGGTTCTTATTAAAAATGATTATAGAGTATAAAATGTTGAGCTACAGCTCATACCTGTGGCTAAATCTTATTCGAAGTTAGCAGTTGGGCATAATGTATACACAATTTCAACTCAAATCCTTCAAGCATTCACTGTAGCAGTGACAAATCTACCAGAATCCTCTATCTCTTTGTCTGAGAGTCACTCGGAAAGCATCACACCTCCTTAACACAATACAAGCCAATGACCCCCAAACCAAACTCACTATCCAAATCAGAATTAACCGATTCTTTGCATGCATGCAAACAAGAATAGTTTTTGCTGAGCTTAAAGCTTGCCACCTTCCATCAACCATAGATTGGTTAAGATAATGGCTTGATAATAGGGCATTTTCCATTCTCCTTCCCACTCCTCGTGGGTGGTGACTGGTTGAGTGCCCCCAAAAACATATAAACAACATTTGAAAAAAGAATAATATAATTATTAAACATGTTCTGCCCCATGAAGGGTTTAAACAAGTGTAACATATATAAATATACAAGAACTCCCTTATATAAGGTTTAAGGATTATAAATATCCAAGGTGTAAATAATATCAACACTATTAGATAAGGACACATTCTTACGATGCGACTACAGGGTCAAGCACTACTCCCCTAGAAAGCATCGTTCACTGAAAGACATAAATATCTAGACAAAATAATCACAATACATAATGTGGAAAAAGAATATGGGACCAAAGGGTCCTAGATAACCTTGTTGAAATCAACAAATGACTCAAAAAGAGACGTTCTTGCGAACATCCTCATTTCGACAAATCGATGTTGAAGATGTCGAGAAGAGTCCAGTTGACCAATTGAAGAGAGAGAAAGTAAAAGACTAACACAGGAGATGAAACTCACCCTAATTGTAATGATTCAAAGGACAAAGTTTGATACTCAAATGGTTGTTTAACCTCTTTTCCCGACATCTATCTTTTCATCCCAGATGATACCCTCCTTCCGTCTTCGAAGGATGATTACTTTCCTGATCAAACTCACCACCATAGAATCATGATTAGTGTATCATCATATGATTGATAAATTATAGTAATTAAAAAAGCATTTCAACTTGAAATCCCATATCTAACTTGCATTAGTCAATTTCCTCATAAATAATGATTAATTTGATATTTTCCACAAACATTTAATCATTCAATTCTAGTTAATCATCCTGATTACCATGCAAAAGTAAGATTAAGCTAAATCATAAGTTGGGGATGTAACATATCTCCCCCCATAAGAATCATCGTCCCCAATGATTTATTGTCTTCATAGTCAATCAACATAATAAGAGAAATGTTTTGAGAGCATAATAAAAAGTTTTTCAGAAAAGATGAGGAAATCTTGCACAAAAGTCATCATAGTTTTCCCAGGTGGCATTTTCCTCTGCATATTGGTCCCACTGGACCTTGAATTGTGTTATCTCTTTGTTACGTAAGCATAGCTTACACTTTTTGAGTACCTTAATGGGCTCAATCACCACCACCCCTGGGTCCTTCACCTATATAGCATTCCAATCAAGCATAGGAATTTGATTATCTGTAGTATTAAACTTTTTCAAATAAGAAACATGAAGCAAATTATGCATCATGGCTAGAGCTGGTGGTAGAGCAATTTTGTATACTACTGGGTTGACTTCTTTGAGAACTTCAAAGGGACCCACGTATTTAGGTGCTAGTTTGGACATCTTTCCAAATTTAATGGAACTTTTATGAGGTTTTAACCTTAAGAGAACTTTCTCTCCCACTGTGAAATGCCTTTCTATATGCTTAGCATCCACATAACTCTTTTGTCTATCATTGGCTTCCGCTAGCCTTCCTTTAATCAGATGGACTTGCTCTTCCATTTCTGACAACATTTCTGGACCAAGGCTAACCCTATCTTCTAGCTTGTCCCAGCTTATAGTGGTTCGGCACTTCCGTCCATATAATGCCTCAAATGTAGCCATCTTAATAGCAGAGTGATAGGAATTATTATAGGCAAATTCCACCAGAGGAAGATAATCCTCCCATTTGTATTGTTGGTCCATGCAATACATTCTCAATAAATCCTCCAACACTTGGTTTACCCTCTCAGTTTGGCCATCCATTTCAGGATGATAAGCAGAGCTTATATTCAACTGGGTTCCAAGTGAAGAGAACAAGGTTTACCAAAACCTCTATGTCATTTGTGCATCCCTATCTGAGATAATCTTCTCAGGAATGCCATGCAATCTGAAAATCTATTGAACAAATTTTCGGGCTATGACGGGTGCCCCATCCATCAAGTTCCTAGGTATAAAATGAGTAGCTTTGGTGGGTCTATCCACCACAACCAAGATAGAATTGTGCCTATTCCTTGACATAGGAAGCCCTTGCTTCCTTGACATAGGAAGCCCTTGCACAAAGTCCATGCTTATAATTTGCCATTTCCACTCAGGGATTTCATGAGGGTATAAGAGTCATGTCGGGTGATGGTGTTCCTCCTTCACCCTCTGGCATTCCATACATGTAGCTACAAAATTTGAAGCATCCCTCTTCATTCCTTTCCAGAAATATATGGGTTTCACATCAGCAAGTAACTCTGTTACTCCAGGATGTCCAGAGTGAACCTCCTTCCACACCATATTCCTTAACTCTATAGACTTAGATACATACATCCTTCCTTTAAACCTTAATAACCCATCTAGTTCAAGGTTGAAATCCGCATATCTCAGATTCTGGGTATTTTCCTCAAGGGCCCATTTTACCTACTCGTAAAACTCATCTCCCTTAGATTTATGTAATACCTAATTCCTAAAATCAAAATGTATGGAGACCTGATTCCTAAAATCAAAATGTATGGAGATCATTGAGGAGATGTGTCTTCTCCTACTCAAAGCATCTACCACTCGGTTTTCTTTTCCTTGAATATAGTTAATCTCAAAATGATAATTCAAGATGAATTCCAACCATCTTCTTTGCCGAGCATTAAGATGTGGTTAAGTGAACAGATATTTGAGTCCCTGATGATTTGTTTTTAACTCAAAAGGTTTTCCAAGCAAATAGTGTCTCCACATTTGCAATGTGTGAATGATTACTGCTAGTTCCAAATCATGTGGGGCATAGTTTTGTTCATAATTTTTTAGTTTTTGGGATTCATGCGTAATGACTTTTCCATACTGGACTAGTACACCACCTAATCCTTCCCTTGAGGCATCGGTAATGACTACAAATTGACCCTCTGGGTCAGGTACCTTCAAAATTGGTGCTGAAGTCAATTTTTCTTTTAGTAAGTCAAAGGCCTCCTAGCACTTTTCTGACCACTCAAATCTCTTGCCTTTTCTTTGCAAGGAAGTTATAGGATATGCAATTTTTGAAAAGTTTTCACAAACTTCCTATAATAACCTACAAGGCCCATAAAACTTCAGACCTCATGAACATTTCTTGGTATTGGCCATTCCAAAATAGCCTTAATCTTAACTGGTTCCATAGCTATTCCCTTAGCTGAGATTATGTGGCCCAAATACTGCACTTCCTTTTGAAAGAAAGTACACTTAGAGAGCTTGCCACACAGTTTATGCTCTCTCAACCTCTAAAGAACAATTCTTAAATGCTGCAGATGTTCTTCCTCATTCTTAAAATAGATTAGAATGTCATCAAAAAACACTAGGACAAACTTGTCCAAACAATCCCTAAACACACTGTTTATTAGATTCATAAATGTTGCCGACACATTCATTAATCCAAAAGGTAGGACAATGAACTCATAATGCCTATACCTTGTTATGAAGGCTATCTTATGGATGTCCTCATCCTTTAACCTCAATTAGTGATACATAGACTGAAGATCGATCTTAGAAAACACGGTTGCACCCCTCATTTGATTGAAAAGATCACGATGTGGGGCAACGAGTATTTATTCTTAATTGTTGCTTTATTCAACATGCAGTAATCTATGCATAACCACAAAGTGCCATCTTTCTTTTTCAGAAATATGATTGGTGCTCCCTAGGGTGACACACTAGGTCTAATCAACCCTTTTTCTTAGAGGATTGTGAGGATTGGGACTAATTGTATCTTTTTTGGTTCCTTTCTCTATAAGCCGACATAGCTTTCAGTTTTTGTTCCTGTTTGATGGCCTTTTCATAGACCTAGTCCATCGTAGTAGGACCATGAACATCAACCTCGCCCCCAATCTAGGCATTCAATCAAATTATAAACTTCTGAATGTGGAATCTCTCATCCTGTTGGTACTATGGCACATCCTTAAGCAAGCAAGTGAACTTTTCCTAATATTCATTCACAGACAAATCAACCTATTTCAAATTTTGAAAGTCTATAAAATGGTATAGTAATGGGCATCACTGTAAAATATCAAATGTGCATCTAGAATTTGTTTGATCATTCCCCTTGTTACAGTCTATTTGGTCATAGAGAGTAAACTTAATGTCTATCTAATTCACCCCTTGCCACACTCGTTTACAACAGATATTAGGATAGAAAACTCAAAGCATATTTGTTGAGTGTCAATCACCACTAATCGACCAAACTATGATACTTTCTAGAGATAATGTGTAGTGAAAGATAGCTATGTACTTGGACTCTAAACCATTCTTCTTGTCACTTCCATGTTAAAGAGGTGAGAGTGAGTCTTTGGAAATATTGAAACATTTATTAAATGGTTATTTGTTTTGGTCAAAATAGTGAGGCTTTTGGTTCTAGATTCCATTCGAAAGATAGAGATGTGGTTTTTTATTGCACCATACTAAGCTAATGCAGGAGCTCCCAAGTGCATGTGCAATCCTCCGTCAACAAAAAATTAACATTTCAGTTTTGTTCAATGTTGTCATGTTTTGTCTGATCAGTTTGGGTTGAATTCAATTTTCTTTTAACTGTCACGAAACTATAAATGTGGCATGCCCTGTCTGCTCCACAAATAGTGGGATTGATATTGTTGGGCATATTACTTTGCAACATAGCCATTTGTTCAAGACACAACGCAGAAGGAAATATGTTAAAGGTGGATCATGATCTAATTCTGCTGTAGCCAAGGAGTGGACTTTTATAGGGGGAGCCTTACATTCACATACCTCCATTTCTACAACGGATCTTTTACTTTCATCTTTCATTTGTGGTGTTGGTATTTCTTCTGAATCAGCATTAGGGATTGCCAGTTCTAATGCACAGGCAGATTCAGCCAACTGAATACAGGAGGTTGCGTGAGCTCCTCCCCTTCACTTCTGGTTCTGCTGCACCAAGGGGGGTATCCCTATAACTCAAGATGTAACCTTGACTAGCTCAAAGATAGAAAGATCTAACTTGACAACAACAGGCAGAATACTCTCATGTATGGACCAAGATCTGCATGATAGATCACAAGGCTGGCAACATTCTTGGACATGATGTCTGGTTGGGTATGAGAGCATGCAGGGGGTTCCTAGTCCTACTCCTACAACTAACAGGTGGAAGTATGAAATGTTTTAGTTTGAATTTTGGATGCAAAGCTGGACATGGTGTATAACACAAGAACACAGCATGATTGGTGCCTATCCAGGGCTTGGAGTCGGTAGACATACACCTGTGAATGATCAGCATGAATAGCTAAAACTGGATTTCAGGGGGATACACATGATATCTGCCTTACAGATATCTCCCAATGAAGAGTGTTAAGTTATCTCTACTTATGGCATCCCTACTGCAATATACCCTTCCCAATGTTCAACCTGAAAACAGTTTAATCTACCCCTTGAGCAGAAGTTAAAAGATCAGACATTCAACATAGGAATTCTATGCTCTAGAATCTAAACATTACGTAAATATCCAGATCCAGAAGAAGAATACATGCAATACTGGAGACAGAATTAACACAACACATGCTAAGATAGCATTACTCATATAAGATCAACCATGAAATCAGTGGATTCATGCCAAATCGTACAACAGGAGATACATAAACTCACAAGTTAGACTGTACAGAGCAACCAGATCAGCTGGTTTTGGATTACAGAGCCAAAAATCCTCAACTTTCAACAACCTTGAATGAATAACACCGTCTGCATTATATAGCAGGAGGGTGTATTCAGCATTAACTACCAGGTTGACCAAAAATCCCGCCAGATATACAGTATCATAAAAATGGCGCTCAAACATTAATGCAGCAGGTAGGGGAGGAGACAGGAAGATTTTTCGAGCCCTGCGCCACCGCCTAGGGATCCAGATCCCCAACCGGGTACTAGATCAGCCCACGCCATCGCCCATACCTCTGCAACAATCGCCATTAAAGGCGCACCAACCTGCGGCCTTGGGAAGAACATCTAACAGTCAATCGCAACCATTTCCCGCCGAGATTCATCATCATGATATTTGAAAATGCAGGATATCAATATCCCACATGCACCCCGCAGCAACCTCATTAACACTTTATATACTAGGTCATGAGCATATATCATGTCGGTGCTTTTGCTCCTGACGATACTAGTATAAGACTTCATCATCATCACCCTCCAGCAGCATGATATCCTGTTGCCCGAAATATCACCCTGACGTCATCATCATATCGCAATACAACCGCATGATAATCGCCTTCATCGGCACAACCTGATCCATCGGAGAAACATCCTCCTGCTGAGCCTATACCAAAAGTCTGGCCGATGAACATCCTGATGACGTCATCATCATATCCGGATGACGTCATCATCATGTTTGCAAATATCGGGGGATCTCCACAAGATGATCTATGTTAGAAATATGACCCCCCGGACCTTGATGACGTCATCATCATATCAACATCAGGATGATATTCGGAAGACAACCGGATATTTGGAAATATCATCCTGATGCACTAACATCATGCTGCACTGTAGCTCCGCTATAAGATCAGGGCGAAATATGAATATGATGATGCTTGAAAAGATCACCCCCACTAGATAATGCACGAAGCCAGCAGGCAGATATCTCCTTGATATCAGCATCATCATGATGCTGGAACAAACACACACTCGAGTGATATGAAAATATCACCCTGTCCTTCGGAAATATCATGATGCAGATAGGCAGAAAGAAAGATATCACCCTGATATAAGGATGACGTCAGCATCATCAGGATGACAAAACAATCGAACAAGAAGTGATACAACATCATCAGGATGATACTGACTAAGATCATCCTGACGTTCAAAATATGATGACCCCAGTGAATATCGGGTCGCACTTAGAACTCTTCAACAACATCATCAGGATGATCATAACCAAGATCACCCGATGATAAAGATATCACCCCGGCGAAATATCATGAAGGCAAAAAATATGATGACCCCCGCAAGCAACACGGTGATAACTGGAAACATGATGATGATGATGACGACCCTTAAGAAAAAGCAAGTCAGGTCGAACAACTTAGAGAATAACCCCTTCAGAATATCAGGGCAACATCATCATCATGTCTGGGCAAGGTGATAAATGGAAGATCACCGGATACTTGAAAAATCACCTCCGCAAGCAGATCAGGGCGCACTGTAGCTCGTCAGCATCATCAGGATAAAAACCAAACATCACCCGATATTTCAATATGATGATGACGATGAGAAACCGGTCGACAGAGAACATGATGATGCTGACCTTCATCGAAACAAACATGATGATGATGACCTCCTCCTCAAGAAAATATGATGATGCAGCTGAAAACTGCTGAGGAGGTCCAACACTTAGAACATTTTTTGGATACTTAGGGAGAGTGCCTGAATGAAAATTGCTCAAAAAACTACCAGTCAATTCAGGCACTAACAGTGGCTCTGTCTGGGGACGTGCAGGTGAAAACCTGCAGCGAGAACCCCAGATCTCTGGGATGCAGACCAATCCCTTATCCATTGGGCATAGAGTCATGAAGTTAACATGATCTGCATCACCAAACACAATATTTTTAAACATTATTTTGGCGGCCCCGGGCAGCCAAAAAGGAAAAACCATAATTTTTTCTTGTCAAATGCCTGATTCCAAGCTAAAAGATCCCAATCCCAACTGAAAAGATTGGCATAATCTGCCCATAATGTCACCTGCTTAAAAAGATATTCCACCAGTTTTGAAAGCTTGCCACCATCATTTTCAGCTCTGTCATTTTGGATTTCAGAAGTAGACATGTAACCATACACATAATATTCTTCAACATTAGGCAACACATGTATGTTATGTCCCTCAGACAGTACATCATACTGCTCTTGGCATTCTTTATCATTTATCTGGCTGCTGCACATTATCAGGCACTCATCCAGCTGATCCAACAATTCAAAATACTCAGAAAATATGAGACCCCTAATATCTACTGATTTTGAAAACAAAACCTGATCCACACACCCAATGTTGCACATGTCTGAATCAGGTGATGATGAACATTCATTATTCACAGCTTGCAAATCAGTATCATCATCCTCAAACAAAGGGTTAATCCTGCACCACTGAAAGTCAAGACTCACAACATCATATGCATCAGCAGGCTCATCATAAAGGGGATTAACACTCACTGCAAAGGCCTCTGCTTCTTCTTCATGACATTCCAATTCTTCTTCATTACTATCAGATCCAGAGTCATAAGAAAAACAAACCTGATCCATGCACTGGTCATGGATATCATTTTTATCAACTGATTGCCCATATACAAGATTGCTACTGTTTCAATGCACTCTGAAGTTGAACAATCTGCATCATTTTCCAGCCCTCCAATACTTCCTGATGAAACTGATATTGATTCTTGATCCATATGATCACAACTCTGCACAACTGGATCATTTAAACATGAAGGCTCTTTGTTTAGGACTGGTATGCAAATTTTACTTGAAAAATTATTATTTTCAACTTCACTTGCTGGGCAAAAAAGGACATCCTCCTCTATGATAGAAACATCATCTACTTGGAATGATGCAAAAACTGGGACAACAGGGGTGTGAGTGCTATGACATTCAATGTCAATACCTGAATTAAATCCTTCATTAACACTGGGGGCTGTAGGACAACAAAAATTTTCAGAAAAATAACCCTTTTGTATTCCATACCTCCAATTGTTTTCAATATCTAATGCAAACTGATGTGCCTGATGCAATGTGGTGGGCTCCTTGTCTCTTAATCTGTAACTCATTTTCCCATCAAAGGCTCCCAAGTAGGTAACTAAGCACAGTGCATCATTAGGTCTCATGCATTCTAGAATTCTATTCAATGCCCTCATAAATCTGAGGTTAAAGGCTGGGATCAACTCATCTTCTTCAATATGGATGTACATGAAGTCACTAATAGCTGCATATTCAGAAACTCTTTCACCATACTGTACTAGAAATGCAGATTTAAAACCATGCCAAGAGTGGACAAAGTGAGCTGGAAGGTAGGAAAACCAGTCCCTTGCATCTTCATCTAGAGATTGAACAAATAATCTCATAACCACATCCTCATGGTCAATCTCAAAGTCATCTATCACATTCATAAACTGCTGCAAGTGTCTCTCAGCTGATTCATCCTTTATACCCTTAAATTTAGGCAAAAAATTTCTGATTTTAGGTGGAAAAGCATTTGGATAGCCACAAATGCCACTAAAATTTATGGGCTTATATCTATCTATGTTGAAACTTCTTTTATTACATGGTTGGGATTGACTGTTATACATTTTTGCATTTGACACTTCACAAGGGTGCATAGGCAGATAATACATCCTTTATGTTATTGCAACCCTCCTCTCTACTCAGATTTTTCTACAAACAATGACTTTAGGCACTCAAAGTTTAGACTGTTTTTTCAAACTTGCCTAAAGTCCTTTAAATGAGTCTTTTGAACAACATTGCATGCCCTTTGAAACACAGGGTAAGTTCTAATAAAAGCATGCAAGCTCTGTTTTCACCAATGTTCCCTTTTAACCAGTGCTTTCTCACCAAATAGGGAATCTGTCAAATAATATGAAATACCTGGATATGTTGCAGAAACTGCAAATTCTTCTCTGACTGATTTTGTTCTTTTATCAGGTTCTTTGATGCAGAGTCGCCACCTCCTTGAAGAGGAATGAGCTTCAAACAAGCTGAAGCTGCAGATTGATTTCTTTCATTCTGGGTCATCCACCAGCAGAGTCACATATACAACCTTTTTTCTCTGCTGCAACAAACAGTTTCCAGGTCTAATTTTTTAATCTTGTGGACTCAAACTTTCATGGATATGACATTGATCTCCCCAGCGGAGTCGCCACTTTGTTGGTATTTCTTTTGAATCAGCATTAGGGATTGCCAGTTCTAATGCACAGGCAGATTCAGCCAACTGAATACAGGAGGTTGCGTGAGCTCCTCCCCTTCACTTCTGGTTCTGCCGCACCAAGGGGGGTATCCCTATAACTCAAGATGTAACCTTGACTAGCTCAAAGATAGAAAGATCTAACTTGACAACAACAGGCAGAATACTCTCATGTATGGACCAAGATCTGCATGATAGATCACAAGGCTGGCAACATTCTTGGACATGATGTCTGGTTGGGTATGAGAGCATGCAGGGGGTTCCTAGTCCTACTCCTACAACTAACAGGTGGAAGTATGAAATGTTTTAGTTTGAATTTTGGATGCAAAGCTGGACATGGTGTATAACACAAGAACACAGCATGATTGGTGCCTATCCAGGGCTTGGAGTCGGTAGACATACACCTGTGAATGATCAGCATGAATAGCTAAAACTGGATTTTAGGGGGATACACATGATATCTGCCTTACAGATATCTCCCAATGAAGAGTGTTAAGTTATCTCTACTTATGGCATCCCTACTGCAGTATACCCTTCCCAATGTTCAACCTGAAAACAGTTTAATCTACCCCTTGAGCAGAAGTTAAAAGATCAAACATTCAACATAGGAATTCTATGCTCTAGAATCTAAACATTACGTAAATATCCAGATCCAGAAGAAGAATACATGCAATACTGGAGACAGAATTAACACAACACATGCTAAGATAGCATTACTCATATAAGATCAACCATGAAATCAGTGGATTCATGCCAAATCGTACAACAGGAGATACATAAACTCACAAGTTAGACTGTACAGAGCAACCAGATCAGCTGGTTTTGGATTACAGAGCCAAAAATCCTCAACTTTCAACAACCTTGAATGAATAACACCGTCTGCATTATATAGCAGGAGGGTGTATTCAGCATTAACTATCAGGTTGACCAAAAATCCCGCCAGATATACAGTATCATAAAAATGGTGCTCAAACATTAATGCAGCAGGTAGGGGAGGAGACAGGAAGATTTTTCGAGCCCTGCGCCACCGCCTAGGGATCCAGATCCCCAACCGGGTACTAGATCAGCCCACGCCATCGCCCATACCTCTGCAACAATCGCCATTAAAGGCGCACCAACCCGCGGCCTTGGGAAGAACATCTAACAGTCAATCGCAACCATTTCCCGCCGAGATTCATCATCATGATATTTGAAAATGCAGGATATCAATATCCCACATGCACCCCGCAGCAACCTCATTAACACTTTATATACTAGGTCATGAGCATATATCATGTCGGTGCTTTTGCTCCTGACGATACTAGTATAAGACTTCATCATCATCACCCTCCAGCAGCATGATATCCTGTTGCCCGAAATATCACCCTGATGTCATCATCATATCGCAATACAACCGCATGATAATCGCCTTCATCGGCACAACCTGATCCATCGGAGAAACATCCTCCTGCTGAGCCTATACCAAAAGTCTGGCCGATGAACATCCTGATGACGTCATCATCATATCCGGATGACGTCATCATCATGTTTGCAAATATCGGGGGATCTCCACAAGATGATCTATGTTAGAAATATGACCCCCCGGACCTTGATGACGTCATCATCATATCAACATCAGGATGATATTCGGAAGACAACCGGATATTTGGAAATATCATCCTGATGCACTAACATCATGCTGCACTGTAGCTCCGCTATAAGATCAGGGCGAAATATGAATATGATGATGCTTGAAAAGATCACCCCCACTAGATAATGCACGAAGCCAGCAGGCGGATATCTCCTTGATATCAGCATCATCATGATGCTGGAACAAACACACACTCGAGTGATATGAAAATATCACCCCGTCCTTCAGAAATATCATGATGCAGATAGGCAGAAAGAAAGATATCACCCTGATATAAGGATGACGTCAGCATCATCAGGATGACAAAACAATCGAACAAGAAGTGATACAACATCATCAGGATGATACTGACTAAGATCATCCTGACGTTCAAAATATGATGACCCCAGTGAATATCGGGTCGCACTTAGAACTCTTCAACAACATCATCAGGATGATCATAACCAAGATCACCCGATGATAAAGATATCACCCCGGCGAAATATCATGAAGGCAAAAAATATGATGACCCCCGCAAGCAACACGGTGATAACTGGAAACATGATGATGATGATGACGACCCTTAAGAAAAAGCAAGTCAGGTCGAACAACTTAGAGAATAACCCCTTCAGAATATCAGGGCAACATCATCATCATGTCTGGGCAAGGTGATAAATGGAAGATCACCGGATACTTGAAAAATCACCTCCGCAAGCAGATCAGGGCGCACTGTAGCTCGTCAGCATCATCAGGATAAAAACCAAACATCACCCGATATTTCAATATGATGATGACGATGAGAAACCGGTCGACGGAGAACATGATGATGCTGACCTTCATCGAAACAAACATGATGATGATGACCTCCTCCTCAAGAAAATATGATGATGCAGCTGAAAACTGCTGAGGAGGTCCAACACTTAGAACATTTTTTGGATACTTAGGGAGAGTGCCTGAATGAAAATTGCTCAAAAAACTACCAGTCAATTCAGGCACTAACATGTGGTTTGCCTTCTATGGAGACACCTGAACAACAAAATACATGCTCTCCTATGGAGGATAGTTTAGCAAAGGAATCTTCTGATTCCTAGGCTATAGTCAGTGTTGATTCGTCTGTTCCTGATGAGGAATCAAAGAAAATGCTTGAAGAGTGGATGCAGCAAGCTGCATTTGTGCAACAACTTATGTTGTCTATTATTCTTCCTGATGATTTTTAACATGTGGAATTCTATCAATTGATGATCCTTATTGGACAGTGCCAAGAAGTAGCTGCTTGAGTTTCATGATTTTTGAGTAATTTTCTTGTTCGATGAGGACACCGCTCCATTTACCTTTTTGATTTTTCATATTATCTTTTAAAATTGAAAGGCCACGGTTAATATGGGTTGATTTTGGTTTGAGCAGTCTATATTGACAAATAATTTGACATTATTTTATTATTAAAAAAACTGCTTCAATGCATTTGGTTGGGGCATCGATTCCGCTGCTGGGAGAACCCATTCGATGGGTTTTTGATCTACTATAGAATAAAAATAGAAGGATCTTCATTTGGTGCATCGGTCTGCTAAGAAGAACAAAAGTAAAAGGTGAATAAAGTAACTAGAAGGGCAGTTTGAGGGGTCAGCTTGGGGTGAAGCGACAAGAAAGAAAGTAGAGATTGGATGTCTGATCTTGGTAGCCAGGTTAGAGGTATTTCCATTTAGCGAAATAAGATACAAGAATTGAATAAATAAAGAGAGGTTGCAGCATTTCAAGCAGAGGAAGTCTCATCTAAAAAGGAATGTATTGGGCTCGTGAAGAGGTAGTTAAGTTTTCAAACAGGGGAATCAGGTATTGGTACCACTGAAAAGAGATGTAGTAGAATTTTCAAGTTTTGCAATTGCTTTGTATTGATTGTGCCCAAACTTGTTAACACCAAAAGATTGAATTCAGTGCACCATTATTTAGTTTGATTTCTGGTTGTGCATGTAAGACTGTTTATTCATAATTCAGAGTTTAATGTGAATGAAATAGTATTCCTGTGAATGAGTCTAATTTGCTTGTGAAGGATTTATGTTTATGCTGCTAGAATTGGCGGACTAATAAGTTACCCAAGCTAGACTGTATCATAAGGATGGTATTGTTTGGTATGTTGAAATGACCACACTATTCCATCCTTAACCCTTAAAGAGCACTAAAGTCTTGAGCCCACTATGCCAATATGGTGGAGAAGTAATCTAAGACTTGAAGACTCAATAGTGTTCTGTTTGACTCACATGTAGTTCTCCATTAAGAAGGCTCAAGTGAATGATTATGTAACATCCCAACTGGAATATTAGAAAAAACTTAAACATAATTAAGCAAATATTCACATTCTTTAAAAAAATAAAAAATAAATAAAGAGAAATATCCATAATCAATATATTACATTTGCAATATCCACGTACAATATGTAAGGAAGCTAAAGTAGTGGAAACAACTTCCTACGCCAATCTTGAGGAGAAACATTATGCAAAACTTTTAAAACTGATCTAACAATTAAAGAAATTCCAGAAGCACATTCAAAACATGAAATAAACAATAAAACACAAAACACCAAATATATGTGGGGAAAACCCTATCGGGTGAAAAATCCCACACTCCAAAAGCCTATTCAATGTATTTCAAATCCAACAACAAGATTACATACACTTGCAGAGCAAGTTTATTACAAGAGTATCACTAGTAATCAACTTTGGAAGAATTTTGGCAACATTCCAGTAGCATAACAGTACGTACAAACTCACATACACAAACCACTCCTCAAGCCTCCAATTTATAGACTTCTGGCTGTTTAGTGGTAAAAAAGAGAGGGTTAATGTTTGCTTTAGTTTGAATCCTCCTTTCCACAAAACATTCCAAGGGCTTTTCAACTGAGTGCCTCTCCTATCAAGAGGAGAGTCAACTATCAGATTTGAGTTGCCACTTGGTTTTCTGCTGGGAAATTCAGATGTGATCACACAAGTTTGCCAATTAATGCCTTTATGTCCTTGAAACCCTAATTTAAGAAAAATAGTAATCAAATCCGTGAATTATGAAAAATGCTACAAGAAATAAGCAGAGGGCAGAGAACCTTAACTCATTGTTTTTCCCAGATGGAAAATGAAAAAATCTAGGACAATGTTGATGGCGCCCTAGTCCAGTGTGCCACTTTTTCTGCACAATCCAGATCTCCTTCCAATACTGATCTATGCTACACTTTCTATTTCCCATGATCTGAAAATGGAGGACAAGGTTGATGGTGCCCTTGTCCTGAAAAGCTAAATAGTGTCCGCTTCTTTTTAGATCCGGAATCTTCAATTTCTGCCTTCCTGCTCTGTAACTCCATTTTCCCTAGATCTAACACCTGTAACTTGCAATCACAAGGAGTGTGGGAGGGGGTTGTGGTGTTTAGAGGCTTGCCTCTGTCAAGCCCCAAAGAGATATTCAAGTCTTCCAAACACTGTTGTCAGAGAGAGTGTGTGCCCTTGGGAGGCAGAGGCAAAAACCAAATGATAATGATTGATAAAGCACAATAAATGATACCTTGATGATGAAGCTCTCATGGAAGGAAGAAGCTCTTCAATGCCATGAGGAGAAGATATAATCCAACCTGCAAACAAACACAATAACAATGCTATGCTCTGCAACACAATGATAATCACAAGTATGCCAAGTATGCATCAAGTTCACAATCATAAAGTTTCTAATGATCTTCTAGTTTGCAAATGATACCCTAAACATGCTTATATATGCAACAAATAAGATTCCCACCAAGAATTTAGTATTTGAAACTTATGATGTCAGCTTGGAGACCAAATAACGGTCACAAAACTGACATTTCAAATTAGGGCAGACCCAAAATAGGGCTAGACTAGGGTGCTAGTGCCCTTGTCCACCCCCTGTCTTTGCTCAAGATTCATTAAATTGCAGCCCCCTAGGTCCTATTTTCTAGAAGACCCATGGGTTTTCTCATTGGGAGTCTGATTTAACATGCAAAATGCTCTAAATGCAAATCTAAAGACTTGGGAGCTAAACCTTTAGGAAAAAGCCCCCAAGGGTGCATTTTTTCGACATAACATTTAGCCCACACTTTAACGTATGCATTGAACACAAGGCTAATACATGCATTAAAGTAGGTCAACAAACACACCAAGCACAAAGAAGACATGCCAACCACATTGAAGACAATAGCAGGCACGCAAAAATTGGAGAAGATAGTTACAGGCATGCAAACACGGAGAAGACAACATTGAAGACACGTAGAGAACATAGAATACAATGAATGCAGTGATTATTTTCTTTTTGATTTTCCCATATGAAATGCATAATGCAAGTACAAGGAAAGCAAACAAACAAATCTCAAAAAGTGTAGAGGAGCTGTTCACCACCGGTCTTGCACTTTTTGAGAACAAACACACCAAACAAAATGCCAAGGTGTAGAGGAGTTGTTCACCACCCATCTTGCACCTTGAGAACAAACATGCCAAACAAATCCCAAAGTGTAGAGGAGCTCATTGCCATCGATATTGCACTTTGAGAACAAGCACACCATACACACACGCTGAAGACATGGAGAAAACATGGCAGACAAGCGATGGAGTGTTTCTATTGCTAGGTTCATTACCTTCTCAGGCACATTACAAGCACACACCAATGATTGGGCTTCACCACAACAACCACTAAAAACATGCTTAAGGGTTGAGTTAGTCATAGAACCGCTCCCCGGCTCGCGATGAGGACTTTTGAAAATGACAGGATGATGCAATCTCTCTAAGTACACCATCCTTGCCTCATGATGAGGGCTTAAGATAAAAGGATATGCTCGATATCACACCTCCATAGAGGGCTTACATGATTGATTGATTGATTTTAGATTGTTCAAACAAGCTTTGCTATGATCTAAAGCAGATAACTTACCTTATATATGCCCCCACCTTAAGGTGGTTGATATCGCGTACTGATATCAAGCACGTTAAGGTAGGAAGAAAATACATAAGGGAACATGATCTCTCGTAAGGCCCATGCCCCCCCAGAGATGACATGTACTTTACGATCGCCAAATGTTCCCACAAATACATCCCTGCAAGAAAAGTGTTAGTGCCCAAATAATCATGACAAACAACAATGCATATGATCAACTACATGAAAAAGCCAAGCAAGGCGATATTCATGATAAGAAAAGTGCCTAGAGCAACAATATTGTTAAAGTGTTGTTAGAAAGATAAGATAACATCGACATCAACATCAAGATAGAGAAATCATGGAGTGATTCCACTAGCCAAGCGTCAGATGATTTGTTACAACTCCATCATCATATAGGAAATAAGTCCATTTTTATTTCTCTCGAAAGGGACACTAGGTCCGCATCAGTGTAAATGTTTTTCGTCATCTGCCTGCTAGATGGAAACACTAGAGGAACGTAAATAATAAATTAGAGAGGAGAATAAGTGTCTTAGGGATAGTCACATAGGAGGGTGCCCTCAATTCACCAATCGCAATGCTATGTCTGCAAGATACAACACACAACAATGAAATCAAAGGAGAGGAGATATAGAAGAATGCTGATACAAATAGAAGAAGGTCACAACAGAGGTGGTCTCCTAGTATCCTTGACCTTACAAGAGAATCAAGGGTCATCCTAGGAGGCCTAACAACACATAGCACATCATGGGGGAAGCACATCATGAGAGATAAAGGGTTAGAGATACCTACCTGTAGAGATGCCCATGCTAGAAGTCATCAACAATTGAATCATCTTCTTTCCAATCTCGAATGTTAGAGGGAAGAAGTGTGTAAGGTACCAAAGCCCAATTCTTGTCATTGTTCTTTAATTCATTCTTAAATGCTTCTTGGTTTGACTCAATGTTAGGTGGAATGTTTTCTTGTTGAAGTTCTCTAATATAGTTATTCACTATCCTCTTAGGTGGTGGGAGAATCAAATTATTTTGAGTGATCTCAACATCCATCCTTGAGGGTTTTAATGTGAGAGACTTCTCCTCATCCACTAGTGCTACATCCGTAGTGATGTCCAAATGATTTGAATATTCAATCAAAGGAGGGACACTAAAGGTCTTCTGTTCCTTAGTGATATCCAAGGTGTGTGAACAATCAACTAAAGGAAGAAGGTTGGTGGAATAATCCATATAGATTCCATGGACTAGGGTAGGATTTTGATAATGGTTAAATGAATGCTCATTGTCTACCCATGGAATGTTCTTTGTTAAAGGGAGCTCTTCATTCACTAATGCTTCATATTGGCTAGGGAGAGCAGTGGAATTACTAAAGCTATCCCTAGTCTTTTCATTTGAGTATTCAGTTATGGGAGAAGTAGGGGAGCTTGTGAAATCATCATTATTTTCATAATCATTGTCAATATCATCTCCATATGTTTCAGCAAGGATATTCATTATATCATCACGAAATGAAGGAAGAGAGGGAATGTCATTTTCACCACTACTTTCCTCTTGGTTATTGATTGAAATGAAACTAGTAAGGTTTTCCAAGGTTGAAGGGAAAACACTTACAATAGTGACAAAGCTCTCAAAATAAGTTATAGTTCGAAACACATCACAAGTAGAGGTAGTTGACAAGTCAATGTTATAGATGTATGCTATTTGATGCAAGAATTGAGGATATTTATCAGTGAATTTTCAAAAATTATCATAATTCATGATGTACTCAAATAAATTTTCCAAAGATGAGTCCTTAGGAGGATCCATGAATGCAAAACTATGTGCAAAGATGGCTGTAAATGCTTGCTTTTTCCACTTTTCTCAATGCAAACACATGAAAGAAGAGGTGTTGTAAATATTTTCAAGAGGGAAAGCAAATGATATGCCTAAAAACAGTCCACTAATGCAATAATACTTTTTACAACATGCTTTTGAAGCAACTCTAGAAAGTCGATAAGCCAAAACCTAGTGAAAATATGCCAAAATATGTAATTTTTCACCAAATCTTAATGCAAAAGGCTAGGGAAGCAGGTGTTGTAAGGAAAAAGATGATGGAAAACAAATTATAATAGTATTGACATCCACTTAATGCCAAAAAATCCATTACAACATGCCTATAATGCCTCTTTAGACCAAACCCTAGTGCAAATATAGTAAAAATATGTCGATTTTTACAAAATTTGAATGCAAAGGCTCAAAATAAAGGGTGTTGTGAGGAAATTGAGAAGGGGAAGAAAATTATAAGGCTAATAACAGCCAATTGGTGCAATCAAATTCCTTACAACACACTTGGAGTGCAAATCTATAAAGACGATATGCTCAAATCTAGTGAAAAATGCAAGTTTTCAAACCCTAGGCATGAAATTTCACAAGGAGGCCACTATCATGCAACACTACAATAAGAGGTCAGACCTAATGAGTGTTTTTATAAGGTAGTAAAATCTGAGACAAGATTTTGACTACAACCCTAGCTCATGCAAAACTAGGTTTTCATGAAAAATGCAAATTTCAACCAAACTTCAACATATCAAGCATGTAAGTGCAATGCAAATGAATTGTAAATGATGAATTTCTATATTTTGTATCAGATATAATGCAAATGACAGAAATTAATTTAAATTAAATGCCAATTAATTAAAATTTCACAACAATGCAAGCATAATATGCCAATTTTTGCAAATTTTCTAATTTTTTCAAATTTTTTGTATTTTTTCGAATGCAATATTGAAAATAATGAATTGAATGATGATGAATTTCAGATATGATGTGAAAATAAGAGAATTAATTAAATTCAATTGAATGAATGCAAACTATGTCAAAAACCAAACCCTAGAATGCAATTTTTAAAATTTTTCCAAATATATCAATTTTTTTTGTAAATTTTCAAATGCAATAGAATGAATGAATGCAAATTTGTCAAACAACACTCAGCAAGGTGCCAAAAAGTTCAAAACATGGGTTCACCAAAAATTTTTATGTGGAAATGGAGATGGGGTGATGTGATGCGGTTGTTTGTTTTAGTTTGAATCCTCCTTTCCACAAAACATTCCAAGGGTTTTTCAACCGAGTGCCTCTCCTATCAAGAGGAGAGTCAGCTATCAGATTTGAGTTGCCACTTGGTTTTCTGCTAGGAAATCTAGATGTGATTACACAAGTTTTCTAATTAATGCCTTTATGTCCTTGAAACCCTAATTTAAGCAAAACAGTAATCAAATCCATGAATTACGACAAATGCTATAGGAAATAAGCAGAGGGCAGAGAACCTTAACTCACTGTTTTTCGCAGACAGAAAATGGAAAAATCTGGGACAATGTTGATGGCGCCCTAGTCCAGTGTGCCACTTTTTCTGCACAGTCCAGATCTCCTTCCAACATTGATCTCTGCTACACTTTCTATTTCCCGTGATCTGAAAATGGAGGACAAGGTTGATGGCGCCCTTGTCCCAAAAAGTTGAACATTGTCTGCTTCTTTTTAGATCCAAAATCTTCAATGTCTGCCTTCCTACTCTGTAACTCCACTTTCCCCAGATCTGACACCTGTAACCTGTAATCACAAGGAGTGTGGGAGTGGGTTGTGGTGTTTATAGGCTTGTCTTAGTCAAGCCCCGGAGAGACATTCAAGTCTTCCGAACACCGTTGTCAGAGAGAGTGCGTGCCCTTGGGAGGTAGAGGCAAAAACCAAATGATAATGATTGATAAAGCATAATAAATAATACCTTGATGATGAAGCTCTCATGGAAGGAAGAAGCTCTTCAATGCCATGAGGAGAAGATATAATCTAACCTGCAAACAAACACAATAACAATGCTATGCTCTGCAACACAATGAAAATCACAAGTATGCCAAGAATGCATCAAGTTCACAATCATAATGTTTGCTAATGATTTTCTAGTTTGGAAATGATACCCTTAACATGCTTATATATGCAACAACTAAGATTCCTGCCAAGAATTTCGTATTTGAAACTTATGATGTCAGCCTAGAGACCAAATAACGGTCACAAAATTGACATTTCAAATTAGGGCATACCCAAAATAGGGCTGGACTAGGGTGCTAGCGCCCTTGTCCACCCCCTCAAACTCCCGATGAGAAAACCCATGGGTCTTGTGGCAAATAGGACCGAGGGGCTGCAATTTAATGAATCTTGAGAAAAGATAGGGGGTGGAGCGCCCTTGTCCACCCCCTGTCTTTTCTCAAGATTCATTAAATTGCAGCCCCTAGGTCCTATTTGCCACAAGACCCATGGGTTTTCTCATCGGGAGTTTGATTTAACATGCAAAATGCTCTAAATGCAAATCTAAAGACCTGGGAGCTAAACCTTTAGGGAAAAGCCCCCAAGGGTGCATTTTTTTGACATAACATTAGCTATACAAGAAACCATTTGTGGTTTTACAAAACCATGTGCGAAGCTTCTCAGCCAAGATTCCAGTCTAAAAATAATCTCTCATGTCCAAAATGAAATCCCCTATTTTTGACCCTTACAGATGTCATAGAATCTATCATAATATGACTAAAAATAGGCCTTCCATAATATACCACTATGTGGGCATCTTTTGACACCTAATAAACCAATTTTCAAAGCACCGACAATGCGTAATAGTTGTAGGAAAATATTAAATAAAAATAACTATTACGGGAAATGTGCAACAAGGTTGAGACACCTCATTTCCCAACATTCTCCCACTTGTCGAATACTTTGCAAGAGCTAGGGGAATAACACCATCATGGATCGACTGCTAGGGGCCAAGAGGCCCATAGACTCAGAACACCACCTAAATTTTGTTGTGCTCACGGGCTTAGTTAATACATCTGCAACATTTGCCATAGTTTCTAGCTTCACCTTGCCATCCTCAACCATATCTCTCACGAAGTGATATTGAACATCAATGTGTTTGGTCTTGGCTTGAAAAGTCAAGTTCTTCGCAAGGCAGATTGCACTCTAACTGTCACAATAAACTGTAACTGCACCCTATTTCAATCCAATATCTGAACACAAATGCTTCAGCCAAATGGCTTCTTTACAAGCATGAGTAGCTACCATATACTCTACCTCTATAGTGGACAAAGCGACCACAACCTGTCGCTTGCTCATCCAACTAATTGCACCACCATTAAGAGTAAACACATATACACTGGTGGATCTTTTGCTATCAACATCACCAGCCCAATCTGAATCCACAAAGCCATGAATACTCAGGGAATGCTGATCTCCTGTACCATGTAAACAAATAGAGTACTCTATTGTACCCCACAAATATCTGAAGACCCTCTTAACTGCATCCCAATGCACTCTTCCAGGATTAGACATATAACAAGAAAGAACTCCCACTGCTTGGGCAATGTCTGGTCTTGTATAGACCATAGCATACATTAAGCTTCCAACTGCACTCTGGTAAGGCACTCTGCTCATGTCTTCCATCTTCGATGGGGATGTAGGACATTGTGAAATAGAGAGCTTCATTCCCAATGTAACAGGAACACAAAGTGGTTTACAATCTTGCATGTTAAACCTTTGCAATACTGAACAAACATACTTACTCTGGCCAAGCCATAGCTTTCTGTTCTCGCGATCTCTTCTGATCTCCATCCCAAGTATGTGTTTTGCTGCACCAAGATCTTTCATTTCAAATTTTGCAGAGAGTTGAGATTTCAATTCTGCAATCAAACCTTTGCCTTTCCCAATAAACAACATGTCATCAACATACAAAGCAATTACTAGGAAACAATCACCATCATATTTAAAATATACAGAGTGATCAGATTTAGAATGCACAAATCCCAAACTCAACACATAAGTATCAAACTTTTGGTACCACATCCTAGGACTTTTTTTAAGGCCATACAGATATTTCTTTAACTTACAAACAAACTTGCTTTTACCTTTCACCACGTAGTGCTCTGGCTATGTCATATAAATTTCTTCCTCCATATCACCATGAACAAAAGCAATTTTCACATCCATTTGTTCAACCGCTAGGTCATAAGCTATTGCAATAGATAATAAAAACTAAATGGATGTTATTTTAGCAATAGGAGAAAAAATCTCACCATAATCAATACCCTCAACCTGAGAGTATCCCTTCGCAACTAACCGTGCCTTATACTTTTCAACATTTATATCTGAACCAATCTTTTTCTTAAACACCCATTTACATCCAACAGGTTTCATCCTTCAGGCAATGGTACTAGGTCCCATGCATCATTTCTTTCAAGGGCTATCATCTCTTCATCCATGGCTATTTTCCAGGACTTTGCATCATTCATACCCAAAGCCTCTTGCACAGATCTCGGTTCATCAATGTTAGTACTCAAAGCAAATATACACTTCCAATCATCAGGTGAATACCCATACCTTTCAGGTGGTTGCCTATGCCTTGTAGACCTTTGAACAAGTTGAGGTGGAGGTTCTTCTACTTCTTCCTCCTCTTCTCCTTCTTCTGAAGATTCAGAGCTTGATGAGCTCTCCTCAACTTTTGGTCTATCTTGGGGTCTCGATTCAACTTTCTCAAGTGTAGAAGGAAATTGAATCACATCCTTTTTCTATTTAATTTCTGTATGCTGTTCTGGCTGAAACGTAACAAGAGAAGATTTAGTCTCTCTAAAAATAACACTTCTGGAATAAATTACCTTATGTGTAACAAGGTTCCAAAGCTTGTATCCTTTCACACCATAGCCATAGTCGATGAAGATACATTTGACAACCTTAGAATCCAACTTTGTTCTCTTCTCCTTACGCACATGTGCATATGCCTCACAACCAAAAACTCTCAGATGTCTAAGTGAAGGCTTTTTCCCCGACCATGCCTCCATTGGCATTTTATCAACAAGCGCTGATGTAGGAGATCTATTTATCAAATAACAAGCAGTGGCAACATCTTCAGCCCAAAACTTTTGTTCTAGACCATCTCCACTCAACATGCTCATAACCTTCTCCATCAATGTTCTGTTCATTCTTTCTGCAACTCCATTTTGCTGAGGAGAATACAGAGTTGTCTTTTATCTTTTAATCCCATAATCTGTACAAAATCTATCAAAATATGTAGAACAATACTCACCGCCATTGTCAGTCCTCAAACACTTAATTTTCTTTCCAATCTAAATTTCTACCATAGCCTTAAACTCCTTAAAATGACTAAAAACTTTAGATTTACTCTTTAAAAAATATACCCATGTCCTCCTACTGAAATCATCAATGAAAGTAACATAATAAACTAATTTACCAATAGAAGCAACATCAACATGACCAAATACATCCAAATGGATTAGATCCAAAATACCTGAAGACTTATGAGAAGACTAGTAAAACTGAATGCGGTTTTGTTTGCCATAATACAATGTTCACAGAAATCAAAGTCTAGATTGCAATCATTCAGCCCTTCAACAAGGTTCTTATTTTTCATGGCTTTTAAACCCTTCTCTCCCATGTGGCCAAGTCTCTGGTGCCATAACATAGTCTTCTCTATAGGCAACTTTGATTCAGTAGACAGAGCACCCTTGGGTACCCAGAAGCCACGACCCTCCGCAGAAGAGGAAACCAACTCCCTTTTTAGTGAAGTAGTTTTTGGCTTAATTTTATCATAAGTGCTATTGCACTCAACTATGCATGCATTGAGATGGTACAATGTACCCAATCTGCTTTCTCTTTCTATCACCATAGTACCTCTCACCATTTTCACACCTACTTCAGAATACTGTACATGCACATCCACATCTATTAGCTTGCTAACAGATAATAAATTTCTTGCTAGTCTTGGAATATGCAAGACACCATCAAATCATCTAACTCTACCATCAAAAAATTTCACATGAATACTACCAAGGCCAACAATGTCAAAGAAAGAATTATCACCCAAATACACCTTACCACCATCATCGTTTTCATACTTACTAAACCAGTTTCTGTTAGGAGTTGTGTGGAAAGATGCACTTAATTCTATCAACCATGCATTATCACCTACATGAGTGGCCAAGGCTGCAATAAAGGCATCTCCATCTTCTTTCTCAGACTCAAAACCAGAATCTTGCTGCTTCTTCTTTTTCTTCTCTTCTTTACATTCCTTTTAGAAGTGTCTGGATTTGCCACTGTTACAGCATATTGCCTTGGACTTACCAGGAGATTTTGATCTCCCCTTATTCTTGGACTTAGAACGGCCATGTTGCTTCTCATCTTTGCCTCGTTCTTTTGGTCTTCCTTGAACACTCAAAGCCTCTTTGGAATTCAGAGAAACCTTCCTTCTCATCTCTTCAGAGAGTAGAGAACCAACAACATCCTCCATCTTCAAGATGACTGAAGTGCTCCCAATGGCCATGACTAAGTTGTCCCATGAGTCTAGCAGTGAACACAACAAAGTTTGGCACCTTTCTGCTTCATCTATTTTCACCCCAACTAAGGTCAACTGAGTCACCAACATATTGAAAGTTTCCAGATGCTCAGAAATCGATCCACCTTCTTCCATTCTCAAGGAATACAACTTCTTCCTCAAGAAAATCTTGTTTACAAGAGATTTGGCTTGGTATATCTCACACAACTTCTTCCATAGCTTCTTCGAAGTAGATTCTTCGTGGACATTTATCAGAATCAAGTCTGCAAGACACACTCTTATGAAACCTTTAGCTTTTCTATCCATCACATCATATTGTGCAGCCAAAGTTGGATTTGTAGGCCTCTAGACTTTTTCACCCACTGCATCCCATAGATCCCGATCAATTAATAAATCTTCCATCTTCAACTTCCACATTTCAAAATTTGTGCCAGAAAACCTCTCTACCTCAATCCTCCCATATGTGCTCGCCATCTGAAAAAAATATCTGCAACAAGATCACAAAGTATTCTCTGTGCAAGCTCCCACTCAAACCTTGATTAGCACAAAAAACCCAACAACCCACAACTGAAACCAAAGGTGATCAAGCCATGATACCACTTGTAAGGAAGTTAAAGTAGCGGAAACAACTTCCTATGCCAATCTTGAGGAAAAACATTATGCAAAACTTTTAAAACTAATCTAACAATTACAAAAATTCCAGAAGCACATTCAAAACATGAAATAAACAATAAAACACAAAACACCAAATATACATGGGGAAAACCCTTTCGGGTGAAAAACTCCACACTCCAAAAGCCTGTTCAATGTATTTCAAATCGAATAACAAGATTAGATACACTTGTAGAGCAAGTTAATTACAGGAGTATCACCAATAATCAACTTTGAAAGAATTTCAACAGCATTCCAGTAGCATAACAGTACCTACAAACTCACATACAAAAACTACTCCTCTGTTGCAAATATGTGCCTAAGTGGTGTTGTCATTGATGTCAACATATCCTTGTTGCCATTGGTGTCAACTATATCCTATTTTGATGTCTGTATAGAAGACTGAATTGTTGAGGATATTGAGAAAATTAAAGAAAATCAATGCATGTGGACCATATGGCTATGTAGAGGATTGTCAAAGGTTGCTCCAGTTAAGAATTGAGAAGTCCACACAAAGATTTGAAGAAGTTATGGCCGTCTGTGTAGAACCAGATCTTGTAGTATTCAGAAGAGACAGTGTGACAGTAAGTTGGTCCGGATTGCTCCACAGTGAAATATATTGGTCTGCAGATATGAAGGCATGTTTGGGAAGTTCGTGTATCATCAACTCTAGTGGTTCGTGGTTTGGAGGTCCGCAAGCTATCTTTCTAGTTTGACAGTCATGGTAGATAGTGTTCTTGAGGTTCCAGAGGAAGATTCAAATGTTTCTGGTAATATGGTTTAGAGTGAATGTTATTAGTGATTTCAATGTGCTTGTGGAGGTCTCTGGATCGTCTGGCTACTATGTTGGAGGTATGCATTGAAGTTTGAGCTTGTTGATTGAAGATTTCTTCTTTGAGGTTGCTGTTCTTCCCAGTCTTGGCCAACCGGATGATCCTAGCATGTTGCGGATGATTCAAGAGCTTTTTATGAAGCATGGAGTGGTTGTAGAAGCAGATTCAAGTCTCAGTTGTGTTTGGCCGAAAGTGTGATGATTTGCGTCAAGTTTATCCGACCTTGTTGATCATTCCAAGGTTGATGAAGCATATAAATACTTGTTGAAGAGTTATTGAAAAGTATCCTTGAGCAAAACAGATAAAATCTGAATAAAGGATCAAGAGCAGAGTAGAGAAGAAAAGGAGAGAGAGCAGTACAGAGTGTGAAGTTAGTAAAGAAGAATTTGGGGCAAAGTAGAAGTTCTTGAGAATTCACTGAAACTGAACCAGGCATGAAGTAGATGCTATTTCTCAGTTAATTCATTCTATTCTAAATAAATTCTGTAGGCAGTGAGCCTCTCTTTTGAGCGGTGAGCTTTGGGTAGTGCGCTTGAAGGCATGTGCCTTCTATTTTTCTAAAGTACTTTTAACAGGGTACAAATCTTTGTGGGTTAACCCCCACCGTGGTTTTTCCCTTAACTGGGTTTCCATGTCAAAATATTGGTGTAAAGTGTGATGATTATGTTTCTGCTCTTATGTTGTTGATCTATGCTTTAATGTTTACATCATTAATCTAGTAGTAAGATAATAAAGAAGGTTAAAAAGCAGAAAAAGTTTATATTGTGGGACAACTGATTCACCCCCCCTCTCAGTTGTTTGGTCTAATTCCAACAATTGGTATCAGAGCTAAATCCTCTTATAAAAGCCTGACCGCTTGAGGAGATCCAGGATGTCGACCTACAAGAAGGATAGTCCAAGATTTGATGGAACAAAATATTCTATTTGAAAGAATCGCATGGAGTGCCATTTACAATGCATGGGTGATGCCTATTGGGTGATAACCAGTGTTGAGTATAAACCTCCAGAAAAAGGACCTTCAACTCCAGATCAAGTCAAAGATGCTGAAAATAACCTTTGAGCTAAAGAAGCCTTGTTGAGTGCCCTGACTGATTCAGAAATGACAAATGTCTTTGGTCTAAAAACTGCTTATGAAATCTTGAAAAAGTTGGAGTATATGTATGAAGGTGATAAATATGTCAAATGTGTCAAGCTACAAAGTCTGAGAGGAAAATTTGAAACTATGAGGATGAGCGAAGATGAAAACATCACAATCTACATGCAAAAGATAAATAAACTTGTGTGTGGTATCAGGTGTGCTGGTGGAACTTTGGAAGAATCAGATATTGTCTCAAAAGTGCTCAAATCTTTACTAGATTCATACAAACATAAGGTTGTAGCTATAGAGGAAATCAGGACTATCTCAAATGTCACAAGAGATCATCTGGTTGGCAAAATTTTAGCTTTTGAATTAAGTGAGTTTGGTGATTCTCTTCCCAAGTCTGAATTTGCATTTAAGGCCAGTGTATATGGAAAACAAAGATATGATCTAGGAGAAAGCTCTTCTGCAAGATCAAATAGATTCATGAAGACAAGGAAGGATCTTGAAGATGTTGAAATTGAAACTGCAGATCTTGAAGCTCTTCTTGCCAAAAGATTGCCAAGAGGATCTGGGAAGTATGAAGGAAAATTGCCACTCAAATGTTTTGCTTGTAATAAGATTGGTCATTTTGCCTCAAAATGTTCAGAAAGGTTTTCAAAACCAAACCCTAACAGATACAGTAAATTAGAACAAATGCTACTATGTCCAAGAAACTAGAGAAGGAGTCACAGATGATGAATCTGATCATGGAGGTTCCCCTAAAAATGATTGGGTGTTCATTGCCATCAAAGAAGAAGATCCGGTGTCTAATGAATCTGCTAGTTATGCAAATATGGAAAGTGCCTTGGCTACTTAGGTTATTGAGAAAGATGAATGGGTGATTGATAGTGGATGTTCTCATCATATGACTGGAGACAAGAGTAAGTTTGTGAATTTTGAAAATTATGAAGGTGGGCTTGTGAAATTTGGAGATAACTCAGCTAGTAGAATCTGTGGTAGAGGATCCATCCCTTTTGATGGTAAGAATATCACCAATGATGTTCTGTATGTGGAAGGACTAAAAAATAATCTTCTCAGTGTTGGATAGTTGGTTGATAAAGGTTATGATCTTTAATTCAAGGATGGAAAGTGCAGAATCTTGGAGAGTTCCGAGACTGAAATTGCATCCGGTACTCAAACTAGAGGTAACGTTTTTCATTTAAGTAGCTCTGGAAAAAGTTGTTTGATTGCTCAGATAGATCAAAGTTGGTTATGGCATAGAAGGATGTGTCATGTGAATTTTGATAACATTGTCAAAATAAGTACCACTCAGGTTGTAAGAGATCTTCCAAAACTTGTGAAGCCTAATAGCATGTGTAGAGAATGTCAATTGGGGAAACAAAGCAAAATTTCATTCAAAAGTAAGGAACAAGTTTCAAATGGATGATTGGAACTGGTACATACTGATCTCTGTGGTCTTGCTAGAATTAGAGTGTGCAAGGAGATATATATTTCATGTTGCTGATTGATGACTACTCCAGGATGATGTGGGTAACCTTCCTAAAAGAAAAATCAGAAGCACTTGATAAATTTAAGGTGTTCAAAGTGATGGTGGAAAATGAAATTGGTGAAAAATTGAAATGTCTAAGATCCGACAGAGGTGGAGAATTTTACTTCTCATGAGTTTGATGCTTTCTATGAAAAGCATGGCATAAAAAGATAGTTATCTTCTCCTAGGACTCCCCAACAAAATGGAGTTGTGGAAAGAAAGAACCGGACCATTCAAGAAGCTGCTAGGACCATGATGATGGAAACAAATGTTCCTCAAGTTTATTGGAGAGAAGTTGTAAGTACTATTGTCTACACTCTTAACTGGGTGCAGATCAAAGGCAATTTTGGTAAGACCCCTTATGAGTTATATGGTTTGGTCATCCTCCTACTGTAAGATATTTTAAAGTTTTTGGTAATAAATGCTATATCAAAAGAGATGAAGATTTAGACAAGTTTGATACAAGAAGTGATGAGGGAATATTTTTGGGATACTCTACTCAAATTAAGGCTTACCGGTGCTTTAACAAGAGGTTGAAAAAGATTGTTGAAAGTGCTAATGTTAGAGTTGATGAGAGCAAGGAAGGACATTCTAGGTTCTACGGATATGATTCAGAGGATCAAAATGAAAGTCAAAGTCAAGGAAGGTTAGTTCAAACTCTGACTCAGATGCAGATTGATCTAGAAACTCTAGAGACTCAAGGAATTAGTACAGATGTTGAGGAACAAGCTCAAGAATTAGAATCCCAAGCAATTCCCAAAGCCCCCAGGTATGTAAGAATGAATCATCCTGAAGATCAAATCATAGGAGATAAAATAGAGGTGTTTGAACTAGGAGAAGAATTGCCGAAGATCAAGAAGAGATTTTTTTGATTTCAAAGATTGAACCTAAATCAGTAAGTGAATCTTGCAATGATGAAAATTGGGTTAAGGAAATGGAAGAAGAATTGATGCAAATTGAAAAGAATCACACTTGGAATCTTGTTCCCAGACCCGAGGACAAAAATGTGATTGGAACCAAATGGGTCTTCCAGAACAAACTGAATGAAGATGGTGAGGTTGTAAGAAACAAGGCAAGGTTGGTATGTAAAAGTTATTCTCAAGTGGAAGGAATTGATTTTGAAGAAATGTTTTCTCTGGTGGCAAGGATAGAGGTAGTCAAATTATTTCTTGCTTTTGCTTCTTTCAAAGATTTTAAAGTTTATCAGATGGATGTCAAATCAGCATTTCTAAATGGAGACTTGGATGAAGAAGTATACATTGAACAACCGGAAGGATTTCAATTGTCTGATCAGGGAGATATGGTTTGTAGACTAAGAAAAGACTTGTATGGACTCAAGCAAGCTCCAAGAGCCTGGTATGCCAGATTGGATAAGTATTGCTTAAGCTAGGATTTAGCAAAGGTACTATTGATAGTAATTTGTACTTCAAGATAAATCATGAGGACATTGTAATTGTTGAGGTCTTTGTTGATGATATCATTTTTGGTGGAAATGAATGCATGTGCAAAGCATTTACTGATCATATGAAAAGTGAGTTTGAGATGTCAATATTTGGTGAGATGAATTTCTTCCTAGGTCTGCAAATTGTTCAGTCAGATAAAGGTATCTTCATATCTCAGTCCCCAAGTATGTGAAAGAATTGTTGAAGAAGTTTGGAATGGAAGATTCAAAGCCAGTAGGTACTCCTATGGTAACCGGATGCAAGCAAAGAAAATATGATGACTCCCCAAAGGCAAATCAGAAAAGGTATAGATCAATGATTGGAGGATTGCTCTATCTGACTCAGACCAGACCTGACATCATGAATGCAGTTGGACTTGTTGCCAGATTTCAAGCTAATCCAACAGAATCCCATGTTGTGGCAGTCAAAAGAATTTTTAGATATCTCAAGGGGACAATTGATTATGGACTGTGGTATCCAAAGTAAAATGATTTCACTCTTCATACATATACAGATGTTGATTGGGCAGGAGATGTGGATGACAGAAAAAGTACTAGTGGTGGCGCATTCTTCTTGGGAAGAAGATTGGTCTCTTGGATGAGCAAAAAGCAAGAAGCAATTTCTCTGTCTACTGCAGAGGCAGAGTATATAGCAGCAACAAATAATTGTTCTCAAGTTATGTGGATAAAGCAAATGCTGAAGGACATCAGTGTTGTGTTTGAGGAGCCAGTCACAATATTTTGTGATAATTCAAGTGCTATAAGCATTTCCAAGAATTCAGTATTGCATTTAAAGACAAAGCATATCTATCAAGTTTCACTTATTGAGAGAGAAAGTCAATGAGTATGAAGTCAAGTTGGAGTTTGTGTCTTCCAAAGATTAGATTGTGGATATCTTCACTAAGCCTCTTCCCAAAGATACTTTTGAGTATCTCAGAGAAAAGTTAGGGGTAATTACCCCTCCTGATCAGAACTAAGATGCACTAAGGTGCATCAATCCGGTGGAATTTACATTCATATTTTGTGGTCCGGATTGATGTTAAGAAGGTACTACTCAAAGGGGGAGTAGTTAGTATGCAAATTTTGGGATCAGTCTGAAGCAAAAAGGGAGAAAAGATAGCAAATATGTGCCCTTTGCCATTGATGTCAAAGGGGGAAAGAAGTCATGTGAAAAACTAGTTGCTGGTGTAAGGGGGAGTAATAAAGAAAGTAGTTGCAGAAGTGAGAAGAGAAAGGGGGAGAAGTTCTTGTCTTGATGGTTAAATTCAGTTTTTCACATCATATGTTGCCATCAATTACAAAGGGGGAGATTGTTGCAAATATGTGCCTAAGTGGTGTTGTCATTGATGTCAACATATCCTTGTTGCCATTGGTGTCAACTGTATCCTATTTTGTTGTCTGTATAGAAGACCGGATTGTTGAGAATATTGAGAAAATTAAAGACAATCAATGCATGCAGACCATATGGCTATGTAGAGGATTGTCAGAGGTTGCTCTAGTTAAGAATTGAGAAGCCCGCACGAAGATTTGAAGAAGTTATGGCCATCTGAGTAGAACCAGATCTTGCAGTATTCAGAAGAGACTGTGACAGTAAGTTGGTCCGGATTGCTCCGCAATGAAATATCTTGGTCTGCGGATCTGAAGGCATGTTTGGGAAGTCTGTGTGTATAATCAACCCTAGTGGTTCGTGGTTTGGAGGTCCGCAAGCTATCTTTCTAGTTTGACAGTCATGGCAGATAGTGTTCTTGAGGTTCTGGAGGAAGATTCAAATCATAGTTTAAAAACTCAGACTCGGCAATTACTCGGTGGACCCAAAAATTTTAAAAACTCGAGACTCGGTAAAACTCGGCAATAACTCGGTAAAGTTATCGAACATTAAAAAATACATTAATTTTTAAAAATATGCTTAAAAATCATTCAACATTAAAAAATACATATATTATGGGGTTTCAACTTTCATATTATATATTAAAATTAAATAGGTTTCATATTATAATAAATAATAAATATATTATAATAAATAATAAATATTAAATAGGTTTCATATATAATAATAAATAATAGGTTTCGTATTAATAAATTTATAATCTCTAATTCTCTATTTTTCATGGTCAATAATTTATAAATAACATAGTTTAAAATTTATTAAATTTATTAAATAACATAGTTTTAAATTTACGGTTTAATAAAGTTTATTTAATATAGTTTACTATTTAATAATACGTGACAGTGAGATTTTGGTCGACCATCTCACCTCTCATGTCGTGGTTTCCTTTCATTAAAACGAAAATGAACCTTTGTTTTGTATTTTTAAAATGAAACTAAAGTTTAAACTTCTACCGTTTTAAATCTTTACCAGTCTGCAATTTAGGGTTTTTACAGAGTATTTTATGAACTAAATCATTTGCAGAGCACCGCATTAGGGTTTTTATCTGGCCACTGGGTCGTCCACGTTTTTGCAGAATGACAAATATACAAAACGAAATCACATACCTTTTTTGTTTTACTTCATTAGACGAGTTTTGGGCAAGTTTTTCAGGAACTCGCGAGTTTTCAGTGCAAACAACGCCGTGTTTTTTTGCGAAAACCCGTTGTCGAGTTTTCCTGAAGAGTACTTGCCCAGCTATTTCTGGTGTGAGTACTCGCGAGTAATGGCGAGTTTAGGCAATTTTTTAAACTATGATTCAAATGTTTCTGGTAATATGGTTTAGAGTGAATGTCATTGGTGATTTCAATGTGCTTGTGGAGGTCTCTGGATCGTCTGGCTACTATGTTGGAGGTCCGCATTGAAGTTTGAGCTTGTTGATTGAAGATTTCTTCTTTGAGGTTGATGTTCTTCCCAGTCTTGGCCGACCGGATGATCCTAGCATGTTGCGGATCATTCAAGAGCTTTTTATGGAGCGTGGAGTGGTTGTAGAAGCATATTCAAGTCTCAATTGTGTTTGGCCGAAAGTGTGATGATCCGCATCAAGTTTATCCAACCTTGTTGATCATTCCAAGGTTGATGAAGCATATAAATACTTGTTGAATAGTTATTGAAAAGTATCCTTGAGCAAAATAGATAAAATTTGAATAAAGGATCAGGAGCAGAGCAGAGAAGAAAACGAGAGAGAGCAGTACAGAGTGTGAAGTTAGTAAAGAAGAATTTGGGGCAAAGCAGAAGTTCTTGAG
Source organism: Cunninghamia lanceolata (assembly GCA_027924645.1). Classification (NCBI taxonomy): domain Eukaryota; kingdom Viridiplantae; phylum Streptophyta; class Pinopsida; order Cupressales; family Cupressaceae; genus Cunninghamia; species Cunninghamia lanceolata. Next base: position 288,655 of record BSBN01000554.1, on the reverse strand, counting down.
CATTCATTGAAACTAAACCAGGCATGAAGTAGATGCTATTTCTCAGTTAATTCATTCTGTTCTAAATAAATTCTGTAGGCAGTGAGCCTCTCTTTTGAGTAGTGAGCTCTGGGCAATGCGCCTGAAGGCATGTGCCTTCTATTTTTCTAAAGTACTTTTAACAGGGTACAAATCTTTGTGGGTTAACCCCCACCGTGGTTTTTCCCTTAACCAGGTTTCCACGTCAAAATCTTGGTGTCAAGTGTGATGATTATGTTTCTGCTCTTATGTTGTTGATCTATGCTTTAATGTTTACATCATTAATTTGGTAGTAAGATAATAAAGAAGGTTAAAAAGTAGAAAAAGTTTATATTGTGGGACAACTGATTCACCCCCCCTCTCAGTTGTCCGGTCTAATTCCAACATCCTCAAGCCTCCAGTTTATAGACTTCTAGCTATACAAGAAACCATATGTGGTTTTACAAAACCATGTGCGAAGCTTCTCAACCAAGATTCTAGTCTAAAAATAATCTCTCACATCCAAAATGAAATCCCTTATTTTTGACCCTTACAGATGTCATAGAATCTGTCATAATGTGCCTAAAAATAGGCCTTCCATAATATACCACTATGTGGGCATCTTTTGACACCTAATAAACCAATTTTCAAAGCACCGACAATGCGTAATAACTATAGGAAAATATCAAATAAAATAACTATTACAGGAAATGTGTAGCAAGGTTGAGACACCTCATTTCTCAAAATAATATACATATTTCAAAAGAAGGTCGCTTCACATGCGACTAACAAATTGCACATAACAATTGGTTGTTTCTTTTACGACTTACAATTTTTATCAATATGATTTACAAAATAAGCAATGTATTCTTTTTCACAAGTCTTCGGTAGTCAACTACAGGAGAGAGATAGCATCACCCTGGTACCTTTCCTTCAACCACAGACCAGTGGTCCCCTACTCACCTTCCTTTTTGGAAGTGGCCCTTCCATTCACAAGGGAAATAGATGTATGCCATTAGAGAACTAGTGATGTGTCCTAGCTAATGAAAATCAGGTTTACAACTCTAGTCTAGCTCTAGCTATGTATAACATATTCTGATTGTTCATCTATCTAGTACACCGTGAACCGATAATGCAAGCAGTAACTTTTGCATTACTTTGACCAAAGTTTCATATATATAAATAGTCGTATGTTCACTCACTCTTTTCTTGACTTGGAGACAACATTCTTAATATTCATTTATTTCTTTATACATAACGACTCTCTTGGTCTTGTTTATACCACATTAGTCATAAAGACTTATACCCTTAGCTACTAGTCATCCTTGACAAGTCTAGGGTGAGAGCTTAGATGACTGGTGTAAACATATCTATCCATCCTTGCATTCATGGGTCCATGACATCCTATCATCTTCTCAATGGCTTGTTCACCTAATCCCATGCTCATCCATAATTAACTACACATACAAGGTTGACACTTAAGCCATATAAATTATCAAATAAAGATTCTATCTATCATAACACATATTCAACTCATAATCTATCAATAATAAGCTATAAATGAGTAATCATATGAATTAAATACTTCTCTTTATGTATATCAAAGAGAGAATTCCAAATATCACGATAGTCTAAATCTTGACTTATCGTTGGCATAAAGAGTGTTTCTCAAGACATTCTTGTGGCTATACTTAGCTTAAAATTAGGTAAAAGAATATGCCTCCACCAAAACTAGGATATAGATAATTTAGGTTAATTCTATAATAATATCTACAAATAACTCAAATTTCCTTCATATTTCTACTGAAATAACATTCTAATGTCAAGTGTTTCTACACTATGACTTTGTCTCTTTTACTAGCTTTTCAAGCTCTCCAAACACACCCATAACCTTCTTAATCTACTATTGCTAAGAAAGGTTTACTTTTATGAATGACCTCCTCTTGGGTCCTTCATTAAATCTATTTTTGACCCTTAATAAATTGCTATGCACTCTGAGGTTTGTTTGAAATCAACTTGCAATCATTTAAGCCCTCTGCAGAGGTAGGAAATCGTGTATATCCTTTTTATCTTAATCCCTCTGCGGAGGTGGGGATGGTGTATTTCTCGTGGAGAGTGCACATCTTGACATTTTCAAAAAGTCCTCTGCGGAGGCGGGGAGCAGTTCAGTGACTAACTTAACCCTTAAGCGTGTCTTTGGCGATTGTTGTGGCAAAGTCCAATCATTGGTGTGTGCCTGTAATGTACCTGAGATGGTGACGAACCTAGAAATAGGAACACTCCATCGCATGTCTGTCATGTTTTCTCCGTGTCTTCCAAGTGTGTGTGTATTGCGTGTTTGTTCCAAAGCATAGTTTTAAAGACCGGTGGCAATGAGTCCCTCCTATTCTTTGGCATTTGTATGGTGTGCTTGATTTGTATGGCGTGCTTGATTTGTATTGTGTGTCTGTTGTCCCATATGCAGTCTTAAAGACCGGTGGCGATAAGTCCCTCCTACATTATGGGTGGTGTGTTTACTTTCCTTGTACTTGCATCTACATTTCATATATATGAAAAAAAATCATTATTGTCTTCACTATATTCACTGTGTTTTGCGTGTCTTCAACGCTGTATTCTCTGTCTTGCGTGACAGTAACTGTCTTCTCCGTTTTTTGCATGCCTGTTACTATCTTCTCTATGATTGGCGTGTCTTCTCCGTGCTTGGCGTGTTTGCTGTGTTTGTTGACCGTATTTTAATGCATGTATTGGCCTTGTGTTCATACATACATTAAGGTGGGGGCTAAATGTTAGGTTGGAAAAAGTAACCTTGGGGTCTTTTTCCTCTTAAGGTTTAGCTCTCAGGTCCTTTAGAATGCATTTAGGACATCTTGCATGCTAATTTGACATCTTGATGAGAAAACCTTGAAGTTTCATGGCAAATGGGACCTAGGGGGTACATTTGACATAAATCCTACCTGAAATAGGGGGAGAGGACTTGCTCGCCCGAGCTCTAGTCCTGCCCTATTTTAGGTCAGGAACAATTTCAAAGTGTCAGTTTATGACCGTTATTTAGGTCCTATGCCGACACGGTAAGTTTGAATTACAAATTTTTTAGTGGGAATGTTTGTAGTTGCATAGATAAGCATGATTAGGGTTCATTTGTAAACTAGAGATGGCATTTTGGATTCATGAGCTTATGTGAAAGTGATTTAAGGCATTCATTGTGTGGCAGAGCAGAATTTGTGTTGTTCTTGTGTTCGTATTTGTAGATTGGTCATCCATCTCCTCATGGCATGAAGAGCATCTTCCTTCCATGAGATCTTCACTACAAGGTGATATCATTTGTGTTTTCAATCATTTATCATTAGATTTCGCCTCTATCCTGTAGAGATACACACTCTTTTTCTGACAACGATGTTTGGAAGACTTGAATGTCTCTCTGTGCCTTGACTGAGGCAAGCCTCTAAAAACCACAACCCCCAACTCATTTTTCCGTGATTGCAGGTTACAGGTTGTAGGAGCAGAAAAAGTAGAGTTGCAGGAGAGTAGTACAGACTGTTAGAATTACAGATCAAAAAAGAAAACAAGGACCTGGACTTAGGCACCCGCTCATTAGTCCTTTGGATCTCGCAACAGAAAAATCTCCAAATCAACAGGAACAGATTGCAGACAAGATTCCCAGATCTAGACAAAAAATGTGGCATTGGACTAGGGTGCCCGCTCTTTAGTCCCTGACTTTTTTGTTTTCCAAACTTCAAAATCTGGTATGCATTTGATTGTCATTTGATATCTCTGTGTGCAATCATTTTCTGTAATTTGTTCATTTGCTCACAAATTTGCATAATTAGGGTTTTCAACATAATTACGCTTAATTGAACAAATAAATCACACAATTCCAATCTTCCCCTATGTTCCAAGTGATGAAAGGTCTGTAGTAGGTTCCTCTACTCAGCTAAAAGTCCTTGAATGTTTAGTGGAGAAAGAAGGATTAACACAAACTATCATAATCAACCCTAAACAATTCCTCTTTATTTTTCCTATTAGACATCTGCTATCATGACTTTATCTATCTTTGCATTTTGTTGCAGAAATGTTTTGTATTTTGTTTTGTATCTTGTAATATTGTGATTTTAATGGAAATATGGCATATTAATGGGCATCACTGTAAAATATCCTAGTGTTGATAAACAGTTGGAATCAAGGGAGGAACTGAAACATGCAATCTAAATGGCAAATCTCCTTGGTTACAATCTATGGGGTCATAGGTCGTAGAGTAAATTTAACAATTCCCCTTGGTACAGGCTACAGAGGGTATACAAAATGTCATAACTATTACTATTACTCTAGTTATATTTATGCTAAAATTAGTTGTTCATGGGCTGATAACTTCATGCCATTTGATTTAAATTATTGATTTCTTCATATGGTTTATGAATTGGGAATGATTGTTTGATTTGTTGTATGGTAGATTGCTTAGATTGCTTTAGTTTTTGAATTAGATCATCACGATCCTTGTATATTTGTTGAAAGGGATGTTGGATTAAACTAGTTCTTGGGTTAGCGTTAGTGGATTAACTGTTAGTGGTCTTTAGCACATGGTTTTGTGCTAGTTGCATTGGTCCATGGTTTTAGAGCTCATGGTTTTGAGCCCATGGTTTTGCATATATGGAAGTCTATATAATGGCTTGGTGACTCCATTGTATGGGTGGCTGGTTGAAGCCTCAAGGATCAGCCTAGTTGGGGTTGAGGGTTAATATGAAGATCTTCATTGCTGGTTTTTCCCTGGTTTGGGGTTTTCCAGGGTAAATCATTGTGTTGTGATTGTGTTCTTGTTCCATGCTTGATTTGAGTTTCTGTTGTGCATTCTGAATTCTTGGCTGTGTATGGGTGTTATCTGTGGAAAGGGGTTTGTTTTTAATCCCTAACAATTGGTATCAGAGCTTGAGTTGCAAGCTCCAACATTCGTGTCTGCGGAGAAGAAAAATAGTTGTTTTGGATCTAGTTATGTGCAACAGCTTAGAAGAATTTAATGTATTTAATGTAGCTCACAACGTGTGGAGATAAGGCAACATTTATTTTTCGATCTGGTATTCTTTCTGAAATAGAAGGTTTGAGCGTGTGCCTCAGCACTTTGGCTCCCAGAAGAAGGTTGAGTAGGTCTGTGCAAGATTGGTCATGGTTACTACTGTAGGCATGTAGCAAGAACACGATTATAATGGAGTTATATGTAAAATTTAATACATGTATTTGGGCTGATGGCTATAAGACTTGGTATGGCTTGCTCAATCCCTGAAAGGAAAGTCCTGGTAAGAAAGGAGTTCTCCCAGGTGGTAAGGGGGGCTTAGAGTCATGTGGATTCTCGGTTTGATGTCGATCTCGATGACAGAAAGGGTATTGCACTTGGTGCTTGTGGAAGGGGGGTTTGGTGCTAACCCCAAGACCAAGTTTAAAGGGGGAATTATTGGGTTAGAGTTAGTGGATTAACTGTTAGTGGTCTTTAGCACATGGTTTTGTGCTAGTTGTATTGGTCCATGGTTTCAGAGCTCATGGTTTTGCATGTATGGAAGTCTATATAATGGCTTGGTGACTCCATTGTATGGGTGGCTGGTTGAAGCCTCTAGGCTCAGTCCGGTTGGGGCTGAGGGTTAATATGAAGATCTTCATTGCTGGTTTTTCCCTGGTTTGGGGTTTTCCAGGGTAAATCATTGTGTTGTGACTGTGTTCTTGTTCCATGCTTGATTTGAGTTTCTGTTGTGCATTCTGAATTATTGGCTGTGTATGGGCATTATCTGTGGAAAGGGGTTTATTTTTAATCCCTAACAAGGGATACTATAGTTTTCGTTGGGAAGTATTTGTTTGTCTCCATCAAATTTTTTTGGTTATGTTAAGGTTTTACTTTTTAGGGGCAATTTTTTTTGCTAGGAAAATGATTGAGTCCCAAAGGGCAATTTTTGTTTGCCACGAAAATGATTGAGCCCCGGCCCCCAATTTTTTATTGGTTGATTGGCTACTTCGTGTTTTTCCCCATTGGGAGAACAATTTGTAATTAGTAAAAAATATGGTCTACTAACAAATAGAGCAAACTCAATATCACATTGCTCTTTAATAGTGCATAGGGGGACCCATGGAACTTGTTAGAGGATCTATTTTTGTGGTGCAAACTGCATAAATTAGAATTTTTTTTCTGGAGCCTCTACTTAGTAGTTTTTTGATTTTGAGAAGGTGCATTTGAGGTGGAGCTGAAACTTTCCTCCACTAGCTTACCTTTTTTTACCAGTTTTTAATTTTTTAATTTGATCATTTTTAATATTTTTATTTGTAGGTTCTAAAAAATCTCTACTAAATTATTTTGCTTTAAACTAAAGAGCTCCTGAGACCACCTAAAACTACAAAATTGATGGGACTGCTTGTTTTAAAATCCTCCTAAAATATTTCAGCAACATCGCTGAGATAATATAGGAAGCCCCCTCCATCTGAGGGCAGCCTAAGTGTTGGTGTAACACCTCTATTAAATGCAGTCCAATCCTTCACGTTGGTGCATCACTCCTGACACTTCCACTACTCCCTATTGTTGTAATGAACGCTGCATTCTTTTACTCCCACGTTGGGGTTAAAAATAGTGAAGTCTGTCGGAGGTCTTTATTAGTTGGCTATTGTTAGACATTGTGGGAATGGAGTGTATTTGCTGTAGGATGAATATATATTGCTGTGTATGCTATAACAAATATATGATTTTTTGGATTTAATAGAAAAGAGTTATCCCCTACTCTGTGTGGATGTAGCCATTTGGTGAATCACGTTAAAAAACCTTTGTTCTTCTCTTGTTGTTTGTATGTTTTTAATTTATTATTTGTATTTAGTTTCTTTTATCTATTTTTATTCCTCAACAATTGGTATCGGAGCTCAGTGATGGAGCTGGTTGGAAATTTGTGTAGAATTTCTGGAAAATGGAGGAAGCAGATAAATGGAAGATAGAGAAGTTCGCAGGGTAGAACTTCGGATTGTGGAAAGTTCAGATGGAATCATTGCTAATTAAGCAGGATCTCTCACTTGCATTGGAAGGGAAAACCAAAGGAAAAGGTTTGATGTTTGACGAAGACTGGGAGAAATTGGATAAGAAAGCAAGGGCCACAGTTTTTCTTTTGCTGTCAAGCAATGTCCTCTTCAACATTTCAGCTTAGAAGACATCGAAAGAGCTATGGGATAAACTTTCAGACATGTACGAGATGGCATCAACATCAAACAAGGTATTTATCATGAAGAAGTTATACAATTTAAAAATGAGAGAAGGTGGGATCATGTCTAATCACCTCAATGAATTCAATACCTTGGTCACTCAATTGATTTCGGTGGGCATAAATTTAGATGAAGAAATTAAAGCAATTTTGTTATTATGTTCTTTACTGAACATCTGGGAAGGGGTTGTGATGGCAGTTAGCACTTCGGTGGCTGCCAAGAGTAAACTAAAATTTGATGATGTTGCAACAACTCTTCTCAGTGAAGACATGAGGAGAAAAAATCAAGAACCCTCATCCGGTGATGCCTTGACTGCTGTAAGTACAAGCAATAGAGGAAGGGGTCAAAACAGAGGCAGAAATAACAACAGAGGAAGATTGAAATCTATAGGTAGAGATGGCATTTGATAGATTTGTGGAAAGCAAGGTCACATAAAAAGGAACTGTTGGTCTTACAAGAAATTTATAGAACAACCAAAGGAAGTTGAAACCAATGTAGCATACCAAGAAGATGCAGGTGTTCTTATTTTAACTGAAGAAGAAATTATAACTAATGTTTGGGTGCTTGATTTAGGTTCATCGTTTCATGTCACTCCGTGCAAGGAGTATTTCAAAAACCTACAAATTGGTGACTTCGGTAAGGTTTTTCTTGGTAACAATGATTCTTGTGATATTGTTGGCAAAGGGGATATTTCATTAAAACTGAAAAATGGATATACTTGGTTGTTACGTGATGTTAGATATGTTCCCCAACTCAAACAAAATGTAATCTCGGCTGGACAATTGGGTTCTCAAGGTTGTGAAATTAATTTTGAATCAAATAGATGCATAGTTAATTAAAAAGGGGGCCTTGGTAATTGGAAGGGGCAACAAATTAGGCACCTTGTATGTAATAGAGAGTCATGCTGAAGTGGGAGATGTTCATCCTACTTCAGATTCGTCATTGTGTGAAATATGGACCGCCTAAAAAAAGTTTTTAGATCAATTAGATGCTGAAACTGATTATGTTATTAATGATTTTATTAATATGTTTGACAGTGAAAGTTTTGGGAATCAGTTAGATGATGGTGAGCAGGTTGATGCCAAAGAACCTGGGGCAGATGAAATTGATGGTGATTCTCAGTTGGGGCAGAGTGCAGGTTGTGATCAAGATCTTGGACTAGAAAATAAGATAGTAGATGTGAATTCACATGAGATGAACAAGACCAAGGCCTTATCGCAGGCTTTCCGGAAGGCAATAGCTGTCAGAATTAAGGAAGAGACAGAGATGGAGACTATGGATGAATTGGGAAGCAAGATGATTAAGGGTTTGTACAAGGAGAAGGTTGATACAAGAGTGAATCCGGCGGATACTTTGACGACGCTTGTTCCAAGGGAGAGGTTTGAGTTCCGTAGGACTTCTCTTGGCATTGTCAAGTTGTGACAATAAGCCTGGAGTGGGGGATATCTCTGCGCAGCTCTCTTGCAGCCATGATTGGACTTCAAGTGGGAGATTGTTGGTATAATGCCTCTATTAAATGTAGTCCAATCCTTCATGTTGGTGCATCGCTCCTGACACTTCCACTACTCCCTCTTGTTGTAATGAACACGGCATTCTTTTACTCCCACGTTGGGGTTAAAAATAGTGAAGTCTGTCGGACGTCTTTATTAGTTGGCTATTGTTAGACATTGTGGGAGTGGAGTGTATTTGCTGTAGGATGAATATATATTGCTGTGTATGCTGTAACAGATATATGATTTTCTGGATTTAATAGAAAAGAGCTATCCCCTGTTCTGTGTGGATGTAGCCATTTGGTGAACCATGTTAAAAAACCTTTGTTCTTCTCTTGCTGCTATATGTATGTTTTTAATTTATTATTTGCATTTAGTTACTTATATCTATTTTTATTCCTCAACACTAAGGAGGTTCATCCTCCATGACTGCATTAGTTACACCACTGTTCATTCTTCTTTCCTCCTTTATACTGCAGACAGCTAGGTTTTTAAGTGATGGATCAGGCCATTGGAAATAAAATATATTGTCTACATTGAAAGGCCTTGTTAATTATGTTTTCTGCTGTTTCATAATGCATATAGTTTTTGATCTACATTGAAAGGCCTTGTTAATTATGTTTTCTGCTGTTTCATAATGCATATAGTTTTTGATCGGGAGGGTAACGGTATGAGGACATTGCCATTGAAATTATGGTACATAGTACATACCATGAAAATTTCATGTCACCTGCTCAATCACACAAGCTCTCTCTAAGCGGTTAACAGATTCGTTTTATCATAACATGAATCTCTGTTTTAGCCATACAATCAATCATAATTGCATGGAGCAGGGACAATTTTATGGCAGCTCCAACTTTCTGGGTATGAAGCTTATTATTTTGGTGTTCACTGGCAGCTCTTTTCCAGCTCATTGTTTTCTGATTTTTTTTGTTTTTTGTTTTATTTATTTCCCTTTCTGCTTTTCTTGAAAACATTTTTAGGACTAATTCAGTATTAGACAATCTGACATTCTGTAATTTCTCTTTCCGTAGACTCTTTCTGTTTGGTGTTTAGGGAAAAATAAAAAAACAATTGCTGGAGAAAATCATGATTGAATCAGGAAAACTATGATATTCTGGCAATTTTGGGCATTGCAGCGCCTCCAGTTTAGACTGTACTTGAAGATGCTCTGCATTTTTTTTGGCAAATTTAGGTTTCAGCAGATATCTAGGTTCTCGATGACCTTGTTCTACTTTGGATTGTTGAGATTATTAAAATTTTGATACATTTTTAGGGCAGGTCAGTCTGTTAAGCTGGTGATTTGGAAGTTGTTTCTTTGAGCTTGGTTGTTCAGCAGCTTAAAGAATGGCTCTGAAGCCTTTGGATTATGAAAATATTAATGAGAATGTTAAGTAGGTTGCATATGCTGTCAGAGGGGAGCTCTATCTGCGAGCCTCCGAGCTCCAGAAAGAAGGAAAAAAGGTGTCTTTCTGTGTCTTTTTGTGTAAACATTAGGGCTTTAATGTCGTATGAACTGTCAATTGAATTTTTTATTGGAACAGTAACAATGCTGGTGCCTACGGTTCTTCTTTTGAAATTGCCCCAGAACTGTAGGAACATTTTGCCCTGATTTGGATTGTTTTTTTAATGGGTCTGGAGGGTAGACAATATGCACTAGAGAAATTGAGGGATTTGAAGTTTCAGACAATCTGTGATTGGGGTCTAAAAAATATGAAGGCATATGCACTAAAGACACTGAGGAATTTTAAGTTTGAGATCACCTGTGACTAGAGTCAAGAAAACAATGAAGGCATACCGATGTGTAGAAGTAACAGAAATCTTCTTCTATTTTTCATTATATCAGTAATTTTTCCGATTTTGAGAAGTAGAACAAACAAAAAACAGTTCCAAAAATTTAGACAGATTTCTGTTTGGTAAAAGAAAGACAGTTTGGAGATTTTTTTCCCTCAGGTAAATAATGACAAGCTAAGCTTGAATAACCTGTGCATCACTGTACTTCTAGATGGTTGCATTTGATTTTGATCTTTTCAATTTGCTCTTGATTGAATCATAATAATTCAAATGATTGGAAAAGATGGATGACAGGAATTTTTAAGTAGTGGGATCTAATCAGAATAGTAGAAGGCACGATCCTGCCAAGGAAGGTGAAGTCGATAAGCTCATAGCTCAGGATGAGCACTTCCAAAGCCAAAACCAAGAGGTCCTAAAGCTATCAGTAACTAATGAAATGTTACGCAGGTCTTAGATCACAAAGACGTATCAAGAATCTGAGTTAGATTGAAAGAAAAATACCAGACGTTGGATAGAGGGAGGACCTTCTCTCAGACAAACTTAAATCTCACTCAAAATGGAAGAGGGAGATTCAGTTCAGCAACATCTCTGTTGGACATAAAAGTTGCCAGGGATCAATTAGCTGCTATTGTAATAATGAAGCTTACTTCTTGTATTTGCCAGTCGTTCCCATTGAATGCCTTGTGACCCTCCTCTTGTAGTTTGTATCTGTCAAAGAAGAAAGTTTGAATGGAGTAAAAAAGAAATGGAAAAATAAAACTGATTGGCAAAGAATTCAACTTGAGCAAAGCCAATAAGAGGGAGGAGGAACCGTTAGGCTATGGTGCCATGAATGGGTGCTTCCTAAATTATCTCAATGGCCTTGTTGAAAATTATTAGGAGCATTTTAAAGTTATGGAAGTTGGTGGTCTCATGAGGTTTTTTAATAATAGTTTAATGTTAAATAATTTAGATTTTTTTTTTTAGTAAAAATGATAAATAAAAAAATTTTCCTCCAAAGAATTTCTTAAATTAAATGAAGAGAAAAATCCCTAAGCTAGTGGCGAAAGTTTTAGCCCTGCCTCAAATGCAGGGCTCCTATTTTGGAGGAAATGATTCTAATTTATATCAATAGCATTTTCTTTTATTTCATGGGACCCTTTCTCCACAAAAATAGATCCTCTAGCAGCTCCATGAGACTTCTTCCTTAGGGGAGAGGACCCAGTAGTTGAGCACCCTAACTTCATGCCTTGCAAAATCATACATGGCAATTTCGAATCACTCCAAAATTTTTAAGTAGCTTACTTGGCAAGGCCCCTGCTTATAACTAAGGTTTCAGGGCCACATCATCAAATATGATGCCACATTAGCATGCTTTTTGTTGAGGTGTCAAATAGTTCCAAAAAAAAAGGTGGACCAATAGGTGTGCATTAAGTCATGTTTTGTTGGTGGGCTGATGTGGCATCACATGGTTGGTTGCTTTTTAAATCTAAAGAGCACATTTCATTCAATTATTAGTACTTACAGTAACACTAACAACCTTAAAGTCACAACTACTAGTACTAAACTTTTAAAAATATTGGACCTTAAATGCACAAATACTATCTCAGCCATTGGAACTATCTTACCTATTGGGTATTTTCCCCTAGCAAGAGATTTAAGAGCAGTTTGGGATGTGGGTTGTTTCTAATGTGCAGTTGTAGAGGAGACATTTTTTCTTTTATAAACTAGTAATAGGGCACATATGTATTAGATGGGTAACAGGCATACAAATCGTTGATGTTTAAAGTAGCTGTTGTTTAAAGTGGGTGACAGCTACGTGTTGCATAATTATGATGCCTACATGTTCCCTTGCATGCAAGCCATGCCTTTCATAGGAATGTCAGCATTATATAACAAAAAAATTTAAATTCAATTCGTGTAAGCTATTCCGACCTTTTATATCAATATACCCAAATTGAATAGTTTAACTTTTGTTGCATTTGAAGAGAAATTCTATATTTGTGATTTTGATATATTAGAATGTTACATTATGAACATTTCCATGTTCATATATAAAGACAAATGTTTTGTTTGCATGTAGACCATTGAGAACACCCATGAAGATAGATTAGGTTAATTCAAGCATTACAATGATAAAATAGCATACATAATACCTTGTTACTAAGAAATTTCCAATATAATCAATGAATAAGATGGATGTTTAGTCCTCTAATGTTTAGCAAAAACATGTGGGTAATTTATAGAACTATATCATGGTATAACCTTCACAATAGTTGAAATGATATGGTATTTAAAAATCAAAGTTTGGATTCAAAAAGATTACTTCTTGTTTGCAATGACCCACTAACCACCCATGTGTTGGTAGCAATCAAAGGATGAACTATAAACAAGCATATAAAAGACCAATAATTAGATAATTGTTGTCATCAAAAAACTTTCAGGTCCACAAGCACTGCCACCAAAAATCAGAGGTACAAATATGCAATGAAAGTTCATAGATTAAATGGGTGTGTATCTTAAATTGTTTCAAGTTATACCCTTTGGGTTAAAAATGTGCATAACATAGTCATTCTTAAAAATGTTGACTTATTCAATAGTAGGAATATTATTCATGCCAATCCTTTTCAAGTTACTTTGGAGTCTCTTGTCATTTATTGTGGTAGTCTTGTGAACTGTCTACTTTTTTTTTACATCCAAGAAAAAATTCAAGTATAATATACAATTTTGTTACAAGTTACAAAAGAGAAGCTTGTAAAAAAATATGGTAGCTTAAATAAAAACTACAAAAACCTGAACCTTTGCAACAATTATACACCCTATGACTTATATGAAGTAGGTATTTGGCTTCCCAATGGTAGCTCATGGTGTGGTGCAAAATTATCATTTGAAATAATTTTTAGAGCAACCACTGAGAACAAAACAATAACCTGAAGCACACTATCCCCTTTCCACCAGTGTAAACTCTAGATTTTGTAGGTAAACAAGATTGTGATCCTAGAAGATAAACAAAATTAGATAGGGAAGTTGAATGAAAACTTGACTATTGCATCAAATGAACTTGAAGAGAAAACAATAGACAATGCAAAGAAAATACACTTTATGCTTTGAAAGATTTAATTCTCATTTTATATGATTTTTTTTCCATCAATGTGATTTGTTTAGAAGCTACTCTCTCTCTCTCTCTCTCTCTCTCTCTCTCTCTCTCTCTCTATATATATATATATATATATATATATATATATATATATATATATATATATATATATATATATATATATATATATATATATATATATATATATATATATATATCCCCAATGGGATTTGCCCTAAAATTTTGATTTTTATTTTCTGCTGAAACGGTCCTAATTCTGATTTTTTATTTTTATTTTCTGATTTCAAACAAATTATCACAGGAACATACAAGTGCCCAAACATGACAAATAAACATGCCAAGAGATGCTACCAATTGATATTCATATCAAACATGAAATCCATCATGAAAAACACAATATAGGGCATCCAAATGCAACACACAAATCTGATTTTCTGTAGGATACTTCTGTTGTTACAAATCTGAATATTCTGGACTAGTTTTACAATGAATTCTTGGGCTCAAACATGCCAAACACATGCCCATATTTCTGCTCTATAAATCAGATCTAAAACTATGAATGTACATACCAAAAATATGAAAATAAGTCTTCAAACATCAATTCCTAGATGGGCAAATATTTCCTTGGCAAGCACTTAGAATTTGTTGCTCCAAAACATGCAAAATCACCCTCCAAAGATGGGTGCTCAAGTCTGCTCCAAAGTGGTGCTCCAAAATAGGGCAAAACCCTAATGCAATATGCACACAAAATGCCACAACAATGCTACTCCAAATCTGATTACGTAATGATGCTCTAAACCTCCAAATGTCTCTAATGAAGTGCAATTAGAACTCCATTATGAGTCCTCCACAAGATGAGCTAGGGTTTCGTCCAACTCACCGCATTCACAAAGGTTTTCATCCTTGGAATGAAGCCCAACCAAAGTTGTAGCCAAAGAGAAGAATCTCCAAATGAAATAAGATATGAATGGATTATCAAATGACTTGCAATTTACTTTCTTTTATAGCTCCCTCCAAAAAAACCTTATCAAGGCCGACCTTCTTAAGCAATATATTCTTATTTTATTTGTTTTTCCCTCCTCCTTAGGGCTGACCTCATGCAAGGCATGCTAGGCACCCAAAAACACAAATAAAATATTTTATTTTATTGTTCATTCCTTTCTCCAAGTGGGGCGGCATTAAATATTTCATATCTTAACCTCTCACTAGGTCATCCACCTCAAGGGAATTTTATTGGATTTATCTTATTTTTCTCCTTCAATTTGGCCAACCATCCTTGATATTTCTTCCATTTAAATTTTCCTTTCTTTATTTCCTTTTCTCTCTCCTTGGTTGCTCATCTCTAGGGAAAATTATTCTATTTATTTTGATTTCACCAATAAGCTCTAAAAAATATACAAAGTCATCTCTCATCATCAATTTGCCCCAATAAATTGATTAAATATAATATTTAATTAATTAGGTCATTCCCTTAGCCCTTCGACTTAGCCTACGGGAATAGGATAGGCTAACCAACTCCATTAGGTGATCACTCAGAAAATGGGGACATTACAGTCCTCCCCTCCCAGAATTGCTTGCCCACAAATGATTGCAAACCTAGATATTGTGAAACATCCTCAAGTGGCAAGTCTCTCCAACTAGTTAAGTACTCCATGATCACCCTGCTCCTAAACTTGTGGCTATACCTCCCATAGTGAATATGAAGAATAGTATGCAAAGTGAGTTTCGGTGGCCAAAAATGAAACAATACCGGCCATACACACTCAAACTCAAATATGCTCCATCCTTCAAACTCTAAAATTTTGCTCCCCAATGTACTATGTCAGCATGGTTGAAGTACCAAATCACCAACCTCAAGTGTCATGTACATATCCAATATCAATCCTCTTACTCCGAAGGCTCCTCTGACCTCAAGTGCTAAGTCTTCAAAAGATAAAGTGTCATACCTATCCCAAGCTTTGAAATATGTCATGTCTACCAACATGTGATAGGTGGTATCATAACGATGCTCTCTAAGATACAACTACCTGAACCAAGCCTTCCGCTACTCCACTCTGATACAAATATCATTCAACCAAATGTTGTGAAGCAATGCACCAAGATCCCTGTGAATTATTGTATCAACCATATGAATACCTGGATCCCAAATTATTACACAATCACACCAGCTGAAAATGATAAGTGTCTCTCATCATGCCACCATAAAAAACTATCCACCTAAATCTAAATTGTGTCATATGGAAGTGAAAAGTGTCCATCATATGTGCATAAACAAGCATGCAAATCTACTCTAAGCTTCTGATATAAATCAAAACAACACTAGGAAAATTGAAAATTAGACCTATGATCACTCTAAAAATGCTTTTGCTGTCATAAGATGATAGGGTCTCATCATCATGCAACCTCCCAACACTGTAGTGACAATTCCAAGCACACCAATCGATCCAAACAACTGTAAACATCAATGTAGAGTTTGAAAACTCCATGATCAACAATGTAGAACAACCATCAATCATCAAGGTTTGAGATGAAAACCAATAGATTGGGTCTAAATTTTTTTTTGCTCTCATGCTCATTTTCATGCCTTGGACTATAGTCCAGCTGAAACTCAACATCCCCATGCACATACAACTCCAAATCAGATACCTCCATGACATATCCTTCAAGTTTTGAAGCTGGGACAACAAATTGTGCTCACTCAAAGGATCATCATCATGATAGCATGGTGTCAAAACACAAGTAGGCTCATTGAGCTCTTCAAGAATGGTTAAACTCTTGACCAAATCTGAATCACAAATGTTCTTCTCTGCATATGCATAACAATCATTATTTGCTGGCCCACAAAGTATATGCACAACTTCCTCTTCCTTAACCCTGACTTGAGCCTTCAATTGGCTCTCCAAATGATGTTTTTCATGAACCCTATGATTAAAATCATTTGCACAAAATAAATTTTTTGATTTGTTTTCAAAATCATACCTCTCAACAAGTTCATGCAAATCTGATTGGTCTTCATTTTCTACCATCATAAGAGGTTCATCCTGCAGAGGTTCAACCATCATAGTTTCTTCCCTTGGAATTATTAGAGATTGACGAAGAAGTGTATCTCATTGCTACCTTTCATGATCCATGTGACTGAATTGTAACTTGATATTATGTAGGTGTTGTTTTTCTTGAGCAACCAACAACTTGGCTTTCCTAGCTCTCCTTATCAACTCATCACACATGCTTTGAGTCCTCTTTACATATTTTATTCTATGATGCACAAAATTAGATTGTTTGTGGCTTGGATCCACAACTGCTACCTCATGCTTAGCCATCGAATATTGAGTATCAACAAGGTAGGGTTTCTTACCACTATCACCCTCATATGATTTATCTATCACCTCATGATTATGTGAAGATAATGGGCTGTTGTTCATAATTAGAAAATCAGAATTGTCATCATACCTTTTTGTGGTGTCTTCACGGATCTCAAGTTCATCTTCCTTCATTGTTGGATGTTCATCATCAAGTGCTAGTCCAAGAGATGTATCCAACTGAAAACCAAGTGTATTACTTGTCATAACTTCTATCCCATGGTTGCAAGTTGTATCTTAATTGACCTTCAACTCTTTCCTTGCTAAATGTCTTTGTTCCAATTTATCCAAGTCTTTTTGCTCATCACATAACAAATTGCCTTCATATATGTATTAACAATATCACCTTCAAGGTCACCCAACTCACAATTTGATTCCTTACAACTACTATGTAGAGATGCTAAGACAATGCTATCCTCAAATAATGGATCATCAAAAGAATTCATACCTTCATGTGGCTAATTAGTCACTGCTGGTTTGGCAAACTCTATAACAACATACCCTTCAACCTTATTTTTATTATGAAAACTCATGTGCCCCTCACTTGTGGATGCATGAAGTGATTCTTCTATGTCCATATCATCATATTGCTAAAGTGAACTTGTGAGAAACGCTTCATCTTCCATAGAGTTTCCACAAGTATGATTAGGTGTCCAAACTTCTAGGCATGTGAAACAACATTGTTCTCTCCTCAACTAATTTTTTCTCTTCTTAGGATCACATGTAGGCTGCAAATCACAAGGAAGAAATTATTCTTTCTTCTCTTTCTTCTTTACTTCCCTTTTCTCAATGATCTTTTGGCTAACTTCTGATTTTTCTTCTTCTCTTCTTGATTTTCTAATGTAGTTATATAGATCTCTCTTTCCTGGATTCCCATCTTCATGTATTCTCAAAGAAACATCAAAGGACATCTTTTTCTTGAAACCATCTGTTAAACCCTGGTATTCATCAATGATTTTTTTGGCCTCTTTTTTATTACCTCCTCCTTATCTTCTTCCTTTTGTAAGAAATTTTGGAAAGTTCTTATCATCTCATTTCAACTTTCTCTAAGAGATTCAAGCAAATTGTATTGATCTCCTTTAAGAGAGTCAAATTTGCCCCTCTGAACTATTTCCATCACACTAGAAATAAATTTTTGATTTGTAATTTGTCAAACCCTTGCCATGAATGATGCCATAATAGACCTATGACCATTCAATTACCAATATGACATATAATTTTCTGATTTCTGAGAATGAATGACTGATGTTGTAAATCAGATTATCTAGAAGGGAAATTACATCAAGTTTATGGGCTCAAGCATGCCCACACATAGCCCAAACCCCTGCTGTTACAAATCAAACTATTATATGGACAAACAATTGTTCATACATACCAAAATTGGTGGGGAATGATGTCTTATGTCCAACCCTAAATTGTGACCTAATTTGGTACTTGATCCTCACCAAAGCATAGGGCAAATCCACACACATGTATAATATGCAAATCTTTTGAGCTGCAGACAACTTCTAATCTACCAGTGCTATCCCAGTGTAGCTTTCACCACCTTGCTCACCAAAACCCCAACAATGAACTCTCCCCAACCATAATCTACTCAAAAATGAATAATCAAAACTTGGTAATCTAGCCCACTCTTGGCATGTCATTTTGGAAGGTAACTACCTTTCCACTTGATCTATTTCCACAAAAAGTGGCTCAATCCAGGCATCGTACAAGATAGGATGAGCTCAAAGCTCTCCATCATTTCTCAAGGCCAACCAAAACAAATTAAAAGCATTCGATAGTAATCGAATCTTATGATAAGTAAAATAATAATAATATATTAATGCAATTCAACCTATAAAAAGGTTTTCATCCTTACTTAGGGATTATCACAATATAATAGAAAACACAAATTGGGCCACAACAAGATCGTCGGTTGTCGAGGTTGAGTATTACTCCCCCAAAATCGACTATCCCCATTAGTCTAATGATTAGGGAAATATTAATCCCTAAGAACAAAAGGATAATGAGAGACCTCCTTGTCTCTTAACACTATTGTCTCTCGACTAGGGTTGATGCTCCAAGAACATCGTTTGGTCGACACAACTTGTTGTGATAACTCCAACGGCATAATGACTTACAAAGAACATGGAAGCTAAAGAAAAGAGACAAGACATGTGTCAACTTACGAAAGGAGTTTATAAGGACATAAAAAGTTGATACTCAGATGTCTAATCAACCTTTTGCTTTCCCAACGTCTAACCTTTCCTCCAGGATGATACTCTCCTTCCTTCTTCGAAGGATGTTCATTTTCCTATTCACACTTAGGACCACAAGATCATGATCAGTGTATCATTATCATGTCTCATAATATAAATCAATTAATTTAAAAAACTAATTAACATCAGTAACTACTTCATAATCAAGAGTTAAATCAAATATTTTGACAATATCAAATTAATTAACTATGACTAATCCTCCTGATTATCATGCCAAGTTAATGATTAAGTCTAATTGTAAGTTGGGGATGTAATATATTTCCCCCATAAGAATCATCGTCCCTGATGATTAATTGTCTTTAAGATAAACCAACATAATATGAAAATGTTTTCAAAAGCATAATATCAAATGTCTCAGAAAAGATGAGGAAATATAGCATAGAAGTCATCATAATTTTCCCAGGTGGTGTTCTCCACCAAATATTGGTCCCACTGGACCTTGCACTGTGTTATTTCCTTGTTACGTAAGTGTAGCTTACGCGTTTCGAGCACCTTGATGGGATCGATCACCACCACTCCTGGGTCTTTCACCTATAGAATATTCCAATCAAGCATAGGAATTTGATTATTAGCAGAATTAAACTTTTTCAAATATGAAACATGAAACACATTATACATCATGGCAAGTGCTGGTGGTAGAGCAATTTTGTATGCCACTGGGTTGACTTATTCTAGAACTTCAAATGGGCCTGCATATCTTGGTGCCAGTTTGGATATTTTTCCAAATTTGATGGAGCTTTTCTGAGGTTTAACCCTTAGGAGAACTTTATCTCCCACAGTGAAATGCCTTTCAATATGCTTTGCATCTGCATAACTCTTTTGCCTATCATTGGCTTCTTCTAGCCTCCTTTTAATCAGATGGACTTGTTCTTCCATCTCAGACAAGATTTCTGGACCAAGGCTAACCCTATCTTCTAGCTTATCCCAACTTATAGGGGTTCGACACTTTCGTCCATATAATGCCTCAAATGGTGCCATCTTAATAGCTGAGTGATAAGAGTTATTGTAGGCAAATTCCACTAGAGGAAGGTAATCCTCCCACTTGTATTGCTGATCCATGCAATACATCCTTAATAAGTCCTCCAACACTTGGTTCACCCTTTCAGTTTGGCCATCCATTTTACGATGATAAGCAGAGCTTATGTTCAACTATGTACCAAGTGAAGAGAACAAGGTTTGCCAGAACCTCGATGCCATCCGTGCATCCTTATCTGAGATAATCTTCTCAAGAATGCCATGCAGTTTGAAAATCTCTTGAACAAATTTTTGAGCAATGACAGGTGCCCCATCCGTCAAGTTTCCAGGTATAAATTAGGCTGCTTTAGTGAGTCTGTCCACCACAACCAAAATAGCATTGTGCCTATTCCTTGACATAGGAAGCCCTTGCACAAAGTCCAAGCTTATAATCTGCCATTTCCACTAAGGAATTTCATGAGGGTATAATAATCCTGCTAGGTGTTGGTGTTCCACCTTCACCCTTTGGCACTCAATATAAGTAGCTACAAAATTTGTAACATCCCTCTTCATTCCTTTCCAAAAATATAAAGGTTTCACATTAGTGAATAACTTGGTTACTCCAGGATGCCCAGAATATGGTGCAGAATGAACCTCTTTCCAAACCATATTCCTTAACTCTACTAAGTTAGGTACATACATCCTTCCTTTAAACCTTAATAACCCATCTGGTTCAAGGTTGAATCCCTCATATTTTGGATTCTATGGATCCTTCTCAAGGACCTGTTTTACCTGCTCGTAAAACTCATCTCCCTTAGATTTTTGTAATACCTGATTTCTAAAATTAGAATGTATAGAGATCATAGAAGAGATATGCCTTCTCTTACTTAAAGCATCTGCCACTCGATTTTCTTTTCCCTGAATATACTTAATCTCGAAGTCATAATCTAAGATAAATTCTAACCATCTTCTTTGTCGAGCATTAAGATGGGGTTGAGTGAACAGATATTTAAGTCCCTGGTGATCTATTTTCAACTCAAATGGTTTTCCAAGTAGGTAGTGTCTCCACATTTGAAGTGTGTGAATGACTGCTGCCAGTTCTAAATCATGTGGGGCATAGTTTTGTTAATAGTTTTTCAATTTGCGTGATTCATACTTGATATTTGAATCAAGTATGTCTCTCTCTTCTTGTTTAGTGGAAAATGAGGGATTACAATAGTTGATCTAAACCAAATCAAACCCCACACTTTCCATATGCTAAACATTAGGGAAGTGGAACCAAGATTGTTCTTTATGCAAGATCAAGCTATAGATTTCCTAAATCCCTTTTTGTGTTAGATATGATTGGGTAGATGATTTGATTAGGCCTTCACAAGCTTGTAGCATTCACAAAGCAAGAAACCCTAATTTATCACTTAGACTATAATAAACTAAATTTAGACATAGATCAGGGACAACAGACTACATAAACATAGAGTAGAAGGTACAAAGAGTGTGCACCCAAAAAATGAGGGCCTAAAGGTCAAGGGCGTACACTCCTTTGCCCTATAAGTTTTTGGCACAAGAAACCTTCTATATTAGGTTGTAGAGTACTTCTAGAGGTTCCTAGATCCTGAATAAAAATACACAGTAGGGTTAGGGTGCCAACTCCTTTGACCCAAAAGTTTTGCAATGTTGAAATCAAAACTTCTGTGATGAAGGTATCTGCAATGTTTGTCTTTCTACTTCTCCTTTCTGTCGGATCTTATTGAATGCAACTTGCACATGCAAAAGGAGGAGAAAGATGGTTGTGGCTATATAGGAGCTTGCCTCAGTCAAGCCCTATTTTCGGTATTCCTACCTCAACAATAGCCAATGATAAAGATTTGCTGATGTGTGTGCTCATCTAACAAATGTGTATGTAGAAATATCAAAACCCTAGATGACTCAAGCATCAAGGAAAGATCAACAGTTTGTTTCACTCAAGGAAATAACAACAACATCACTTCAAGGAGATGAGAGAAAATGAAGATTTGTAGAACAAGAAGGCAAGGCAACTGTATTCGCCGAGGATTCCCAAGCTCAAGTTGGAGGCTTCAACCCTTCTCCTGATCATACAAAAGGTTATACAAACCCTAGGAAGAGCAAGATCTTGATTCCTAATCTCCATTGAATATCTCCATGATATCAATCTTCAATATCTTCAAAAAGCTTCAACAAGTTGTTGATCTTCAATAGCAAAAATGGCAGAGTTTTGGCATAGAAAGCTTGCATATAGATTGTGTGTGATAAAATGATTTTTAAATATCTTTAAATACCTAACCTTAGAAATTCAACTATTTGGAATAACGTGTTGACATCGCGCAAAAAATAAAAATTTAAAATTGAAATCCCAAGGTGCACGGAGGGAACCGACACCCCACCAAAATTCAAAACCCCAAAAATAGGGTAGGACAAGGGCACGGGTGCCCTTGTCCAAGCCCTAATTTTTCCATCAAGTCTGTATCAAGGAGGTCCCGGATGTCCAAAATCCAAAGTTTCTTTTTCGATTCAGCCAACAATCATTTTAGAATATGACATTTCTTCAGTTAGTTATAGGTCAATCAGGGTTTAAGGAGGTCATAAATAAGTAGGTTGAAAAGACACAAAAGGAGAGGATCTAAACCATGAAAAATTGTACCATTCCATGCAGGAGGACAATATCTAACATAACATTTAGCCCCCACTTTAGTGGCCATATAACATTATGTGCATATGCAACTAAAGGAACGTAAATACATCAATCATGGAAAGGATACCCAAAAGGATACTATAGAGGAAGCCAAAGTGTTGTTGTGCAAGAGGAAGAAGCCCCCAGTCTGTAATCCTACAAGACCACAAAGTTAGGAACCACATCCTACAAAGGAACACTTGTTAGATAATCAAAATCAAATCAACCTGCAACCAACACACAAATATGTCAGTCATAAACACTAAGGGGTTGAGTGATGAGACATGATGAGGGAGGAAATCGAGGGAGATATATGCCCCCCTTGTTTTTGTTTGCTTAGTCTGAAAAGGAGAAACAAGGAGATTATCTACATGCACTGATTTTAGGGAAAATTAATGAAAAAATGCATTGTGAGGGTCATTTCTGCAAACAACACCAAATCACAACACATTGGGTTAGATGGAGGGTGGAACCAAGATTCCAATGCAACAAATGGTGTGAAAATCTAAGTTTGGCAGCCCAAGATAAAGGCTTATGATGAAAAGTGTTCAATTTTATGCCTAGATGGTGATAGGAATTCTCATCCACTTACTATATGTAAGGGGAGTTTTCACTTTTCACAATTCATTCTTACTTGTCATTATGTAGAGGAGAGAAGAAGGAGATATAGACCAACCATGCCAAGTCGACATCCATACTAGCTTTCGAGACTAGAGATGCTTTGAGCCCAAGTGGCAGAGAGATGGATCGAGCCTGAGGTAGGGTTCAAACCTCACTTCTATCATTCATGCTTTCCTATTGTTTTTTATTTTCTAGATTTGTGTGCCAAACAACCCTGTTTGGACAGGGGTTCGCAACTAGGGCGCCCAAGTCCACCCAGGGCGCCTGTGTCCTCTTTGGGCACCCAAGTCTTCTTGGGGTACCCAGGTCCTCCTGGCGCGTCCAAGTCCAAGAAGGACAAGGACCTCAGGTATAGGGTACAATTTGATGTTTTAGATGTTTCTTAATGGTTTGATGATGTGAACTGATCCAATTTCTGAATGTTTGACCTGCAGGATGTCCCTGAGACATGAGAGCATACAGGTGATCACCTGATGATGCTACTATGAGACCACATTGGCACTATGTCAGACAAGGAGAGGGGTCACTTAAAAGAAGTTGGTCTTTGGTGGGTGTTTTTCATGCCCATAATGAGATTTCATTGCAGCATGCTCATGGCACTGATGGAGAGGTGAGATGCAGACATGTCTACATTCCATCTGCCCACCGATGAGATGATAGTTACATTGGAGGATGTCTATCAGATCTTGTGACTGCTTGTCTGAGGAGAGATAGTGAGGGTCATAGAGCGTCGTTCAGCAGAATATACTAGAGAGAGCTAGTTGTACTATTTAGGCCGCATCATTGTACGGGCGGAGCAAGGACATATTCAGCTTCAACTACTAGAACATGGATGCGGTGACATCCCCTTGGTTCAGAGGATCATGATTGCTACTATCGCATTAGTGGTCACATAGGATGGATGAGGCACTCACCTTCACGGGGGCCTTGTTCATACTATCCGATCGATGGAGGAGCATAGGACGGTATACACGTGGGGGCGTAGTATCCTTGTGCACCTCTACCACAGTTTGGGATGGTATGTCCATTATGAGTCATAGAGCCTGATGGTGTGCACCTTGCTACAGGTCTAGGCATTTGAGCATATCAAGTACACATGGCTTACAGGTTTCCCTATAGAGCTATCATGGACACATCCACATGCACATGCTTATCCACTCATCAGATGCTGGAGACATGGTGATCTTTTGTATTGGAGAGTGATATTTGATAGGTTGCATCCCAGTGACATCATTTGGAGACCATATCGCAGCCCCAGACCATAGATTGGTCAGCATGAGTAGCTAGCCAGGATGCAGAGGGATAGATTGATGGTTGGTTGCCTCAATCACATAGTCATCTAGTTTTACTTTGATAGAGTAGTGTGACAGTTCAGATGTAGACAAGATGTTCCTATGATGCGTCTAAGCTACCCCTGCTCACTACGTAGTGCAATTAGGGTGAATTCCACCTGACGATTGATGATAGTTGATATAACAGTGAGTGATGATGATGGTACAGAGGATGCAGAGCCACTATCTAATGTAGACGGTGTTAGTGTTACCCGAGCATATCAGACTTGGTGGCAGACAGCACGACCCGCTCTTATCTTTCCTCCCGATCAACCCATAGGTGATCCTCGACCTTGGGCCGGTCACGCGAGTGACATAGGAGTAGAGGATGATGTCAATGACTTTGTTGGATACTATGACCTAGATGAGGATGAGGATAATGATGATGATGATGAGGAGGAGGAGATCCTGACATAGTACATCTTCAAAGCGAGACCGTGACGAGATCAGCAGGAGGTAGACAACGATGAGGAGATTGAGTCGAGACCACAATCAAGAGCTCATGGTCTAGCTCCTACAGGTGTTAGGAGATTGAACCGACATGAGTGAGGGGAGACTAGTAGTCACATGCCCCCAACTGCAGAGCATGTACACTCAAAATCGTGACTCTGGTTGCCTGGGACTATCGAGTCAGATTTTGGCATGCACATGGACCCTTTCCCTCCTTGCCACGGGGTGATCCGCCACATCACTCTCACTCATGTGGAAGTAGCTAGTCGAGAGGAGGCGAGACATGGTGGGGTTCTGGCTCATTAGAGAGATGGACTTTGTGAATGGGGGTCGGCGAGTTCTATGGCCTTTGTTGTTGTGTGTTTTGTTGTATGTTTCGCTCAATTGTTGTGGTAGTTCAGATAACCCTATGACCCAAAGGGTCACTAGTCTCTCTTCTTCAATTTGGATTCCTTGAATTCCACCTTTGTGTGGGCAAATGGTTGTTTTCGTTGATGGCTTCTACTATTTCTATGTCCCTGATAAATGCTCTGTGTAGCCGTAATTGCCTAATTTCTTCAATCAACAAGAGAACAAATGGGTCTTCTTGTGGTGGAATGTGTGTCTATTGTTGAGGTCACGGATGCAACTCCTCAATCTCGTCACGGATAGCTCTCACCCACTCTCCTCTCACTCCTAAACACTTGTGAATAAGGATAGAGGAAGTTGTATGATTACTAACCAGATCTAGGGTTTTGACCTAGGGTTTGACTTTGTTCAACTGTGATTACCTCATGATGGAATCGAGGGTTTGCAATGTTGTCTATTTTAATAGATCTATATGAATGCAAACTAAATGATAACATGCAAAACATATTTTTGGTATTTTTAGAATATTTTGGAAAGGAAAATGCTTCTAATCTATGAAAAGGAAATATGTATGCAATCCTATATGACTTTTCCAATGCAAAGTTTAATCTATGTTTTTGTGGGTTTTTGGTGTTTTTAATGCAATCTAACTTACTGGAAAGGGAAGATGTTTTTTCTAACAAAGTAGATCTAGGAATGTAAAAATAATTCATCTAGCATACAAGATCTAACCTATCAAGGAAAAAGCAAAATGTTACTATTCCCAAGAGCAATGTGATTATCTAATTACCACGAAAGCAATGAAAGAACCTGAAAGAGATGAAGATTTGTTGACTCCACTACCCTCAGTATCCTTGTATAGGCAACCTCGAATCCTTCTGTGGCAGCAGGTGATCCTCTTGACAACAAAATGGACTGAAGAATCAAAGAGAAGCTTTTGTGAAGCTTGTATGAGCTCTATGTGAGCTTTGAATTGAGCACAATGGCTAAGAATTGAGTAGCGTAGCGTTGCTTGATTGAAACAAAGAAAGTAAAAGGCACTTACGTCCTATATGAGCATATGAATGCTAGGTTGGAGAGCAAACTTGGCAAGAGCTGGTGCACAATGAATTTACCTCTCTGGAAGAGCTTTGAAGCTATGCAACAATGAAAGCTTTGAAGCTTTAGAAAAACTAAACAAAGAGGCTCAAAGGCCTGTGAAGAAGCTTGAAAAAGCTTGTGAAGATAAGAAGGGTATTCTCCAACTTTCTCAACTTGGAAAATAATGAAGAGGTGAGGGGTATTTATAGGTTTAGAAGAAGAGATTGGATTGATGAGTTAACAAGAATAGATTGGGGAGTTAACAAGGTTGATTTCCCAGTGAGCTCAACTGATTAGGGAGTGATGAAGAAATGATAGCTTATTACTGAAGAAGAAATGGAGGTGAGGGAATGCATGAGATTGATTAGAGAGTTAATTATAGATCAAATAGAGCTAATTATGCATGTGTCGGTGCATGAAATAGTTAACTCTATATCAAGGATCAAAAATCATGCAAACATAAAGAAAAACAAGTGAAAACGAAGCAAAAATGAGAGAGAAACTCAGGTTTTTCCGCAGGTCAAAAGATGGCAGGGTCGCCACCTTCGTCAAACAGGGTTGCCCAAGGAGATCATGAGTCACCCCAAGGGTGACCCTCGGTCGCCAGGGGAGATCCGGGATCAAAAGTGCAGAATGCAAAAAATTAGGCCAATAGAAGGTATAGGGGAGGAAAAGGGGGATTTCTGCATCAAGAAACATGTCAATCATGTGGAAGAATCCAAATCTCCACTTGTATCTTTAGGATCCCCAGTGGGGATCTGGAAATAATAGGGGGAGATTTGGATTGGTCGATCGAAATCAAAAACAGAAAGCGGGAGCTGGATCGGGGGACCTCTAGAAGGCTTTTATGAGGTGCACTAGATGAAATACATAAGGGAGAGGTGAAAACTTACCTACAAGACACTCACAAGGCTTCGGATCAAGGTCAAAAGCTAGAAAATGCAAGTCAACAAGTGTCGCAACAAGTGTCGAAAAGCGTCAAAAACAGGGAAGGAGAATCGACAAAGTAGAAACGACACAAAACAAGAAGAGAGGACACATCATCAAGAGGCTTGCTGCCCAAAGGATTTATTTTCACGCTTACATGTATGTGACAAGGATTTTAATCATCATAGGGGTCCTCATGGAGGCAGTGCATGATTTTTGTGCTTACGGAGACGACTGCGGATCTCATTACACCATCAGTAGTTCAGGATCTATCTTAGCGAGATGGAGATCCAGGTGAGACATTGTTATTATGTTAATGTACTTATTTTGATGATTATTTATGATGCCTGTATGAGTTATTGATATTGATTATGTTTTTCTTGTTGCAGTTGGGATAGATGCATGGCACGATTTTGTGAGTTGTGTCATAGCAGAGATAGTTCCTAGTGATGCGACCGAGCAGTGGGTGCGGATGGGATACTCACCACAACCATCCACAAGGTCACATGTAGAGATTCTTATGCCATTCATAAGATATAGAATGGCCATGGAGGCTACCCTAGATTATTCTACACAGGAGAGAAATGATCTACTTCAGAGAGCTAAACGTGCAAAGGCCGAGCTCCGGGCACAGCAAGAGAAGGCTACAACACTACCTTCATCAGAGACAAGTTCTATCGTGACACATGTCTTACAGACTGAGTTATATCAGATGAGAGCTAAGAGGGACAGAGCCATAGCATACAAGGAGAGGGCATAGTCAGAGAGAGATTGGTATCACCATATGTTCATAGAGACATAGGGTGAGGTGTTGGGGCTTAGAGGTGAGCTTAGGGGGTTGCGATCGTGAAGTGTCTCTAGGAGCCAGTCATAGTCCGTAGCCACACATGGACAACCTTCCATTACCCGCACACCACTAGGTCTTGAGGGGATTGATCACCGAGGTTTAGCTATGTGATGTATCTTATGTTCTATGACATCCCATTTTGATCTATGGGACGATCGACTCTAATGCATATTCAAACTAATGTTTATATATATGATGTTTTCCTATTGACGTTTGTAATGTTGTTAATTTAGCATATGTGATTTTATATAAAATACAACTAGTGATAGATGTCAATGCTTATGTGGAAACGGAACTAATGCTAATGTGATACATACTAAACAATTCTTTGCAGAACATATAGTAAAATCCACAATGATTAATGAATTTCACACATAACCAACATTATATGCTATATTAAGTTAATACAAAGGTGATCTTAATAAAGCATGTTTAAACAAGATACATCAATGATTAACCGAAAAAGATGTAATGTTAAATGAATTAAGACAAAATAATCATATCTTGTCTAAATTGAAGCTAAACTAACTAATAAGTTTGCTTTATACAATAACATCTAACATACAATCTTAAGCATAAAATTTCTTGAGGTGCACAACATTAATAGGTTCTTTAAGCAACATACCTTGTTCATATGCTAACTTATACGCTCCTAATCTAAAGTCTTCAGTAACAACATAAGGTCCAAGCCAATTAGGGCTAAACTTTCCTTTTTCTCCAGGATGTGCATTTACATTGCGTTGATTCTCATATAGTACCAAGTTGCCAACTTTGAATGAGCGATGTATGACATGCTCATTATACGATCATTGGATACTCTTCTAATGGGCATTAAGGTGCTCAAGAGTGTTGATACGCTATTCATCAAGCATCTCAAGTTCTTGTAATTACTTTTCTCATTCTGTGTCATCATCAATAATGTCCTTTAGGGAAACTTGCAATGAAGGAATTTCTAACTCTAGAGGCATTATCGTGTCAACACCATAAACAAAATTATACGACATAGTTCTAGTAGCCATATGAATGCTTGTTATATAAGCCCATAATGCATAAGAGAGTTGAGTATGCCAATCTTTTTTATCTTTATTAACTTTTTTCTATAGGATTTGTCTAATAATTTTACTTGAAGCTTTTGCTTGACCGTTTGATTGAGGATAGTAAGGCGTAGAGAAGCAATTTTGAATATGATATTTTTCAAGAAATTTCATCACATTGTTGTTCTTGAATGGTGTTCCATTGTTAGAAACTAAGGTGGAAGGTATACCAAATCGCAAAATGATGTTATCTTGTATAAAATGAAAAATTACTTCAGCAGTCATGGATCGTAGAGGAACGAATTCAACCCACTTCATGAAGTAATCAATAGCAATGATAATAAACGTATGTCCTTGAGAAGAAGGTGGAGAGATTTTACCAATTAGATCCAAGCCCCAAATAGAAAATGTCCAAGGTGAAACTTGGGCATGAAGTTCCTGGGCAAGTGCTCGGATTAAATGATTGTGTTGTTGAATTTGCAGACATTTCTTGACATATGCAATAACTATTGTACTAATGATTTTTCTCCAAAATGCCCTCCACAAGCACTAGAGTGAGCTTCTTCTAAAGCTATTGGGATTGTTGAATTACTAAGGCATCGAAGGACACCATTATAACTTCATCTGTATAAGACATTTGATAGAATGATATAATGTGCTGCTAGTTTACGTAGGCGAACTCGTGTGTTTTTAGATTTTGAGTAAGGAATGGTACCATCATGCAAATAATTGAATATATGGGAGAACCATTCGTTAGAATTTGTGTTACAACAAAGATTAGTAGCTAAAGATGCAACCTCTTCTAATGTCAATGTTTTAAGATTATGAATGATAAAGGTATATTCATCAGGTGAATCAACAGGGGATATAAGAGAAGTTGTGCTTGCCATAGCATCCATGTGTCAATTATCTATCCTTGGAATAATGTCAATTGAGAATGATGTAAATTTTTTTAATAAAGATAGGGCTAAGTCACGATATTGAGATAATTTATCCTACTTAGCTTGATATGATCATGTTATCTGTCACACAATTAAATGTGAATCATCATATATAGTGATGTTTTTGATGTTGAGAACCAAAGAGACACGAATTCCTGTAATGAGAGCTTCATACTCAACAATGTTGCTTGTTTATGAGAAGTTTAACCGATAGGACATAGGGACTAGCTTCCTAGAAGGAGGTACTAGTATGACACCAACACTGGAGCCAATTCAATATCATGAACCATCAAAATACAATTCCCATTTATCGTCTGCATCTATATTTAGGACTTGATCATCAGGAAATGTCTCCTGACTTTATATAGAAAAGGGTGAAGGTGCTTTAACTAAATGGTCGGTTAATGCTTGTCCTTTAATTGCTTTTTGAGAGATAAATTTAAGATCAAATTTTGTTAACAACATAACCCATTTAGCAAGGTGACCTAAAATATATGTTTTAGCGAAAAGATGTTTCAAGGGATCAAATTTCACCATTACATGTATTTCAGCATTTAAAAGATAATGCCTAAGCTTCTATGTTGCAAAGATCAGAGTTAAGCACTGCTTCTCGATTATAGTATACACACTTCATAATCAAGCAAAGTTTGACTGATGTAATATACAGCACGCTCTTTGCCTTCAGTATCATGTTGTGCTAATATATCCGCGAGAGCATTATTAGATGCCGAGGTATAAAGGATAAAAGGTTTATTAGCAGTAGCAAGTTGTAAAACATGAGGATTACCTAGATAACTCTTTAAGTCTTCAAAATCTTTCTGACAATCAGAATTCCATTGAAATTTTAACTCCTTCAGTAGTTGAGTAAAAGGGTGAGTCCTATTGGTGAGTTGTGAGACAAATCGGTGGATGACCTGTATCTTTCCTTGCAAACTATGAAGTTGAGATATGTTCTTAGGTGCTGGCATATTAACAATTGCATCAATCTTCTTTGTATCTACTTCAATACCATGACGCGAGACTATAAATCCCAACAGTTTTCCACTATCTATGCCAAAGACTCACTTATAAGGATTTAAGCGCATGTTGTACTTCCTTATTTGCTCAAAGATTTGACGGAGGATTGTGACATGATCTTGACGACGAATAGACTTTGCAAGAATGTCATCAACATAATCCTCTAAGATGTTATGCATGTTTAATCATGAAAAATAAGAGTCATAGCTCATTTGTAAGTTGCTCCTGCATTCTTTAATCCAAACAGCATGACTACCCAACAAAATGTACCCCAAGGTGTTATAAAAGCTATCTTATATTGATCTTGAGGGTTTATGAAAATTTGATTATATCCCGAAGAACCATCCATAAAGGAAAGTAATTCATGGCTAGCTATTGAATCAACAATCATGTCAATGTTAGGGAATGGGAAATCATCTTTCAAAGAAGCAAGATTCAAATCCCTAAAATCGGTACACATTCGAATATGGCCATCAGGTTTAGCGATGGCCACGATATTTGAAATCCAAGGTGAATAATCAATAGGGCGGATAAAACTAGCTTCTAAGAGATTTTATATATTGGCCTTTACTAACAATGCAACATTAGGATTCATCTTACGAATCTTTTGTTTAAATGACTTAGCATTCGGTTTTAATACGATATTATGTGTTACAATATGAGGATCAATACCAGGCATATCCAAATAATTCCAAGCAAATAGGTCTAAGAATTCATGTAAAAGCTTGGTCATATCTTCTTTTTCTTTTGTGTTTAAACAATCACCTATAGGGATAATCTTTTTAGCGTTATCTTTCTCCATAGAAACTTCAACAGTTTTTCCATTAAGCAAAGTACAATGGTCTAGGGGGTTGGGTGATTGTGGTAATTCTTCAGATTCTTCCTCAGATTTTAAAGTAGCGTTTACCAAACCAGTGGACTTCCCAAAATATGCATCATTGTTCAAACAATAAGGTAATCTACATTTATGATGATAATGGGGAACATTGTCATAAGCTCCCAAGAGTTCAATTATTGCTTCATCTGTTGAAAAGGTATCTAAGGGAATCTCTCCTGGAGGACAATTACTGTCGATCATCTCAGGAAATATCAAGTTAAGTGTTGATATTGTGTTCACATTAAGATTAGGATGTCTACAAGCTTTAGATTCCTTAAAAGGATTATATTCAATGCCACTTGAGTAATTTCGTGAAGCAGATTCTATAGGTACTTGAATCCCTTGTTGATTAATACCACAACCATTACCTACATAGTCACAATTCTTATAAAGGATCTGAAATCCTTGACCATAAAGAGAGGCCATCTCTTTAGAAGAAGGTGGATCCTCATAGGTCTCATAATCTGTAGTGTAAGTAAGAGTATTATCTACATTTGAACTACCAAAGAGACTTTAGTTTTTGGATTTGAAGTTTTAGATGAGATCGATGCAACATTTGATGTTTCAAGATTAGAGTTGTTAATTTTATATTCACCTATAGAGGGGGATGTAAAATCTAACAAACCCCAATCGTCACCAAGGAATTCATTTGATTGTTTGGAATCTTGCACAACATTAACTGTGGCAAGAGGAGTTGACAGATCAACTTTCAAGTTGTTTAAAATCTTATGATGAACAACTTGCTTTTGTAATTCAATTTGTAAACAGTTATCCAGTTCAGGATCAGCCTCAATATTATGAAGTTTATCTTTATAAATAAACTTAACTAAATGATGAAGCCCAATGCATGAATCCAACATCTACCAAGAATCATGTTGTATGATAAGGAACCAGGCATAACATGAATCAGGGTGGACAAAGTCGTAGGCCCAACTTGTACAGGTAAAGTTATAGTGCCTATAGACTATCTTCCAACATTATCAAAGCCACAAATTCTTATTCTATTGAGCTTAATCAAAGAGGTGTCAACTTTAATCTTATGTAACAAATTAATACCACAAATATGAAGAGTCAATACATTATCAATCATAACTTGCTTGATCAATTTATTGTTTATTGTAATGAATATAATTAAAGGATCATGTTGATTTTGAACTTCAAGGGAAGGCAACTCATGTTGTTGAAATAGAATGTCTATTTTTGTCACATGCATACAATCTAGGAGAGCTACTACATCATTCAGCTTGATAGCAGGTGGTACAATCACCTTTTGTAAAGCTTCTTGGAGCATTCCATGGTATGTAGGTGAAGTTTGTATAAGTTCCCAAAGAGAAATCTTAGCAGGAGTAGCATGAAGCTGCTCAACAAGATCATAATCTTGACTAGTTTTATGTGTTAAATAAGGTGCTTGAGGAAGCATAGGTTGAGAATCTGGTAAAGATATCAGAATGCTTTATTTTTATTTGCTTTGTTTGTTATTCTGAGTATTATATGTATGAGCAACCATAATATGACTAGGTTGTTGTGAATTTTGATGTGTTATTTGTTTAGCATAATTATAGATGTGATCAAGAGGTCAAGAAGAAAGCAGAAGACCTCTAACTATGAGCATCAATTTAGAGTGTAGTTAACCCACATCCAAACACAGGTTGACCACTATTTTTGACTTCACAGGTTCTTCTTGAGGTTTAGAAACATAGATTGCATTTACTAATCTTTGAAACAACAACGATTTAGGAGTCGTAGTGGAATATTCAATCGAGATAAAGTCCTTAAGGGCTTCATCTAACATATTAAAGTCATCACAACTAAATGTCTCATCATGCACATGAAAGTCTTGAAAAAAATAATCTGACATTATAACATGTTCTAATTAACCCAAGACTTAAATGTAAAGCAAGATAACTTAAACCTTGTAGAGATAAAGCAAAATATCACTATGCAAATCACAAAGTAGTAATTTCAAACTCTTTTAATGAAAGACTAAATATATAAATCAAGATTCAATGTACGTACTTTCATAAAAGAGGGTTTACAATATAAATGTTATTTAAGATAGCAAACTATTTCAGATCTGATGTTAAAAAGGATGAAAATTCATTTAAAGCATGGGTTCACCGAAATGTTTAGTGGAAAATGTGGGATTAGGATAGTTTATCTAAACCAAATCAAACCCCACACTTTCCATATGCTAGACATTAGGGAAGTGGAACTGACCTTGTTCTTTATGCAAGATCAAGCTATAGATTTCCTAAATCCCTTTTTGTGTTAGATATGACTAAGTAGATGATTTGATTAGGCCTTCACAAGCTTGTACCATTCACAAAGCAAGAAACCCTAATTTATCACATAGACTATAATAAACTAATTTCAGACATAGACTAGGGAAAACATACTGCAGAAACACAGAGTAGAAGGTACAGAGAGTGTGCACCCAAAAAATGAGGGCCTGAAGGTCAAGGATGCCCACTTCTTTGCCCCATAAGCATCTGGCACAAGAAATCTTCTATATCAGGTTATAGAGTACTTCTAGAGGTTCCTAATCCCAAATAAAAATGCACAATAGGGCTAGGGTGCCTTCTCTTTTGACCCAAAAGTTTTGTAATGTCAAAATCAAAAGTTATGTGACGAAGGTATCCACAATGTTCATCTTTTAGTTGCTCCTTTTCGTCGGATCTTATCAAATGTAACATGCACATGCAAAAGGAGGAGAAAGATGGTTGTGGCTATATAGGAGCTTGCCTCAGTCAAGCCTCATTTTCGATATTCCTACATCAACAACAGCCAATGATAAAGATTTGTAGATGTGTGTGCTCATCTAACAAATGTGTATGTAGAAATATCAAAACCTTAGATGACTCAAGCATCAAGGAAAGATCAACACTTTGTTTCACTCAAGGAAACAACAATAGCATCACCTCAAGGAGATGAGAGCATATAAAGACTTGTAGAACAAGAAGGCGAGGTAGCTGTATCCGTGGAGGATTCCCAAGCTCAAGTTGGAGGCTTCAACCCTTCTCCCAATCATATAAAAGGTTATGCAAACCCTAGGAAGAGAAAGCTAGTCTCAATATCTTGATTCATAATCTCCATCAAATATCTACATGATAGCAATCTTCAATATCTTGAAAGAGCTTCCACAAGTTGTTGATCTTCAATAGAAAAATGGCAGAGTTTTGGCATAGAAAGATTGCATATAGATTGTGTGTGATAAAATGATTTTTAAATGTCTTTAAATACCTAACCTTAGAAATTCAAATATTTGGAATAATGTGTCGACATCATGCAAAAAACAAAATTTTGAAATCAGAATCCTGAGGTGCACAGAGGGAACCGACACCCTGCCAAAATTCAAAACCCTAAAAAATAGGGCAAGACAAGGGCGCGGACGCCCTTGTCTTAACCCTATTTTTTTCATCAGGTCTATATCAAGGAGGTCCAAGAGGTCTAAAATCCAAAGTTTCTTTTCCGGTTCAACCAACAATCATTTCAGAATATGACATTTCTTCAATTAGTTATAGGTCAATCAGGGTTTAAGGAGGTTAGAAATAAATAGGTTGAAAGGACACCAAAGGAGAGGAGCTAAAACATGAGAAATTGTACCATTCAATGCAGGAGGACAATTTCTGACATAACAAATCCTCTCTACCTCATTCTGCTCATTCCATAACCCATATAGAAGGTGAATGAGCATATACTAGACTTATAGATGATAGAAAAATTCAATATCAGCATTGAAATGATGATAGGAAAATCATGTCAAACATAGAGTATACAGGAAAGGTAAAACCAAAACCCTAAACTAGCACAACACAAAAACACATAAATAAACATGGGTTACTCCCAAATTTTCTTAAACCACACATAAAGGCTTTAAACCCAGACCTTAAAACCAACCTGTTGAGCAAACACTTTGTTCTCAACACAGCCACCAAAACCCACATTTTGGTCATAATTTGCATCATCATCCAACATGGCATAAGCCACACTTTCATCCAAACCTACCATGTAGTCATCTTCCTCATTTGTAAGAGAAAAAAGTTCACTCCCCCACAAATATTGGAACACACCAAGGGTACAAATCATTCCCAATTTGAAATGTGTGGCCAAGTGGCACTGCAGGTTATCCAACATGGACTCTACACTACCAGCAAATGTGTCTCTCCCTATGTCTTTCTCTCTTCCTCTCCACCTCATTATGCTCTTTCCATAACCCATATAGAAGGTGAAATGAGGGTATACTAGACCTATAGACAATGAAATGATGATAGGAAAATCATGTTAAACATATAGAAGATGAAATGAGGATAAGAAAATAATATGAAACATAGAAGGTGAAATGATGATATAATGTCAAACATATCATCTGGACCTCTCGATCTCTCCCTAACTAAACATACAATGTCAAGCATATATCTAAGGTGAGATGAAGATAAGCAAATGATGTCAAACATATAGAAGGTGAAATAAAGATACATTATACATAAATAAGGTGAAATGTGGATAAACAAATCATGTTAAACATACAGATGCAAGGAAAATGAGGATATGAAAAATATGTAGACCTGTGAGGCCTATTTATTTCACTCCTATATTTTTCTTATATCACATTTACATTTTGATGACATATGGACTTTGGGATTGTTCATCCCATTTTGTAGGCCTTCATGATTTATTTCTTATGCTACAATTGGATTAGATAGACTATGCTATGATGTTGATTATGGTTTACATGTTAAATTTCATTTGAAATTATAATGTTATGCGTTATTTGATTTTTTCTGAAATTTAAATGTTAGTGGATAAGTAATGTATGAATTATTATGCAATCCTGATATTGAGTTGATGACTAGAAATGCAGTAGATAGTAAATCTTATCAATGATGTTATGTGTTGATTATTGAAGATTTAATGATTGTGCGACATTGTGTGTGTGTATGCTTTCCTTCCCTTCGGCTATGATATACATGTGTTACTAATTTATTTTTGTAAGTATGCAGATGATTTTCCATGCCCATGGAAAATTGGAGATCATCCCATACCCTTATGTGAATTCCGTGTAAACCGATCCAATCCCAGGAGGGACTAAGGTCATATGTGTATTGCATGATGATTTCTCGTGATATCTACTTTTGATGCCCTTTCGATTAGGTCTACCCCTTTTTAATTGATTTAATTATGGTGTTGTGAAATATAATGTTGATTTGGCACATTTTAGTGCTTTTTATTTTTATGGCCTTTTTATGTGATTTTATGCTACCTAAGGTGTTTATTTTAGGTTAATTTTGATCGAAGGTTATACCCCTAGGGTCTAGGGCCCATTTGAGCATGCTAAACCCTAGGGTAACCTCTATCTAGTCACTCTAACTTCACCCTGAAGTAAAGTGACGAAATTCAAATTTTGGAAGGAGTGGTGGATGGGTCAAACATTCAACCATGACTCACTCCTCCTTCCAAGGCCTTCATTCACCTTCCTTGAAGACTTGTGGAGTCTTTAAGACTCCCAAGTGTGTGAAACCCATTTCCAATGCTCTCACACATGTGTGAGAGCATCTTGGAGTGAATGGGATTTCTTTGGAAAATAGGACTATGACAAGTGTCATATCTTATCCTCTTGGAGTCCACCTTGTGAGATTCCTTCTCTCCACCTTTGCTCTCACATGTGTGAGAGCACATGTGGAGAGGGTGAGGCTTGGTGGGATGGGAGAGTGACATGTATCACCTCCACATCCCAAGGAGCTTGCAAGTGGGTTGTGAGGAGGAAGGAGAAGGTGGCATGTGTCACCTTCTCATTCCTCAGGGCTCTTAAGAGGAGCCTATAATACTCCCTCTTTGAGAGAGGGAGAGGGTTCTCCTTTTTCACTTATTTTATTTTTGGAGATGGCTTTGGAGAGAGTTAGCTAGATTTGGAGACTTGGAGGCAAGAGCTTGGAGAAGGATTTGGGAGGCTCTTCATCAAATTTTTTCCATTATTGGGTTGTCATAGGTAATCTTCAAGGCATGAAGCCTTTCTCTTGTATTTTACTTTCTTTGTGTGGTTGTAAGTTTTATGTGTTTGAATCTTTTTGTGTTGTGGGGTTTATTGTGGGTGTATGGATGGGGCTCCCATTTTTGGAGAGCACATCTTGTATGGGGTGGGAGAGGAGTGAACCTCCTCGAGGTCACCTCTTGATCTATGTGACATCTTGATGGCTTTGAGAGAATTTGGAGAAGTATGGAGTTTATTTTGATATGGCATGAGTGCCTATGAGTTTAGTTGAGAAGGCATGAGTGCCTTGGAGATGTTATATCATTATTTGTGGTGTTTAAGGCTTGAGGCCTTGTATTTGAGCATTATGAGATTTTGGGTTTTAGGAGTGCACCTCTTGAGTAGAGAGTTGTCCACTCTCCTACCCCCTAAATCCATTCTTCATGGATTTCGTTGTGTGTAAAACTTGGATGGGTGTTCTTCTTGTTGTGAGTGTTTTTGTTCAATGTATGTTGTGTGAATCTAGGTGAGGATGATCTCCTAGCTCGGGGGTGACCCTTTTTCGGGTCTATGGTAGGGTGGAGAGCATTTGTGGGCATGGAATAGTCTTCTCTTGTTTTCATCGTAGGTTTGAAATAATGGAGCTTGGAGGAAGAATTCTTCATTTATGTGTTGTATTTTGTATGGTTGTTTGAATCTATGGCCAAGGGGTCTTGTTGTAAAAAATTCCATTATGAGAGTGAGCTCTCTTGTTGTATTTGTAAACTAAAATTTTATTTATGTAACCATGTTTTATTGAAATGTGATGTTGTTTTCCTTTTGTTTAGTAATGTTGTTCAAACAAAAAAAAAAGGGAAACTATTGTATCATTACCCTTAATGTTGTTGCAAATATTATATGTTGTTTTGCATTTTGGTTGTTCAAAGTAAGGTATATGATTGTTGTTGGATTTGTTTAGATTTGAAAAAAATTGAATGTACTTAAATTCTGTTTTAGTTTTCCATTGAAAAAATTTATAGTACTGCATTGTTGAAAAAAAAAAGAATCAACTAGATATATCTCATAGTTTCAAAAGGAAAGAAAAATAATTCAAATAGGGAAGATATGAATATTTTAAGTTGATGATGAAAATGGGTTACTGTATTATGTTTTAAACCAAAAAAAATAGAATGAATTTATTATGTGAATTCTCTCTCTCTATATATATATATATATTCTGCTTTATGAAAATTATTTTAAGTTACTGGGTTAATTCCAATTAGAAGTTTATTTTGTGAGGATAAATGTAGTTATTTGCTTATGAAATATATATGTATATATAGATTTAAATGAATACCCTTCATATTGCATTTTTTTTTATAAATATGAGATTTTACAGTTGTGTGTGAATATATATATAATTGTATTTAAAATATGGCAGAGAACCCATAGAAAAAAAAACATAAAATAAAAATATAGTATAAACGAAATACTTAAATGTCTGCCGTTAGGGTTATACCCTGCTAGGAGGCCAAAGGGCCAAGGTTTCATGGGAGGGCGGCGGTTGGCCGCTACTATGAGGAAGTTCTGCAAAAAAATAGGTGAGGACGTTTCCCCCCGTACACCCCCCACCATTCGGTGGAGGGTGGGCGGCCTCGCCGCCCACCCCCGTGTCCTTGTCCCCCATCGGTGAGCGCTCTACGCCATGTATAAAATAGTCTCCAGCCATTATCAAATCCTTCGTTGTG
The DNA here is from genome assembly GCA_027924645.1 of Cunninghamia lanceolata. Lineage (NCBI taxonomy): Eukaryota > Viridiplantae > Streptophyta > Pinopsida > Cupressales > Cupressaceae > Cunninghamia > Cunninghamia lanceolata. Next base: position 248,631 of record BSBN01000554.1, on the reverse strand, counting down.
CCTTAGGCCACCGTCGACCGCCTTTAACCTGCAACTTGATGATATTTTTAAAGACATAAATATATTCGGTGGAGGGTGGGCGGGGAGGCTACCCACCCCTGTGTCCTTGTCCCCCATCGATGGGCGCTCTACGCCATGTATAAAATAGTCCACGGCCATTATCAAATCCTTCATTGTGCCTTAGGCTGTCTTCAACCTGCAACTTGATGATATTTTTAAAGACATATATATATATACCTCTGGGTATATCTCACACCTCTCATAAAAAAAATACATAAACTCTTCTCTGGTTGTTTCACAGAGAGAAATATATATATATATATATATATATATATATATATATATATATATATATATATATATCTTTGTATGAGAAAACCTCTGGGTATATTCTCTCATTTGGATCTCAATGGCTGCCAATGTTTGGGTACCTACAAATAAAATGAGAAAGATAGGAAGAATAATGAGGAGAGAAAATGAGAAGAAAAGAAAGAGATTAGGGTTTGTGAAATGAGGGAGAATAGGAAATAAGGTAAAGAAATTAGGGTAGAATGAAATATTTTAGAAAATAAAAAGGCTCATGGGTTAGGGTTGAAGAGAGTTTTCAAAATATCAAGTGGGGATATTTTAGTGGGTAATTTCTTTTTATGAGCATTTCTTTTTGGTGCATGGGAATAAACTATTCCCCTCTCCCCATTCTTTTAATTCTTTTGAGAGTGCTTAGGATAATTTGGGCCCTTTCATTTAATACTTTGTTTATTTAATTTAGTGGACTTGTTTTAAACCCATGACTCTTAATTTATCATAGTGGGTTTCTTAATAGGATTAAATAGAAAATGATGTTAAGGAAATTAATTAGATTGAACTCATGAAATTTATTGGTTATTATAAGGAATAAATTTAATTATATTGTTAACCTTAGGGAGTACACTAGAATTAATGTTTACTTAATTTATCGATTGGGCTTATTGTGCCACCTTGGGATAAATTAGATTATGTGTACAATTCTAATGTATTTTAAATTATTTTAAAATAGTTTAGCTAGGGAATTGATTTTAAATTATTTACTATGAATGCTAATGAGGCATTATGCTGCCAGATTCTTCTAGGTTTCTAGATAGATTAATTAAGTGAGTAAATCATGCATTATTGTTTATTTTATTTGCTTTAGGCATATATTGTGGTTTTAATCATGATCTAGATGTATTTGAGTTAATTATTCATTTCTAGTTCATAGGGTTTGATTTCAACACATGTCAAAATCACTTCACTTCACTTAGGAAACTTGATGGTGATAGTTTGTCATTGATGTCAAAAGGTATTGAGAGAGTTGAGTTGTGCAAAATATCATCAGGCTACAGGTCATTTGTGGATCACTTGTACTATTGACAAAAGTTGTTCATGATCATGCATTTCACAGTTGTGTTGAGGTGTCTTTCAGGTTATCATAGATGTTGGGATTAATCTTCATATCAGGACATCAAGATCATCAAGATAGTCAGGGGTTATGAAGAATAATGTTAGTTCATGTGTTTGATAAGATCATCATCATATGCAGGGTTGATTTGATAAGTGTTAGCTCATTGATAACATTCATGTATCAATCATACTCACTTTATTGGTGTTTCAAGTGCTTACAGGATCACAGGAATACATTGATGACACTATGTTTGCAGTAGATGCCTTCCTTGTTGGTTGATCAGTTAGATGAAATCATGTTGTTAATTGATTGATGCTTCTAATAGTTCATATGGACTGAATTGGTTGATGATAGCTCATGGCACAGAATTATAAGTTGCAAGGCATTTGGTGTGATCTTAGTTAAGAAATTAATGTCATGGTTCTCTTATTTGGTTGCAAAACAAAGTGGCAAAATATATTCAATCTATGCAGGGTTATGTAGAGTTATCTAGTGTTATCTCTGTGGTCATGGTGTGCAGTTATCTTTGTGGTAATTGTTTCAAGTGCTAGGAGGTTAATTTCTTGAAATCCTAGTTCTAATGTACTAAATGTGTATCAAAAGGTTGTTTAAATCCTTAAAACCTTTGTTCATATTTACCCATCTACATTTGTGGCACTTTTGTTATATTCAATTGGTGACTTGTGATAGAGGGTTTACAACTTAAAATGTCACCGTGTGGAGGGTTTAAGACCATAGGGCAACTAGCCCCTTTCCTCCTTTTCACCGATGGAGCAAGTCTTGTATATGGGCGGGCTTTCAATGTTTTTAAATTTAAAATTCTATCACCGCCAAAAGGTTAAGAGGGCACGGGTTTGTGTGAGCCCGATGCATTAAGGAAAATGCCATTATTCTTCCTTGAAATTTTGTGAGGAGTTTAGAAATTATTGAAGCCCGAGAAAAAGATAATTGGTTTCCTTTTTGAAACTTAGAAACTTTCTTTTAAATTCTTTTGGTCGGTCCCTTATATCTGAGTTTTTATAAGGAGATTTTTTTGCTTTTTTCTAAATGAGAGGAAAATCTTTATGAAGAGATTTTTTCAATGGTGAGATTGGAATCAATGAAGGTATTTTTTTAAGGCAGATTGAGAAGATTATTTGGAGATTTATTTTGAGAGGATTTTTTTTTTTTAATGGAAGCCATTTTTATATAGCTTGAAGATGTTTTTGAATAATTTGGAAAATGTTTTTGAAGATATTATTTTTGGAGAAGAATTTGAAGAGGATAATGAAAATTTGTTTGAAGGAATTTGCAGATAATCAGATTGAAGGGTTTTGTGTTTTGGAGAATATGAAACATCATGCAGAGAGAAGATGAATGAAGAGAGAGAAATATTTTGTTTATACAGAGAATATATTTTTATGCAGGATTCAATGGTTTCAATGAAGGAGTTTGTCTTCTTGCACATGGAGATCAGATTTGAAAAAGATTTTATTTTCTCTTTCAACAACAAATTGAAATATCTTATTTTAATTAAAGATTTTTATATGACCTTAATTATTGTTTTAGATGAATTTTCTGTGCAGAGAAAGTCAAAGGTTTCAGATTTACATATTTTTGCAAGGGATAATTTGAGATGTCAAAGAATATGAAAGGTTTTCATGGAGAAGATTTGTCTTGTAAGAAAATAAAGAATTCTATTTTATGAATCAGGGAGGAAATAACATATTGAAGTTGTTTGTTAATATTTTGTGAAGATAAAGAGTTTATTTGCAGGGAGATGAAGAAAAGGAAATTGAAAAGTCTCAAACATAAATCATTTTCTTCAGATCATAGAATATGAAAGGATAGAGATGAAACATACAGGAGATGAAAAGTGAAAAGACTTTAAACTTGTATAAAATTGTTTTTCAGGTGCATTGATTGTAGGTCTTGAAAGACAAAAATGAAACATACAGAGTATGCAGTGTTGTTGAGTGTATCCGGATGTAGGATTGATTTTGAATAGAATGGACATTTGACAGACACATGAGAGAGAAGAAATGTTTTGTATTGAAACAGAGAAACCCTTTGAATTCTTGTTTTTTAGTTTGTTCTGTATTAGGGGTTGGTGCTCCTTGAAGCTGGTGCTTCTAAACAGTATGCCAGTGAGGCTTGCAGGTCAGTGAGACCTTAACATTTGTCAGTGAGACACATATTGTAGCCAGTGAGGCATGTTTTATCAGTTAAGCCAGTGAGGCAGTTCTGGAGTGGTTTTTCTACCCCTGGAGGGTTTTCCACTCGTGCAATTCTTGTGTCTTGATTCATATTGATCATCTCTCTATGGTTGTATGTTTTACTCATGAGTATTTGTTTTCATTCTCAGTTATGTGCATATGTGTTTGACAAAGTTATGTGCATATGTGTTTGACAATTCAATGATAACTTTCTCTCCTTGTGCTCTCCAAGTTAAAGTTTGTAAAAAGATTAGAAAATTCACACAACACTGATTCACCCCCCCTCTCAGTGTTGTCCTTAACTCCTACAAAACTTAGGGTTAAACTCAAAATTGCATCTAACCCTAATGGCGACGTTCCTCGCATCGCATAACCCCCTTAGTAGACTATCATTTCACAATGGATGTGAAGGAACTTCGCATTACCCTAACTTTGACTGAGGTCTTCGCCTTCGTGCGATTGTCTTCGAGCACGCATGTTGTGTGCAAGGGGGTTTTTAGAGTCGGGTGGGAAATTTTTTTTTGATGTTCGTGTCATGACCACATGGCCAATGTGGACATGACACGTGTGTTGTGTGTTGTGACCACATGGGAAATGTGGGCATGACATTTGGTATTAGAGCCAAGTTTAAACACTGGGCTTGTTTGGGCACATTATTTATTCCACAATTTCAATTAATTTATAAATACCTTGTTCGTGTAGGATGCTACCGAGATCGAGACGAGCGCGCTCACTCGCCAGTGAGTCTGTTGAGATACGTAATGAGTCATCAGCTGAGGGACAAGCACCATCGGCATCGCAGGCACCACAAGCACTTGATTTAGGACCGTAGATTCTTCAGGCACTACAGGCAGTCTTAGAGAGATTACCACCGGCCACAACTGAGCCATGTGTTTAGCCGTGTGTTGAACCACATGTTGAGCCATGTGATGAGCCCCGTGATGAGTCACGTGTTGAGCCATGTGTTGAGCCGCGTGTTGAGCCACGTGTTGAACCATGTGTTGAGTCACATGTTGAGCCACCTGTTGAGCAGTATGTAGAGATACTAGCCACTACAATAGAGGAGGTCTCTTTAGCACACAGAGCTCGCATTAGGAGTCCTCCATGTTATGCGATGCGTGAGGAGGGAGTGAGGATAGAGCAGATCTATCATGGGCCATTTGATTATGGACGGTGAGATGAGGTGGATGTACCATTTAGAGGACACAGGCACCATGGGGACCCTATTAGGGATTTACTCAGACTCAATCCACCCACTTTTGCCGGTACTACAAAGGGAGTTGAGGCTGAGGCCTGGCTCATTAGTCTTGATAGGTGTTTCACATTGCATCCCTATGGGAGCAACATGAAGCCATGAGTCGCAATACACTTACTACGTGATGTAGCAACAACATGGTAGCACACTAAGGAGTGCAAGCACTACCTCTCCTTAAACATGCTCACTTGGGACACATTCTTAGAGCGCTACAGGACTCGATATCTCTCTAAGCATTTTAGACAACGCAGGATTGATGAGTTTCACAATCTGTAGCAGAGGGGTTCTACGGTTGCACAGTATGAGTGCAAGTTTGTAGAGCTATCACGTTATGCCGAGTACTTATAGGATGAGAAGCTTCTGGTTAGTCATTTTATCAGAGGGCTTAATCCTAGTATCGCAGGACCTGTTCGCATGTCGAACCCATAGACCATGAGCGAGGCAGCTGAGAAGGTGCTCATAGTAGAGGAGGTTTATGGACGAAGTCATGGGTCACGACCTTAGTTCTAGGATCGTAGCCATCATCAGGATCAGGGATTTCCTAGGCCCCAACCACCTCATAGGGGCGGTTTTAGTTCTGCATAGCTACCTCCTAGACCTCCACAACAGCAACAACAGCATCAGTAAAGGTCCAGGCCATAGCAGACCGCACAAGGGGGTCATAGTCATGGATGGTAGGAGCAGGGTCCACGTAGAGATCAGTGACAACAGGCACCATCTTTGGGGCCAACTAGGTCATAGCAGTCCTTCAAGCTTCATAGAGTTCCACGGGTTGACCTGGATAACTGCAGTCTAGCAGGACATAGACAGGACAAGTTCAGGCTCGGGGACCATGTTATGTGTGTGGTGGTGCGGGTCACTTAGCCAAAGAGTGCCCATAGGGCTATACAACAAGGGGACAACCTCGTGCTAAGGGATCTGAGCAGATAGTTAGGGATGTGGGTAGGTCCCACTGCATGTTTGTAGTGGTTGATAACTGCCAGGCTAACTTTCAGGCCTCTATGATTGAGACCACAAGTACGATTGGGGATGCCCCCATTGCTATTTTGTTTGACTCTGGTGCTACAAATTTGTTTATCTCTCCATCGTTAATGGAGCATTGCAGACTGGTGGCCTCTAGGCAGGGCGATAGGTGGGAGGTCGAGTTGGCCACAGGGACCAAGATGGTAGTAGATTCAGTGGCACATGATTGTGAGATAGCATTAGGAGCCTTCACTACAATGGTAGACCTTAGGGTTATGCCCTTAGGGTCTTATGGTGTGGTGTTATGCATGGATTGGCTTGCGGCTCATAGAGCCAAGATGGATTGTCACCAAAAGGTGATAGGTTGCTTAGACGACCATGGCATGACAATAGAGATTTTGGGCATTCAGAAGCCCACAATAGTTCTTATGATCTCCGTTCAACAGCTTAAGCATTGTATACGAAAGGGATGCTAGATGTTCGCCATTACTGTCAGTGATAGGTCAGAGGATGAGACAGAGGCATCATTAGACGATCATCCCATTTTGAGAGAGTTTGCTGATGTATTTCCACCTGAGTTGCTAGGGATGCCACCTCACAGGGAGGTTGACTTTCACATTGACCTTGTACTAGGTGTCGAGCCAGTGTCTCATGCATCTTACAAGATGAATACCCATGAGCTCACGGAGCTTAAACTATACTTGGAGGAGTTGCTCGAGAAGGGGCACATTTGACCTAGTGTCTCACCTTGGGGCGCACCAGTCATCTTCGTGAAGAAGAAGGATGGGTCTCTTTGTCTTTGCATGGACTATAGGCAGCTTAATAAGGTGACGGTGAAGAACCGTTATCCTCTACCTCGAATAGATGATCTATTTGATCAGATGCAGGGAGCCAAGATGTTCTCTAAGATTGACCTAAAGTCCAGATATCATCAGTTGTGCATTACAAAGGAGGATATCCATAAGACCACCTTTTGGACTCGTTACGATCACTATGAGTTCACTGTGGTGCCCTTCGGATTGATGAATGCCCCTACAGTGTTCACGACTCTCATGAACGGGGTGTTCCACACCTATTTGTATCAGTTCATGATTATATTCTTAGATGATATATTGATTTATTCACGGATCGAGGAGGAGCACGAGGAGCACTTACGCCAAGTTTTGCAGTGTTTGAGAGAGCAACATCTATATGGCAACTTGGCAAAGTGTGCCTTTTTCAAGTCAGAGGTACAGTACTTGGGGCACATCCTATTTGGAAATGGTATCTCCGTAGCTCCATCGAAGATTAGGGGTATCAGGGATTGGCCAGCACCCACCAGTGTTATAGAGGTCAGGAGTTTCATGGGGCTAGCTAGGTATTATCACAAATTTGTTGAGGGCTTCTCTAGGATAGTACACCCTATCACTTCCCTTCAGTGAAAAGGGAAGAGTTTCACATGGACAGAGTAGTATGAGAGGGCCTTTGAGGTCCTCAAGGAGTGTCTCACTAGCGCTCCTATCTTAGCAGTACCTGATCCAGTAGCTGATTTCATGGTTTGCACAGATGCTTCATTAGAGGGATTAGGAGCTGTACTTATGTAGGATGGTCAAGTGATCGCGTATGAGTCACAAAAGCTCAAGACCCATTAGCTGAACTACCCCACACATGACCTGGAGCTCGCAGTGGTAGTTCACGCTCTTGTTTGATGGAGGCACTTTCTATTGGGGCATCGTTTCGAGCTACACTCAGACCATCACAGTGTACAGTATATATTCACACAGTCGAATCTAAACACCCACTAATGGCGTTGGATGGAGTTCCTTTGCAAGTATGACTTTGATGTACACTACATCAAAGGGAAGGAGAACGTGGTTGCCCATGCATTGAGTCAGAGGTGCCACGAGATTCTGACCTTGACATTAGGTGTAGACTTGAGAGGACGCATATTACAGCATCTGCCAGAGGATGAATTGTTTCATGAGGTACAACAGGAGATCCAGTCATAGAGGGCCCTTGTGGGAAAGTTTACAGGTTATTCTCTAGAGGCATATGGGCTCCTTAGACATCGACAACGCATCTATGTTCCCAGTGTAGGTGATCTACACACTGTAGTTTTATCAGAGGCTCACAGAGCACCTTATGCAGCACACTCGGGGGTGAAGAAGATGCATGTCGATTTGTGATAGCTATATCATTTGGCAGGCATGAGACGAGATATTGCAGAGTTCGTTACTTGATGCCTTGAGTGCCAGAGGGTCAAGGTCGAGCATCAGCATCCAGCAGAGCTTTTGTACCCTCATGAGATACCAGAGTGAAAATAGGACACCACTTCCATGGATTTTATAGTTGGTCTACCTATGTCATCTTGTCACCATGACGCCATCATGGTGACGGTTGACAAGTTGACCAAGGTGGCACATTTTTCACCGATACGCATGACGTACAATGCACCTGTAGTGGTGAGGGTCTTCTTGGATGACATTGTGAGATTACATGGGGTTCCTCGCTGCATTATATCTAACAAGGACTCATTTTTCACATTAGCCTTTTGGAGGGCATTGCAGCAGGTGTTGGGCACTTAGCTCAACTTGATTTCCTCTTATCACCCCAAGACAGATGGCCAGATAGAGAGGGTGAACCAGGTGTTAGAGGATATGCTCCACATGTACGTGATGGACCACCAGTGTAGATGGGAGGAGTATTTGTATCTGGTTGAGTTTGCCTACAATAATGGGCATCATAGCTCGTTGGCTATGCCTCCCTATCAGGCCTTGTATAGCAGACCTTGCAGGACACTACTGAGTTGGGACTGCATAGAGGATAGGGTTGCTATTGGGCCAGAGCTGGTGTAGGTTATGGAGCAGCAGCTGACCTTGATCAGATAGAGACTACAGAAGGCACAGGATCGACAGAAGAAGTATGCCGATGCTAAGAGATTGGATGGGAGCTTCTTGATCGGTGACAGAGTTTTCTTGAGAGTGCGGTTGCATAAGAGTCCAATCCGTTATGGAAAGGGCTCTAAGCTTGCACCGAGGTTCATTAGGCCTTTTGAGGTCCTGGAGCAGATAGGACCTGTAGCCTACCATCTAGCCTTGCCACCTAGTCTGTCATGCATCCACGATGTGTTCCATGTGTCTATTTTGTGACTATATATATATGATTTATCTTATGTCTTGGACTAGAGTGCTCTACAAGTAGAGGCAGACGAGCAATTGGCTTTGGAGCCAATTCGCATATTGGCTTGTCAGATGCTGGGCCTTCGAGGTTGAGAGCTGGACCAGGTTAGGGTTTAGTGGGACAGGTATGCCGAGGTCAAGGCTACATGAGAGGATGCAACTAGATTGAGGACACATTATCCTCGCCTCTTTGAAGACTTCTAGGAGGAAGTTTAGTCTTAGGGGGGAGGATGTTAGGCCTATTTATTTCACTCCTATATTTTTCTTACATCACATTTACATTTTGATGACATATGGACTTTGGGACTGTTGATCCCATTTTGCAGACCTTCAGGATTTATTTCGTATGCTATGATTGGATTAGATAGACTATGCTATGATGTTGATTATGGTTTACATGTTAGATTTCATTTGAAATTATAATGTTATGCGTTATTTGATTTTTGATGAAATTTAAATGTTAGTGGATAAGTAATGTATGAATTATTAAGCAATCCTGATATTGAGTTGATGATTAGAAATACAGTAGCTAGTAAATCTTATCAATGATGTTATGTGTTGATTATTGAGGATTTGATGATTATGTGACATTATGTGTGTATGATTTCCTTCACTTCGGCTATGATATACGTGTGTTACTAATCTGTTTTCATAAGTGTGCAGATGATTTTCCATGTCCATGAAAAATTAGAGATCATCCCACACCCTTATGTGAATTATGTGTAAACTGATCTAATCCCAGGAGGGACTAAGGTCATATGTGTATTGCATGATAATTTCTTGTGATATCTACTTTTGATGTCCTTTCGATTAGGTCTACCCCTTTTTAATTGATTTAATTATGGTGTTGTGAAATATAATGTTGATTTGGCACATTTTAGTGCTTTTTATTTTTATGGCCTTTTTATGTGATTCTATCCTACCTAAGGTGTTTATTTTGGGTTAATTTTGATCCTAGGTTATACCCCTGGGGTCTAGGGCCCATTTGAACATGCTAAACCCTAGGGTAACCTCTATCTAGTCACTCTAACTTCACCCTAAAGTAAAGTGACGAAATTCAAATTTTGGAAGGAGTAGTGGATGGGTCAAACATTCAACCATGACTCACTCCTTCTTCCAAGGCCTTGGTTCCCTTGCCTAGAAGACTTGGGGAGTCTTCAAGACTCCCAAGTATGTGAAACCCATTTCTAATGCTCTCACACATGTGTGAGAGCATCTTGGAGTGAATGGGATTTCTTTGAAGAATAAGACTATGACAAGTGTCATATCTTATCCTCTTGGAGTCCACCTTGTGAGATTCCTTTTCTCCACCTTTGTGTGAGAACACATGTGGAGAGGGTGAGGCTTGGTGGGATGGGAGAGTGACATGTGTCACCTCCACATCCCATGGAGCTTGCAAGTGGGTTGTGAGGAGGAAGGAGAAGGTGACATGTGTCACCTTCTCATTCCTCAAGGCTCTTGAGAGGATCCTATAATACTCCCTCTTTGAGAGAGGGAGAGGGTTCTCCTTTTTCAATTATTTTATTTTTGGAGATGACTTTGGGGAGAGTTAGCTAGATTTGGAGACTTGGAGGCAAGAGCTTGGAGAAGGATTTGGGAGGCTCTTCATCAAATTTCTTCCATTATTGGGCTGTCATAGGTAATCTTCAAGGCATGAATCCTTTCTCTTGTATTTTACTTTCTTTGTGTGGTTGTAAGTTTTATGTGTTTGAATATTTTTGTGTTGTGGGGTTTATTGTGGGTGTATGGATGGGGCTCCCATTTTTGGAGAGCACATCTTGTATGGGGTGGGAGAGGAGTGAACCTCCTCGAGGTCACCCTCTTGATCTATGTGACATTTTGATGGATTTGAAAGCATTTGGAGAAGTATGGAGTTTATTTTGATATGGCATGAGTGCCTATGAGTTTATTTGAGAAGGCATGAGTGCCTTGGATATGTTATATCATTATTTGTGGTGTTTAAGGCTTGAGGCCTTGTATTTGAGCATTATGAGATTTTAGGTTTTAGGAGTGCACCTCTTGAGTAGAGAGCTATCCACTCTCCTACCCCCTAAATCCATTCTTCATGGATTTCGTTGTGTGTAAAACATGGATGGGTGTTCTTCTTGTTGTGAGTGTTTTTGTTCAATGTATGTGGTGTGAATCTGGGTGAAGATGATCTCCTAGCTCGGGGGTGACCCTTTTTCGGGTCTATGGTAGGGTGGAGAGAATTTGTGGGCATAGAATAGTCTTCTCTTGTTTTCATGGCAGGTTTGAAATAATGGAGCTTGGAGGAAGAATTCTTCATTTATGTGTTGTATTTTGTATGGTTGTTTGAAGCCATGGCCAAGGGGCCTTGTAAAAAATTTCATTATGAGAGTGAGCTCTCTTGTTGTATTTGTAAACTGAAATTTTCTTTATGTAACCATGTTTTATTGAAATGTGATGTTGTTTTCCTTTTATTTAGTAATGTTGTTCAAACAAAAAAAAAGGGAAACTATTGTACCATTACCCTTAATGTTGTTGCAAATATTATATGTTGTTGTTTTACATTTTGGTTGTTCAAAGTAAGGTATATGATTGCTGTTGGATTTGTTTAGATTTCAAAAAAAATAGAATGCACTTAAATTCTGTTTTAGTTTTCCAAAAAAAAATTATAATACTGCATTGTTGAAAAAAAAGAATGAACTAGATATATCTCATAGTTTCAAAAGGAAAGAAAAATAATACAAATAGGAAAGATATGAATATTTTAAGTTGGGTTACTGTATTATATTTTAAACAAAAAAAATAGAATGAATTTATTATGTGAATTATATATATATAATCTGCCTTATCAAAACTATTTTAAGTTACTAGGTTAATTCCAATTAGAAGTTTATTTTGTGAGGATAAATGTAGTTATTTGCTTATATATTTATATATATACACCCTTCATATTGTATTTTTTTATAAATATGAGATTTTGTAGCTGTGTGTGAATATATATATTCATTTTATATCTCATATTTTATTGTATTTAAAATATGGTAGAGAACCCATAGAAAAAAAAAACATAAAATAAAAATATAGTATAAACGAAATACTTAAATGTCTATTGTTAGGGTTATACCCTGCTGGGTGGCCGAAGGGCCAAGGTTTCATGGGAGGGTGGCGGTTGGCCTTCACCGTGAGGAAGTTCTGCAACAAAATAGGGGGGGGGATGTTTCCCCCTTGTCCACCCTCCACCATTCGGTGGAGGGTGGGCGGGGAGGTTGCCCACCCCCGTGTCCTTGTCCCCCATCGGTGGGCGCTCTGCGCTATGTATAAAATAGTCCGCGGCCATTATCAAATCCTTCGTTGTGCCTTAGGCCGCCATCGGCCGCCTTCAACCTGCAACTTGATGATATTTTTAAAGACATAAAAATATACATATATCTATATACCTCTGGGTATATCTCACACCTCTCATAAAAAAAAACATAAACTCTTCTCTGGTTGTTTCATATATATATATATCCTTGTATGAGAAAACCTTTGGGTATATTCCCTCATTTGAATCTCGATGGCTGCCAATGTTTGGGTCCTACAAATAAAATGAGAAAGATAGGAAGAATAATGAGAAGAGAGAAAATGAGAAGAAAAGAAAGAGATTAGGGTTTGTGAAATGAGAGGGAGAATAGGAAATAAGGTAAAGAAATTAGGGTAGAATGGAATCTTTTAGAAAATAAAAAGGCTCATGGGTAAGGGTTGAAGAGAGTTTTCAAGTGGGTATATTTTAGTGGGTAATTTCTTTTTATGAGCATTTCTTTTTGGTGCACGGGAATAAACTATTCCCCTCTCCCCATTCTTTTAATTCTTTTGAGAGTGCTTAGGATAATTTGGGCCCTTTCATTTAATACTTTGTTTATTTAATTTAGTGGACTTGTTTTAAACCCATGACTCTTAATTTATCATAGTGGGTGTCTTAATAGGATTAAATGGAAAATGATGTTAAGGAAATTAATTAGATCGAACTCATGAAATTTATTAGTTAGTATTTATTTTTTTATAAGGAATAAATTTAATTATATTGTTAACTTTAGGGAGTACACTAGAATTAATGTTTACTTAATTTATTGACTGGGCTTATTGTGCCACCTTGGGATAAATTAGGTTATGTGTGCAATTCTAATGTATTTTAAATTATTTTAAAACGCTAATGAGGTGTTATACTGCCAGATTTTTCCAGGTTTCTAGATAGATTAATTAAGTGAGTAAATTATGCATTATTGTTTATTTTATTTGCTTTAGGCATATATTGTGGTTTTAATCATGATCTAGATGTATTTGAGTTAATTATTCATTTCTAGTTCCTAGGGTTTGATTTTGAAACATGTCGAAATCACTTCACTTCACTTAGGAAACTTAGGGTTAAACTCAAAATTGCATCTAACCCTAATAGTGACGCTCCTCGCATCACATAACCCCCTTAGTAGACTATCATTTCATAAGGGATGTGACGAAACTTTGCATTACCCTAACTTTGACTGAGGTCTTCGCCTTTGTGTGATTGTCTTTGAGCGCGCATGTTGTGCACGAGGGGGTTTTTAGAGTCGGTGGGAAAAAAAATTTGATGTTTGTATCATGACCACATGGCAAATGTGGACATGAAATGTGTGTTGTGTGTTGTGTGTTGTGACCACATGGGAAATGTGGGCATGACAAGACCATATAGAAGGTGAAATGAGGATATGCAAATCAAGCCAAATGTGTCTCTCTCCCTATGTCTCTCTCTTCCTCTCTACCTCATTTTGCTCTTTCCATAACCCATATATAAGGTGAAATGAGGGTACACTAGACCTATAGATGATGAAATGATGATAGGAAAATCATGTTAAACATATAGAAGGTGAAATGAGGGTAAGCAAATAATGTCAAACATATAGAAGGTGAAATGAGGATACGTTATACATATAGAAGGTGAAATGAGGATACATTATACATATAGAAGGTGAAATGAGGATAAGTGAATCATGTCAAACATGTGGACCTATGAAATGAGGATATGCAAAGCATGGAGACAATTTAGAAGGTGAAATGAGGATATGCGAATCATACCAAACATGTCTCTCTCTTTATGTATCTATGTCTTCCTCTCTACCTCATTCTACTCTTTCCATAACCCATATAGAAGGTGAAATGAGGGTATGCTAGACCTACAGACCGTGAAATCAGGATATGATATTGAAACATATAGTATATGATATTGAAACATACTTTGATTTTTAAGATGTACACCTATTTACATTTTCAAATGCAATGACTTTTGAATTTGGGTTGTGGATGGCATTTCTTTTCATAAACTAGATAATGAAATGGGTAAACACACAAACATGTCTTTGCTCATTAATACAAAAATAACTATCTTTGATTTATTGAAAAACATCATAAGTTTTGTCATGTTTAACATGTATCTTGCATGTTTAACATGTAAGATGAGAAATTATCAATGATTATCATATCAAACCTCATAGTTTCTATATCAAATCTAGTAGTTTCAATATCATGATTATTATGAGATGTATACAAAAAGAGTCCAATATTACAAATATGTTAACTAACACTAAGCATCAATGTAATAATTTAGCACAAACTAATTAGGGTATTCATATAGAAATATATAGTAACTCATGTAACATCTACTTATGTACAAATCTTTTGTTTTATGCTAGTAATAAGATAGTCATTAGTATGAATACAACAAGAAGGTCTTCTTAATGGTGTTTGGACAATGCATTATCATTTGAAGAGAAAAAGGTCACATGTCATTCTAAAAAAATCCTATATCTAACTAAAACTACCATCATGTGGCAATTAAGATCAAGTTATGTATTAAGTTAGGAAACTACATATCATCTTTCTACCAAGAAAAACAATCATATATAACAAGAAATCAATCTCTAACATGTTATTGATCATAACTCAACCATTGCAAAGTGATTATACATTCAAATTTTAAATTTCAAAGTAGGCATACATGCACATAAGGAATTTAAATTATTGTATATCAAGGTGTATATATATTAAAATCTAGTCCATAATGGTAGACATATACAAAAATTTGGCAAATATGCCAACTCAAAACATTTTTTACAAAATGTGGCATATACCATCTCAAAATCTATATACAATCTACATGCCAAATAGCTACATCAAATACTAAAGGTCCACTTGACCCTATGTCTCTGGCGAATCCTCAACCTGTGATGGATCCTCAAAAAGTGTCCTCTTCGTCCCATGATGTCTAGTAGCTGATGGATGCAAAGTTGACTACATTAACAAGTCAAACCACAAATTTCATTAATTCGTTCAATGGTAAATATAAATAAGTTAGACTAGTAAACATAATCTTATCTATTACCATTTAGAACTTTCATTTATTAACATACATCTAAATCACTGCAATCAACTATAAGGTCTCTAAACTATCAATTATTTAGAAAAATTCAACTTAATTATCTCAACTCTTTTTTGTCATTCTGCAAGTGATGGTCTCTTAAGATGATCAGATGTCCTACTGAAGCATGATGGCAAAGGTGCCACATCACTCACTTTCAGAATAGACTGTAATAGTAAAATAACATTGAAATAAATTAATAACAAAAAGGAAATGCATACATTAAAAAGGTTAGATGTGTAAATAAAAAATCTAGACTATACTAAACAAAAACTTATCTACTAGAAAACAAGCACATACCACCAACAAGGCCTCCTGCATCAATTGAGAAGGACTCATCATGGATGAACCAACTAACATTTCCTATATGAAAATAACAAGAATGTAAGACTCTATGTATACATATAATCATAATAACTTTTAAATTAATAGATATAAATGACTATAATCAAATATTTAAGTTGTCTAAATTATCAATTAAAGTACAGTTCAATTGAATTACCTCCTCCCTTTGTTGTCTTTTTGAGAGTATTTCAGCGAATGATGGTCCCTTGGGTCAATCAGGTGTTCAACAAAAGAATATTGGAAAAGGTGCCACATCATTCACATTTTGCATAGACTATAAAAGAAAATTAACATAAAGATATAAATTAATATATAATTACTCACAAAAAATGAAATGCATACAATAAAAAAAGTTAGATGTGTAGAAAAATTTATACCGACAAGTCTAGGCCGAATTGGATGGTAGAAAGAGTTCCATGATAAACTTTTGTTAGTTCCTCCTCTGTCATCAACTGTTATCCCCCTTAGATACATTAGTACTAATCTTTATTTATATTAAATTCAAATGGGATAACCATGAAATCTGAAAGAAAGCTAGGTGTGCGGAAATCACTTCCTACATTAATCTAATGAAGGGAGAGCTATAGAAATTCAATTTAATCCTTACAATAACAGCAACATGAAACATGTAAACGAGATATTGCAGCAATACACATGAACCAGAAAGAAGACAGAAGAAGAGAGACAAAGATTTACGGTGGGGAAAACCCTTATTGGGTGAAAAACCCCACACTCAAAAACTTGCACAATGTATTAACAAATCTGAAAGTTGTTTACAATATACTTCCAATGCAAGCTTCAATGGTCTTTGACACTCGTGTCTAGAGTCAATCTGGCAGCATAACAGTACCTATAAAAAACCAGTAATACATCTCCTCCTCCAAGCACATGTTTATATAGAATATACAAGGCAAAAATGGTCCTATCTTGAGATGGGCGTCCAACTTGGCCTCATGGCCCAAAACCCACACCTAAGGACACTTGGTCAACATTGTAGAATGTCCCTAACACGTGTCCACAACTCCCATCCCAAAGGGGTCGCCTATTTCCAAAATGGGCTATGACAGATGCTCTTACGACCATCATAGAATCTGTCATAGCAGTTACAACTTACAGTTGTAAGAGAATCTGTCATACACAGGCTATAAATATCATATTCTCTTACAACATCTCATAGTCCACCTTGGGGCACCCAAATATGCCTTTTTCAAAGATGCTTCATGACACATGTCTTCACCTATCTTACAACCTTCTATTTCTGACTCTTACATGTCATAACTTCGTCGTAGGAATCTGTCATAACCGTTTCGGTCAACATTCTATTACACAACATCCAAGATTCCTACCACTAAGTGGGACGCCTATCTCCTCATGTGAGGACAAAATTACAAGTTGTCATCTTCCATGTAGGATGACACATCACCGTGTCACATCCCACAACATGACAATATGGAATTTACAATTATTTACAACATAGGCAATGAATTAATAAATACAAACATAAATAATGTAAGGAATTACAAAGGTTGAGACACCTTAATTCCCAACATTCTCCCACTTGTCGAACACATTGTAAGAGCCAATAGAATAATAGGATTTAACTGCTATAGGCCGAGAGGCCCATAGACTCCGAACACCATCTGAACTTCTCTGTGCTCATAGGCTTCGTCAATGCATTTGCAACATTCTGCAAAGTATCTACCTTCTCCAAATTTACCTTCCCATCCTCTACCATGTCTCGTACGAAGTGAAACTGTACATCAATATGCTTGTTCTGGCATGGAAAGTTAGATTCTTCGCAAGGCAAATCGCACTCTGACTGTCACAACTGATCATTATCTGATCTACATTAACACCAATATCTGAACACAATCTCTTAAGCCAAATGGCTTCCTTACAAGCATGAGTTGCTGCCATATACTCAGCTTTTGTCATGGACAAAGCAACCACAGGTTGTCGCTTACTCATCCAACTAATCGCACCACCAAATAGTGTAAAAATATAAGCACTGGTGGATCTCCTGCTGTCAATGTCACCTACCCAATCTAAATCCACAAATCCATGAATATCAATAGAATGCGAAGGTCCTGAAACATTACCATGATAGCATATGGAATACTTGAAAGTACCCCTCAAGTATCTGAACACTCACTTAATTGCATCCTAATGAACCCGTCTAGGATTAGCCATAAATAGACTAAGGACTCCCACTGCTTGGGCAATGTCTGGTCTTATGCAGACCATAGCATACATCAAACTGCCAACAATACTAGCATAAGGTATTGTGCTCATGTCCTCCACCTCACTAGGAGATTTTGGACAATCCTCAACAGACAAATTTGTCCCCAATGAAATAGGAACACACAATGGCCTACAATCTACCATGCTGAACCTATCCAACACGGTCTTCACATACTTACTTTGGCTTAACCAAAGTTTTCTATTGGTTCTGTCTCTTCTGATTTCCATTCCTAGAATGTACCTGGCTGCCCCTAAATCTTTCATTTCAAACTGTGCTGACAACTGAGATTTAAAATCAGAAATCATATTCTTACCCTTCGCAATGAGAAACATATCATCAACATACAGTGCAACAATGAGAATACGATCACCATCAAACTTAAAGTACACACAGTGATCCAATTTTGATCTCACAAATCTAATTGACAACACAAAGGCATCAAACTTCAAGTACCATCTCCTAGGAGACTACTTCAAACCATACAAAGACTTCTTTAATTTGAAAACCAAATTTTCTTTACCTTTTACCATGTAATGCTCTGGATGTGACATGTAGATTTCTTCCTCCAAGTCTCCATGAAGGAAAGTTGTCTTCACATCCATCTGTTCTACCTCTAAGTCATAAGCTATTGCAAGAGACAAGAAGAATTGAATGGATGTCAACTTTGCAACGGGAGAGAAGATCTCACCATAATCTATACCCTCCACTTGTGAATACCCCTTCACAACAAATCTAGCCTTATACTTCTCAACACTGCCATCTGCACCAAATTTTTTCTTGAACACCCACTTGCATCCAACGGGTTTCCGTCCAGGAGGCAAAGGCACTAAGTCCCAAATTTGATTCTTTTCCAAAGAAGCCATTTCATCCTCCATGGCCTCCTTCCAAGAACCTGCATCTTTCATTTTCATAGCCTCTGATATAGTTCTAGGTTCATCACTATTAGTAACCAAAGCATAAGCACAACTAGAATCAAGCAATGTAAAACCAAACCTTTCAGGTTTCTTTCTTATCCATGTAGACCTCCTAAAGGGCTAAGGTTGAGGTTCAGCTTCTTCATCTAAGCTTTCAGAGCTGCAAGAGCTCTCCTCATCATCAGGTCCAACATTGTCTTTCTATTTAATCTTCTTAGGGGTAGCAGGAAACTGAACAACATCCTCTTTCTTTTCTTTTTCTTCTGGCTGTCAAACAGTGGAAGGTGTAAGCTCTCTGAAGATGACACTTTTGCTATACAACACTTTTTCAGCCACAGGGTCCCAAAGCTTGTATCATTTCACACCGACACCATAGCCAACGAAGATACACTTAACAGCCTTTTTCTCCAACTTTGACCACTTCTTCCTAGGCACATGTGCATATGCCTCACAACCAAAAACACAAAGATGCCTTATTGAAGGCTTTCTAGTAGACCACACCTCCATGGGTGTCTTACCAACAAGAGATGATGTAGGAGATCTATTTACCAGATAGCAAGTACTGGCAACAACTTCAGTCCAAAACTTTTGTTCTAGGCCAGCTCCACTAAGCATACTCCTAGCCTTCTCCATCAGTGTCATGTTCATCCTCTCTGCAACTCCATTTTTCTGCGGGGTGTATGGAGTTGGCTTATGTCTTTCAATCCCAAGTTCCTTGCAATATTTATCAAATTATGTAGAACGAAACTCACCACCGTTGTCAGTTCTCAAACATTTAATCTTTTTACCAGTCTGATTTTCAGCAAAGGCCT
This sequence comes from Cunninghamia lanceolata, assembly GCA_027924645.1. NCBI lineage: Eukaryota > Viridiplantae > Streptophyta > Pinopsida > Cupressales > Cupressaceae > Cunninghamia > Cunninghamia lanceolata. The sequence continues at coordinate 228,930 of BSBN01000554.1, read as the reverse complement.
TAAACTCCTTAAACTTACTATAGACTTCAAATTTGCTTCTGAGAAAATAAATCCATGTCCTTCTACTATGGTCATCTATGAAAGGTACAAAATATACAGATTTTGATAATGAAGGAACATTAACAGGACCAAATACATTAGAATGAACAAGGTCCAACACACCAAAAGACTTATGAGAACTCAAGAAAATTGAACACAGTTTTGTTTTCCATATATGCAATGTTCGCAAAAGTCAAACTCAAGATTACAATCATCTAACCCCTCAACGAGGTTCTTATTTTTCAAGGTATGTAGACCCTTCTCACCAATGTGGCCAAATCTCTTATGCCATAACATTGTCTTTTCAGCAGGAAGTTTAACTTCCAATGCACGATTACAACCATCAAGACTAGATACAATAGATTTCTTTACTACTCGTTCAGATGATGGGGATGAAGTGACTGTTTCCCTCTTCCTTGAGTCAGAAGAACTATTGCATTGTGAAATGCATGCCTCTAGCTAAAACAGAGTACCTCTCCTAATACTCTTAGCAAGCACCATAGCTCCTCTAGTCATCTTGCATCTTTCTTTCGAAAAGACAACCTGCACACTTGCATCATTCAACATACTTACAGAAAGCAGGTTCTGTGCTAAGCCTGGGATGTGCACAACCCTAGAGACCCCCTTCACTTGTCCATCAAGGAATCAGATAAAGACTCTTCCACGACCAACAATCTTCAGATGAGAGTCATCACCTAGATACACCTTTCCACCATCGAACTCCTCATACTTGGTAAACCAATCTCAATGCGAGGTCATGTGGAATGATGCACTAGAGTCAATCAACCACACATCATCAGATGCATAGGTTGCCAGGGCTATGATGAAGGCATCACCATCATCTTGTGACTTGTCAGAATCTGAATCAGGAGCTTTCTTCTTCTTTTCTTCTCCTCTTTGCATTCCTTTCAGAAATGCCCGGTTTTGCCATAGTTCCAACAGAGAGTCTCAGACTTTCCAGGAGATTTGGATCTCCCATAGGATTTGGATCTACCCTTCTCAGCTTTCTTGTCCTTCTTTTTTCCTTTCTCCTTGGGTCTTCCACCGACTACAAGAGCCTCTTTGGCTACCTCAGAAGACTTTCTTCGCATCTCTTCAGACAACAGCAAAGAAACCACTTCATCCATTTTGAATGTGGATGTGGTGCTTCCAATAGCCATGACAAGATGATCCCACGAATCTAGTAGAGAACAAAGCAGGGTCATACATAGATCCTCTTCCTCCATCTTCACACCAATGGATGTCAATTGTGCAACCAACATGTTGAAAGCATTCATATGTTCAACAACGGATCCTCCATCCTCCATTCGAAGAGAATACAACTTCTTTCTCAGGAAAAGTTTGTTAACTAGGGATTTGGCTTGATACACATCTCCCAACTTCTTCCAAAGAAAGTTTGTAGTAGTCTCTTCATGGACATTTAACAAAATAGAATCAATAAGACTAAGTCTTATGAGACCCTCAGCCTTCTGATCCTTAAGATCCAAATCAACTTGTGACATTGCAGCTAGTTTAGTGCCACTGATAGTTTCCCAGAGGTCTCGGTCTATAAGCATGTCTTCCATCTTGAGCTTCCACAGCTTAAAATTTGTGCCATTGAATTTCTCCACCTCTATGCTTCCGGATGTGCTTGCCATCTCCTTGTTGCAATAAGATTCAGAATACTCTGCACAGACTCCCACTCAACTTAAGATCAACTCAAAAAACCCCTACCCAACAACTAGGACCAAAGGTGATCAAGCTCTGATACCAACTGAAAAGAAAGCTAGGTGTGTGGAAATCACTTCCTACACTAATCTAATGAGGGGAGAGCTATACAAATTCAATTTAATCCTTACAATAACAACAACATGAAACATGTAAATGAGATATTGTAGCAATACACATGAACTAGAAAGAAGACAGAAGAAGAGAGACAAAGATTTACGGTGGGGAAAACCCTTATCGGGTGAAAAACCCCACACTCAGAAACCTACACAATGTATTAATAAATCTAAAAGTTGTTTACAATACACTTGCAATGCAAGCTTCCATGGTCTTTGACACTCGTGTCTGGGGTCAATCCGGTAACATAACAGTACTTGTAAAAACCTGTAATACATCTCCTCCTCCAAGAACCTATTTATATAGAATGTGTAAGGCAAAAATGGTCCTATCTTGAGATGGGTATCCAACTTGGCCTCATGGCCCAAAACCCATGCCTAAGGACACTTGGTCAACATTTTAGAATGTGCCTGACACTTGTCCACAGCTCCCATCCCAAAGGGGTCACCTATTTCCAAAATGGGCTATGACAGATGCTCTTACGACCGTCATAGAATCTGTCATAGCAGTTACAACTTACAGCTGTAAGAGAATCTGTCATACATGGGCTATAAATAGCATATTCTCTTACAACATCTCATAGTCCACCTTGGGGCACCCAAATATGCCTTTTTCAAAGATGTTTCATGACACATGTCTTCACCTGTCTTACAACCTTCTATTTCTGACTCTTACATGTCATAACTTCGTCATAGGAATCTGTCATAACCATTTCAGTCAACATTCCTTTACACAACATCTAAGATGCTGACACATGACAAAATTCTCCTACCACTAAGTGGGACACCTATCTCCTCATGTGAGGACAAAATTACAAGTTATCATCTTCCATGTAGGATGACACATCACTGTGCCACATCCCACAACATGACAATACAGAGTTTACAATTATTTACAACATAGGTAATGAATTAATAAATACAAACATAAATAATGTAAGGAATTACCAAGGCTGAGACACCTTAATTCCCAACAAAATCTAACTTTAAATTTTACCTCAAAAGAAAGATTGGCCTTGCTCGTCTCCTTTTCTACCCCCTGATGCCTCTACTTGTGCTCTAGTCCCTGAAGCCTCATCTTGTGAAGGTGATGTATCATGGACATCATACTCTAAAGTGTTAATGGGTAGCTCACTACTCTCCTTGAGAGGACCTAAGCACAAATGATTGCACATAATGCAATGTTGAGGCATACAAACATGTGTTGATGAGGAGGGTCCAATAATCTCAGGTGATCCACTATGACCACCAATATCATGTGGTTGTGCTAGTTGAGAGGTTTGTGTAATCAAGTGCTCAATTAAAGAGTGTATGGCAATGAGTCTCTGTCGTGTTGCATTTGCAACAATGTCCAGGTACTGAATTATAGGTGGATAATGGATAACAGGAGGGGGAATAAAAGGACTTTGCACTTATCTCATTGTCCCAGGTCTATCTTGAGGCATTCCTTTACCTACTCCTGAGAACTCTCTAAAATCAAAATAGTTCACATGGTGACCCATTACAAACTTTGCATATAGTTTACAAAGGAAATATAAAGGTAAATCAAAATTGTTGTTCGGTGGTTTATCAAAAACCATCCACCAACAATACCAAAAATTCTAAGTAATACCCTGATGTGTACACTATTTGATTGAATACTTAGGCTTACAAACATCAACATGCAATTTGGTTTTAGGGTTGACAAAATATTGGGCTATCATGGCTTTGGTAATGTCTAAATCTTTAACTTTGGTCGTATGATAAACCATTAGAATATTCTGCCTTCTTGGTTTCTTGTCATTGCCTAAATGATTCATGTTGTCTTGTGAGGGTTCAAACATGAGTAATAATTCCCTCTAAGCTCGATGTCATTGAAGACAATCGAGGGTGGCGGCAATAAATTCTTATAATCTTATTTATTTCATCAATATTTCTTTCAATTTTCTCTTAGATTGTTGGAGGGTTTGGTGGGGGAGGGTTTGGGTTTTGATGTTCTTGATCCATGTTACCTATTTAAAATTTAAAACATACAAATTTAGGATTTAAAACAAAAAAAAATTATTTGATTTAGAAAAAAAATCAAAAAAGGGAAAAATTAAACCCTTACCTCTTCAAATTTGCCTCCTCCAAATCAAGTATCCATCTTTCTCCAATCTGATATCCATTTCCTTCCTCTCTGCATTTTGCAAGCTACGGGTTTGCGAAACGCAGAGCCCTTTTTTTTCTTTATAAGTTTTGCAAAACGGATATTATGTCCAACCATTCAAAAAAGTCAAACATCCATTTTGCGATTGGCTAAGTAAAACTTATATATATATATATGACCATTTGGAAAAAGTATGAATACCTAGTTGTCATTTAGAATAACAAAGCATAAGGAAAATTCTTACAATTTTTCAAGAAGCATATTAAATTTGTCAAAAAACCAAAATAAAACTTAGCCACATATAATACATTGGAAGCCAAGGATAGTCAATACTATCAGTCATGATCATCATAAGCATCAATCTATATATATATATTGACTGATAGTATTGACTATCCTTGGCTTCCAATGTATTATATGTGGCTAAGTTTTATTTTGGTTTTTTGACAAATTTAATATGCTTCTTGAAAAATTGTAAGAATTTTCCTTATGCTTTGTTATTCTAAATGACAACTAGGTATTCATACTTTTTCCAAATGGTCATAAAAAAATAGTTATGAAACTTTGTATCCTTCTCTGTATTAATGCTTTTTAGTAGACCACGGATCCTCACTATCTCTTTGAAGAATGAATCAACTTGTGAAGCACCATCAATCTTCCTACAAGGCATAAAATAAGCCAATCTATAAAACCCATATACAACAACAAATAAAGATTATAAATATCACACCAAAACAAAATTCATTGATCTTGTAGTACATCTCTATACACTTGGAAAATGAGTTTCAAGATGTCTTAACTTTTATACCCATGTCACAATTATTTTCAAATACTATTTTGTACTAGGAGCCATTGGTAGGGACTACAAATGCAATGTAGCCCTTGTTTGTTGACTTATATTGCCTCTTAATTTTTGAAATATCATTTTCTTTATTAGGCTTTGTTATTGGGTTCAAACCCTTTCTATTTAATTATGCTTTTATGGATTATTCCTTGGGTTTATTGTTGCTTTGATTAAACTTTGTGGGTTCATTGAGAAGAGATTTAGAATTGTGAATCCTTATTGTTCACAAGTAAATATTTATTGAGTTTTAGAAAGGGCTTCAATTGTGAGTTGAATACTATGTTAATTCTTATGTAAAACCTTCTAGATTGTATGGGTTACTGAAGTGATTAGGGGATTTATTGTTAACCCTTATTGACCTATGATGACTTGTTACAAGGATTTGTATGGTGATTAAACCCTTACTAAACCTATGTGTGGATTGTGTAAATAAGGGTGGACAATCCTTTTATGAGAACTTGTGAGTATATCTTGGTGTAGCCATGAGTGGCTTGTGTATAAATTCTAAATCTATTTGGGAAGTCTTGTGAAGACCTAATTATGGATTGTAAGGTGTTGTGATAAGTTTATGCATAGGCTTGTGAATGTTAATGTTTTGATATGTGGATCCAGAGATCTTATCTATAGTAGAGAGATGCCTAGAGTTGCATGGTACTCCCACATGCACTCAACGATGGCATTATGGTCAAGTGGTAGCTAACTTACCCCCTTTGGTCTTGGAGTGTGTTGATGCTTCCTAGTTGATCCTTCATCATGTGGATCTTGATAAATGCACCTTAAATTAATGTAATTTTATGTAATTTGTTTTAGTAGCTAGCTAGTGATCATTTATTCATATGCTAGTTTTGGATGATGAAATTACATCCTTCTTGTTAACCTAATTCTAGAAATTGGATTGCATACTCATGATTTTAAATTGAGAACATTAGTATTGCAAAGTATTGTACTTAACTCCTAACAAGTAATTATATCAAGATTGGATTTTGATTGATGTTGCATAATGTGCTTATGTATGCTCTTCTTAATTCTTTTTGTTTGAACTATGAACTCTAACTGAAAGAATTAAAGGCTAATTAAACTTGGAAAGGTGTCATGTTTTTTAAATAGAATTAATATAGGTGTACTTGCACATATTTTGTGAATGTTAAGATGTGATTTAAAGGTAGTTGAATTGTGAAGTTGCTTGCTAGGAAAAGGGTCCTAGAGACCACTATCTCACCTATTTTTAAATACTATATGTATGTATGTAAAAATAATGAATGTACCATCTTGTGAATACATATTAGAGGTACTTCAATAATTCCTAATGTCTTGATTTTGCCTTGTGGAAATTTTTTAGTATAAATATTGTGTGTTTATGCAAGTATGCTCTCTCTTATTAACCTTGTCACATAGTTTACTTAATACTTGAATGAGTGAAGTCTCATAGATTGAAATGAATGAGTAGGAGTTGTTTTAGATACATATGATATCTAGTAGTGTTCTAAGTGAACCCTTTTGGTTAGAATGTTTGTTTTTGAAAATGTTTTTTCCTTAACTCTCTCTGCCTTCCTAGTGTTAAAGATGTACTATTGTAAGAGGCCTAGTTGGGTAGGTATTGCATTCGATATCTTAACCATGTATGGAAATAAGTTTATGCTTAGGAGATAAATAATGGATTGTACATATTGGACCCCTCTCTCCTTTATTGACATTACTTTTGTACTTGGCAATAGTTTAGTGTTGTGATATCTTTATATGCTTCTTATCTAACCTTGGATTATGTGTTAAGATCAATAGATGTAAATATGAATCTACTCTCTTATCCTATCATGTTTGAGAAAGAAAATACATGAACATGCTTGTTCAATCTACTAGGATAAATGTATGTTGGGTGTACTTCTCTAATGGCCTAACTATTATAGGATGAAATGAACTCTCTAGGTGTTAATAGTAACCTTACACATCTCTCCTTTCTTAATTATGATGTTGTAATGGTAAAATGGAAAGAGAACCTACATAGATATGTTGTGCATCAAATTTCTCTCCTTGTGAATGACATCTATGCATAGAGAGCAAATGAATAAACTCGATGGTGATAGGTGGTTAATCTCTCTCATGCTATTATGAATGGTTCTAGGAATTAATAGATTTATAAACCCCTATCCTTGGTTAACCAAAGGGAATTGTAGTCCTTACTCCTTTTTAGTGTTGTCTTTCTTAGATGTTAAAAATGCTATATATGTAAATAAACTATGTCTTACTCAAATTTGGTAGGAGTACTTGAGTTTATTAGAATGTACCTTCTTAAGAAAGCCAAGTGCATATTACTTATTACACCCTTGCTTAAATATATATGGATTAGGACTTGTATGGGGTTGTATGTAGAGGTAATGGTTAGTGAATAAATCTAGTAAGAATATGTCTGATCAGTGATTGTTTTTTTATGTTGGTAAGTACGGATTTTGAAAGGGCCTAGACCCTTGTACAAGAGAGAGATAAAACAATGAAGCCCACAGAACTACATAGAACAAACACACGTAACTAACAGCACATCAGCTACACTACAAAAGCAAGACAAACAGGAGGGAGAACCCCCAAAAAAAATAGCCAACCTAAAATCAAGGTGGTTTGAAGTGAAATTGCTCCAAAGATTTTTGAGTGAATTCACCCAGCTTATTGAAGTTCTACTCAAATCTTCCTTTCTTGGATGCCCCCTTTTCACTTCGCACCTCCATCAAAGGTGTTTCAGGCATAGCTTGGTCCTCAGAATCCTTCTACTTACTTCTCTCATCCACGCAAGAGATCTTGCAAGTATTATCAGATGCTTGCACCTTTTTCCTCCACACAAGATGATTTGTGTTAAGGATCAGACAAACAGCTGTAGCATGGCCCACTTTGAGGCAACAATCACATATAACTGGAGAATTCTCATAAATAATCTGCTACACCTAGTTTCCCATCTTGGAACTATAGAGTAATCTGAGAAGGGAGCACTCTATCAACCTCAACAAAAACACAAAATCTAATAGCAACCAAATGTCTCTTGAATTTCATAATAGCATCAGCCACACTATATTTCCTGAAAGTATTAGCAATGCTCAAAAATATCTCCTCATCCCAGTATTCTAAAGGCAACCCTGGCAACCTAACCCAGATCAGAAACATGTTGTAGCATTGCTTAGGGTTGAAGCTTGGACACCAATTTTTTAGGAAAAGACCATTTTGCCCAAGGAACCAGGGACCTCCCAAGAGGATCCTTGAACAATCTTCAGAGTTAGAAAATGAAAATAGGAAGAAATTGTTTGGTAAAGCTATTACCTCAACCTGTCCTCTAACCTTCCATTTTCGAAGCACCCATCTTCTGACCACGTCAATATTAGGGCAATTATGATGTAGAGAAGGGGTAGACAACTCAAACTATCTTCAAACAACCAAACTTTCAATCTCTAAACATTCAAATGGTGGGTTTTCTTTCATTAGCCCTCATTCTTCTTGTAGCCTTTCCAAACTGGTTTTTCCTTCATAACTTTCAGAGGGAGCATGACATTCAAAATGTAAAAGCATTTTCAAATACCCTTTTTTGCATTTAAAAACATATCTCAAAACTAGGCATAGTCCTTTTGTACGGAAACCATAAAAATTTGACAACTTGCTCTTAAAAACCTAAAACATGGGAGCAACAAATTGGGTTTTTCGGCCATACTTTTTAGTGCATACATGATATCATAAATGTAAACATAGTTTCAAACACCAATTTGGACCTTATACAACATATCTCACAATCAAGGTAGGTTACTTTGTACGGAATCCTTAAAAAATGGATTTGTTTGCTCACTATTACCCAAACAAGGTTTCAGACCTGTTTTCAGTAATTTAGCTCTAAAAGACTTCAAACTCAATGAAACTTGATGAAACCAAGTTCAAATGAAAGTAGATTCTATTCCACATCACCTCTAATTGATTTCATGTCACAACTTGACCGTACATTTCTGTACAATTCACTAAAACAACAAAATAATGTTCAGAAATGCAGAAAAATAGAGCTTCGTTATTGATTTTTGTGCAAAACTTCCACAACCACACTTGTGTCGACCATCTCTAGGTTACAATAACATGTTTTCATCAGTTTCTAACTAACTTTTCACCTTCCACCTTTTAGTTTCTTCATTTACAACATGTGACTCTTCAAATTCCACAGTTTTGCCACTTTTGGCAATTTTGACAACATTTTGCAAAAATGACACTTGACTTACCAAAACTCTTAATGACCTAACATGAACTCTAACACATCCAAAATGGTATTAAATAACCTTATTCCATAAAACCAACATAAGAAAACTAAAATTACAACTTGCACTTAACCTATTGAACCTAAGGTGCTCCTACACCATACTCCCAAGGCAAAATGAACTCAAGTCCCATTGAGGACAATGCTACAACAATAGATTCATACTTGATCATGTCATTTTCTGACCTCGAAGTGACATCCTCATTTGGTAAATCCTTCCAATGGACTAAATACTAGAAATAAGTATTGTCCCTTGCCTTTTTGAGTTCCTTGGCACCTAGGATATGCTCCAACTTCAGAGGCCTACTTGATGGATGATCATTGACTCCTTCCTCATCTAAGAATGTTATTAAATGATAGGGAGGGACTCTAGAATGTCAGTTCTACCTATCTTGAATCAATTCAAGACTCTGGACAACTCTAGCCTCTCTACCAATTCAAGTGCTCATGACATCTTTCTACACAAAAATGTCAGCTAAATTCCTCAAATCTTTGCAGAGATGGAAGACTCTATCACTCTACTTGGTGTGGGACACATACCTTATCCTCACTGCTTCCAAGATACTGCCTCAATGGCACATAACTTTTCTGAGCCCATTGTCCACCCTTCTCTCTCTGTTCAAGGGTCTTGACTGCTTGGTGCTCACTTTCTTCGCCTTTGTTTTCCACCCTTGCAAGTCTATTCTCTTACTTGTCTATCTAGCCAGACTCCTTTCTGAGCTTGCCTAGAACAAGCATGCATTTCCTCTAGTCGACAATCCGACCACCCCCACAAAAGAAAAACAAAAAAAAAGCATGACTCTGCTTGATGGCCTCCATACTGTACAGAGGAACTTGAGGAACATCAATACAGAGTCATGGTTTGCAAAAGAGAACAAAATTGCATAAAAAGAAATAACTAATCTACTTCAGAATAACAAACTGAAAACTGTACAAAAATACACAAATTGATCGAACTGATGAATTGGATTTTATTCAAAACTGTTTCTTACATCAAAATGCTTCTCAACCCCAAAATCTTTCTCCTCTTTCTCCTTCTTCTTCTTTTGAACCCCTTACAGAAAGAATTCTCCATTTTATAGTTATCCCATGTCTGTTATAGGACGCTTCAGTTTCCAGACCAGTTCGTATTCTAATTGCCCGGTTCAACTCTGCATTTTCTTGGTTGGCGGCAAGACTTACCATGATGTCTCTCTGACATATTCTATCAGCAAAATTGATGACTATCGACATAAGTTAATCCTCGCTGCCCGATAGTTACTTTCTCACTGATGCCTTTTAATTTCGTAAACTTTCCATCGCCCAAACAATGTCTATCGGTGAGACTTTTATCATCTCTCCCGATCATACTTCTTACGCCGATATAACTATTATCAGTTGGACCTTAACCATCGGTGTAGCCTTCTTTTCGCTCACCGATAACGATTCTCATGTCGATTCCAACTTCACCATTCCATAGTGATGAACCTGTTGAACCATTGAACCTTGACACAAGGTTCAACGGCAAGGTTCAACCCTTCAAACATACATTCTTTGACTTGTATTTCACTTGGGCCAATAGGCCGATCAAAAGTAAAGGCTTCTCCTGCCAATGTTTTTTAAGAAAACTAAAAAGCTCCTAAAACAAAACCACATGCTGCAAACCCAAAATTGACAAATCAAAAATGCTATGTACAGGCTGCATTGAGCCCTTGGTGCTCCTGCACCATACTCCCCCTGTGCAGAAAGAAGCTAGGTCACCTCCGGTGACAATGAGGCAAAATCAATGCCCCTCTTTTTGAATTCTGACTCTGCAACCCAGGTAGCTTCTGCTTCAGGCAACTGCTTCCATTTGACCAAATGCTCCATATAGACACCATGTCTGGTTTGCTTCTGTACTCTTGAATCCAGTATTCTATCTGCCTGTAATTTGGGTTTTAGTGGCAAAGTCACATCTTTGACTGTCTGTTCCTTCTCTGAAATGGATCCATTTGCTGCTGACTGAGGACCCCTGTATTACACCAGGTCTTGAACATTAAATACTGGTGAGATTGCCAGGTCTTCTGGCAATTCAATCTTGTATGCATTGTTACCATACTTGTTCAGGATTCTGCAAGGACCAATTCTTTGCATTTGCAGTTTGGTTGGCATTCCCTTCTGCAGTCTGGCTTTGTTTAGGTGCACCATAACGAGATCACCAACTTCAAACTGGATGTCCTTCCTATGGGCATCTACTTTGTCCTTGATCTTCCGTGTGTTTTCTGTCAAGGTCTTCTTCACCTGTTCATGTACTTCTTTCATGGATTGTGCAAAATCCTCTGCATGACCACTTCTGTTCTCCGTGTTTCCCATATTCCTGAGCTCACATACACCTCTGGGGTGCATTCCATAGACTATTTCAAATGGACTCTTACCAGTAGTCCTATTCACACTGTCATTATAGGCAAATTCTGCTTGATGAATGACTTGATCCCAGCTCTGCCCATATTCCTTGGTTATACACCTTAATAGGTTACCCAGTGTCCTATTTACCACCTCTGTCTGACCATCTGTTTGTGGATGATATGCTGAGCTGAAAGATAAATTTGTCCCTAATGTCTGCCACAAAGTTTTCCAGAAATGCCCCATGAACTTAGCATCTCTATCAGACACAATGCTTGTTGGAAGTCCATGAATCCTTATCACTTCTCTAAAAAACAAGTGTGCTACATGACTAGAATCATGAGTCACTTTATAGGGAATGAAATGACTCATCTTGCTAAACCTGTCCACAACTACATATATGCTATCATAACCAGTCTTAGTCTTAGGTAAACCAACTACAAAATCCATACTTACACATTCCCATGGCCTGGAAGGAATGGGCAAGGGTTGGTACAGTCCTGCATTTGAAGTGATTCCCTCGGCCTTCTGACATACAATACACTGCTCTACATACCTTCTGATGTCTCTGTGCATCCTCGACCAATAATAGAACCTTTGGACTAGCTCCAGTGTTTTGTTCAGACCAAAATGGCCACTCAAACTGCCATTGTGCTTCTCATGTATGAGATTTTCTCTCATAGATCCCCTTGGCACACATAATTGTCCACCTTTGAATAGCAATCCCTGCTGTAAGGTGAAATCTGCAAACTCACTATGAAAGTGATTCTCAAAATCTTGACATACCTTGTATGCCTCAGCAAAGTCTTCATCATCTCTATAGAGATCCTTGAAGTCTTCAACTCCAATGCTCTTCAACTGCACTTCCTGCACTGTGAGCAACCTCCTGCTCAAAGCATCTGTAACTTTGTTGAGCTACCCCTTCTTATGCTTAATTATAAAAGTGTAGGATTGCAGGTACTCCATCCACTTGATATGTCTATTGCTCAACTTATCCTGTGAGTTCAGAAAACTCAGGGCTTGGTTGTCTGTGTAGACAACAAATTCCTTAGGTAGGAGATAATGTCTCCACTTCCTAAGTGCTTGGACTAGAGCATACAACTCTAAGTCATACGAAGAGTACTTACTCTTTGCTTCATTCAGCCTCTCACTGAAAAAGGCTACAGGTCTGTCCTCCTGATTTAACATTGCTCCTATAGCTATGTTACTTGTATCACATTCAATAGTAAATAGCTTATCAAAACTAGGCAGCGATAGTACAGGTTGTGTTGCTACCTCTTTCTTCAACCATTCAAAACTTCTATCTGCAGCTGGTGTCCATCTGAATTTTGCTTTCATTCCACCCTTAATTGTATCCAACATGGGTGCACATATTCCATTGAAATTTCTGATAAACTTTCTGTAAAACTGGGCTAAGCCATGGAAACTTCTCACCTCTGTGGCTGCTCTGGGAGTAGGCCAGCTCAAGATTGCCTCTACCTTTGACTTGTCCATCTTCAATTCTCCCTGGGACACCACAAAACCAAGGTATACCAATTCCTGCTTCATGAATTCAAACTTCTCCAAATTGATGGTTAGTTGTTCATCATGTAATTTTTGCAAAACAGTATTTACATGTTCTAGATGTTCTTCCTTGGTCTGACTAAAAATTAGAATATCATCTAGAAAAACAACTACGAATTTACCAATATAATCCTTTAGGACTTCATTCATGAGTCTCATAAAGGTGCTAGGTGCATTTGATAGACCGAATGGCATAACAAGCCACTCATACAGTCCTTCTGTGGTCTTGAAGGCTGTCTTCCACTCGTCTCCTTCCTTGATTCTTATTTGGTGGTAACCACTCTTCAGGTCTATCTTGGTGAAGTACTTTGCTTTTCCAATACAGTCCATGAGATCTTCAATTCTGGGAATTGGAAATCTATACCTTATAGTTATTTTGTTTATGGCTCTGGCATCTGTGCATAATCTCCATGATCCTCCTTTCTTCGGTGCCAACATTGTGGGTACTGCACAAGGACTAATACTCTTCCTGATCAATCCTTGATCTAGCAACTCCTGCACTTGTCTGGCAATTTCCTTGTGCTGGTCTAGAGTCATCTTGTAAGGAGCCTTGTTTGGCAAAGATGCTCCAGGAATCAGGTCTATCTGATGGCTTATTGCTCTTTGTGGAGGCAATGTGGCTGGTGTACCATCACTGATTATGCCCTTATACTTCTCCAGTATAGGCTGCACCTCTTTGGGAATCTCTGTCTTCTTATCCTGCTGTCCTTCTTTTGGTTTTACTATGATGACATAACCAATACCATCCTCCTTAAGAGTACTCAGAAACTCTTTTCCACTCACAACCAAGATATTAGGACTCTTTGTCTGAACTGCATCTTCATCCTCCAATGACTGAATCTTATAGGTGACACCATCCTTCTGAAAAGAATAGGCATTCTTCTCACCATCATGTATTGCCTTTCAGTCATACTGCCATGGTCTGCCCAATAAGAGATGGCATGCATCCATGGGTAGTATATCACATAATACCTTATCCTTATAGCCACCTATACTAAACTCTACCCAACTTTGTTCATTCACTACCACATGTTGACCCTTATTCAACCATGTGACTCTATATGGGTTTGCATGAATTATTCTTTTCAAATTCAATTTCTTAACCGTCTCATCAGAAATAATATTATCAGTAGATCCTGAGTCTATGATAATTTTACATACCTTATTCAAAATCTTGCACTTGATTCTGAATAGTGCTCTCCTCTGGCTTGGTTCAGACTTTACTGGTTCCTTCATCAAGGTTCTCCTTATCATCAGGTTCTCTCCATCTTTTGAGTTCAGACTGACCTCAGGTGACTGGCTGCTGGATGCATTATCTTGGACATAGTGATTTCTCTTATCACCTCCTTGAGAAGAGGATGTGGCCTTTTCTAGACACCTATACGTTGGATGACCTAGATTACCACAGTTGTAACACTTCAGGTGGTGAAATAGGATCCTCTGCCTGATCCTCCTGACCTTCCTCTGTTAGATTCTCTTCCTCTGTGGTTTCCTCTATCACTCGACTCCCCACTCTGCTCTGTGAGTTTTGATTCTGCTTGGGATCTATTGTCAGCATTCCTTCCACCAAAACTTCCTCTATGTCCTCTATTATCTCTGCCTCTTCCTCTTCCTCTGCTATTTGAGTCTTGTATCCTCTTGTTCTTTTCCTCCACTTTTAGTGCTAGCTGATAGCATTTGTGCACTGTTGTAGGACACAACAGACTGATTTCTTCTTGTATATTCCACTTCAGACCGTTAAGGTACCTTGCTACCTTTATGCTTTCATCCTCCATCACTTTGGACCTTAAGCATAGCTTTTGGAATTCTTTAGTGTATGCACTGACATCTAATTCCTTCTGTCTCTTCCTGTGCAGCTGTATTTCATAATCTTCTGGCATATATGCTTCTTTGATTTTAGCTACCATTCCCTTCCAAGTAGCTACGGGCTTCTTATCTTCTTTTGCTCTTTCAGTCTGCACAAATTTCCATCAGGTTAAGGCAGCTCCCCTGAGTCTAGATTTGGCCACCTTTACTTTCTGTGCCTCGCTTATCAAAGTGATTTTCAAGTCCTTCTATCCACTCCATAACCAAATCTGGGTCCATTTTCCCACTGAAAAGTGGTACTCCTTCCAATGTTTTACCGCTCATTGCTTTCAAAGCTTTCAAGAATGGTTCTTCTTCCAACTTAGGATCAGGTGTGGACTCTTCATCTTCTATAGACACACATTTTTCCTTGTTTACTTTTTGCCTAACTTCTTCAGTCTTCTCCATCATTATACCCAGTCTACTTTCCATTGCTGCCAATCTTGCCTGTAGGAGCCTATTCTCCTCTTCTTAATCCTCAACTTTCTTTGCTAACTCTGCATTAGTCACCATCTTCTTGGATGAACCTACAGACTCACTTGAACTCGGTGATGACATACAACTCTTCTATTCCAATCTAGGAATAACCCAAATCTTATTGCTCTGATACCAATTTGATAGGGAGGGACTCTAGAATGTCAGTTCTACCTATCTTGAATCAATTCAAGACTCTGGACAACTCTAGCCTCTCTACTAATTCAAGTGCTCATGACATCTTTCTACACAAAAATGTTAGCTAAATTCCTCAAATCTTTGCAGAGATGGAAGACTCTATCACTCTACTTGGTGTGGGACACATACCTTATCCTCACTGCTTCCAAGATACTGCCTTAATGGCACATAACTTTTTTGAGCCCGTTGTCCACCCTTCTCTCTCGATTCAAGGGTCTTGACTGCTTGGTGCTCACTTTCTTCGCCTCTGTTTTCCACCCCTGCAAGTCTATTCTCTTACTTGTCTATCTAGCCGGACTCCTTTCTGAGCTTGCCTAGAACAAGCATGCATTTCCTCTAGTCGACAATCCGACCACCCCCACAAAAGAAAAATAAACAAAAAGCATGACTCTGCTTGATGGCCTCCATACTGTACAGAGGAACTTGAGGAACATCAATACAGAGTCATGGTTTGCAAAAGAGAACAAAATTGCAGAAAAAGAAATAACTAATCTACTTCAGAATAACAAACTGAAAACTGTACAAAAATACACAAATTGATCGAACTGATGAATTGGATTTTATTCAAAACTGTTTCTTACATCAAAATGCTTCTCAACCCCAAAATCTTTCTCCTCTTTCTCCTTCTTCTTCTGAACCCCTTACAGAAAGAATTCTCCATTTTATAGTTATCCTATGTCCATTATAGGATGCTTCAGTTTCTAGACCGGTTCGTATTCTAACTGCCCGGTTCAACTCTGCATTTTCTTGGTTGGCGGCAAGACTTACCATGATGTCTCTCTGACATATTCTATCGGCAAAACTGATGACTATCAGCATAAGTTAATCCTCGTTGCCTGATAGTTACTTTCTCACTGATGCCTTTTAATTTCATAAACTTTCCATCGCCCAAACAATGTCTATCGGTGAGACTTTTATCATCTCTCCCGATCATACTTCTTACACCGATATAACTATTATCAGCTAGACCTTAACCATCGGTGTAGCTTTCTTTTCGCTCACCGATAATGATTCTCATGCTGATTCCAACTTCACCATTCCATAGTGATGAACCTGTTGAACCATTGAACCTTGACGCGAGGTTCAACGGTGAGGTTCGACCCTTCAAACATACATTCTTTGACTTGTATTTCACTTGGGCCAATACGCCAATCAAAAGTAAAGGCTTCTCCCGCCAATGCATTTTAAGAAAACTAAAAAGCTCCTAAAACAAAACTACATGCTGCAAACCCAAAATTAACAAATCAAAAATGCTATGTACAGGCTGCATTGAGCCCTTGGTGCTCCTGCACCATTAAATCTGCATCATCACCTACATCCACATCTCCTCCTTCCTTGTGATGAACTTCCTTCTTCTTCACTTCAATTGTGTGCTTGGACTTGCCCACATTCCCTTGTAGTTTACCCTTGACCTCTACACCTTTGCTTCTCATCTCTTCCATCTGTTGTTGTGTCCCTGTAACTGCTACTTGATCAGGTATATTAACCTCTGTCACTGTCATGAGAGAAATGGGATGATCAATATCCCCCTTTGAAGACAACGAGTGGAACACCCCTTCTATCATCATAGCAACATACTTCTTAAGCCAATCTTGGATCTCCAAAATTAAGTCATTCTTCATTTCTATTGTCATAGCATTTCCAGGTTTTAGAGTGGCTGCAAGGTCCATGTGCTTCTCTTCTTCTACCTTTATGAACTCCTTTCTACCTATCATCATCACATTAGATCCCACGGTTTGTCCTTTATCCTCCTCTTTCAATGGTGAAAAGGTATAGGAGACCCATCTTTTTCTGTCTCATAAGTATTCTTCCTTCCATCATACTTAGCATACCTATCAAATTGCCAAGGCCTCCCTAGCAACAAATGGCACACATCCATGGGTATTATGTCACATAGAATTTTGTCTTTGTATCCTCCTATATGAAACTCCACCCAACTTTGTTCATTCACCAAAACATGTTGATCCTCATTTAACCAAGAGACTTTGTAAGGAGTAGCATGTGGTATTCTTTCCAACTTAAGTTTTTCAACCATCTAAACTGAAACCATATTATCTTGACTACCTAACTCAATTACAACTTTACAAACCTTACCCAAGCAGTTACAAGTTGTCCTAAAGACAGTCCTCCTTTGTAGTGGCTCCTTTTCCACTGGTACCTTGATGAGGGCTCTCCTTACCATAAGTGAATCTCCAACTTCTGGACCAGCATGTTGTGATGACGAGTTTACACTCTCACAGTCATCTCCTTGAACAATCTAATTTCTCCTCTCTCCTCCAACTGAAGTGGTGGCTTGACTTTCATTGCATTGCCATGCTTGATGTCCAAACTTGTTGCATTGGTAACACCTTCCTGTGAACCCACTAGATCCTCTTCCTTGACCTCCAAATTTGCCTCTAAAGCCTGATCTATCTCCTCTAAATCCACCTCTTGAATCTGCAACTTGGTCTTGGACTTTGCTTGTATCTTCTTGGCTCTCATATGACTGCCTTGATTAGAAAATGACCCTCTTCCTCTTTCTTAGATGGCTTTTGCTCTTCCTTCATTAATAGAGACTTCCAAATGTCTGGTTCTGCTATCCTCTTTTGCACCCTTCTTTTCTGAATGATCTCCTTGATAGGCCACTTTACCTTTTTCCTTATTGGTAAGTACCAACCACTTTCTTGTTTTGCTCTCTCAAGAAGCTGTTGCATCTCAAGTTCCATTCTTTCTTGAACTTTTTCCATTTGTTCCAAGGCTTGCCTCAAATCTGCTATCTCTTGCTCAATATCAATTTCCTTTCCTTTCTCATCCTTCTTTATCTCACTTTTATCTCTTCTTTTCTCTTGTTTCTTGCTTGGTACCTCCTTACTCTGCAAGTCTCCACGGACTAATCTTCTCAACATTTCCATTCTTCTTTCTCAAGCAAGTCTCTTTCACCTTGCTTCTTCTCAATGCTTCTTGTCTTTGTGATACCTCACCTTAGGCCCCTTTCTTTTCCCTTGGCCTAGTCTTTTGGCATCCAGGTTCTTCCTTCAACCTGCAAAAAAAAATACACAAACTCCAAAAAAACTTATCTTGCCAATTTTTTAGGCTCTGATACCAATTTGATGCAGGGCAGGGGTAGACAACTCAAACTATCTTCAAACAAGCAAACTTTCAATCTATAAACATTCAAATGGTGGGTTTTCTTTCATTAGCCCTCATTCTTCTTGTAGCCTTTCCAAACTGGTTTTTCCTTCATAACTTTCAGAGGGAGCATAACATTCAAAATGTAAAGGCATTTTCAAATACCTTTTTCAGCATTTACAAACATATCTCAAAACTAGTCATAGTCCTTTTGTACGGAAACCATCAAAAATTGACAACTTGCTCTTAAAAACCTAAAACATGGGAGCAACAAAATAGGTCTTTTAGCCATAATTTTAGTGCATACATGATATCACAAATGTAAATATAGTTTTAGACACCCATTTGAACCTTATACAACATATCTCATAATCAAGGTAGGTTACTTTGTACAGAATCCTTCAAAAATGGATTGTTTGCTCACTATTACCCTAACTAGGGTTCCAGACCTATTTTCAGTAATTTGGCTCTAAAAGGCTTCAAACTCAATGAAATTTGATGCAATTAAGTTCAAATGAAAGTAGATTCAATTCCACATCACCTCTAATTGATTTCACGTCACAAATCGACCGTACAGTTCCATACAATTCACTGAAACAACAAAATAATGTTCAAAAATGCAAAAAAATAGAGCTTCTTTATTGATTTTTGTACAAAACTTCCACAACCACACTTGTGTCAACCATCTCTAAGTTACTATAACATGTTTTCATCAGTTTTCTAACTAACTTTTCAACTTCCACCTTTTAGTTTCTTCATTTACAACATGTGACTCTTCAAATTTCACAGTTTTGCCACTTTTGGCAATTTTGACAACATTTTGCAAAAAATGACACTTGACTCACCAAACTCCTAATGACCTAACATGAACTCTAACACATCCAAAATGGTCTTAAATGACCTTATTCCATAAGACCCACATAAGAAAACCAAAATTACAACTTGCACTTAACCTATTGAACCTAAGGTGCTCCTGCACCAGATTACCACTGAATCTCCCAACTAGAGAGCTCCAAAGCCAAGTAGCAATCTATCAATAATAGAGTCTGGAATGCAAATGTGAGATTCCCTAGAAGTAGCCCCAAGAACTTGGGTCTCAGGTAGACCGTTGTAATTCGAGGCCACTGGCATATGGACCAACATAGGAGACAAGATTGGGCACTAACCCTCTTTGTCCAAACATGAAGCAGGGTTGAGATGAGGGTGTCAAAAACCTTTTCCACCCCATTCACAAGGGGGGAACAAAGGCATTCCCAAACGAAGCCTCCGACTGCTCGGTAATGGAAAGCCCCTGGGCCTATGGAGATACAAGCCCAACAGAAGAATCTCCAGTAGCCCAAGTAGAATTGTCCCAAGCAAGCACACACATCTCCATACTCACATCAGGCAGAGGCATAGAAGACACACTAGAAACTCTCATGTCCTGGCCAAGGGCAGGCCCCACCAGAGGGGAATCCACCAAACACACATCATTGTTGGGGATTTCTCCTCGAAACAAACAATCTCAGACTGCACCAGATTGCTAGGGACAGAGCCCATGGTAGGGGAAGTCGAAACCTTCCCGACTGAGGAAGCCCCAAAGCCTAACTTGGGGGAGAGAAAACCTCGCTTAAGGGCCTGGCAAAACATGCCATCACCAACAGTGGGAAGAGATTTTGATGGGCCTGTAGCCGCTGACCGAGCCCAAGAAATTAAGCGTTGGGCCTCCAACCAAAGTTGCATAATCTGCACATCATCATCATCATCACTGGGTAGTTCCAAGTCTTCATGAAAAACCCTTCGTCCTCGTCATCCTTATTGTCACCACCATTTGCATCACTCCCGTTCCCACCCAGAATAGAGATTGAAACCCTGTTCTTCCCCTTGCTCCCGCTCCCACTCATCATGAAACTATAGCCAACCCTAGATTGTTTTCCCAATGAAAGGTCGTGTGGTTATTGATTTCTGAATGGTGATTGTTACACTAATGTTAAAGTTGGAGTATAATCATGTTACCTCTTATTGAACTCAAATTCATAACTTTACCTTGGTAAATGAATTAAAAGAAATGAGCCAAATGTTGTCTTCATCCTTGAATTAGGCTTCTATCATTTTGTGTATTATTTGCACTATGATGTGTGTCATATTTATAGATAGAGATTGACACATCTCATTACTCATGTTTAACATTGCATTGTGCTTCTACCATTTTGAGTGTGTCACTTGGATACTTACCACTCTTACCTTGTGGAGAGGATGCAATGTCTCTCCTTGTGTTTATGTCATTTGCACCTCTCTTTCATGTATGCTTATGTGCCCATGGTAGTGGTAGTGTTGTAAAATCAACACTTGTTTGAGTGTGTGTGCATTGTAACATAATTGTTGTTGCATTCCTTGCTTAAAAAAAATTAGTCATGTTTTCACTTGGTAATGTTCCACGTTAAAATTAGGCATTATACATTCAAACAATTCATTCTAAGAAACATAGCTCTCCCAAGAGGATTTCCTTGATAGGGTTTTTTTGGAAAACCTCTATGAGCATCCAAGAGGAAATTTCTTCTAGAAAGATTCTTGTGGATCTTTAGTGGAAATAGGAAAAACAACTCTCTACTTGACAAAATTTGCATAGAACCTAGAGGCTAGAAGAACCAACGACAATGTATTTTGGAAAATTCTCATTTCCTAGAAAATCTATACTGATTTCTTATTGTATATTTATTTGGATAAAGGAATTGGCTTTGTCTTTCAAAGAATTAATTAATTTTCTTGCAGAAAAGCTAAACTTAGTTGCATTTAATTAATTAGTTGCATTTCTTATTAATTTATAGAAAATACAAAAAAATAATATAATTAGCTTGAGTTTTTTAATTTCCTACGAGTAGTATATTTTTTATTTTTGTATCTTTAGAATATTACTATAAATTAGTTTATTTATTTCAAGACAAGCGTTTATCAAAAACACAAAAATACAGAAACATCATAAAAATATAAATTCAAACAAAAATGTTTCATAAAAAATTTGAAGATTTTTTTGTGTCCGCGAGTCTGCAGCTTTTTTTTAATTTGTTTTAGTGTAGCAGAGTTACATTCATCCTACTTTGCACTTCAAATTTGTAATCCCTCATCATTCTTTTCGTATTCTGCTGAAGAGATCTGTGAATTGCAAAAGAGTATCCAGTGGATGATGCAGTACATGGAGATAGCACCGGTACTGCTACACTACCCAATAGAGTAAATGGTTTGGAGAAAAGTGTTGGTATTTGTTGACATGAGTTAGAGTTAGAGGGTGTTATTGATCCCACATGCGTGAGAAGAAGAAAAGAAGGGAGAAGAGGGAGTAGAAGGGGAAGGAGAGGGGTTAGGTAGAGGCATACTTACCTGGGCAGGGTCAATAGGTGATCAAAAAGGCCGATGGCCGATTTTAATATGATTTACTTATACTAAGGCATGTCATAGTATTTGAAGGGCACCATTGAATAGATAACTGTCAAAAAAAATTGCTTGACAGGCAAGGTCAACTGTCAAATTTAAGCTCGGATTACCAGTACTCTTGTTCTATTTGTGCTAAACTGAGTTTTATGGGCTGATGACCTCATGCCATTTGATTTAAATTATCAATTTCTTCATATGGTTTTTGAATTAAATTATTGATTTCTTCATATGGTTTATGAATTGGGAATGACTGTTTGATTCCTTGTATGATAGATTGCTTAGCTTGGATTAGTTTTTGAATTAAATCTTCAGGATCCTTGTGTTTTTCATGAAAGGGATACTATTGTTTTCTTTGGGAAGTATTTGTCTATCTCCATCAATAAATATTTTTTATGCTAAGGTTTTAATTTTTAGCAAATTTTTGCCAGGAAAATGATTGAACCTGAATTTTTGATTGGCTGATTGGCCGCTTCATGTTTTTCCCATTGGACAACAATTGCAATTAGTAATTAGTTAAAAATATGGTCTTAAAAAAAATAGAGCAAACTCAATATCACACCGCTCTCTAATGTGATCAGGTCATTGGAAATAAAAAATATTGTCTACATTAAAAGGCCCTGTTAATTATGTTTTCTGCTGTGTCATAATGCATATAGTTTTTGAGCGGGAGGGCAACGGTACATACCATGAAAATTTCATGCCACCTGCTCAATCACAGAAGCGGTTAACATATTCGTTTTATCATAACATGAATCTCTGTTTTAGCCATACAGTCAATCATAATTGCACGGAGCAGGGACAGTTTTATGGCAGCTCCAACTTTCTGGGTCTGAAGCTTATTATTTTGTTGTTCACTGGCAGCTCTTTGCCAGCTCATTGTTTTCTGATTGTTTCTTTTTGGATTTATTTCGCTTAACTCTTTTTTTTTAACATTTCTAGGGTTTATTCAGTATTAGACAATCTGACATTCTGTAATTTCTTTTTGCATAGACTCTTTCTGTTTGATGTTTAAGGAAAAATCAAAAAACAATTGCTGCAGAAAATCATGGTTGAATAAGGAAAACTATGATATTCTGGCGATTTTTGGCGTTGCAGTGCCTCCAATTTAGACGGTACTTGAAGATGCTCTACATTTTTATAGCAAATTTAGGTTTCAGTAGATATCTAGGTTCTCGATGACCTTGTTCTGCTTTGGATTGTTGAGATTATTAAAATTTTGATGCATTTTTAGGGCAGGTCAGTCTGTTAAGCTGGTGATTTTGGAAGTTGTTTCTTTGAGTTCGGTTGTTCAGCAGTTTAAAGAATGGCTCTGAAACCTTTGGATTATGAAAATATTAATGAGAATGTGAAGAAGGTTGCATATGCTGTCAGAGGGGAGCTCTATCTACGAGCCTTCGAGCTCCAGAAGGAAGGAAAAAGGTGTCTTTCTGTGTCTTTTTGTGTAAACATTTGGGCTTTAATGTCGTATGAACTGTCAAATGAATTTTTTATTGGAACAGTAACAATGCTGGTGCCTACGGTTCATTTCGAAATGTAAAGCAAATATGCCCCTGTCCTGAGTCTTCAACTTCAATGTAATCAATACTATTACTAATGTGTTAAATCTGTTCCCTATGAAAGTTGCTTCTTCTTGTTGAATATTAATTAATTTTTATATGATTCACTGTAGATCTTCTCTTGAAACTGCTCCGGAACTGTATGAACATTTTGTCCTGATTTGGATTGTTTTTTTAATGGATCTGGAGGGTAGACAATATGCACTAGACTGAGGAATTTTAAGTTTGAGATCACCCGTGACTAGAGTCAAGAAAACAATGAAGGCATACCGATGTGTAGAAGTAATAGAAATCTTCTTCTATTTTTTATTATATCAGTAATTTTTCCGATTTTGAGAAGTAGAACAAACAAAAAACAGTTCCAAAAATTTAGATGGATTTCTGTTTGGTAAAAGAAAGACAGCTTGGAGATTTTTTTCCCTCAGGTAAATAATGACAAGCTAAGCTTGAATAACCTGTGCATCACTGTACTTCTAGGTGACTGCATTTGATTTTGATCTTTTCAATTTGCTCTAGATTGAATCATAATAATTCAAATGATTGGAAAAGATGGATGACAGGAATTTTTAAGTAGAGGGATCTAATCAGAATAGTAGAAGGCACGATCAATTAGCTGCTATAGTAATAATGAACCTTACCTGGTGTATTTGTCAGTCATTCCCCATTGAATGCCCTGTAGGCTGTGACCCTTTTGTTCTTTGTATCTTCAAAGAAGAAAGTTTGAATGGAGTTGAAGAAAAGGGGGAAAAAAAAAAACTGACGGGCAAAGAATTCAACTTGATCAAAGCCAATGAGAGGGAGAGGAACCGTTAGGCTATGGTCTCATGAAGGGGGCTTCCTAAATTATCTCAGCAGCCTTGGTGAAAATTTTTAGGAGTACTTTATTTTATTTTTATTGAAAGCAGAAAATTACAAAAAAAATATAATTACTGTCCACAGATCAACAGCAGGAATAAGACTGCTGTACGGTCAAATTAAGACCAGCTAAACAAGGAATCAAACAGTCCTTGAATATAAACAGCAACAATGCAGATCACCACAAGAAGAAGATAACAAACTGGCTGGACGGTCCTACAGAACAGCCTTGTTCGTCACCCTGTAGAGCAAAGTGCTGAGTTGCCACAACCTCCCTATCTGTATCAATGTCAAAAACAGCTGCTGTCAAAAAGCCAGTACCATCCGAACTCCTCCAGTCCTGGCATTTGGAAGCCAGGAAACAGGGAAAAGAGCTGACAGTCACATAAAGCCACCTCAAGGGAAATGAACAGGTGTCCCTTGAGTCTCCATTTTTTTTGAAGCTGAGAGTGAAGACATTGGAACTGAGGAGTGATCTCCTTATTCAGATTGAGCTGATCCTTCGGGGAGTATTTTAAAGTGGGTTGTCCCATTAATTTTGTAGTTGTGGGTAGGCTTAAAACTTTAAGCTCCCGAAGTTGGTGGTCTTATAAGGCTTTTTAATAATAGTTTAATGTTAAATAATTTTAAAAAAATTGATTAAAAATTTTTCCCTCCAAAATATCCCTAAGCTAGCACACAAAGTTTTAGCCCTACTCAAAATCAATAAATCAAAAAGTAGGGGCTCCTATTTTGGAGGAAATGATTTTAATTTATGTCAAGTATTTTTTTTTGTTTCATGGGACTCCTCCACAAAACTAGATCCTCTAGCAGCTCTTTCTAATGTGCAGCTATAGATGAGACATTTTTTCTTTTCTAAAACTATAGTAACAAGGCACCTATGTATTAGGTGGGTGGCAAGCATATAGATGGTTGATGTTTAAAGTGGGTGACAACTAGTGTATAATTCTAATGCTATTGTCCTCCTGCATGCAACCCATGCCTTTCATAAGAATGGTAGCATTATATAATTAAAAAATTTAAATTCAATTCATGTAAGTAATTTCTGTCTTTTTATATCAACATACCCAAATTGAATAGTTTAACTTTTGCTACATTTGAAGAGAAATTCTATATCTATGATTTTGATATATTAGAATGTTACATTGTCAACATTTCCATGTTCAAATATAAAGACAAATGTTTTTTTGCATGTAGACCATTGAGAACACCCATGAAGATAGATTAGCTTAATTCAAGCATTACAAATTGTGTTTTAATATACTGATGAAGATAGACTAGGTTAATTCAAGCATTACAATGATAAAATAACATACATAATTCCTTATTACTAAGAAATTTTCAATATAACCAATGAATAAGATGGATGTTTAGTCCTAATGTTTAACAAAAATATGTGGGTAATTTATGGAACTATATCATGGTATAACCATTAACAATAATTGAAATGATCTGGTATTTATAAATCAAAGTTTGGATTTGAAAAGATTACTTCTTGTTTGCAATGACCCACTAACCACCCATGTGTTGGCAGCAATTGTAGGCTAAATTGTAAACAAGCATATAAAAAAGACCAATAATTAGATAATTGTCGTCATCAAAAAACTACTTTCAAATCCACAAGCACTGCCAAAAATCAGCGGTACAAATATGCAATGGAAGTTCATAGATTAAATGGGTGTACATCTTAAATTGTTTCAAGGTATACCCTTTGGGTTAAAAAAGTGCATAACATAGTCATCCTTAAAAATGTTGACTTATTCAATAGTAGGAATATTATTCATGCCTATCCTTTTCAAGGTACTTTGGAGTCTCTTGTCATCTATTGTGGTAGTCTTGTGAACCATCTTCTTTTTTTTACATCCAAGAAAAAATTTCAAGTTACAATTGACAGGCTTGTTAGAAAATATTGTAGCTTAAATGAAAACTATAAAACCATGACCCTTTGCAACAATTGTACACCCTATGACTTATATGAAGCAAATATTTGGCTTCCCAATGACAACTCATGGTGTGATTCGAATTGTCATTTGAAATACTTTTTAGCAACCACTAAGAACAAAACAATAACCTTCACACTATCCCCTTTCCACTAGTGCGAACTCTAGATTTTGTAGTTAAACAAGATTGCGATCCCAAAAGATTAACAAAATTAGATAGGGAAGTTGAATGAAAACTAGACTATTGCACCAAATGAACTTGAAGATAAAATAATAGACAATGTAGAGAAAATATAGAAAGCCCTTGATGCTCTGAAAGATTTAATTCTCATTTATATGAATTTTTTCCATCAATGTGATTTGTTTGGAATCTAAGATTTGTGATCTTTATATGGTATTCAGGATGCCTTGTAGTGGCATCTCTCTCTCTCTCTCTCTCTCTCTCTCTCTCTCTCTCTCTCTCTCTCTCTCTCTCTCTCTCTCTCTCTCTCTCTCTCTCTCTCTCTCTCTCTCTCTCTCTCTCTCTCTCCTGATGCTTATGATGATCATGATTGATAATATTGACTATTCTTGGCTATATGTGGGTAAGTTCTATTTTGGTTTTTTGATAGATTTAATATGCTTCTTGAAAATTTGTAAGAATTTTTCTTGTGCTATGTTATTCTAAATGACAACTAGGAATTCAAACTTTTTCTAAAAAGTCATAAAAATGTAGCTTTGAAACTTCGTATCCTTCTCTATATTAATGCTTTTTAGTAGACCATGGATCCTCACCAGAAGAATGAATCAACTTGTGAAGCACCATTAATCTTCCTACAAGGCATAAAATGAGCCAACCTATAAAACCCACACACAACAATATACATAGATTCTAAATATCACACCAAAACAAAATTCATTGATCTTGTAGTACATCTCTGTACACTTGGAAAATGAGTTTCAACATGTCTTAACTTTTATATCCATGTCACAAGTTTTTTTTCAAATATTATTTCGTACTTGGAGCCATTGGCAGGGTTTGTAGCTGCAATGTAGCCCTTGTTTATTGACTTATATTGCCCCTTAATTGTTGAAATATCCTTTTCTTTATTAGGCTTTGTTGTTGGGTTCAAACCCTTTCTATTTAATTATGTTTTTATGGATTAGTCCTTGGGTTTATTGTTGCTTTGATTAAACTTTGTGGGTTTATTGAGAAGAGATTTATAATTGTGAATCCTTGTTATTCACAAGTTATGTTTTATTGAGTTTTAGAAAGGGTTTCAATTATGAGTTGAATATTATGTTAATTCTTATGTGAAACCTTGTAGATTGTATGGGTTATATGAAGTGACTAGGGGATTTATTGTTAACCCTCATTGACCTATGATGACTTGTTGCAAGGATTTTTATAGTGATTAAACCCTTACTAAACCTATGTGTGGATTGTGTAAATAAGGTTGGACAATCCTTTTATGAGAACCATGTGTTATAGGCTTGTAAGTATATCTTGGCATAGCCATGAGAGGCTTGTGTATAAAGTTTAATTTAGAATCTGTTTGGAGGTCTTGTGAAGACCTAATTATGGATTCTAGGGTGTTGTAATAAGTTTATGCATAGTCTTGTGAATGTTAATGTTTTGGTATGTGGATCCATGGATCTTCTCCATAGTAGGGGGATGCCTAGAGTAGCATGGTACTCCCACATGCACTTAACGATGGTATTATGGTCAAGTGGTAGCTAACTTACTCCCTTTGGTCTTGGAGTGTGTTGATGCTTCCTAGTTGATCATTCATCATGTGGATCTTGATAAATGCACCTTACATTAATGTAATTTTATGTAATTTAGTTTAGTAGTTATCTAGTGATCATTTATTTGTATGCTATCTTTGGATGATGAAATTAGATCCTTCTTTTTAACCTAATTCTAGAAATTTTATCAAGATTGGATTTTGATTGGTGTTGCATGATGCGCTTATGTATGCTTATCTTAATGCTTTTTGTTTTGAACTATGAACTCTAACTGAAAGAATTAAAGGCTAATTGAACTTGGAAAGGTATCATGATTTTTAAATAGAACTAATATAGGTGTGTACTTGAACATATTTTGTGAATGTTAAGGTGTGATTTAAAGGTAGTTGAATCATAAAGTTGTTTGCTAGGAAAAGGGTCCTAGAGATCACTATCTCACCTATTTTTAAATCCTATATGTATGTATGTAAAAATAATGAATGTACCATCTTGTGAATACATGTTAGAGGTACTTCAATCATTCCTAATGTCTTGATTATGCCTTGTGGAATTGTTAGTATAAATATTGTGTGTTTATATAAGTATGCTCTTTCTCTTATTAACCTTATCACATAGTTTACTTTTTTTTTTTTAAAGAAAGAGGATAAACCTCGGACTCAAATTAATTAAGATAAGATAAAATTCAGAATACAAAATGGGGTAAGCAGGGCCCCTTAAAATGACGAACATTCAAAGCCAAATTTAAAGCCATGAAACATCATCTGACATCCCTCTGATTCAACAGAGGAGAAGGATTGTCAAAGGAGATCAAAGAATCTAACATGACCGGTCGTAAAAGAGAGGTGTGATCGTAAGACACTTCCTGAACCCCCTGGTCTATAGCTGAATTTGCTAACCAGTCTGCTACTTTATTCCCTTCCCTATAACAATGAGAAATTTCAAAGGAATCAAAGAACTGTAAACACGTCCAGGTTTGTTCCAGAATGTACCGAATGGACCAATTATCTGCTTTTCGGTTTTGCAAAGCTGAAATAATAATAAGGGAATCCCCTTCTATAGCTACCACTTTGAAGCCTTTCGCTGTTGCAAGCTGGAGAGCATGAAGTAATGCAAAAGCCTCAGCCATGTTATTAGTTCCTTCAGGAAGTTTTTTGGCTTGTGCCACTAGGAGTTCCCCTTGAGCATTCCTAATAACACAACCTAGACCCGACGGGCCCGGATTCCCTCTACAGGCTCCATCGAAGTTAATTTTCACCAAGGGGTCGATGGGAGGGTGCCATTTGATGGTGGTTCTGTCCACTTTCGATGGATATGAGAAAGCTTCCACACTGTTATGAAATTTCTGGAGCTCTTTCCACTGAGTAGAGATGAAGAAATCCCAACTAGTCCACTTGGAATCTCTCTTTGGCGACCTGCGGAGCTTAGCAATAACTAATTCTGAAATAAGGGCTTCCATATCCCTCCACAACTCCTCTAAATCCTTTGAAGAATTACAGAAAACTCTAGAGTTTCTTTCTCTCCATAATAACCACAGCACAATAGAAGGGCTAACGATCCAAATCGTGTGAAAGTATGCCTCTTTGAAAAGAAAAGGCCAGCTTTCCAACCATTGTAACAAAGAGGCAGGGATTGGAGCGCACCAGTTGAGCTGCAACATTAGGCGTCCCCAACAGGCCTGGCTGAACTTACAACGCAGGAGGAGATGATCAATCGATTCCTTCTCTTCCTGACAGAAGACACAGTCAAAATTTGAACCTAAAGACAATCTTTCTAATCTGTCACCTGTGAGGATCTTCTTGCTGATCGCTAGCCAGGTGAAAGTGCCCGCCTTTGGGAGGATAGGATCCCCCCAGCATAGACAAGTTGGCCACTCCACCTTAGGCTTCGAGGATAGGAAGTTGTAGCCAAATTTTGCTTTATAGTTTCCCGACCCATCACCTGTCCAAATCAACTCATCATCCTTTGGAGAAAAGAACAAAATTCTTTCCTGTAAGATCCTTTTTAGAGCAGTTTTCTGAACCTGAGGGAAATTGCAGTTGTTGAAGCTTTTCCAAATTATTTTTACCGGGAGAGCTCTAGAGTCAACCATGAAGTAGTTGCAGACCTTCACTCCCCAAAAAGTTTTGAGAAAGGCAGCCGCCTCCCTAAAGTCTCCTAGAGAAGAGATTTTCGGCCAACCGTTCCATGAATCATCCCAAAAGGAAGCTTTCTTTCCATTGAAAATAGTCCAGGACAGCCTTGGGAGAATGACTTCCCGGCATTTGATGATGAAGTTCCAGATTGAAGAACCCCTTGGAGGGTCGGCAACAGTAAAAATTCTCTCCGGCTTTTGGGAGTCCAGATACTTCTTTTGCATGATTTAACCCATGTGGCCTGTGGATTTTTGTACATTTTCCATGCTAACTTTGCACCTAATGCTGCATTATGAAGCTCTGTGTTAAGGACTCCAGCTCCCCCTTGGGATTTAGGTGTGCAAATCTTATTCCATGCTATTAAGTGGATCTTCTTTATGTCTGAAGTGCCTTGCCAAAGGAATTTCCTACAAATCTTACCTACTTCTGAAGAAACACCCCTCGGTATCTGTAAAGAAGAGAGCATGTAGACTGGAACAGCTGTAAGCACTGATTTGATTAAGATGAGCCTACCTGCTAGGGACAACCAGTTCCCCTTCCAAGCACAAATTTTATGACAAAGATTTTCTAGAATTCCATTCCATAGAAGTTTCTTGTGTCTCCCATTAAAAAGAGGGACTCCTAAATACTTACCTGGTAGTGATTCCATCTTGAAGTTGAAAAAAGAAACAAACTCCGGCTGCCTATGCCGATGGATGTTAAAGAGGTACATTTTGGACTTGTTTGTAATCACCAATTGTCCTGACGTCTCACAGTAGGATGTGAGAATTTGTTTAACAGCATCCGCTTCTTTTTTGTTAGCCCGGTTGAAAAGGATCGTATCATCCGCAAAAAGTGCGTGGGTCAAAGGATTTTTAAAAGCTTTCAAACTGATCCCCTTCCATCTCCTATTGTGGGCAGCTTCTTTAATCGACCACATGAGAGCCTCAGTCATTAGGATGAAAAGATAGGGAGACATGGGATCACCTTGTCTTAACCCTCTCGAGGTCTGAAATGATGGAGTCTCCACGCCATTAATAAGCACTGAACATGTCACACTTGATATACCTGAAAAGATCCATTTGATCCATCTTGGAGAGAATCCCAGGGAGAGTAGAACATGATGCAAGAAATCCCAATTTACTCTGTCGTAAGCTTTACTCATATCCAGTTTTAATACCATACTTGGTATTTTCTCCCTTTTTAGTGAATGAAGAATTTCATGGGTTAATATGGCTCCTTCAGCAATCTCTTTCCCAGGCACAAAGCCTCCCTGTTCTTCCGAGATAATTTGTGGAAGGATAGGGGCCAATCTCAACGCAGCTGCCTTGGAAATAACTTTGTAGATAAAGTTGCAAAGGGAGATGGGTCTGAACTCTTCAAAAGAGGTGGGAGTACAAACCTTTGGAATCAAAACCAAATTAGTCCTATTGAATTCTTTCAGCACACTACTGAACTTTCTTGATTCCTCGACTGCTAGAAGAACGTCTCTCCCCACAAAGTCCCAACATTTTTGAAAGAAAGAGCCAGTCCAGCCGTCAGGGCCCGGTGCTTTGCTTCCATCCATGGCGAATACTGCTGCCTTCACCTCCTCCAGTGTGAATTCCCTAAGGAGTTCCCTATTATGATCTTCAGACACTCTTTTAGGCAGGTTAAAGTTATTGAGAAGTTGTGAGCTGCCCCCATTGTTATTAGACAACAATTTTTCAAAAAAGGATCTCGCTTCTGTTTTGATGGAGTCAGAGTCATGAATGAACGAGCCATCCTCTTTTTTAATGCATTGGATGAAGGAGCTTTGTCTATGGGATTTTGTCGAAAGATGGAAGAAAGACGTGTTGCGATCCCCCTCTTTTAACCAGGTCTCTCGCGACTTCTGGCGCCAAAAGATTTCTTCCCGAAGAAGGATCTCTTCTAACTAATTTTTTAGAAATTTTTCTTTGAAGAATGCAGATCTGTTCATACCAAACTGTAAAATTTCATCTTCCACCTCTTCCACCTCTTTTAAAATTTTGCTCTTCTCAAAGAAAATATTTTTGAAGTGATTCCTATTCCAATCAGAAATCCTCATCTTAACAAATTCCAGTTTTTTGGCCAGCTAAAACATTCTGGAACCATGAACAAAAGGTGCTGACGTCCACCAAGTCCTAACTTTTGAGAGGAAGTCAAAGTCTCTGAACCACATCTCTTGAAATTTGAAAGAGCTTTTGGCGACCTTATGGTCCCCACCGACAACCAGACTGACCGGAAAATGATCGAAGCCCAGAAACGGAAGAATGCGAGATGAGAAACTCAGATTTTTGAGCAAGCACTGAGAAGAACATAAGAATCTATCAAGTCTTTCTGCAATCTTGGAGGAATCATACCTTCTGTTGGTCCAGGTAAAGTAGCCATTCGCAGACCTACAGTCTGTAAAGCCTGTGCATTCAATGAACTCTTTAAAGTCTACCATAGCTTGAGACTGAGAAGGGGTACCACCCATCTTCTTAGAGCCATCCAAGATAACATTAAAATCACCTCCCAGAATAACCATCTCATGGCTCAACATATTCAGTAGATTTGTAAGATGTCTCCACAATATTTGCTTTTGGGATGAACCAAAGGGGCCATAAACATTCATTATCCAAAGGTCTTTTCCAAGGAGAATTCCTGGGAACTTCCCGAGGATCCAGTTCTCCCTATTCCCAACCACCTCGAATCTGGGAAGATGTTTCTTCCATAAGACTGCAATCCCCCCTGAGGCCCCACAAGCTGGATGAAATTCAAAATCCCAATTCTTCCATTTTCTGAAAAAGTAGGCCCCATGGTCTGAAGATAACTTTGTTTCTTGAAGCAAAAGAACGTCAACTCTCGCCCCCTCAAGTTGATACTTGATGAGGCGTGATTTGTTAGGGGCGTTGAGGCCCCTAACATTCCACGTAAGGAACTTCATTGTGCCCGAGGGGAGCTCTCAACTCCCCTCTGCTTAGATGATTTTGGACCGTCAATCTCTCCTCCTTCCAATGGATCAGAATTCCCTCTAGCTTTCTTTTGACGTAAGCTTCTCCTAGATGAGCTCTTTTTCTAGGTTCTCAGAGCCAAGGGGGTCTATGAGATACCTAGATCAGTGGAGTCTTTCTGTACTTCTTCCTCATGCAAGACTTCATCCGCTAGATCTTCAAAAATGGTAGAAGCCACCTTTGCAAGGACTTCCTCATAAAATTCCTGAATTTTAACCTCTGAATTAACTGGGCTCTCCTGAGCTTCTTCTAGCTGAGAGGCAATGAACTCTGGAATACCAATCCCTTGGGGAATCTTCTCCCTCTCCAAAAGGGGAAGATGCATATCAGCCATTTCTCCATCCTGGATGCGATCCGTGGGGAGGGACTTTAAGCCATCTTCCTCTACCTGTTGTTCTAACCTTAAGAGATCTTGCTCACATTGATCCAATTCTTCCATAGCTCTCTGTGGGACTTGCAGGGAGAAATCTTCATCTTGCATAGTTTACTTAATACTTGAATGAATGAATCTCATAGATTGAAATGAATGAGTAGGAGTTGTTTTATATACATATGATAGGGTAGTGTTATGAGTGAACCCTTATCGTTATCATTTTTTTTCTGTTCAAATGTTCTTTCCCTAACTCTCTCTACCTTCCTAGTGTTAAAGATGATAAAATGTGATACCTGCTATTCATCCTACTTTGCACTTCAAATTTGTAATTCCTGATCATTCCTTTCGTATTCTGCTGAAGAGATCTGTGAATTGCAAGAGAGTATACAGTGGACGATGCAATACATGGAGACAGCACTGGTACTGCTACGCTGGGCAATAGAGTAAATGATTTGGAGAAAAGTGTTGACATGAGTTAGAGGCGGGCAGCGAGGGTGTTATTGATCCCACATGCGTGAGAAGAAGAAAAGAAGGGAGAAGAGGGAGTAGAAGAGGAAGGAGAGGGGTAAGGTAGAGGCATACTTACCTGGGCGGGGTCAATCGGTGATCAAGAAGGCCGATGGCCTAGAGAGAGCATCTTCATTGCACAAGGAAGGGGGCTCTGTCTAGCATCTCCCATTGTGGAGAGTGCACGTCATAATTTGTGACAGAGGGGGCTCGCGTTCGCGCGGCCCCCACACAAAACTTATGTTAAACATGTGATATCTGCTGTCATGACTTTGTCTGTTTTGCATCTTGCAGCAGAAATGTTTTGTAATACAGTGATTTCAATGGAAATATGGTGTATTAATGGGTATCACTGTAAAATATCAAATGTGCATCCAGAATCTGTTTGATCATTACCCCCTTGTTACAGTCTGTTTTATCGTTCCCCTTGTTACAGTCTATCTGGTCATAGAGAGTAAACGTAATGTCTATCTTTGCATTTTGTTGCAGAAAAGTTTTGTAATACTGTCAATCATAATTGCACGGAGCAGGGACAGTTTTATGGCAGCTACAACTTTCTGGGTCTGAAGCTTATTATTTTGGTGTTCACTGGTAGCTCTTTGCCAGCTCATTGTTTTCTGATTTATTTCCTTTCTGCTTTTTTTTAAAACATTTTTAGGGTTTATTCAGTATTAGACAATCTGACATTCTCTAATTTCTTTTTGCATAGACTCTTTCTGTTTGATGTTTAGGGAAAAATCACAAAAACAATTGCTGCAGAAAATCATGATTGAATCAGGAAAACCATGATATTCTGGCGATTTTTGGCATTGCACCGCCTCCAGTTTAGATGGTATTTGAATATGCTCTATTTTTTCTTTTTTAAAGCAAATTTACAACACCGGCTGGTTAAGCTTTAACAACACCAATGGGGAGTTTTCATATTTTTTCTATAATTAGGATTCACCTAAAATCTGTTCCATATGAAAGTTGCTTCTTCTTGTTGGCTATTTATTATTTTTGTTATGATTCATTGTAGATCTTTTGAAACTGCCCCAGAACTGTCTGAACATTTTGTCCTGATTTGGATTGTTTTTTTAATGGGTCTGGAGGGTAGACAATATGCACTAGAGAAATTGAGGAATTTGAAGTTTCAGACAATCTGTGATTGGGGTCCAAAAAAATATGAAAGCATATGTGACATTGAGGAATTTTAAGTTTGAGATCACCTGTGACTAGAGTCAAGAAAACGATGAAGGCATACCGATGTGTAGAAGTAACAGAAATCTTCTTCTATTTTTTATTATATCAGTAATTTTTCCGATTTTGAGAAGTAGAACAAACGAAAAACAGTTCCAAAAATTTTAACAGATTTCTGTTTGGTAAAAGAAAGACAGTTTGGAGATTTTTTTCCCTCAGGTAAATAATGACAAGTTAAGCTTGAATAGCCTGTGCATTACTGTACTTCTAGACGACTGCATTTGATTTTGATCTTTTCAATTTGCTCTTGCTTGAATCATAATAATTCAAATGATTGGAAAAGATGGATGACAGGAATTTTTAAGTAGAGGGATCTAATCAGAATAGTAGAAGGCACGATCCTGCCAAGGAAGGTGAAGTTGATAAAGCTCATAGCTCAGGATGAGGACTAGCCAAAACAAAGAGGTCCTAAAGCTATTAGTAACTAATGAAATGCTACGCCAAGTCTTTGAATACAACATTTCCATGTTCAAATACAAATGTTTTTTTTTTTGCATGTAGACCATTGAGAACACCCATGAAGATAGATTAGCTTAATACAAGCATTACAAATTGTGTTTTAATATACCAACCAACTTGAAGATAGATTAGGTTAATTCAAGCATTGCAATGATAGAATAGCAGACATAATACCTTATTATTAAGAAATTTCAATATAACCAATGAATAAGATGGATGTTTAGTTCTCTAATGTTTAACAAAAACATGTGGGTAATTTATGGAACTATATCATGGTATACCCATTAACAATAATTGAAATGATATGGTATTTATAAATCAAAGTTTGGATTCGAAAAGATAACTTCTTGTTTGCGATGACCCACTAATTGCCCATGTGTTGGTAGCAATTGAAGGCTGAATTGTAAACAAGCATATAATAAAGACCAATAATTAGATAATTGTCGTCATCAAAAAACTTTCAGATCCACAAGCACTGCCACAAAAAATCAGAGGTACAAATATACAATGGATGTTCATAGATTAAATGGGTGCACATCTTAAATTGTTTCAAGGTATACCCTTTGGGTTAAAAAAGTGCATGACATAGTCATCCTTAAAAATGTTGACTTATTCAATAGTAGGAATATTATTCATGCCTATCCTTTTCAAGGTACTTTGGAGTCTCTTGTCATCTATTGTGGTAGTCTTGTGAACCATCTTCTTTTTTTTACATCGAAGAAAAAATTCAAGTATAATATATGGTTATGTTACAAGTTACAAAAGAGAGGCTTGTCAGAAAATATTGCAGCTTAAATGAAAACTATAAAACCATGACCTTTTGCAACAATTCTACACCCTATGACTTATATGAAGTAGATATTTGGCTTCCCAATGGCAGCTCATGGTGTGATGTGAAATTGTCATTTGAAATACATTTTAGAGAAATCACTAAGAACAAAACAATAACCTTCACACTATCCCCTTTCCACTAGTGCGAACTCTAGATTTTGTAGTTAAACAAGATTGTGATCCCAAAAAATTAACAAAATTAGATAGGGAAGTTGAATGAAAATTGACTATTGCACCAGATGAACTTGAAGAGAAAATAATAGACAATGCAGAGAAAATACAGAAAGCCCTTGATGCTATGAAAGATTTAATTCTCATTTTATATGAATTTTTTCCCATCAACGTGATTTGTTTGGAATCTAAGATTTGTGATGTTTATATGGCAATCGAGATGCCTTATAACTCTCTCTCTCTCTCTCTCTCTCTCTCTCTCTCTCTCTCTCTCTCTCTCTCTCTCTCTCTCTCTCTCTCTCTCCATATATACTAATGCTTATGATGATCACGACTGATAATATTGACTATTCTTGGCTTCCAGCATATTATATGTGGGTAAGTTTTATTTTAGTTTTTTGATAGATTTAATATACTTCTTGAAAATTTGTAAGAATTTTTTCTTGTGCTATGTTATTCTAAATGACAACTAGGTATTCGAACTTTTTGCAAAAAGTCATAAAAATGTAGCTTTGAAAATTCATATCCTTCTCTGTATTAATGCTTTTTAGTAGACCATGGATCTTCACCATATCTTTGAAGAACGAATCAACTTGTGAAGCACCATTAATCTTCCTACAAGGCATAAAATGAGCCAACCTATAAAACTCATACACAACAACAAACACAGATTCTAAATATCACACCAAAACAAAATTCATTGATCTTGCAGTACATCTCTGTACACTTGGAAAATGAGTTTCAACATGTCTTAACTATTATACCCATGTCACAAGTTTTTTTTTCAAATACTATTTTGTACTTGGAGCCATTGGCAGGGACTGTAGATGCAATGCAACCCTTGTTTATTGACTTATATTTCCTCTTAATTGTTGAAATATCGTTTTCTTTATTAGGCTTTGTTATTGGGTTCAAACCCTTGCTATTTAATTATGCTTTTATGGATTAATCCATGGGTTTATTGTTTCTTTGATTAAACTTTGTGGGTTCACTGAGAAGAGATTTATAATTATGAATCCTTGTTATTCACAAGTAATGTTTTATTGAGTTTTGGAAAGGGTTTCGATTATGAGTTGAATACTATGTTAATTTTTATGTGAAACCTTGTAGATTGTATGGGTTATGTGAAGTGACTAGGGGATTTATTGTGAATCGTCGTTGACCTATGATGACTTGTTGCAAGGATTTGTATGGTGATTAAACCCTTACTAAACCCATGTGTGGATTGTGTAAATAAGGTTGGACAATCCTTTTATGAGAACCATGTGTCATAGGTTTGTGAGTATATCTTGGCATAGCCATGAGAGGCTTGTGTATAAAGTTTAATTTAGAATCTGTTTGGAAGTCTTGTGAAGACCTAATTATGGATTTTAGGGTGTTGTAATAAGTTTATGCATAGTCTTGTGAATGTTAATGTTTTGGTATGTGTATCCATGGATATTCTCCATAGTAGGGGGATGCCTAGAGTAGCATGGTACTCCCACATGCACTCAATGATGGTATTATGCTCAAGTGGTAGCTAACTTACCCCCTTTGGTCTTGGAGTGTGTTGATGCTTCCTAGTTGATCATTCATCATGTGTATCTTAATAAATGCACCTTACATTAATGTAATTTAGTTGAGTAGTTAGCTAGTGAACATTTATTTGTATGCTATATTTGGATGATGAAATTACATCCTTCTTTTTAACCTAATTCTATAAATTGGATTGCATAGACTCATGATTCTAAATTGAGAACATTAGTCTTGTAGATTATTGTACTTAATTCCTAACAAGTAATTGTATCAAGATTGGATTTTGATTGGTGTTGCATGATGTGCTTATGTATGCTTATCTTAATGCTTTTTGTTTTGAACGATGAACTCTAACTAAAAGAATTAAAGGTTAATTAAACTTGGAAAGGTGTCATGATTTTTAAATAGAATTAATATAGGTGTACTTGCACATATTTTGTGAATGTTAAGGTGTGATTTAAAGGTAGTTGAATTGTAAAGTTGTTTGCTAGGAAAAGGGTCCTAGAGACCACTATCTCACCTATTTTTAAATCCTATATGTATGTATGTAAAAATAATGAATGTACCATCTTGTGAATACATGTTAGAAGTACTTCAATAATTCCTAATGTCTTGATTATGCCTTGTTGAATTGTTAGTATAAATACTGTGTGTTTATATAAGTATGCTCTTTCTCTTATTAACCTTGTCACATAGTTTACTTAATACTTGAATGGATGAAGTCTCATAGATTGAAATGAATGAGTAGGAGTTGTTTTATATACATATGATAGAGTAGTGTTATGAGTAAACCTTTATCGTTAGCATGTGTTTTTGTTCAAATGTTATTTCCCTAACTCTCTCTACTTTCCTAGTGTTAAAGATGTGTAGACACGTAAAATTGACCATGCCTTGTCGATACATCATTTGAGACACCTGATGAGACATTTTGTCCTAGTACCCTGTCCATCACCCAATTAGTTAAATAAATCATATTTATTTAACTAATCCCATCTTAATCTCATTTATCCCTCCACTAGCCAATTAATTAAATAAATTATTTATTTAATTAATTTCCACTTTTCCCTCATCCAATTAATTAAATAAATTATATTTATTTAATTAGTTTCCACTTTTCCCTCATCCAATTAATTAAATAAATCATATTTATTTATTTAGTTTCCACATCATCCCTCATCCAAATTAATTAAATAAATTAAATATTTATTTAATTAATGTATTCCACATCATTCCTTTCCAAAATTAAATAATTTTATTAATTAATTCCACCTTTGTCTTTATCTCCACATTTGTCTCCATGTAAGGTGGAAGCCATTTGACTTTAATTCCTTTCATTCAACCTTCATAAGACACTTCTTAAATGATTACAACTCCAACTACCATTTAATCCTAGCCATCCATTTCTAATTTAATCTTAGCCATCCATTCCCATCACTCATATCCTATAAATAAAGCCTCACCCAAGCCATTTGGGCAACCACATTTCAAGTATCCTTATGCTGTCCAAATCACTCTAGGTCTTCTCATTCATCTATCATCCTCATATCGTTGTTATACTGCAGAAGTGAGCAACCAACATTCCTCCCATATTCAACCTTCGAAATCATGCATTCTTATGCAAGATTGAGAAGAGCAATGGAGATGTTAGGTCTCAAAAACGTAGGTTTCAAACCCTAAGAGGTTGCCAAGCTCTCTTAACACTTTTGACTAACTGGAACATGACTGATATGATTAAAACCCCCTTCTCTTTAGGTTCTGCTAGACCTAGGCGAGGATACATTGATAGTTAATGTAGATTTGTATGACCTTAGTGATCTACTCATAGTGGCATGTAAGTGTGAAATGGATATAAGGTTGAAAGTTATTCCTAACGCTAATGTTTGAAGTTTGAAAATAAGGTTATGAAATGTTATTGTATAATGACCAGTGCTTTATCTATTATGGGCAACGCAGTCAAGATGTATATGATGGATGTGTCCTCCCTCTTGGTTTAACTCAAATTATTTGGCACTTTTCAAATGTTTATACTTTGTATAAACGTGCAAGGTTGTAGGTCACCAGGCTCTTCTTATCGATC
Source organism: Cunninghamia lanceolata (assembly GCA_027924645.1). Taxonomy (NCBI): domain Eukaryota; kingdom Viridiplantae; phylum Streptophyta; class Pinopsida; order Cupressales; family Cupressaceae; genus Cunninghamia; species Cunninghamia lanceolata. The sequence continues at coordinate 188,508 of BSBN01000554.1, read as the reverse complement.
CCAATGATATTTTCCCAGGTTCATGTAATCAATCAAAAGGAATTTCAATATTGGTGTGAAGGAAACCAACCAAGATGATTTGTTTAAAGGGTTTTAACTCCTGGCAGAGACCAATGAACATAAACCACTTAGAAGGACTTAAATCAACTTCTTACAAAAACTAATCAAACAAATCACACGAGTGCAGCAAATGTGCCTGATAAATTAAACACATCCTTGATATATTCAATTTAAATAACAAAGGAAAACCATTCTGGAGACAACACAGATAACACATATAAATGAATATTAACAAATAATTGAACACCAAAATGTTCGGACACTAGATAAAAATATTCCTTCTTCGTTTAGTTGCTTCAAAAGATTTTATAATGTACATAGGAAGTCTTCATTGTGGTTTTTTATTTTCTACCTAACCCTAAATGATTGCTGCTACTACAGCCGATTATCGCTCCTCCTTTCCAACTTATCTTTATCTTCCATTTATACTTTGCATTTTTAGGGTTATCGCCCTTCGCATTCGTCTATTCGACGCAACTCTTCATATGTATCCGATGTGACTCTTGATTTAATTTTTGTTTTCCCGCTTTACAAATATTTAATTTAACCTCTTTTTACCTTCATATCCCGTGAAAATAATTTTCCAAACAACTATTGTCATTTCCTCTTGTACATATTTTCACTCATCATATTATTCGAGTAAGAAATAAGTACTCGCCCATGATTTCCTCGGTGAAAATGTCTTCTGGCTATTGTATGCACTTTCAAGAAAAGTATTCTTTAGGCCAAATAATTACCCATCTAGTTAATCCCTTCAAAAATATTTTACCTCCGTCATTCAAAATCTTTACTTTGTAAATTCATTATGTCCCTCCATGAGAATATTTTATTGCACTTCACTATTAATGAAAACTTATTTTCCTTCTAAATAATTTTTTTACATGGTGAAGTGTTCACCATAAAATTTGTTTTTACGGATATGCTTCTTCGAAATAATATTTCTCCCTCCAGGATTTCTTCTTTCACTTTAACTTTCTTGGTGCAAATAATTTACTCCTTAGGAAAAAAATATTTAATAAATCTTTACCTTGGAATTTATACAATTCATGTGCTTCTTGTTTTTGTTACATTGGGGAAACTCAAAAACATTTATTCCAATATCCCAAACTCCCTTCGATGTAATCCTTTAATATTTAGTTGCATTTTGGCTGGGATATGCCAACAACACATTTTATGCAAATGAAATTTTACTATTTTTTGCTATCTTCAGAGGATCGAAGGGACTAAATGAATGGCCATTCTGATATGAATAATTCCCCTCGATATTCATTTTATACCTTATTCTTTTTATCTTGGTGTGAAAAGTCTTCCAGACCCACCTCATAGGTAGATCAGAGAGACTTGAAATGACTTACTCCGATTGCACGATATTAGGGTTTCATATGCATTTTCAATTGTGCCCTAACTGTTCCCAAGCTCCTGTCTCGGCATGACCATGAGGATTAATAACAGATGTTTGGAGAGATTGGTGAAGAAAATTTTGCCTCTTTCATATCAACCATTGGATGATTCCATCCCGAATTTAGCTCATGCTGCCTACTTTGAGGAAAAGTTGCAGATGTTGTTAACAGTGGCTTGAACATCCTTAGTGGGGAATCATGCCCCATTTTTGCAGACATATACCCTTTGAGTTGTTCAAAGTAGTGTCAGCAGATCTTTTTGCAATGGTGACCCAATCTTCATTTACAGCTAGAGACTTACCTGCATTTTTTGGCTTGGCTTTTGGTGAAGAGTTTTCCATGGCACATAGTACAAAAATGTTTACTAATGGAATCAAGGTCACAAGCATCTGCTATGAAACCAACACACGAAGTATCATTAAATTTTGTCTGTGGTATTTTCTTATGGAATTCATAACATGTATCCTGATATCCAACTGATTCCATCTCTTGCTTGATATCATTGGCCCTTAGAGAATTTAAAGGAACTAAACTAGACTGTGTTACTATCTTTACAAGTGAACTCATAGGTCTGGACAAAGCAACAGGTGTAAGGGGAGATGCTAGTGATGACGGGGTAGAATTTTCACTCTGACTACTAGACATATCTTGCTTCATCAAGGCAACAAATTTCTTCCTCCTCCTACCTTTCTCTTTTTCCAGCTTGATTGTAAGACAATTCCCTAAACCTGTAGCTATTTTTGATAAGCCCATATGTGTGGGCAAATCTGGTGAATTTGAGTCTCCACTTGTGTTCATAAGCTGTAAAATTCTATTTGGGGAACACGAGGCCTGTCCATCTAATGGTTCAGAAGATCTGACATTCTCAATGGGTTTATTTCCACCCAAGCTCTGATGCAGTACAAGGTATGATCCTAGCCTATTGATCCATTTTCACAACAATGGGCTTCACAAACAAGTAACTTCCTCTAGTCCCACAAACAAACTCCACAAGGCAATTTCCTTCTACAAGGCTCACTTTGTGTTTTAGGGCTTCCCAAGTACAACCAGGATACCAATGGCATTCTCCCACTTCTTAGATCCTAACACAACCTAATCCAACTCTCATTGAGGTCTGCCCCTTTACTTCTTGACCACATCCACTCTTGACTGCCCAAATCCTAGTAGCCCTCCTCTGAGGTCTGTTAGAAGATATCTTTCACATAGGGAATCATCTTGGGAAATAAATGACTGTTTTGAATACCCATTTGGCCCATTGATAAAATATCAAAAAATGGGTATGGGTTCCTTTTGACGAAAAACCCCAAATATATGGCAATCCAAATTGGGACTAGGCCTAATTAGGCCTCTTTTTCAAAGCAACCCATCTATAACTGCACTCCCAACTTACCAAACCAATAGGAGGTTTTCACTCTAAGGGAAAATCAATAGATTTCATAGGTTTTGAGCAGAGGAACAACTTCTACAATGAAATTTTATAGACTGCACCTAAACAGGCCTAATACACAAGCATAAGAGGCATGAACATTGTCAACTCTTACCCTAACCTTGTTCTCTATCCCAAGACCTCCACAAATGTCTACACCTACATTGGACCATTCCATTCCACCAACTTGTGAGGGATATCTCAGTGGAATGGTTCAGATATTCATGGTTTTGGTCTACAAAACCCTAGATCAGGGTTTCTAACTGTTTTCAGGAAAATAGGGATATCTCAGTACAAACTTAGTGAAATATCCTCAGACCATGTGCAACTTGAAGGTAGTTCATTCCTCTTTCACTCGCAATTAAGTGCAGGTCATGACAAGTCCGTACAAGTCTGTAGTATGGCTAGGAGCAGCAAAAAAATGTAGGAAAAACATAGAAAACTAAATTTTTTATTGAATTTTCTTCTTCAAAAACCTTCATCTATGTTCCTTGGTTTGTATGAAAGCATCTTATACATGTCTAATCAGTTCCTCATCAGTTGCAACTGAATCCCAAGTTGGTTGACCTTTGGGGAAACTCAAATTACATTTAAGGTGTTAAGTGGCACTCTAAATTTGTCAAACACCACATACACTTATTAGACTTAATTTGACCAAAAACATGAAAACATGACTCCAACCATGGAAATTGGTCCCCTTGGACCTTATTACATCCACAATGGTCTATGATGACCTTATTTAACATAAATAGACTCAAAACACCCCCTAGACTCACTGACTGACCAACCTATCCACCTTCAAGTGATCAATTTTTGACAAATTGTTTAGGTGCTCCTACACCATACACCCCCACAGATAAAAAAAAAATAAAAAAATTCATGTCACATGAGTTGGGGTTTGCCTCTATTCCTCCATGCTTTATCTCTGCTCCACACACTCTCTAACATGCAAACACATTACTTTGGTTCATATACAATGAACTGGTATTCTGGCTTTGCATCTTTGTTCTTTTTGGCATTTGAACTTGTCTTCATATCTTCTATCAGACCTAAGGTCTGCCCTCTTTCAAAACCTGATGATATCTTTGCTTTTACACATGCAAACAAACACTTGTTTGTATTCCCCTGATCTGTCATTATCTTTATCTCATCTCCATGGTAATATCCACTCTTAACTTCTTGTGTACTCTGTCTTTTCATCCCTATCTTCAATCCTTTTGTTTTGTCAACATTCTATACCTCTGTACTGTCAAACCTAGATCCCATTGTCCCTGTAGTTTCTTCATACCTCACAACTTTATTTCCTATCAAAGGACACACAATGGTCCCCACCAAGACATTTTCTTTCCAATTCACTGTCAATCTATCTTGCAACTGTGCATTTACCTTCACATTTGTTGTCAGGGTAATTTCTGACTTTGTACTAGCAGCAACTTCCAACTTTGTGTCTTCTTCTACACTCATATTCTTTCTTTCCAAATATAACAATCTTGGTTTTACCTTTCCCTTTCTCATCCTCCTGCAAAGATGTTAGCTTAAATGTTTTTCCATCTTTCTTGATAAGATAGGTATTCTCCCAACCATCATACATTGACTTCCTATCAAATTGCCATGGTCTCCCCAATAGCAAATGGCAACAATCCATAGGTAAGACATCACATAGGACCCTATCTTTGTATTCGCCAATTTAAAAATCCACATATGCTTGTTCATTCACTAAAAGAGACTGACTATCATTTACCCAAGAGGATTTATATGGTGTTACATGAGGCACTTTGTCTAACTTCAATTTTTTTACCATCTCCCTAGATACCATGTTATCTTGTGAACCTGAATCAATAACAACGTTGCATACTTTACCTCTACATTGCATGTGGTCTTGAACAAGCTCCTCCTTTGACTCATGTCCTCTTCCTTAGATTTTTGCAACAATGTCCTTCTCAGCATTAGTGTCTCTCATGTCTCTGAAACAACTTCAATATATGGAGGTTTTGAACTTTCACACTCTTCCTTTCACCACTTGATGTTGAACCTTGCTTTTCAGGGCACTTATAGGCCGGATGTCCAAACTCATTACAATTATAGCATCTACCTGCAAACACATTTGAACTTCTTCCACCTCCAAATCTACCTCTTGTGCCTCTAAAGCCACCTCTAGAATCAACAACTTGATCTTTGCCCTTGTTTGTGTCTTCTTGTCCTTCAAAGGACTATTTTGGTGTATGAAAAGATCCGCTGCCCCTTGTATTGCTGCCTCTGCCTCTCATAGACTAATCTTGTTTCCTTTTCATTTTCTCTTCAATTCTAACTGCCATTTGATAACATTCCTCTACACTTCTAGGGTTAGCCAAAACCAATTCATCTTGTATGTTCAATATCAAACCACCCAAATATCTAGCAACTTTTTCAGTTTCATACTCATGATGACCAAACCTCATGCTTAATTTATAAAATTCCTCAGTATATGATTTCACATCCATTTCTTTTTGTCTTAAAAATTGTTCAAAGCTTTTTAAACATTTGAACTTCATAGTCTTTGGGTAAGAACTTACCTTTGATTTTTCCACCATCTTGTCCCATGAAGAAATCTTTGACTTTCCTTGCTTTCTCCTCTCTGATTGTAGATAATCCCACCATAACAAAGCATGACCCTCCAACTTGGTCTTTGCAATCTTTAGTCTCTGCTCCTCTAGAACATCTTCACATTCAAAATGACTATCGAAAGTTGCAATCCAATCAAGCAATTCCTCATCATTGAGACTTCCTCCATATTTTTGCACATCTATTTTCACCTTCTTGTCTTCTGTCATGCCCACTTTTGCCATGTGGCTATGACACAGAAAACAACATGACATGTCCACATTTGCCATGTGGTCATGACATGAACAACAAAAAATATTTCCACCTGCCCCTACGACCCCGTCGCACAAAGGCGGGGAAGACAAACAAGGTGGTAGGACAAGACATCCACGACACCTTGTCAGGTGAAAACAACCCACGGGAAGAACAACGAGAAGTGTCAAACCATCAACCGTACCAAAAGAAGTAATAGAAGCATTCTAAAAACTATAGATAGGATAAACATACATGAACATATGATATCCAATTGTGATCATTTAAACATATAAAAACATTAAGAGAGTTTCCAAGGTCAAATGTCAAACCAACATTGAGTATTTTCATAAACAAAAACCAAAGTACATATGCATCAATAACATCTAACGAATCATACGAGATCGAGTGAAGCCAATAAGATTGCATTACATAGATGATTACAACACTCTCCAACTAGGTATCATGCAACTGCACTCTACAATGATACAAGTATAAGATTACATAGCCAATAAAAAGGTCATTTCAAGGTAGTCACAACACTCTCTAGGTTGGAATGACTCACAATTTACATAAATACCAATCTACAATGCAACCAGAATGATTTACATCATTGTTACAATTAAATAAAGAAGAATACACTATGCTCAAGTTGAAGATGAAGGGTGGCCGCTACGAAGCCAGATCGAACTTAGATAGCAAGACCCTAATGGCGGTGGGTGCACACCACCCAACCATGTGGATCCAACAGGTCCACTTCCTCGTGCTCAGAGATGATCACATGGCCATACAAGCATAAGGGCAATAGAACAAGAAGACATATAAAGACAACCTCACAAACGACACTACAAGTCAAATAGTTTCACACGAAGCAAAACTTAAGCACATGGAAGTCGTGTAGAAAAAGCACAACACAAAAGAGGAGTAAGAGGATAGGGCAACAATAAGGAAGTAGCTCTTCAAAAGTACTCATCTCATATTCTCATGCTATCCATAAAACACATAAGTCGTGTTTCCTCCAATGGGCCCACAAGCGAGCACCCTTGCTCAATGCCACATTGGAAACCACCTCCATGCCTTCCCTATCACCTACACCTAAGTCCATCAAACTCAACTTGCATCCAAAAGTATTGAACCAGTCCACACTTGAAAACATTACACATCAGATGTTACTACAACAATAACTAGGGTATAATATTCGAAAGTAAAGGTATTGTTAGCCAAGGAATTATCAATATGTTGATCAGCTTATGAACTAAGGTTAAGCAAGACTAATAGCTTTATATGTATATATATAAGACATTCAAATAGAGATTGTCAAGGTTAGAGTATTTTCAATTCAATAACTCCAGAGAGACCGTGCTATAGAGAGGCTGGCCTTCTCCAAACAAGGTATTACTGTCTAGAAGCTATGCTTACATCATATCGGAATTGTTCTCTAACATTAGTATTAAATGTGAGAATACCTTAGCCATTATACTCTGCCAATCCTAAAGCCTATGAAGAGATAAAATTCCTAGCAGCCTCCACATGTTGATTTGCTCTAGTGTTTGAGCATTTAGAGCACAATATTAAACTGCAAAGGGATCCTTGTTGAAAGCATTTCACAGAAGCTTAAAAAAATGCAAATAGTTACACTAACATTTAATGCTAATGTGTGAAGCATATGCCAGACCATATTATTTCAACATGAATATACCTAGTTACCGTTAAATGCATAAATATGTATGTTAAAGATACATAAACTGTGTCTCTCAGTTCTAGTAGACATAGTTATAATGGATGTAAGGCTGCATGAAGTGCCACAAAATTCTTATGTAGGTTTGGTCAATCAAACCATCAAGTATATTTTTCTGGTTGAAGAATGGAAATGGCTTGGATGTTTAATGATTTCCAATAGAGGTGAATTAGACATTAAGTACTGAATCAATTTATTTACTATACTAAATCAATTTATTTACTATACTAAAGTTAAAGAGTAATTATATGGAAAATTGAGATATGCTTTGTAAAGCAATACTTTAAGCAACCAACACTCATTAGAAGAGATTTATGTAAAGGGGCGTATTAATTGAATGGCCCAGCCAGATGTGATTAGAGGCAGGGCTTAAATTTGACAGTTGTATAGCTGTATTTAAGCATTTTAGCTGTAAATTACAATTGAAATTTTGAAAAGATTGTATCATATGAAAGGAGAGATTTTGGACAAACTGTCAAAATTTATATAGGAATATGATGATCCATATATTTGCCCTTTTTTTTTGTATAATTTACTTGTACACATGTATGTCTTAGCATTTTGAAGGCACTATTTATTAGATAACTGTCATCAAAAAACATTTCTTGACAGGCAAGGTTGACTGTCAAATTTAAGCATTGATTAGAGGCTCCCAAATATAGCTTTGTTGTTAGAGAGCATGGTTGTCAAATGGAAGCTTTCGGACAGGGTAGTGACGCCCATCAGAGCATAACAGAAGAGGAATTTAGTCAAATGTATGGTTACAAGTGAATCCGACAGCCATGTACAAATAATGTGGAAGCATAGAAAGGGCACGAACTATTTGACATAATGTTCAAGACGTGGGGTCTTAGAACAACAATGATATCTGGAAGCGCACAAAATGAATGTTTTAAAAAGACCTTAGAAACTTCCAAGCTAACGCCTTTGGCAGGCGTAAAACCAAAACACCCAACCCTACCCATGCTACAACTCTATAAAATTGAACCCTCATTTTCACAAAAAAAATTTATAAATTAGAAATTGCATGAACCCTCTTTGAAAACCCTTTTATCTAAGAATTAAGGAAATCACTCTGCATGTAAAAATACTATTCAAGGAAGAGGCAATGAAAATGTCTTGTATTGGAATGATTTCTGGCATATTCACATAAAGGGCGATGATGGGTTTTCACAATTTTTTTTTGGTGGGTTGCAACAGACCTTTTCTTCTTTGTTTTTTTATGCTTTAAAAAAAATAGAGGACTGATGCAAATACCTTTAAAAAATACCGAAACGAGATTTCCTCCACGGTCTTGGATCGAATCCTCAGAGGGAAATTCTTTTGTTTTCTATTCGTACTTAGCTACCATCCCTCCGATCTACCTCCTCCCTCCAAGAATCGTGTTAGGGTTTTGAGCAACTGGGCTCCCTCTCTTATCCAAATGCACCCTCCTTATAAACCAACATTCCTTATGGATAAAGTGTCTTGTCTACCCCTCACTATTTGCCATCCCTTGTTGTTTTGATCCCTTTTTTTTCTATAGAGATTGATCTTTAGAAGTTTATAAATGCTTGCATATGCATTATAATGGTGGTGAACTATTCTTAAAAGTTTATAAATGATAGAATTGCATTATATTGGTGTTGAGTTACCTTTGGTAGTTTATATACATCCATAGAGGAGTCGAAGTAATTCTTATAAAATCTGTGTATGATGAAACTGCATTATAGTTCCTTTCATATGTATGATGAAACTGCATTATAGTTCCTTTCATAAGGGCGTTGAAATTATTTTAGAAGTCTATATGTTATCATGTTTTTCTTCTAATTAAGCTCTGTAGTAAATTTTAGAATGAAGGTGTATTTACTTACTCAATTTAGTTACTTATCTTTAGATCTTATATGAATACAAAATGTTTAAATTTGATATATGTACATCATTAAGGCAAGATTCAAATTTAGTAAGCTCTAAATGATAAATCTGTTTAAGAATGTATCACTAGGACTCATTGAATATAAGACTATCTATTGTCTGTAGAGACCAGTCTTGGAATTAATAATATTTGCCTTTGATCTATTACGAATTATCTTTGTTGATTGCATCCTTTGACAGAGCATAGTAATAAATGTCATAGCCTCTAAAACTATTTGGAATGCTTAGTGAGCTTGATCTCTCCTAATTATGTTTGCATCAAAGTATAGTTCCACTCATCAATGGATGTCATTCTTATGAAAGGGTCATTCAAAAATTGGATACAACATCCAACCTCCAAATTTATCCTAACATTTTGCATCAAAACATACACTAGGTTTTGGAAGAAATTTCATGTTTTGCATCAAACCCTATAATAGAGTTTGGAATAAATACCAGTCCAAGCCTCCTACATATCTTATCCATGCATATACAATTGATATAACTAATTCACAAAATATCTCCTAGGAATGGTAAGGGGAAACACACAAACCTTAAACAAACTCCTATGCATAAGCCTTTTTTTTTCCTTTCCTTTCTATTTTGGTAATACCCACAAAAATAGTTCTTATCCATTAATTTTCTATCCAAAAATATACATATACAAGCTTATTCCAAATACTCGCAAAACACATTAAACTTCCATTAAAGAAGAATTTTCAAGATTTATTCAACAAGAAAATAGAAGAATATGAAAACACCCATTTTACACACTCAACAATGATAAGCACTCCTTTCATCATTTCAAGCAATAAAATTAAGATTCATAACAAGAGTAAAATACCATAAACTTCACAAATTTGAATCTAAGGGTTCTATTTCTACTTTCTATAAAAACACTTCAAGCTTTCCAAAATTCAAATCCAAGAATATTTTCCCAAGCACAAATCCTTCTCCAAAACTCAAGAACACACTCTAGGGTTTCAAGAGTATTAATCATCTTTCGAGTTCTCTCTATCTTCCATATTGATGTGTATAATTAATAATCCATACACAAGAATATTGTAAACCCTAACCTAACCACCACTAAGAGTTAAAAGACTATACTTAACTCTCCTTTAAACCTCAAAACAAAATAATACCAAGTGTCCAAAGTCTCTAAAAATGGTCAAAATTCTATAAGATATTTGAGGAGATAAATATTAAGTAATAAGATAATTACTTTCACAATTATGTATTTGCACCCACATGGTCAAATATTTTCAAACCAAACCAAATCTCATTTAGTTTAAACTAATGCAAATATCTTGACTTAGAAGATACCTAAAAATCCCTAGATGCTTTCAAATCATATCTAACATATATATCTATATCCCAAGGCTTATTTTTGAAATAATATTAAGAAAAAAAAAAAACTTTTTTCAAAGCATATAAAATTACATTTTTGTCCCCTTCACTTTCTAAGTGATTTAAAAAAATTCACACAAGCATAAAGTTAATTTCAACACATATGAGATAACTAATGAATGGTAAGATAAAATATAAAGTACTTAGATCACACTTTATTAGTTGTACACCGGGGACCTTGAATCAATTATAGTTTGGATTCTTTGGTTGCACTAGTATAACACAAGTCATGTCCAATTACCCTAATAAAGTAAGACATTAAAAAAATACACACATACCATGTGAATATGTCTATATTTTCTATCCATTAGTTTACATGTGTATCCCAAGAACTTAAGCACACATCAAATATTGTGCAAATATATAGTTAAAGTGATATAATAGTAAACCAAGACATAAATACATTCATGCAAGGCACAAAACATCTCACATAATAACATCAAATCAACACATATAATAATGATTCCCTAATAATTGTATAATAAATATGCATACACAAGGAAGCATTATTACATCACATTTAATCAACGATAACCAAATAGCACTACATAAATGAAATTAATGTGACTAACAATGTTACTAAAATTTCATAAGAATAATGAAAATAGTGAAGCTAAAAATAGACTAACTCAAGTTGTAAAATAATACCATATGTCTCATAATCCTATAATCATGTCGGTATCAAATGTGATCACCAAAGAGTATAACTATTTATCAAATTAGCACATTTTGTTATAAATTACGATTAACTCCGGTATCCATATATTCTCAAGATTCATTTTGTGCATGTGTTTCTTTCTTTTATAAATGTACTTTTGTATATGCAAAAATGCATCCTCTATTATTAATTATGAGAATTGATTTGATGAGTATTCATATAAGAAAATATTAGCAACTCTTGTAAATACCTCCACTTAGAGACAAATAACCCTTCTAGAATCCACCTGTACACCTTGATGTCGCCTCGAACGGGCCAGGACTAGGGAGGCACTACACACTCCCCTCCAAGAGCTTGACTTACTCCTAGAAGTCACAAACACTAAGAAGCGACCATAGCACACATTAGTACACGATAATCAATATAAATATAAAATTCAAGTTACCACATTCCTCATGATATACACATTTACGTACAATGAGTCCCAGTACCCAGGTGAAGAAGAGGTAAGGCACTTGATTGCATTAAGACATACATTAGCATATAACAATTTTTTTTTCCTAATGAAAGTAAAGGATGATGCCATAAGTTCATGGGATGCAATGGTCTCATCATAGTACTGCGAAACCAAATATCAGTGCCAAGTAACCAAAGCTCCAAAAACCAAGTGGGATGATGGTCACTACATGTACTATGCAAACACAACCAATGCAATAGCATCATGTAGGCAAGTATATCATGGTCACTACATGTGCTATGCAAACACAACCAATGCAATAGCATCACATAGACAAGTATATCACAGTCACTACATGTGCTATGCAAACACAACCAATGCAATAGCATCACGTAGGCAAATATATCACGATCACTACATGTGCTATGCAAACACAACCAATTCAATAGCATCATGTAGGCAATTATATCACGGTCACTACATGTGCTATGCAAACACAACCAATGCAATAGCATCACGTAGGTATGCAAACACAACCAATGCAATAGCATCACGTAGGCAAGTATATCACAGTCACTACATGTGCTATGCAAACACAACCAATGCAATAGCATCACATAGGCAAGTATACCACGGTCGCTACATGTGTTATGCAAACACAACCAATGCAATAGCATCACGTAGGCAAGTATATCACAGTCATTACATGTGTTATGCAAACACAACCAATGCAATAGCATCACGTAGGCAAATAAATCACAGTCACTACATGTGCTATGCAAACACAACCAATGCAATAGCATCACGTAGGCAAGTAAATCACGGTCACTACATGTGCTATGCAAACACAACCAATGCAATAACATCACGTAGGCAAGTATATCACGGTCACTACATGTGCTATGCAAACACAACCAATGCAATAGCATCACGTAGGCAAGTATATCACGGTCACTACATGTGCTATGCAAACACAACCAATGCAATAGCATCACATAGGCAAGTATACCACGGTCACATAATAATTACCATAAAGGTTTCTAAAAAGTCTACCTAAAATCAATTCAAATTAATCTTTCTAAGGCATAAATGGATTCTAACCATACTCCACATTTGGATGCAATACCATACACCCCAAAAAGAACACCAAAATACTAGCAGATGCATACTAGATCATAATTGAATCAATACAACATTATTTCAACTTGCAAGATGGTGTCTCACAACACATCACACAACATGGAGCTATTGATAAACCATATTACACTACATATGCTCTACTATCAAAACACATATTCAGCTAACACAAGGTTCGTAAGATAGAGTCTTACCATAAAAACACACCATCATCTCTTCCACATCCAAAACCATAACATATATCAGGTGCAACACTAGACTAACTATTCCCACAATGCTAGCCTCTAATCCCAACTACATAAAGCACATACTAGGGAACAACACCACGCTCGACAAATACACAAGGGCGAGGAAAGGCCCAACTCAACCTTCACAATCTAGACCAACCTACTCAAGAGGAGAATCGACAAGGAGGAACACAATCATCCCAAAAACACAAGCGAAAGACTTCAAAATTCGTGTGACAAGGTCACCACGATGACAAGACAAGAGGATGGATATTCCTCCAAGATGAAGGTTGGTTGACAGTCCACAACCTCACTTTCTCACAACTACATGGAGTAGGACAAGGGTCAAACCACCCTCAACCCACTCCCTGTCCCTCAACCCACTCCCTGTCGGCCCAAACAAACATGTAAAACCCCAGAGCTCCCAATGTTGAAACATGGGCTCTGATACAAAATGTCATGCCCACTTTTGCCATGTGGCTATGACACAAAAAAACATGTCATGTCCACATTTGCCATGTGGTCATGACATGAACAACCAAAAATCTTTCCACCTACCCCTAAGACCCCATCATACAAAGGCAGGGAAGACAAACAAGGTGGTGCGACAAGACATCCACGACACCTTGTCAAGTGAAAACAACCCACAGGAAGAACAACTAGAAGCGTTGAATCATCAACCGTACCAAAAGAAGTAATAGAAGCATTCTAACAACTATAGATAGGATAAACATACATGAACATATGATATCTAATTGTGATCATTTAAACATATAATAACATTAAGAGAGTTTCCAAGGTCAAACGTCAAATGAGCATTGAGTATTTTCATAAACGAGAACCAAAGTACATATGCGTCAATAACATCTGATGAATCATACGAGATCAAGTGAAGCCAATAAGATTACATTACATAGATGATTACAACACTCTCCAACTAGGTATCATGCAACTGCACTCTACAATGATACAAGTATAAGATTACATAGCCAATAAAAAGGTCATTTCAAGGTAGTCACAACACTCTCTAGGTTGGAATGACTCACAAATTACATATATACCAATCTACAATGCAACTATAATGATTTACATCATTGCTACAATTAAATGAAGAACAATACACTATGCTCAAGATGAAGGTGAAGGGTGGCCGCTACGAAGCCAAATTGAACTCAGATAGCAAGACCCCAATGGCAGTGGGTGCACACAACCCAACCACGTGGATCCAACAGGGTCCCCGTGCTCAGAGATGATCACATGACCATACAAGCATAAGGGCAACAGAACAAGAAGGCATACAAAGACAACCTCACAAGAGATACTACAAGTCAAATAGTTTCACACGAAGCAAAACCTAAGCACATGGAAGTCGTGCCCAAAAAGTACAACACAAAAGAGGAGGAGTAAGAGGATAGGGCAGCAATAAGGAAGCAACTCTACAAAAGTACTCATCTCATATTCTCATGCTATTCATAAAACACATTAGTCATGTTTCCTCCAATGGGCCCACAAGTGAACACCCTTGCTCAATGCCACATTGGAAACCACCTCCATGGCTTCCCTATCACCTAAACCTAAGGCCATCAAACTCAACCTGTATCCAAAAGTATTGAACTAGTCTACACTTGAAAAAACATTACACATCAGATGTTACTACAACAATAACTAGGGTATAATATTCGAAAGTAGAGGTATTGTTAGCCAAGGAATTATCAATATGTTGATTAGCTTATGAACTAAGGTTAAGCAAGACTAACAGATTTATATGTATATATATAAGACATTCAAATAGAGATTGTCAAGGTTAGAGTATTTTCAATTCAATAACTTCAGAGAGACCGTGCTATAGAGAGGTTGGCCTTCTCCAAACAAGGTATTACCGTCTAGAAGCTATGCTTACATCATATCAGAATTGTGCTCTAACATAAGTATTAAATGTGAGAATACCTTAGCCATTATACTCTACCAGTCCTAAAGCCTATGAAGAGATAACATTCCTAGTAGCCTCCACATGTTGATTTGCTCTAGCGTTTGAACATTTAGAGCACAATATTAAACTGCAAAGGGATCCTTGCTGAAAGCATTTCACGGAAGCTTAAAAAATGCAAATAGTTACACTAACATTTAATGCTGATGTGTGAAGCATCTACCAGTCCATATTATTTCAACATGAATATACCTAGTTACCATTAAATGCATAAATATGCATGTTAAATATATATAAATTGTGTCTCTCAGGTCTAGTAGACATAGTTATAATGGATGTAAGGCTGCATGAAGTGCCACAAAATTCTTATGCAGGTTTTGGTCAATCAAACCATCGAGTACATTTTTCTGGTTGAAGAATGGGAATGGCTTGGATGTTTAATGATTTCCAATAGAGGTGAATTAGACATTAAGTACTGGATCAATTTATTTACTATACTAAATCAATTTATTTACTATACTAAAGTTAAAAGAGTAATTATATGGAAAATTGAGATATGCTTTGTAAAGCAATACTTTAAGCAACCAACACTCATTAGAAGAGATTTCCATAAAGGGGAATATTAATTGAATGGCCCAGCCAGATGTGATTAGAGGCAGGGCTTAAATTTGACAGTTGTATAGCTGTATTTAAGCATTTTAGCTGTAAATTACAATTGAAATTTTGAAAAGATTGTATCATATGAAAGGAGAGATTTTGGACAAACTGTCAAAATTTATATAGGAATATGATGATCCATATATTTGCCCTTTTTTCTGTATAATTTACCTGTACACATGTATGTCTTAGTATTTTAAAGGCAGTATTTATTAGATAACTGTCATACAAAAAAAATTACTTGACAGGCAAGGTTGACTGTAAAATTTAGGCACTGATTAGAGGCTCCCAAATATAGCTTTGTTGTTAGAAAGCATGGTTGTCAAATGGAAGCTTTCAGATAGTGTAGTGATACCCATCAGAGCATAACAGAAGAGGAATTTAGTCAGATGTATGGTTACAAGTGAATCCAGCAGCCATGTACGCATAATGTGGAAGCATTGAAAGGACACAAACTATTTGACAGAACACCCAGGACATGTGGTCTCAGAACAACAATGATTGTCGGAAGCACACAAAATGAATGTTTTGAAAAGATCTTAGAAAGTTCCAAGCTAACGCCATTGGCAAGCGTAAAACCAAAACCCCCAACCCTGCCCACGCTACAACTCTATAAAATCGAACCCTCATTTTCACAAAAAAATTATAAATCAGAAACTGCATGAATTCTCTTTGAAAACCCTTTTATCTAAGAATTAAGGAAATCACTCTGCATGTAAAAATACTATTCAAGGAAGAGGCAATGAAAATGTCTTGTATTGGAATGATTTCTGGCATATTCACATAAAGGGCGATGATGGGTTTTCAATTTTGTTTGTTTTTTTTTTTCGTGGGTTGCAACGGACCTTTTCTTCTTTGTTTTTTTATGCTTTAAAAAAAATAGAGGACTGATACGAATACCTTTAAAAAATACCGAAATGAGATTTCCTCCACGGTCTTGGATTGAATCCTTAAAGGGCAATTCTTTTGTTTTCCATTCGCACTCAGCTACCGTCCCTCCGCTCCGCCTCCTCCCTCCAAGAATCGCATCAGGGTTTTGAGCAACCGGGCTCCCTCTCTTATCCAAACACACCCTCCTTATAAACCAACATTCCTTATGGATGAAGTGCCTTGTCTGCCCCTCACTATTTGCTATCCCTTGTTGTTTTGATTTTTTTTTTTTCTATAGAGATTGATCTTTAGAAGTTCATAAATGCTTGCATATGCATTATAATGGTCGTGAACTATTCTTAAAAGTTTATAAATGATAGAATTGCATTATATTGGAATTGAGTTACCTTTGGTAGTTTATATACATCCATAGAGAAGTCAAAGTAATTCTTATAAAATCTGTGTATGATGAAACTGCATTATAGTTCCTTTCATGTGTATGATGAAACTACATTATAGTTCCTTTCATAAGGGCGTTGAAACTATTTTAGAAGTCTATATGTTATCATGTTTTTCTTCTAATTAAGCTCTATAGTAAATTTTAGAATGAAGGTGTATTTCCTTACTCAATTTAGTTACTTATCTTTAGATCTTATATAAATATAAAATGTTTAAATTTGATATATGTACATTATTAAGGTAAGATTCAAATTTAGTAAGCTCTAAATGATAAATCTGTTTAAGAATGTATCATTAGGACTCATTGGATATAAGACTATCTATTGTCTGTAGAGACCAATCTTGGAATTAATAATATTTGCCTTTGATCTATTACGAAATCTCTTTGTTGATTGCATATTTTGACAAAGCATAGTAATAAATGTCATAGCCTCTAAAACTATTTGGAATGCTTAGTGAGCTTGATCTCTCCTAATTATGTTTGCATCAAAGTATAGTTCCACTCATCAATGGATGTCATTCTTATGAAAGGGTCCTTCAAAAATTGCATACAACATCCAACCTCCAAATTTATCCTAACATTTTGCATCAAAACATACACTAGGTTTTGGAAGAAATTTCATGTTTTGCATCAAACCCTATGATAGAGTTTGGAATAAATACCACTCCAAGCCTCCTACATATCTTATCCATGCATATACAATTGATATAACTAATTCACAAAATATCTCTTGGGAATGGTAAGGGGAAACACACAAACCTCAAACAAACTCCTATGCATAAGCCTTTTTTTTCCTTTGCTTTCTATTTTGGTAATACCCACAAAAATAGTTCTCATCCATTAATTTTCTATCCAAAAATATACATATACAAGCTTATTCCAAATTCTCGCAAAACACATTAAACTTCCATTAAAGAAGAATTTTCAAGATTTATTCAACAAGAAAATAGAAGAATATGAAAACACCCATTTTACACACTCAACAATGATAAGCACTCCTTTCATCATTTCAAGCAATAAAATTAAGATTCATAACAAGAGTAGAATACCATAAACTTCACAAATTTGAATCTAAGGGTTCTATTTCTACTTTCTATAAAAACACTTCAAGCTTTCCAATATTCAAATCCAAGAATATTTTCCCAAGCACAAATCCTTCTCCAAAACTCAAGAACACACTCTAGGGTTTCAAGATTATTAATCATCTTTTCAAGGTCTCTCTATCTTCCATAATGATTTGTATAATTTATAATCCATACACAAGGATATTGTAAACCCTAACCTAACCACCACTAAGAGTTAAAAGACTATACTTAACTCTCCCTTAAACCTCAAAACAAAATAATACCAAGTGTCCAAAGTCTCTAAAAATGGTCAAAATTCTATAAGATATTTGAGGAGATAAATATTAAGTAATAAGATAATTACTTTCACAATTATGTATTTGCACCCACATGGTCAAAGATTTTCAAACCAACCAAATCTCATTTAGTTTAAACTAATGTAAATATATTGACTTGGAAGATACCCAAAAATCCCTAGATGCTTTCAAATCACATCTAACATATATATCTATATCCCAAGGCTTATTTTTGTAATAATATTAAGAATAAAAAACTTTTTTCAAAGCATATAAAATTACATTTTTGTCCCCTTCACTTTCTAAGTGATTTAAAAAAATTCACACAAGTATAAAGTTAATTTCAACACATATGAGATAACTAATGCATGGCAATATAAAATATAAAGTACTTAGATCACACCTTATTAGTTGTACACCGGGGACATTGAATCAATTATAGTTTGGATTCTTTGGTTGCACTAGTATAACACAAGTCATGTCCAATTACCCTAATAGAGTAAGACATTAAAAAAATACACACATACCATGTGAATATGTCTATATTTTCTATCCATTAGTTTACATGTGTATCCCAAGAACTTAAGCACACATCAAATATTGTGCAAATATATAGTTAAAGTGATAGAATAGTAAACCAAGACATAAATACATTCATGCAAGGCACAAAACATCTCACATAATAACATCAAATCAACACATAATAATGATTCCCTAATAATTGTATAATAAATATGCATACACAAGGAAGCATTATTACATCACATTTAATCAACAATAACCAAATAGCACTACATAAATGAAATTAATGTGACTAACAATGTTACTAAAATTTCATAAGAATAATGAAAATAGTGAAACTAAAAATAGACAATAGCTCAAGTTATAAAATAATACCATATGTCTCATAATCCTATAATCATGTCGGTATCAAATGTGATCACCAAAGAGTATAACTATTTATCAAATTAGCACATTTTGTTATAAATTACAATTAACTCCAGTATCCATATATTCTCAAGATTCATTTTGTGCATGTGTTTCTTTCTTTTATAAATGTACTTTTGTATATATAAAAATGCATCCTCTATTATTAATTATGAGAATTGATTTGATGAGTATTCATATAAGAAAATATTAGCAACTCTTGTAAATACCTCCACTTAGAGACAAAGAGCCCTTCTAGAATCCACGTGTACACCTCGATGTTGCCTTGAACAGGCCAAGACTAGGGAGGCACTACATCTTCTTTTACTGCTTTAAGCAACTTGGCCATTCTATGATTCTCAGGATCTAGTTCTTCTTCCACATCTTCATACTCTCCTTCCTCTTCTTCCTCAGACTCACTTTCTTCCACATCTCTTCTCTTGTTTGTTTCTAGGGCTGCAATTCTTTCCTTGAACTCTCTCATCTCTCTAGCATGCCTATCCCTCATCTCCTTCATCTCTTTGGCCATATCTTTCCCTTTTGGAGGCATCTTTTCTTCAACCAATCTCCTTCAACCTACAACAAATATCAACTTTCCCAAAAAAAATTAGAACTTGAGCTCTGATACCACTTTGATACAGTACAAGGTATGATCCTAGCCTATCGATCCATTTTCACAACAATGGGCAACAAGTAACTTCCTCTAGCCCCACAAACAAACTCCATAAGGCAATTTCCTTCTACAAGGCTCACTTTGTGTTTTAGGGATTCCCAAGTACAACCAGGATACCAATGGAATTCTCCCACTTCTTAGATCCTAACACAACCTAATCCAACTCTCAATGAGGTCTTCCCCATTACTTCTTGACCACGTGCACTCTTGATTGCCCAAATCCTAGTAGCCCTCCTCTGAGGTCTTTCAGAAGATATCTTCCACATAGGGCATCAACATGGGAAATAAAGGACTGTTTTGAATACCCATTTGGCCCATTGATAACATATCAAAAAATAGGTATGGGTTCCTTTTGACTAAAAACCCCAAATCTATGATAGTCCTAATTAGGCCTCTTTTTCAAAGCAACCCCTCTATAACTTCACTCCCAACTTACCAAACCAATAGGAGGTCTTCACTCTCAGGGAAAATTAATAGATTTCATAGGTTTTGAGCAGAGGAACAACTTCTACAATGAAATTTTATAGACTGCACCTAAACAAGCCTAATACACAAGCATAAGAGGCATAAACATTGTCAAATCTTACCCTAACCTTGTTCTTTGTCCCAAGACCTCCACAAATGTCTGCACCTACATTGGACCATTCCATTCCACCAACTTGTGAGCGATATCTCAGTGGAATGGTTCAGATATTGATGGTTTTGGTCTACAAAACCCTAGATCAGGGTTTCTAACCATTTTCAGGAAAATAGGGATATCTCAGTGCAAACTTAGTGAAATCTCCTTAGACCACATGCAACTTGAAGGTAGTTCATTCCTCTTTCACTTGCAATTGACTGCAAGTCATGACAAGACTGTACAAGTCTATAGTATGGCTGGGAGCAGCAAAAAAATGTAGAAAAACATAGAAAACTGAATTTTTTATTAAATTTTATTCTTTAAAAACCTTCATCTATGTTCCTTGGTCTGTATGAAAGCATCTTATACATGTCCAATCAGTTCCCCATTAGTTACAACTGAATCCCAAGTTGGTTGACCATTGGGGAAACTCAAATTACATAAGGTGTTAGGTGGCACTCTAAATTTGTCAAACACCACATACACTTATTAGACTTAATTTGACCAAAAACATGAAAACATGACTCCAACCATGGAAATTGGTCCCCTTAGACCTTACTGCATCCATAATGGTCTATGATGACCTTATTTAACATAAATAGACTCAAAACACCCCCTAGACTCACCTATTGACCAACCTATCCACCTTCAAGTGATCAATTTTGACAAATTGTTTAGGTGCTCCTACACCAAGCTCGACCTTGACATTTTTTTTTGTTATTACCATAATGCAGCCATTTCACCTAAGCATTTGTATCATTGATTTCAAATGCAAAAATCACACATTAAACACCTTGTATTGCATTGAAACCCTCATGACTTCATAACTATGTGAAGCATGTCAGGTCCCCTTGTGGGTCCCAGTAAAAAAATTTTCATTTTGAAACAAGTTTTCTATCTTGAATTGTCCTAACACTGCATCAATATGCTTCTGAGATAAAAAAAATGAACTGGGTAATCATTAAAATCTACTTTCAGGCATTTTGTATTGTGAGCAAAACAGGCCAAGTAGCCTCTGGAATCATCTTGGAAAACTAGTCAAACAATCTCCTAAAGCTGTTAAAATGCACAGGCATGTAGATTTTTGACCCAAGAATTCATTACAATAGATGGTTCAATAAAATACATCGTGAGGTGCAGATATTCACATCCAAAGTAGCCCACATAGCTTTTTCTGCAACTGTACTTGTTTAAAACTGATTAGGGCTCACCAACTTGTCATTTTGAAAAAAATATCAAATTTGATTTTGGGAAGTTGCAACCTAGGGGATTATCTCATCTATGTCCAATGAGTATGTGTGTAAGAGGGTTCTTCACCAATCCACTCCTGTTGTGAAATATTAAAGTCCCAAGTTGACCTCTGTAACTTTCTGGAAATGCAGATGTAAAAACAAAACTATTTGCATTTGCTTTTGATTTTGAAAAAAATAGAAAATGAGATGCTGGGATTTTGAAAACTGGCATGAAAATACACTATCATGAGGACAATCTGAAACACCAATTGTCTCATCATGAAAACCATCCAGTCGCAAGATATTAGCTTCAAAGTTGGCCTCCTAGGCAAATTCCACACTGTGCAGACAATTATCTTTTCCAGAACCCTTCAACTTGATGCTTGAAAACCTAGTCAAATCTGATGATGGGAGGATGAAATCAGATATGTACACTAACATATGGTAAATAAACATGTTTGCAAAGTGGTTTGGCATAGGAGTGAATAGGTTTCAAGTTATAGTCCTCCAAAGCAGGCTCCTGAGATAGATTTTGTAACTGTATTTATGAGTGCTGAGCTCAAATTTTTCATCATGGGAACCTAAAATTGAAGGAAATTTTAGGTTCCAATAGTGGCTCTTGCTTGGAGATGTATGCCCCTTGTGGGCATAGCGAGATCCCAAATCTCTGGGGAGCAGACCGAGTGCCTACTTCATTGGGTAATACAGTCAAAATGTTACTTCTACCCTAAACTGATATGGTTTGAAAAACCACATCATAGCTGGTGGCACAAGGCCACCATAAAAAGAAAAGTTTATATTTGCCCCGTCATATATCTTATACTAATCTAATTTCATCAAACTCCATTTGAAGAAATTTATTAAATCCTCATTCTGGTCATTGTCATGTATCATGGAATGATCTTCTAGTTGAACTAAAAACTAAAAAAATTTATAATCCATCACATGGCTAAGCTCATCAGTTTTGATTTCATCATAACTTTGCATGAAATTATCACATAGCCATAGATGCAAACTAAGTAGGCAACTTCTGGGTGTGTATGAAGAAAAACAGTCATAACAATCTATGTTATTGATTCCATCATTTGAATACCTATCATATGAGTCTGAGAAATCTGCCATATCCACATCTTCTAAGATAATCAACTCTGAAATACTTTCCATCTCTTTTATATCACTAGTCGCGAGTGACACTGATTTCTGATCCATACAATCATCATTATGCACATTTGAATCAACTAATGTTGAACATTCATCATCCATGATATGTGAATCAACATTATTTTCATATGAACCTGGGATCTCTAATTCTGATTTACATGTCTCTTCTTGAACAGGGATACACATAAATTCTTGATTAGCTTCAAGAAATCTTCCACCATTGTGAGAACTATACTTGAGATCACATAAATCTTCATTAGAATCAACATTACAACAATACTTGAAATCATTGGATAATGATACAATAGATATGACACTTTAATCAGCATACTTGTTTCCCTCGCAAATTGATGCAACATTATCCTATTTATTTGGGGAGGGAAAAATAAATGGAGAAGGAACATTATCTTTGTCAAAGTTTATGTGAGTAGGGCACAAAAGCTCATGACCATTTTCATGCACATGCCTTTGATATTCTATGGTTAATAACTCTGAAATCTGCTCACTGCTGAGTGGACATGCTTCTTCTTCCATATCTTCCACTGCATTCTCCTCTTGACCTCTGTAAGAATTGCAAACATCCTTGCCAAAAGTAAAGTCATAATCTGATATGGAGGCTTCATCCTTGTTAACATCCAAACTGTCATAACAACTCTTTTCATTTGTATACCCATCCTCTATGGACTGATCACAATCATTGTCCTCTTCATTGTTGCATGACATGATGTCCCCTTGTGTTTCAGCTTCTAGCATAAATGGTTGCACCTCTATTGTTTGATCATGAAATGCACTCAAATTATTATGTATACCATAATCAGGTGTGCATATTTTTTTTTCATCATGTGTTTGATTTCTTTCTTGAATATACGAATAATCATCTTCTTCTTCCTCATACTGTTGATTCAGGTATTGAGGTGGGTGGGCTGGGACAACAGGAACATCCACACTTTGAAGACTGCTCTCATCTTTTAATGTATCATATGTCATTTCATTCTTTGTTGGAATATGTTGAGGCTCCAAGTCTTTTGTAAAATCCTCATAATTGTCATCAAGCTGACTCAGAAATAGCCTCTTGAAATCTTCCCATGAAGATACACTTTGCATAGGTAAGCTTTACACCATTCTCTTGCATAATCCCTTAGTGATCTTGCAAAGCATTTCATAATGACATCTTCTGGGTAAATCTAAAAGTCCTCAATAAAATCCCAAAGTAGTTGTACATGCCTATGAGCCAATTCATGTAGTTCTCCATGAAATGTAGGCATATGTTTTATGTGCTCAATGGGGTAACGATTTGGGTAACCTTGGATATTATTGAAGTTGAATGGTTTATCAATGTCTCGGACGTACACTTTTCTTTGTGGATGTGGTTGATATTGCTGACTACTCTAGTGTGGGTCTTGACATTGATAATGCCCAGCATACTGATTATATACATGATCTTGGTAGCCCACTAATCTTTGACCAGGTGAGACAGGATAAGCATTTAATTGATTTGGGGCTTGTGGTATAAAAATGTCCTGTTGTACATGATATGCACTATATCCATTTCCTTGATCATGAGGCACTTGTGAGCTCAAAGGATTACTTGACTTCACATACCCATCCTCATTAGATGTTGATATATATTGTGATGAATTTGAAGCATGTTTGGTGCCTAATCGTTGCAAGTCTTGAATCACTTTTTTCTCTTTGCTTAAAAACTCAAGCAGTTTCTCTTCTTCTGACATATTTATTTTGAATTAAAATGGTGTT
Organism: Cunninghamia lanceolata; assembly: GCA_027924645.1. Taxonomy (NCBI): domain Eukaryota; kingdom Viridiplantae; phylum Streptophyta; class Pinopsida; order Cupressales; family Cupressaceae; genus Cunninghamia; species Cunninghamia lanceolata. The sequence goes on along the minus strand of BSBN01000554.1, from coordinate 163,632 downwards.
GTTACAAGATGTATTGATATTCTTCATCAAATTCCTTTTCAGAGTTGCCACCTCTTGTCAGAAGAGGAATGATTTCATCTTTTCGGGTCCATCTTGCCAACAGAGTTACAAATTTGTGTTCAAATTCAAAACTTCACTGACTCTGTGATGAGATTGCTCTCATCTTTTAATATATCATATGTCATTTCATTATTTTTTGGAATATGCTGAGGGTCCGAGTCTTGTGTAAAATCCTCATAATTGTCATCAAACTGACTTAGAAATAGCCTCTTGAAATCTTCCCAAGAAGATACACTTTTCATTTTATACCTTATACTTTTATCTTGGTGTGAAATGTCTTCCAGACCCACCTCATTGATAGATCAGAGAGACTTGAAATGACTTACTCCGATTGCCGGATATTAGGGTTTCATATGCATTTTCAACTATGCCCTAACTGTTCCTAAGCTCTTGTCTCAGCACGGGCATGAGGACCAATAACACATGTTGAAACCAAGGATGGAGAGATTGGTGACAAAAATTTTGCCTCTTGCATATCAACCATTGGATGATTCCATTCAGTTTGCATCACCTGCTTCGAAGAAAAGTTACAGATGTTGTTAGTAGTGGCTTGAACATCTTTAGTGGGGAATGATGACCCATTTTTGCAGACGTATACCCTTTGAGTTGTTCAGAGTAGTGTCGGCTGATATTTTTGCAACGGTGACCCAATCTTCATTTTTAGCAAGAGACTTACATGCATTTTTTTGCTTGTCTTTTGGTGAAGAGTTTTCCAAGGCACATTGTATAAAAATGTTTACTTATGGAATCAAGGTCACAAGCATCTGCTATCAAACCAACACACAAAGTATAATTGAATTTTGTCTATGGTATTTTCTTATGGAATTCATAACACATATCCTAATATCCAACTGATTCCATGTCTTGCTTGATATCATTGGCCCTAAGAGAATTCAAAGGAACTAAACTGGACTGTATTACTGTCTTTACAAGTGAACTCATAGGTCTCTACAAAACAATAGGCGTAAGGGGAGATGCTGGTAATGACGGGGTAGAATTTTCACTCTGACTACTAGACATATCTTGCTTCATCAAGGCAACAAATTTCTTCCTCCACCTCCTACCTTTCTCCTTTACTAGCTTGATTGTAAGACAATTCCCTGAACATGTAGCTATTTTTGATAAGCCCATATGTGGGCAAATCTGGTGAATTTGGGTCTCCACTTGTGTTCATAATCCTTGGAATTCTATTTGGGGAACACGAGTCCTATCCATCTGATGGTTCAGAAGATCTGACATTCTCAATGGGTTTGTTTCCACCAAAGCTCGACCTTGACATTTTTTTTGTTATTACCATCATGCAACCATTTCGCCTAAGCATTTGTATCATTGATTTCAAATGCAAAAATCACACATTAAACACCTTGTATTGCATTGAAACCCTTATGACTTCATAACTATGTGAAGCATGTCGGGTCCCCTTGTGGGCCCCAGTAATTTTTTTTGTTTTGGAACAAGTTTTCTATCTTGAATTGTCTTGACACCGCTTCAATATGATTCTAAGAGAAAAAAATGAACTGGGTAATCATCAGAATCCACTTTCAGGCATTCTGGATTGTGAGCAAAACATGTCAAATAGCCTCCTTAATCGTCCTGGAAAACTAGTCAAACCATCTCCTAAAGCTGTGAAAATGCACAAGCATGTAGATTTTTGACCCCAAAATTTAGTGCAATAGACGGTTCAGCAAAATGCTTCTTGAGGTACAAGATATTCACATCCAAAGTAGCCCACATAGCTTTTTTCTGCAACTGTACTTGTTTAAAACTGATTAGGGCTCACCAACTTGTCATTTTGAAAAAAATATCAATTATGATTCTGGGAAACTATAACATGGGGGATTAGCTCATCTAGGACCAATGAGTATGTGTGCAAGAGGGTTATTCACCAATCCACTCCTGTCATGAAATATTAAAGTCCAAAGTTGACCTCTGCAACTTTCTGGAAATGCAAGTGTAAAAATAGAACTATTTGCATTTGCTTTTGATTTTGAAAAAATAGCAAATGAGATGCTAGGGTTTTGAAAACTGACATGAAAGTACATTATCATGAGGAAAATCTAAAACACCAATTAGATCGCCATGAAAATCATCTAGTTGCGAGATATTAGCTTCCAAAGTTGACCTCCCGGGCAGATTTCACATTGCGCAGACAATTATCTTTTCCAGAACCCTTCAACTTGATGCTTGAAAACCCAGTCAAATCTGATCATGTGCCACTTAAATCTAATATGCACACTAAAATATGGTAAATAAACATGTTTGCAAAGTTGTTTGCCATAGGAGTGAATAGGTTTCAAGTTATAGTCCTCCAAAGTAGGCTCCTGAGATAGATTTTGTAACTGTATTTGTGAGTGAACTCAAATTTTTCATCATGGGAACGTAAAATTGAAGGAAATTTTAGGTTCCAACAGTGGCTCTTGCTTGGGGATGTATGCCCCTTGTGGGCATAGCAAGATCCCAGATCTCTGGGGAGCAAACTGAGTGCCTACTCCATTGGGCAATAGAGTCCAAATGTTACTTCTGCCCTAAATTGATATGGTTTGAAAAACCACATCATAGATGGTGGCACAAGGCCACCAGAAAAAGAAAAGTTTATATTTGCCCCTGTAATATATCTTATTCTGATCTGATTCCATCAAACTCCACTTGAAGAAATTTATTAAATCCTTATTCTGGTCACTATCATGTATCATGGAATGATCTTCCAGCTGAACAAAAAACTAAAATTTTTATAATCCATCACATGGCTGAGCTCATTAGTTCTGATTTCATCATAAGTTTGCATTAAATTATCATATGGCCATAGATGCAAACTAAGTAGGCAACTTCTTGGTGTGTATGAAGAAAAACAATCATAACCATTTATGTTATTGATTCCATCATCTAAATACCTCTAATATAAGTCTGAGAAATCTACCATATCCACATCTTCTGAGATAATCAACTCTGAAATACTTTCCATCTAATTTATATCACTAATTGTGAGTGACACTGATTTCTAATCCATACAGTCATCATTATGCACATTTGAATCAGCCAATGTTGAACATTCATCATCCATGATATGTGAATCAACATGATTTTTATATGAACCGGGGATCTCTAATTCTGATTTACATGTCTCTTCTTGAACAAGGATACACATAAATTCTTGATTAGCTTCAATAAATCTTCCACCATTGTGAGAACTATACTTGAGATCACATAAATCTTCATTAGGATCAACATCACAGTAGTACTTGAAATCATTGGATAATGATACAACATATATGAAATTTTCATCATCATACTCGTTTCCCTCACAAATTGATGTAGCATTATCCTATTTATTTGGGGAGGGAAAAATAAATGGAGAAGGAACATTTATCTTTGTCAAAGTTTATGTGAGCAGGGCACAAAAGCTCATGACCATTTTCATGCACATGCCTTTGATATTCTATGGTTAATAACTCTGAAATCTACTCACTACTGAACGAACATGCTTCTCCTTCCATATCTTCCACTGCATTCTCCTCTTGACCTCCATAAGAATTGCAAACATCCTTGCCAAAAGTACAGTCATAATCTGATATGGAGGCTTCATCCTTGTTAACATCCAAATTGTCATAACAACTATTTTCAATTGTATACCCATCCTCTATGGACTGATCACAATCATTGTCCTTTTCATAGTTGCACGACATTATGTCCCCTTGTGTTTCAGCTTCTAGCATAAATGGCTGCACCTCTATTGTTTGATCATGAAATGGACTCAAATTATTATGTATACCATAATTAGGTGTACATATTTGTTCTTCATCATGTGTTTGATTTCTTTCTTGAAAATACAAATACTCATCTTCTTCTTCCTCATACTTCTGATTCAGGTATTGAGGTGGGTGGGTTGGGACAACATGAACATCCACACTTTGAAGACTGCTCTCATCTTTTAATGTATCATATGTCATTTCATTCTTTGTTGGAATATGTTCAGGCTCCAAGCCTAGTCTAAAATCCTCATAATTGTCAACAAACTAACTCAGAAATAGCCTCTTGAAATCTGCCCATGAAGATACACTTTGCATAGGAAATCTTTTACACCATTCTCTTGCATAATCCCTTAATGATCTTGCAAACCATTTCATAATGACATCTTCTGGATAAATCTGAAAGTCCTCAATAAAATCTCAAAATAGTTGTACATGCCTATGAGTCGATTCATTTACTTCTCCATGAAATGTAGGCATATGTTTTATGTGCTCAACGGGATAACGATTTGGGTAACCTTGGATATTATTGAAGTTGAATGGTTTATCAATGTCTCGGATGTACACTTTTCTTTGTGGATGTGGCTGATATTGCCAACTACTCTAGTGTGGGTCTTGACATTGATAATGCTCAGCATACTGATTGTATACATGATCTTGGTAGCCCAGTAATCTTTGACCAGGTGAGACAGGATAAGCATTTATTTGATTTGGAGCTTGTGGTATAAAAATGTCCTATTGTATATGATATGCACTATATCAATTGCCATGATCATTAGGCACTTGTGAGCTCAAAGGATTACTTGACTTCACATACCCATCCTCATTAGATGCTGATATATATATTGTGATGAATTTGAAGCATGTTTGGCTCATAATCGTTGCAATTCTTGAATCACATTTTTCTCTTCCCTTAACAACTCAAGTAGTTCCTCTTCTTCTGACATATTTATTTTGACTGAAAATGTTGTTGTTACAAGATGTATTGATATTCTTCATCAAATTCCTTTTCAGAGTCGCCACCTCTTGTCAAAAGAGGAATAATTTCATCTTTTTGGGTCCTTGCTAGCAAAGTTACTAATTTGTGTACTCTATGATAAGATAGTCTTTTACCAGATTTTCTCATATTGGTCCCCAGTAGAGTTGCCAATTCTGTTAGGTCTCAAAATCACAGGTTTAAAACCCTAAGAGGTTGCCAAGCTCTATTAATGCTTTTGGCTAACTGGAACATGGCTGATATGATTAAAACCCCCTTCTCTTTAGGTTCTGCTAGCCCTAGGCGAGTATACCTTGATAGTTAATGGAGATTTGTATGACCTTAGTGATCTACTCATAGTGGCATGTAAGTGTGAGATGGATATAAGGCTAAACGTTGTTCCTAATGCTAATGTTTGAAGTTTGAAAATAAGGTTATGAAAAGTTATTGTATAATGACTAGTGCTTTATCTATTATGGGCAACAGAGTCATGATGTATATGATGGATGTGTCCTCCCTCTTGGTTTAACTCAAATTATTTGGCACTTTTCAAATGTTTATACTTTGTATAAACATGCAAGGTTGTAGGTCACCAGGCTCTTCTTATCGATCCCAATGATATTTTCCCAGGTTACTGTGATCAATCGAAAGGAATTTTAATTCTGGTGTGAAGGAAACCAACCAAGATGATTTGTTTAAAGGGTTTTAACTCCTGGCAGAGACCAATGAACATAAACCACTTAGAAGGATTTAAATCAACTTCTTATAGACACCAATCAAACAGATCACACAAGTGCAACAAATGTGCCCTGATAAATTAAACACATCCTTGATATTTTTGGTTTAAATAACAAAGGAAAACCATTATGGAGACAACACAGATAACACATATAAATGAATATTAACAAATAATTGAACACCAAAATCTTTGGACACCAGATAAAAATATTCCTTCTCCGTTCAGTTGCTTCAAAAGATTTTATAATGTACATAGGAAGTCTTCGTTGTGGTATTTTATTTTCTACCTAACCCTAAATGATTGCTGCTATTACTACCAATTATAGCTCATCCTTTCCAACCTATCTTTTTCTTCCATTTATACTTTACATTTTTAGGGTTATGACCCTTCGCATTTATCTGTCCGATTCAACTCTTCATATGTATCCGATGTGACTTTTGATTTAATTTTTGTTTTCCCGCTTTACAAATATTTAATTTAACCTCTTTTTACCTTCATATCTCGTGAAAATAATTTCCAAACAACTATTGTCATTTCCTCTTATACATATTTTCACTCATCATATTCTTCGGGTAAGAAATAATTATTCGCCCATGAGTTCCTCGGTGAAAATGTCTTCTGCCTATTGCACTTTCAAGAAAAGTATTTTTTAGGTACAATAATTACCCATCTAGTTAATCCCTTCAAAAATATTTTACCTCCGTCATTCGAAATCTTTACTTTGTAGATTCATTATGTTTCTCCATTAGTATAATTTATTGCACTTCACTATTAATGAAAACTTATTTTCCTTCTAAATAATTTTTTTACATGGTGAAGTGTTTACCATAATTTTTTTTATGGATATGCTTCTTCGAAATAATATTTCTCCCTCCAAGATTTCTTGTTTCGCTTTAACTTTCTTGGTGCAAATAATTTACTCCTTAGGAAAATAATATTTAATAAATATTTACCTTGGAATTTATACAATTCACGTGTTTTTTGTTTTCGTTACATCGGGGAAACTCAAAAACATTTATTCTGATATCCCAAACTCCCTTTGATATAATCCTTTAATATTTAGTTGCATTTTGGTCAGGATATGCCAACATCACATTTTATGCAAATGAAATTTTACTCATTTTTTTGCTGTCATCGAAGGATTGAAGGGACTAAATGAATGGTCATTCTGATATGAATAAGTCCCCTCGATATTCATTTTATACCTTATACTTTTATCTTGGTGTGAAAAGTCTTTTAGACCCACCTCATCGGTAGATCAAGGAGACTTGAAATGACTTACTCCGATTGCCTAATATTAGGGTTTCATATGAGTTTTCAACTATGCCTTAACTGTTCCCAAGATCCTATCTCAACAAGGGCATGGGGAGCAATAGCAGATGTTGAAACCAAGGATGGAGAGATTGGTGAAGAAAATTTTGCCTCTTTCATATCAACCATTAGATGATTCCATCCTGAATTCGGTTCGCGTTGCCTACTTCGAGGAAAAGTTGTAGATGTTGTTAACAGTGGCTTGAAGATCTTTAGTGGGGAATCATGACCCATTCTTGGAGACGTATACCCTTTAAGTTGTTCATAGTAGTTTCAGCTGATCTTTTTGCAACGATGACCCAATCTTCATTTTCAGCTAGAGACTTACCTACATTTTTTTGCTGGGCTTTTGGTGAAGAGTTTTCCATGGCACATGGTATAAAAATGTTTACTTATGGAATCAAGGTCACAAGCATCTGCTATGAAACCAACACACGAAGTATCATTGAATTTTGTCTGTGGTATTTTCTTATTGAATTCATAATACGTATCCTGATATACAGTTGATTCCATGTCTTGCTTGATATCATTGGCCCTAAGAGAATTGAAAGGAACTAAACTAAACTGTGTTACTATCTTTACAAGAGAAATCATAGGTCCCGACAAAGCAATAGGTGTAAGGGGAGATAATGGTTATGACAGGGTAGAATTTTCACTTTGACTACAAGACATATCTTGCTTCATCAAGGCAATAGATTTCTTCCTCCTCCTCCTGCCTTTCTCCTTTTCCATCTTGATCGTAAGACAATTCCCTGAACATGTAGCTATTTTGATAAGCCCATATGTGTGGGAAAATATGGTGAATTTGACTCTCCACTTGTGTTCATAAGCCTTGGAATTCTATTTGGGGAACACGAGGCCTGTCCATCTGATGGTTCAGAAGATCTGACATTCTCAATGAGTTTATTTCCACCCAAGCTTGACCTTGACTTTTTTTTGTTATTACCATGCAACCAGTTCGCCTAAGCATTTGTATTATTGATTTTAAATGCAAAAATCACACATTAAACACCTTGTATTACACTGAAAGCCTTATGACTTAATAACTATGTGAAGCATGTCGCGTCCCCTTGTGGGCCCAGGTAAAAAAAAATTCATTTTGAAACAAGTTTTCTGTCTTGAATTGTCCTGACACTGCATCAATATGCTTATGAGATAAAAAAATGAACTGATTAATCATCAGAATCCACTTTCAGGCATTTTGTATTGTGAGCAAAACATACCAAGTAGCCTTCGAAATCGCCTTGGAAAACTAGTCAAACCATCTCCTAAAGCCGTGAAAATGCACAGGCATGTAGATTTTAGACCCAAGAATTTAGTGCAATAGATGGCTTAGCAAAATGCATTCTGAGGTGCAATATATTCACATCCAAAGTAGCCCACTTAGCTTTTTTTGTAACTGTACTTGTTTAAAACTGATTAGGGCTCACCAACTTGTCTTTTTGAAAAAATATCAAATCTGATTCTGGGAAGCTGCAACCTGGGGGATTAGCTCATCTAGGTCCAATGAGTATGTGTGCAAGAGATTTCTTCACCAGTCCACTCCTATCATGAAATATTAATGACCGAAGTTGACCTCTCTGTAACTTTCTAGAAATGCATATGTAAAAACATAACTATTTACATTTGTTTTTGATTTTGAAAAAATAACAAATGAGATGCTGGGGTTTTGAAAAATGGCATAAATGTACATTATCATGAGGAAAATCTAAAACACCAATTGGATTGTCATGAAAATCATCCAATTGTAAGATATTAGCTTCCAAAGTTGGCCTCCCAGGAAGATTTCACACTACGCAGACAATTATCTTTTCCAGAACCCTTCAACTTGATGATTGAAAACCAGTCAAATCTGATCATGGGAGGCTGAAATTGGATAGGCACACTAACATATGGTAAATAAACATGTTTGCAAAGTGGTTTGGCATAGGAGTGGATAGGTTTCAAGTTATAGTCCTCCAAAGTAGGCTCTTGAGATAGATTTTGTAACTGTATTTATGATTGCTGAACTCAAATTTTTCATCATGGGAACCTAAAATTGAAGGAAACTTAGGTTCCAACAGTGGCTCTTGCTTGGGGATGTATGCCCCTTGTGGGCATAGCAAGATCCCAGATCTCTGGGGAGCAGACCGAGTGCCTACTCCATTGGGCAATAGAGTCCAAATGTTACTTCTGCCCTAAATTGATATGGTTTGGAAAACCACATCATAGCTGGTGGCACAAGGCCACTAGAAAAAGAAAATTTTATATTTGCCCCTGTCATATATCTTATTCTGATATGATTTCATCAAACTCCACTTGAATAAATTTATTAAATCCTCATTTTGGTCATTGTCATGTATCATGGAATGATCTTCTAGCTGAACTAAAAATTGAAAATTTTTATAATCCATCACATGGTTGAGCTCATCAGTTCTGATTTCATCATAAGTTTGCATGAAATTATCATATGACCATAGATGCAAACTAAGCAAGCAACTTCTGGGTGTGTATGAAGATAAATAGTCATAACCATCTATGTTATTAATTCCATCATCTGAATACCTCTCATGTGTGTATGAGAAATCTACCATATCCACATCTTCTGAGATAATCGACTTTGAAATACTTTCCATCTCTTTTATATCACTAATTGGCAGTGACACTGATTTTTGATTGATACAATCATCATTATGCACATTTGAATCAACCAATGTTGAACATTCATCATCCATGATATGTGAATCAACATTATTTTCATATGAACCCAGGATCTTTAATTTTGATTTACATGTCTCTTCTTGAACAGGGATACACATAAATTCTTGATTATCTTCAAGAAATCTTCCACCATTGTGAGAACTATGCTTGAGATCACATAAATCTTCATTAGGATCAACATCACAGCAGTACTTGAAATCATTGGATAATGATACAACATATATGACACTTTTATTAGCATACTCGTTTCCCTCACAAATTGATGTAGCATTATCCTATTTATTTGGGGAGGGAAAAATAAATGGAGAAGGAACATTATCTTTGTCAAAGTTTATGTGAGTAGGGTACAAAAGTTTATGACCATTTTCATGCACATGCCTTTGATATTCTAAGGTTAATAACTCTGAAATCTGCTCACTACCGAGCGAAGATGCTTCTTCTTCCATATCTTCCATTGCATTCTCCTCTTGACCTCCGTAAGAATTGAAAACATCATTGCCAAAAGTATAGTCATAATTTGATATGGAAGCTTCATCCTTGTTAACATCCAAACTATCATAACAACTCTTTTCATTTGTATACCCATCCTCTATGGACTGATCACAATCATTGTCCTCTTCATTGTTGTACGACATGATGTCCCCTTGTGTTTCAGCTTCTAGCATAAATGGTTGCACCTCTATTGTTTGATCATGAAATGCATCCAAATTATTATGTATACCATAATCGGGTGTGCATATTTATTTTTCATCATGTGTTTGATTTCTTTCTTGAATATACGAATAATCATCTTCTTCTTCCTCATACTGTTGATTCAGGTATTGAGGTGGGTGGGCTGGGACAACAGGAACATCCACACTTTGAAGACTTCTCTCATCTTTCAATGTATCATATGTCATTTCATTCTTTGTTGGAATATGTTGAGACTCCAAGTATTTTGTAAAATCCTCATAATTGTCATTAAACTGACTCAGAAATAGCCTCTTGAAATCTTCCCATGAAGATACACTTTGCATAGGTAAGCTTTTACACCATTCTCTTGCATAATCCCTTAATGATCTTGCAAACCATTTCATAATGACATCTTCTGGATAAATCTGAAAGTCCTCAATAAAATCCCAAAGTAGTTGTACATGCCTATGAGCCAATTCATGTACTTGTCCATTAAATGTAGGCATATGTTTTATGTGCTCAACGGGATAACAATTTTGGTAACCTCGGACATTATTGAAGTTGAATGGTTTATCAATGTCTCAGACGTACACTTTTCTTTGCGGATGTGGCTAATATTGCTGACTATTTCAGTGCGGGTCTTGACATTGATAATGTCCCACATACTGATTGTATACATGATCTTGGTAGCCCACTAATCTTTGACCATGTGAGACAGGATAAGCATTTATTCAATTTGGGGCTTGTGGTATAAAAATGTCCTGCTGTATATGATATGCACTATATCCATTGCCATGATCATGAGGCACTTGTGAGCTCAAAGGATTACTTGACTTCACATACCATCCTAATTAGATGTTGATATATATTGTGATAAATTTGAAGCATGTTTGGCTCTTAATCGTTGCAATTCTTGAATCATATTTTTCTCTTCCCTTAACAACTCAAGCAGTTCCTCTTCTTCTGACATATTTATTTTGACTGAAAATAGTTTTATTACAAGATGTATTGATATTCTTCATCAAATTCATTTTTAGAGTCACCACCTCTTGTCAAAAGAGGAATGATTTCATCTTTCCGGGTCCTTCTTGCCAGCAGAGTTACCAATTTGTGTTCAAATTTAAAACTTCAATGACTCTGTGATGAGATGGTCTTTTACCAGATTTTCTTATGTTGGTCCCTAGCAGAGTCGCCAATTTTGTTAGGACTCAAAAACACAGGTTTCAAACCCTAAGAGGTTGCCAAGATCTCTTAACGCTTTTGGCTAACTGGAACAAGGCTGATATGATTAAAACCCCCTTCTCTTTAGGTTTTGCTAGACCCAGGCGAGTATATCTTGATAGTTAATGCATATTTGTATGACCTTAGTGATCTACTCATAGTGGAATGTAAGTGTGAGATGGATATAAGGTTGAAAGTTATTCCTAATGTTAATGTTTGAAGTTTGAAAATAAGATTATGTAATGTTATTGTATAATGACTGGTGCTTTATCTATTATGGACAACAGAGTCAAGATGTATATTATGGATGTGTCCTGCCTCTTGGTTTAACTCAAATTATTTGGCACTTTTCAAATGTTTATACTTTGTAGAAACGTGCAAGGTTGTAGGTCACCGGGATCTTCTTATCAATCCCAATGATATTTTCCTAGGTTACTGTGATCAATCGAAAGGAATTTTAATTATGGTGTGAAGGAAACCAACCAAGATGATTTGTTTAAAGGGTTTTAACTCCTAGCAAAGGCCAATGAACATAAACCACTTAGGACTTAAATCGACTTCTTATAGAAACCAATCAAACAGATCACACGAGTGCAACAAATGTGCCCTGATAAATTAAACACATCCTTGATATATTTGTAGACACCCAAAATTGACTCATTATCATTAGCATTCAAACATTGCATTATCCATTATCTGTATTTGTCTAACACACTTGAGCAATATCCCTAACACATCTATTTCTTCTATTAATTAAATAAATTTATATTTATTTAATTAATTCATTAGCTATTTCTTCTATTTCCTCTAAGCTATAATTAAACAATCTTTAATTATTTAATTATCTTCATTCTTCTATTTTTAATTAAATAAATTTTATTTATTTAATTAAAAAATTCCCTTCATAAACCCATTTTTCAATTAATTAAATAATTTTATTTATTTAATTAATTTCTCTTATCATTTATCTTATGAGTTGATATGTGTGCATCTTTCATTTAGAAAAAAAGAGATAAGTATTACTACATCCTTTATTTAATATCTTTCACATGTAGTGCTTTTTATGTACACAAGCACACATAACCCTTATCTTCCTTCCACATGTCATCTTCACATTAGCCTATCTATCATTCAATCTTAGCCATTCACATAGCCACCGAATCTCCACCGTTGATTGATTTTGGTTGAGTTCTATATAAACATCCTCTTATTCCATACTACATCTATCCAGCATTCATATAGTGTCTACATTATCATCCTGAGCATATTGAGCACTTTAACATCCATCTAGCATATTAGCTTTATCTTCCATCCATCATGGTAGCTTTGATCTTCATAATTGTTCATTGTTGAAGAAGCAATCCACATCATAAACAAGGAATCATACAATCTAGGTGATATTGTTCTTGAATTGCATGCTTTTGATTTCATTTGGATTAGATTCTTTGATGATGGTAGGGTTAGGTTTTCATGGCTATGCTTGATCTTATTAACCTGATTTTTACCTATCACATTTTGGCATGCCCAGTGGGACCCACGTCCTTGATTAAGTTTGCTATTTGAAGTTGTTTTTGTGAAGATCAGATTTTCTGAGTGCTTACGACAAGTTCCAGTCGCTTTTGAGTGAAAACCAATCGCTGTTTGAATATACGCATCGCTTCTGCGCTAAAACCTGTCATTTTTAGCATTCCTAGATCGCTTATAAGATAACAACAGTCGCTTATGATTTTCTTTGAGTCACTTTTAACCTAACAGTGATCACCTTTAGCTATTTGAATCGCTTATTGCAAAATTAGGGTTTTTGTTGCATTCTATTTTTCTTGCAGATCTGAGTCACTTATGACCCGTAACCAGTCGCCTTTTGCTTTTCTGCATCGCTTATGAGCTTTTATCAATCCGCATCTGGTGTTATTCAAATCACTTTTGATCTGTAACATCTCACCTATGGCAGAATACAATTCACTTCTGATCAACAGTTGATCGCTTCTAGTAAACTGTTTCATTTTCAGTCCTTATCATTTGCAGTTTGGTTTTCTTGGTTACTAATTGGGTATTTGAGCAGCATCTTATCGATTGTCCAAGAAAAGAAGGTTATCAAACTACTAACATATTTGTTGCAGCTTCGATCGGTCCAAGACTTGTGATTTTTCACTAAATTAGGAACATTTGTGCTTGGTGTTTAAAAAGAATCATTGCTTGCTCCGTGCTTGATTTGTCTTTTTTGATTGCTTGCATGTGCTTGATTGTAACCCAAATTTACTAACAAAAGTATCCTCTGCCCTTGCCTATCAAATGGATCTTGGGTGTATGAGAACTTGTTATTATCTTTAGAGGGCTTGCCTTCCCGGTGTGAGAAGGGATATGACCCAAGCGGTAATAGGCTAAAGCCAAGTCCTTCCGAACCGCTATATAAGAAAAGTGTTTGTGTTGAAAGCCACAAACAACGAGTGTTGTTGTGTTATACTGACAGCCAACCTCCCCCAAAACCCTCCAAGGTGTAACCCTTGAAGGCTGGGAGACTCCATAACAGAGAGTAGCACTGCCGCATGTATAGCCACCCGAATGGATGCCCTTATTAGCAACTTTGTGTAGTAGCCAAAAACCTTCTATTTGTTGACGCAAAAGGTGGGACCTTTGAAGTAACCCTAATTCATGTGGTTCTTAGAAGAGATAGTAGGGACAATCCTAAGGTTTGGTGGGGGGACAAGCCTTGGGAAACCTAGATCTTGGTATGCGTGAGAAGTGTGTGCCATGGAGAGGAGCCGATGCTACCAAGATCCTGAAGCTATCCGCTTTGAATAAGCATGGCCAGGGGACTCAACAAATACAGTCCTTTCCTAGCCTAGGTTGTACAAGTTTGTGATTGTTGTGAGTGTGAGTGACTGCAATTACTATTTTCTTGTTAAAAAAAATGTAAATTAGACATATTTCCTGACAAACATAATCACTTTTGAGCTTAAACTACCCACATATAGACAACTGAATCACTTTTAAACAACAGTCAGTCACCTTCTACATAAACTGAATCACTTTTAAACAACTATTAGTCACATTCTGTCTAAACTAGATTGCCTTTAAACAATAGTCAGCCACCTCTGGTCTAAACTGTGTCACCTTTGATCAATAGTAAATCGCTTCTGATTCAATACTGGCCACTTATGGAAAATTGGCTCGCCTCTGGTTAACACTGTAGCCTGTTATCTGAACCAAAACCAAATCACATTTAAGCTATTACCAGCCATTTTTGGTCTTTTATAAACCGCATATGAGCTATTACCTATCGCATGTGGTCAAATACTAGCAAATCTTAGTGACTCAGCCAAATCAACTACAATTCCAACTTGTTCAGCCTCAGCATTAGCTTTCAGGCCTGTCTCTGATCATTATCAAATAATTGGACTTTGTCTCCTGCTTTGAGTTTACCAACCAATTGAACTTCGTGTGCTTTTCATCTTCTTGAGATCCCAAACCAACAAACCAAACATCAAATCAATCAACCCTGATCATTTAGCAAAACATCATCTTTTGGCTATAACTTTAGCAACATCAGCAACATAAGCAACCTTAGCAAACAAGTTTTCCCTTGAGTGTGTGAGCCATTCTCTAGGGAAGTCCAACCAAGCAATCTAACAACAAAGCAAACAACCACCCAAGCAACCCAACAACAAAGCAAATAGCCAACCAACAATCAGCAACCAACAACCAACAACAAGCAACCACATAATCAACAAACCATCATCTTTTTTGGGTCTCAAAACCTTGACAAGCTAAAGTTTAGTTTTCAACATCATTCATCATGCCTCAAACTAGGAGTCAATATAGAGCTGAAATGGAAGCCAAATTGCAAGCTGAGATGGAGGCTAATATGCAACAATCTAGATCAACACCTCTTAGAGACGCGACTCAATTTACGACTAGTATGCCTCCTCACATGTTTATGCCCCATGGGTACACCATTGGAGAGTCATCTTCACAACAAGTGCAACCTCAAACATTTTTGGAGACTTATGAGGAACAATCCCAAGAAGACTTATCAAAATTTTGAGATACACATGTATGGGATCAAGTTGAGAGACTTGTCTTATTTGAGCCTAATCTTTACTTCTTGCAACTTGCTCATATGGGCACTAAATTACCAAGAGATTTTGACATATCCGCTATTAGAGAGCACGATCCAAACACTCCCACTATTGTTGCAAAGGGACCATCTACTAGAGTCACACCATCCCATACCATATCACAAACTCTATCTTCCAACACATCTCTTTCACTGCCTATTGTTACTTCATTTGATCCACCATGCTTGGAGTACACTCTAGAACCTTTGATAACTCCAACCAATGTGCTCCCTTTCATTTCGTAAAATTTGAACATTCCACCTTTCCATGTTCCTCAACATACTCCTTCTCCTACCATTACCGTTTCCATACTTCAAGTAACATAAGTTGTCCATGTGGCCCAAGTGCACACGCCCCAAACATCACAAGCTATCCCCATATCCCCTAGTGTGCAAACTTCCCAAACTATCCAAACAACACCAATGGTCCAAGCTTCACAACCATCTCATATTCCTACTACTGCTAATATGACTTCCACTATCTCCACAAATCCGTCCAATCCGTCGTACAATCCCAATGTTAGTCTTATTGACATGAGTGACCCGCCTATTGTTTCTCAAGCCAGTCCTAGCACTATGGTCACTTATGCTGAGCAACTTACATCGTCTTCTTATGATCCTTCACAAACCATGAATTCATCTTATGCTACCCAAGGTTTGCCTATTGTTACCCAACACCTGACATATACCAATCCTCATGTTGTCCAAAATACAAATCCATGTGTCCATCCTTCTTTCGCATCCACCAACCCTTCCATCACATAACATGTCACAAACCCAACTCCAAATTCACAATCATTAACTAATGTCAATCCATCTTCCACTTCTCATGTGATGCAAAATCTTGGTGCTAATTCCTCACAATATACCCAACCACCGCTTGTGTCTCAAGGATAGTAATCTTCAACCACATATGTGTCACATACCAATCCTTTGACATACATTGTGAGTACGCAACCTCAACAAACGGTCATGACTTCATATATCCCACAACAACAACCTCAATATACATCATACCATGTTTCACCCCCTTTGAAACAACAACAATTATCTCCAGCGGATGTTCAACAAATGATCAACCAAGCGGTAAGACAAAGCAAGAAGACATTTTCCTTAGAAAACATATGCGCTTATCTGTTTGACAAGTCATTTCATATGGCACCTTTTCTGCCACATTTTGAAATTCCATAATTTGACAAGTACAAAGGAAAAGGAAATTTGGAAGACCATCTTAGAGCATTCTTTGTGGCATGTCTTGATGTTGCCCATGACGATACATATCTTTTGAGATTATTTCCTCGAAGCTTAGCAGGACAAGCTCTTGAATGGTTCTCTCATTTACCTCCAGGAATTAAGTCTTTTGTGGAGTTAGCAAATAAGTTTTGATCACACTTTGCTTTTAACATTGAATAGGAGGTAAACAGGAATGACCTTGTCAACAATAAACAACACAATGGTGAAGCCTTTTCTTCATTTACTCAATGATGGTGTAATATGGCTAGCAAACTATCATGGGAAATACCTGAGAAGCAACAACTTGACATCTTTGTTCAAAATCTTCATCCCAAGTTGTCATTCCAACTACAACTGCAAAGTGCTAGCACCTTTGATGAACTTGTTTCCAAAGGAACCATCATTGAATGAGCTTTAATTGCTAAAGGCACTATCAACATTTTTCACGATAATAAAGACTATCCTCAAAACTCCAATGATAAGTCTCGCTTTTGGAACAAAAACAAGAATGTTGTCAACAACGGTGTTGTGGATGTCAAGAACATACAAACCATGAAAGCTCCCATTAACATTCAAGCTGCTTCTACAACAACACAACCTTTTCAACGAATGCCACAACGACAAACTTCAAATCCTCGCCGACAATTTACACCATTAGCGGAACCTATGGAAGTTGTCTTTCAAAAACTTCTCCAAGTGGGTGATATTATGTTACTAGATGCACCACCCAATGATGAACCACTTTTCAAAGCTCCTTGGTATAAAGAAAATGAGTATTGTGATTACCATAGAGTTAAAGGACACAAACAAATGGTTGTATGTGCTTAAAGCATGTTATCCAAGATTGCATCGATCAAGGTTTAATTAAAATTACACCTTCAAGAACTCAACCTACACAACAACTGACATAAAATTATGATCTAGATGCTTTGAAGAATCCACTTCCATCTCATGACAAATCAAGTAACCCTCATGTTGGGAACGCCATCTAGTACAACTATGAATCATCTAGTATTGGCTGCATTGACCATGCTCGCATTTCCACCATTACTATCCAAGGCAAAGTACCTGACTGCGCTGTAACCACTCAAGAGGTTGAGTTACCATTTAGGGAGCACCTGTCCATCCTCCTCGACCCTTCTCTAACTATAATATCCTGGATCACCTTGGCAAAACACCTACACATATATCCATTCTTGAGCTGCTTCGCATATCCCCTGCTCACAAAGCTATCCTTGACAAAGCCTTACAAGAATCTTCGGTACCTAACAATATTGATATCACATAATTTCAATCTATGGTTGCTAGCATTGCAGCCCCTTGTCATCTAACCTTTTCTGACAAAGATATTCAACCCTCCATTCACCCTTCACACAACGAAACCCTCCACATTGAAGTGTTTGTCAAACAACGTCGTATCAAACGAATCTTGGTCAATGGTGGAGCTGGTCTTAATATATGTTCCTTGAAATTAATAAAACAATTGGGATATTCTAAGAAAGATGTTGACACCTCCAAGGTTATTACTATCAGAGCATATGATGATGCCGAGAGAGATACTGAAGGGATTATTTACTTGCCTATCCAAGTTGGGCCGATCACTACTGAAACTCATTGTTAGGTTCTTGATATTGAGCTTCCTTATAACATCATCCTTGGTCGACCATGGATACATGCCCTCAAGGTAGTTCCTTCTACATACCATCAATATCTAAAATTTCCACATAATGGTGTTGAGATTACTATCCATGCTGATCCTAATCCATTTGAATTTTATTGTGCCTTTCAAGCTAAATACCAGAGCCAGAACCACATTCCTATCAACACCGAGGCATATCCATCTTCATCCTATATAGACCCATCCAACCTACTCAAGCCATCATCTAGTAAGGCCGCTTCCAATCTCTGTATCAAGTACACCGAACATGATCCTAGTGAATACACACTGCAAGAATCTTGTTATGTTGGCACCCTTCTCTTATCTCCCAAATCTCATGGTAAACCTTCTACATCCAAGCCAACTTCATCCCCAGCTGTCATCAAAGCCCCACCCACAGTATTCATTAAAGGTAGATTCCTGGATGATGAAGACATTGATGATATCGACTCTTGGATATTCTTTGATGAAAATGACCAAGTACAACTAGAAGTGGAGAGATATAACAATGGGTTCCACATCATAAAGAACATGGGCTACAAAGGACATGGTGGATTGGGATAATAGGAACAAGGGCCTATTGAACCCATTATTGTGTCTAAGAAGTTTAATAAGCAAGGCCTTGGCTATCAGCTGGAGGTACCATGATCCAAAGACATTAAGTGTATTTCCGATATAGACGTTGGACCCTCCTCAGTAGGAGAGACTTCTAGTTTGGATACTATCAATGACTCCTCCCTTCATATTATGGACCTTTTTCAAGAAAACTCCATTTTCATGATTTCCACAACTTCCTCTAGCCACGCCCATTCCTTTGTTACCCTTTCACTCGTATATCCTAACCTTGTCGATTGGGACCAACAGGGGGCACCGATATTAGATACATTTGAAAATGATGAAGCTATTGCAGAATTCATGGGTTTATGACAAGGCATTCCATTGGGTGATCACAAAGCAGGTTTCACAATGGATCTACCTAAACTAGCATATTTTGGTGGAAGTATCAAATCCTTTAGTCGCAAAAGTGAAATAAACAAAATCAAACAAAATAGGTCACTAGCTGAAAACTGAAAGGCACCTCTTGACCTTGAAAAAGTAAAAATAAAGGATGTATCTAAAGGTGAAAAGCTCTCTGAGGTGCTTGAGTATGGGGGATATGATCTTCTTGTTGCCACTGATTATCATGAAAAATCAACAGTGCTAGTTGAACAATCACAAGATATGAACTTGGGTACAAAGCAGAATCCAAAGATCACTTTTTTGGCAGCATCATTATCAGAGCAAGAAAGAAAAAACTTCACAACATTTTTTATGAAGAGAGCTATAAATGTTGCATGGACTTATGCTGACATGCCGGGTCTAGATCCATCACTTGTGGTACATCATTTAGCAGTATCTCCTAATGCAAAACCTGTTAAACAAAAATTGCGCAAAATGCATCCGCAATTAGCTTTATTGGTCAAGGCAGAGATTCAGAAGTTATTAGAAGCAAAGTTCATAAGGCCTATTGATTATCTAGAATGGCTTTCAAATTTGGTGCCTGTAGCAAAACCTGATGGACGAGTTCGTTGTTGCACAGATTTTAGAGATCTTAACAAAGCATGCCCTAACGATGACTTTCCATTACCAAGCATATACAACATTGTAGATCTTATAGCTGGACATGAAATGCTATCTTTGATGGATGGATTTTTAGAATATAACCAAATCAGAATAGCAGAGGAAGATCAAGATAAAACATCATTCATTTGTCCATGGGGCACATACTACTAGGTGGTAATGCCTTTTGGTCTCAAGAACGCTAGAGCTACTTATCAACAAGCCATGACAGTTATTTTTCATGATCTTTTTCACACTATCATGGAGGACTATGTCGATGACATCCTAGGAAAATCTAAGACAAGAGAAGGACATCTAAAGGTATTAGCACAAATCTTTGATCGATTAGAAAAGTATCAAGTCAGACTAAACCCGAAGAAATGTGTATTTGGCATAACATCTAGAAAACTGTTGGGATACATTGTGTCTCGATGAGGGATAGAAGTGGACCCAGCTAAAGTATAAGCCATCATGGAAATGCCTTCACCAGCAAACCTCAAGCAACTCCATAGTCTATAAGGAAGGTTACAGTCCATCCACAGATTTATTTCACAATTAGCAAACAAATGTCATCCTTTTCAACATCTTCTTCGCAAGGGTGAACCTTTTAAGTGGGATGAAAAGTGTCAACAAGCCTTTGAAAAAATAAAGGAATATTTGGCAACACCTCCTGTGTTAGTACCTCCTGTGCTTGACCACCCATTATTTTTCTATATATCATCAACAACAGCAGCATTGGGTGCCCTTCTAGCTCAACATGATGATTCAGGAAAAGAGAAAGCCATCTACTACATCAGCAGAACTCTTGTGGGATATAAACTTAATTATTCATCTATGGAAAAAGCATGTTTAGCATTAGTGTTTGCTTCCCAAAAGTTGTGACACTATATGTTGAACCAAACAACAAAGCTCATATCTAATGTGGATCCACTCAAATATCTTCTTTCTAAAGCAATCCTCACGGGAAGATTAGCAAAATAGGTCATGATCTTAAGTGAATTTGACATACAATATGTGGATCAAAAAGCCATAAAAGGACAAGTTATTGCTAATCAATTAGCTGCATCACCCATCACAGATATTCACCCAATGTCTCCGAAATTCCCTGATGAAGGGTTGTTTAATTTAACTTCTCCAGCATGGTGGAAGCTATATTTTGATGGATCTTACACACATGGATCAGGAGCAGGGATATTGTTTATTACCCCTCAAGGAGATTGTGTACCCAAATCATATAGAATTGCATTTCCATGTATCAATAACATAGCAGAGTATGAAGCTTTAATCACAGGATTGCGCATGACAGTACAATGGGCTATCAAATAGTTACAAGTCTTTGGTGATTCTCAACTGGTCATCAAACAGGTCTTAGATGAATATCAAACAAAAGATGAGAAGCTTCTTCCATACAAGGTAATGGTTGATGATTGTAAAAAGTACTTTAACAATATCACCTTTGAACAAATCCCAAGACTACAGAACAGAGCAGCATACACCATGGCTATGATTGGGTCTCTTCTAGACATGCCATCTAATACACATAAATGTGAGTTTCTGGTTGAACAACTTCTAATTCCAACATTTGAAGTACCACAGTCTGAGCTTATGTGTGAAATTGTTGGTCCTAATTTTCTGTGGTATGAGGATTTATACGAGTATCTCCATAATCAAACACTTCCATTTCAATTATCTAACACCCAACGTAAAACCTTTATCCGTCGAGCCGCTCGTTACACTATTTTGGGAGATACCTTTATCGTCGAAGTCTTGATGGTATCCTTCTTAGATGTCTTGATTATGAGGAAGCAAAAGTGGCCTTACGTGAGGTACATGAAGGTGTCTGTGGCTTGCAGTCTGTTGGCCCTGGCCTTGTTAAGAAACTTCTACGAGCAGGATATTATTGGCCAACCATGAAAAAAGATGTGCAACAATTTGCAAAGAGATGCCTACAATGTCAGAAACATGGAGATTTAATACATGCACCAATGCATGAGCTTCAGCCTATCACTACTCCATGGCCCTTTTTGTAATGGGGACTTGATCTCATAGGTAAAATCCATCCTACTTCATCAAATGGTCATAAGTTCATTCTCACCGCCACTGAATATTTCACAAAGTGGGTGGAAGCCATACCAATGACTTATATCACTGACAAGCAAATATCCAAGTTTATCCTACACTATATTATTTGCCACTATGGAGTTCCTCAAGCTATTGTCACTGATAATGGTCGCCCCTTTAAGAACCAAGAGGTTAGAGATCTTTGCAAAAAGTTCCATATCCAACATCGATTCTCTACCCGGGTCAGTGCAAGAAGTTGGGTCCACTTTTTGGCCAAAAAGTGGAAGTGTTTTCCCTGATTTTTAGAATTTGTCACATTTGAGGCACTTAAAGAATGAATCTTAAAAAAAGTTAATTATGAAATGTAGTACTCAGAGTCTAGTTTCCAAATATGTAATTTATTTTAATACCCAGATGATACAAATTGATTTTCAATAGGCATTTCTAAAAACCACTATTTAAAAGTCACTTTTTTTTTACTATACCATGCATGTGTACGACCAACATAATTTGACCTAAATAAAAGTATTTTTCTAAACCCTTTTGGGGAAAGATGTTTAGAATAGTGAAGTTTGATGAGGATATTTTTTTATAATTTTTTTCTAACTAATTTTTTTTATTAATTTTTTATTGGCCCTATTTGTTGTTTTCAAAAACCCTCGTGTATGACCAACATAATTTGAGAAAAACTAATCATAAAATATTTTTTTTTTCATTGTGTAAAGAATGATGTGTAGATTGATGACATAATTTAAAAAAGAAATTAAAAATTAAAAATTATTAAAAAAATACAAACACTTGTCATTTCAAGTTTTTGGACTAGCTTGCTCATAAATTAAATAATAAATAGAAAAGTAAGTCCAATTAAAAAAAATTATATATTTGAAAACTAGACACTGTCATCTGTAATGGGTTTTAATTTCGTAAAAAAATTTAGAAAAAAATATCGTCAGCCATATAGGTAAACTCAGTGTTTTCTCTTGTTCTATACTAAGAAAAAAACTTGCAGGTCCAAGGCAAGGGGTTGGCTTACCATGCCTTTCCCAAGCCTAAGATTTTATGAATGGGTACCTATTCCTTTTGTATGGAAAAAAAAAGCGCGCAGGCTTTTTTTTCAAATTCAAATATGTTTAAAGAAACGGGTACTCGTTCCTAAACAGGTACCCGTTTCTAAGCGGGTACCCATTTAGGCTCAGGTACCCATTTCTATCAGGATTTTTTTTTGCCCACGACTTCCCCTCTATGTGGACCCAACTTCTTGCACTTACCCACCCCTTACTATCCTCAGAGCAATGGCCAAGCTGAGGCTTCTAACAAAACAATCATCAAGATTCTCAAAAAGACAGTCAATGAAGTTGGTCGTGAATGACATTTACAACTCCATCCTGCATTATGGACATATAGAACAAGTATTAGAACTCCTACTGGAGCTACACCTTATACTCTTGTGTATGGCACTAAAGCTATTTTACCTATTAAAGTTGAGATCCCCTCACTGCAAGTATCCTTACAACATATCATCTCATAAGAAGAATATCGAGTATCCAGAGTCCATGATCTTGAGCTACTAGATGAGTGGTGTCTTACAGCACTCAACCATCTCCAAGTCTATCAAAATCGTCTATGCCGTAGCTACAACAAAAAAATTAGAGAACACAAATTTCAAGTTGGAGATCTTGTCCTTAAAGAGAATCAAAGGAATCAGCAACATCGTGAGAAACAGGGCAAGTTTGAACCAAATTGTCTTGGTCCTTTCATCATCACAACAATTTGTGGATCAGGTGCATATACTCTCTCAACACCTGAAGGCATTCCATTAGATGAACCAGTCAACAGCATCCATCTCAAGAAATTTTATCCTTGAATCTCAACTATCCCAAAAAAAAAAAATCCATCCAATAGAGAAAACCACTTTGTGGTGCTTTGGATAACAAAAAAATAATAGTATAAGATAAATAATCCATCCTCTGGTGAAAACCTGGTAAACAGGCGCCTTGGATAAGTACCATAGTGAAAACCTGGCAAACAGGCACTATGTGTAGTGACCAGCCTCCATTATCTACTTCATTTGTTTGATCACCAATCTTCCTAGCATACTTCGTCATCTTATCCTGCATAATCCATATCGTAATTCGCATGTCATCACAATAAACAACTTTTCCATCTTCACCTCTGTTATTGCTAGCTATCATACTTGAGATATTGTTGCGATACCTATATCTTTTTGGCACCTTAGCATATTGTCCGCACATACTCTCCATTGTCGCTTCTTTATAATAAACCTCATCCCGCACTGGGGGCATTTGTTGAGCCTTATTTGGAAGTGGATACCGCCAGCTCTAGCACATAACACATTGAACACGTTAGCTCACAACACAACAAACATTCAACTTCAACCTTAGCATTCATCCAACGACAAACATGGCAAATATCTGCAACTCGGATTCATATCTTTGCAACCAATTCAAGCTCAACCAACATCCAAAAATAGCAAAAACATCGCCAATGCAAACATCCAAGCAATAAGTTGATTCTTTCAACATCACTCACCAGCATAATAAGTAAGAACTACATCTCAACTCTATCGTTAAAGCCTTGATCCCGTGGATACATGGTATGTAGGCAATCTGAGATGCGAAGGAAGCACTCTGATTCAAGCAAAGATGATAGCCTCTTCTTTCATCATCCATCTTTCATCTTTCTTCTAATCATCCTCCAATCTTTCATCTCATAATTCTTCTATTTTTCATCACACACATCATCAACAAAACCCATAACTACATATTCATCATGTCTCATATTCATCGTAAATGTGCTTTGATCCCGTGGATACAGGGTATGTAAGTAGTTTGGAATACGAACGAAGTTTCCAATACTCAAGCACAGATGGTCCACCCCATCTTCTTCATCTTCTCTCATCTTCCATATTCTTCTCTTTGATTCACTCAAGTAGGAAGCCGACTCTGTGTATACTAAAAGCTCAAGCACTTTAACCAATCAAGAATAAGCTAGAAGCTATTTGTCTGCATGCCTTAAGCCAACATTTGCTATAGCATTTTATCAACATATTTAGCCTTTAATAGGATGCAACTTTCCTCTTAACAAGGCCCTAGCTTAAATCCATTTAAGAGAACTTAAATTTGGAAAGAGAACGTGATGACAGTATCTTTTGTTTTATCTTTTTGTCCCTTTTCTATGCCTAATCAAGACTGCCTTGATCTATCAATATCTTGGTATGTTGCGATGAAGTAAGGAATGGGGCATAGTCACATTACTTTCGTATGCCGTGTTTGCGGGATGATCTTGTTCTCTTCCTATGCGTATTGGTATCTTGTACGTGTTGGGATTAGCATCTTACATATCAATATCTCTAGCATCTGAGAAGCTAAACAATCTCTTATGCACTTGAGACTATTCTATGTCAAGACTAGCTCCATACATATAACCAGCAAGGTGTCACTATGTGTAATGGAGATGAGCTCAAACCATTGCTTGTAGCATCAAAGTCCATCTCAAAACACCAGCTGCTATTCAAATCTTGTGCATGTTGGCTCAACATCTTGACCTCATGCATTCAAACAAGATTGTAGTATGCTAGTTTTTGCATTGGATATCTCGACACCTTGGTCTTCTATACCCTGGTGCATAACATCCACATACTATATCAAACATAAGGATTGCATTTATTTTCATTTTGAGCAATTACTTTTAAAGCTGCCTATTGCACCATCTATTCATCTCATTATCTGCCTGTATAGTCCTCAACCAAGATCAATCATCTCCTTCCATCCTCCTTCTTCCATATCTCTTATCCTGCAAAACAAGTGTGTTAGACATCTATAGGTTCATCACATATCATATTATTACCATTCACATATTTGCATTATCATACATTTCCATTCATATCATTTGCATAAACTTCCATACATAATCCATAAAAATACAAATACAACATGCATAACCATCATAATATCAATAATGCATCCATTACAACATCACATAGATAACCAATATGCCATCATATATATACATGTGTCAATATACAAGTGTCTACATATACAAGTTGAGCCATAAAGAATGTATGTACAATCGGCTCTAGGCCTCATCATGATACAACATAATATACATAAACAAGGTAGCCCTAATGACTATTGGCAGCTCCCTCGCCCTAACCGCCACCACTGGGTCTTGTACCTGTCCCCTATCTCTCGGTAGACCCATCACTGATGCTACCGATCAAGATCCACTTGTCCTCTATGAACCTGAAGCTCCTGATATGCTCCTAAAGCTAGGCTACCTCTGCTTTGCTGGCACAACCCCATAGTATAAACCCCTATAATACTCCGCCTCACCCTGTGCTCTCCGCAGCTCTGCCTGTACCTGTGTCAATTGTGTGGCTAAATACATCGTAGCCCCATCTGTACCCAACGTAGCCACTGCTCTATCCTGCTCACTAGTCATCCCCTGAAGCTGCTACACATCCATATCCCTCTCTGACCGCAAACCATCTCTCTCCGCCCTCATCACCTATATCTATTGTATGGTAGTATCTCGCTCTAATCTCATCCTCTGCTCACTCTGCCTAGCTGCATCTCTCTCTCTCCTGTCACTCGAGCAAGTGCACCATCATCCTACCCATCCCTAGCTTGCATTCTAACTTGTAACTGAGCCTGGTATGTCTAAGCCTGAGCCCTAGCATGTCATAAGCCAATCACCGTCTAGTGTCTATCTAACTCCACCCTCCTCAATCTCATCTGAGCCCACTACCTCCATCTCCGCTCCTCTCTAATCCTCCTCTGCAACTGCTGAATCCCAACATCGTCACCTCCTAATATCTATCCCTGAGGCTGTACAAGTATCTAAGGTTGTCCCTGCACCTGTCCCTGTATCTGTATCCTTCGCACTGCCGGTACAACAACCTGTGCTGGTGGAGTCCGCCGTCACCTCCTCCTGACTAGTCTCTCCATCCCTATCTCTCCTATCTCTCCAACCCACGTTAGTCGCGTCGGTCTCGCTATCACCCAATATGCATCATAATCTGGTAATGTGCCTAGATCTGCAGGACCTTGTCCCCACTACCATACAAGTGGCTGTAGCCCCTCTCTCTCTGCCAAAATCGTGTCAACCACTACCTCCGGTCCCCAATCAAACACCTCCTGTCGAGTCCTCCCAATAATGGCATCACCAACTGGTACTGCCCCAACTAGTACTGCCTGTGGTAACTCAAACTGTCTCAAAACCCTCTCGGGAAAATAGTGCTCTATAATGTATATCCTGTGTCCAAAAATATATCTCGCCTACCTAGCATAGACAAGATTAGTATCCTCCTCATCCCATCTCTCACATCCCAGCCATAGCCTCCATATAAATCTATCTACCTCATCCAACATCCTCTGCCAGTAAACTAGTCCTTTGCGCTACCGGTATGTCAAAGATCCTCTATACATCCTAGCATAAGGCTCTCCTGCTGCTCTCACCACCCATCCCTCTAGTCTCGTCACTGGAATATGCTCATATGCCCACACATGCAAAACTATAACGCCTACCGACATACTAGCCCCAAATATATATGCACAATCATGCAGGAAATGATAGAGCTGTCCAAGCACGCACTCCGCCCATGCATATATCATCCCATAGGAGAACATCCCCTCCATCACTATTCCCCCATCCTACCAGAAATCCTCTCGCCCGTCTATCTCCAATTAGCCATCTAATAATAGCTACTACCACTCACTGTAGTCTATCACATAACTCCTCCATCCTCGCCATAGGAATCTCTGAGCCCTCTGCTCCAAAGTCTAGTGTCCCAAACAATCTCCTGAATGTAGCTGGACCCATATCAGGATCACTATATACTCGGTCTCCATCAATAGGAATACACAGAATCCAGAACACATCCTCTAGTGTGATTGTAGCCTCTCCTGTCGGCAACAAGAAAGAACTATGCTCGCTCATCCATCACTCCACCATTGTTGTCATCAATCCTCGATGTGCCTGCACCGACTCCAATCTAGACACATGCTCTAATCCTAAGATCTCTAACACTAGTCGCTCCTCTGCATCCAGCAATCTCACCAACTGCAAATCCCTCAGATGTGGCCCTATGTGACTGCTTATTGACTAAGTGCGAGATAAATTTCTATATGCGTATACCTTTTGCCTATAAGCGATCTTTATCCTATATGTGAGCCTATTTTCTTTACAAGCGAGCTGAACCTATATATGCGCCTGCTTTTATCCCATAAGCGACTTGATCTTATCTATATGCGCATTTTGCCTAGGTTTGTCTAGCTGACTAGAAGTGACCTGTTATCCTATATGCGACCAAGCCGTGCCTATAAGCGACCTCAACTACCTTTAGCGACTTGTTTCTCTTCCTAAGCAACCTAAACTACCTATCCTAAGACCTAGTCACTTATGGTGAGGTGTGTGCATTTATGACACTTCTAGCCTATCAAAATCGCACTTTTAGCAAAAGTTTTGATACATATCGGTTCGCTTGCTCCCTTTGGTCATCTATGTGTCCTCACTCGCTCGGCACAATGATCTCTCCATGGAATCACCATCTTGCTAGCTCTCCAACTCTCGTCGCACACCAACTGTAAGGAGCTCTAGATCTCTATAAGCCAATGAACACAACTAAGCACAAATGAGCCTATTTGCCCTTGAAGTATCTACTTATAGCCCCTATCCAAATCCTAATTTTTTTATGCCAAAGCCTCTTTTCTTCTGCATCATCCCATTTTCTCCCACCCAACCCCATTTTTTTCGTGTTAACCTTGTTTCCTAGCTTTTTATCTTATCGCGAGCCAACCCAACCCTTCCTAGTTAGCCTGGCTTACCTCTCGAGGGGGCATCCTTCGCCAGTTACACTGGGGCATAACTTTGTTTATTGAATGAATTATCGTATCTTCTTTGACACAATGCTCTAACGAACATTGTATCAAAGAGGGGCAAAATGTAGACACCCAAAATTGACTCATTATCATTAGCATTCAAACATTGCATTATCCATTATCTGTATTTGTCTAACACACTTGAGCAATATCCCTAACACATCTATTTCTTCTATTAATTAAATATATTTATATTTATTTAATTAATTCATTAGCTATTTCTTCTATTTCCTCTAAGCTATAATTAAACAATCTTTAATTATTTAATTATCTTCATTCTTCTACTTTTAATTAAATAAATTTTATTTATTTAATTAAAAAATTCCTTTTATGAACCCATTTTCCAATTAATTAAATAATTTTATTTATTTAATTAATTTCTCTTATCATTTATCTCATGCGCTGACATGTGTGCCTCTTTCATTTAAAAAAAAAGAGATAAGTAGTACTACATCCTTTATTTAATATCTTTCACATGTAGTGCTTTTTATGTACACAAGCACACATAACCCTTATCTTCCTTCCACATGTCATCTTCACTTTCGTCTATGTCTATCATTCAATCTTAGTCATTCACATAGCCACTGAATCTCCACCGTTGATTGATTTTGGTTTAGTTCTATATAAACATCCTCTCATTCCATACTACATCTATCCAGTATTCATATAGTGTCTACATTATCATCCTAAGCATATTGAGCACTTTAACATCCATCTAGCATATTAGCTTTATCTTCCATCCATCATGGCAGCTTTAATCTTCATAATTGTTCATTGTTGAAGAAGCAATCCACATCATAAACAAGGAATCATACAATCTAGGTGATATTGTTCTTGAATTGCATGTTTTTGATTTCATTTGGATTAGATTCTTTGATGATGGTAGGGTTAGGTTTTCATGGCTATGCTTGATCTTATTAACCTAATTTTTACCTATCACAATATTTAATTTAAATAACAAAGGAAAACCATTCTGGAGATAGCACAGATAACACATATAAATGAATATTAACAAATAATTGAACACCAGAATGTTCGAACACCGGATAAAAATATTCCTTCTCCATTTAGTTGCTTCAAAATATTTTATAATGTACATAGGAAGTCTTCACTGTGGTATTTTATTTTCTACCTAACCCTAAATGATTGTTGCTACTGCTGCCAATTATTGCTACATTCCAACTTATCTTTATCTTCCATTGATACTTTGCATTTTTAGGGTTATGACCCTTCACATTTCTCTGTCTAGCACAACTCTTAATATGTATCTGGTGTCACTTTTGATTTAATTATTGTTCTCCTGCTTTACAAATATTTAATTTAACCTCTTTTTACCTTCATATCCCATGAAAATAATTTTCCAAACAACTATTCTCATTTCCTCTTGTACATATTTTCACTCATCATATTCTTCGAGTAAGAAATAATTACTCGCCCATGAGTTCCTTGGTGAAAGTGTCTTCTAGGTATTGTATGCACTTTCAAGAAATGTATTTTTTAGGTAAAATAATTACCCATCTAGTTAATCCCTTCAAAAATATTTTACCGCCATCATTCGAAATCTTTAGTTTGTAGATTCATTATGTTCCTCCATAAGAATATTTTATTGCACTTTACTATTAATGAAAACTTATTTTCCTTCTAAATAATTTTTTTACATGGTGAAGTGTTTACCATAAAATTTGTTTTTATGGATATGCTTCTTCGAAATAATATTTCTCCCTCCAGGATTTCTTCTTTCACTTTAACTTTCTTGGTGCAAATAATTTACTCCTTAGGAAAATAATATTTAATAAATCTTTACCTTGGAATTTATACAATTCATGTGCTTTTTGTTTTTGTTACATCGAGGAAACTCAAAAATATTTATTCTGATATCCCAAACTCCCTTCGATATAATCCTTTAATATTTAGTTGCATTGTGGCTGGGATATGCTAACATCACATTTTATGCAAATGAAATTTTAATCATTTTTTGTTGTCTTCAGAGGATCGAAGGGACTAAATGAAAGGTCATTCCAATATGAATAAGTTCCCTCGATATTTATTTTATACCTTATACTTTTATCTTGGTGTGAAAAGTCTTTCGGACCCACCTCATCGGTAGATCAGAGACTTGAAATAACTTACTCGGATTGCCTGATATTAGGGTTTCATATGCATTTTCAACTATGCCCTAACTGTTCCCTAGCTCCTATCTCAGAATGAGCATGAGGAGCAATAGTAGATGTTGAAACCAAGGATGGAGAGATCGATGAAGAAAATTTTGCCTCTTTCATATCAACCATTGGCTGATTCCATCCTAAATTTGGTTCGCGTTGCCAGCTTCGAGGAAAAGTTGCAGATGTTGTTAACAGTGGCTTGAACATCTTTAGTGGGGAATCATGACCCATTTTTGTAGACGTATACCCTTTGAGTTGTTCAGAGTAGTGTCGACTGATCTTTTTACAATGGTGACCCAATGTTCATTTACAGCTAGAGACTTACCTGCATTTTTTTGCTTGGCTTTTGGTGAAGATTTTTCCATGGCACATGGTTTAAAAATGTTTACTTATGGAATCGAGGTCATAAGCATCTGCTATGAAACCAACACATGAAGTATCATTGAATTTTGTCTGTAGTATTTTCTTATGGAATTCATAACACGTATTCTGATATCTAGTTGATTCCATGTCTTGCTTGATATCATTGGCCCTAGGAGAATTTAAAGGAACTAAACTGGACTGTGTTACTATCTTTACAAGTGAACTCATAGGTCATGAAAATGCAACAGGTGTAAGGGGAGATGTTGGTGATGATGGGGTAGAATTTTCACTCTGACTACTAGACATATCTTATTTCATCAAGGCAACAGATTTCTTCCTCCTCCTGCCTTTCTCCTTTTCCAGCTTGATTGTAAGACAATTCCCTAAACATGTAGCTATTTTTTATAATCGCATATGTGTGGGCAAATCTGGTGAATTTTTGAGTCTCCACTTGTGTTCATAAGCCCTGGAATTCTATTTGGGGAACACGAGGCCTACCCATCTGATGGTTCAAAAGATCTAACATTCTCAATGTGGGTTTATTTCCACGCAAGCTCGATCTTGACATTTTTTTTTGGTTATTACCATCATGTAACCATTTCACCTAAGCATTTGTATCATTGATTTCAAATGCAAAAATCACACATTAAACACCTTGTATTGCACTGAAACCCTTATGACTTCATAACTATGTGAAGCATGTAGGGTCCCCTTGTGGGCCTAGGTAAAAAAAATTCATTTTGAAACACGTTTTCTATCTTAAATTGTCCTGACACCACATCAATATGCTTCTAAGATAAAAAAAATGAACTGGGTAATCATCAAAATCCACTTTCAGGCATTTTTTATTGTGAGCAAAATAGGCCAAGTAGCCTTCAGAATTATCCTAGAAAACTAGTCAAACCATCTCCTAACGCCGTGAAAATGCACAGGCATGTAGATTTTTGACCCAAGAATTCAGTGCAATAGATGGTTCGACAAAATGCATCTTGAGGTGCAAGATATTCACATCCAAAGTAGCCCACTTAGCTTTTTCTACAACTATACTTATTTAAAACTGATTAGGGCTCACCAACTTGTCATTTTGAAAAAAATGCCAAATCTGATTCTAGGAAGCTGCAACCTGGGGGATTGGCTCATCTAGGTCCTATGAGTATGTGTGCAAGAGGGTTCTTCACCAATCCACTTATGTCATGCAATGTTAAAGTCCAAAGTTGACCTCCTTGCAATTTTCTGGAAATGCAGATGTAAAAATAGAACTATTTGCATTTGCTTTTGATTTTGAAAAAATAGCAAATGAGATGCTGGGGTTTTCAAAACTACCATGAAAGTACATTATCATGAGGATAATCTGAATCACCAATTGGCTCGTCATGACAATCATCTAGTTGCACGATATTAGCTTCCAAATTTGGCCTCCCAGGCAAATTTCACACTGTGCAGACTACTATCTTTTATAGAACCCTTCCACTTGATGCTTGAAAACCCAGTCAAATCTGATCATGGGAAGCTAAAATCAGATATGCACACTAACATATGGTAAATAAACATGTTTACAAAGTGGTTTGGCATAGGAGTGAATAGGTTTCACATTACAGTCCTCCAAAGTAGACTCTTGAGATATATTTTATAACTGTATTTCTGAGTGCTGAACTCAAATTTTTCATCATGGGAACCTAAAATTGAAGGAAATTTTAGGTTCCAACAGGAGATAAATCAAGTTTAGTATGGAGATCAGTTTGCATTTGCATTTGTTATTTTGATTTTCATGTTATCTTGTGCTTGTTAGGGTTTGATGGTTTCATGTTTATGATTCAACTTTAATTTATCCCTTAGCTACATTTGGCACACCCTGTGGGACTTTTGTGCTTAAATTTGCAGATCTACTAGCTTGTTTTTTGCAGGTTTTATTAACTTTTTGTTGCAGATCTACCATTTTTTGGATAAAACTCTAGGTTTTAAAGATTTCGTCATATCTTCTGTTGACCTATTTTCCTCTGTCCAGAGTTAAATAGTTCACCTTGTATTTTCCTTGAAAATCCTTTAGAAAATGACCCTACAAGGCTTAAATCCTTCAAGTACTCATGCTATGCCTTGCCAAAAAAAAATCCCAAAATCCTGTCTGAAGAATCCTTGCAGAAAACCCAGAAAAACCCATAAATCTTTTGTCTTCAAGTGCCTTCTATCACAAAGATTTCTCAGTTTTATACTTAGCCATTTTTACATGTATATGATGATGACGTCATCCTTGTTTTGGTTTTTCTATCTTTTGGTCGAATTGTATCTTAAATACCCTTGTATGTCGTATCTTGGCCATGTGCAAGGGTGAATGTACATCGGGTCCTTTGTATGTATTGTTGTATGTATTTTGAATATGCAAAGGCAGACATACAAATGTTTTATCGGCGTGACAACGACCATCGACAGCCAAGCTAAAGATCACTCCGATAGACCGATGCAAATGCAAGTCGACATACAAGGGCCATATACAAAGCTCAATGTATATAGATAAATATGCAAAGGCAGATATACAAAGGTGTCTTCGACGTGAAAACGACCATCGGCGGCTTAACTCATGGTCTCTCCAATGGCCGATGAGGTGACATACAAATGAATACACAAAGGGTCATCGGCGGGACAAGCCTCATCGGTAGCTCAGTTCAAGCTCTCCCCGACGGCCCGACGTATGCCGATATGCAAAGATACAAAGGAAACAAAGGTGGTCATCGGTGGGACAAGCCTCATCGGCGGCTAGGTCCAAAGTTTTTCCGATCAGCCGATGAAGATACGAAGGAAATATGCAAAGGACATATACAAGGCATACATGCAAGGCAAGATACAAAGAGTGGGGTCCACCAAATGTATATATATACAATTGTATGTTTGCACATACAATCGAGCATACAAGGGAATATGCAATCCTGAGATGCAAACCCTGGATCTGAAATTAATATACATTCTGGTTGATAAAGGTAGAAGTCTGATTGTATGTATTTTTTTCTTGTATATTCGCATTGTATATGCGATATACAAGGCAGGGATACAAGGGAGGACATACAACCCAGACACGATTGGAGAATCAAATGCAACGATTAATCATTTTGGGGTCCACAGTTTGCATGTTGAAGTGCTTGTATGTTTGCACATACAAATAGGTGGAGATACAAGCCGGACCTATTCTAAAGTCCAATATGGCTGATAATCTTTTGAGTTCCATATTGTATGTTTGCATATACAATTAGATATACAAAGGGTCGCATGCAAAGGATTTTGGCGAGACAAAGTGCATTGGTCGCTCTATTTTTAGTCGTTCCAATGACCGATAAGGAGGATACGAATGTTCAGCGATGCTTCTCAGTTCAGCTCAGTGATAAATCAGGTGACGCCACGTGGCAAGGGCATACATAAAAAAGGTGATGTAAAGGTCTAGGTCAGTCTTGTATGTTGGCGATTGTATGTATATACATTTGTACATACAAGCATATACAAAAAAGCACATGTAAGGGCATTGGTGAGACCATAGTGTATCTGTTGGGTGAATATTTTGTCGTTAACTCACTAACGGCAAAATGGGTAGATCAGCCACAGCTATGATGAGAGAAAGTCTCTCCTCTCAGCAAGGGGAGGTTCCCTCTAATTACTTAACTTTTGCAAATCAAACAACTTATCAAATTTATGTACACTAAAACTATGTTTGTGGTGGTTCCATCTCATCTCATTCTCTTTTTTCAGAATAGATGTTTATATTTCAAACTCTTGATATAAGACTTATAAATTATCACAATAACATAGAAACACAAAGTTTTATGTTACCTCACTTACTACTTGTAAACAGAACTATTTGAAGTAGAATGCAGCCCAAAGTCTTCACTCTTCTCCAAGATGGTAAAAGTAAATCAAATATAACAACTTGCAGCACAAAGTCTCCAAACTATTGTATTCTCACAAACATGAACATATAACCCACAACCGATTTGATAACACAAAGTTTATCAGAATCAAATTAAGAGCGCTCTTTAATCACTTGTAACAAACTCCACACTTCAATTATTATCAAATAAGATTATGACAGCAAGACGTAAGAACAAAACTATCATAACACAAATAATCCCAAGACAAAGATTGGAATTGAACTCGCTTTCTTGTATTGATAAATATTTGAATATTGATTTTCACAAAAAGCACAAAGTCTTGATTTGCTTCTCAATTCGCCAGAGTTTCCTTGCAATAGATAAAAGATCCATATTTACAAAAGAGGCCCCCTTTATTTATAGGGAAACGCCTTGAGAAAATCTAGGAAATCTACAACTAATTTGACTTATTCAAAAATAGGAGTCCTTATTGACTTGGGACTTCCTATATTTTTACATGTAATTACATATTGAAAATGTACATGTAAAAATGTCCAAAACTGTTTTGAAAGTACATATGAAAATCAGAAAATAAACTAAGGGAAAAAACTAGCTGCTTCAATTTGTATCACCACTTTTTCTCATATGATGATCATACATAGTGAAGG
Organism: Cunninghamia lanceolata; assembly: GCA_027924645.1. Taxonomy (NCBI): domain Eukaryota; kingdom Viridiplantae; phylum Streptophyta; class Pinopsida; order Cupressales; family Cupressaceae; genus Cunninghamia; species Cunninghamia lanceolata. Next base: position 127,597 of record BSBN01000554.1, on the reverse strand, counting down.
CCGCTTGCATTTCAATGCTATCTGGGTTGAATGCATTTTTGAAGATCAGCCTGGCCCTCACTATGGTGTCCCTCACTGTAGTGATTGATTTGGCATGATTAGTTAACCTAGTTTTCAGATTGTCCAAGGTTAACTGGTTGTCTAAGATGTTGTCCACAGAAGTTATTAAAAATGCTTTATCTTCAAATTCTTTCTGAAACATGTCTTCAAATTCCTTAACCATTTCTTCCGCAGAAAGAAATTGGTTATCTTGTGATACCAACTTACAAGGCAACTCCTCCAACTTATGCAAAATATTAACATCATTTTCTTCGCTGATTTCTTTTGCGGCCTCAAGATCCTTGATCAAATTTCTTAGCATGTTGCTCCTGTACATCAGAGCTTCCTTTGTTTCTGTATATGAATCCCTGTTGGAAATAGCGCCAATGGATATTAGGGTACTTATTTTTAGCTTCCTCATTTCCACCCATTTATCATGAGTCTCCTCCGTGCGCTCAATATCTTGAGCGATAGCATCAATGAGATCATTAAGTTCCCCCCTTACTTTCCTCATCTTATCCGTCTTCTCAAATACATCTGTGAGCAAAGATATTCCTTGTGCTCGCATCCTGTCTAAGTACTCTTCAAGTACTTTTCCTCTAAGATGAGTCTTTTCCGCTTTCAAAATGACGGGGTCTTCTACAGAAACGGCCTCTGGAGTAACTGCTTCCGAGTTCAAAGTGATCTTTCTTACCACTGCAGTTAGCTGTTCTACCTTTGCCTTGTAATAATCTTTCATTTCTTTTTCCCTATCAAACTTCTGGATCAGGATGTCCATGGCTGACTGCATATCATTTTTAGCGCTTTCATGGGTGATTTTACCTAATTCAACCCTAGAAATAGAATAGTCATTCATATCAAAATTTTCAACAGTTGCATCCTGTGGAGGTTTTGCTATCTCCAGAAATTTATGTCCCTTATCTTCAAGTACCATGGAAAGGATCTTTGGTTTCTTCGGGGCTTTAGGCTTTGCAGGCACCAACTTAGTGAAATCAAAATCATCTGGAGAGATGACTTGCTTTTTCCTCTTTGGCGTGTAAGCTGATAACCAAGGTGGAAGCAGAGAAGTATTCACATTGGAATCCATTCCTACCGCTGGTGTTCCTGGAACTATGCTTGTACTGGTGGTAGAAACAATAGGTGGGGTGTTGGTAAAAACCGCACCTGTTACATTTGCACTTGAACTTGCTCAGTATTCATCACAAAATGATCAAACATAGATGTATCCCCAATATCAAAAGACGAAGAAGACAAACTAGGAATTGAATCAGAAGAACGGAGAACATTTTCAAAAGTGCTGTGGGGATTATCAAAAATTATTTTAGGAGGAGAGGGGGATTCAGAGGAAGGAATGTTAATAGGGGAAGCAGACACAGGGGGTGCAACAGGTGTATTGTCCTATGGAGACAAAGCCTCTTCATCTTGTTGATCTAAATTCCTGTCTTCAACATCCATCTCTTCTGTAGCTGGCTCTTCAGTTTTGGATCCTCAGTCGCCGGCTCCTCGACTTCCATATCTTTCGTCTCAGGTTCTTCCTCAACAGCTTTTGCTTTCTTCGTCACAAATCTGATTTTAGGCTTGTGTGTTTTAGAGGATGATGGAACATCACTCTTGTTCTTCGTTATGTTTTCTGCCTTTTTACTTGTCTGCTCTTGAATTTTAATTTCTGAACCAGTGAGGAATTCTTTCAGCGTAATTCCTTTATCCGCCAGCCAGTTATTGGTGTTGGCCAATATAGGCTCAAATCTCTTCCTTAGTGAAGTCGACTCCTTTTGGGACCATTGGATTGGAGGGAGAGGAGTACTAGCTATCTGCTCTGCATCATACTTGGCATTTACCAATTCCCCATCATCCACAAGATCTTCCGGAATATCAGCAAGTCCCAGATATTCAATTTGTTCTAGAGACAGCCTGCTGTAGTCCAGTTTCCTGATATCTTCCTCTATTCTCAAGTCTATCCAGACATCTTCCACCATGGGTTCGTGAAATTGTGTTTTCCTCCTGATTTTATCCTTTACGCCCCGGTAGTCAAATTTTGGTCTCCTCTTGAATTGCTTCATGGTGACCAACTGCATTTCTGTCTCCATGGCCCTTGCCTTTGCGGTAGTCAACACTGAGTATCTGCTGATTTCCACTGGAAATCTGAAACCAGGCTTCTTGAGTTCCATCTGTTTGTTATGCACGACAATCATTTGTCTGTACAACTCCATCAAGACCAGTCTATCTGAGGGAAACCTAGGAAGCATATAAGGGTAGCCTTGGAAAAAGCCAACCCTCAAGTATGAGAAAGATGGAAATTGCAAAAACATACAACCAAAGTCATTAACCACTGTCCATGCCTCGTCTGAAATTCTTCTCTGCTCCAGTTGGGGATCAAAAAGACACAAGAATACAGCAAAGAATGCATCATTCACTCTCCTGAAATGGTGAATGGAACCTTTCAATGTCAGCTGAGAATAATACTGGTATATTGGGACTACTCTCCTATCCCCTTCTGATGATAATCCTGGAAAAATCCTCATGGAGGCTGCAATGTATACCAGATAGGAAGTCATGAAGAACTTGGAGGTAGTGGATACCTTCGTCAGCTAATCATGCAAAGCGTTACTGATTTGTTCTCCCTAGAAAATAACTTGCCTGCCCTGGAGTATGACCTTAATGAAAGGATACATCCATTCATGAAATTGTGAAGAGGAGGACAAACCTCTTATCCTACTGAGGAGGGTAATCAAGTCACCAACTTCTTCCACAAAATCACTTCGAGGAAAACTACGTGGCCACCTTGACAAACTTGACCTCGCAGTCTTCAACCATTTGTTGTTGATCACTTTCTTTGCCTTTTCTGGATTCTTGTCATATTCCTTCTGAGCTTCAACAAAGTCAAGCTTCAATACCTCTGTCGCAGGAGGACACATGAACACCTTGTCAATGAACTCAGGATCCAACCTGATTATTACATTACCACTGGCGTCCACCACGGCTCTAATATCTTTGTTATAGAAATGGGCACACTGAAGAACAAATTCTGTATTGTGAGCCGCCATTGGGAAGGATGATACCAGATCAATATTACTCTCTACTATCTTCCTCATCATAGCACTGGGGTTGCTTGACTTGGTTCTCTCTACAAACTCAGCCATATCAACATGGCCAATCTCTATATCTCTAATGTCCTCAACATTAGAATGGACTGAGGTGATTGGGAAAACACCTTGATATTTGTACTTCATTGCTTTTGCCTTCTTTGGGGACAAGTCATTCATTTGGATGAACTTTCACCGAGAAGAAGTCAGATGTTGAATGAAGCTCCGCAAGAGAAACTGCAACAAAAGTCATGATCATGCAATTAGGGAAAATATGGGCAATCTGAGAAAATTGCATGTTGATGATCACAACTATGGGAATGCGCTTGAAAAAGGACTATAGTGCGAGCTGGCCAAAAATCAGAGGAGAAGTGGGCTCGGGAAATCAAAATTGGAAATTTTCCAGAGTTGGGAAAATTTGGGACATTTTTGCATGGGTGGCAAAATTTGCCGCCCTTGCATATGAGGGTTTTACATTATTTGCATTGGCGGCAAATTTTGCTGCCACTGCATGTGGTTAGGATTTCTGGTATGAGCGGCGAATTTCACCGACACTGCAGGTATCAAGTTCTGAATTTGGGTCTTTCATGTTAGGGCGGCAGATTTCGCCAACTATGCATGATATAACATTCCCTACACCGGCAGCAAAATTTGCCGATGATGCAGGTTGAGTTTATCGCTTTCGATGTTTGGTCGGTGAAATTTGCCGACATCTCATGCGAGGAATCGATACATGTCTGAGCGGCAGAATTAGCCGACACCTCACATTTGATAGGAATGAGGTTCTAGCGGCAAATTTTGCCGACGTTGCGTTTGAAGGAAACTTGCAGATTTAAGTGCGAAAGCCGGGAGTTTCGCCAACTAAAAACTCGGTAGTGGTAACAGGGTTTCCAGGTGGGATTGGCGAATTCCGCCGAGGTTACATAACGGTGTGTAGTGAGGGTTAGGGATCTAGGCAGTAGAAACCTAGGGTGTTTCAGGGCAAAACCTAGGGCAGCTCTAGTGTCAAAACAAAACACGAAAACCACTAAACAAAACCAAAGACGAAAACGTAAAGAAAATCAAATACGAAAATCAAAATGAAGCATATTTGATAAACAGTGAAGAAGAAGTAGAATGGAAACGAAAGATAAAACTTACCCGTTCTAGAACCTGAAACCCTATGTTCGATGGCGATGGTCGACGGCGCGATCGAACGATGTTAGGAGAGTCTGGTATATTAGCTCAGGAGAGAGGATGAAATGGAGAAATAAACCATTAAAACACAATAAATAACCTGAGCACAAATGCTGAGCGAGTGGCACGAGTGGCCATTAATGGCACTGCATGACCAAGATTCTGAAGATCTTGTCCTAGCGGAGATTCCGGCCGTCAGCACACAAAAGGAAGAAAATCGTGCTATGGCAGCGTAATTTGCCGACTTCACATTAAACCAAAAGAACGCATGTAGTGGCGGCAAAATTTGCCGCCTCTACATGAAAAATGAAAAGCATATGTAAAAGCGGCAAATTACAACGCTACTACACATGTTTGAAAAACAAGACAAATGGGATATGAAGGAGCGGCAAAATTCGCCGACCTTACATGTGTAAGAAGTCAAAAAGAGATATGCAGGAGCGGCAAAATTCGCCGCTCTTGCATATCAAGATTTCAAATTTAACTTACTCTTAAAAATGACTTAAATTAACATTTTAATTGATTTACGACTTGAATGTTCCTCGCAAATATTGAGAAACCTATTCACAGGGATGTCATAAACCAGTCTAGAATGTCAAAAGTCTTCACGCGAGATGAAGAGAATCTTGTCTCGGTCCGCGAGCTTAGAGTGTAGATTCACGAAACGAACAAGTTTCGTGGGGGTTGTCTACAAAAATGAGTGTAGCTGATTTTGAGAACAACAGTATCGACGACTCAACTCATATTCTCCCCAACAGCCTAATATAAACAACAGTTGTATATGCGATATGCAGATACAGGTGCAGTTTGACCATAGCTTTGACTGTGAATATCTTCCGCATCCTGGCGAATTTTGACATGCTTCAAAAGACAAATATGCTTGTTTTTGCCTCCTCTTTCATCTGGTGGGGTTTATACAGGATTTTTTTCACTTTCAAATTTTGGATCTAGATTTACATGCTTTGGCGACTGGACGTTTCAACGACTATTTTGGGCAAGATGCAGATGCAGATATTTTTTGCATTTATGGGTGCAGGTAGATGATTCAGTAGCTTACATTGAAGATTCAAAATATCTGCCATCTATCCCAGTTTCAGATCTTTATGCCATGTATTTTTCCAAGTGGACGTCCCTTCAGATGCAGATATTTTCATGACTGTGCCCATGGGGCGAATTCCTTGTAACCGACTTAGGTCAAATTGTAAATGCTATATATGCATTGGGATGAGATGTAAAAAGGGTTGGAAATTTTTAGTATTCAGTCTTTTTGTTTCCAAACAGAGCTTTACTGTATTGTAACTATACCTTCTTATTGAATATATGCAAGTTATCTTACCTTTTTTACTGAGTTTTAATTTAGTGTGAATTCACATATGATTGTTTATGAATGTTATTGTTCCTCTCAACCATTTTGTTTCTCACTTCTGCTAGAATCATTTAAATCTGTGTATATCTACTTGCTATATTTGATCATGTTGTGCATTTTCTCAGTTCTGTGAAGTTTCTTTTATTCAACTTGGTGAATCACACTTTACTTTCAAGTTTTTCTGTTTCATCTTTCATTTTTAAAAGCATTCCTTCTCCCTTTTCCTTTGTAAATCCAGTAGATTTTAGGTGATAACTAGTTAAGGAAGCTGACCTTCTCTAGAGGTCTGATCTTAGTTCGCAAGGTCCCACACTTCGAGATCATTCCCATGTTTCTCCAGATTGCTGAAGTTTTACAACTGCAGTAGGGGTGCAAATCTAAGAGACAACAATTTTTGGCACGGCCGGTGGGATTGTGGAATTTAAAAAAAAATCAAATACTACCTTTTATTGTTGGTTTTGATGTGTAGCTAGTGATTTTTAGACCTGTACGAGGTTAAAACCTACATATCTAGCGACCCATACTGAGGAAGGACAAGCAGATCAGTGCTACTGTTACATTTTATGAGAAAAATTCAAACTCAGAGTTCAAGTTCATTTGATTACTTACAACTGTCTCCGCCTAGAAGACAAAGTAGAGCCATGGTAAGGACTCCAGTTTCCAAAAGAATACAATCAACTCCACCAAGTTTCAAGCTAGTAACACCTGTAGTACTTGTTGTACCGGTTCAAGCAAACCTACCTCTAGCTGTTCCAATGGAAAGAAATCAGCCATTTGTGGCTTTTGATGGGTGCAGCCCATTGAATTTGACAGTACATGACAACATACCCATGGCAACTTTGAAGAGCCTGCCCTATTTCATAGGGAGGATTAAACTACCCCAATTGAGCACATTAGAGACGTAGCTTCTCTATGTGGTGTTCATCATGTAACCCAAGAAAATGTAGCCATTAGGTTGCCGGTTGCCTCATTTAAAGGAAAACATTACAGTGGTTCAAGAGTTTACCAGTGCAAACTATTGGAACTTGGGATGATCTGGGCGATAAGTTAAACAAACAATTTTAAGATAAGTCAGATAACTTTTTGCTAGTTGAACAGATGACTACAATAAAGAGAGCTCCCCAGGAGCAAATGATGGATTTCAACTTCCAGTTCCAGAAGACACGGGACAAAATTCCTGCCATGGTAAGGCCTCCATCAGAGTATGCTTTTATGTATTTTTTGAAAGCTTTAAATAGTGATATTTCAGTAATGATTCAATCGTTGGAAGGTACAAGCCTACCTGATGCATATGAAATAGCTATTAGAGCAGAAAACAACCTGATTCAGGTAGGAAAAATAGCACCTAGACCACCAATGCCCATTTTCCCTGAGATTCAAGCTTCAATGCCTTTGCCAATCCCATATTTTGCCCCTTTACCTGCTGCTGCAGCATTACCAAGTACTGCCAATTCTGAAACTGCTGCTCCTAGCTCATCACAAGAGTTAAGAGAGATTAAAAACAACCAACAGAAAATAGAGAATATCTTGCAAACTTTTGGGAATGAGCTGGTGAACATCAAAAAGTAGCAGTCCTAGAGTAGACAACATTATCAACCACACAATCAAGGGCAAAATCAGCCTTATCAAGGGCAAAACTAGGCATACCAAGCCAACAGGCCTCCATATCAAAGCAATTACCAGGGTACCAGGTAGAATGTGAACTAGAGGCCTTTCCAGCCTTACAATCCTATGCCCATTAATGCAATTAGGGACCTTGTCCCTGTCTAGAATAACCTTGCAGCTAAGTATGAATGGTGTTTTCCATGCAATCAGCCACACAGTCAGGCATCCTGTTCAAATGGAGTGATAAATCAAGATTTAATGGTACAAAATGTTGCAGTTTCACAGCCAAACACACCTAATGATGGGGTTGTGCAGTAGCAAGAACAACCTCAGAATGATACTGCCTTCATAGGGAGATGAATTATGTGGTGTAAACAGAGATGATGCCTTAGTTGCAGCCAATACCAAAGCTAAAAAGAGGGGCTATGAGATAGATCAAGCAACAAATAAAGGAAAAGGACCTGTTGATCCTTCTACATCCCAGATTCCCCATATTTTGCAAAGGAATACTCAAGCAACTGCCAGGGAACAGCCTTTGCAGGCTAATATTGCTGTTGCAAAATCACATCAGAAGGTACATGTCACTCCACCTTTCAATATCGTTGAAAATATGAAGAAGATGAATGTGACAATATCTACGTGGCATTCCCTAGCCATCCCAGGTCAAAAGGACATGTTAAAATCTGTTTTGTCTGATTTAAAAGTGTCCAATGATGCAACTGTTGACCCAACTAGGGCCATCCTTACCAATTCATCCCAGGACAACAATAAACAACCAAGCAAGAGTGTTAAACCACTTCCATTTTATGTGTCATTAATAATTGGAGACAATTTAGTACATAACTACATGGTGGATAGTGGTGCAAGTAGTTATGTAATGCCAAAACAAATTACAGACTAATTAGGATTGAAATACCAGCCCCTTGAGAAGGGTGTGCTCCAGCTAGATGGCACAGCTGTTAACACTGTAGGTGTGATAAAAGACCTAGGTCTCACTCTGCATACCTGTCCCAATGTTTCCATTTCTTTAGAGGTGTTCATCATAGATTTACCTCCTCATTTTGCCATGTGTTTGTTAAGAGAGTTCACAACCAGGATAGGAGGATATTTATCCTCGGACTGGTCCCACATATTTTCAGGACTAGATATGGCACAAAAGTGACCCTAAAATCTGAATTGCTTGCCAATTATCACATAGAGCCTTATGTCCCAAGTGCTGTTAATGCAAATTGCATTATTTCTGATGATCATGAGCTTGTTGCTGCTCAAGAACTACAAGCTGAAAGTATACCAGAAGTGTTGTTAAAGGAGTGGGCCTTGGAAAATATTGTAGATGACCCTGAAGGACATATTCAAGAAACTGGTATGGGGGTTTACATATTGCACGAACTTGAAACAGAAATTCTAAATCTGGTAAAGAATGCAGAACAACAGATAGAACAACAAAATGAAGTATGGAAAATATGCTTCGATGGTTCTAGGAATAGGAATGGATCCGGTGGTGGTGTAATGCTTGTGTCCCCACAAGGTGACAACTATTATTCTTCTTTCCGTTTTACTTTTTCATGTACAAATAACACTGCTGAATATGAAGGGTTGATTCAAGGTTTGTAGTGGGCAAGAAAGAGGAAAATTGGTTGTTTGCAGGTGTATGGGGATACTGAACTTATTGTAAATCAAGTGAGGGGACTGCATGTTACAAAGAATGATGTTTTGAAATGCTATAAACATAGGGTATGGGATATGATTGAGGAGTTTGACGCTTTCAATCTAATCTCTATTCCAAGAAATCAAAACTATCATGCAAATAGGTTAGTTGCGGTTGGGGCTCAGTTCGATATCCCCAGTGATATTCAAAGAGAAAAGGTACAACCTCATGTGAAAATAGTTGATAGGCCCTCTATTCCTGACAATAACATTCATTGACAGGTTTTTGAGAGTGATGAGCAAGTTTTGCATTTCCTGTTAGAAGAGGATGAGTTCTTTGTGATGAATCAGAATAAGCTCAGACAACAATATGGTGATCATCAAATTGTTCAATTAAGGACTAATAAGCTGCCCAGAGGATTGGTAACCTTGGAATCCATTTTTGGTACTGATGATCAACTAAAAAGGAGAAAAACCGGCATGTAGGTCAAAGAGGAACATTACGAGGAGCTGGAAATTTTTAAAGGTAAGCTTCTCAAAATTGGTAAAATCTGTTCACTGGAGGATAGGAGAGCTTTTATTTCTATTTGTCAAGAATTTGAAGATGTGTTTGCTTGGGAATACTCAGACTTAAAGAAGTTTGACCCTCATATTGCCCAGCATACTATAGAGTTAGAGCCAGGTGCAAAACCTATGAGACAGAAACAAAGACCTTTAAACCGAAAGCTTGAGCCCCTGATGATTAAAGAATTAACCAAGCTGATTGAGGGAAACATCATTTTTCTGATCAAGCATACTTCTTGGGTATCGAACCTTGTTCCTGTAAGAAAAAAGAATGGAGAGATCAGGCTGTGCATTGACTTTAGAGACCTTAATAGAGCCTCCCTGAAAGACCACTACCCGCTGCTCTCAATGGAGCAAATCCTACAAGTGGTGGCTGGTTCAGAAAGATTCTCCTTGCTTGATGGATATTCTGGTTATAATCAAGTGTTAGTCAAGGAAGAAGATCAATTTAAAATCACTTTTACCACCAAATGGGGCACCATGGACTACAAAAGGATGCCTTTTGGTCTATCAAATGCTGGCTCTATTTTTTAAAGAGCTATGGATATGGCTTTTAAAGGTTTGCTTTATATATTGGTGCCGGTATACCTTGATGACATCACAGTTTTTTCTAAGGATGCAACTGCACATTTATTCCACTTGAGGCAAGTATTTGAGAGATGTAAAGAGTTTGGGATATCTCTCAATCCCAAGAAATACATTTTTGTTGTGCATGAAGGCAAGCTCTTAGGACACATTGTGTCAAAAGAGGGAGTTACCATTGATACAGAAAGGGTAAGAGCTATTCTGGAGCTTCCTTTACCCAGCCACAAGAAGGGACTACAAAGCTTTATTGGCAGAATTAATTTTCTATGAAGATTTATACCTGACATTGCAAATTTATTAAATCCATTGACCTCTATGTTAAAGAAAAATACAGTTTTTAGTTGGACAAAAGAGGCCAAACTCAGCTTTGAGTCCATAAAAGAAGCGTTATCAGCTGCACCAACTCTGGTAAATCCTGATTTCTCAAAAGATTTCATTTGAATGCTTATGGCAGCCTAGATACAATTTCTGTAATTCTGGTACAACAGCAAAGTGAAGGCTTTGAGCAGCCAATTGCTTTCTTTAGTCAAGGACTGGAGGAGTATGAATAGAGGTATAGTTTCATTAAAAAGCATGTCCTTGTAATGGTAAGAAGTCTCAAGAAGTTTTGGCATCTTATTTATAACAATAAGGTACATTTGATGGTTGCTCACCCTAGTGTGAAAGAGTTCCTGTTAGGAAAGGATGTTAATGAGAAAAGGGCTGGTTGGATTACCAAAGTCATGGAATATAACGTAGATATCAAAATAACCAAGCTCATCAGAGGTAGAGGACTCAGTGAACAACTTGCTACTAGTTTTGAAAATGAAATAGAGAAAGAAGAGGATGTGCTTCTGACCATTGGAGATGAACATCAAGATGACATAACAACAGTGGGCACAAGTTGGGTTAATAACATGACTCAATTTTTGCAAACTGGTGAATGTCCAATAGGTTTAGATAGAACCAAGAGGAGATATTTTAAACTGCAGTCTATTCCATATGTTTTAATAAATGGAATCCTTTTCAGAAAGGATTTTAATGGTGTATTGTTAAGATGCATTGATTATGATCGAACTAACAAGGTGCTGCATGAGTTTCATGATGGAACAACAGGGGGTCATTTTGCCCCAAGGACTACTGCTTGGAAAATAATGAGAGCTGGATATTACTGGCCCAGCTTATTCAAGGATGCCCATGCATGGGCTAGAAAATGTGTAAAATGTGCCATTTTTGCAGGCAAAGAAAGGTTGGCAGCTTTACCTCTGCAGCCAATTCAAGTAGAACAACCCTTCATGAGATGGGGCATTGATTTTATAGGTCCCATTAACCCACCATCAAGTGTAGGCCACAGGTGGATATTTACAACAACAAACTATTTCACAAGGTGGACTGAAGCAGTGACTCTAAAAGAATCCAATGAAAATGTTGTTTTGAATTTTTATCATGATTTGGTATCCAGATTTGGAGTACCTGAGTCAATTGTCTCAGACAATGCTTTAGCCTTTGTTGGATTAAAGATAACTGACTGGGCTGTGAAAAATGGAATCTATTTGAACACTTCATCGAATTATTACCCACAGGGTAATGGTTTGGCTGAATCTACAAATAAGAATCTCATAAGGATTATCAAAAGATTAATAGAGGACAACCAGAGGACCTGGCACGCCAATCTAAAATCTGCCTTATGGGCAGATAGAATAACTCCCAAGAGGTCTATTGGAAACTCCCCATATATGTTAGTTAATGGGAAAGAGGCAAGATTTCCTGTATCTATGGAGTTGCCAGCACTTGATATCATGAATCAGCTGGAGATGTTTGAAGAAGAGGATCCCATGGGTGTCAGATATGCTCAACTTATGGAGCTTGAAGAAATAAGAGATAAGTCTATGAAAGCTATGGGGTATCATTAGCTTCAGACAAAAAGAAATTTTGATAAGAAAGCCACTCCCAAAATTTTTAGGGAGGGTGATATGGTACTCAAATGTGATGAGTTGAAAAGCAGGCCAGGCAAGCACTCCAAGTTTGACAGCATGTGGAGTGGCCCATTTGTCATTACTGAATGCAAGGAGCACAATGCAATTTAGTTATCAAGCATGGATGGAGAAAATTTTCCTATCCCAGTTAATGGGATACACCTAAAGAGGTGTTTTGAGGTATGACTTACCTTGTAAATCAGTAGATTAGAATTCTTGCTTTTAATAAGTGCTGCTGCACAATAGTTTAGATGCCTTTTGTTTTCCCTAAGTGTTGTCTAGCATAGTTAGATGAGTTGCTTTTAGCATGTAGTTTTGGTTTTGGTCCTCCAAGTGTTCTTCATTCCTACTATGCTGAGTTACTAAGGTTAGGATTGTTTGTCAAAGGTATATTTTTAATCTCTATGTGACACCATGCCCAATGGATGCTTAAGGCCACTGGTCTAATTGTTTAGCAGGCAAACATCCCATAGAAGTCGCTAAAAATGTTGACCTATTTTCCTCTATCCAGAGTTAAATAGTTCACCTTGTATTTTCCTTGAAAATCCTTTGGAAAATGACACTAAAAGGCTTAAATCCTTCAAGTACTCATGCTATGCCTTGCCAAAAAAATACCAAAATCTTGCCTAAAGAATCCTTGCAGAAAACCTAGAAAAAACTAGAAATCTTTTGTCTTCAAGTGCCTTCTATCGCAGAGATTTCTCGGTTTTATACTTAGCCATTTTTACATGTATATGATGATGACGTCATCCTTGTTTTGGGTTTTTCTATCTTTTGGTCGAATTGTATCTTAGATACCCTTGTATGTTGTATCTTGGCCATGTGCAAGGGTGAATGTACATCGGGTCCTTTGTATGTATCGTTGTATGTATTTTGAATATGCAAAGGCAGACATACAAAGGTTTTATCAGCGTGACAACGGCCATCGGCAGCCAAGCTAAAGATCACTCTGATAGACCAATGCAGATGCAAGTCGACATACAAGGGCCATATACAAAGTTCAATGTATATCAACAAATATGCAAAGGCATATATACAAAGGTGTCTTCGGCGTGACAATGACCATTGGCAGCTTAACTCATGGTCTCTCCGATGGCCGATGAGGCGACATACAAACAAATACACAAAGGGTCATTGGTGGGACAAGCCTCATCGGTAGCTCAGTTCAAGCTCTCCTCGACGACCTGACGTATGTCGATATGCAAAGATACAAAGGAAACAAAGGTGATCATCGGTGGGATAAGCCTCATCGACAGCTAGGTCCAAAGTTTCTCCGATTGGCCAATGAAGATACGAAGGAAATATGCAAAGGGCATATACAAGGCATACATGCAAGGCAAGATACAAAGAGTGGGGTCCACCAAATGTATATATATACAATTGTATGTTTGCACATACAATCGAGCATACAAGGGAATATGTAATCCTGAGATGCAAAGCCTGAACCCGAAATTAATATACATTCTGGTTGATAAAGGCAGAAGTCCGATTGTATGTATTTTTTGCTTGTATATTTGCAAATTATATGTGATATACAAGGCAAGGATACAAGGGAGGACATACAACCTAGACGCGACTGGAGAATCAAATGCAACGAATAATCATTTTGGGGTCCGCAATTTGCATGTTGAAGTGCTTGTATGTTTGCACATACAAAGAGGCGGAGATACAAGCTGGACCTGTTCTAAAGTCAAATATGGCCAATAATCTTTTGAGTTCCATATTGTATGTATATTTGTGATTGTATGTTTGCATATACAATCAAATATACAAAGGGTCGCATGCACAGGATTTCAACGAGACAAAGTGCATCGGTCGCTCTATTTTTAGTCGTTCCGATGGCCGATAAGGAGGATGTGAATGTTCAGCGATGCTTCTCAGTTCATCTCAGTGGCAAATCAGGTGATGCCACGTGGCAGGGGCATACATACAAAAGGTGATGCAAAGGTCTAGGTCAGTCTTGTATGTTGGCGATTGTATGTATATACATTTGCACATACAAGCATATACAAAAAAGCACATGTAAGGGCATCAGCGAGACCATAGTGTATCGGCAGCTCAAATCATATTCTCTCCGATAGCTTGATATAAACAATAGTTGTATATGCGATATGTAGATACAGGTGTAGTTTGACCATAGCTTTGACCGTGAATATCTTCTGCATCCTGGCGAATTTCGACATGCTTCAAAAGGTAAATATGCTTGTTTTTGCCTCCTCTTTCATCTGGCGAGGTTTATATAGGATTTTTTTCACTTTGAAATTTTGGATCTAGATTTGCATGCTTTGGTGACTGGACGTTTCAGCGACTATTTTGGGCAAGATGCATATGCAGATATTTTTTGCATTTATGGGTGCAAGTCGATGATTCAACAACTTACATTGAAGATTTAAAATATCTGCCATCTACCCCAGTTCCAGATCTTTTATACCATGAATTTTTGTAGGTGGACGTCCCTTCAGATGTAGATATTTTCATGACTGTGCCCATGGGGTGAATTCCTTGTAACTGACTTAGGTCAAATTGTAAATGCTATATATGCATTGGGATTAGATGTAAAAAGTGTTGGAAATTTTTAGTATTCAGTCTTTCTGTTTCCAAATAGAGCTTTACTGTACTGTAACTATACCTTCTTATTGAATATATGCAAGTTATCTTACCTCTTTTATTGAGTTTTAGTTTAGTGTGAATTCGCATATGATTGTCTGTGAATGTTATTGTTCCTCTCAACCATTTTGTTTCTCACCTCTGCTAGAATCATTTAAATCTGTGTATATCTACTTGTTGTATCTGATCATGTTGTGCATTTTCTCAGTTCTGTGAAGTTTCTTTTATTCATCTTGGTGAATCACCCTTTACTTTCAAGTTTTTCTGTTTCATCTTTCATTTTTAAAAGCATTCCTTCTCCCTTTTCCTCTGCAAATCCAGTAGATTTTAGGTGATAACCAGTTAAGGAAGCCGACCTTCTCTGGAGGTCTGATCTCAGTTTGCAAGGTCCCACACTTCGAGATCATTCCCATGTTTCTCTAGATTGCTAAAGTTTTACAACTGCAGCAGGGGTCCAAATCTGAGAGACAACATCTTCCAAATGAATGTGATTTTTTCTGAAATATTTTTACAGCGGCTTGTGCATCATCTCAAAAAGCTACAGCAGAAAAATCACGTGTTTATCATAATTTTTGTAGGATTTATAACGATTTTATGTTTTTTCATAAAATCGCATTTCTATGCGCAAATTAGTGAATTTTTTAGAAATTTTTGCATTTATGGAAATCCCTTCAAATTCTAATGGGTTCTGTGTTTTACATATTTAATTTAGAGGTCAAATATGGTGTGAAAAAATTAGATCTTTGTCTATTGTAGGTTTTTCACAAATCCACATTTTTGGGTGCAAAACACGGAATTTTTCTGACTTCTTTACATTTTTAGAAATCTCTCAAAAAATTAATAGGGGTCTCTTCTTTGATTTTTTAGTTTTCAGATCAAAAATGTCTTGAAACAATCAAATCTAATTCAGCTATGTATCTGAAATTACAATTTCCTTTTCTGATGAGCTTATCTTTTTATAGCTGTATTATAATATCATTTTCTGACTTGTAGGTGATCTCACAAAGCTAGAACGATGTTTACATCAGCTCATAGCAAATTTGCAGCAAAAATTTCAGGTGCACTCATTTCATCTTTCATCTCTCATTTCAATCAATAATCATTGTTTGCAAACACACTTCAATTTGGGCATAAAAAGAACATTTTTTTGCATCACACATTTGGATTTGGGCATTAAAACATACCATTGTCTTCATTCACATCAAAATTGGGCATTAAAACAAACCCTTGTCTTTTATTCACACATCTTGAGTTGGGATTAATAAGAACAAGTGTCTTCATTGATTGGTGAATTTGAGTGAGATTAGAGGTGTGTATGCTCTTCTCATGCACTTAGTATGATCTTGAGAATCAAAAATGCCTCTCATCCATTCATTTTCACACCACACATTTGGATTTCTTAAAGGGAAATTAACAAGTGTGAGTGTGAATCAAGTGTGCATGTGTATGCTCTCTCCTCACACTGCAAGGTGATCTTGGAGATCAAAAATACTCTCTTGGTTTGCTTTTGTCATACCTTTCTTAGGAGGCTTGCTTGGAGGCACACCACTCCAAGGGACGACCTCAACTCTAGCGTTCCGGCAGAGTATAAACAGTGAGGTGTGAATCAAAAGACACCCTCTTTGGAAGTTGAAATCTTGTCACTCTTGGCTAATCCCAAAAGAACTTTATACCTTTGGGAAGTGAAGGTGAAGGGTGGGTTACCCCTTTCTCCCGGCTGTGCGACATTATTTCTCTTTCATTTCATGGAATTGGGCCCCCATACCTCAAGTATATTGGGGACATCCTTAGTCAACTTGTGCAACCTAGCTTAAGACCTAATTGGCCATAGCCATTTGACTAATCTAGGGCTTGTTGGTGTGTCTTCTTCAATTGCTTTCTTACTCATCACATTCTTCAATTTCAAAGTCAAATTACTTATGTGTCTTGTGTGTGTGATTCATGTGTGTACATGTGTAATCAAGCTATAAACACCAAACACATAAACAAGTCATTCTAAACATTCTTCCCAACACAATCATTCCAAGCCAAGTCATCCTAATCATCCTAATCATATCCCAATCATCATCATCCAATCAATCATCATCCTAATCATTCCACATCATCATCATAATCTTAGTCAAGCACTTTCCAAAAGGGTCTTAATCCAAAAAACATGCCAACATTAGAAGACCTAGCACTCTAATTCCAAGACATCCTCCAAGCACTTTACCAACAACCACAACCCCTAGACCAACAAATCATTCAACAACTACAAGCCTTCATCCAACAACTTCAACTTCAACAAATCCAATCACCTCAAATACAACACCTCATAGTCCAAGCCCAATACTTCATAGCCACTTGTCAATCACAAACCCAACAAGCACATCATCCTCCATCCATTCACTTTCAACCAATGCCACCTCAACTTTACATATCAACTTATCCCACTTCATACCAATCTAATCCATCCACATGTCAAATCAATTCCACATCAATTTATCACACTTCATACCAATCCAATCCATCCACATGTCAAATTAATTCCACATAAATTTATCCCACTTCACACCAATCTAATCCATCCACATGTCAAATCAATTCCACATCAACTTATCCCATTTCATACCAATCTAATCCATCCACATGTCAAATCAATTCCATATCAACTTATCCCATTTCATACCAATCTAATCCATCCACATGTCAAATCAATTCCACATCAACTTATCCCATTTCATACCAATCTAATCCATCTACCTATCATATCAATTCTACATCACCTTACCCCACTTCTTCCAATATCCAACAACATCCATATCAATCCATACCCCAAGATTTTCCATCTACATATCCCACCATTTCACATAACCACCAAATTTATCAAGTGCCTTCACAACAAGAACATGTGATACTAAGTCCACCTTGGCAACAAGATCAAATTCCCTTAACTTCATACCAACCCCAAGATCTTTTATCTACATATCCCACCATTTCACCTAATTACCAAGACTATCAATGGCCTTCACAACAAGAACATGTGCGAGCCTAAGTTACCCTATGCAACAAGAGCTAATATCCTTTGACAAGGGAGATACCAATCTAGATTATGTATCCTATGAGTACCCTTCATCACCATCATCCCAAATGCCAATCCATGAGCCTACTAGTCCTATCTCGACACCATCATGTGATCCCACTCCTAGTCTATTGATCCACCAACCTTCTAATCCATCAATCCCTTCATTCCCTTCATCACCATGTTCCTTCAATCCTCCACCAAAGGATCCCTTGGAGATAACCGTACAACAATTGGTCCAACCAAATTTGATTGAGCTGCCACCAATAAAACCCTTTGGAGAAAACTACTTTAAACCCCATTGGTATAATGAAAATGATTATTGTGCATACCATAGGCTTAGGGGCCATACAACACTCAATTGTGCCACACTTAAGAGATTGATCAAAAACCTCATAAATTGTGGTAAAATTGTGCTAGATAATTCCAATCCTAATCCTAATCATACAATCCCATTATCCCTCCATCTACTCCTAATCCTAAGCCTACAACACCATCCACCCTTATTATCCATCCACTATATTGTCCATTCAGCCATACACTTGCAAAGGATGTGATCCAATGGCTACTCGCATGGAATAGACCATCTCCATGTCAAACACCTATCCTTGAGTCTATCAAAGAGCCTCTAAACACCTTGCCTATTCCTCCAACCCCATCATGTGGTCCACAACCCATCAAACCTATTGAAGAGTCTCCAACTGTGAGTCCAAGTCAAGACCCAGTGTACCTTCATGTTGATGACCATGAAGAACCCATCAAGTCTATCCAAGAGTCTCCCACTTCCACTTCCATCCAAAATCCAGAGCTATGTCAAGGGTATAATCTAAAGCATGTGGAAACATCAATCCCTTATTCTAATCAAGATCAAATCCATTCCATTCAAGCCATCCATAACCTATACCTTCTTTATGATCAAGATATTACTTATGAAGAAGCTATCCATGAGCAACTTGATCCTATACCTATCTATGAGAAAGCAATCCAAATCCAACCTGTCCATAACCAATTTCTTTTCTATGATCAAGATATTATCCATGATGAAGATCTTATCCATAACACACTTAATCCTTTTCATGATCAAGCTCTCATATATGATCATGATCCCCTCTATGATCAAGAAGGCCATGATGATCCTCTTAGTCTACTTTATGCATTCCATGGTCAAGAGCTTATCACTCCAGCTACCCATGATTTCACAACTTCCACTTGTCATGACGAGACACATGCTTCCCAAGTACACATAGAAGATCACACAAATAACTCGGATCTTAGTGAACACAATGAACATAATCAAGATCCTAATGATCCTTCTTCCACATCCACTATCGACCCCTTTCCAAATCCACCATCATATCCATTTGGTCTTACCACCTTCATCCATGAATGTTCTTCCTTAGGACAACAACAACCTTTATCCACTTCCCTTTCTCCTTCTAATAATGAACTCAAGTCTATTGTCCAAAACACCAATAGTCCCATTGTCCATCACATACTCCAAAAAATGAATTACCAAGGCAAAGGCTTAGGCCTTCATGAACAAGGTATTTTGGAGCCTATCCATGTCAAAGTCCCTACATGTTCATATGGCCTTGGATATACACCCCAAGGAAAACAATCTCAAGATGTTGGTACTACCTCCATGCCTCCTAAATCCACCTCCTTCCATCCCAAATCACATGCATCCTATCATACTCCCAAAACATATGTTGTCATTTCCCCTCCATTATCCTACAAATCCTAAAAACATGTGACCATACACCTTCCACCATCCACTTTACCTCCACTACTTCCAACTCCTAATAACCCTCCATCCACTCTACCACCATTTCTCCCAACACCTAATATCCCTATCATCCAATCCCCTCATCCTTTTATCCACAAATCAATTTTTAATCCATCCATCCATAAATCATCTCCAATTCCTAATCGTGACCAATCAATGCACACATTGTATAAACATGAAATTTTCATCAATCCTATGGGATTCAAATATAAAAATTTGGATGCCTCTACCTATAAAGCTAAAAATCCTAAGGATCCTCATGCCTTAGAGCATGAATGCAATGAACCAAAGAAAAATACATCCAAAAAGCTACCCAAGTCCATATCTCTACAAGAAAATTCCAAAACTAAAATGGTTTGGGTACCTAAGCGAAAAGAAAGTAAGTCAAATGAAGCATCCACATCTAAACAATCCTCTTCCAACCAAAAATCCCAAAAATCCCATTCCATTCAAAAATCTCAAATTCCTTCATCCCACAAGCAATACAAAAGTCATAAAAATCCTAAGTCTATGTGGGTACCTAAATTCCTACATCAACCATCCTATAATCAAACATCACTATTGCTTCCTACACTTCCTCCAAATCAAAAGCTTCGATATTTATCACAGTGTGTGCAACCATTGGTCTTGGTTCCTTTCCATTCCACAACATTCCCACATACCTCCATCTCCCCATCTTTCATCCACTATCCTACATATTTTACCCATCACCTCCCTATGGTCCATGCTCTTGCATAAGTCTTGAATCCATACTTTTACATAAATCCTACATAATCCACATCATAATCCACTACCTTTCCATACATAACCCACATCATAGTCTAATATCCCCCATCCCTCCATCCTTGCATGAACCTTTCATAATCCACATCAAAATCCACTATCCACCTAATCCATCTCGCTCTCATGTAATCCCCTACCAACATCTATGAGCATAATGACATTTGACATGGTTCATGCGATGACATCCCTCTCTAGTGGGACAATATCACCCTTCAGGGAACTAGACGCTTAAGTCCCTCTTATACATATCCACTTATCCCATCCAAATACCCTATGAAAAAAAACCAAAAAGTAAAGAGAAATCCCTTCGTCCAATGGTGAAAACCACTCTTGGTGGCACCTTGGATAAGTACCATGATGAAAACTTGGCAAACAGGCGTCATGTGTAGGTTGATTATCTATGTCACTTACACTTGGGGGCATGTTGTCTCATCCAATCTACCATTTCCTTCCTGTCTATCCCATCATACCATCCTATACTATCCTATCTTACCATCCTTATCCAATACACCCATATACCAATCCTATTGATTACATCCATCCTCCCTTCCTCCCTTTGATCTTGATGAAGACATAGGGGCAAAATATTGACAAATGCTTTGGATATCTCTTGATATACCTTATCCTTTCCAATCAATCACATCATTATCCTATAGTCATAAGATTTGTCATGTCAAGACCTAAGTATTACACCAAGTATGGGGCATGTTATTCCTATGCGACATAGTCTTTAGAGATCACATCCTATCTCCCTTATGATGTATACATCCATTACACTATGGCCTATCCTCTTACCCATCCATCTATCATGAGCCTGCCATCACATTTACTAATTGCCCATCCTTTTATCCATCCATCCTACCTCAATCCTTACATCTAGACTTGGTTTTCCCTTGTCATTGGTGTTTAGCACAAAGACTATCCTAATTGTCATCCAATGCCATCCCAAAACATTTCAAAAATACAAAAATAAAATAAAATTCAAATATCCAAAAAAATCAAATATTCTCAAAAATACAAAAAAATTAGATATCCAACAAAAATCCAAGCAATAAAATCAATCTAATCATCAATTCAAATCAAATCCATCAAGTCAATCAAATCATTCAATTCACATCAATCCATCATCATCAAAATCAAAGCAAATTAATCCAACCATCAAATCAAATCCATTGAATCAAATCATTTCATCATCAAATCAAATCAAATCAATTCAACATCATCATTCCAAGCAATAATCCAAATGCAAGTCAATCATTAATCCATACCAATCAAGCTAATCAATTGTGTCCAATGATCCAATCACATCCTTTGGTCTTGATCCTAATCTTGTCGTAAACCAAATAATCAATCATCATCATCATCAATGGGATATATCGTTCCCACATCCTTGTATTGATCTAGGGATATATCTTTCCCTGCAATGACAACACTATCAATCAATCAATCAATTAATCATTGGTTTACAACTTGACAGGGGCAATACCTTGTTTGTTTTTGAATCATTTGTGCATGTTTTCTTGCTTGCTTGTGTGTGTTATCATTTTATCTTGCATTTGTATCAAATCCATATCTTTCCAGCTAATATTCATATTGTGTGTATGTTGGAATAGCTTTTTTCATTATCCTTTACATCTAAGGTCATATCATACCTTTTTTGCATTAGGACTTTAATTCTCTAATTTTTCTTCCTCATACATCTAGACAAGGTTGTATTATGCTGGGTGCACAAGACACATCCTCACCCTAGTCCTTATACCTTTGTGCATAATGTCTAGTGCTACATCAAACTATATCATTGCTCACTTTATTGCAGCTTAACGTATCATTCATCTCTTTCATCCATTCTTTATCTTCCATCCTTCATCCCCTTATCTATCCTTTGTCATTTCATTATTTCGAGAGCCTACTCGTGTTCTTCCAACCTGCCTATCCTCTCAAGGGGGCATCATCATATCCTTACATCATAATCTTCATCCATCTCATATTATTCAATCATCTATCTCCTACATCATCAATAAACACCGACAACTATATATCATCATATTCGTCTCTATCATTACGTGTCTTGATCTCCTGGATACAAGGTATTAGGCAGTTTGGAATACGAAGGAAGTATCCAAACTCAAGCATAGATGATACACCCATTCTTTTTCCATCCATCCATACCTTATCTTCTGTGAAATGATGTTACTTCTCTTAGTTGCAACACCATCTCAAAGAGAGGAAAAATGAAGAAACCTAAAATTGACCATGTCTTGTTGATACATCAATTGAGACACCTGATGAGATATTTTGTCCTAGTACCCTGTCCATCACCCAATTAGTTAAATAAATCATATTTATTTAACTAATCCCATTTTAATCTCATTTATCCTCCCACTATCCAATTAATTAAATATATTATATTTATTTAATTAATTTCCACTTTTCACTCATCCAATTAATTAAATAAATTATATTTATTTAATTAGTTTCAACTTTTCGCTCGTCTAATTAATTAAATAAATTATATTTATTTAATTAGTTTCCACTGTTGGCAAGAGACACTATGTGGTTTCATGAGTGTTGTCATTGATGGCAACAAAGTCCTTCCCACACATCCACATGACATTGTGTGTCTCTACCGGAAGTCAGATTGAAAAGTGTTGTGGTCCGGTAAGCAAGAACAGAGCATGCAACAAGGTTCGAAAATCAGGTCCAGATCTCTCAGAGGAGGTATCTTAGCAAAGTACGGACTTGGGAAAGTCAAGAGGAGTATCATGAATTATATATTCCAGAGATTGAGCCTCCAGTGATGAAAGAGTGAAAAGATATAAGGACCTGAGTGTTGGGTTCCTGTTTGGCAGAGTAGACTGAGGAAGACCTGACCGACAGAGCATCAGACTTTAATCCGGTTGAGATATTGAAGGTGATCAGGCCTCTTGAGGTATCATTCATGATTGGCCGACATGATTGATGACTTCTAGAACTATCTTTTTGATACACATCAATTAGTGAGTAAGGATTCAACCGACAAACCAAAGTTTGGGAAGATATTGAGTATTCCGGATGCCGACTAGGAAGTTGATAAAATCCTTGGTGCAGATATATATACCAGATTGATTTCGGTATGAAGGAGTGTGTGGTGTGTTGTGAAATGCGAAGAAAAGTAGAGAACAATAATACAGGTCTAGTATGTGACAGGACAACAACACCAAAGAAGAGGAAGAATGAAGTGCAGTAGATCAGTATATTGAGCCTAACTGAAACTGAACCTCAACATATGTGGATGCTTCTCATCAGTTCAAGTATCTTGTTACTTTCTTTGTACCTTGTAGATAGTGAGTCTCTTGTAGGCAATGAGCCTCTTGTGAGTAGTGTGCTTGGGCAGTGAGCCCTAATTGGCAAGTGCCATTTTGTACTATCTTTTTCTTTTAATAGAGAATACAATCTTGGGTTAGTCACCCCATGGTTTTTCCCTTAACAGGGTTTTCCACGTCAAAATCATTGTGTTATGTGTATTGATGTTATTTCTGCTTTCATGGTTATGTTTTCTTATATGATTTGATGCTGCACTAATTATTAAAGAAGGATAGAAAATTGAAGTAATTAAGATAACTGATTCACCCCCCCTCTCAGTTATCAACAATTGGTATCAGAGCCAAGTTCCTCCAAACAGAGCCTAACAACTTGAGGAAGATCTGGGAATCTCAATGGATATGTATGGTATGAGGGAACAACTTCAGTCTACCCTAGATAATCCTAAACAATCTCACTCCGAAGTCAATAACTTGAAGGAAAGACTCAAACAGGCTGATGATTTCATAAATGAACTAAAAGAGAAATTGAGTATCTCTATGAAAAAGAGAAAGGAACTACTTCAACAACTAGCAAGTCAAAATGAAGCCAATAATACTGATGAAGATCTGAATGAGAAGAACAAGTTATGTTAGAAGCTATCAAAAGAGGTCATTATGGTAAGACATGAAATGGAATCAGGGGTTATGAAATTCACCTAAGAAATTGAAGAGAAAAGAAAAATTGAAGATGATCTAAGACAATCTCTCAAGGAGAAGTAGAAGACTGCCATAAAATGGATAGAATCATCAGGCATCTAGAATCTGATCTTGAAGAAAACTTGAGAATCAGATTGACACTCTTAAAAGGGATCTTCAAACAATAATTGAATACAAAGAGAAATTCAAGATAAGCTCTACTCAACTTGAAGTTCTTCTTCAAAGCCAAAAGAGGGTAGATGACAAGCAAGGCTTGGGGTATGAGAAAGGTGAAAGCTCCGGATCTGGTCAGAAGAACTCTGGATCAGGAAATCTAAGGAACAGGCCTAGAAGACCTCCGGTAAGGCAACCAAATGCTCAAAGATATCCATCCTTCAATGGATACTGCCACAATTGCAATAACTTTGGTCATAAAGAAAATCAGTGTAAAAGAAGAATGAATCAGACAAATTCATCCTTCTCCAGACAGTGTTTTAACTGCAAAAGGTATGGTCACAAATCTCATGAGTGTAAAAATATGCAAATGAACAATTCATTCAATGGTAGATGCTTTGCATGAAATAGAATGGGACATATGGCTAATCAATGTAGATAAAGAGGATACCAGTCAAATATGCAAAGAAATATTGTTTGCTACAATTGCAATAGATCCGGTCATATTACCAAATTCTGCAAAAGTAAGAATCAGGACAAAAAGGGTCCGGTGCATCATAATCAAAACCAAGACAAAGGAAAAGGAAAAGTGAATGCGGATGAAATTCAAAGGGAGATGAACAAGATTTGGGTGAAGAGGAGTACAGAAAATGCTGAAGATGGATCCACACTAGAATCTGGTGCTGATATTCCTTCCGGAAACTAAATAGATGAGCTCTGGCTCAGGGGGAGTCACAAAAGAAAACTAGTTCCCGCAGCCAGTCAATTGGTGCCTGAAATTAGCACATGGAAAGTTGTGGATTAAAGGGTTCTCAGAGAAACATCTAAATAAGCCTTGGTAAATATATGGAAGATCCGCAAGAAATTTTGAAGAGGTTAATCTTCCAAGATTGATTCGGTTCAACAGTCATCCGGTAAGAACAGGATTTTCATAGTTAGATCCGGTATGATTCAAATTTAAGGTATCTTGATCTACGGATAAATGGAATGATTTTGAAAGGTAGATAGATTGCTAATATTCACCAAGAATAACTCTAAGTGCATCTCAGTGATCCAGAAAAATCTCTCAGGACAAGGAGAACAAAGCAACTGGAATAACTTAAGTTGTGCATTTATTGCAAACGGAATTAGGGTTTGCATAGAAATAAAAGGGTTCTTTTGTTCATCATTTGCACCTTTACATTCAAGAAAAAGAGAGAAGGAGCTCTGCAACAAATTGTCTCAAACCTCTTAAAGATCAACCGCTAAAGTCGATTCATCCAGCAATTCGATTCGGCTCATTTCGTGAACCTTAGAAGCATAAAAGGTATTTTCTGTTCTTGAATATCTCTCTGTAAATATTTTAAGGATGGCTACTCTGAATGTTGTGAAGATCTCTAATAGGCCACGTCCTAAATTCAAGAAACATCCCTACAAATCCCTAGAAGTTGATCCCTTAGGCGCCTTTTCTAGCATTCTGCATGGAGTTCTGCATGTAGAAGATATTAGGGTTTACATACACGCAAACATTGAGGAATTTGGGGAATCCAAGCTGATGGATATCTACCACAAGGAACTGATAGATGAATCACTTGAACTTAAACCCCAATACAAGGCCATCCGGGATAAGCATTTCAGATAGTGCATCCATTTCCCCTATTTTGCAAAAGATGAGTGGGTCCGGTATGTTTTAAGCAGAGTGCATGACAATTTCATGTGGTTGAATAGACCATTTAAGATCACAAAAGATTCTATTAAAGTGATAACCAGTTTGCACTCATCTGGAGGGTTACCTATTCTCAAATCAGTCAAAAACCAAACTGTGAGTGAGGCTACCGGGTCAAAATTTGACAAGAGAGCCATGACAATAGAAGATATCATTGATTCGGGTATCAAGTTTGCCTCCATGATAATTGGTTACAAGATATATCACTCCAGTAGGGAAAATTCAGTACCTGGAACTATAATTTACACTACTTATCAGATGCTAAAAGAGAATGCTGACTATGATCTTTGTGAGCTGCTCTTGAACCAACTGTTAGAGAATTTGCAGAAAATAAAGAAAGATAAAAATAATTCTTTCAAGTATGGTAGCTTGATACTTTGCCTATTCTTCTACTATATGAATGAGCTACCTAGAACTAGTGGCTGGATATGGAAAAATGACAGACCTGTAGCCATACAAATTAGAGATTATATGCATGGGCTTGGTGATGCCAAGGCACATAATACAACACTTTGGGGCTATTTCAAGAACTTTCAAAGTATGATGCAAGCCAGAGAAAGAATCCCCCAATCATTGGTTGAGAAGTACAAGGATATAGTGTGCTTTATGGTAGACACTGATCAATGTTTGATGGAGGCAGTAGAACCGAGAATAGTGTGGATCATGCCAATGGGGTATGAGGTTGATGAGAAAATCCTAGAGCTACACATTCAACACCTTTTGAGTCAGCCCAAGGACCCTGAGGCAGAAAGGTTTGGAACCTTTGAAGAGTTGAGTGTAAAGATTTATGTGGAGCTTAGACAACTGGAGATGAAAAGAAAAGTGAGAAAAGAAGTAGAGAATGTTGCCAAAAGGTATGGCATTTCAAAAGATGCACTCGATGCAAACAGAGAAAAGATGGAAAGGGCAGAGAAAGAAAGGCAAGAAACAGAAAAAGAAAGTACTCCGGTGCAAGCCCCCTCCTGGACCAGATCCTCCAAAAGCTCTGCACCTGCCACCTCTAAGAGCTAAAAAGCATCAAAACTGGAAGTCAGGACATCTGAAAAAGGAGAGAAGAGAACTAAGAAAAAGGCAACAAGGTCTTACACCAGTCAAAAGGATAATGAAGAGACTGAGTCAGATGAGGAGGTCAAGAAAATGAAGAAGAAGAAGAAAGCATCCAGTGAATCCTCTACTGGTCAAGGCAAGGAAGAAGAGGCAGAAGAGTCTGTTGAAAGGCCTACTCTGTGCGTTGATGATGTAGTCAAGGCAGTTATTGTAGATGGGAATCTGCAACCAATAACATAATTCTATGATGAATACAATGATGCAGATAAAAGGATATTGGAAGAAGCCACAGTTAAGTACCTAAACATATATAAAAAGGCATTCATTGAAATCATTTCTCTAATCCCCAAGAGTTTAGAGAAAGTTCTTGAACTCAGAAAAGATAATGCCAAAGAAAAAGATATGAAGATCTGGGAAAAAATAGCTATTCAGCTCTATCCCTCTATCACTCCAAAGAAAATGAACATGATTTTCAAAGATTGCAAGGATGAGTTCCAGAGCAAAGCTAGAATGAACAAGCTTATGCTCGGAGAAACTAATCAAGTGGCTAAAGAGACTGAGGACATCCTCTGGAATGCCTATAAAAGATTTAATCTCCCTATTGTAGAGGATATAAGTGATGAACCCTCTGCCATGGATGTCAAAGGATCAAGTACTGAGAAAGTTGCAGAAGAGACAAAGGAGACAAGCGAAGAGAAGACTAAGGACTTAGATTCCTCTGCACCGGAAGAGGAAGTCCATGAAGAAGTAGACACCTCTCTTCCGGATCCCCCAGCAGACTTTGGAATTGAAGGAGAAGAAAGAAAAGAAGAGAGAATCAGTCAAGAAGAAGAAGTGAAGGGAGGAGAAGAAGATCAAATAGAGAAGATCACAAGGGACAGTACTGAGGCTGCAAAAGGAAAGAAAACTCTGTCTCTGGCAAGAGACACTACAGAAGCAGTCAAAGAATTTCTGACAAAAGAAATGATGGAATTAGATGAACCGGAGCTACTTCAAGCACCTTTCAATTTTGATTCCCTCTCTCCGGTCTAGACAATGACGGTCACATCTTTTGCTCAAGCCAAAGCAAAATAAAAGCTTATGAAGTCTCACATGGAAGACTGTGAGCTAATGAGATTGCATCTGGTGTGCTAGAGAAAGTCATGCCATCCTTCCAAAAGGATCCTTTGGCCTCCACATCCGGTAATCTAAAGTCTCTTGTTAATTATGTTAATACACATTTTGACTCTTTAGAGAAAGCAGCAGAAGATAAAGTTTGAAAAGAATTTTTGGGAAAGAGATTCTCCGAAGTACAAGGGCTAATAACAAATGATAGGAGAACTATGGATATTGGGATAAAGAGCTTAGAAAATGCTCTTAAAGATGGTGGAGAGATATAAATTTTGCTTATCCTGGTCTAAAGTGACAAAGGATATTGAGAAGAAAGTGAAAGAGCAAGAGGATAAACTGTCAAGTGTATCTCAAAATTTTGATCCTCTCAGCACATCCATAATAAATCAGGAAAGTCAGACTATTGTCATTCTGAATGAACTAAAGAAACTTGAAAAGGAAAGGAAAAATATAATAAGTAAGATGGGTGAACTTAGAGGGATAATTATCCCTAAGTTAGAGGCCATGCATGAGGCCCTAACTGATGCTCAGACCATAGCTCAGATCAGTGATCCGACAGATCTAAAGAGGGCAGAAGCTTTTGCATTCCTGTTGAGTGGTCACATCTCAATTTTGGATAGGATGAAGCAGAGTTGGGCAACAAAATTTGTCCATTTGAAGACAACTTTTGCAGATATACTTCAGTATATGTAAGTATATTATGTATATATATTTATGTGGCCAAGTATAGATTGTTTTTGGAAATTTTGGTATGCGGATCCTACCCTTTCCCATTGATGTCAAAGGGGGAGTGAGGAGCAATGAAAAATGTGGAATCTAGCTAAGGGGGAGCTCCAGAAAAGTGTACATTAGAACAGTGCATTAGCCAAGGGGGAATATAGTGTGACACTTAGTCATTTTTCACTAAGTGTTGCCATCAATGCCAAAGGGGGAGATTGTTGGCAAGAGACACTATGTGGTTTCATGAGTGTTGTCATTGATGGAAACAAAGTCCTTTCCACACATCTGCAGGACATTGTGTGTCTCTGCCAGAAGTCGGATTGAAAAGTGTTGTGGTTCGGTAAGCAAGAACAGAGCATGCAACAAGGTCTGACAATCAGGTTTGGATCTCTCAGAGGAGGTATCTTAGCAAAGTGCGGACTTGGGAAAGTCAAGAGGAGTATCATGAATGATATATTCTAGAGATTGAGCCTCCGGTGATGAAAGAGTGAAAAGATATAAGCACCCGAGTGTTGGGTTCCTATTTGGCAGAGTAGACTGAGGAAGACCTGACTGGTAGAGCATCAGACTTTAATCCGGATGAGACATTGAAGGTGATCAAGCCTCTTGAGGTATCATTCATGATTGGCCGACATGATTGATGACTTCTATAACTATCTTTTTGATATGCATCAATTAGTGAGTAAGGATTCAGTCGACAGACTAAAGTTTGGGAAGATATTGAGTATTCTGGATGCCAACTAGGAAGTTTATAAAATCCTTGGTGTGAATATATATACCAGATTGATTTTGGTATGAAGGAGTGTGTGGTGTGTTGTGAAGTGCGAAGAAAAGCAGAGAACGGTGTAGAATCAGTAATACAGGTCCAGTATGTGACAGGACAGCAGCACCAAAGAAGAGGAAGAATGAAGTGCAATAGATTAGTATATTGAGCCTAACCGGAACTGAACCTCAACATATGTGGATGCTTCTCATCAGTTCAAGTATCTTGTTACTTTCTTTGTACCTTGTAGACAGTGAGTCTCTTGTAGGCAGTGAGCCTCTTATGAGCAGTGTGCTCGGGCAGTGAGCCCTAATTGGCAAGTGCCATTTTGTACTATCTTATTCTTTTAACAGAGAATACAATCTTGGGTTAGTCACCCTGTGGTTTTTCCCTTAATAGGATTTTCCACGTCAAAATCATTGTGTTAGGTGTATTGATGTTATTTCTACTTTCATGACTATGTTTGCTTATATGATTTGATGCTGCACTAATTGTTAAAGGAGGACAAAAAATTGAAGTAATTAAGATAACTGATTCACCCCCCCTCTCAGTTATCAACATCCACATCATCCCTCATCCAAATTAATTAAATAAATTAAATATTTATTTAATTAATGTATTCCACATCATTCCTTTCCAAAATTAAATAATTTTATTATTTAATTCCACCTTTGTCTCTATCTCCACATCTGTCTCCATGTAAGGTGGAAGCCATTTAACTTTAATTCCTCTCATTCAACCTACATAAGACACTTGTCAAATGACTACAACTCCAACTACCACTTAATCCTAGCCATACATTTCTAATTTAATCTTATCCATCCATTCCCATCACTTATATCCTATAAATCAAGCCTCACCCAAGCCATTTGGGCATCTACATTTCAAGTATCCTTATACTTTCCAAATCATTCTAGGTCTTCTCATTCATCTATCATCCTCATATCATTGTTATGCTGCAGAAGTGAGCAACCAACATTCCTCCCATATTCAACCTTTGAAATCATGCATTCTTATGCAAGATTGAGAAGAGCAATGGAGATAAATCAAGTTCAGCATGGAGATCGATTTGCATTTGCATTTGTTATTTTGATTTTCATGTTATCTTGTCCTTCATTGTGCTTGTTAGGGTTTAATGGTTTCATGTTTATGATTCAGATCTAATTGTAAGAGGCCTAGTAAGGTAGGTATTTCATTTGATATCTTAACCATGTATGGAAATAAGTTTATGCTTAGTAGATAAATAATGGATTGTACATATTAGACCCCTCTCTCTTTGTTGACATTACTTTTGTACTTGGTAATAGTTTAGTACTGTGATATATTTCTATGCTTCTTATCCAACCTTGTATTATGTCTTAAGATCAATAGATATAAATATAAATCTATTGTCTTATCCTATCATGTTTGAGAAAGAAAATACATGATCATGCTTGTTTAATCTATTGGGATAAATGTATGTTGAGTGTACTTCTCTAATGGCCTAATTCTTATAGGATGAAATAAACTCTCTAAGCATTATTAGTAACCTTACACATCTCTCCTTTCTTCGTTACGATGTTGCAATGGTAAAATGCAAAGAGAACCTACATAGATAGGTTGTGCCTCATCTTTCTCTCCTTGTGAATGACATCTATGCATAGAGAGTAAATAAATAAACTTGATCGTGATAGGTGGTTAATCTATCTCATGCTATTATGAATAGTTCTAGGAGTTAATGGCTTATAAACCCCTATCCTTGGTTAACCAAAGGGAATTGTAGTCCTTACTCCTTTTTAGTGTTTTCTTTCTTGCATGTTGAAAATGCTTTAAATGTTATATGTGAATGGGCTATATCTTATTCAAAATTGGTAGGAGTACTTGAGTTTATTAGAATGTTCCTTCTTATGAAAGCCAAGTGCATATTACTTATTACACCCTTGCATAAAGATATATGGATTAGGACTCATACAGGGTTGTATGTAGAGGTAATGGTTAGTGAATAAATCTAGTAAGAATATGTTTGAATGGTAAATGTTACACTAATGTTAAAGTTGGAGTATAACCATGTTACATAGATTATTGAACTCAAATCCATAACTTTACCTTGGTTAATGAAGTAAAAAAATGAGACAAATGTTGTATTCATCCTTGAATGGGCCTTCTATCATTTTGTGTATTATTTGCATTGTGATGGGTGTCATATTTATAGATAGAGATTGACACATCTCACTACTCATGTTTAACATTGAATTGTGCTTCTACCATTTTGAGTGTGTCACTTGGATGCTTACCACTCATGCCTTGTGGACAGGATGCAGTGTCTCTCCCTGTGCTTATGTCATTCGCACCTCTCTTTCATGCATGCTTATGTGCCCATGGTGGTGGTGGTGGTGTTGTAAAATCAACACTAGTTTGTGTGTGTGTGCATTGCAACATAATTGTTGTTGCATTCCTTTCTTTAAATAAATTAGTCATATTTTCACTTGGTAATGTTTAATGTTAAAATTCAGCATTACACATTCAAATAATTCATTCTAAGAAACATATCTCTCCCAAGAGGATTTCCTTGATAGGATTCCTTTGGAAAACCTCCTAATGGACATCCAAGATGAAATTTATTCTAGAAGGATTCTTGTGGATCTTTAGTTGAAATACGGAAAACAATTCTCTAAGACAAAGTTTGTATAAAACCTAGAAGAAGCAATGCCAATGTATTTTTGGAAAATTTGCATTTCCTACCAAGTCTATACTGATTGCTTATTGTAGATTTATTTACATAAAGGAATCGGTTGTCTTTCAAAGAATTAATTAATTTTCTTGCAATTCAATTTCTAGAAAAGCTATAGTTAGTTGCATTTAATTAATGAGTTGCATTTCTTATTAATTTATAGAAAATACAAAAAAATATAATTTTTAGTTTTTTATTTCCTACAAGTAGTATAGTTTTTATTTTTGTATCTTTAGAACATTATTATAACTTAGTTTATTTATTTCAAAACAAGCATTTATCAGAAATACAAAAATACAAAAACATCATAAAAATATAAAAACAAACAAAAGTGTTTCATCAACAACAACGTTAACCACATATCCAACACAACATTACCATAGGAAAATAAAATATATCAAACCAATTCAAACAAGTACATCACAACCACACTCAAACATCCATCCATCTATAAATGCCTATGCAAGACCCTTGTCACTTCCTTGCTTTAGATAAACTTGGGGGATGAGTGAGCATAGGAGAACATTGGCACAAGATTGAAGAAATTAGCATTCATTTCCACTCTATTCCCCTTTCACATCATCAATCAACTCAATGGGTTGAATGAACATATCCAAGTTTCTAGAGGTTAGCTAATCCTAAGGGTGCTTGTTGAAACTAGGATAAGATGAAGGTGTAGACACTCTCTACTTGCTACTCTTTCACTAGATCCACAAGTGCCATCTACAAGTCAATAGAATATAGTCAACAACCCACCTCAACCACATTTACCTCAACAATAAACTTCCACTCATCCACTACATAGCGGATTGTGACAAACCCAAGAAGTTGTAAGTACTCATTTTACATGAATGTAGTGTTGGCAAGAGACACGTTGTGGGTTCATGAGTGTTGTCATTGATGGTAACAAAGTCCATCCCACACATCCGCAGGACACGATATGATCATACCGGAAGACAAACTGAAGTGTATCCTGGTCCGGTAAGCAAGAACAGAGTATGTAGCAAGGTCCGACAGTCAGGTCCAGATCTCTCAGAGGAAGTATCTCAGTAAAGTACAGACTTGGGGAAGTCAAGTGGAGTACCTTGACTAATATATTCCAGAGATTGAGCCTCTGGTGATGTAAGAGTGAAAAGATATGAACACCTAAGTGTTGAGTTCCTATTTGGCAGAGTAGACTAAGGAAGAACTGATTGGCAGAACATCAGTCCTTAATCTGGATGAGATATTGATGGTGATCAAGTTTCTTGAGGTGTCATTAATGATTGGCCAACATGATTGATGACTTCTATAAGCATCTCCTTGATACGCATCACTTGATAAGCAAGGATTCAGCCAACAGATCAGAGTTTGGGAAAATATTGACTATTCCGGATGCCGACTAGAAAGGTGTTGAAATCATTAGTGTGGATATATATACCAGATGGATTTGGACGCAAAGGTGTGTGAAGTGTGTTATGTTGTGCAAAGAAAAGCAGGAAGTAGTGTGGAAGTAGCAATAAAGATCCGGTATGTGACCGAACAACAACACTAAGGCAGAGGAAGAATGAAGTGCAGTAGATCAATGTATTAAGCTTATCCAGAACTGAACCAAAGCACATGTGGATGCTTCTCATCAGTTCAAGTATCTAATTTACCCCTATAAACCTTTGTAGGCAGTGAGCCTCTTGTGAGCAGCGTGCTCAGGCAGTGAGCCCTAATTGGCAAGTGCCATTTTGTACTACCTTATTCTTTTAACAGAGAATACTATCTTGGGTTAATCACCCTGTGGTTTTTCCCTTAACAAGGTTTTCCACGTCAAAAATAGTGTCATGTGTGTTGATTTTATTTCTGCTTCCATTGTTATATATGCTGATAAGATTTGATATTGCTCTAATTGTTAAAGAAGAAAAGAAAGTCAAATAATTAAGATAACTGATTCACCCCCCCTCTCAGTTATCAACATGTAGGGCCTCAATGTGGTATCTTCTTTATTGGGTGGTAATCGGTCTATGTAGGATCAAATGAATGATTTTAAGCAACCCTCGCATGTCCAAGGATTAGTGATTTTCTTCTATAAAACCAAACATTTATTTGTCTAGGACATGGATTTAGACTTTAAATATAGATTATTTTTTAGCGTTATATATTTTTACTCGCATGGTATATGCAAACATTTTGACCTTAAAAATAATGACATATATGACATGTCTTATAGTAAATATGACATAGTTTGAGCATTATGCATATTTTCTAATTTCTATAGAATATGAGGATTCTTTCACGTTGAAACCTAATGATATGGAGATTGTCTTCTTTTTCTATCATCATTTCTAAGGAGATATATAAATTAAAATTTGTATAACATTATTTGATATTTTCCCTTATTTTGGTTAGTTCTCTTATTCCTCTAATCACTCTACGCATACTGTATACACTTAAAAATGGCTCAAGTCAAATTTAATAAATATTTTAATATTTATTTTATTCTTATTGCTCTATCAATAAATAAATATAGTAATTTATTTATCTAATTCACATTCATCTTAATCTTCCAAAAATTAAATAAAAATCAATTTATTTAATTAAATCATCCAAATTCCTCTAAATCATCCTTAATTGAATAATTCCAAATTATTTAATTAATCATCTATCCTAAGGTCTTAATTCTATAAATCCACATCATTTACGCCTCACTTTACACCTCATCATGTTGCACACATAATTGAATATTTTTAATATTTAATTATATAGATATCCTCACCCACATGTCCTATATATCCTCTAACCATCCCTATTCTTAAGAACTTGGTCTCTCCATGTCATCATAGTCAAAGGACACTTAGAGACACATGTCTCATAGTTCCTAGATTATTTCCAACAATCCTACAAAGAAGGACTCTATTGACCCTTGTCTTTTGGTCCTTGAGAGCATTGTGACAAGTGGCCTCTGTAGGAATACACACAACACTGAGAGGGGGGGTGAATCAGTGTTGTTAACAATTTTAACACTTTTTACCCCTTTTTATTAATTTAATTTCACAATTTAGAATTCTTCAGAAGAAACAAAGTAAATATGCAGAGTATCAACACAAAGATTTGACACAAGAAATTTCCCGAGTTGAAAACCCTCCTGGGGTATAAAAACCACTCAACTGCCTCACTGGCTTAATCACAAAATTCAGATTACAATTGTCTCACTGACATTACAATTCTGCCTCACTGGCATATTGTATCTCTCTGCATGTCTCACTGACATTACAACATCTAAAATTCAATGACCAGTACAACATAGGGATTTTCCTGTTTCAATAAAATCAAAACCTTATTTCTCCTTTTCAAAAACAATCAAATGAATATTTTCTGTGATCAACCTTCAACTGTTATCATATCATCTTTACAACAATCAATCAAATTTGATCTTTAAGATATTTCATACCTCTATCTCTGCAAATCAATCTCAAAACAAATCAATTCATACTTTTCAAATTCATAGATTCTTTCACTGCAATATTGAAAAACTTTTAACCTTCTCCAAAAACATTTTTCAAAGCTTTATCCTTCTCTGAGAAAATCTTGTTCAATTCTGATCAAAAATCTCCATCCTTGATTTCACAAACACACCTCCAAAACTGAGCAAATTTCACTATCAAAAATGTCTCTTCATGTCAAAAATCTCTCTGCAAAAAGATTATCTTGCTACAAATAATACCATTCTTCTTCACATTAAAACTTTCTCACTCTGCAATTAAATCTTATCACACATCCTTTCAAACATATCTGCACACTCCAAAAAGATCATTAACATTCATCTTCCCATTTTTGTAACCGGTTCAGCTTCAACATAATTTTATCTCAACCTTATCACATTCCCTTATGAAATTCAAACAACAAAAAAAAAAAAAAATGAATCCTCTTCGAACAACACTGCCTTTTCATATTCTTCATAATTAGAAACCTTCTACAACTCACTCTTTCCTTTACATAACTTTCTATATTCAAAATCTCTGGAACTTCGGTGAGAAAAGACTAAAAAGGCATGTTTTAGTTCTAAAGCAACAAATCAACCGTCAATTTTACACCATAAAGCCGACCGTTGGAGGCAACTTATAGTTTAAACCTTATCCCTCTGATTTGCGCGGCCCGCCATCTGAGAATTCAAAAATGGCCGTTGATTTTGCATTTCCCGCGGAGCACACACCACCTTGACTGGTTACCGGGCACCCTAGGCAATGGGGCCGGTAAGACTGACGAGTTTCATACCCTTACATTGTAACTTAAAGCCCGATGACCTCCTCGACCGGTCACTTTGAAATTAAAACATAAAGTGCATAGTGTGATGACGGGCAAAGGTTAAACACTATCAATGTTGAGAACAATGTATAAGACTTAGTCAATTATTAAACAACCACACTTACCATATCAAATACTATATACCTTGACAAAATTCACATACTCCAAATACTATAGCACTGAAATGAAACACCATGCTTCATCAGATCTGCCACTGTAATGAACCCAATGTAGATGGAGTTAATATAATGCATATTAACTTTTGTCAAATGATGCAAGCCCTTGCCCTAATCCAAAAATTGATAATATGCAATGAATGCCACTTATCAAAAACCAAGGGATCTGGAAAACCATGCACTGATGTCATTATAGATCAAAACTGAGATGATACCAAATCACTGTGATCATAATTGCATGAAGACCACTCATAAAGCCAACCTTAGCATGACTTAAACTGTCTTATGAAAGATCCTTCTGAAATATCATGTGATTGAAACTTCACAACACTGATTGCAACTTCACAACACTGTTTGCAACTTCACAACACTGATTGCATACTTCACAACACGATATATACCTGTAAACTGCATCTTGTGAAAACTGTGAAATGCAACATCCTGATATCCTGATATTTTGACATCAATGAAAAGACAACATCCTGACATCCTGATATACTCAACTGTGAAATGTGCTACAAAACTCCCCCTTTGTCTTTGACATTGATGGCAAAACCATAACTCATTTCTCCCCCTTTTTGACATAAAATTGTCAAAGGCAAAAAAAAATATCACAACTAATAGATTCCTGTTCTTGTAAATGCAATCCTCAAAAAAATTTTTGCCAAAAACCAACACTTAACTTTACACTGATCAAATGCAGAATACTGTAACACTGCCAACCAAAAAAACATGTGTACAAAAACTATATACAAACTATGTACAAATGAGATTCAGGACATTAAAGTAATCTAGAAAACAACTCCCCCTGAATCTAATATCTCTGTAACTTACTGAAGAAAGACAAGAGACAGAACTCCCAGTCTCTGTCTCAGAGTTTCAAATGTCTCCTTTGGCAAAGGCTTTGTGAAGATATCAGCCAATTGATCACTAGTATGCACATATTCCAAAGCAACTTCATTTTCAATCACCTTTTCCCTTAGAAAATGATATCTGATAGCAATGTGCTTAGTTCTTGAATGCATTATAGGATTCTTTGACATATTGATAGAACTTGTGTTATCACAAAGAATAGACACAGGCTTTTTAACCTCAACCTTAATATCAAGAAGTGATTGTACCATCCAAAGTGTTGGCAAGAGACACTATATGGATTCATGGTTGTTGTCATTGATGGCAACAAAGGTCATCCCACATATCCGCAAGTCATGGTGTGTCTCTACCGGAAGTCAGAATGAAGATTGTTGTGGTCCGGTGAACAAGAACAGAGCATGTGGCAAGGTCCGACAGACTGGTCCGGATCTCTCTAAGGAAGTGTCTTGGTCCAGTGCAGATTTGGGGAAGTCAAGAGGACTACCTTGAGTAGTATATTCCAAGGATTTAGCCTCCGGTGATGAACAAAGAAAAAGATATGAATAGTTGAGTACCGGATTCCTGAGAGACAGTGAGAACAGAGGAAGAACTGACTGACAGAGTATCAGACTATTTTCCGGATGTGTTACTGTTGATGGTAAAGGTTGTGAAGGCATGAATCATGTTTGGCCGACATGATTAATGATATCTACAAGTATATGCTTGATCCGCATTGCTTGGTGAGCAAGGATTCAGCCGACAGAATAGAGTTTGTAAGAAACTAGACTGTTCCGGATGCCGACTAGAAAGGTGATGAAATTACGTGTGCGGATATATATAGAGGATGGATTTAGTTGTGAAATGTGTGATTGTGTGAAGGCATATGCGAATAAGTGCAGAACAAAGCAGAAGTAGTAAGAAAGATCCGGTATGTGAAAGGATAGCAGAATAAAGAACAGAGGAAAGATGAAGTGCAGTAGATCAGTGTACTGAGCCTAAACCGGAACTGAACACCAGCATATGTAGATGCTTCCAATCAGTTCAAGACTGTGATTCTTATCACTTTGTAGATAGTGTGTCTCCTTGTAGGCAGTGGGCCTCTTTGTGAGCAGTGTGCTCGGGCAGTGAGCCCTAATTGGCAAGTGCCATTTTTGTAATTCCCTATTCTTCTAACAGAGAATAATCTTTGGGTTAATCACCCCGTGGTTTTCTCCCTTAACAGGGTTTCCACGTCAAAAATACTGTGTCATGTGTTTCTTATTTCATGGTAATATTTTTGTGTTTGATTCAATGCTGCATTAATTAATAAGAAAGTTCAAAAAGAAAATAAATAGGATAACTGATTCACCCCCCCTCTCAGTTATCAACAATTGGTATCAGAGCTAAGTTCCTCCTAATAGAGCCTAACAGCTTAAGGAAGATCTGGGAGTTCAAATGGATGCATATGGTTTAAGGGAGCAACTCAAGACTGCCCTTGAGGATCTTGAATAGTCAAATTCTGAAGTCAATGAATTAAAGGAAAGACTCAAACAGGCTGATGAATTCATGAGAGAATTAAAAGACAAATTAAGTCTCTCTATGAAAAAGAGAAAGGAGCTACTCTAACAATTGGCAAGACAAAGTGAAGAAAGCAATACAAATGAAGAATTGACTGAGCAAACCAAGTTATGTGAAAAATTATCAAAAGAAGTCATTATGTTAAGACATGAAATGGAATCAGGAACTATAAAGTTTACTCAAGAGATTGAAGAAAAAAGAAAAGCTGAAGACAATCTAAGACAATCTCTTAAAGAAAAATCAGAAGAATGCCACCAGATGGACAGGATTATCAGACATCTTGAATCTGATCTTGAAGATGCCAAAGATAATGAAGAAAAACTTGAGGATCAAATTGCCTCTCTCAAAAGAGATCTTCAAACAACAAATGAATATAAAGAAAAATTCAAGATAAGTTCTGCCCAACTTGAAGTACTTCTTGGAAGTCAAAAGAGGACAGATGACAAGTATGGTTTGGGATATGAGAAAGGAGAAAGCTCCAGATCCGGTCAAAAGAATTTTGGATCAGAAAATCCAAGGAATAGACCTAGAAGACCTCCGGTAAGACAGCCCAATGCTCAAAGATATCCATCTTTCAATGGATACTGCCACAGCTGCAACCACTTTGGTCACAAAGCTAATCAGTGTAGAAAGAGAATGAATCAGATTAATTCATCCTTCTCCGGACAGTGCTTTAACTGCAAAAGGTATGGACACAAATCCCATGAATGCAAAAATATGCAAGTAAACAATTCATTCAAAGGTAGATGCTTTACATGCAATAGAGTAGGTCATATGGCTAATCAATGCAGATCAAGAGGTTATCAGTCAAATATGCAAAGAAATGTTATTTGCCAAATCTGTAATAGGTCCGGTCATAATGCTAAAATCTGCAGAAGCAAGAATTAGGACAAAAGAGGTCCGGTGTATAATCAGAATCAAGACAAGGGTAAACAAAAGATGAATGCGGATGAAGTTAGGAATCAGATGAGCAAGATTTGGGTAAAGAAAAGTTCAGAGAATGTAGAGGTTGGATCCGCACCAGACTCTGGTGCTGGTATTTCTTCCGAAAATTAAAAAGTGAGCTCTGGCTCAGGGGGAGACTCAAAGAAAATCCTGTTCCCCCAGCCAATCAAGTGGTGCCGGATGTGGCACAAGATGCGGAGTAAAGGGTTTAAAGATATAAGTCTTGAGATGATCCAGATAATATTTCAGAGGTCCGCATGGAGATGTGAAGAAGCTGTGATCGATCAAGTAAGACCTGTTTCGGGAGATGCTCCGGAATGACAGAGGATTACAAAAAGGTCCGGAGAGATCCGGAAGTGCATTATCTTATTCTGCGGATTGGACAGAGTGTTTGGGATGTCCTTGTGATGTGTTATCTTGATTTATTCATAATTGAAAGATCCGCATGATGTTCATAGATCAGGACTGATCCGGGATACTCCAAGCTATCCGGACAAGGCAAACTGAAATAATATAGGTGAAGCATTTATTGCAAATAGATATTAGGGTTTGCGAAATGATATAAGGGATTTCTCAACAATCATTTGATCATTCCACATCCAAGAAGAAGTGAAAAGCAGAGCTCTGCAACAAAATTCATCAAGTTTACCGAAGATCTCCTGCCGAAGTCATTACATACAGAAATCAATCCAGCTACTCCGTGCA
Organism: Cunninghamia lanceolata; assembly: GCA_027924645.1. NCBI lineage: Eukaryota > Viridiplantae > Streptophyta > Pinopsida > Cupressales > Cupressaceae > Cunninghamia > Cunninghamia lanceolata. The sequence continues at coordinate 86,627 of BSBN01000554.1, read as the reverse complement.
ACCGAAGACGCAAAAGGTATTTTCCATTTTCGATATCTTGCTACAAATCTTTTGAAGAAATGGCTACTCCAAATAAAGTAAAAATCTCAGATAGGCCCCGACCTGAATTTAAGAAACATCCATACAAGTCATTGGAGGTAGATCCCTTAGGAGCATTTTCCAGTGTTCCTCACAGAGTTTTACACACAGAAGACATTAGGGTTTACATACATGCAAGCATTGAGGAATTTGGGGAATTCAAATTGAGAGATCTCTATCACAAACAACTGATAGACAATGCTTTTGAGCTTAAACCAGAGTATAAGGGTATCCAGAAGAAACAATTTGATCAATTCATTCATTTCCCCTACTTTGAAGAAGATGAATGGGTCCGGTATGTACTGAGCAGGATGCATGACAACTTCCTATGGCTGGATAGACCCTGCAAGATCACAAAAGAGGCAATTAGAGCAGTAACTGGTCTATACTCTTCCGGAGGGATACCTATCCTCAAATCTGTCAAGAACAACATTGTAACTGAGGCCACCGGATCAAAATTTGATAAGAGGGCAATGACCATTGAAGATATTTCGGATCCGGATATCAAGTATGCATCCATGATAATAGGATACAAGATCTATCACTCCAGCAGGGAGAATTCTGTATTCGGAACTGCAGTATATACTGCCTATGAAATGCTAAGGAAGAATGCAGAATATGATCTTTGCGAACTGCTCTTAAGCCAATTAATGGAAAATATACAGAAAATCAAGAAGGACAAGAAGAATTCCTTCAAGTATGGTACTCTTATATTATGTCTATTCTTCTACTTCATGAATGAGCTGCCCGGATCAAGTGGATGGGCATGGCAGAATGACAAACCTGTTGCAGTACAAATAAGAGACTATCTACATGGGCTTGGGGATGCCAAAGCAAGAAATACAGCCCTATGGGGATACTTCAAAAACTTCCAAAGCATGATGCAAGCAAGAGAGAGAATTCCCCAGTCTCTTGTTGAAAAATACAAAGACTCTGTGTGCTTTATGGTGGACACTGATCAGTGCCTAATGGAGGCAGTGGGGCCAAGGACTGTCTGGATCATGCCCATGGGGTATGAAGTGGATGAACAGATAGTGGAGCTGCATGTTCAACACATGCTAAGTCAGCCCAAAGATCCAAAGGCAGAAAGGTTTGGAACCTTTGAGGAGCTGAGTGTAAAGATCCATGTAGAACTCAGGGAACCTGAGATAAAGAGAAAGGTGAGAAAAGAAGTAGAGCATATTGCTCAAGGCCTAGGCATCTCAAAAGAGGCACTTGATGCCAGCCGGGAAAAGAGGAGAAAGGCTGAGGAAGAAAAGAAAAGTAAAGAAAGTGTTCTGGTTGAAACTTCCACCCGGACCAGATCATCAAAAAGATCTGCACCTCCCACAAGCAAAAGTTCAAAACCGGAAGTCCAGGCATCTGGTAAAAGATCTAAGACAAAAGCCACAAGGGCTTATGAAAGCCAAAAGGATGAAGAGGAAACTGAGTCAGATGAGGGAGTAAAAGAAATAAAGAAGCAGAAGAAGAAAGGATCTGGTAAACCCTCCACAGGCCAAGACAAGGATGAAATGGCAGAGGTATTTGTTGAAAAGCCCACTCTGTCTCTAGAGAGTGTAATCAAGTCGGTTACAGTGGATGGAAACCTTCAACCAATGACTGAATTTTATGATGACTACAATGAGGCTGACCAAAAGATTCTGCAGGAAGCCACAGTCAAGTATCTGAACATATACAATAAGGCTTTCATTGAGATCATATCTCTAATTCCTAAAAGCCTAGAAAAGGAATTAGAAATAAGAAAGAATAATGCTCATGCAAAAGATCTTGAGATCCGGGAGCAGATAGCTATTCAGCTATATCCTCAAATTGATCCCAAGACAATGAACATAATATTCAAAGACTGCAAAGATGAGTTCAGAAGTAAAGCCAGGATGAATCAACTCATGCTTGGTGAGACTGACAAGGTGGCCAAAGAGACAGAAGAGATCCTCCGGAAGGCCTTCAAAAGGTTCAATCTTCCTGTTGTAGAGGACTTAGGTGCAGAAACAGCTGTGGACTTGGAATCATCTGCACCGGAAGAAGTGGGCCTTGAACAGACTAACATCTCTCCTCCGGTTTCCCCCACAGTCTCCGGATCCCAAGAAGAAGAGAAACTATAGGAGAAAGAAGCAGCAGTCAAAGAAAAAGAGGTTGACAGCACCAAGGATGCAGAGAAAGAGAAGACCCCAATAGAGAAACATCTGTCTCCGGCAAGAGACACAGCACAAACTGTTCAAGAATTCTTGACAAAAGCCACTGTAGAAATTGATGAACCGGACCTACTAAAAGGACCATTAGATTTTGACTCTTTGTCACCGGTGCAAACAATGAAAATAGCCTCATTTGCAAATGAGAAAGTCAAAGAGAAACTACTAAAGTCTCATATGGAAGACTGTGAGTTGATAGAGGCTGCCTCCGGAGTGCTTGAGAAGATTATGCCATTGGTCCAGATAGATCCGGCAGCCTCCTCTTCCGATAATCTCAAAACCTTAGTCAGCAGTGTTAGTACACATTTTGAATCTCTAGAAAAATCAGCTGAAGAAAAGGTCCGGAAGGAATTTTTGGATAAAAGATTTTCAAAAGTATTAGGATTAATCTCTAATGATAGAAGAAATATGAGTATTGGAGTAAAGAGCTTAGAAAATGCTCTTAAGGATGGCGGTGACATTTACAAATTTTGTATATCCTGGTCAAAGGCAACAGCAGAAATTGATAAGAAAATAAAAGAGGAACGAGACAAACTACAAAGTTTATCTCAAAGTTTTGATCCTCTCTCTTCCTCCATAGTAAATCAAGAATGTCAGACTATTGCAGTCTTGAGTGAAATAAAGAACCTTGAGAAGGAAAGAAAGAATATCACTAACCGGATGGGAGAACTTAGAAGGATTATAATCCCTAAGTTAGAAACTATGCATGAGGCCATCAGTGATGCTCAGACCACCGCCCAAACTAATGATCCGATAGATCTCAAAAGGGCAGAAGCTTTTGCATTTTTGTTGAGTGGTCACATTTCAATTTTGGATAGAATGAAGCAAAGTTGGGCTACAGAACTGATCCAATTGAAGACATCCTTTGCAGACATTCTTCAGTATATGTGAGTATGTAAATATGTGGCTATGTATAGAAAATTTTTGAAAATTTTGGTGTGCGGACCCTACCCTTTGCCATTGATGTCAAAGGGGGAGTGAGGAGTAGTGAAAAATGAGGAATCCAACTAAGGGGGAGTTTCGGAAATTGTATATAAAGACAGAGCATCAGCAAAGGGGGAGCATAGTGTAAACACTTAGTCATTTTTCACTAAGTGTTGCCATCAATGCCAAAGGGGGAGATTGTTGGCAAGAGACACTATATGGATTCATGGTTGTTGTCATTGATGGCAACAAAGGTCATCCCACATATCCGCAAGTCATGGTGTGTCTCTACCGGAAGTCAGAATGAAGATTGTTGTGGTCCGGTGAACAAGAACAGAGCATGTGGCAAGGTCCGACAGACTGGTCCGGATCTCTCAGAGGAAGTGTCTTGGTCTAGTGCGGATTTGGGGAAGTCAAGAGGACTACCTTGAGTAGTATATTCCAAGGATTTAGCCTCTGGTGATGAACAAAGAAAAAGATATGAATAGTTGAGTACCGGATTCCTGAGAGACAGTGAGAACAGAGGAAGAACTGACTGACAAAGTATCAGACTATTTTCCGGATGTGTTACTGTTGATGGTAAAGGTTGTGAAGGCATGAATCATGTTTGGCCGACATGATTAATGATATCTACAAGTATATTCTTGATCCGCATTGCTTGGTGAGCAAGGATTCAGCCGACAGAACAGAGTTTGTAAGAAACTAGACTGTTCCGGATGCCGACTAGAAAGGTGATGAAATTACGTGTGCGGATATATATAGAGGATGGATTTAGTTGTGAAATGTGTGATTGTGTGAAGGCATATGCGAATAAGTGCAGAACAGAGCAGAAGTAGTAAGAAAGATCCGGTATGTGAAAGGATAGCAGAATAAAGAACAGAGGAAAGATGAAGTGCAGCAGATCAGTGTACTGAGCCTAAACCGGAACTGAACACCAGCATATGTAGATGCTTCCAATCAGTTCAAGACTGTGATTCTTATCACTTTGTAGACAGTGTGTCTCCTTGTAGGCAGTGGGCCTCTTTGTGAGCAATGTGCTCGGGCAGTGAGCCCTAATTGGCAAGTGCCATTTTTGTAATTCCCTATTCTTCTAACAGAGAATAATCTTTGGGTTAATCACCCCGTGGTTTTCTCCCTTAACAGGGTTTCCACGTCAAAAATACTATGTCATGTGTTTCTTATTTCATGGTAATGTTTTTGTGTTTGATTCAATGCTGCATTAATTAATAAGAAAGTTCAAAAAGAAAATAAATAGGATAACTGATTCACCCCCCCTCTCAGTTATCAACACAAAGTACCTGTGTACAACATGATGAAGCAGCAATGTACTCAGCTTCAGCTGTAGATAGAGAAACACAATCTTGTTTCTTACTATGCCATGCAACCAATCTGCCACCTAGAAAGAAAGCTGCCCCACTTGTGCTTTTTCTGTCATCAGGACATCCTGCCCAATCTGCATCTGTATAGGCAAGAAGTGTAAAATCATTGTGTCTAGGACACCATAAACCAAAATCAAGTGTACCCTTAATATATCTAAAGATTCTCTTAACAGCATTCAAATGTGATTGTTTAGGACAAGCTTGAAATCTAGCAACCAAACAAACAGCCTACATAATATCAGGCCTAGAAGCAGTGAGATACAAAAGACTCCCAATCATAGATCTATACAGAGATTGTTCTACTTCAGGTGATTCATCATTTTTACTTAGCTTATGCCCTGTCTCCATAGGAGTACCCAAAGGTTTGCAATCATCCATTTGAAATCTCTTTAACATCTCTTTGGCATATTTATTTTGTGAGATAACTATTCCCTTTTCAAGCTAAGATACCTGAAGACCAAGAAAGAAAGACAATTCTCCCAACATAGACATTTCAAATTTTGATTTCATAATGTTAGGAAATGAATGACTCATATCATCATTGTTACTACCAAAAATGATATCATCAACATAGATTTCAACAACCAGAATATCCTCACCTTTGATTAAATAGTACAAATTACTGTCCACACCTCCTTTTGTGAACCCCTGTTCCTGCAAAAATTTATCCAGTCTATAATACCAAGCCCTTGGAGCTTGCTTTAAACCATATAAAGCCTTTTTCAATCTATAAACATGATCTGAATTATCTTTATTCACAAAACCTTCTGGTTGTTCCATGTAGACTTCTTCTTCAAGATCTCCATTTAGAAATGCTGATTTTACATCCATTTGGTAAACTTTGAAATTTTTATAAACTGAAAAAGCTAAAAACATTCTTATAGCTTCTAATCTAGCAACAGGAGCAAATGTTTCTTCAAAGTCAATACCTTCAATTTGTGAATACCCTTTGCAAACCAATCTGGCTTTGTTTCTAACAACTTTACCTTTATCATCAAGCTTATTCCTAAACACCCATTTTGATCCAATGACATTCTTACCTTCTGGTCTTGGAACAAGTTCCCATGTTTTGTTCTTTTCTATTTGGCTTAACTCCTCTTCCATGGCATTAACCCATGCTTCATCTTTGCTGGCCTCAACATAATTCTTTGGTTCCATTTCAGATATCAAACACACATGTGCTTGATTATGCGCAGCAGCTTGCTTTCCTCTTCTTGTTAACACACCACTGTCCTTATCCCCAATGATCAACTCATGAGGATGATCTCTTTGAAATGCCTTTGAAAGAGTCTTTGTCTTAACATCAACAGATTTTTCAGGATCTTCTTCCTCTTCCTGAATTTCTTCTTCCTTTTGTGAATGATGATCAACTTCAATGTCATGAATCAACTGCATACAGGGCTGCAAATCCTCATCCACCTTAACATTAGTACTTTCAATTATTCTTTTGAGCCTATTGTTAAAACACTTATATGCCTTGCTATGTGTAGAATAACCAAGAAAAATGCCTTCATCACATCTAGACTCAAAACCACATAAGCTATCATTATCTTTCTTGATGTAACACTTACTTCCAAAAATTTTGAAATACCCAACATTAGCTGACTTACCATACCACAGTTCATAAGGAGTATAATTTGACTTTACCCTTAATTGAACTCTGTTCAGAGTATATACAGCTGTATGAACAGCTTCTCTCCAATAGACATTAGGCAGATTTGCATCATGTAGTAAGGTTCTTGCCATTTCTTTTACAGTCATGTTCTTCCTTTCAGCTACTCCATTTTGCTGTGGAGTTCTAGGAGTGGAGAGTTGAGGTGTATTTTTCCTCAGATTGTCATGTTGTGTGGATAGTGTTGGTGATATGATGTGTGTTGCATAGAATGTCAAAAGGTTGATAAGGGAGTTCATTGATGATTGATATAGATATTCAAAGTTTGAGTGAAAGCTTGACAAAGTTTCTATGTAGAAGTTTATCAGGACTTTATTGTCATCATCATGTATATAAGCACACGAAAGATTTGATACTATATGTCATGATGTTACAAGCTGAGTTAGAGGGATCAAGCTCTAGGTCTATTTTCCATTCTTTGCCTCTAAAGACCTATTTTATAATCCTCTCTGCCTGTCAACATAGAAATCACTTTTTAATTTAATTCATTGTTGACCCGTTATACAGGTCAGTCACTTAAAAGTGACTTGTTAAAGGGTTTATGCATCATGCTATCAACCGGCCCCTTTCCTTCTTTTTACCTATAGAGCAAGTCTTTCAAAATGGGCGGGCTTTCATTATGTTTAAATTTAAACTCACCACCGCCAATTACCAAGAGGGCACGGGTTTATGCATTAAGGAAAAGGTTTTAGTTTTACTTGAAAACTTTAAGAAGTATTTAGAATCCTTTTTAAAGCCCGAAATTAAAGATAGAAAGTTTCTTTTTATTAAAAAAAACTTAAGTAATTTCCTTGTAATCCTTTTGGTCGGTTCCTTTTTTTAAGGAGTATTTTTGATAAGGAGATTTTTATTATTTTTTTTGTGAAGAGATTTTTTAATAAGGAGATTTTTTATGAAGAGTTTTTTTTATGAAGAGTTTTTAAAGACTAATTTTTTTTGGGAGATTTTTTATGGAGATTGGAGATTGTTTTTGAAAGGATTATTTTGAGAATAAGGCAGATTGAGGAGAAATTAATTTTTGTTGCAGATTGGATAAAGATTTTTTATTTTGCAGGAGATTATTTTTGAAGAAGAATTTGAAGAGGATAATGAAAAATTTGTTTGAAGAAATTTGCAAGGGTTTTGTATTTTGGAGAATATGAAACATCATGCAGGGATTGAAATGAGAAGGTGAATTATCATGGTATTGCAATCCAAAGTGTTTTGGAAAGTGTTGTTGCAATAATATCTTGTTTTGAATGATGAAGTCAAGAGGCAAGAGTTTTTGTTGATTTCAGTATGTTTCAGATATGATTATGTATATATCAGTTTTTGCCAGAGTGTTGTATATCAGATTTGACAGTATAATATGTGTAGGAACAGCAAGATGGTCTATCAAGAAAAGGTGTCAGAATATGCAGGATGATAGTTCATATCAGGAAATTAGTTTGATGATTATATCTATTGCTTTGTTGAGTTATGTTTATGACATGTACCTTGGAGCTTTCAGAAAGGTTTGTTCAAATTGTGTGGTGATTTCAGGTATGAGCTTCAAGTTATGACAATCCAGAGTCTTTTATGACATTGATGGTGAATCTTGTTTTTCTTCAAATCGGAGGCAAGTAAAGGTCTTATAAAAAATGGTCATCTTGGCATCTGTGTGATGAGGGGTCTACATGTTTTGTGCCTGCAAAATTGTTCATCAAAGAGTATTGGTATGTTTATGATTTTCTTTGCAAAAGTGTTCAGAAGGTTGACTGTCAGTAAATGGATGGTATACTTCAGGTTGATATGTTGCTTCAGGACTAATTCAGGAAGTGGATAAGTGTTGAGTTGAGTTGAGTTATGTTGGTTAGTCTTGTCAGTGTTTACCAATGATATTTTTGAGTAGTAATTTGTTTGTGATCTTTAATACATGAAAGATCTTGGAGATTTGTTATTTCAAGTCAAAAAGGTTGTTGATTGAAGAAGAACTGTTTGTTTTGAAAGTTTGTGATGTTATCAGGAAGGAGTGTGTCAGTCTTCATTTTCACAGTGTTATTGTCATCAGATTTAAGTTTCATGAAAGACAAATGGCTTCAAAGATTTTGGTAAGTGGTTCAAAGATAAGAAAAGTTTATGTTTTCAAAGTTCTCATATTGCAGGGTGATTGCAATTATCAAGCTATAACATCTTTTCAGTGGAGTTGTTCTCAGGGGGAGATAATAGTCTTTGTCATCCGATGTCAAAAAGGGGGAGAAAGAAAAATATGCATCAGGTGGTTTTGCCATCAATGACAAAGGGGGAGATTGATGCTGTTAGGTTGTCATTGATGTCAAAAGTGTTCAGGAGCATGAGACATCATCTTGCAGATATAGAGAATGGTTTTGCATCATCAGTGTACATCATCTTGTTTGTTGTTGATAGGAGCAGGAGCATGAGACATCATCATGAGACATTCATGGTTTACTTGGTTCATACAATCAGTTGGAGAGATGTGTTCTTCACAATGTCATGATTTATCAGTGAACATGACATATTCTTGGTAGGCATGGTCTTCATTATTCATCAGGTTCTTGACAAGGTTAATGATATCAATTGTTGGTATTCAAAGGTTTGCAATGTGTTGGTTCTTGACAAGGTTGATGATATCAGTTGTTGGTATTCAAAGGATCACATGAATACACTTGATGTTTGGTGTTGGTTTATGATTAATCACAGGACTATGATTAATCACAGGACTTGTTTGATCAGGTTTGGCCTTTTGAAGTTGATTGGTTAGTCAAGATACAATTCATATGGTTGAGAGTTGAGGTGTATTTTTCCTCAGATTGTCATGTTGTGTGGATAGTGTTGGTGATATGATGTGTGTTGCATAGAATGTCAAAAGGTTGATAAGGGAGTTCATTGATGATTGATATAGATATTCAAAGTTTGAGTGAAAGCTTTACAAAGTTTCTATGTAGAAGTTTATCAGGACTTTATTGTCATCATCATGTATATGAGCACACGAAAGATTTGATACTATATGTCATGATGTTACAAGCTAAGTTAAAGGGATCAAGCTCTAGGTCTATTTTCCATTCTTTGCCTCTAAAGACCTATTTTATAATCCTCTCTGCCTGTCAACATAGAAATCACTTTTTAATTTAATTCACTGTTGACCCGTTATACAGGTCAGTCACTTAAAAGTGACTTGTTAAAGGGTTTATGCATCATGCTATCAACCGGCCCCTTTCCTTCTTTTTACCTATAGAGCAAGTCTTTCAAAATGGGCGAGCTTTCATTATGTTTAAATTTAAACTCACCACCGCCAATTACCAAGAGGGCACGGGTTTATGCATTAAGGAAAAGGTTTTAGTTTTACTTGAAAACTTTAAGAAGTATTTAGAATCCTTTTTAAAGCCCGAAATTAAAGATAGAAAGTTTCTTTTTATTAAAAAAAACTTAAGTAATTTCCTTGTAATCCTTTTGGTCGGTTCCTTTTTTTAAGGAGTATTTTTGATAAGGAGATTTTTATTATTTTTTTGTGAAGAGATTTTTTATGAAGAGTTTTTTTTATGAAGAGTTTTTAAAGACTAATTTTTTTTGGGAGATTTTTTATGGAGATTGGAGATTGTTTTTGAAAGGATTATTTTGAGAATAAGGCAGATTGAGGAGAAATTAATTTTTGTTGCAGATTGGATAAAGATTTTTTATTTTGCAGGAGATTATTTTTGAAGAAGAATTTGAAGAGGATAATGAAAAATTTGTTTGAAGAAATTTGCAAGGGTTTTGTATTTTGGAGAATATGAAACATCATGCAGGGATTGAAATGAGAAGGTGAAAATATTTATACAGAGGAATATGAAAAATCTTTTGCAGGTGAATCAATTTGAGAAGGCTCTTCATTTTTGACATGAAAAATTAAGCAATCCAGTGATTTTTTTTAAAAGAATATGAAGGATCATGTACAGAGAAGAGGAAGATCAAAAGATTTTTTAATGCATAGAATTGACGGGAAGATATTTTGTTTTAAATATAGAGAAGAGAATATGAAAGGTTTTTCAGAAAGTGCATTGTGATGGGTTGTGAAAGATATTCAGATTTTATTTAATGACATTACAGATGCTTTGATTAAAGTGTCTTGTGGATTAACAAGATGAGTGGAGTGATGTTGTGCAGATCTATGATGAACTGACAGGGATCAAATACAGATACAGAGATTGACAAGGTGATCAGAAAGACAATATGCAATTGCAATAATAATCAGGTGCATTGATTGTATGACTGGTAAGGCAGAGATGAAATATACAGAGAAAAGTAGTATTGTTGAGCATATCTGGATGAAGAATTAATTTTTGAATGGAATGACCATTTGAACACATAAGAGAGAATAAAAGTTATGTATTGAAACAGAGAAACCCTCTGAATTTGTGTTTTCAGTTTGTTCTGTAATAGGGGTTGGTGCTCCTTGAAGCTGGTGCTTCTAAATAGTATGCCAGTGAGGCTTGTAGGTCAGTGAGACCTCAATAGTCAGTGAGACATAATATTCAGCCAGTGAGGCTTTGTAAGATGTTTTCAAAGTTAAGCCAGTGAGGCACTTCATGAGTGGTTTTTCTACCCAGAGAGGGTTTTCCACTCCAGTAATTCTTGTGTCTTGATTCATATTGGTCATCTTTCTATGGTTGTATGTTTTACTCATGAGTTTTGTTTATCATTCTCAGTTATGTGCATATGTGTTTGACAAAGTTATGTGCATATGTGTTTGACAATTCAATGATTACTTTCTCTCCTTATGCTCTCCAAGTTAAAGTTTGAAAAAGATTTGAAAATTCACACAACACTGATTCATCCCCCCTCTCAGTGTTGTCCTTGACTCCTACAGCCTCTTGCTCACACCTTTCTCTCCACCTTGTCATCATAGGAGGCACATTTTCCTTATTCCTCTCCCTCATCCCAACTAATCAAATCTCTATTGTACATGTCACAAGACTTATTCTCCACCGTGGATCTTTTGACATTTGGATTTGAGCCTTCTTGGCATATAAAAGGAACCTCCTCACCTTCATTTTGCATCACAAGAGCTATAGTACTTACATACTGCAGAAATTTCCATCAAGCAATCAAGCTTGCCTTTGGCCCCCCATTTGCATTAGTTTCATAATCTCCATTGTTGCACAATCATTTAGCTTCATAACATCATTTAGCTTCATGGCAATATCAAAAGCATCATTATTATCTTAGTTGCATTGTAGAAATACTTCACATTGCATATTTCATCCACAAAATCCATTCCTCTCTTTGTCATCTTGGAAAGCAAAGAAGTACACTTCTGAGAGCAATATCATTATCAACAAAGATCATTGAGAAGATAGGAGACAATGGAACTCATGGGATAAATCAGTTTAGCAAGGTATATCTTATGTTTTCTGCATTTTTCTTAGTTTCATTGATGTATTGAATTGAGTAGGAATTCTAGAGTATTTGTGGTATCTTAGTAGGTTCTTGCATTAGTTTCAAATTATCAATCACATTTTGGCACCCATCGTGGGGCCTTGCCCCATTTTTAACTTCCAAATTTGAGTTTTGGGGTGTACTTACAGTCATAATAGGTCGTTTCTGCGCATTCAAGTTCTAATTCTACGCATCCGTGAAGAAAATTGCAGTTTGATGCATATGATCATTTCTATTGTGCATATGACAAGTTCTGTTGCACATCCATTTTTACTACGCATTTAATTCACCCTGCTACACATCCAACACTTCTTGTTGTGCATTTGTCTTTCTGCGCATATAACTCATTTTGTTGCGCATTCATTGTGATAGAACCGGCTCTAAAAACATATGCTCTGATACCAATCTGATGGCACACTCCCTCACAGCATGCACAATACCCAATTAAACCCTCGAGTGAGAATCAAGTCTCAGACTCGGTAAAAGGCTTCTACCAATCTTCTGACATTACAATGACAGGAAATATAAGACTTTGTTCAAAATATGCAAATAAAATGATAGGAACATTAAGACTTTATCCACAATATAAAAATGACAGAGAGAGAGGATTCATGACAGGAAAATAATCAAGAGAAAATATATTTTTTGATGCCACAACCCAACATTACATTTCATTTCTATGGCCTATATAGATGGTCATACAAATACAAACCAAAAACTAGTCTACCCTCTTATTCTTCTGTCACTCATCTTTCACAAACTTTTACTCCTAGCTCTCATCTTCGACCTCTCCCTCTCAACTCAGCTTCCTCTATATTTGTTTTATGTCGGCATGCTCCCATTACTCATTCAGCCTTACCAATTTACTACCGTTTCTCTCTATTCTTTATCCACGATCTTCTTATTCCCATCGGTCTTCCTCTTATTCTATATTATGATCAACCTCTCTTAGGCCACTTCCATATTGACCCTCCTCCTTTATGCATTCGTTGTCTCTCCTTATATAAAGCTCCCACAATCTTTCTTCCATCTGCCAAAAGTCTGCAACAATTAATTAGATTCATAACCGTTGCTGCCATAAGGATGAAACTGACGCTAATAAGATAATGGAGATGCTAGTAGGGATACCCACGATGCCCATCACCTTCCTCCATTGAATTTGCAACAAAAGATAAAGAATTTGTCTTCTGCTATCATAAAGAAGCCATCGCCATCCAAGAAACCACCAGAGAAAATAAAAATAGTCACCACTCAGGAAGAATATCCACGATGCCATAGATATGCAGAAATGTAATAGCCATGCACACAACGATTGCAGAAAGAAATGTTTATGCCAAGAGCATGATCGTCGATTATGAAGGTTTAGTGCTATTTCTATATGAGTTGATTTTGATAAAGGAATAAAATCAAATCTGCCAGCAATGTCCACTTCCTTAGTAGCATGATTTGAGGCTTTATTCTATTAAAACTGCTAGCCATGACTTCCCCCATAAAAGTAGAAATTAAATAACCAAAATAGTAGTTGACAAAGATAAAAATATAATAGATAATTTAGCTACTGTCAAAAGGGCGACAGGAGGTTCAATATAAAGTGACAGGAGATTCAAACACACCCAAGACTACAGTAAAGATTCCTGCTTATTCACCAAAGAAACCAAACCATTCAAACAAATAAAACCCAAAATCGAAAGAGGCGAGATGCCCCTACATCAGACTCCCCCACTAAATAAAATTCATGAGCTCCTGCTCATGAGCTCTGTAACCTCTTCTTCCACTTCTTCCACTTCTTCCAATTTATTTTATGTTGGCTGTTACTCTTCCTAAGCTTCTTCCTCTGTAACTGTTTGTTGTCCACATTCCTGTCATAAATCTGTCTGCTAATTTCCTTATCCATTATAAATTGCCATGGCTCTGTCTCATCACCACAGTTATCAATTTCAAACAAAACTTCATCCTCATCTTCTAGTTCTTTCATTATTGCCTCAAAGATATCCTTACCATTTTCTTTTTCTGCCATAATCTTCTTCACCATGCCTGCACTCTCTTCTTTAGAATACTCCTCCAAGCTAAACATTGTCTTTAAACTCATGTGCTCTTTTGTAATTTCAGATTTCTTCTCCTCTCCATTATCATTTTCATCTTTAGAAATGAAAACACAAACAATATTTCCTCCATCCTTAGACTTTGACTTACATTGATTACCTTCTTTCTTCAAATCCATTAGCCAACCAAAGTATGAACCTTTTAAATTCTAACTTGACTCTACTTCATGCTCTCTTTTCTTGTCTTCATGTCCTGCAAACACCCTAGACTTAGGAAAATAACAATTCTCCAATGTATTCAACCATCCTGAAATCTCTTGTAAACTCTCATATAACTTTCTTTTCTCCACATGCTCTGCCTTCCCTAAATCTGCATTCATCATTCTATGTGCTCCCCTATCCTTCCTCTTGTTGTAAACCACATTATCATTCTCTCTTCTACTCATATTTGCACAAGAAACAAATACATTAAAGAAAACACATCTTTCTTTTACCACATACTTCGTGCTTTCATATAGCTCTTGTTGTCTTCCAAACATTTCCTCTCTTTCAACATGCCTACAAAACTTAGGCTCCATCTCACCCATACTTAACCATTCAACACCTCCTATCTTTGCACTCCTCTTGACATCATCTGTTGCAGACCATGTGTCCTTATCTTTTTGTCCATCATTAGCAAAATCATTATTCCTTATCATCCCATACATGTTATAACTCATGATATTCATATATGAATGTTCTATCCCATATGTCAAACCATCAACAAAATGAAAATCAATACATTTTACCTCTCCCTGTAGTTCTGTTGCCATTTGCCACCTTGCATTCTTGGTCATTCCAACAAGCTTCTCCAATGCACTCCTTGTACCTTCATTTGAACTTACTTTAACTATTTTCCCTTTAGAGGAATTCATATTTTCTACTTGTAAATCTTCAACCTTTTCATCCTCAACTTCCTTGTCTGCTGTCTTTTCTTCAAATTCTGCATTGTCCTTCTTTTCTTTGCTCTCTATTGCCTCAGTTTCTTCTTTATTCTTCATGCCTTTTTCTATCTTTTCCTTTTTATATCCTTCTCTTATCATTTTTCTTTCACTCACGATTAGCCACATCTTATCCTCATACACATAAATTTTATTCGAAGACTCAATTTCATCAAAATCAAATTGACTACCTTCTTCCTTGCACATACCATGTTGCTTTTTCTCAAGCTCTTCAGTATGCTCTGGGGAATTCTCCTCCTTTCCATTTTCTTCTATGGGATTTATCATGTGTTCTCCTTCCTTGGGTTCGTCCTCATCTACACATCTCTTCTTCTCTTGTTTTGGCTGCTTCTTTTCAACTTCTTCTAGCACTGTTGCATACTTTTCTACCCATGCTAACTTATTCATCTTCTTGTATTCTGCACTTGGCTTATCTTCTTGTCTCCTCTGTTTCTCTATCATATCTGCCACCCTTGATTCTATTTTTCTATCACATAGGTTAATACAAACCATTCCTTTTTGTTGCACATCAACAACTGATTTCTTTTGCCAAGATGGGATTATATACCCATGATCTACTAATTGACCATTTTCCTTTTGAACTACATTCCCATTCCCACTTGTGCAATCAAGAACATCATCAAAACAGTCTTTTACCTTGCCATTGGCCTGCTGCCTCAATTTGCAAACATTCTTGGTTGCATGTCTTGCCAACTCCTTTTCTTCACAAGTTTTCTTCTTTTCTTGATCAGCCCTCTTTCCACATTCAGGTACTGTTGCTACAAACTGTCTTTTATTATCTATTACTGCAAGCTGACTTCTTTTGCTCTTATCTCTAGCTCCATCAATGGGCTCTCTTCTTTCCCTTTATTTCTTTGCCTCCAAAGGCTTGTCCTTAGTATTCTGCACACCTGTATTCACAACTTCAAATAAATCATTAGAAAGTAAATCAAGAGATCAAGATGTCTCCTTCGGTGTCTCCTTCCTGGACACTTTCTTTTCTTCTTTTTCTAGGGCTCCTTGCTGCACCTTCTCTTTCATCTTTTTCTTACTTTTATTCAATTCCTCCGCCATGACAAATTTCTTATTCTCTCCTTGTCTACTTCCTGTAGTCATAACCTTATTAGGAAAATAATCCTTTCTAAGATTTCCATTCTTCTCAAGATCTCTTCCAATCCCTCTCGGTACCTTCTTCTTTCTATTTCATCCCAATATCTATCCCAATATGGGATTATCATAGGTCTTCTTACACAAAAACTCATTTCTCTTACTACTGCAATCCACAGTCTCTATTCAATCTCCAAGTGCAAACTACCTCACCTTCGGTGATCTGTTCATACACAACAACACACCTCTGCACCTCACCTAGGGCTTCTCTCTTTCCTCTCTACCCAGTCTTTTGGTGCTTCTCCTTTTTGTTACTGTATTAATCAGCAACTCTCATGTCCATACTTTCCACCATGCTAGTTATACAGTACCCATCAAAGTCAAGAACACACATAGTGCTCGCTGCCCAGATCTTTTGGGACTCTAGGTTTCTTCTACAACCCATTAACTCTCCAAACACACATAACACTCCAGGTTTCTTAAAAAACATCAAACTATCAAAACCCACATAAAACTTTTATTGCCTAGATCTTTTAGGGCTCTGATACCACTTGATAGAACCAGCTCTACAAACATATGCTCTGATACCAATCTGATGGCACACTCCCTCACAACATGCACAATACCCAATTAAACCCTCAAGTGAGAATCAAGTCTTAGACTCAATAAAAGGCTTCTACCAATCTTCTGACATTACAATGATAGGAAATATAAAGACTTTGTTCAAAATATGCAAATAAAATGATAGGAACATTAAGACTTCATCCACAATATAAAAATGACAGATATAGAGGATTCGTGACAGGAAAATAATCAAGAGAAAATATATTTTTTGATGCCACAACCCAACATTACATTTCATTTCTATGGCCTATACAGATGACCATACAAATACAAACCAAAAACTAGTCTACTCTCTTATTCTTCTGTCACTCAGCTTTCACAAACTATTTACTCCTAGCTCTCATCTTTGACCTCTCCCTCTCAACTCGACTTCCTCTATATTTGTTTTCTGTCGGCATGCTCCCATTACTCATTCAGCCTTACCAGTTTACTACCATTACTCTCTATTCTTTATCCACAATCTTCTTATTCCCATCAGTCTTCCTCTTATTCTATATTCTAATCAGCCTCTCTCAAGCCGCTTTCATATCGACCCTCCTCCTTTATGTATTCATTGTCTCTCCTTATATAAAGCTCCCACAATCTTTCTTCCATCTGCCAAAAGTCTACAATAATTAATCAGATTCATAACCGTCACTGCCATAAGGATGAAACTAATGCCAATAAGATAATGGAGATGCTAGCAGGGATACCCACGATGGCCATCACCTTCCTCGATTGAATCTGTAACAAAAGATAAAAAATTTATGACTGCCGCTATCATAAAGAAGTCGTCACCAACCAAGAAACCACCAGAGCAAATAAAAATAGTCGCTGCTTAGGAAGAATATCCATGATGCCATAGATATGCAGAAATGTAATGGCCATGCACACAACAATTACAGAAAGAAATGTTTATGCCAAGAGCATGATCGCCGATTATGAAGGTTTAGTGCTATTTCTATATCAGTCGATTCTAATAAAGGAATAAAATCAAATCTACCGACAGTGTCCACTTCCTTAGTAGCACAATTTGAGGCTTTATTCTATTAAAACTGCCAGCCATGACTTCCCCCATAAAAGTAGAAATTAAATAACCAAAATAGTACTTGACAAAGATAAAAATATAATAGCCAATTTAGCTGTTGTCAAAAGGGTGACATGAGGTTCAATATAAAGCGACAGGAGCTTCGAACACACCCAAGACTGCAGTAAAGATTCCTGCGTATTCACCATGAAAACCAAACCATTCAAACAAATAAACCCAAAATTGAAAGAGGTGAGATGCCCCTGCATCACATTGTATGTTTCAGTGCATTTAAAATTAGGTAGTTTTAGTATAATTCTTTTGATAATTTTTTATGCTAACTTTTGTGGCAGCTATCATCGATCATCAAAGAACTATATTCAGACTACTGACAAGTGGTTTTGCAGATTTAGGGCTTGGTTTAGACATCATTTACTCATACTTTGTTATTCTAGTGACACCTAGTTTAAAATAGGAAGAGTAATCATACCGTTTTGCATTACAATCTTGCATATAATCATAACTTAGTTTTAATTAGGAGGAGTAATTCTATCTTGCATATAATCTTCACATAGTCTAAATTAGGATGTTAATTGGACAAATTTTGCATACAATTTTCACCTAGTCTAAATTAAGAGGTTAAGTGGACCATTTTGCATTCTATCTTACATACAAATCATTCACTTAGTCTAACTAGTAGGTTTAAATTAGACAAATCTTGCATAACAAACTTGCATACAATCCAAACTTAGCATAAATAGAGGGAAGTAACTTGATTATCTTTCCTTGTTGTTATCATGCAAAAATGCTATCTTGTGTTGTTAATTTAGTTGCATTTAGCTTATTCTAGGCGGTCAATAAACAAGTGTTTGCTATGCTTCCAAAGGTGATAGGCATATGCTCTCCCCTTGCAACATCTTGGGTGATAAAAAAACCAAACTCAGCTCCCCATTTCTTATTTTCCCTTAGAAAGGCCTACTCTTGGATTTTGATTCATCCAAGATGGACGACCTTAAGTGGAGCTTTCCTTTGACCCGCTATATAAATGAGATAAGGTGAAAGCCAAGTCTTAACAAGCGTCAGCCTTGCCTTTCGGTGCCAAATCGAAAAGAGGTGTACTAGCACTTTGTGGAAATGTTTTTTGCATTGTGTGAAGTATTTGAAACTCTTAGTAGGATTGGTTAAAGATTTTAGTAGCTTTTTGCATGCTTGGAAGGCGTTGGTCCCTCAAAGTTACTAAGAACCATTGTTTTAGAGACCAAAATTCCTTTACTTGTTGACACAGGAGCTCAGATCTCTGAAGCCGCCCAACGTTTTCACTAATCATGTGTAGAGACAGAAATTCACTCTTTTGGGGGAATGAAACTTAGTATTCCCCAGAAGTGTGTTCTGTGTAAGAGGGAGCCAGTGCTACCAAGTTTCTAGTTGTCCACCTTGATTTATGTGGCTGGAGAAATCCAAGTTGGGATTCAACAAGTAGTATCCTTTCTTGCCTAGGATTGTACTTGTCTTCAAATTTGTGTTAAACACTAAATGTCACAAACAAACATCAAATTGTACTATCTATTGTGTTTTCTTGCCTAAAAATAGAGAAAATCATCACAAGAAAAACATTAGGTTATATTGAAAAATGTGCCAGAAACACTCAAACTTGAGCAAAATTCAGTCATTTAGCAGAACTATGCATTTGAAACTTATTGCTGCGCATTTGACACTTCTTTTTGTGCATATATTTCTGCTACAAATTTAAAGCATCTTGTGGCGCATTTGATCAATCCTACTACGCATATACCCTTATGCGCATTTGCACCTTGTTACTACGCGTTCAAACCTGCGCATGCATCACTTTTTACTACATATTTAAACTTTGTTTCTATGCATATAAACCTGTGCATCCACAACAGTGACCTGTTCTCAAGATTTTGAGAAAAAAACAAAATCATTTTTGGATACCCATTTTTTATTAGATTATACTTGAGAAGTCATTGAAACCATTCAAAAACATCTCATACCAATTTTCAAAACATTTCACTTGCAATCCATATCTAGCCTTTCCAAACTCAAACAAAATCAAACTTTTCCCAAAGGTGCCATTAAGATCTTCCATTCTCAAAACAATATAGTTAGTTTCCCTATCAGGATCAATCATCCTCTATCTAGAAAATTGGTGCAAGAGTATTCACGGTTAATGGCAATCTTGCATCACCAAAAATATTTTAATTTTTAGTTTAGTTTTTTAATAATGTTGGAGCTTTGAGAAAATTATATTTTTTTATTTGCAACAAATGTAATTTCCCTTGGGTGCAATTGTAAATGTAATTTTGGTGGGATTTGACTTATTTGTCATAAGTGGGGCTGCCAAGAATATTGGAATTAATGGCATCTATTATTGTAACCGTCATAGTTGTAAGGAATCTGTAAGTTGTCATAACAACCCAAAATTGATTGGGCAAATGATAGGTGTCCATGTGAAGGTGGATTGCACAAGATTTAATTTTTATTATTTCCAAATTGTAACCTCCAAGAAGGGTATGGATTTCCAAGAGGTGGGGCTAGAAGCTTTGCCTGTTGTTGCATGTCTGGGTCGTTATTATGAAACCTAGTCTTGGTAAAATAGGCATAAATTTCTCGTTTCTTATCAAAATTGAGAAATTTAAAATGTTTTGGAAATATGGAAAGAAGGTGCACAAAACCCAGAAACCGTTTTAGAAAATACAAAAAAATGAGGGAGCGATAACAGGTTGGAAGTGAAAGGTTTTTATTGATGGTTTGTAGAGGTTGTTTTGAGAAACCAGTAGTGGTTTCTTCTTAGGCAAGATACACATATTGAGGATTGCTCATTTGTAAAGAGAGGGCTTTTGGATGAAGATTTTTGCATAGCCATATGCTGCCAGTATTAGTCCAGATTGATGAAGACAAAAATTTGTTGCAAGTGTGGATTGTATCTCTCAGAAGCTCATATGCTTCCATATTTTGTAATGAAATTTCAGATTGAACAAATATTATTGTGCATATTTCTCTTCTTCTATTTGTTGTTCTATTTTATTTTCAGCATTCTTTTAGAGGCTTGTGAAGTGTTATGTTGCAGATTTGAATGGATTAGTATCTCATTGTTGCATCAATTGGTAAATTAGTATTCCCTCTCAGCATCAAAACTATACTAAACATCTTGACAAGGTTAGTCTACATCAATAGTGATTCTTATCATCCCTATTTGACTCACTTTGGATCAACACTTTGATTGCTATACACCATAGCTCAAGACTATTGTTTGAACAAGGAATCAAAACACCACCTTTCGAAAATCTCATCACCAATACAATTAACCCAATCTTTCACACAACCAATACCCCATCACAAATGTTCACTTACATCCACAAGTCTCTCATTCAACTTCATTCATATCAAAATTTTGTATGGTTGAAACTAGGTCTCAAGCCAAAAGAAGAAAAGAAATGGATTACACCAATAGTAGTGTGCACTCTTCTAGTGATGGAGAGGAAGAAATCAACCAAGAGGAACTTGATAAATGCTTACAAGACCCAAATTTTCAAAAATTGATGGATAAGGTCATAACAACGGATCCTCACAAATACTTCCTCTTACTTGTACAACAAGGAACCAAACTACCTGCTAATTTTGACATTTCACAATTGAGAACAACAAGCTCATCAAATGAAACAGAAACTCCCAAAAATGAAAAGGCTAAGGATATGTCAAATCCTTTAGATACACTAACACAACAAATCCAAGCCTTACAACAACAATTTGTGGACCTACAAACAAGAAACTCCACAAAACATTACTCATTAGAGGATATATCACCATATCCTTTTGACAAAAGCTTAGTCATGGTGCCTTTCCCTTCAAGATTTCAAGTCCCTAAATTTGACAAATATAGGGGAAAAGGTGATCCACGTGACCACATTAGAGAATTCAGTGTTGCATGCTTAGAAGTCACCCATAATGAGACATATCTTATGCGACTCTTCCCACACATCCAAGGAGGTCAATCTATGGAGTGGTTCTCCCATCTACCTCCCGGAATCTGAACATTCAATGAACTAGTGGACAAGTTTGTCACTCACTTCTCATACAACATTGAACATGAGATTTCAATGTTAGATCTATGCAATAACAAACAAAAGAGTGGAGAATCTTTTGCTACTTTCTTACAAAGATGGAGACAACTTGCTAGTAAATGTCCTTATCATATTCCTGAAAAGAAAATGATTGAAATGCTTGTTCATAACTTGAACACTGAATTAAGTTATCAAATACAAATCTAATGTCCTACTTCCTTTAGTAAGTTCATTGAAATGGGATTACTTATTGAGAAAAGCTTTGATAGCTAAAGGATAAATAAAAATCTACAAGGATGTCCCTAGTTCAAACAACAACACAGATAAATCGAGGTTTTGGACTAAAAAAAGAACATTGTAAATGACAAAGTTGTAGATGCAAAACGTGTGACACCAAAACAACCCATTCTAAATCTATTGAGTCCACACAACAATGCACCTTCAAACAAACCTCCAAACAATGAATCAAGACCAACAAATTTTCCTCCTCGCAGAAAATTTACACCATTGGGTGAATCAATTGATTCTTCCATAAGGAATCTCATATCAAACTACTTCATAACACTTCCAATGGTAAGAGAATATGAACCCAAGTTCAAACCCTCTTGGTAGAATGATTCTGATTTTTGTGAATTCCATAGAAGTAAAGGTCACAAGACTAACGATTGCCAACGACTAAAACACACACTCCAAGACTTGATAGATCATGGAGACATATCAATTGATGGACATGCATCCAATGACAACCATATGGCATTCAAGAATCCACTCCCTAACTATGAGAAGGGAGTTCCCTCTAAGCAAAATAATAACGGTGGTAACAATGCCAATTACATGAATGTATCATATGAATACACTGTTAACCACATCTCTGAAAGTAATTCACATCTAAATGTGATTACTATAAATAACAAGCCCGATTGTAATGTAACCACTCATCATGGAAATATTACTCTCCAAGGGGCTTCACCTAAACCATCTTCCGTATCCAATCAATATAATGTCCTAGATCAACTCCAAAAGACACATGCGCATATATCTATTTTGGAGATTTTGCGTCTCTCACCATCCCATAAGGCTATTCTAGAAAAGGCTCTTTTGGAAACCACTATGCTAACAAATCTAGCCCAAGAGCAATTCCAAGCCATGGTAGGACATCTTACTACCCCTCAATTCCTATCTTTTACTAAAAAAGATGACATGTCCATTACTCAACCTCACAATGCATCCCTTCACATCGAAGCCCTCACTCATAAACACAGAATAAAATGGGTCCTTATAGATGGAGGGGAAGGTTTAAATGTATACACATTAAAATTAATCCTTGCATTGGGGTTCTCTGATAATGTTGTTGATCCAAAGAAGAAGCTCACAATCAAGGCCTATGATGAAGAAGAAAGGACATTTAAAGTTACTATTATTTTGCCCTTACAAGTTGGACCGGTAGAGAAAGACAGGGTTTGCCAAGTACTTGATATGGAACTAGCCTACAATATTCTCCTTGGTTGACCTTGGATACATGCGATGAAGGTCGTATCATCCACCTAACATTGATGTATAAAGTTCCCTTACAATGGGCATGAGATCACTATCCAAGGTGATCCCAATCCATTTCAATACTACAACACCATCAAACCAAAGCTTGAAGTTGTCATACCTACCAATCGAGCAAGTTCATCATCTACAACCCTTGTTGACCCAAGTTCAAAACCTTCTACATCTAAAACCACCGAACTAAAATTCAAGCTCAGAGATAAAGGGAGAGAAGAGAATTCCATTGAGCAAACCTTTTATCTTGCAAAACTACCCCTATCACCCAAGTCTTATGGCAAACCTGCTATGGACAAACCACAGACATTAAAAAATCATAATGGCCCTTTTATCAAATGGGGTACTCTATCAGATGAAAGTGATGAGAAATATGTCCTTCAATGGTTGCATAAAGAAGAAGATATGGAAGCCAAGCCACAAGATCAACAACCCCAACTTCAAACTGATCAATATGGCCCAGGTTTTTCTATCTTGCAGAGAATGGGATATGATGGTCATAGTCCCATAGGCTTGAGAAAAGAAGGTATCATGGAACCCATAAAACCTTCTTCCTTATCATCCTGAGACAATACAGGGCTAGGGTACAAAGGAAACAACAAGGAAAAGGTTACCACCAATCTAGTTGAGCAAATTCACAAATTGCAAGAAGAGAGTGAAACATACTCTAACCAATGGGAATGGGATAGTCTTTCTAAACTATCTTGTGAAGACAAGTGCATTGATATAGTTCAAACATATAGCTCAACAAATGGATACCATGAGGTTCAAAGCTTAAGGTCTAGATCGCTAGAGTTTGATTCGCAAAATACCAAGAGTGAGTCACAAGATGAAGGTCAGATGTCATACTTGATAGATAATACCGAGGAGAGTATTGTTTTAGACCTTGTAGATACCCCCATTAACCTAGACAACTCCTCTATCCTAACCATCATTTCCCTTGAGTCAGACCAACCTGATGATCCCCTACCTTTAGTACATCCTGAACTTATAGATTGGGAACTACAAGAGGCCCCCAAACTAGATACCTTTCAAAATGACGATGTTATCATTGACTATCTAGAACTAAGCGATCACTTACCATCAGGGGATCATAAAGCTAGATTTTCTATAGAAATCAATGATAGGGCTTATTTTGTAGAGATTTCCAAGCCTTTTAGTCACAAAAAAAGTAAAAATAAAAAATAGATCTAATGGTGAAAACCGCTCGGTGGCAGTGTTAGATCGTGAAAAAAGTAAAAAAATAAAAGATGAATCCAATGGTGAAAACCTCTCTGAGGTGCCAAAGGATGAAAGGCTTGACACTCTCCCCAATCTTACACATTAGGAGAGGTCCTCAATTTTGATAGAACCAACAGAACCTGTTACCATTGGCACAGGAGACAATCCAAGGATAATCCATATGACAGAATCTTTATATGAGCAAGAAAAGCCTGAATTCATTAAATTCTTCAAATAGAGACAGATTAATTTTGCTTGGTCCTACATGGATATGCCTGGACTTGATCCAGATCTCATAACGAATCATTTACCACTAGCTCTAGGAGCTAACCCAGTAAAACAAAAACTAAGGAAGATGCATCTGCATATAGCACTGCTAGTGAAAGAAGAATTAAAGAAGCTATTAGATGTTGGGTTTATCAGACCAATTGACTATCTAGAATGGATTTCCAATATTGTTCCCATCTCAAAACTGGATGGAAGGATCAGATTTTGCAATGATTTTAGAGATTTGAATAAGGCTTGTCCCAAGGATGACTTTCCTTTGCCTAATATTGACATCATTGTGGACCTTACAGCGGGGCATACTATGTTATCTCTCATGGATGGGTTTTCTGGTTATAATCAGATCAAAATAGTGCCAGAAGACTAGCACAAGACCACTTTTACATGTCCATGGGGTACATATTTCTAGTGTGTGATACCATTTGGACTAAAAAATGTAGGAGCGACATACCCAAGAGCAATGACATCAATTTTCCATGATATGATGCACACCATCATGGAAGATTATGTAGATGATATTCTATCCAAATCACTCACAAGAGAAGGACACCTGTAGGTATTAGATAAAATATTTCAGAGACTGGAGCAATTCAACGTTCTCTTGAATCCAAAGAAGTGTGTGTTTGGAGTCACATTCAGTAAACTTTTAGGATACATAGTTTTAGCCAAAGGAATTGAGGTGGATCCAGCCAAAGTGAAAGAAATAATGGACATGCCACCACTTAAAAATATCAATCAACTAAGGTCATTGCAAGGCAAGTTACAATCTATCTGTCAGTTTATCTCACAATTAGCTAACAAATGTCATCCATTTACCCATCTCCTTCACAAGAACATTCCTTTCAGATGGGATGAGGAGTGTGAACAAGCTTTTAACCTCCTGGAAGAGTATCTGATGAATCATCCAATCTTGATGCCTCCAATACAAGGAAAACCACTTTTGCTTTATATTTCAACTACACCAACTACTCTAGGGTCTTTATTGGCACAACAAGACTATGAAGGAAAGGAACGAGTTATTTACTACATCAGTTGAACATTGGTAGGATATGAGCTACAATACACACCTATTAAACGAGCATGCCTTGCCGTAGTCTTTGCATCCCACAAACTAAGACATTATATGCTGACACATTCAATCAAGTTGGTAGCAAAGATAGATCCATTGAAGTATTTTCTTAGTAAGGTTACTCTAACAGGAAGACTATCAAAGTGGGTAGTGATTCTTAGCGAGTTTAACATTGAATATGTAGACATAAGAGCTATAAAAGGCCAAGTAATTGCAGATCAGTTAGCGGATGCACCATTGCATGATGACAATCCTTTAAGCTTTGAGTTTCCAGACGAAGCCATTTTCAGCACAACAACCCAAGCATGGAAACTCTATTTTGATGGATCCTATACCCAGCATGGGTCAGGAGCAAGCATTTTGTTGGTCACACCTCAAGGGGATACAATCCCAAAATCATATAGACTACTTTTCCCTTGTACCAACAATGTGGCAGAATATGAGGCATTGGTCATTGGTCTTAAAATGGTTGTAGAATGTGAAGTCTGAGAACTTCATGTGTATGAATATTCACAACTAGTTATCAATTAGGCAAATGATGACTATAAAACCCACGATGAAAATTTAATACCCTACACGCGTATGGTAGATGACTTTAAAGAATATTTTGTTGTGATTTCCTTTGAACAAATACCAAGACTAGAGAACAAAACTATCAATGCCATGGCAACCATTGCATCATTACTAGATATACCTGAACATCAGTCATGTTATGAGTTCTTAGTGGAGCCAGTGTCTAATCTAGCTTACAATATCCTTGAAACCAGAATCATATGCCACATAGTAATATCTAATTCCCCCTTGTACGGAAATATCTATACCTATCTAAAAGAGAATACCTTACCACTAGGTTTATCTAATAATCAATGATGAACCTTCATCCATCAGGCCTCTCGCTATACCATAATTGCCGACACCCTTTATCGACGAGGTCTTGGTGGTACTCTCATTAGGTGTCTTGAAAGTGAGGAATATCAAACCGCCTTAAGGGAAGTTCACAAAGGAATTTGTGGAACCCACTCTAGTGGTTCTACCTTAGCTAAGAAACTCATGCATATGGGATACTATTGGCCAACTATGGAAATAGACTCTTATCATTTTTTGAAAAGGTGCAAGAAATGCCAAATTGATGGAAATTTAATACATGCACTAGCACAAGAGCTGCAACCTTTAACGACTCCTTGGCCTTTTTGCCAATGGGGACTTGACTTAGTGGGAAAGATTCACCCTCCATCATCCAATGGCCATAAATTCATAATAACCACCACTGAGTACTTTACTAAGTGGATCGAAGCCGTACCCCTAGGCAATGTCACAGGTAAGCAAATTGCCTCGTTCATCCTGAATTATATCATTTGCCGCTATGGCATTCCTTTATCCATTATCAATGATAATAATAAACCCTTTAAAAATTAGGATGTCAAAGAACTCTGTGACAAGTTCCATATACAACACCATTTTTCCACCCCATACTACCCCCAAGGAAATGGTTAAGCGGAGGCATCTAATAAAACCATCTTGAAAATCTTGAAGAAGATTGTCAATGATGCTGACCATGATTGGCATATTCAACTAAATCCCACTCTGTGGGCCTACTGTACAAGTATCCACACACCCACAGGTGCAACACCCTACGCCCTAGTCTATAGCTCCAAAGCAATCTTGCCCATAGAGGTTGAGTTACCATCCTTGCGAGTATCGTTAAAATGTCTAATAACTAATGAGGAATATCGGGTTTCCAAACTATAGGAGTTAGAGCTATTGGAAGAAAGAAGACAAAATGCCTTTAATCATCTAAAAGCCTACCAACAAAGGATGTCAAGAAGTTACAACCATAGAGTAAAACCTAGAGTCTTTCAAGTCGGTGACCTAGTTCTTAAGGAAAACCCCAGAAATCAGTAGGACAGGGAAAAGAAAGGCAAGTTTAAACCCAACTGGCTTGGTCTATATGTAATCATTGCTACTTACGGATCAGGAGCCTACCAGTTAGCAACATCAGAAGGTGATTTGTTTGATGACCCCACCAACAGTGTGCATCTTCACAAGTTTTATACCTAAAAAACCCCAATGCAAGGGAATAAAAAATTGTACAAATAAAAGAAAGTGGTGAAAACCTAGAAACAGACACTATTTGTGATAAACTGCTTCCTCCATCTTGTAGGATTTCAATTTTTACCCATCTTTCCTTCCACATCCATAACAAACACATAACGATGCTTATCATGGCTTGTTATTCACTTGCCCTTATCGCCTTGTCAAATCAAGCTATCCATCCAATCCTTCACCCATCTTGTCAGTTGTCGTGACCCCATCATTAGTATCATTGTCAAACTACGTTGCCTCTGAGCTATCATGTAGGCAAGGCCATCATTGATGAGCCCCCGAGGCTTCCCGTCAGGGATTTTTTAGTGGCGAATCTTTGCCAATTGGCGAATAGTTCATTTCCGCAAATGAGGAATTGGTGAATACATTACCACCGGTGGGGGGCCAATTCACCTAGTTTTTTTAGATTTTTGGTCAAATGCGTTCCAATTCGCCACCCTAATAATTTTTGAGTCATTTATAGTTAGTATTTTCACCACTATATACTACACGGTTCTAACGATGATTCACTTGGAATTTTAGAGGCATGTTTTAATTCACCTATTTATTCACCAATATCATTAAATGGTTGACATGCATGAGGACCCAATTTGCCAATATCATTAAATGGTTGACATGTACGAGGACAAATTTTGCTAGTATAATTAAATGGTTCACATGTATAAGGACCAACTTTGCCAATACCATTATAACTCCATTCTAATTGTAGGGCCATATTCACCTAGAAAATTACTATATATGTGTTTGATGGAGGTCCATTTCGCCTAACATTTATAAGTGTCCTATTAATAGTACACGAGAATTGCCATATTATTATAATACCATTTGGAAATCCCGCATTATTCACCAAATATGCATTGATATAAATGCATTTGAAACTCTAATTAATCCTTTAAGTTTACACATTTTGTTCAGCTTAACTCTCAAATCCTTGATTCATTTCAGATCATAGAGAAGTTACAGCTACAGGTATTGGCGAGTCACTGAAAGGTAAGTGATCATTTCTTTACAAGTTTACTGTGTAATAATATAAGATTCATGTTGATTATTTATGTCTTTGTTACAGATGATATTGATTGAGTAGGAATTAGGACTAGGGAGATATCTTAATCTAGGACTGAGGGATCTATATTTTATCATCTATGATTGCATATTGAACAAAATGACATTATTTCTGTAGATTTTAATTCATGAGAGATGTTGAGCAAGAAGTTGTCTAAGGGTGGTGAAGGCACTCAAGGGAGGTCAAGGCCATCAAAATCGAGAAACAATAACATAAAGTCGTACTTTGGCAATGTTGGCGGTCCATTAGATGTAGCAACAACATTAGAACCTGTACCATCTATTGACTTGCATCACAATGGCATGGATGAAATTCCAGGGAATACCCAATGTAGTAGGAATGATGACAATGACAGATGATATTCTAGGGAATACCGAATGTACCGAGAATGATGAGAATGCCATAGATGATGTTCCAGGGAATACCCAATGTACTAGGAATGATGAGAATGCCGCAGATGATGTTCCAGGGAATACCTAATGTACCAGGAATGATGAGAATACCGTAGATGATGTTCCAAGGAATATGCAAGGTAGCTGGAATGATGACAATTCCACAGATGATGTTCCAAGAACAAATGATAATGAAGATAATGAAGTTATAGAAATCAATGAAGATGAAGATCCTACAAGTGCACACAAGGGGAAAAGAAAAGCCAAATCAAAAAAGGGGCGTGAGTGGGAAATGTCAAGGACTTTTTAGATTGATTGGGTGTCAAAATTCACATTCATTAAACTGGTGGAGAATAAAAACAAAGATGAACCTCCCACATAATGCAAGTGTAAGATTTGCAGTTGGAAATATCATAGGGAGAAGAGGTTGCAGTTAAAACTTGACAACATAGAAAAACATATTGGCAAAGTTTATGAAAACAAATCATAGATGGACAAGAAAAATTAGTGATAAGATGGAAAACAAAGGAAGAATGTCTTCATGTAAAGAATGCCCTTGAATATGAAGTGCATTTGCAAAGAAAGGCAAAGATTCATGCAGGTGGAGGTTCAATTGAAGCTCAATTTGGAAAGATGATGGGAGAATTACAAATGGCAAAAACTGTTTAGTTGGGTGTTGTTTTTCATATTTTGAGCAGAGGGTGTCATATGACAGACTACCTTGAATATAATAGTTTATTATCTTTTATGGGCATTCCTAATTTTCCCAACACACACTAGTCAATAAACAGTGGATGGGAATGGGCAAGTTCTCTTGCTGAGGTGGAAAAATGTGATTTATAGGAAAAAATAAATGAGTCAACTTTTATTGCATTATCTCTAGATGAAGTTACAACAATAGATAATACTTCCTATGTATGTATGCATGTGTATACTATGGAAAATCATGTTCGCCAACCTCATCTACTTTCTATTTATAAAATGAAGGAGAACGCAACATCACAAAATCTATTTGAGATAGTTAAGAAATATTTGAATGAAATTGGAGGTATGGATGACTACACAATTGCTAGAAAGTTGGTGTGTAGGGGCGGATGGAGCTTCAGTAATGCAAGGTCATAGGAATGGTCTATGTGTGAAGCTACATTAAACTTCTATTTCACTGTACATGATTGCCATTCACTGCATGGCCCACATAATGAATTTAGCATTTAAAATTGTGAGCAAGTTTTATGTAGTATCAAAAGTTGAAGATCTAGTCTACGAGCTCTACTCATACTTCTATCAAAGTCCCAAAAGGTTTTTGGAATTTCAACATTTTGCTGAGGGAATAACTATAGGAAACAAGCTTCTTAAGGATGTTGATACCAGATGGATCTCCTTGCTTAAACCAACTAAAAGAGTTTTTATAGAATATCAATCCTTGATTGGTTTAATGTACGAACATCACTTCACAGTTGACAGGGCTCCTGACCTCTTATATAGGTTAAGTGACATAGAGACACTCCTCATTTTACCTGGTATTCTTCCCATGCTGGAGGAAATGAACATGCTTATGAGAAAAGCCCAAGAAAGGACTATGTATATTTCTGAATATACTAGACTGCGTAGAATGATATGCATGACCCTCGATAATCTATATCTATCAAGCCAATCCTTCATAAGTCCAAAATTTAGCAACTTGCATTTGATAACAAATGTGACCAATAATGCTATTTTTTTTACTATTTAATGCTAGTGGGGAGTTATGTGTCTCTGTAAAGGGATTTGGTATACCAATGTACTATTTAAACAAGGTCAAGCGCACTATTAGAGAAGAACCTGTTTCAAGGGAAGCTTTTGACAAGATTGTTAATTCTGTAAGTACTACTTTAAAGAATATTGTGAAATCCCTTTCCTTAGAGATTAGAGATCGATTCCCTCGTGATGAACTGCTTGAAGCCATGTCTATAATGTATCCTCAATATTGGGTGAAATGTGAGCCAACTGATTTTCACAACAAGATAAAGACCTTAACAAATCATTTTTGCAAAAGTATAGAATTCAATGGACAAGTAATAGAAGGAATTTTAAATGAAACTAAGCTAACTAATCAATCAGATCGATTTGCAATTTCAATGAGGGAATAGTTTAAACTCATGGAGGCTCACCACCAACATGGATCGATAACAAAGCTTTGGGAAACCTTAAGTCAAAGTGAAATATTGCGTTATGCATTATCCAAATTTTTCAAACTTGTTGATTTATGTCAAACCATGATATTGGGGTTGGTGAAGGATGAGAGAGTTTTCAGTGCATTGGGGTTCTTGAACAAAGATAAGAAATAGACTTGACAAGAATTTGGAAAATTGCTTGAGGATGTATACAACTAGACATGATATCCAGAGTTTTCCTTTTGATAGGGCACTCGCAATCTGGAGGTCCTCATGTGAAAGAAGAGGGTTGTGCAACACTTCAAACAATAATAGCATACAGGATAGTGACATGATGAATACCAGTGCCACATGTAGTGGTAGTGGTGATGATGAGACGCTGTTAAGTAGAGATATGGAGATAGAAGAAACTGAAGAACATGATCAGGATGATTCTAGATATCATGGTCAGAGGGAGGATCGAGAGAATCTAAATGACGAGATGATTTGGTAATTTGAAGGGATTTAGAAGCTACTAAGTATTTATACTATATTACATGTTCCAAACTCCAAAATGTTGTTGATGGCATTTTATTTCAATTTGTCTATCTGTGATGTATATTTTTTTATTTTCGATCAAAAAAATTAATATTTTCATTTATTATTGTGTGATTCTGATAATTTTTACAAGCATTCAACTAAATGTGAAGTATTTTTTCTTCTCCATAACCACAGTAGTGTTTCATTTGTTTTCCTTTATTGCATTGTGATGGTTTTTTAAATTCCTAGGCTCCAGCTCTTGTAAACTATAGAATAACGCGTTGCATTACCATACTTTGATCAGTTTCTAAACCAACTCTAGTTAAGAATCCTTATAATCACTCAAAACACTCAATATCTTCTTAAAGCATTAAATTTATTCTAAGTAAAACTAATAAGATAAGTATTCAAGCCCTTGTTCATAGCATTTTATCAATTTTAAAATAGCAAAGCCCAACAGATTATGCCACGATGTCCAATAGAACATCCTGGTGGTGCCTCCATAGGTTTTAGGGCTTTTGGTTTGCTTGGTTTCATCTATTTGAATCCCTAAAATTCTAAGTGTTTATGCTTTGTACTTCTTGCACTTTTTCTTCTTTCCCTCTGTTGACTGTTTGTCAAAGGTTACTGGTCACTTAAGTCACAACTTAATGTCTTCACACCCATGAGTTGACCGACCCCTAATCCTAGTCTTATCTACTGTCGCCCGTAAAAATCAAAGCCTTAAGTCTTAGGTTAAAGCTTAATAAAGCATATTTTGCAGCTTCATAGTGCCTTTTTCATGACGTCACACCACCCCCCCCGCGACAATGTAAAATGATAGGCATCTGTCAACCGATATGATAGTGGTCCATGGAAGAACTTTTGATCAAACGCTTATGCTCCATCGCAAAGGTATCTCTCTTAGGGGAATATTCATTGCACTGTTGTGAGATGGCAACACGCAGTGCTCCTCTATTAAAGAATTGAAAAGCAAGTGGAAGGTGGGCGCATGGGGGCTTAATCACACCGTTGCATGGTAGGTAAGTGGTGGGTTGATTTTGGCTACGAAGTGCGAGGCACCATGCTTTTGGGCTGGACAAAAAGGTGATGTGATCTGCGGAGAGGGTACAACTGATTCAGCCTATTCTGATTAGTCAAGGTCTTTTCAAAGGTGTTGATGAAGATTTTCAAATCTAGTCATGTGATCTCAGCCGTCGATTGCAGAACATAAGGAAAGGATCAATAGCCCCATTTCAAATTTCCTATGAATGAGGATTTTCAAATGTCCGTGGCATGAACTGAGTAATGGCTGTCGCTGCCACCATTAATACTGCAAATGGCAAGAAATCTAGCATTATAAGGGCATAATCTAGGGCATTGTCTATCATTTTCGATAGCACAGTTGCATTCCCAGCGAAAGGAGCTTCAAAATGAGAAAGTTGATGTGATTCCAAGCCTCTGTTAGCGTCAAAAACTAGTAAGTGGCTTATGTTCCTCTGTGTCTCATCAATTCAGCTATTCGTTCATTTCAAAGTGTTAAGAAGTAATTTATAGTTGCAGAAGCCATAGGTTAATTGCATAAACACAATTTAGAAGGATGAGTCAGTCTAGTCAACCTTTCACCTCAAAATGTAATCTAGATGAAGACCTCATGATCCAATGTCTCGAGTCATTGAGGAAAGCTGCAATAGGGCTAGGAGAAGTAGGAAAAAATGATAAAATCTATGACTTGTGTATGAAAGTAGAGATGCTAGGATACCTGTATCGCCATGGAGCCTATTTGGGCATTGGCATAACAGAGAAGACTATAGAGCCCCTATTTTCCATGCCTGGAAGCTTGATTTGGGCAAGTTGATTTGCTCCAATGTCTTTGTCAATCTAGACTTGGTCAAAGCAATTGCAAATAGATATGACCCCAAAACTAGGTCTGTTATGTCTGGAAATGGTTCTGTCATAATTAGATTCACAAAAGCCTATATTTCAGTTATGTTCAATTTAGACCCTACTACCAGTATGCCCATTGACCTGAATGCCTTCAGAGAAAAGTATAAGATTGTTAGATATGCCTATAGATCATTCAATCTGGCCAAGCATAGACCAAGGGGAGTTGATGGAGGCCTGGTAAAAATTTATGGCAGAGAAGAGGAGCCCTTCCATTGTAAATTGTTCATGGAATATTTTGTCAGAACTTACCATAGTTTATGCCATGTGCTTGGGAGGGATGCAGTTGACATAAAGCCAGTATCCTTGATGATGATGGCAGTTTGCATTCAAGATCTTGGAACTAGACATCCATATGACTATGCGGGTTAATTGGCTGAGAAAATGCACAAGCAGATGGTGACAATAAAAAACATGTATATTGTAGGTCCCCATTTGGAATTCACATGGTATTCTTTGATGTGCCACATGATCCTCTGTCAAGCCACTGGCATACAGATTTACATGTGAGGATGACAGAAGAACAAGGCAACATGATGCCAGTGCAAATGTGGACTTGCATGCTTGACATGCATTTTAAGGATGCTAGTTATGTTGTTTTGAGGAGCATTTTGTAAGGAAGGTCTTAGGTTTCTTGAAACCTGAAGGGGATAGAATACCTAAAGAAGTTAAGGATTTCTTGAGACCTTTAGAAAGAGCTCCACACTTGAACATAGAACACAATTGGGGAGATTGGTTTCTACATGCAAATACTACTTGCATCAAGATTTATGGGTGTGAGGCTCCACCTTACACTCTACCTAAGTTTGTGCCCAAGAGGCTTGCCTTCATGGAAATCATAAGGCAATTAAATGAAGCTGACAAGGAGCATTTTAGAAAGCACAAGAAGGGGTCACTCATCCCTACTTCATTGAAGCTCAGTGATTTTATAACAATTGATAAGAATGGATTAGATCATATTGGCTCCATGTTTCAATGTTACAGGATGGATATAGAGCAAGTGAGAGCATTTGACCCTGAGGGTTTTATTCACAAAATAAGGTTGAAGGTCAATAGGCCTGGTTACCCCCATCGAGTCATCTTTGATGAAGATATAGTAAGAAACTACCAGTCAATGCAGGAGATATATCTTTTGAGAAATAAATGGAATGTAGTGATGGAGGGAGAGAAGATGAACATTGAAGAGAAATGCTAATGCTGCATACCCTAGGGCTTTTGTTGAAGTGCAAGATCCCATAAGGAGAATTGAGATGATCTTGGCCAAGGTAGAGGAACTAATAGCTAGTGCACCTGCAAGTGAGGAGAGGCCATCTTACCAACCAAGCAGTTCTAGGGGTAAGTATGTAAGAGAAGAAGAATCCTCTGATTCCCCTGCTCCAAGGAAAGCAAAGATCGTTGACCTTGAGGCAGAGGTGGAGACAAAAGTTGTGGAACAAGTGGAAGAAGCAGTAGAAGAACAAATCCAGGAGCCTCCTCATTAGGTGAGTTCCCCATTAAGGATAAGGCCATACTCTTCACCAGATAATAG
This sequence comes from Cunninghamia lanceolata, assembly GCA_027924645.1. Lineage (NCBI taxonomy): Eukaryota > Viridiplantae > Streptophyta > Pinopsida > Cupressales > Cupressaceae > Cunninghamia > Cunninghamia lanceolata. Next base: position 51,346 of record BSBN01000554.1, on the reverse strand, counting down.
GTTGACAATGTCAACAATTAATAATAAAGTTGATACAGAAGATATGAGAGTACTAGCATGTAACCAATTTATTGCAAATGATGCATTTGTTAGCACACCTAAATTTAGGTCATTCATGTTGAGGACAATGAATGAAGAATTTCAAAAGAGAATTGTGGAAGCAAAAAGTGGTGTTGATCCCTCTGAGTATGATACTATTACTCAAAGGGTTTTGAGTGAGGTTAATAAGGATATCAGTGCAATAACCCCAGAGGAGGGTAGGGCTCTTATAGCCAGAAGCAACATCCTACTGCTACCACATTGGACTCTATCAGATGTAATTGCATTTGATACCATAACAAAGGATGACTCTGATATGACAGAGGAACAAGTCAGCAAAGCTTTGCAGGGTGATGCATTTGACCCAAGGTTTGAAGCCTTGGCAATTTGGGCATTAGCGCCCAGTGATAAGAAACCAAAAGTTGGTTTGGAGGAACTGACTGGAAATGTCATAATTAGAAGGCTGTAAGACACCTCTACCCATCAAGCTACCAGTCTAAATGTGCAAACTACACAATTTGCTGAGGCAATGACAATTAAACTGTAGAAAGACTATAATGAATTGTTGGAGAAATATGTAGTGGTCATGGCCAGGTTGAGCAAATATGAAGGGAAACCACAATTAGAGCCTAGTCCATCTCAGAGTCCCCCTATCATTCAGACTGTAGAGTCACTTCCAGTTGACACACAACCTCTCCTTTTAGAAATTAGAGAATTGAAGGAGGATAACAAAAAATTGAAAGAAGAAAATGAGAACAAAGTAAAGGACATGATCACCAATTTGATAAAAAATAAAGTGACCAAAATCTTGGCCAGAGTGGAAGAAACCTGGAGGACTTTCTCACAATTAAGGATAGACTATGAGAAGCATGAATCTGATAAGCAGAGACTGTCAAGTGTGAAAGCTAAGTGGCTACCAAGAACTTTAGAGGTCAGCGATTTTCTTAGGTGTTCTAGATTTGATGCAAATGCACCTCTTGAGCTGAAATTGGTGTCAGATATACTGAAACACTTCGAGGATGTGGCCAGTTTTCAATTGCAATTGGATATAGTTTTGAGGGAAAAGATGCAGGCAATAGAAAAGATGGACACTAAATAGTTGCCACATATTTTGGAGGCTGATGGGAAGGCTAAGGACCTGGACAAGTGGAAGAGACAAATAATAGATAATGGTCATCAATTAATTCCTACTTGTTGTGATGAAGGTGATCAAACCATATAGGTGTTGAGTTTATCACTTGACAAGCTACATGTGGTTGAAATAACTTTTGAGAAATTTTGCAAGAATGTAAAGTCTATTTTGGATGCCAAGTATGTCAGTCATAATGGCAAGATCGTAGAGGTTATCTCATTCCCCTAGCCACTTGAAAAGACATATAGTGAATGGAAGGACAAGTATGGGTTGCAGGATTGAACATGCCAGCCACCTTTTCCCCAGCATTAACGAGGTAGATCTTCAGGGGGCTACACATCTCCCAAAGTCCATCTACTCCTCTTTTCTTCTCTCACATGTTCTTGGTCTATAAAAGAACTGTGTTACTCATTCTTGTGTAGTTGGAAGATTTTGGAAATTTTGAGAAGTAAATAAGATACAAGCACTACTTTACATAATGTTGTTGGAAGATTGGGGAAGTTTTGAATAGTGAAATATAATACAATTCAGATAGGTTGCCCATATTTCTAGAGTTATAAATTTCAGTGTCTTGCATGTTGCATGATTTTTCATGAGCATTTTATCAGTTGTAGATTGAAATATATGAATAATGTTGTAGCATATTATATTATTAATATACACCATTAGCAAATATTTAATATGAAGTGGGCAATTAAATAATACAGATAATTTCAAAACATAAAAGGATTTCAGTGTTATATTGATTTTCAAATGAACATTGAAGTTCTGAAGGAAATTAGAATACATTGAAGACTAAAGTATTACATTTACAATGTACAATAACTTGCTCAAAACCAACTCTGCACAATGCTCTGTTGGAACTTGGAAACACATGTTTTTTATTAGATAAGCGGCAAGCTAAGGGTGCTGAAGCCATTACAAAGCAGCCCCTAGTGCAGTCCAGATAGACAACAAAAATAACGAATGCCAAAAAACTAGAGACAACAATCCAACAGCCTAGTCATTCTGGTATTGATGTCATTGGAAACACATGTTACTAAATCATTGTATCAGTTTTTGTAGAGTGCTCCACTCTTCATCTGATGGAAGTGTAATTTTTCTTAACCCATGGTTACTGAGTTATAACTATGATAATATTTTATAATTGATATTGTTACTTGACTTGAATGTATCACTCAAAGTTGCATTCAAGCTTATCAGTGGTATGATAGAATCCATAAAAATTGCCTCATCAAGATTTTGAGGAAACTGGTCCTTGTCGAAGTTCATTTTATCCTCCATCTTCTTTTTAAAAGCATCCTTTCCAATGTATCGGTATGATGGGTCAAAAGCCACCGACAAACCAAGCTTTTTGAAGTGTTCTACATTTGTTTGCAGCTGCTTTGTTAATAATGCAGCTTGTACCAAAAGTTCCTATGCTTGTTCCAACTTCGTACATTTTTCAATGATAGTTGAGGCCTTTATTGTGGCATCAATACGGTTCTGAATTCCTTTGGATTCCAATTCTTCACCACTAGCTATGTAGATTGATTGCAAAATTTTGTTTGCATCTGACTGTCTTAAAGTTGACATGTCTCCATTTTCAGCAATGTATTGTTTGAGTGTATTACTACATAATACTAAATCATTAATGAATTTAAACATTTTATACAAATAATCAATCCTCTTCATTATTTTCTCCCAAATGTTACTTTTTATATAAACCATTGTGTTTCTATATAATTTAGATACTTTGTTTTGGTAGGATTCTATTTCATTCTCTACAATATTCAGTTTTTTTTTGCAAATTTTTAGAGATTTTTCTCACTCTCTCCACATTTTCTTGCCACATATGTCCTACTTTTTCTGATTGCTCCAGTTTGGTATTGGCTTCAATCAAGGATTGTTCTAATTTTTCTGAATTGGCTGTTTGAATATCATAATTTTTTTTACATTCACTTAATGTTTTCTTCAATTTATTCACTTCCTCCTCTGTCTGTTTATTCACTTCACTTGTAGATGTAGAGTCAGAGTTTTTTATCCTTTTCTCTAATTCTTTGGTCTTGTTCTTTGCTTCTTTCCTCTTGGCTTTTTCACTTGCTATGTCTTCCTATAACTTTCTTATAAGAGTCTCCAACCTATTACGTAAATCACAAAGTCAAATGAAAAAGAGCAATATGAATGGAATTAACATCACTGAATATATTTTCCTTCTGTTGTAACTCAATTACTGGAAGATGTGACCTATCTATCTTACAACTCTGATTTGTAGACAATATATTCAACAAGGTTACCAGGAAATTAAAAACAATCATACCTCTCTCTCTCTCTCTCTCTCTCTCTCTCTCTCTCTCTCTCTCTCTCTCTCTCTCTCTCTCTCTCTCTCTCTCTCTCTCTCTCTCTCTCTCTCTCTCTCTCTCTCTCTCTCTCTCTCTCTCTCTCTCTCTCTCTCTCTCTCTCTCTCTCTCGCTTTAGCAATGATGTGTACACCACTTCATTGTTATTTTTTGATACATTAATTTTGTCAGAATTTTTCATTCCAGAAAAATCCACTTGGATGGTGCTCACCTCATAGTCAGATCGTTGCATCTAGTCCTCTGGTTTATCTTGAACTTTGGGCACAATAATCATGTAATCCATTTTTTCATTTTCTAGGTCAAATGTAGTCAATACCCTGGTTGTTGCAGGCTCTGAAGTTGCAGTAGTCTCTATCTCTAGCACTTGCTTCTTGTGACTTTTAGATAATTTTGCTTTCTTTTTAAACTCATCTTTGTAATCACTATCTGTGACACTTGACATAACTTTGAATGGCGAAGGATTAGTTGTAGTGTTGGCGGCATCTCTAATTAATTGTGGCTGAGTATTATCCATTCTTGTCCCAGTCACAGTAACGATAGGAGGGGGGATGCCTTCTGGAAATAACTGCTCTGATGTGGATGTGGAATTAAAACCTACCATAACCTTCTGCTTCTTAGTCTTCACAAGGCCTTGCTCTTTAAGTTTGTCTATAGTTTCATTTAATGTTGTTGATGGCCTCTTCTAAGTTTGTTGTTGCATCTCTTGTTGATCACTACTACTACTAATACCTATACCATTGCCAGATTTGCCACCAATAGCACTAGAATGTGCACCATCTCCTGCAAGAAAAGAATGAGAAACATGTAGATTAGAAGACCCTTGTGGTACTGTTAGTGATTGAATATCACTCTGAGGATTTAAAGATAAAACAAATCTAATCTCCTTATCTGTATGTGTATTCCCTTTGGCTTGTTCATCAACTCCAATGTAGAGTAGAAGATCATTAGGTTTTCTAGGGTATACCTCTAGTACCATCCAAATACCTTCTCCCGTGGGCCCCAAACCACCACCTTCATAACCCAATTTTTGGGCTATTGATGCCCCTTTAGTATATGTTTGTCTTGTGGTCTCACTCATACGAGGTTTGAATACATAGGCACTAAAATATTTGGGTTGGTCTTCATCCTCATCATCACTTTCAACATTAGTTGCTTGAGCTTCAGAGGGATGCTCTTTATCCCACAATTTGTTGAACTCTTCATCTTCTGAGACGTCTTTGAGATCTGTAGTAGCTTTTGGATCATTGAGATCCTTCCTCATAGACCAAAAGGCAGAAATTTTTTACTGTGACCAATGTTCCTCTGTACAAGCTTTTCTTAGAGTCTCTGGAATTTTTGTACACTTAGATTTTTCAGCAACTTTTATATAGAAATTGTTGAATCTCTTGTTTTCCAGTGCATCTCTTTGTGTTTGTGGAACTGGATGCAATCCCATTATTTCTGATGACAATTTTTCAAAAGAAATACCTCTTTGAGCAGCAGTTTCTTCCATGACTTTTCTCACCTCCTCCCAAGAAATCTTGTTTTTCAACATTTCTAGCAGGGGTTTACTTTCATGTTGAATTTTAGTTGGAGTGTTCTTAATGGCCACAAGCCTTCTTTTAATCACGTCACATGAGTCATACTGCCAGTGAGAGTCAACATCACATTTAAAAAATTGTAGAATTTCATGTGCCACAGTGAATGCTTTTCTCTCGAATGTGAACCCTCCACATGAAAAAGGTAAGGAAGGAAATATGCTCTTCTTTTGCTGACTAACAAAGTACAACTGATCAGTACTCTCCATCTACCATATGTATTCCAATGCAAAAACCCTCTCTATCACATGTATTGGAAGTTTGTGGGGTTGTGCTCCTGATCCATAAAATCTTAGGACAATATATTCCTCCATGAAGTACCAGTCAACCAATTGTATTTATTTTCCCAGTTGAATGCAATTTCTACAAGACTCAGGCAATCTAGGCATTGGAGTATTTGTAATGGTTTCATACAATGGAGCCAAAAATAAGTCCACAAAATGATTGTAGTTCTTTTGATTATGATACATCTTTATCTTATGGGTCCAATCCAGTAGTCCAATTTTATCTTGCTGACATTGAATTTGAAGCTTGTTGTCCTGCACAAGTAGGTTGTGAACCTAAATGTCTTTTTGTTGACACTGGGAGTGGGAGGTTCACTTTGGCTTTGTTTAATCATTAAAAATTGACAATGCATGGATTCTGCAATGTGCTCAAGAAATCTGTATTTAGCAGGTGGCATGAATTGATGGATATTGTATACCATTTCAAGGAGGCTTGCATCCACTTCACTATTATTATCCAATCCAAGGCAAAACACTAGCATGGAAACAGTATCCTAGACCCATGATCTAAAAATATCAATTTTATAAGGAAGCTTATGATTCTAATTGAGTTGGACACCATCCGCTGTTAGAGATTTGATAAATCTTTTTTTGTTATTTTCACTAACTACTTCATAAGTATTAACAAGTTTTTCTAGGTTTATGAGGAATGCTCCATATTCTTCAATGATAAAACCCAACAATTTGCCAAAATGTTCTCCATTAATGGGAAGAATTATTTTCTGGCTATATTTTTTAACTATTGCTTTTCTTTTTTCATCATAATTCTAGGCACAGACCATGATAAATTCAGGGCAAGGGAAAACCTTAGGTAACATCAAGCGTCCCAATCCAACCACCCATGGTGCAGTCATCCTGTTAATTGGTATTGATTTTTTTGGGTCAGGATGCGTAGCTTGCGCTTGACGTACCTTATTCTCCAATGAAAACCTAAGTACCAAGGTAAACCTTCCAAAAATTATAGGGTCATATATATCATGGTATTCATCTATAAAACCTTGGGTTTTAAGCAGTCTAGCATAGTCTATTTTTTCTTTTTCTTTGGTTTTCCCAATTTTTGGTCTGGTAGTGCTCGTAGACATGCTTTTAAACACTCAACCCTAAACCCCAATATTGATAAAACTAAAGTCTCAAGGACAATAGTAATAGGAATTAAGTATTTCAGTATTTCACTTATCCGGAAAACATGAATACAAAGACTGGCACTAAGTGAATCCATGGCATCGGACAACCGATATTAAAATTTTTGGTGCACTACAATCTCCTTGTCACTTGAGTCCTTAACCCTCTTGCTTCCATGTAGTATCAATTAAAATTGCTATATGCTAAGTGCCAATTGTGAAGTAAAGCAAGTGAAACGTGGTAAATTTTTTTATTAAAGTTCAATACAAGTATGCAGTTTTAGTTGTACACTTGTACTGAGTACTCCTACTTCAAATTTCAAATGAAATTTAAGGATGGCATGCAAGTCTGCAGCCTAAATTAATTATTTAATACAACACGTACATCAAGCGGTGGAATTGAAAATTTGAAAACTATTGTATAATCTCAACCATTGATCTTTGTAAATCTAACAGCTCTTGATTGATTCTAGAGGTTTGAGATTGCAATTCTAGCACTCCAGACTTTTGTTCCAGAATTCAACTACACCTGTCCATCTAGCATCGTAATATTCATCGAAACACTTCACTAGAGTCTGCAGCTCCTTTAATATTTATATGAAGTTAGACCCACTTTGATGATATAATAACTAATAGAATAAAATGAACACATTGACATCATTACATCAATAATAAAGTAGAAATTATATTAATACAAAAAGATTTACACTTGGGTAATTATATTAATACAAAAATATTTACACTTGGGTAATTATATTAATACAAAAAGATTTACACTCAGGAAATTATATTAATACAAAAACCACTCCAACGGCTAACCCAAGCTCCAAAAACACACAACACTAGAGAGGCTACCATAGTACCATAGAAATCCCTAGCCCCTTGACTAAGCGACTCCTCAAAAACTTGCCACCCTACCACCCCAACATGAAAATCACCAGAAAAGTGGCCCTAGGAACTCAACCACTCCTATGGCCACTGCGAGTAGAATTCCACCACACTCACAATGGCTGCGAAGTATTCAAGCCATACCGGAGTCTCCTCTGTGTCCATTCCAATTGCCCACCAAAGAAAGTGTCTCCCACGAGCCACCCAAATCTTGTGCCTTCCCAGTTGTTGCTCATTCATGTTTAGCAGGAATGGCTGCCTAACTACACCCTCCTGTCCCTCCCGCAGCTTCTCCAGGTCTCTCAGCCATAGGATATCAACCCCCAATTCTACATAAATTGCCATGTCTACGTCATCCAAATGAATATCTAGAGTGAATACCTCCCGTAGAATCATTAGTGCATCCACCTTTGCCTCTCCTAGGTCCAACAAAGAAGCTAGAAAGTGTGAGGAAATGTCTAAATTTACCCTATATCTATCCTTAGAAACCAAGAAGTCTTTACCGAGGACCATCTTCACTACCTCAAGGAAGAGTTGATTTTGCTAGTTACAAATGTTCATCAGTCTGCCATCTCTGATATGGCCCAAAAAGGTGACCTAGCGCTTATTACAGTGGAGCCTTATGGGAGTCTCCATGCTATATTTTGAGCAAGCCAGTCGAGTGTCGTTTTGTTGGGAGACCTCTAGGATTTAAAGGAAGATCGTTAATGAACACATGCCCTCAACTGACAGATGCATTTATTCATTGTCTAGATTTTTTGTAGTGTCAATCTTCGCTCGTGTAAGGATCAACCAACAACGATTCTCCTAACTTGTCAGAACTATTTAATAAATTAAAAATTAATGCCTGGGAAAAGTATTTTGCAGGCCAGCAAATGAAATCGCTATCAATATATAAATTTATAATAATATCATATTTTATATAATATAATTATAATTTATTATTATATTATTATTATCATATATAATATATTATAATGTGTAATATCATATATTATATAATTATTATCATATATTATATTATTATCTAATAATAATATAATATATGATGTTAATCATATAATGTAATTATTATTATTATATAGTCAGACTTAGAATAAAATAAAGGGGCTCGAGGCCAGTAACTTAGAGCAAAGGGGCTAGTAACTCGACGACAACCAAGGGGATAAAAGAACAACTTAAGTTGGGGAAACCGGCTACACAGGTCAACGATGAATTAGAAGGATAAACCCTAAATGCCTTAGAAAAAAATAGCCACAGTGTTATTTAATATCAAAAATTTGATTATTTGAACCATCTATGATCTGTATACATTACAATTTGCCATTGAACTCATGTCAATTTCAAACCGTAATTACTTCTATTTTATTTAGTAAAATTTAACATCACCCTTCAAAAAGATTGGGGAATTACATCGTACATGAACCTCTAACTAACCTCAAAGTTCTAAACAAAACTCCTATCCTTTGACCTTCAAACCTTGCTTTGATCCTCCAAAATCTTTTTGGTTCCTCTTTTCGATGATGCATAATGAATATTTCACTGTAGTCCATAATTATCCTATTAACAGGCAATGGGTCCATTACAAATTCAATTATGTTCTCATTCACAATGACAGTCAATGATTCACTATAGAACCTTGCTTTATATGTACAAGAAACCACTAGGCATGGGTTACAATAAGGCCAGTAAAGGAGAATTAAATTGATTTTCTAGAGGTCACTCGCAATTGAGTTGCAATACCAATTCCATGCATCAATTCAAATTTCTAGTTTCTCATACATGCATGCATGTGTGGGAGATTCAACCCACCACCCAGAATAGAATGCATCATTTGCAAATGTTAAAAGTGTTGATTCTTGACACAATTTGTTCCACTTGATGAATGCTCGTATTTCTTCATTCTGAGACATGCAAAGAAATAACATCATGCATAGCACACACAAACAAAATTTTCTATCATTCTTATTACTATTCTACATCTGTGAACTAAGAACTCTATCACACAGTTAAATTCAAAATCATGAATGATCACAAAATAAGTACTTGGTAACTAACTTTCTTCGCACAATTGCTATAATGAAAGCCATTACTTTGAACTTTTACAATCTATTGATTCTTCTACTATCTGAAAATTAGTAATGCAATATAAGGTTGAAATAATAAAGACTATCATATATACATTACATGTACTGCCGTGACAAATGGGTAATAAATAAGAAGCAACTCTGTTTAATTGCCTTTGCTATACCATGGAAATTCGCATTGGCTAATCTGTGTGGTTTTTCACGACTCACTTTCCATTAATGAACTTAATTGAGCATTAGCTAATCTATGCAGTTAAGTGTGCTCAATCAAATCAATTGTACCACCACTAACCATTTGATGAACCCTAGAACAAAATATGAATAGTTGTAGTTCAATTCTGGAAGGTAGATCTCCAATGCTACACATTGCTAACAAAATCCTTTGGAATCAACTAGCAGTCGTTAGATATTATTAGATCAACGGTTGACATATATATAAAATATACAATATATTTATATTGATTATTGTGCAAAGGTCAAGGTGGTAGCACTATAGAGCACAAGTCCTCAACTGTACAACTACAAATTTGGGAAATCGGGTGTGTCAGTACTTTTGCCCCAAATAGAACTTATGTCATTGATTTGCTATCATCTGACAATCAAAATCTATTAGAATATTTTCCATTTAATGACATCCACACCGGAAGTGACCTCTGTCCTTTTGTAATAAATAAGGAATGTCATGAAAAGCACAATTGCATGTTTTTGGGAAGGTAATTTATGCAGCTCAATTATGAATCATACAGCAATACATGCCACCGAAATTAATGCAATTTATGGAAACAATTTATTGGGTTTGCAACCCTCGTAGACACGTTATTCTGCATTTTCAATTTTTCACTAGTGTGCTTTGGAGGAGCTCTGGATTGCGTCTTCTACAGGTGTTGAACATGAGCTTTTGCAACCAATTTGGCTAATTTGTGCTCTTTCTTGCCCATTTCTTATAGTGACAAATTTGAATACTTTAAGTCAACTGGGTGGGAATTGGGAAGAACAATTATTTTTCATGAGTCTAGACTATTTGTTTACCCAAAGTCTTTTGGAGATTTATTTGGCACCCTGATCAGTTACAGAAGCTTTTGTTCACTGGTTTCTCAAACAAGTAAAGATGAAGCTTTTGTTTATTGAGAATGATTTAGCTAAGGTGATGGATACCGAGCTAAGTCATATAGATTTTGACTTGGAGGATTTCTAGGCTCAATTAGAGCAAAACCTAAGTCACCTATAGCCCATAAAATCCTAACAAATGGGTTAGCTCGTGCTCAGGGTTTCCCACCTATTGTGCCATGTCCAAACCTAGTTGTTGCATGTGCAAAGAACTATTATCCTGATATTAAGGGGAAATTTCAAGAGCATGTTGGTTCTTCTTCTGTGCATAAAGAATCAGGAACAAGAGAGCAAGGAACCTCCCAGGCTTCCAAAATTTAGAAAACTTCAACTAGTGTGGAGAAACCTCATCATAGAGTTGGTTCACAATCTGGTAGTGGTGGGGATGGAGAGAAGCTTGAAGATAATAGGAAACTAAAACTAAAAGGTGTATGTGAATAGGGTGGTCAGCCTGCATTCATGAAACCATGAGTGGAGAAGAAGTTGGATGCCTTACAACAATTACAGGTAGATCACATGACTTTTGTTGTGTCTTCTTCACCTGGTAATGATTCTTCCATTTATCAACAGATTGTTGATGAGGGTACTTTTAGTTTTCATTCCTTGTTTGAGAATCCAGTCTCCCTCGTATCAAATGAAATCCTGTGTAAGATACTCCTAATCAACTAGAGAGAGTTGTCCAAGGTGCAAGTGAGAGCAGTATAGTTTTGTCTTCCCCTTCCTAGCTAAAGAAAGTTTTTGAGAAAAAGAGGAGATATCCCCCAACAACAGACATAAATGTTAACACTATAACTACACCTAAGCCTAAGAAGGCTAAGAGGATGTCTCGGATGGTAACAGATTCTTCCTTAGGGCATAGGATCTTGGAGATTACAGACCCCATGGGGGATAAAAATGAAAATTAAGTCACAGAAGTGGATTTCAATATGACCAAGATTGACATGGGTCCTCCTACAACGGAAGGTGACTTATATCATTTAAAATTCTCTCAACGCATGCTAGCAAAGAGAGTTAAAGTTCAACAATAGGAGAATGCAAAGCTGCAAGCCCAAGTGAATTCTCTGACATCTTTCATTCAATCTACTTTGAATATTGCTTCTCAATCCTCCGATGCAACTCCAAGTGTTTCTATTGATGGAATGGATCCTAGCATGTTGTAACAAATCAAGAGATATCAAACTCTAGGTAAGGCCACTGAGCAATGGCTAGAGTGAGTCACCATTGATGGTTTATTGTACATCAAGGAGGTCATGAAACTATATCCCCTCCTTTCTAATAAAAGGAAAGGGTTAATTGCAGAGTTACAAAATTTAAAGAGGAAAGATAGAAATCTGCTCATAGACTTTACAAAGTTACAAGAAATGATGAAAATTGATACAAATATTCTTGTAGCTGAGAAAAATTTTAATGATCCAAATGAGAATGATTTTGTGTCTTCGCTAGATGCACTAGAGTGGAAGAGGTCTGTGCTAGGGGATTTTAGTGGACAAATAAGAAGAATTTTGGCTCAACATTTCACTGATATGGTTGATCTTGAAAATAATTGTACCATCTTAGATGTAGAGATATCAGATGAAAGTGGGGAGAACTTGCTTGATGTCAAGGAAGTAAAGAAAAATTTTAAGAAGAGGCTTACTGAAGAGCATGTTGCCACAGTTAATGGTGAATCACTAGGGAAGCTTGGACATATAGCATCATATCTCACAACTTTCAGGCGTGGAATTGATGATGTCTATAAGAGAGTAACAGATGCAGAGAGAATGATAGATAAGTGGAAAGTTCTGGCAAAGAACACCTGTACACCAAGTGTCAGCACTTTAAAACCCATAATTAGTAGGTTCAGGAGATACAAGGTGAGACTGAGAGCACAGGTGGACTCGACTACTGCTGGTGAACAAGACAAGGAAAGCGAAGCAACTTAGGAGAAAGACCAAATGACTGCCACGTGATGGCATTTCTTATTTTTATATTATTTATTTAAACATGCTCTGAATACTCTTGTGGCAAAAGACTTATTATTATATATTTCAATATTTATATAATTTAGTGTTACTATATATTTTTGTTATTTTCAATATATGTATTATGAATGGAAGCTTGAGGAGTTGATTTCTAAAGTCGTAAAGTTTGTGTTATAGTGGATGAATCTGTATTCTTTTTATGTATCCTTTTAAATTTTATTTTTTAAATAATTATCTATTAATTTTGTTAATCAGAATCGTTGTTACTTGACACTTGTCTCTATTTCGGAGACTTTATGTAGAAAGATGGGTGTATCAAAACTGCAGCCCGGAATGGAACTTTAACTGATGCCATTAATTCTGATGCCGTTGATTTTGATACTGAATAAACTATAAATTTTCCAAGAAGATTAGACATTATAATATAGCATTTGATAATTTTGCTAGCCACACTATGACTTTTAAAAAAATTGCCAGCACAATCGCCAAATCTTCTATTTTATATTTTTAAATATCTATATAATTCGCCACCTAATTTATTTTATATTTTTTAATATCTATATAATTCACCACCCAATTTATTTTACTTTTTGGAATACAACTATAATTCACCAAGGAATTTTAAAAAAAAATCTATATATAATTCGCCAGCAAAAAAGACAATGTTGACAAATTTGAAAAAAATTGCCAATGAAATTATTATTATTTTTTCTGAAATAGGCATAGATTCGCCAACATTTTTTGGTGTCAGGCTAGGATTCACTAGCATTTTATAGGTTTTTTAGGGGGGGTTCCTTAAAGTTATCCTTGATGACTGGTGTACTGAGCATCCAACAAAATCTTTACTTCCTTACAGAATATTTCAAACTTTATTTCAACTATATGCAATTTATCAAGAGCAGAGCTCAAAATCTTCATAGTTGGATCGGCATTAATACAACAATTAGGAATTAATTGGTTGGCATTTTCTTCTATTTCTGCTTTCCACTTGTCTAGGCCTTTTACTTGCCCATCACCTTCTAAAATACTCGGTAGCCACCTTGTGTCCATCTTTTCAATAGCTTGTTTCTTTTCTACCAAAACTTTATCTAACCTCAACTGAAAACTGGCAACTTCCTCAAAATGTTGCAACATATCCACTACTAGCTTTAATTCAGGGGATGCCTATGCATCAAATCTTGAACATCTATGAAGATCCCTTACCTCTCCAGACCACTGCAACCATCTTGCTCTGGCAACTGAGAGTATTTATTCATCTAATTCATGCTTTTCATAGGCTATTCTCAATTGTGAATAAGACTTTCAGGTCTCATCCAACCTTGCCAAAACTTTAGTCACCCTGTGATTTATCAAATTGGTGACCATATCCCTCACTATATTCTTTTTCTCATTCCCCAACTTCTTCTTCTCCTCTTTCAATTCTCTAATTTCAGATAAGAGAGGATCTGTATCAACGAGAAAGGACTCTATTGTTGGGATTACAGGTGAGGGAGTGGAGGTACCAGCCCCTAATGACAACTTCTCCTTACACCTATTGAGTTCCACAATTGCTTGGGCATATTGTAGTAATAGCTCATCATGTTCTTTATGCAACTTGTTGGTGATTGTTTCAGCAAATTATGAAGTCTGTACATTCAAACTTGCAGCTTGGGGGGTAGGGGTGTTAGATACCCTCTTAATTATCACATCTCCTACTAATTCCCCCAATTCAACCCTAGGCTTGTTATTATTTGGTGCTAGAGCTCATATAGCCAATGTTTCAAACCTAGGATTGAAGGATGCACCAAAGAGAGCCTTCTCTATTTGTTCACATGTTATATCAGAATCTTCTCTGGTAATTGTGTCAAATGTAATTGCATCTGACAAGTTCCAGTGAGGAAGGAGCAAGATATTACTCTTAGCCACCAATGCCCTCCCCTCCTTTGGAGTCATTGTGCTAATGGATTGATTGACCTCTTCTAAGACCTTTTGAGTAATGGCCTCATACTCAACAGAGTCAGCTCCACTCTTAGCATCTTCAATCCTTTTTTGAAACTCCTCACTCCTTACTTTCAACACAGCTCCTGAATTCAAGAGTATTTATGAATTCATCATCCTCTAAAAATTTATTACAAGCCATTATTCTAACATCTTCAATATCTACACTCTGGCTTCTCATTGTCCTCACTGCCCTGTTTTCAGGGGATAAATAAAGCCTTACTCTCTCAGGTGAATTCACCTGATGGGTAGCTTCCTGCACATGTTCTTCTACCTCCCCCTCTAAATCCACTACTTCAATTTACTCTAGATTTTCTAAGTCAACAATCTTTTTTTCTTTTGGTAGGGGGAGGGGTAGCTGATTCTCTTTTCACATCATATCCTCCCCTTGAGCTGCTAGGCTGATATGATGGTATTTCCTCTCTTGCAGGAGCAGTAGCAATTAATTGCTCTGCATTATCTAGCATTTTCTGAATCCTCTGAATGGGTCCTGCACCTCTACAAAGGCACCCTAATATGCAGCATTTATATTCTTCCTCATTCTTTCTCCTGCCATTATTATGTCCCACTTGATTCTCAAAGCGTGGACATCATTCATTGTGAAGCAATTTCTAATAGGATCCTCACTTAGGTCAACCTGGTGGGTGTATCTTAGCCTTTGTTTATTGACCCTCACCCTGCTAATGAAGCCCTCAAGGTCAAAAATCCTTGGATGCTCAAAATACATCCCAAAACATTGCATTACTGAATTGATCTAATCAATCCCACTCTTGTGAGCTATTAGAAAATCATTGAATTTGAGGGAAGTAGGAAAAAATGAGCCCTTCTCATGTTTCCTCAGATGCTCCTTATCTGAGTCATTCAATTGCCTAATGATCTCTAAGAATGTAACTCTCTTAGGCACATATTTAGGCAGAATATGGGGTGGGGTCTCACACCCATAGACCCTGATGCAAGTAGTGTGCTCATGAAAAAACCAGTCACCCCAATTGTGATCAATCCCTAAGTGAGGAGTCCTATCCAAAGGCCTTAGAAAATCCAATACATCTAGGTGTAGCCTCTCTCCCTCTGGCTCCAAGAAACCAAGAATCCTCCTCACAAAATATTCCTCAAAAATTAAATAATTAGCACTGGTACAATGCATATCTATCATGCAAGTCCACATCTGTACTGGCAACATATTTCCCTGGGCGTCTGTCATTTTAAAATGCAAATTATGGTGTCACATTCCAAATAGAGCAAAAAGAAGCATATGGCACAACATGGAATACCATGTGAATTTAACATGGGCATCTGCAGTAGATAGCTTGCTTTTGATTTTGGACATCTACTTGTTCATTCTGTTTGCAATATATGAGGCATAATCATATGGCTCCTTGGTCTCTTGACTCTAAGTATCAACCACCATCATCATCAGAGATATGGGCATTCTATCTAAGCCATCCCTACCTAGCACCTGACGCAAAATATGATATGTTCTGACAAAATATTCCATGAACAAGCTGCATTGAAAGGGTTCTACTTCACTAGCTGAAATCTTTACTAGTTTTCCATCAACACCTCTTGGCCTATGCTTGGCCAGGTTGAAGTCCCTATAGGCATGTTTAACAGTTTGATCTTTCTTCTTTAAAGCACTTAGGTCAATTGGCTTATTAGCCGCAGGGTTCAAGTTAAATACAATGGCAATGTAGCCTTTGGTGAATTTGATCAATTTTGTGCCATTTCCTGCTATGACTATTCTTGTGTGAGGATCATATCTCAGTGCTATTGCCCTAACTAGGTTAGGATTAGGGAATACATTGGAGCAAATAAGCTTGGCCAAATCAAATCACCAGTCATGGTAGACGGGGGCTTTATAATTTATTCTTTTGTGTCAATGCTCAAACATGACCAAAGCAGGAATAGGCAGTATAGCATCTCTACAGTCATAACTAAAATCAAGGAACTTGTCATCGGGTCCACCTAGACCATGCAAATTCTGGGCCCTTCTGGAAGAACCTGGGAATTGGACCATGAGATCCTCATCTAAGTCACGCTTAGAGGTGGAAGGCTAACTAGCTTGAATCATTTTTCTAGAGTGATCCTAACAAGCTAGGGTTTCTTTTACAGGCAATTATCTACCTACTTAATCAAGAAATCAACTTAAAATATGTTAGGTACAATTAGATAGGATGAACTTACTGGTTTACACTTGCAGGAGTCTGGATTTCATTCTTTGCTTGCTTGAGGATCTGTTGTGTGTCTGAACTTTGAATGTGCTTGAAGAAATGATGCACAAAGCCCTAACTTTCCTTCCTTTTAAGCTTCGTATCATAGCTTTTGATGCATTAATGGAGGTAGACTTGACTTTAACCTTTCATTCATGTCATAGGGTGCCTTCAACATTCATCACAAAAGTTTAAACCTGCGCCGTTGATTTGAGTTCATTCTTGCAAGATCCATAGTCGTCATTTACTCGCAAGATTTGAAAATATTAGTCATCATAGTTGAAAAGTCCTCAACCAATCAGCATGAGCCACGTCAGATGTACTTCATTTGCTAACTGCATCATCCTTTTGTTCAGTCTGGACACGTGGCATCACTTCACGGTGTCACAACCAACAATGGGCCACCACTTTACCTACCCTGTGTGGGTGTGATAAAGCCTCCATGCATCCTTCCTTTATTTACTTTGAACTCCTTTGTAATACAGGGCCTCACATTTCCATCTCATGACTGCATGGTGAAGATTCCTTCTTGGAAAGATACCCCTGCGACAATGCGTAACCGTTGGATTAAAACTTTCCCTTGAGCCACTTTCATACTGACATTTGGCAACATATGGTTGGCTAGTGTAGGATTCCTAATGTAATGGGACATAAACATAGATCCTTTGACAGGTGTCACCATGTTGTAGTCATGCAGCGAGGTGGTGACGACATTGATGATGCACTGCAATGCTACGATATTCATTCTATTAAGTCTTATAACCCACGAGAAGACTTAGGACGTGGGTTTAATTTTTTATGGTCCATAGGAGATAAGATTTAGAACATGGGGTCAGTCACCTAATGGGTTCAAGGGCTTTAGGTCATAACTTAAGGGACCGGAAACCTATCACAAGTGGTCAAGAAGGAATTAGAATTAAAGTGCATGAGCCTAGGGACTTAGGTTTAATGGATTTTAAAGGGCAAAGACTTAAAACTTTATTAACCTAAAACCCTAAAGGGTACCACCAAGACCATCTTAATCTTCTCAAGTCAACTGACTTTCACTAAAGAAGAGATAATAACTAGTGTTTACCTTCCTATGTTTACCATGGTAATGTATGTCTTTGTTGTGGAATAAACAAGTGATACTATATCACTATTCAAATATGTTCTTACTGATAATAATATCATTCTAACATATATGATTATATCAATTCCAAAATCCTTGAACTCAAGGTATCCAAATTTTACCTTTAACTCACTTTACATATATGCAATATGAGGTTTTTATCCTCTATATAAAATCATGATACTACTACCTCTAGTATAGGTATTTTTTATCAAATTCAATCTTTCAAATTTGAATGGGTTTGAGTCAAGAATAATAAAATAATAATCTTGATCAAATGGTCACTTGAATATACATCCTGGAAAAGAAGAGCTATCTCTTTTTAACCCTCATCAAGCTACTTCTAGGTTAAAACTAAAGTCTTCATCAAGTTAAAGTCTCAGCTCTGTTACATACATCTAGTCTTGACTAAGATATGCAAAGAGAAAGGCTATTTGTCCTCTTATTTCACATAGAACTACCCTAAGTTCAAAACCTTATCACAACATTTTACTAAATTAAACGGTCATAGAAACACAATGGTATTCTTATCATTTCGGTTATACAATAAAGGTTTAAGGCATAATATTTTGATTGGTCTAGTTTCTTCCTCCTAAAACTAGGGATGTTGTGTTATGCAACATCAACAAGAAAATAATTTGAGCTTTACCATTTTGGTAGCATAGGGATTATCTAAATTTATGAAGTACTGAGATCTTAATATCTCCATAGCAACTTTTCTTAGTTCAAAAGGCTTCTTAGTCTTTGACTATGAACTCAAAAGATGAAAACTCTACATATATACTATAGCTTATTTTCTTTTATTGTTGCAAGTATGGGTCTAACCGATGTTGTCATTGATGTCAACATACTCATGTTGTATTAATGATAAGGATTGGATGAGCTGTGTGCTGAGGATATTGAGAAAATTAGTCTCAATCAGGAACAGTGAAGAACAATGATGACAATAAGGTAAAAGTCCAAGATAGGATGAGGATCAGAGGATGCGGATTAAAGGGTCTGTAGATATGTGTCTTAATGTGATCCAGTAGAGATTTCAGAGGTCCGCATGAAGGTCTGAAGAAGTTGTGGCCGCTCAAGTAAAACCGGTTCCGATAGGTGTTCAGAGGTGACAGAGTGATACAGACAGGTCCGGTGAGATCTAGAATTGCATTGTCCTATTCTGTAGATTTGAGGGAGTGTTGAGGAAGTCTTTGTGGAGTATCAACTAGATTGGTTTGTGGTTTGAAGGTCTGCAAGCATCTATTCCTTTGTGACAGTAATGACAGACTGTGTTCTTGAGTTTCTGGATGAAGGGGAGAAGGATTTCAGTAAGCAGATGAAGTGTGGATGTTCTTGGTGATTCAGGCAAGCTTGTGGAGGTCTTTGGATTGTGTCCAATTCATTTTGGTGGTCCGCATTAGAGTTGGAGCTCACAATTGAAGAATAACTTCTGGATGATGGTGTTCTTTCTGAGACTGGCCGACTGGATGAGTTACACATCTTGCGGATGTTCTTGTTGATGTTTGCCGACTTAGATGATCATTCCTAAGATGATGTCTTGTATAAATAAGGGATTGCAAAGTCATTTCAAAGTTATCCTTGTGCAGATGAGTGAGTGGTAGTGAGAAGGAGAGAGAAAAGCAGAGCAGAAGTATTGGGCTTAAATGGAACTGATTCAAGCATGGTGAAGATGCTATTTTCTAGTTCAAGTAGGTGATACTTA
This sequence comes from Cunninghamia lanceolata, assembly GCA_027924645.1. Lineage (NCBI taxonomy): Eukaryota > Viridiplantae > Streptophyta > Pinopsida > Cupressales > Cupressaceae > Cunninghamia > Cunninghamia lanceolata. The sequence goes on along the minus strand of BSBN01000554.1, from coordinate 31,811 downwards.
TTTCTTTGTAGACAGTGTGTCTCTTGTAGGAAGTGAGCCTCTTGTGAGCAGTGTGCTCAGGCAGTGAGCCCTAATTGGCATATGCCATTTTGTTCTTTCTATTCTTCTAACAAAGAATACAATCTTGGGTTAATCACCCCGTGGTTTTTCCCTTAACCAGGTTTTCCACATCAAAATCTTGGTGTCTCATGTGTCGATGTTTCTCTGCTCTTGATTTGTTGCATTGTACTTTCATGATTGATTTACTATTATGCTTCTAAATAACATTGTGGAGTTAAGTGTTTAAATTGGAAGAAAGTTTTGTAGAACTGATTCACCCCCCCTCTCAGTTGTCTACCCTAAATCTAACAATTGGTATCAGAGCTAAGTTCCTCTACAAGAGCTTAACCGCTTGAGGAGATCCAGGATGTCATCCTACAAGAAGGATAGTTCAAAGTTTGACAGAACCAATTTTAGTCTCTGGAAAAGTTGCATGACTTGTCACTTGAAATGTATGGTAACACAATACTGGAACATGGTTTCAACGAAGTATACTCCTCCACAGGGTGGTCTGAAATCCCAAACTGAAATCACAGATGCTGAAAACAATTTGCGGACCATAGAAGCTCTTCTAAGCGCATTATCTGATTTAGAGCTTTCAAATGTTGTTGACCTATCAACTGCTTTTGAGATTTGGGAAAAACTGGAACTTCTACATGAAGGAGACAAGTATGTCAAATGTGCAAGGTTACAAAGTCTAAAAGGAAAATTCAAAAATCTAAAGATGAGAGAAGATGAAAATATCACTACTTTTATGCCGAGAGTAAATGAGCTCATTTGTGGAATTAAAAATGTTGGTGGAGTCTTGGATGAAAATGAGATTGTTGGCAAAATTCTCAGATCCCTTCCTGCTTCTTATAAAATCAAGGTTGCTGCCATTGAAGAATTCAGAGCCCATACAACTATCACAAGAGATCAATTGGCTGGCAAATTGGTTGCATTTGAAATGACCGAGTTTGGAGATGACCCCCCCAAGACTGAATCTGCATTCAAAGCTAGTGCCTCTGTTAAAGGTAAACAAAGGTTTGATCTGGGAAAGAACTCGTCAAGGAAACTTTCATGGTATGAAAAAGCAAGAAAAGACCTGGAAGAAGAAGAAGTTGAAACTGCTCAACTTGAAGCCCCTTATTGCAAAAAGACTACCAAGAGGATCCGGTAAGTATGAAGGAAAATTGCCTTTTAAGTGTTTCAACTGCAATAAGATTGGTCATTTTGCTTCAAGATGTCTAGAAAGATTTTCAAGGCCAAATCCTAACAGATCAAGGATCCAAAAGAATTGTTACTATGTTCATGAAGAAGATGATAACGAAGGAGTAACAGATGATGAATCAGAGACAGGAAAACAAATTCAGAAGTGAATGGGTGTTTATTGCCATCAAGGAAGAAGAACCAATATCCTATGTATCTATCAATCATAAAGTTGTAGAAAGAGCTCTGGCTACCCAAGTTGAAGAAAAGGATGACTGGGTCATTGACAGTGGCTACTCTCACCATATGATAGGTGACAAAAACAAATTCATAGATTTGGAAAGGTATGAAGTAGGAATGGTAAAGTTTGGTGATAATTCTGCTAGTAGAATCAGAGGAAGAGGAACTATTTCTTTTGATGGAAGGAACAAAACCGGTAATGTACTATATGTTGAAGGATTGAAGCATAATCTTGTCAGTGTTGGACAATTGGTGGACAAAGGCTATGATCTCTGATTCAAAGATGGAAAATGCAAGATCTTTGAAAGTTCCAGAACAGAGATTGCATCCGGTACTCAAACTAAAGGTAATATCTTCCACTTGGTTGGTATTGGGAAAAGTTGCTTATTTGTTCAAGTTGATCAGAGTTGGTTATGGCATAGGAGGATGTGTCATGTGAATTTTGATAATATCATCAAGATAAGCAATACTCAGGCTGTAAGAGATCTTCCAAAATTGGTGAAACCTACTAATAGCTTGTGCAAAGAATGTCAGTTGGGTAAGTTGAGCAGAGTCACATTCAAAAGTAAGGAACTGTCTTCTACCGGATTATTGGACTTAGTTCATACTGATCTTTGTGGTCTGGCAAGAATCAGAAGTATGCAAGGTGATAGATACTTTATGTTGCTAATTGATGACTATTCCCGGATGATGTGGGTAACCTTTCTAAAAGAGAAATTAGAGGCTCTTGAGAAATTTAAAATTTTTTAGGCTATGGTAGAGAATGAAACCGGATTAAAATTGAAATGTCTAAGGTCTGATAGAGGTGGAGAATTCACATCCGGTGAGTTCATAGAGTTCTGTGAGAAACATGGAATAAAGAGACATTTGTCTGCTCTAGGACTCCACAGCATAATGGAGTAGTGGAAAGAAAGAATCAGACCATCTAGGAAGCATCTAGGACCATGATGATGGAAGCAAATGTTCCTTAGATCTATTGGAGAGAAGCTGTCAGCACTGCCATCTATACTCTCAATCGAGTTCAAATCAAAAGCAATACGGGTAAGACTCCTTATGAACTTTGGTTTGGCATCACTCCTACTGTGAGGTATTTCAGAGTTTTTGGTAGCAAATGTTACATTAAAAGAGATGAAGATCTAGGAAAGTTTGATGCTAGAAGTGATGAAGGAATATTCTTGGGTTACTCTACTCAAAGCAAAGCATACTGGTGTTATAACAAGAGACTGAGAAAGATGATAGAAACTACAAATGTGAAGGTTGATGAGGGAATTGAGAAACCCTCAAGGTTTTATGAATATGATGAAGATGATCAGAATGGTGTTCTGACTCAAGGAGCCCAAGCCTCCTTCGAAAGTTAGATTCAAACTAATCCGGTAAATCAGGAAGAAGAGATGAGTTTCAACAAGCCTGATCAAGAATCAGAAGTACAAGAAATTCCCAAAGTTCCCAAGTATGTAAGACTAAACCACTCTGAAGATCAGATCATAGGTGATAAAAGAAAAGGAGTACAAACAAGAAGGAGGATTGCTCAAGATTCAGAAGAGTATTGTCTGATTTCAAAGATTGAGCCTAAGACAGTGAAGGAAGCTTGCAATGATGAAAACTGGACTAAAGCAATGGAGGAAGAGATGATGCAAATTGAGAAAAATCACACTTGGGATCTTGTTCCCAGACCTAGAAACAAGAATGTGATTGGAACAAAATGGGTCTTCCGGAACAAACTGAATGAAGTTGGTGAAGTAATCAAAAATAAAAGCCAGATTGTTCTGCAAGGGTTACTCTCAAATAGAAGGAGTTGATTTTGAAGAAACTTTTGCTCTAGTGGCAAGAATTGAAGCAGTCATATTATTTCTTACTTTTGCTGCCTTCAAGGATTTCAAGGTATATCAAATGGATGTCAAGTCTGCCTTCCTGAATGGTGACTTGGAAGAAGAAGTGTACATAGAGCAACCGAATGGATTTCAATTGTCCGATAATGGTGCTATGGTCTGCAAGTTGAAGAAAGCACTATATGGACTGAAACAAGCCCCAAGAGCATGGTATGAAAGATTGGATAAGCATCTTTTAAAGATTGGTTTCAACAAAGGTACTACTGACAGTAATTTATACTTCAAAATTGATCATGAAAACATCTTGATTGTTGAAGTATTTGTTGATGATATCATTTTTGGAGGAAGAGATAGTATGTGTAAAACTTTTGCAAATCAAATGAAAAGTGAGTTTGAGATGTCCATGCTTGGTGAAATGAATTTCTTCTTGGGTCTGCAAATCACTCAAACAAAGAAAGGAATCTTCATTTCTCAGACCAAATATGTGAAAGAATTGTTGAAGAAATTTGGGATGGAAGATTCAAAACCAATGAATACTCCCATGGCAACCGGATGTAAATTGAGCAAAGATGATGATTCTCCTAAGGCTAATCAGACAAAGTATAGGTCAATGATTGGAGGACTGTTGTATCTCACTCAAACTAGACCAGACATTATGCAGGTTGTTGGTCTTGTTACTAGATTCCAGGCTGATCCTAGAGAATCTCATGTCATGGCAATCAAGAGGATTTTTAGATATCTAAAAGGGACAGTTGAGTATGGCTTGTGGTATCCTAGAGATCATGATTTCTCTCTTCATGCATATACAGATGCGAATTGGGCAGGAGATGTGGATGACCGGAAGAGTACCAATGGTGGAGCATTCTTTTTGGGGAAGAGATTGGTTTCTTGGCTAAGCAAGAAACAAGAGGCAATATCTCTGTCTACAACTAAAGCAAAATTTATTGCAACAGCAGGCAGTTGCACTCAAGCTTTGTGGATGAAGCAGATGCTAAGAGATATCAAAGTGGAGTATGAGGAACCCATCACAATCTTCTGTGATAATTCAAGTGCAATAAATTTATCTAAGAATCTGGTGTTGCATTCAAAGACTAAACACATATCCATCAAGTTTCACTTTTTGAGAGAGCAAGTGAACAAGAATGAAGTCATATTGGAGTTTGTGCCTTCCAAGGATCAAATTGCAAACATCTTTACTAAACCTCTACCTAAGGACTCTTTTGAGTATCTCAAGGAGAAGTTAGGGGTTATTGCCCCTCCAGTGATGAACTAAGATACACTAATGTGCATCAGTCCGGTGGATATCACAGTCACATCTTGTGGTCCAGATTGATGATAGGGAGCTGCTACTCAGGGCGAGCAGCAGATATGATTCTGAAGTGGTGGAATTGCAAGTATGTGCCTATTTCCATTAATGTCAAAGGGGGAGAGAAGACATGTGAAAAACAAGTGGTTACTGATCAAAGGGGGAGTAGTAAAGGGAGAGAAAATATGTGAATGGTTGTTGCTGATAGGGGGAGTTGTGACAGTAAGGAGAAGTTCTTGTTTTGATGGTCAAAATAGTTTTTCACATCATATGTTGCCATCAATGACAAAGGGGGAGATTGTTGCAAGTATGGGTCTAACTGGTGTTGTCATTGATGTCAACATACTCTTGTTGCATTAATGATAAGGATTGGATGAGCTATGTGCTGAGGATATTGAGAAAATTAGTCTCAATCAAGAATAATGAAGAACAATGATGACAATAAGGTAAAAGTCCAAGATAGGATGAGGATCAGAAGATGTGGATTAAAGGGTCTATAGATATGTGTCTTAAGGTGATCCAGTAGAGATTTTACAGGTCCTCATGAAGGTCTGAAGAAGTTGTGGCTGCTCAAGTAAAACCGGTTCCGGTAGGTGTTCAAAGGTGACAGAGTGATACAGACAAGTCCAGTGAGATCTGGAATTGCATTGTCCTATTCTGTGGATTTGAGGGAGTGTTGAGGAAGTCTTTGTGGACTGTCAACTAGATTGGTTCTTGGTTTGAAGGTCCGCAAGAATCTATTCCTTTGTGACAGTAATGACAAACTGTGTTCTTAAGGTTCCAGATGAAGGGGATAAGGATTTCAGTAAGCAGATGAAGTGTGGATGTTCTTGGTGATTCAAGCAAGCTTGTGGAGGTCTTTGGATCATGTCTAGTTCATGTTGGTGGTCCGCATTAGAGTTGGAGCTCACAATTGAAGAATAACTTCCAGATGATGGTGTTCTTTTTGAGATTGGTTGACTGGATGAGTTACACATCTTGCAGATGTTCTTGTTGATGTTTGCTGACTTAGATGATCATTCCTAAGTTGATGTCTTGTATAAATAAGGGATTATGAAGTCATTTCAAAGTTGTCCTTGTGGAGATGAGTGAGTGGTAGCGAGAAGGAGAGCGAAAAGCAGAGCAGAAGTATTAGGATTAAATGGAACTAATTCAAGCATGGTGAAGATGCTATTTTCCAGTTCAAGTAGGTGATACTTATTTCTTTGTAGACAATGTGTCTCTTATAGGAAGTGAGCCTCTTGTGAGCAGTGTGCTCAGGTAGTGAGCCCTAATTGGCATGTGCCATTTTGTTCTTTCTATTCTTCTAATAGAGAATATAATCTTGGGTTAATCACCCCGTGATTTTTCCCTTAACTAGGTTTTCCACGTCAAAATATTGGTGTCTCATGTGTTGATGTTTCTCTGCTCTTGATTTGTTGCATTGTACTTTCATGATTGATTTGCTATTATGTTGCTAAATAACATTGTGGAGTTAAGTGTTTAAATTGCAAGAAAGTTTTGTACAACTGATTCACCCCCCCCTCTCAGTTGTCTGCCCTAAATCTAACATTTATGACAGTCAAATACTTCTCAAATACTATACTGCTAAAAGAAATATATATCATGCAAGACTTAAATAGAAAGAATTGCAACATTTTAAGAATAACATACAATGTCTTGAGTGATAGACTTACCTCTAAGGCTAATAGATTCTCAATGAATACAGTCTGACTCCAAATCACCATGGAGTCTTAGTCTTTGAAATTCACATATTTCTATGTCTTCTTCCCATGAATCCAACCATCGTTCTCTACAGAGAAAAGACTTTTTCTCCATTTCTCAAAGGTTGTTCTTCCCTTATTTGAAACTCATTGTTCTCTTCAAATTGACCACACACCCCTCTTCCATGTTCTCCTCATCATTAGACACACCTCCATTTCTTATCTCTTCGCAAATATAAGAGGTTTAAGGAATACGTCGATAGGAACAACCGACGAGTTAAGAAACTAATTTTTCTCCTCATTCTCGAGTGCTATATGCTCACCTATAAGAGCCTATTAGCTCTCTTACCTTATGCAACAAAACCCACATTCTTGAATCCATGCTTCTGTATTTTTTTAACTGATTATTCCAAAATATTCCTCTTTTCAAGCTCCATGTGGCATACTACATGGCATACCATATCCCACTATCCTCCATACTCACTCGAAGGTTCAACTTTTTAAGGCTTCTTCTCCCCTCACCCATGGGAATCTTTGTTTCTCTTTTGCCTAAAAACTCTCACAAAGGAGCATGCAATGGTTAGTGGAGTGATGGGTCATAAAGACCACTCTGATACTCTTATAAAAGCTCCTCCACTCTCTCCATATTAACATGGAGTAAGGAGTTTAGCACAATCACTATGAAGTAAATTACATTGAAATAGTAACTACTTCACCACCAAAAAGAAATTCAACTATAAAAAAATAAACAGTTGACTAATAGTTCTTATAAAATAGAACCGTTTTATCAAAGAGTAGTTATGCCTCATTGGGACTTCTTCCCTCCAAAAAGATGAGAATCTCCTCTCTTTAATTTTTTGAAACAAGCTTATAAAAGCTATATTCAGTGGCATGCAAATAAAATAGAGTAATTGGTCTTAATGACCATTCTCTTACTCTTTCATTCGTGAGTGAAATATTTATAACCCACATAAAGCATGTAGTGGATCATAATAAATATCATTTTATCACATTCTCTAAAGAGCTCACGATTAAAAAATATAAGTCATACTCATACATCTCGTTAATATAAAATAAATATAAACATATATCAACATAATGTTTGCATGTACAACGTTTACTAATGTTGTTATTAATCATTTGATAATATGTGTGAATGGGTTCGAGGTATTCTCCCCCTCGCAATCTTGCGAAAACATCAAAATCAAATAGATAGGATAACATAACAGAATTTCAACTGGAAATTTCCAAAATGAGATAGTTAAACCACTAACATATTTATTTATACTCTCTTTTGAGTATAATCTATATTCAAACACACAAGAACTAATGACTATCAACTAATCCTTGTCAACAATCAAACTGTCCTGTCATAATCTCAACAAAATTCTACACTTAGAAATTCTGACAACAATTCGACAATTGTCAAGTCGAAACCAACTTAGACCAAATGGGTCGAGTATTGGACTTACCAGACTCAATGAGGGTTCACTAAATTGTGAAAGCACATGACTAAGATGGTAACAAATGTTATTTTCTATACATCTATTCACTTCTCTCCGATGATGCTCTCCCTCTCTTCCTCGAAGGGCAGAAACCTATTTGTTGAATACAACTTGCAATCACCGAACTGGGATTAGTGTATCATTAGTCAATTCATAATCCTAATGAAATCATATCATCTTGCCAACATATAATCACATGTCAATTCTAATCATTTAAATATAAACTCATAAAATCATTACTTTTTCTTGGCATTTCACTAAACATCAAATCACTAAATCATGTGTAATTATCTACTAATTACTTAAAAGTAAAAAGTAAAACATATTCAAAATTAGGGATGTGACATATCTCCCCCCATAAGATTCATCATCCTTGATGATCTACTATATCCAAAATAACAATAAGACAATTTTTTTGTTCAAGCTTTAAAAAGCATAATCAAATGAGGGAACACCTAATATAAATCATGGTAAACTTCCCATGTGGTATTACCTTCTGCATACTGGTTCTATTGGACCTTGTACTAAATAAACTTTCTGTTATGCAAGCAGAGCTTGCAATCTTTGAGTATTTTAAGAAGCTTGATCATGACCACTCATGGGTCCTGTACTTGTAAAACATTCTAAAAATATAATTATTATCTGTTATATACTTTTCAAATATAAACCATGAAAAATGTTATGTCTCCTAGAAAAAGATGATGGTAGAACGATTTCGTAGGAAATCAAATGATAACTTCAAGAACTTCAAAGGGTCCTACATATCAAGGAGCTAGTTTGGAACACTTTCCAAACCTTATGGAACTTTTTCTTTAACTAAGATTTGTCTTAGTGTACGTTTGACATTTGCATATTTTTCTATGTATTATTTGATTTCACCAATCTATTTCTGATCAACTTGGAATGTTCTTCCATTTTTATAACATCTTTGGACCAATGCTAATCCAATCTTCTAGCTTACCTATAGGAGTTGGCATCTTCTTCTATCCAATGTTTCAAATGGAGTCATCTTAATAGCATAATCGAAGTTGTTATAAGCAAACTTCACAAGCGGTAGATACTTTTCCCACTTGTATTGTTGATCCATGCAATACATCCACAAGAAATCTTCTAGAATTTAAGTTACCCTCTCTGTTTGACCATCTGTCTTAGAGTGATAAGCCAAGTTTATAATAAGTTGTGCTGAAAATAAAGTTTGCCAAAATCTTGACATCATGTGTGCATCTCTATGTGAGATAAACTTGTCAGAACTCTATGCAATCTAAACACTTTTTGCATAAACTTGTGAGGTAAAACTGGTACTCCATCAATTATACTCCCAGGTAACTTGCTACAAATATTGCAGCGTCATTCTTCATTCCTTTCCACAAATAAAGAAGTTTTACATTGGCTAGGAGTTTAGTTACTCCAAGATGACCTAAATATGGTGCAGAATAAACTTCCTTCCATTCAAGGTTCCTTAATTCAACAGAGTTAGGGATATACCAAGCACATTCTCCACAATTTACTCCCCTAAACAATCCATCAGAGGCCCATCCAGGACATGCTAGAGGTGAACATTGCATAAAACATAGTGAACAACCAAAATGTTCTAGTATAGCCACCGCAATAATTTAAATCAATATCAAAGTATATAAGAAATTTCATTTTCAACAATAAGTTAAAAGAATGACCTTAGTTTCAACAATAAATCACTAGTCATAAATGATCTTCAAGATTCGGTGGCTAGAATATTCCAAAATAGAGGAATAAAACAATGACAATCCTTGCAAGTATTAAAATAATTTTACCAAAAGTCCAAAGAAATGTCAAAATCTAGAGGAACACTTACTATGCACTATGTGACTAAATTGCTGCACTACACTTGGATATTTCCAAAAACCCACAGTGAGTTAGAGATCATGCTACAAGCATACTAAACAATAAGTTATTTAAGACTTTAATCATGCTAAAAAAAATTACAAATTAAAAAGTTATATCACATTCACTCCTACTTCCTGGAGTAACTATCATTCATCATTCAGATGATATTATAAGATCTTGTTAAAGCAACACACAAAGGGATTAAAGTTGGAACACAAGCTTCTTCCCATCATTTCGCTTTACAAACCTCTATTCCCTACCTCATTGAATAGGTTACTTGTTCAAAACTTAAACTTGAATAAATACCTTGGTGATAATCACATTCACCACTGCAGTTGTACTTTCTAGCTCTACCAGGAGGTAAAATACATAGTTCTCAACCATTTGATCAAAATATCATGAGAATAACTAATATCTTCTCCTTACAACTGTTATGAATTATCTTGCAAACTTCATGCAAATTCTTAACAAAAAGTTTCAAAGAATGATACTAATCCCAATCTATAATCATCATAATATTTCCTAAGAGGACCCTCTGTACTTATGTCCTCTATTACATATTGACACATTTTTCCAAAAGGCTTCATGAGATACTAGGAAACTATTATTCACCTCTTCTTATGCAAATTTATTTGTATATGCCAATTGGTTTTCTCATGAATCTTGGACAACAAATGCATTTCCAAGTCCTGTACCATTTTTCTAGGCATTTGTGGCCAACATATCACTACTTTTCTTTAATAATCCCTTTATTCCACTTGGCTCATTCCAAGCCATCTAGGAATTAGACAAGAACCCATCTTATCTACGTATCTTTGATACAATTCTAGGACCTTCAACACTCAGTTGTTCCTTCATCTGGTTGAATATATCTGGATCTTCCCATCCCTAAGTTCTTGAGAAATAAGAGTACTTTGCTTTGCCTAGGTTCACTTGATCTCAAAAAAATTTGCATCAGACATAGTAGGCTCATAGGCCCTAGTATTTGAACCCAGGCTCTAATACCATATGTAACATGCCTTCTCATATTACTCGAAGAAACTCAAGAATTTACAAGAAGTAAATAAACATGGTAAACATGAGAGAAACTTTTTAAAATATATATGTGTGTATATATATATATATATATATATATATATATAACTCATTTGCAAAATCACAAGAAATAAAGTATATCTTTCTAAATATTTTCAATCTTGAAATTACAACATATTCAAAGATAGAATCATAGTGAAATTCTTTCACTTTTCATTTACAATACATAAACTGTACTTGGCATAAAGAATAGTTTTACATCATAAATTTGACTATCATAAGTCATAACATGCAATACACTGCATCTAGAATATTGATATTTGTCTTCACAAGTCACGGCTTGTCTTCTGCTTGGGAGGGAGAACATCATCCAAGTGCTTTACCTCCAACCACAGACCGGTGGTCCCCTGCACACCTTCCTTCCTAGAAGTGGCCCTACCCTTCACAAAGAGTATAGATATATCGAACCAACAAGGTTTTTTTTCCATCTGAGTTTCTAGTGTTGTGTCCTACATAACCAAAATGGTCATACAAATATAGACTCCTTCTAATTGAGTATGACACTACTGGATGGTTATGCAAATCTGGAGCACAGCAAACTGACTATTGCATGCAGAGACAGATGCATTACTTTGGCCAAATATTTAATATAAATAGATGTTTGCAATGAACGTAGTTGTGATTTTAGACACCTCTAACTTGACTTGGAGACTATCTCATCCTATAGTTGGAATTTCTTTACTTAGTAACTATAGACATAAACTTGTTTGTACTGTAATCCATTCTAGTCAATCTAACTTAATCCTTAATCTAGTATATACATGCAACATATAGGTAAATAGATAATTCCAACCTTTTAGAGAATCCCTCTTTGCATACATGCAATTTCTAGGGTCTATGAACTCTTGTCATTCTACTCTCTGACTCAAATATCCAACATCATTGCATAAGATAACAAGTTTCAACTCTATTAGAGAATCACTTTAAATTTGTTAAAGTACTACTTAGACACTTTTTGTCTTACTCTATGGTTTACTCAACCCTTTACTGTCGACCAATAAATACAAAAACAATGTCATATCCAACATGAGGGTTATAAGTTTTCTAAATCCTTCAAATTATGATTCTATGGTTTAACTTATCTAACCCAATGCATGGAAATATCAATACTCTTGTTTTCTAAAGATAATAACAAAACAAGGGAACAAATACCTCTAGTCTTCCCTAGACCACTTAGCATTGTTCGAATTCATATTTCATATAACATGAATGAACACAGTATACAAGGTATGTCCTCATTCATATATATCTTAATGAGTACTATCATTTCTCATAACTGGTCTTCTGACTAAGTTCAATCTTTCAACCCTAATAGGTTAGAATCATAAAAGATAATAAAATACTTTTGACCTCTTGGTCTACTTAAGTCTACTGACCTTCAGCATAAGTTAGGTTATGAACTCATATATATATATATATATCATCCTTGTATATATATGTCACATAAACCTTTATTAACAATCATAATGACAACAATCATGTGGAGTTGAGTTTCCACTCTCTTAGTTCACCTACTCCCTTGGATTTATATTATGATATGGAAAGAATTATATTTCTCCTAAAGAAATCTATATCCATGTAGTCACATAGTTTCTTTAATATTATAATGACATAATCTCATCAAAATCTCCATTCAGAAGGTAGTAAATATATGCTTCCAAAAGCATGGATAAATCTATGGATCTATCATAATCCTCAACATAGCTATTCATTTAAGACTTAATTAATCCTTGATAGGTCTGAGCTTATAATATAATTATAGACCATCTTAGTCTTCTCAAGTCAAGTGACTTTCACTAAAGAAGAGATAAGAACTAGTGTTTAACTTCCTATGTTTACCATGGTAATGTGTGAGTTTGTTGAGGAATAAACAACTGATACTATATCACTATTCAAAGTTGTTCTTAATGATAATAATATCATTCTAACATATATGAATATATCAATTCCAAAATCCTTGAACTCAAGGTATCAAATTTTTACCTTTAACTCACTTTACATATATGAAATATGAGGTTTTTATCCTCTCTATAAAATCATGATACTACTACCTCTAGTATAGGTAATCTTGATCAAATTCAATCTTTCAAATTGAATGGGTTTGAGTCAAGAATAATAAAATAATAATCTCAACCAAATGGTCACTTGAATATACATCCTGGAAAAGAAGATCTATCTTTGTTTAACCCTTGTCAATCTACTTCTAGGTTAAAACTAAAGTCTTCATCAATTTAAAGTCTCAGCTCTGTTACCTACATCTAGTCTTGACTAGGATATGAAAAGAAAAAGGCTATTTGGCCTCTTATTTCACACAAAAATACTCTAAGTTCAAAACCTTATCACAACATTTTACTAAATTAAATGACCATAGAAACATAGTGGTATTCTTATCGGTTCAGTTATACAATGAAGGGTCAAGGCATATATGCCAATTGGTCTAGTTTCTTCCTCCTAAAACTAGGGATGTTGTGCTATGCAACATCAACAAGAAAATAATCTGAGCTTAACCATTTCAGTAGCACAGGGATTATCTAAATTTACGAAGTATTGAGATCTTAATATTTACACAACTTTCCTTAGTTCAAAAGGCTTCTTAGTCTTTGACTATGAACTCAAAAGATGAAAACTCTACATATATACTATAGGTTATTTAGTTTTATGATAGTCAAATACTTCTCAAATACTATTTCTAAAAGAAATATATATCGTGCAAGACTTAAATAGAAAGAATTGACACATTTTAAGAATAACATACAATGTCCTAAGTGATAGACTTACCTCTAAGGATGACAGATTCTCACCAAATAGACAGTCTAACTCCAAATCACCATGGAGTCTTATTCTTTGAAAGTTGCATCTTTCTATGTCTTCTTTCCATGAATCTGGCAATCATTCTCTACAGAGAAAAGACTTTTTCTCCATTTCTCAAAGGTTATTCTTCCCTTATTCAAAACTTATTATTCTCTTCAAATTGACCACACGCCCCTCTCCCATGTTCTCCTCATCATTACATGCACGTTCATTTCTTATCTCTTTACAGATATAAGAGGTTTAAGGAATACACCGATAAGAACAACTGACGAGTTAAGAAACTATTTTTCCCCCACATTCCCAAGCACTATATGCTCACCTATAAGAGCCTATCGGCTTTCTTACCTTATGCCACAAAACCCACGTTCTTGAATACATGCTTCCATCTTTTTTTAACAGAGTATTCCAAAATATTGCTCTTTTTGAGCTCCATGTGGCATACTATATGGTATACTATATCCCACTATCCTCCATACTCACCCGAAGGTTTGAAACTTTTTAAGGCTTTTTCTCCCCTCACCCACGAGAATCTTTGTTTCTCTTTTGCCTGAAAACTCTCACAAAGGAGCATGCAATGGTTAGTGGAGTGATGGTTCATAAAGGCCACTCTGATACTCGTATAAAATCTCCTCCAGTCTCTCCATATTAATGTGGAGTAAGGAGTCGAACACAATCACTATGAAGTAAATTACATTGAAATACTAACTACTTCACCACTAAAAAGAAATTCAACTATGACAAACTAAAAGGATGACTAATAATTCTTATAAAATAGAACCCTTTTATCAAAGTGTAGTTACACCTCATTGGGACTTCTTCCCTTGAAAAAGATGCGAATCTCCTCCCTTTAATTTCTAGAAACAAGCTTATAAAATCTCTATTCGGTGGCATGCAAACAAAATAGAGTAATTGGTCTTAATGATCATTCTCGTACTCTTATGTTCGTGAGTGAAATCTTTATAACCCATGTAAAGCATGTAGTGGATCACAATAAATATCACTTTATCATGTTCTCTAAAGATCTCACAATTAAAAGGTATAAGTTATACGCATATATCTCGTTAATATAAAATACATATAAACATATATCAACATAATGTTTGCATATACAACGTTTACTAACATTGTTATTAATCATTCGACAATATGTGTGAATGGGGTCGAGGTATTCTGCCCCTCACAATCTTGCAAAAACATCAAAATCAAATAGATAGGATAACATAATGGAATTTCAACTAGAAATTTCCAAAATGGGATAGTTGAACAACTAATTTATTTATTTATACTCTCTTTTCAGTATAATCTATATTAAAACACAAAAGAACTAATGACTATCGACTAATCCTTGTCAATAGTCAAACTTTCCTATCATAAGCTCAATAATATTCTACACTTCTAAAGAAATTTTGACGACAAATCGACAACTGTCGAGTCGAAACCAACTGAGACCAAATGGGTCGAGTACCACTTACTTGACTCAACGACAGTTCACTAAATTGTGCAAGCACATGACTAAGATGGCAACAACTATTCTTTTCCATACATCTATTCACTTCTCTCTGATGATGCTCTCCATCTCTTCCTCGAAGGGCGAAAACTTGTTTGTTGAATACAACTTGCAATCACCAAACTGGGATTAGTGTATCGTTAGTCAAGTCATAATCCTAATGAAATCATAACTTCTTGACAACATATAATCACATGTCAATTCTAATCATATAAACATAAACTCATAATATTATTGGTTTTTCCTAACATTTCACTAAACATAAAATCACCAAATCATGTGTAATCATCTACTAATTACTTAAAAGTAAAAAGTAAAATGTAGTCAGAATTAGGGATGTGACAGTTTTCAAATTTTCTTCGCCTGATGAGGAGGATGTAATAAGGGAGATAATTGGGAGAGAGCTTCTGGTAGAGGTACCTTGACTTCTCTCCTACTCTTAGATTATGTCCTCTTTCTTGTCTAACCTTATGGACATATCTCAAGACCTAAACATTATTAAGAAGGTGAATTTTTATTATTTACATGACTATATGATCTCAGAGGATTCTTTCAATTCTGTCATGGGTCACTATGATTTGTTTTATTTTTTTGAAGTGAAAGTTGGGGACCGTTTATTCAAGCATGAAGATATCTAGACAATGCCCACTTTCAACTATCTGAGACAATGCCCACTTTCAACTATCTGTTCAGGTCTTTGAAGCATGGGATTTTTAACTCTTGCTTAACTTCTATCCAAAATTCCCTCCATTCCCATCACCATGAACTTGGGGACGACATTGCTGATCGAGTTCAAGACATGTTTGATTCTATGATATTGCTTCTCCAACCACATATTCCTCCCAGTAATAATGCCCTCAAAGACAATGAGGAAGATGTTAATGAAGATCAAGATGATGGGAATGAGATTAATCAACCCATCAAGATCAATATCAATGAGCACCCTATTTAAATCAAGTGTCTTGGTTATTTTTGTCTTCTGTATACATTTTTTGTTGATCCTATAATGTGAATATATGGCTTCCTATCAGGGCTTATATTTTACAGTTGTATAGTTGTATTTAAAGATTTTAATTGTAAAATATAATAAAAATAAATATTTGACTATATTAACATACATGTAATTTATTTTAGAAATTTTGGAACAAATAATTAATATGAAAATCTAACTGTATATATGTATGTATAGTATGTGTGTATATATATTATTTTTAAATTTTTTAATAGAAAATTTATTGTTTAAAAAAAATCCCAAATGTTTAGATTTTTTAAGGAAGTTCTCAATACTCTTTAAGTTTATATATATATATTCTTTAATAGAAACTTTGTGTATGAAACTTCTATTATTTAAAAAATCCCAATTTCTCAATACTCTTTAAGTTTTTTTATAGAATATTTTATATTCATTCTAGCCTGCAGGCTTTTCCAGCACATCAAACAATTAAATTTTGTATTGAAGGATAAGGCCTGGTAGTTATAGAAATAGAAAGAACTTGAATGCATACATTATTTGAAAATAACTTGGTACGAATACATTAAAATCATTTGTAATTTTTTTTTTAATTTCTTACATAAAATTTGACTTGCATTAACAAAAATTAATTTTCATGTGAAAGGCAATAATGAAGACTAAACTGTAGGAAAAAAATTATTGACAGGCAAGGTGGACTATCAAATTTAAGCCTTGCTTCCCATGAGTTGGTTGGGGATATTATGTTATTTTAAGGTTGTTATGTGGCTTCTATTAGAGCTATTTTTTGGTTGGGAATGGCTACCTTTTATCTGGTTTGGGGCCATTGTTTCGTATGTGGTATTTCCATCCTTTTTGGCTGCTCTCTTTGTAAAACTTTCTTATATATTAATATATATTTTAGGTGTTATACACCTTTTGTTAAAAAAAATTACCATTTGTAAACCAAACCAAGAACACAAGACCACCATGTTATATCATTGATGTCATAACTCATGAGCATTCAATGCACAATAGGTAACTTCATTTTGAATACAAACCATAGCATGCTAATTTAAAAAAATACAAGAGCTTACATCTAGCAATAGTATCCTAGATAGGTATCATAAACGTCCAATCTATAAAATTATGATGAATTTATTTTGGAAATACACAAGAATTATTTGTTAATTTGTAATGATCAATAATAAAGAATGATTTTGAATGAAGATGCCAAAACAAATAATACATATAATATTACCCTTCAAATTGTAGCTAGTTCCTTTCTTCTAATAACTATAACTATTCATAAATAGAAGAATGGTAAATAAAAGAATGCTACCTTCAAATTGTGTCTTTTCTAGTTACTTAGAACTTTGTTGAACTATGTGAAGATATCATTGTCAAAGAAAACACCAGTAAATTTAGAAGTAATTTTAACAAATGCTCATATTTATAGAATTTTTTTATTGTGGGATAGTGCATGTTGGCATTGTTTCAATTAACAAATGTATGATTTTAGTGTAAATAAGAATGAAAATTTGAACATGTGGAGAATGTCCACCGACATTAACAATTTTAATGGGTAAAACTTTAATTTCCAACAATTGAAGCTACCATTTTTTAGAGAACAAATCCAGACATAACCTAATTTCCTAGTGTGATAACATTGAATTTCAAGCAAATGCCCACACAATATAGCCTATCAACTAAATATTGTTAATTACACTGAAGACATTCCCTTAGGGAGATGGATGACCTAAGGATGTCGATCGACACTCTTTGTTCCCTTACAAACGTGCAAGATGATTGAATGCATCTTGCCCATCCGTCTATGCAAACTATTCATTGGTATGCATATCAATTTCATTTTTTGTTTGCCTTTTTTAAATTCATATTTATGGTGTGAGCTTTCCATAGAAAAGGGGTACTTATCTCTTTTTTTCTTGTTGGTCTTGCATGGTATACCACACATCTTCTATGCCCATTCCTACTCATTGCATAGCCTAAATAAATGTCAAAGATGTACAAGTGACAACAAAGGCCACATTAAATTCCCTTAGCAATAGGTATTATATCAATTTCATGACTTTCTTCTATAGTCTTTGACCCAATTCTATTAATCTTTGCATGTTTAAAACAAATGAATGTAGTGCTACATTCTACTTATGTGAAGGTTAATGTACGGGGGAGGGTGCCACATATGCCTCATGGCCTTTGTAAATTTAAATGTATAAGGGGATGTATGATTTAAATGCCTTCTTTTATTTAACATTTTAAAAGTTTTAAAAAATATTTTAAATATATCTATATACTATAATATTATAAAATAAGATTATATAATATAAATATACAATTTTATATTATAATAATATATTAACAATATATTTAATAATTTACATTATATGAAATCATAAACTTCACGATGTTTTTGTTGTAATGGCAAATGGAGCGGTGGCAGCGAGGGCAGCAACATTTTGCGGGTAGACCGCGGAGACCACTACAATCCCAAGAATCTTTATTTGCAAATTTTCTTAAGGCTTCGAAGGGTTTTCATGATGTCTTCTCTTTGGGTCACAGATTTAATAGACAGGCAAATTTTGGTCGTGAGGGTTTCCGATCTAGGGTTTCTAGGTTTGGGAATGTTGTTCGCCAATTTAATCAGCAAAATCCTACAGTCAAACAAGTTTGGATTCCTAAGGCGGTTCAGAAAAATGTCGACTTGAAATCAAGTACTGATTTAGAGGTTTAATTACCAGATGATCTCATTGACCCACATGTGCGGGATCTTACTCAGAAAGCATTAATAGGTAAGATCTGGAATTGTTCTTTGGCTTCTATGAATGTGGAATCTTGGGTTAATGATAATTGGGAAGGAGTGACAAACTTTTTTATGTTGGATGAGTCTTTAGGGTTTTTTGTCGCAATCTTCTCATCTGTGAATGCTCGAAATTTAATTTTGGAAACTAAATCCTGGTTTTTTAATGGGAAGGGTATTCATTTACAACCATGGTTTCCTAATTTTAATCCATCTAAGAGTAACGATAATTTCTTTCCCTTTTGGGTAAATTTCCCTAATTTACCTTTGGAATATAGAGACTTAAGTGTTTTAAAATTCATCGCTCAAAGATTAGGGTTTTTTATTAATCATGATCTCTTAACTTTTAAAAACCCTAAGCTCCCAGTTAGAATGTGCTTGATCATGAACACTTCTTATGCTTTCCCGAAGAATGTCATTTTGAAAACCTCTAAATCCTCTTGGGCCCAAAAGATCATCTTTGAAGATCCGGAAACCATTTTTTAATTTGATAACTTGATTCTTTTAGAGGAATGGTTGGATAAGGGAAAATCATGTTTTGACTCTTCTTTTCAATTCACTCATGGGGATTCTTCGATTAGCCCTCAGGATAAAGACTTTGATTTACCTTAGATTAATAAGGGGGGGTGTCAGGCGATAGATCCAATTCTAATTTTTTGGATGATTGTGTTCCTATTTCTGTAAATGTAACTCAGGAAGGTCCAGTTAGTGGAGAGGATTGTATTAACCGCGATCATACTAATGAGGTTTTGGTAGATATTTTGACTGTTTCTCCTGAACCTTCTTTGGATTACTTGGTTAATGTCCAAACTTTGGAAGAGGCAGGCATTAATAGTGCATCTTTAGGTATAGAGAATTTTTCACTAGATAACCATGTTACTGCGGTATTTCCTGAGGAACCTTTGTCTCAACCTCTTAAAGTTCTTTTGGACCCTGTCTCTTGTATTGATGGTGAAGTTAATCTGAATTCTTCTCCTAATGTAGATTTGTCTTCAGATTCTCCTCTGTCTACTAAGGTTTTTGTTCAAAAGGAAGGTTTTAGTAATGTCTCTGAAGCCCAAATCGATGTTGAAAAGGTTTTTCCCTTTTCTTTACAAGAGGCAGAAAATTTTATTGAAGAAGTGGTTGCTAAGGTTGGGGAAGAACTTATTGAAAAGATTGCTGATGAAGTTTTAAATGAGGTTGATGTTCCCAATGAATCACTTTCAGGTATTTCTCAAACTCCTTTGGAAACACCCGTGGTTTTGTCCTCCCCTCCTAAGACTAGAGGTAGAAAATTGAAAGTTAGGGTTACTCAGGAAAAAATTGAAGCAGGTGTACAAAAAACACTTGAAAAAATGTTAACAAGATCAACGATGAGGAGAGCAGAGAGCTCTCCTCTGGTGTAATGAAGATTATTTCTTGGAATGTTAGGGGCATTAATGCCCCTAACAAAAAATGCCTGATAAAACATCAGATTGATTTATCAGGTGCTCATTTAGTTTTACTTCAAGAATCTAAGTTGTCTGACCAATCTGCAGCTAAAATTTTTAAGACATGGACGAAATGGAATTTTTTAAGCTCCTCTTCTATTGGTGCTTCAGGGGGTCTAGTTATCCTATGGGATAAGAGGCTTGTGGAAGTAACTCTTCTTTTTAAAACCACTAATTGGCTCTTTGTAGAAATTAGCTTTGAAAATCATTTGAAATTTGGTCTAATTAATGTTTATGGCCCTACTTCATTAGTAGATCAAAAACGTTTATGGGATTCCTTATCTGATATTGTTCAATCCATACCTGAGGAGAAACTTATTTTAGGAGGGGATTTTAATGCTGTTCTAAATTTGAATGAAAAACAAGGCGGTATTATTCCCCCTTCAAAGATTATGAGTGATTTTTTAGAAATTGTTAGTGATAATGGTTTGATTGATTATCTACCTTCAAATGGGAAATTTACTTGGATTAATAAAAGGAAAGACTTCCTTAGTATAGCAGAAAGGCTTGATAGGTTTTTATTGTCATCTCCTTGGTTATCTTTTCAGGGTTCTTTTTCTTCCTCGATTCTTTCTTTCACAAGGTCTGATCATTTTCCTATTCTCTTCGAAATTGATGTTTTGGGTCCTCAACCAAGTTTAAAAAAGCCTTTTAAATTTGAATCAATGTGGTTCAGAGATCCTTCTTTTCTTCTGCTATTAAAATCCTGGTGGGAAACTATGCCTTTTGTGGAGGGGTCTAGAATGTTTCAACTTGTTAGAAAACTGCATTTAATAAAAAGACTTATAAGATCATGGAATGTCACCCATTTTAAAAATATCTTTAAAGAGAAAGAGATTATTGAAAAGAGACTTCTCTTGGTAAACTCTCAAATTATCAATTGTGGTCTGGATAGTTTAACCTTTGAACAACAAAAACAGCTCCAGTTGGAATTGGATGAGATCTTGGCTAGAGAAGAAGAGTATTGGAGACAAAAATCAAGAGAATCCTGGTTGCAAGCTGGGGATAGAAATACTAAATTCTTTCATGCTTCTGTTAGAATGATTAGACAAGTTAATAAAATTCATCATATTTCTGATTCTAATGGGTCCCCAATATCAGATCCTATCCTTTTACAAAAGGAGGCCATTTCCTTTTTCTCGAATTTGTTAACTAGAATTCCGAATGAACCTTCCGAAGAGCTGTGTAATTCTTTGTTAGACAACATTCCTAAGCTTATGAATGATGATGATAATGTTCTATTAATGAAGGAATTTTCTTTGGAAGAGGTTAAGGGAGTAGTTTTCTCTTTGGCTTCTGATAAGGCTCCTGGTCCGGATGGATTTACTCCTCTATTTTTTCAGAAATGCTGGGATTTCATGGGAAAGGATATCTGGTTGGCCTTGGAAGAATCAAGGAAACATAGTAATATCTTAGAAGAAATGAATGCAACTTTTATTGTTTTAATTCCCAAGACCTCTGCTCCCTCTTCTTTTTCTCAGTTTAGACCGATTTCTTTATGTAACACTATTTATAAAATTTTTACAAAAGCTATTTCCATGAGGTTAGCCATGTTTATTCCTAGAATTATTTCTTCTAAATAAGGTGGTTTTGTTCTTGGTAAGGAAACAGCGGATGGCGCAATTTTGGCTCATGAAGTTTTGCATTCTATTAAGGATCTTAAACTTCCTGCTATGATGCTCAAACTAGATATGATCAAAGCTTATGATAGGGTTTCTTGGGATTTTTTATTAAAAGTTCTCCTCAAATTCGGTTTTGATAGAAAATGGTGTAAATGGATTCATTCTTGTATCTCGAGTGTTCGATCAGTGATTATTATTAATGGTAGTCCTTCTGCTTTCTTCCAAGTTTCTCAAGGCATTCGACAAGGGGATCCCTTATCTCCTTTTCTTTTTATTTTAATGGCTGAGTCTTTTAGTAGAGAAATCTTATTACAAAATAGTTTATCTAACTAGAAAGGGGTTCAGATTCCAAGCATTCCTTTTTTGATAACTCATACCTTGTTTGTAGATGATACTCTTTTGTTTGGTCTTCCTTCTATCAAAGAGGCTAAGTGTATTCAGAAGGTTATTTCTAGTTATTGTTCTGCATCAAATCAAGCAATCAATTTGGATAAATCAAAAATTTATTTTTTTAATACTAAACCTTCCTTGCAAAGTAGGATTGTGTCTATCCTTAAAGTCAAATTGGAGAATTTACCTAGTCTTTATTTGGGAATCCCTTTATTTTTTGGTCCACAAAAAAAGTCTTTTTGGGCAAAGGTCTCTCATTCTATTCATAACAGAATTGCTCTTTGGAAGGCTAGATGGTTAACATTGGTTGGTAGAATCACTCTTTTAAAGTCTGTTTTAACTGATGTCCCTATCTATATGCTTTCTGTGTTAAATATTCCCAGAGGTGTAATCAAGGAGATTCAGAAATCCTTGAATTCTTTTTTATGGAAAGGCTCTGTTGATGAAGGTCACAAAGTTCCCCTAGTTGCTTGGAATAAGGTCTGTGTTCCTAAATTATCTGGTGGTTCGGGTATTCATAATATCTCTATGCATAATAAAGCATTGGGTGCTAAGTTGGCTTGGAAGTTGTTTTCCAATCCAAAACTTAAATGGTGTAAATTTCTTCAATATAAATATTTGGACTCCCTTTCCCCTGATAGGATCTTTACAGTTTCTAATCCTCCTAAGGGTTCTTCAATTTGGAATTTTTTAGTTTCTTGCAGGAGAGTTCTTTTACCTCATTTATCTTGGAAAATTTTTAATGGTTCTAAAGCTTCTTTTTGGGATGATTCTTGGAATGGTTTTTCTCCTCTCTCCTCTGTTAAGGAATTGGTTCAAGCTAAATCTTATCTTTCTTCTTCTTGGGGTGATAAAGTAAGTGACTATCTTTTAGTTACTAAAGAAGGTTCTTTCTATAATTCTACTTGGAGAGATTTTTCAACTTATCCCATTCCTGAGAATTAGAAGGTCCTTCTTAGCCAAATATTAAGTAAAAGAAGGGTTTGTTTTTTACCTAAAGAAGATGTGTTATTTTGGTCCTTTTCTAATACTGGTTCTTATTCTATTAAAGAGGGTTATAGATATCTTTCTTCACTAGATTGTCCTTCTGATCCAAATTGGCCTTAGTTGTTGTGTTGGAATGTTGCTTGCCTTCAAAAAGCTCGAGCCTTTGCATGGTTAGCGTTGAAAAATAAAATTTTAACGGGTGATAGATTGGCCAAGTTGGGGATTATGGATTCCTTTAGCTGTGCGTTTTGTGGCTTATGTGAAGAAGAGGTAGACCATCTGTTTATTTCTTGTTCTTTTGCTTTTTCCTGTTGGACATGGCTTTTTTCCAAGCTAAATTGGTCTTCTCCTCTTCCAAATACTTTGTTGGAACTTTTTAAAAGTTGGCCTATTTTATATAAAGGTTCTACTTTTGCTACTATTTGGATTGTTGCTCCCTCAATTGTAATTTGGAATATCTGGCTGGAAAGGAATCAAAGGATTTTTAGAATAGAAAGTAAGGATTTTCAGTCTGTATCCCTTATTATTGAAAAATCTATTTCAGAGGTAGTGGTGAATCATCTTAAATCTATGAAGTCTTCTACTCTTCATTTCTCTTCTTGGGATAATTCCATTTTGGGAAATTGGCCCTCTTTAGGTTCGTTTTCTTTTTCAAATTCTTTTGCAGTTACTCAGCAGGATAGAAGGTTTGTTAAGTGGGTGCCCCCCTCTGGTGATTTCATTAAGTTTAACTTTGATGAGGCTTCTCGTGGTAATCCGGGCCCTTCTTCTATTAGCGGGGTTTTCTGAAATATGAAAGGTGAGATTCTTAAAGCCTTCACTAGTAAAATTCCTGATGGCACTAATAACCAGGCTGAGATCCTTGCTCTTGTTGAGGGTCTTAGGTTGGCTATTAGTTTAAAGGTTTCTAGACTTCACATTGAGGGGGATTCTTTAATAATTATTAATGCCTTGAAAAAGCATCATATCTTTAATTGGCAATTAGACTATTTTCTTCAAGAGGCATGGCATCTTTTGGATTCGTTTGATATTTTCATTATTTCGCATACCCTTAGAGAGGGAAATAAACTGGCTGATGCTATTGCTAACTTGGGTTTTGATTTAGAATCCTCGCTAACTTATTTTGATGAGGACTTAGTTGGCAAATATCCACATTTGGCAGATATAGTACAATTTGATTGTTTAAGTTGTGCGAATTAATTCTCACTTGTGTGGTTAATTGGATGTGGCATTTAGTTGTTCTTTCTTGGAGTTGCCATTATCACCACATGAGTTGTTCATCTGTGTTGTGATATTCATTAATCATTGATTCTTTTCCTGCGTAAGTTTTTTGTCCTTCCTTCCTTACAGCGTCAGCGCACAACAAGTTTTATTCATTTCCCTCATGGGTGATGACGCCTGCTAATTATGATCTTTTGATCCTCTGGATTATATATTGCTACTTATCAATATGTTTAACCATCCTTCTTTTACTGTTGCTTGTTCTATATGTTGTCATGGAAGTTCAACTTAATCGTAGATTGTTCTTTCCTATTTCAAAGTGGGAGTCTGCGTTCATCGGCTCTGTGTCTCCGGATGGCTTAAGATCTATCTTCGCTATAGACAGCCCGGAGGTGGAGGAAGCCATTAGAGAGGTGGTGGGCAGGGATATACTTGAAGGCCGTGTCCGAGTTCTTTATCCTTCTCAGATCTTCATGGTTTTTGTTTCTAATATTATGGATTTATCACAGGATATTGGCATAGTTCGCCAGCTTATCAAGAAGTATGTTCAACGTTTCCTTTTTACTGATGAAAGTGTTGTTGTAGCCTTTCAGAATTATGATTTATTTAGTTCAGAAGCTCTTATTGGTGGCCTGTTTACTAAATGCCAAGTTCTCCACTCTCCTGCACATAATTATGTTTTTAATTTGGTTCATCATTCTCTGTTGAATGAGGATGAAGATTTTCTTCATCTTTCTTTATATGCTCATGGTAATGAGATTGGTGAGAGTTTGTCCAATCGAGTGGATGAAAAATTTCAAGCATTGCTATTTTTAGTGCAATTTCATCCTCTTCTTCCTCCCCCTCTGGGTTCGCCTATTGAAGATCATGTTGTGGGAGAGCTGAACTACATTGTGCAAGACCTGAATGCTGAAGAAAATTTGGGTTAATTAGTAGTTTTTTGGGTTTCTGCTTCCTTAGTACGATGCTCAAAATGTAACTTTTTTGTTAAAATTATGCATGTAAAATCTTGCTCCTACCTTTGAATATGTTTGGAGCATTTTGTATTTTCGAGCTATAACTGGAGGTTTTCTTCCCCTGGTTCTTTCCTGCCAGTATGCTCATCGAACCAGGGTTTGTAATTATTTTTCTATTTAATATAAATTACAGTGGTCCGCCACTTTTGTCAAAAAAAAAAATTTACATTATATGAAATGTAATATATAATAATATATATAATTAAATATAAATTTTGTGTATAAAATAAATATATAATTAAATAATTAATATATTAAATAATTATCCAAGTCGGTCATATTTGACATTTATAATTGGTGGAAGTGTTCACTAATGAGCAGAAGACATGTCTGTTGTTGTAGTTGCAAGTGCTCATAGACATGTATACATAGATATAATCAATGTTTTGGGAAAGTATTTGATCACCCCTTATTTTAATGACTTATCATGTAATGTCTCATGCAAAACACATGGTTAAAATAATGGATTGCACACAATTTAATCCCCTTATACATCTCAAATGTCCATTGATATATGTTTAAATTTTTCAAATCCCTAATTGAAAAGGTTTACACCTTACAAGGTTGTACTTATAATTGTCATTTTGGGACAAGTCTCAAATTTTGGCAAAGGATTATCAATGACAACAATCATTTAGTAGTGTATTAATGCATAGAAATTTTTGCATGGTACAAAATCCTTGGCATGAGCTAATATGCTTTATTAAATAATTTGTTCATGTTATTAAATCATCCTACAATAGATATGGATAGGAAGCTACTCAACTAATTCTTGAATGAAACGTGTATAGACAATATTTATCTAGATCAAACCCTCGAAAAAATGTTTGCATCACCAATATATATCTCAATATACCTTTATGCATACATAAAGTGAAGATCTTTAACTTTGGAGAGGATAGCTCCAAAAAAGGAACTTATGCAAAACAAAACCAACATAATCACCAACCTCATGGTGTTACTCTTCAATCAACATAATCCCCAACTACAATAACTTCTCCATTTCCTTTCCATGGATCTGATAAGTTTGTTGGATCAGAAAGCCTTAAAATTGTGGAATTCACATTAAAAATATACACAAGCCATAACAATATGTATTCATATATGCTTGGATAGATATTAATATTTCATCCATAGGCTTATAAAGCCAACTTCTAATAACCAACTAACACAAACATAATAACAAATCTCACACACTAATACAACCTATGCTCTAACATAATTTAAACACATCACATTTTTACACAAAAAATTGTTTTTCCTTTGGATGTTTGTAAAATTGTGGCGGCCCTTACATGTACAGTAGAAAAATTGTTTATTACTAAAGAAAAAATAATATCGATTGGTCAAGGGTGGATAGAGCTTCAGGTTGACTACTTACAAGGGCAAGGAGTAATTGATGGTCTTGAGCCTTCATGCAAAGAGGATGTTCAATGTAAGCACTAGGATCATTCCTCTTGAGTGGAGAAAAGAGTGTTGGGAGAGAGAGGGGGGAGTGACAAAGAGGGATAGAAAAAATAGAGAAAGAGAGGGAAGGAGAGAAAGTCTAGGGTTTTTGTCAGTACTATTTGTGAATTCATAGAAAAGTATTTGCTGGAAATTGTCATGAGAGACGTTGGTTTGTAGATCAAAGAAATTTGAACGATTCCAATCCATTATTTGTTGACATTTTTTTAGCAAAAGAAAGGGTAGTTTTGTTGGTGCCTGAATTGACTGTCAGTTTCTGAGCAATTTTTCATGCAGGCACCTTCCCAAAAAATCCAAAAGGTTCTAAGTTTTGGCACCCCTTCAGTGTTTTTCAGCATCTGCATCTCATTTCTTGAGGAGGGGTCTTTGTCTTTTCTCCATCGGCATGGGTTCATTTTTGTGTCTTCGACATTTCGGTTTGAACTTGAACCCTTTTTCTCTAAGTTCAGTGGTTCAGTGGTTCAGGGTTCAATTTTCTTCTAAGGGGTCGCATTATGCATTTGCCTTGCGCAAATATTGCATCGTTGAACCTCCCGCTTGAACCTTTTTGTTTTGGTTCAAGGTTCAATGGTTCGAAGCTTTGTTGCCTATGGAGTATTATTTTTGATGTTTGAACCATCGCATTGAATCCTAGTGTTGAACCCTTTTGGTTCGGGGTTCAACGGTTCAAGGCTTGTGTGTGTTCGGCGAATGTTCTTTTTGAAGTGCTCCGTTCGGCATTGAACTTCTCGGTTGAACCATCGGGTTGAACCAGTTCGTGGTTCAACGGTTCAACAGTTCAGCGCTTTACGTTTTTGGTCTTATCGGAGTGATCGGCCTCATCGGCGAAAGATTTCTTGAGTGCTCCAATTGTTTTGGTCTGGCCAATGGATGTCCATCGGCATGTGTTTAGCTGTCGGCGAAGCAAATTTGTGGCCCGCCGATGTAAGGAGTTTGGCTGATGGAGGAGCAGTGTGTAGCTGGTGAAGATGTCATCGGCGTGACCTTTGAGATCGGCAGGAAGCTTTTTGGATGCTCCAATGGTGTGTGTTACACCGACGGAAGGGGAAGAGCCAGGGTCTATCAGCATGGGTTGTATTGTCAGGTGAACAGTGAAATGGTTGGCCGATAGACTAATCTCTGGCCGATGAAGGGAAGTGTTGTGTATGGTCTTCGGCGTGACTTGTGTTGTTGGCAAGGATGGATTTTGGTGGGCCGACAGTGGGAGGTCTCGCCGATGAAGGAGCAGAGTATAATTCATTGGTGCATTGGTGAGAGTGTGGTCTATCGGCAGAGGGATCTTTTGCTTGGCTGACGGTATTGGTCTGGCCAATAGGGGATTGCGGTGGCTTCATTGGTGTAACTGATGAGATCAGCGAAGGTTTGGATGGTTGGCCCGATGATGCATCTTTGGCCGATGGGGAAGCGAAGGTAGCGGTCGGCAAGACCGTTGAGATCGGAAGGAGAATTCTAGGGTGTGCCGATGGCTTGGGTTTTGGCGATGGGCTTTTGGAGAAGGCTTATGCGTCGAGCGCGGCAAAAGGCGCTCGACACCTATTATGCTCACGACCATGTTTTTAAGGTATTGAAGGAGTCTCTGCGGCACCAATGTGGGACTATTCTTCCTGCACATTTGAAACTTCAGTAAAGTGCATTTTGGCGGGAACTTCTATTTGAACGCAGCGATGGTTTCCAGGTAGGCCGCGGGTGGTTGAGGCCTTTAATGGCGATGGTGCAGAGGTATGGGCAATGGTACACATGATCATGTCGCCTGATTTTTGAGTGAAGACTCCTAGATGGCGGCACAGGGCTCGAGGCTTCTCTTGTCTATTGCTGCAATAACTTCTGAGCGCCATTCCTTTGTGGAGTCTATATCTGGCAGATTTTTGATTTTTGACCATGTAATTAATTGCTTCGGGTACACTTTCTGGCCAATATAGGTAAACTGTGTTACCATTTTTGACGTTGTTGAAAACTGGACATTTTGGCTCTGTAATAAGATACAACTGGTTTTGGTTGCTCTGTGCAGCAAAACTTGTGAGTTTATGTATCTCCTGTTGTACGTTTGTGCATGAATCCACTGATTTCATGGTCAATTTTATATGAATAATGCTATGTGTGCATGTGTTATGCTGATTCTATCTCCAGTTTTGCATGTATCTTTCTTCTGAGTCCAGGCATTCAAGGAATGTCTGAGATTCTAGAACATAGAATTCCTGTGTTGAATGTTTAATCTTTTAACTTCTGCTCAAGGGGTAGTTAAACTGTTTTCAGATTGAATATTGGGAAGGGTATACTGCAATAGGGATGCCATAAGTATAGACAGCTTAACACTCTGTATTGGGAGATATCTGTAAGGCAGATATCATGTATATCCCCCTGAAATCCAATTTTAGTTGTTCATGTTGATCATTCACAGGTGTATGTCTACTGACTCCAAGCCCTGGATAGGCACCAATCTAGCTCTGTGTTGAGGTTATATACCATGTCCAGCTTTGCATCCAAAAATCAAATCAAACCATTTCATCCTTCCACCTGTTAGTTGTAGGAGTAGGATTAGGATCCCTGCATGCTCTCATACCCAACCAGACATCATGTCCAAGAATGTTGCCAACCTTGTGATTTGTTACACAAATCTTGGTCCATACATGAGAGTATTCTGCCTGTTGCTGTCAAGTTAAATCCTTCTGTCATTGAACTAGTCAAGGTTATACTTTTATCAAATAGGGACACCCCCCTTGGTGCGGCAGAACCAGAAGTGAAGGGGAGGAGCTCACGCAACCTCCTGTATTCAGTTGGTTGAATCTGCCTGTGCATTAGAAGTGGCAAACCCTAATGCTGATTCAGAAGAAACACCAACAAGTTTAAAAATACATGTCTCATTCTCTTTTTGTGTTTCAATTATTTTTTGTTTGCTTATGGACGTGGTAGCTAGAATATAATATACAATAAAGTCTAATATATAATAAGAGATTGATATAACATATAATAAAATAAAATATATAATAAGAGATTGATATAAAATATATTAAAATAACAAATATATTTTAATATTTAATATATACTATTTAATATAAATATACGCTTTTTATAATATATATTTTAAATATATTAAATAATTTATATTATATAAAATATAGTATAGAATAATAAGTATAATTATATTAAATATTATATATGATATATAAAAGCCAACTAGCTACCTCAGTCGATATCGATCGATCAACACCTGTCTCGGAACCACTGAACAAACCACGAAACCAATCACATGTCGGTGCCAATGCCCAGGCCCAGCGAACCAAGACTAGCACAACACGTAGCAACCTACAATAATATAAAAGAGGGCTGATCCAATGCCGAGACCAGCATCCTCATTAGTTCCATCTCCTTAGTTTTATAATATATATTTTAAATATATTAAATAATTTATATTATATAAAATATAGTATAAAATAATAAGTATAATTATATTAGATATTATATATGATATATAAAATAAATACAATTAAACTATAAATAAATATTTAATATAATTATAGGATTTTATAATGTAATATTAATTAAAAATATATTGAATAATTTACATTATTTAAAATATACTATATAACCCACCCGATAAGGGGTAGGTTTCAAGACAGGCAAAAATGGAGGGCAAAGGGTTGATGATGAAATGATGATTGGTGAGTAATGATGTTGAGGTCAGACAAACAAATGACAACATCCTTGAAATGAAAGAAATTATGAGAAGTGATGGGTGTGTCATTATAAGGAGTAAAGGCTGGTATTGGAAGCATCTGGAGATGGTTTTAAACAAACCTGCTATGCATTGTATGTGCAGATTGGTGTGCACATGTGTGTGAAGAGTAACTGTGTCCAAGTGGTTGTGTGTCATGGTGTCTACAACTGGAAAGAGACACGTTGGTGGACACATGTTGTTTACTGAAGAAGAGAAGAGGTAGGCATGGGTTACAAGAGTGTGGAAGAGGAAAATAAGATTGTCTGGAGAGGAGGCAGTAGAAGATTTTATGTATTCCATGGATAAGGAGATTGAAAACCCATGTCTGAGATGTTGCATGGTGTGGATGTGGAGGGTAGAAAAAGACATGGACAGTCTGTAATAGATGGGGTTGAGGACTGCCATGGCAAAATTCTTGTTAGATCATGTCTATACCAAGGGATAATGGAGTGCATTTGACGGTGCACAATCACTAGCGTATGCAACTTTAATGGCAATGATGACTAGTTCATTTTTACTGCATGATGACTTGATGGAGGTGGACAATCAAATGGATGCTTCTCGTGACTACTTGTTGGATCATCTCCATGATATCAAACATAGGCAGGATTTTTTGCAAAATGTTGTTAAAGGGTGAAAGTTCAAAACTGTGCACACCTTTATAAAGGGAGTGAGCAACACAAATATATTTTTCCAACTTAAACATCAAAAAATTCGTATGTATGTTTTGAATTTTAAAATGACATAAACTAGTGAAATGTAGAATTTTTAATGTAGTTTATGCTTATAATTTTTTAATTTTTATTAAAAATAGGTGGATATTTTTTAATTATAAATTTAATTGATGAATTTCAAATGCTGATATTTTTTGAAAAAGTGACATTGATGGGACGTGAAGAAAAATATAGAAAAAATAATTTTTTTTCTTTAATTTTTTTTTCTTAATTAGCCAACTCAAATATCTAGTGCATGGGAGAAAAATTTAAGTTTCGATATTTTTTATTTTATCTTTTAAAGTCAATTTTAATTAGAACATAGTAGTTTTCGTGGGACGTCAACTTTTTTAGA